>CM065430.1:11257500-13957500 GCA_033030585.1 Hippophae rhamnoides
TTTCTTTGATGCTTGCAGGCTGCACAAGCTGTACTGCCTTGTAGCCCTGCTGTGTCCTTGCAATTTTGCCTTTGCATTCTAAACAACAATAGTTAACAATACTGTTGCAATTCTTTATTTTAATATTTGAAGGCAAAAGTTATATATACGAAATTAATTGAAGTACCTGCATAAACAATGAAAAATAAAGAAAACATGAAAACAAACCCTTTAATTTATATGAATTAAAATGTTCTTTTAAATATATATATATATATATATATCTAATTGAGAGGATATGTTTTTTAATATAAAATAGGGTTAAATAATATGAGAAAGAAGAGTGGATAAGAAAGGGTTATATTCCCTTTTCTTTCTTTCTTTTTATAACAAGGGTTGTGTTCTGTTTGTCTAGAGAACACGAAAAGATGGAAGTAAACTGTAATTGGCTTTGCGTGGAGTTGAATAAGATTTAGGTAGTTCATGGAAAGAAAAAGATTTACAACACTATTATAAAAATTGGATTAGAAATTATATATATATATATATATATATATATATATATGATACAAAGTTAATTAGGTTAGGTTAGTTTTACTTTTTTTTATTAAAAATTATGTAATTTATTTCATTATATTTGTAAAAAAAATATCTGATTAGATTATACTATTTTAATATTTTTTATTAAAATATTATTATTATTTATCAAGTAATTAAACGCAAATAAAATACAAATATTTAAGAATAATAAAATCACAATTAATATAAAAATTTACAGAAAATGAATTTTTAATATTTATTAATTATTATTGTTTTATTTTAATTTTTAATTTTTATTAAAATATATATATATATATATAGAAAATTCTTTGTTTGAATTTTTATTTTAAATAAAAAATTATTAAAATAATATAATTTATTATTAATTGATATTTTTTACAAAGTTAAGAGATTTAATGATATTGTTTCTAATACAAGAATCTAAACAATACAAATTATCTAATCTAAGAGACTTCTGTGGTATCTTAATCTATATAAAAACACACATACTTTGCATATAATTATTTAAGAAATTACAAAAAAGAAAACCCTTAAAACTTATTACAACAAAAATCTCATCGAATAACATTGGAAGATGTTCAATTGGACAGCATTCAGCATTGAACGAGTCTAAATGAACGTAATTTAATTTAATATATATCTAATTAAATGACGTTTAAAATGAAATAATACGAGACTTTATTAAATAATAAAAATATATAAGGTGAACATAAATCATACTTATTTTTATAATTATAAGTTTTAAGTATGTTAGTTTTATTATTTTCTCATATTATTTTACTTCATTTAATTTTTAGAACATATTTAAAATAAAAAAAATCCTTAAACTTTCTAATTAATTATCAAAGCAAATTCATTATTGAAACAAGTTTTTGAATCGATTATACATCTATTATTGTAAAAAAAATCTTCAACCAAAAGCTTACATGCGTAATGATCATGGTTAATTAAACTATTTGATAATTTTTTTCTTCTTCCTAATAAGCTATAAATAAAGATATAAAGATATCTACGAGGAAAAACAATCCTTAATATTATATAACACTTTTTCAGAATTAAAAATAAAATATAAGTCTTTATTTTATAACACAAGGACATTCTTGTTGAATATTGGCTCTAAAAGTAACAAATTAGTGGCATAATTTAGGGAAATTAGTGTCCTAATTTGTGGCATGATTTGTGGCATGATTTAAGGAAATTAGTGGCATAATTTAAGGAAATTGGTGGCCTAATTTAAGGCTTAAATTATGGCACACTTTAGGGAAAGGGAGCCTTTCTTCATCTATAAATAGGGAAGAGTTCATGCATTGAAGAACAAGGCAAAAAATCGAAAAATCGAGAGTATAAGCAAACTCAAAGAGAGAAAATACTTGTGAAGTTTTGGGAAACACTTGAGAGATATTATTAGCGAGGAAATCAGACCGTATTCTGTATATTTCCTACTCGGCCAAATAATATCTGCTGCCTCCCGTGAACCTAGGCGACCGAACCACGTAAATTCTGTGTGTTCATTTTATCGCTTTGATATATTCATATACCGCTATTTATTGCTTCCGCCCACAACAAATTGGTATCGAGCCAAATATAGCAGATATATATCAAATCGAAGCTCTTGACGATACGAACGCAACGGTGAAAGAATCAAGCTCAAATCGAAGTCAGAATCACCGCCAGAGTCGCCGCTGAATCCTCGCTGAAGAATCGAGTCAACTCGCCGAGTCGACTAAGTCAATCAAACTAGTGATATTTGGACCGAGTTGGGTGTTTTCATCCGTTTTTCAACCGAAGTTGGATCTATTCTTAGCTAATCTACCATTCCAAATTCAACTACGGACTCGCTTTTTTCAAATAAGGTATAAAATTTGGAAAAACACTGCTTTTAAGTCAGTAAGTGCAAAATTTCTCGTTACGCTTGTACTTATGGCCGATAAAGGAGAGATCGAAGCAGGTGAACAAGTTGATCATAGAATTTATGGCAAACCAAGTTCTACTCGAAGAACTATGTTGTCCAACGCAAAGTTTGAGGTGGAGAAATTCGACCAAGACAAATAACTTTGGCATGCGTGGCAATGTGAAGTATTAGATCTATTGTTCGGTAGGATCTAATATAGCCTCGGGAGACTAGGCCGGAGATTATTCAAATGAAGATTGGAATTATGTCAACCGACAAGCTTGTGGCACATTGATCAGTATTAGGAAAAGATCAAAAGTACTTTGTCATGAAAGAATGTAGCCAGCTTCCTGAAGAAACTGTAGAACAAATACACATTTATTTAAAAGTATTGAGAACGACTCTACTTGAAGAAGAAACTTTTCCGCGTTTCCAAGACAAGAAAGGTACCACACTACGATTGAAGCACTTAGATATTTCAATAAAATTTTGGCCGATCCGCAAAATTTAGATGTTGAAATTATCGATGAAGATAAAGCTTTGTTGTTGTTGAATTCATTACCCGAGAGCTATGAGCATTTAACCACAACCCCTGTTATATGGAAAGGATGAGGTTAAGTTCGTAGATGTTTCAAATGCTTTGGTAAATAATCTAGTACCGGAAGAAGGATCAACATGATCACGCAGACTCAATATCGTGAAGCGCATTGACGACAAATGAGGTAGAACTAACAACAAAAAATCTAATGATCAAATAATAAAGGGGAAATCTAGATCAAAGTCCGTATGGAGAGTCATCCGAAGACGCCCCGCGAAGGACGAGCGTGCCTATTGTCACCGAAAGTGGCACCTGGAAGAAAGATTGTCCAAACAAGGACAAGTCAAATGCAAATGTCGGCACGTAAGCGTGAAGACGAAGAATCGCCTTTTTCGGCTTCATCATCAAAAACCTACTCGGATAAGTGGATCCTTGATTCTGGATGTTCTTATCATATGTGTCCAAACGACATTGGTTTTCGAAGTTTTGAAGAGCTCGATGGAGGAGTCAGGCTTATGGGCAAACGACAATGCCCGTCGACAAGGGATCGAACAATACGACTAAAGATGCACGATGGTACAATCAAACGACTTACAAATGTAAGGTATATTCCGACCTAAAGAAAAACCTTATTTCTTTAGGTGTTCTAGACTCGATGGTTACAAGGTAACATTGGAAAATGGAGTCTTCGAAAGTTGTACGAGGTGCATTTGTAGCAATGAAGGGTACTGAAGGCGAACTTGTATTTCTTAGACGGGTGTACAGCTACGGGAAGGACATGCCTGGCAAGTAGTTCGAAGAAAAGGCAAATGATTCTTCTTCCTGGCAGGGTACACGCGCTAGTAATGCCGTGAAAAGGCTTTGCAAGGCTTAATGAAGCAAGGTCTTTTGAAAGGTGCCAAGACCGGAAAGTTTGATTTCTCGCGAGCATCGTGTAATGGCAAAACAAACAAGAGTCAAGTTCGCTTCTAATCGCCATTCATCGTACTAAGGGATCTCTTGATTATATTCACACGGATGTTTGGGGACCTTCCAAGAATGCTTCACTTCGGGAGGTAAACGTTGGTTTGTGACTTTTATTGATGATTTCTCTAGATATGTCCGGATATACACCATGAGTCACAAAGATGAAGTTCTCGGATATCTTTCTTAAATGGAAGAAAATGATCGAGACTCGAGACAGCAGAAGATTAAAAGGCTCGGATCTCGATAACTTGGTGGCGAGTATAAATCAGATCCTTTCTTTAAAGTTTGTCAAGATGAAGCGGATAATCGACATTTTTTCACGTACACCACAGCCAGAATGGAGTTGCAGAACGAATGAATCGTACTTTGGTTGAGAAAGTTCGATGTATGCTATCTCATTCCAAATCGAGCAAGGCATTTTGGTCGAGGCTTTGTCATATGCAACTCATATAGTCAATGACTTCCCGATCGCATTAGATGGAAAAACTCCTAAAGAGGTATTGGCCTGGACAACCTCGCTACTAATTATGATTCATTGCGAATATTTGGATGTCCCGTATATTTTCATGTTAGTTGAATCCAAACTGGATCCGAGAGCAAAGAAAGTCAGCTTTTCTTGGGCTTTAAGGAAGGAGTTAAAGGATTTCGACTTTGGTGTGGTGAATCCAAGAAGATCGTCTTAAGCCGAGATGTTACATTCGACGAATCATGCGATAGCCGAGACAAACAAATTCGTAGAAAGAGAATGAAAGTCCAAATACTCTTTCTAAGGTGATGCTTCGAGACTTGAGAAGATCCGAAAAGATTGCACCAATTACCGATCGTGGTGAAGATGAAATTGATGATCAAGAAGAGATCTCACTTGAGGTGGAGGTTCTCGCACCATCACTACCGATTAATCGAAGAATCTATTGCCACCACTCGACCGAGAAGCGGAGATTGGAAAGCCTACCAGATAATACACGCATACGGTAGCATTCGCACTTCCGATGGATGACGATGTCCCACGCACTTACAGAGAGCCGTGCAAAGAGTTGATAGTATGAAGTGGAAAATGGCAATGGATGAAGAGATGAAGTCTCTACATCAGACCGTACTTGGGAGTTGGTTCAACTTCCCAAAGGAAAGAAAACTATTGGTTGCAAACGGGTCTACGCTAAGAAGGAAGCGTGCTCCCAGTAAAGACAACATCGAGATACAAGAAAGCCGATCAGCAAAAGGCTATGCTCGTAAAAGCAAGGAATAGACTACAACGAGGTATTCTCACCTCGTTGTTAAGCATTCATCTATTCGGATACTATTGGCTTTGGTAGCACGGTTTGATCTCGAGTTAGCTCAACTCGATGTCAAAACTTTTCTCCATGGTACTTTGAACGAAGAAATCTACATGTCTCAACCGATGGCTTTAAAATTCCAGGACGAGAGAATCCGCTTCGGTAAGTCAATTTACTTTGGTTTGAATCACCGCGACAATGGTATAAGCGCTTTGGATAGCCGTCGAGAGCGTATACACACGTAGTCGGGGCTTGATCATCAGGTATACTTTCGGAAACTCCAAGACGGTACCTTCATTTATTTGCTCTTATATGTTGATGATATGTTGATTGCATCTAAGCAGCGTGGAGATCGACGCAGTTGGGCTTCTGCTGAGTTCAATTTGAAATGAAAGATCTGGGAGAAGTTAAGAAAATTTCTTGGGATGGAAATCACAAGAGATGGAGTTTACAATTATTCGCTCGACACGTACTCAGATCTCAAGAAAGTACTACAAAGGTTTGACATTGATGAAAAACCAAACCAAGAAGTACACCGCTTGCTCCTCACTTTCGCTTGTGCATTAATGTCACCTAGCACCACCGATGGTATAATAGCAAATGGAACGTGTTCCATATGCAAATGCCGTTGGTGCCTTGATGTACGTGCAATGGTTTGCACCGACCGATATTTCCCCACGCCGTTAGTATGGTGAGCTCGGTACATGCATAATCCGGTGAGGACACCGGCAAGCAAAGTGAAGTGGATTCTACGGTACATCTACGGTACCGTGGATATTGGTTTGAAGTTTGAGAGAGACAAGACCGAAGGTAAACACCTAGTTGGATATGTGGATTCCGACTACGCCGAGATGCGGATAAGCGTCGATCTACAACCGGTTATGTGTTGTTCACAATGGCAGGGAGGACCCGCTTGTTGAGATCAACATTGCGCTAACCTGTAGGCTTTGTCTACTACAGCAGGCAGTATACGGCCGTATGTGAAGCATTCAAAGAAGCTATATGGCTTCTCGGGTGACTAAGGATTTGGGTATTGTTCGTGAAGAACGTGGAGGTTTTTCGCGACAAATGTAGTGCCATTTGTTTGGCAAAGAACCAAGTTCATCAGCGGTCGCACCAAGCACATCGATGTTCGATTTCATTTTGTTCGGGAAATCGTTGATGAAGGGAATGTTATACTCCGTAGTCGGGCCTGAATCGCATAACCCTGCGGATATGCTTACAAAGCGTGGTTACTGTGGATCAAGTTTCAACACTGCTTGAACTTGATCAACATCTCTCGAGCTTAGGCGCTGCAGAGCGCATCGGGAGTGGGCAGTCATATGAACTTTTTCGCCAAGGTGGAGATTGTTGAATATTGGCTCTAAAAGTAACAAATTAGTGGCAGTATAATTTAGGAAATTAGTGTCCCACTGGTGTGGGCATGATTGTGGGTATGATTTAAGGAAATTAGTGGCATAATTTAAGGAAATTGGTGGCCTAATTTAAGGCTTAAATTATATGCACTTTAGAAAGGAGCCTTTCTTCATCTATAAATATAAGAGTTCATGATCAAGAAAAGCAAAAATCGAAAAAATCGAGAGAGTATAAGCAAACTCAAAGAGAGAAAATACTTGTGAGTTTTAGAAACACTTCTTAGATATTATTAGTGAGGAAATCAGACCGTATTCAGTATATTCCTACTCAGAGTTCAAATAATATCTGCTTCCCGCGAACGCAGAAATGACCGAACCACGTAAATTCTGTGTGTTCATTTTATTGCTTTGATATATTCATATACCGCTATTTATTGCTTCCGCCCACAACAATTCTTGTCCATAATTATTTTAGGCATAATTTAGATTGCTATAGATATTATAGATATATATTGTTTAACACTCTCAAGAGTCTTAACACCTGAACTAAAGGAAAAATAAAATAAAATCAAAACTATTAATTTTTGTGACATTATGACATTATGAGTGTTAATGAGATTAAAATATGAGAATTACATTTGTAATAATATATGTAGCATATTTGCATACATACATCGATTAAATATACAAAATACATAATTGTTTGTATGTTATTACGTATCGGACTCTTAGACTTCTATTTGTGGACTATTTTTTAAAGTTTTTTCATGCCCATTTACGCTGGATTTTGAATAAGGTTGAAGGACAGACATGTCATTTAAGGTTTTTTGAGTGGTTGTGATTTATTTTTCTTCTCTTCTCCTCAGCGTCTCTTATTCTTCATTATTCTCTTCGAGTTTTCTGGATTACGCTATGTACCCATGAGTGTTTTGTTAGAGTTTTTATGATTGTGTGAGGGTTCATTTCTTTGTTCATGTTAGGTCTTTACTCTGTAATTTCATATTGTTTCTTCTCTGTACAAAGACTTGAATCAATATAGATATGTTTTTACCCTTTTCAGTAGATTAAAACGTGTAATTTATGAGCCAAATTACTTTAAGTCTTGTGTTCCTGTGGATTCTTGATGCTTTCTGTTCTTTTACGTTTGTCATTGATTCAATTGTACACTGAAATGTGGTTATATTTTAGAAAAAATAATAAGTGGGAAATTCTGACCATGACCAACATATATAACAGACAAAAGGAAATTATAATTTGTATTTGATTATAAGTATACTAAGGTCAACACTAATTTCAAGGCTTAAAACGAGCTATATGTACTTGTTTATTTCTCTATGACCTGTGAGCATGAGATGTGCTAGCTGGAATGTGCACATCATCATGAAGTGAGATTCAAAAGGTTTCTTTGCAAAATCTGTGGTAGATCCTCTTACAAACAACATGCAGTACTTTTCTCATGATGTTGTATCGTCATTAATAAAAAATGCCAGTGGAATATTTCAATAAACAGTCAATAAACCAATGATTTTCAACAAGTATAAAGGACCCTCTGTCCGTGCCCACTTGCAAAAAATTGAACTCCCTTAATTAAGGGGCTACACGATGTCATTTCAACGTTGCGCTAGCTGCTTGTTTGATTTACTTTTTTTATCATATATTTACCGATTGTCTCTTAGTGTAATAACATGTCATTTATGAATATTGAAGTGTCATCAGTTTGAACTCGGCCAAAGTAACATGTGTTTGTGTATGTGTGTTCTTATCGTACGCTACCACCTTGGTTCGATTTTGTGATGTATTTTGGTAAACATAAAAAAAATGCTAGATATCTAAGCAAGGATGTGAAACCTATAATCTTTGTAATTAATTTGGATTATTTTACCAAGTATATTTTGAATAATATTTTGAGATATAACAATTTATTGAATTTTTTTTTATGTAAAAATCAGATTTTTCCAAAATTATTGAAATCTTTTCAACAACTCGCCGGAGCCTCACTGTGTGTCCTCGGCGCACCAACAACTAGGTTGGTCAAAGATATTCAAGCGAGGCCTAGCAAGATTGTTGGCGAAGAAATATTATTAACTTTCATTTAAGAAATTTTCTTTTAATCCGTATTTTGAGACTTGACAAAGGATTTAAAAAGAAAAATAATATTGTATTTTTGTTTTTGATATTTTTCCTCCCTGAACACAATTGGTTTAGCTAATTAAGCAATGCTTAAATTCTCAAAATCAATCATTCAAACTCTCCCTTGTCCCACACTTAACCAACTAACACCAGCATCAAACACTTAAGACTTATTGGCTTTATACTGTGGCCTTCCCCTTAAAGTAACAGAAAGACAATTAGTAATCATAGTAAAGCAAAAGAATAAAGAGGACCTGGATACTTTAAATACCATCCTACCCTCCTTAATTCTATTCAAAATTCAAACACACCCAATTGCAATTTCCAAATACCTTCTTTCTCAGATTTCTTTCCTCCTTTTTTGAACTTTCTTTAGAACAAAAAAAAAATGAATATAGATACAGAGGCTTTGCTTTAATGAAGTTAAAAGAATACAAGAGGGAGGAAAATTAGATAGGATCTAAGAATAAAGATCAGTTGGATCAGTTGAAGAAGATGACTACTGCTAGATTCATAAAGTGTGTTACTGTTGGTGATGGAGCTGTTGGAAAGACTTGCATGCTTATCTCTTATACTAGCAATACCTTCCCTTCTGTATGAAGCTTGTTTCAATTTCTATTTTTTTTTTTATCTATGCTTTATAGTTAATTATAATAATTCATTTAAGTAAGCCACTGTGAGATTTTCTAATTTATTCCCAAATTTTGATAGGACTATGTACCTACAGTGTTTGACAATTTCAGTGCTAATGTGGTAGTGGATGGAAGCACAGTTAACCTTGGTCTTTGGGATACTGCAGGTAATTAGTAATTGTTCTTGGGTTCTGTAATTTTGCAAACTAGCATCTTCACTTAGAGTTGAATATGTTTGTTTATGCTTTTGAGACTTGTAAAAGTGTTCTTGACAGCAAAAACGCTTATAACTAAACATGAATTTTTTTTTTGTCAGAAATGCTTCCAGTGCTCAAAAAGCACATTTTTAAAGCATATAATATGTGGTCTTCTTCAAACCACTTTTAATAAAAGCATAAACAAACAGACCCTAAATTTGATATATTGTTGATGCGACTTGTTTCTCCAAATTAAACAAAAATGAGCATTCATGGCTGATTTTCTGACAGCTCTAGCTTTTCAGATAAAAATATTTACATGCATATAGAGCTCTGTTTGTCTTGGTTTCAACTTCTGAGATTAATAGGAATATATTGTTGATGCGACTTGTTTCTCCAAATTAAATAAAATGAGCATTTATGGCTGATTTTCTGACAGCTCTATCTTTTCAGATAAAAATATTTACATGCATAGAACTCTGTTTGTCTTGGTTTCAACTTCTTAGATTAATAGGAAATTTTAAGTAAATATAACCGAGTTCTATCTTTTTTTTATCAGAGGTTGAATCGATCATCAGAAGAAGAATTAGGCCAAAAATTAGGATATATTCTGGGAAAATAAAACTTCCATCGAAGAGAAACAAATGAAAGGCTTTCATAAAAATTCTCGTAGAATCGAGAATGAGGTTTTCATTCTGTACATGCCAGATCATGAATTAGTAACTGCATCCAATCTCCAAAAAATCACAATCCTTTCGAACTTTCTCTTTTTGGAATGGGATTTTTACGGAATCCCCATGAATAGGATCAAACCTTATTCCTTTTTTGAGACCCGATCGATGGAGTTCTATTCTGCTCATTCCTCTGATCCAAGAGAGATATAATATATGTTATTATTGATTAAAAATAATATTAGGTTTGTTAGTCAAAATAGGAGGTGCCTAATTTAGAAGAAAATTCATGAAATGTGGCTTACCATATTGTCAAAGATGGAGGTACCTAACCTTGTTTGAATAAAGAATAGGAAAATTAGGTAGCCTAATTTTGTTGAATGAAAAAATGTTTGGCATATGAAATGAGAACTTGAAGGCTATAAATATGGCTTCATTTCTTCATTGATAATCATCCCAAAAATAGATAAAAGCTTGTATGAGAAGTTCTTAAGTGAGAGAATTTTGTGGGAAAATTCTCTTGGACTTGTAATTGCTTTTGTCTTTTGGGTGTGTGAGAAAATTACTAAGAGTATGGTTGTAACAATTTTTCACATAGTAAATTTTTTCTCTGGTTGTCTTTTGACAACGAAAGTAGTTTTTCTCTAATTTAAAGTTTCCACTATAATTCTTGTGTTGTGTATTATCTATTTCTCTGTTATTTGATATTCTACTAAGGAAGATTTTGGGAGGGAGAATTTGTGATTATACCATTTTATCCAAATTTCCTAACAATATATCAACTCTTAACAATATGCCAAGCATATATAATTTCTTATTTTTTGCTAATACATATATAATTTCTTTTATATATATATATATATAATTCAGGACAGGAGGATTATAACAGGCTAAGACCTTTGAGTTATAGGGGTGCAGATGTGTTCATACTAGCCTTTTCTCTCATCAGCAAAGCTAGCTATGAAAACATATCCAAGAAGGTTATTACCGACAAACCTATCTTGCTTTCTATGGCACTACATTTATTCTATTTCATACCTATGTTACTTGGATTTTTTTTATTTTATAAAATATTTGCATCTAAGTGACATGACATGAATATGAGATTGAATGTTGACATTCTAATTTGATGTGAATTTAAAAATAATTTTTTTGAAAAATTAACATACCTAGTACTTATATATGTATTCAAAATTTACGATTCTCAATGTAATTCAAAATTTCGAGTGACATAATTTCATACACTCCAACTTAACTTAAGCACACTCATAGAAGTCAATAATTTAGCTTATAATTCTTTTCTTCTTTCAAAATTCCAGTGGATCCCTGAATTGAGGCATTATGCTCCAACCGTTCCAATTGTACTTGTTGGAACAAAACTTGGTATGCTTAATTTAACTATATGTACTAGCATGAAATAAATGAATAAATTTCGAATTAATGTTCGTGTTTATGCTTAATATATATTGCATTAATTTTGATGCAAGTATTGATATAATTGGCTGCAGATTTGAGGGACGATAAGCCGTATTTGATTGATCATCCAGGTGCTACAACAATCACAACAGCACAGGCAAGTCATAAGAAAGAAAAAGGGAAAAACATATTGTTGATGTAGTTTTTTTCACAATATTTAATGTATTATAATAATAATTTGATACTGAACGAACAGGGTGAAGATTTAAAGAAGGCAATTGGTGCTGCAATTTACATAGAGTGCAGCTCCAAGACTCAGCAGGTTTGTTTTTGTTAGGTCTAAGTTCTTCTACCCAAAAAGTAAATCTATCAAAGAATTTGTTATTCATATTTTTCGAATGTGATACACCTAATTACAATTTTAATATTTGAGATGTAAGATACATGTAGCAAATCCTAATATGATTTGGTGGAAATTGTACAGAACGTGAAGGCTGTGTTTGATGCTGCAATCAAGGTTGTTTTGCATCCTCCAAAACCAAAGAAAAAGAAAAAGAAGGCTAAGCTCTGTGCTTTTCTTTAAGTGATCAGCCAACATCCTTGGAGGCTGCTTCTTTTTTTTTTTTTTTCTTTTAAGACTACTTGTGGACATTGTGATTAAGCTGCAGTGATGTGCGATATTAATTTCTATATGATTTTAAATCCAATTATATTGATTTTATCGAGTAATCTCAAGTAGCTTCAAGATATATATTGAGAACCATAACAAGTGATCTAAGACTATCAATTTTTGAAAATATACCTCTTAAGCTTTCATCTTCATCTCATTGATATATTTGCTTGAAGAATTTTGTTATGCAAGTATCTGATAGGCATCGGAGTTCTATATAGCTCTGAATTGCATGTTTAGACCCAACTGCTGCCAAATAAGTGGGAGCAATAAGATAATAATCACAACAGATATGCTGCTTCGTATCTTCCAAATATTCTATCGGAAAACAATACGTGTCAAAGTGCATAACAATTAAGAAGAATAATTGAAGAATAACAGGCCAACAGGGAAAAGCTTTCTGTTGAAATAGCATGAAAATATCGATTTTGGTTGAAATAGCTAGAATTCAATTTTAAGAAGAAAAAAAATGAGAATATTATATATATATAATTACAAAATTTACAAAAATTGTTGTTAAATTTTGGTAAATATTAAAATAAATATTATGGTTGTCTAAGGTGAGAATCACTGCCCTATTTTGGATTTATATTTTTTCTTATACACTTACTTAAATCATTATAAATACATATAGAAGATCATAACGTAGATCTAAGTGATATTTAAAATATTTAAAAAATAAATAAATATTCTTATTTTTATTATAAAAAAATTAAGTCAATAATAAGTATTTTATGAAACAAATGAAAAAAAAAATTGAAAAAATATTTATAATAGAAAAAAATAAAATGTATTTAACAATAATTACATAATCTATTTATATTAAACAATTTGATAAATCTTGTCACAAATTATTTTGAGATAATAAGAATAAATTATAAATAATTATGAGACTTTAAATATTTAGAATTTAAATATATAATTAATTTTTGTAAGTGTCGAAATAACAAAGGAGTTATTTATTGATCGTACACAATCGTTTCACTCCAGGAAAATTCTAATAAACCTTTTTAAATTGTTGAGATATTTTGAATTTTTGGCATTTCTCAGTTCATTTATATACATAAGGGCGAATAGAATGATGAATGGAATGGAACATGACTCATTTAATTCAATAAATTCTTACTCTTATATTTGATCAATTTTATAAATTTAGGTCTTTCGAGTCAAATATAATGAGATTGATAGAATGAATTGTCTAATACACTATTTATCTTACAATGTAAATATATAAAGAGGATTACAAGAATACAACTTATTTTAAGTAATCTCTATTCTCTCCCACAAGTAGAATAGGTAAATACTAACTACAATATAATTACAATATATTACATTCATAATACTATGCTATGATTCACGCTAACCTAATATTATGTTATGAACCCTTAAGTTGTCATATACACATCAACCATGCCCAACTTGCTTAGTGAATTATAAAACACCTTCATGGAAACTCATTTGATAAATATATCTACAAGCTTTTCTTTAGTAGAAACAAAATGGAAGCTAATAAGTTTGGTATATAGCTTATCTTTTATAAAGTGACGATCAAACTCCACATGCTTAGTATGATCATGCTATATTGGATTCTATGATATATCAATGGATGTCCAGTTATCACAATACATTTGCATAATACTTTTGAGTTTGAAACCCAAAACACGTAATAGATTTATTAACCACAATAATTCCCACACCCTATGAATCATACCTTTATAATCAACATCAATACTAGATCATGTCATCACTTTCTATTTCTTACTTTTTCATGTAACCAAATTACCTCCCACAAAGACAAAGTAACCTAATGTCGATCTTATGTCTGTAATATTTCCATCCCAATCTATATTTGTGAAGCCATAAACTTATTCATCTTGTTTTGTGTTAAATATCATGGTTATATTTAATTATATCAATGTAGATGAAATGATGACAAATAGGGTGAGAATAAGTAAAAAAAGAAAAGAAAAACCATGCATACCGCAACTGGAAATGAAATGATGCCACAAGGCGTACATATATGTTGAGATCAAAGAATACTATGCTACAACGAGAGAGAAAGAACAATGTAGTATGCTAATTGTGACCAGAAATTGGAGTAGACATGACCGTGGTGCGTAAGAACCTATGTCACAACATGCGTATTAAGCAAGGTAGATTTGGCTAATGATTTTTATCCTTTATTTTTAATTTTAGACCTTGAATCTTTTAGGGTTTGATCTAATGCTCCATATTAAGTTATTTTTCATATTAATCAACCCTAATTACACACAAATCAAAGTAAATTATTAAGAATAAAAAGCCTATAACAATTGCCAAGGAGAGAGAAAAGATTAAGACACAATTTTATGAAGAGCTCAAGATAAGATTAATACCACAAATCAAAAGATTCAACATATCTTTTATTCTTTTTCTTTATTTATCAATTTCTACGTCTTTCTTTATGAAAAATTTGAGTTTTATTAACTTTATTATGTTTACTTAATTTATTAATCTAAGGACTTTATGTACACAATTTTCTACATATATTGATATAATATTTTAACTCAATTGTGATTATAATTCAATTATATTAATTAATTTAATGTTTATCCTATTAATTTTTTGACAAACAATTGATTTATAAAGATAATTAAATAAATTTAAAAGAATTATTTAATTATTTATCTTGATTAAATAATATGTATAGTTTCTAAACATAAATGTATAATTCTTATACATACGATCTATAATCGATGAATTTAATAAATAATATGTAATATAATTTACATGATAATGTAATTAAATTAATTACTATACAATGTGTGGTATGATTGAGAGAAAAATATATAATAAACTAGATTCAATTGATCATGTAATTTGTTATTTGTTAGTAATTATTTTGAAAAAAAATTAGTTATTCACTTACTTAACAAATTAAGGATTCAAAATTAATAGATTATTTTCTTATATATCTTCATAGTTATTGAAGTTTTTATTTGATAATTAAATGTTATTTAATTTCAATCTTAATAATTTACTATTATCCGAATAGTATTAGTAATACTTATATTGGTACTTGCTTATAAGTTACTCAATCAAACCTTATGTAATCGATATCCGTACTTAAAGCACATTATATTACTAACACGACCCTTATATTTATAGTTAATGTATCAAGTTTTTACAACACCAAATCTACCTAGCTAAAATGATATAAAAATCATAATTATATATCTATTAACACATATGTTAAAAAATTATCCCCCTTAATATTATACAATTCCATGACAAAAAGGTTTACATATCCATCAATTAACATTCTACTAATACAAAAATATAAGGTTTTTGACAAATTAATTCGTGTGTGTTATACACTATATCAAGAGTGCAAGACTCATTACCTTAAACCTACTCATATATTATCGATCTCATCCAATTATCCCTTTCATCCGTTTCTTTTTTCTTATCTCTCTCCAAGGGATTACTACTCAAAAGTATAGAAAAAATTCTCTTGAAAAAAGATATAAAATAAAAACAATAAAAAAAAGGTAAAAATTAGGCCAACTCACAAATGAATTTACAAACTATTCCTCCAAAGAAAAGATTTTTACAAACTCAACTTGGTTCTCCAAGTGTTAGCGACGACCTTCCTTGGCTGTGGATTATCAGGTCCTCTGTCCCTCTGTCCGGATGTAAAATATAAATAACCATCCCAATATCCAGTTAGAGTTGTTTTCACTCTATAAGGAAGCTTTCCAATCACTGACCATTTCTGTTTAGTATTCATAACAGGAGCTTATTATTATGCATAAATTGAAAAACATAAGAAATAAGAAGTTATCTATTATTCTAATGACTAGTTTCAAAGTTTCAACAAAAATCATAACAAAAATATATCTCCATATGCAATTGCTTATTTTTTTTATTTTTTTTCCCTAATGAGCAGGGTAGGTTTATTACCAATGAGTCCAGATCAAATCGAAAAACCTCCCCAACAAGAATCATCCTCTTTGTAACTGGATGTTTTTCTGTTGTGCCTCCGGTTATGATAATTGAATTGTTGACAAGTACCCAAGCACACTCTATATGAGAGTCGGGTTTTGGCATAGGAGGTAAAACTTTCCATTTCATTTCACCATTTAGCATATACACATCACCATAAACCACCTGAGACAGCGAACAACTTTAGGATACAAATACCAACATAAAAAAAACAGATATGTCAAGGTAAATGAATGAACATGAAGAATTGACCAAAAAGGGTATGTTAATGAGGGCATACTTTATTTCAATCAAGCAATAATAACTAACCGGACAATACAAGAACCAACTTAGCAATCAATGAGCATTAAGGGCAAGAATCGTATCAGAAATGAAAGCAACCTCAAATCTTCGGGAGCACTTGAAAATAGGGGACCCAGGTTTGGCCATAAAATCACCTTCTTGTCCACCAATAACGTACAGACTATCATTGTATACGACACAAGCCCTATCAGAATAACAAGCTGTGAAATATTTGGGGGGGAAAAGAAGTAAATAACCAATCAACAGAACAATTCAATCAAACCTATGTGGTCCTCCACGAGGAATTCGTATTTCAGTCTGCCATTGTTTTTCCAGTGCTTTGCCATCCTTAACTGCAATACTCCAGTGTTCAAGTCCAGGTGTGTGTCGATTCTCTTTACTACCACCCATGACATGAAGCCTACCTCTCCATAATTGGGTTGCTGGAGCATATCTATATATTACCATGTAAACAAGAGTTTTCAATAAGGTATTGATTCAATAGTCAATAACTTCATACCAAACTAGATAAGAGTTCCAACAAATATCTATGACCACTTCATGAAGCAGCCAATTGACCGCTAAGATCCACGCCCCACTAGTAGTGGTGGACTAATCATGTTGTTAGAGATTGAGTCTCCCCATTGCAGTTTGAATGGTTAGTTAGGTGACACTAAATTGAGTGCTTATCGTTTGGTAATAAAATGTTCACAGCTAACTTAAACATCAATCGAATCACATACCTTGGTGCAGGAAAATCAGGCATACTACTCCATTTCTTAGTCTCAGTGTCCAAAGCAAATGAACGAGTTGTAGGACCGCTGCACTGAGGACCATATTGTCCGGACACTATATATATGTATCTCCCATCAGTTGCAATTCCTAAATGTGAATGTGCCATATCTGTTGGCGTATCAAACCTATCTACCCATGTATTATTAGCAAGATTGAATACATCCACATGAGAGTGCACCTACAAATAAAATGGTATACAAATTGAAACGTCAGAAACAGTGATTCAAAGATGCAAATTGAATTGAATTAGTGAATGGAATATATCCTTTGATGCATTACTAAAAGTATATTTAAGACCTCAGAACAAAGGGCTTAAGGTAATTTGTTGTCATAAATTAATTATTATCAAACAAGATAAGATTAAATTTGTAGGGAGATTCTCACAAAATCAATAGTGCCATATCCTGCAAAGACGTAGAGAAGATTCTTAATCTGTACTGCATAACCATCGAGACGAGGCACTGGTGCTGGTGGCATCTCCTCCCATTCTAAATCAGGGGCTGGTAAATCAGCATATGCTCCAGATAAGAATCTCTGACTAGCCCATTCCTTGAAATTGTAAGCATCTTCTTTCTAACACAAAGATAGAATCACAGAACGACTTTGTCAAAATATTTTCTAGGATCAAAATCAATCATCTCACTAAGCCAAACGAAGAAATCCCAAATATATTATGCACAAAAATCTCTTTTTGATTGTTGGCTCCAAAATGGAAAATAAGATCAGTTTCTTTCTTTCGTTACAGCATTGATCAAAAGAACTGAATGCTAACATTTCCATTTCATCAAATCACTAGGATTAGTAAAAGAACTAGAAAGAAACAATTAAAGAATCAATCACCTCCTATTCAATGTAAAAAAATTACCATAGAAATATCATGAATTTAAGAAAAAACCCACAAACCTAATTCACAAATCAAAGAAATTAAACCAAGAGGTTTATTAATGAAATCGGCACTTGATTCTAGAGGGCTCACCCGGCTTGCTTCTTCACTGGCGTTTCCGATTTGGCCAGCTACTATCCCATTCTTCTCACGCGACCAATTAGAAGCAATAGAGAAATGCAAAGGTGAAAGTGAATAAGAGCTATAAGATGATGAAGCCCAAAGCCGACCTGTGATGAGAACCGCACCAAGTAGACCTGCGCAGGATATTAAGAAGACCAACTTTTTTGGAGATAAAGAACCGTGCTTCTGAACCAACTTTGCCATTTTCGACCCAAACCCATAACGAAAACTCCATTTTTTATAGAAAACGAGCGCTCAATAGAGAAAAGGGAAACAGAGGCAGAGACTGTTTGAGAAGCAAGAAATACTTGGGCGCCGATGGTTTCCAGTTCCTCTCTCTCGCACGTGTTTGGTTTGCTTTCCGAATATATTAGAGAACTTTGGTTGCTTTTGGTTCACAGTGTCAAATAGGAACGAGAGTTATAATCGAATATAAACGCAACGTTTTTTTTTTAATTTAAAAATTTGAATAAAAAAATAATTTGTATTAAAGTATTTAGTTTATAATTAAAGTGAAATGAAAAATAATTTATATTATTTTAATACTGAACTAAAATTTAAATAATATCATTTAATTATTATTTTTTTATTAAAAAAATATATTATTAAAATTATTATTTTTTAAATAATTATTACTTAAAAATAAATATATTATTTAAATTATTATTTTTCTAAATAGGATTTATGGTTTTGAGGTTTGATATTTGAGATTTAGGAATTTAGGATTTATGTTTATATTTATGGGTTAAAGTTTAAGGTTTAGGGTTTTGAGATTTGAGATTTGAGATTTGGGGTTTATGGTTATATTTGTGAGTTAAGATTTAAGATTAAAATTATTATTTTTCTAAATAAAGTTTTGAGTTTTGGGATTTGAGATTTAGGATTTATGTTTTGGGATTTAAGGTTTAGTATTTAGAGTTATATTTGGAGTTTGGTTAAAATTGGGAAAAAAATTGAGATAGTAATGAAATCATGATTCCTTAATAGAAGAGAAGAAATCGATTTCATTCTATTTTTATTTTGACAACGTCAAAAAAGAAATAAATCTATTTTTATTTTGACAACATCAAAAAATAAATAAAATTTAATAAAAAAACGTTATTATTATTATTAAAATTATTATTTTTAAATAATTATTGTTTAAAAATATTATTTATTTTTTTAAATTATTATTAGAATAAAATATATTATTTAATATTATTTAAAATCATTTTATTTTTTAAAATTATTATTAAAATTATTAGTTTTTTAAATAATTATTATTTAACATTATTTTATAGTATTTTTTTAAAATTATTATTAAAATAACATTCAATTATTAATTATTTTTTTCATATAATGTATGCGTCTTCAAAATTAAGAATAAAATTAAAATAAAAAATAAATATAAGAATAAAATAAGGATTACCTGTAATTTTTATTTCTTCTTTTTTCAAAATAGATTTAATTTTTTTCATAACCTAAGGCACGATTAAACATAAAAATAAGTTTCATTCACGCAATAATTCCTACTAGTTAACATGAATAAATATAACCAAAACTTATTACATTTTAGAGTAAACATTTTATAATATAAAATTATTTATACCTCAAACTTTATAATATTATAATTTAACTTATTACAAATACATCGTTCATTGTTAATTTTAACATACATTAACGTTCGAATATGTATAAAACTCATCCTTCCTCACACCCACCCCTAGACACTCAAACGAAAGATTTGGTATGGGAAGTAAGACAATAAGATGACTTATTGATATAGTACACCATCATTCACATCTGAAAAAGTATATTTGAAGGTGTTTGATTTGCAAGAAAATGTTAAGATTCCTAACTCATTGGGTCGGCTTAAAAACATTAAACATTAAGACTTGGCAATTAACAACTTGCACGGTCCGATTCTGAGTTTGCTTAGTGGCTTGTCCAGTATAGATCAAATTGAGTTGTATAATAACTCGTTATTCGGTGAGTTTTTGCCGGGAATATCAAACATTTAAGCCGTTGAGACTGCTTGACCCGTCAATGAATGAGTTGACTGGGACATTTTTCAGATGAATTGTGTCTATTATCGCTTGAAAGTCTTAACTTTTACGAGAACAAGTTTATGGGAAGCTTGCCAGCGAGCATAACGAACTTGTTGGTGAGTTACCCGAAAATCTAGATAAAAATTTTCCATTGAGATGGTTTGACATTTCAAACAACAAGTTCTCTGACGTTATTCCAACGACTTTGTGTGAGAAGAGTGTTAGGAAATTTGGATAAAATGGTATAATCACAAATTCTCCCTCCCAATATCTTCCTTAGTAGAATATCAAATAACAGAGAAACAGATAATACACAACACAAGAATTATAATGGAAACTCCAAATTAGAGAAAAACCACTTTCGTTGTCAAAAGACAACTAGAGAAAAATTCACTATATGAAAAATTGTTACAACCACACTCTCAGTAATTTTCTCACACACCCAAAAGACAAGAGTAATTACAAACCCAAGAGAATTTTCCCACAAAATTCTCTCACTTAAGAACTTCTCATACAAGCTTTTCTCTATTTTTAGGATGATTATCAATGAAGAAATGAATCCATATTTATAGCCTTCAAGTTCTCATTTCATATGCCAAACATTTATTCATTCAACAAAATTAGGCTACCTAATTTTCCTATTCTTTATTCAAAAAGATTAGGCACTTCCATCTTTTACAATATGGTAAGCCACTTTCCATGAATTTTCTTCTAAATTAGCCACCTCTTATTTTGACTAACAAACCTAATATTATTTTTAATCAATCATAACAATCTCCACCTTGATTAAAAATAAACATGGTTACCACTACAACACTATCTATTTTAACAGTCATAATTCTCTACACCGAGAATTATCATACTCCAACATAAAGAGTACACCCGCTTAGAATTAATCACCAATTCTAAGAATTTCACATCGGCTCATGTCGAGAAAAAAAAACTTGCTGAAATTTATGGTGCAACTCTCACACTTGGTTTTCCCGAGAGTTCATCAACTATCGACATCCTTTCCACCACACACCTTGCATCTATACCAAGCCAATGCCTGTGTGCAAACTTGTGGACCCGCTACCAGTAACACACCCTCTTTCATGGCAATATTTAGAGACTAGCGGCATGACATAAGGATGCACACGCTCTTTTCAAAGAACATCATTATAGTCTTTGAAAACAGACATACTATTAGCGTCACCATCGGTATTTGAGCTTCTTGTAGGATCAGCTCCACCCTTTGGACAATTTCTTTTGAGGTGCCCAGATTGTCCACACCCCCAGCACACTATCTTCTTTTTCATGAAATTGTTTTTCTTTCGGTTGTCAGCTACCAATGCTAAGTTTTCAGGCGAAACATTTCTTTCACCACTCAGCCTTTTTTCTTCAGAAAACAACTTTCTAGTAACTTCTGAAAAAATTATTTTCTCCTTTCCATGAATCAAGATAGGTTTCATGTGATCATAAGAAGATGGAAGAGACCAAATAAGCCTTAAAGCTATATCTTCATCATCAAGTTTAACTCCAATGGTTTCCAGTTCAGAGACAATACCATTGAGAACACTTAGATGGTCAGACATAATAGTTCCTTCATTCATACGCAAAGTATGAAACTGCTCTTTCAAATACACCCGATTTGAAACGCCTTTTGCCTGATACAATTCTTCAAGCTTTTCCCAGAGTTCTTTGGCCATAGATATTCCATGCACATTTGCAAGAATATTTTTGGCCAAACAAAGCCGAATTGCACTTGCAGCTCTTAGATCAAGATCTTCCCAATCTTCATCACTTATATTGGTTTTACTGGACTCAATACCAGTAACAAGGGCTGGTTTCCCCTTTAACGCCTTGTGTAACCCATATTGGATCAACAAATCTTTGACTTGTACTTGACACAAGCCAAAATTGATTCTCCCATCAAATTTCTCAATATTAATCTTGACTCTTGACATTTCTCATTCTTTCTTTGAAATTGGCTCTGATACCAATTGTTAGGATATTTGGATAAAATGGTATAATCACAAATTCTCCATTAGTAGAATATCAAATAACAGAGAAATAGATAATACACAACACAAGAATTATAATGGAAACTCCAAATTAGAGAAAACCACTTTCGTTGTTAAAAGACAACCAGAGAAAAATTCACTATGTGGAAAATTATTACAACCACACTCTCATTAATTTTCTCACACACCCAAAAGACAAGAGCAATTACAATCCCAAGAGAATTTTCCCACAAAATTCTCTCACTTAATAACTTCTCATACAAGCTTTTCTCTATTTTTAGGATGATTATCAATGAAGAAATGAAGCCATATTTATAGCCTTCAAATTCTCATTTCATATGCCAAACATTTCTTCATTCAACAAAATTAGGCTACCTAATTTTGCTATTCTTTATTCAAATAAAGTTAGACACTTCCATCCTTAACAATATATTAAGCCATCTTTCGTGAATTTTCTTATAAATTAGTCAATTATAACAAATTGTGGGTTGGAGGAACTACTCATAATACACAGCTAGTTCACTGGAGATATATCGATGAGTCTTGGAAATTATGATAGTTTGGTTCGACTCTATTTAGGTCACACACGTGTACTTGCATGCTTGAGCTTATCTATAATCCTTTATCTAGGTCAGTAGCTAAGACCATTGTCAACACATAAAATATCTCGGCTCGAATAATATCGAAGAAAAAATTATCTGGTCCAATACCCGAAGGGATTAGGTGGGCTAAAGATTTAGTTGAGTTTTATGGTAGTGAAAATAAGCTTAACGGGTCTTTGCCAGTGAGTATAGTGAATCTTGGACAGCTTAGTGTTTTGGATCTTAACAATTAATAATGAGCTGTCTGGTAAACTTCCAAGGGGAATAGAATATTGGTAGAAACTTAACGAGCCCAATGTAATAAATAATGAAATTTCTTGGCAAATACCAAGTGAAATCGGGAAACTGATAGTACTAAACTATCTTGATCTCTTTGGGAATAGATTTTCAGGGAAAGTCCCTAGTTTACAAAATCTAAAGCTCCATGCGTTGAACTTTCCTAACAATCATCTTTCAGGTGATCTTCCTCCTTCATTCGCTAATAAAATGTATAAAGACAACTTCTTGGGCAATCCTGGTCTTTGTGAAAGTCTAAAAGGTTTGTGTGATAGCAGAGAAGAAGCTAAAAGCAGAGGATATGTATGGCTTCTTTGCTGCATCTTTATACTTGCCAGACTAGTTTTCCTTGTGCGGTACGCGTGAGAGAGGGTGACAGATATTTTGGATTACACAATAGATAATATATTTATAATAAAGTTAAAAATTTGATAATATAAAAATAATAAATAAAAATTTGATTGTATATTTATAACACACTAATCTAATGATATATAAATCTTTTTATTCTTTACCTAAATATATCAAAAAATTACAAATAATAATAATAACATTTTCACCAAGATTTTTTATCTTACTAATATAATAATTTAATTTTTAATATCTTTTTATTCTTATTATTTAAGTGATATTTTAATATTACTTATATTTAAAAATAAATATTAATTTAATACAATTTTGACGCTAGATTTATCGTATTTTAAGTACCAAATTAATTTGGTACAATTTTTTCAATTTATTTTTAAATTCGTAGTTATTTTTAAATATGAATACTATATAATAATAAGGGTAAAAATGGATATAAAATTTGAATTGTTATATTAATAAAGTAGTAAATCCGCCTATAACAATAAAATATAATTCCATTAATATGGAATTATATTTAATTTAACGATATTTAATATTAAATAAAATTAAATAATTATAATTTAATTAGATTACGTTCAAATTAAATAATATTTTGTATTTTTTTTAATAATGAAAATATATAAATTGAATATAAAATGTGTTATTTATGTTCTTATAAATTTTAAGAGTATTATTTTATTAATTTTTTAAATATTTTTTTAAAAAATAATAATAAATATATATATATAATATAATATTAAAATAGATATTTTTTTAAAAATTTATAAAATGGAATCAATAATAAATAATGGGTAGGTAACAATCAATAAAATTGATTTTTAAATTTATGAGTACTTTATTTTTTTCTACCATGCTTTTAGAAATTAATTATCTGGAATAAATTTTGTACGTTACAGGCTAGTTTTTCAAAATATAATAAATGAAGTGAGAGAATAATATATAACCAATAAAATATAACATGTATTCCGGTATTGATACAATTTCGATACTTTAATTGTTTTTCGATAGATAGGAAATCCGTATTTATCTACCATCTAAATTTATGTATAAAGAAATGTTTTATTTAAAAACTCAACCATTTAATTAAAAACTCAAGAAAAAATTTAAAAAGATAATTCAAATAAATATATCTTAATTTAATGAAAAATAATATATTTTATAGTTATAATATCATTAAAAATATAGTCTTAATTGTATTAAAATATTTTGAAGTTAATTAAATCTGTACTCAAAATAGAAATAAATTCTTTAGATACAAAAATTTTTAAATTACCAAATGTTCATCGCCGTAAAACTTAGAATGGTATTTACCCGTTGCAATTATTAATAAATCAAAGGAATACTTAATCTTGTCATCATGAACATATTTGATCAACATAATTATTTGAATTTTTAAAATAAAAGTGTTATATTCTCAATATACATATTATAAGTTAAATATATCAAATTATTGTTATTATAAATATACCATAAATATTTTACTATAAACCTAAATCACGCGCTAAAAATCCAAACAAAATAAATTTATCTATTACTTTTAGTAATATTATATAGTTTGTTTACTTACATAAATTAACTATAAATTATAAAATAGTCTCTTCATAAACTTTATAGTACAAAGTAAAGATAAAATTTGTAAAAAAATTTCAAATAAAAACATACCAATACAAAACGAGTCCATAAAACCAATATCATTATAATTAGTGTTAAAACTTCTACCAAAAACCAATCTAAAATTAAAAGTGTCATTGGAATTCTATTTCATAACTTTCAAATAACCCTAGCAAAAGTTTCCTATAAAATAAATGACAACACAAATTACACGTCAAATGTTATAATAAGTTTAAACCATAACATAAAACAAATTATTAATAACATTAACATATAAAATGTCAAAATTAAATATCAACAAATAAAAAAAATGAATCAATGCGAAGGCAATAAAAATCCTAAAATTACCTTTTATCAAAGATAATATTATATAGTTATGGAAGTTATTTTCGTGTTAAATAATTAATAGAATAATATAACTTATCTACTAAAAGCTTAACATGATTGTTAACAAATATCTTCTCAAACTTCACCTAGTCATTGGCATCCTTGTCTTAAATTATCAAAACATATTTATTTTGTCTCAAATGGAGTGTTTAAAGTAAATGTATTAGATAAAAATCAATTTACTAAGTAATAGTTTTTAATAGCTATAAAGTAAAAATATTCTAAAAATAACATAAAAGAGCAAGAAAATTTATTTTTTTAAAAGAACAAAAAGAGTCAAATTATTCTATTTAAACCATCAATAAGTTGTAAATTTCTCAACTTTGTATATTATCTTAACAATAAAACACTCAAGTTAAATCAATAGAAGCAAAATTCTAAAATTTTGAAACAAATCAAATAACCAAAAATTAAACAAAAAAATCTAAAAGAAAAAACAAATTAATTTGATTAGCGACTAAAAAACAACAAATAAACTTAAAACTCTAATTCCATTTAATACATCTAAGATTTAAACCCAAAAATTTAATATCTTATATTCAAACTCAATAAGTTAATCTCAATTTATCTTTACTATATACCTAATTTATTCATAAAAAGTCAATAAAGACACTGATGTTGGCTGAACGTGGTTTCAAGCTCTCTGTCCTATGCATGCTTCTAATGTGGCTTTAATTTAATTAATATTAAATCATAGTGTCGCTTTTTGGTTACAATTTAGCTGACAAATACAAGTAATATATATTACCAAATCCTATCATAAATAATATCCTAACCTAATGAGAGAACAACGTACTTTATAACTATAATATTGTTATAAATTAAGGACATTTTAAAGTTAACCATGGAAATGAATTTTAAAGTTAAGGATGGAATGGATATAGGAAAGTTTTTGCCTAAATTGTATATGAATCGTTACCTGTTGGTTAAATAAAAACTCAAAGTCAAATCTATAAAAAGTTGGTCAAGGAACATTAAATAAACCTTATTCAGACTAATTTATTAATTTTGAAACGCAGTAAAACTATTTTCACTCAATACTTTATTATGATTTTTATTAATGAATTTATGTTATATTATTTTTAAATTTTAGTACGACGTCAATTCTAAATATCAAAGTTACAAGGATATTATAAAAATTAGAGAAAATAAAATTGTAATTTTTTTAAATAAATTTTTAAAAATATTAAAATAATCAATTATTTGTTTCTTAAATTAATGTATTATTTAATACATATAAATATAAATATATTTTATATTTATGTTGATAAAAAATGAATAGTTAAAATATTTAAATTAATAATTTTTATGATTAATAAAAATAAATAAATATATTTTATCTGTATTATTTAATATTTTATTGATATTTTCTCCCCCATCAACTTTTTTAGACATTATCATGGACAATTTATTTCAATAACAAGACTTCTAAAACACAAATATTTTTGATACAATCACGACAATATTAAAGTTATTTTCTTCTTAATATTTCAATTTGTAAATAAATACATACGATATAATAAAGTAATATAATAATATACTAATTATCATAAGATATAATAAAGTAATATAATAATATACTAATTATCATAAATAACAATAAAACATATGATAAAAACATAACCTAAGTATTTTTTATTATGTAAGTGTTCAATCTACCATAATTCTAAATTATTGAACACTAAATAACCATTCAATAAAAATAAATTTTTACTTTTGATAAATTTAACAATTTTTTAATTGATAACACTTATCCTAAAACTCATAATTTTATATTAAATTAAATAATAAATTTATAAATATTCTGTTTCTATGATTTCAATAAAATCATATAAATGTCACATCTTACTACATATTTAACAACAAATATCAATGACCTTATCAGATCTTAATCGACTTTTCTAATAATGCTTCGATAGTCAGATGAATCTATTAGTGCTCTAAAAATATTATCGATGATCAAAGGTGTATTGACGTATATTATGTCATATAAAAAAAAATATGTTTTAACATTGATGGATATGAAGATATAGATAATTATTGAAGATATTATAAAATCTAATTTTATTTTATTTTATTGAATCATGTCGTAAGTTATTTTAGCATTGATGGATATGAATTTAATAATTTTGAGATAAAGTTTTACTAGTTTTTAAAAATTGTTAAAAAAATATATTATATAATATGTAAATATTTTCGACAAATTATTAAGTAAATTTTTTATTCAGGCCAGAAGCCTTAAGCCAGCTTTTCAAGTCCATAAAGCCCCATTTAACTTCTTGTTTCCAAGGGAATTATGGAATATGAATTCAGAAGTACAGCGCGTAGCTCGACTTATAGCTGATGTGCCCTGGTCTCCGTCGTCGTCTTCGTTTTTTTTTTTGGATATCCGAGGTGTCGCAGCCCTTGGGCACTGTTGCTCGCCGCCCATTCACTTTGAATCTCAAAACCTATTATTGTTTAACAGTCAGT
The DNA here is from genome assembly GCA_033030585.1 of Hippophae rhamnoides. NCBI lineage: Eukaryota > Viridiplantae > Streptophyta > Magnoliopsida > Rosales > Elaeagnaceae > Hippophae > Hippophae rhamnoides. The sequence continues at coordinate 11,285,595 of CM065430.1, forward strand.
GATTTATTTCTCTAGATCTAAATTCTTCATTTTTTGCTTAGCCTAATGTTTGAGATTTTGTGTATTTAAGCTTAATTGGATATGCCTAATCGTTTGTTTTCTGTATTATATTATTGTTTCCGTTGGGGCGTAGTCGTATTTTTATTGCTTTGGTACCCCACTGCATTGACAACCTATTTGCGGAAGCCAATTGAACGGTTTATTTGACAGTATTATAGAAAATAAAATTGTGAATTTTTTTAATAAATTTTCAAAAATATGAAAATAATCGTTTCCTTGTTTTTTAAATTAATTGTATTAGTTAGTATATATATAAATATATTTTATATCTACGTTAACAATAAATCAAAAAGTTATAAAATAAAATTAATAATAAATAATATTTTATCAATATCATATAATATTTTCTAAGTATCAATTTCTTTTTGAACATTATAATAGACAATTTATTTCAATATCAAAAATTCTAAAATACAAATATTTCTAATACATTCACAACAATATTAAATATATTTTCTTCTTAATATATGAATTTGTAAATAAATATATACTATATAATAAAGTAATATGCTAATTATCATAAATAACAATAAAACATCTAATTTATCAAAACACTTATGTTAGGTTATCTATAATGTTGTTAATTTTTTATCACATAAAATTTGAAAATGGTATAATTTAGTATATTAACCGAATATAAAAGTAACAAATATGAATCAGTTAAAATTATATTGATATTATTCCAACACATGGATGCTTCAAATCTGTATCGATTGAACAAAAAATCCATTTCCTTTCCCACAGTTCCTTCCTTTCAATGCTTCAAAAGCTTTTTTTTTTTAAAAAACTTTTTTATTATTAATTTTTTTTAATTCCAATTATAGGTTTTTCTATTTATTATAATTATTAATGAATTTATTATTTACAAACATTTATATTCAATTTTTTTCAATAAAGTAATAATTTTTTTTAATATTTTTTGAATCTTTTAAACTGTTTTTTATGTAAAAATTTCTGTTTTATTTTTACTTTTTTGATACCATTTATTTGAAATATATTTTTGAGGCTAATTTTTAATTAAAGTCCTCCGTTATCTAATCAAAATATTTAAATTTTTTTTTATGATAAAAGTCAATATTGTACATAACCAAGTATTTATGCTCTGATTTGTCTTAGTGTAATTTCATTTCCAATAATGATAATTTTCTTGTTGGCAATTTCTTTCTCAACTTTCGACGGTTTATATATGTTAACAGGTTTTAATAACATACACGGGTAAAATCGTAATCATGTGAATTTTTTTATAAAATTAAACAATCTAATAAGTAAAGTTTTGCATAATTATTTCATGATATATAAGTATATTTACGTGATATTAATAAAATTGTTGAAGGAATGCTTAATAGAATCAATATGCACATCCTTAGTTATAAAATTTTCACTTGTAAATATTTTGTGGTAATTTTTTATACTATTTAAATTATATTTGTATTAGAGTCTCTCACAATGAAAAAAAAAAACCTGACCAAAGCCCCAAATCCAAGCGATCCCACTTTACCCTAATTTCCGTTCTCTCCCCCTCCCAGAACGATGCTATTGCGTTCGGCTGACCTCCATTGCTGGCATTTACAAAGCCAATAATCTCCACACCACACTTTCCCACTCTCTTGTTGTTCGCCGTTCTCCATAAGTCCATCTACCTCTTCTGTAATTTGTAAGATGCCTCTCTGACTTATTTTCTAATTCTCAAATTTGGATTCTTAGCTGTTCGTTATAAATGATTTATTCGTTAGGTTTTATGATTCTTGAAAATCGTAGAAAACCTCTCTTAGTTCCATTTAGATAAAGGTTTCTTCTCATCGGTTTGTAGTCTTCGATATTCTGATTGTTTGGCATTTAGTAATTGGTAATGTATGTAACTGAGGCTCTGTCATATCATCAAAGTTTTGATTTAATGTTTTCAGTTTTATTCTTTATGCTTAGATTTGCCGACCTGATATTTGCTAGTTTAGTGATTTGTTCTGATATGATGCTATTGCTTATGTACCTTTGAGTCATTCAAAAGTGTTAATATTAACTTTTTAATACATTTTAATTTTGGATTTTTCAATGCTTGAAATAATATTTCATGATTTTTTGAAAACTTGTTTTCACCTTAATTTCTCTTACTTTTCCTTTTTTAATTTAACTGTCTAAAACTTGGAAGGCAAAGCTCAAAAACAGTAATAGTAATAAATAACAATAAACACTCACGAAGTAATTTACTTAGAAAATTAATAGTCATGATTGATTAAAAATTATTTACTGATGGCATAGTCAAGGTTCCAAAAGGTGGAGATGGGTACAGAGGCCCATTCCAAAAATGAGGCATGGTGTAAGCCTCACTTAAAACAGAAAAAAATATATTATAATCCTCAATCCTAATAGTTGTTAGTATATAGAAAAGAGGTACCAAAAGTTCATAAAATGCACAAACAATATATGTATTTCAGAAATAAAGTTGCAAACCATAAAAATAAGTCTAAATCACAAATGACGATAAAAGTAAAGTCAGAAAATTAGTTTCAAAATTTGTCACAAGTATGTCTTAAAACAGGTTTTTATATGTTTGTGATTCTTAGTTTTCTTCCTCCCTCACTAATTGTCATCAACACCCTCATTGTTACAATATCTATCATTCATTGAATCATCATCATATCTAATTTGAAATTCTTCTTCATCAGCATCCTCATCCCCCCAATTTTACTTTTCTGCCTCCACTACAAGGTTTAGTTTATTTACTTTGCCCAACAGTAATAAGAAACTATAAATTACTAATAGTTTGCTATGGAGTCTGCATGAGCTGCTTAGATTACCTTTAGCCACAGTATTTGTGGGTGGATTTTTTTTTTTCTCTTTTAGTTCTAGAAGCTCCTCCAATTTCATGGTTTGATGTTTCTCCATTTTTGGTAAGCCTCATATTTTTTTGTTATTTTGTTTTCTTCCTGATTTTTTTTTAATTCTTGAAATAATACTATGAATTTTTGAAAACCTAAAGTTTCTCACCTTAATTTTCCTCCTTATCAATTTTTTTTTTGAAAAATTTAAGTTAAAAATTTGTAAGTAAAGGTCAAAAGCAGTAATATGAAATAACAATAAAAACTCGCAGAATAATTTAAATAGAAAATTAATATTGAATAATTAAAAATTAATTACTAATGGCATAGTTGTTATCTATCAAAAAGCAGGGGTGTTAGACCGTTAGAGTATTTTCATCATTATAGTGGGATTGGTTATTTCTATAGTGTTTATTTAGATTTTGATTAGAATAATTTTTGTACTTATTTTGATGAATTTTATTAATATTACCTAATTATTATATACAGTTACTGCAATACCCCATAGCTTATCAACCATGGCTTCCCCAACTTCTGGCTCCAAGTCCCTCAAAGAATATCTAAAGCGATATGAAAGCAGCATCAACGACGACCAAAAGAAAAGGAAGAGAAAGAAGCAACTAAAGAAATCCAAGCCAGACACCATAGGTGTTTTAGTCGTTGATGAAGACCCCGTTTGGCAAAAACCAGTAAACCTTGAAGAAGAGGAAGAAGAAGATGCAAATGAGATGCCCCAAATCAACGAAGACATTGAGGTTAAGAGGATGAAGAGGCTTGAACAACTTAGGGCACAACGTCCTTATAATTCCATTTCGGAAGATGGTAGTGGATGGGTTACACTTCCTCCACCACGCTCAAATCTGAATGATTCGAACCCTGATATGTCACCACCTCGTAAACAAAGGGCTAGAAATGATACACCTTCACCGGAATCTACGAGGAAGCCTTTGGACTTGGGCAGAGAAGACACTGATATGTCTCAGCCACGGCAAGGGTGTAGACGCCCCCTTAGCCCATCACCAGAACATAAATTGGGGCCAAGTTCTGATTTGTCTTCTCCTAGTAAACGAAAAGCACGCAATGACACACCTTCACCTTCTCAAATTGGACAAGAAAGTGAAGACTTGTCACCTCCTCGGCATAGAAAACGTCACCATATGCCCTCCCCCGAACGGAATAGAGGGCCTTCATGTTCGACTAGGTTAAGTCCTGATTTGTCCCCTCCTCGAAAGCAAAGGGCACGGTATGACACACTTTCACCATCTCGTTCTGGAAAAGCCAATGCAGATATGTCAGCACCTCAACGGAAACAGTACGAAACTCAATTGCATGAGCATGGTATGTCACCACCTCGTCGGTCTCAAAGACCGACACAGGGTGATATTTCACCCCCTAGAAAGGGTAGGAAGGATGTTGAGAGAGTTGGGTTACCTGACCTTTCCCCACCTAGGAAAAACAGAAAGAACATGTCTGTTGCAAGTGCCCAAGAGGAAAGAAAAACTGGTTTGATTTCAGGAAGAGATATCAGGGACGAAATTGCTAAAAAAAAGGATGAAGATTGGAAAAGGTATATATGTTTACTTGTGCTTTGAATTATTATCATTCTTTTCGAGTTAGAAATTCACATGTTATTAGTCAACAATGCTTTCTTCTTATAGTATTTAATTTAATGGTGAAGGGCATGGGAGGTTTCATAGCTTTTACAAAAGGATTGCTTTAGTTTTATAATTTTGAAAAAATGTGTAATTTAATCTTAAAAATCCAAATCTATTTTCTGATGTGTATTCTTTTAGAAATAAAGTGCACATTTTGCAAAGGTATAGAATTAGAATGTTCTAGTTAAAAGCTATGGGACTAATGCTTGCCTAAAGCTATAGGACCATTGGTGTCCTTCTCCCTTAATTTAATGGGTCCGGCAAGATTGACATTTTAGGCACATTGGTCACCTTATTTTTAAATTGGGACACCCCTTTCTCTCTACTATTAATCTATTGTACTATTAGACACTTTAGTCCAATTTATCATATTTAAAATAAGATGTTCATTATTTTAATATTTTTTAATGCTAATTGACTTTTAACAAAATTTAAAAAAGTACTGATGATCATCTTTCACACTCATAAATGCTAAAGTGGGGTGGGAATAAGTTAAAATCACCGACAATACTCTTTTAAATTTTGTTAAGAGGCATATAGCATTAAAAAATAATAAAACAATGGACGTATGATTTAAAATATGATAAATTAGACTAAATTGTCTTATAGTATAACAGTAGGGAGACAAATGTATCCAATTTAAAGGTGATTAGTGTGTTTAAAATGACAAAGATAAGTGATATGAGTTACTTTCCCCTTATCAGTTCTTGTTTTTCATGCATGTTAAACGATGAAGAAATGTATCTTTATTGTTAGTAACTTAGTTTGGGAATGTTATGAGCTGTGTTGTACGAAAAATCAATTGTATGGTAGGACAATCATATGATTATGTGCAACATGACCTTTGATTTTGTTATGTTTTCACCAGACGCATGAAGCTCCATCATCTTAGGTTCTTGCCTTCTGATTTTCTTTTTCTTAAGAGATTTGGGTTGCTGGTGTTTTGCATATATGAAACATAAGTCACTTTTTGAAGCCTTGATGAGTTATTCCATTTCGTTTCATTATCTAGTTTCCTGTATTATATATATGATGTATGTGTTTCTGCTTTTAGACGTTCCTTAACTAGCTGTAGTATGAGCTCAATTCGTTGTTCCATATTGTACATTGAGTTTCAACTGGTATTAGTAGTTTCTTCAGAAAGCTGGAGCAGATGAAATAGGAGATCTTTGAGAATTGAGTTTATGTGATGGTGTTGTAGATTGTATCTTAGCATATGTTCCCTTTCGCAGATTTCAAGAGATGGATCCTTCTATAAGTGGCCGGGGTGCAGAACCAGTATATCGTGATAAAAAAGGTTTGGTGAAATTGGCTTGTTTTTCCCCTTTCTTTCTGTATGCTTACGATCCATACTTGCTTATCTCTTTCTGATTCATTGTCTTAGGCGAACGAATGACGAAGGAGGAATTCTTAAAATCACAAAAAAAAGTAGAAGAAAAACCCAAGGTATTTTCAAAAGTCTAGAGCCATAATTCACTAGTTCTCTGTCTATAATCTGTGATTTTGATTCAATGAAAAAAAAAACTGCTACTCTTACTATCTATGTAACTGGTTAAGAAAATACTGGCCAAAGAGCTGACTGGTTGTATTTGGTTTTGCAATTTTTATGCTGTTTGAAATTTTAGTTTGTACTGTAGCTGGAATTATTGTTTGAGTTATACAAACATCTAGATGACTAGATGGATATTTCTATGCTTTGGGTTAAGCGTCTTTTATTGGGTTACATGATGAACCATGCAAAATAAATTTTACACCCTTGTTGCAAGTTGCAACTGTCTCGTTTACTTCATTTATGCTGATAAAAGTTATGTTTCCATGAAAAGTTATCATCATTAATACGGGGCTTTGTGGTCCTTTCCCTTGTTATTGTCAGGATAAAAAGTTGGAATGGGTTAAGGGTTTGGCTCAAAAGCGAGAAGCTGAAGCCAAATTGCAGGAATTAGAGCTTGAGAAGGAAAAACCATTTTCCCGTAGCAGGTACATTCTGAGATGGCTCGAAATGCATAGTTCTTTAGTTTATTGCTATGATAATTTGTGCTGCCAATGTTTAAGTTTTTAAAATTGCCATGATACCATCCTTTAAAGAATTTTGTTTCTAGGTGATAGCTTGGCATGTTGCTGATCTCATATTTAGTTTGGAATAATGCTCAGCAGTATATTTTTCTATCATTTTATTTGGTACTGTGTATGGTTGCTGCATATTGTACAGCAAGTGCCTCTTCTAAATTTCTAGGAATACTTGAGTGTACTATTTAATTAATTGAGGAAGCTGAAACTCCCTTGTCTTCACTTTGCGTCTAGATTGTTTATGTTTAATATTTATACTAGAAAATTGATTATTTTATCCTCTTAGGGTGTATTTACTTATTTGTAATGTGAATCAATCAGAATTGGAATAAACACGAATCTTAATGGAGAGAAAAGAGAATGTAGGACTCATTCACTTTCTTTGTGTTTACTAATAACGGTAAGGAATTGGAAAAAATATTAATATACTTAAATGTTCTTTTAAAAAATGATAATGAGAAATATATTAAAATATTAAAATAAAGGATATTTTTATAATTACATCTTGTAGGGAAAGGGAATCAATACCAAAGGTGGAGTAGGGAATGACTAAAATTTGTGGGGTACTTATTCTTTTTTTACCATATAGTAAACATGTGAATGAGAATGATTCCCTGTCCCCTCAATTATCTTTGCTTGTTATTTAACACACCTAGTTCTTATTGTCATGTGTTTTAATAGCCTCTTCTGTGTTTGCAGAGATGATCCAGAACTTGACAATCTGCTGAAGGAAAGAGTAAGATGGGGTGATCCTATGGCACATTTGGTTAAGGTAGTTACTTGCTTGTCTACTGGTTTATACATAGTTCAAGCTCTTTTGTATTTTTGGGTCTCATACAAAATTATGATTTGTCATTTTTCTTCTTCTGGGGCACATTGCAGAAAAAGTATCCAGGACCTGTTCTTCCTAACCTAGGGGACGATGAGAAAATGAAGGAATCAGGTTTCATTGTTCCTCAAGATATCCCTAATCACAGTTGGCTAATGCGAGGAATAGATGCTCCACCAAATCGATATGGTATTAGACCAGGAAGACATTGGGATGGAGTGGATCGCAGTAATGGTCAGTTCACTTTTCTCATCTGCTATTAGATTCTATACCCTGTTTAAATGTATCTGTTATGTATCCAGTCCGATGACTCTACTCTTCTCATAATTTATTTCTTCTGTCTAATTATGCGGCATTTCTGGTCAAAAGGACAAATGAGAAACATGTCTAGATATCTAACGGATTTTATTAATATCTGCTGTTGTATGTTGTGTAGGATATGAGAAGGAAATGTTCAAAAGGACAAATGACAAACAAGCCACACAGAGGGAAGCTTATCTTTGGTCTGTTGCGGATATGTAACTATAAGTGTATTGATATGCAGTGCTGATCCGCTACATTTCTCTTAAGAGATGCACGGTCTAGAAATCTTCTTCTTTTGTAAGTTTGTTTGGGCTTCCTCTATTCGTTAGCTGCCAAAATTCTCGAATAGACTCCAGTCAGGTTTAGTCTTTTGGAATGAAATTTGGATGACATGGTATTCTTCCAAACAAAATTGTTCTCCCCTATCTGGATAACGGTTCCTGAAGCACCATTCTTCAGCCATTTGCGCTCATGCCTGTGTTTCCATTTACAGTTCTGTCAAGGGAGAAAAATGTTTTTTTTCTTTCCTCTCCTTTTCTGAGCTTGTAAGGTTTATATTTTAGATCGTAAGTATCTTCCTGCAACCCAGTTTTTTTCCGTCGTTAAGTGATGATGCTGTATTGTACTTAGGAGCTTTGTCCTTGTATGCACTAGAAAAAAACTGAGACAAAGGTTCGAGTACCTTTAGCAATTTACCTTTCAAATTTGAAAGAATGGAAAAAGTTTATTGAGATGTATAATTTTTAATAAATGAGCAAATTAATTTCATTATTATTAAGTTGGGTATAGTAAGTTTTGTAATTTTTTAAAATAAATGTTTTAGTTTTGTAATTTATAAATTATGTATTTTTTTGTCTTATTATGAAAAATAAGTATTTTTAATCTTATAATTTATTAAAATGAGCATTTGTATTGGATTAAAATTAAAAGTGTTAAAATTAAGTAAATATATGATATATTTGGTGTATTATATTGGATAGGTTTTGTAAAATGTATTAGATTAAATTATATTATAATTAGTTTGCATATTATTTTTGGTGATAAGTTGTATAATATATTTGCATGAAATTGATTATAAATATTTTAATAAAATAATTTATATTTAAAATAAATTTTTATTATAAAATTTATTTAAATAAATATTTAATTTTGTATATTTTTGAAATAAAAAATATTAATATTAATTTTATATAAAATAAAAAGTGAAAATATATAATTATATAATTAAAAATTTAGAAAATTGAAATTAAATATTTATCACAATTTAGATTCATATTAAGGATTCATTATAATTTAGATCTAGATCTGTATTCTTTGGTGGTATAAATCTTTTACATGATGTATTATTTTTATATTATACAATATAATTTGATTTTATAATTATATGTATAATTATATATAAATTATTTGATCAGTGTTTTAATATTGTAATATTGTGTAATGAATATGTTAATAATATTTAATTTTTATAAATAATATAATTAAATATTTAATTTAAAAATTATAAGATTAAAATATTAATTTAAATATAATAAAATTATTATGATATTTTTAAAAAATTGTAAAATAATTATAAAATAATTATAAAATAAAAAATATTTAAATTAAATAATTATGATATTTGTGTTACCTTCTTCCGTGTAAGAAATACGATGAATATTACTTTTAACCCGTATTAAAAGCTAGTTTTCGTTATATTAGCTAATTTTCTTTATATTATCTTTGATCAACTACTTCCACGTATTATAGTTACTATTATCGTTACTATTCCACTTCCACGTAATGGTTTTCGTAATATTATCAATAGAAGCCGATTGTTTTTTTTAAATAATAATAATTGAATAATATAATTAAGTTTGTTTTTTTCAGAAAGATAAAACAGAAACTATTTGTAACAAGTTTATTAATAGTTTATTTTAAGTATGTTTTATTTTTAATAAGTTAATATCTTTATTAATCATAAAATGTTACATTAGAGATAATTATTGATGTTTAGCATATTTCAATTCTCTATTGCAAGCTGCTTTGTGGATCTACATAATACCTTGCTATGCTTGCTACTCTCTGCGCAAAGTCTCACAACCTAGTCGTATCCATTACACGAATGCCTCAGAATTCAAAGTAAGAAATGGCCGTTAGGCTCAAAGTCTCCAAACCCACTACTCGCTTGTCGTCACTTTCCTTGGAAAAGCTCCTTAAATCCCAGAAAAACCTGTCTAGACCACCACCAAGACTCTGGCTTGACGTTGAAGACGAGCCCATAGATGTTGACCCCCATGGATATACCATCTTAAAGCTGACCCACCCACTCCTCCGTACTTTAGACTCTTGCTCTGGCATCAAACAGTTCAACCAGGTCCACACCCATCTCATAGTCTCTGGTATTTTCCAACATTCTCTTGCTGCTAGCCGAGTCATCAAGAAGCTTTCATCTTTTCCCCATTTTCTCACTTACGCAGTTTCCGTTTTCAATTGCTTTGAAGAATCTGATGCTTTTCTTTGTAATACTATTATAAGAAGTTATGTAAATTTCGGTGACCCGTATGGTGCTTTACGCTTTTATTACGAGCATATGATTGCCAAATCTGTTGTTCCTAATCATTATACTTTTCCCCTTGTAGTGAAGGCCTGTGCGGGAATTGGGTCAGTGAAAGAAGGGGAAAAGATCCATTGCCGTGTTTTGAAATTTGGGTTTGAATCGGATTTGTTTGTTCGGAACTCTTTCATTCATATGTATTCTATTTGTGGGAAAGTTAAGGATGCACGGACAATGTTTGATGCTGGGCCTGACTGGGATTTGGTGAGTTGGAACTCGATGATTGATGGATATGTGAAGAATGGAGACGTTTTTGTTGCACACCAACTTTTTCATATGATGCCTGAAAGAGATAGTTTTAGTTGGAATTCTATGCTTGCGGGTTATTTGGGGATTGGAGATATGGAAGCTGCAAGACGGTTGTTTCAGATGATGCCCTACAAAGATGTTGTTTCTTGGAACTGTATGGTTGATGGATATGCTAGGACAAAAAATCTTTCTATGGCCCTTGAGTTTTTCAATCAAATGCCAATGCGTGATGTACTTTCGTGGAATACAATGTTGGCTGTTTATGTGCGTTCTAAGGACTACGGTAAGTGTTTGGGACTGTTTGATATGATGATAGAAGAAGGAGATATTAAGCCTAATAAGGCTACCCTTGTGAGTGTCTTGACTGCGTCTGCAAACTCAGGGAGGCTTGACAGAGGCAAATGGGTCCATTCATATATTGAATCTAACAGGATTAAGCCTGATGTGTTACTTTCAACTGCTCTTCTAACAATGTATGCAAAATGCGGGGACATGGATTTGGCTAGGGATGTTTTTGATAAAATGCATGATAAAAGTGTTGTTTCATGGAATTCCATTATCATGGGATATGGTATGGACGGGTGTGGAGAGAAAGCCCTAGAAGTCTTCTTAGATATGCAGAAGAGAGGCCCCATACCAAATGAATCTACATTTATTAGTATTTTGTCAGCATGCACACATGCAGGAATGGTTTTGGAGGGTTGGTGGTGCTTTGATCTAATGCAACGAGTCTATAGAATTGAACCAAAGATTGAACACTATGGATGCATGGTTGATCTTCTTGCTCGTGCTGGTTTTACAAAAGAATCAGAAGAGCTTATTAGGAAGATCCCAATGGAGGCAGGGCATACCTTATGGGAATCTTTACTTTCTGCTTGTAGAACCCACTCAAATCTAGAACTTGGAGTAGTTGTGGCCAAGCGACTAATTGAATTGAAACCAGGGGATATTGGACCGTATTTGTTGTTGTCACATATATATGCGTCACTGGGGAAATGGGATGATGTTGAACTTGTCAGAATGATGATGAAAGAAAAGAGGTTAAACAAAGAAGCAGGGTCAAGCTCACTTCAATTTGGAGAATGTGATTCTGAGTTTCTTGTGGAGAATGGTTCATTACACAGGAGAAACATGGTGTACTCGATGTTGAGTGAGATTGGTGCTCGGTTAAAACTATCTTGTAGTGATGTGTTTGCATTAAGCAATATGAGAAAGAACGCTGAAAGCTAGTTTATACATACACACCAATGGCCTAAACAAGGGAAATTGAGTGACCCTTTTCCCTATATATAAATGTTTGTTTGCAAGCGTGGACACTTTTTCTCTCATAACACCTTGAAGAACAAAGGAAGATAGATGGGAAGAATATTGGTTTCTAGTTGCCAACTGAGCATATACTACTACAAAATGCATATCCAGATGACAAACTAGACAGAAGCTCCAATATGGTAGAGATCTCGGATTGAAAAGGTACAGGACAAAGTTATTGCAATGCATAGCTTTAGGTGTGTTGGTCATTTCCATAATTTCTTTCATCTTTTCGAACCTTTGGTGTTTTTCAGAAGGAGGTTATTACTTTTTCTCATCAGTGAAATGGTTGAGAATTTTACCTGTATTTACTAGTGCACTATAATTCCTTTCCTTAGTATTATTTTATTTTATTTTACTTTCTCCCCAAGGTCAATCTTCTACTTATCGTTATGGCTTTATATTCTTTGGGTCAAATTCACTGTAGAATTTCATAGGTCTGTCATTCGTTAATTTCAATGGAGGAGGCACCAGCTCAAAATATTTGTTTCAATTCAAGATTGACATGCATATATTCGTCATCATGTAGCGCAAGTCATTGGTTTATCACTGGTATGCTTTTCATAAATGGTTAATCCTCTCTCACCAACTTCTAGTCTTGTACTAGCATGGTAATATTTTTAGCATATCTTATATATCTTCTTTGGCTGCTACGAAAAATAAAAATAAAAAGCATACTCTGTGCGAATTTGGGACGTACTTTCATGTGAATAATTCAAATGTTTCACTCTAATAGTGCTCACCAAAGAGAAAAATATAGCAAAACAGTGAATTAACTTATTTTAGGTTTCCTACTACGATTGGGATATAATATGATAATCCACTGTTATCCAGAGGCTGTGATGAATGTAAAGGAATTAACTTAATAGTCCTATCTTGCAACTTTCTTAAGAAAGAATGTTATGGGTAGCTTCCTTTCTTTATTCTTCTGAAGCCTCATGAGCATTGGCAGGTTAATTCATGCTGTCTAGCAATGGGGACCTTTTTAAAATTTTTATGATTGATCTTGTTGGAGACTGTGATTCCAGAACAATGGCTGGAAATTTTTTACCTTGAGTATTTTTCTTTATAATTTTATTCATTAACTCATACTTGGGAGTATGATTTTCCCTGCACATGCACGGTTTAACACATTTTCCTCTATAGGTTATAAATACTACTTTTTTTGGCTATGATAATTGTAGATCCGAGAGGGATTGCACTATAATCTATATTTTCCTTGTGGAGCAATTGCCCTGCCAAAGATGCATAATGATGGTGCTGTTGAGTATGAAGATGGTGCTTCTGCTACAGAGGCTCAGGATTGTCTGTCTTTTTCGTTATGTATGCATTTATGTGTAATATATGCAGCTCACACATGCTTGACTATGCAGCTTAATATCTACATATATATTCCGCGGATGGGTAGAGATATTGTGTCATTCTTGTCATGGGCTGCGGAGCCTGAGATGGAAGAAAGGAAAACTGGTGCGGCATCTTCATTATCTTCTAACTTTTATCCAATTAATAAGTATTTTTAAATTTTGTTTTCCCGCATTGCAGATGGGATTCAAATGGATATTTGTTCTGCCAGTGGCACTACTGCAAGCTGCTTGCTTTCAGGCGCTTGAGGTGGTCAATTCTCAAGTCTCGCAAGCTGGTTCTTGATATATATGACTATCGAAAAATGAAAATTAATTATTTTTGTTGATATCTTTTTTATAAACAAAGAGACTTAAAAATATATATTTTTTTTATAAATAAAAGGATTAAATAATTCGTAAGTTCTAAATTAAGTGATTTTTATGACCGTTTATCCTTTTGAAAACATGAATCCAATTTGATCCTCAATGTTATGAACTGTCCATCCATGTTGGAAAATTGGGTTTATTGAGGTGTAAATCGTTAAATAAAGGTAAATTGATAGACAGACTAATAAATGTTTAAAAATAATAATATTTTTTTAATAGTTTAAACTTTTAAAGAATTAATTTCCTAATAGCTTTTAACATGTAATGACCCCTAAAGCTCAATTAATGTCTTTTGAGTTTCCACTTGTCAACCTAAATGACAGAAAAGCCTTTTAGATTATAGATGATGTGATATCTTAGATTATAGATGATGTGATATTTTAGATTAATAAAATTTAATATTAATATATTTTTTTCAAAAATAAATATAAAAGAGAAAGTAATCTAATTGATAATAAATATATTTTAAAAATAACGAATAATATTTTTAAAGTAACTTGTAATTGTAAGCAGGAAAACTTATGATCCAATGGCATGGTAGGATGAATTTTGCTATAACATGCCACTAGGACCCAAAGCAAATTGGAGGCCACTTTTCTTTCTTGGAGTTTCAAATAACATTTTAGCTAAAATGAATTAAGACACAAATAAATTTTTAAATTGACTTATGGGAGAAAGACTTATATTTTATATCCCAAATTAAAATTATTTTATTAATAATAATTTTATCTAATAATAATAATATTAAAATATAATTAATTATCATATTGGAAAAATTATTTTAGAGATTTTTATAGCCATATTAACAAAAAATAATTATAATAATATGATTATTCTTTATACAAAATTTCATGGCATTGTTTATGTATTGGTGCGTACTAGTGATACATTAACTTTGTTTATATGTATTTGTGCGTACTATCGATTACTGACATCAATTGTAACACATTTACTGTAAAGAGATTTTTTTTAAAAATAAGACTTAGTACTTTATATTCGTAAATATAAGATTAATATAAAAAAAAATTAAAAATAAAAATATTTTATATTTAATGAAAAACAATAAGATATTTTTTTAATGGGTAAAAAAAGCATTATTAGTATGTAAAATATACTCTAAAATTAATAATAAATAATACATAAATGCTTAACAAAATTATCACAATGCTCACAATTAGGTTACTAAAAGTATGCCTTAGCACTAACGCGTGTCTCTTGCTAGGAAGAACTCCTGTACTTCTACAATGCTAACGGGCTAACACGTGGGACCAATTAAATTCATCAAGCATCCAAGTTACACTACTTTTTTGTATTTTTTATTTTTTGATTGGATGGACTTAAAAATAAAAATTAATAAATCATTTAATTATTATCTTAAAAAAGTGAATCTATTTATTTGAACCAATAACTACTTGTTATGCCTTGTTGTATGATAACAACTTAATAAAAAAAAAGTTCTAAAAACTAACACCAACCAATCAGCATTGCTCAGATATATGCTCTAGACACGTCGTGCTTCTTCTATGAATATCGATTTATTCCTTCCTTCTTAAATGTTAGCGTGGTTTTACTTATTTTTATTTATGTCTTCAAGATTTTTAAATTATTTAAAATATCTTTAGATTTTAATTATTTTAATTTTTCATCTATTATTATTTAAAATATTATTCTTTATCTTTAATATCAATTTTTACGGATCGATATCAATTTTAATCGGGGTTAATATTGAATTAGTTGATGATATTTGTTTATTTACGAAATGTAATACTTTGTCTAAAAAGCATATTATTTATTCATATAAATCTATTTTTCTTCTATATTCATTACAATTGCATAATATATTATGTTGATTATTTATTTTTAATCTTGAATCTATTAATTGTCTTTTAAAATTAAAAATTATTCTTACATTTGTTAAATTTAATAGTTCTAATTTATGTACTAAAAATTTGATATTCATAAAGTATTATCTTGACAAATTGTATGTGTTGAATGCATATTATTTTGTCATATTCGTAATATACAAACAAGTTTTTCTTGTGTACATATAGTGTAATTATAATATTCAAAGTAGTATCCAAACATTAGATTGTTGAATTTCACTTCATCTATTCTTACATATTTTTTATTAAAATAATCTCTTAATGTCTTTGAAACAAGATGGTCTATGATGCTTATGATAAACAGATTTTTCTTGTGTACATACAGTGTAATTATAATATTCAAAGTAGTATCCAAACATTAGGTTGTTGAATTTTCCCTTCATTTATTCTTACATATTTTTGACTAAAATAGTCTCTTAATGTCCTTGAAACAAGATGATCTATGATGCTTGTTATAACTTTAATATAATCTCTGTAGATATATAATAAGATGTTAAATCTTTTAAAATTTTCAAGACAAATTTCATAATCCTCATCTTTAAAGTATTCATTTAAATGATAGAGGTAACTTTTATCAAATTTTTTTAATAGAATTAGATTTTTATCTTTAATTTTATTTGAAATTATTAGTTGTTTATTTCTAAAAACAGTTTCCATTTTCCTATTTTAGCATTGTTATGTCTTGTTGCAAGTAAATGTTTAAACATTCAAGATTCTTAACTCGCTTAAATTTATAATTATTATACCTGAATTTGACACGTTTACCACGGTCTTTCCTTCTGTTTGTCTTCTTTTGTTACACCTGATATGCCTCAGCTTTGCTCAAATATCAACACCTTCTTGGAAATGGTGAGCCTTCTGTATCCATACATAAATGGTGTTCAATAGTTGATTTACTAGAGATGAGTAATTGAACTCTATTTTATTCATAGAATAATAATTATCACAACTTAAAGGCAACTAAGAACTTTGAAGAGGTACTTACCCGTTCATAATTACTGGATATGACATTGATTTTTAGATAGAAGGGTTTCCTATGCTAGAGTTTTTGTTTGTTTGAGAGCAGAGAGCTCTGGATTTATGTATATTTGTGTGTTCTTTAAAATGAGCATAATGGTTCCTTTTATAGCACAAGAAATTCATGTTTACAAAACTAAAATTATTATTTTAACTTTGCTTTAATAATTCTTTTGCGCCACTTCTTTTTTCCTTTGCACATGTTGCCGACTGAAATGTAGGATCTACATCTTTATTTTCTTTATCGTTTTCTACCGACAATTTCTCTCTTTATTTTCCTTTGTCGTTTTGTATCGACGGTTCTTTTGATGACACGTCTTCATCTTTTCGGTCTTTGATATAGAGAATGCATTTATGATCTTTGGTGGCTTTTTTAGCATAAAAGCATAATACATTCTTTATTTTTTGATCAATTTTGAGTTTATTGTAATTAAAATTTTCTTTCTTATTGCTCTCCTACATAATATTGTGATTACTGCATATAAAGAATAAATTTTTACTATTGATACCACCACAATCACTGTGCAGTACCTTGATCTTTTTGTCTAGTTGATGCTCAATTTTTGTTTTATAAAGAATAAATTTCTCTATAGCTTTATCTTTGTTTTTAAGCAAATATACATACAATATTCCATGCTATTATAAAAAAAGTAATAAAATATTTATTGCCACTCTTTATTTGAAGAAATTTCAAATCACATAGATTACTATGGATTAAGCCAAAAGTTTCAGTTTTCCTTTCAATTGAATGAAATGATGAGTTAGTCATTTTTCTCTCAACACAAGTTTCATACTTATGCTTTGAATCTATTTGGAACGTGTGTATGTGTTCCATGTTAATTAGTCTACTCAATGTATCGTAATTAACATGACCTAGTCTACTATGCCACAAGTTGGAAGACTCAAGAAAATAAATAGAAAAACTAATCTTATTAATATTCCTAGCTTTTACATTCATTAAATTGAGCTTAAATAACCCATTAGATACATACCATTTTCCCATAAACATTTCATTTTTGGTTAAAATGACCTTATCAAATTCCAAACTATTCGAAAGCCATGCTTGTTTAGTAATAAGCCAATAACAAGATTCTTACGGATGTTTGGCGCATAGAGTACATTTTTTAATGTAAACTCCTTCTCAAAGGTTATTTTCAATTTGACTTGGCCTTGCCCTTGAATGACTGATATGGTAGAATTTCCCATGAAGAGCTTCTCTTCATCTTTCACTGGTTCAAAAGTAGTGAATAACTCTTTATCTGAGCATATATGCCTTGTTGCACCAATATCAATCCATTACTTCTTTGGGTTTGATCCCACTAAGTTCACCTCAGAAACGACTGCACACAAGTCAATATCAGAGATATCATGAGTGATGTCATCAACCATGTTTGCCTTACAGTTCATGTTTCTTTTTGAAAACTTGTAGTATGCAGCTTTATGCCCTATCCTTTAACAGTTAAAGCAAATCCCTCTGAAACTTTGAATTTTCAAAAGTTACTTCTCTAGGTCTCAACTTAGACCATTTATCTAACTTGCCCTTGCTTTTATTCTTATTGTGCTTGGAACTTTAATCATGCTCCATCACATTAGCCTTATGTGTTAATAGGATATACCCTCTTTTAGAAGAAGCTTTGCTATCTTCTTCAACTTTGAATTTTATCAGCAAGTCTTTCAAAGACACTTCTCTTCGCTTGTTCTTAAGGTATACCTTGAACCCTATCCATAAAGGGGAAAACTTTTCAATCATAGCTGCAACTTTGAATATTTCACTAAGTACCCTCCCTTCATCATACATTTCTGTTAAGATATCTTGGATTTCACGTACTTGACTGCATATAGATATAAAGTTCATCATCTTATAATCTAGAAAAGAGACCAACTAAAAATTTCTTAGTACCAACATTGTCAATATCACACTTCTGATCCAATGATTCTCACAAGTCTTTAGTTGTCCTCTTCTTATTGTACTCATTATACAAAGAATTGTTTAGACTATTTAGAACATAGTTCCATCATAGATAATCAGAATGCTTTCATGCTTCAATAATACTAGCAGATTAAAAATCTTGTTCACTTTCAAGTTAAGTGGAAGCTTCTTCATTCAAGAACCTTTCCAAATTCAAGGCGATGAAATAGAATATCATCTTACTTCTCCATCTCTTGATATTTAAGCTATTAAACTTCTTTGATTTCTTTGCCACAATATGATTCATAAGAACAAAAACCTGTAATATTAGGGTTATCCTATGAGCCACATAAGGCCTCATTCTTTGGTTCATATTAGAACCACCCACAATAGAGTAACAACATTCATAACTAGATTCTCAATTTGGAACAATAGAATGATCATTTCAAATGTTATAATCTTTTTTTCTATTAAATACACAAATAGTAACACAAGTTTTAAAAATCACTAAATAAAATTTTATATTATCAAAAAAATGTATCCGTATCACTGATTAATTCAAAAAATAATAACAATAATAAATAAAGGGCTAAAACTATTAGCAAACAAAAATAAACCAAACCTAATCAAACAATAATCAAGAAACTGTTATCTATATCGTCTATATAGTAAGTAAAAATATTGGTTTTTGGGATGAAAAAAATTCTAATAAAATAACTAGAGAATGAAAAGTGACAGATAAATAAAATTTCAAAATAATAAATGATGAAGTAATAAAAAAAACAAATGCAATATTGGAATAGAAGCTTTATTAATGAACGATGAAAGGAATTAATAAAGAGATACAAAAAATGAACAATAATGATAGTAAAATATGTAATAAAAGTTAAGTTAAGAAGCTGCAAGAATAAGTTTGAAATTGGCAATTTCAAACTGCGGTACTGAAAAACCTTTTTTTTTTCTTCTTATAATTAAAATAACATATACAAAACAAAAATTAAACTATTGTTAAGATAAGTGTATAACAAAATAGATAAATATAATAGATTATAAATAATCTATTTATCCCAAAATATTTGTTAAAAGAAATTAAGATTTTGAATTTGTTTGTCCAAAAAATGAGTAGAAATTATCTTAATATTATAAGAAATAATACATGGATAAACAAGTTAAGAATAAAATTATATTATTAAAATAAAAAAAATAAAAAAATATAAATATATGTATAAATTATAAATACAAAATTTAAATAGAATAAAAGATTAAAACCTATGTATCAGACAATGTTTTTAAGATAATTTTTTCAATTTTCGCGAGTGTTATAGAATTATGAAAATTTATTTTTTAAAATACAATGATAAAAATAATAATAAATTCATACTAAAATTTATTATTCTATATATTTTTAAGTATGTAAACTCTATTCAATGAATCTAACTATGTTCTCTTTTCCCTGTTATGTTATGTTATGTTATGTTAGGTTATGTTATATATAAATCAATCTCATTTTTAAAATGAATTAAACTACCAAACAATTTATAAAAAAAAGGTAAATAGTTAATACAAAACCGTTTATCACAAACTGCTTATTTCCCATTTCTCAATTAATAATTGTGGATGTGGTGGTAAAAAAATAAGTGCGACTGTTTCTCTCAATTTAATTATACTTATTTCATTTATAAATTTCAACCTAATATTTTTTTCATATATTAAATTCAATCTCTATTATCAGTTTTATTCTCGTTATATTTTTATTCTACGAATTAATCACGAAATAAATGTTCTTGGTTTACGATAAAAGAAATACACTATTGGACGAAAATAGCAGTATTACAGTTTCATGGTTGTAACCGAGCAATTTGTAAATTTATGTCTGCAACTTATGTTTACAAATCAACTTGGCTAGAATAGAATCACAAGATTTGTTTAACTAGAAATATCACCACAAATGTGAATGCTTAACTGAATTAAGAATAAAACTTGTATGTCTTAGCTTGAATTATGATTGTCCTTAGTCCACCTATGGGTGATAGAATCATCAGCAGTAGGCCTAATATGATACATATCTGAAACGAAAGAAATTAAAGAATTTAATTTAGACCATAAAAAATATAAGCCACATGATTTCAAACTGTTTTCAAGTTCAACATACCCAGTTGATGCACCAAGATAAACCGAATTTCTTTGGTTTATGTATAGCAAGCCACATGATGCAAGGGAGCTAAAAGTATTAAAGTGAAGTTAGTAAATAAAACATTAGATTATGGTAAGAGAACTAATATATATTATCGATTTTTGATAAATCAATATTTACACGATAATTTATTAATAGATTTAATTTTATGATTCGATTGTATTTACTAATGATATCATGTCATATCATTGTGATGAATACAAATTTATGATAAATACTTTTCCTGATGCAAAATGTTTATGGGTTAGAGCTTACAAAGTAAGTTGTTGGGGAAAAGGCAAATCCTCCAAAGAACGAGAGAAGACCACCAAAGAAAGGGAATGTAATGCCCACAAACATTGTGAATGCTGAAACAGAAAAAAGTGAAATATAATTCAATACATATAATTACTATAGGCTAATCGATATTCAAGGTTGTGGACAGTGATTGTATATACAACACTAATTGAAGCATATAATTTGTGATCAACAGCAAAAATTGAATTGGTTCCATTCTAGATGAGTTTTTCAGTCCAACCTCAAGGAGAAAACGTTCAAAACTAACACAAATTATCAATTTTTTTAGGCCATGTTCTTACCTTCCTGAAGGGACTGGTCTTTATCAAGAGACGATCTGATCTTTATTAGTTAATATGAATTGTTAACCAAATGATTTACTGACTATACCAGAAGAATCGTAAATATGAAATGGTAAAATTATTATGTATATAAATATACAACGAATAAAAATATAAAAATTGATCATTTTTTCTTGTAGTATATCTTTTTCTAACTAGTGATTTAAAATGTTACAAAAATAATGTCTAACACTGAATGATTCAATTAAATAGCTACTGGACTGCGTTACCTAAAAAGAAAAGGAATATAGATGATACTTACCAACATAAAGATTCCTTGAAATGAAGCGAAGTGTCAAAGTAGGCGTAAAATTCAATTTCTTCACCAAAACAGTCTCTATCATGTCAAACACTGGCATTGCATATAGCTGAAGCAGAGAAATTTTCTTAGAGAGAGAAATGATGAGTTTATAACATAAAAGTGAGACTAAAACTTTACCTGATAGCTTCCAATAACATGAATAACAACAAACAAGTTAGCTGCAACAATAAGCCAAGTAGGTTTTTCCAATGAAATCAGGATGTTATCTTCGACTGTTTTACCAAAAATGTAATAACCAACAATGGCAACTGGGAAATAACACAAAGCCACAACTATATAAGCAATAATGACTCCTCTCCACATAGGACCCTTAGATGGCTTCTCTGGTGTAGATGGTATTGTTGCTTGAATCTCCAAAACCACATTATGCCCAGCATAAGCAAAAGCCACATCTCCCAAAGCACTGAAAAAGTTGAAGACAGTTCCTGCTGATGTTGAAGCTGGATTGGTGTAAGATACATCGGATTGTTTCCCCTTGTGTACTGAAGCTGACCATGCTATGGTAGAATAACTACATCACCATCACAATGAGGGGAAAAAAGAAAAGAAATCAGAAACACATTCATGACTTAAGGTCTGTTTGGTTTTACTTTTTGGAAATCTATAAAAGCGCTTATGACAGAAAAAAATAAATTCATGATCAAACAGAGAAAAAATTATCATAAGCGTTTTTATGACTTATAAATCACATTTAATGCATCCTAATAGAATCATATATTTCGGAAACTATTTTCAATAGAAACACGAGCAAACGGACCCTTAGAAAGCACTTTTTTTTGCTTCTTTACAGAATCACGAATAATGTGCTTCTTCATAAAAGCGATTTCTTTCTAGGAGAATACTTTTCTTAAAGCACAAGCAAAATATAACGAGTCTAATTAGAAAAGCTGGTACCTTAAGGACATGACAGCGGCAGCTAAAGAGACACCAGAAATGGAGTTAAAATTGGGGAGATGTGCGAGCACAAAGTGAACAGAAGCAAAGATCATAATGAAGTAACTAGTCTTGATGTTGTTGCAGTCTTTGCAAACTGTGTCATGAATCTTCTGAAGAGATTTACCACCAGTGACCATATAGACAATATCTACACCCACTTCACAAATTAGTTGTTGAGGTACCACTATCCAAAGTCCAAGTTTTTCACCAAATGCATGTTGTCCCAACTCATGGTATCTATCAAATCGTTTTCCAGGCACCATTTCATGCATCTCAACCATTTGCCATAAGGTGAATAGAGTTATTACCCATGATAGTATTAAAATAATTACTCCAGGTCCCCTGAAAAATGCGTTTTAGCATAAACTTTTAAAACTAAGATATATAATTTTTTTTATTAAATAAAGTAACATTCTTTAGTTCTAGCAAAGTAGGTTGAATTATCTCATTTATCTTATATTTTATTTAATGTTTTTAATAAATTCACAATACAATATTATGTTATCTCATCTCATCGGATATCATCCTATTTAGATTATAGTCATAATATATTTAATTTTACACATAAAGTTTTATAATTTTTTTATTAAGTTTTCATATTATAAATAGTTACGTATCATGTTTTTCATTGTTTTTATATTTTTATTTGTCTCATTTAAACTCATTTAAAACAAATGAGATATCTCAATTAATACCATTTTATTTCATAAAAAATTAAGCGAAACATGAAATGATTTATGAAAATTAATGGTTTATATCATGGATGGTATTAACATTCCATTTTAATTTACACCTCTATCTAAGACTAGAGTGACCATCTGTCGATTTTTGGAAAGGGTAGAAGGGGTAATATCCCCTCTCACCTTTTAACAAAAGAATTTTTATATGTAATATTTATAAAATTATAGACAATTTATATTATTTATATTCATAAAATGGAATTGTGCTATTAGATGTTAAATTTTTGGTTTTTATTTCTCAATAACTTACTACATACTCAAAATTTAAAACATAAAGAAAATTGTTAACCAAGTCTCTCGTATTAAGTATTTGTCTGCATTTAGTCCCTTATATTAAAAAAAATACTTTCTAATCCCTTAGTTTTGAGAAAATAGACTAATTAAAGATAAATAATATTATTTAATGATTTTCTTATTAAAATACTATTCTTTTTTATCAACTGATTAAAACTCGATCCTTTAACATTGATAAAATAATAAATAATATGAATTTTTTTTACAAAGTATTCATTTTAATATTTGTTTATTATCACTATTTTATTTTAATATTTTTATTTATTTTAAAAATAAAAAATATGTGTTTTAAGTAATTTTATATTATAATATTATTAGTGGTTCGTTTTTATTGTATTTAAATCACTTGATATTAAAAAATAATATTTTAATAAAAAAATCATTAAAATAATATTATTTATCATTAATTGATTATTTTTCTCAAAGCTGAAGAATTAGAAAACACATTTTAAAATCTGATTAAATGATACAAACTTTCATAATTTAGGAACTTTGTGGACTCTATTCCTTACAAATATTTATCTTTTTTCAACGAAAAGTAGTAATTAAAAAGCAAGTAGTTTTATTTATTTATTTATTTATATGATGCTGCACATGAGTTTAAATCATAGATCAATGTATAGAGTTTTAAATATCTAAGCAAGAAATGACACTCTTTGATTCCAAAATTCTAAATATTGTTTGACATAAAAGAAAAAGAAAATATAAAAAATAACACAAATAAAGGGCAATTTTCCCACAAATGAATTTAACAGAATTTAATAGTCTAACACTAACAGTCCCACTATCATGAACCAATGAACCTAAGTTCAAAACCTTTATTTAATAAAAAAAGAAAATTTTAATGACACTTTTGATAAAAAAATAAAAAATAAATCCAACTGGTTTAAGATTATATAACAACTATATATTAACGTAACAAACTAATATGTGATTGCAATACTATGACATACCATCCAAGATGTGCCAAGGCATAAGGTAGACTTAAAACACCAGCACCAACCATGGCAGTAACATTGTGGAAAGCTGAATACCACCATTTTGCATTCCTTGAAGAAGTTATTGGAAGCCACTCATCAATCTTTTTTTGCTTTTCCGATTTTTCATCTGTCTCATATATTTCCTCTACCTGTGATTTGTAGCATTAACATGTTTTCTACTCAAATATTATTACTTTTTGCCCTTACAATACAAAATAATATTTCCTCTACCTGTGATTTGTAGCATTAACAAGTTTTCTACTCAAATATTAATCCTTTTTACCCTTACAATACAAAATAATATTAAAACATTAAGGGATGGTATAAATTAACAAATATATCAATAAATTATTGATAAAATTTTAAACATACCATTTAATCTCAGGGAGTGCTACAAATAATATTCAAATATAATTAATACTATAAATATAACACTATGTTATATTTTCGGTGATAGATTTTTGATACTCTGACTAGTCTCTTTGTCCTGCCGTCTCGGTGTCGACACAACACCAACATCGGCACAAGATATGTGTCCGATCTGGCGTATTTTTTTTGGATATGGTGTAGAAAAAAACCTGATGGAGATAAGAAAGAAGAAAAAGAGATGCTGGTGTGATATGTATCCATGGTAGCAGCAGCAACTGTGCTGAAGATGCAAGAAAAAAGATTGTGACGAAGAAGTGGTGGAGGCGGAGGCAGCTTGTTTTGGGGAGTTTGGATTAGGAATAAGATATTAGTTTAATGAGTACGTGGAATGGGCTAATTTGATGAATGTTAATGGCCAAATATTTAACTTCTTGAAAATGGTTTTTTTTAGTATCACTAACAACAACCCATAGTTATAATATAAATCATTTAAAAACAATTAATTTAATATTATTGAACACTAAAATTATTAAAAAAAAGAAAGAAAGATCGTGACTCTACAATCACTACCAAAAAAAGATCGTGTACTCTAGAATAATTTTACAATCTCTAATCCTAAAAGTATTTTTAGGTTTTTCTTAATGTATTAAATAAAGAAAAAAGAAATTCTAAAAAGAAGAAGATAATATTGAAATTAATGGAAAAATGAAAATATATATTACTACGTGACACCTACTTGTATATACCTTGGTAGGAATTTTAGCATTTTGATCAGTTGTAGGATCTTGAGACCCCATGGATGCCAAGTGACTTCAAAGTTCAATATATGTTGGGGAGAAAATAAAAGAAGAAGAAATCAGAAGAGTAGGGAAGCTATATATATATATATATATATATATATATATAGTAGATCATAACACTTGGGAAATATCAGTATTGTCTATGGATTGTCAAGGAGACTCCGTCTTCAAATGTAGCTGTAATTAAAGGGTACTGAAGTTGACTCTTTTGTTTGATAGTCTTTAGGGAAATACATCATTCGGCGTTTTATGTGTAAACTGTGCAATTTTTATATGAAGAATTACAACTAGTCATTTGCGTTTATATATATAAAACCAAATGACTTTTCAGTACTTCCTAGCAACGCTCTTGACCTCTTCTATCTAAGTGTCGTGTGTGACCCATTTTAATACCATTATTAAAGGAAAGGTTGTAATTACACACTATTATCCCTTAAATTATAATTTCTTTTCTTTTGGTTATCCACTTTGAATAACAAATTAATAATGATAATTATAGGATAGAAAAAAAATAAAAAAATAAAATAAACATAATTTTAAGTGTGTTTTAATGTAAAGTTTAATTTATAGGTAAGATAAAATAATTCATTATTTGAAATAGCGTTTATAAAATATGTATAAATTCTTAAAATTCTCGATATTTCAATACATTAAATTTAAATATTTCTCTCAAACTAATAAGAGAGACCACTAAACTTATTATCTTTTGTTGAGGAGTCCCACATCGACCAAGGACCAGCATAAGAGCTGGTTTATAAGCCTGGGCAGTCATCACCCTTGTAAGCGCGTTTTCAGGGGTAGAGTTAGGCCCGAAATCAACACGTGGATCGAGCGCAGCGGTGGAGGAGAACTACCCTACACTTACACCCGTGGCAACCATAAGACCACCACCGTCCGGCGACATAGTCGATGTGAGGGAAGTGTTGAGAGTCCCACATCGACCAAGGACCAAAGATAAGAGGCGGTTTATAAGCTCAAGGGCCTCACCCTTGTAAGCGCGTTTTCAGGGGTAGAGTTAGGCCCAGGTAAATCAACATCTTTGATATTTGGAAGCTATCAAAATAAGTTTTATAATTTTGCTTGTTATTTTTCTATCAATTGCAACTCTTAAAATGAATTTTATTACCATATTTTAAATGATTAAATGCTTAGTCTATTTATAGGAAAAATATATGGTTTTGTAAAGCATGTTCAAGATGCAATACGATATGTATCATTTAATTTCATCTTTTACGACAACATTTAGTCCCTTTCTTTGACAATTTATTTGTGCTCGTAGCTTGGTCCATGTGAACCACATATGCTTTCATTGTGAGCCCTCACTCCTATCTTGATTGTCGCTCATCCAACTACCCACATTGCAAGGTGATGTCTGCAAAATGTCCAAGTGTTTCCTAAGGAGTCCCAAGGTCATTAAAGTACTGAATGAACACTCATGGTCCAAATTTCAATAATGTAAGAGGCTAAGTGTTGTTTAAGTAAAATGTTACTTTCAATTAAAGTACTAAGTGAACACTCATGTTCCAAATTTCAACAATGTGAGGGACTAAGTGTTGTTTCAATAAAATGTTACTTTCAAGAAAAGAGAGTATCTCACAACAAAAAGCAAAGAGTCCTTTACAACAACAAGCAAAGTATGTTTCACATCAACAAAAAGAAAATGCAAGAAAGTTATCAAGCTCAACATCTAAGATAAAAGTGCTAAATTTATATTATTTATTAACGCTGTGATGCTTCCGAAGCTAAACAAAATAAGGACCAAGTAATTATACTTTGACCAACAAAGTAATTAGTAAATAAATGATGAAAAAAAGACCTAAGTTTTATAAAAGTTATCCTTTCTAGTATTCTCAAACAAAATAACCGTGATTAGTATCGTTCGTATTGTCTCATAGACCTTGCTAGTCATCGGTGGCTCTATTGCGTTCCAAGTGCCAATAAACTTCTGGGCCACACTCCCCTCAAACATTTGATCTATCATCATAACTACCATGTTTAGTTTCACTCTTTGAAAAATCTGGAAGGTAAATGAGTGGGGTACACTTTCATGACCTTTCTTTTTCTCTTGGTTGATTCAAAATTATGGGCCCAAACAACACCCGTATAAGCTACAAAGTCATTTGAGTTTAGATACTCATTTAGAACATTCTAACTTGTTTTGAATAATGACGATGGACATGTTTCTAAAAATCTAATTTTGAGTCCTTAAGCTCTCACATTCTAACTTGTTTTGAATCATGTCTTCTTAAAATCGGTTTCTAACGAACTCAAAAGATATAATTGTAAAATTTTAAGAATTTATCAAAGTTGCATGTGATATAAATTTCACAAAATTTTACAGAATTTATTATTATTTTGTTTCTTCTTTTGCTCTTTTTTTTTCTTTTTTTCTTCTATCTTTTCTTTTTATCATGTCTCTATCTATTTGTATAAAATTATCTCATTTATTTTTTCACTAAACTTTAATTCTTATATAGTATTAAATTATAAATCATAAATTTTAAACATTAAAACTTAAATTTTTTATATAATATACCTTAGACTTTTGACCTAACGAGAGAGAATAAGAATTGATAATAAGATAAAAGATTATACCGTACTAGTAAAGTATCAGATCCTATTCAGTATAATATGCAAAAGTACAAATTTATTAAAAAAAACGTAACATGTATGCTGTAAGTGCAATTTGAAAAGCCCTAGGTAGCTAAATTTTGCAATATTTTACATTTTGATTATATATATCTTAGTCTATATTTAAAAATTAGATTAGTTAGTGTAAATTTTAATGCGTTTTATTTTACATTATTTAGTTATTAATTTTAAAATTTTAAAATTTTAATGTATTTAATGAATTATCTTTAGATTTATATTATATGTGTAAAATTTGAAAGTATACTAAACATAACACATAATAAAAAAGAAAGTTTATGTATCAATGTATAATTCTGTCAAAATTTAAGAATCAAATGTTCAGTTAAACAAATAAAAGAAAATTAAATTTAAACACAAAATTACAATTCAAAGATGAAGCTGGTAGAATTTTTAGTATAATTTTTAAATTCTTGATCGTATAGGTTATTGACGATACTGGTCAATTAGCTTTTTCAGTTGACCTTCTTGAGCTTCTTGTGACGGCAAATAAGAAAAATGTGGAGGAAAAGGACAAATTTTCTCTTTTTATTAAAGGAAATGATTGCACCACAAATCAATTTTTTTTAATAAATCATTTTAGTTAAATTTTTTAAGTGGCTTATAATAAGTTATTTTATTTTTCAAAATAAAAAAAATTATATTATTATATTTAAATTAAAAAAATATCAATTCGGTTTGTGAAGGTTTTGTTAAAAACAAACTTTAAAAGTTACAAAAATAATATCTACGTAACTTTTAACTATAAAAAAACACATAATAATATTGAATGTGTTCTAATTAAATCACATTTAAAGTAAAATGATATGCTAGACATTTTTATTATCGAAAATATATGAGGTGAATATAAATGTGATATCTTGTGATTATAAATTTTAAGGGTACTGGTTTTATTATTTTACCAAAAAACTTGTATATAATATGAGATATTTATGGGCACAAATTTTTGCGTTGAAAATAGTGTTTTTAATAATAAAAAAAACAAATTCGCGAAAAATGAAAGAAATTAATTGATTGTTGATAATGTTTTTTTAAGTTAATATTTTTATCTAATTTAAATATAATAATATAAATTGAATTGAATTTTATCATTTTTAAAAATAAAGTAATTTGTATTTAATCACTTAAAAAGAAAATAATTAAAGTGATTTATTTATAAAAGAAGAGTGATTTTTGGTGTATGCAATAAATAAATAAATATATATATATATATAAAATGAGTCTTGGATATGTATCCGTAGCCATTATAGCTATATAGAGAGAGTCTTGGATATGTTTTAGTGGCCATTCTAGTCATCGGTTTGGATTGTTGCAAGAGAGAGAGACTTTCCTCCAAGCTCAAGAGACCAAGAACATCATTTATTTGGTGGAAGTTTTCTTTTCCAATAGTTACAGAAGAAAAAGGAAAGTATTGGCAAGTAGGACATAATTAAGAGAAGGAAAATAGTATACAAAAGATAAAGTTTAAAGATATGTAATATATATTAAATGATATAACACTGTAATTAAATAGTATAATTGAAGACACACACTTACATTAATAAAATTATGTAAGTCATTTATATTTATAATATTTTTATAATTTATAGCAATCTTGTGTAGAAAACAACAAGTCTTAAATGGAAAGTTCATACACCAAAATGCAACTATTATATAGAAGAAAATTAAATAATGATGAAGCTACCTTTTATTTATTTATTTATTATTTATTATTTTTTTTTTTGCTACAAACTCCCTTTTAGATTGAAAAAAAAAACTTAAGAAGCCACAAAAAAAAAAAATTAGCAAAGTTGAAGGTACTTCACACACATGCGATAAGATAATTGTGATCTATGTTACCTTGTACTCTTTGTTATGCTTCAAAATACGTGTTTGGTCTCATTTACCCAATATGGGTAAATAGTAAGTATGTGGGTATTGAATAGACCAAATAAAAAAAAATGGATATAAGAAGGAGAAATATATGTGCATCTATTGCCTTAACACATTTAAAAGAACACATTCAAAATGAGTAAATACTAATGGTGAATCAAAAATCACTTAGGTGAAAAGTTTGAAGTCATAAATGAAATCAGTTCGATAAGAAGCTGACTTTTTATACGTGTGGTAATTAGTAATTTGATGGGAGACAAAGAATTTTCCATTAAAAAAATGGACAATTCTACTCTTTTCTTTCTTATGTAATGAAAAATAATATCAATGAGAGAGAAGTAAATTTAATAGTAAAAATAAATAATTTTGAATAATTATAGTAAAATTTATAATTTTTTAATGGAGTTATTATAAAATAACACAAAAACATTATTGTTGATGCTTCAAAAAATTACGAATTTTAATGTTTTTTTTTGAATATTACACCATAAGTGTTATATGTTAAATTTGTATTTTTATCCAATTAAAAAAATTAAATTAAATTGTAACAAGATTAAATAATATAGTTTAATATCTATACAAATAGATAAAAAAATGAAATAACTTAAACAACATAAATTATAATAAATATGTAAAAAAAATAAGTACGTAAAAGAAAAATAAATAAGATCAATATTATATGATAGATATAACAATAAATATTTATAAAATTATATGTATTGTAACACATAATGGTTAAATTGTATGCGAGATAAAATAAATTATTTTTTAAGAAAAACTAGTAAAACTATCCTAGTCAAATTTAAGAAAAATAATAAAATTATAAATTTAAAACTTGTAACCACAAAAATAACACACTTATATTTAATTTATATATTTTTACTATTAAAAACAATCTGATTCATTATTTCGCATGAAAATCATTTAAATTGAACTATAATCACTTAAACTAGTTAAATGTTAAATTCCGTTCAATTGAAACTGTTTAATATTATTATGTTGTTATTTTTGTTACTATATATAAGTTTTTAAGTTGTTATTTGATGTAGTTTTTTAAAATTTATGAGAAAATGTTAAACATTTATCATTCTACTAGAGTCTAGTTAGTAAAATGATATTATAATAGGTAAAATTAAAAAATATATGAAAAATATAAATAAATATGTTGTATAATAAAAAAACTTTAATAATAAATTTAAGAGAGATACCGATATATATATTTTTATAAAATAAAAAGACACATTTATAAACGCAACAAAAAAAATATTTATCTAAGAGTTAAAAGGGACACACTCCATCCATACTCGTTAATATATATAAAGTAATCTATATATCATTCGGCTACAATTTCGTTTTAAAAAATGGGCACCTTTTTAACAATTCAAGCAACTTACGATGTCATTGCAAGTGGATACTAAATCGTTGTGTATGAAATTTTCCAAGGTGGTTTTCATTGACTGAATTCTTTGAAATATCACGGCCGTCTTTGAGATAAAGAAACCTTGTCATGTAATATTAGTATTTCTTATTTTTATTTTGATAGACGGCTGTGTATTTTATTTCAAAATATCGCATCAAACTTGACTTCTAATTTCAATCGATTGACACTAAAAAATCTGATTAAACATGCAATACATGAACCAAAAGGAGCAATAATTGTCCAAAAAATATGTTAAAAATTCGAAGTCATGATGTTAACAATATGTTCTCTCACGGCAAGAAGCAAGTTGGTGTTTTGACTTTTGTTGTTGATGTACATATACTACAGTCCACGCTACAGAAAGCTTGAAGTGATAATTGAAAAATTATCAAATGATAAATATCTTGTTACGAATTGGGTCTTGCGGAAGCGAATATCAGATCTAATTTTGGTTACATAAATTAATAATAATGGGTAATAGCAAAATAAATAAGCAGTAAGAAATTAAATGGCACACAATGATTTAAGTGGTTCAACTTTTTAATGTGAAAAGTATACTCCACTGACGACGACACACCGAGGAAAATCCACTAATAATCAAATGGAATCTGACAACACCAATTTTGTAGCACAAATTATATTAAATTCCAAAATCAACTCCACAATGTCCCCTAATTTCTTTGGTAATATATATAGCGAAGATAAATTAACAAACTTGCTATTAAATCAAATATTACTGTACAAATAGGAAAGCATTTACTGAAATGAAAGTCGAAATGGACGGTTTGTCCTTGGCCGATTTTCTCTATTTCTTTGGTTGGTTAGTTCTCTTGATTTTCTTCTTCCATTAGGCTCTTCTTTGCTTTTCTTTCTCACGGTGGCTGCAATTTTTCTTACGCAGAAACAAACATATATACATATATATGAAACGGTGATGGTTTAAGAGTATATTGGGTTTTGGGCCTAATATTGTTTTGGCTATTATTAATACTCCACCTTGGCTCAAAGCGAGGAAAACAAACTCTTCAGCGAAATTCCTCGGATTACTAAAAAATAACCGTCATCGAAAGCCGAAGAATGATCATCTTTTTAAATACCAATCAAGTCCAACTGATACTTGAACTTATTAAATGGAACTAGTTTGGTTAACATATCGGTGGATTCTCGGTAGTGGCTATCTTATTAACAACAATAGCACCACTCGGAGACAATGTCACGAACGAAATGATATCGACATCAATGTGTTTTGGTTCTTTCATGATACATAGTATTCTTAGTCAAGTGTATCGCACTGACTATCACAAATACAAACGGTATCCGTTGTAAAGCCTAAATCACGAAACCAACGTCTAAGCCAAATGGCTTTTTCATTGCTACCAGCTGTGCCATATATTCTGTGTAGACAAAGCAATGAGAGAGAAAAGTAGCCTTCCAACTAATGCGCAATGAGAAAGAGTGAAGACATAACTATCGAGATCGCCTTATCCCCGGATCACCGGCGTAATCGGAATCCACATAACCAGATAACACCGCTATGACTAGTATTAGAACTTCCATCATATACCAAACCAAAATTAGATGTACCTTTTCAAATACCGAAGTATCCATTTCATTGCGCGATGACACCAGGATTACCCGTATATTCTTGTGACAACACTAACATGTGAAATGTGCGGGACGAGTACAAACCGTAGCATACATCAAACTCCCAACGGCATTAGGATATGGAACACTGAGACATGTACCGCTCCTCTTCTTGGATCGTGGTGACAAATCCAAAGAAAGCCTAAAATGCGCAGCCTAACGGCGTACTCACCAGGTTTAGAATCTTTCATGCCAAAACGTTTAAGAACTTTTTCAATATAACTTTTCGAGTCAAATAAAGCTTGCCGACATTGTCTATCACCTTAAATTTCTATGCCCAAAATTTTCTTCACTGCACCCAAATCTTTCATTTCAAACTCACCGTTAAAAGTGAGACTTTAATTTACGAATCTCGGACTTATTTTTAGAAGCAATAAGCATGTCATCAACATAAAGCAACAAATAAGCGATGAACCATCATGGAATCTTTTATGATAAACACAACTATCATAATCAACTCCTAGAGTAACCATGATCAATCATAAAAGAATCAAACCGCTTATACCCTTTGCCTTGAGATTGCTTGACCCATATAAAGACTTTTTCAATAAACAAACATGATCTTCCTTACCTGGAATAACAAACTCCTGGTTGATGCATATATATTTGTTCTTCAAGTTCACCATGTAAGGAAGGTTGTCTTGACATCAAAGCTGTTCTAATTCCATGTCAAACAATGCAATCGCTAGCAAGCAACACACGAATAGAGCTATGTTTCCACAACAGGAGAAAATACTTCATTGAAGTCAATACCTTTCTTTTGACAATAGCCGCTTGACAACACGTGCCTTGAACCTAGTCAACTTGACCTCGGGTATACCTTCCTTTTTCTTGAAGACCCATTTGTTTCCAACAATCTTCTTCCGGCCACTTGGCGGTTTCACCAATTCCCGTGTATGATTCTTGAAGTGATTCAATCTCTTCATTCATAGAACCAACCAATGAATAGACTCGTCACAAGTGGTGACTTCCATGATAACTAGAAGGTTCGTGCACCTCGATAGACTCGCCACGGACAATGCAAAAGAAACTAAGTACGCATCTGCGTACCTGCGAGGCGTCAATCTCTCTTTATTCCTTTACCCTTTGCGATACTATATGGTCGTCACGTCGCTCTTCTCACATCATGAGCCGAATCGTCTATCTCGTCACGGATGGTTGATCTGAGGTGCCCTTTTTGTACTTGACTAGAGCTCGACCACTCTCAAACTCCGCTCTTCACTAACACCGTGGTCTTTATTTACCTGACAATAGACTCTTTTTTCTTTTGCAACATAGAAGACTCATCAAACTTAACATCTCTGCTAATCAAAAATTTAGGTGACTTGGGTTGACACACCATAATCTATAACCTTTCACCCCAGAAGGATACCCCAAAATATGCATTTCAATGCCCTGAGCTCGGAAGTTTACCATCATTAACATGGCGTAGCGAGAACTGACCAAAAACTTTCAAATCAGAATAATTAGAGTACCAAAGAATACCTCGAGCGGAGTCTTCAACTCGATTGCGAGTTGATGGAAACCGATTCACCAAATAACAGGCATGGTTACAAGCTTCAAACGAAAAAGATTTATCCAGAGTCGGCTTGAAAGAGCATACGACGAGCTCTTTCTAAGAGAGTCCTATTCATACGTTCCGCTACTCCCATTTTGCAGGTGTATGACGCACGGTGCGGTGTCTCACTATACCATTTCTTTCACAGAACTCATTAAAGCCCATTGTCACAAAATTCCAAACCATTATCGGTTCTCTCAAATGCTTGATTTTTCTTGCTTGTTTGATTTTCTATACAAGCCTTGAATTTTACAAATTTTGAGAACGCATCATTCTTATTCTTCAGAAAATACACCCATTACATGAAAGTCATCGATAAAAAGACATATACCGGCGCGCGCTTAGACACAACACCTGAGAGGGACCCCAAAGATCACGAATGAATATAATCAATAGTACCTTTCGTTTTATGGATGGTTGTCTTGAACTTGACCACTGCGATGATTTCATAGACACAATGCTCCGTAAATCAAGTTTCCCAGGTTTTCGACCCGCTTTAAAGCAAATCTCGTTTGCTCAAAATAGACATCCGCCGCTCACCATTATGCCCAAGCCGCATATGCCAGTAATCGAGGTGAATCTTGATCGACGAGGATGAAAGCGATACACTACCAATAACGATTACTGCTGAAGCATATAGAGACCGCGTGACAATTGCCGCTTTAATAACAACGAAAGACTTACTAACTTTTAAAACTCCACCTTCAAATACATACTTATACCGTGAATCAAGAGTACCCAAAGATATCAAATTCTTTTCAAATTTGGAACATGGCGAACATCTTTCAAAGTCTAACAATACCATCACGTGCATCTTAATTAGGACAATACCAATACGATAACCTTGTAGGACATATTGTTTCCCATCAAGACAACACCCCATCAATAGAGTGATGAAAGCAAACCAATCTCTCTTGGGGCATATATGGTAAGTCGACCGAATCAAGAATCCAAACATATCCGTGAGAACGATAGATCTTGATAGAATATTTTCACCATCAGACCAAAACTATCTGCAACACCAGCTGACATCGGTAGTACCAGGAAGGCGTTGTGTGATTTTCTGCTTTACTGGAAGTTTGGACAATTTACTTTCCAAAGGCCTTCCTGGCGGCAATAATTGCATTTATCTTTTCTTTTTCTATATTTGGATCTAGACTTGCCTCTATTAATGCGTCTTGTGCCTTTTTCTTGATTTCTACCTCTAACAAATAAACCACTCTATTATCATTGTTGCTTGTAGACACCTTTTTCTTCAACTACTGGAATTCAAAGGCTTTCTTTGACATCTTCCAAAGAAATAGTGTCTCGCCATTATAGCATAGTATCAACAAAATGCTTTCCAAATGAATGAGGTAAAGAACATAATAGAACTAAGGCACGATCCTGCGTCATCGATCTTAACACCACCATTTTTCATATCATGAATAATTTTAGTAAATTCATCGAAGATGATCGTGCAAAGTGTACCTTCGACATTAGAATGTATACAAGCGGCTTCAAATATAGCGAGCTAGTCAAAGATTTGGTCATATACAAATTCTCCAATTTAAGCCATAACCAACAGAGATTCATCGCACCAACCTCGCGTAATACCTCGTGAGACAAGGATAACCGAATTGAACTCAAAGCATTTTCCATCAATGCATCTTTTTCTTCATCAGTCAATTTTTAAAGCAATTTATCCTTGCCTTGATGTCTTAACGAGCCGCTATTTAACTAATACATTTCGCGTCTTCATACGCCATAAACTGAAATCATTTCTACCATTGAATTTCTCAATTTCATATTTTGCCACCATGAGAGAAAAACCCAATA
Organism: Hippophae rhamnoides; assembly: GCA_033030585.1. Lineage (NCBI taxonomy): Eukaryota > Viridiplantae > Streptophyta > Magnoliopsida > Rosales > Elaeagnaceae > Hippophae > Hippophae rhamnoides. The sequence goes on from CM065430.1 coordinate 11,322,230, forward strand.
TTAAATAAACAGAAGTACAACCCAGAAAATATGAAACCAATCAGATAACCAGAAGCTCAAAATAATTCCAAAAAGAGAAAACTTGATCAGTTCCAATAAATACCAGAATAACCCAATAGCTCTTGCGGAATATCAAGTCCAATTTTGGTTGCACAAATTAATAATAATGGGTAACAGCAAAATAAATAAGCAGTAAGAAATTAAATGGCACACAATGATTTAAGTGGTTCAACTTTTCAATGTGAAAAGTCTACTCCACTCCGCGACGGCAACTGGCAGGAAAATCCACTAATAATCAAAATGGAGATACAAACACCAATTTCCGTAGCTTCACAAATTATATCAAATTCCAAAATCAACCCATAAAAATATCCTCTAATTTATCGGTAATATATATAGCAAGATAAATTAACAAACTTGCTATTAAATCAAATATTACTGACAAATGAAGAAACACTCTAATTGAAAGTGAAATGGACGCTTTTGTCCTTGAGGCTGATTTTTCTGCTCTCTTGGGTTAGTTACTAGCGCGATTTTCTTCTTCCTTGTTCTTCTTTGCTTTTCTTTCTCTCTGGGTGCAATTTTTTCTTATCTGAGAAACAAACATATATACATATATATATAGAAGGCAGCTGAGGGTTTAAGAATATATTGGGTTTTGGGCCTAATATTGTTTTGTGCCATTATTAACACATCTGATAAAAAGTACTTGCATACAAAATCATACCATGTTTTATAGGCCAAAATCATGGGAGAGTGATACATTAGGTACATATGCGCGTAGAACACGACCATTTTCTTCAAATTTGTAAGAAATTTTAACATACTAGGTGTCTATTAGACATACCTCCACAGATATTTTACTTCATTGAAAATGAAAGAATCCATAGAACAGAGCTTGGAGTAGTAGCAAATGGGTAGGTAATTTGACATTAGTGTTATCAGATTTAATGCAGTATAAGTGATAATAGTTAGTAATTGTAAGGATTATGAGTGTTAGTTATTTTCGTGCATAAAATATTTATCTGTAAATTTATTTTTAGTCCTGTTATCAAGTCTATTAAAAAAAGTCAAACAAATGCAAGTTTTAGATAATTGTAATTCAGGTATATCTTTGATAACTACAAAACATAGGATTATATTTATGCATTTAATAGCACATACTTATAAATCTAAAATTATTTTTAGTTCTAAAATATGGAATAAGATATGTTAAAATATATTGGATAAGATATACTCTAAAATAAGATATGCTAAAAGATATTAGATAAGATATACTCTAAAATAAGATATGCTAAAAGATATTAGATAAGATATACTTTAAATTATATTTAAAATCCTTATCATAAAAGATATCATAAAATCTATTTTTAAAATATATTAGATAAGATATACTCTAAATTATAGTTGAAAAGATATCATAAAATCTATTAGATAAGATATACCTTAAATTATAACTAAAATCTTTACCATAAAAGATATCATAAAATCTATTTTAAATAGGAATTATCTTAATTAATGAGAGTTACTAATACTATTTGTAATAGAAAAAATATTTATCTTAATTAAATGGGAATTATCTTAATTAATGAGAGTTACTAAGAGGAAAACTCATTGCTCATTGTTTCAATTAACCACACAAGAACATTATTCTATTTTTCTTAATTTCTCTCTCTTATTTTACAAATATAAGATCATAATTTTTTAGGCTTTTTTATTTAGTTAATCTATCAAATATTGATGATTATGTTTGATTGATTAATAAGCTTAATTATTTTATGATATTTTGATAATATGTTCTTATGGTTTTTTATTTATTTTTGTTCTTAAATTGTTAGATCAAATAATTATTTTTGTCATAGCATAATTATTTGATTTGATTATTAATCTTTAAAGAAACTATTTTTATTAAACTTGTGCTTGATCTTTTTGTTCTAGGATTTGCTAGTTGATTTAATTTAAATGACATATGTTTTCATTATTAAATCCGTTCTAGAACACACACGGACACTTGTGTTTTTGTGCTAACTATTTTACAGTTACTTCAGGAACGTATCTGATTGGCGAGAAGTTTATTGGAACATTGGCCTGTAAACCGCTAATGCTAATATTAGAAATTGTGAAAACAGAGTAAGAGCTCGTAAGTAAAGTAAATTGTAACAGTATACTAGGAAGGATAGTATAAGACAAAATTTGTACTCAAACATTTAATTTGCATAGTGGAAAGTTAGTTGATCCGATAGGTCATTGATTTTCCTCTTAGGTCATTGATTTTCCTTTTAGGTCATGATTATAGTCTAAATTGTTTCCACTTAAAAATATCGTGTGTTATTATTTTATTTCCACACTTATTTTTACACACGATATTCTTTATTTAGGTTATTAAATTATAAATGAATAAAAATTAAAAATAATCTATTCACCATCTGTAGGTTAATTAGGTCCGTAATTTATAAACTTTCGATAATAATAATAACACCTTTCAAGAAATGAATCATCAGTTTCCAAAACCTTTAAGTTATGGGAATTCAGTAGTCTGATTTCATCTCCACAAAATTAATTCAACATGAACTTAAAATTCCAAAAGAATCAGATCAAAATTTCATATATAGCATACTACAAATGCCAAAATCACAATGAGAAGCACAATATTACCGAGGAATTGGTCAAGATATTATGTTCTATAGATAAATGACGAAACGGAAAGGTCCCAGAAAAATTTATCAAACTTGTTCATTATAAAAGAGTATTTGAGAGCATTGAGAGCAGAAATTTCACACCTGTATCATCTGGACAATACAAACGAGCACCAAGAAAGAGGTGATTTACATTCATATACAAAAGACTAAGTAAAAGAAACAACAAAGGTTATTGTGAAATTCCCTTTGTGCAATTGGCTTTACGGAGGTCATTCTCTTTTCCAAGTTAAGTGGTAACTCTGTTGAAGCCATTTTTCCGACTGATGACTCACGCAATTATCGTCGCCATAAGCTGACTTTATTTCTCTATTAATTTCCATAGTGCAGAAATTCATGAGAACTCAGAAGACCAAAATGATTTAAGAATAGAATTTGTATTCCTTTGCTTGAATTATTATTAGTCTCAATCCTCCAATAGGTGATAAAATCATGATAAGTACACCGAGTACAATGCAAATCTGGAATTCATAAAGCCAAATAAGATTTTACAGAACTAAATTTTTGAGAAAATGGAAAATAAATTAAGTTGTACACTTGTACTTACCCAGTTGGTCCACCAAGATAAGCTGTATTTTCTTGGTTTATAGATGGCAAGCCACATAATGCAAGGAAGCTGAATAATTAAAAGTTAATGGATTAGAAAATTTACATACATTCATTTTCTGCTAATGTTGTTAATGGAATTGGAATGAGAACAAAAGTAAGAGTAAAGCTTACGTAATATGTTGTTGGGGCAAAAGCAAATCCTCCAAAAAATGAAAGAAGACCACTAAAGAAAGGGAAGGTAATGCCAAGAAACATTGTGAACGCTGCAATCAAAACCATATATGAGCCAGTTTCAACTTTTGTAAACCCCATCTTGAACCATGTTTAATCCATGGCTGGAGGAAAATTTAAAAGGATGGCCGTACTTACCAACATATATGTTGCGGGAAATAAAACGAAGAGTGCTGGTAGGCTTGAAATGAAGCTTCTTTACCAGAACAGTTTCAATCATATCAAACACGGGTATTGCATAAATCTAGAGAGCCACATAAAGATAAAAAAACTAGATTTGAGCCAAATCTGTACACATTTGAGATAAAAAGGAAATAACATCAGAGTTTCAGCATTACCTGGTAACTTCCAATAACATGGATAACAACGAACATGTTAGCCATTGCAATTAACCAAGCAGGCTTTTCGAGTGATATGAGGATATTGTCTTCCACTTTGTTACCAAATATCCAATACCCAATAAGAGCAACAGGGAAGTAGCACAAAGCAACAACAATGTAGGCTACAATGACACCTTTCCACATGGGTCCCTTAGAAGGCTTCTCTGGTGTTGATGGAATAGTTGCTTGAATCTCCAAAACCACATTGTGCCCAGCATATGCAAAAGCTACATCACCTAAGGCACTAAAGAAATTGAAGACAGTACCAGCTGCAGTCTTTGCTTTGTATCCATATTCCACATCTGGTTGGACACCCTTCTTTACAGAAGCTCCCCAAGCAATTGTTGAATAACTGCATCCCATACGCACAAATTATCAAACACTGCATATGCATATATCTATTAAACTAAAATCAAGAGGCATCTAGCTTTATAGGCTCGTTATTTATCAATGGTAATTCACCTTAATGACATCACTGCAGCAGCCAAAGAGACACCAGCTATGGAGTTGAAGTTGGGGAGATGGGAGAGCACGAAATGAACCGAGGCAAAGATCATAATGAAGTAAGTCAATTTGATGTGTTTGCAAGTTGAACAGACGATGTCATGGAATTTCTTCAGTGATTGACCCCCAGTAACCATGTAGACAATGTCAACACCAACTTCAACCACAAGTTGTTGAGGAACTACAATCCAAAGACCTAGCTTTTCTCCAAAAGCATGTTGACCCAGTTCATGGTATCTATCAAACCGTTTCCCAGGTACCATCTCATGCATTTCAACCATTTGCCATAAGGTGTACAGTGTGACTATCCATGATATCACCATAACAGCAACACCAGGACCCCTGTATTGAAAAAAACATTGTTCTCAGTATCCATTAAATTATAAAATTTAGAGTTAAATCATGTGAATATCTCCTAGTTAGGAAATTGATCTATTATCAGCATAGTGTAACTAATTGTTAGATTGTTTTATATGTAAGACAGTCTCGACTGATTGTCAAGCTAGACATTTCATCAAACAGTTTTTGTACATAGGTTTGAAGAAAGAAGATGAAGTAACGTACCATCCAAGCTGAGACATGGCGTAAGGGAGACCGAGAACACCAGCTCCAACCATGGCGGTGACATTGTGGAAAGCTGAGTACCACCATTTTGCATTCCTTGAAGATGTAATTGGAAGCCACTCATCAATGGCCTTCTGTTTTGCTAGTTTTTCATCTCTCTGTGTATTAAAACAACAAATTTCTTAGCAACAATATGTACCCAAATGAAAGACTATAACGAATAAGGATCCAAGCATGGTTAATGGGTTAAGTACTATTTGTTACATTATTATAAAAAAATATTTTAATTTCATATAAAAAATATTTTAATTTCATAATTACCGAATGAGTATTTTTAATTCTAAAAGAAAAATTAATTTTTACACTAAAAATATCTAACTTTTATAAATAATAAAATTAAAAATAATTAATCTAAAAATTAATAAATTCAAATATTCAATTGAACTATGTTACCTTATACAAAGAAAACAATCAAGCGCATTACTCAAATTGTTATAACTTAATTTTTTATTAATAACAATATATCTAACAATATGAAAATGTTATCAATTGTATAAATATAATAAATAATTTATATATATATATATATATATATATATTGTCAATTAATGTAAATTAATATTGCTTAAAACAAAAGCAAATTGTTTTTGTTTTCTTTATACATGATTTTTTTTGAAGTCACTGTTCAAAATATAAAAAGGTCAAATATGAGTGCAAAATTACTAAAAAGTGCGTGATATATAACGGTGACAATTCTTCGTAAATAAGATAAAGTATATTCATCAAATCATCTTATCTATTGAGTTAGCCAATCTAACAGTATATATATCATCCTATCTTAATTTAATATTTTTTTCGTTGATTTTAAATTTTTTTAAATTTTAAATTTTAAATTTTAAATAATTAACATCTGTATTTTTAAATAAATAAATCTATTGACTCAATATAATTTATTTAACTAATTTGTCTAATTTATTTGTATTATTAAAACACTCAACATTAGATATATTCGTAAAATGTATGTGCATTATACGTATAGTTGTTAGTCATTGTAAAATTTTTTTTAAAAAAATGTATATATTATTTGTTATAAAAGATGATTTCACAGATATAAATAATAATTTAAATTATAGGATAACACTGAGAACTTTTTAACATAGGCTCAAAATTATAAAGCACAATCTTATAAAACACTCAATAGTGTATAGCAGCTCATAGCTTACGAAATCCAAGGCAAAGATTCTAAAGATAATAACATATTTAAATTTAAATTTATAAAATAATTTATATTTTTATAAATAAATAATATTTGATGGTATAAAAAGTGGACAAATTTAAAAAATTCTTTCATACTACAATTAAAAAAAAACAAAAACAGTTAAATTTGTATTGTTAGTTTTTAAATTTTATTTACTTGATGAATTATTTGGTGTTAATTTTTGCTTTATTACATTTAAAAATAATACTTTTACTTGAATTAGTCAATAAATTTTAATTTTTTTTTGAAAAATATCATTTAATTTTTTTTAACAAATATTAAAAACTTAAATTAAGAGTGATTCTTAAAATTAAAAATAAATATTTAATTATAATTAGAAATACTGTTTATTCAAAAAACTCAAAATCATTTATATGTTTTATAAGATTTTCGTTATTACTTCGTTAATTTATGATATCTAATATTTTAATTAGCCCGGTGGGAATGATTATTATGTCAAATATCTCGGAATGAAGGGCTAAATATGGAAGAAAAAAATAAAGAATCTTATATGCCTGGGAATCCGGAATAAAAATCCCCAAATATGTGGAAAAAGAGGTATCAACGTTTCATCAAGTTGATAATAAAAAAAAAAAGAGTAAATTGAACGTTATCATCCACAAATAAGTTGTTTGAGAAGTATTGACCAATCTTAATTTATATGCTATAATTGCAAGTACTTTTCTTAGAGACCCATACGGTTTATACGATTTTTTTTACATATTTTAATTTTTATTTATTAAATTTAAATTAAATTAAGATATTATTTTTTTATTTATTAATAGTTTTAAATTATCACATATATTAAATGTAAAATAAAAAATTTAAATTTTTAAAAAATAAAATAAATGAATAAAAAACAAGAAAAATCGTGACTTATGAGATATAGCATCATAAGCCACCATTGAAAACTCTTAAATTTCTTGATTGAAATTGAAAATTCAAAAAAATAGAGTAAATTGAACGAAACAAAAGAAAATAAATGTAAAATATTGTAGCCTATATTCAATTTCTATTTGTTTAATAAAAAAAATAGTAATTTCATTTTATTTTTATTTTTTTAAAATTATGATATCACTATAAGAATTTTAATAATATCTTCTTTGAAAAATTGAGTCACAACTACTCTAACAGTCCATATAATATAAATTCAAAGATGAAAATCATCCTTTACTATATATAACTATATATAACAGATGAAAAGTCCAAGTGCCCATGAAGATAGCGTAATTAACTAAAAGATAAATCTAAGATTATTAATTATTATGTACATTAGTATATATAGAAAGTATCGACGGAAATATAGAAGTTTTGAGAACCACGTCACATGGTCATATGGGATTAATAATAATATTATTCCTTTAAAAATTAAATAATTTTATATTTTTTATGATATAAAATACCAACCTTTTATATTTTATAACAGAAAAATAAAATTAACTTGTATTTATACAATAGATGTGTCAAGATGTAGATCAGTAGATGTTTCCCACATGGGTCTAAAACAAATGCCCAGTCAACTTTGCGTTATTTATTTATTTATTTTTTTAAAAAGAAATCAAACTTGTAAATTTTTTTATTTGAAGTTACTTATGAGATCAATTAAACTAATAAAATAGTTAAAATTATAATAATAATAAAAAAGATTTAAATACTACATTACACATAATTAATTAACAGGACATTGACCTCTTCAATGAACTATTACAACAAAGTAATTACATCTTCTCGCAAAGAAATTATAATTACAGTTCCGAAAATTATAGTGAAGCCAAAAACTTGATTCGTAATTAGGCAAAAAAGATAAAAATGCGATATAAAAATTTTTTGGGGATGAAGAAATTAAAGTCGGTGTAAGTAGTTTAATGGTGTGTTTTAGTACTATTTATGAAAATTTTGAAATTAAGAAAGAACAGAAAGACATTAATGTTTACAGAAATTATACGGAAGGAATTCAGATTTGGTTGAAATCAATCACATTTTTGTTGGAAATTAAGCTTTCATTCAAAGTTAGATTACATGGAGACTTTAGGGAGAGAGAGAGAGAGAGAGAGACTAACATCTGTGGTGTTATGATTGTTCTCATATTCCATTGAAGCTTGAGTTACCATAGCTTTAGCTCTCTAGTACAAGATCACAGCCAAACAATTTGCAATTGACAGGGACAGAAACGTATTTAAAAAAAAAAAGGAAAATCAAAAACTTGATATGTGCAACTGGTTCACAGAATATATTGAATTTGTCATTGTATTTATAGGATATTTATGTTTGTGACGATGTCGTTTTGTTTGACTTTCTTATTTAACTCTATAGACTATAGACTACCCAAAAAAAAATCAGAATTTAAATATAGCGGAAAGTGACATTCTCATTGTAAAGAAATTTCCAGGTTTTTGCCAATATTTATTTGAATTTAAAATATTTTTCCAAAAAATTAATTATTTTAATAAATATAAACAAACACAACAAAATAATTTAATAAATAGACAATCGAAAATTACACAATTATCGTATTTGACCAATAATGGGCTTATTCTTGGACAAACAATGTATCGACAGATATGGGCCCAATCTTCCAAAATTGAAAGAGAAAATAAATATTTATGCGCACCCATAACGAAAACTGAAAGAATTGAGTAATATTCTAAATCAGGCCTACGGGTGTACATTCTTGATGTTGGGTTACTTTAGTAATATATAAATTATTTTAATTTTAATTTTAATTTTAATTTTAATTTAATTTAATTTGTGTAATAAATTATCAATCTTAACTTAAATAAAAAAAAATTATACTGATTTAAACTTTTATTTATTTATATGTATTAATTGATATTTTTATCTTATTTAACTTGATATTGATTTAAAGTATTATAATTTTTCTTATAATTTTTAATCTAATTATAATAATAAAACTTTTGTTACAAGTTTTTAAAAAACTAAAAAATAAAAAATTTAAATCCATAAGTATATTGTAAAACAATTCAAGAAATAATTACTTAAAATTAAAATAAATGAATATTTTATACTTTAACTTCATGTATTATGATTAATGATAACATGATATATCTATAAAAGGAGTTAAGAATAATAAAATTATAAACCAATCTAACAAACCTATAAATAAATTAATAAACTCATCATAAATATTTTATATTTTATAAATTAAAAATAAATTAAAATTGATCATATTTTTAAAACTGTTTATAAAACTAATGACGTACGTTATTGATTGGATAATATATAATTCTCTTTAATAATTTTATAATCAATATATCACAACGAAAGAAATTACAATAAAAATAATAAGTTAAATGTAACAAATTCTTCATGATATGAAATAGTAGACTCATCATATAGAAAAAAAATAACACTAATAGTATATAACAGTAATTAGAATTATTTTTTAATTTTGTGTTATTGAGTTAGACCTAAACCAACCTTAATCTAGCTTTAATTTTTTCTTACTATTTGAATTGGCCTAAATTGAACACAAATTTAATTCGATTTATGTTCGATTCATGTTTTTTGATCTGTATTTAGTTTGAAAAATTAAATTACAACATAAATTACCACGCTTAATTAGGTCAGAATGTTTTTTAGGAATCCCAACCTTCTTATGACACGTTATTTGTATACAAATTGTACAAATAATATACCTTGATATTAACACAATAATTTTTATTATTATAACTGTTAGGTATATTACAAGTAGTTGGTACGCGACCTTAATGGCTAAGAATACCTCGCTCGAATAGAGGATGTGATATCTCTAGTAACTAGTATATGGAAACCTGACACGACTAAATAATGGATCAATACTCTGCTTTGTATTGTTGTAGAACCTCAAAATTTGACCCCAATATTCCAAAAATTGTTTCGACTCCATCACTCTAAAAGTCTCCAATGATGTAGAAATATTTATCTTTCCATCCTGATGTGCTCTCAAGGAGTTTCAGGTGTAGTTTGTGTCCAACAACACAGGACATGTATGCTACATCTTTGTCCAGGTCGTTCTTTATCAGCATCTAGTTCACCGATAAATTTTTCAATCTAGGGTTTATCTTTGGTTCGATAGGTAGGTTCACCTTTGGTGTCACGTCTCTTTTCTGGATAGGATATCTTCGCTATATTGGTCACTAGAATCTTGATTACTGGAATAGGCCCTTGTGAAGACGAAGAGGAGGTTAGATGCGACCTAGAAGAAAAGGGGAGACCTATGACACTCTTCTTGCCTAGTGTAATACTAGTTTTACTAGGTCTTTATCACGACCTATTGGGACTTCGAGAGGACATTTAACGTGTTCTAAACTTGGTTGTATGCAAACTAAATCCCAAGAAAGATCTCGAGGTGTTTCTATCCTCAGAGGCACACTTTTAGTGTGGCCTAAGGGGACACCCTTAGGAGATGTTGAGCGAGCTATGTTTCTCCCTTTATCAAAAGACATTTCAAAGAACAGAGGAAGAAAAAATTACCTAGAGGATGACTTGAGATTTTTAGGTCGGTTATAAGCGGTCTGAAAGTATCAAACGAGCTAATATGACTAATAAGTTGCAACAAAAATGGATTGATTTTCAAGCAGAGTATGAATTCAACGGACTAGCTATGATGTATTGTGGTCTAAAAAGTCTTACAGTATTCTCTAAAAGAAATTTGGTTAAGTTATGTGAAAAGTGATAAATGGTAAAAAAAAGGGAAAAGAATTGGGTTTTGAAATTGGAACGTTTTTTTGAAGTGAGTGGGGGAGTAGGAAGTTTTGACCATTACTTCTAGAATATTCCCTTAACTTCTCAAAGTTTAGGGAATAGAGGAGTTAATTTTAGGTATCTTACAAGTAGCTACCATGCGACCTAGTAACCTAGTACATGACGCTTAAATAGAGGATGTGACATCTCTAGTAGCTCGTATATGGCGACTTGGCACGGCTAAACAATAGATCCAGTTCTTGTTAGAGAACCTTTAATTTAGGGGTGTCTACCGGTCTGGTTTTGAAAAAAAAATCAAAATGGACAATTTATATTACTCGGATTAAACCCTTTGAAACGCTTTTAATTAATAAAAACCGGACTGGATCATACTGTTTGATTTATAAAACCATCCAATCCGATCCGATCCGATTTTCGGTTTGATTCGGTTTTTTGACACCTCCAATGAGAAATAATATGAAAATTTTAATATATTATTAAACAGGTCCGATCTAGTTTGATAGATTTAAAAATTAATACAAATTAGATTGGACCGTTTGATTTATAAAACCGTTCGATCTGATTCGGTTTTTTGATTTGGTCTAATCCGAACCGGTTTATGAACACCTCTATTTTAATGTATTCTGATTTAAGCGACCTGAACAAGAAGACCTCACGACCTAACAAAATAAGACCGAGGCTTTTGTAAGATCTCAAAATAATAACATAATATCACAATTTATATAAAAAAAATTAGGTGAAAAACTCATTCAACATAGCTACCTTTCTAGGAAGACCAATCAGTATCAACCTAATACCATTTATGAATAACCCACGTTCATAATTCTACCTTCAAAACTTATATATATATAATCCATTAACATACTGTACAAAATACATCCTAACAATTATCAAAATCTTATGGTTTAGAAAACTATATTATAAGGGCATCCTAACAATTATCAAAATCTTGTGGTTTAGAAAATTATATTTCAATGGGACACCTGACCTAACTTGAATAGTACAAGTATAACTTAATTAGATGAAAAATTTAAAGGAATGGAAGATAAAATAAAGAAAGAGGTAAAGGATAGAATTAAAAGTCAAGGAAAACTAGGTATTTATAGCAATAGCAAAACTGGGTGTGATGAGTTGTCGGTTTCATCTTTCTCTAAAGATATTAAGTAGTGACTCCACTTTCAAAATTTTCTTCCTCAAAATATATTGAGATATATCCCATTTTTTAATATGTGATTATAATTACTTGCATCTGTATATACTTTATATTAAACAGATTGTTTTATTATATATTAAAAAAAAATGAATAATTTATGATGAGTAAAATAGACGAGGTAAGGAAAACAGTCCCACCATTATTGCACGTTTGTTATATTTTGACCAAGTCCTCATCGGTTTAAGTCTCTGCGTTGAAATTTGCCAATCTTCAGCAAGTTAAGTAACATGTTTTGAACTGCATACTGGACGGAGTTGAGATACATGTACATACGGGGGCAGGTCAGCCAGTATGTTTATTTGTGTTTATGAGATTTTGTAAAAGCCCTTCTGGCATTAAAAAAAAAAATCAAACAGAGACAAATGTTAACATATATTTTATTTATATCAATTAAAATAATTTATTTTTTTATTTTTATAATAATTTAATTATTTTAATATAAAAATAATAATAATTAATTTTTTATTTTTTTTTATTTTTATAGTTATTATTATCTATTACAAAATACAATCTATAAAAATCATATATTAATAATAGTTAAAAAAAAATAAAAAAAATATTAATTTATTCTTTTGTCATTTTTAAAAAATAAAAAGATTAATTTATTATAAAAAATAACAAATAGATTAAAATAGTGAACTTTTTGATATAACAAAATGATTAGTACTATCATCACCTAAATATTTATCACTAGCAAATTAAAATTAAGATAAAGGTATTAGAATTACAGTAACTATAATATATATAAAAATATATTAATTTTTAAACAAGACACTAATCCGTTAACTATAAAGAAATACTAGAAATTCAAAAATTCAAATATATATATATGTATATTTTTTGAGTTATTATATATTCTTAAATCAATTTTAATGTATTAAAACCTATTAAAATTCATATTACAATTAATTTAATAAATATATAACAATTTAAAAAATAAATACATGTACGTTCACATGCTTTATTTTTTATATTTCTTAAAATTTTAAACTCTAATATAATTTTTTATAATCATTAGATTTATAGTTTCATACTATAATTATTGTATTTATAGTATGTCTTATCCTTAAGTAAAAGAAGGTAATTATTTAATAAAAGATTTAATTTAGTGGATATTTATATTTAACTAAAAAAAATAAAAAAAAATATATTTAATAATTAAAATTTACGATTAAAAAAATAAAAAATAAACAAACAAAATATATATATATATATATATATTAAAAAATTAAAATAATTATAAATCTAATCAATTCAATATTTAGAGTTTAGATAACATGATTTAGTATTTAAGAGTTAGTATTTATATTTTAACAACAAACAAAAGGTAAGAGTATTATTAATAAATAAATATATTTTATTTAATTATTTATTATTTATTTTATTTTTAATTATAAATATTATCTGATATAATCTAATATAATATACTGTACATGCATAATAGTCGGATATATCGGCGATCAGTTAAAATCATTTTAAATAATATACTGGACATGCATAATAGTCGGATATATCGGCAATCAGTTAAAATCATTTTAAAAAAATTCACTTTATTTTTTTAAAAAATATATTTTAAAAGTGATAATTACGTGTAGGGTGCAAATTAAAAAGAATGAAATATTTATTTTCAAGAGTCGGGGATACTTGGGATGGGTGTAGTCAAAAGTATTTTAATTTTAAAATAAATAAAAGAAGCGAATTTTCGTACAACTATAAAAAAGTATCCATATTAATATTAGGATTTAAAAATGTTAATCCACCATTCAATTTAGATTTAATGTAACTTGTAACTTTGAATTTTTTCACAAATCTTTCACATAAATTAATGATTCCGAATATATTTTTCCGATTATTTACTTCATATTTAATAAAGATTATAATTTATGATTTATTATTATAATTAAATAATTAATTTTTTATTTAAATAATCACTAATTTATTTGATAATAATTTTTATAAAATTCATAAAATTTAATTTAATCTTAAAAAAATATTGGGTGAAAAAAAAACTCAAAGATCTGACTGAGAAATTATTTTTTTAAAAGATTTTTGAATTATCCCATATTTTAATAATAATTTTTTTAAAAAATTAAAATTAAAATAAAATTATTATATCGTGCCTTCAAGTGACTATTATTATATAGTTTAGAAAGAAAGAAAGGAGAAAAAAACTAATAAAATTATTTCAAGCAATGAATTTATATTATGTCCCACACTTAACCCCATAATTTGAGTGGAAAGAACATGCAAAGAAGATTCAGTATAAACGCTACTTTTGGTTTTATGCGACAACCATTGACTTTGAATTAAAAATTTAACAATTATAAGAACAAGAAGGGAAAAAAAAAAGCTTATTAAAATAAGTCATATACATCGAACTACATGAACCCAAATACGTACTTTTAAATAAAATAAAACTAGATTCTTTCAACTTTGCAAAGAAGAAGGAACTATAAGATTCTACTAATAACCTTTTATTATTATTATTATTATTATTATTATTATTATTATTATTATTATTATTATTATTATTATTATTATTATTATTATTATTATTATCTGAAAGTGATGTTATTATACACAATCAATCAGATATGAACAAGTCAACTATTATAGCTCATTATATTGCTTTTGAAAAATCAAATCAAAAGGATTGGCTGCCTTTTAGTTACCTTTCAAAATTCCCACAAAAATCACCACGTGTAAGGTGTTCAAGATTGACACGAACCGCCAACGAACTCAAACTAAAATTTTTAGTTTTAAGATTATATTAGTTTGTTTTGATTATTAATTTAAAAAAAAAGTAATTTATATTGAATTGATTTAATTTGATTTTTATTTTTTATTTTTAAATTTTTTATGGATAAAGATAAACTAATTTAATTTATTTAATATTTTTAATTTTATTTTTATATTCACCTCATTATTTTTAGAAAATTTCCAACCACTTTAACTTCTTCTTCTTCTTTTTTTTCATTTTTATTATTCATTAAACAACTCTTAATCTACTTGCTATTTATTCATAATAATTATATTATATATATATATATATTTTTAAAGTTTGTATTTTATGAAAAATATTATATATGATTTAAATATGGGAATTAACGATTTTGTTAAGTAAATTTTTATTATTTTTCATTATATGATTAATATAGATAATAATAATAATAGTTAATTGATTGAAATCAAAATCTTTAAATTTATAGATTATAATAAAAGTTACATTAAAAATATTATAAATTATAATATAATAATTAAAAAAATTAATAAACAAATTCAATGGCAAAAAGGGGAGGAAATTTGTTTAACACAATCTAAACTAAATAAAAAAAATTGATTATATTTAGATTAATTTTTAAAATTTATTGGCTTAATTTTGTCTTTATTTTTCAAAAACAAATCATATTAAATTAAATCTAATATCAAACCAACACACAACAATAAATATATATATCCTAACCACGAGTAATGATAATTTCAACAAATAAAAGGCCAATCTTCTCAATTGCTCCAAGTATATGAATTTGTGTACTGTTGCGTGTTTTTCAACACACGAACTCGTGCAAGTATACACGGTCACAAGTAATAATATGATAAGTAAAATATCGTTCCCACAGAGATTAGTTACTAGTATTAATTAATTATTAAAATTATTTCAACCTAATTTTATCGAAGCGAGATAATTTGATACTGATTTACCAACTAAATTTTATAACTTGATTGCAAGAAAATTCTGGGATTGCGGTTTCACCAAATTAATCCAACTTGACTCGTTATATTTTATCTTGATTTATGTTATTGTGTTTTAAGTTGTTAACGAGAACTACTGTCTATCCATATATCTCTTCCGAAGCTCAATACGTAAAACATCTAGTTAAAATGATTCACTATATTCCTATGAATTAAATTGACAGATTTATTAAGTTTTGAATTTCTTGATTACCGCATTACATCTGATAAAGTATATTTATCTCTTATGTATATACGTTATTTCATCACGAAACGACCTTGTAAAAAATGCCTTTTTCAAGTTTATTTAAGTGTCGCGAGATCAGTTAATTAATCTTAGATAATTAAAAGCATTAAACACAGATAAAATAAACAACTTAAAAGCAGGTCAGCGTAAATCATTCAAAAATATTTAAGTCACATTTCATAATTTACGCTACACCGCAATCCTAGAACAAATGTATTAGTTCATAGCGAAATTTAAAATTACAACCTGACAACAAAATAAAACATTGCAGAGAAAAGAAAAATAAAAGAAAATAGATAAGATAAAAAAAACTCTTTCCACGATTCCTCAATGAAAAATAAATTTCATTTCTTCTTCTTTGTTGTCTTTCTCTGTAATTTCCCAAGAACTACAGCATAAAAAGCGTTAAATCAACCTCCGCTGATTGTGTAACATGAGCAGGACTAACGAGAAAAATTAAAATGTTGCAAGTTTTTCTCCAAACTTGTTGAGAGAAAAAGAGGGAAAGAAAGAAAAAAAATTCAAATCTGCTTTGAAAAGAAAAAAATGATAAAGCGAAATTTGAAAGAAAAAAATTCGGAACCCTTTCCTGAATGCGTATCCCCAAAATATATATCATCTCTTTTTATTTTTTATTATTTTTATTATTTTTTTATTTTTTTTATTTTTTATATCATTAGTGGGAGACAAGCTAGCATGCGTAACAAACATTCTTAATTTTTTGAATTTTTTCCCGCATGCCACGTGTCGCGCTACGATTGGCGGACACGGTCGCGGACACGTGGACCATTTTCATTCGACGCGTCGGCGCACGTGAAGAACGCGTCGCGAGCGATTTCTCCGAATACGAAATGTGTAACGTGGAAGGGCGGCGGATTACGCGTTTTTATTTCTGGCATGCCACGTGTCACCGTGTTATTCGGCCGGAATATTTATGAGACACGTGGTGGCACCATTTTCCGTTTGAAGAGTGAGGGTGCACGCCTTGTATGGACCGCGTCACAGGATTGTTAACACGAAGCGGCTCGGTGCGCGGCGACTTGGATGGACGCGGCCCGATACGGGCCGTTGATCGATCCGACGGTCGGCGGCCTCCGGAATACGCGGCCGGCGTGGGCCCACTCGGCCGGCCTGCGCGACACGTGGGACGGCCCCGGCAGCAGCCGCGTGAAAAGGAATATCTCTGTCCCCAAATCGCTTTTGTCGAGCTTGATGGACACGCGGGCGACGTGGATACTTTGACGGACGGTCGCGTTTGGCTATGCGGCTACAGCGTGGTCTTCTTCATCTCACTGTGCGAAAATTAAACTTTTATTAATTGTATTTTCACCCACAAATATATTTCAAATTACATTTTAAACTTTCTTAAATTACAGTTTAGCCACTTTTACTAATTTTTAAATTAAATTTTTAAACTTTTAATAATTACAATTGAACTGATTTAATTTAAATTATATTTTTGATTTATATAAATTGTAATTAAGAAAATATATTACCATAAATTATATTTGTGGACAAAAATATGAAATTAAGTACATTTTCGATACAAATTATTTAATTTTATTAAAAATACATTTTTAGCAAATAAAAGGAAAATATTAATTTATTTAACAAAAATTAATAAATATTAACGAACATAGCAATTATCATTACTAAAATTGATGCAAATAACTGTATAAAAATACAGTTATCAATACTCCCCAAACTTAAGTTTTTGCTAGTCCTCGAGCAAAAGGAAGAAATAAACCATGATAAATGCATTTAAAATAGTGATTTTTTTAAAATATTTCTTTTAAACATTCCAAATAACATAACTCAAAGAAATAAAAGAATTTTATCTAAGTATCAAAAATCAATTTAAAAGTATATAACCTTTTCTGATGAAATTTTAAGTGTGTGTGAAGTCTTTTCAAATTTCATTACATGCAATCAGGATAAGTTTATACAAATATAAAATCAAACAAATTATCATGAAATCACAAATCTCATAAGTTTATTTTTCATTTCTCTCTCCACTAATGTAGACAAACACAAAACACCAAATCAATAGGACTTTATAAAGGTTGTAATGTATGGCTTAGGTAAAGGAAGGAATGAAGTACAATATTTAGCTTAAAAACTTTTCTGAGCATAACATTTCGGGATTGAAAAAGATAATTCTATCATCTGCAATCATTACAACCCGGATTAGGGATTTATCATCACATACACCATAATTTTTTTTTCTGCTTTTTTTTTTTTTTTTTTTTTTTGTAACCACTTTTTTTTTCGATATATCCTTGACATGTACTAACAATTGTAACATGTTAATTGAAATAAGAACAATAGGTATATCTAAACACATATATATATATACTTTTTTAGATAGGCTTTTGAAATGAGACATATATATATATAAACTTTGAAGCTCGATTGGGGTATACTATGGATAATGCATGTAAAAGGTAGATAGAAAGGCTCAAAGCGATCCAAAGATGGCTTTAAATCATTTTCTTAGTTAAATGTTATCTATAATTTCGCCGAGAGAAAATCAAACAAATTCTAAGAAGCGTAACACCACAAAAATCAATCGAATTTCATACTCACATAAACATTCTCTAAATTAGCATAGCGACTCAAAAGTCGAGACTAGTGCTCATGAATATTAATTCTTGTAAAAATGAAATATACGTAAAATTTAATCATCACTTAGACAACATTCAGATTTTTCAAGCAGATATGCATTATTTAAATCGAAGAAACAAAAATAAATCACTATTCATGTACGTATCTTCAAATCAACCAAACAAACAAAAAAAATTTCACAAATCACATCCGAGAAAGTATTTTAATTCGATCAGTATATACACCACCCCCAAACTTAATATACACAACGTCCTCAACGTGTGAAAATTAAAGTACTTTTGAGAAGGGCTTTAAGAGACGTCCTGGTTTGTTTGATTGGTTAAGCCAAAATAGCTTCATTTCTTCATATTTGCACCTACGAAAGAAAAAAAAGAATTAAAATAACAACATAGTAAAATATAAAAAATAATAAAAAATAAAATAAAATAAATAAATATAAAACACATGGGTTGCCTCCCAAAGCGCTTGATTTAGAGTCATCGGCTTATTGCCTTTCTCTTTGCTTTAGGTTGGATCACATAAGAAAATGGTGGACTTTTGACGATCAATGTCACCCCCTAAATAAGTGTTTGAGTCTTTGCGGATTCACTTGGAAAGAATTTTGTGATTCTTCACCTTTAATCTCAACAATGACCATAGGTGTACTTTGGTAATAATGAAAGGCCCCGACCACTTAGATTTCAATTTTCTGCGAAGAACTTCAAACGAGAATTGAAGAGCAATACTTTCGTCCGGTTCGAAGTGTCGATGCAAGATTTTGTATTAAGTACCACCTCTTCGTCTTTTCCTTATAAATCTCAAGATTTTCATATGCGTGTAACGAATCTCATCCATACCGTTGATTTGTAGGAGACGTTTTTCTCAGCTAGCCGCCTAACTCAAAATTCAAAGTCTTGATAGCCAATACGTACGTGGTGCTCCGATTCAATGGGAGATGACAAGCTTTCCCAAAAACCAACCGATATGGGGACATCCCAATGGGTGTCTTGTATCTTCTGTTCGGTATGCCCAGTGAATCATCCAATCTCTGTAGACCAATCCTTCCCTTGAAGGATTTACCGTCTTCTCCAGAAATTCTCTTCACTTCTGCGTTGGATATCTCGACTTGTCCCTGGTTTGAGGATGATAGCGAGTTGTGATCTTATGAGTGACACCGTATTTTGGCAAGGAGGGTTTCAAAAGATTTGTTGCAAAAATAGGTTCCCCAATCACTTATGATTGCCCAGGGTGCCAAATCGAGTGAAAATGTTTTTCTTTAGAAAATTCAAGACCAACTTTGGAATCATTGGTGGTAGCAAGGGAATTGCTTCTACCCACTTAGAAACGTAATCCTGACAACGCGAATGTGAGGTTGTTGTAGGACGAGATAAAAGGTCCCGTGAAATCAATTCCCCAAACATCAAAATATTTCTACCTCAAGAATGTTGTTTAAAGGCATCTCGTGTTTCTTAGAAATGTTACCAACTCTTTTGCACTCGTCGATTAATGAAACAAAGAAATGTGCATCTTTAAACAAATTTGGCCAATAAAAACCAGATTGAAGAACCTTAGCGCGGTTCTTTCTTTTCCAAAATAGCCCATAAATTTGAAGAATGACAATGTCTAAGTATATTTTCAATTTCTTCCTCTTGGGACACACCTTCGATAATTTGATCTGCACAATGCTTAAGCAGTAAGGTTCGTCCCATAAATAGTACTTAACATCGTAAGAATTTTTTCTTCGTTGGAAAGATATTTCAGGGTGGAAACACGTTGCTTACGATGTAATTAACATAGTCTGCGTACTGACGGCATGACACTTACATGATCAAGGAAAACAATTGCTCATCCGGGAAAGTTTCACCATGATAGTCTTGTCCCACGGCTCCATCATTATTTTTCCAATCTCGATAGATGATCAATACTTGATTTTACTGTTCCTTTCTTATCCTTGATCTCCAAATCAAATTCTTGAAGTAGGAGGATCCATCTAATCAATCTTGGTTTTGCATCTTTTTTAGCCATCGGATATTTTATAGCGAATGATCGTATAAAGCGTCACTTTAGTTCGATTAGGTAGGAACGAAATTTTCAAAAGCATATACAACGAAGTAATTCTTTTTCGGTGGTAGCGTAATTCATTTTGAGCTTCGGTCAAAGTTTCTTAGCGTAGTATATGGCATGAAAAACTCTCTTCTTAGTTGTCCTAAAAGCACTCCTCTTGAAATCAGCATCGCACATAAGCTCAAAAGGTAGATTCCAATGCGGTGCAACAATGATGGGGCCGTGATCAACTTTTTCTTTCAAAACGCGGAAAGCTTCCAAACTTTTACTTTTCAAATGTGAATTTTGTATCTTTTTCCAAAAGATTACACAGAGGCTTTGATATCTTGGAAAAATCTTTTTTATGAAACGCCTATAGAATCTGCGTACCCCGAAAGCTTAATTGCTTTCACCGATGTTGGAAGCGGTAGTCTGCTCAATGGTTTCACCTTTGCCCTATCCACTTGATTCCTTTAGACGAAATTAGATGGCCGAGACAACACCTTCTACTCTGTGAAGTGGCATTTTTCCCAATTTAAAACCAAGTTTGTTTCTTCGCACTTTTGTAGGACCAAAGAAAGGTTATGCAAGCACGTATCAAATGAATCCCCAGCGAAGTCGTCTCATAAATATCTCAATACAATCTTCCAGCCATGCTTGAGAAGATAGCCGTCGTACACTCGAAAAGTGGGTAGAGCATTACATAATCCAAAAGGCATTCTTCGGAAAGCAAAAGTTCCATATGGACATGTGAAAAGTGGTCTTATAACGATCTTCGTAGCGATAGCAATTTGGTTGTAACAGGAATAGCCATCCAAAAAACAAGAGAATGTCTTTCTGTCCCGCTAACTCTAGCATTTGGTCGATAAATGGAAGTGGGAAATGATCCTTTCGAGTGGCCTTGTTGAGCTTCCGATAGTCCGTACATACCCGCCATCTCGTCACTTTCCGGTGTGGGAATCACCGTGGTATTGCTATTAGTCTCCACCGTAATTCCCTTTCTTTTGGACACAATGAATTGGGTGACCAAGAACTATCTCGAAATAGGATAGATAATGCTGCGCATCTAACCACTTAATGATTTCCTCTTTTACTACCTCCTTCATGATTGGATTCAAAGCAGCCGTTGATGCTCGATAGTAGGCTTGATATCTTTTTCAAACAAGATCTTGTGCGTGCATATTGAAGGATGATTCCTTTAATGTCGGTATAGACCATCCTAATGCTAGCTTGTAATTTCTCAACAACTCTCAATAGCTTCGTTTCTTGATCGTCATCTAGAGATGTGAAATAATCACAGAGGCATTGTAGTCATTCCACACCGGATAAAGCGTACCTTAGATGGGTTGGCGATGGTTTAAGCTCTAGTAATTGTTTACGTTACATAGATGGCTTCCCATAGGTAAACTTAGACGGTGTTACAACTTGTGATGCATCTTCATCAGTTTGAGGACTAAAGAGTTGTGGAGATGCCTTAAATAACTTGAGATATTCAAGAGAATCGAGTTATCAATAATATTGTCATTCACTGAAGTGCAAGTTCCAAAGCATCGGTACTAAAATTTTCCTTGAAATTGCTGACTAACGCATCAATCACCGTGTCAACTCTAAGGCAATCGTCGAATCTCTTGGAAATTTCATAGCTTTAAAGACGTTGAAAGTTACCTCTTGGTCTTGGACTCTCATGGTCGACTCTCGCTTTTTGAACATCAATCAAAGTCTACCAGGATTGCTAAAAATGGTCTCCCAAGAATGATAGGAATCTCTTTATCTTCCTCCATGTAATAGAATTATGAAATGCGGGAAAGATAAACTTGTCTACTTTGACAAGCACATCTTATAATGCCTGCAGGGTGTTTCAAAGACCCATCAGACAGTTGAAGAGTCACGGTGGTCGATTGTGCCTCTCCTAATCCAAGTCTTTGGTAGATGGAAAGTGGCATCAAATTAATGCTTGCACGAGATCGCCTGAAAGCTCTACCAAAAAATTTCTCACCAATAGTACGAGGGAATGGTGAAACTCCCGGATCTTTAAGCTTAGGTGGTAGCTTCTTTTGAAGGATGGCCTTACACTCCTCCGTGAGAAGCGAATGGGTCTGAAAATCACCTAACCTTCTTTTCTTAGACAAAATGTCTTTCATAAATTTCACATAACTGGCATTTGCTCCAAGGCATCAAGGGATGTTGATATGAAGTTTTTAAATACTTGAGAAACTTAGAGAAAGCTGTTTATCAAGTTTTTGCTTATGGAAGCGTTGAGGAATGGAATTGGTGGATTATAAGGCTTTGAGATTATCTAACATGGTTTTATTATGGGATTTCTGTTGATTCATTCTCTTTCAACCACTATGATTAGCCTTTTCTTGTTTTTCAGGTCAACACCTTCAATGATAAGAGTCGGTGGAGAAATGGATTTTTGTATTTCTTCTAACTCTTTTCCACTCCTCAACGTCACGCACTTACAATGCTCTTTCCCTCCCTTTTTGGATTGATTTCGGTATCACTAGGTAAAGATCCTTGAGAGCGATTGTTGTGCAATAGTAGCTAGTTGCCCCAATTGAACTTCTAGATTTCTAATAGATGTTGCTGATTACGGAGAATAGTCCGTTCTTGGCAATATCTTGTCGAGCAAACATATCTTCCAATGAGGGCTTTCTCTCGTCATGTGGGACTTGGTTATGAAAACCCTGGAGGGTGAGTGGGCTTCATAGAAAGATGATTGACCTTGGTTATTACTCAAGAAAAATTAGGATGATTCTTCCACCCTGGATTGTATGTGTTGGAATAGGGATTGTTTTGATTGTTTTGATTCCTACTATAATTTGAAACAAAATTGACATGATTCGAGTTGTGAGGACATCTCTCTTGGCGTGAGTTACCATTGCAAATTTCGCATGCAACAAAAGGACTCTGAATAGAATGGACACCCATGGTATCCATCTTTTTAACCAGCGAGACACTTGTGCGGTTAAAGCGATCATAGCATCAATCTCATGAATTCCGTACTGCTTTTCTTAGGAACCATCCTTTCGATGGCCACTCGTAACTATTTGAAGCCATTTCCTCTAATAAGTTGTATGCTTCATCAATTGATTTCCCATTAGAGCACCCATGCTCGCAATCATATTTCTAGTTTGACCCATCAAACTATTATAAAATGTTTGAACTTGAAGCCACTTCGGTAATCCGTAGTGCGGACGTCTTTAAGTAGCTCTTTGTACCTCTCCCCAAGCTTCGTATAATGACTGGAGTCAAACCGCATAAAAGTGGTGATTTCATTCCTCATCCGTGCGGTCTTTGCTTGGTGGAAAATATTTGGCTAAAAATTTTTGAGCCGAGATCTCCCACGTAGTGATAGAACCATACGTGGCAATGAATTCAACCAACTCTTTGCCTTATCTCTCAATAGAAAGGAAAAAGTCTCAACCGAATAGCATCATCGGTGACTCCATTATGCCTAAAGGTGTCACAAATCTCTAGGAAGTTTGATATATGGGAGTTTGGATCATCGTGGGGTAACCCACGCCCAAATTGTACCGATGTTTGAATCATGTGAATGATTGCGAGCTTAATTTCAAAATTATTGGCTTGAATTAATGGTCTTCTAATGCTTGAGCGGATTCCACCAACCATGGGCACCTTTGCATAATCTCTTAAGGATCTTGGTTCTTCAACTTACGGAATTTCATTATCCATAGCTAGTGTTCGAAGATTTCTTGTTTATTATTTTTCTTTAAGTTCGAGAATAGTTCTATGAATTTCTAGATCTAGGGAACTAGGTCAAGATTTCTAATGCGTCGCGTACAAAGTCCCACTCTATCCAAAATTAAATCTAATACAATATATAAATTAAATTTAAAACATAAATAAACACACAAATACAAGAAAGTAACAGTAAGCAATTAAACAAAAAATATATATGTATTTTTTTTTTTTTTTGAATTAAAATCAGATTGATTGGTATTAATATCAACAATAAAAATAGTAAAACAAATCCCCGGCAACGGCGCCAAAAACTTGTTGCGTGTTTTTCAACACACGAACTCGTGCAAGTATACACGGTCACAAGTAATAATATGATAAGTAAAATATCGTTCCCACAGAGATTAGTTACTAGTATTAATTAATTATTAAAATTATTTCAACCTAATTTTATCGAAAACGTAGATAATTTGATGCATTTACCAACTAAATTTTATAGCAGTTACGCAAGAAAATTCTAGGATTGCATTTCACCAAATTAATCCACTTATTTCATTATATTTTATCTTGATTTATGTTATTGTGTTTTAAGTTGTTAACCAAGAACTCCTAATCTATCCATATATCTCTTCTCCGGTACGTAAACATCTAGTTAAAATGATTCACTATATTCCTATGGGAATTAAATTCAATTTATTAAGTTCTGAATTCTCTTATGATTTACACATACAATAAAAGTATATTTCTATCTCTTATGTATATACGTTATTTCATCACGAAACGTAGCACAAAAATGCCTTTTTCAAGTTTATTTAAGTGTCACGGATCAGTTAATTAATCTTAGATAATTAAAAGCATTAAACACGAGATAAAATAAACAACTTAAAAGCAGTCCCGTAAATCATTCAAAAATATTTAAGTCACATTTCATAATTTACGCTACATCCTAGAACAAATGTATTAGTTCATAGCGAAATTTAAAATTACAACCTGACAAAAATAAAACATTGCGAGAGAAAGAAAATTAAAAGAAAATAGATAAGATAAAAAACTCTTTCACGATTCCTCAATGAAAAATAAATTTCATTTCTTCTTCTTTGTTGTCTTCTTTCTCTGTAATTTCCAAGAACCTACAACATAAAACGTTAAATCAACACTTCCCGTGATTGTGTAACACGCAAACCGGACTAACGAGAAAAATTAAAATGTTGCAAGTTTTTCTCCAAACTTGTTAGAAAAAGAGGAAAGAAAGAAAAAAAAAAAATTCAAATCTGTTGAAAAAGAAAAAAAATGATAAAGCGAAAGTGAAAGAAAAAATTAGGAACCCCACAGATAAAACGTATCCCACGAAAATATATATCATCTCTTTTTTATTTTTTATTATTTTTTTATTATTTTTTTTATTTTTTATTTTTTATATCATTAGTGGGAGACAGAAGCATGCGTAACAAACGTCGCCAATTTTTTGAATTTTTTTTTCCGTACCCGTGTCGCGCTACGATTAGCGAGACACGGTCGCGGGACACGTGGCCTTTTCATTGGACGTGTTAAGCGGGCGCATGAAGAACGCGTCGCGAGCGATTTCTCAGGAGTCAAATGTGCTGGAAGGGCGGCGGTCTGCGTTTTATTTCACAAGCATGCCACGTGTCACCGTATTATTTGGAATATTTATGAGACACGTGGGCGCCATTTTCCGTTCCGTTTGAAGAGTGAGGGTGCACGCGCTTGTATGGGCCAGCGTCACCACACGGGATTGTTAACACGGTGCGCGGCGCGGCTTGGATGGGCCGCAAGTCTGACCGCGTTGATCGATCCGGCGGTCGGCCCGCCTCGGGGAATGCGCGAGCCGGCGTGGGGCCAGTACGGCGCGACTGCGCGACACGTGGGACCCAGTGACGCGGCCGTAGCGTGAAAGGAATATCTGTCCCCAGTCGCTTTTGTCGAGCTTGATGGACACGCGCGTACGGGCCGTGGATACTTTGATCGGACGGTCCACGTTTGGCGAGTGCGGCTGCAACGCGTGGTCTTCATCTCCTCGCGAAAATTAAACTTTTATTAATTGTATTTTCACCCACAAATATATTTCAAATTACATTTTAAACTTTCTTAAATTACAGTTTAGCCCTTTACTAATTTTAAATTAAATTTTTAAACTTTTAATAATTACAATTAGGCCCAAATTTAATTTAAATTATATTTTTGATTTATATAAATTGTAATTAAGAAAATATATTACCATAAATTATATTTGTGGACAAAAATATGAAATTAAGTACATTTTCGATACAAATTATTTAATTTTATTAAAAATACATTTTTAGCAAATAAAAGGAAAATATTAATTTATTTAACAAAAATTAATAAATATTAAACGAACATAGCAATTATCATTACTAAAATTGATGCAAAAAATACAGTTATCATGTACTTATTTAGTGTCTTATGAAGAAAAATAAGTGAGAATTTTTGAAAAGTAATCAAATTAGTTCTTGAATTTGGAAGCATTATATTTTGAAACGTAAAAGGACATAAAAAAGTACACTACTTTGTCTGCAGAACCAATCTTATCTTTTGATACTGAACCGCATTGGTTTTAACTTGAACACACATTTTCTCAAAAAGCCAAAAAAATAATAAAATAAAAAAAAATTACTACACTTCCAAGTTTTCCACTTTGACGGTTTATATATATATATATATGTGTAAAATTGGGCTTTCATTGGGTCATATTCGTTGACGACTATGATTTCAATAATTTCTGTTAATTTTGACATTATTTTCTAAAAGATTATATTAATTAGTAGGATATGTAGTCTAGCAGATCTATAATGCATATATATTTTTCGATTAAATTTCATATTTTTTCATTCATAATTCCCTATACAAATATTAATTTTAAGTCTAATTTAATTAAATTCATTTTATTCAATGGAGGAATTCTTTTGCATGCAACTTACAATATGTATAAAATATAAGGTTGAATTTGTAAAATCAATATATAAAAATATTTTAAATTTAATGCTATTGAAAATCATAATTCAAATGAAAATATACAATTACATTATGTAATTTTAAATCATTGTATTTTCATAATCATTTTTACACTCTCAAAAATTTTGTATTATGATTTGTGTTTTTATTGTTTAACTATTTAATCTCATTCTTAAAGATATTATAAGACTTGTGAGTATAATGCCTAATCATTCCCAACTCAATTAATTCTATAATTTTTTGATTTTTTTTCCTTAAATTCTTCATTTGCTTCTTTTATGTTTCTAAGAGAAAATAACCTTATCCAAGCCCTTACAAAATTAGTTGAATCAAGAAGGGAATTAAGTCACATATTAAAGAACTATGTAATGTTCCATTGTCTATTGGTCAAGATGAATTTTTTGTAACATTGAGGACATAGATGCTTCTCATCTCTTATTGGGACTTACTTGGCAATATTATATGAATGCCTTTAACAAGGGTAAACTTACTACTTATGAGTTTGTTTGAAAAGGAAAAAAAGTTGTTTTGATGCCTTCTACACACAAGTCAATTACATCATCAACTTTCTCCCAATCACTTCCGATGATTCTTTTTAGTAATTCCACCTTTAGCTTTTGCAAAGAAAATAATGATTATCAAGATACTTTGTTCCTCTTAATTAAAGAAACCAATTTTGATAGTACCAACATTCCTTCAACCATTCAATTATTGATAAATGAATTTACAGATATTTCTTCAATTGAACTACCAACAAAGTTGCCTCCAATGAAGGATATTCAACACCAAATTGATTTTCTTCTTGTTGTCACTGTTCCAAATTTATCTCATTATTGCATAAGCTCTTAAAAACGCACTTATTAAGTCTTCTCATATTTCTTTGTTTCCTTCACTTGTGAATACTTTGTTTTCTAGTGTTTCTAGTAAACATATAGATTGACATGCTCGTTTAAGGCATCTTTTAGATATAGTCTTAAAAAAACTAGCAAAAGGAATAAGTATAACCGATCTATTTTGCACTAGTAAGTGTATAATGTGCCTTCTGTCCAAGGCACACAAATTTCCTTTTGTATTAAGTACTAATAAAGCAACTGTTCTTTTTGAATTGATTTTTATTTATTTATGGATCTCTCCTATTATTTTTGTCACTTGAGCTAAGTATTTCTTACTCCTTGTTGATGATCATACAAAGTTCACGTGGATTTATTTCTTAAATGCAAAAAGTCAAGCTAAGCTAGCACTTAAATTGTTTAAGACAATGATTGAGAGATAGTTTCCATATGTGCTTAAGGTTGTATAGACAAATGATGGTGAGGGGTTCTAATTCCTTTCCTCTGAATGATGTAGGTTTGGTATATTGCATTGGGCAACATGCTTTCATACATTTGAACAAAATAGTTCAGTTGAAGTCATATTATGACATGTTGTTGAGGGAGGTACATTACTTCTACAATCCACAGTTCCAATAAAATATTGGTCTTATGCTTTTCCAACAAGTGTTTACTTGATGAATCAATTTTCCTTAGTTTTGCTTGATTATGTGTCACTCTGTAAGATATTGTATGAAAAAGAACTAGATTATGCCTTTCTTAGGAATTTTTATTGTCTTGCCTTTCTTTTTCTATGAGCCTATGTCAAGTATAATCTTGAGCCTTGATTAATAACATGTGTCTTTACGGGATATGCATCTAAGGAAAGATAACTTTTATGTTGAATTTCATGAATCAAGGTTCCCTTTTGCAGAAAAGCAATCCAATGGTTAAGTCACAACTCTACAAAATGACATTTTTCATTTACTACCCATTCTTACCTCATTGCTTAACACTTTTTTTATCTTAGAACCAAGAATACCAAATGATCCTAACCACACCTCACCTATTCCTTCATCTCTCTTCACTTTTGTTTCATCTTCTACTTCACATGAATCTCCTCCAACCAGTTCAACACATCCACATGCTTCGCCCCACTTACCTTTTTCACCAGTCATACGAAGTCCACCAGTCATGCGAAGTTCACAAGTCATACTAAAACCACCTATCATGACTAATGTTTCCTTAATAGATCCCTCTTGTTCACAATCATAAACCTCTCATTCAGAGTCCAACTCTTATCCTACTAATCCTGTTATCGTTGACCTTAATTTTTAACCAAATGCACCTGTAAATGGAAATCATCACCCAATGAAAACTTGATCCAAAAATGAAATCACTAAACTAAAACTCACTTACACAATCACAATATCACCAGAATTACATCAACCTCTACCTGATACTAAACTTACAAGTTTTGCTAAGGCTTCCAAATATAAAAGAATTGGTTTCTTCTATGAATGGAGAATATGAAGCTTTTCTTCAAAATGGAACTTGGGAACTAGTTTTTCTTGAACCACATATAAAGGTCATTGGAAACAAGTAGATGAATCACATTAAAAAACCTACAAGAGAGGTTGAAAGATACAAGTCACGTATTATTGTAAAGGGGTTTCATAAAACTAAAAGGATTGAAACATTCAGTCTCGTGATTAAACATGCAATAGTGAGACTGATCTTGAGCTTGGCATTGTCTAGTAATTGGAACATTTGACAATTAGATATAAACAATACATTCTTTAATGGTGATTTGGAGAAAGTGATGACACAACCTAAGGGATTTGAAGTGAAGTCAAAAAATCTTATGATGTGTAAACTCAAGAAAGCTATCTATGGTTTGAAACAAGCTCTTCAAGCTTGGTTTCAAAGACTTAGCACTAGTTTGATCGGATTGGGCTTTGAAAATTCCAAGTGTGATGCCTCATTATTTTTTCAAGAAACAAGCGATTCTTTACTAATAATCTTGGTGTATGTTGATGACATTTTTGTCACTTGGTTCACATGTTGATAAGATATAGTACCTTATGGGTCATTTGAAGAGGGAATTTGCCCTAAAATATTTGAATAATTTGTCATAATTTTTTGTGAATTAAGATTCTACACACAAATGAGTATCTACACTTTTCATAATAGAAATACATTTGAGACTTGCTGGATAAAGCTAACCTTACAACAATAAAACTTATTATAACTGTAGTTGGTTTAGGGAAGACATTATCAAAGTTTAATGGTGTCCATATTAAAGATCCAACTATTTATCAAAATATAATTGAGGGTTTATAGTATTGCATAGTTATGAGACCTGACATAACTTATATTTTAAATAATTTATGACAGTTCTTTCAAGCACTAACATGTGCATTGGTTGGATATAAAAAGAATACTTATGTACTTAAAAAGGTAATTTGATCATGGCTTGATTATGTAAAATTTCAAGTGATATTGTTGGTTTTTACGACGTAGACTAGGCAAGTTACTCAAATGATAGGCGTAACATAGGAGCTTACTACGTCTACCTTGGAAATTCAGTAATCTTATGGGTTTCAAGTAAACAAAAAGTAGTATTAAGGTTAAGCATATAATCGGTCATTATCACTTCTCTCAGCCAAGATCATCTCGCTTAGGTCTTTGCTAAAGGAGGTAGGTTTTCCTTATGACTCACAACCTATTTCTTTTTGTGATAACATTAGCACCCAACATTTTGCAAAAAATCATGTTATACATACAAGAACAAAGCACATTAAGGTTGATTTTTTACTTTATATATAAGCAGATAACAAGACAAGAGTTGGATAACATGTCTCTACACAACATCAAATAACATATGTGTTAACAAAGGGTCTAGTTACTGATAAGTGTTATGATAATGTAGTGCACTTATTGCACATCAGATTGTAACCTGTAAACTAATGTATTGTTATGCATCTAATACACAACTAATCACAACCTAGAGATTCTATTAGAGAACAAGTGGTTGCTATAAGTAACTAATTTGAGCACCATGTTAATTATTGTTTCCATCTTATATATAAACCGATAGCTATCAACTAAAGAATATAGAATTAATTTCCAATTTCTTGATAAAGAATTCAGTTCTTGTTGCATTTCAAGTTCCTCTAATCGATACTAATAAGTATGTTGAAGTATAATTGTCTTCGTAATAAAAAAGTGAAAAATAATTCAAAAATGTAAATAAAAGATATAAATTATGGAAGGAATACATACCTTATTAAATTGAGGATAAGAAAACTTCAAAATAAAGTGGTTATCAAATGCAAAACAATTTATATTATTGAACTTAATTCTTTTGAGAAACAAAACTTGAATTTTTCAACATTGAGTAGATAAAGTTAATTTCATTAGAGTGTGCTTAACTTAGTTGAAAGAAAGAAAAGACGAAAAGAGGTGTAAGAGGCCAATAGTGTCTATTTTGAATAATAGATGGATATTTAAAATATTAAAAGATATAAAGACTTTATTAATCTAACAAATTAATGAGAATTCATTAGAAAAATTAAAAATCTAAAATGTTGATTAAAAATGGAGTAAATTAAAAACGCAATGATACATCTTATGATTATTTTTTAAAAAAAGTTTATAACTACAATTAAATATGAATTAAACCAATTAAAATTAATTTCACTTAATTAAATTAATATGTAAAAGAAAATAAAACCAATTATATTATGACATATCATAATTTTAAGATAAAATTATCATATGAGAACTATTAAGCATATATTAGTAATTTACTTTTAAAAATACTCACTCATTATTTTATTAACATAAAATCAATTATTTTTTATATTAAATATAATTTAGAAAATAAATAAATTAAATTTAACTATAGTTGAATTATTTACGTGAGAAAATATATTGAAACTTATAATAGACATTTTTTTAGTATATCAATTATTTATATCGATTTTTGTCAATATCAAGTACAACTGTCGTCCATAGATTTGTCAGATGAACAAATTGTCAGAACATATGACCACCTTGTGGTGGGATGGTCTTTGATCTGATAATGCTTAGGTCATTCACTATAAGATTAAGATTAGAGAAAATTATGATCTCGTTCTAATTTTATATGAAAAGATAATATTAATTGTGATTCTCTGTTACGAGATTCTAGTTTCACTTATTATAATTGTATGCTTGTGTAAATATATATAAAAAAAGAATTAATATGATGGATATCTCTTGTGTGAATATGATTAACTTATTGTAACTTTATAGATATTTATCCTTAATTGCCTTAAAAATTATCTTTTTTAAATATTAACTTATTATCATTGAACTTTTATCTCTTTAAAATATTAAACAATTATCATTGAATCTTTATCTCTTTAAAATATTAAACGATTATCATTGGACATTTCTCTCTTTAGGATAAATATCTTATGATTATGCTTATCTGATTATTGGATACTTATTAAGCTTAATCAATAAAGATCTTTGATTACTATGACCAATCTTTTACTACTACATCGCATGTATAAAATTATGTATCCCAAACACCAATGTAGTATGTATAGTATAAATTTAATTTTCACTTTTAATTTCGTAATAATATATAATTATTATAATATTTATCAATCTTTTCATTTTCTTTAACATATAATTAAATATTTCATAAAAAATCAAATATTTTAAGAGTTTTTGATTTTTTCTTATATTATTTCACTAAAAAATAATTATCAATAGGTATAATAATTATTTTTAGGAAATATAATTTAAAAATAAATTAAAATCTAAAACATATTTATGTATTTTTATTTTCTCTTTTAATTTTATTTTAATATACAATAGTCTTTTGATGTTTTCTATGTAGATATTTATCATTAATTACCTTAAAAATTATCTCTTTAAAATAATTAAATGTTTATCACTATGCCATCTCTTTAAAATATTAAACGATTATTATTAGACCTTTATATCTTTAAGATAAATATTTTATGATTACACTTATCTTATTATTGGACACTTATTTTGATAAAGATCTTTGATGGTTATGACTAATTTTTTATTGTCATATGATATGTATGAAATTATGTACCAAAAATACTAATTTAGAACATATATATATATATATATTATAAATTTAATTTTTAATTTCGTAATAATTGGAAAATATTATACTATTTATGAAAATATATTAATACTTATGATATATTTCATAAATTAAAACATGAGATGTTATTTATAAAATTACTATCAATGGTTGATCATTTTCATTAAAAAGCAAACTCGTTTGCCGTCAAGATAAGATTTATTTTATGAAAGTATTACAACGAAACATGTTGTAAAAGCAATCACAATTTCCAATTAAATCAATGTAATTGTTCATCAAATTTTTATTTTATTTTGAAGGAAAGTCAAAGTAAAAGCCTACAAGCAACACAAATTGGTAAAATTATGAGCAAGTTGCAGCATCTAAATCTCCAAATCCTCATCGATCCAACAACCCTTTCTCTAGTCAAAATCCTCATAAACTAACATAAAACCAAATAATAGAAGCCGTTCTAAATTAGCGCGTGGTATTAAACTCTTTGTAAGAAAATAGTAACGTTATCCATCTCAATTTAAAATGAATCTTAATTATATTGCATGTTAGCATTTCGTTGGTTACTTGAGATCATGATATATGTTGCAGTTGTAAGTCTTAAAAAGTGTTAAAAACTCAATTCTTTTAAGCACAATAGCGAGGTTTATATTAATGTTAGAATCGAATAAATTTATATTCACGTTAATTATAAGATAAAAGACGATTAAATAACATTATAAATGAATATTTTGATCATCTATTAAATTATAATTACTATGAACATAAATTTATATAATATTAGTATTTTTTTGGTAGTCTATAAGAATAAATTATTTATTATTTTTAAATAATAACGTATTATTATTTTAGATGAATAAAATTTAAGATTAATATAATTTTATTTTTTTAAAAAAATAAATATCCAATAATTATTTGAGAAAAAAACACAACGTAATTTCAAGAAATATACTCTTTTAAATAATAATGAATAGCTAGCCTCTCATATTCAAACCCTTAGAAATCTTATCTATGAATTTCAAGTCCACAGGCTTTAGGCGCAATTTGAGATATATAAAAAAAATCGGATGGAACAGATTTCTAGTTGAATTTTTGCCATTTTATATTAAAAAAGTACAATACTGATATAGAAATCCGTGTCCTTAAAACACTATGAAAATAACTATTACCAACTTAAAATATATTCAACTATATATTCAAGCCAAAATATAGCTCATCGAGTTTGAATTTAACCCGATGATGTCAACTTGCGCACGACATCTATATAATTGACTTGTTTGCGCAAGATGTTCCGTGAAATTCGTACATGTTGCCGTCACTGTATTTAGTTTTTTTTTTGTGTTATTAAAACCATATACATACCAAACGTAGAAAATAAAAATAAAATAAATAGTTTGCATAAAGAAGAAGAAGAAGAAGAAGACTGGGAAAACGCTGCACTACCTGCAGATATCATAAATAATTTATCCAATTAATCAGTAGTTTTATTTTTGTCTACAAAATTATTTATTAATTAATTAACGAATTAAAGCATGTTAAGTTAATTAAAATTTATTCTATTTTATACTTATATTTATAAAAATATCTAAAATAATATCACACAAATATAATACATTTATCCTCCACATCACCGATTAATAAACAAATTAAGACAAGGACATGAAGTAGTTGCAATATACTTAAATTCAATAATGGAAAGAATAAATACAGGTTGTATCTTGGATTATCCTAGATAACCACTACATTGCTTCAAAACCAAGCAAGAATACATACCCCAAAGTACTCTTTCGATCATTTATATTTTTAACAAAATTATTATTTGTATAGGTTATGAGTTTTATATAATCTCTCTTCTCGTAAAAGGTTTCAAAACCAATCGTTCCTTTTAAGTATATGTGTATTCTTTTCACCGTCAATCAATATTACTCTGTAGGACAAGCCATAAATCTATTAATAATTAATTTCATTTTACACATCAAATCAGGTCTAATTGTAGTGGGTCAACTACATGTTTGAACAAAGTTGCATCAACTCTAGCTCATTTCTCATCTTTTGACAACTTAAAACCAGGAACTATAGGGTTCTGCACCAAGTTTCCTTTATCCATGCCAAATCTCTCAAAAACTTCACAAACATACCTTCATATATAAATTCTATATGGATTTTGTAGCACCTCAATCCCAAGAAAATACCTCATTCTTCTCAAATCAGACATGTCAAACTCTAACATCATCGACTTCTTAAGCTCATCACACATGCTTTTATCATTACCAGTAAAAATTAAATCATCAATATATAAACTGACAATTAAGAGTTTACCTCCCTTCTTTGACTTTGTAAACAAGATATGTTCATAATAACAACTTTCGAAGCCTTCTCTCAATCTTGTTGTACCAAACTTATGAAGCTTGTTTGAGGTCATATAATACCTTTCTCAACTGATACACCTTGTGTTCTTCACCCCTTTTCTTGTATCCTTCGTGTTGTTTCACAAAACTTCCTTACTAAGCTCACCATATAGGAATGTGTTCTTTACATCAAGTTAAAAGATATCTCAACTTTGTTGAGCTGCTAGGGAAATTATCATTCGAATGGTATCTAGTCTTACAATTTGAGCATATATCTCAATGTAATAAACCCCATGTTGTTATGCATACCCCTTAGCCACAAGCCTAGCTTTGCACTTGTCAATCTCTACACTTTTGTTGAGTTTTGTTTTAAAAACAAATTTAACTCCAATAATCTTCAACCCATATGGTAAAAGAGTTAGCTCCCAAGTTTTGTTCCTTTCAATTGACTCAACTTTTACATATATTCCATTTTTCCATTTTTTTTGCTTTTGATAGCCTCCTCGAAAGTGATCGAATTAGCCTCGGTTAGCATCATCATATCATTCAAATTCTCCTATTTTGATAGACCCTCTCCATTCTTGTAATCTTGCATCCACAATGGATCTCTTCTTACCCTCTCTTCATCTGGACTCAATGATTTTTCCTCATATGAATCATTGAAAGGTGAAGCATTTCCACTTGAATTTGAATTAGTGCCATTTGAGCCAGCTCCATTCGAATCAGCACTATCTTCTCCATCTTCGTTAGCTTCTGCTTCAAGTCATTCTCATTTTCACTGCCATTTCCTTTCTCTTCACTATCACTCCATTCCAAAGCATCCAATTCATTTCTTCTTTAGTTTTGGCCCAATTCCAACTCCTATTCTTCTCAAAGGCCACATCCATGCTAACAATTATTTTCTTAGAATTCAGATCAAAAATTTTGTAAACCTTTGATTCATCGTTCACTCTCAACAAAACATACTTAGAGCTTTTATCATCTAGTTTGCTTGTTTTTGATTTGGTACATGTACATTAGCTATGCATCCAAAAAACCTAAAATCTCTGCTATAGGTTAACACCACTCCATGCTTCCTCTGGAGTTCAACCTTGCACTATTAGAGTAGGGCATTTGTTTAGAACACACACACACTATCTCATAACTTCAAGCCGAATGCCTGGGAACACATTTCTTGGAGAGCGTACAACACACTATATTCATCACAATCCTATTCTTTCTCCGAGCAACTCCATTTTTCCGAGGGTATAGGCTACCAATTAATTGCATGCTTATGTCATTTGCCTTACAAAACTCTCCAAATTCATTCAAGGTGAACTCACCACCCCTATCGTCGGTCTTGAACATAAGGCTGCGTAACTTCTAAACTTAGCAAAAACCTCTTACTTTTTACGCAAGAAGTAAATCCAAATCTTACAACTAATGTCATCGATAAAACTCAATAAATACCTCTTGTTTTTGTTGGATGCAAGCTTTATTAGGTCACATATGTCTGCGTAAGGAATCATAATTTGTTAAAGCTCTCCATAAGATCTTCTTCGACATAAAATCCCTATGTTATTTTCCAATCATGATGCAATGCATAGCTTTGTTGTAGTCTTGAAGGATGGCAATCTATTAACCATTTTCTTATATAAGAGTATTTTCAAGCCTTTGAAGCTAAAGTGACCAAATCTATAATCGATAAGGTGAGTCTCATTCTCGAAACAGTTTGAAAGCAAGTAAGAGCCTTAGGTAGCATTAGCAACTAGCAAAACAAACATCTTGTTTACACTAATTTATGTTTGCATGATTAGGCCACTTCCTAGGGTGATAAATTCTACAACTTCCCATTCTAAATTAAGATGACCAAATCCTTTTTTTGTAACTACCCTATTTCGACAACTTATTCTTAAGCTTATGAATATAGAAAACTTCTATGATTACACAAGTGTGGCCGTTAACTATGCAAACAAACATCTCACTATTCCCCATGTTGCCATTCTCGAATTGTTTCCTAAATTCACAATTTGTCTAAACTATTAAATGCATGCAAATCCGAGAACCACTCATTGTTCTCACTCGTATGATTTTACATCCCTGGATTAAGAAACCACACATCTTCCTCTTGGTATGATTAAATTCCACAAATGACATAAGCAATATCTCTTCGTCTAACTCGACATAATTGGATCCTTTCTCGCGACTAGGAACTTTTCGTATTGAAAGTTCCCGACTTGTGACACTTGAAAATCTCAACGATGACTTTGTTGAAAGGATTTCTTCCTTTTCTCCACCTACTCCTCTAAACACGACTTTTTCTTCTTCTTATTCGACACGTGTAACCGCTTAGAGCTTATTCCTCTTTCACATGACCATTCATCATGTGTTCATGTACAAGCAAGCTACTCTACAAATCATCAATGGTCAACGTATCCAAATTTTTGGATTCTTTGATGGAACAAACCACAGTGTCATATTTTGAAGTCATAGACCTCAAAATTTTCTTATTGGTGATGATTTCATTCATCCTTTCACCATGAGTCTTCATTTTGTTGGCTATAATGATAGTACAAGCAAAATATCCATATACACCTTTTCATTCCTTCATATGGAGTGTTTTAAAATCTCTTCGAAGAGCTTCATAGCTATGCACACTTAAGCGTAGTTGACTCTTGATATTTAAGCTTCATCAAATCCCAAATGTGTTTTGCATTGTCTCTGTTTAGGATTGTCTCCATAATGTTACGACCAATTTCTTGAAAAAGGTAATTATTTACCTCCAAGTCTTTCAACCTCACGGTTTTTTATTACCTTGCATTATGCCTTTGTAAACTCGGCCACTCTTCTGCCAAAGGTAACCCATTCTTTACAAGATTCTAGTATTCTCTGGATCGAAAAAAATTCTCCAATAGCATTGACCAAATGGTCATAATGACCATCAAATTTGGAAATTGCTACGAAATTACTCTCTACTGTATCCCTTAAAATCAATACTAAATGAGGGTATTTTTTTATATAAATCCCAAGTTTATTATTACTTTTTTTAGAGAGTGATTTTGGGTGTGATTGGATCTTTGGATTTTGAGTAGTTCGGCTAATTAATTTCTTGACAAATTTTATTGCACTCATTTGACAAGTATAATGGATTTTTTTAGTGTAATAGTGAATTAGATAGTTATAAACTACCAAAGTACTTAATTCTTATGTTTTTTGTGTTTGATTGTGTTATATATATTATTTTTTGTTGATGTTCGTTACTGTTATTTTTCGCTTCCGCAGTATAATCCAACCTTAGACCTAACAATTTTGATTAGTAAGTGTTTTGATAATATTTTTAAAAAATAATAATGGAAAATTCTTTGAAAAAATATGATTTAATCATTTAATTGGAACCAATAGTATTTATCTGATTTGATTTGAGTAAGTGAGTTGGATGAGGAGAATTAGATATTTAACTACAGAACACAAGATAAATCACATTTGCCAACTAGCTTGTAGCATAACAGCATCTAAGTGTGTAAAAAATCTGAGATTCAAGTCATGATTACAGTTATATGAGTAGCCTAATTACTTCTTTTTAAAGATAAAACACAATTAGATGCAATAAATACAATCACGTTATAAGGATAGGGATGATTAGGGTCATCTCACATGTGATGCTTAATAATTTATGATTCAGTTTTAAGTTTTACCCTCATTGAAGAGCCAGCTAATAAGATCAATGGGAATTATTATCATCTAAAATGAGAATTAAATGCTTGCCACTCCATTCAGAATGGGCCGTTAATCAGTGTCTTACAAGGGTTCACACCATATTAAGCCCATACTACTTTGGCCCAATAGGTCTTTTAGCAGTTATATGATCTTGGTTATTATATTTTTGACAGGGCAAACTGAAAAGTAGTTAGAATCAAGTTCTTCACCCGATCTCTTACCATAACATAGAACTATAGAAAGCACATTTCATAACCTCTTTTTTTCAATTTCTTCACATTTATTAAAAACATTAAGGTGGTTCATACAATCATACGACATAGAACATACATACATAGAGTACTTAAAGGGAATAAAAACAACCAAAAGAAAACTATACGGAAAGAGGACACAAGTTGGGTCTAATAAATCCAGACAGTTGGTGAAGCTTCAATGAAACCACACCAACTGCAAGTTAATCAACCCACTATAGCAACAGGACGCTTGAAATCTTCGCTCAACTGCTGCATGCTAATTGGGTTTTTTACAGATAAGCATCTCGATTTTCCAAAACAAAAATATGGGCGCCTCATCCTCTTTTTGTTGACATAGCTTTGTTTCACAATGTATGGTGTGGTATAATCACAACCCACTTGATTTGAGCAGGATGGTCTAGCAATGTCGTTTTCGATATCCACTTGATTAGTAATATGTGGTATGACTTGCGTAACACCAGGCCTTAGACCAGAAGTAAACTTCTTAGCTGGTGGATTTGATTGGTTGCATCTAACAGAAAGTGCTCTCTTCTTCTTAGCAAGTGCTGATACATTGAAAAATCTCTTTTTTATGTTTGGTTGGAGTATCATATGAATTCTTGAACTTTTTAGTTTGTTTCTCTTTAATCATGGGCCAATGGAACACACGTTTCAATCTCTTTGTTGCACTATTTATAGATCCTGGTTTTATACTCGGAAATGAGATGTGGTTTCCATTGGTTGAGTCACATGAGATCATTCCTGAGCTTCCCAGTTCAAGATCGTTTGGATGTGATATGTTCAGCTCAATTCCTGAGCTACCCAGTTCAAGATTGCTTGGATTTGATATGTTCAGCTCAATTCCTGTATGCAAAAATATTTCTTGATCGGAGATTCTAAATGAGGTTCCAGGGCTGATTGCACTGCTTTGCATCTTCAAGCAAGAAGAAAAGACCTTCCTTGCAGTGTAATCCTGACAACTAAATATCCCACCAGCTGAAATCAACTGCCTGATTAGTATATCAGATGATGCAGATTGAGGGCGTTGCCGTAAATAATCAAGTGGCGTCATGCCATGTGCATCCCTAACATTGACATCAATGGATTGAGCAGTCATCAAGAGTTTCACCAAATCTGAGTGGATATTGCCAATGATGGCCACATGAAGAGCAGTCCTTTCTTCTTTATTCTTGGCATTGATAATGTCCTGAATGTTGAAGATTTTCTGACAAACCAACC
The DNA here is from genome assembly GCA_033030585.1 of Hippophae rhamnoides. NCBI lineage: Eukaryota > Viridiplantae > Streptophyta > Magnoliopsida > Rosales > Elaeagnaceae > Hippophae > Hippophae rhamnoides. The sequence goes on from CM065430.1 coordinate 11,363,098, forward strand.
GTCTCAGAAGGTCAATTTGTTTGTCTAGTCGCCGGAAACAATGTGTTTGGAATCCAGACACTGCCTTGTGAAGAAAAGTTTCTCCATCATTGTTCCTCAAATAAACAGACGAAGGACATATGGATATTAGAGCTTCAACTGAAGCTAATTGGCCCCTGTGTGCAGCCACATGCAATGCTGTATTACCTTGATGATCTGTGGAGTTCAATATATCAGAGGTATCCATAAGATAATTCAGAACCTGTATAAAATTACAAAGTCAATTATTCATGCTATTGCAAATTTGCATAAGGCTAAAGTCATCACAGATGTAAAGAATATATTGATCAAAGCATTTCTATCCTAGTATTGAGAAATTTCTTACATTGGACCACTCCATGACAAAAGTTATCTATCTTCGTTATTACAAGGAAGAAGTGATGAAAACTCCTATCCATTTTGTGGTTCATTTCAAGTCATAGTTTCGAACCATATAAAGTATTTTTTTGACCTAAATAAAATTAAAAAAAATAAAAATCCTAGAATTAATTGTGTACTGAAGTTGCTTTCCATCATGAAACCCATATTGGAAACAATAATGCTTATTTTGCCATCAGATTGTAACCTGTAAACGAATGTATTGTTATACATCTAATACACAGCTAATCACAACCTAGAGATTCTATTAGAGAACAAGTGGTTGCTATAAGTAACTAATTTGAGCACCATGTTAATTATTGTTTCCATCTTATATATAAACCGATAGCTATCAACTATAGAATATAGAATTAATTTCCAATTTCTTGATAAAGAATTCAGTTCTTGTTGCATTTCAAGTTCCTCTAATCGATTCTAATAAGTATGTTGAAGTATAATTGTCTTCGTAATAAAAAAGTGAAAAATAATTCAAAAATGTAAATAAAAGATATAAATTATCGAAGGAATACATACCTTATTAAATTGAGGATAAGAAAACTTCAAAATAAAGTGGTTATCAAATGCAAAACAATTTATATTATTGAACTTAATTCTTTTGAGAAACAAAATTTGAATTTTTCAACATTGAGTATATAAAGTTAATTTCATTAGAGTGTGCTTAACTTAGTTGAAAGAAAGAGAAGACGAAAAGAGGTGTAGGAGGCCAATAGTGTCTATTTTGAATGATAGATGGAGATTTAAAATATTAAAAGATATAAAGACTTTATTAATCTAACAAATTAATGAGAATTCATTAGAAAAATTAAAAATCTAAAATGTTGATTAAAAATGGAGTAAATTAAAAACGCAATGATACATCATATGATTATTTTTTAAAAAAGTTTATAACTACAATTAAATATGAATTAAACCAATTAAAATTAATTTCACTTAATTAAATTAATATGTAAAAGAAAATAAAACCAATTATATTATGACATATCATAATTTTAAGATAAAATTATCATATGAGAACTATTAAGCATATATTAGTAATTTACTTTTAAAAATACTCACTCATTATTTTATTAACATAAAATCAATTATTTTTTATATTAAATATAATTTAGAAAATAAATAAATTAAATTTAACTATAGTTGAATTATTTACGTGAGAAAATATATTGAAACTTATAATAGACATTTTTTTAGTATATCAATTATTTATATCGATTTTTGTCAATATCAAGTACAACTGTCGTCCATAGATTTGTCAGATGAACAAATTGTCAGAACATATGACCACCTTGTGGTGGGATGGTCTTTGATCTGATAATGCTTAGGTCATTCACTATAAGATTAAGATTAGAGAAAATTATGATCTCGTTCTAATTTTATATGAAAAGATAATATTAATTGTGATTCTCTGTTACGAGATTCTAGTTTCACTTATTATAATTGTATGCTTGTGTAAATATATATAAAAAAAGAATTAATATGATGGATATCTCTTGTGTGAATATGATTAACTTATTGTAACTTTATAGATATTTATCCTTAATTGCCTTAAAAATTATCTTTTTTAAATATTAACTTATTATCATTGAACTTTTATCTCTTTAAAATATTAAACAATTATCATTGAATCTTTATCTCTTTAAAATATTAAACGATTATCATTGGACATTTCTCTCTTTAGGATAAATATCTTATGATTATGCTTATCTGATTATTGGATACTTATTAAGCTTAATCAATAAAGATCTTTGATTACTATGACCAATCTTTTACTACTACATCGCATGTATAAAATTATGTATCCCAAACACCAATGTAGTATGTATAGTATAAATTTAATTTTCTCTTTTAATTTCGTAATAATAGATAATTATTATAATATTTATCAATCTTTTCATTTTCTTTAACATATAATTAAATATTTCATAAAAAATCAAATATTTTAAGAGTTTTTGATTTTTTCTTATATTATTTCACTAAAAAATAATTATCGATAGGTGTAATAATTATTTTTAGAAAATATAATTTAAAAATAAATTAAAATCTAACACATATTTATGTATTTTTATTTGCTCTTTTAATTTTATTTTAATATACGATAGTCTTTTGATGTTTTCTATGTAGATATTTATCATTAATTACCTTAAAAATTATCTCTTTAAAATAATTAAATGTTTATCACTATGCCATCTCTTTAAAATATTAAACGATTATTATTAGACCTTTATATCTTTAAGATAAATATTTTATGATTACACTTATCTTATTATTGGACACTTATTTTGATAAAGATCTTTGATGGTTATGACTAATTTTTTATTGTCATATGATATGTATGAAATTATGTACCAAAAATACTAATTTAGAACATATATATATATATATATTATAAATTTAATTTTTTTTAATTTCGTAATAATTGGAAAATATTATACTATTTATGAAAATATATTAATACTTATGATATATTTCATAAATTAAAACATGAGATGTTATTTATAAAATTACTATCAATGGTTGATCATTTTCATTAAAAAGCAAACTCGTTTGCCGTCAAGATAAGATTTATTTTATGAAAGTATTACAACGAAACATGTTGTAAAAGCAATCACAATTTCCAATTAAATCAATGTAATTGTTCATCAAATTTTTATTTTATTTTGAAGGAAAGTCAAAGTTAAAGCCTACAAGCAACACAAATTGGTAAAATTATGAGCAAGTTGCAGCATCTAAATCTCCAAATCATCATCGATCCAACAACCCTTTCTCTAGTCAAAATCCTCATAAACTAACATAAAACCAAATAATAGAAGCCGTTCTAAATTAGCGCGTGGTATTAAACTCTTTGTAAGAAAATAATAACGTTATCCATCTCAATTTAAAATGAATCTTAATTACAGTGCATGTTAGCATTTCGTTGGTTACTTGAGATCATGATATATGTTGTAGTTGTAAGTCTTAAAAAGTGTTAAAAACTCCATTATTTTAAGCACAAGCGCGAGGTTTATATTAATGTTAAAATCGTATAAATTTATATTCATGTTAATTATAAGACGAAAGTCGATTAAATAACATTATAAATAAGTAAAATTTATTTTTAATAAATTTTGATCATGTATTAATAATAAATTTTGATCATGTATTAAATTATAATTACTATGAATATAAATTTATATAATATTAGTATTTCTTTGGTAATCTATAACAATAAATTATTTATTATTTTTAAATAATAACGTATTATTTTAAATGAATAAAATTTAAGATTAATAGATATTTATTTTTTTATAATTATTTGAGAAAAAACACAATGTAATTTCAAGAAATATACTCTTTAAATAATAATGAATAGCTAGCCTCTTATATTCAAACCCTTAGAAATCTTATCTATGAATTTCAAGTCCACAGGCTTTTAGGCGCAATTTGAGATATATAAAAAAAATTCGGATGGAACAGATTTCTAGTTGAATTTTTGCCATTTTATATTAAAAAAAGAACAATACTGATATAGAAATCCGTGTCCTTAAAACACTATGAAAATAACTATTACCAACTTAAAATATATTCAACTATATATTCAAGCCAATAGCTCATCGAGTTTGAATTTAACCCGATGATGTCAACTTGCGCACGACATCTATATAATTGACTTGTTTGCGCAAGATGTTCCGTGAAATTCGTACATGTTGCCGTCACTGTATTTAGTTTTTTTGTGTTATTAAAACCATATACATACCAAACGTAGAAAATAAAAATAAAATAAATAGTTTGCATAAAGAAGAAGAAGAAGACTCGGAAAACGCTGCACTACCTGCACATATCATAAATAATTTATCCAATTAATCAGTAGTTTTATTTTTGTCTACAAAATTATTTATTAATTAATTAAAGAGTTAAGAATTAAAGCATGTTAAGTTAATTAAAATTCATTCTATTTTATATTTATATTTATAAAAATATCTAAAATAATATCACATAAATATAATACATTTATCCTCCACATCACCAATTAATAAACAAACAAAGACAAGGACATGAAGTAGTTGCAATATACTTAAATTCAATAATGGAAAGAATAACTACATGTTGTATCCTAGATTATCCTAGATAACCATGACATTGCTTCAAAACCAATAAAGAATACATACCCCAAAGTACTCTTTCGATCATTTATATTTTTAACAAAATTATTATTTGTATAGGTTATGAGTTTTATATAATCTCTCTTCTCGTAAAAGGTTTCAAAACCAATCGTTCCTTTTAAGTATATGTGTATTCTTTTCACCGTCAATCAATATTACTCTGTAGGACAAGCCATAAATCTATTAATAATTAAGTTCATTTTACACATCAAATCAGGTCTAATTGTAGTGGGGTATATTAGACTGTCAACTACATGTTTAAACAAAGTTGCATCAACTCTAGCTCATTTCTCATCTTTTGACAACTTAAAACCAGGAACTATAGTGTTCTTCACCAAGTTTCCTTTATCCATGCCAAATCTCTCAAAAACTTCACAAACATACCTTCATATATAAATTCTATATGGATTTTGTAGCACCTCAACCCCAAGAAAATACCTCATTCTTCTCAAATCAGACATGTCAAACTCTAACATCATCGACTTCTTAAGCTCATCACACATGCTTTTATCATTACCAGTAAAAATTAAATCATCAATATATAAACTGACAATTAAGAGTTTACCTCCCTTCTTTGACTTTGTAAACAAGATATGTTCATAATAACAACTTTCGAAGCCTTTTCTCAATCTTGTTGTACCAAACTTATGGAGCTTGTTTGAGGTCATATAATACCTTTCTCAACTGATACACCTTGTGTTATTCACCCCTTTTCTTGTATCCTTCATGTTGTTTCACAAAACTTCCTTACTAAGCTCACCATATAGGAATGTGTTCTTTACATCAAGTTAAAAGATATCTCAACTTTGTTGAGCTGCTAGGGAAATTATCATTCGAATGGTATCTGGTCTTACAATTGGAGCATATATCTCAATGTAATAAACCCCATGTTGTTATGCATACCCCTTAGCCACAAGCCTAGCTTTGCACTTGTCAATCTCTACACTTTTGTTGAGTTTTGTTTTAAAAACAAATTTAACTCCAATAATCTTCAATCCATATGGTAAAAGAGTTAGCTCCCAAGTTTTGTTCCTTTCAATCGACTCAACTTTTACATATATTCCATTTTTCCATTTTTTTTTACTTTTGATAGCCTCCTCGAAAGTGATCGGATTAGCCTCGGTTAGCATCATCATAGCATTCAAATTCTCCTATTTTGATAGACCCTATCCATTCTTGTAATCTTGCATCCACAATGGATCTCTTCTTACCCTCTCTTCATCTGGACTCAATGATTTTTCCTCATATGACTCATTGAAAGGTGAAGCATTTCCACTTGAATTTGAATTAGTGCCATTTGAGCCAGCTCCATTCGAATCAACACTATCTTCTCCATCTTCGTTAGCTTCTGCTTCAAGTCATTCTCATTTTCACTGCCATTTCCTTTCTCTTCACTATCACTCCATTCCAAAGCATCCAATTCATTTCTTCTTTAGTTTTGGCCCAATTCCAACTCCTATTCTTCTCAAAGGCCACATCCATGCTAACAATTATTTTCTTAGAAATCATATCAAAAATTTTGTAAACCTTTGACTCATCGTTCACTCTCAACAAAACATACTTAGAGCTTTTATCATCTAGTTTGCTTGTTTTTGATTTGGTACATGTACATTAGCTATGCATCCAAAAAACCTAAAATCTCTGCTATAGGTTAACACCACTCCATGCTTCCTCTGGAGTTCAACCTTGCACTATTAGAGTAGGGCATTTGTTTAGAACACACACACACTATCTCATAACTTCAAGCCAGAATGCTCTGGGAACCTGTTTCTTGGAGAGCATACAACGCACTATATTCATCACAATCCTATTCTTTCTCTGAGCAACTCCATTTTTCTGAGGGGTATAGGCTACAATTAATTGCATGCTTATGTCATTTGCCTTACAAAACTCTCCAAATTCATTCAAGGTGAACTCACCACCCCTATCAGTCTTCAAACATAAGCTGCATAACTTCTAAACTTAGCAAAAACCTCTTACTTTTTATGCAAGAAGTAAATCCAAATCTTACAACTAATGTCATCGATAAAACTCAATAAATACCTCTTGTTTTTGTTGGATGCAAGCTTTATTAGGTCACATATGTCTGCGTAAGGAATCATAATTTGTTAAAGCTCTCCATAAGATCTTCTTCGACATAAAATCCCTATGTTATTTTCCAATCATGCAGTCTGTGCATAGCTTTGTTGTAGTCTTGAAGGATGGCAATCTATTAACCATTTTCTTATATAAGAGTATTTTCAAGCCTTTGAAGCTAAAGTGACCAAATCTATAATGCGATAGGTGAGTCTCATTCTGTGAAACAGTTTGAAAGCAAGTAAGAGCCTTAGGTAACGTAGCAACTAGCAAAACAAACATCTTGTTTACACTAATTTATGTTTGCATGATTAGGCCCTTCCTAGGGTGATAAATTCTACACTTCCCATTCTAAATTAAGATGACCAAATCCTTTTTTTGTAACTACCCTACGCTCAACAACTTATTCTTAAGCTTATGAATATAGAAAACTTCTATGATTACCTAAGTGTGGCCATTAACTTGCAAACAAACATCTCCTATTCCCACAACTGCCATTCTCGAATTGTTTCCTAAATTCACAATTTGTCTAAACTATTCATGCATGCAAATCCGAGAACCACTCATTGTTCTCACTCATATGATTTTTACATCCTGAATCAAGAAACCACACATCTTCCCTCTTGGTATGATTAAATTCCACAAATGACATAAGCAATATCTCTTCTTCGTCTAACTCGACATAATTGGATCCTTTCTCCCAACTAGGGTACTCATATTGAAAGTTCCCAGCTTGTGACACTTGAAAATCTCAACGATGACTTTGTTGAAAGGATTTCTTCCTTTTTCTCCACCTCTACCTCTAAACACCTGACTTTTTCTTCTTCTTATTCCAGCTTCATGTGTAACCCTTAGAGCTTATTCCTCTTTCACATGACCATTCATCATGTGTTCATGTACAAGCAAGCTACTCTACAAATCATCAATGGTCAACGTATCCAAATTGTTGGATTCTTCGATGGAACAAACCACATAGTCATATTTTGAAGTCATAAACTTGAAAATTTTCTCATTTGATGATAGTTTCACTCATCCTTTCATAATGAGTCTTCATTTTGTTGGCTATAGTGATAGTACAAGCAAAATATCCATATACACCTTTTCATTCCTTCATATGGAGTGTTTTAAAATCTCTTCGAAGAGCCTATAGCTATGCACACTTAACTGTAGTTGACTCTTGATATTTTAGCTTCATCAAGCCCCAAATGTGTTTTGCAGTGTCCCTGTTTAGGATTGTCTCCATAATGTTATGATCAATTACTTGAAAAAGATAATTCTTTACCTTAGAGTCTTTCAACCTCTGGTTTTTTATTACCTTGCATTATGCCTTTGTAAACTCAGCCCTTTCTACTGCCAAAGGTAACCCATTCTTTACAAGATTCTAGTATTCTCTGGATCGAAAAAAATTCTCCAATAGCATTGACCGGTGGTCATAATGACCATCAAATTTGAAAATTGCTACGAAATTACTCTCTACTGTATCCCTTAAAATCAATACTAAATGAGGGTATTTTTTTATATAAATCCCAAGTTTATTATTACTTTTTTTAGAGAGTGATTTTGGGTGTGATTGGATCTTTGGATTTTGAGTAGTTCGGCTAATTAATTTCTTGACAAATTTTATTGCACTCATTTGACAAGTATAATGGATTTTTTTAGTGTAATAGTGAATTAGATAGTTATAAACTACCAAAGTACTTAATTCTTATGTTTTTTGTGTTTGATTGTGTTATATATATATATATATATATATATATTATTATTTTTTGTTGATGTTCGTTACTGTTATTTTTCGCTTCGGCGGTATAATCCAACCTTAGACCTAACAATTTTGATTAGTAAGTGTTTTGATAATATTTTTAAAAAATAATAATGGAAAATTCTTTGAAAAAATATGATTTAATCTTTTAATTGGAACCAATAGTATTTATCTGATTTGATTTGAGTAAGTGAGTTGGATGAGGAGAATTAGATATTTAACTACAGAACACAAGATAAATCACATTTACCAACTAGCTTGTAGCATAACAGCATCAAGTGTGTAAAAAATCTGAGATTCAAGTCATGATTACAGTTATATGAGTAGCCTAATTACTTCTTTTTAAAGATAAATCACAATTAGATGCAATAAATACAATCACGTTATAAGGATAGGGATGATTAGGGTCATCTCACATGTGATGCTTAATAATTTATGATTCAGTTTTAAGTTTTACCCTCATTGAAGAGCCAGCTAATAAGATCAATGGGAATTATTATCATCTAAAATGAGAATTAAATGCTTGCCACTCCATTCAGAATGGGCCGTTAATCAGTGTCTTACAAGGGTTCACACCATATTAAGCCCATACTACTTTGGCCCAATAGGTCTTTTAGCAGTTATATGATCTTGGTTATTATATTTTTGACAGGGCAAACTGAAAAGTAGTTAGAATCAAGTTCTTCACCCGATCTCTTACCATAACATAGAACTATAGAAAGCACATTTCATAACCTCTTTTTTTCAATTTCTTCACATTTATTAAAAACATTAAGGTGGTTCATACAATCATACGACATAGAACATACATACATAGAGTACTTGAAGGGAATAAAAACAACCAAAAGAAAACTATACGGAAAGAGGACACAAGTTGGGTCTAATAAATCCAGACAGTTGGTGAAGCTTCAATGAAACCACACCAACTGCAAGTTAATCAACCCACTATAGCAACAGGACGCTTGAAATCTTCGCTCAACTGCTGCATGCTAATTGGGTTTTTTACAGATAAGCATCTCGATTTTCCAAAACAAAAATATGGGCGCCTCATCCTCTTTTTGTTGACATAGCTTTGTTTCACAATGTATGGTGTGGTATAATCACAACCCACTTGATTTGAGCAGGATGGTCTAGCAATGTCGTTTTCGATATCCACTTGATTAGTAATATGTGGTATGACTTGCGTAACACCAGGCCTTAGACCAGAAGTAAACTTCTTAGCTGGTGGATTTGATTGGTTGCATCTAACAGAAAGTGCTCTCTTCTTCTTAGCAAGTGCTGATACATTGAAAAATCTCTTTTTATGTTTGGTTGGAGTATCATATGAATTCTTGAACTTTTTAGTTTGTTTCTCTTTAATCATGGGCCAATGGAACACACGTTTCAATCTCTTTGTTGCACTATTTATAGATCCTGGTTTTATACTCGGAAATGAGATGTGGTTTCCATTGGTTGAGTCACATGAGATCATTCCTGAGCTTCCCAGTTCAAGATCGTTTGGATGTGATATGTTCAGCTCAATTCCTGAGCTACCCAGTTCAAGATTGCTTGGATTTGATATGTTCAGCTCAATTCCTGTATGCAAAAATATTTCTTGATCGGAGATTCTAAATGAGGTTCCAGGGCTGATTGCACTGCTTTGCATCTTCAAGCAAGAAGAAAAGACCTTCCTTGCAGTGTAATCCTGACAACTAAATATCCCACCAGCTGAAATCAACTGCCTGATTAGTATATCAGATGATGCAGATTGAGGGCGTTGCCGTAAATAATCAAGTGGCGTCATGCCATGTGCATCCCTAACATTGACATCAATGGATTGAGCAGTCATCAAGAGTTTCACCAAATCTGAGTGGATATTGCCAATGATGGCCACATGAAGAGCAGTCCTTTCTTCTTTATTCTTGGCATTGATAATGTCCTGAATGTTGAAGATTTTCTCACAAACCAACCGTCTCAGAAGGTCAATTTGTTTGTCTAGTCGCCGGAAACAATGTGTTTGGAATCCAGACACTGCCTTGTGAAGAAAAGTTTCTCCATCATTGTTCCTCAAATAAACAGACGAAGGACATATGGATATTAGAGCTTCAACTGAAGCTAATTGGCCCCTGTGTGCAGCCACATGCAATGCTGTATTACCTTGATGATCTGTGGAGTTCAATATATCAGAGGTATCCATAAGATAATTCAGAACCTGTATAAAATTACAAAGTCAATTATTCATGCTATTGCAAATTTGCATAAGGCTAAAGTCATCACAGATGTAAAGAATATATTGATCAAAGCATTTCTATCCTAGTATTGAGAAATTTCTTACATTGGACCACTCCATGACAAAAGTTATCTATCTTCGTTATTACAAGGAAGAAGTGATGAAAACTCCTATCCATTTTGTGGTTCATTTCAAGTCATAGTTTCGAACCATATAAAGTATTTTTTTGACCTAAATAAAATTAAAAAAAATAAAAATCCTAGAATTAATTGTGTACTGAAGTTGCTTTCCATCATGAAACCCAGATTGGAAACAATAATGCTTATTTTGCCTTTTCTTCATATGCTACTAAATTTAAATACAGATTACCTATATATCTATGTTCTTCCATGAATATCAGAGAAAAGAATATAAGACTAGACTAATTAAAAAAAACTCAACTAGCTAGGCCTTTTCTGAAACTGTAAACAAATATTATACTATGAACAGTTCAAGCAAAAATGTAGATTAAGCACATAAAAGTGGAAGACTGACCTCAACTTTCCCTCTCCCAGCTGCGGTATGCAGAATAGTTAAGCCATAAACATCCCTGTAAGTCAAAACATCAGAGCATTCAGCAAGAAGCTCCTTCAAAATCTTCAAATTTCCTCCTCTAGCAGCAGCATGAATAGCCCTGTTAATCATCTCCCACTGGTAAACAGAAGGAATATTGTTCCCATTGTGTTCCTCTAATTCACCACCCTTGGCTGTCGTAAACCTTGGTGAAACTGCACACTCAAAGAGCAGCCTAAAAACCTCAGAATTTTTACTCTTAGCAGCAGCATAGAGTATATCAGTAACACCATACTCTCCTTCCCCAAAAACAAGTAGAGGGTTTCTTTCAAGAAGTTGTTGAACAAAACCCAAGTCTCCAGCTGAGGCAGCTGTGTACATAAGCCATCCACCATATCCGGCTTGAATCAGAGAATTATTCCCATTCTTGGTGTTACAATGAAGCAACAGCTTTCTTGCAACCAGAGAACGGCACATTGCTACATCATAAAATTGTACTTCATCATCCCATACACTCTCAAGTCGACGAATTCGGCGTAGAGAGGTGAGTTTGATGAGGTGATTGCGGTCAATTCGGAGGAGTTCATGGACCAAATCATAGTGGCCATTAGCCACTGCCCAATCGATAGGACAAGCATACCACCATTGGTCTCCAGTGCTCTCCCAACGCAGAGGAAAATAGGTTGGAGGCATTGTGAAGATAGATCACACAAAGTAAACAGAATGAAAAATAGTATATGTATAATGGCCAAAACTTTTTCAAGAAAATTTTAGCCTACACTCTTCATCAAGTTCAAAGAAACAATTCTACGAGCAGTTGGCAGTGAGTATTTTTGAATCAATCCAGATAAAAGCACTAAAAATTATCTGAAAAGATAAACCAGCCATAAGAACATACAGGTGAAAATAAAAAACAGTTGGAAAGAGAAGAACAAGAGATGATGGCTTAGCAGCTTAGTTACAATGAAAAAGACCAACAAAAACAGCCATTGGTAACGGTTTAAGTATGAGAAGAAACAAAATGACCCTAAGCTACTACAACTGCACAATGTGAGAAGAGAAGAAGACCCACTTTGACATTAATAAAAATCAGTTTCGCTAACTACCTACCTACATAAAAATCCATTATAACTCCGACAGGATATAAAATGCTGTAATTGGAATAAGGATGATGGAATCATGTTGAAGAATAAAGAATGCCCAAAAGAGTTGGTATTGGGGTTAAAGAAGAATAAATCAAATATAGGATGAGTTTGTTGATAAGAGACACTAACAGCTTTCATTGCTTAAATAAATGAAACCATGAAAACATGAAAAGGAAACCGACAGATCTTTGAGAGAGTAGAAGAAAAAGAAGATGGGTAACATTATTTTCACCATAAATTTTGTTATTTTCGTAATAATAATATATAAATTATATATTATATTCATAATATTAATTACGTTTCAATATTATTATTATTATTATTATTATTATTATTATTATTATTATTGTATAAAATTATTATGAAAAGTCATTGTAATAACAAATAATAATATCATAATCATATATTAAATGTAATTATAAGTTTAAATGTAAATTATTATTATGAAAAGTCATTATAATTAGTTTAAGTTTAAACGTAATTAAATCTATAAAAAAATTAAAATTATTAAATTTTTATATATTTATTAAATATGATATATAATTTAAAAGAACCAAATAAAAAATACAGTTCTTATTTTACATTATATTATAAAACATAGAACTTGATATTCGTTAATTATTCTCAATTTTATTATCTTATCTGTACTTCATTCAAATAATCTAGCGAAGATTTAACCTATAAAAAAAAATATTAACCCTAATTAATAAAGATGAATATCAAACTGCTTTAGTACGTAGGAACTTATTATACGCACAGAGCATTTTACGGTGGATAATAATATAACCAGAATAATAAATTTTTTTCCTTTAATGCTATCATTATTAAATAAAATCATCCCACCTATATTCTAGTAATTTAAATCATAATAATAAGAAAAGTTACCAAAAAGTGGAGTACTGATGACACTTCATTAAAAGATTCAAAGAAATGATGGTCATTTATGTATTATGGGTTGCAAGTGATCAGTGAACACCATTATTTACGGCCAATTGGTTGAAATAAATCATGATTAAGGTGGAATGGACATAGCTTAACTCTTCGAAGAAATGTTGTTTTAGAAATCCTGATACCATCAAATAGCAAATAATGTGGCATGTTATAATTAATATTCATTAAGAATATCACTTTATTAGAATAGAAAACTAGATATCTACCCTTGAAATCGACGGGGATATTGAGCTTATGGAGTTCAAGTGTTGGAATGCATTACTCACCAATGGTGAAACAACTGCATCGATCGGGTAATTTTGCTCTGATACCATGTTAAATTTGGGCCTAACTCTATCTCAAAACACAGGTTATGAGATGAAAGATTATCCTCATTTATATTAATGTTTGATACTTCATGCACAATCGATATGCGACATTTTAACATTAACTTTAATTTTTATTCATTTTTGTAATAGTTATCATGAAATACTTTGCATATTAAAATTTTTAAATTCAAATATATTTATCCCAACTTAGTATATAACGTTGGCAGCATAGATTTGTCTAAATTGAAATGCATGTATAATTTATTTGGAAAACTTGGGAATATTATAAAATAACTTGGGAGGTATTAAGTACAAGAATAACTTACACTTATTTCCACTTTTATGTACACTTATAGTTGTTTACATAGTACAAAAATTAAGATATTGAGATTTATAAAAATATTGAATCTTTGATTTTATAAAATATCAAATATATTATCGATATATAATTTATCAAAAAGTTTATCATACAAAATATGGTACATTTAATACAATGTTTGGTGTTCTATCACAAAGATAAAAAAAATAAAAATTAATATTTAAAGGTATTTTGAAGAAAAAAATCCCAATTTTTCAAATTAAATCCTTCAAAAACAAAATATATTTATTTTTTTTAATTAATTGTTAGAAGAACTTTAACAAGAATGGTAAATATAAACAAACAGAACCTTAACAAGTTATCCATTTTCTAAATCTCTCATGGAACTTTATTCAAATGATAGAAGGCATTTAGATCTTGAAAAATATGCTTGAAATCTGTCAAACTAAGTGTGATACATGTCTCAAATATGTCTTTTTTGGTCATTTATATTAAATATTTAGTAAATAATACAGTATATATTTTGAAGAAGTTACTTTCATCTATTTATTTATGACATTGACAAAAAAAAAAATCAAAGTGTTTTTGTTATAATAAAAATGGTACTAAACTTATCTCGTTAAAAAAAATGTTTCTAAAAAAGGACCGAAAGGAGGTAGTTTTAATCCCATATCTATGATATGCAAATGGAAAAGAAGTAGCAACAAGTTTTTACAAACTAAAATGAATATAGAAGCATGAAAGCTAAGTGAAGTTGTATTGAGACAACTTTCGTTAATCATACATTTCACATGTTTCCGAAAATTCAAATTACATCATCAAATGATTCTAAAATGACATGATTTGCACATCTTTACCTTGGCCATGAATCTCTCTTGGATTTCTTATTGACTCAATTTTTTTATTTTTCAATTCAAAACGGACAAAAAAAAAATAAAAGTAACAAATTCGAGCCCAAAATCTTATTATAACAAGTTGATAGGATTCCCTTTTTGTTTATAAGCTTTTTTTTGCTTCTATCAATTCCGATGTAACTAAAAAAATTGCATTCTAAAATAAAATAAGATGAAGATGAATGTGATTTTTTTTAATCCCATATCTATTGTATTACAATTGGTCTATTAGTTTTTGCAACTTTAATGTTTTTTGTTAGTTGGTTCCATTATCACAAAGATGTTCCCAAATTTATTTGGTTCTAAAATGTAGAATCTATATTGAACCATCATTTAGTGTGGATATTTTATACATATTTACGTAAATCTAATATCTAGGGTTTATCATTAAAAAAAATTCAATAAATTATGATATATAAATTTTGAAATACTAAGTTGTCTCATATGAAATCTGAAACTTTGGTTCTTCTTAGAATTTGAGTTATTCATAAAAATGATATATTATTAAGTTTTATAAGAGATATAACCCATGTGGCACACTTTAAAAACACACGCTATAAAAAAACATATTTATGAAACTTATTATATGAACGTGGATAGAAATAAAAAACAATTCAAAGTCATAAATATTCAAAGCACAAAAATATATCTGTTGGTTGAAAAAGGTTTAACAAAGTCATTTATAACATGGTCCAAAAAAGCTTCACTTACTCGTATTTGAACAAATTTTCATGTTGTTTTTATAGTCGAAATAAAGTGAATTATACTTTAATTTATTTTTGTTTCATTTTTTCTTGATTTTTTCATTATTATAAATATATTTATTAGAAATGTATTTATTAAGAATTTGATTTTTTTTTATTTGACTTTTCGCGAGTCGAACCCATTATGATTTTTCTAATCATTCTATGAGGGATGAAAATAGCATGAACTTCGAAAAGATACTTTTAGAACACTAATAAACATTATATTAAGAAGAAAAAATACTCTATCCTACTTTGACGTGAAAGAGTAACAATGTGTTTATGGTCACATGATATAACTAGTAAATATGTTCTTTGTCATGTCAATATATTTTATTGTTTAGGAGAACAAGTAGCTTTAAGGTTTGTTATGACTTTTTATTACCTTCAAACCGTTATGAAATTAAGTAATGTTTTTCGATGGATTAAACATTTGGTTAAAGTAGAATTCAAATTCATTTTTATTCTTTATTTTGCTTAAATATAAAGAAGAAATGCTTATTTTTAATTGTATAATCAGTAATTTTTAATTTGAAAATCATAGAATTTTCATTTGATGTTTTGGTTTACTCACGAAAACTATGGACAAAAATAATTAGATCTACTTTATCAATGGATAATGAGAAAACAAAATCTAGATAAATGTCAATAGCTATTACATGTATAAGTATAGAAATCGAAACAATTAACCCTCAGGATCTAAAATCAAAAAAATTAGAATTCGTGACACAAAAAAGTTTATATCTATAGAATATAGATAGTGAATAAATAAGAGTTAATATTATTCTTATACCATTACAAAAATAATTACACAAATAGCTATATTAAATAGGAATTGTTTTTATATGATTTTCAATAAAATCATAAAATAAGGAAATTGAGTAAACCTTTGAAATCTTAATGTCAGCCCCATTATCCTATAATAATTCTTGCTACGATATTAATAGAAAGATTAATATCATATAAAGTTGATAAATAAATTCATTTAAAAATTCAAATCATTCTCTCTCTTGTTAAAAACAAGAGAATGTAGAAAATTTCATCTCACTCACAACTTATATATTATATAGGCGAATCTATAGAAGGCTCACCCATGAACCAATAGTACGAGTATATTTTGTTTTGGAATGGCTCATCCATGAACAAACAAAACACTCTTATTTTAAGGGATGATCATGTCGAGGCGTTTTCTCTAACGTTGGGACTTGCGAGGTTTTACGCCTCTAGGCGAAACTGAGACGATAACCTCAAATTTCATTCTAAAGATAACAATACATGTATAAAATATATATGGAAAACACAAAATTTATAATCTATATATAAGAGAATTTATTGCTAATTTTATATCATTTGGCACATTAAAAAAAATTGTGTCAACATTTTCATTGATATTTTTAAAATAAGAAAGAATTAAATCACTCAAACATTTATTGTCGTGTTCTAGTGGAGGTGTTCTAGTGGAGAGAGACCATGTGTCTATACCAAGTTGAACATATTATTCATTTATTTACTAATTATAATGATTTCTCTCTCCACTGTGTAAGTATTTGTTTTTTTTTTAAAAACTACACCTAATCTTAAATTTTATTAACTTGAAATACATAATCATCACGTGCTCTGAAATATATAATTATCACATACTCTGATAATAACGAATAATTACTCACATCTTTGTAATGCTATTGAGGACTGGGAAGCATCCATGAAGAGCATCTCAATCTCGTTTTGATGAAGAATTTGAGCCCCTCAATATGAGCACAAGAATTTATAATAAAAAAACCCTATTGCCGAGTAGCAGTAGACACTAGCAATTAATTCAATAAGACAAAAAAAATGTAGGAAATAACAGCTACGCTGTTTTCTAATTGCATTTACGTACATATGTAATTGGTTTTCACCAAGAGTTGTTCCCGTATAATTAGGAAAATTCACAAGTCCCAACGTTTTCTCTTATCACCTCCACAAGTGGATAGGCACCAAGTAAATATAAGGATATTTTGTGGAGGTGATAAGAGAAAACACCATGCAGAATCATCCATCAACTGATATTTTAGATAACCCCATATTGTCTCTTAATTTCTGGACGATGCTCTTCAATGCCGGAGCACTAACTCCACAATTATGATCAATGAAGCAAGATTTACCTTCTTCAGCTGCCTTGCACAACTGGGGGTCCAATGGTACTTTTCCCAGAAAGGGCACTCCCATTTCCCTACACATCTTTGCAGCACCACCACTACTACTGTCAAAAACTTCACTATAAGCAATCACATTCAGAAATTCTGGGGCTCTCTCTCTCAAATACTCTCTGACCCACTCTGTGACATCTGTCTGCTCTCCTGCTTCTGTCATTCTCAAAAATTTTAAATCCATCGTTGGTTGGCATAAGCCACTCATGTTTTCAACAACCCCAAGAACATGAACTCCGACTTTCTTACAGAAACTTATTTCTTTCCTCACATCTATTAGTGAGACTTGTTGAGGTGTGGTAACTATGACTGCACCATCTATTCCTGTTGCATCAAGGTACTGAACAATTGAAATATGTTCGTCTGAGGTTCCAGGAGGTGCATCAACCACAAGGAAATCAAGTTCACCCCAATACACGTCCTTCAAAAATTGTTTGATAAGGGCATTTTTGCGTGGACCACGCCATACGACAGCTTCATCGGGATTAGGAAGCATGAAACCAATAGACATGACCCCAAGATTGGACTCGACATAGACAGGAGACCAACCAAGATTGCTCTGATGGATTTCTTGACCTTCTAAGCCAAGCATTTTTGGGATACTTGGACCACAAATGTCAATGTCAAGAAGACCCACTTGGAAGTCCAAAGCTGCTAGCGCAAATGCCAGTTGGGCAGAGACTGTGCTCTTTCCAACACCACCCTTCCCTGATAAAACCAGTATCTTATGTTTCACAGTAGCCATCCGTTCTGCAATTGCAACAAGGTCTGTAGAAACATGAAAAGCAACAATCAGAATAGAAACATATGGCATTTGTGTAAATAATATAAATAAAAACATTAAAATGCCAAGTGCATCATAAATACAAAATTGCATGACAAACCAGGGGTCACTTTTATGAGGGTGCACAAGAATGAATAATTGATGAAATTATTTTATCTAAAAATAAAAATAGAGAACAAACTCCTCCAGGAATTGATAATGAGATGATGAAATGAGGAAGGCCCTTTAGAACACTTCTCTTGTTCATCTTAAATAAAATTAGAGGATATTCAGAACTAGAAAATCCCATAAACTACAATGCCAAATTATCAATTGAAACAGTAACTATGAGATACACTTTCTGCAGTAACACACCAACAGCTGGGATAAAGCACACCAAAAAACTATATGTTAAGACCTGAATATAACATATAAGATGATAGTTAGTCCCCCTCCTAACAGCTTGAAGTTTTAGAAAAATTAGTCGCTAACTGTCCTCTAAGGTTATCTAATTTCTTAACCCCAGATTAGGACCCAAATAAGAGAGAAAAGTACAAAAGATAGGGGATAAAAGAAAAAAAAAGTACATATACATCCACACAATAAGCAAACAAAAACCCTTCAGATGTAATATCAAAATACCTTCACAAGAATTTTAGGGCAGAGCAAACTATGCTTGTATTACCATCCAAAAAGGCACAAAACAAGGAAAACAGAAAATTCAACATGCGAACATAGGTGAAACAAGAAACACCAATAGAATAAAGAATAAAATATCATTTTCAACAGAAGGTAAAGCAAATTAATAGCGTCATTATGAAAGCATAGGTAAAGGAAGAAAGTACCGGGATCCGGGCCTTTAGGGGCAGTTTCACAAACTTGCTGGTTAGGGCATCCTTGGCAGGCATCAGACTTTCCAGCTGAGTCTGATTGAGGGCCTGGGCAATCTGTAGACAGTATACATGATCACAAAGTAAATTGAAAGCTGGAAACCAAATATAACTATATTTAAAAAGGAAAAAGAGAGATCAAATAAAAACCAGTAAATGGCATTGGTAAAATATAAAATCTTACGTTCATTGGCATTTTCTGGGATTTCACCGTTATCCATAGCAACTTAAACTTCTTTTGCTTATTGTTCCCTGAGGAATGAGAAGCTAAAACAAAAATGAATGAATACAAAAACCCCAGAAGTAGCAAAGCCATTTCAGAGAATCTCCCAATTACAAAAATTTGTAGGAGAATGATAATCCGTGTAAAACATGACTAGCCAATTTTTATTTTTCCATTCAATAATCAATTATCAGTCAAAGAGAAAATAAGGTAGAAGAGCCTCAACCCCATAAGTCATTAGGGCCTCATTGGGTACCCCAAAAAAAAGGCAATTATCCAATGTTTCCTACAATCTATTACGAGTCGTCCAGTCATTTTCTCGGTCACAATAACAACATCGTAAGCTATAGACAAGTCACTTCAAAGTGCCAACATTTAAAACAAGTCTGCTAAACTAGTTCTCCTATCTGCTATCCACATCTAAAAAGTACCAGACATCATGATACAAACTTTGCGCAAATCAATAGCAAAATTGCTATAAATAATAAGCAATGAAAAGTAAACCCATAATATATAAGAAAGTTGAAAACAAGTGGAATGGTTTAAAATTTACATTTCTTCATAATACTAAAATATAATAATACTAATAAAACGTCAACCCATGACACCAAAGTGATCAGGTTGTTGTTTACTCTCTCTTCAAAGTGAAAGAAGAAAATATAGGGTTTCAATCAGCAATTTTAATCCTAAAACTCGAGACTAACAACCATCCAAATCAAACTGATGATACATCCAAATCAAACTGATGATTCGCTCTGTTCTGAAATATATTATTAAAGTTTAACCCAGTAATTCAGAGACGTAAAGTGGCACATGAAGTTACCTGAAAAAACTTGGTAAGTTGAAGAATTGAAGAGTGGCGAATATAATTGAGAGGGATTGAGAGGCGACGAGAGGATATTAGGGTTCTAGAGAGTTAGCTGCTCAAAAGAAAATTGGAAAATAAGCTTAAGAAAATAGAGACTTTATTTATATATATATGAGTTTAGTTATTACATGATTTATTTAAAAAAAATTATTTTTATAAATTAAATGATAATTATTTATTGATAAAACTTTAGCAATTATATATATCATTATTATTATTATCTTATATAGCACCTACCTCTCCATGTTTCTATATAATATGTTTATTCACATAATTTTATTTTAAATTTTTTAAAAATATTTTTATAAAAAATATATATTTATTTTATATTTAAAAATATATATATGCAAATTATATTTTTAAACATATAGAAAACACACGTATGTATATATGTATTATACAAAAAATAACATAAATATATTATTAATAATATATCAATAAATTTACCTTATGTTGATATCTTATGGAATTACAATAATTTTAAATTTTTTATTTATTTTTGTTAAATTAATTAATTAAAATTAAATAATCTTAAACATCTTTAACAAATTATTAAAAAAGAATAAAATATTTAATTAAACTATACAAATTAAAAGTTGATAATAAAAAAAGCATTTAACAATAAACAATTACAAATTCAATTAATTATGCAAATTCAACAATTAATTATAAGTTGCTAATATTATTTTTCCTCCAAATCATCAAGAAAATTTTAATAATCATGTTAATTTTCAATTATAAATAATCAATTTATTTTATCAATTTAAATTAATTAGTTAATTGAATTATTAAATTTAGATTATTAATTTTTTTTATTAAATTAAAACTCCAAAATTTTATTTACAACCACTTGACTTATTTCTTTGTTAATTAAATAGAAATAATACAAGAGCTTATTAAATTTATATTATTAATTTTTTTATTAAATTAAAACTTTCAATAATCATGAAAATTTTATTTACGACCACTTGACTTATTTCTTTGCTAATTAATTAGAAATAACACAAGAAAATCACAAACCATTTAAACATGATCATATAATTAATTTAAATTTTTATTCAAAAGAAAATAATTAAATATAAATAGTTTTTATTTTTCTAACAACCTAATTTACTAATATTCACTTAACTAACTAACTAATAACAAGAAATAATCTTAATTTTTATTTAGATAATAATTCACCTAAAAATTCAATCTAATTATAAAACTTAAACTAAAAACTTATAAATAAATTTAATTTAATATAATTAAATTTAAAATCAAGAATTCAATTAAAAACATAATGTTTTAATAAAATTCACAATAAAATTAATAAAATGTCTCAAACTAAAAAATAAGTCTTGAATTGTTTGATCTTTCATCTTCAAAAGGCTTCAAAAAATGTTTAAAATTTATATTTCTTTAAGTTTATTTCTCTCAATTTTTGTGGGAAGACACAAATAAGACTCAAAATTATATAAATAAATCATATATTAACTTATGGTCATTTTGGACCATTATATCGAGTAAATTCGATTCATGAAATTGATTTTGGTACAAATAAATGGTGCAAAACGATATCATAGGATGCAATGAATGAGGCCAAAACGGAGTCGTTTTGGTGCTGTGTTTCTTAGTTCACCCCAAATAAGTCATTACAGATCCAAGCGGCTTGGTTGTAGTGTTGTTCGGTCCCTAATTCTAAGTAAATCCATGCAGCCTATACAGACATCGATATCATTTAGTTTTTGCACTTTCTAGGCCTATTTACTAAGCTCATCCATTGAAGTTCTACAGACATCCACCTGGCTTGTTTTCTTATATATATGCCCCCACAATATTTCCTTAATGTAGTCACCTGTTCCATAATTTAGAAAATTTCAAAAAAGTTCCAAATATATACACTTGTGAAATTACAAAAATACTTTCACAATAGCAAATTTTTTAATTAATTGTAAAAATAATGCCTAAAAATATAACAAAATACCTAAATAAATATTTATTTATCACCATATCACTAATATTGTTTTTTTTTATTTAATCGGCTGGGTTGTTATATAGTTATAATCTATGTTTGGAAAGGTTATTGATAATAATATTACTGTACTCTCTAATTATTGTAAAAAAAATTAAAATAATAAAATAAAACTAATATCAATAATACCTTCGATATTTTTTTTATAATTTCTTATGCTAAATTGTTGAGATATAGATAAATATCGATACTTTAATCATGTATTACAACATGCACTAAAAATTCTAACATGATTTTGATCAAAAACCTCCAACTGGATTGTTTATAACCCAACTTCACAAAATGCACTAGTCAACCTGGCCAACACGTGACGTGTTGGACTGGGTTGAGTTGGTCGAATTATTTGATTTTTTTTATTAAATAACCAATTACAAATTCGTACGCTTGTTTACATTTGACATAATTCAACCTCAAATGCTCACTTCGGACCACAGATGTCAATGTTAAGAAGACCCACTTTGAAGTCCAAAGCTGCTAGAGCAACTGCCAGTTGGGCAAAGACGGTGCTCTTTCTAGGATTTCTATACCCTAAAATACATTTGTTCCCCTTTTAAGACATTTAGCCATTAGACTCAAAGTCTCACCTCAACTTTCTAGTCTCCTCCAATTCTCTTCACTGGGGGTATTAACTCTAGAATGTATTATGAAATATGATTATTTTTGTCCATCTTTGGGATAAATTGTATCAGAATCTTGACATTTTTATTGATGTATTCATGATTCTTGCTGCAAGTTTTCATGTATGAATAAGAGGTTTCAATAGTAATATATTGAGCCGTTTAGGCACATAATTACATAGGTTGAACCGATCCAATATGAACCTCCAGCAGATTGGTTTGATTTGACTGAAACTCTTAAGCAGTTCGGTACTAGTTAAAACAGAACGAATCATCTGTTTGTTTGGATGGCTCTAAAAGTGTTCAGTCTCGATAAAAGTGTTCAGTCTCGAATGTTTGGATAAAAATCGCTTACTGCCACCCTATATTTTCTTCTCTTGCTTGAAACGAGATCAAAGAACAACCTGATGACTTTGGGATCATTGGTTAGCGTTTTATTAAAAGTATCGTATTTCAGTATTATGATGATTGGATTATAGAGCTTACAAAAAGAAATCTAAACAGCAGAATAGCCTAAGGTATAAACGGTTCTGCAATGCAAGCCTGAAGAATTCTATTTCTGCAATGTGGGAGGGATCCATGTATAATCATGTGTTTGTGCATAACCAGCCTTTTCAAGCAGCTCATCTGCATTTGCAGGACCTCGACTACCTGGTTGGTACTCAAGAGGCTTCAGTTCTCCAGCATCAATTTTGTGCAGAAGCGGGGTAAAGATCTCCCAGGCCGCCTGATGATTTACAAAATAAAACATTTAAATAAAGAACTCACAGCATGTTTCAAGCTATTTGTTTCTACAAAGTTTTTACCTTCAATTCATCCCTGCGAACAAAATGCTGCTGATCGCCTTTTATCCTGTAAAAAAAATAACATTAGCTTCATTTTATACTTTCATTCATGAATCACAGTTGACATTCACATGCAAAAAGTGAAAGAAGTATCTCACAATACAAGCAATGATATGTCATTTTGTTTTAAATGTAAATAGGCAACTGCAACATACGTGTCAAGTATAAGACGTTCATAAGCCTCTGGAATTGTCACTCCTTGATAGCGTTGACCGTATGACAAGTCCAGTTCACTTTGGACTGTTGACATCTCCAATCCAGGTTGCTTGACCTACATAAGAGACATTGAGATGATTAGGAGAAAGGTACTTTGTATTATTGTTTTCGGATCTTAATAAATGTCATAAAATAAAGCATTCATGTCAATGTGGAGCAAGAAAACATTGACAATGCAAAAGCAGGAGCTGTATGATCTGGATCCCGATAATCTACAGTTCACAATGTCAAAACATTAAGATTGATAATTCCATTCCGTACATAGGCTACCTACACCAGTGAATTTTCAACTTTGCATATTTAAAAATTATCAAAAAAAGACTACTTCAAAACGTTCTAACGAGGGGGGCAGCATTTCAGTTTCGTAAAACAATAGTTCAAAAGGGCTAAAAAAAATCAGTGGACAAGCAGAACAAAAAAACTCCTCTTAATACATTCAATTAATCATAAGAGCAGACTGAGATACATGAGATGTTTTCCAATATATGTTCTTTTTAATTCTTACGAGTCACATCCATACCGTCAGTTTCATGTATATGGCTTCCAAAGGTTGCAGGCGAATTACAAGCTCATTTCTTTCTTGCTTCTTACCTGAAAAATTAAACTGTACCCTGGTAATAAACTGAATGTACCTTTCAAAATCAAAACATAGAGAGCCCAAAATCAGGTTAACATTATGTAGCAGTAACATCCAACACTAGGCTAATTTCTAAGCATTCTTTTATTGAACTGCTGTAGTTAGCATAGAATGACCTCCATCTTCACATACATAATTTTACACACAAGAAATGAAATGCCTTAGTCCATCATCCCTGTACATTTACCAACCTAACACTTGCATAACTAGGACACTGTCACACGGCAAGGGATGAATTTTGTCATGGAAATTTTAAATTCCATTTGATGTTTTCAAAATCCGATCTAATTTAGAACTATACTAAGATACAACTAATAATAAGAATAACAATAATAATTGAGTGATATATTGTAAGCAAACTATGGTTAAGTGACTCATAATTTGAAGGTCCGGTCAGTACATCTAAATATATCACCGGGAACATCCTTAAATTGAACGCGTATTTCTGCTTTTCTTGAATTCAATGCTTTCCCTGCCTTTAGAATAAAAGGAACACCTGGACAAAGAGAAGATGGAATTGCCCGTTGGAAGAATTGAAAATATATACATATATATATATAGGCATATATAATATATATATATATACACACACTAGTGATAAGTAAGTGCGTTACACGTGATTTATTAAAATATTAAAAATAAGGAAAATATTTGTTGCCTGACAGTGAATAGTCAGGAAACTAATCAAAGCACAATTCCTGCATTTATTATTTAATATTTCTTTTATTTTTTCTAAAAATATAGAAACAATTGGGAGCTCGGGAATTACAGTGGTTGGGAATAATAGCATGAGTCTAAAAATAAATGTGTAAATTTTATTTTAACTAAAACTATATTATTGTTATTATTATCTAAAAAATACGAGAACGCATTTACGCTAATATTGTAAATGGCCTTTAAGATAATAGTTATTTTTTAAATAATAATAATTTATTACTTAATTGATTAAAAAAATAAGAATCATCAATAATATACAATAAATAAAGGGCTAAGGAAATTAGTAATCATCTCTCTATGAGACAATTTTATCCAAAACTTTATAAGACTTAATTTAAACTTATATATTATATATATATATACACACACATTGATATATTTAGCTACAAAGATATATACTAGAAAATACCAGTCGCACATGAATTATTATATTCTTTTTAATCTATTATATTTGTCTAATTATACAAAAATTTATATGATACAATCATACAATGATAAATAAATAAAGTTTTTTTATAGAAAAATAAATATAAAAAGTTAACCAAAAGTTCTTGAGCTAATTAGAACATACATATCGAAAATAGATATAATAAATTTTGTTAATTAAACTCCTTGAATTTTGGGAAAAAAAAGAGCGATAATGAAAGTAAACTTCTCAATATATAGAAGGCTTTTTTTAGTTGAGATGCTTAGATTAATTTTTTTATGAAATTTAAAATAAAATATAAAGGGCATGATATATCATTACTTTAGAATATAAGAGCATTTTTGTTCAAAATTATTTTAGGCATGATTTAAATTTATATATATGTATCTTATCACAGAGATACCATGTAATCAAGATGCAGATACAATTTAATTCATACGAGAGATCCTGATATTAGTCCCACCCAACTATACAGTGAATGAAATTTATTATACCTTCCCACCGTTCGTTATGTATACGCAAAATCACAGATGCAAAAGTTGGAGTGTTTGAGTTATCAGGAACTGTTGGATCATCTTTATAACCTTGATATTGTCCAAGTACAACTTCATCATCATTAATTGGAAGTACTGATTGAAGAACCTAAATTTCACGCATATAGTAGCAAGTTAGTGGTAAGTCATACGAGGAAGACATAATATCATGATTCAAGTCAAGCTTTTTCTAAATAAGTTTGTCTTTAGGTATACTGTGTATATAAAAGATTCAAGTTATATGTTGTACACCCAACAAGAAGTTGCCAGCTCAACAGATGAATAATAACAAGCCACGGTGTTATCTCTATATGATGTATAGGATCAAGAACTTGTGTATGTTAGCTTCTTGATGTCTATATAAAGCCTGAGAAGGCATATTGTGAAGGGAAGCAAAAAGTGAGAACATGAGGTGCTTGTATCTCTCTGAAGATTGAGTGAGTTTCTTTGTAAGTGAGGCTGAGTTTACGAGGATGTATCAAGATTGTTGCTCATAGTGGATTGTTGGTAGGGCTGGCCCTCCCGTGGAGTAGGTAAACAATTTGTGGCTGAACCACATTAAAATTGTCCTGTGTTCATTGCTTTCAATGGATCAAACTGATCTTGTGATTTATGCATTTGTATATCAGCTGTTCTTGTGCTTTGTTTTTGTGTTGTTTGTTCTAACATATACATCTAAAAAATGCTAGAGCAGTGTCAAAAGATAGTTATTGGTTTTTCTAAGTTGAAGGATTATGTTGGTTAGACATTTTCAAATTGCATCAAACTTGACTGGGCTTTTGAGACAGCAGCTTATTTAAGATTAGCCTACAGAATGGGTATAAGGGTCTTATTAGTCCTGAAATTTCTTGATAAGAGCACTTTAATCCACATTCTTTTAAATAGGTGGTATGTCCAGTAATTGTTAGATAAGGTTATTTAAAGACAAAATGTCAAAACAATATCATTTTTTAATCATTCATAATATATGGGGATAAATAGATAATTAGAAGGGTATAATTGGAATTTAAATATTCTAATTGATACAATTAAAAAATAAAATAAAAAAAAGATAAAGTTAATAGAAATCCATCCCCCAAACCCTTCTCTCTTAAAGCCTAATACGGCTTTTTTATTGTAAATCAGTGTTAAAAAATGCAAAGGTCAAAGGCTAAGGCTTAAAGGTCTTCCCACACAAAACAAGCTCTCTTAAAGTTGTATTATTCTTATTCCTTTTTTCTCTATAATTCTCTTATGCAGATTATATATATACTAATGTTATAACTAAAATACACAGTTTTAATATACTAAAATATAATTGGGATACACTAATACAAAGTAGGAAATAAAGTTGAAAATTAAAGCTGGAAGTTACTCTGAAAATCAGGAAACTGCATCCTGAAAATCAGGGGTTGATTACACCCTGAAAATCAAGAAACTACCTCCTGAAAATCAGAGGCCGCTTAGGAACCAATCATACACCTAGATTGATTTCCTACACTCCCACTCAAGCTAGGCGATATATGTTTTCCAAACCAAGCGTTGCACTTAACTCTCATAAACAAAACTTTGGTTAAGATATCTGCTACTTGTTGTTTAGATGAAACATAGTTGAGAGAGATCATCTTGCCTTCAATTTTTTCCGTAAATTAAGGGTTAACATTCAACACTCCCACTCAAGCTGGATCCCGAAGGTTTATGGATCTAAGCTTGGTATATGATGACATCCCAAAAAAGGATTACAGATCATGTTGTTAAGTAGCCTGAAGATTGGGATGATGAGGAAGATGGTGAAAGGGTTAACATTCAACACTCTCACTCAAGCTAGATCCCGAAGGTTTATGGATCTAAGCTTGGTATATGATGAAATCCCAAAAAGGATTACTAATCCTATTGTTAAGTAGCCCGAAGATTGGGATGATGAGGAAGTATATGATTTAACCACCAAATCTGAGTGGAGAAATGCAGTTGAATTTCCTGCAGTTCGGAGAGTGACAATATCCAGTTGAATATGATATAGACCAAACAAGTAACATTGAGACAAATGAATGTCATAAAGGCCAATTAGATTCAGAGACGTCTTCTAGTCACAGAACTTCATCTTTAGAATGAGAAGTTTATTGGAAGAAGCTGAGCGGTTCTTCAGGCGAAATCATTCTCATGGATTATTTTCTTGGAATGGAAAAACTTACTACATTATCAAATACAAAAAACGGAAGTCACTGCATTGACGTTTGATCTTTTATGGTCAATCTGATAGTGAAGAAAGTTCTTTGAAAGCTGAACTTGATGCTTGAAAATATTAAAACTGGAGAAAGTTCACTACTGACATCCAGACCCTTTGAGATTCTTTTAGACTTCACTTTTGGGTGGTTAATCAATATCAAAAATGATTTAAATCAATGATATAGACAATAGTAGTAGAAACTGTGTTTAAGAGCAAGAGGAAATAAAAGAATTCTCTTTAAGAGGCAAGGAGGGACCACCACCAAAATATGGTATTGGACTATTTGGCTTTGAGTTGAGTAGGATTTAAAAAATAAATAAAGAACTTTTGTGTTCTTCGCTAAAAATGTTTTTTTATTTTTATATTATTTTTTTTGGGCGAAGAAAGCATGAATTTTTTTTATATTTGGCTTTGAGCTGAGCAGGGTTCGATAAAATAAAATAAAAAAATTACTTTTATGATCTTCGAATGTGTGAGAGAGAGACAGAGGGTGTGGAGTTGAAATGAAGTTGGGTATTAATTTATGTAGTTTAGAAAATTTGGTAGTGTCTTTGATGCGAAGTGGAGTTAAAATATTTTTATGATATTTTGTCTATAAATCACCTTATATAATAGTTCTTTACATAATAGTTACTGGACTAATTCTAACTACTTTAAAAGAAAGTGGACTAAATCATCCTTATCAAGAAATTATAGGACTAGTAGGACTCTTAGTCCGAAGTATGACCTACTTTTTTGGGTGTTTTTAGTTATATTGTAATACCAAGTAGCAAACTAAAAAAAGGTATTTCTCTCCTCTATTTTGTGTTTCTTTACATTGATCTCTTACAAAACATTTTTGTTTCTTGCCTCCCTTACTTTTCTTGGAAATAAGCTAGCAGTGACTAGCTTCCATGGAATGATAACTCACCTTCACTTTCTCATCTCGGATGTGTTCAGGTTTTAGAGAAACAGGCTTTTCCATGACAACCAGGCAGAGAACCTGCAATTTGCAGATGATGAAAACATATAAGTTATGCTTGGATAAAATTAGCGCTTTGTTTTTACTAATACTGTAAATTGGATGTGAAAAGGTTATACATAAACAGATGTTCACGCAAGGTCACAAGTCAAGAACATTACCACCAACAAGTTTATAGATTTCAGGGATCTATCCCACAGCAATTCCGTGGAACTATCACAAATTAAAAACTAAAGAAGGTTTTATTCATACATAAGTACCCCCAAAGTAATGAACTTTGATCTATAATAAAGAGGTAGTAGGGTTATTGCAGTGGCTTCAAATACATAAACGAGACAGCAAATTATTACATATTTCTGACCTGCAACAGGTGATTCTGAATAATGTCACGGATAATCCTGTGCAGTAAGTAATTCATTACTAAATGCATATTCATTGGTATACAATATACTTAAAGTACAATTACAAAAGGAAAAAAAATCCAGAAAATGAAGAAAATGAAAAAATAATCGGATATAAGAATTTGACTAGCATACCCATATTCATCAAAATATCCACCTCGACCTTCAATTCCAAAATCCTCCCTGAACACTATCTGGTGGATAAATGAGAAAACAAAATACAACTAATTGTTAATTGGTTATTAATCATAAGAAATTTCCTAAATATATATAAGCATTTAGCGAAGTAAATCTAAAGGCTTGCCAAAGAGCAACATATCTCTACTAGTTCAATGACGAGGGTAAAGTTTAGACTTAATGCATGCAAGAGTGATACTCACTTGTACATTATCAATGTTGTCACGATTCCATAGGGGCAAAAAGAACCGATTTGAAAAACGAAGCACCAACTGCATTTCACATAAGAAAAGAAATAAGCTAACTTAATAAATATTAGAAACATAATTGTTGGCATGATAATCAAGCAATTATATACCATATTCTGCACAAGTTCCTTTCCCAAATAGTGATCTATACGGTATACTTGTGATTCATCAAACAACTCTCCAATCTGAGTACTTAAATGCTCTGCAGATTCTAGGTCCTTGCCAAAAGGCTTCTCAACAACAATCCTTGTCCATCCACCAAGGTCAGCTGAGAAACAATTGGATAGAAAAATTTAGTAAAAACTAATATCTTGTTCCCAAATGTAAATTCGCTTATGGAATATATTAATATAAAATATTGGCCCCATGGCTAAGGCTTTAGTCGAGAATAATTTGAATCTGATCATAATAAAGATTTATC
Organism: Hippophae rhamnoides; assembly: GCA_033030585.1. Taxonomy (NCBI): domain Eukaryota; kingdom Viridiplantae; phylum Streptophyta; class Magnoliopsida; order Rosales; family Elaeagnaceae; genus Hippophae; species Hippophae rhamnoides. The sequence continues at coordinate 11,393,962 of CM065430.1, forward strand.
AGGTTCAGCATCAGCAGCCAAAGCACACAGAATATTTTAAAATTTTCATGTTAAGACTCCGAAGGAAAAACCAAGTCCAAACTATCATCTATCATAACATATATATATATATATATGAGTTAAGTTGTAAATTCTTATGATCGTGCAGCATTTGCTTGTTACTCTCCTATTCCTCAGAAATTCATGTGATTTCTTTAACCCATGGTAAGAGAAACGTCTTTACATTAATGAACAGATCAGCTTAGCCATAATCATATATTTCCATGGAAGAAGCTCAAGTCAAATACAGCTTACTTTTATTCATGCAGCAATTCCTGATCATCTTGCTGACAGATGGATACACTGATGGAGGAAGTGCAAGATAAAAGAGTCTTCTGGATGATCCTTCCTCGCTATTTTTCGAGACTTCATGCTTGAAAATTTCTTGATCCAACCCCCGGAAACCCTCCTCGGCATCATAAGCACCACTAACATATTTAATCTTTAAAGACAAAAAATAAACCACACAATTAAAACGTTACATGACAAAATGCATCAAACGAGCATAAAAATTAGAAGAATTTGCTACAAATGCAACCAATTAGGCGTAGCCTTTCTTGTATACAATTATATGTTCACTTGTTCAGTCACAAATTTGACCAAAATGAATAGGTGTACATTGGAGTGCAGAGAAAATGAAAACCTGTTCAACCAGTGCATAGTAAGGACTATGCTATTTTTTGACCATTTGAGATCACTTGCCAAAGCAGTGTTACTTTAGTCGTTCTCCACAAAAATTATGCACAAAAGGAATATTGTACTAACCAGTTGTAAAAATGTATTCACTTTTCCAGCATCCTCAGCTGAAGCGCCCTTTTCAGAGATAAGATATCTGCAGTTCATTATCAAAATATGGTTAATTGTTTTCTTTGTTCTACAAATCAAGGTACAATACTTCACAATGAACAGATAAGTTACAGGATATCAATACCATAGGGAAAAGAACTAAAGGAAATTAAAAATAGAAACAGTGGGCAGAACCACATGGCATAATAATTAAACTATAAAAGTATAAAAGAAACACATAAGTGCAAACAGCAGTCTAATCCATAATCAGAGAAGCAATTTCTTCCTTATTCTTAATAAATTAATCAAGGAAAAGGGACTATGTAATACAATTAATACTAACACAAAAGCTTACTAATCTTAGTTAAGAGCAAAGATTTCTGGGGAAGGGAACAGCAAGACTCACCCACGTATGCGGTTTCTTAGGTCATTGTCTGATATCTTAGTCCTTGCATAGCCAAAAATATGAACTTCATCTGGTTGTAGGAAACCCTAGGAAACAGCTCGTCGCAATTCAAAGTTAATTTACTTAATACGACACTGCATGGTGCAACATAAAAGCAACTAAAAACTCCAACGCAGCATGTTTAATGTAATTATGATAGACAGAGATCAAGATTTCCGGGTCATTTGCAGGACTAAGAATATTGAATTTGAGCATATAAGAAATATGGGTTCTTGATCACATGAAGTGGACATCACCATTGATCTCAACCCTTGTTTTCTTGTGAGAACTTATGACAAATGTAAAAACCATAGAAATATAACACATGGTATTTAAAAATTAAAAAAAAAAAACACGTCAAACCTGCCGAAAAAGATGAAAGAGCGCTGGAAATGTCTTCTTTTTGGCAAGATCGCCGGAAGCACCAAGCACAATAATGGAGAGAGACCCATTTTCGGGGACATTTAGATTCTCTCTAGCGAAGGATTCACTTCTAAAATCATCTCTTTTCTCAAGATGCCATTGTCCTGACCCCATTTCCAAGCTCTGCAAGTAGCTCAGGAAAATTTCACCAATCAATATTAAGTAATTCGCGAGCAGAGATTAGCTGTAACTGAAAACCACCTAGAAAACAAGACCATCATTCCCAACCAATTATAGTAATTAATTATTAATTATCAATACTGAGTATAAATTACAAGAATATTTACTTCCAAAAAGAGAAGCTCAACTAATTACTTTCCTCAATAAATTTTGTTTATAAAGGTAACAACATATCAAAATTTCATGCTTTGCTCAGTTTCCCTTTACTAACAGAACCTATAAGGGCCAAGGAGCTGTGCCTCAACGGAAGCCCTCTGTGTTTTGTGTGTGTATATATATATATATAAACAATACGGAGGAACTATTCAAATATCCCAGATAAATTATAATTCTAGCCAATTTAATGTATTTCTATGTTTTCTTCTCCACCAAACATCACTTTAACAGCACATCAACGAACTTGTAGAAATAGCAAATCGGTAGAGAACAAAAACCAATAAATGATCCTCATTGATCAGAATTACTAGGAAAAAAATCCAAACAATCCTCTAGATCATAAAAAAGCTAATCCTTATTTTAAAAAAAATCAGAATTAAACAGTATCAATTGAAAGTAAGACTGAAAGATGCGAACCAGATTGAAGAAGCGAGAGAAAGTATTCCTGGGGCTGTATCTGCTTGTGCTGGTGAAGTAGGGAAAAACTTTGTAAATTGGAATCTGCTTTTAAAATTGGAAGTGGAAAAATAAGGTAGTTGTAGCATTGGATGAGGGGATAGTTTCGTCTCGTGGCCATTAATTTTGTAAGATATTTGTGTGTGTCGACATTCTCAATAGTACACCACCATCTGCACCGCGTATCTTTCTTTTTATTCGATTTTATTTCAAACCAGCCGCCGTGTTGGTTTTTTTTTTAATCATACATTTTATGTTTTAACGAGAAACAGTACAATTTATTAAAAAATATACTTTTAAAAATTTAAATATTATATAAAATAATTTATAAAATTATATAAATTATTACAATTTATATTTTAAAAATAATAAAAAACTATTCTCCAAAATCTAAACAATAATTAACAAAATATGTATATCATTTTATAAAAATCACAAAATATACAATATATTACAAACTCGAATTCTATAAATTTTTAATAATATATGAGATTAATCATAATATTTTATTAATTAGTACCGTTTATGTTTTAAAAATATTAAATAAAATATGAATAATATTCAATAAAATAAGTATAATTTTTATAAAAAATTTAAAAATTTAAAATTTAATATTTTTATAAAATATATTATTTGATATATTCAATAATAAATAATTTTAAATATAAATTATTGTAAATTAATATAATTTAAAATTAAAATTAAATCAATTATTATTTCTTTAACTTCAATTATAATGTGTATGATATTTTAAGTTATTATTAGTTTATCTTGAAATTTTATATTTATTGAAATATTTTAATAAAATTTAATTTAATTTATCTTTTATTTTATTTTAAAAAAATAAGTTATTATTTTTTATATTTTTTAATTTGACTAATATTATAGTTTTTGTCAACTTTATAATAATAATTAACAATTATATTTTAATAACTTTTCTATCTTTCTCTTATTTGTTACTTTTTTATTCAATATCTTTAACAAATAAGTATTATTTAAGTTCGTGAGTCAAGTAAGTACATGTTTAACTCATGAGTTAAATGAGTCTACTTTAAATGAGTTTAGTTGGATTTAACAACTCATTTGACATCTCTAAACATAAAATAACCATAAAATTTAAATACACACTCTTTTACATTTAGGGTTCTATCCCATCATTCAAGATCCTAAGATCAAAAAGTTGGAATAAAATTTGTAATAATTTGAATGAACAACCCATAACTTGATCTATCGAGAATTAATCAATATAAAGTAAGGATTTTTGGGTAAAAATTAGAGTAATCCTAACGTTGTTTGATTGATCTGGTTTTGGAACTCGATTGTTTGAATCCTCTTGATCGATCGAGAATCAATTGATATCTATCGCAAACTTTTGAGTGAAATCTTTACTTAATCAATCAGGACATATAATCAACATAGAAAATTAGCATTTTTTTATCCAAGTTTTTAATCACAACCACTAGATCGAGGAGAGATCAAGATACATTAAAAACACTTTTTATATATCATTTTAACTCATTCAACCCACAATTTACATATGATAAAAGTATATTAAACATTAGTTATTTGAGTAGAGTTTTAGAAATAAAATTTGAAGAAAGCAAAAAAGATATTTGTATGGGAATTCATTCTTCAATTAATTAATTTATTAATCTTTTTTTTTCTCTCAACTTAAATGTTTTGTATGGATTATTTTATAATTTCTTTCGTATATATGAATATTAATTTTACTTATGTAATTAATAGAATTTTTTAAGTCTTATATGATGATTCAATTTTAGTTTATTTATAATTTTTTTTCATTTATTAAATTGATGATGTGATTGATTTTATGGATAATTAAGAAAATATTTATTTTGAATGATTAAGATACATACTAATTAATTTGTGATCATATGATTGAGTTATTTAATAATTAAGATTTATTACGAATAAATAAAAAAGAAGAGTATTAAACCTTAGACAATACAGAATACTTAAAACTAAAGTTATTAATCTAATTGATTTTTTAAATTTTGTAATAAGAGATATGGGAAAATAATTAATTATAGCACAAATGGCTGAATCAAAAGTTAGAAGATAATTCTTTATTCATATGCTTACATATTATTAATTTCATTAGTTTTATTATTTATGTTATTTTATCTTTTGTAAAACAAAACAAAAAACCCCCTTTTTATTTTTCTTTTTTGTAAAGCTAGTATTTAATATCTTACTTTCAACAAAACAAAAAACCCCTTGTGGAATGTAGTAGATGCGGCAACATGCGATATACATACATACGTGTATATATATATATATATATATATATATATATATAGGTAGATTGCATCGGTGTAGCTAGAAGAAGTTTCAATGGCATAAGACAGAAGGCTAGTAGCTGCATGGGGTAGTCAGCGGTGTAGAAACCACACAGATGAAAGCGATGGTAAACCAACCACAGCAAAAGCAGCACAGAAAAGAACAGATATGCACAGGAAGAAATCAAAATTGAACGGTAGCAGAACGAACAACTGTACGTGGACAGTATGTCGCAAAGCATGGACTATTTTTGGTCACCCATAGTGTCACCTACTATTTCTCTCGCAACAATAATGGAGCTTCGTGGATCTCTTCCAAGCAGTCAGTATATTGCTATCCATTGCCTCCACCGGTAATAGATTTCTCTTCTATCTCTCCTATAAAACAATGGCTTGATATTTCTTTTCATGATTTCAAACACACTCTAAAAAATTGGTCTAGATTGTAGAATAATAGACAGTAGCAACTAAACTGCTTTTTTTAACACTTATATTTCGTTTTAACAAAATTTTCAGAGGATAATGATGGTAATTAAATTATATAAAATTTCATTAATTTTTAAATAAGTTATTACAATTAAATTAATTATCGAAAAATATATTAAAATTTTATTACATGTACATAAATATATATGTATATTTTTTGAGTTATTATATGTTATTAAATCAAATTTTATATTTTTAAACAAAATTTTTATTTTTTGAATTGGAATTGATTAATAAATACATATATCTTAAAAAATATATATATTCACCACTTTATTTTTAATATTTTTTAAAATTTTAAACTTTTATTAATAGAATTATAATATTCTATTAATTTTTATATATTTTAGTTTAATTTTAAATAGCAATGGATTACTACTATCATTTTTTTTTTATTTTTAAACATATTGTTGTTTTTGTAAGTTTAATAAAGATTAATGTATAAAATAGTCACGTAATAGTTACATGATTGTTTTCTGTCAATGGAATTGATTGAGATGATATAATTGCACTATTTAATTAATTTAATGATGTTTTTGTAATAATTTAAATTTTGGTGATATTTAAAAAAAAAAAACTAAGTGGTATATATATATTTAACCGGACACCGGCCCAGATTCAAAACAAAACATTTAGATGAAGTAAAAACTTAAAAGAAATAAAAAGGGAAAAAATTGTAGATGCCTAATCGTAATCGGAGGGAAGCAGAAAACATCGCTTTTAGTCTTTTAGAGACGAAGAAGAAAAGGTAATAGAACATTACCGTTAGAGAAAGAAAGAGGGAGAGAAAATTTTATTGATGACGATGGACAGAGAGAAAGAGAGAGAGATAGAGTTAGAGAGTGCAATGTACACTAACTGTTTGCTATTAGGTCTCGATCCGGCTATTATTGGAGTCGGAGGGTCCAATGGCACTCCTCGGGTTGGACTTTTCCGGCACTCTAACCCTAAATTGGGCGAGCAGCTTCTCTACTTCATTCTATCTTCTCTCAGAGGACCTGCTCAATCCGCCAAAGTAACAATCGCAAACCCTGTCTTTTTAAAATTTCTTTATTTTTACTACGATCTGGTTTCACTTATTTTCACTTTGACGTTTGGGATCTTCAGGATTTCGATAAGGTTTGGCCAATCTTTGATTCGGCGCAATCGAGAGATTTTCGGAAGGTATAATTCTGATATTCTTTACTTTATTTGTTGTTGCTATTAATTTTTGTTTGAGGGTCTAAAGTAAGGCTTTGAATTTGTTTTCTAGGTCGTGCAAGCTATTATTAGTGAGCTGGAATCGCAAGGGGCGCTTCCGAGGAGCAATTCGAGGGTTTCATCACTTGCTACTTGCTGTGGACCGAGGTTTGTGGGATTATATACCTTCTCTGTATGGTTTAGTTGATTTCTGATTTGGTTTTTGATATGAAGTAATGTTTGATTAGTGAATAGATTGAGAAGAGTGGAAGTAAAAGGGACATACTTCATACTTGTAATTTGGATTATTTCTATAGTCGATTTGGGCTACTAGTTTATTTAGGTTCACTAGGTGGGTGTTTTGTTTCGAGAAATGTTGTTGCTAGTGATAAGAATATTCTATTTGTTAGGCATAGAAGAAGCGCAAAAAATACCAAAAGCATAAAAACACGAATGTAGAAACAAAAAAGCAACAAGAACACACAAAATTTAACTTGGTTAAGTGACTTGTCTGATCCACACCCCAAAAGTCACAAAATTCCACTAATATCAATTCTTGAATACAAGAGTCTTAACTTAATACCCAATATATCTTGTATTTTAATAATAATATTATGAACCCAAATAACACTCAAATTCAAAGTCCCATTACAAACAATTTTTTTTTAAAAAAAAAAACAAAACAAAAAAACCCAAAAATTATCAAAAACATTCTTTCATAATAAACAAGGAACCTTAACCAACCTTCACATTTTTTTTCTTGTCGAAAAACCATATCCCAAGACATTTAACCTACTCAATAAAGCCAAAATCTTCATCAAGTTGGATATATGTCTCACATCACTTAATGTCCAGACAATTCCATCAAACATCTTCATCTTCACGGTACCTATACCCATGACCTTGCTCTTTGAACCTTAAAAAATGTGAAAAAATGAATAAAAGAAATTATATAGAATAAGCATGAAAATAATAATAACCACTCAAAGTAAATCATATAGGATTGTAGTTCTATTCATCAAATGTCAATTTAGAGCTATCAGAGGCATTAATTATGGTATAAGTATAACATAAAATTGAAGTTAAGCACAAATGTGTAAGCTTTAAGGTGATCTGACGTAAGTCTCAAACTTTACCTTAAAAAATGTGAAAAAATGAATAAAAGAAATTATATAGAATAAGCATGAAAATAATAATAAACACTCAAAGTAAATCATATAGGGCTCTAGTTCTATTCATCAAATGTCAATTTAGAGCTATCAGAGGCATCAATTATGGTAGAAGTATAACATAAAATTGAAATTAAACAAAAATGTTCAAGCAATGTGTTTAAAGAAGTTGGAGATATAGAATCATGATTTTATAGGTAACTCATGAAATGAATCGTTTGATGCTACAACCTCAAGGCATAAGTTTTATTTTACAGTATTAGGCATAAGTTTTAAAAATCTCACATCGTCTCAAAATAACATTTTACAATAATGTAGCATCACAAGTTGTGTACTTATCAAATAACTCCTTGTTTGCATGCATGTGACACAAGCAAGCAGAATTCAGAATTCAGAGTCTAGAATCCAATCATTCTAAGAACCATTACTAGTTGTCATACAATTTACATCAATATCACAAACACTATCTACCTTTGTCATTTTAGCATCTTGTATTTTTTAATCAAGGTTTCTTATAGCCTTCAATCTTTCTTTACAGTACGTTTTAACGTGCTTATTTTTGTGAGAATAGAAACACTCAACGTCACATTTTTGATGATGTTTGAACCAATTTTCATCTCTATTTGGATATCTTCTTCTAGATTTGCTTCTTCCAGTATTTGAACTTGCTCTTGAATCGACCTTCGTAGGAAGACGATCTCTATATGCAAAATGAGTCAGTTGCTTCTTATTACCTATTGTTTCCAAGAGAACTATCAATACCTCACCCATTGTCAATTTCTTCTTTCCTTCAAACAATAAAGATATTAATGAACCATATGATTCAGGAAGCGATGATAATGATATCATTACATGATCTTTATCTTGTATTTTTACATCACCCTTTAACAATTCAGAAACACATTGTCTGAACCGATTCACATGACATTTAATGTCATCACCTTCATGCATTTTCAAAGCATACGATTGTTTTTTCAAGTGCACCTTAAGAATCGCCTTTTTGCATCCATACGGCTTTGACTTTTCCATTTTAATTCTCCATTCTTCTTGTTGGCATATCTTGCTTAAACCAGGACCTCTCAACCATAAGTTCTTATACCACTTATTGGACACAAGGGAAGTGTAAAAAATACCAAAAGCGAAAAATATAAATGCGGAAGCAAAAAATCAATAAGAACACAAAAAAATTAATTTGATTCAGTGAATTGTCTAGTCCACATCCTAAAGTCCTAATATTTTACTAATATCAAATCTTGACTACAAAAGTCTTAACTTAATACCCTATATACCATGTATTCTAAGAATATTATTATGAACTAGAAATAACACTCAAACTTAAAGCCTTGTTACGTCCAAAAATCTCACACACAAAAAACCCAAAACAAAGAAACCCAAAAATTATCAAGAACATTTGGCACCATTATAGAAAAGACTTGGAAACAAATACCATGCATCCACGCAAAACTACATACTACAGCGACACATGGCTTTGGTATAAACGAAGCTTAGCAAAAATCAAAACTATCAAACTATTTGCTGCCCACCAAAATCACTTTATCTAGGCAAATATTAAGCCAATATGACTTTTCAACTAGTAGGCCTTTTGGCTTCAGACATTTATGAAGTCATACGGCAAAAGAAACAAAACAAGTATTAATCACATTAAAGCAAAACGTTTTAACTTTTGATCTTCTTCTTTTAGTAATTTTCAGCCATTAATTCCAACAGCATTTACCAAATCAGTGGGTGGTAAACTCTGAGTGAACTAAAAACAAAAGCATTGATAAATTACTTTTCCTGTTCCTGCAGAAGAATCAATAGTGTTGAAACACAGCTGTTTCTCATTGTTCATGCTTATATATCTGTTTACACTGGGTTTGTGCATGTTGGCAATATTACTAATGGAGTTTTTTCAGATGAAATAGTTTGAATGGAATTTGATTTCTTACAGGTTCTGTAGCTTGTCTTTCTGATAGTAATAATTGTTCATAAGCTTGGTATACTGATAACAGGTTTGTGGAACTTCTCTGGCAACTTTCTCTGCATGCATTGCGTGAGGTTCATAGACGGACGTTTCCAACTGATGTGGCTTCTAACCCACTTCCTGCATCATTGACAGATGTAGCCTTTTCTCATGCAGCTACACTGCTTCCAGTGACAAAGGTTGGATAGTGTGTAAATTATCAAAACATATACTGTTTGCACAATCTGTCAGGAGTCAGTCGGGGAAATGTAGATAACTGTTGGGTAGAAATATGGTCATTTTCATTTTGATTGGTTTCTGAAATGGACTTAAGGTGCTTGGCATCTGAGAAACTGACATACATTTTCTTGAAATGAAAACATTCATATCCCATGGTTGTGTATTTATCTTCTATTCTGGAGATTTATTTCTCTTATGATTCAATATTATGTTCGTACTTTGTAGTTGTGGTCTTTCTCCTTTACATTTACCAAGATGGTTTTCAATTTGGCTTGGTATTTTTATTCTCCATGTTGACCGATTGAGTTTATCTTATCTTTTGACAAATTTTTATTTTATTTTGCCGCCTTCAGTTTTAGTCCAGATCCACTTTGTTTGAACTTTGATAGAAGTGATTGTTAGCTTTTGTCTTCACACAGGCCAGGATAGCCCTCGAACGAAGGAAATTTCTTAAGAATGCAGAGACAGCAGTACAACAACAGGCAATGTGGTCAAATTTAGCCCATGAAATGACTGCTGAATTTCGTGGTCTTTGTGCTGAGGAGGTATGTACTTCCCATTCTACTTCTTATGAGTTCATGTATATGTTTGTCAAATCCTTTTGGGGACACAACTTCACAAATTTCTCCCTTTTTCTGTTTCCTTCCCCTTGAAACATGGATCTCAGGCATATTTGCAGCAAGAGCTTGAAAAACTTCATGACCTTAGGAACAAAGTGAAGTTGGAAGGAGAACATTGGGATGATCTTGTATCTAGCTCTAGTCAGAATTCTCATTTAGTGTCAAAAGCTAGTCGTTTGTGGGAGTCTATTTTGTCTCGTAAAAGTAAGCGCAACCTGTATGTTTTCATTATTTTTCTATAAGAATTCGAGTCTTGTCATCCATGTACCTTTTATTTATTTTTACTTTTGAGTTTTGAAACAATATCTTTTGTAAATTATATAAAGTTTTGGGAGGAAACCTTTTCTTTTATAACTATATTCCTTTAATGATTTTCTCCTTGCAGAAGATCTATCATTTACTCTCTTTTCTGCTTTGCCGATTGTAACCTTATATGATATTACTCATTACAGATCAACATGAAGTACTTGCTTCTGGCCCTATTGAGGATCTTATAGCTCACCGGGAGCATAGGTAATCAGATTCTACATTTTATTATCTTTCCATAAATTTTAGTATTGAATAAGTTCTCTCTTATGCTTTAATTTTCATTAGATACCGAATCTCTGGATCTTCTTTGCTTGCGGCTATGGATCAGAGTTCACAGGTTCCTTATGGTGATGTCTTAAATGTTCAATCTGGTGATCAATCTCATGTTGATGGCAATGGACAGAATGATGGATCATATGCCAATGCTAATAGAGAAAAAATGAAAAACAATCTAAATTCATCCCTTTCAGCGATAAGTGATGAAGAAATTTCTAGAGCAGATGAAAGAAGTGGAAGAGTTGTTCTGCCGACAGTTGATGTGGCTGAAATTATTAGGCGTTGGACTCATGCATTACAGCGTATTCATAAACAGTCACTACATTTGGTATGTTGTTTTCTGCTATGGACTCATGTTATTTACTTCATGACTTCAAGTGGATAATTGCTTCAGAGATCTGATGGCTAGGTTCAAATTGAATATTTGCCAATGGATCTGAAATGAAATGCATCCCCTACTTTCCCTGTAAATTTGGACATTCGTTCATTGTATAACTTAAATAATTAAAGCTCTAAGGCTCTTAGATGCTAAGAGCTTTGCTGGTGATTAATTTTGTTGAAGAGAAGGCCTAGTGTACAAGCGATGATAGTAATTCTTAAGTACAGCTGCTCGATTGAGAATGAGAGAAGCATTCCATGACTGTATGTGGAAGTTTAATTACCATATCATTCTCTCTCTAGCTCTTTTTTGTTGGGGGAAAGAAGGGTGGTTTTTTTTTTTGGTTGTTTTGGTTTGGCAGGGTGGGGGGGCTCATTGATTTGTGACTGGATAGTTTTGTTCTTTTATAATAACTGGGAAGTTGTACAAGTTTTGTTGCTACAGAAGTGTCATTGTAGATTTTCTTGCTAGATGTCTTAATCCATCGTCTTTTTTCACCAAGAGGACTGGTAATTTACCTTAATTTTCTATCATATCAGTCCAAAGACCATTCTTACTTTAATGTGTAGACTTCCATGCTTGGGATGCTAAGCAATATGATCCTCATATATTCTGTTTAGTGAAAGGTTAATTATTGTAGTTATATCTCTTATGGTATCTGTTGGATTGTGTTAATCAATTCTGACATGTATAATGGAATGGTTATTTTTTAGGCAAAAGCTAATGATGGCGAGGGTCCAGAAATTTTACGTAGTTCTCATGATGGTGGCTCAGGTGGCCATGCTGAATCTTTAGCTGCAACTCTTGCTGAACATCAACAGCACTTGTCCAGCTTTCAGGTAACGGTTTCCTTGAGTTTTTTCCCCTCAAAGGCATGGTTTATTTGAGATAACTTTCTGGCATAAATATTAGGTGCTGAAAAAATTTCCTCGTTCTATATGCTATAGATGCTTATTAACCAACTGAAGGAGGTTGCTCCAACTATTCAAAAATCAATATCAGAATGTACAGAAAAAGTAAATAGCATCTCCTCCCGTCTGCCTCCATTGACTAAATGTCCCAGTCGTTCAACCTCACCTATTCAAGGGCATAGCTGTGGAAGGATGCTTGTAGCTTCACTCACCTTATTTATTTCATGTATATTGACGGGATAGTTACATCTTAAAAGGTGATAATTTTTTCCCTGGAATTATGCAGGAAAATGGCATTGATGATATTGGTGAGGTAACTTTAAAAATGTCTACTGCTCAGCTTGGCAAGGTTTCGGCCAGTTCTGCTTTGAAACTCCCACAATTATTTACTTTGACACCCAATTCTTCTGGAAAAGGTGGAAACATACAGAAGCGTTACAGTTCAACTTCTCAAACCAGTGAAGTAGAAAATCTTCCTGAAAGAAATAATCGCATGGATAATCTACCACAAGGTTTTCTGCATCTTGCTTGCTCCTCATTCTCCCTCTCCTGTGCAGGATTAGTTATTTTCTTAAGATAATTCCTTTTCCTGTAGAAAATCCTCTTGGTATTTTACGGTTTTGGTTGTGATGCCTTTTCTTCTATTGCAGATGGTGATTTTTCATATGTTCAGAATTTGAAGAAATCTGTCAGAGAAGCCGCTTTGTTAAAAAAATCTTTTAGTTCTGAACCATCAAGAGATAGTCATTCTGATGAAAATTCTGAGCACTTCTTTTTACCTTTGTCAGCATCTGGTTTCTCTCGTCTTGGGCCTGAATCTAAAGATTCTTCAATGAGTAAAAGATTGTTTGTATCTCAGATGGATGATTCTTTTTTTGAAGTCCGTGCATCTGATGGTCCTTTTGAGAGAAAGCATGGAGAATCATCTGAAACTTTGAATGATTTTGACTCACATCAAGCTAACGGATTTCTTTCAGCTGCTGATTCAAATAGTGCAATGTCTGTTGCGGACAGTTCATTTTTTGACTTTGTGGAAGATGACGCTCATGTCTTTTCACCACCTTTGCTAACAGATGCTTCATTGTTAGCGGATTCTTACGAGGACTTACTCGGTGCGTTGCTTAGCCCCAACTTTTTCAATCAATAAATCATATATTATTGTTCCTATCCCTTGGAGATCTTATTCTATTATTCAATGCTTTTCTTCTTTGATCCAAGTATATGGCATAATTCCCAAGTTTAGCCACAAGTTTTACGTTGCTTTTCACAACTGTTTGTGTCATAATAACAAGATGGACTAGATTGTCATTTTTCTGTTCCCCACATGGCCACATCTTAATGAAGGAAATGTTTTAATGCAATTTATTTATGGACTTTACCAGTTTCATTTCACCCTCCCCATTATCTTTCCTGTTCAATTGAGTCTGTTGTATTGGAATTACAAATTTCTCATTTCTAATTATGAGAACACCTACGTGTGGTATCTTCATATTTATTATATGCAAACCCTCTTTTAACTCTCCATCTAACTTTTACCCCGTCTTCCTTGCCCCACTCTTCAAACTTCAAACACAAAAAGATTGCTATTTTCACTTGTTTGTGCTGTGATTGATGATTAATTTTGTATTTATAGTGGTTATGCATTAGTTAGTTCTATTGCTACGTATTATTATTATATTTCACATATTATATACTGTTACGACTTTGATTCTAAGACTTTATTAATTTGTTAAATTATTTTGTAGCTCCACTCTCAGAAACTGAATCAGCCTTGATGGAGCATTGAAGTTATAGTTTGAGTAGGCTTTTTGTCACTCTCTTGGGGAAATACTGGTTGCTACGATGGTATTGGTTTCTGTTGCCCAGTTTACTTACTGCTGGCTGTATATTTTAGAATGATTGGTCTTCATATCACACTTTCCTCATTCCTCGTTGATGCACTGTGCAATTTACTCCTTGTTGGAACATTTAGTGGGAGGAGACGTGAATCAAATGGAAGTGCTTCGTGGACTTCTTACACATGCTTGGAATCCAAGCTTGTATCATATTGCATCTTGGCCTTGAGTTCCAGAAGCCGTGGACATTCAAGCGGTGGATACAGCAGGGAGGAAAGTTCCAATGTTATTTGTTAGCTAATTTTATCACCAAGTGAAAAAGTTATAGTTGCAATGGTTACAAGACAAAGATGTGATTGATCCCGCTTACACAATTCTTGATGGAGGCCTACAGAATTGTTATTTTCATCTAATATCTATCTGGGTCAGTAAATTGCCAAGATTTTTGGGATTATTGTAGATATGAGATTACAAATTTGTATCATCACATGTATTTGAAACCTGTATTTTGCAAATACAGCATTAATGAGAAGTAGTAGTCTGAAGTTTGAACTATTGGATTTGACTATTATAGTCCTTGAGTGCTTTGGGGAATTAGCTGATGGGAGCCAAGTTGATCTTTTTATTTGATCAAACATGTCTGATAATGGGCAATGATCCACACAAGAAAAGCCCCCCAATTTGATGAATCTCTCAACTCATATTTTTCTTTTTGTTGTCCTGCTTTGTATACACATTAGTTTTGCTGATTTTCAAAAACAAAAGTCATAAAACTAGTTAAAAAGAGCTGCCCATTTAAAACTAGTTAAAAAGAGCTGCCCATTTTGACAAAGTGCACTAAATTAGGTTATCTGATCCTTCACGTACGAGTTTGATTGACTTTGATTTTAGTTAATGAAATACCGTATTGTTTGACTATGATATGGATCATTGATTCCGATATTGAACGAGTATGCATCATTTTGATCATCCACTGCTAGTAGGAGAATTAATAAATAATTTCTTTGCATTATGATGTCCTTTCATTGCAAAGTGGCTTTTTGGTTAAGAATGATGAGGGAGAAAAAAGGTATTTGATATCTTACTAGTATCACTTTTCGTCTAAAAGTAAGATTTGTATTTTTAATAGAATATAATAATAATAATTTAATTATTCGAAGGTATACAAATAATTTAATTTTATATTTTAAATTAAATTAAGATTTTTATTACATACTTAGAACATGTTATATAAATGAAGTATAATTATTTTATTTAGAGATTTTGATATTTTAGTAATATTTTTATTTAACAAAAGATATGCATGTATATTCATATTTTCATAATAGTATATTAATAGTCTATATATTTAATTTTAAGTACATTAATAGTTTAAAATTAAAATTTAATTAAGAATTTAAACATATGTTATATACATGAAAAAGAAATTAAGAACAAACTCATCTTTAAAGTTATTGTCCATTAGTGAACCACATCTTAATCTTTACATAGTCATTTCTTTTGCATTTTTTTGTATGTCAAAGTATTAAGATTTTTTTTAACAGTTATGTTAATATAGTTTATTTATCATCTGATTTACAAGGTTGTTCTTTTTATTACCTAGTAGTCTTATATTGGTTTTCAGTTTGTTTAACGCTCTTTAGTGTTCGTCTTTTACATATTTTTTCTTATCTTTTATTTTAGATGTATTTTTGAAAAAAAATAAAGTTCTTTTTTGCAAAATTTAAGTACTTAAAGTGTTGTCATTTCTTTCCTCTATACTTGTTACTTGTTGTAGTTTTTCATATATATTTTTATGTCATATAGATTATTTTCATGTCTTTAAAATTCTTGACTTAAGTACATTTTTATGACTAGATTAATATGTTTAATTAACATTCACATTGTTTGTATTTTTCATCATTTGTAAGTATGCTTTTTATTTCTAGTTTTAGAACACGAGTATTCTCATCTGCTACGATGATTTATTATAAAATAAAAGCCATATGTTTCTCATGAGTATTTTTATATCATATAAATTATTTACTTATTTTTAAATTTTTTGACATGTATACATTGTTATTATTAAACTAGTATATTTAGTTGATATTCCTATTGGTCTTTATTGTTACAATTTTTAAACATGTTTCTTATTTTTAGTTTTGGAACATGAGTATTCTCATACGCTTAGATGATTTATTACAAAATAAAAATCCTATGTTCTTCTCTTCAACATGATTCGATTTTTTTAATTCTTTTCAAGATTTTTTTTCTCAAATTTTCATGATTTCGTTTGATTTTAGGGTCAAATTAAATTCTTTTTTGGTTAATATTGTTTTAATTAACTTTCTTATTCGTTTGTTGTTTTAAAAATGAGTTTATACTTCATTTTTTATCCATGTTTGTGAAACATCGGAGTAAATTTTTAATTAAATTTTAATTTTAAATCATTGATATATCTAAAATTAAATGTAAGAACTAATAATATATATTTATAAAAGTATGTATTAATATGTGTACATTTTGTTTAATAATATATCAAATAATTAATTATATAATTATCTTTCACTTATATCACTCGTCGAATATAAAATATTTAATTTAAAACATAAAATTTAACCTTTTATATATATATATATATATATATATATATATATATATATATATATATATATCTTAAAGTAAATAAGGAGTTCCCTTATATTATTTTAACTATATAAGTTATTATTATTACTTTTGATTAAAACGATACTATTATACTAAATTCATTTTGATTAAAAAGATACTACTATACTAAATTCATTTTTTTTGTTTAGTTGTCTGAAGAAACTAATATATTTCTCTTATATCAGTAAATTATGCACTTGATATGCACGTATATTTTAAAAAATTAGAATTAATAATTTAAAAATTAAAGAAATAATATTATATATTTATTTTTAAGGTAAATGGAGGAAAATTAAATTAAATTATAATTTTGTATCAGTTAAATAATTTCAGTACGTATATTTTAAAAATTCCATTTGTCTTTGGTAATTTTTATTTGCTTTTGTAATCTAATATTTAACACTATTTTATTTCAAAGCAATTAATTTTACCCAAAAATTCAAAACAATTAGTCCCTTATATTATAAAAAATATCTTTTATTTCCTTACATTTTGTAAAATATATTTAAAAATATCAAAATTTACTATTTATTTACTATTTTAATAGTTATATGATAAAAAATTAATTATTCATTCAATATTTTAATAGATTTTATGATAAAATACCGTAACAAAGATTCATTTTTATCATTTCCTTATTTATCAATAAAATAATGTACAAAAAAAATATTATTATTTTGTTCAAAATATTATTAAAAAATATTTTTTGTATCTTTCTTTAGCATTTGTTACAAATGTAAAGGAGCAAATAAAATTTTTTTTTCATCTAAATGATTCATTGACTTAATATAAGAGATCTGTCTAACATTTTACTATAAATATTATTTAGGTCTCCAAAGATTTATTAACTTCCTTTATTTTTATACTTTGAGAAGTTAAATAATCATTAGATTAAGATAAATACAACGCATATAATTTAAAGAGTGATGAGAAAAAAATAGTGAGTTCTTTCTTAAAAAAAGAAATCGTTAACACAACTATTTCGTAATTTATTCTCACACAACATTTGTAGGTCTATGTCACGTGAGAGAAGAGTACTGAATAATTTTATTTTCTCTTAGATAGTAACAATTTTTAATATCCAACAAATATTCATCAATTTGTTGGAGACAATGCATTGTAAAAAAAATCAAATTGCAAGCACACTACATAATTAGTTAATGAAAAAAGGGTAATAAAGAAGTCTCTTTAACCTACATTATCTTATTTCATTAATATATAAATGAATATATATATTTACCACATTCATTTTACAAGGTTATAAATATTTACTCTAAATATTTAATAAATAAAAGAAAAATTCATTTCATCACTTAAAGATTATGTGTCTTGCATTGACATCTCATAACAATTAAGTTCACAAGGATTAATCTAATACGGAAACTATGAACAAACTATAAATGTGTATGCAATTGAAAAAAAAAGATAAATTTATACAATGAAAAATTAATTAACAATCTTAATCCGTAAGTAGATGGATAACAAAATAAGAAGTATAAAATTAAGGAATAGGATTAATAAAAGGACATGATCATACAATATTATCAAAATAATTATTATTGTTATCTTCAAAGTAAAACAAGCAAATGATTGTAGATACTATTAAACAAAAAACAAATCATTGGTATATATCCATAAAGAATACAAATGAATATGTTGTAGTATATAATGAAGAGTAGAAAAGTAACATATCTTGCATTTTCTATTTTTTTCTTGTGGGATCGATGTGGAGAGAATAAGAAAGCTTTGTATGATGGTCATAAGAAGAAGTTATAGATTAATATTATGTAGTATAATATTGTAGAATTACTATTGTTGTTGTCTTCAAAATAAAAGAGCAAATGCGTGTAGATACTATCAAGCAAAAAATAAATCAATTAGTATATATACATAAAGAATATATATAAATATGTTGCAGTATATAAGGAATTAACAAGAAAAAAGTAACATATCTTGCATTTTCTTAGTATTTATATAATGAATAAGAAAGTTTTTTATGATAATTACATGAATATATTAGAGATGAATATTATGTAGTACATTATGAAGATGAGAAAATTAATATATTTTGCTTCGAGAAGAATAAAACAAAAAGATATCAGTATATAATAATCACATGAAGAGGCATGTTCCTATTAAATACCAATTAATTACATAAATTGGTAGTAAATTATAATAAAATATTTTAAATTGAGTGACAAAATTTAATATTAATTATCTTTATGGCATCTTAATTTTAAATTTTATTATTAAAACTTAGTATAAAATAAAAGATTATTTTATGACATGTAAACAAGTAAATAAATATAAAAACAAGCTTAAATTTGTAATAAAAATTAATATTAACCTGTTTGTATATAAAATAAAAACAAATATATATTTTCTTTATTTTGAGGGTATTAAAAATAAAAAATCATATATAAATAAAGATTATATTATGTAATTATAAACAAAATATAAGAGAGAATGCGTTGATAGATTGATTCATATTTGTGCAATTAATTCATGTATGCTTGTTACTTAATTAATATATTATGATATCATATATAGGGAGCTCTTTCTATATTCTAAAAATTATATTCTATGTGTACGGGCTTTAAATAGAATGAAAATTTTAGGTTGAAATGCATACATACGTAAATAGATAGAGTTAAAAATAGAAGAGAAAGAGATAGGGTAATAATGGATAAAAACATTACAACTTTTGGAGATTGTTATAAAGCTCCTTAATTTAAGGAGCAAATTAAGGAGCAAAACATGGAGTAAAATATGGAGCAAAACAAGGAGTAAAACATGGAGCAATTCATTGAGCAAAATAAGGAGCTTAATTCAAGGAGCAATTAAAGTCGTGTTTTGCAAAGATTCAACATGGGCGATGCCAAGCCAGTTAGCACACTCTTGGCCAGTCATTTTCGCCTATCCAAGGATCAGTCCCCTCAAACAGAGGAAGAGAGAGAATTCATGGCTAAGGTTCCTTATGCCTCAACCATTGGAAGTTTGATATACGCAATAGTCTGTACGAGACCAGACATTGGCCATGCAGTGGGAGTTGTTAGCAGATTTATGTCAAATCCAGGGAAAACTCATTGGGAAGCAGTCAAGTGGATTTTGAGGTATCTGCGAGACACCACAGAAAAGTGCTTGTACTTTAGTAAAGGAGAGTTAAAAGTACAAGGATATGTAGACGCCTTGAGACTTTGGAGGTGAAGTTGATCACCAGAAGAAGCACTTCTTGGTTATATATTCTTGTTGGAACTACAATTTGTTAGTTGGATGTCACAAATACGAGAAAATTGTCACCCTATCCACTACAAAGTGAGTATGTAGCGATGGTGAAGCTAGTAAAGAGATGATATGGCTTCAAGGTTTGTTAATTGAGCTGGGATTTAAACAAAAGAAGAATGTTCTGCATAGTGATAGTCAAAGTGCAATACACTTGGCGAAGAATTCAGCATTTCATTCTAGAACAAAGCATATTGGACTTCTTGGGTGTAATTGGGTTGTGAGTTGTGAGTGTTGTAAACACCTTGTGTAATTTCTCCTCTTTCAGTAAAAAGATCTGCAGTAGGTCCGGAGACGTAAGCAAGATTGGCCGAACTCCGTTATCAAATTTATGTGTTATTTTTCTATTCTTGCTTTCTCATAAATCTGAGTTATCGAGAATTTGCATTATTTCCCAACAACAACAACTATAATAAATAGAAAGTACTTAGACTTACAGTTCTTGTTGCTGAAACGTGACTCAAACTTCATAAATTATTTGAGTATAATAGTTGATCTTTGGCTTGATAATCCAAAAATTATTGGTTATATATTAGTATCTTGTTTATATTTTTTTTCCTATTTATTTTACATCTAATACATACGATGATTTAAAATTATTAATAAAAAATAATATTTTAATCTTTATATTAAAAATATAGAATTATTATCACAAATATACCTCAGGTTTTACGTTTCTTCAAAATTACCCTTAAATTTTATTTAATATCAAAAATGCCCATGAACGTTATCAGCGTTATATCTCCGTTTAACATTAGGGGTAAAATGGTATTCTCACACTATACATATATCACTCCCGCGGGATAAAAAATCAAAAATACTCCCGAGTTTTGAATATCTTCAGAAATATCCTTAACGTTTAAAAAAAGCTACAATATCCTTGAGGTTTAAGATATCTTCAAAAATACCCTTATTATTTAATAGAAGTATCAAAAAGTCATGAAAAATCAAATCAATATTTGAAAAATTCTTTTCTATCCCTACCTATATAGTTTTTTTAATATTATCACAAATATCTTGAGGTTTTATTTTTTTTTCAAAAATACTCCTACTATAATAATTAATTTAACTTTATCAAAAATACCTTTGTTATAATAATTAATTTAACTTCATCAAAAATACCACTGCTACAATAATTAATTTAACTTCGTAAAAAATGCCCCTATTATAATATTTAATTTATCTTCATCAAAAATACTCCTACTTTTCAATAACACAATATAAAATATTTTCCAAAAACATTTAACTTGATATTATGTGCTTTATTAACTTAATTTATCTTCAAGGATATTTTTGAAAAATATTTTATATCGTGTTATTGAGAAATATGGGTATTTTTGACGAAGATAAATTAAATATTGTAGCAGAGAAATTTTTGATGAAGTTAAATTAATTATTGTAACAGAGATATTTTTGATAAACTTAAATTAGTTATTATAGCAGAGGTATTTTTGAAGGAAAGTAAAATCTAAAGAGTATTTGTGATAATATTCTCAACAATAATATTTAAAAAGCTATATAAGCACGGGTAAAAAAGACTTTTTAGATATTGATGTGATTTTTCACGATTTTTTGATGTTTTTGTTAAATAATAAGAATATATTTGAAGATACCTTAAACCTCAGGGATATTATAATTTTTATTTTTAACGTTAAGGGTATTTTTAAAAATAATTTAAATTTAATAAATAAAAATAATAAATGGAGGATACAGTTCCATTATTCGGATACTGTAGAGGGTAACTATTCATTTGATTCATTAAATACCTTCCCATTTATTAGTGGTTCTGGTCTAATCATTAACTTCATTTTTTTTTATTCTTTTCTTTTTCATTTTTAATAACCAAACTGAATTAATAATATAATTGTCTACTCGTTAATATTGAGGGCAGGTTGGACTTTTTTTTCAATAGTTAAACGAACTCTTTTATAATAAACTAGTTTTGGATCGGTGTATTTGTACGGATCGGTGTATTAATTTTAAAAAATATATAAAAGCATCGATATTTAAGTAATAATAATTAATATTATTTTAAAATTCTTTATTTTGAAAAAAAATTAATTATAATTTTCTTTAAGATGGATTTATTATGAAAATAAAAAAATTGATATTTAATTCCTTTACGTCTTATCAATTATTTAAGTTTAATAAATATATAAAGTATTGATATTTAAGTAATAATTAATATTATTCTAAAAACATTTATTTTGAAAAAAACTTTAAATATAATTTTTTTTATTTTAAGTAGAATTTACGTTACAATGTAAAAAATTGATATTATAATTTCTTAGAAAATTAGGTGAAATATTCTTAAAATAAATTAATAATTATTTTAAAAAAAAATTTAATTAAAAAATTATTCAAATTTTATAACAAATTATTTCGATCTAATTTAAATAATTAAAATAATTAGAGAATGAAAATTTTGTTTAAGTTTAAAAGAATTTTTTTTTTAAATTTGGATAATATTTTTAATTAAATATTAATTATATATATATATATTTATTAAAAAATATAAAGATGTATATTATATTTTATTATTTTTAATGAAAAATTAGATAAATATTAATTTTATCTTTAGTTAACATATTTCTCATAAATAAAAAAAATTAAATAATATTTTTTTTTCGAACAAGAGAATTAAAAACATAATTTTTAAGCTAACTAAAGGACCTTAAAGAAAATATTATCTGGTCAATTCACCGTAAATTAAAGGAGTCCATATAATTGCCTGGTTTAACATGTAATTCATTGGGTTTATTAAGATTAATGTCCCCGACAGCACAGATCTTAGTTAGTTTTTTTTTTTTAATTTACCAATTTAGTGTAACTGGGTTACTTTATTATTTTTTATTAGTCTTTTTATCATGAAAAATAAGAACGATTAAATTTTAAAATTTTTTAATTTAATTTTTTATTAATTTTATAACCATTGATGTAAATTAATAAAGAAAACCTATTAAAGTTATATCTCTATAACAATTAAGAAAATAAGAGAAAAATAAAAAAAATAGATATTTATTCTTATGGTGTTAATTTGAACACAAAAAGATTAAAATACTACAAAAAAAAATAAAAATAAATTAAACTACTCTTCTCGACGTAAGTAAAACGGGATTAGGTAGTGAATGATACTATAATTTTAAGAAAGTTATACAAAAAATATTATATTTTTTAAGATTATAATAGAATTCACGTTGTTTTTAAATAAGTAAAATTTAATCTACAATAATCATAAAAAAAATTAAATTTATCAAGTTTAATTAATATAAATAAGGTTTTTTAAAAAAGAAATAATAAAAATATTATTTTATAATTATTAGTTATTGTATTTTATTTTACATTTTTAAACTTACTTTTTATTGGTATCAATAGAAAAATATTAATGGTACATGCACGTATAATTTTAATCCTCAATGTAACTTTATTAAGTAATAAGAGTTTTACCTAACTAAAACACCTGTCCTATTGGGTGGGCGCTAATTCAGGCGTATCATTTAAAAAAAAAATTACTTGGAACGGTACATTAATTAAACATACATAAGCTTTTGAAGGGTATGTTAGGTAATTCAAACACCTACGTGTTATTTAAATCTTTACATTTTGAAAGTATTGGACGGACGGAGTGAATGAATAGGTGTTCTATTTAAATAATGAATTTAATTTATTTATTTTAAGTAAATCAGCTTCTATCCCTATAATATAAAAAATAAAATAAAATAAAATTATGCATCATTGGCATATTACTTGAAAAAATTATATGGTGTCAACGTATTATTTTACATTATATTATTATTTTTAAAATAATTATATTATTCATTCATTAATTCTATATCTTTTATATATATATACAAGTAACAGTGTTATTAGATATTGAAATATTCAAGTCTACGTCTAGTTCATCAGCAGCTCATCTCTCCTTGCATCCAATGAATCATTCTTTAAAGCTTTCCCTTAGGAAACAAACTATTGAAAAGTATAATTAATTACAATATATAATTACAGTATAACCTTGATTTATATAATATTTTTAAATAAATGGAGCATGTGACTAAGTTCCTGTATACATATAAGTTCCATACGTTAATTGAGATGAATTATTTTTAGTTAAATCAAAAACTTCTAAGCAAATGACATCATTGTTGAGATGTGATCGTATACATATTTTAAAAATAATAGATTTAATCAACTAAACTACACCAAAATTCAGTAAATTGCCTACTACACAACCTAAGTTTCAACTATTATTAATATCATTTATTGAATATTTACCCAATAAAAATATTAAGAACTTAAATAAATTCTCAAACTCAAATTTCTAATATTTATAAAATTTATACTATAGGCTAAATAAAGAAAACAATCTTTATATTGATTAAAAAAAATCAATATCAATTACCACATCATAACACACAATACATCCCTTCATTTCACCCCATTCGTGAGTAAGGTACTCTCACCATTTCATGTTCAATAAGAGAAGAGTTTATGTATGTTTTCTCTATTTTGAAAGTAACTCTTTAATATTATATTCTCGCTACTAAAAACCTTAACATTCTCGTTAAACTTGTCGTGTTTTTCTTACCGCATATTATCAATATTACTACAAGACTTCAAGTTCAAATTTTCACCAATATTTATTTTTCTCTTAACGACGGTTACAATTTAACTTTGAACAAGATCTCCAATCAACTTGTATAAATTATATTACCGTTTTTCTTTCATAATAACCAATAAATTTTTACTAACCTTCGTAGATTCATACTTACCCAAAAAACCATATCTCAAGGTATCTAGTCTACTTAACAAAACTTAGTTCTTCCTTAAGTTAGGTACATGTCTCACATTAATTAATATTTGAACAACTCCATTAATCTTTATCTTTATAGTACCTATAATACTTACCTTACTCATTGAACCATTTGACATTTAACCAACATATATTTTCATAATACCAATACCAATTATCTCGATCATTGAACCATTTGGCATTTAACCAACATCACAAGGATTATACTTATCAAACAACTCCTTATTTGCACACATGTAAAATAAGTAAGTATAATTTAAAAATTAATCATCTAGAAAGTCTTCGCCAGTTGTCACAAAAATTACATAATTTTTGGCATTATAAGTTTTAGTTACCTTTATCCTTTTAACACATTATCTTTTCTTTCTATCAAGGTCTCTTATGGTCTTCAACATTTCTTTATAATAACTTTTGATGTGTCATTTCTTATGTTAATAAAAAACACTCAATATCATGTTTTTGATAAGATTTGAACCAGTTTTCATCCATACTTAGATATCTCTTCCAAGATATACTTATTCTAATATTTGAGCTTTTTCTTGAATTATCATTTGTAACATAACGATCTCCAGGTGCAGAATTAAATAGTCATATATCATTACCAATTTTAAAGAGAGTTGTTAACATTTCACCTATTGTTAATGTGTTATTCACTCAATCATTAAAGATAACAATAAAGCATTAGACTAAGTAACGAAGACAACAAAATTATTGTTTGATCTTCATCTTGTATCTCGACATCAACTCGCATCAATTCAAAACATATTGTCTGAATCTATTTACATGACATTTAATATCTCTGTGTTCATCCATCTTCAATGTATGATTCTTCAAATGCACCTTAAGAATCTCTTTTTACACTCACGTACCTTTAACATCTCTATTTCAAGTCTTAATCCTTCTTGTTGTTATATCTTCCTTGTACCAAATTTTTCCATCCATTAGCTCTAATACTATTTGATGGAAATAACAAAAAAACAAAAACAAAAATGCAAACACAAAAGCAAAAATAACAAGAACATAATAAATTATTGTGGTTCAGTAAATTTCCTAGTGTAGACACTATAATGGTTCATGTCAGATTTGAACTAAGTCACTCAGGAGCAATTTGAATCAAGCCATTTCAGGTTATTTAGGTTCGATTTGATTTGAGTAATATCTATAACTCTAAAAAACATAACTCGTTGACATATTTGATTTTATTTTTTTGTACATTTTTTAAATGCAAAAGGTAATACTATATTTTTATGTAATTGAAAAGGGCTTAAAGTATACAAAAGCAAATATGTGAACTATATGTAAGTAAAATTATTAATTATATAATTATGTGAAATGATGTTAGTTAATAAAAAATAAATTAACTAAGCAGATATATTATTATTATATCACAGTGATATTTACAAAGAAATTCATTGACATTTTTAGATGTAGTAATAGATTTCAATAATCTTTTGGATAAAAATTCA
This sequence comes from Hippophae rhamnoides, assembly GCA_033030585.1. NCBI lineage: Eukaryota > Viridiplantae > Streptophyta > Magnoliopsida > Rosales > Elaeagnaceae > Hippophae > Hippophae rhamnoides. Next base: position 11,420,318 of record CM065430.1, read on the forward strand.
AATGTTTTTAATAAAGTATTCTCTAAATTCTACTTGAATAAATAGAACAAAGAACTTTAATAGTTAATAAATTTTAAGACTCTTAATAAAAAAATTATTTAAGAATATTTATAATCAATAATATATATTATAAATTTGAATAACATCAAATTTTATTTTATTTATAAAAAATTTAAAATCAATAATATCCACTAGATGATTCGTACAATGCCTATAAAATAAGTCTTAAGAAAATGCTAACATATACGTGATTTGTAGAGTAACTTTATCCGAAAAGGAAAAGATAACTAAATATTATAATTGGTTAACTTAAAAAAATAGTAAAAAAAATAATAATGAGTGGTTACTCAATCTAACCCATTTTTGACACAAATAATGTATGCTCCAAATTGTTTATAATGAAATTGATATTATCCCGATCATTTTACCTTACTTATTAAATCAAATTGAAATCTTTAGTCAAGTCTATGCCCAAAGTTTCAAATTCCACTAATAACACTTTTTGAATACAAAAATCTTAGCCAATACCTAATACACTATATATCCTAAAAATAATACTAAAAATTCAAATAAACTTTCAAACACAAAGTGCCATTATACCCTAAATCTATCTCATTCACACTAAATAGATAAAGTTTAAGGGCTTCATTGTTACTCAAATTATGTCTTCATTGATATAAAAGTTCCCAAACTCAAAAAATTTAACATTTTTGTCCATAAAGTTATTATGTTATACTTAAAATTCTTAAAATATTGTATTCTATTATACTCATGTTTCAAAGAACTAACTATGACATATTAATCACACTAGTGTCTTTTTTAATTTAAAATTTAAATATTTAAATATAATAAATTGAGGATAAAAAAGTTAGATTTTATAATTTGATGAATTTTTTATCAATAAGGACATAATTTAAGAATCATGAAGTCAATTCTCCGATAAAGAAACTCAAAATAACATAATTAATTTGTTATGAGTCATGTGTTTTTATATTTCCTTGGGATCATCTATGCCAGTGAGCCAAAGTTATTAGTAGTGGTATATTATATTTCGTTATGTTTACTTTTATAAATTAGATAAAGTTGGTTATGTTGTCACATTATACAAGATTATAATAATCTCCTTGGTCATACGAGGATGGCTTCTCGCTTTAGTCACAGTGCCTTCATCATATTTCATTTTCAGGGAAGATAATATATGTACTAAATGCCTCTCTTCACAAGCTCCATTGTCATGACCACTTGGTACTGGGAGATTTCATTTTTTATGACGTATTTTATATGATATGATTGTAATATGATTTTTTTAAGAGAAAAACAAGAATAAACGATCCAACAAAAAAATTACATTGTTGGGATGATATTAAATATAATTTATTAGATATATAATTGATATGAAAAATTATTTATGTTGATATTAGTTTTATTAATATATATGAAATTTTTTTAAACATGATCAAGAATCAAGGATTAATACGTTCTTGTTTAAGCATAGGTTATATTGATTTTAGTTATTTTTTTACATTTCAATATATTTTGGAGCTACCCTCTCCATTTTGATTTAATAAAATTTGTGTTGGGTGAGTTAAATGATTAATGTGCTACATATGTGCCACCTCCTCTTTATCCACATACTTCGTCAAATAATGAAAGAACATTTCCTTGAAACCACCCTCCCCCCTTTTAGCGCGTTTCTTACACCTTATGTAGTTTTTGTTTTTTTAATTACAATTTTAACCTTTTACTCCATCATAAAAGTTGGATTTGCCCATGTGAGTTTGGACTCATCAGGTTTTTGGTCATATCAGTTGCTTTCTTCATCTGAGTGACTCAACATTAGGAACAGTTTTTGAGGTTAAAAATTGAATCTTTGAGAAACTTAAAAGGGAAAGCAAAAGCAAGTTAAGAAGGAATATGATAAAAAGATGAAAAGAATTATCGTTACAAGAATTAATAAAAAATAAAAATTGATTTTTAGCTAAGCGATCATTCAACTCCATCACAAATATTATAGCTAAAGAACAGCCACGGATCGCCGTTTTTCTTTCTGCACTGGATTTCTCTTCTCCTCCATGGCTGGAGCTGTTGAGCTCCTTCTGTAAGTTTCTTCTATTAGGTTCGTCATCTCCTTTAAACTCTCGTTTTGCTTCTTTGATTATAATTTTTTTTCTCTTTGCATGTGTCAAATATTAGCTTGATTTATTTTAAAATATTTTGTTACTCTTAGTGGAAAATGCTATATGGGTTTTGTAGATCGTACCCAGATCTTATCATATTTTGATCCACCTTATTAGCTTGTCAATTCTTGTGTAAAAAGGAAATTCATGGTGGCCTTTCGTTTTCAAAGGTTAAACAAAGTCAAAGTCTGTAAAGCTTAATTATAGAGTACGAATTTGGAATATGTTGGTCTCATTTGATTTGGAATTTCTTTGGGCATCTGGGTTTCTTAATTTAAGTCAGTATGTCATAATTTTGGGTCTTAAAAGGCAGGCTCTATAATTGTTACTCTCCCGAAGATTAAAGGAAGAAACCAATTTTTCTGTACTTTTTAATTGATTACAAATTGAAAATATTTTTTTCTTAATTGTTACTCTCCCTAAGATTAAAGGAAGAAACCAATTTTTCTATACTTTTGAATTGATTACAAATTGAAAATAATTTTTCATTGTAAGTTCGATTACTCTTTATGCTAGATTTTCCTGTCACTTTAAAGTGAGTTTTGACGCTTCTTTATTTTCTGAAACTTTCCAGATTGGATTGCAACATTTGCTTTAAATGGTGCTAAGGTGGTCATATCCGTGAAGACAAAGAAGATAAGGACCTCAAGAGTTGGACTCTCTTTTTTATTGAACTGCTATGCTGGAATGATTTTGGTTTTGATGCATCACGGTTTCTCATAGTTTACTTAAGTTCTGTTTCTCGTCCAACATTGATGCTCTATTTGCTTTAAAAGATTTTAAGCAGCTCTTTCTTGCCATTTGAGTTATGATCAAAACAATACTTAATAAGTTCCCTCGTAAGCCCTCTAAGTCGGCTGAAAATCGTGGAGGAGGGTCCTCTACTTCTTCAAATCCTTATGCAACTTCAAAAAGTGAAGATTTAGCAAATAGCAGGTTTAGAAACCAGGGTAATACTACATCTTTGTCAACCCTAAATTCTACATCTAATTTAACAGCAGGTTATGGAAACAGGCTTAACCAGGCTGTGAATTCTAAGTTTAATGGGAATTCACTGGCTTCTTCATTTGAGGCATTGCCTAGCTTCAGAGAAGTTCCGACTTCGGAGAAGCAGAACTTGTTCATTAAAAAGCTTAACTTGTGCTGTGTTGTATTTGATTTTATCGACCCAACAACGAACCTTAAAGAAAAGGAAATCAAGCGGCAGACACTGGTTGAGCTTGTTGATTATGTTGCTTCTGCCAATGGCAAGTTCCCGGAAACTGTCATTCAGGAAATCGTTAAAATGGTTTCAGTAAATTTGTTCAGAATACTTACTTCTCCACCCCGAGAAAATAAAGTGGAAGCCTTTGATTTGGATGAGGAGGACACTGCGATGGACCCTGCATGGCCACACTTGCAAATTGTGTATGAACTCTTTCTAAGATTTGTGGCATCGCCTGAGACAGATGCAAAGTTGGCCAAGAGGTACATTGATCATTCTTTTGTGCTCAAGTTGTTAGACCTTTTTGACTCAGAAGACCCCAGAGAGAGGGATTGCTTAAAAACACTTTTGCACCGCATCTATGGAAAGTTCATGGTGCACCGTCCATTCATCAGGAAATCAATCAATAATATCTTCTATCGTTTCATTTTTGAGACTGAGAAACATAATGGAATTGCAGAACTGTTAGAGATTCTTGGAAGTATAATCAATGGCTTTGCTCTGCCCTTGAAAGAAGAACACAAACTCTTTCTTGTTCGGGTTCTTATTCCGCTTCATAAACCAAAATGTATACCTATGTACCACCAGCAATTATCTTATTGCATTACACAATTTGTGGAAAAAGATTGCAAACTTGCTGACACGATTATACGGGGTTTATTAAAATATTGGCCTCTTACTAATAGCTCTAAGGAGGTCATGTTCTTAGGTGAGCTGGAAGAAGTTCTAGAAGCAACTCAGCCTGCAGAATTCCAGCGATGTATGGTACCCTTGTTTCGTCAAATTGGTCGTTGCTTGAGCAGTTCACATTTTCAGGTGTGTAGTTTTCCTAGTCTCATCTGTTTTCTTCTCTTTCTAGAATTCCATTAAGGAATGAAACTTTATATGAATGGTCCTTACAGTCACATTTCGTTTCATACATGTATGTTGAAGGAATGGAGAAAACAAAATATGGATACAAAGCAAGTGTATCCAGATTTATGGCACATTTGCTTATCCATAATGCATATATGAGAATGATTATTTCAATAATCTGAATGCAAAGGAGTAGAAACAGGAGATAGTAGCTACTAAAGTGTGTATTTTTATGGAAAGTCTTGTTAACCAGAGAATTAATTATTAGTATAAGGATATATTCAATTGTTTTCAAAGCATGATACCGAACATGCATGCAAAAATATTACGTTTGTGTATGTACTTGTGTTATAGTGACTAAAGTGGATGTGTTTGCTCATTCAGAATCCTCATCAGGTATCATTTGCTAAAGAAGATTACAATTACTTTTCATTGCAGAAATTGTGGAGCTCATCTATGTTTGCAGTGCTTTTTAAGCTTTTCGCTGACTTTTTAATTTGTAGAAAGTAATATTTCCGTTGTTTTGGTGGGATAAGCTCATAATTCCATTTCTCAATCACCTCATGTTTGATGAAAGATATAAGCACTTTTTCACGGCTTTGTTTTGTCCCCTTATCCTTGCAAAGTTGAGCATCGCAGTTTTATGTCAATATAGTTTTTCTTGACATGAAAATTCAAGTTTCTGGGAAAGCATAGAATTTAACATCCTGGATCAATTGGTACTCCTTACAGAGGACAAGTCAGAAGTATCATGTTATCCCTGTCTTCAAGCATAAACAAAAACATCTATTTAAATGTCATAATGGCGTCTGCCTATGGTCTATCGTTTTACCGTTGCAATTTTTTTTTAATTACCAAATGTTCCACCTCGTTAAGTGTTTAAGAGTGTTTAAACGCTATATTGAGTGCATAATTGATCTTTGATCATGTTTGTTGAAGCAAAAGGATGCTGCTGGTATTGCTTGGCTTGGAGTTTATATGGGTGATAGTTGTCTTCTTTTGTATCTTTGTTTCTGTTGTGTTTTTTGAGATTACTTATGCTATTGTTTACTCTTTCTAAGAGTTGAATGTTAGTACTTTTATTGCTTTGCTTGAGAATAGGAGAAAAAAGAGAAAGAAGAAAAACAATCAGGGATCTTTGTTAGAAGGAAACTCTCTTTGATTACCTAAATGGCCACTTGGATCTGGATAGGTTGCTTGAAGTGGCTGTTGTTGGTCCATGCTGGATTGTTTCCTTAAATGAAATTTACTTGTCCTTGAGCTAGTCATACTTAAGCTTGAGCTCCTAATACTACAAGAGTAATTGAAGAAGGAGCTGTTAAGGTTGTTGGAAGGTTATGGTTTCTTATTGTTTTTTCAAGTTTGCTGGATAGTTTTTTATTGTGCTTGCCTGTTGCCTTTATGAATGAAGTGTATCATTTTTTTGATAAAAAATGTTTGTTATGTGATTAAGAAATCTGTTTCTACTTGAAAATAAATGATGAGTATTGGATGTGCTTAAATTTATGGTAGTTTTGAAGATAATGAAGTTTATTCTTCTTCAATATTCAGGTGGCTGAGAGAGCATTGTTTTTATGGAACAATGATCATATTGAGAACCTGATCAAACAGAATCGCAAAGTTATTCTGCCTATCATTTTCACTGCATTAGAGAAAAACGCTAGAAGCCACTGGAACCAAGCTGTCCAAAGTTTGACACTAAACGTCCGTAAGATATTCTCTGATGTTGACCCTGAGCTTTTTGAGGAATGCTTGCTCAAGTTTAAAGAAGATGAAGTACAAGAGAAGGACATGAATTTAAGACGGGAAATGACATGGAAACGCTTAGAAGAAATTGCAGCAAAGAAAGCTTCGAGCAATGAGCCAGTTCTAGTGTCCCCAAAATGTGCCACTAGGAGGTCTTCTGGATAGTGAATTGGAGATTTTCATGTCATCATAGCAATCTTATATACAACTGGTATGAAAAGATTTTGTGAGATGCAAGCAATTACTTGTTGATCCCTTTGGTTGCTAACCTTCCAGATTTTGGTTTGTCAAGTGATAGAACTGCAGGTTCAAAGATGCATTCTTCAGGGTATAAGAAGCCCTATTTGGAAAAGTAGGTGGGTTGTATATATCATGTATGATCATGTGGAGAAGAAAAGGGAGTTTTGCATCATCTTGCCGATTTTAAGACTGGTTAGTCAAGCTGGTCATTTTGTCATTGATGTCAGGAAGGTAACAGAAAATGGTTGAATTTGGTCTATCTCTGATTGGTTGTATGTATCATCAAAGTTTGTTCTTTTTGTGAACGATCTCCACATAAAAACCTCAATTGGATGGGATTAGAATATCACATAAATTGCTTTCATCTTTGTGTCTGAAACACCGGAAGTTCACTGAGTTTGCACATGAATTGCTAGTTGCTACCTTCAATTCAAGCATATGAGTTGCATAATTCCCCATGAGTGGCTCTAGCTGCTAAGTTCTTCACTCTTTTGAGAAATATTGGTTTCTTTGGGCGGATTTATAATCTAAAGCTCATGTATTTATCTCACAATTAGACAGAGTCATGTATTTATCATTTGAAAAGATAAATACAGAGCTGATTACAATTTGAAAGAGAGAATAAAAGGCTGGGAAATTACATAAAATAAGACCCCGAAACTTATAAAACATAAAATAGTAAATTAATAATATTTAACAAGTATTAAATGGTCAATAGTTTAATTTAAATGTGTAACTTTATAGGTTGGGTTTTTTTTTCAACCGTAAAAATATATTTATTAGTGTTATTTTTATAATTATAAGTTTTTGAGAGTTATTTTTTTTTTAATTAAGAGATTAATTAAACTTTTCACCTCAAATGTGATGAGAACATAGTCCCTTTATCAATCAATGTCATTACTTTCTAACAATTTTTAATTACAGTTACAGAATGCTAATCTAGATTTTTCACTTGTTGGTATGTTATTCAAAGAGTAATAATATATATATTAATTTGTTATATGTATAGTGAAATGTGAATGTTGGTTTAAGTAATTGTAGAACTACTTTCAAACAAGGTCTCAATTATATTGTAAAATATGGATTGTTGCATGCATCATATTAAAAGCATTTTTTTATTCAAATTATCTTTAGATATATGTTAGAAAGGAAGGTGAGAACTTGAAATGGCTATTCTGATTATGAAGAGGTCTGGAATGATTATTGTACAACTTGTTCCGATCACCTTTTTTAGCTTTTACTGTTTTTTATTATAAAAACCCGTAAAAGGCATGAGTTTTTATTGGAACAAGAAGATCAAATCTTCCAGCAAAATGAACACCATGAACTGGATGACTCGGTTCTTGAAGATTCAATGCAAAAATGTCCCAAAATTGCACCATACATATGTGAGACATTACGTAAATCCTTACATAATTTTCCAAGTTTTACACAAGCGATTTCCGCAATTTTTTTTTTAGGTAAAATAATATTATTGGGAAAGGGAAGGGGAATTGTGAGATTTATCCTGCTCTTTGATATATTTAGTTTCTTTTTGCTAAATTATAGGATATATTCAATTAATTGAGTAGTTTGATTATTTTCAAATTATAATTTATTTATTTTTTGAATTTTATCTCCATATTGTTTTGTTTGGGGGATCTTAATTCCAGCAATAAGACAAAAGTTATAATGAATGTCTTACAAATAATCTAATAATATGGTGGAAGTATATTGAAACGTTGTTCAATTGTTCTTAGCATCCTAGGGTTTTATTTTACCTTAGTAAATAGCAGACTAAGATAATTACATCTAGAAAGAAACGTAAATTTACACTTCTTTTTAGAAAAAAGACCGAAATATATCATTAAATTATTATATTTTTGAATTATTGTATTTGTATATTATTTTATTAGTCTTCATTGTACATCATCACATGCATGTCAAAAAATTCATGTTAAAACCACCGTAAGCACCTCATGGTTACATCTAACATTTATTAACCCAACATTGACTCTAACCTCTATTAGGCACTTTCCGTTTTGGATTAGGGTTGCTTTGGCGAATTGAGGGCATTGTTATCAATTAATATTTCTCCAGTGAAGTCAAATTTCTCCTGTGCAATTTGAGATTAGGGTTCCTTCATTGAAATTCCTGTTATAGCACCAAAAATTTCTTGAAGGTCTTCGACATTACGACTATGGACCAAATAAGAATGAGTCCTCGATGTCTTTGTGGGATTTCATGCAATAATTTTATTATTGGGATGGATGATAACCTTGAAATGAATTTTGGGATTTTTGTTTTGTTTTGTTTAATTCTTTTTCTTTTTTTCTTTTTGTAATGAATAGAGATTTAAAAAAAAATAAAATTATGGCAGTAACATAATTGTTTGCAGTAAGTAACATAGGTTTATAATATGTAGTTGACTTTATGTTACTTAAACAATAATCTCTGTAATTTTATTTCATTATTGAGTTTGAAACATGTTTGGTATGATGAAATTGATATCTAATGTGTGCAAATGTGTACTGAAATAACATGTTTATAAACATAACACACATCGTATTGCATTAATAACCCGTTAGAACACATGAATGGCCACATAATAAATCAATAAGCTCCCATTTTTTTTATATGTTAAAGTTCTATTAACCAGGTCTACCACCCACTTATTCATCTTAATATCATTAACTTCATATTTCTTCTTTCTAGAATGCTCTGCATGTAAAAGTTCATACAGGTGGATTGAATTTTCCAAAATCGTCCTAATTATTGGACAAATCCCATTGGTCCAAGTTTCATCTTGAACTCTTTGTACTCATCATTTTCATTATGTAAATTTGATCATCTCCAACATTGTTATGATGAGTTTTTCATTTGTAGGTAAAATGCATGAATTCCAGCACACACATACTGTTCACTAATATGTCTGATTTCACAAATATCTTGAAGTGAGATGTTGACTAATTTTTAGTTGGTTTTGCATCCAACCACTCTCATGCTTCAATAGAAAGTTTTCATCTCATCAGTAAATGAGGTTATAGTTAAAGCCCTAGTGTCATGATCTGCAGTAGGACTCGCGGACCTTTACACCTAACATATGCCCATAATTGTTGTTAGCTAAACCTTTTTTTTTTTAAGTTACTCCATAAATATCTTACACACATCTTATATTTAAATTCTTCAAAACAATTGACCAAGAGCAGTGACCAATCTCTTTTGTTTATCAATAGCAAATTTCGATTCAAAATTGTTCTCTATTTCCAAGTTTTTCTTTCAACAACATCAGAAACCATTCCCATGTCTCTGTACATTTTGATCCCATCATAGCATATATAGGCTACTGTGTAGATGAAATTATTTCCATCAATTTAAATTGCACTAAGAAGTTGAACTTTGTAACATGTCTTCAAAAAATAACCATATAACCTAATTAATGGTTTACACCATTGAAGGAACCCTTTTTATTTGCATCCCAACGAATATTAATCTTTTGGAACCGTGGCTATTCTTATCATTCAATTATGTTTCAATCCTAACAGTTGTCCCTAGATTTGTTACTTTCACTGATTTAACATAATCCTACAACTTCCCATATTAATATGTTTTTCATACATGCCATCAATTTCTTTCCTAGCCTTTTTGTTTTCCATGTACAACCTTTCTCTAGGAATTGTAAGACCATAGTACTATTTTGCATTGTCTATCGCACTTTCTTTGAATTCTTTAGGATTTTTTTCTAAAGTCTTGAAGAAACCCTTTTGTTATTCGATCAGAATTTATACATTTTGTTTCCCTAGTAACTTGACATGAACATTGTAAGTGACAAGTTACAATATGAAATATCACTTTATGTTCTAAGCATTTAGCATTTATTAAGAATGGGTAGCTTTCAACCTTGCAAATAACTCTTACCCTCTTCTCACCAAAGTGTGCAAACTTGATATTCATCGAGTGCTTAACCACCATATTGAAGTATATCTTTCTTTAATATACCCTTTGTTGCAAATTGTTGACACAAGCAAAATTTTGGGTCATTCATATTGTTATCTTAGTTGAAAACATATATCTTAACCCTTGTAATTACATCTTTATCAGAACCATTATCAAGTTTGTTAGAGTTTCTATAGTCAGATAAAACATCTCCTTCATTTTGCATGTATGCTTCTCACTTTATCAAAGATGTAACTTTACAAGTAAAATTTTGTAATTTTTATAAAAGATTATTACCACACTATTGACTTCTTGTGCCTTTTTTTGCACATGTTTTTCATTAAATAGGTACAGATGTTGTGACTTTTCTACGAGAACATGTACAATTTTGGGTCTCATGTAGTAGAATATATGAATTTCTAATTTAAAAGAGTTGAAATGATATAGTTTTCTTAAATTTAAAATATCAAAAATTGAAAGAAAAAATCATTAAAAAAACTAAAATAAAACAACGTTACCAAATAAAAGAAATCATATTTAACACGTAATGTTTTGTTCAGTTTAAATTTTAAACTCATATTGTAAATGTAAAATCTTTTAAGCACAAATTTTAATTATAAATTTGATTATTTTAATTAAAACCCAATAAATTATTACAAATCTCATATTTTGATATTTATTTATTCAAAAAATTTACAATTTTAGCTATAATTTTGAATTTGTAAGTTTTGTGTACAAACTTCGAATTATCAATTATTGAATAGCTACATTTTAGTTATAGAGGTAGATACGTCAATGGCCATGGATGAGGATAGTGGTTAGTGTTTTTATGGGTGATTGCAAAAATTTGGCGATTGTTCCACTTGTTTTTTCCCATTTTTTTTTCTTCTTTTATTTATTTCTACTCTGTATTGTGTTGTGGTTATTGAGATATGACATGTTTTTTTTTTTTTGATATAATGGTAGATGAAAGACTCATACTTTTATAATAAAGTTATTATTCTTTTATCACGTGAATACATAAAAAAAATTAAAAGAGTGACTATGTTTTGGATTATTTATTCCCTTGCAAAATTGCTTATGTTTTTTACGTGGGGAACTAGATAATTTTTATAAAAGAGATTGTAAAGATAGATAAGTGCTTAGTTTTAAATTTTTAGTTTTGAAAATAGAGTGATAGATTGTGTTAAAATTTTGTAATTTTAAAACTTTTTCTTTTGAATTATTTTTCCCACTAAACGCTCTTCCGAAAAGTCCAATAATGCTTTTATGTTACTTTTTGAAGAAATTCATAAAAGCAGATGTAAGAAAGACACTTTTTTTTTGTTTTTTTTGTTTTTGAATAAAGAGAAAAACTATTTATTGGAGTGGACGAACTAATCAACTACTACATTGGAAATCCACAACGTTACCATGTTATTGTAATGTATTGCAAATATTATATTAAAACATCTTAGAAGCAACTTGCGAATTCTTTTAGAATTTTCAACAACCTGTGTAAGTGTATATCTAGAATTATCTAGTCATCACTGGTCCTACCTGTCCCTGATGTGGATAACTCATAACTGGTCCTACCTGTCCCTGACGTGGATAACTCTAATTGTCATAAAATATAGCGCATATGTACTATAAATAATTAAATCCATCTTTAGAATAAAAGATATGTTGAAATATTCATTTTTTTAATTTATATATATTATTTATATGTTTATATGTTATATTTACTTTTACAAGTTAATATTTGACCAAACTTATAAGCAGTATTATTGTCAAATTTTTTATCGACGTGGGACTGAAAAAAATTTAACAACTCTCTCCACACGAACATATTTAGTTTTACAAAATCACGGTGAAACTATTAAGGACAAAGCTTAAGTTATCGATCAAATTAGGTTTAACTTTGATACCATGTTAAAAACACAGGTCTAACTCAACTTAATGAGATCTTATTGTGTTGAGTTAGACATGAGTTTCTAACATAGTATCAAAGATGTGATTGACTTGATCAATGGCTTGAGTTTTGTTCTTAATAGTCCCACCGTAGCTTTATGAGATCACCTATGTCTGTGTGGAGGGGGCTATTAAGTTTCCTTCAGTCAGATATCGACCAGAAATTCAACAACATTATTGCTTATAAACTTGAACAATATTTAACTTAATGAGATCTTATTGAATTGAGTTAAACATAAGTTTCTAACAATATATATTGTTTGAGATGAATATCTACGCATATTCTAGTTCTTGACTAGTGGTCGAATTGCTTTCACTCTTCTTCAATTTTGACTAGTTTTTAAATACCTTAGGTCTTTAGAGATCGGTATCAATTGGGTTAAGAGTATCTAAAAACCTAAGATATTTAAAGACTAGGTCTCAAGTTTGGGGTTGGGAAAGAACGAAATGAATTCGTCTATTAATCATGAATTATAATCTTCGAAAATATTCTTTTTATATATTTAAAAAACATCTCAAACACGTATTTTTTACATGTAACTAATTCGATTATGTATAATTTTTATATATTATTTAAGATTAAGAGTAAAAAAAATTTGGGAGAAGATAAAAAAAAATTGTATCCATAAAGAGAATTATAACATACATTAAGAAATTTTTTCAAACGCATCTGAAAATTTTTAGTGTAAACGTGAAGATGAAAATTGCTTTCGGAATTTAAGGTTTATCAAATTCTATCTTCTTGTACTAACTTCTATTATGGAGAACAATTTTATGCTGTAGTTTTCTTGTTGTAAATGATCCTCATCTTTCAAAAACGAAAGAAAAATAAGAAAGGTAACTTTTTTTCAATTAAAAAAAAACTTTTTTCTTCATTATTTCTTTGGATGATCTTTTTTTTATCAAGATAAAACTCCATTAATATCATATCATTTGAATTATTTTTTGTTTGTTAAAAATAGGACCATTCAAATTCAAAGTTGGCACATTTTCAAATGATGATGTTTTATTAATTAATTAATTAATTTAATATTGGAAAATATTACTATATTAAGTTTACTCCAGTATCTATTTAGTATTTTTCAGTATTATATTCGTATTATAATTAAATGTAAAATTTAATAAAAAATATTTTTCTTATTTAAATAATTTTTAAACACTACAAAAAAATATTCATGCTTTTAAACTAAAAGTATTATACATAAAAATATAAATTTTATTTAAAAATAAATAAAAAATACTTTATTCAACGATAACTTTTTATTATTAAATATATTTATTATTATTATTATTATTATTTTCATAATACAATAATATATAATCAAAATAATGATCAATTATATTTAAATTATATTTTTTATATATAATTTGCTAAAATATTAAGAATTTTGTTTCTCGTGTGATAGAAATAATTTATATTTTTACTTATTTATACTCATTATATGATTAATATAATAGAGTTACAATTTTAATGTATATATATTAATTTTACTTGTTTAATTATAGTGTTCATGTTGAATTTTGGTTGTCTATGACTAATAATTTTATAGGGGTTATTACGTGGATTCTTGAAAAACTCTTGTACACAAGATATTAATAATGTATTTAATTTATAAAGTTATTTGATTATGTATTATAATTATCCTCAAATCTTTAATCACTATACATATTTATTGAAATTAATTTAAAATTGTATAGAATTTATGGACTTTAGTATACCAAAATGTAAATTAATTATAAGTTTTATATATTTAAATTTATAGATTCACGTTTATTTTTTTTCGTTAATTTACATTAAATATTAAATATTAAATATTTAACTAATATAATTTAATTTTAATAATGTATCAAGTAAATTGTTATTAAGTTGTACGAGTTTTATGTTATGAATTTCATAAATAAAATGGTACAAATTTTATCAAAACCTATTATAGAATTACAAGTAAGTTTTTTAAATTTAATTTATTTGATTTTATTTTAACAATATTTCAAAAATTATATCAATTATTGAATATTGATTTTTTTTATTTGTAATAAACAAAAATAAAAGTTTCATAGGTATCATATGTTGATAATAATAATAAAAATACTAATAATTTTTTTATTTTTGAAATATATTATTTATTAATTATGTTATTTTTATATTATCTATAAATTTTAAAAAGTAATTATGTTAATTTTATATTCTATTAAATTAAAATATGACTTCAGAAACGATTACTGATATTTGGAAAGGATAATTGATAGATTATAAGAGATTTATTTATAATTAAAATTAAAATAATAAATAGTAAATAATTAATTTAAATTTAATTAATAATTAATATATTAATTATAATAATATTAAAATTTATTTTTTTCACAATAAACTTTGTTAACACAATTCAATATGTGACAGAAATTTATGACACAATTATCGACATCGTTGTGATATTTTACATGACAATTTCCAACGGAGACACCCAAATCCATAATGCCTATAGCATGAATAGTGATATCATGAGAATAATTTTATAAATTTATAAAAAATATATATATTAAATTTATAATAATATTAAATAATTAGATAATAATATTAAATAATAAATAATAAATAAGTATAAATAATCATATTTTAATTTTAACGGTATTCAATTAAACAATATTTAAAATAAAATGATATATTTAATCTTTTTAAATAATAAAAATATATATAGTGAATATAAGATGTGTTATTTTAGTGTTAAAAATTTTAAGAGTGATATTTTATTATTTTTTTGATAATTTTTAAAAATTGACACAAAACATTAACGTTAAAATAATTTAAGATTTTGTTAAACAAATTTTAAAAATAAAACTATCGTTATATTATTAATATTTACTATTAAATGAATTCTATTAATATACAAATAAGTATTACATTTGTGATATGTAGGTGCTAAATGAGGTAAGGAAGAGTTTTTATTAAAAAAACAAATTGATGATATTATTGAAATTGTAATGGTTATTTTCATATAACAATAGTAAAGATATAAATTTACACTTAGATTTAGACTCACATTATTTATATTGTATTACATGTTAATATTATTTAAAATAAAAATTATTTATCTAATTTTTTAAATAAATATGATTTCATTAATAACAATTTTATTCATCAAGATAAATGTTAAGAAAACATAAATCTATACATATTTTTACATTCACATTATTTATATGATAATATATGTTAATATTAATTAGAAAAAATAATTAATTATCAAATTTTTAAAATAATTTTAACACGTAACCGAATATAAATAATATAAGTATACAAATAGTTGCAAACATTAATGATATTAACATTTTTTATTCAATAATACTAAAATGTAATTAATTATAAAAATATAATAAATAATTTATCATTTTTATTATATATTTTTAAAAAAACTATTATGATATTAACAAAAATTATTGTATTAGTTTTAGAAACACATATGAAGTAAGGAATAATAATTGATCATAGGAAACTTAATAACACTATTATTTTATATTACCTAATTCTATTTACTTAGCATAAATTTAATCATCATTTAGATTTCAATGAAATCCAATCAATCACAAAAATCTAACTACCTAAGTGATTTTAATGTCCCTCTTATTATATATAAAATTATTAATTTATTATCCTATAATATGAATAATGTAATAATCTGAACTAATTAAATGAAATATTTTTATTTTACAGCCCTAAAAATACACTCTAGATGTTTCCATTTTCACTCAAACAGTACTACTAACATATCTTAAAAAAAATATATATATATATATATATATATATATATATATATATTTTGATATTGTCGCAAGTGAATGTAGCCGTCGTAATTTTGAAAAAGCAAATAAAACAGATTTAAATATCATTGTCAAATTTCGTAAGTATCAGTCTATCAGAAGCTCGTCGTCCCAACTCGCAAAAACCCCTATCTCTCTGCCTCTTTGTTTATCTTAAACGCAATTGAAGCACTAGTGGATTTTCAAGCAAATCTGCATCGTCGAACCCTAAATTTCATGAGATCCATTTTTCTTAAAATTTTGTAATTCATTGTCTTTCAGAGACAAATATCTTAACTCAGTCATAAAACTACTGTAAATTTCGATAATTAAACGGTTTTCCTTTTTCTTTGTTTGATGGGTCACTACGAACTCATCAGATTTTAGGGAGGGAGATGCCAACTGTAGCTGTGCAGCTTTATAGTATTCTTTTCAAGTTCATATTGAACCACCGTCTACAAAATCGGATCCAAAACCAACCTGACGAGTCAAACACTTTCGGAGTCACGTCTCGTCCCGAGGAAACTACTGAAGCTGCAAATCCCGTGTTCAACGATGGTGTAGCTACTAAAGATATCCACATTGATCCATTGACATCTCTCTCGGTCCGAATCTTCCTACCTGAGTCCGCTCTCAAATCACCCGAGACCGATTCCAAAAACAATTCGAGGGTTAGTGTTAGAGCTAGCCCGAAAAGGTATGATCTAGATAATGGAATTTCTACTGTTGATCGGAATGGAAATGCAAAGCAATATTTTCGGCGGAATAGTTATGGAAATTCTGTAACACCATCTGCTGGAGATTCGAAAGAAGAATTGAGAAGGAACAGTTATGGGTGTAGTAAGGATACGGAGAGCGTGAGTTTGATATCGAATAATCTTAGTGATGGAGTTTATAGAGGTTACTCTCCATCGTCGGCTGGAAATTGTCGAAAATTACCGGTAATGTTGCAGTTTCACGGTGGGGCTTGGGTCACTGGGAGCAACGACTCTGTAGCCAACGATTTGTTTTGTCGGCGATTAGTCAAACTGTGCGATATCATTGTTTTAGCAGTTGGGTATCGTCTTGCGCCGGAGAATAAGTACCCGGCTGCTTTTGAGGATGGGTTAAATGTTTTGAATTGGCTGGGAAAGCAAGCAAATTTGTCCGATTGTAGTAAGTCGATGGGGAGTGTACGGGGATCTAGTAGTGGAACGGAATTCAAAAAGGCTGATTCTCATCGGCATATTGTTGATACGTTTGGAGCGTCAATGGTTGAGCCATGGTTGGCTGCCCATGCAGATCCATCAAGGTTACTAATTTTCTTCCCTGTTTATACTTGTCTATTCTTTTTGGGTTCTATGAGATTATTTCAATGCTTTTGTATTTTAGTATTGTATTTATATGTTCCATTCCATATCATAGAATATATTTATAGTTCCTGCATGATCAATTAACTTGTGGAGTGGTAAAGCTAAATTAGGGAGTATGGTTCTGAACTGCTCTTGTGGTCTTGTACGGTTGTATAACTGCGTATCTTTGAGCTTTTGGACATTTGTCACCTGTATGTAGTCGCCAAAAAAGAAGAAGAGCATTTCAATGCAGCCTAAGGACCTGCTTTTTTTGTGGATAACGAAATTAATAGCTTCCTAGGTTTAAGGATTGACGAGTTAATACTTAGTAGTTGGTACTTAATGAGATCGAAAGGGCTTGTGCTAGTCTTCTTTTGGTCAAGATTTCTATCCTTTTAATATTGGTTGTCACTATCAGATATTACTACAACTCAAAATAGTCAGATTGTTAATGTTATAACTATTTTTCATTAACAATTAATGACAAGAAAATGTAACTAATTATGGGGGTTTAATAGGCAATTTATTTATACTTTTGTTTTTGCTGTGTTAATAACAAAAATAGTTTCACGGTACTCTTGGAGATTGTTATAAAGCTCCTTAATTTAAGGAGCAAATTAAGGAGCAAAACATGGAGCAAACACATGGAGTAAAACATGGTGCAATTCATGGAGCAAAACAATGAACTTAATTCAAGGAGCAATTTAAGTAACCATTAATTTAAGGAGTAATTCAAGGAGTGAATTTTCCTATAAATAGATGTGTAATTGTAATGAATTAATCATCCAAAGTGTTCATTCCAATTGAGAGAAAAGCTTAGAGAGAAAAGCTTTTGTGAGAGAAAATTGAGAGTAATTTTCTTGGGTGTAATTGGGTTGTGAGTTGTGAGTGTTGTAAACACCTTGTGTAATTTCTCCCTTTCGGTAAAAAGATCTGTGACATGTCCCAGTGACGTAAGCAAGATTGGCGAATTCCGTTATCAAATTTTGTGTGTTATTTTTCTATTCTTGTTTTCTCGTAAATGCGGCTTATCGGGAATTTGCGTTATTTCCCAACAAGCGGTATCGAGTATTGGTAGTGATTTACATCGATTTTTGCAAGAAATAGTCGAAAGCTTCGATCCGAGAGGAAGTCAGATTTTAGTGGGAGCGATATGGCGCCGAGATGAAGGAAGAGGTGAAACTAGAAATTTGATGGCCTGATTTTGGGTTTTGGAAAAATACGGATAGAGGATTATACGTATCAAAGAAAATCTATGTCAACCTACTCGGGGAAGAAACCGGAAGTATGAAGGAAGAAGATTGGAATGCTTACAGGCAGAGCCACTCGGAGTTATTCGATTAATGTTATCTCGTAATGTTGCATTCGGCTGTGCAAAGAAAGACCACGGCGGAGTGCTATGGCCCGACTCTCTCCAATATATGAGAAGCCGTGGTCTCGGAAACAAAGTACGCTTGATGAGGCGTTTGTTCAATTGCGGATGAATGAAGGCGCGTCGGTGGCTCGACATCTCGATGAACTCGGCACGGTCGCTGGCAAGGTTGAGTTCGGTGAAAATGAATTCGATGAAGAAATGACGTTAATACTTTTATCTTCTTTGAGAAAGTTGGAATACTCTTGTCCTTGGTGTGAGTAGCTCGTCGGGAAATGATAAGTTGGTGTGATGTTCGTGATCAGTTCTCGATGAAGAGAATCCGACGTAAGTCGGGTGAATCGTCAACTTAACCCGGTTTGCATCTGAGTCAAGAGGAAGAAATTCAACCAAAGGGAATGGACGTGGCGAGCAGGACTGGGGTAGATCGAAGACGGGAGGTCGAATCCGGGAATCTAATAATTCATGGCTCGAGACTATCGAGTGTTGGAATTGTGGAATAGCAGAACCTTCTGAAATCGGTCTGAGAGTGCAGAAGAGACAGAGCAAGTGAAAGGCGAGGCAAATGTTGCTTCCTTGCAGAGGAGACGATGGCATTGATATGCTCTTTGGAGAGCGAGGAAGAATCTTGGGTGTTAGACTGCGGAGCATCGTTCCGTATTGCTGCTTCACAAAAAGTATTCTTCGAGAAATATGTCCCAGGAAACCTTGAAAGGTATATCTTGGTGATGATCAACCATGTCTATTATTGGCAAGGTGTAGTGAAGATTAAGTTGAACGGATCTGTTTGGGAGCGAAGGATGTCGGCGTATTCCCGATCTCGAGAAGGAACTTAATCTCGGTGGGCGGTTGGCCGATGAAGGCTGCAACCTACGATGCTTGTGGTGATGATTGGAAGATTTCAAAGGGTGCGGTAGCGGTTGCTCGGCGAAAAAGTGGTACTCTTTTACATGACGGCGGAGGCACGTTGTTCGGTACGGTTTGCGGCCAACTGATGAAACACGTCTGTGGCAGGAGACTAGGCCGTATAGTGAGAAGGGGATGAAGATTATGCCTTTCGAAGGGAAAACTTCGGTACGATGCGGAGATAGACATGTGCGGGTGCGTACTTGGAAAGCGAAGAGAGTCGGTTTCGGACAGTTGCGAGAATCCCCGAAGGAAAGACTAGAGCTTATTCAACTCGATGTTTGGGGACCAGCGGCCGTCTCCATCCCATTGGTGGGAAACCTCTTCGTGACTTTCGTTGATGATCGCTCTCGGAAGGTATGGGTTTTACTTTCTAAACGTAAGTCCCGAAGTATTTGAGGCTTTCGGAAGATGGAAAGCTATGGTGGAAAATGAGACGGGTTTAAAGATCAAAAGCTCGAGCTTAGATAATGGTGGTGAATATGAAGACACGAGATTCAAAAAATTTTGCTATGAGCACGGGATCGGAATGGAAAGAAGCGTGCCGAGGCACGCCCCAACACGATGGTGTGGGCGGCGTATGAGCCGAGAAACGTTGACGAAAGAGCCGAAGCATTCGGTATACGGTCGGGTCTACGAAGCGGTGCGGGCGAAGCGGTCGACACGGCCGGCTTATTTGATCCAGCAGGAGGCCCATCTGTTCCATTGGAGCGTAGAATACCGGAAGGAGGTATGGAGCGGAAAGAGGTGAAACTATCACGTCTAAAGTTTTTCGGTTGTGTAGCATTTGTGCATATCGGTGATCGAGCGGGAATAAGCTTGATCCCACGAATCTAAGAAATGCGTTCATTGGCTATGGTGAGGATGAGTTTGGCTACTTCGCATTTGGGATGACGAAAAGAAGAAAGTTATCGTAGCGAGATGTGATTTTCAACGAAAGGGTGATGTATAAGGGCATGCGTAAAATGAGCGCGATGACTCGGAGCGGAATGAGTCGGTATTTGCGGTGCGGATGATGTCCCAGGATATGCTTCCTTGAGAACCAATTGTAATAAGTCCTCGGCTAGAGGAACTTGTTGGACAAAGCAATACACGGCATTCGGGCACGACCTCTTACTCGAGGCTCACTGTATTGAGAAAGGTCTTCTCGACCTCGTAATGCTTATAACAGGAGATCATGAACTATATGTTCTTTGGGCGATGGAGGAGCACAGATCTATGATGAA
Source organism: Hippophae rhamnoides (assembly GCA_033030585.1). Lineage (NCBI taxonomy): Eukaryota > Viridiplantae > Streptophyta > Magnoliopsida > Rosales > Elaeagnaceae > Hippophae > Hippophae rhamnoides. Next base: position 11,441,032 of record CM065430.1, read on the forward strand.
GCTTGTCGGACTCGAGATTCCAACAGAGTGGGAGCTTCTTTATGAAAGAAGAAATGAAATCTACCTGCATCTCGACGGACATGGGAACTAGGTGAGTTACCTGTGGGAAAGAAGGAACTTCATGACAAATGGGTGTCTTAGGGTGAAGAGGAAGCGTGATGGTTCCAGAGATACAAAGCCGCCTAGTTGTCGAAGAATTTGACATGAAAGACTTAAGGTCCACGACAAAGAAGATTCTTAGAATGCAAATCACAAGAAATAAGAAGAAAGGATCATTGCAGGTTATCTCGAGGCGAGTACATCGATCGTGTTTTGCAAGATTCAACATGGGCGATACGAAGCCGGTTAAGCAGCGCCGCCGGTCATTTTCGCCTATCCGAGGATTAGTCCTCGAGATAGAAGAAGAGAGAATTCATGGCTAAGGTTCCTTATGCCTAAATCCATTGGAAGTTTGATGTACGTGATAGTGCGTACGAGACCAGGCATTGGCCGTGCGATGGGAGTTGTTAACATATTTATGTCAAATCCAGGAAAACTCATTGGGAAGCAATCGAGTGGATTTTGAGGTATCTGCCGGTACGCGAGAAAAGTGCTTGTACTTTAGTAAAGGAGAGTTAAAAGTACGAGAATACGTAGGCATGCCTTTGGAGGTGAAGTTGATCATAGAAGAAGCATACCGCAGGTTATATATTCTTGTTGGAAGCTAATTTGTTAGTTGGATGTCTAAATCTGAGAAAATTGTCACTCATCCTTCTGGTGAGTATGTAGCGATGGCGAAGGCTAGTAAAGAGATGATATGGCTTGAGGTTTGTTAATTGAGTAGGATTGAGCAAAGAGAAGAATGTTACTGCGTAGTGATAGTCGATGTCTTGATACAACTTGGCGAAAAATTGACATTTCATTCTAGAGCAAGCATATTGGACTTCGTTATCAACACTTGTGGTCTACATTGGAAGATGATGTGTTATCTTGCGGAGAAGATTGAGGAAGCAAAAATCAGTGAGATATGTTAACAAAGGTGGTGACTATTGACAAAGCGAAGTTGTGCTCCAGCTTTGGAGTTATTATAGCTAAAGTAACAAAGACTAGAAAAGCTGCTGCATTGATCAAGGTGTGAAGACATATTGAAATCAGTCTTCAAGTGGGAGATTCTTGGAGATTCTTGGAGATTGTTATAAAGCTCCTTAATTTAAGGAGCAAATTAAGGAGCAAACACATGGAGTAAAACATGGAGCAAAACAATGAGCTTAATTCAAGGAGCAATTTAAGGAGTAATTCAAGGAGTGAATTTTCTTATAAATAGATGTGTAATTGTAATGAATTAATCATCCAAAGTGTTCATTCCAATTGAGAGAAAAGCTTAGAGAGAAAAGCTTTTGTGAGAGAAAATTGAGAGTAATTTTCTTGGGTGTAATTGGGTTGTGAGTTGTGAGTGTTGTAAACACCTTGTGTAATTTCTCCCCTTTCAGTAAAAAGATCTGCAGCATGTCCGGAGACGTAAGCAAGATTGGCCGAACTCCGTTATCAAATTTTGTGTGTTATTTTTCTATTCTTGCTTTCTCATAAATCTGGCTTATCGGGAATTTGGTTATTTCCCAACAGGTACTTTATTTTGTTGTGTCTGCCTTTGGATGAATGTTATTTCCTGATTTATTCTTTTGGATAGGATTGACCTGGTGGGTAGTTTATTGTGAACTGGCTGAAGGAGACTTTTGTTGAATCATATAGAGTTCACATGTTTTGTACATAGATATATAAGTGTAGTAAATGTTCACTTGTTAAGCAACTAATACCAAATTACCAAACATTAGTTCTGCTAACGTTGAAATTTGTTAGCTTATTGTTTCTTTTTCTTGTTTGATGCTCTTTCCAAACGCCAGGTCTAATTTGTTTTGATATCATTGCAGATGCGTTCTACTTGGGGTTAGCTGTGGTGCTAATATTGCAAACTATGTGGCTCGGAAAGCTGTGGATGCAGGCAAGCTTATGGACCCAGTGAAGGTTGTTGCTCAAGTCCTGATGTATCCATTCTTCATGGGAAGTGTACCTACACATTCAGAGAGAAAGCTGGCAAACTCCTATTTTTATGACAAGCCTATGTGCATGCTTGCATGGAAATTGTTCCTACCTGAGGAAGAGTTTATCCTGGATCACCCAGCCGCTAATCCCCTTGTCCCAGGCAGGGGTCCACCTTTAAAGTGCATGCCTCCAACGCTGACAGTGGTAGCAGAACATGACTGGATGAGAGACCGTGCTATAGCTTACTCAGAGGAGCTTCGGACAGTAAATGTTGATGCACCAGTTTTGGACTACAAGGATGCAGTTCATGAATTTGCAACGCTTGACATGCTTCTCAAGACACCTCAGGCGCAGGCTTGTGCTGAGGACATTTCCATTTGGGTCAAAAAATACATCTCATTTCGAGGACATGAGCTCTCATATTAAATAGGAGATTGGGGACACAAATGATATTGCCACCGGGGAGTTATGATATCTGGTGTTCTTGTGATGGTTGGGAGCAGTGCTTTGCTGCCATTATTTTGAGATTTATAACTTAAAAGTTTGATGATATCTGGCTCCTTTTGCTCTTGGGTTGCATGCTCCTTTTCTAAGTATTTTTCTTTTTGTAATATAGAGAAGAGTATAGGATTTAGATGAGCCTTTGAGATGCTTTACTTCCTATTGCAGTAAACTCGGATGCTATTCTTCATTTCTTCCCATTCTTTCCTGTGTGTATTGCTGTATTATAGTGTACAATATCTCATGAACAGGGTAAAATTCAATGAAGTTATATTTTTCACTCCTGCTTTGTCCTATTTTGCTCAAAGTTATTGAATTAATCATTTTATACATTTTTTTTCCCGTAGGATGACTCAGAATAAAGAGGGCTTGACTCTGGATCAGGATGCCGGTGGCCTAGTAGCCTATATTAAAAGATGAAGGCAGTATGTTTAAGACCTTTTAAAAGAAGAAGAAGAGAAAACAAAAAAACCAACCAGGGTAATCATATATAGGGTTTGGAAGCTAAAAAAACACCAGTATTAGTGCATTAACATGCTAGATGAAGGCATAAAGCCTGTGCTTTCTCCGACTTTTTACCTGGCTATAAGCATTCTCCGATTCATTAATTTATTTGCTTTAATCTATATGTAAATTAATGTGAATGAGAATGATATGAATCGGATTGGAGAAGAAAATGATTCTAAAACTCATTCCTTTTTTTCAATCGATTAGAATGAAATACTAATTTACTTAATGTTATTTTAAAAGTAATAATGATTAGTATAAAAATAAGAAAAAATATTAAAATTTACGATAGTTTTCTAACGGTATCTTGTAAATTTGGAAAAAATAATTAATAGAAGGCTATGAAAACAATCAATGAAAACGATTCTTAAATTTATTGAGATTTTAAACAACACTATTATATTTTATTTTGGACAGATTTTCTGTGGTATAGAACATGTGTTTAGGCAAGCGAAAGATGGATGCAAATCTATTCCGAGTATGGTGGCTTTTAGTTAGAGTTCATTGCGCATACTTTCTTGGCTCCTCTTAGATGGCATAAATCCACCTTATTGCAGCCACGAAAATGTGGAGAATGGATCTAAAGCAATCTATGTTTGCTTTGCGATGATAAAAAGAAGAAGATTTTTTTTTATTTCCCCTTAGTTCAAGAGGGTTCCATTTCCATGCATGCATGTTTAAGACAATATATTATGAAATATCTCTCAAAGAAAATTTATACTTTTCTAATTTCTTCGATCATCCAATAACATCGATCAGCTTGTGTCTTATGCATGACTTGGAAGAAAATGGCTTATTTTTGGGAGTCAAAACAGTATTTGAAAGTATTGTACATTCTTTTTTTTTCAACTAAAAAAACTAAAAAAAAAATGAAAGTAAAGATTTTAAATGAAAAATTTTGTTTCCTTCGTTTCTATTCTTATTCCTATTCCTATTTCTATTCTCATTCCTATTTTCCCAACTATACGCACTTATTTAATTTTGATGTATTTATGCATGTCAGCATATTGTCACGTCCCGCCCAAACTGTCCCTAAAAATCTAAATGTTGGCTGCCTAAAGGATCTAAGACATGGAAAGTTCTAGAGTTGCCTAGAGAAGTCTAGAAAGGGCTGGAGTTGGACGGACTCAACTCAAGCTTGAAGACCCTAGAATGTTACAGAGCCTGTTGAGAGTCTTAGAATGAAATTTGGAAACGTTCTAGAATGCGCTGGGATGGTTCGGGAAGTACGGAACATCCCGTAAGGATGTAGAAGCCGGCGGAAGCTTACGGAACATCCCGGAAGGATGTAGAAGGCTGTGGAAAGCTTGCGGAACATCCGGAAGGTGCGTAGAAGGAGCTAGACAAACTGGAAGACTCACAGAGTTGGCTAGAAGGTCCTAGAGCCTTGTGGCACATTGTAGATAAATCTAGAATACCCTTGTACATTCTAGACTAGGAAGACTCTAGAAAGTGGTAGCATGTTCTTAAGGCAGAGCGCCCATTATAAATAGCTTACATGGTCTTCATTTTACATTCATCCTTGGGAATTCTTAGCAATTGTATCATAAACTCTCTCTGCAAGAAGCGATACAAAGCATTCTTTGCAAACTCTCTTTCTCTCTCTTTGGAGTTATATTTCGGTTGAAAGGCGGGCTTAGTGCAACGAGGCTGGATTGCCTAAGTGCCGCCCACGATCGCTACTTGAGAAATTAAGGTCGTGACGGTTGGTATCGGAGCATTAGGTTGGAAAGCAATCTTACTCTTGGCATAATGAAGAACGTTGGTCCATCTCCTCCCAGCGTTGATGTTCCACCTGGAACGTGGACGTGAGGAAACACGTAAACCATCGAAGGAATCTCGAGAGTCGAAAGGCATACTTTCTAGCTTGGAGGCACGAGTTGGGAGTGCACGGGGAGACAGGGGGAAATTTGTTTGGAGAGTGGAAAACTTAGGAGGCGTTGCAATGGCTTGGAGGCCGAGGATGTGGAGATCCATGTACGGCGGTTAAGATGTCGCTCGAGCTAGATGGTGGGCTAAGAGCGAGATTGATGGGTTGAAAGGCTGAACTTGTCAAGGTAAGAGATCTCGTCCAAAGAGAACTCGAATGTCTTCTTAGAGTTGAGGATATGGGTGGTGATCTAGCTCTTTGTAGCGGGCTATGGCCGCGGGAACTAGCACTGACCAACGTAATTGAGGCTAAGAGGGTGGATGTTCCCCAAGCCCAGACCTTGATAGCGTTAGGAACGCTGGGAAGTGGAGAATTTCTATGGGGGGCTAGAAACGATACTATGAGGCTGGCGCCAACGGACCGTACCGCGAGATCAAGCTGTGCTATGTATTTGTCGACACCGCTATCTTTGTGGTGGAGGCGGAGACGTGGAGATGTGCAACGAGGGGTTTGCACGATTGACACCTTTGAAGATTTCAAAGGGAGTTCAAGACGCGATTCTTCCCCGTAAATGCGAGGAGGAGGCAAGGGGCCGATTGCGACGATTGAAGCAAGCGGGTAGCGTAATGGGGATTATGTGAAGGAGTTCACAACCTTCTTTGCAGAGTCCCCGACACATCGACAAGGATGCCCTTATTCTTGTTCATGGGACGGTCTCGATCGTGGGCTAACCTTGAGGCTCGAGCGACGTGGTGTCAGAGACATCTTCGGCCGTTGCGACCGCGAAAGCTTCATATCGACTCTTTCCCAAAAACAAGGAGGGCCCCAAAGCCCCAGATAAGAGGTTTGGTGGGGAGAAGAGAAATGGAGGCCATGCCAAAAGTCAGGGTTCCAAAAATCATAAAGGCAACTCCTCATTCAACCCGGGGGATAGGGGGAAGGAGAGGGAGGATCGGAATACCTCAAAGCCGGGTGAGTGCTTCGTTTGCGACGGACCGCATTGGGCACGTGAATGTCAGAAAAGGAAGGCCTTGAGTGCCTTAGTTGCTTCCCCTTCCATGAGCGGGATGGAGGCGAATCGGACGCGAGGTGCGAAGATGGGTTCTTTGCGCCTGCCCGGGTGCGTGCGAGAGAGCCCCGAAGACCACAAAGGCTTAATGTGCGTGGATGCCACCATTAACGGGAAGGTCGCCAAAGCATTGGTGGGCACGGGAGCATCTCACAACTTTGTTTCGTGGAAGAAGCAAGCGACTCGGCACGACGGTTGTCAATGAAAGGGGTTCTGCGAAGGCGGTTAACTCAGCGCAGCCTACATTACGTGGAAGTCGCTCGCGGAGTTAAGGTCGGTCTTGGTGCGTGGGCCGCGAGTGGACTTATCGATGGCACATAGATGACTACTCGATGGTATTCGGCATGGAGTTCTTGGACCGGTAAGAGCTTTCTTGGTACCATACTCGAAACTCCATGTGCATCATGGATGGTTGAGCTTGCGTGGTGCCCAGAGCGGACGGGGCCAGCAAAACGCGCACCCGAGCTCTCTCGGCTTGAATCAAAAGGGGATTGAAGAGGGACGAAGAGGAGTTACGACTCATCTCCAAAGAGTAAGAGGAGGAGTCACCAAAGCCAAACTTAGTCATGGACGTGCAAGTTGTCTCGGAATAAGTCCGCGAGGTGATGATTGAGGCGTCGCCCAAAGTCGAGCTTGCCAAGCGGAAGTGCAAGCTACCATCTCAAATCCGTGGGGTGATGTATGGGGCTCGCCCCAGCAGTTACCTCGAGGAGGAGATGAACCATAAGGTCGAGTTGGAGCTCGACACAGAGACCACTGATAATGAGCCTTGGCCGGTGGAAAAATCGAGTTGCGCGGCGGGCGTGGTGATTGGTGCGGCCAGAATTCGAAAGGGAAGACAAAGACGGCGCTACACCGGAGGAGTCTGCTGGGCCCATTGCCTATTCCCGAGGAGAGACCATGGGAGAGTGTCTCTATGGATTTCATCACTTACTGCCAAAATCGAGAGGGCTTTGGCGGCATTATTGTGGTGATTGATCGCTTGCAAGTATGCGACATTCGTATACGCCTCGGACCAATTTGCACGGTAGATGAGGCGCGGTTGTTCCTCGAGAATGTTATGAAGCATTGGGGAATTCCTTCCAATATCATGAGTGACCGAGACCACGTGATTCGTGGGAAATTTTGGACGGAACTATTCAAGTTGTTGGGATCGAGACTTGAATTTCTCCACAAGCTTTCATTGCCAAATGACGGACCAAGCGGAACGTGCCAATGCATTGCTAGAGTTGTATCTTAGGAAACTTTGTCGGTGCCAATCGGCATGATTGGGCTAGGATTCTTTGGATGTGGCCCAATTTTCCTACAATTTGCAAAGGAGCGGAGTCTACCCCCGAAGAGTCCCCGAGATCGTCACGTGGTCGGCAAACCCGCGGACTCATGCCGTACCGTGGCCCTGAGTTATGAAGGTAAGAGCCACTGCTGCTTTCAGAGTTTACCAAGGCTTGGCATGAGCAAGCGGAGTTGGCCGAGCCTATGCGAATAAGGCGTCAAAAGATGAAGAAATGGGCTATGCAGAAAAGAAGGATGGTCGAGAATTTCGGAAGGAGATCTAGTCCTTGTCAAAGCTATTGCCCAATGATTGAAGTCCGCACGAAAGGCCCATGTAAGGGGTTATTGCGGAAATATGAGAGACCGTTTCTGTCCTTAAGAAAGTCGGTAAGGTGCCATATAAGCTGTGACTCACTCAGAAACTTAAAATATATCTGTTTTCATGTAAGCATGTTAAAGTCCTTTCGTGAAGATAAGGAGAAAGACATAAGTAGGGGAGAATCTGGGGCGCCTCTTGCGACGAGAAACCTCCTTCCAACAAAGAAGTGGACTCGATTTGGGCGGATCGCGATCAAATGAACGTGCAAGTTATAGAATACTTGGTCAAATGGAAAAACGCCCGAATGTGGGAATGGTGGGCAGGAGTCTTGTATGGCAATTCAAAAATGCCGTAGAGAGGTTTCACCTTGAAGGCGCGACGAGGCGTCGCGACTTGAGTGGGGAGGGTGTCACGTCCACATGGCCCAATGCCACAAAATCCAAATGTTGGGCTGCCTAAAGGATCTAAGACATGGAAAGTTCTAGAGTTGCACAGAAGTCTGAAAGGGCTGGGAGTTGGACGGACTCGACTCGAGCTTGAAGACAGAATGTTACAGAGCACTTATTTGGAGAGTGCTTTAGAATAGGAATTTGGAACGTTCTAGAATGCACCGGATGGTTCGGGAAGACGCTGGAAGCTTACGGAACATCCCGGAAGGTGCATGAAGGAGCTAGACAAACCTGGAAGACTCTAGAGTTTCCTAGAAGGTCCTAGAGCCTTGTGGCACATTGTAGATAAATCTAGAATACCCTTGTACATTCTAGACTAGGAAGACTCTAGAAAGTGGTGGCGTACTCTTGAAAGCTTGAAACCCGCATATAAATAGACCACTTGGTCTTCATTTGCATTCATCCTTGGGAATTATTAGCAATTGTATCATAAACTCTCTCTAGAGCAATACAAAGCATTCTTTGCAAACTCTCTTTCTACTCTCTTTGGAGTTATATTTCGGTTGAAAGCGGAGCTTAGTGCTGACAGAATGATTGCTAAGTCTTGTACGATCGCTACTTGAGAAATTAAGGTCGTGACAATATGCATGCATTTTTTTAACACATGCAATTGTTTTAAAAGAATTGCTTAAATATGCAACAAAATAACTAATTAACTTCCTCTATCTATGTACCAGATTTTATGCTCATATTTTTTTTTGGGTAATAAGAGGTATAATTGAAGGCAAGAAGTTGTTGTACGTTATGATTATTATTGCCAAAAATGATAGAAAATAAAAGTATAAATTGATACGAGATGTCTAATTAACTCATGTTATAACTCATTATTTTTAAGGAAAATTTATTGTAAAAGTCTTATACTTGTTCTAAAATGAAACTTACGTCGTGTACATATTTTTTGTAATAGTTTGATTCTATTATTATGAAAAAATGACTGAACAATGACATATTATTTAAGTTATAATAATATTTATATAATGTAATTGAAAAATTAAAAATAAAATAAGAAATTATTTTTTCTTTATGGAGTCATTTTTTATAATAATATGACTAAATTGTTACAAAAAATAAAAATAGAACTTAAGTGTCATTTTACGATAAGTAAATGAATATGTTGACATTTTTCTATTTTTTTAAAAAAATCATCTAATTATGCCTCACTTATTTTTTTTATGAGTTAGGATGATACAAGTTTGAATATTCTATCGGGAATAATATCAATAATATCTCAAGTTTTGAAATAATATCACAAATATTCTTAAGATTTTAAAAATATCATAAATACTTCCAAATGTAAATAAAGATAAAGTTTGTGCATAAATAAAAGTAAATCAAGAAATAACAAAAATAGAAACATGATATATTTTAGGATGTTTCTTACAAAAAAAAATGATAATTAACGAATTTTTTTTGAAGAACTACAAAAAAGAAGATTAAATCTTAAGAAAAAAGATGGATTAAAATATTTATCTTTCTTAAGAATAAGAAAAATATTTAAAAAAAATATAGTTTATTATAGAATAAATAATAAAGAAATAAATATTAATATAACAGACATAAAAAATAATATAATATATCATTAATTGACAACACAAATCATTATGGATAAACTATCAAAAATCTCTCAAAATCATAAAGAATTAGATATATCAATTTAGGAGAAATTTAAATATTAATAAAATCACATTTTAAAAAATTAATTGATATACCAATAAAATTAACACTATTAGATAATAAAATAATAAATAAAAAATATGTTTTACTATAAATGATCCATAAAAATATAAGATATTACATCATATCTTAGATTTGTTATCAATATTAATTATTAAAACTTAAACGAGGTATTAAGTTTAACCTATAAATTTAAAAATGTGATCATAACAAAAAGTAAATCATACATTTTAAGTACACTACATATCATGATATTCATTAACAAATAACTATAATAATTCAATATATTGACAAAATAAATTTATATAGATAGATAAAAAAATCAAAAAATTGGACAAATAATAAAACTAAAAATATTAATAGATTTTAAAATACAAAAAAATTAAAGTTAGATGTTAAAGAAAAACCTCTGATACTAAGAAAAAAAATAATGTATTAAAGTTTACGTTTAGGGATCTTAGAATAAAAATCTCTAACAAAGAAAGAGAGGTCACATATCTAAAGCAAAGAGGTTAAAATAATAAAAACATTAATCCATGATGTTATATCATTAAGAAAATGATATCATTATTATCCCAATTATGTTAAAAAAAATAAATTAAATGAAAGGCTTATAAGCATATTAAAAAATCAAATAAGAATAATGAAAACTTTAATTTTTTAAGTTAAAAACTAGATATAGTATAAGAATTAAACATCAAATCCTTACCGGACATAAATTAAACACAAAAAGAACTATTAAAAGAAATAAGAATATATATTTATAATTAATAAGAAATTACAATAACACATGCATAATGAATTTATAGAATTAAGAATGGATTTAAATAAATACCTATAAATAATAAAATTATAGGCCATAAGTTTAATCTATTTGTAGGGTTAAAACAATAACTACTTAGGAGATCAGATAAATTGATGCTTAGGAATGATAAAATAAAAAATGAGAAAAAAATCAAAATATAAAAAAGAATCTAAAATCCCATCTTAATAGAATTTAAAAGAATAATTTATGGACTTTGAGAATAGATACATAGAAAAATTAGCCCGTTAACATTAATAGATAAAGAACTAGGAAGACATTATAATGACAAAATTTATACAAATAAAAAGAAATATGATATGACAATAGATAGTAAAATTAATTATGAACTAGTAAATATGATTTGAAAAATCATATGAAACTTATTTTGTTACCAATTCCTTGTAAAGAAGGAAAATTTGACCCACATAGGAAAAAAAGAAATCCACAAAGATCAAAAGGACCTAGCCTTCTTTATAGAAGAAAAGAACAACTCAAAATGAACGAATGATTACATTGGGAAACTAAAGGTAATGTCCTACCAGAATTTGAACTCATAAAAATTATAGATATGATATTTTAGATTTAGATTGTATAAGAGATAGAAAAAATGTTTACAATGAATGGTTTAATGGTACGAGTGTCATCATACAAACCAACCATACAATTAATCCCTTAAACTTGTAGAATCTTAATAACCCCTAAAATAACAAAAAATGTTAAAAATTGGTTTAAAAATTTAATAGAACAATAATATTTAAAAATGTAGGGGAATGTCCTCACAAGTAGTGAGTACTTAGATACTATAATAAATAAAATATACAATAAATTTATTAAGAAAACAAAGGTAGACATATCATTCAATCTAGAGAAAATGGAATTGAGGAAGCCAAATGACATTTAATAAATATGAAAATATATGACATGTGTTATATAGATTCAATTATTTGTGAATATAAAATGTATTATCATAAGTTATCATTCTCCATGCAAAAAAATTATAAGAAAATATTTTTTAGAAATTACCTGAAATATTATATAATACTATAACAAAATGATATAATAAAATAAATATGAAAACTATGACAAATACCTTAGAAGGAAGAATAAGAACTCTTAAAAATTGGATAATTATTAAATATCAAGAAATATATGAATATAAATAAATAAGAGAAAATAATAAAATCTGTTATGATACAAGAGATTTTAGAATACCAGAAAAATATGAATATAACATAAAATCTTACAAATAAAATATAAAAAATAAAAAATATATAAATTTATAAAATAAGACTTTCAAAATTATAAGAAATGTATAACAAATAAGCTTATAAAAACATATTTTAGGAGAAAAAAAATATAAACCACTAGAAAGTAAAAATTATTATCCATCAAGGAAAAAGAAATGCATATGTTGAATTTGCATTGAAGAAGAGCATTATGCTAATGAATTCCATAACACCTTCAACACAAAAAAGAATTTATAAAGGAATTTTCATCGAAAGTAAAAATCTTAGAAGAAGTTTTTAAGATATAATTAAAACCAATAAAGAAATCAGATGTAGATGATATTTATAGTATTTATCTCTTAAAAGAAACGAAAAAAATAACTGACTCAGAATATGAATATTCTTTATTAGAAGATGAATGATTTGTATTACTATAAAATTATAAACACTCCTTATATATATTAAGGTATGATTGAAATTCAAAGATCCATTTGCATACATAAATTGGTATACGTGTAGCTTGTAAATATGTATTCCCAAAGGAACTTTGAAAAAAAGTACCAAAAAATTTAGTTGTAAAAATTATTAACAATACTATAATAAATTTTAATAAAATTTTAAAATATACAAATATAATGATAATATGAAAAATGATAAGATAAAAGAAATTTCATATTCTTATCGTATATCAACAAGAAATAAGAGTTGATTTATTAATTATAAATAATGTTTTAAACTTATATCATTTTTTTACACAATATTTGTACAAAATAAATCTAATAGCACTTGATGATGAAACTATTTATGTGTCAACGATAAGTAAATATTTGATTGTATCAAACCTAATCGAAAAAGAAACTAAAAAAGAAGAGAAAAAAAAGAATAATAATTTAATTTTTAATTACATAGCATAACTCCATTCATAAATATCATTTTTAAGTTCATTCATGCAGTTTATATATGTTTTTTTCTTCATATAAGATTAAAAATATATATTTTTTGTATGTTCAAAAAATACGATATATATATATATATATCGTATAAAGGGTTAAAAATAAAATAAAACCTAAAGTTAGAAGTATATCATATGTTTTGATCAACTTTTTACTTTTAGAATATATCACGGTGAAAGTGATATTAATATATCTTGGTAAGTTAGTTAAGTAGTAGTTTTTTGTTTGGGTAATATAATTAAGTTGTTAGTTTGCTTACTTATCAGTTTCAAAACAATGTAAACAATTATGTAAATGGCGAATGTAAAGATTTTTTCATCTTTGTTCTATCATATAAATATTTACATGTAATTAAATTGAATACTATTAAACTTCTACCTTTAAAAAATTTAGTCATTGATTTTTATATTATTTAGTTATTTACATGTTTCATTTTTAGCCTTCTTTAAAAACATATATTTTTTACATCTTATAAAAATAATATATATAGAATGCCTAGAAGATTTAAAAATAAAACTTTATTTTATAAAAAAGAATTATATTATACAACTAAAACTTAACAATAAATTTATAACATCATTGAGACGATAGTTATCATCCCTAATAACACCAATCATACTATTGGATAGACAATTAGGTATTTTATTATTAACCTATTAAAGTTTTACGAAATAAAGAAAAGTATTGATCGAATAATTGGAAAAAGAAATAGAAATAGTTTAAACTCTTTATATTTAATAAAAATATATTTAATCATGTATCTATTAAGTAAGGTATTATAAATACAAAAAAGTAATAATAAAAATATTACATTTACAAAATGTGAGATACACAAAGTTCATTACCTTTGAAAGTGGTAGGAGAAGTATTGTCTTAAAAAAAAAATAGTCTATTGAAATAGACAAATGTGAATTCTTTCCATGTTTTTCACATTTTGTAAATATTCATGATTTTTTTTAAATAATTAGGGGTATGCATACTATGGTTTGTTCAAATTTAAGTTGAAATTAAAACAAAATCAATAATGTTGGTTCATAAAAAATAACAACACACCTGATCCAATAAAATGTATAAAACTAATCCAAACTTAATTGTCATGGTCCTGATGGTACTAACTTTTAAGAATCTTGGGTAATTAAAGATTATGTCACAAAGTTCGAGACTGAATAAGAACGAAAAGAATGTGTTACACAATCAAAAATTCTAAACCCGCCTAGATACCCTCCATATGTACGAACACCGTGGATATCAACCAAGTTCAAACACTAATTAGTGTTTTTTTTCTTTTACAATCGTCAAATTTTTAAAAATATATTTATTTTTAATAATTAAATAAGTAATGCATTAAATAGTATCCTTTAATAATTTACTAAAATTTAGACCTAAAATGATTTTGTTTTTTTTCTTCAAATAATTAGTAAACAAAGATCTTGTAGTTAATTCTAAATTTTAAATAGCACGAAAACCAATATAAATATCTATTATTTAATTTTGTACAATTTTAAGTATAAATTGCATTTATCTCATTTAATTTTTAATAAGATGAGATAACGATGAAAATATACTAATTGATATATTTTATTTGTCTTTAATTGACTTAATTGAGATAAATAATAATACAAAATATGATAAATGATAATTTATAATGTAAGTTTAATAAAAAATAATATAATATATATTTAAAGTTAAACATATTAAGATTATAGTCTAAATAATATAAAATAAGATAAGATATTATTTAAATAAAATAATATACCATAAATTTATTAAAAATATTACTTAAGAAATTAGACGAGATAAAGTAACCCGCCTTATATTTTTAACATTGGAATCGGGGTATATTACTTTTAGACTTAAAGTTGAGAAATTAGATATATTTATTAGATTAGTGTAAAAAAGTAAGCAACAATTATTTAGAATTTAGAAAGGTGAAATAAGTTATTTAGTAATGAGCATAAAAAAATTATTATTTTTATTAAATAAAATTATTATATTAAAATAAAATAAAGTAAAATATAATATAATATAAGTATGAATTTTATGAATGCAAGAGTTTTAATTTTAAGAATCAATACAATTTAAAATAAATAGATTTTGTAATTTTTAAATTTAAATCAGCCCAAGAAAATCATATAACTTACATCGAGTTAGTTTGGCTAAGAACGTATCGGTTTATTTTTGAACACCTAACAAACAATGATGAAAAGGACATGATTGTCATAAACAATGATGAAAAGGGCATGATTGTTATCTTTAATATTTATAAGGGTTCTATTTTTCTTTGGTGTTTTGCGTTTCAACCCCCCCTCCCCTGTTATCCTTTTAACTCCATTTTATTTGCAATTTTCTGCGGTGATCCGATCCTCTCCAACTTGTTAGCGAGTCCGACATTTTCCGGTACAGTCGGAGGAGCCGAATAATCTTAGTTGACTCATTGTTCTCTGCGACTCAAGTACAAAGCCCTTAGCTCAAGTGGCAAACTAATTGGTACTCTGCGTTCATTTTCCACTTAACTCGAACAATGTTCAAATTTAATCCAGATCTACTCGATGTGGCCCATTTTAATGCTTCGTCGTTGATTCTTCTTTCTGTTTTAAACTTGATTTTTTTTAATCTTGTGGATCGCTTCTAATTTTTCAAGGAAATTGAACTTGAGCCACTCAGTTCAGCGACTTTTTCTACAATGGTTTTAGTTCAAAGTTCACACTTTCTTATTGATTTCATCATCTTTATTGTGATAAGTTTTCTCATTTTCTCTAAGTTGATTTGGTGTTTCGTATGGATATCTACTTGCTATCTGTTTCTCAGTAAGTTTATTCTAAAATGGCTATGCTGATCTAGCTAAGCTTGATGTGTGGCATTTAAATTTCCTATAAATAAGATTCTTTAATATTTTTGAGCAATTTAGGCCCAAGAGTTGCATTTTAGTTCATTGTTGTAGTACTTAGATAGTCACGATTAATTGTTGTCATTATTTTTGAAGGATGAATAGTTCAGTGAATGAAGAAAGCTAAGCAATTTGAGACAGGCATTGAATAGGGGATTAATCCGACCAATGCAAGGTTTCAGATCGAAATCAAGAATAGCGGCTGTTGTCGCAGTAACTGCATGGATTGGTCTTGCTGCAATCTACGGATTGCTAAAGCCCATTTCAAATGGTTGCATCATGACCTATATGTATCCCACGTATATACCTATCTCTGAAACCAAAGACCAATTGTGGACAAAGTACGGATTATATTTGTACCATGAAGGATGGAAAAAGATTGATTTTAATGAGCATATTAAGAAGCTTAGTGGAGTCCCTGTTCTTTTTATTCCTGGCAATGGCGGTAGCTACAAACAGGCAAGGTCTTCATTTATTTTTTCCTTTGCATTCAGTTGGAAAGTTCTTCATCTCCTGATGAAAGGTTTAATCTTTCAAGTTTGCTGTTGTTCATTGTTTTTATTTGAATATTTCAGTGTTGAATAACCACAATATCTTGACTTTACCTACCATGTTCAAACTTGTAAGTTACAGTCAGCTTTCTGTCTTCCTTATAGGTAAGATCATTGGCTGCTGAGTCAGACAGGGCATTTCAAGGTGGTCCACTTGAGCGTACATGTTACAAACAAGCTACCCTAACTGCTGAGGAGGGAGGCCTTGATGCAGGTGTAGCTTCTTTTGATTTACCTAGCCAATACACTAGCAGGCTGGATTGGTTTGCTGTGGATCTCGAAGGAGAACATTCTGCTATGGATGGTGGTATACTTGAAGAACACACAGAATATGTTGTATACGCCATTAACCGGGTATCTCCTCTTTTTCTTTACTTCAATATCTTCAGCATGTAACTTCTATTTTTGAATGGTTGAGACTTGAGATTGTATTTTTTATTGAATGGTTCTGTAGCTATTGTATACCTAGAAAGTTGTATCATGATAAAAGGGAGGTTATGTTACGTTGTCAAAGAACAATATAACTTAATATACCATGCTAGATTTGGATTGTAATAGGCTTTTCTATAATGCTTGTTGCGAATTTAGTCGGTTTAAATTTAATTTTATATCCTTAATCATTAATGATGCCAATGTATAGAGTAGATTATAGCCCTTTCCCAACTGAACAAAATATTATCACTTTGCCCTATGTCCAAAATCTCACTAGTTTCTGTTCACCACGACTTCCTTCCATGACTACGGAACACATTCTGCTTTGGGTTCTTATCATCCAAAGCTGTTAACTTCATTCAAGTTCACTGATAGCTTTTATATTACTCTGATTCTAGATTTTGGATCAATATCAAGCGTCTTTCAATGCAAGAGAAAAAGAAGGGGCTGCATCCTCCGGGAACTTGCCAAGAAGTGTGATATTGGTTGGTCACTCCATGGGTGGCTTTGTTGCTAGAGCTGCTACTATCCATCCTCGCTTGAGGAAATCAGCTGTTGAAACTGTTGTGACCCTTTCAACTCCCCACCAGTGAGATATTTGGTTCCCGTGATGTGCCTTTTTTCTTCTTGTAAAGTTACATTTATTAATGTTTGATGGGATTTATCCATTTTATTCAGGTCACCACCTCTGGCTTTGCAGCCTTCCTTGGGGCACTACTATACTCGTGTAAATCGTGAATGGAAAAATGGATATGAGGTCCAACCAACTAAAGCAGGACATTATGTGTCTGCTCCTACTCTCTCTCATGTGGTTGTTATATCTATTTCTGGTGGATATAATGATTATCAGGTAACTAATAGATTACACATCTATACTGGAAAGTTTCTTCATTTTGTTGTCTTGTCTTTTCTTGTCCTTAATTGATTCAGTTTGTTTTTTGCATTTATATGGCATGCATATTTTTTTTCCTTTTATTGTTTGGTCTACGTGCAACTACGTGTTGAGGTTGGGGAATGAATAGAAACCTTGCCTTTTTTAAAAGGGAAGGTAGGTAGCTTGGATAAGAGGTTGCTTTTTCGTTCATCATGAAAATGTAATCTTGCTTACTGCATTCCTTGGCACTCAAATTTTCGCTTGCATTCTAGCCTGAGTAAGATTTTTGTGGGCTGCATGTTAACTCTTGCTTTAAGTGAAGGTACGCCCAAAGTTGGAATCTCTTGATGGTATTGTGCCTTCCACCCATGGTTTTATGGTCAGTACCACAGGCATGGAAAACGTTTGGTTGTCAATGGAGCATCAAGTCATTTTGTGGTGTAATCAAGTAGTTGTCCAAGTAAGTGGATTTCTTTTCCAACTGCTCAAATGAATTCTGATGTAACCATTCTGAAAATGTATTTTTTTAATCCAGGTCTCGCACACTCTCCTTAGTTTAATAGACTCTAAAACAGGCCATCCATTTCCTGATGCTCTAAGAAGACTTTCAGTATTCTCTAAAATGCTTCGTAGTGGTTTGCCACAGAGTTTCCATTGGACAGCACAATCACACTTGTTTCAGAAGTCAGTTCATGTTCCTTTGAAGGATGCAAAATATTCAGGTGGTATGATACATCTTTATAAATTCATTATCTATAAGTTTAGTTTTACAGAAACCATGCCCATCTTGGGTTGAAGTTGTTGAGGAATGTTTTGAAGTTTTTTGGTTCACCAGAACCAATCTTATGTGGATGACATGTTGTGCCATCAGTAGATTTGGTTTAAATTCCATCTCTGTCTCTGGTCTTCCGACATGATAACCAATCTTGTAGAAAAATACTGTGCATATTACCTGTTTTGAAAGTTAGGGATACTTGTAATCCACAACTCACATCAATTGCTGAGAAAGAATATTCATACAGGTCCCTAGCAGCAAAAAAAAAAAAGATATTCTTACAGGTCCCTAGCTGATGTTATACCATATTACCATATTTGTGGCATAGACCTGAACATTGTACATAGTTTTAATTATTTATATCTTTATGTTATGCAATCATTATATTAGACAATATATATAAAAGGTGTGCTGGTCCACTTTCCATTAGCTTAAGATTTTGAGAGAAGTGGTGACGAATGCAATCTTAACAATTATCATTTATTCACATCTTGTGATTCCAGGGTCTCAGTTACATGCTTCAACCACATGTCCAAGCAATATTCACTGGAGTGATGATGGCCTCGAGAGGGACCTATACATTGAGACGGCCACTGTTACTGTTTTAGCCATGGATGGTCGGAGGCGGTGGTTGGATGTACAGAAACTGGTTAGCTACAATATCCTCCCTATGAGATATCAATCTTGAAAACTGTTCAGTTTTTCCTTGGTCCTAGCATCTTGGTCAATAAGAGAACGAAAATTGTTTTATTTGGCCTTTTGTATTTAATGAGGTCACACTTGACCTAGTGGAAATCAAATCCTTTGCTATCCTGTAGAAGAGGAGAAACAAAATTGTTCTAAATGTTGGGAATTGATCTCCATATTTGTTCCCTTGCTTCTTGTCCCATTCTTTTTCGTTTGTTAGCTAGTTTTTTTGAATTTCACAATGAAGTTGTGCCCAGATTCTGATTTTTTCTGCAGGGCTCAAATGGCAAAAGTCACTTTATGTTTGTGACGAACCTTGCTCCAGGTTCTGGGGTTAGACTTCATCTGTGGCCTGAAAAAAGAAATTCAACTTCTGAATCACCCATTAAAAGAGTGCTTGAGGTGACATCAAGGATGGTGCGCATTCCATCTGGACCCGCACCAAGACAGGTACTAGATGTTTTATCAATTAAGGTTTTAATAGATGTTGGCATCAAAAAACGGTTTCGTTTTCATTGTACTGTTTTCTCTGCCTTCCCATCTTGTATTAGTTATATTGTTTCTCATCTCTAGGATTGATTGTCAAGTGTACTAGTTTATCACGTCTGCTGGTCTGGGTATCTACTAACATATATGTCTTTAGTTGAGACAATTCACATGCTCTTATTCTAGAACGTGCCATCTCTACCTTATCAGGTTGAACCAGGCAGTCAAACTGAGCAAGCTTCTCCATCTGCTATATTTTGGCTGCGACCAGAGGATATGCATGGTTTCCGATTCCTGACCATCTCAGTTGCACCTCGTCTGGTATGTTTTCATTATTTTTTTTTCTAACTGTGTGACTCCTATATTTTTCTGTAAGGGAAATGTG
Source organism: Hippophae rhamnoides (assembly GCA_033030585.1). Classification (NCBI taxonomy): domain Eukaryota; kingdom Viridiplantae; phylum Streptophyta; class Magnoliopsida; order Rosales; family Elaeagnaceae; genus Hippophae; species Hippophae rhamnoides. The sequence continues at coordinate 11,460,773 of CM065430.1, forward strand.
ACTTTATCTGATTTCAACCATGTGTACACCTCTGCTTTTGGTAAAGAGGATTTTCCTCAATCTTATTAACTGTTGCTCTTCAATCTTATGTGGATCAGACCTTACCACCCATGATTCAAATTAAAAATTATGCTGGCTAGATCCTTGTTTTTCCAGAGAATGTCATGTAGAATGAAGTTTTGAATATAATTAGGGTTTAGGAGAGAATAACAGTGGTAAGATGTAAATACTCAATGAGCCTTCATAAATGGTCATAAAATTACAATGACAGAGACATATTACAAGGTACAATAGAAACCCCAATGGTAATTGGCAACCAAATACATACTTAGAGGGGAACTAATGCAATAAAAACTAGTCAACTAAATAGAACTCTAAATATTCTTTATTCTAATAATTATTATATTTTTATTGTCCTTCGAGAAGTCCTGTAATTTTCTTGTAAATGATTTATTCAGCAAGGATATAATAAATTTCTTTTTGTTCTGGTTTGCATGATATAAAACTGACGTTTGTAGCTGTGCCAGTTGATTAATTGACATGTGGTCTCTTAATCTTGTTGAATGTGATGTATCAAAATGATTCAAATGTGTGCATGTATGGTGACAATCTAGTACCCAGACCATTGCAGGCAGACCTCCACCAGCAGTTTCAATGGCAGTTGGACAGTTCTTTAATCCGAAGGAAGGAAACATGGCCATTTCTCCTTTTTCAATGCTTCATTCTACCTATTCTTATAAGGTTACATACACAATTTCTTTCTTCTGGAGTTATGAAGCCTCAGAAACTTTAGTAGTAACTCATAATGCTATGCAGGAAATGTTTTTTAGTGAGGATCATCCGCTTGCTGTGAATATATCATTTGCCATTGGCTTAGGCCTTCTCCCTGTGACCTTTTCTTTGAAGACTGTAGGATGTGGAATTAAAAATTCTGGACTTCCAGAAGAAGAGGCTGGAGATGTCGAAAATAGCAGTAATAATTACCCTCTTCTTATTTTCTATTTTATAGCCATTTCAATATTTTATTGTCTAGTGGTACTGGGTGTAGTATTTTTGGTACTGTTCATGCATCTATGCTAATGAATTAATGGGCTGTATCGTACCTCATTTTGTTATTATAGGTTTATTAGATGTTAATGTTTGCTTGATCTGAAAGGTGAAGTTTTTTTAGTTGCTAGGCCAGAATGAGTAGTCACCTTGTTGACATTCTTGAAGTATTGATCTGAATTTTTTACCGCACATTAAATTTAAGCTGACTTAAATTTTGATTCCATTTTTAGAGATACTATAATTTTTTGTAGTTTTTAATCTTTGTTTGCTAAGTCACTGATCATAGTTTTTATTTTTCCTACTTATTCTCTTAACTGATAAATTTCATTATCATATGGAAGTTCAAACTAATAAAATGAGATACGGTTTGTTTTCTTGGGTGATGTGTGGTCCATCAATTATTTTTATATATTGGTTAAACTAATACTTTCATGGTGTTGTAGGGCTTTGTAAACTAAGATGTTTTCCTCCTTTAGCGATTGCTTGGGATGGGACATCTGGTCTCAACATTTTCCCAAATTTATATAGTGAGACAATAGTTGCTGATTCCTCACCAGCACTTTGGCATTCAGCTCATGGATCTGAGAAAACTGCTGTTCTATTGGTGGTAAAAATTCCTTGATTGGTTTCTTTTTACACATGATAATTATTTGCGTGAAACATAGAGCATTATGGTTTCTTTAAAAAAAATTACTTCATGCTGCAATTGAAATATGGTTTAATCATACATTAATTGAAATCCTTCCACTTTTATTGCTTATACTTTGTCGCTTTGCAGGTGGATCCACACTGTTCATATAAAACGTCAATTACTGTTTCTTTGACAGCAGTGGCCAGCAGATTCTTCCTTGTGTATGGTCCTCAGGTGATTTCTTTTTGTTTTTAAGAAATATTATATTATATTAGAATAAGTAATAATTGCATAGATACAAAATAGACAGGTAATCCCCTTACAAAAGGAAGTACCGATAATAACAATATCTATCCAATAGAAAGCTCCAACACTTAACTAGGATAACAAGTTCCCAATTAAATCTTATGAGAAATTGAGAATAATATTTCAATTATTTAGAAATTGATGTTCATAGCTAAAAAAACTCTCCCACAACATTGCTATCATTTTCACTGTTAAAAATTCTCCTATTTCTCTCTATCCACAAGGTCCAAATAATTGCTCCTACCTTATAGTTTCATATCACCCTTGCCTTTGAAGCATTATTGCTCTTCCCATACATATGCGTAGAAGGTTTTCAAAAGTAAAGATTGACATGATCCTGGAATATACCATTGTATTCTCATATTGCTTTGTAACTTAGACCAATCCAAATGCAAAAATAAATTATCGATATCATTTGAGCTATTCTTGCAAATCATATACCAATTAAGAGAGAAAAACATGGAAAACTTTAATTGAAATTGGTCATTTGCGTTCACCTTCTCAAAACTAATTAACTACTTTCAAAACAAAACTACTTGGAATTGGGCAAATCCAGACTTATGCAAAGTGAACAAAAACTTGTACATTGGGATCATTTGAGATAACCTCAAAATAAGATTTATTAGAGAAACATCCATGAATCTTAAGCCCATATTCATCTATAATTGTTATTTGCTCTTATGTTTGCTTTTTCCAATTTAACATCAACCTCAACCTCGATAAATCTTCAACTTCTTAATCATTCAAGTTTCTTTTTAACTTGAAATTCCATTGTTAAGATGAATGAATATTCTTCTCCAAACATAGCCTATAATGCTTTGGATATCTTGTTGAAAGATAATCACCTTCTAACTAAAGATGCTCTCAAAAACGAATTTTATTTCCATTTCCCATCATAAATCTCAAGTTAGAAAAGAATGAAACTAAATCTTTAAAAATTGCCATCCAAAGGCAAGAATGCTCTCAGTGCAAACCGCGAACCGCATCCCACACTCTCATTCAACTTGTATCTACTTTAATAACTCTATGCCAAAGAGAATCTTCATCGAATGCGAACCTCAGGTGATTTATGTTATTTATGCATTTTAGGAGTAATGTCCATTACTTCCCATGCTTAAAGCAAAAATAAGTACAAACATATCATTCTACTCTCACTGTTTACTAATGGAGTTTTCCCTGCATCATTGAACTAACTAAGTCATGGACCGAAAATCTTAAGACAAGCAACAATTGGTGAAGGTGGAACTCCATTGTGTGTCAAACGGAAAATGCAATGCAGTCAAGCAACAAAATGTTTAGAGTAGGAACCTTCTCATTATGTTCAACAGAATGTATTTTGGAATATAAAATGCTAGACAAATCTTTTTCTCATCTCGTATAGGGTTTTATGTTACGTACCAGACGAAAACCAAACAGGTCATTACTCTTATGTTCGGTAACAGGGAGAGGGGTTGGGGGAGGACTATGGTCAGATACTAGATGTAAATGTTCAATGTTTTTTTTATTCAAATATCATTTCCGAACATTATTTATATTTGGTTAAATTTATCATGTCATGTGACTGTTTTCTGTGCAGATAGCTGGGTTCTCTTTTGCTGTCATATTCTTTGCACTCATGCGACAAGCACATGCATGGGAGCATGACTTTTCCATACCTTCAATGCTCTCTGCGGTGGAATCAAATTTAAGAATGCCATTTCCATTTTCTTACCTGGCAATTGCTCCCGTTTTCCTTTCTTTGTTCCTGTCTATTTTATTGTCTCAACCGCTTCCTTCTTTTCTTAGCTTTACCATTGTCTCCGTGATTTGCTATTTACTTGCAAATGGGTTTGCAATAGTTCTCATATTGATACCCCAACTGGTCTTCTATGGGGCTGCTGTTGTACATATTTTCATCAAGACAAGGTCAGTAGCTTCTCTCTCACATTATTTTTTTAGTATTTTTCTACTATTTATGTATGCAGCTCAATCATGACACAATGTGTTTGTTAATATGACATAATGGAGTTATCTTACCAAATTTTAGTGAAATGCAACCAAGATTTCTTAATGGTCACATTTCCCATTAATCTCCAACTCTCTATATCACATACTCGTTGCAGTGCCAGTTTCAAAGTAATTTTGTGACTCTGTATAAGGTTGAAAAGTTCTTTACGAGGGAGTAACTGCAACTGTCAATATTATCAACAAATTTATGTTTTCCTACTATTTTTTAAATACTCAGTTCATTTCACATTGTAAAGTAATGGCAAGTGCTTTGAGCAGTAATTTTTCAAATTAATATGGAAAATGATTGGATTTGATGTGTTCCAGGTGGCAATTGTGGGAAGGAAATGCCTGCTTTTTATTTAGTCGTTGGTGTATGAACCTATTATCTACCTTCTCATCATTCAAGGTGAACTCTAATTCTTGTAAAATATTTGGGGAAAAGTTATGCATGACGAGATCCCTTTTTTGGGGAAGGGGAAGGGAGAGGAAGAATAAGGAACAGGAAAAGCTCTAATAAGAAGGATTTAGGTTCTAAAGTTCACACTCAATTATTTTGCTTATGTTATGAAATTGGCTAAGCATTGCGTTAAGAAGTATAAATGAGTTGTTAGATCCACCTCCTACAAGCTTGAGTTTTTGGGAGAATTAGTGCTTGATACTTCTATATGGTATCAGAGACATGATCCCATGTGTGTTTGCGTTCTTACGAGGACATAAGACTCCCTAAATGGAGGTATATGATGTAATGTGCCTGCACATATCTCACATTGCTTAGGAAGTTAAGTAGTGATGTGATTATAAGGGAGAGCATTCTTACATGGTATGACATGTTTAAGGGTTTCTCCCTTAAAGTAAAGCCGTGAGATCTCGCTGAATTGTTGAATCATGACCATGGTCAGTGGAACTGTCTAGTCATATCCGTGGGTCCATTGAACTTACAATTATGGACCAAAATGGACAAATTCATGCTATGTAAAGTGGGTCATGTCCTACTATAAGCAGAGGAATTGACCTTCCATCAGTTGGTATAAGTGCAATTGGTCAAGATTTCCCAGTTATGTTTTGTTTTCTTTTTGTTCTTTTTTTTTCCCTGGGCAAAGGTTGACACTTTGAATGATTCACTTTCATTTGATTCATTTCTTAAGCAGGTGGTGAGGCTTTTAAGAGTCAATGCATTTCTTGTCACAGCGATTCTTGCTATTACCTTGGCATGTTTGGTTCATCCTGCCTTGGCTCTGTTTTTGCTGCTCTGTTCACATGCTTTGTGTTGTCATGATGCACTTTGCAGGTGTGCTTTGACTTTCCTTTTCTTTTTAGTATTATTTAGCAATTAACAAGTCATTGAAATAATAAATAAATAGTTTCCTCGTTGTTTTTTTTATGTTTTTTGTTTTGTATGTTGTCGGGGTGTATGTTGATATAATATGTTTGGTTGCGTAGAACTGGTAATCCTAAGTGGAGTTTCTTATGATTTTGTAACAGTTGTTTGACAGCTTCATTTCGCAGCCATGTACGAATGAAAGAATCATTTGATTATAAGAAAGACGGGATTGGTGAGTCTCAGCAATCTACATTCGAATTTGATGGTAGATTTGACCAGGATTTCTCTCCAAAGGAGCACAACTCTGGTTGTCCAGACTCTACTAAAAGTTTTGGTGAAATACAATTGGAGATATTCAAACATCGTCATGGTTTGTTGGTATTGCATCTTGCAGCTACCCTCATGTTTGTTCCATCACTTGCAGCTTGGGTGCAGGTATGACTGATATTTTCATTACCCATGTGCGATTCAAGTCCAATACCAAATTTTGGTTTTTTTTATATGGCTATATAGTAACAGCAAATGTTTTGATAAAAATAATTCTGTTTTAGTTTGTGCAAATTTTTTTTTAATCAAGCTAGTTTTCATCAACAATCTTTTGTGATTGCAGAGAATAGGATTGGGTCAGAGCTTTCCATGGTTTTTGGACTCTGTTCTTTGTACAGGTGTGATACTTCATGGTATCTGCAATTCAAATCCTGAGAACAATTCGTTATTCTTTTCTGTTCCTGGCTATCAAAGACGGAAGTTGAGGATGAACTTTATATATTTGGTTGCCGGATACTACTCCTATCTCTCTGGCCTAGCCTTGGCACCATACCGGGTGTTTTATGTCATGGCTCTTATAGGTGTGATTTCTTTTGCTTCGAGGATGTTACAAAAGAGATTCCGAGACAAGGGGGAGGTGCAATTTAGTAGCAGAAAGTATTCTCACAGACACTGAAATAGATTTACAGAACCAACATTTCATTCAAATCTGATCAAGGAGGGCTCTTCTTCTTCAACTAGATGATTTGCTAATGAGGTGGGATGTGACTTAGACATCATCCCTACAGATTTTACCCTTGGATTAGTCAATTGTGAGACCTTTTTCAATTTATTATTACTCATTTATGAAATGGGCCTTCTATTTTCATGCTGTAGGAAGAAAAAGAAAAAAGAAGAGATTTTTGACATGATTTTTAGGGGGAAAGAAAGGCGTAGGAGAAAGTTTTTGCTGCATGAGTAGTTACTGTATTGGTAAATACATTGTTATGTGCTTTGTCTGGAGGATTAAATGGATTATCATCCTTGTGTTTGTTGATTCTCTCTGTCTTTGCCACAACAACTTTACCTGGCTAAAACAGATCAAGGCTGTTGTTAATCATCTTATTTGCATCTTTCATAATCCAATTTTCCAATCACCGGTCCTAGTATTAGAACATTTGGGTTATCGCAAATGAAGAGATAACAAAGGAACAAGATGAGCAACAAAGATCCAAGTAATATATCAGAGGGAAAATGCTAGGACAATTATTACTAGCTCAATAGCTAACGCACTAAAGCTTGCTCTAAAGAGCTAAGAATCTCTTAAGAAGATTCTAAACAAACTCAAAATCACAATGATTAATGAAAATGGACATAAATGAACCCAGAAAAATTTAGAACCAGAAGTTTTAATGGATCAGAGATGGAGTAATAGAAGGAGAAAGGAAACCCTAGCAGAGGAACGTGAGACTCTCACAACTATGTTTCTTCTTCTTCTTATTTATTTATTTATTTCTATTTCATCCTTCACACCTTCAATTCAACACTTGGATTTGCTTAAATTTGATGTTTCTGTCATATGGGGAACTATATGAATGATTGTCGGTAAAATGTCTCTTTGGGAGCACAATGACAACATCCTATCTAAATGTTTTTTTTTCCAACGAATGCATTATTTTATTTTAATAAACAATTGATAATTTTTTAATGCCACAAATCGTGAGAGGAATTATTTATTTGTGTGTGCTCTATGTTTTCAACCAATAGTATGATATTTTTAAGGAGGAAAGAGATAAAAATTATCCCTTTTTTTCACCAATAAAATATACTTTATTAATTTTATATTGATCTAAACCATCCTATTAACATTAATACATTATCAATGAATAATTTTTTCAAATTATGTAAGCATAACTGATATTATATATAATTATTGACTAAATTAACATGATAATTTTTTTTAACCTATAATTAACTGCATTAAATAGATTTTTTCAAAACAATTACGTACACAAATACTATACACAGGCGGACTGGAACTGAAGTTATGAAAGTGCCCACAAGGCAATTGACCAAAGTATTATTTTTTAGACAACATTGCCAAAATACACAAATATAATCAACAGATTTAACGCATCTTCTCTTCAAATAGTAAGAACACAAATAACAACAAACTTGATGGCTTCATATTGACAAGAAGATTAGCTAGGCAATAAGAAAGCCAATGAAGCCAACAGAGTAGTCGTGATGAACAGATAAGGGATGAAACCACCAGAAGCAGCAGAACCACCATCCCCTGCTCCTTTACTTGGAGATGGAGATAGTGTTATGCCAAGTGGCTGCACTTGTGAGGGCCACTTAGAGTCAGACATGGCCACAGAGACAAACAATGCAAATACAACGAAGAAAATAGCTGATAATGGTGTTCTAGTTGCCATTTTCAAAGAGTTGACAAAATGGGAGTGCCTAGTTTTTCAAACTAGTACTATGCAATATAATACTGATGTGACAGTTTACCTTGTGGTATATCACACCAGTGAGAGTGCTTAAACATTTAGTAATATCTTCAAAATATGATATTTATTAAGTGAGGTTTAACACGTGTATTATAAAATTATAAATAAATTATACGTATAAATTATAAATGTGTCTTATATAGATTTCAAAGGTTAGATTTTTAATACTCAATAACTCACTACAAACTCAATCATTTGTATTTATTTTAATTAAAATAAGATACATATAATATATTTTTTATAATTAAAAAAATTAATAAATTAAAAAATATCTAATATTATTTTTAATTATATAGACACTTAAATATAAATCTTAAATCCATAACAAAAAGGTATTTTTAGTAAAGTTAGATTAATATAACAAAAAGAGATTTTATGAGATTTTGATAACTAAATAACATTGATTAATATTAATCAAGATAAAATACATTTTTCTAATTGAATTGTGACAATAAGGTATTAGTTTAAGTAGTTAACATTTGGGAGATAATATAGAGTATATATACATTTAAAACATAAAATAATTGTTAGAATAATTTTTATTATTATCCTAATAAAAATATATAAAAAAATTATTTTATTTATATTATTAATTATATCATACTGTAATTATTATTTTATAAATTGTAATTAATAAATTTGTATCATTGCAATAACAATTTGGGTTTCTCCAAATAAATTTGCAAATATTTTTATCTTTATAGTTGTCAATCAATTTGATACAAAGTAAAATAAATGAAATATTATCACAAAATTTAATTGGTTCTAATTATTTTATCATATCACATTTTTAACTTAACATATAATCAATAACAAATGATATATCATTTGATATATACTTAATACATTTTTCACTGATCAATAAAAATAGTTGGCTTGAAGAATAATTAAATGTTTATATAGAACAATGAGATCTCATACCAGTATAAAAAGATGTGAAAGCTTCAAATAAAAGGATAAATATTTTGGATCCTTTTTCTTTGAGTAAAATTGTTCTTTAGTCTTTTTAAGTTAAAAAAATATGTTTTTTAGTACTATTATTAATAAAAAATGTATTCATTAATTTTTTTACTTACGAAAAATACAAGTATTTTTAATAATATTAATAAATTCTTATTGACAATTTTTTTAAAAAATAATATTGGGAGTATAATTGAATAATAAAATGGCGGAAATACTCATGATATTTTTTATTTCTTTTAATAAAATAATTTTAAAATTATTAAATATTTTTTTTGTATCTTTTTTAAAACAAAATGACTAAATAATACCGTTTCTAACTTAGGGGAATAAATGACATCATTTTTGTAATAAAGGAACCAAATTTACTTTCCACCTAATGGTGTCAATTAAATGAGTTAAATGAAATTCATGAGATAATTTATTAATTTTTAAAACTCATCTAATCTTGTTTCACTTAATTTTTAATAAGATAAAATTATAATAAAACAATACTAATTAAAGTATCTTATTTATTTCAACTTAAATGAGACATAATAATATAAAAATAATATAAACATGACAAATGATACTTTATTAAATTTAATAATAAAAAAATGATACAACATATATTTAAAGTCGAGCATATTAGAGTCACAGTCTAAATGTGATTAAATGAAATGAGATAATATTTAAATAAAATGAGATAATGTTGTATCATGAATCCATTAAAGATAAATGAGAAACAAGATGATATTAATTTCAACACTCAAATAAATTTTAAACAGCCATGATGGAAACTTGTAATAGGGAGGATCAAGTCTCAATTTCTTCGGTTTTGTCTTATAACTAAATAATTGATTCCTGAAAAAGATAACACATGATAAGTTGCAAGCTTTGGAATCATTAAGTAGCAATGTTTCATTAAAAAATATGAACATATTCAATCCATTACTGCATTTGTTGATTTCTAGCTCTAGTTGCCATGGACCTCAATTGAGCTCTAGCAAAGGAAAGAGAAGTAATAGACTGCTGAGGTCGGGCTCCCCTAAATATCTCCACTAACTCCTCTCTTTGTAACCTTAAAGCTAATGCAGCATCCTCCTCTTGACTTGATACTCCTCTGCTGCTCGTCCTCCTACTTGCAGCAGCAGCAGCATTGGTATCTCTTATTGGCACCCTTGAAGGACGCATGAACCTTACATTCTGCACAGCTTGTGAATCAACGACCAAAACCCGACCGCTGCTTCTTGTCACATTTCTTCCCCTCCCGGGTACTGATGTTATTGTTCTGGTGCTTTCACTCCTTGTGTTGCTATAAAATGTTGTTTCTGGGATTTGTCTCACAACTTCTCTTCTATTTAAAGATCCAGCAACCTTCCTTACTTCAACTTCTTGCGGAAATAAGAGCTGAATTGTGTTCCAAAGAACAGTATTCACAGTACATGACCTCCCATTGCTGCAAAAATCAATTTTAGAACAGTGAGTGGCATAACAATTCCCATTATTGAATTTGGATATTTATTGGATAATGTAAATGCAAACTTTACCTAATCAGTTCTCTGCATTTTGGGCACTTTTTTCCACATTTGTCTGCAGCAGATCTCAAACATTTTCTACAAAAACTACAATTACAAGAAACCAATCAGGAAAAAATGTAAACCTTTTAAAGCAATCCAAATCCATTACACACAATAATACAGATTACTTTTTAAGGATTGGTTATTTAAACAATGAATTCTTACAAAAGAGGCTTCATTAGGTTCACAACTTTTAAACTATGAAGAAGTTACAAAAGAGGATTGATTTTCAATTGTGAGATTTACCTGTGTCCACAAGTTGTGGTACTGGGTTCGAAACATATCTCCAAACAAATCTACAGAGAACCAAGTTCATACAAAACAATTAAAAACACTGTTAGAAATTGTTCATAAATCAACTATTGAAATCAGGTTCAATAATATTTTTATACACTTATCTCACTCCTTTTGAAGTGTTAAATTTATGCATAATGTAAGTAAAACAAAATTCAATAATTAAGATTACTTGAAATTTTGATCTTAAAAATTATTTGGAAAACAAAGCTCACAAACTCTTAAGTTATTGAGAAAGAATCAAACATTACTTTTATATACCAATCACTCATTCATTGGTTGTTATTCTATGCATCATATAAATCAAATACTAATAATTATTGAGATTTTAACATATAACAAAATTTTTCAAGAACTAATAACTTAAACTAATGGAAGGAGGCAACAATACTTGTATATACCAATCACTCATTCATTGGTTGTTATTCTATGCATCATATAAATCAAATACTAATAATTATTGAGATTTTAACATATTTGAAACAAAAAATTTCAAGAACTAATAACTTAAACTAATGGAAGGAGGCAACAATACTTGTATATTCTTTAAAAACTAAAACCCAAAACTGAAACAAGTTTGAACAGCCAAAAAGGTCATACAGCGCAAGAAAGCTCGTCCCTAAGCTTATCCAAACAAGGAAGATTTGAGCTTGAACAAGAAGCATCAGAGATCGGCTCGTGTTCTTTATCTTTTCCTTTTTTCTTTTCTTCATTCACAATCGCTGTAGGTCCTGCCTTGTCCATACCAGTTTCTGTGCGTCAATAATTTCAAAAAGATCAAACTTTTTTCAGAAATCAAACTATGGGTAAAATTGAAAAGGACTAGCAATCATATTCGAGAGGGGAAAAAATAGAGAGATCAAATACCTTTTTTTGTGGTTTCTTCATCATCAAGGTCAAGAACAACAATAGGTATAGAAGATGGACTACTCCTCTGAGCTCTGCATTTTCTGAAATATGTAGAACATGAATGTGATTTTTCAATTTTCAAGAATATGAAGAAAAATATATAAAAATGGTGTTAATTGGAAAATCACCTTCTTGAATTGCAAGGAGGGGTTTTAATCTGTATATCAAAGCGTTTCTTTCGTTTAAACTCACGATCTGGAGTGTCGTCAACAATGAGGGTCGCAAGTAAGAGAGACTCTTCATCCCAGCCAGCCATGGCAGCCACTGATTTTAATCTAGGGCTTAACAAACTGTTCGTGACTTGACCATTTTCAACTGGATTTCTTGAGATTTTGGTCACCATTTTAGGATCGTCGAAGAATTTTTGAGCGAATTAGAAAAAGAAAAATACAGCTCCTTCTGTGTGGAGAGACAAACTTATAGCCTACATAAAAGTGGCACTTAGACAAGTAAAGATTAAAGAGTTATTTCTCTAACGGTCGATGTTTTTTGAATGTAGGCACTTAATCCCAAGTCCTAACGGCTAATAATTCCGGAATTATGCATTTTTTGGCGTTTTTTTTTTACTTTCATTTCTAATTAATTAGCTTATTTAATTATCCTATATCTATTAATAAAATTACACAAAAATCATATAGTTTAAAAAAAATACATATTAATCTTTGTTGAGGAAATAAGTCTAATATTGACCAACAATGTTCCTTATAAGACTGAGTACCACTTAACTTACAAGTTTACTTTTGGATTAAGAGAAGTGACCGCTCGAATAAAAATGGTATCAGAGTAGTAACCTTGGCGGTAGAGGAGCCACCTGATACTACCACCCGTGGCAACAAAGTAAGAACACCACCGTCCATCGACACAGTCGATGTGAGGAAGAGTGTTGAGGAAATAAGTCTCACATCGACTAGAGAGAAGTCAACAATGTTGCTTATAAGACTGAAACACCCCTTAACTTACAAGCTGGCTTTTGGGTTAAGAGAAGGGTCCGTTCGAATAAGATTGAAAATTATGAGACTTTATTGTATAAAGTAAGTCTTTTTATTCGCATCTTTGTTGGAGACGAATTACATAAATAACACATAAGATCTAAAATAAGGTATGCATAGATAACAGTAAACATACCATAAAAAAATTAAGAAGGAAAATAGCATGCAAGCCTTTCTGTGTGGGTCTCAGACTCTATTTAGCATTCTTATTTAAAAAACATGTATTTCCTTTTGTCTATAAAAAAAATGTTAGATAAAAATAAATTTAGTTTTATATTTAATTTTTATTAAATATAATGTCATAGTACATATAATATAATGTTTAAACATAGGTTCGTATATTTTAAAAATATTTGCGTATATCCCTCATTTGAAGTATTATTGTTCCATATGATTGATATACATAGGATACCAACTTTAAAAAATATAATAATTTTTTTTTGTTCTTTCTAACTTTCGAACTCGATTTTGACTATTTAAGTCATTAATACAAAGCGAGTTGATACTGTCTGAACTAATGATACCAACTTCTAAAAATATGTGATTAAAAGAGTCTAGGTCACGGGTTCAAACCTGAAAAAGGCGAAAAAAAATCAACAAACTGACCAATGTGAATTTCAACTTTTGGTTAGAGAACCCTAGAGATATTATCTAAACTCAGCACAAGATGTTGGTAAAAAGGATATCTTTTGATGTTTGAACCTAAGTTCATACATTTTAAAGATATCTGCATAGGTCACGATCATGACTACTTAAAACTTAAATAAATATTATATTATTGAATGAATAATAACTTAAAACCTCTACGTTTATCTTGAAGTTGGTGTAACTTAATTACGATACAATCAATAATTTTTATTTTTTTATACTATTCAATTTATGTACTTGGTCATTTAAATTTGAATCACTAATATTTACATATCCAAATAACTATTATATTATTTAATCATAACTCAAAATCTCTAAGTATATCTTGATTATTAAGAAAAGGTTTCATGGGACAGATATAAAAATTTGTTAAATTATGGGACACAACAATATAAATCTACAAACTTAACAAAATATATTTACCAAATGGTAGAAAAATGTACTTTACGTTCACATGCAATTCATATACGTTGGTATTTAACAAAACAAACATTTTATTGCTTATACATATAGTATTTTATTTTTATTAAAGCTTACTATTCATCATGATAAAATGAAATGAAACTTTGTTACTTATAAAGGTAATAAATAAAATAAAGGTTTAGTCTTTTTGTATACTATTTTAAAATTATTGATAGTTTTGAATGTTTTCACTTAATCTTATTGTTCATAGAAAAATGATTATAGAATGGAAAAAAATTATTAAAATATAATTATTTTAATATTTTATATACTTTAATATTAAGATTCATTCAAATAGTAGTTTGATTATTTAATGTATTTTCTTCCAAAAAAACACAATCAACTCAACATTTTACTTGTTTTCATCTTATGATTTTTTAATATAAAAAAAAGAAAATAAGAGAATTGCTATTTTACTATTATTTTTGTCACATAAGTGAAAATTATTAAAAAACATAAAATATTAAAATTTGTTATTAATAATTACATTTTTAACCATCTAAAAATATAAATGACATTTTTTAACCATTAAAATAACCATATGATACTGATTAAAAATAAATTTATTAAATTATATCTAAAAGTTAATCAAAATTAAGTATTACAACCCTTTAATACTTTGATAAGTAAAATGATGTTAATGTGGGTAGTAATGTTTTGGCCTTCTCAAAAGGCTGGCTGGACCCAGATGTTAGTATTTTTAATGATGTGTATCTCAAAATGATTACTGGGAATATTCTTATGCATGAACCAAAATATAATGATTGTTTCTGTATTTATTTTATTATTTTTGCTTGATATATTAATACTATTTTTATTATTCTATATCAGAAGGGTTTATATTAATTGGAATGTATGGACGTCCTTTGAGGGTCAGTTAATCGATATTTTAGTTCATGATGCTGTTCTGTTTGTTTATCTCGTTGCATGTACTGGGACATATTTTGATTTCCAGTCAATATGAGGAGCACTCCTTTTCAATTCTACAAATTTTAAATTCAATTTAAAAAGTCACTTTAAAATAAAGTTTTTCTATTTTTTAGGTTTGATCTTATTCTTTTATTTAATTTTAAGGGTTACACACTATTATTGTGAAAATGTCTACATTATCACGAACTTCTTCACACACTTTGTTATCGATTTTCATAATTCATATCATTTGGTCAAATTATTATGAAAATCAATGTATATAAAATATCATCATAATTAAAATATTGTTTAAATATATTTTTTTGACAAAAATAGTCTCGATATTTTAAATATTGTTATTAAAATATCGTTAAAATATTACTAAAATATCGAACAAAATATCAAAAATATCAATTCTTGATTTTTTTCTACTATCTAAGAAATAATTTAAATTCAACTTTCTCTTATTTTTATAGTAAATAATATATTTTCTTTTTTTAATCATGTTTGTTATATATAATTATTTTTAAAAATAAATAATCAATGAAATTTATTTTCATACTATCAAAATTTATTTATTCGTAGTAGTTACGATTAAATAATTACTTGATTATTTTAATATTTTTAATTAATTATTCTAAAATATTTAATAAATAATAATATATATTTTATTACACAATATTTTAATTAATTAATATATTTTATATATTAAAAATGTATGTATTAAATAAAAATTAATTTAAAATATAAATAATTAATTATTTTGATGTTTTATAAAAAATATTTCATATTTTTGATAAAAATTTCATAATTTTCGTAATTTTTTTAAAAATTTCGTTGATAATTATAATATTTTCTAACATTTTTATAAAAATTATATCTCAATATGTTCACTTAAATCAATATTTCAAATCTTTTACGTGACAATAAATTTTGTAAATGGAGTATTTAAATTGAATAGTTATTTTCATAAATAGTTTAATCCACTTATTTTTAAAAGTGAAGTATAATGATAAAATAATATTTATACCTATTTTATTTTTAATTGTATTCGACAAATAAAAAATTAGCATGAATAAATGTTGAATCGTGATGACTTTTAAAATGAATACATGATTAGTTAACTTGATTGTTTTAAATGAAATAAATAGTGAATCGTGATGATTTTTTTTATTGGATAGCAGATCATTTAGATAATGTAATTATAGTTTATATAATTTCTTTTTATAATTTAAAATTATGATAAATTAAATCAAAAAAATTTTAAAAAATATATATATTTTTTCAAAAAATCCCCAAGGGCTAGCTCCTCTTCTTCTTCTTTTTTCTTTCTCTTTTTCCCTACTAAAAAAAATAAAAAAACGAGAGTGAGAGAGAAGGAAAAAAAATTCGACAGGGTACTTTTTTTATTAATAAAATATAAAAAAGAGAAAGAAGGGAGAAGGAGGGAAGGGAGGGATGAGGATTGCTCGAATTTCTTTTTTTCTTTTTTATTAATAAAATATTTAAATCTCATTGTATCTTTAAAAAAAATTAATTTTTCAAAATTTTAATTTAATTAACCATACTTTTATTTTTAAATACAGGATAAATATACTTCAATAATTATAAGATAAAAATATATTAAAACTATAATTATAAAATTTAAATGACTCATTTCCCTTTTCCTGTTTAATTTTACTCAGAATGAGTTACAGGATCCCTTAAATATGCATGCTTTGTATTAACTTATATAAAAAAAAAGGAAGATTTCGTTTAGTAAAAAATAAATAAATAAAAACGTTTCATCTTCGGCTTGTTTAACATTCATTTTATTAATTTTAATCATTCTATAATTTATATAAATATGATATTTATTAATTAAAAAAATTATATAATAATATTAAGAATTTTAACTTATAATTTTTTTTAATAAGAAGCTCCGTTAATATTTGAATATAAGTTATGATTATTTTATTTTTTGATTCATTTACGAATCAAATTACAAATAAATAATTTATTTATTTATTAGCTATTTAAATAAATATATTATCTAAATTAATTAAACAAAATTTAAAAGATATACTTACAATTCCAATAATCCCTAATAATTTGAATATCACTCTAAATATGGGTGTATTCATTGAGGCAACAATATCCACGTGTTCATGTTTTCAAGCAATTTTTTTTTAATGCAAAATCTTATAAGTATGGTTTAATTTATATAAGATGTATAATTCATTGTTTTTTTTAAGTCCACAATGATTCAAACTTTTGTTAGAAATATACACACAAAATATTTTAAAATTCAAATTCATTTTTACAGTATATTGATTCATCTAAGAATCAAACTACACTGTACATAATATTATCAATTAAAAAAAATTCAATACAAAACCAAATACATAAATACTTATTAATAATTTTAATTATTATGTGAACGTTATTTGAGTTGAATTTCTTATTTTATTTAAAATTACAGATTATATAATTAATCAAATTATATTTACGTTATAAAGGGTTAAAACACATAAAGTTTCGTTACTTTACTACTTATGTAAAACATATGTAGTGATAATATAATCTTATTAACAATGGCAACAATCTTGATCAAAACTTGTGTTTTTAAAAAGAAAAAACAAAGAATGTACCTGCTTTGAGCACCTCTTTCACTAAAATATGAAAAATTTAGAAACGCATCCGAGTTAAGAATGTATGAAGTTTTTCTCAAAATGATATCAATAGAAAAATAAATGAACCGAGAAGTATACATTAATGTAATGTTTTGTAAAGAAGGTGACCAAAGAATTCTTGGAGATTATTATAAAGCTCCTTAATTTAAGAAGCAAATTAAGGAGCAAAACATGGAGCAAACACATGGAATAAAACATGGAGCAAAACAAGGAGCAAAACATGGTGCAATTCATGAAGCAAAACAATGAGCTTAATTCAAGGAGCAATTTAAGGAACCATTAATTTAAGGAGTAATTCAAGGAGTGAATTTTTCTATAAATAGATGTGTAATTGTAATGAATTAATCATCCAAAGTGTTCATTCCAATTGAGAGAAAAGCTTAGAGAGAAAAGCTTTTGTGAGAGAAAATTGAGAGTAATTTTCTTGGGTGTAATTGGGTTGTGAGTTGTGAGTGTTGTAAACACCTTGTGTAATTTCTCCACTTCGGTAAAAAGATCTATGACGTGTCCAGGAGGCGTAAGCAAAATTGGCCTTCCTAGTTATCAAATTTTGTGTGTTATTTTTCTATTCTTGTTTTCTCGTAAATGCGGCTTATCGGGGAATTTGCGTTATTTCCCGACAATTCCGGTATTGGTAGTGATTTACGTCAATTTTTACGCAGAAATAGTCGAGAGAAACTTGATCGAAGGAAGTGATTTTAGTGGGAGCAAATGGCCATGAGATGAAGGAAGGGTGAAACTCGAGAAATTTGATGGAGCAACTTGGGTTTTGGAAAATACGGATAGAGGATTATATGTATCAAAGAAATCTATATCAACCTCTCGGGAAGAAACCATAAGCTATGAAGGAAGAAGATTGGAATCTTACAGGCAGACATGACGCCGGTTATTACAGTGACGCTATCTCGTAATGTTGCCTTGACATGTCAAAGGAAAAAGACATGGCGGGTGTAACATGATGGCTACTCGATATATATGAGAAGCCATGTCGGCCTCGAACAAAGTGCACTTGATGAGGCGTTTGTTCAGTTTGCGGATGAATGAAGGCGCGTCGGTAGCTACGACATCTCGATGAACTCAACACGGTCCGCAATGAGTTGAGTTAAGTGGAAAGTGAATTCGATGAAGAAGTACGAGCATTAATACTTTTATCTTCTTTACCGGAAAGTTGGAATGCTCTTGTACGGTGCCGTGAGTAGCTCGTCAAGAAGCAATAAGTTAAAATTTGACGATGTTTGTCATCTGGTTCTCAGTGAAGAGATCTGACGTAGAGAGTCGGTGAATCGTCAACTCTTCGGTTTTGCATACGAGTCAAGAGGAAGAAATTCAACAAAGGGAATGGACGTGGCGGAACGGACTACGAGGTAGATCAGAAGGACGGGGAGGTCCGAATCCGGGAATCACTAATAATTCCCGTAGGCTCGAAGACTATCGAGTGTTGGAATTGTGGAATAGCAAGACCTTCTACAAAATCGGTGCAAGAGTGCGAAGGGACAAACAAGTGAAGGCAGAGGCAAATGTTACTTCCACCTCGAGAGAGACGATGCATTGATATGCTCTTTGGAGAGCGAGGAAGAATCTTGGGTGTTAGACTCTGGAGCATCGTTCACGTACTCTTCACATAGTATTCTTCGAGAAATATGTCCCCGAAACCTTGGAAGGTATATCTTGGTGATGATCGACCATGTGCTATTATTGGCAAGGTGTAGTGAAGATTAAGTTGAACGGATCTATTTGGGAGCGAAGGATGTCGGGCGCATATTCCCGTCTCGAAGGAACTTAATCTCGGTGGGGCGGTTGGCAGTGAAGGCTACCTTCACGATCTTATGGTGATGATTGGAAGATTTCAAAGGGTGCGATGACAGTTGCTCGAGGCAAGAAAAGTGGTACTCTTTACATGGCACGAGGCACGTTGTTCAATTACGGTTGCGACAATGAAACACGAATCTGTGGCACGGAGACTAGGCCATATGAGTGAGAATGGGATGGAGATTATGCAACTCAAGGGAAAACTTCAGTCTACGGTCTACGGAGATAGACATGTGCGAAGATTGCATACTTGGAAAGTAAAGAGAGTCGAACTTTCGGACAAGTTGCGAGAATCCCAAAGAAGGAAAGACTAGAGCTTATTCAACTCGATGTTTGGGGACCAATGTCGTCTCATCTATTAGTGGAAACTACTTCATGAATTTCATTGATGATCGCTCTCGGAAGGTATGGGTTTACTTTCTAAAGCATAAGTTTGAAGTATTTGAGGCTTTGAGAAGATGGGAAAGCTATGGTGGAAAATGAGGCGGGTTTAAAGATCAAAAAGCTTCGAGCAGTAATTAGGGGTGTCCGTGATCCGGTCGATCGGTCGGTTTGCCTAAAAAAAATGTAACCAAAGCAGGACCATTCATATAGTTGAAACCAGGACGGATAGGACCATTGACTATCTAAAATGTTATAACCGCAAAACGATTTGGTCGGTTTAGTCGGTTTGGTTAACGAGTTTTGAACGATTTTTAACAATTAATAATAAATAAATATGATTCAATTTAATATGATATAATTTAATAGGATGCAATCAAATATAATGCTCATTTATAATCATACATAGATAGATATTATTGTTAAATACATAAATAAGATGTTATCAAAATCTAAAAAAAAAAAAAAGATTAGACATGAAGAAATGAATTCCAAATATCTCATTTGCAAAGAATTCTTAAACATATACAAACATCAAAACTCAAAATCAACAACAATACATCATTAGATAATAATATTTAAAACTTACCCATTATTAATCATCAACGATCATTGTAGTGTCTTTAATAAACTTTACAATCAAACAAAATCAACATATTCATAAATGTCTAGGTCATCATTGTATTCTCGTAAGAGAACATTGTCATTATTAATAGAAGAACGAAACCAATTTTGACTACATACTAATGTCTCTACCATTTTAGGATTCAAAGAACTCCTAAATGGATCAAAATGCTTTCATGTGCTAAAAGTGATTCCGATGCAAGCGTTGAAACTTGAATTGCTAACACATCACGTGCAATGAGAGAGATGATAGGAAACACTAAAGAATTTTCCTTCCACCATTTTAATATATCAAACTTATCCAACATGACATTTTCACGTGGGGTGTTCAAATATTTCTCAACCTCGGTTTTCAATTCCAAAACTATTTTTCTCCTCTAGCGTTTAAGAAACTTCAACTTTCTTGCTTCCTCGGATGATGGAATCCTTCCCTATTACATCTTGTGATTGAGTCGCATTAGATTGAAACTCTTTTTCCATGCCTTTAACGTATAGTAAGCTTTGAGCAGGATCCATAAAAGTATTTTTGACATTATCTCTCAATTTTTGAACAATTTGTAAATCATAAATCTCTTCAAATAAGAATTCCAAATACTCTAATTTGTACCTTGGATCAAGTACAAATGCAACATCTAACTTATCTTATTAGTCTTGTCTACATTTCCCCAATACTTCTCAAATTTTGTTTTCATGCTAATAGCCGTATTTTTTAACAACAAGTCATCGAAACACAACATGTAAGTATTTGAGATTGAATGTTATGTAATTCTGTAAAATATAAATTTGAAGTGGTGCGTAAAGATGCTGAATGCTAAAGTAGAGTCATAAAAGTTTTCAAAAACTTGACAAAAGCACCGACATTCTTCCAATCATCTAATGTTGGCGGCGATTCGATCGTCATCGTGAAAATAAGAAATAAAGTTTGTTCCTTCCTCTTCTTGAGGACGATCAAATGCTTTTTGAAAATCTGAAGATTTTAACATTAGATATGTGGAGTTCCATCTTGTAGGCACGTCTAGCACCACACTTCCTTTGGACTCAATATTTTCTTTAATAGAACACATTTTAAACTTTTGTAATCTCAAAGGAGATGATCTAACATATCTCACTTGACGAATACTCATAATAAGTACTGAAGATCTTTAAGTCCCTCACCTTACAATCAAATTCAAAATGTGAGCACAACATCGCACACGTGAAAGAACTCTCCACTATAACAAGTCCATCATTCCAATTTTTAGCTTCCTTTTCAAGTATAACACAGCGGTATCATTTGAGGAAGCATTATCAGTGTTATGGTGAATACCTTACATATACCCCAATCACGCAAACTCGTTACATCACTCTCCCAATTGTATCACCTTTATGATTCTCGACTTGACAAAATTTTATAATTCTCTTTTGTAATTTCCAATCTTTGTCAATATAATGAATAGTTAGACAAATATAATTAATATTTTGAATTGAAGTCCAACAATCACTAGTAAGACAAACTCTTTGCTTTTCACTTATGAAAAAGTTCTTCAAACTTTTTTCTCATCTAAATAAAGTTGAAACACATCTCTAGAAATTGTTTGTCGAGATAGCACATGAAACTTAGGACAAATTTCGGATATAAAGTCTTTAAATCCTACTTTTCGTGACAAAACCTAAAAGATAATTCATCAATAATAATCATTTTTGCCAAAGCAACTCTGGCACGTTTTGCATCGAATGAAAGCAATGACTAATTTATGAGTTGTCCTATCATCCTCTCTTTTTTGTGTTTGAAAACTTAACATCTTTTGTCCTTTATCTACTTCTTTAGGAATCTTCTTACATAAATTTTTGAAGTGATGTATCATGGAAGTAGTTCCATTCCTTGTGGGATGAGCAGCATAAATTTTTTTACAATAATGACATGTAGCTCTAGGATTTTCCACATCATAGGGTAAAATATATGAAAAATGATTCCATATTTCGACCTAAAATTTTTGGTTTCTTCATATCGATTCATTATCGGGGTGAACATTACTTACTTATTCCCTTTTTGAAGATGAGTCATTTAAATTCTGTGATGGATTTTCCATTTCATTCGGATGAATTTCAGGTTCAATGTCTTCAATCATAGACATAGCAAAGTCTGTAAATTGACTTGGTCCAATAAACTCATGTAAATCATCACCTATATTAAGAATATAGATTAGTACATATTCTTAATATATTAAAATATTACTTTTTGTAATTAATTAAAAATCATTTCAAAACTAACATAATATCAGTCACCAAAGTGTAACATTCTAGCATAGGACAACAATCTAGGACATTACCTTGAATTTGAGGGCTTGACAAAATGTTTGGTGCCACTACATTAAAAAGATGGTAATTTTGTACAATTGAATGCTAATAAAAACTGTTTTTTATTATTTATTAACTTTGTGGGTTAATTACATTTAAAATAAAATTATCTGCATAAATATTTAGTTTATAGTTGCATTACCTGCATATATGATAGTATGATACCAATATATGATATCAGGTGTTAATGAATTAATAATACAGTTTAATATTCAGAAACTTTATCCAATCTATAACAATATTAATTTAAACATTGTTTATGTACATTTTAAAAATTAAGAAGTAATATGATTTAATAAGAACCTATAAAACAAAAACACCACAATTTATGTACATTTTATGACAAAAATACAGCTTATATATAAATCATATATAAAAATTTATATTAATAAATCATGTTAATAAAAAAAACACATTTAATTGTAAAGATCGATGTATTACGTGAGCTGATTATACTAAGGCAATTTGTAAATATGATTTCGGACTAAAAAAAACTAACATACGATTGATTTAGGATATCAAACTAACAAAAAAATGACATACCATTGATTTTCAAGTTTAATTAACTTTCTAGATCAAACAAATACTAAGTAACAATTTGATGGGAATTGGAATCAGATCCAGGTAAAAAATAACTATACCTTATAACAGAAGATCATGATGGGTATAAGAAAGGTGGAATGCATCATGATGATTATAATTAGCTTAAATTGAAAAATGAGTTATGTACGTATACATATTCTTGATGACATAGATTTTTATTCTCGGGGTGAACTGTACCTCTTGAAATTCATAATGATCAAACATTAATAAAATAAACTATATATATTTAATCTATAAAGAGAACTTAATTAAAATAATTAAGCTTTAAAGAGGGACAACGTTGTCTGAACAATTCAATTTGAAGTTATAAGTTATAACGGTATTAATTAGTTTCACTTTCCACTATTTAAAAAAAAATGAACTCTGTGAGAAAAAATTGTTCAAACTTGAGGTTCACGGATTCGAAAGTATTCGAGACTAACAAAAAATGACATACCATTCAGATTTTAGAATTCGGACTCGGACTTACCATTCATTTTAATCGGAAAAAAGCTACTCTTGCCGTACTACCAATACATGAATTTGAGCTCGAGTTTAATTAACTTTCTAGATCAAACAAATACTCATAAGAATTTTATGGGGAATTGGAATCGAATCCAAGTGGTAAAAAATAACTCTACCTTCTAGGAAGATCATGATGGGTATAAGAAAGGTGGAATGCATCACGTGATTATAATTAGCTTAAATTGAAAAAATGAGTTATGTATGCGTGTACATATTCTTGATGACATAGATTTTCATTCTCGGGGGTAGACACTGTACCTACTCTTGGAAATTCATAATGATCAAACATTAATAAAATAAACTATATATATTTAATCTATAAAGAGAACTTAATCAAAATAATTAAGCTTTAAAAGAGGGACAACATATGAACGATTTAAGCGAAGTTATAAGTTATAATAGTATTAATTAGTTTCACTTTCCACCATTTAAAAAAATGAACTACTGTGAGAAAAAAATTGTTCAAACTTGAGTTCATAGTTCAAAGTATTCACTAACAAAAAAATGACATACCATTGATTTTAAAATTAAGACTCACTAACAAAAAAATGACATACTATTGATTTCGAGTTTAGAGTTCGGTAACAAAAAATGACATACTATTGATTTCGGAGTTCGGACTAACAAAAAAACGACTTACCATTCGGATATTAGACTAACAAAAAAATGATATACCATTCAGATTTCTGCGCAGTTCAAACTTGCACAAAAAAACGACGTACCATTCAAACTTTTGAGTTCGGACTTTAGACTTACCGTTCGGTTTATTAGGAAAAACTACTACCGGACTACCGGACTACCGGACTACCGGACTACCGGACAGTACTCGGTATTAGTATTGGGCAGCGTACCTATTTCATGATTTTCGTCCATTGTTGTCATGACACGACGCGACGCGAGGAGGTGGCGTTTACGGTTGAAGTAGCAGCGTGAACAATGGCTATTTGTTGGTGGAATCAAGGAGGAGGAACGGTGATTAGGCTGGCAGTGGAATCAACGAGCGATGGCTGATTCTTGGTGGAAGCGGCGATGGCAAGGCGTAGACGAAGAAGCTGGCAGCGAGCGTAGCAAAGAGGAGAGAGAGAGAGAATTTTTTTGAGGTTAGGGTTAAGCGTTAGCACGGTGGACGGCAACCTACAAGCCTGAAAACAAACTATATATATACTAGGGTTTTATAATATTTTTAAATAATAAAAATTATTTATTTAATAAAAAGGTCGGTCGTCTGCCAGGTTTATAATATTTTATAACCGGACGAACCGGTTTTAAAAATCGGTTTTATTTAATACGGAGGCCAGGGCAGAGACTGTTTCATTTACAAAAGCGCTCGGTTCGGTCGGTTCAACCGGTTTTCGGTTTACCGGTCGGCCGGAGTTTTGGACACCTAGATAATGGTGGTGAATATGAAGACACCGATTCAAAAATTTTTGCTATGAGTGCACGGGATCGAGAATGGAAAGAGCGCTGCCGAGCACGCCTCGACACAATGGTGTATGGGCGTATGGGCAGAACGTTGACAGAAAGAGCGAGCGTTCGTATACGGTAAGATAGTCTACCTGCAGAAACAGTGCAGAAGCGATCGACACGGCTTATTTGATCAGCGAGGCCCATCTGTTCCATTGGACGCATAGAATACCGGAGGAGGTATGGAGGCGGAAAGAGGTGAAACTATCACATCTAAAAGTTTTTCGGTTGTATAGCATTTGTGCATATCGGTGATCAGCGGGAATAAGCGATCCCAATCTAAGAAATGCACGTTCATTGGTATGGTGAGGATGAGTTTGGCTACCGCGTTGGGATGACGAAAAGAAGAAAGTTATCCGTGGCAGTGTGATTTTCAACGAAGGGGTGATGTATAAGGACATGCGTAAAATAGGCCTTGATGACTCGGAGAGCGGAGAATGAGTCGGTATTTGCGGTGCGGATGATGTCCAGGATACTTATGTGGAACCAATTGTAATAAGTCCTCGGTAGAGGAACTTGTTGGACAAACGATACACGGCATTAGACACGCGACACTGCACTCCGACTCGCATGTTGAGAAGGTCTTCTCGACCTCATGTGCCTAACGGGAGATATGAACTATATGTTCTTTGACGTGGAGGGGGCAGATCTGTGATGAAGCTTGTCGGACTCGAGATTCCAACAGTGGGAGCTTGTATGAAAGAAGAAATGAAATCTCTCATCTCCCGACATGGGAACTAGGTGAGTTACCTGTGGGAAAGAAGGAACTTCTGACAAATGGGTGTACCGGTGAAGAGGAGCATGATGGTTCCCAAGAGATACAAAGCCCGCCTAGTTGTCGAAAGGGTTTGACGAGAAGGAAGGAGTTGACTCTGTGGAAATTTTTGCTCCCGTTGTGAAGCGTAATACTATCATATCAGTATTGAGCATTGTAGCCATCGAAGATCTTCATCTTGAACAGTTGGATGTGAAGACTGCATTCCTTCATGGAGATTTAGATGAAGAGATATACATGCACCAGCTAGAAGGTTTCTCAGAAAGGGGGAAGAAGAACATAGTGTGCAGACTTAAGAAGAGTTTGCATATTCTCCTATGTGTTACATGTGATCTGTTAGGAAATCATATGTAATAAATTTTTAAATAGAATGTTAACTAAGTTTATTTTTTTTAAATTTAAATTAATTTGAAATATTAAGTACTCATGATATTCATTACAATATTTCGTGAAAAAAGAAGAATCCATGTAACATATACTTTTATAATAATATTGAAATTAGTTAAATATATTTGATCATCTATTTTGTAGTTTCAATTATATATAAAAGTGATAAATTTCAAAAAAAAATTAAATCATTTATATCAATTATTTAGTATACAATGAAACCAACTAGAGGAGATTTTGTTTGCCAAAAAAGAAGAGTCAACTTCTAATTTTTTGTTTTATGTAAAAATTAATAGTACTATATGTATAATGTTTACCATAAGTGATAGCCTTTAGAAGGGCTATTTTCTACAACAATAGGGCGACTTTATGCATTTCTAAATTTAGACATACAAAGCCTGGCTTGTAATTAGGACTGCCTAATAGGTCACTCGAGCATAGGAGCAGTGCTAGAAATAACATTATTAGGGGGTCAATGTTAAAATTATAAAAGTTTAAGGAGACCAAATCAACTTTATTAAGTTACTAACTTATAAATTTTAAGAAATTAATATTTTTTTTAACAAAATTTCCCAAACCTTTAAGTCCTTGGTCTCCTTTAGTTTAACCATGGCTCCGCCCCTCCCTTTGAATTTTGTTGTAAAAGAAATATGCACGTAAAAAGTAGCAGTAGTATACTAACTATGACCAAATAAAATTTCACTAACTCTAAGTTATATATTATAAGTACATTAATTATTAAATTTTTTATTAAAAGTCAATAGTGTATTTTTTTTTGAGTTATTATGTATTTCTAATTTAAACTTATCCAAGTTGCTTTTTTGTTGCAATTAATTTATGGAACAAAAAACAACTCAAAAATATATGCTCGTGTGTTCACATATTTTTTTTTTATAATTTTTGTTTTTAAAGTTTTATACTTATAATATAGTTTTTTATAATAATTAGTAGAATTATAATAACTTATCTTAAAAATTAGTATACTTTTTTCAGAATAGACCATTATTATCATTCCAAAAAAATAAAATTGTTTTTTCTATTATTATGAAAAAACCTTTATTCCGATACATTAATAGTAGAGTTCATTATACATGTGTTATTATTTGGATATTTTAATTAAGTAACTTTTACATTTAACACATAAGTATTAAAATTTTTAAATTGAGACTTTAATAATATAACTTCATGTGAATAAAGTGTCAATTTTTTCATAATTACGTAAATATAATATCTTAATTAAAAAAAATTAATAACTTATATATCTTATATAAAAATTAAATAACTAAAATATTTTAATGACTTAAAGTAAGTGAGTAAATAATTTCTTTTAAAAAAAATATTTCAAAATGCTTTCTGAATCAATCATTTATCTTCCCCTTTAAATAACATATGATGCTTTATTTTATGCCTGCAGGATGAACTGGAAGGCATCTTTGGTTGGATTATAAGTAGCTATATAAGGAACCTGCCTTTTTTGTTCACTTTCATACTTCGATAGGAACACTTGTTCTTATTGTTATTGTTTAGAGTTGAGTTTGTGAAAATGGGAAGAAAACCTTGTTGTGATAATGTTAGATTGAAAAGAGGTCCTTGGACACTTGAAGAAGATCATAAACTCATTACTTTTATTTTCAACAATGGAATTCACTGTTGGAGAATTGTTCCAAAGCTTTCAGGTACTAACATTGACATTAACCTTTTCTTTCTCTCTTTATTAGAATCTTCACTTTTTTTATTTTTTATTTTTTTGAAATATCATAAGATTATTGTATGGAATCTTTTAGGTTTGTTAAGGTGTGGTAAAAGCTGCAGATTAAGATGGATCAATTATTTGAGACCAGATCTTAAAAGAGGTTCATTTACTGCATCCGAAGAGGATCAAATTATTCAACTACATTCAAGCCTAGGTAACAGGTATATCACATGTGTGTTTTTTTTATTTATTTTCCTTTTTTCTGATTGTTTATTTATTTATATATATATAAGGATGGGATTCGAATAGGTAAGTTCAGGAAAAAGAAATGTAAAACATTTATTAATTAATTAGATTAAATAGATTTTTTTATCATCAAACATAAAAATAAAACTTTATTTTGTTAAATTTTACAAATATTTCAAAAATATTATCGAACTTAATTAGTTAACGAGAGTTAATTATAAATTACACGTATATCAATAATATTTTTATAATATTTGTAAAATTTAGTGATCAAAAAATAATAATAACATGTATAATAATATTTTTTAATGTTTATAAAGTTTAATAGTATGTAAGTAATGATTATATTTTATAATATTTATAAAATTTAATAATTTAGAAATAATAAAATAAAAATTAGATGATATTATACAATAATCTCAAAGTTTAACGGTAAAAAAATCTATTATAATAGTAAAATGTGGTTGACTTTTGGTTGATTTTATTCTTGAATTTAACACAAAATTTGTAAACTTTTTTACAGGTGGTCTAAGATTGCTTCACATTTTCCGGGTCGAACGGATAATGAAATTAAGAGCTATTGGAATACTAGAATCAAGAAGAAATTGAAACTGTCAGGTCTAGACCCTTTTACACACAAACCAATTGAACCAGAAGAAAATTTTATTGAAGAGAAAAGGGACACAAGCATTCTAGAGTTGAATAAATTGGAAGAACAACCTCAAAATAGCTTAGAGGCTGCTAAAAATATGCAGAATTTTGATCATGTCAAGAAAGAGTCTTTTTCAGAATCAGTTGATGATGAAACAAATGATATTCTAAAAAACTATGAAATGATCAATGGAAGGTTGGATTTTGGAATATTGATGAACCAAGAAGTCAATAATAGCAATTTTTCATTTTCTTATAAACCTTCAACAAGTGAATCCCACCCTCTTCATTTTCTCTCATGGGACGACTTCAATAATTTAGAACAAGACCTTTTTTCCTTTGGAAATTAATCTTAATTAATTAAAAAACAAATTCTTGGCTGATTTTTTTTTTTAATGAAATTTCTGATGTTGTTTTTCAAATTTCCTGTCATATGTTCAATATTTGAAATTGTATGAATGGTTGGTTCTGTTAAAATCTTGATCAATATTGTATTTAGTTTCAATTTAATTAGCTAGTTTTTCTTATTGTTTCACTACTATCCTTGAGATTGAGCTCTTCATAATAGATCCAACAAGCTAGTACTATGGCTTAAAGGTTATTAATGAATGACCCTAGTATTCATGTGGTCGCTTTTTCTAGTCCCTTCTATGTAAATCGTAAACTTCACTTTTGATTCATTCATTCATTTAAAATATATTACA
Source organism: Hippophae rhamnoides (assembly GCA_033030585.1). Classification (NCBI taxonomy): domain Eukaryota; kingdom Viridiplantae; phylum Streptophyta; class Magnoliopsida; order Rosales; family Elaeagnaceae; genus Hippophae; species Hippophae rhamnoides. The sequence goes on from CM065430.1 coordinate 11,490,412, forward strand.
AGTTTATGGTATTTAAAAACTTAAACCATACGTATTATCCCTAAACTTTTTCTAATTTAACACTTTAGTTTCTTAATTGTTTTTTGTATTTACACACTTAGTCAAAATCAGACTAAATTACACTTTTCTTAGTCAAAATTAAACTAAATTAATTAACTTGTTAAAAAACTTATTTTTATATTATTTAATCTATTAGTTTTTAAATTTTAATATATTTAATCTATTATATTATCTTAATAACATAAATTTATAGTTATGTAACTAAAATATCTATTTTTTTATAATTATTTGACTAAAATATTATTTTTTTATCGTAAAAAATGTACATTTTAATCATATAATTTCATAATAATATGACTAAAGTATCACAATTTTAAAAATTGATTAATTTATGTGTTATTTATAAAAGTTAGGTGACAAATTTTTTCTAAATATACAAAAAAAATTGACTTAAAAAATTGGTCACCTTGTTTGATAATCAATATAAATTCTTAAAAACTTCTAAATTACATAATCCAATTATTCTTCGTGTATGTTGGTAGCTATTAAAATATTTTTTTTTCTAAATTAAAAATTGATGGCCGAGAATAATTTAAATAAATCTAATGGATTCATTTTAGAACAACCTAAATTCTTCATGTGAGTCTGTTTACTATTCTATATTGAGAATTAAGCTACTAGGAATGATTTCTTTTGGCTTGTTTACTAACAAAATAAGCCTTCAAACTAATTAGAGCTCCCCAAAAATATAAGGAATTAAGTTACTAATTTTTCAACAACTTAATTACAACGTTACAATAAAAATAATATTTAATATTTTAAATTTAATAACAATATTTTTAAAGATTTAAATAATAGTTTTTTTTTATTATTGTACATTCATTGAAACTTATATTACATGTAATCTCGATTATTATCGGTTGTATATTAAAAAAATTAGTTAAAAATAAATAAATTTATAGTTACGATTATTAAATACTGTAATATATAATTTTTTTCTTTCAATTACGTTAAACTAATAAAAAAAATATCCAAAAATATTGAAATAAAAAAAACCTTGCATGCCTTGCCTCACCATAGCTCAACTTTAAACTAGAAATTGAATTTCCTCTCCTGGCCTCTTACGCATACATCCTCAATAGTCTCAGCATCGTTGCCAGCCATATCCAACGTTGATTGCCCATAGCCTCTTCTAGCTCTGTTTCAGTTAGTCCTTCCAACTCCATGAGCAACCAGCCAGTTTTATATTCGTTCACGGCCAGCAACTTCAATTCATTCCTAAATTGAATTTGTTTGGACATGAAGCTAATACCCACGTATGGGTCGGTACGTAGCAGGATCAGAATCAACTTGGTGCTATTTCCTTATCAGCTTGGATACAAGCAGCTATGTGAATGCAAGTACAATAATCAAGATCCTATTTTCATTTTTTAAGATGTACTTTTTTATATGTATATTAGCCACACACATACCAATAATGTAATTACAAGTATAACCTGATTACCCTATGCATACAATCAAAGGTGCACTGCCCCAAACACAGTAGTTTCAACCATTTTCTAATATTTTCATTTTCATAATTATATTCTCATTTTAATAATGTAATTAAAATACGAGTAAAAATCTCAATGTTTATACATTAACTCAATATCCAATCGTGTGGATCGATACACAATAGGATCAAAGTTAACTCGATGTTATTTACTTATCAACTCGGATACAAATATATGAATTAAAATCTTATTTTCATTTTTCGAGATGTACTTTTTATACGTATATAAATCACACGTATAATCAATAAAATAATTGTGTATTATGTTTATACTGTGTATAATTAAAGAGTCATTTTTTTTATTGAAAATAGAACTTTTTTAAAAATTAAGTCTTATATTCTCAATTTAACCTCTTTAAAAATAATTATTTTTACATTCACGAAATATTTAAATAAAATAATTATTTGTTTTCTGATTTGACACTAAAAAAATAAACATAATCAAAAGCAATTCATTTCAATTAATCTTGTTTTAAATTTCTTATGTTTCCAATTCTTTTTAAATTTCATTACGAAGCAGTAAATGTGCATTTGAAATTGTAAAGTCAAGAACATAACATAACTTTGTGATATATTGTCCTTTGTTAGTTTCATATGAATTAAAGATAATTTAGCATGCTAATCACTTATTTTTCTTAGTAATAGGTAGTGAATATTTTTGTAGGGAGAAGAGATAGTAGATATTCTATATTTATTCTAAAAATGACACTTAAGTTATATTTTTATTTTTTGTAATAGATTAGTCCTATTGTTATGAACAAGTAATTATATAAAAACAAATAAATATTTTTTTTATATTTATATTTTATTTTTCTCCAAATCTTTTAGTCTAATCGAAAAAATTGAAAAAATAAAAAAAATTACATTTATCTTTATAATGTTTTTTTTTCATAATAATAAAACTAAATTGTTTGAAAATATGTATACGGTTGTTTAAGCATAAGGTCCGAGTCGTAAGTCATACTTACACCTAGAAGATGGATGCTCCGAGTGCCTTCATAAGTTTGAAGAACCTAAGGTTCGAATACTATCTTGGTCTCACAATGTGATCTCTTATGTAATTGATACATATACATGTAATGTCATATATATTTGTGTGCGTGTGCGTGTGACACTGGTAAGCACTTTAACGTTCCGACCCTTGGTTCAACCTGTTGACTCCTTGGTCCCTCTTTGACATGATTTCTTTCTCTACTCTCTTAGAGTAGATACTTGAATGTGAGGAACAATCAATCTAATGGAATGGTGGTTTATGATTGAGATATTGATATAGAAAGAATCTATGGCATCTTTTCATCCTCTTTGGATTTGTGTTCCTTCATGATTGAGCTTAAGCTCACACTTTCTTCTTGATTAGAGTAAGTTGGTTATTAAGGACTTTCCTAAGAAGAAGAACTCGAAGAGGGTAAAGGTAGGATAATTTTATTTGTTGCCATAGTTACTACCTCTTTAAGCATGTTTGTTATGAAAGAATATAAACAGAACAAAAAAAGATACAAAAAGATAAGGATTTACTTAAAGTTATGGATTAAAAATTAAGAAGTTGAGAAGTGAGATTTATAATTGGCATGAAAAAAAAATGAAATTTAGTTATTAGCGAAGATAGATCTTTAAAAGGCTAGCAGATATTTAAAATGCCAAACTAGCCTTTATTGTCCTAGCAAGAAAATGGTAAAGCTATAAAGCTTTTTGAAGAAAATTTGGTTCAATTTTATGAAAATTATGAAAATAATTGTCTTACATTTTCCTTAATTTGGGGTATATATTTTCTCTCTCTAATGAACTAACAAGTTAAAAGATCTCTCAAGCATTTATTGATTCATGTTTACCCAACTTATTATTCTTACATCTTAATTGAAGAATCGAGTTAGAAGAATAAAAAAACTTGATATTTAGACATAAAATATGAGTTTTTTCTCAACCTTTGTAATCCTCGAACCTTAAGATATAGTGCCTGAATATTGAGTTATGTTGCACCTAAAAATTGAATATTTCAAGCGTCCTCACAGGTCTGAAGTACCCGAGGTTTAACCACCACTTCAGTCTCACAACGTGGTCACGAGATTAATAATAAATTTAAACCACCGATTAAATCACATTAACCCCAATTTAAATCTCAATCTGCTAAATAGGTTTCGGTACAAAAAAAAAAAACTTAATTTAAAGTTTAAAAGCTTCCATATTCCAATAGCTATTCGGCCCAGTCCAGAGACTTCGCACAAAGGCTGCTAAGAGCGTTAGGGACTAGGAGTTGAACAGAAGCAACAATGTCAGCGATACAGAGCGCTCTACGACGGTTTCATAACACAACGGATGCTCCTCGACTCACCAAATTCCTTCTCCATGCCCCTAAGTTTGTAAGCTCTCTGTATCTTGTCCTTATTCATCCCCCGTTGAGTACTGCATCTTAGGTCCCTCTGTAAAATGAATGAATTGAATCAGCTTCTGCTTGCGATTTTCTATAAAAATTTCTTTGATGGGTTTCTTATTTAAATTTTGAATTCCACATACTTTGAGTTTCTGGGGAGTTTTCTTTCTCGTATGACCAATTAAGTTACCTCTTTATTTCTTAGCTTCTTGGAACTTAGAAATGCTTTCAGTAAATGCAGAAGTCCTTCAAAACGCATTGTTATGTTTTCCGTGGGCTTAAATTTTTAACGGTTTTTTCGTTTGCTCCTCTGAAATATGATAATTGGAATAAATGGATAGAAAAATAATGTTATTTTTGGCGAAAATTGATGCACCAAAATCATTTTGGTTTTTAACTATTATGTGTTCATGGATAAACAATGAATAAGAATCAGAATGGTTTTTATTTATCATCTACTTCTGCAAGAAATTAGCATGTTGAGAGAGAGATCCAATAAGAGGCTAAGATGCTAAGAGGCAGGTTACTATGGCTAGAGTGAGCTTTTTTGACTATTGCTGTAAGTTTTCTCCTTTAATCATGTATAAAGATTTGTAACTCTTGTCCACTATTCTGAAACTTTTCTTTCAGGTAGAGGTGGAATTTTCCAATGGTAGTGTTTTCAATTTGTCAGCCGAATTTCTAAGAATATATAGTCCAGCTGCCGATTGCAAGGTCAGGTCGATTGGAGGTGAGAAGGTATGTGTCCTGCAGTCTCTTTTTCTCTATTGCCTACCAATTACATTTTATCTTTCTAGACTTGTCTTGGTTTCTATTTTTTTTTCTCCTGCGTTGTAACTTGCTATCTAATCTAAACTATTTATAACACTAGTTATATTTTTCCCTAAATCATTGTCTTTTGTTAAGTATTCATTGTGTAATCTAGTGTATCTAGACTAAAGAATATTATGAGGTGTTAGTATTGTATGATAGTGTTTCTGTTACTATAGTTGTGCATGTAGAAGTGTGGCTTATGAAAGTGGTTACATAGAGTTGTTTGGCTGATTGTAGTCTGTTACACTCTGACTCAATATAGGTGTGTATAGACCCGTGAGTCTTCATTTAATAAAAAATACAACAACTACTTTTCTGGTTCTTGCTCTGCAACTTCTCATATTCTTGAAGTTTCACATAATATTAGAGCACTAATGGCTCATAGTCATACTCTTGCTTCCTGACTCCAATGGTGATTCGTCATCTTCATTGAGTAACTATTCTACAATTTTGTCTTGTCCTTTGTCTAGCAGACCTATCAACCCTAATTTTTCAGTCAAATTAGATGATACAAATTTTCTTATATGGAAAGAACAAATTAGACGTGTAGCTGTGGTGTATGGATTACAAGGTTTTCTTTAAGGAACAGAGGTTGTGCTTGCTAAAGTGATCAAGAAAACAGTTCACGTAATTGCTGAAGATGGAACAGTGAGTTCTCATGAAACAATTCAAGAATGATACTTCACATTCGAATCTTACGGAACTGAGATGGAGATTACAAACTCTGAGGAAGGATGGTCAATCTATGGATGAGTATATTGAGAAGGCTAAGGAACTGTTTTTGATTTAATGCCAGCTATTGGTGATCAGATTTCTCCTAGGGAACAAGTTCTTTATTTGCTTGGTGAATTGAATGTTAATTATATTTCTTTAGTCTCAAATATTACAAACAAGAAGAAGATGCCTAGTGTGTGTTTTCACGTATGCATACTCATGAATGAAAAATCTTACAAATGAATTCAATGGATGTTCATCTGATACAAGAAAATTTAGCTTCTCAACAACAACCTGTTATACAGCAGATGAATAAAGTGACTAATTTTTCTTCTTCTCTAGATAACAGAATATTAACATGACAATGCCTGTAAATAGTACTCAACCGGATCAATCTCAGTCTCAGAACTATGCCTTTAATAATCAATTATATTCTCAACAAAACTCAAATTACTCAGAGTCTGACAATGAAGGGGAAAGATAAGGGAACTTGTCAAATCTACAAGAAAGTAGGGCATAGTGCCTCTAGATGTAGATTTCGCTATGCTCCACCTCAATCTTTTAATCAACCCCAAACTGGTCCTCCACCATCATTTTCACAGAATCAAACAGTACATAATGGACAAAACCCTATCTATTTTCTTCAACATGTTATACCTCCTAGACCCTAAGTGTACTCGTCTACTGTGAATAATGATTTTAATGTAATAAGCAATAAATATCAATAGAACATGGAAAGTAACTTAAACTTTAACATAGAATAATGTTAAAATATTAATATAAGAAAATAATCATAAAAATGATAATTAAATATCCAAAGTAAATTATATAGGTTGTATCTCTATTTCTTAAATATCAAGATGAAGCAAAAGAAAAATAATAAATATAAATAGTTAAATAGAGTGAGGTAATATGACTTGTAATGTTGCAACTTAGTGACACAAATTGAAGTTGCTAGAGGTAGAGGAAAAGGATGGTGATAAGTGAAGGAAGATCGAACAATGTTAAGAAAGCAACCCTAGTAGCATTTGTCTATAAGATCTATATGAGATTATGATATTTTTCTTTTCTTTTTTGTTTTTATTTATTTATGATTTTCTACCTTTTTTAATATTGTGAAATTGGGTTTGGATTTTATGAGTAACCCATGAACCAACTTAAAAAATAAACCATTTAGGGCAAAAGTCTCAATCATCTCGAGACGTAAAAACCTTTAGGCATAAGCCTCAAAACTTTTTTTTAAAGCCTCGTATTGAGATGAGCCTTAAAATAGCCTTTTATAATAAGGCATACACTCTATGGCTATGTGTGGTTTGCACCTACACATTGGCCGCAATATCTTTCTTTAGGGCCAACAACTATGTTTGCCACATTAGTTGTTCATCAAAACACCAATTGGTATATGGACTCAGGAGTGAATCATAATCTCACCACAAACAATTCTAATATGGCTAACCCTGCACCCTACGCAGGCCATGAAGCTGTAATGTTAGGTAATTGTAACTCTGCATCTATTTCTCGTATAAAAGCAAGGACGTAGGATAGTGTTGATAATAGAACTTGATTTTTAAACTCAATAATTTACATTTTCTATAACTTGTCAAGAACTTAATTTCAATAACACAAATGTGCATTGATAATTTTGTCTGAATGGAATTTTTTCTTGACTCTTGTGTGAAGGATTTAAGCCGGGGAGAGTGTTGCTCATAGGAGGAGTTGACAATGGACACTACAAATTTCCTTTGTCTATATCATCTAATCAACAATTATCTACTAATTTAGCTCAAAACAATCAAGTTTTGTGTAATACTATTGTCTTCGTCTGCAATACCTAGTAATAGTAGCTTACCTATAGCGTTATCTTCAATATAATGTAAGAGTTTTTGTGAATGGCTTAGTGTGGCATCACAAGTTAGGACATCCACATTTGAAAGTTTGTTAAACAAATACTACATGATACCAATTTGACTATAAAACTAGGTACTGTCCTTAAATTTTGTGGTTTATGACAATTGAGAAAATCACATAGATTATCATCTACTCATACTTATGAAAGGTCTAGCCAACCTTTTGATATTATTTACGTTGATATTTGGGGTTCTTCTCTTTTTGCAACAGATATTATCATATTAGATACCAGTGGCTTTATAGTTGTACAATAAGAGTCAGACTGCTTGGATTTGTATGCATATTGATGCCTTGATAGAGACAATTTAATATGAAAATAAAACTACTTCGAAGTGATAGTGGTGTTGAGTTCAAGTCATTAGACCCATACTTATTTCTAGGTGGTTATAATAGAAGAGTTTCTTATCCATATACTTCTTCATAAAATGGGGTTGTGGAATGTAAGAATAGGCATGTGATTGAAATTGGGTTGTCTATGATGATCAAGGCAGAATTGTCGCTTGAAATGTGGACCTATGACATTAAAATTACTGTCTTTTTAATCAACATACTACCATCTCAGACTTAATTAAAATAAACCTCCTTTTGAGCTTCTTTGTAAGGCTAAACCATATTATTCTAATTTAAGAATTTTTTTGTGTCTTTGTTATTCATATATAGTCCTTATCCCACTTTTAAGCTAGACTTAAGGTTTATATTATGTGTGTTTTTGGGTATCCTGAATATCAAAAAGGTTATAATTGTTTTGACCCAGTGACTAAAAGATGTACATCTCTCCTTATGTTGTCTTCAATGAAATTGAGTTCACATGAGTCAGATTCCAAGTCTCAATCTTTATCACTTGTTTATTTTATTCAATTGCCTCGATCACATAGCCAACCAAGAACCATATACAATGTTATTCATAGACCATTGGATAATTCATCTCCTATTTCTAATCCTAGTCCAGTGATCTCTACTTCTATTGATCCTTGTACTAGTGAAAGTATATGTGACTGTGACCCTATTATTGGTGCTAGTATTAGTATTAATGCTAGTGATAGTTTCCATTTATTTACTACCTCTAATGTAAATTTTAATACTAACTCTCCTATTTCTTGTCTCGCCAGGCCTTCCATTTACTTAGTTCTTTATCTTTGTTTAGTAAAACCAAAAATTCTCTCTTCTTCGTTTGAGCTCTCTATTTATCCTTCTTGTAAACAATCTCTCCTATTTGATATTGTGTTTCCTATTGTGTTTGGATCTAGTCTTCCTATTCTTCATTTAGAAAGTGTTAAATGTTAATCTTACTATGGATATTCCTAAGTTGTCTTAGATGCATAAGCCAACAATTTCTACAAATGTTCATCCTATGCAAACTCGTGTTAAAGCTAGTACATTTAAGCCCAAAGCTCTTATTATTACAATGATCTTACCAGCTCTTGCAATAATAAAAGAAGCAATGTGATATATTGAGTGACTTGATGTTGAGAAGGAATATGAGGCTTTATTAAGAAATATTACGGGAAGTTGGTGTCTTCACCAAAGAATAGGAAGAAGTAATAGGTGTTTGCTATTAAATTGAAACCTGATATGTCATTTGAGAGATATAAGAGCAAATTAGTGAGTGGTGACTAAGGGATTCTTGCAAATTGAAGGTTTGGATTACAATAAAACTTTTGGTCCTATAGTAAAACCAATTGGAAACATTAGCTCTTTCTAAAAGGTGGGTAGTAACATAACTCGATGTAAACGTGTTTTTGAATGTTGATCTTGAAGAGAAGGTTTATATGTATCAACTTAAAGTGTTTGTCAACAAGGAATTTTCTCATTATGTTTGCATGCTAAAAAATGCTTTATATAGCTTAAAACAGACTCTTAGAGCCTGATATACCAAGATATGCACTTGTTTGATGTCTTGGGGTTTTCAAAGTTCTCAGGAGATTGATACATCTAGAATGTTATAATAATGATGGCACTAAGATGATGGTGATATCATTTATGTAGATGACATTTTGATAATTGGATTAAATATAGTGTTTGTACATGAAATTATTCCCGAGTGGAATGTAGAGTTTACACTAAAAGATATAAGGGAGTTGAATTACTTCATACGAATTGAAGTTACTAAATCAAAGGGTTACTTTTCTCTAAACCAATAGAAATATATAACTTAGCTTTTGGATGAGGTTCATCTAAGAGAATCCAAGCTTGTAATAACTTCATTAGCTCCAAGGAAGACATTGTCATGATATGTTGGTCAACCTTTGGCCAATGGATGGCCTTACAAGTCCATTGTAGGAGCTTTACATGTTGTACTCTTAGCAGGCTTGATATTGTTTATCATGTTAATAAACCTGTCAATTTTTACATTATCTAACTTATGTTCGTTGGAAATCACTAAAAAGGTTATTTAGGTACTTAAAGGGTACCATAGGGTATGGAATGTTGTTACAAAAGTTTGAAGTGTTTCCTTTGGTGACTTATATAGATGTAGACTTGGCAGCTTGGTCAGATGATAGAAGAAGTACTAGAGGTTGGTGTATTTTATTGAAAATTTCCTTAATTTCATGGAGTTTTGGAAAGCATAGAGTAGTTTTTTAGGTCCTTAACAGAAGTTAAGTTTAGGTCATTGGCATTAACAATTACTAGGAGTGTGCAAAAAATCCGATCATCCGATCAATCCGATCAATCCGATCCGATCCGTTGATTTTTCATCCGATCCGATCCAATCCGATGGTCGGATTGGATGGAGATTTTTTCCATCCGTTAAGTGCGGATCGGATGGCGGATTTCATTACGATTCATCCGATCCGATCTGATCCGACCGAAATTAATTATATATATTTATTAAATTAAATATATAAAAATAATTAATATATATTTATTTAATTTTTTAATGTTTTTTTTAAATCAAATAATTTTATGTTATGATTTATGTAAAAATTTAAAAAAATTATTTAAAAATACAAAAAATAGAGTTAATTAAATTTATTTGTCAGATTGATCGGATTGATCGGATTGATCGGATGTCATCCGAATAGTTTACGGATCGAATTGAGCGGATGTAAGAAGTGATCAGATCGGTTGCGGATTAGGATGTTTTCAATCCGAGCGGATGGTCGGATCGGATCGGATGACAATAAAATCAACGGTTTCGATCCGATGAACACCCCTAACAATTACTCAAGTACTATGGTTAAAGAAAGTTCTAACTGAGTTGTGTTTCTTTTCTTTACCCTGTATTTCTATATTGTTTTGTGATAATCAAGAACATGAAGCACTAGCTAAGCACCCAATATGTCATTTGAGAACAAAGCATATGGACATAGATTTTCATTTTTTTTCAAGAGCGTGTGTTACGCAGAGAAATTTATTTGGAGTACATTTCATCTCAAAAACATCTAGTTGATATTATAACTAAGTCTCTTGGTGTGTCTAGATTTGTTGAGTTATGAACCAAGCTCATTGTTCTCGATAGAGACATGGGCTTGAGGAAAGATGTTAAGTATCCATTGTGTAATCTAGTGTATCTAGACTAGAGAATATTATGAGTTTTAGTATTGTATGATATAGTGTTTTTGTTACTATTGGTGTGCGTGTAGATAAGTATGGCTTGTGAAAGTATTTACAGAGTTGTTAGCCTAATTGTAGTCTGTTACGCTGTGAATCTATGTAGGTGTGTATGACCAGTGAGTCTTTGTTTAATAAAAGATACAACTTCTTCGTCTGCTACTTTTCTGGTTGTTTTCTCTGCAACTTGTCATATTCATGAAGTTTCACATTTTTGCATAGAACAGTTTAGTTAGTGAAACAGTGAGGATCTTGGCAATGTTAGACCATTGAAGCTGATGAGAGAATACAATAATCTTTTGGACAAAAATAAGATTGGGACGATGAGATATGCAAGTTTTACAATATAGTTATTTTAAACCAATTGAATTGAGTTACAGGACGTGTAATTGAGTTAAAATGACAACTGAAATAAGCATATCTCAGTCTAGATTGTGACATTAACTCAATATTGTGATTCAACGAACAATATCTAAATATTTATTTTCTTATCTTTTGACCTCATAAAAAATGCCAAAAATTCTTATTCATTTAAATTTACAAGCCTTCATCTCCTTAACCTCTATCTCCACTCCATCCAACATCCACCCCCTCAATCGCTGCCCTATCTTGTTATTTTTGCTGGCTTTGCCCTAGATCCAGATTCCTCACCACCGCCGCTACTACCCAGATTCCGACCCTGACTTTAGGTTTGCCATCAAATCTTTAATATCTGTCAAGATCTACCATCAGTTGCTCCAGGTGACGTTGATCTCTTTGACCTTGCCTTCCCCCTAGATTTCTAGTGGGCTCTTTCTTCTTTTTGTGTTTGGTCTTTTGCTAGTTGTTGCCATCGAGGACAGCAATGAAGATGAGTCGGAAACAAGGATGGTAGCTTCTTGTTCCGGTGATTTTCTACCATCCATCTAGATTGTGTTAGAATTTTTTTTTTTCATCTTATTCTTTGTATCGTGAAGGGGTTGTATGGTGGTGTTATTTGTTATTTTTTATTTCGCTCTTTTAGTTATTGGGTTTGTGTGTTGATGGAGGATCTATCCTTATTTTTTTGTCAAATTTCTTATCTCTATAAGGAAATCTTTCTGATAATTAGATTTTTAAGAGATTTGTTTTTAATTCTTTTGTGCTCATCTCCGATGGATCTGGCTAGGAGAATTGGATTGGGTCTTGGAAACTATCTAGTTAGTTAAAGATTGTAAGTTTTATGTTGGTGCATCTTGTACGGGATTTTGTTTAGAGGTGATATATTGTGTAATTTTTCTGTCAGTAATGAAATATCACTTTTGAGAGAGAGAGAAAAAAATCTAGATTGTGACACTTGTAATACCAAGCCTATATTAGGTGATTTTCATAACCTCCTCTTGCTCAACTCAACATAAAGTATTGGTGGTTTTCATGTATTTTCTTTAAACAACGTTAGATGCTAGTCTAAGCACATAACAAGTACATTGATCTCCATAGTTTTTTGTAATAGAGCAGGTTATATCTGGGCGGCGTCACGTAGGAATTATGTCTGCAGAACCTGTTGGAAACTACGGGGTAAGGTACTTTTAAACTTTGAATCTAAGTCAGTGCAGTCGCTTTACCTTGTCCTTTTAATCTGCCTGCAGTTTCCAAGCATGTTTTTATACGACTAGCTTGAATAGATTAATTGTGGGGTGAATTTTCCAGGATAGTTTTTGATGACTTGCATAAAACCGGGATCTATTCTTGGGATTACTTCCATAGCCTAGGAAACAACAAATTCAGTCTCATGAGGAATTATCTCAAAACCCTGAAGAAGCATGGCCTAAGCCGGGATCCCCCTAGAAGAAAATCATAGGATCTTGGTTCAATGGTCAAGGGAAGCAGTGGATTGTTCTATTAAGACTCTGGTATTTTACTTGAAGCTATAGGTGTAATATCGTGGAAACTCTTGTCCTTAATCCTCATAGCGTCTGATTCACATTTTGAGTTTGTTGAGTACCAAAGGTAAGAGGTTCGGTTACACATCATATACCCTTATGAGGTCATTTGTGCGCCTACTTGTGCGTGCAAAATATATGTATATTAGTTTATAGAGCTTGAGAAAGAAGGCTGATTTATTGTGTTTATTTTATTATAGTAGAAAACCCCTTTTTTCCCCCCAAGTAGATGGATGATTTACTACCTTCATATTGTAGTAATTCCTTCAATTCCCCAATTTTCATTATTTTTGCTAACCAATTAATTATTTGTAGTTACAAATTTATTCGTAGTAATGTTGGTAACTTGAATTAAACAACGATGACAGAATGCAGCTTTTTCTTATTTAATTTTTCGTTTGTTTTTAGTGCAAGGCTTGGCTTGTTAGAGCAAATTAGGTATTGTCTTGATGACCATCTTGACACACCAATGAAAAAAACTTTCCGAACAGATTTGATCACTAATTTTTTTTATCCATATATTATATATACAAAATTAAATCTATGTATAAAATAATTTTAGAAAAATTTCTTTATATTTTAAAATAAAGATATGTCATATCCTTTATATTTTATTTTAAATTTTAAAAAAATAAAAATAAATAAGCAAACCTTCAATAAAAAGACATCTATAATGATTAATCTTAAGATATATAGAGCCACTAACAAAAGTAATGGTGTTCAATAATTTTTTTAACTTTTAAAATTTATGTAATTAAATCAAGCTTCCTTGATTTTACAAAATATTTAAAATTTTATATTTATCAAAATTACTATACATAAATATGTATTGCTACGTAAGATATATTAAAATAAAACATAAAAGATAAAATTACCTTAATATAATTTTGGTTATTTGGAAGATATGCATTAGTATCTCATCATATGACATATGTAAATAGGAGAAGAAAATGTAAAATATATAAAATTTTCAAAATATTGGATACATTATAAAATCGTAGAAATAAGTGAATGGAGAATGTCTATTTTAATTTAATTTTAAAAATATTTTGTGAATTGTAATTTTTTAAATATACTAATTTAATGTATATTTAGGAGATTTAATTTTTTTTCTTTTGATTTTATAATAATAATTATTATTATAATATTCACAAGTATTTTAGTTTTTCTTTTTAAAATTTTGATTGAAAGAGAATTTATAAATTCAATCAATTTATTTGTTAAATGATAATTATCAATTTCATTATTTTCACATAAAATCAAATATTTTAAGCCTTTTTAATTTTTCCTTTGTTATCTCATTAAAAGATAATTAATATATATATAATCTGTTATTTTTTACACTAAATATAACTTAAAAATAGATTAAAATTTAAAATATTTTTAGAAAAATTTTATTTTCCTCTTAGTTTCATAATAATATATAATTATTATAATTTTTAAAAGTATTTTAATTTTTTTTTCTTTAAATTTTCAATAAAAGAGAATTTGTAACTTTTTAAATTTAATCACACAGAATAAATTATTTTAAGAGTTTTTTTGGTTTTTTCTTTAATACTTTGGTTTTTCCTTTAATTCTCCTGCTAAAGATAATTAATACATAGTTTTAATTATTTTCTATACTAAATATAACTTAAAAAATAAATTAAAATTTAGTACATATAAAAAGATTTTTGATTTTTGATTTTCTATTTTAATTTTATAATAATAAATAATTCTTATAATATTAATAAGTATTTTGATTTTTTTTTAATTTTTTACAAAAAAAATTATAAATTTTAAATATATTCATACAGAATTAATTATTTTTTACACTAAATATAAATTAAAATTTAATACATATTTAGATAATTTTTGGTTTTTCTTTCAATTTAATAATAATAAACAATTATTATAATTTTATGAAATTTTTGATTTTTTATTTGAATTTCTACTAAGAAATAATTAATAAATTTTAATTTTATTCATATAGAATAAATTATTTTAAGAGTCTTTTAATTTTATCGTATAATTTTTTCTCTAAAAGATAATTAATAAATATAATCAATTATTTTTTATATTAAATGTAATTTAAAAATTAAATTAAAAACAAATACTTAAAAAAATGGTTTTTTTTTTCTTTTAATTCTCTAATAATTAAAAAAATTATATTATTTATGAGTCTTTTTAATTTTTTCTTTTTAAATTTATTCACGTAGGATAAATTAATTAAAAAATTTGATTTTCACATTTAATTATTTATTAAAATATAATTATAAAAAAATTAAGTTATGGTTGAATTAAATTATATGAAAAAATACATTAATAATTGAAGTATACTTCTTTAATTAATAATTAATGTGTCAGTTTTAAGATAGGATAATAACTTTTATAAGATAATTTCTATCCCATAATGCTTTAAATAAATGATTGAAATGTTATTAGTACGAAAAAATACTAATATATATTTATTATATTTTGAAGGAAAAAATTGTATATACTTTTCAACACACAATTCATTAGTAATGTCCTAATTTCTAGAAATTTCCATTTCTCAATTTGGTTAAAGCTTAACAACGAAAGGGAAAGCCATAAGAAAAAGAGACTTGGGGACCTATCAACCGGACCACAACCATGCTTTTTTTTTTGTTTGTGTGTGTGAAGACAAGTACTTAGTAGAGAGGTCTATAACGTTGATAAGGAGATCATACTTATTTTTATATCGTGGATTAGGTACGGTACCAGGTTACTCAAATGTAATGTGAATTTAATTAGCTAGTTTTTGTTTTTTATATAAATTATAACTTAGCTTAATTTATTTAAATTTTATATAACTAATTTCAATTCATATTATTTTGAAATAAGTTCCATTCAACATTTCATAAACTAATTCATTTATATTTTAAAAAAATATCAAAATCTAATAAACAGAAAAGATATAAGTAATTTTATTTAAAAATAAAAATCTTAGTAAAAATATTATGTTTTAATTATATTTTTGTAAATAAATAAAATATTATCGTTGATTTTTTTTTATAATAATATTATTAGAATTAAGTAAGCTAATTGTTTTAGCCTAATTCATGAGCTCAGTTGTACTTTTTTAACCCATAAGTTGATTGGATCAACACTGCTAGACACAATCACGCCACAGAGCTTATCTGCATCCAGAAATGTCCAAAGCAGCCTATAAATTCCACTTATCGGGTTGGAAGACTTTTGTGCTTATGCTTCAGTGTGACAGAAAACGGCATCAACACTCCCAAATACGATTCTCTATACTCCTCTGCCATCTATCAAACTCAGTAACTCAAGCTTCTCTAAACTTCATGCAATTCCTAGAACAAACAGTAAATCATTTTGTAACAGCGTAAAGGCAATGACAGCAGAAGGAAGAGATAGCCTAGATCACTTACAGAGAGCAACTCAACATCAGTTTAGACCAATGAAACAAACATCACAACCTTCACCTTCAGGTAACTTCTTCGTTCTCTTTTTACTTTCATATTTCATCTCAAACCTTCTTTTTCGAGCTGAATTTTTTGTCAAAATGGGGTTAACCAGAAAGTGGGGAAAACGCTACAATTTTTGTTTTGTTTTGTTGGTTGTTTCAGAATCACTTTTATGTCTTTTTAGTATAAACAAACAGATCACTAACAAGTTCTTATATTCCTTTACAAAATCTTGTATACAGGACTGATGAACAAATTCCAAGCAGCAAGAACAGTGCAACAAATGATGGACACAATGGAGAGATTGATGGAGGATCCAATGGCTTACCGTAGAGTTTGGCCTTCACAACATGTGGGGGAAGGAAATGAGTACAACAGTAAGGAGACCACCTTGAGCAATAAGGGAAACAGAAAAAGACTATAGGATGAGATTTGATGTGCCGGGCATGACAAAGAATGATGTTAAGGTTTGGATTGAAGAGAACAACATGCTTGTATTGAAGGCAGGGAAAGTATCCATGGAGCAGGAGGAAGATCAATTAGTAAATGGCTATGAGAAAAGTACAGAAGAAGATTGGCTTACAGACAGCTATGGTAAGTGCAGTTACAGGATTGCACTTCCAGAGAATATCGGGTTTGACAAGATCAAGGCAAACGTCAGAGATGGGGTCCTGTATATAACCATTCCAAAAGCCAGCATTAGAAGCAAAATCATTCCCATTAATGTAGAATAGATTGATTATTCTCTTCATCCATAAGAACTCTATCTATGGTTTTTTTAGGTTTTTGTATCTGTGTTTGTTTAATGGCCGTTTTACATATACTACTCTCGATTGTAATACAGAGGTAACTTAGTTTCTAACTTAAATACAATGAAAATTCTTGCTGTTGATGTTTCAATGGATAATTGGAAGATAAGATTTATACACCACCAACTTGGTCTGATCACTCTTTCTTTCATATAGAGATGTTCAGGCAAAAATTCCTGCTCGAAAAAATATACCGGCTATGAGGGTTTTTTCTTCCTCCCACTTTGAGAAATGCGTTTAAGATTTTGAGCTTCCCTTTTTATTCCTCTGCAATATAGATAGCCATTGTGAAAACAAGTGACAATTTATCTAAATGGAGATTTGACAAGCTATTTAAACAGGACATGCAGTTCTAGATCAATACCTCCGATACAAGTAGATAAAAGTATAGAATAACAGCAGCAGCAAAATCGTTGTAATGGAGATAACAATATAGAATACATTTCTCTTCTTCTGTGCATATGAAACAAAAGAGATTATCAATGAAGACATTCATCTGACGATCCCAAGGAAAATACATGAGCCTGAAGCTCATAGAAGACTGAAAAAGTAGAAAAGCTTATATTTCAAAGCTAAAGCTGTAAGTATATACCACTTCAAAAGTAAAGACAAATTGGATGGGAGTATGAATGAAACATGACTTGCAATCTAATAAAAAACTTGCCATTAACATAATTTCCTATGCATTTCACGTGTCAATAGGAGTCATCAACTACAAAGCTAGCTAATACTGAGATAGACAATTACCCTGTGACCTCGAGAGAAGGGTTTCTGATACCCAGTACATGTGTGAGCATCGCAGAATTGGCGTAGGAAAAATTCTGTTGAAGTCAACAATCCACAAGCAATATTATACATTAATTAAAAATAGTACCTTACTAAAACATTCCAACTATAACATAAGCATAATGCTACCATGAAGACGACTGGCTGAAGGACCACCAGAAATTGGAAAACAACTATCAGCAAGACTCTGCGCATAATTAAAAAACATAAATATGAGAATTACTGGAATTATGCTGCCGGTATGTGTGTGAAATCCTTGAGAATATTTCATGCTACCTCACATAAATGATGATTCCTTGAAACAGCAGCTGGATTGCACCTAGTCTTGTGTGCTGCAGAATTCATCACATGGTCACAATGCAAAGCACCACAAACATCTGCCAAGCACCGGCTGTGACTCTGGATTTTGCAAAAGCAATGCAGCATTTTAACTTAGTACAAATACCATGTTGCCAAAATCTAACTAATTGAACTTTTTTCTGCTCAACTTTAAACTACATGAAGGAACTCCAACCTAGGATATTGGGTATTCTGATGGATATTGGGTATTCTGATGTAGAACGGGGAAGAAATAGAGTTGGAGATAGAAATAAAGGGAATAAATTAGGGATCGAAGAATCGAGAAAATAGGGAAAGAAAATATTTAATTCATATTTATGGTTTGAGAATGAACATATAATCATAAAATTTTGATTAACAAAATAACCTTAAATCAAATTTAAAATCTAATTGAAATTTGATAAATCAAATTCAAAAATTATTTCAAATATTAAAATCCTAACAATAATTATAAATATCTTAACTATTTAATTACTTGTAATTATCTTTATTATTTCATTCTTGATTTCTATCATTTCTCTCCCTCTAAAAAGTGTACAAACAATCCACTCAAAAGAAAAATCTAACAATAAGATAGTTATAGACTTATTAGAGTGCTATCATTTTAAGTTTCCTTAAAAATTATACTACTTATTTCAATTCACAACACCCAAAGAATTGATCCAATCTCACAGTCTACAACATTGTAGCCTTTTTCGCTTTCATATTATACCATGCATGTTAAATTTTTCTAGCAAAAAAGATTTACAAGATCCTGAAATAACCCATTGAATTTTTACTTTTTAGCTTAGACACCAATAATTGAACAATGTAGAAATAAATGATCAATGTCTTCTGATTTTTTCTTGCAAAGCATACACCAATTAGGTGAAAAGTAAAAGTTTGAAAAGTTTGATTGTATATGATCTATTGTGTTGTCAACTTTTGATGAGTGGTAGAGCCATAAGGCAGTAAGAGATGTTTAAGAATGTCGTGCATCTCTATGGTTACAACATGGGGAACAAACATAATGATAACTATAGTCCATCCTACTAAACCTTCAGAAACAATAAAGAAGGTACTTGTATGTCCCACTATCCCATTTGAAATACGGATGAATGGGTATATTAGTATAAAATTTTAATAAATATATGTTAGACTCAACAATTTAGTTAGCAAAAGGTTCAAAAATATGAGCAGGGATTTCAGAGCATCTAATGAGATTCTCAAGTGTGATAACAAGTTAGGGTTGATTTTATAGTTTTGTTTTAATTAAGACACATGATTGTGTGGAATGGATAGATGGGAGGGAGGTGTCTTTCTTGATAGTTTGATTTGGGATATGGCGAGGAGGAAGTTGGACCATTAGCTTAGGAGGTGGTCTAAGAATACTTTTCATTGCAAAATATTTGTCAACTGTTTTCCGTGGGGAATATTAAAACCCTAAATCTTAAAATCTTAAATCTTAAAACCCTAAATCTTAAAATCTTAAATCTTAAAACCCTAAATCTTAAAATCTTAAATCTTAAAACCCTAAATCCAAAAACCCAAAAACCCAAAACCTAAAACCCTAAATCATAAATCCTCCCTTTGAAGTATGAACCAAAGGTATCACTTGTAAGATTGGGTTTCAATTTTAATGGTTGACTTTCTTCAATAATTGTTCAAGATTCTCATTCAACTTTCTGCCATACTCCTTAGAATAGTTAGATAATTCTTGACCATTGTCCAAAACAATTGTTTGAATCTTATGGGTAAGACCATTGGAAACATGAGAAGATGACACATATGTGGGTTGAACTGATTTGAGCTTGGTGCAAGTGTTCAGAGAAATGAAGGTAAACAATTGTAGCAGGGTGTGAAACTTTGCAAAGGTAGTGCTCTAGTGGATTTTGGTTGTGAAGGTGTTGGTGGGGTATGGGGTGTTTTTTGGAAAAGACGATGATTGGGTATAGGGTTTTTCCACAAAGGTGGAGGATGGTGATTGTTGTAGTTGGGTTGCAGCTGTTTGGTGTTTTGTTGGCAATTGGGCTCTAGTTCGACAGTGGTGGTAGGTGGAGACAACTGACGATGGCTAGTTATCGTGGTGTTGATGGGTGATAGCTAGTTAGGTGTTGAAGTGGAAATGTGGGATTTTCCGATTTGGGTGATAAGAGGGGTTAGGGTCTAACGGTGTTGGTTGCTATGGTTTTGACGGCGACTGGATTTGTGCAGCGGTAGTCATTGGATGTGGAAGAGTTGTGGGGGCTGTCGGAGTTTGACTGGTTGTGGGCTAAGGTAAGAGGCTGGCTTTTCTAGGTTCTGAATTTTTCTTTCATAAATGAATTTTTTTTTTTTGGGTGGGGGGGGGAGATGGATCAGGACAATTTTGTTTAAGAAAACAAAAATTTTCTACTCTCATACCAAACTGATGTGAAACAAGGAAGAAATACAACCGGAGAAAAAGAGAAAGGAAAGAAATTAGGGTTAGAGATTGAAGAATTGAGATTAAGAGAAAAAGAATTGAAAATTAGGGGAAGGGAGAAGAGATAATTGAGGGAGAAAATATTTATTTCATATTCATAGTCTAAAAATAAAATGTATTATCATAGGTTCTATTTAGATGACAAAATAATATTAAATCTAATTGTAACTTATACTTGAATCAAATTTTAAAATTATTTCAAATGTTAAAATCCTAATAATAACTAAATATCTAAAGTATCATAAATATCCTAATTATTTAATTACTTGTAATTATCCTTATTATTTCATTCTTGATTCCCATCACATACCCTTTTAACTAACTCAAGTGCAGGAAAGGGAGCTAATCAATTGCACTTAATTTGGAGAGGAGGTTTTAAACATTGACAAGAAACTAGATATCCATGCAATGGGAAATATCAACAAAGAAGAAAGGTACGTTGAAATTAACTTTCAACAGGAATAACACATGAATATGACAGAATACGTAAGTAACCAACAAAAAATTAGGTTATTTATGCAGGAATAAATTTTGTTGGAGAGAAAATTGGCATGGCCATCGATTCATCTGTAATAATATGAAACAGACCAGATACAAAATATTACCCAGTTCATTCCCTTCCCCAATTTTCACAAGATGTTATTCAGCATTGATCCTCATCTTCTTAGTTTAACAATCCATATATATTGAATGTTAATGTCTATGAAGTGACTGAACAAAAATTTACTCCTGCAAATCGTACATGAGAGCCAAACAAACTACAAAAATAAATTGTAGAACACACAAAGAACTAAATACTTACTACATTGAGTAAATTGTAGTGTCTGTCGTCGAAGTGCTTATCCAGATATTTCTCTTCATAGAATCTTTTTCTACAGTATCCACATTGCCATTCATTTATATCTACATGTATCTTATGATGTTCTTGATCTCTATAGATGTCATTGTCAGGATGCAGCCTACAACTTCTGGAAACCTGATACTTTTCTTTCTCGACAAGAGGCATCAAGTACTGCATCACATAATAAAAGATAAATTCATTGATATCATGTCCAATTAAGTATGAATCAGCCTAAAAGCAGCAGTTTTTCTGAGAATGTTATGCATATAATTCTTCTAATACCTCCTCTATTATCTTCCATGCTGCTCTACTCCTCTCTCTCGAACAATGCACCTCAAGAGCATTTCCTGACCCTTGGTTTATACTGTGGCAACCCAGTTTTAGACTTTCAATTGTGAAAATGATAACATCTAAGGTTGCTTGTATAACAATTGTTAGCTACTATTTCAAATTCTACACTATCACCACAATACCTTGCAGTTGCAGAATCTTCAGCACCCTGGGATAAAGTAAATAGGTAATTATCATTAAAACAGATAAGAATTGAAATAGAATAATTGCAGTAAAATGTGCAGCTACAAAAAGAAAAGAGAAAAGCAAATAAATGTATGATAGATGTATAAAAGTATCATTAACTTTCTCTCAAAAGTTTAAGCTTTCGAGAGTATTAGATTCTTAACAAACTTCTAATATGTTATCAAAGATAGAGATCCTGTGTTCAAACACAAGTAAACTTCTCAATGAACTTCTAACAATGTAGTCACTATTGCAAAAAGAGAAATGCTAAGGTCACGTCAATTTGCACCAACATACACGCACCAATTATGGTATGACATGTGTCCAAATTTTTTTGAAATTGATTTTTTTTCATTTCCAAAGTTATTTGGACATATGTCACATTATAATTAGAGTGAGTAAAAATTTATGGACTCCTAGCATTGTTCTTGCAAAATACATCTAAAAGATCAAACTGAAAGATATGTAGTCAATATTGTAAAATGAGAAATGCTAAGATCACATAAATTTATACCAACATTTACACTTGCACCAATTATGATGTGACGTGTCCAGATTTTCTTGAAAAATGAATTTTTTTTCTTTCCAAAGTTATTTGATCACATGTCACACTACAATTAGTGTGAGTACAAATTGGGTGCAAATTTATGTATATTCCTAGCCTTACTCTTGCGAAATACATCTAAAATAATCAAACTGAAAGATATGTAGTCAATATTGTAAAATGAAAAATGCCAAGATCACATAAATTTATATCAACATTTGCACTTGCACCAATTATGGTGTGACTGTCCAGATTTTTTTGAAAAATGAATTTTTTTTCTTTCCAAAGTTATTTGATCAAGTGTCACACTATAATTAGTGTTAGTACAAATTGGGTGCAAATTTATGTATTCTTAGCATTACTCTTGCGAAATACATCTAAAAGAATCAAACTGAATGATTTAAGAACACATGAGCATGAACCCCGAGACAGAGTAATGACTTACAGAAATTGCCAGTACGCAGTTAGCTAAGCAAAATAATATTTTCATTTGGTCCACTCGTTGATGAATAAACAAAAACTAAAATTAGCTTAAGATGTTATAACTACCCAAACCATTCACACTTGAGCAAAAGATGCTATTTTTACGAGCTTTGTGCACTTTAAACACCAGAATTGAAGATATTTTTATCGCAACAGCCGTAATTGAAAATAACACAGCACTAAAGTTTCAGCCTTTGATTATTACCCTTCAATTCTCATCACTATTTTTGTACTCATACGTACAATTTCGATCAAAATGGGTATTGCAGTTACAATCTGTGCTAGGTTATCCGGAGATCTTACTTAACAAGATCGAAAACTTGTTTATGGATAGTAATTGGTACTCCAATTTTGATTCGACCTCTGTTGACTCACAAATATTGCTTGTAGATGCCTCAGTTTTCAAAATTCTATTAAACAAATGTAGTTTTTTTAAGAATAGGAAAAGAAACAACAAATCAAAGAAACAGATGCAAATCCATGTAAAATATTGATGAGAAAAAAAAGATGAACAATAACATGAAGATAGAAACCTCAATTGTACGCAGAGAAAGCAATATGCAGAGGATGAGAGAAGCCACCCATTTTGACAATTTTCTTGACATCTTTCATTTGACCCATAATGTATGCACTCATAAATTCCTAAGTACCATCGTTTCGATGCTTGATCTGAGTTCTTTGCTACGCTAGAGTGACCAATCAGAACGTCGCCACCTCGACCTTTGTTTTATTTGGGCTGTGGGCCATAGCTAGTCGTTTGTAGTACTATTTGGGTCTTAATTTTACATCGGCCCAACTTGTAAACGTAATCGAAAAATGAAATTATTCGAAAACTTTTAATAAATTAAAACATATATTAATATTAAATTTTTTTATACATAAAATAACATAATAAAAAAATTAATATTAAAGATGCAAATTTTTAAATAATTATATTCAATTTTTTTATTTTTAATTATATTATGAGACACAGATAATTATCATAATTTATTATAATTTTTTTATATATATATACACGAAATCATGCTTAAGTTAGGATTTATAAGAACTAAAATGAAAAAAATTACAATATCACTAATATATACACACGAAACCATATTTAAGTTAAGGGAGCACCTGCGCATCCTTAATTTTTTTGGTAAAAATTTTCATGTATTGTATGTATAATAAATGTACTTATTTATTTATCAAAATACATAATCGTGTTTCTCAAACTTTTTCAAAAAAAAATCTTCTTTTGTATTTATAAATTTATTTTTTATTTTATCAAAATGCATAACAATGACTCATTTCATTTTTATTATTTAAATTATTTTCATTCTTTTTATCATATGACAAGATCATTGAAATTCTTCGTATATTTTTTTATTTTATTTTCACATTAATATTATATAATTTTTACAAAACTTTAACAAAGTAGTAAGTATTTAACAATTCTTTTTAAATTTTACTTGTTTAATTTTATTACTCAAACATACTTAATTTCTTAAAAAATCAGAAGTTTAATCTTACATCTAATATAAATATCATTGATACATCACATGTATTTATATAACTATTTATTTTTATTTATACATAATAATATTATTCAAATATAACTTTCACATATTTTGATTTTCTTACTTGTTTATTAAAGGCTTATAGTTTATGCTATATAATTTCTTTAATTATTTTTTAAGTTTGCATAGATATTAATATATGTTATTTAGTATAATTATAACTTAATTATACAATTTTAAATATTTAATCACGTATAAAATTAATAGTTAAATATACAATAAAATTTGTTAAATTAAATACCCAAAATGATTATGATCATTAATATAATCTATCAAATTCACACACAAAAAAAAAATCTTTAGGTTTTATACGAGAACCTATGTAAATTTAAATTAAAATATTAATTTTTTTAAATAAATATTAGCAAATTATTTAAATATCTTTTTTTATAATTTTATTTTATAAATTATATATTTGGGTTATTCATAAAAACTCCTGCGGGTTTTGCCTGATTTTTTTAAAATAACTCATGCAAATAAAAATGTTAAAAAATATTTTTTTAAAATGAAAGTTTGTAAATTTTTCAAATATTCCCTGTTTCATAATTTATTTTTTTAATTTGATGTTTTAAAAAAGAGGGAAAACAAAATTTAATAAAACAATTTACGTGGGTTATTCAAAAAAAAAAATTGTGTGATTTATTTTGAAAAACCCACGCAAAATCTTTATGGATTTTTGTTTAATAACCCACGCAAAACATACTAGCTTTTGCACATTCCCCTTCATCACAAACCGGATATCATTATCGAGCCTTAAATAAACAGAGCACCTCGACCACCACATACAACACCCTGTGATACCATTGTGCCACTCATCTTACCGTTCTCGCCGTCGGAATAAGTCTTCCTTACCACCATTGTGCAACACCCTCCTCCATCTTCATTGTCAATCAGACATGCTGTGCGCTTCATTCCCAATCGTTGAGACATCCCACTTCCCTTATGCACCATCCTTGCATAAAGAGAGAGAGAGAGAGAGAGAACAAAGTAAGGGAGAAGCCAAAGAGATTGAGTATGTTTCTGAGATAATTAAACTTTTAATTTTATTTTTTCTTTATTTTAATTATACTTACTTTTATTATTGTTTTGTTAATTCTTTTATATATAAATTTAAAATATTAAATGCCAATAATCTCTATCCAACTAACAAAATAACCAACGCCGGATACTTTTGAAGAGGCATTAAACTTTAAAAGTATTATAGCCTATTTTGTATATGTTCATGGTATTTATAAAGATAAATAAAATCTTAAAGATTATTATTTTTTAAATAATAAGTTAATTAACGAAAGAAAAATTAATTTGAAATATGGTTTTTAAATTCTTTTATAAATTTAAAAATAATATGAAGTGTATAAAAATGTAATTAATTTTGAACTTAAAAATGACATTAAAATAAAAAAAAATTTGTAATTAATTTTATAGTTTAAAAGTACGATAAATAAGTCAAAATTTTAAACTTTTTTAAAAAAATAAGATTATTTTATTAATAAAAAATATTTAAAGAAAAAAATAGCACACCAACAAAGAACGAAGTCCCTCCTCTCTTCCTCTCTTTACTCTTTCTTTCTTTATCTTTCATTCTCTTTATCTACGTCCCTCCATTTTCTCCTTTTTTTTTTCTTTTACTCATTCTTTTTCTCTTTAAATTTTATTTTTTATTTTTTATTAATAAAATAACAATGAGAGAATGTGAAAGGAAAGAATAGGAAGAGAGAGGACCTCTGTTACTGCTTGTGCACATTTTTTTCTTTCTTTTTTTAATATTTTTTATTAATAAAATACTTATTTTCTATTTTTATTCTTAAAAAAAATCACAATTTTTGAAAATATTGATTTAATTAATTATATTTTTAAATTATTAGATTAATAAAATTTAATTAAAAAATTACATGATTAAAATATATAAATAATACATAGTTAAAAATTGTCACACTTATTTTATATTACATTCTCTCAACTTGAATTGGAGACCAAATATAGCCTCTAGTATAGTGCTTATCATCTAGAGAATAAAAATTAAGAAAGATAAACCAAATATGGAACTTTCAAACTCAACTACAAAATAAAAGTTGGATTCATTTAGTATACAAAATATTACACAGCTTTCCAATGTAAAATTCGGTACATGTCATGGTATATTAAAAAAAAAAAGGGATTAGATGATGCATGTTCATTGTGCAATCCAAATTACAGTAATTATATTTTGCACCTCAATCATTCAACTATAGTCTTCACTCTTCAGCCAGCATGAGCATTGAGGTAACTCCACAGAATGGTTAAAGAAATCAACTAAGTACAAAGAATGAACATACATTTAGGATATTGTGATTTCCATATTCTTTCCAATTACAGATGACTCCTGATCGGATCCGTAATTATTACTATTAGTTTTGCTTTTAAATGATTTTTGGCTAAACACACGGCCAAAAAAAGCACTTCTTGAACTTGAAATTGATCGAGGAACATTGGTCCCCTCGCTGCTATCATCCTTCTTGGAAAGATATTCAGATAAGTTCTTAATTAAATTGCCAAAGCGACGCTTAAACGTTGGATATCTAGAGATGGATTTGGTTATGCCTTGGAGCCTAATATGAAACATAGAAAAGTAAAACAACAAAACATAAGATATTGGGTCAAGCAGATTCAGTAAAAGTTATGTAATTTTACCTTCGAGCTAATGCGTCAAGTTCAGCTCGTTTTCGCTCAGATTCGGGTGGTGTGCCAATATTTGAAGTTTTCAACCTCAGGGGATCACCACTCAACAGAACTAATTTGCCTAGGTATTTCTCTTCTTCCTCAGAAAGGTTTTCTGCTTTGATCTGATCCTTCATAATCAATAGGGGGTTGAAAAACCAATCAAAGAAGGTTTCTTTAGGTCTATTTGTGCTAGTTATCTCAGTTACATTGTCACCTATGAGAAAGAAGAACAAAAAGGAATTACTCCAAGTTCCTTTGGGTCTATTGAATAATACAAAAGAAGAATGTTAGACAGAAAAGACAACTTTGAAGGGTGATTTTTGACTTACTTAACAATATACCCGCAGAATCTGCTTTAGCAGAGCGTAATAGTGTTTGGAGAATGGAATAAGCTGGTAAACCAATACTAATCACTCTGCTATCTTTACCAGATTTGGCATCTTCGATGTCTCGAACAGTTACTAGTCCTTCAGAAACCATGATTTCTCCATGATTTTTACATTCCTTAAATAAATTATCAAGCAGCTACATGACCCATTAAAAGGAATTGAAAAAGAAAAGGAAAAATTAGTGCCTAACCATGATATCATTTTTGGATTCATATTTTCTACTGAAAATATAATAACAAGGAAATGATGTGAATAGCTTGGGGACATAATTCTGAAGCCATTTTGCAAATAAGTATCGCATGAAAAGTAAACTCGCTCAATGTTTACCTCGAGCGGTTTCAGCTCAATCATAGGATTATTTAACGAAACGGTGTGGGTTAAAGGATTTCGGAAAGAGCCAGGCCTTGAAATTGAAGCTGAATGAGAGCTGGTCCTGGACAGCTCAGATTTCTTCCGATAGTTAGGCCTGTCAATATCAAATTGTGTCAGTGTGCATAAACCCTGCAAAACCACTAAATATTATAAGCATTCGGTAGAACCTGGGAAAGCAGGATCCTTCTGGCATGTCAAGAATATCATTGCTATATTCATCATATATGGACAATGATGCAACAATGTAGCAAAGCCCTAGCCAAAAAGAAGACTCCTGTGATTCAAAACCACTACATCTAATTAATATGCGGTCACTGTCGAACAAGGGAGTCCAAGCATCTCACCATCTTCCAGAGTTTCAAGAAAAGAAACCAACTGATAGTTGCTGAAAATAAGACTGCCTTTCATGCTTGTAATTTGTCAAGGAAAAAGTTGCAAAATTTTATGTATGCAGATTATTTTTAAAATCCACAATGATGGTATCAAAAGATACACCAATAGCAACAAGTGTCACCACCTCAAAAAGAGGCAACATGTCTGTATGTCAATACAACTAACATTTGAACATATTAACCAATTCAGGTGCTCTTATTTGCCTTTGTTTCTTAGTTATTTGAACATAAAGACCAAACAATTCAGCTCTTAAGAAATTTCAGAATATAAGAATCAAAAACTGCAGAGTGACCTGATATACAACCACCCCTGCAAAGGCACCAAGAAAAATACTGGCTACAATGGAGGCCAACACTGCCCCAACAACAGCCAACGGCCAAAGTAGGATAGCAAGACCTGCAAATGGTACACATATTGTTTCCAAGAAAGGGCCTTCTCGGCCTATTAGGTCATGAAACATACGATGCCAACCCTTGAAAAGCATGAAGGGGCTTTTGCAGATAGCAATAATCGAAATCATTGGATAATCAACCATGAAACCAAGCACTCCTGCTATAACAGCACCAGGGAGATAAAGCAATCTGCAACCAGGTAAAAGGTAATGAAAAGCTGAGGTTAACGAAGAATATTCATCACCAATGGACTGTGACAACCCACTGGAAAATTGTATAAAGCTAAATGGTAAGGTATCTGAAGCTGTTTTTATTTTACAGAAAAATTACTTCTCATCTTTTTTTTCTTAATATTAGATCCCTTTATATATACATTTTTATGCCTAATATACTGCTGGAAGTTATTAGTATACAGCTGTAAATCATTCTGAAAATCAGGAAACTAATATCCTAAAAACAGGGGTTGGTTCCACCCTGAAATATAGGAAACTGCTCTCTTAAAATCAGGGGTTGGTTTCACCGATATCGAAACTCCACCATACTCCTAGGTTGATTTCCTCTACACTCCCCTCAAGTTAGGCAATATATGTTTTCCAAACCAAGTGCTACATTTAACTCGTGAAATTAGGTCGAAACAAAGCTTTGGTTAAGATATTCCGCTACTTGTTGCCTTGATGGAACATAGTCAAGGAGATCATCTTGCTTTCAATTTTCTCACCGATGAAGTTATTTATCAATTTCCACATGCCGAGTTCGATCACAAGGACTGGATTTTTGGCAATTGCATCACGACCTATTGTCACACATGCATTCTAATAGATTCTCAATGTTCAACCTCGAGTTCGTATAGCAATGCTTTAGCCAAATTCCTTCACAGATGTCCAAAGCCAATGCACTAACTCACCGCACTACTACGTACCATCCATTGCTACGCCCATGTCACCAAATTTCCCCAAATAAATGGCGCAATATCCATACGTGGATTTTCGTCACTGAGATCCAAACAATCAAGATCGTGATAACATTTCAATCTCCTATTAATTGTTTTCGAATACGAGCCCTTTCCGTGATCCTTCTTCAAGTATCTTAGAATACGATTTATCGCTCTTCCAAGTGATCAATCACGGTCACAAGAAATTGGCTAACAACACCGACCGAAAAACTTATATCCTGACGTTGCCATGTCAAATAAATTAACTTACCTACCAAACGCCGATATTGCCCCTTGTCGGGCCTAATTCATCGGCCGAGGCATTAGCCTGCAGTGCCAGGTCCATGGGTGTTTCAACAAGCCGGTTTACACCCACTCACGCCAGCCTCACGCAAGAGATCTGTGAACATACGTTGCCGAGAAACCGAGAAATATTTGGTACTACGTACAACCTCTATCCCTAAGAAATATTTCAAATATCCCAAGTCTTTAATCTCGAATTCCTTGGATAATAGCATCTTAAGTCTCTTTATTTCTCCTACATGATTTGTAAGAACTATATCATCAACATATACAATCAAAGTTGTGATTCTCCCATCCGCGACGTGTTTGACAAATAAAGCTGGTCCAGATACGTGTCCGAGAGTATCCATCCCGTCATGACCTTGGTGAATTTTTCGAACCACGCTCTGTGTGATCGTTTAAGTCCATATAAGGCCTTTCTCAACTTGCATACCTTTCCTCGTGTATCTTTAGTCTCAAAGCCGTGAGGCACATCTATGTAAACTTCTTCGATCAAATCTCCATTTAAGAATGCGTTTCGACATCGAGTAGTCAAGAAGTGGGCTAATCCTCATTAATCGCGATAGACGCAAGACACAACCGTGTTAAGTTTTGCTACAGGAGCAAAAGTCTCTCGATAATCAATTCCATATGATCAGCGAACCCTTTAGCCACTAGTCGAGCTTTATATCTATCGATATTTCCATCCGCCTTCCGTTTTACGTAGAATATCCATTTACAAATTTCATTGTCTTCTTCCGAGCCGTAGCTCACTTAACATCCATGTACCATTCTTTTCTGTTGCATTATATTCTTCTAAGGTTGTCTCTGCGCTATTCTGTGAACTTTGTGTAGCTTCATCGATGCACTAGAATCTTCACGTTGTTTCAGAGATGTCACAAATGCCCGAAATTTTGGGACAAATTTGCGTAAGAAATGTAACTTTGAAGAGGATGTCGAAGGTACATGATCGAACGCTTTTCAGGCAATATAAGATCTAACTCAGGGTCGAACCAAGTTTTTGGACTAGATTCGTTTCATCTGTAATCTTTCATATTTAGTCCTGTTCGTGAGAGTTTCTCGCTTTGTCGATTGCGCGGGCAAGTCGATTTCTCTTTCTTTTCATAAACTTTGGCATGCATCATTAGAAGCGAGTAAGATGTTCTAGGATAAACAAAGCGAGATTGATCGTGTTGGTTTTTCAAGGAGAATCGAACGGGTATCAAGTCAAGAGGACAAGGTCGCGAGGTAAACGAGATGATAAATTCTTGCTCAACGAGTTGATGACCAATCCCACTCGCAATTCATTAGTGTGATTCTCCCCTTGAATTACGTAATCAGAATAGAATGGGAGTTTCTTCAAGAAAGTAACGCCCACGGAATAGTAAAACTTACTTGACGGGAGAGAAACATTTTGTAGCCTTTTTTGATTGGTCAGTAACCAACAAAGATGCATTTATCAGCACGGGCATCAAGTTTGCCACGATATCGTGAATGAATACGATTAAAAAAACAAGTAACCAAAAACCTTGAAAGGAATTCGCGACACAAGTCGCGAGGTAGAATATCGACTCAAGCACTAGGAAGCGAATGAAAGTCGAGAACCTTCGAGAAGGCATTCTGATCAAGTATGTTACAAGTAAGAATGGCTTCACCCCAAAATTTTTTAGGAACATTGGTTTGAAAAAGTAAAGTTCGGACAACCTCAAGTATACGACGGTTTTATGCGTTTCGCCATTACACCGCTTTGTCAGCGTGTCAACGCCAGGAGCTTGCTGGACAATACCACGTGATTCGAGATATCCACTAAGATCGGAATTAAAGAAATCCCTAGCATTACCGCTTAGGATTTGAATATTGGCATTGAACCCAGTTTGGATCACGGCATGAAAAAGTGGAAATACGTACCGGGTTTCGTATTTGTCTTTCATAAGAAATGTCCAACATAATCGGCATGATCATCAACTAACAAAGAAGAACCATCGAAAGTACCGCATACCGAACGCGACACGGTCCCCAAATGTCACCGTGAACGAGGGAAAAGTGACTGACTTTTTCATAAGGCATGCGGAAAAAGTGTTTCGTAGCATGTTTTTGCCAACCGACAAACTTCACAATGAAATAAATTGGGATTTTTATCGATGAATAAGGATGGAAACAAACGTTTCAAATACTAAAATTTGATGACCTAGACTAAAAATGCCACATCACGATTTCGCTTTCCTTATTAGTATGACTACAGATTTTAAGATTATGACACAATTGACATTGATGACTAATGTAATCGGTTTCGAGTGTTGATATCAAGAACATGAGGTTCGCACGTAAATCAAGACCGCCAATCATTTTCCCCGAGCTCAAGTCCCGAAAAAAACAAGATTTAGCCAAGAATTTAGTTTCACAATTAAGGTCACATTTAATTTACTAACCTGAGCATGAGATCGTTGCAAAGAAAATCTAGCACAAATAACACAGATTTGAGAACGAGGTTGTTCGAGCAGGCAAACGGTCCCTGCCCGACCATCACGTGGGCGCGAGTACCATTGGCGACACACACTGCTTCAAGTCCATTGCAAGGTGAATAGCTGTGAAAAGTGATTGATCACTTGTCACGTGATCGAGGCACCGAGTCTACTATCCAAGACGAGGAGGGAAATTTTTCAACACGTTTTGTTGAATTACCGGAAATACGTGCGAGTTATTCCCGCCGCTACAAACGTGCGTGATATTTGCCTTTGTATAAGTTGTCGAGAAGTTCTAACCTGCTCTTAGTGAACGGGATAGATTACCGTAAAATGCACTTGAATTTGGTCGAGTTTGTACCGACGGTCGAGTAGACTAGAATCGAAAAGATGCAGGTAAATAGCTCTCCTCGAGACTGCATCGCTGCAAAAGGAGTACAGAAACATTAATAAATTGCACCGTTAACATGACCACCAAAAGGATTATGTTTGTGAGATGATCGAGAATGGATCCAAGCCCAAAGCCTCGCCCGAATTTCCCATATTGAATTCGGGTCACATACTTGTCTTTGGAACCTCTTCATCCATGTCATCTTCCAAAGGTACTAAGTACATTTAAACTTTCGCTTTTTTCATAGCTCTCATGCCCAAAAAGTCAAACTGAGTTGGAAACTGAAAAGCGGCATTCTCGTCGAGTATTTGACATCATACTAGGTGAACTTACGTAACTAGTTATACAAGAGGCCAAGAAAGAAAGCCATTAGTCTAAGGCTCGATACACTGCGAAGTCGTTTTTTATTTTACGTAAAAAAATTACTTCTCATCTTTTTTTTTCTTAATATTAGATCCCTTTATATATACATTTTTACGCCTAATATACCTGAAGTTATTAGTATACAACAGAATCATCCCGAAAATCGGAAACTAATATCCTAAAAACAGTGGTTGGTTCCACTCCCGAAATACAGAAACTGCTTCTCTTAAAATCGTGGGTTGGTTTCACTGATATCGTAGAAATCGACTCCCACCCACCCACACACACATATATATATATTTATGTAGCTGCAAGACGTAAGAAATGATTTGTGAGGATTGGTATCTACAAACTACAAAGAGATGTATTTATGAGGCCAAGATGTATGATTTTCTTGGAGATTAAGGAATGGCTACCAGCAGTGAAACAGAACAAACTAGAGGTAGAAACGGAAAGCAAACCTGATCTCGTAGTATTTCACATCTGGAGGCCCTTGCTGTTGCAGGTCATCCATAACTGAGAAGTAAGAATGGAAACAAACATCTGTAAAATCCCTGACAATAGTCAAGCATCCTTGGACAGTGCTCCATGTTCCATCCTGCCCATGTTATAAAAGAGAAATCAGTTTTCTGCAAACGGAAGGCAAGTAAAGGATGATGATGGACAATATACAAATAATAATAGCAAAATTTATACAAAGCATTGCTGAATACATACAAAGAAGCAATGGAAGAGTTTATCG
This sequence comes from Hippophae rhamnoides, assembly GCA_033030585.1. Lineage (NCBI taxonomy): Eukaryota > Viridiplantae > Streptophyta > Magnoliopsida > Rosales > Elaeagnaceae > Hippophae > Hippophae rhamnoides. Next base: position 11,524,388 of record CM065430.1, read on the forward strand.
GTCTTCCCTTCACCAACAGCTTCGAAAGTAGCAAATATTGGTGAAAGAAATCCATATGCTGCTCCACCTACAATGCTTCCAACAATGCCAACCACCAGCCACACAATCAACATAGCAGGAAGTACACATATGCACAGAATAAGCTTCAAAAACGGCCCTAGTCGTTTAGCTCTGCTTACAGAAATGGGGTATAAGGAAGCAAATATATTAAGAATACTCTTTTGTTGCTTTTAAAATCTTGTGAGGACGTTACGCTGCCACCTTAACTACTTTCAGCATTAGCTCCTCACATCAACAGCACTAAGAAGTAAAATAAATAAGAAAACAATTAAAAATCAAGGGTCAAGTAGATCACCTGACAACAGAATAATAGGTCCAGAAAATGTGTGCTGGCCAAAGACCCAGTATGATGGCCGAGTTTCCAACAGACATGATGAGGCATATCAAAGGGAAAAAGATGATTCCTGAAATAATATCATTGTAAGATCTCAGAATGCAAGCTGATACTGTCATTTTTCAAGTCAGAGTGATGTCATGTTATGATTGCATAACATGCTTGGACTATCTTCATCACTAGGCAATATAAACAGGATAACTGAAATGCTTAAATGCCCATTAAAGAACTTTTGTTCAAGAAAGCACAAACCAGTGTGTAGAAAACATATTTCAACAGAAAGAAAAATTAGCAATTTATGCCATATTTTGAATTAGCAGCTTAGTTCCTGATACAGAGGGGTTCAGAAAGAACATGATCACCGAAGATATGATTTCTAAGGCTAAAAATTGTAAATACTATACGATGTAATACATAGAAAACAAAAACAAAAACAAAAGGCATATTTATTCGGATCCCTGCAAAATTTATAATTTGATAAACAACTTTTAATCATGTGATACTTAAGTATAATGCCACTTAAGTCTAATGCCGTTAATCAATTCAACGAAAATTATAATTTTGAATTAAATTTTCAAATGTAGAAAAATGAGGGATTAAATTGTGTCAATCGGAAAGTTAGGTACCAAATTATAATATTATAGGATAGGGTCATATGCAACCCAAAACAAAATAAAAGAACGACTATTTCATAGAAGAAACATAGGAAAAATGATAGTTAAAGTCCGCTACCTTTAACGAAAGTACATTTTAGTTCCTTAATTATTATATGGAACAATAACAGTCGGTTACTTTTCAATCATGCTATACTTAAGTATAATGTCCTTAATCAATTCGATTTAAATTTCTCGAATATAGAAAGTGAGGGATTAAATTGTGTAAATTGAAAAATTAGGTACCAAATTATGATATTATAAGTTAGGACCACATGCATAAATAACCCAAAACAAAATAAAAGATTTACCGTTTCATAGAAAAAACGTAGAAAAAATGATAGTTTAGATCTGTTACTTTTAATGAAAATACGATTTAATCTCATACCTATTGAGTGGGACAATAAAAGTTCGTTATTTTTACAAAAAGGATAGTAAAAATTTATTTTATAAATTAATACACTTATGTTGCTCTAGTTTCGAAGCGGACAAATAGTGTAACACAAATCCATTACTTTACAAAAAAATTTGTAACTTTTTTTTATAAAGGTAACAAATTTGTGTTATCTAACCTATTACTATTAAGTACGGGCCTAAAATACGTAAAAATATAACAAAATTGAATAATATATATATATATATGGATGAATAGTATAATGATCACTTAATTTCTTCAAATCAGAATTTTACGTTTCTCAGAGAAGGTTTAAGCAGTTCAAAACAAGGAAGTATTGACAAAAACCTTTAAAAATTCCAAGAAGCAGAAGCCCGTTGAAGTAGGGCAAGAAGCAAATGAAGTTCCATAAAGTAGCCAAAAATCCTTTTGGTGGCTCCATCTGCTAGAACCAAATCTCTCGAAATCACACCAAACCCATCTCAAGGACAAAACTTACGACTTCTCTGCAAACACCAGAAGCCTTATCTTTGGTAATTCAAACAACAAGTATCATAAACAATAATAAACCCATAACCTGAAATTCAATTTATAGCAAACCTATGTTAAAAAAATTACTTCAAATTCTACTTTTTATTCTTCTTCTGCACCAACGAGTACGAGCCCAAATAAATTGATCAAAAATATTATATAAAAAAGTGAGTTTCATTCCATTCCTCCCGTTGTTTGTCCGTTCAAAGATTTAAGTTTGAAATTTTAAAAAAAATCTTGTCTTTTGGAGAGTCGATGAAGTTTGGAACAAAGTAAAAATACCAAAACATCATAATAGGTTTGAGTTTGAGAAATTATTAAAAGGTAGTTGAAAATCCGCTTAAAGACTTACACTGCATAATAAGGGAATCCTGGACAGAACAGTGATAGTGGAAGAAGAATCAGAGAAGAAAAATATTAGTTCGTCAAAGATTGCTCAGCCGGTTTTCCTTTATTTTCCCTTATTTTGCAAAAGAAATTGTGCTTACGGTGCATGTAAAAAATCTATTTACAACTATTTTAATAATGTCGCTTATAACTAGAGGGTAACTAAATATAATAAAGAAATTATTATAAATAATTATTTTATCAGTCATAATATTATAATAAATTATTATAAATAAAAAGTGTATACGGTCATTTTTATGGGTAAACAGCTAAATATTAATCCCATTATTAATATGCACAAAAGATTATAAATTTATGTAATTTTTATAAAACTGAGTATATTTAATGTTAAATTATTTAATTAGGAGAAATTTTTTAAAATGATTATTTTAATTCTATAATCATGTGTTATGTATTATAAATATTTATTTTAATATTTTTGATAAACTATAAATACTCTAATAAATTATAAAATTAAAAATATTTATTTTTTATAATAATTAAAAATATAATTAAATATAATAAATTATTATTATATCTATCATAATATAATAAAAAATTATTATAAATGAAAGTATATATGTTCGAGGTAAACAGTTAAACATTAATCTCATTATTAATATGAACAAAAGATTATAAATTTACGTAATTTTTATTAAATAAATATACTTAATGTTATAATTATTTAATTAAACATAAAAAATTATAATTTTTTTAAAATGAATATGTTAATTCTATAAGCATGAATTAGGTATCAGAGCTTTGTTATTATAAAAATTAATTATTTTAAGTCCTATAATTTATTAAATAAACATTTATATTTCATCAAATATATTAAAAATGAGTATTTATAGTATATAACTTTCATAAATAATAATACTATAGATATCTAATTCAAAAATTATGGAATTAAATTACTCATTTGTATATAATAATGAGATTACTGTCACATTTTTTAAAAAATTATGCGAATTTTGATATCTAATACAATAATTATAAAATTAAACTGTTTAAATTAAATAATTATAAGATCTATTTTAATAACTTTCCTATTAATATTAGTTGAAATTTTTAAATTTTTCGTACAAATTTTCATTTAAATTGTTTTAAAGTATTTTAATAAATTATATTGGTTAAAAAATTAGTCAAATTAATAGAAAAAATTTAAGGATATTTATGATAAATTTTACCATTAACAAAGTTTTGGGTCATTTTTCTTTTACGTAAATAATTCATTAAAACACTTTGTAATAATTCAAACAGTAAATTGTAATAAAATAATAATAAAAATATCAAATTAAAAATTAAGCTTAATATTAATAATTACATGAACATTTGCTCCATGCTTTATTCATAAAATAAAAATGTAATTAAAATGATAATGATAATAAAAATTAATTTATGAAAACAAAACTATTATTATATTTATTTTATTAGTAAAATAAAAATAATGATAAAAATAAAAATAAAAATTTTAAAATTGTTATTGAAATTTTTTTTAAATAAATTTTTTTGATATCTAAATAAATAAACATGAGAACAAAAAATAAATTATAATACATCTATATGAATAAAATAGTGCATTCCATTCATTTTAAGAGGTGTGATAGGAATAATTTTTTTATTTAATTTTAAATTAATAATTAAATCAAATATAAAATATCAAAATTATTTCTCATTTTCATTTCCTGTATCGTAAACTAAACATAAAAATATAAGTGAAGCAACTTGCTAAGTTGGCTATATCAATTGTATTCTCCTCCACCAATTCAATTCTTATATTAATTATGAAGAATATTTTTATTTAATCTTATTGGTTGTTAAATTCTTATATTATGATGAATATTCCTATTTAACCTTATTGGTTGTCATACTAAATCATCATAAGTTAATTTATAAATTTTTATAATATATTAATATTTGAATTTATCTTTATGAGATTTATATGTTTTGATTAATGGACCGTAAAGACATATGTTCTCTTTATAATATAAGTTTTCTTTATAAGCTATCTTTGATTTGAGAACAAATAATATACTTTAGATATTATAACATGCTTCTTTTTCGATCCCTTGAAACAAAAGTAAATTTTATTATTATTTTTTGTTTGTAATAGTTTTGAAAGGTTATTGATACCAAATAGATTAATTTATTATATTAATTTTTATAGTATAGTTATTATTATTATTTTCCACTCAATTTAACATGTTTGTAGATGTAAAATATGTTTATGATGTTAATTTTTTTAAGCATTAAATAATATATATTAAAAATTAAGTAAATAAAAAATTAATGATTCGAATTTATTGATTAATTAAATATATTTTTGATTGTTTAGTAAGAAACTGTACGTTGATTCGCCCAAAATAAAATAAAAAAAGTCCCCTTAAAAAATTATGAAGCAGTTGTTTTACCGTAAAAATATTCATAATTTCTCCAACAAATGATCAAATTATCAGATCATACGATGAAATAAAGACATTTTAGTTTGGGGTAATTGTTTTTACCTAAACAATAAAGATGAAAATATCCAACATATTATATCATATCTGTATCTTTTAAAAAGTTGTCAATAATATTGATAAATTATTGTTTAAATGTAGTTATCGTTAAATTATTGTCTAAATATTTTTATTGACTAAAAATATCCTAAATATTGTGAATATTATAGTTAAAAATTTGACAAAATATCAAAACTATTAATAAAAATTATTTTTATACTGTCGAGATTTATCTCTTTATAATAGTTAACACAATTATATATTATACTTAAATATTTTAAACATTTAAACTATTTATTCTATAATATTTTGCAAAAAATATTTTTTATTATACAATATTTTAATTAATTGATTAAATTATTAATTAATATAAATATTATAAGTATTTAAAAATATATGTATTAAATAAAAATTAAATTTAAAATATAAGTAATTGATTGTTTTAATATTTTATAAAATTTTATAAAAAAATTCATATTTTTTATAAAATTTCTATAATTTTGTAAAAAAAAATTAATTTTCAACAATAACAATATTTTCTTGAAAATTGTATTTTATATCAATATTTCTAACCTAATTAAATACGCATTATAACCTTCAATTAAGTCCTTGAATACATGAAGCAATACAATTCTTACGGAAGCATTTTACATACAAAGATTAAAGTATCATTTGAGCATGAACAATTGTCACAAATAATATAGTATTATAATAAAGAGTATTTGAACGATGATTTAAAGTTAACACTAATTAAAAACCTATTTATAATGAATTATAAGTTGGTATGTTTATAAAACGATTTAAAATTTAAAATCAAATCAAGTTAAAAATCAATTTTAACTTGACATAATATTAAAAAAAATTAAAAAATAATGTCAGTTGACGTGTACAACCGATACTACACGTGGTACGTAACGTCAGTTGTATATGTCAATCGACGTTACGCCATGTATAACGTTGGTTGTACATGTCAAACTAAGTGTAATGTAGCATCAGTTGTACACGTTAAATGACGTGTAATGTAGCGTTGCTCTTAGGTAACAACCGATGCAATACATGACATCATGTCGATTCTACAAGTCAACCGATGTGATGCTATATGTAATGTCGGTCCTATGCGTCAACTAATGTTATATATGGCATCGCGTCGGTTAATGCGTAGGACTGACATTACGTGCCATATGTAACATTAGTTTACACGTATGATCGACACTAACTAGCTTTGTTTTCCCTTTTCTTCTTCTTCCTCATAGACAATTCCCTATTTTCTCTCTCACGCGTAAGATATATTCTTGATCATTTTCGTCAATTTCTAACCATTTTTAGCCCTCATTTATGGTGCCATCAGTTGTGTTTTTTCCCCCTCTACTTTATGATCTAGATCCATCCCTTTTTTTAGCTTAATATTTGATATTTTCTTATCCATTTTTCTACATTTTCTTACCAAACATTTTTTTTCATTTTCTCACTTGTTTGATTCTTGTAAGTATCTCTATGAATTATTTTACACTTATTATTGATGTATTAAATAATATTATAATAATGAATTTATTAATTGTTTGAATTTTATGTATTTATTTTTATTGATATTTTAATAATTTATAAATTTAATATAATAAATTCTAAAATGTATCGGTAATTAATACATTTATATTTATTGGATACATATTTAGTAAGTCTAATATCATTAATAGAAAATATACAAATCTTGGATGTCAAAGTATATAATTAAGTACGACTATATTTTGAGTTGAAACTTTCTTGAAATTCACCCATATAAATAGTAATAATAAAATCAATATGATTCAATGTCTAAGTGTTAAATGTAAAAATAAAAAATTACATGATGTTGATGAAGTTAAGTATCGTCTTATTCGTAATGATATTCTTTTGAGTTATAAATGATGGTATTATCATAGAAAAAATATCGATAATATTTATAAGGAAGAGATAAATAAAGATGTAAGTGAATTATATACATCTTACCAATATAGACACTACATACATAATTTATAGATGAAAAATATGTTTCATGCTGCGATTTGGCATCTCTACTGGCGTTGTGTTTGTGTGGCTTACCCAATCAACTCATATGCTTTATGGTGTCGTCGTGATAGCTTTTGATTGGTCTTGTTTTAAAAATTTATAAAAGATCTATAAAAATTTCAAAAAAATCCCAAAAAAATTAAAAATTATATTTTCACCTCTTTTCATTAAAAAGTTTAATGTTTAAATATTTTTAATTCTAAAAAACTATTTATTGAATAAAATGATGAAATATAGAGTAAAAAAATGTATTAATAACTCAATTTTTATAGAATTATCAATTTTACGTTAACGATTAAATTGACACAAAATAATCTTTGTGTTAACGACTAAAAGGGTTCTACATTATAATATTTTTGAAGATAATGATATACTTGATATGTTATCAAATATTATTCATTTTTCAAATAAATTATTTCGTAAATATGATAATGTAATTGATGACAATGATAGTAAGAATTACACAAACAATATAACATTTTGTGTTATGCCATTTCAATTTGATTCCGTTAAGTTAGTCACATTTCATTTTAGATGGAAACGTTTAAATACTGACTAAAGCGACAAATGCTACGCATAATATATAATATCTTTATTTTCAAGGCTATTAGCTCTTTTTTAAATACATTTTATTAGATATCCTATAAAATGTTAAAAAATTATAAAAAAATAAGATACTTAAAATTTATATTAATAAAAATAATATAAGTATGATTTAATTAAATGATATTTAATATTAAATAATTTTAAATAATTATAATTTAATTTAAATGGTATGATGATAAGTTTTAAGGTATTATATTTTTTATAAAAATAATATAACCTTGGCAATGAGGCCGCCTTGTGTAACTTCCTTTGGTTTTTAATGGCTTCATAAAAAAGAATTATACATACCCTTTTGATTATACTCTAAATTGACTCTGGACATATGTAAAAAAGGGATTTTATATTAAAATAAAAAAGGGATGGTGTCACTTTTATTTTAAAATAATAAATAGTTTTTTTTTTCAATTTAAAACTCATGTCGAATTCTTAACTTATTATTATTGATTTTTTTATACATATATAATAATACTAAATAAATATATACCGACTAAAAAACCTGTCTAAAACATGTTAATAATGATTGATAACTTATTAAGGATCCTAAATTATATAAAAAATATTTTTGGATCTTAAAATAAAATTATCACTCTCTAGGAATCTTAAGTAGATTGAATTTTGATTGAAAAATAATACATATGTCTCAATATTTTTGAGAAATTCTTAAATGTAATTTATCATATACTTTTTACAAATATTAGTTGTTATTGGCGTCACACATCTAATACTTTTTTTTATTAAAACAAATTATAAAAATAAACCTCTACTACTATTTATGAATGTCTTAATTATACGCGAGAATCTCTGAGCTGTAACTCCAACTTCATAAGAAAATTGCAAAGATAAATAATAAGGCATCAGATAGGTAAAAGGAAAGGCTAGCCACGTAAAATTATAATCCATATATATACATATGGGGTCATCATTTTAAATATTTTTATTAAATAATTTCAAAATAAATATAATTTAATAATACATGTATTTTTAATTATAATTAAATATATTCTTTAATTTTAAAATTAATTATTAATTTAAAGTTATATATTTATTGATATATATATATATATATATTTAAATAATTTAATTTAAATATCATTATTATTTATCTAAATTATTTGAATATATATTTGTCTAAACATACCATTAAATTAAATGAATTGATAGTAACAAACTTACTCCTAAATCTATGATAAATAATATCTAATACCAAAATAACAAGTATTTTGAGACTATTAGTATAATAATTTTTAAAGTTAAGTAAATTTATAACTTTGAATATTGCAAAAAATTAAAAAAATATATTATTTAAAAAAATTCAAATCATAGCCATTTGTAAAAAAAATAAAAAAAAGACACACTTAACTAGATTATTTAAAAATAAAATATTTTTATATATTATAATTATATTAAAATCATATTATTTTTATATCGAATATAATTATTTAAATTTAATTATATTTATCAATAATATTAAATCATGTTAATTGTAATTTATCTAAAAATTTATAAGTAATATAATTTTTATTAAAAAAAATATAAATAGTTGTTAGCTCGTAGGAGGTTGATTTCGCACTTGTACACTTTTGATTATTAATAAAAAATAATCCGCCGACCAATTGATGTCATTGTGTTTTGTCCCGTTAATCAAGCAAGGCGTGTTTTAACTTCCACTCCCATGTGCCTAGCTCCCACAAAATCAGGACTGTCCCAACGTGTCGTCATCATATTGGTTCTATCTGCTCATCTAGTTTAACATTTTTGCAATTCTTTGAGAGCGGCTTGTATTCTAGTGAAACCTTGTTTAATTGTCCTATTAATCCACGCGCGCTTAAGTTTCACCTACTATTATATATATATAATAAACTAGGGAAGCCATAACCAGCTAGCCAACCTCAAACAAGCACTTAATTTGCTCTTTTTTCTTCAACTTTTGAGTTCTAAGAGAGAAAAGACAAAAGAGACAAGTTAATTAAGCAGCTTAAAAACATCGATCAGAGAAATTAGAAAAATATGATGATGAAGTTGAGGTCAAAGAAGTACTTCTCCAGAAGCAGTTCTAAGTTTTTTAGCAACAATAAGCAAGTTAACAGAGGAGAAAAGGATAATAATATTCAAAATGGAAGCACTTATATTAATAGTACTAGTGAAATCAAATGGGAACTTCGACCTGGTGGCATGCTTGTTCAAAGAAGGGAGAGTAACCAAAGTGATGGAGAAGGTCTCATCACAATTAGAGTCATAACCACTGTTTCTAAGTCTCATGACATCTCCATTGAATCTATTTCTACTTTTGGTAAGTACTCTTACCTTCAATCTCAAAATATAGGTTAAAAAAAAAAACTATCCTATATATAGAGCTTTATGACCCACGTAATGTCTTAAACTTTTAGGTATATATTTAGATATAATTAAACTAAATTAAAGCGTCGAACACTAGTACTAATGTTATTCTCTCGTTTAAACATTGTTACTTTACTAAAATTAAAGAGTTTTTTTATATTGTTAATTTCTAATCTTCTAATTTTACTTATAGGAGAATTGAAGACGATATTATCGTTGCTAACGAGTTTGGAGCCGACAGAGCAAAGGCTATTGTTCAAAGGAAAGGAGAGAGATGATTGTGAATATTTACACATGGTTGGTGTTAGGGACAAGGACAAAGTGCTTTTGCTAGAAGATCCAGCTATGAAAGAGATGAAACTCTATGGCTTGCCACGATCCGGAGGCCTTGGCACGACTTGTGCTCGTACCATCAGCGTATGAAACTCAATGAATTAATTTTTTTTTATTATATAATATTGTCCATTAATTAATAGCTAACCCCTCAATTAGCGTGAAGGATTATGCTTCCTCACTCGGCTAGTCGGCTTAATCAATTAGATCATTATTAGGGATCTTTCATGTATATTTTGTGTGGTAATAAAAAATGTGCAAGGAACCCATATCATTTTATATGAAATGAATGTTGGTGTTTCCAATTGTATTGTAAGTTAATTTGTAAGGTTTGTAATTGCTTTGGAGAAAGTAAAGCAATTATGTTAATTAATTGTTTCATTAATTTTTTTCTCCCGATTTTTATATTAATTGGAGCTATTAATCAATGCTTGCAAATGAGAAATTATGACTCATACCTTAAATAAATAAAAATTATTTATTATTACTAAAATACGTGTATTTATACACTAGAAGCCATGTCAAGTAAAAAGAATCGATAGCACATACTTCTATTCATCTAGCTCCATGGATCAAGATGTATAAATATTTGATAACTCACTTATTATAATAGATTTTTCGACTTAATATTACTTTTTTTGAGTTATTATTTTTTTAAAAAAATGACTAAATTATTATAAAAATAACAAATTATACTATCTCATGTAAGATAGTGTTTTATATATACAATCTTATATTTTTGTCCTTTTTTCTTTTCTTATCGTTCCATAACATTCATTGCAATTTCACATTTCATCATCTTCCACTTATTCCCCTAATTTTACTTTAATTCTAATGATCGTCTCTTCTTAGTGCTGACAAGTACCGATAACAATCGTCTATGATTTGACTATTTGTGAGAAGATCTCTTGTCAACTATGAAGTCACCAATCTCTCACTCTCACCACATATTATCGTCGATTGATCTCGTCACCAAAAAAGATCATACCATCGTAGGTCTCATCATTAACAATTGATCTCTTCATTCCTTGCCCGTTGTTGCATAAAGTTGTGATACAATCTTTTTCATTTCAACCATAATGAGTTGAGCTGTGATGTTTTTCGTATTTAATTTACCTCGAGGTGGTTTGCTGGCACAATGATAAAAAAAAATGATTTTTTTGTACCACTTAAATGGATTCTCTTAATCTAACGTCCGAAAACTTTGTGCAATGTTAGAGGTAGTTGGTTGAGTCAACTTTCAAAATCAATTATCTTCCTTTACTTGATAGCCACCGATCATCACCATTCTTACATTGCTCGGTTATTTTTATATTAACTTATCCTACTTGATTTTTTCTTAATTTTACAATTACTTGACATGCTTAAGTGAATTAAAATCATCGTTGTCTTTATTTTTAGGTTATTGTGAACAAGAAATTACTAATTTATAATTTACATAAAAAGATGTGTTTCCATTTTCATCGACTAATGGATTGTTAAATATCAACACAGTTTTCTCCTTATTATTCTAAATAGTTCTAATCTAAAAAATTCAAACCACATCTTACGTGTATAATTAATTGGCTTCTTCTACCACTACTAAAAGATTTTATACGTTAATTAATGTAGTTAGTAACCTAATATGCATATATATACCTAATGGATCTCATTTTGTAAGAGTGAGGTAGTGTAATGACATGCAAATACATTGTATGTTATAAATAAAATAAAATTTATTTTGTCACTTCAAGTTTCAACAATTTGATATCAGAACGAGTCGATCATAGGTCAAATTTTTTCTAAAACTTCTAGGAAAATTGTGCATGATTGTGGAGAATCATGAAACTTGTTTGAGATCAAATTTTTTTGGATAAGGAGGAAGTATTTCCAAGTCCTAATAATGAGAGAACTACGAGAAGTAAGTAAAAAACTCAATAATAATAATTATAGTACGTGGTTGTTGCATGTAAAACCTTACCTTCTAGGCCATGACTTATAATAGATTGTGGGTGGTGATAAGATCACACCTTCGTAAGAAACTGGTGCTTTGAGGAAGTGTAAGATTAAAGCAGGAAAAACTATATATACAATCAAGGCCTTAGTGGAAGATCAAATATTAGAGCATTATCAAGTGTTGTGACACACCAAAAACAATATGAGACACTGTTACAACACTCTTCTTTAAGAAGAATGATACAAGGTTTCAGTTTTTGGAGAATGAGATTCTTCCAGTCAGATAAGAAAAGATGTCAATCAATAACTATTTCAACAAGGTAAAGACTCTCTATCGTGAGATCTCAGAGTTGGACTATACTGTTAATATTTTTGAGTCTAGAATGAGAAGCATTATTATTCAAGGATTAAATCCAAACTATAGAGGATTTATTGCTACTGTGCAAGATTGGTCGACCCAATCTTCTCTAATGATGTTGGAGAATTTGCTTGATGATCAGGAAGCATTAGCAAAGCAAATTGTCTAAAGTATCACTAAAGAGTAATGAGGAGGCATTCTTTATTTGTCAAAGAAAAAATCAACATAATTAGAGACCTAATAGAGAATCTGAAGGAGATGAATTTTAAAAAGGATATTCTCAAGTGACGAAAGTTCAAAGCATTCATGACAAGAAACGAGGTTAATTCAAGGGGTAAAGAAAGTGTATTGGCCCATGTTATATGTGCGACAAAGTGAGTTATTATGTGAGTGATTGTCGATATAGAAAGAAAATAGTAGAAGGTAATGTTGGAACCTTAAATGATCAAGAGTCTACTTCTAGTAAGGAGGAGTGAGATGTTGAAGCATCCTTTGCAATAATTGAGAATTGACAAATTGTTTCAATAAGCTTGAGGAGAAGCTTAATGAAGGTCAAGCAAAGTTGACAAGTTGCTCTTATGAGCTTAATGAGAAGCTCAATGAGTGCTAGTAGACTTGGCATCAAGTTTTATTGTGATAAGGGAAGATGAGGATCAAAACTTGAGCAATGGAGAAAGAGTTGACATTTTTAAGGAACTTTAGAGTTCTTAGCGAGCTAATGTACACGATAGAGCATCCAAGAGTATCATACAATAAAAACCTAGGTGCGTCAATAATATAATAGTTCAAGAAGATTATATTAGAGACCAAACAACATATGGGGAGGCATCTCAAAGCCTCAAATGGATAAGATCTATGAAAGAAGGAATTGTAGCTCTAAAACATAATCAAACTTGGGAATTGGTGCCAAAGCCAAAGGATATAAAACTTATTTCGTGTAAATGAGTTTATAAGTTAAAAAATCTCCTTAATGGATCTATAAAGAGATATAAAGCTCAATTGGTAGCTCAAGGATTTTCCCTATAATATGGATTGAATTATGATGAGACGTTTAATCCAATGGCAAAATCAACAACAATGTGTATCATACTAGCACTCATAATGTGTAAAGGCTGAAGGCTTAGGCAAATGGATGATGTACATAATGCATTTTTGCATGGAGAGTTGGATCGATATAGAGCAACAAAGAGGGTTTGAAAGTAAAGCACTCAAGTTTTGTATGCAAGTGAATAAAAACACTTTATAAGTTAAAGTAGGCACCGTGAGCATGGTACAAAAAAATTGTGGAGTTCTTAACTAGGAGTGGTTATGTTGTAGCACTTGCTAATTCAAGCTTGTTCGTCAAGAATGACAAAATATGAATAACAATTATTATGGTGTATGCTGATGGCTAATCATCACAAGAGACAATAAAAATAAATTCATAAAGCTAAAAAGAATTTATTAGTATGTTTCTAAATTAAAGAGCTTGGAGAATTAAAACATTCTCTTTAATTAGGAGTGGATTACATAGAAGTGGGCTTATTCATGTGTGAGTACAAGCACAAGTAGAATTTATTGCTAACGTTTAGGATGTTGGAATGTAAGCCAATATTCAAACTAATGGAAACCAACATCAATTTTCTGTGCATATGAAAGAATGACTTGGAGGTTAAGACTATGTATCGACAATTGGTGGAAAGTCTTATTTATCTAACATTGAAGCGACCATGCATTTCTTATGCAGTAGGAGTTGTAAGCCGCTATATGCAAAAACCAAAGAAGACCCACTAAGAGATGGTCTGATGTATCTCAAGGTACGTAAAAGAAACTCTTAATCTTGATTTCCTTTACAAAAAGAATCAAAAAATTATGTTGGTGGTTATTATGAAGTAGAAGATTATGATACACATCGTTTGACTACTAACTATGTTTTCAAGCTTATTGAAGAAGTAATCTCTTGGTGTAGCAAGATACAACATACTGTGTTATTGTCAACCATAAAAGTAGCATATAAAGCTGCAATAGTGCCACTTCATGAGTGTAAGTGGTTCATACATGTCCTTGAAGACTTATACTAGACAATCAAGTATCTAATACGAATGTTTTGTGATAACTTATCAGTTATTTATTTGGTAAAAAAAGTATTATAAAGAAATATAGAGCTGACATAGGTAAATATAAATGATCAGGTGACATGATTTTTATTAAAGGACTTGGGACAACAAAGTTTTAGGAGTTACAATGTCGACTTAACATAGTGACCAAAGAAGAGATGCGAGAAAAAAATCAATGTTTAAGGAGAGTATTGAATATCAATACAACTTTTTCTCCATTATTCTAAAGAGTTCTAATCTAAAAAATGCAAACAAATAAGTGTATGATTACCTATCTTCTTAATTCTATCACCATATTAGAAGATTCCATATATTAATTAATGTATTAACAACCTATCATGCTTATATATAAATAATGTGTCTTTAGTGAAAACTGAGAGTGATTATCATCTTTTTTAAGAGTGAGGTAGTGTACTCACTTGTAAATATATTATGTGCTATAAATAAAAGTAACCTCATTTTATCACTTCAGATTTCAACATGGACATGGATTCTATATTTATGTAAGAAAACTTGTCATACTGTGACAAATTTTTGTAAGCTTGTAGATACTTCATTTCTGCATCTGCAACCGAGGCATATGGATATATAATTATACTTGTGGAGTTACCAAATTGGATACTGATTGCAATATCAACTTATGAGCATCTTCTGTGGCACAATCTCATAAACTAACCAATTGGGATATAGTAAAAAGAAAGAATTGATTTGCTAAATATATTTATATTTTTACATGCGAATTTGCTCTCTATCAATGTGTGCCAAGCTCTTAATTATATATACTAGTACGAGGGGTAAGTGAGAGTTTGTTTTAAATATTTGTCTTTCTTTTACTACTTCCGAAGATCCTTAACATGTCAAAAGCAATGTTTGTATGTTTAAATATTACGTTTGTTTCAATAGAGTTGCGTAAGATATATATGTGAATTGTCATATATCAACATATATATGTTGGCTATTTTTACGAAGTTTTCCTACAAATTAATTACTATGAATTAACTTTAGTTTGCAAGATTATATTATGTTTATGCCACTAATGATTAACTATCTTACTAGCGTTTAATGTATTCATAGCACGATGAATATGTGGATTTTGTCATATAATAGTGAAATTCGTATTTGATAGTTTTCAACTTACAAAATAAGTACATTTTGCACTTTGTGAAATAAATGATTTTTTTAGTTTACAAATGAAATTTCATATATGTTAGATAAGAATTAGACATTAGTTTAAAAATAATAATTTTCTTTCTTTTTAAAAATTAATTTAAAATATTGAATAATTAATTTTTGTTATCTTTAATCTAAAAGTGTTGTATCTAATAAATTATTGATTAGTTTGCAACATAATAATCGAATGTCTAATTCATAATTAAGATCTAACATCGGTACAAGATTAATCATATATAGTCTAATTATTTGTTAATGTTATGTGATTTATGTATAAAAATATTTGTTAGATTAATCTAAATGATATATTAACTTCCATCTTATGATAACTTTATCAACATTGGGCAAGATTGAAATTGTTACGAAGCTTTTGTTGTTTACGAATTTATGAGTATAATAAGGACACCTATTGAACAATACATTTATGTAGCCATCTATTGATGTGGGATTTGTTAAAGAGTTTTATAGCTATTTTATTACTTTCAACCACATATTGATATTGTGCATGCTATGAGGATAATATGTTTTGTATGCACACAAATTTTTTTATGATATTTTTTTTGACATTATCAAACATAAGGTCATGTCCATGCATTTTCTATACTCATATGATTATCAAATCACATTAGTTCTTAGAATTCACTTTGGAAAATTTATGTTATGACATTTTTTGAAACATGAATTTGATTAGTTTATACTTGGGTTGTTGTAAAGTTCACTAGGTTATCATTCTAAATAATTGAAATGAACATAAAACCCATTAATTTTGGAATATATTCAAATAATATTTTGAAATATAATTAAACAAGAGACTACAACAAGTATTTAATTACATTTTTTTTAATGATAACACAAAATAATACTATGAATATTTGCTCAGGGGCAGATGAAATTATAGAAAAAATCATTTTCTAGAAATCTAAAGTTGAGAAACACCTAAAAGATTAAAGTGCTAAGAAGTAACTATTGCAATGGCAAGGAGACACCATTTGATAAATTTTGTGCACAACATATAATTGTTGGTGTGTGCTATAATAGTAGCATACACAAATGCTCAATGGAGTGAAACATGGAGCAGACAATAATATTAGTGGAGCCATAAAACCTGGATGTGCAGGTTTTATGGTTATTGTTTAATTTTCGTTTTCCTTATATACATATATTGTAAATTCTTGTCAAACAGAACAGAAATAATAATGAAATATACTGATAATTATCAAAGAAATACAATATTTTGACATGGTATCAGAGCATGATATTGCTAACTAATGAACTACCTGCTGATTTATGATGAAACTACCATTTTTTGATTGGCATTTGCAAATTTGTCATTTGCTAATTTGTGATTTACAATTACGATTTGATTTCTGGTTTTTGATTTCCCGAATTGATTTTCCGTGTGGCTACCGATTGTAGTTGCGCTGCTTTTTTTTGAAGTTCTGATTTTTGTTTATATTCAAATTTGTACCGCTTTCAAACACCGAATACGCTGTACTTAAATGAAAGCAAGATAGTTATTTCACGTTTATTTGTTCGGAAATTCAATAGAAGATTACGGGTTACACTTAAAAAAAACAAATATATCAGCATACAACTTACAAGGAGTCAAGGGATTCGCAACACCAACTCAACGAAGAACCATAGAAAGAAGGTCAGACCCATTTGGAAACCGAGTACTCACAAGCGTACCGTTGATGCGCTTCGAGAATAAAAGAACAGGCTGTTCTTGAAACTACCATTTTCGAGTGCATAATGAAGGAAAAAAATAGTAACAGTAGGTGCGATAAAGAGAAGAATACACCGCTGAGAATCTGAGAGAAGAGGAGAAGAAGAGGTCGAGATTTTGTCGAGAAGAAACGCGCGAGTTTAGAACTTCTGTGGTTCGAACGCGCAGAAGCCGTTGTATCAGGAACGCAGACGGAATCATACAGGAATGCGGGGAAATCGCGCGACTTTAGAAGGAAATTTTTTTTCTTCAATCTGGCCAAGGAAATCGCGCGAGAAGAAAGGCACCATGCAGAGAATTAGTGGTTGTGTTACACGTTTTTCTTTATACGGTGGCCGCTGTAAAAAAAAGCAAGGTATGAATAAAATTTTAGATTTCATGACTAATCTAGAGATTTAACTACCAATTTCATGTTGGAAGATTTGACGTTAAAAATGACGGAAGTTTTAACTAAAGCTCGTGATCAACTCACAACCTCCGCCAATCAAGTCATTGATCGCTTCCCATTAGTATCAAGTCGTGGGAGATCTAATTATGCTTTATACGGTCCGATGCGCTGAGATGTATATCTCCTGGCAAAGACAAACTAGGATATATTAACGGGACTTTCTCAACCTATCAAAACCGACCCTCATTTGTGAGATGGCGCATCGAAAATTCCATTGTCAAAGCTGATGGTTGATCAATTCAACGACCTCCTTAATTGCAAATTTTATCCATTCCCAACCGCAAAACAAATTGGGATCTTGGCTACCACTTACTATGCGACGGGACGTACACGCCTCAATTGTATGATCTTCGCCAAGTCACTCGCAGGCGCAAGCCGGTGGATCCATTGAAAAATACTACAATGACCTTCAAGTATGCGGAAATTGATTTCCGTCGCCCCAATCCAATGGAGCGTGCAATTGATATACAAAAATACAACTCCATCGCACGAAGATCGAAGTGTATACCTTCCTCACGGACTCGATGATAGATCGATAAAACTCGAAGTGATGTGCTTCAGATCAAACCATTCCCTACAAGGAACAAGCCTATTGGATTCGTCCCGTCGGGAAGGAGGTCGTGTACCGTGATGATCACAAGTGTAGATACGACACCGAGCAAGCATGGCTTTTAAAGCGGCCGGTCGCGGACACCATAATCTAATGCCACCAAAAACAGAACTTCCTTGGGTAGCAAGAAATCCACGGGAAATCCACCATCTCTTGACATGAAATGTGGCCATCAAGGAAACTCCAAACACACCCGTGAAAACCGCCCAAACTAAATGGGTATCCGTGAATGGTGGAATGATCTTCAAGCACTAAGAAACGGACACCACCGCGTGTTACTGGCTACCAATAATGCCTCACTATCCCTTACTTCTCGTGCCGAATCTTCCCAGATCTAGGTATTTCAAGCAAAGTATTTCACATCTCTACTCAGAAGGATAAGTAGCAAGGATTGGACTCCTGGAACACAGATCACATGACATTTCGACCCAAATGATCTCTCCAATACAACTCGCCCAAGACGGAGTCGTGTTGCCAATACAAATGTGTCACTTATCCAAGCATTATGAGCTGAACAAACACCTTATCTCCTTCATTATCATTATCTAATACTTTACTTGTACCCTATCCGTCAAACCGACTAACGTTCGTAAGTCGTTACTTCAGATCTTTAACCGTGGGTAAGATCGATGTATTCTACTTTTTGCCTTTCTACAGATATTCTCACCAAGGAGATCATTGGGTGTGGTACTAGGAAGTGGGCTATATTACGTGGATGACTTACCGCTCGGGAAGAGCCAATCACATGCAAAACACTGCCGGTAACAAGGAACGACGATTTGGCTATGTTATCGAGATTTTGGGCATCCATCATTCTGGTATTGAAAGCACCTACTTCCTAGTTTATTTTCAAATATCACACATTCAGATTTCAAATGTGATACTTATATCCTAAGCAAAAATTCATAGACGTCTTATCCTACGAGCATACGAATAAAAGTGTGACTCCTTTTGCTTTAGTACATTCTCGATGTTGGGGACCTTCCCGGCCATTACGTCATCTAGTCATCGCTTGGTTTGTTATTTTTATTGATGATTGTACACGAATGATACATGGCTTTACCTTCTCAAACATAAAGATGAAGTATTTGCTACGTTTCACATGTTTCACACCCACGGTTCAGACACAATTTTCGGAAAAATTAAGATACTTGGGTCCGATAATGTAGGGAAAGATGTTAATCAACAATTCCGGACATACTTTGACAACCATGGTATCTCCATGAAACCTCATGTTCACAAACCCCACAACAGAACGGGACTACTAGAGAAAAATCTAGATATTTTAGAAACGGCTCTGCCTTACTAATTCGACCACACATACGCCTAATAAATAATCGGGAGTTGATGTCATATTTATAGTCGTATCTACCGAATCGAATGCCCACAAGGACCTTACAATTTCGTGACTCCATTAAAGGTGTTATCTGATCATCTTCCTTTGCCTACTATTTTGATGCTCCGCCCGAATTTTTGGATGTGTTGCTTTTGTCCACCTCCATAAAATCAACGCACTAAGTTGGATCCACGTGTCGTTCGATGTGTATTCTGGGTATGGTGTACAAAAAGGGTACCGATGTTATGATCCAATTACTAAAAGAAACTATACTACCATGGATGTCACTTTCCTCGAATCGCAATGTTTTTTCCCATCACCGCATCCAATTACACTCTTCGTATGAGAGTTATGCTGAAGAACGAAATTGGCTTGATTTTGAAATATTATTGACATACGAGTCCAACATACCGATCATGCCACACATGGGAGCCCGTATCTTGTGACCCGAGCTTCGAACTTCCAAGAATCGAAGTCAAGAGTAATTGAATCTCCGTAAGATGAAGTGTTGGATGCATTCTCCATTCTCTAAGTACCCAATGATCCTCCCGCTAAGAACACTCGAGGTAAGCTATCATATCACACCTTTACAGTACTAATGCTATAGATACATCTCAAGTTGGTTATGTTTTACCTTTCGTACACAATCGAGGTAAACCTCCAATCGATACTCTCCAGAGTTATAGAACGACAACCCAAGTATCCAATAGCAAATTATGTATCTACTCAAAGGTTATCGAACCTATCGTGGCATTTGCACAAACACTCTCCTCGTGTCAAATTCCGAGTAGCGTTAAGCCTTATCCGATCCAAAATGGGCTCAAGCTATAAAGAGGAATTCGGCGCACTACGTAAGAATAACACGTATGTTAGTTTGAGTTGCCTCAAGGAGGAAGATGGTAGATGCAAGTGGATTTTCTCCATTAAGTATAAAATAGACGTGGTTAGTTGATCGTTACAAGGCGAGGCTTGTAGCAAAAAGGATATACACAGAACATGGAATAGATTATCGCAAGAACCTTCTCACCTTGCGGGCTAAACTAAAAACCGTAGAAGTTTTGTTATTCATGAAGAAATTTAGATTGGCCATTGCACCAACTTGGCATTTAAGAATGCCTTCCTTCACAGTGACCTTGGAAGAAGAGATTTACATGGATATCCCACCAGGATATACCGTTACATCGTAGAAAAGAAATCGCATTTAGATTACAACGAGCATTGTAATGGACTAAAACAATCACCTCGAGCGTGGTTTGGTAGGTTGAGTTCAAGAATGAAGAAATATGGGTTCCAACAAAGCAACTCGATCATACTCTTTCCTAAAACATCGATTAGTGGAAGATAATGTACTCTTATACCATGTACGAACATGATCATTACAGGATGATAAAGAAGAAATCTCTAAGCTTCAAGAACAACTATCAAACGAGTTTGAAATGAAGAACTTAGGAAGGCTCAAATACTTTAGGTATTGAGGTAACAAGATCAAAACAAGGCATATGTCTTTTCCCAAAGGAAATATACGCTGACCTACTAACAGAGGTAATGACTACTGGGGATTGTAAACCTGTCGATATTCCAATGGTTCAAAATCATAAACTCGAGAATACGTGGACCAAGTACCAGGAGATAACAGAGATATCAACTGCCAAGTAGGTAAACTCACATATTTATCTCATACTCGACCCGATATCGCTTATGCCGCGAAGTGTCGCGGAAAGTCAATTCATACACCGCCTGCCGAAGACCATATGGATGCGTAATGCGAATACTGCTACTTAAAATCCTCCCTGGGAAAGGACTTATGTTTTCAAAGAATGGTCAATTAGAAGTTCTTGGATATACGATTCAGACTCAAGTGGAATACGAAGGATAGGAAATCATCATTGATACTTTACTTTCGCGTGGTAATCTTGTCACACGGAGAAGCAAGCAAAATGTAGCTTGCCTTATCCAAAGGTCAAGCCGAATTTCGAGGAATGGTCAAGGAATACGTGAGCTCCTTTGGTTGAAAACTTCTAAGTCGAGATTGGTGTCGCTTCCTAACTCGAAAATGAACTTATTTTGTGATAACAAAGCAGCCTATCGCTATATCTCACAATCCAGCTCAACATGATCACATCGAAGCACGTTGTGGATCGAACTTCATCAAACGTAATCTTGAAGAAAAGATTATTAAGCTTCCATTTGTTAAATTAGAAGATCAATTGGCCGATATACTCACAAAATCAGGTTCCGCAAGGAACTTCTACAACCACTTGACAAGTCAGGGCATAAGAGACATATACGCACCAACTTCGAGGAGGAAAGGTATATGCCATATAATAATAATAATGACATACAA
Organism: Hippophae rhamnoides; assembly: GCA_033030585.1. NCBI lineage: Eukaryota > Viridiplantae > Streptophyta > Magnoliopsida > Rosales > Elaeagnaceae > Hippophae > Hippophae rhamnoides. The sequence continues at coordinate 11,546,593 of CM065430.1, forward strand.
AATGCTCAATTGAGTGAAACACATTGTTGCATAACAATAATATTAGTGGAGCCTATGGTTATTGTTTAATTTTCGTTTTCCTTATATACATATATTGTAAATTCTTGTAAAATAGAACAGAAATAATAATGAAATATACTGATAATTATCAGAGAAATACAATATTTTGACAATAATTATATATTAAATCACAATAATTTATTTGAACTCGGCAAAATAGTTAAACTAAATGAAAAAAATTGTACCTTTAATGAGATGATAAAAATAAGGCTAATTATTTTTGTGTTGCCTCTGAACATGTGAGGAAAGCCATTTTGTAAGCCGATTATCTTTCATATAAGATGTCTCAAAAAGAAGAAAAGACAAGATCATATGAATTGTGAAAAGTAAAGAAAAATTTCTTACAAATTCTTAAGAATATGAGGTTGCTGTCTCAACTTTCTTGAATGAACTTACTCAAATAAGAGTGAAAATTGAATCCATTTGTGAAATTATTTGTGAAGATTAGTGGACTTTCCTTGGGGATATAAATCACAAGAGGTTAAATGAATTTTCAAGATGAAATTGAAGTTAAATACTTAGAATTATAAATTGTAAAATTTTAAAATACATCAAACGGATATAACAACAATCTTTTTAAATAAAAAATTAAAACAATGAGCAATTACCTTAGGATTTTTCAACCCATAAACAAGACAAAAAGGCCTGGTAGAGGAGTAGAATTGCTACACCAATTCTTAGAAAATATTCTAAGAATTTATAAGTTGTTAAAGCTTCTATATGTGTTAACAATAATTATCCATTGTGATTATCAATTTCATAATTGAAATGATTCTAAATGATAATTATATATAATGGTAAGCAAAGACACAAGTGTCGAAAACATAATATCATTAATTAATTACTCTTAAATAAAAGTATCGGTTATATGAAGTTAAAAGATAACAATATAGATTTAGTGTTAAGAAAATAGATAAATTGAAGATAATAAGATTAAAACCATTGAAAAAATAAGTGCGATAACATGATCTAATCGACTAATAGACCAAAAATCCCAAGATTTATATTTAAAGGGATAACATGTACCATACTAAACTTGATCACTGAGAGTAATTTACCCTTCTAGCCATTCCTACGATGAATACTGATTCTTGCATATAAAGGGTTAAGCTATATGCTTTTGATGATTCTTATTCAAAAGAATCCGAATACGGTAATGCAGGAGAGATCATATTTATGAGAGAAAAAATGGGATTATTTTGAAACACAATTGTAGTACTCTCAATTCTTTAAAAAATTATTGCAGGAGCCTGTGAACATTTATGGTTAAAATGGACATAATAATTGCAATGTACAAAGAAAGAATCATGTAAGAGATATATTATTTATACAAATAATAGAATAATTAAAAACATTGTATGTATTTATGGATCAATAAAATAAATATATTTTTATAGAATAAAATTAAAGAGAGATAACAACTCTTTATTTTATTCAAGTTTCGAATCATATAATTCCATTATTGAGTCAAAATATTTTTTGTCTTTCTATTTGATTACTCTTTTCATTTTCATTTATGCGAGGAATTTAGAAAATTATCATAATATAAACCAATTTTGATATTTAATTTTGTGTAGGATTGATAAGTTCAAAATTATACTTTGAGAAATTGATTTTTAAAATATCATCCATTGAGATTAAAAACTATATAAACTAAATAGACTGTGTTTGTTTGGTGGGTACAAAAAAAAACATCTTTTATTTAGAAAATATAAAAAAAAACAACAGCATTAGTACACGGCTAAAGTCCAAATTATATAGGGATTTAGTTCAAATTTGGTTTAAAATTTTCTACCATCTTACAAGTCTCAAAGAAACGTGTATTCTAATTCTAATTTAATTGTGAAAAAAATATAATTATTATTCTTGGATTAGAATTAAACTATCTTGTATGAGTAGTTATAAACCATGCCAACACTTATATCTTTTTTAATTTAATACAAAAAAAAATTAGATTTATGAAAATTGTATAAGATAATTCACATAAAGTTTGTAGTAAAAAAATGTATAATATAATACACAAAGCAAAGTTTTTTCAATTAATTTTTATTCGTTGAAATTAACTTCGTATACTCACTAGTTGGTGATCTCCACTGTTGTATAACGAGAGATGTAAATTTATATATAGATTCTAAAGCTTTCTATATGAGATGTTAAATCTATTTTAAGAAGATAACTTAAAATATTGATTTGAATTATCATCTAACTTTTATATTTAATATTTTTATATTTAATCATTAACCAATTAACGTATATATAGGTAATTAATAACGTCATACGTACTCATACATTATATAATACCATTAGCAACAAAAAATAAAAATAAAAATAAAAATCGATATATAGTACTAAGTATGATCGAGTGCCCTATGTATATGGGAATTAATTAATACTCCAATAGATTAGAAAAAATAAAGCTAATTTTGTCTTATAAAGCAAAGACGCCTGCAACGGCAACGGCAACGGTGGCAACAACGGCAGAGAGCTCGAGAGAAGCTGCCCCATCGGCACTTGGTGGTGCTGACTCCGGAGCAGCTGGGGCATCACTAATCATAGGAGCCTCAGCAATGGGTGCTTCGGTGCTTGGGGCGGGTGGAGATGATACCTCAGCTTCAGGGGATGAAGCCGGGCTGCTAGAGTTAGACCCGGAGGGAGAAGATGGTGGCGTGGAGCTGTTAGAGCTAGATGGAGTACTGCTGGAAGAAGGAGAGGTAGGTGGTGAGGATGATTTTGGTGCTGGAGAAGATGATGACGATGACGACGAAGGAGTAGGAGCTGTAGCTGAGCCGGAGCCTGATGATTTCGGTGATTGCGCTGGTGAACTGTTTCCTGGTGAGCTAGTCTTATTTGGTGATGAAGACGAAGACGATGGAGATTTTGATGGGCTACTACTTGGTGAGGTAGAATTAGCCATCCCTCCTGCAATGGCTACAAAGAGAAGAAAAAGCATCACGATTTGGTTTTGGTATGACATTTTTTTCTAATTAATTAATTTGGTTTAGTTTGTTAGTTAATTAAGAGCTTTAATTGTTTCTTAATTAATCTTCCTTAATTTGATAAGATAAAACTATTGTAATAGTAAGTAGTAGATCTTGTTTAAGAAAATATTAATTAATTGGAATGACGAAGAGAAGGTGGTGGAAATTTATATTGGTGATTAATAAGGTGACGAGAAAGATTAGGAGTGATTTGAGGTGGTTCAAGGTTGGTTTTTCATTTGAGGAGTTAGGGTAGTTGGAGACATGATGTTGGTTTTTTTTAAGTTAAAAAAAAATTAAATAAATAAATAAAAAGAGAGGTGAAGAGACTTTTATTTGACCGTACTAGGCGGATTACGAAACATTTGTTACATGACCTACGGGTTTTGTTGTACTTTGCAGTTGAATTTTTATACTTAATTTAAATTTCTACAAATATATTTAAAATTTGTATAATATAATAATAAATTCAATTAAATTTCTCGAGTTTCCAAATAAATAAATCGTATAAGTAAGATCGTTAAGTTAAACTATATCATTACATTCTGAATTTTAAATTAAAATTGTATATAAGTTTACAAATTTTTGAAAATATCACATTTTTAAAATTTTATTGATAAATTTATGAACTATTAAATCTTTCAATTTAGTCATTGAACTTTTTATGTAACGAATTCAAAATTTTAATCCATAAATATATAATTTAGTAGTTAAGTTAGAAATTATGAGTAATTTTTTTTTAATGTTTGGTGAATAAATTGAATAATTTAAAAGTTTAGTGATTTATTTATGAAATAATTAATTCGATTTTTTTAATTCTTAAAATACTTTTTAGAATTAATAAAAAAATAAAAAATATTTATTTAAGGTATTTGTTATGGTTATAAGAATTTAAATGAAGTAAATAAATACATAACAAATTAAAAGCTTATTTTAATTTTTCTTCCTCTTTCTTGCTGTTAATTTATTAAAATTTTCTTTATTTTCACACATTTTTCAAAATTTTCTCATGATAAAATTAATTAAATTGAGAAAATTTATTTTAAATTTTTGTAACAATGTTTTAAATTACTTCTTGATGTAAAAAAACATAATAATAATAATAATAATAATGATGATGATAATAAAGAAAAATACTTATTGCTTTCAATAACAAATAAAATATATAATTATATTTGAAGAATTTATTATAAAATAAGATACTTATAATTTAACTTATGTTTATTATTTAGTCTAAATTCATTTGTACTTTTATAAATAAAACTACAATACGTGAGTTTTAAATCGACTCAAATTATGTTTTGTGTTGATTTTAAATACCGATGCAAATGGTGACGCAAAACATGATTTTGTGTCGTTTTAAAACGACGAAAAACATAAACTGAATTCAAAACCGACGCATAACTAATATTTGAATTTCTTTGGTCAGTTTTTAAAAATAGATACGAAACATTATTTTACATGATGATTCTAATAAACTATTTTTTTTCAACTGATTTTATCAAACACTTCATCTCTCCTATAAATACTTAATATATATGCATTGATTATTGTATTGTTAATAAGGTTTCGTTTAGTTCGTAAAATGTAATCAGAATTGAAATGGAAAATAAATAATTTTATTTGATTTTATCACTGGAATCAAGCTCGGAATCAGGATTATAGTGTTTGGTTTGACACTGGAATGGAATGAAAAAAGCTATAATTGACCTTAATACCCCTACATGCGTTAAAGTTCAAATAATGTCATTTAATTACTATTTTTTCGTCAGACAAAATACATTATTTAAATCATTATTTTTCTAAATAATCATTACTTAATTAAAAAGAAATATATTATTAAAATTATTATTTTTCTAAATAGTGTTTAGGGATTTAGGATTTTGGGTTATATTTATAGATTAAAGTTTGAGATTAAAATTATTATTTTTCTAAAAGTGGTTTAGGGTTTTGGGTTTTAGGATTTGGGGTTATATTTGTAGGTTAAGGTTTAGGGTTAAAATTATTATTTTTCAAAATTAGCTTTAGAATATTGGGATTTGAGTTTTAGGGTTTTAGGATTTGGAATTTGGTGTTTAGGGTTTTGGGATTTATGTTTTAAGGTTTAGGGTTTAGGGATTTGGGTTTTAAGGTTTAAGGTTTTAGGATTTGGAATTTAGGGTTTAAGGTTTTGGGATTTATGTTTTAAGGTTTTGGGTTTTGGGATTTATGTTTTAAGGTTTAGGGTTTTAGGGTTTAAAGCTTAGGGATTTGGGATTTAGGGTTTTGAAATTTTGGGTTTATGGTTTAGGGTTTTGAAATTTTGGGTCTGAGAATTTAGAATTTGAGTTTAAGATTATATTTTAGGTGGGGTAAAATTGGAATAAAAAGTTTAGATGGAAATAGAATTATGATTAACAAGGGAATTGTGATTCCTGCTTTTTTAGTAATCTGATTCCATTCAACTAAACACACAAAAATGGAATGAATCAATTCTTATTTCATTCCATTCCCCTAACTAAACATGGGGTAAATCAAAATTACCGTGTGTGATTTGATTTTTCTCCTAAAAATTAGAAACAAATAAGTGGATAAATTTACGTATTATTAGTATTTTTTATTGGAGACTAAAGAATATGCGATAATTTAATATTTTAATTTAATAAAATTTAATATTTAATATTTTTTTAAATATCAAATATTTAATAGGAGTTATAAAGATAAAATAATCTAATTAACTAATAATATATTATAAAAATAATAAATAAAAATATTTTCATAAATTAATATCTTAGATATTAAAAAATAGGATTTGAAGTCTCCGATTCTCATTACTAAAGTGATCACAAGGAAAAAAGGTTTAAAATAGTAATTTTGATTAAGTTTTATGCGTAGTTTAATTTATTTATTGATAGTTAAAAAATTAAAAAATATTATTTAATTATTTTAATTAATAAAAATTTACCTATGAAAAACAAACTTAAATATTTTATTTTTAAATGTGTAAGAAAAATGTACAATTTTAAAGGATCAAAAATAAAAAATTAAAATTTGATTAAAAGACGAACAATAAAAAATAGATATATTTAAGTTAATAATGTTTAGAGAGAAACATCTAAAATAATCAAAATACTCATTTAATAAATTAAAAAGTTTATTAAAATAATAAAATATTGATACTTCAATAGCATTTATTTCGGTAACAAAATGTAAAAAAAATAAAAAAAAATCAATTACCTCACAATCATAAACAAAGCAAAACTAAAACGGCAGCACACCTATATTTTTGAGGTCGTTTGAGTACCATAAACCTCACATAAATATTTTCGATCCCAAAGTATAATTATATGGCCTCAATGATCCAAACCCTAAGGATAGAAAACACCAATATATAACGTGACTTAAACCCTAAACCCTTATTTGTTGCTCATTTTCATTTTTGCCTCTCAAGTCTCAAAATCTTCTACTCTCCCCATCTTCTACTCTCCTACCCCCACAGGTAATGTGCTGCTTATTTTTCAAAATTTACTTGTATATATATGTTTTTCTTTTTTGGTTTCCACTTGATTTTTTGTTTTAAATTATTAGGAGAGCTTATATCTTTTACTCTGTTACTGTACTGTTTTTGATGTTTTTTATTTTGTGGGTTTCAACCCTTGAAGTTTTTCATTTAAAAAAAAAATAATTAAAAAAATACACCTAATGCTCTGTACCGTCTTTTAGTTGATTAATGAAAACCAAGTAGGTCGAGTTCTGTTCTCATTTACAGGTTTAAGTTTCTGTTTTTATCAAGTTGCGTTAAATTTTAGCACATGACCTAGTTGTGAAAATGCTTACAAGGAGTAAGAAGGAAATGGATGGTGTGGTAAGCTTTTTTGGGGTTGCTGGTGTCTATTATTGCCCATTAATCCCACATATTTCCATCTTTATGTTCTGCTCTACGAGTTTTGTGAAATCATAAATGCAATTGAAAATATTTAACAATTTTGGAAGTAGGAAAAATGATTATGGAGTGAAAATTAATATAATAATTATTAGGAAGTTTTTGAGTTTGTTTATTGAAGTCTTATGAACTATGACTAAGCAAGGGATGGGGGTAAGTTATAGGTTATGATTTTTTTTATTGCTCTTATTGCTAAGTTTAATGTCGGCATTATCTCCAAAGGAGATTCCTAAGTGCTACATGTTTGTATTGGTTATGGTTATTATAGCCAGATTTTATGTATAATAATAATTAATGGAGAGAGCATTATCTTAAATCGTTTCCTCTTATTCTTCTCCTTTGATTTCTTGGTTTCTTCCTTTGATATTGCATTTCCTTTGAGGTAAAACCCTTCCGGAATCCGAATTCTCTCTATTGAGTGTCTTGCATTTTGTTGATAGAAATTTCTTTTATTCTTCACTTTGGTTCAACATTTGTATTGAGCATGCATTTTTAAGTACCTGATCTTTTGTGGTTGTTTTGACATATGGATTTTCAAGCAGAGGTTACTTTTAAAAATGGCTTTCTGTAACAAACTGGGAGGTCTCTTGAGGCAGAGCATGTCTCAGAATGTACAAGCACCAATGACATCCATGCTTAATTCCATTCGTTCCATGTCTTCCACTAAGCTTTTTATTGGAGGTATTAGAACCTAGAAGTTATTTAAAGGTTTTCATAGTTGGAAAGTTTATATTTGCCTTCTATGATTTAACCAAGTATTGTTATGCTTTGAATGTTAGGTCTATCATATGATACTGATGACCAGTCTCTGAGGGAAGCATTTTCTTCTTTTGGTGATGTTGATGATGGTTCGTTTCATTCCTAGCTATGCTGATTTCATTTATCATCATCAATTATTCGTTTTGCATCTTTATGTTCTTGTTTTAGCACCTATTTTGTTTTTATTATCGGTTGCTTTGTTTTCCCCTGCAGCAAAAGTTATTATGGATAGAAATACTGGGAAATCTAGGGGTTTTGGTTTTGTTAACTACGCAAGCAATGAGTCTGCCACATCAGCGTTGTCCGCAATGGATGGCCAGGTATTGAATGTAATATAATAAATTTATATATCTTTTGGATCTAGATGGAAACTGGTTTTGCTGATCTGCGTCAAATCTGTTTAGTTAAATTTCATTCTTGGCATATAAACTCTCTTTGAATTTGTTAAAGCTTGTTTGTTATCGTTACAGTTAAATAATTGCTAAAATTTCAGGATTTACAAGGGCGGAGTATTCGCGTGAGCTATGCTCAGGAGTCCTCCGGTCCTCGTTTTGGTGGTGGTTATGGTGGAGGTGATAGGGGCTTTGGCAATGATGGCAATGGAAGATTTTAAGAGATCACTCTGGTTGCTTGTCTTCAGTCTTTATTTCCATTTTTATATAATTTAAGCTGTATGCTTGCTTGAACTCTGGATTTACATCTAGGTAACTGTTTTACCGTTTATTCCAGGTTAAATGTTTCGTCAGCATAGGTTTGATGATAGACGTGTTCCTTTTAACTTGTACCAAATTTGCATGCATTCGAGTTACAAATGAGAGCTCCTGACTATTAGTGACTGATGCAGTAAAAGTTGTTTTGCATGGGAATTTAAGTGGTGAGGTATATAAAATTTGATGTAATTATTATAGTAGTTATTTATTTGTCTCAAAGATAAGATAAATACACATGCAGTACTAGGTATTACAATTAGGATACATAATAGTAGAGTACAAGTATAAATTAGTATATGATTATGGTACGTTTAGTAGTGGACTTGGAGCTGGAGGATCAAGGGCTAATAGGAATTTGGTGACATGTAACATTTAAATCTTTTGAATCGTTGAATTTTAATACAAAATATATCTCCATCAATATTTGTAAAATTAATTGGCATGGAATAGCTTTATTCGTATCACGATTAGTGCACTATATGTATTAAATTGTGAGTTTAAATCGTTAGATTAACCAACTCATTAAAACTATTCAAACCAGCACTATTTGTTTAGTTCATATTGGTATTTTATATATATTGATAGTCTGAAAGTTCATACTACTACGAGATCCGAAAGCCAAACTATATATTACAGGCCATAACAAATGGAGTCCCATGAGTTTCAGTATTTCATGTTTGATGAAGCCTAATTAACCCTATCATGAGTATTAAGGGTTTGTTCTGTAATTAATTATGTTTTCAAGTTTTAATTTTTGAACCAAGTTTTGAAAATAAGTGTTAGCTTGATAAATAATTTCTCTTTTAAGTCCAAAATCAAATTTGAACTTAATTTTACTTTTGCACACTTTTTCTTGTTTTTGAAACTTAAAAAAAAATGTATTCTGAAAACCGTATTCTAATTTACTTTTCATTTCTTTAATTAACTTTACATTTACTAAAGAGCTAATGAAAAAAAAACATAAATTTTTCCCAAAAAAAAAATTCTTTTGCTCTAAATGAATTAAAAATCAGAAAAATAGTTTCAAACACAAGAAAATAAAACTAGTTACAAATATAACCCAAAGTAATTCTGATTCATGTCATATATCGTTTATGCTAGAGATGGCTCATTAGATCAATCAAGGACAGACTAGCATTTTTTCTTAAAACAGGGCAGAGTGTTTTTGTAATAGGGATTAATGGAAAGCTAAAAAAAAATTTGTTATGACACAACATTTTATTTATATAACCAAAATACATAAACTAGCATCCAAAAAATATAAAATAAAAATAATAATTTATACTTTATACTTTATGCGTAAATAATGTTCATAAATAACAACCATGAAATAATGTTCATAAATAATAAAAATAAGCTAAGTTAAATTTTAGTGTTATTCATCTTTTATTAGCATGTTTCCGTCTTATGGTTTCTAAATTTAATTGGAATCTATTTTAGTTTTTTGTTTTTACTATTTCTTTTAATTTGTTGCTTTGGATCGTGTTAATGCAATAAACGTTTTTAAAAAAAATAACATATTTAAAACTTGTAACCATAAAGTAGCATATTTTATGTACACTCCATATATTTTCACTTTTAACAAAAGTTTGACACGTCATTTTATTTTGACAACCATCAAATTAGATTTCATTTAAATTAAATTACGATCATTTAAACATATTTAATATTAAACATTGTCCAATTTGACATCATTCAATGTAATTGAAAGTGATATTTTTATTGTCATATATTTTAAGAGTGTTATTATTTGTATTTTTTTTAGAAATTTATTTTTATTATTTCTAACTTGAAAAAAATTATTTAATTTATTATTACCGCAACATTGATTTATAATCACTATTCAATACATCGGAGAAAAACCTAAAAAAAAAAGTTATATGGTTTTGTGATCCCTTAAAATCAAATTTCACTTGTCTTTTAAAAAAATACGATGATAACATTCTTATGCTTCTTTAATTATTTTGGTTGGTTGAAAAATCTACTTTCCCATATTTATTTGTTTTTTTAAACTGTGAGGGTATAAAAATATAAGAAGAAAAAATGATTTAATGTTATATTGGTATGATTTAGAATGTACATAGAGAACCCTATTTATAGGGTTGTAACAAGTGTAGTATAAGTATAGTACAAGTGAAATAGTAAGTGTAGTACAAGTGAAATAGTGGGAGTGTAGTACAAGTGAAATAGTGGGAGTGTAGTACAAGTGAAATAGTGGGAGTGTAGTACAAGTGAAATAGTGGAAGTGTAGTACAAGTGAAATAATACAAGTGTAGTACAAGTAAAGTATAAATGAATTACAATATCAAATATAACTTAACATCCACTCAAACTCAAGGAGGAAGAGAAACATTCAACTTGAGTTTGGAAACTAATTCTTGAAATCTGCCTAGTAGATAAGATTTGGTGAAGATGTTAGTTGTTTGATCTATGGAGGATATTGATTTGAGACAAACGATGTCTTGAAGAATATTTTGACGAACAAAATGACAATCAATCTCGATATGTTTTGTTCGTTCATGAAATACATTATTGTGAGCAATCTGAATAGCACTCTGATTGTCACAATATAGGACAGTTGTAGTTGATTGGAGAACACCCATATCAGAAAGTAGCCAACAGAGCCAAAGAATTTCTTGAGTGGTGTTAGCAAGAGCACGATATTCAGCTTCAGTATTGGATCGAGAAGTTAGGGATTGTTTCTTGCTTCGCCAAGATATAAGAGAGTTTTCAAGAAAGAAATAATATCCAATGGTAGAGTGACGATCAGTTGGGTCACCTGTCCAATCAGCATCAGAGTAGGCAGAAAGAAGAAGATTAGACTTATTGGAGAAGTGGAGACCATGAAATATGGTGCCTTTGATGTAGCGGGGAATGTGAAGAACCGTAGTATAATGGGTAGACCATGGAGCATACATGAATTGACTAACCAAATGAACAACATAGGCAATATCAGGACGAGTGACTGTGAGATAAACAAGACTGCTTACTAGTTGTCTGTATAATGTGGCATCTAATGGAGTAAGTTTGACATTGGTTTCTAGAGATGTTGATGCAGTTTTGCAATCAGTAAGGCCAACCCGATTAAGAATATCAAAAGATTACTTTGCTTGAGAGAGAGCCTCAAGAAATTCTCAAACTTCTTTGGTAGTGTCAAAATGCCCAAATTCATCATGGATGGAGGGTAAGGTGGTGTTACGAAACCAAGTATTAATTTGAACCCAAATGTTTACTCTCCCAATCTTCAAGATGGTCAGCAAATAAGGAGTTGTTTTCAGTGGTTTCATGGATGAGTATAGAGATATTACCAGTTATGAAATGTCATAGCTTGCGTCCTTTCAAGAAACTTTTCATTGCTTGTGCCCAAACTAGATAGTTAGTATCATCAAGGGTGGTAGAAATTGATTTTGGGACATCATTTCGGTCCATTTTAACGAAATAATGAAGGAAATATAAAGCAAATATATAGAAACAGTATAAAAGAGATATCCTTAAAAATGAAAAGAGTAGTTGAAAACAAGCCTGGAACCGGGTTGAGGTGAACCGGGTTGGAGTGAGCCGGGTTGAGGTGAGCAGAGTTAGGGTGAACCGGGTTGGGGTGAACCGAGTTGGGGTGAACCCAGTTGGGGTGAACCGGGTTGACTGTGTTGAAGAGAGACGAAATTTTGATAGAAATTCTATAGGTATATGAAAGGCTTTGATATCATGTGAGAGTATAGAGAGATAAGAAGAAAGAATGATTTAATATTGTATTGATGTGATTTAGAATGTACATAGAGAACCCTATTTATAGGGTTGTAACAAGTGTAGTACAAGTATATTACAAATGAAATAGTAGAACTTAAAGAATAAACATGTATGAAAAGAGTAAAACATGTATGTCTCTTAATATTTAGCCCGGTTATCATTTATTTGAGTGTGAGAATTTATATTAGAACTAAAAGAAAAATGAAAAATACTATTAAAACTTATAACTATAAAAATAACATTTTTTTGTCAATTTTATTAATATTAAAAAAAAGTCTAATATATTATTTAATATTAAACACCATTTAAATTAAATTACGGTCATTTATATATGTTCAATATTAAACATCATTTAATTAGATCCCGTTTAATGTTATTATAGTAATATTTTTATTGTTATAAGTTTTTAAGACTTGTTTTTTTGTATAATTTTCTAAAAATTAATTATTTTACATCATAAAAAAACACCCGGCTTTAGCCCCCCCTACTATACAAGCCTGTCATTGAGATCGATTGTCTCCAAATCATACCAGGTTGTTATAGAAGAATGTTTTTCTATAACATTACGAAAGTTCAAGGAAAAAATATCCAATCATAAAATAGTTATTTTGCATAGACAACTAAACTAGACTTAAATGGCAAGGATGAAAGTTGGTCACAACAAGTTTTTAAAGACAACCTTTTTCTTGATCCATAGAAGTCACTGAAGACACCTGTCCGAAAGTCTCAGAGATGATATAAATACACATACAGTACTATGTATCATAATTAGGATACATACTGGTAGAGTACAAGTATAAATTAATATATGATTTTAATACGTTTATTATTTTTATTGAAATTGGGAAGTAGTGGTGATGGAGCTGGAGCTGGAGCTGGAGGATCAAGGGTTAATAGGAATTTGGAGATGTGGGTAATGTATTGTGGATAAAACCGCAAATTATTATGAAGCCCTCCTTCAATCCATAACGGCTCGAATTTGTTCTTACACATCTTCCATAAAAGCTTCCCATGACTTATGTTAACTACTTCATCGCAAGTTCCCTACATATATACACATAATAATAAGTTACATATTGAGTTATTTTGTTTCTTATTTATTTATCATAAAATATATTTTTTTTTATAAAATAAATGATATTACGTACTGTAAATTATTTTGTTATTAATTATCACGATAAAATTATTATTTGATAGAATTATTAATTAACAAATAATTATTGTAATAATTTTGGTAACATCGATCACTATCTTTTATAAAAAAAAAAACATTTATTTATGATCTGATATTATTCTGCACTTACATGGATTACGAGAACAGGACAGTTGACTTGTCCAATCTTCTCAATATTCTACGACCACCAATAACAAAAACAAAAATAAAAATTAATGAACACCCAGAACATGTGTTTATATCTTTTAGTTATATAGGGGAAAAAGAAAGAGATATATAAGAATAAAGAGGATGATAAAGTATACAAAAAAAAAAGTTTGTATTTGAAACATCCGGTATATAACGGGCGACGAAAATAATTAGGTTATTTTAGTATTATCGTCATTTTATGTAATATATTGGTTGTATCTTATTTAAAAAACATTAATTTAATATAATTTAAAATTTTGAATTTGTTAATATATATATATATAATATTAATTAATTATTTAAAAATATATTCTGAATATATCATTAATTAATTAATTGTTTAAAAATATAATACATATATTATTACATAGTTAAAAAAATATTTAATTAAATAAAAAATTAATACTTTTTTTTTAAAAGAAGAATAATATTAAGATATCACAAGTAAAAAATTATATCAAAAATTACAATGATTCAAATAATATGTTATGACCTGATGTTTCAAATCAATCATTTGAAATATACAATCATAACCTATTATAACATAAAAATATTAGCAAAATTTTAACATTTGTTACAAAATTATAAAAAAAATAGCATTAAATTTAATAATTGTTGCAATAATATAAATTCCTTTAGCTATATATTATAATTATAAATAGTCACTGAAAAATAGTCAAAATTATTATATTTTTTAAATTTTATAATATAATTAATCGAAATAATATTATTGTAATGAATACTAAATTTGATAGTATTTTGAAAATAATATTATTGTAATGAATATTAAGTTTGATAGTATTTTTAAAATAGTTTTACATGAACGATGTTTTATAAAAAAATGATAAAGTTTGGTGGTTAAAAATATTTATTTATCCAATATAAAAAATATACATTAAAAAAAAGAAAAAAAGAAAAAAAGAAAAAAAGAAAAAAAGAAGGTGTATTGTATTACCTTGTAAATATCAAAATCGAAGTTAGAAGCTGAGGGTTTAAAAACCCTTAGACCAGAGAGAATGGGGCTGTGTAGAATAAGAGCTTTGATTTGAGGAAGCTTAGAAGCAAGTTCTATAGCTGGGCCACTTCCAATAGAATGACCATAGAGAATCATATCTTCTATCCTTTTACCATATTTCTCTTGAAGACACCTAAATACTGCTTCTATATCTGCATATGTATTTTCCTCACTTGGCTGCAAAATTTCTCCAAAAATCAAACAATTAAAATAAATATACCAAGCAAAAAAGACACATGCATGCACAGATCAAAAATATTGCAAGTGATTCTCTTTATTAATAATTATAATATATTCTTATAAAAAAAAGAAGAAGTAAAAATCATGGACTTACCGATCCAGTTGATCGCCCATATCCAGAATATTCGTAGCTGTATAAAAATGTAAATTAATTACATAAGTTTATGAGAGAATTTTATACAAATAAATAGAGATCAAGAAAGGGAAGAGAGATAATGAAAAGATGAAAATAATTGAAGAATGAGAGAAAAAGAGAAAAAAATACAAATAAAAAAATTAAATTCAATTCAATAAAATTTTCTTTCATTATTTTGTACATAAAAATTATATTTAACCAAATGATTTTTTTTAATAAATATAAATACTTTTAAGTTATCACTAAATAACTTGTACAATAATAAGTACAAAATAATAATATGAGTTTCATTCATCTCTATTTATAAGGGTTTAATTTTTATAATTTCTAGTATATGAGTAATGATATATGTTCTCATGTAATAAGAATATTGAATCAAAAGGTTAATTAAAAAAGAGAGGGAAAAAAAAAATTACCCCATAACATTAACACGTAAGTTGGTGCTCAAATAGACTAGATGATCATATATCTGTCCTAAGTCTTTAGTGTTTTCATGAGAGTATATAAGTGTTTTGGTGACGTTTGTTGTGGGATAGCGAACATATGTAGCAATAATTGTTGTACCACATCGAGTATGCAATCGTAACACATCTACATTTTCTTGACTGGATGAGATCCAATGACTCTTTAAAAACAAACGATCAATTTTATTATCCCGAAACAACTCATAAGATGGTGGTTTGGGTGGCCAAAAAGCCAATTTATTAGCCAAATGTGAAGCTATCTGCCTAATCATTTCTGCTTAGAATATGGCTAAATAGAAATCAATCAATAATTGATTAACTTTGTTCTCGCTGTTTGCTCACTTTGAGTTTTGTTTAGGAATGTGTTTTCAACTATACTATTTATAACTTGCATTGCTCGCATGTATGTCTACGAGGAATATGTGCTCAAAGTATATAATATAATATAATATGTTTCAAGGAATAAGAAAACTAAATATATATATATATATATATATATGATGACAGTAAAAAAATCATGCACATAAATTATATATATAAAATAAGATAATGTTTTAGTTATTATTTAAAAAGATTTTCAATGATATTTATCTTATTAATCAATTAGTACAATTATTACATGTCATTTTTAATCTATTTGAGAGACTTAAATATCTTTCGCTCATCTTTTTTTATTGTTTTTTTAGCAAAAATTAAAAAAAAAATTAATTAAAATTCAATATGTTCACATGGGGGAGGCTCTTTCAACGATATTAATAATTATAATAATATTCTAATTTAGATTATTAACTACAATTATGATATTTTAATCTCATTTTAATCTTATCTAATTCAAATCCACTCATCTTTGTTATTAATTCAGTTAAAAAATATGATATTTTAATCTCATTTTATTAAAAAGACCCAAATAAATTTATTTATTCAGAGTTAAATTTAAAAATAAAAATATTTATAAATTCAATCAAAACGTTAATATAAGATTAATAATTTTAACAAAAAGTATGTCATTAAATAAAAATTATTTAAAGATTCTTTTGAATTGTTTAAATTGATTAGTGAAAATATCCTAAAACACAAGATACTTAATGGCTAGAGAGATATAGCTAGTAATTAAAAAAGAGAGGAAAAAGTTATCCCATAACATTAACATGCAAGTTGGTGATCGCTTGTATATCTAAGAGGAATATTGTGCTCAAAGCTTATATATCTTATGGTTGAAGGAATAAGGAAACTAAAAATGATGCTTACCCAAAAAATAATAATAATAATAATAATCAGGGTTCGATTTAGGTATTAATAGACCAGGTTGTGATTTTTTTTTCCCTATTTACAAATGAAAAATATAATACTATATTTTTAGTAATTGAAGACGACTAAAATGGTAGAGAATTGAGTATTAACACAAACACAATTTTAAAATTATATGTAATTAAAAATATTAATTGTATAATTATTTGAAATGATACTAATTAACAAAAATTAAATTAGTTAAAACAAATGTATTATTAACAAAATCATAGTGATATTTAAAAAAGCAATTTATTTACGTTATTATTTGTTATACTAGTATTCAATAATATCTTTGGATAAAAGAATACTACATCATGATCCATCCAATAATTTTACTAATAAAATAGATAATATCTCGATTCATTTATATGTTGCCTCTTTTAAGCCGAATGGGTTCTGTAATCGTCAAATTGACATCTCTTTAATACCCGTTAGAATCTGAGTATGAAAAAAAAAAAAAAACTAAGGTACGTACTAAAAAAATTCAAGTTATTCGTGATAGATAGATGTTAGGATTTTATAAATTTATATTAATTTTGTACCCCAAATTACTTTTATAATGATACGCGTGATATAATAATTTTAAAAAATAATTATATTATATGTTATAATATTAGCAATTTAAATATATATATATAAATTTAATAAATTAAAGGATATTTTTATATAAATTTAACACATTCTTTCCTCCATCCAAATCGTGTGTGAATCGAATATTAACTGATGATGAACGATAAGGAAGGTCTCTGCATTATTAATTGTAGGATTTCAGCCACCTCGATATATTCCCACTAAATGGAATTTTTTTTTTTTTATAAAACCACAAAAATGGAATTTTAAATGCCCAATTAATCTTTGTTTATATCTCTATTCAATTTCCTTCTAAATCGAATAATTTATCTAATTTTTTCCTCAATCTATCTAAATTTGAGTTTGGATTGAACAGAATAAAATTTAAATAACTTGAAAATGACTTACAATTTTCGTTCAAAACGAATCAATAAAATACTTTGAAATGAAAACTTATTATCCATATTCTTATCTTCAAGCTTAAAAGCATGTGCTTAGTTTAGTAGGGATTCCCTTCCATTTATTGATTCATGATATATCATCTCGTTATTATAATCGACAAATGATTTTCTTCGAGACATTATGTGATACACAAGCTACGATTATTATTTTTATTTATATATATATATATATATATATTTCTAATTTTAATAAAATAATTTTATATTTCAAAATTATTTATCCCATTATTATTTCCTACACTTACAAAATTATTTTGTTTGATGAAACAAAATTTGCCTGCTCTAATATCTAATAAAAACTGATTTAGACCGGGATTATAAGAATAGAACAAGTGGTAGAAAATAAAACCAACATCAAGTATAATATAACTGTAGAATAACAGTAAGGAACGAGGTTTTTTTAATATTTTATAGGTGCAAATGATTATTTTGTTTGAGAAAACAAAATTTTCAATATCAAAATGACTTAGAACGAGATTAAAAGAACAACAAAAAGAGAGGGGGAAAATAGAGGAATAATAGGACAAAAGTTGATAATCTACTGAATAATTCAAGTATAAACTTTCAATTACAATTTTATTTTTTATTTATAGAATTAAAATTATTAAAGTTATAAATAATGAATATTATAAAAATCTTAATTAATGATAAATACCAAAATTCAAAACATAACTAAATCCTAATAATCCTCATCCAGATAATACTTATTCTATTTTTTTTTTAATATAAAATCATCAAGATAATTATTTCCATCACTCAAGTAAAGGTCTTAGTAAGACTTACTAACAAGCATCAATAGCAATGTAATAGTCACTGCAAATAGTATGGATTTGGTATTCAACTTCATGATTTATCTTATCACTATACTTTCTCTTTCTCTTTCTCTCTCTCCTTCACAATCTCGTTTATCAATCAATCCTCCTTTAATTTTCTATGACAATATTAGTGCAAGATATCTTACCATGCATCATCCTCTTCTACATTCATGAACTAAACATGTAAAATTGATTTGTACTACTTTGATAGAGAGAAAGTTGTAGCAAGTTGAGTATAATCCAAGTCTAGAACAGGTTGCTAATATCCTAACAAAGTCTTCGTCTAGTCGAAGGTTCATTGAACTCAAAACGAAGCTCAATGTTCTTTGTAGACTATCATGAGCTTGTCTGAAGATGTTAAGAGTGTAAAAGTTTCTGAGTCTGTTACAATGTTGTTAGTGATTACTTTCTATAACAGACTTAAGTAAGGCTTACATAACAAGTATAAATAGTAATGTGATACTCATTGTAATAGTGGACTTAGTATTCACCTTCATGATTTCTCTTATCTCTCTGCTTTCCATTTCTCACTTATTCACAATCTCGTTTATCAACAATTTTGCTATATATAAAAATCTAAACTAATAGTAAAATAATATTGGACCAAAATACATTTATATTTTAAAATAATGACATTGTTATATATATTTAATTTAGAAAAAAATTAAGTTAAGAACCCTAACTAAAAAGACTTCAATAATATTAAAGAAATTTACTTTCATGTCTCATCTTCTTTTTCTATTAAAGAAAATAGAAGGAATGTATTAAATAATATTTTTAACTAATAAAAAAAAATATACATTTCTTTTGTTGTCAAAACTTACGTCTTAATGGATGCATATTCATCTAATGGTCTTGTCTTTATGTCCAATTTGAAGACAGTAGCAATACTTTAGTCGTAAGGTAAGGTAAGGTAAGGTAAGGTAGATAAAGTGTTACAGAATCATCTTCGACTAGCAATGGAGACAGGCAGACATCATTCGTCCGAAGAAAACAAGCACCTGCTTTTAAGTAAATTCCAATCCGTATTAAACAATAAATAATAGCATAATATAAGAAAGGTATAAATTTTCTTCTTCTTTTTTTCCAAAATAAAAACTTTGATTAATATTCATTAGTTATGACGGACCTTTAACTAGACTTTTGACCGGAGTTGGCCGTAGTTGAATAGATGTTGACCAACCATTGGTCGGGCTAGATCCAGTGGACTTCATCAGGTTGAATCCAGATGAAGTCGATTGCATTGAATTCAGATGAAGTCGATTTCATCTGGTTGAAATTGAATCCAAATGAAATAATAATCGTACGGTTGAAGTCGACTTCATCCAAATAAAATGCAAAATGAAAACTACATTTTTTTGGGGGATATTATTATTTTTGAAAATTGTGCTATTTTTGTGTGTGTGTCATAAAAAAAGTGTCATTAAACTTCATTTTTTTGACACATTTTATTTATATAAACAAAATACGAAAACTAGCATCAAAAAATAAAAAAAAAATTTATAGTTTATATTTTATATGTAAATCTGTAAATATAATGTGTTCATAAATAATAAAAATAAATAAAATTAATTTTTTGTGTTATTCATCTTTTATTAGTATGCTTCCATCTTCTAGTTTCTAAATTTAATTGAAATCTATTTTAGTTTGTGACTTTTATTCTTATTTTATTTTGTTGCTTTGCTTCGTGTTAATGCAACAGAAGGCTTTTTTTTTAAATAGAAATTTATTTTTATTATTTCTAACTTGGAAAAAAAATTATTTAATTTATTATTACCACAACATTGATATATAATCACTATTCAATCCATTGGAGGAAGAAAAAAAGTTATATGCTTTTATGACCTTCACAAATTCCACTTGTCTTCTTAAAAAATATGATAACATTCTTATGCATCATTAATTATTTTGATTGGTTGTAAAATCTATTTTCACGTTTTCATTTGTTTCGTTTTAAAACAATATAAGCACAGCTTATGCATGAAGGGAGTAAACATGTATGTCTCTTAATATTTGGCTCGGGTATCATTTATTTGAGTGTGAGATACTATATTAAAACTAAAAGAAGAATGAGAAAACAACAAAAAGTAACATTGTTAAAACTTATAACTCCAAAAATAGCATTCTTTATATTAATTTCGTACGTTTTTACTATTAAAAAAAATCCGACATATCATTTCACATTAAACGTCGTTTAAATTAAATTATAGTCATTTAAACTTGTTCAATGTTAAACAGTGTCTAATTAGATTCATTCAATATTATTGAAATGCTATTTTTGTTGTCATAGGTTTTAAAGATATTATTTCTATAATTTTCTAAGAATTAATTATTTCGCACCATAAAAAAAAAACAGGCTTTTAGCCCTCTACTATACAATCCCGTCATTGAGATCAATGGTCTCTAGAGCATACCAGGTGGTTATAGCTGAGTGGTCTTACTCTGCATCTTTAATTTCTGCTTCAACATCAACAATTGACGCAGAAGAATCCTTCTCTGTAACATTATGAAAGTTCAAGGAAAATATCCAATCACAAAATAGTTATTTAGCATAGACAACTAAACTAAACTTAAATGGCAAGGATGAGAGTTGATTGCAACAAGTTTGTAAAGACAACCTTTTCTTGTTGCATAGAAGTCATTGAATGCCTGTCCGAACGTCTTAGACTGGTTGGAGAACTTAACAGGGTCCCTTACAAACTTATTATCCACCACTGAGAAAAATTTCAGAATATTGATTTCTATTCAATGATATAAAAAATTGTTTAAAGAGCAGAAATTCAATCATGACGACCATAATTCGATCGAAATATCAGATTATAAATACTGCATAAATCCTTTAAAAATAAACACATAATTGTTATTGATGCGCTTTGGACATGAAGAACATTGATGAAAGGTAGTAAAAATAACAACTATGGTTTGTGTATATCGGAATTTTTATTTTATGGAAGTTTTATTCTGTGGTTATTCATAGAATTTAGAATTTGATCTTACCTGAGAAAGGTTGACTGCAGAAGGGACACAGCTGAACTTCGTCATTTATAGAAGATCTGTAAATGGTAACATTATTTTCCAAGTGAGGAAAACTAATTTAGGAAACAAATACATAGAAAAAATAGAACCATTGGACATAAGTCGTACAACATAATATTTATCCAGATTTCAAGATTCTTACTTGAACATCTGAAAATCATTTCCGCAATTTGGACACTGCAGATACACCAAATAGAAAACAAATTCAACACAGCTAAAACATCAAAACAAAGAACTTCAAGCTAAAACAAAAACAGAACAAACAAAAGCCAACACCATCACAATGTAGAATCATACCACAAAGACGATAAAAATCAACTTGGCAAATTTTTTTAACATCCCATGATGATGCATATTATTGATATTCGAGCTAACAAGTAAAAAGAAAATTGCAGTTTAATTCACATCTTGATATGTCAACAATATCAGTTTAAACATATACGAGAGTGAACCGGAACAGCAAGGAAATCGTTGAAATAGAGCAA
This sequence comes from Hippophae rhamnoides, assembly GCA_033030585.1. Taxonomy (NCBI): domain Eukaryota; kingdom Viridiplantae; phylum Streptophyta; class Magnoliopsida; order Rosales; family Elaeagnaceae; genus Hippophae; species Hippophae rhamnoides. Next base: position 11,568,644 of record CM065430.1, read on the forward strand.
CAGAATAACTTGTGATATTGGCAAGAGACGTAATTCATTATCTACAATCACTTAGCTGCTTAAAAAAAGTGAGATATTAGACAAGCAAGGAAAATTGAACCTAGAAGAAGCTTACGCTGTCTTGAACCATATCCTTTCCTGCCCACCAGAGAAAAGCACCCACACCAACTATTGGTACAAGCACTGCAATGAGCTGAATGTGAAAAGCATCAGGCATATCAGATGTAATAGTACAATGTTACACAGGCATGGTTACGTTTAACAGTTACAAAAATTATGTGGAGAAACATTTAACTGAAAGCTAATTGTGATTTATTTTACTGACAATCGTCTTATAATGACTAATCAACATTTCTAGATATAAAAAAATAAGATCAAGAATATCAAAGAGGGCCTCATTATATCAACAATTCCATTAATAACCTATTAATAGTTGTTACTCATCAGCATATTACAGGAAAAGGGGAAAAATATTTGCAACAAGACCCGGAAATTTGAAATATAACACTGGAGGAGCATATCAATTTTCTTTACCTTATAGTGCTGATATGGCGTTAAACAAACCTAAACAATATTTCTAATTCATACTAGATAAGGCGTTAAACATCTAATCAAGAATAGGAAGCTAGAAGAATCAGGATGAGGCTAAAGCTAACAATATGTGCATTTGAAGCAAAAATGGTTTATCAAATACAAGTAAGGAATCAGATAAGTCAGCAGAGCACTTCAAATTAAAAAGCAAAACGAATTGCATTATTAAAAATTTAGTACTAATATCCAATACAAAACTTGCAAGACACAAGAAAGAAAGAGAGAATACCCAAATGGAAACAATTGCATCCAAAAGCCAACCAAGCTGTCCCGTGACTGAAAGATAAGTTAACCCAATAGCCAAAGCTATATTACCCAGAAGCCTAGCAGTAGCACCATCTTCTTTACCACCTCCACCACCATTAAACCCAAAACCGTTGTTAAACCTAACCAAAACCAGTTTCTTCTTCCTACTCCTCTTCCACTCCTCACCTCTTACCAAAATCCCGTTTTCTTCCAAATTCTCTCCAAAGAAAGACCATCTCTGCCTAAACGCCGTGACCTTAAGTGATTTTTGATGTAAATAATCGACTTTTGGACTCGATAGATAGATGCAGTAAATGGATTTTTTGTATATTCCGTCATGTATAGTTCTCGACTTGCAAGCTGGGAAACTAATGGAGATTTGCAGAGCTGTTGCCATGCCAGAAATGGAAGTTTAGGGATATCTATAAAATCAGTTGGGACTGAGAAAAGGGGATTTTATCATTGTGGGCGGATGGTTAGAAAGATTTGTTTGCAGCTCGTTTGTTTCAAGTGTTGTAGAAACCAGAGAGCAGCCCTTCAATTTCCTTGGATGGATAGCCATAATTCCTAATACCCTGGCCGTATACGACCACGTGTGATTGGAGGGACCAACCGTTGCTTAATCATTTTTCTATCTTTCTTTATACAACGTTATTATATATTTATTTTTTAAATAAATATGGGTTTAATAACCATTTTTATTTTTATATTATACAAATTTTAAAATTAACCAGTATTAAAATCGATTTTTATGTTTATTAGGTTACCAACATATCTATCAACTCAACCAAAAAAAAATAATAATACACAATCAAAAGTAATAACACAAATGGTTGTTAAATCTTCTTTTAAATCTAAGTCATTTCACACAAATAAATTTAATTAAAATAGTATAAATAATTATACAAGACATATCTTGTAACTTTATTATAAGAATTTTTATGCCAATTTAACTACCACACCTAACTCGTAAAATATATGTTTAAATATCATAATATCTGTTATTATTTTATTTAAATATTAGATAATTATATTTTTAAGGAAACATATTTTCAATATTTATTTAAATATTAGATAATTATATTTTTAAGGGAATATATTCTCAACATGTTTTATGTTTAAATTTAAACATATACGTAGAATGTGTAACTGAATCGTACATTAATTATATTCTTTTTGATCAATCAAATATAAGGTTGATTAATTATATATATATTGAAATTTCTCTCTAATATCAACCCTTAAGCCTTTGGTGTGCTAGGTGATTTAGTTATTTCATTAGGGGACAACAACGTAATTGTATTATGATAGGAAAGCCTTAAATGCTTAGATAAATGTGTATATTATCTCTTTATATAATTATAATTTTAATGTTTCAAATTTTTCAATGATTATTTTCACATGCCAAATAGGTTTCAATTGAAAAGTTATGGTTTGTCAAATTTTTGAATAAAAAAGTCAACATAGGTTTAAGAATTTTACGAATTCTTAGATCATGAATCAAATGAATAACTATGGTTGAACTAATTAACTTATGCAAAAGTTAAGAATTTATCGGTCTTATTTACCTAAGTCCATTCGATCATTTATTGAGTTATGGAGTAAAATCACTAGTTTCGATTTTGATTTACTCTATTGTTGATCAACTGAGAAATATGTTCGAGATTTTAGATAATATTATAATCCTTCTTCCTTGGTGCGAGAATCCTATTTAGAGTGAAATCACCTCCTAGGTAATTTCCTCCTGACTTCTAGAAAGTTCTAGTTTCTTATTATATTTTGTGGTAAGATCAAAGTAGAAAGATGACTCAAGAAGAGTTCATGTATCCGTACTTTTTAGTACTGATCTGATAGTATTAAGCTTCACAACGGGAGCAAAAATGTCAGTGTAGTCAACTCCTTCTTTTTGTTGAAACCCTTTGACAACTAGGCGGGCTTTGTATCTCTTGGAACCATCATGCTCATCTTTCACCCGGTACACCTAATTGTTGTGAAGTGCTTTCTTTCCCATAGGTAACTCAGCTAGTTTCCATGTCTAGTTGGAGATGAGAGATTTCATTTCTTCTTTCATAACAAGCTCCCACTTGTTGGAATCTCGAGTCTAACAAGCTTCATCATAGCATTCAGGCTCCACTCCATCAGTCAGCAACATATAGTTCATGTATCTCCTGTTAGGCACATGAGGTCGAGAAGACCTTCTCAATACAGGAGCTAGAGTAAGAGGTTGTGGTGTGTCGGAATGTTGTGTACTGCTTTGTCTAACAAGTTCCTCTGGCTGAGGACTTGTTACAATTGGTTCTGTTGCGGAAGTATCTGGGACATCATCTGCATCTACAAATACTGACTCATTCTGCTCTGAGTCATTGGTGTCTATTTTATGCATGTCCTTATACATCACCCTTTCGTTGAAAATCACATCTCTACTACGGATAACTTTCTTCTTTTCATCATTCCAAATGCGGTAGCCAAACTCATCCTTACCATAGCCAATGAATGTGCATTTCTTGGATTTGGGATCAAGCTTATTCCTGCCTTGATCACTGATATGCACAAATGCTACACAACCAAAAACTTTTAGATGTGATAGTTTCACCTCTTTTCTGCTCCATACCTCCTCTGGTATTCTATGCTCCAATGGAACATATGGGCCTCGGTTGATCAAGTAAGTTGCCGTGTTGACTGCTTCTGCCCAAAACTACTTCGGTAGACCTGACTGTATACGAATGCTTCTGGCTCTTTTTGTCAACGTTCGGTTCATACGCTCAGCTACACCATTGTATTGAGGCGTGCCTGGCACAGTTCTTTCCATTCTGATCCCATGCTCATAGTAAAAATTTTGAATTTGGTGTCTTCATATTCACCACCATTATCGGTTCTGAGTTTTTTGATCTTTAAACCCGTTTCATTTTTCACCATAGCTTTCCATCTTCCGAAAGCCTTAAATACTTCAGACTTATGCTTTAGAAAGTAAACCCATACCTTCCGAGAGTGATCATCGATGAAAGTCACGAAGTAGTGTTTCCCACCAATAGATGAGACGGTCGTTAGTCCTCAAACATCAGAGTGAATAAGACCCGCCGTGGTCTTTGTTTGAGGTTGATGGCTTCTCATACATATTGGAGAGAGCTGCCATAAGACCCGCCGTAGTCTTTTCCTTTGCTATATTGAAGGTAATATTACGGGATAGCGTCAATCGAATAACTCTGAGGGCTTGTCTGTCTAGAAGATTCTAATCTTCTTCCTTCATAGCTTCTGGTTTCTTCCCTGAGAGAGGTTGATATAGATTTCTTTGATACAGATAATCCTCTATCTACATTTTCCAAAACCCAAAATCTGTGGCATCAAATTTCTCGAGTTTCACCCTTCCTTTATCTGCAGCTATTGCTCCTACTAAAATCTGACTTCCTCTGGATCGTTTCTGATTATTTCTGTAAACCACCGTGTATTAGAACACCTCCGTCAATGAACAAATATCATCAACAAAATTTCACTATTCACGTAATTCACTATTCACGTAAATAGTAACCTTGTAGAAAATTGACAGAAATCACCATCAATAGCTCTGATACCAGTTGTTGGGAAATTATGCAAATTCTCGATAAGCCAGATTTATGAGAAAGCAAGAATAGAAAAATAACACACAAAATTTGATAACAGAGTTAAGCCAATCTTGCTTATGTCTCCGGACCTGCTGCAGATCTTTTTACTGAAAGAAGAGAAATTACACAAGGTGTTTACAACACTCACAACTCACAACTCACAACCCAATTACACCCAAGAAAATTACTCTCAATTTTCTCTCACAAAAGTTTTTCTCTCAATTGGAATGAACACTTTGGATGATTAATTCATTACAATTACACATCTATTTATAGGAAAATTCACTCTTTGAATTACTCCTTAAATTAATGGTTCCTTAAATTGCTTATTGTTTTGCTCTTTGTTTTGTTCCATGTTTTACTCCATGTTTTGCTCTTTAATTTGCTCCTTAAATTAAGGAGCTTTATGCCAATCTCCAACAAGATCTTATTGTGATTTAAAATTTATGAGAGAGTTTTCATAGTTAAATAAAGGTTGACAATTATCATATTTTATTGCGAACAATGCCTATGATGTGGTTTGCCATGAACTTGACCATACTTCTACTCAATATTTTTACGGTGGTGGATTTTGTATGCTTGATCTTCACTCATGACTTTGCTTTTATGCTTAATTTAATTTTGAAAAATTTTGATTTTTTTAACTTTTGGATATTATTTTTTAAAATCTAAAATTTATTTTTAAAAAAATATTATGCGAATTTTATTGAAATTTTTAAAGAGTTATAAAATTTTAAATATATATCTTTAAACATAAATAAATAAATAGAGTGTATATTTAGATTAATTATAAGAACATATGTATATATTTTATAAATATAGTTAATAACATTACTAGTAGAAATTTGAACTCTTTTACTAAAGCTTTAATAATTTTATCAATCTATAATGTTTTGATTTTTTTCAAAATTTTAGTTAATAACAATAATATCTTTTTTAATTTTGTAAAAATTAAATTTTAATATTTTAACCATAATAATATTTAAAACTTAGGTTGTGCAATTAGATTTAAATCTGTAAAATGAGTATATAAGTCAACGTACATTATTACTGAATATTCATTTTTATCATTTACAACGCGCGCACAAAAAGAAAAAATCTATTAACAATAACGACTAAAAATAGTGATATACCTTCAAATGAGCATTTAAACGTGACATTCTTGTTTTAAACCCTAAAAATGTTTCTCAATTTAAAATTTTTGGCAAGTTGTTAACTCTGATTAACATGTTCCAGGCTTGTTTAGACTATAGAATGGGGTCATAAATTGAGAATGTAAACGAGATTAACATCCTTAAATGTCCTATTTGCATAGGATATCTTGGTTGTACCATTCTCAAATTATAATCCCAAATATGAATTTAAACTATTTAGAACCCCTTTTAAGTGAGAGATATGTAATAGTTGGTTAATGTAATAATCTGAAACAAAAATCTATTCACATTTCGAACGATTATAAGATATAATCTGAAACAAAACAGAGGGATTTGTAAAGGGACCTACGGAACAAAATTAACCAGGAAAAATCTTCTTTTTCTTTCTTTCTAAAAGTTATTAAATAAAAAAAATATTATACGAGTGATATTCAAACTCGGATAATACATGATACATGGTGGTAGGGTGGGGAATCATATCACCTAAAAAAAGGTTTTTATTTCTTCTAACTTTTAACAATTCTACAAGATACTCATTATGCGTGTAAATATGGACATAATGAATATGTAAGTAGTTTATTGACCATTAGCCTCTTAAATTGCTGAATTATAGCTGTTAAGACATGATATATCCATTTAAAAAAAAATTGACTCCATGATCATTCTTTCTTGTTTATTTTCAAACTTGATGAACCATCATGTTTATATGGTTCAACGTTGTATGCATACTGCTGAAAAGCAGAGAAGAAAACCATCTCCACGCATACCAACATGTTTTGAAGGGCCTCCTCAATATGCTCCACATCCAGCCATTTATGATGAGATCGAATCACTCCTACCGTTACTAGAATGTCTATCACAATTCTCTGCAAAACCAATCAAAGAAGCAGTTCCTACTGTGTTATACAATTAAAATAATTCCCTACATGTTCTAAAAATATTAGAAGATCAAATAGACTCAGGCTTTCATTCTCAATTTTTCATTTCTTATTATTTGAATTTCCATGCAAACATTCTCGGAAAAAAGTAAGCATAGGCAAGATGAGGTCCTTAAAACACATTGCAATAGTATTGGAAGGAAACTTTGGTAGTGATGATACCATGACTAGTATGCCACTTTTGCTGCTGACTCCTCACTAGCAGAAAACAAAGGATATAAAGGAAAATATATATATACCCCAGGGCTAAAAGTCCTATAAATTTCACCAAAAGTGCACTATAGTCCTTTTTCTTTAAACATGTGCACTTAGGTCCCATCAATTATATAAAAGGTACACCACAAGTCCTTAAAGGAAGACTCCATATAAGAAATGACTAAAGTGTACTTTTAGTGAATTTATGAGACTATTCGACTACCGTGCCCAAAGGAAAAATGGAAATTCTTGATGGAGATCATATGCAAAATCAATCCTGATGGCTACATGTATCTTGCATGTCTAACAAAGTCTCAATTATGGCATAAAAATGAAATAACATACTAAGACTAGTGTTTCTAAGTCAATAGAAACACAAGCTATAAAAGTTTAAAATTTTGATATGGCTGAAAATCAGAGGTTTATATGCTTTACCAGTTAAGGCTTTTATTTGTATAACAATCAACAGATTTTTTGCAAATAATCGAGTAGTTTTAGTTTAACATAGAAAAGGAAATCTAGTTACCTGCCAAAAGCTGAAAAAGACGATCCCTTTGATGCATAAAAACTTGGCAAGAGGTTTGTGTGGTGTCAACTCCTTGGAAAAAACATGATAGAAAACAACAAGAGAATACAAAGCCAGTGACACTGAAATGTTCAGAATAATCGTGAATGTCCAGCTGATCCAACTTGGATATGCTCCAAGAAGTTGAAAAACTAGGATTAAGATTGAGCATATGGGGCGAATCACAACAAACTGCCATGTCCAGTATTTCAGAAGCTTCAATGTATGATGGTTGAGACAAGCAGTTTGAGGCTGCACTCGATAGATAGAGTATGCCAGATATACTTATCAACATAGCAAAGTCAATAAAAAGCCTCATAAGTATTTTGAAAAGGTTATGAATGATAGTCCCATCAGTCCTCAACTAATATCTCAAACGAGAGTCATCATAAGCTTATCGATGATAGTCATTAACATATGAAACACTAGAAAGTCAAAAGAATTAGTTCTTTACCTGAAAAAGTGTCATTGGAAATGAATGGTGAATCTCTCTCCCTTTGATCTCATCGGGAACAATGTTTTTACTTGTGGATATGTTCAAGTAGCTGTACATCAAAGCAAAAAACTTGGCTATGACCTACACATAATGAACTAAGAGAGTTATAAGCAACTTTAAGTTTACCTTGCTAAGGTCTACATTCTACATGTTTGACTTTATCTTGAAAGTTGAAACTAACACAAAGCTTCACATAAAGATTCCTAACAAACTCACCATAGCCTCATAGCATTCCTTAACAGAATCCAAAAACATAAAGAACACTTTGCTTCCCTGAATATCTAGAAGACCAACAAATGAGTCAATAGCATACAAGGGGGCCATAAGTATGATAATAATGACGGCCTTTTGTTCCTTCGTTTTGTTCCAGTAGTAAAGGTGCTCTGAAACAAGTTGTACAGAAAAATGCATGGTAAGCATCACACAGATCGTAGAACCCATAAGGGTGAGCTGTGCAGGACTGAACATCATTGTATCAGATTACTGTTATTAAAGCACAAAGATACTCCACATCTATAACCTGCAAAAGAAAGTTAAAGCTTTTCAGCCTCAAAATTAATGGTTTTAATAATTATGTAATATACTGGTATAACACTAACATCTTCCTCAAAACCAATGAACTAAATATGACTTTTAAGTCTCATGCACAATGCTCACAACCTTCTACCAACTAAAATCCAATACAAACATGTCTAGCTCCCCAGATATCAAATAACGAAATGGAGACATCAAAATAGCTTAAGTTCTCATTTTAATGAGTGAAGTGGGACTGTCTGGGAAACTCAACAGCCTCATGGCTTGGTATCTAAACAAAAACTCTACTCTTCATCCTACCAAAAACCCATTAGAAAAAAAGGTCTTTAATCCAGATTAACTGAAATTCAGAAAATTAAGCACCGTTTCAACTTATGGGTTCCCCCGTAAACAATGTCAAAATTGCAGGTATATATCTACGTACCAAACCAAAAATTTCTACTGTAAAATATACAACAAAAAAGAGCATGCGACGAGACAACACAGATTAAACAAGAAAGATCTAAAGAACCAAAATTTCATTTCATCCCAAAAAAAGTTGAGAGAGAGAGAGAGAAAAAACAGTAGACTAAATATATTTTCATAATGACAAAAGGAAAGTATAGAATCAATGCAAGTACACATTTTTTTTATTGCGAAAACATTGTACAGATTTGGACCTATTTCTTTGGTCGCTGAGAATGTTAAATCAAAGAAAACAACATAGCATCATACCCAAAAAAAAAAATGCCTGAGACTCTCTCCGAGCTCGCCAAGCTTTAATTTTTTGCTGTTTTCTCCTCCTTTTCCCCGCGATTTTCTTGCGAATCAATCAGGCTGTGTCCTGAGTCCGGACTATTGATGTAGAAAGGTAAGAGTAGATATGACAAATCATAAACTTGACAGTTTCAAATGTCGTTGAAATGTTTTTCATAGTACATTTCAATTTATAATAGAAATAATATACTTTTAAAGAAGTGCGGGGATAGCTCAGTTGGGAGAGCGTCAGACTGAAGATCTGAAGGTCGCGTGTTCGATCCACGCTCACCGCATAGGATTTTTCATTTTTTATTATTGTCTTTGATTGCTGGGGTTGAAATCAGTGCCCTTGTCATATAATAAGATACGCTAATGGTGACGACCATAACCAAGTTGGATGATCCAACAAAGTGCTCATCATAAAAGTTCCAATATGATGAACGCGTTTTTAGAGAGAGAGAGTTTCGCTCATCTCTAGATTTAGGTGTCGTGCATGTAAATTACAATTTATTTTTGGAATGAAATTATAAAATAACAAGAGAGAGAAAATACAAATGAAAAACTCTAATAATAGTCACCAAATAACGATGTATAGTATATATCATATTAATATTGAAAATCTACTATTATTCAATTTATAATAATAAATTTACATAATTTACATAAACATATACTATTATTATTAATTGTGTTAGTTATAACAAGAGTAATGTAAAGTTTTTTATTTAACAATAACTCTGAGTGGATATTTGTATAATATATATTCTTTTTATAAGTAACACATTTTAACTCTATCGAGCGTTACTAATTTACAAGAGATGATAAGATTAAAATGATATTTTATGAGATTAAGAGGGACCAAATGTTCTTTTATTTTAATTAAGATTAAAACTATAAGCTAAGCAATTTGACATTTCTTTTTTACGAAAATTATTTATCTTCTTGAACTGGAACTTATTCTTCTTATCTTCGTGAAAAAGAAATATTAAATTGCTTAGTTTATAGTTTTTTGGATTTGGTGTAGAGTTATATTATTTATCAATCTTTGTGATGTTTCTTTATTTTCACATTATGAATCTTTATTTTTCGAAGGGAAAAAAGTTATATGAAAAAAAATAGAAGAATACGGTTTATAATGTTAATTTAGTCGACTTTTGATATCTGAAGAAATCTTTTAAAAATATTTATTGGTAAAAAAGAGTGGTTAGCCATTATTTGCTTCAACATTTCCTGTGTTTAGTGGAAGTTGTATCAAAATATTTTAGTTTATTTTTTATAATCATTTTAATTTTTAATTCTTTGATTTTGTTCATTTTCTTTTTAAAAAAAAAGTAAAAATAGATTGATAACCAATTTATTGTGTCAATTTTGAAAATTAGAATTTGAAAATGTGACAATTATTTGATAATCAATTTTTAGTTTTCAATTTTCAATTTTTAAAATTTTTAAATTCAAATTTTTAACATATTTTGATCAATTTTCATCAAATTTTGAATCTTTAATCATTTTGAAGAATTTTGGGTATGGTTGAATTATTAATTTTTAATGTGAAGACATAAAAAAAATTAATTATAAAATTTAATTTTTTTTTAAAATTTTTAAATTTTTTAAATTTAAAAAATTTAAAAATTAAGAATTGAGAATTAAGAATTAAAATAGATATTAAAAGTTACTGAAATTTTTTGCACGCAAATTAAAAAAAAACTATTAATTTGAAAAATTGCTTAAAAACAATTAATTAACGTGAATATCCCTTTCTTTTATCTTAAATTTCTTCAAACGAAATACTAATAAGAGATATTTTTGTATCAAATTTATATTCATATCGCTTATATCTTTACACATAATTAAGATTATTTTTGAAAAATAAAAAAATTAATTATTTATTTAGATAATTTTATCAATTGATAAGATACTATGAATGAAAAATTTATTATAAATTTATGTAAACATGACATTCTTAAATGATAGTATTTGAATTTTTGGTTAGATTTAACAGAGAAATCGACGACATGAGAGAGAGGATCCTTAACCATCAATCATTTTCGTCGAGGCAAAAGTATTCTTGAAGGTTCACCATGAGAAGAAGTAACGAACTTTCATGCTTCACAAGGTATGAGATGACTCAATTGGGGTTAGATTGAATGGGGCTACCTCATCCCTTATCACTCATGGTTTCTCAAATGGGTTTGTGGGCCATGAAAGAGTGGACATGATACCATGGCCCCCTAATTCAAGTGGGTTGAATGGATATAGCACTAATTCAAGTGGACTTGTGTAGAATAATTATGGACTTGTTGAGTCAAAATTAAATAGAATGCTATCTTGTGGGCCTCAGATGGGTAATGGATAAAATCAACAAAAAATATGTCCTTGGTGTGAACATTGTCATAAAAATAGACACACAAAGAGCACTTGTTAGGAACTACATGGAAAACCTTTGGATTGAAAATCAAGAAAAAATTATTAAAATCGAGGTTATCAAGCCACTGTGGATCACCAAACTGATAAATCTCAAGGGGAAAAGAATTTCAACCCATAACAAATGAAGCAACTTTATAAAATGTTTTCTAAATTTTAAATATCGGGTCAGACTTCCACTTATGTTTTCTCTGGTTCACTAACTCATAAAGGTAATTTTTTAAAAATGTTAAACACTACGTCCTAAATTAAATTGACTCCAGTGCGTTAAATCATATGATTAATAATTGTTACATTTTTTCTTCATATTTATCTTGTGTTAAAAATCTTAAAGTGAAAGTTATAGATGACATTCTTTCACTCATTATTGGGAAAATGAGTATTAAAATTTCTAAATCTATAACTCTTGAATGAGTCCTTCATGTCCCAATTCTATTGTGCAATTTATTATCTATTAGTAAATTAACAACACATTTAAATTGATTTGCTAAATTTTTATCCTTATCTTGTATATTTCATGACCTATTATTAGGGAGACGATTGAGAACGCTAGAGACTGTGAAGGATTCTATTACATTAAGGCTGTCAATATGAATGAACAACACCAAATTATAAATTGTAGTATTGCATCTTTCAATAGGAATAATGAAATTTTTTTAGCACTTTATATTGGGTCACCCTATTTTTAAGTATTTAAAATAGTTGTTTCCACCTATTATTCAAAATAAAGAATTGTCTCACTTACAATATGAATTGTATGAACTTGCTAAACACCGTGTTACTTCATTCTCGAAATCCAAATATACATCATATAAGCCATTCATCATAATCTATAATGATTTATGGGAACCATCTTGAATTTTGAATCGTACCCATAAAAAATGGTTTGTCACCTTTATTGATGATCATACTTACGTATGTTAGGTTTATTTATTAAAGAATAAAATCAATATTCGTATTATGTTTATTAATTTTCACTCAATGATTCGAATACAGTTCTAAACACAAATTCAAATTTTACGTACTGATAATAATGACGAATATTTTAATAATGACATTGGCAATTATTTTTGACACTATGGAATAATCTATCAAACTTCATGTGTTTACATTTCTAAACAAAATGGAGTTGTGGAATAAAAAAATTGACATCTACTGAAAGTTACATGTTTTCTAATGTTTACAACCAATATGGCAAAAATCTTATAGGGAGATGCTATGTTAACATCTACTCATCTCATAAATAGAATGCTTGGTGGTGTTCTTTCCTTTGAAACACCTCTCCACAAACTAAAAAATAGTTTTCCTACTTCTCGTCTCATTTCATATATTTCCCTAAAATTGTTTGGGTGTATTACTTTTGTACATATTCATTCCCACAATCGAAGTAAATGATTCAAGAGCTCTCAAATGTGTTTCTATTGGCTATTATACTTCTCACAAAAGATATAAATGTTATGATCCATCTACAAAGATGGGTCTTTACTAGCCTTGATGTCATATTCTTTGAAACCATATCGTATTACAACAAATCCTCTCTTTATGGAGAGAACTTGAGTAAAGATCGATTTTTTAATTGATCTCTCCTTTCTCGTGAATATTATCCCAAATACTAGTCTTAAACATACTACATTATATCATCCTAATGTGCCATTTACAAATAGCTACTTGAACCCAGGGGTAGATGACACACAAAAAGACAAGAAGATACTTGTTTATTGAAGGAGATAAAAATCAAAGTATAAGGAAAAACTCACACTTGATACACTAAAAAAATCTAACGAGGTGTTAAATTTGAGCAACCTTAAGTCTTTTTTTAATTCAGGTAATATTAAGCTTATATTGATGATTTATCCATTGCTCTAAGAAAACAGAGGCAACCTTGTACTCTAGACCCTATATCAAAGTTTATGTGGTATGAAAAAAGGAAAAATTATTAGCGTTGGCAGATAGAAATAGGACACGTGGCACATGGATTTATTGGATGAATTAGCATGTGATATGTGACACAGTTGACTAGTCGTGGAGAGCGTCACATGGAACGATATGATTTATAGTTACAAAATATGTGGTGTTTGGGTGGAAAGAATGGAAAAATAAGGTGACGATGTGTGGCACAACATTTGACCACACAGTGATACTCAAAATGAATGTCATGCTAACATGTGGCATAGCCTACATCACTCTGTACATGCAGTGTTGACCAATTGGCCCTCTTTGCTTATGTGACGTCCACATAGCTTGCCTAGTCAGCTCCCTTACTTACATGGCATCCACATGGTATATTCTAATTAGTCTTGCATTAAAAAATTCATAAATAATTTCAAAAATTATAGAATATTTTTACCCCCTTTTCACTATAAAGTTCATATTTTAATATTTTTAACCCTAAAAATATTACTTATTGAATAAAATGAACAAATATTAAGCAAAAAAGTACACTGATGACTCTACTTTCATAATCATCAGGAAGTAAATCAAGTGACACCCTAATTGAAGTAGGAAAGGAATAAGATGAAGATGGAAAACTAGTTGAAAAAGATATATATCATAGACTAGTTGGAAAGTTAATTTACCTATCATACACAATACTTGACATTGCATTTACAGTTAATTTGGTAAGTCAACATATGCATTCTCCAATAGAAATTTACTTGAAACGAAATACAGAATTATCAGATATTTCAAAAATTGCAAAGGAAAATAATTATTCTTAAAAAAACTATAGAAAGACAAAATAGATGTGTTTTCAGATACAAATTGGACAGATTCAATAAATAATAGAAGATCTACTACTGAATATTGTACTTTTGTTTAGAGAAACCTAGTAACATGAAAAACTAAAAAACTTGTAGTAGCTTGAAGCATCACCGAAACTGAATTTCGAGCAATTGAACAAGAAATATGTGAAGGGGTATGGTTGAAGAAACTCCTGAAAGTATTACATATCAAAACGGAAGTTACGCTCAAAGTCTACTTTGATAACAAAGTTATTACGACATTATCCTCAACCTGGTTCAACATGATCAAACCAAACATGAAATAGATAGGTATTTTATCAAAGAAAAGATAAGAACAGATCATTTGCATGACCTATGTTCATATCTTTACCAAAGGACTTCCTCAGCAAAATTTCGATGATTTTATGTACAAATTGAACATAATTAATATCTATCATCCAATTTGAAAAAGTCTATGAAAATTGTGAATTATTAGGCATTTAGTATTCAAAATAAATAAATCAATTAGGGATATTATTTGTAAACGGCTTGTTGTTAAGTACCGATATTAATAGGAATATTTTTATTTTAAATTCAATTATGATTATATTTTACTGTGTTATAAAAACCACCAATGTACATGCTATTCTGAATACAAAAATCAAAAACTATTTTACTTGCATTATATCTTCACAAGAGAAACGAACGTTTCAGCTTGGTCTCTGATTCGAAACTCCAAATCAATGCCCTGCAGGAAGATCCAGAGACTATAAATGGATACAAGCATTGGGTATTCTCTTTGATTCTTACAGTTTCTCACTTGAGGCAACCCCAGCCGCATCATGGGATGAAAAAATTAATAACTTGAGGTTTTCCTAGAATGGAGAAGAGCTACTTCTCCCAGAAGGTCATTTATCATATTGGAATCTCAAGAAAACAACCTTAGAGTAGAGAGAACATCAAGCAAGAACAATGTCACAGTTACCATCCCATAAGTTGCTGAGATTGCAATCAATGTGGTATCTGTGACCAAAGAAGATGACAGAATCCACAACTATCAGATCCCTTCAGATGATTGTTTTGCTCATTTGGAAGTATAGTTTAAATTCTATAGTTTATCTTCAAAAGTTAAAAGGAGTTATTGGAAGAGCTTAACAACCAGATTTTGTGAATCTAGCCAAGCCAGGAGTAGCAATGCCGAGTTCATGGTGAAGACAAGTACAGAACAACATCTCTTGTCTCTACAGATTGCTCTTCTTGTGTTTTCAATCAAGATGAATCCAATTTCGAGGGAAAGGATTCTATGGTCATGGAATATAGCATGCTAGATTGCACTAATGGAGCTAGCAGTAATGAAATGGTTTGCGGGAAATGGGTTAACAGTTTTCAACTTTTTACTACATTTATAGTTTGTTGAATGTTTCAATATTAAAGTTTATGTTAAGACAAAAATTGGTTTATAAATGTAATATTTCCAAACTTCATCTCCCAATAAGTGTGTTAGAGACTTAGAGTTTAAGCTAAGATCATGTTATTCCTATAGCATTTATGAATTTGGACCCTAAACTAGATATGGCAATTTGGCCTGAGGTGTCAATGTCCTGTTCAAGTCGGGTCCAACATACCAATTTGAGCCACAAGTAGATCAACGCATGTCCTATTCTTTGGAAGGTCATGGTTCAGTTCGGAATTGAATTGCTTTAACATTCATGTTCAAAATATTTTTAAATTTTTTAAATAAATTATTTTCCAAAATGGATCAACAATTAAAGTGACTGACTTGCAGGTAATGCATGACCTAAACAGTAATCAAAACCACAAACAAGGGGTTCAAGTCAATTTTTCAATCCAGTTTGGTTCAAGTCAATTTTTCAATCCAGTTTGGTTCAAATCCGACCTGGATTGACCCGTTTCCCTACACTAAACAGATATTTTTTGAATTTGTTTTATTGTTTTACTTGGTCATATAGCAAGTCTGCTAAAACTGCATTTGCTAGTTAAATTTCTGGATGCTCACTGCTCCTGTACCCATTTGATATCTGCAATTGACCAAATGGGTGGATCTCTTGCTATTGAAGAGATATTTGTTATGATACTAATTTAGGAAGTTCCAATGAAAGAGATAACTTGGCAGAGTATAATGCCCATGACAGTGTTTAGATTGTTGTCTGCAAAAACAGAATATTTTGTAACTTGGACTAGTAGACATTGGGAATTCAAGCTAGAAGCTATTTTGTAGATAAATCGATGAAGTTGATCAAGGATTTTTACCCAAAATGGGCTTTGCTTGCTTGTTTGTTGTACTATTTGAAGATACACTGTACAAAATCACTAAATAAGAGTCATTGTGAAATGCTCGATTCTGGTATCCATATCCAGTAAATAAATCGATATTTCGTGAGGTTACAAGAATATATGAAATTATTGTCGTGGGGGAAAGAGAAGAAACTGCATTAAATAAGTAACGGTACAGCATAGAGGAAAAGATTGCAGGTTAGATGAAAACCATGCTTTGTTTTCTATATTCGTATCGTGAACAATGAAAATGTAGTCGTTACAATCTATATATTGAAAAACACAAAAAGCTAAGACCCTAATAGATTTGTAGATTGCATTCATTTGTGATGGACTAAACAAAACCCACCACAAATAATATTCCAGAATAAATTATGGACGAAAAAATGAAGTAACAAAACAGAAAATAGGAAGAAAGAAAAAAGTACCCTTCATTCTTTTGAATATTTCCAGCACTCATGAAGGCCAAGACAGTCAGCATATTAAATGGAAATCAATTGGCCAACATCATCAATAAAAAGAATCCTATCATCTTATCTTCCACGAGGATTTACTAGCTGAGAGAACACAGCACTTGTTGTATTATCTTCTCTGTCATCATCTGTACCAGAGTTGCCCCCATCAATCATGCTGACACTGTTATCAAAAGGTTCAAGTGGGGCCAACGGGATACCAGGAATATGGTTTGTGCTGTTATCTTCAGGTTCCATGAGCGCTGAGGTGGTTTCTTCAAGCTGAAGAGCATATTCAAGATTCCACAAGACATCTCCCATTGATGGTCTGTCAACACCATACTCGGCAAGGCACTTTTCAGCAGTCTCACCAAACTTCTTGAGAGAAGCTGGATTTACCTTCCCCACCAGATTTGGGTCCATGATTTCATCTAGCATGCCCTTCTTTTGCCAGGTCATTGCCCATTCTGCTATATTAACTTGCTCTCGTGGAAGAACTGGATTTAGAGCTGGTCTAGTGCAAAGAACTTCCATGAGAACCACCCCAAATGAATATACATCTGATTTCTCTGTCAGCTGTTGCCTTCTAAAGTATTCAGGGTCAAGGTAACCAAAACTACCTTTAACAGCTGTACTCACATGAGTCTGATCAAGAGCAGGGCCTGTTTTTGAGAGGCCAAAGTCAGCAACTTTAGCTACAAAGCTTTCATCCAAAAGAATGTTTGTTGTCTTCACATCACGATGAATTATGCTCTGTGTTGCACCAGTATGAAGGTAATGGAGCCCTCTTGCCGCTCCGATGCATATATCAAGCCGTTGCTTCCAGGACAGAGGAGGCAGATCTGTTCCATACAGATGGCTCCTTAGAGGTCCATTAGCCATATATTCATAAACAAGAATCATTTCTGACCTTTCATCACAATAGCCAATAAGAGACACCAAGTGGCGATGACGGAGCTTGGATAGCATTTCAATCTCGGTTCTGAATTCAGCAATTCCCTGTTCAGATCTGGGATTTCCTCTTTTAACAGCTACTTTTGTCCCGTCATCAAGGGTTCCCTTATAGACCCTACCAAAACCTCCAACTCCAAGAAGTAGGCTCTCGTCAAACTTGTTTGTTGCATCCATGATTTCTTGGAACATGAATAGACGGCCGAGATTAGAAGAACCTAATGAAATGCAGCTTGCTGTAGCACTCTTTTGTGAAGTTGTGGACATTTTTGTCATGGTTTGAGAGTTACCATACAAGGGTAATGGAAGCCATGAATGCCCTTGCCCTTGATTAGTAGTACTACTCTTTGACTTTCGAGAAGCTAAGCAGCAGTAACAGATGGAACATAACGCAACAGCAGCTAGGCATCCAACAACAGATCCAACTATTATTGCCACCTTGTTGGTCTTGGAAGATGAAGTAGGGATGAGATGCTTGACCGGCAAAAGCCCATCCAAACTTCCAACTTCACTGCTAATCTTCATAATCTCCAGACCATTCAAAATTGCATTGGTTATGTCTGCGTCATTATCTGGACCAACACTAACAGTCAATACACCAGGATCTACCGAGGAGTTTGCAACAAAATCTTTGTAAAAAGGGACACCCAAGTCACCGGTGAGTGTTGAGAGATCAAGACTCCCAATTGCATTATCAGTATTTATGTAAACATTGAAAACGAGATTGTTCAAAGCCTTGCTCACTATGTCACAGAAATGCAACCGAACAAAATACATGAAATTTGGATTGACAGAAAAGACCCATGTTATGTTAAAGTTGTTATAAGTAACATTTGCATCTCCCATTGTTTCAGCAGTTGCATAAACCCAATTAGGTGCAGTCTCCTGTGTGATAGCATCTGTATACTTTATACTTGCAGGACTGACTGATTCATTCACAGCAGAGCTGTTCACATGAAGGTATTTCAAATCATTTTCCCAAGTTCTTCCAAGGGTATCATTCTGTGAAGTTAGCAAAGGACCCCCCATATTCAACCGGTAAACAGTTTCAAAGGCATGTTGAGAGAGACCACTGAAAGGAGAAGATGGATTCACAACCAATGCCTGATCAGGGAGTACCCAATCTGGTATGGATACCACTTCAATTGCATTAACAAATGCAACTTTGTTTGCTGAAATAAAAGTTAGGATTAAGGAATCCGAAGTCACATTGATTGCATACTCCTTGAACATATAAGAACCATTGAAGTTGGCGAAACTAAAGTTGTTAAAGAGCACAAAATCATCACTGACTACACTAAATGAGGCAGAGGACAAATTTTTCCAAAGAGGATAAAAATAAAGGCGGACCCAATGCCGGCCTTCTTGCTTGATTTCAAAATTGTATGTAGCCCCGGTGAAGATTCTAGCAGATTGGTAAATTGGAGTAGGGGAACTAGAATTGGAATTAGCGACTACTGAATTTCCACTTTTAAGTACAAGGGAAGAATGACCTGAATCAGGAACAAAAGTTCGACCTTGATAGATGACATTTCGAGAAGAGCCACAAGCAATTAAGTAGTTATCAACAGGGGTGAATGAGGCAGAGGAGTCATAGCTCATTTGTAGAAGAACAACCAGAACCAAAGGTATCCAGTATAATAACTTCATCTTCTCCAAATTTGACATATCAGATCCTGAAGTCTAATGAATCGATAGAATGCCAAATTCCCAATCTACAAAACAAACAACTCACAAGATAAAACTGCAAACAACCTAACAATATCTGGAAAACCCAAAGTTGCAACTTACTAAGCTTAAAATAAACAATCCACGGCAATTCCAGACCAATTTTGCAATAACTCGTGCAGAAAATATCAGAACTTCAGTAATTCAGATCTAAGCAAGTGCCCAAAGTGGGACACCCATGATTACAAGAAATGCAGCAAACAAAAACATTTGAATAGTGATACAAGTACTGGTTCAAGTACTGCAACATTAACAAGACAAAAGAGTTGAGCTTTCTGAGAGCTCTTACCTCATCTATAACCAGAGAACAAAAATGGGCACATTCTGCTGCTGAGCGAATTGGGTCTGATTCATCTGAAACAAAAGAGGAATACCCTAAATAGATTTTACAATAAAACTCATCAAGTTGAGCTTTTTAGTGAGGCTACACTACACATCCACCCTTTCCAGGCTGTTCATTTGGCTGTCATTTAATTTTAAGGGGCAGAAGAAAATTACGGGACCCCACAAGACGAGAAAAGTAGGAAACTTCAAAAAAACAGAAATCATTGCCATAAAACCAGCTGTCTTTTAAGGAGAAGTAGGAGGAAAAAAAAAACTAAACAGTTGAAGATATTGTAGTTTGATTTCGATACTTGGAATCTTGTGCAAATTTTCAACTTTTTATATATAATATTACCGGCTGCTGGTTAATTTTGAATTGTATTTATTAACTTAAATTTTAATGTATTAGTTATTTTATTTTAAAAAATATATAAAAAATATTTAATAATTTTAAAATTATTTTAAAAAAAATTAGGAAGAGCATATCTATTTATACAAAATTTTCTTTAATATATTTATTAATAATATTAAAAGTTATTATATAACTCTATTTTATAAATAAAATATTTGATAAATATATTTTTTAATTTAAAAAAATAAATAATATTTTTAGCTATATTATTTTTAACTCTACATTTTGGTCAAGGTTTTATTTTACTTTAAGGTTTATATTATAAATACCCTTCGGACGTACCGTAATATCACATATTTATATAATTATCACAATTATTCATCCCTAAAGTAATACAATATAAATGAGTGGCATAATCAAAAATATTTAAATTTCCATTATATTTTATGTAAATTATACTATTTTTAGTTTAAAAATTAAAAAATAAAAACTTTTGTATTATTAGAACTAACCCTCATTCCTGTCCCTCCAGAACTCAATTTATCTCCTTAATATGTATTGTAAATTTTTGACCGCAAGTCACTTAATACAATTTTTGTAATAATATATCTTACACAAAAAAATTTACCAAAATCATTAATTAAAATAAAAAACTAAATCTTATTATTCATAATTATTTTCATTATTTTATTTTAGTTTTATGAGTTTAAGGAGAGAATGGAAATGAATTATTCTATTTTTGTACTTCTATTATCTTTTAAAATTATTATATATATATATATATATATATATATATATATATATATATATATATATATATTGTAAACATTCTCAAGTCAACCATCATAGAAGAAAACTTTAACATCATCAGATTCAGAGGATACATGTGAAGATATATTATAACATAAAATAAATTTATGTTAAAATTTTAAATCTTGAGTAAATTTATGATACAATGCAAAATCACAGGGGCCACGAAGAAATTTAACATGTTTTTTTTAAGATTTAATCCTTTTATTCTTTAGGTTCTAATTTATTTTAATGTTTAAATAAAATAAAAAATGATTGTTTAATAAAAAAATTTATATAAAAAGAGTTAAGACGTTTAATTTAAATTAATTTAATCAACACCTTATTAACATTTAAGATTCAAATTAACGAAATTAAATAATAAATACACTAAATTATATAATAAAAAAATTAATTAAAAAAATTGTAAAATTAAAAACAAATATAGGTACTATTAACCTCATACATACATATATATTTATATATATATATATATATATATATATATTATTCGTGGAAAAAATATATTTTATATCATGATGTTTGAAATTGGTAATAAAAAATCATTAATATTTAAGTAGCTGCTAAAATATCTTATACGTGCGAGGATAGGCATAAATAAACACCCCTTATATTCATTATATTATGGCATTTATATTAATTTTAGGCTAACAACATTTGTTTTCTTAACATCATTACTGTTAACATCGCATTTCATGTGATGTTAAATAAATAAATATTGTTAACGAAAAAGATAAAATGATATAAATGTCATGTACAAACAAAAGTTAGAGTGTTTTTTTTAAGACTTAAGCATCGAAATAGTTTCAAAAAACTATCTATAATTAAAAAAACCCTTAAAATAAATTTTAATAACGGTATCAAAATTTTAATATATTCTTAAAATTCACATAAAAAGTTAAATTTTATTGTTATTAAAATGTATCACTTATAATATAATTAAAATAAGAGATAAAATCAAATATAATTGATAATAATTATATTTTTAATTATTAATTTATCACGAGTGAATTTAAGTTATCAAATAAAGTTTTGAAATGATTGCAACAAACAAAATATAAAAAATATAAATTTTAAAAATAAATAATGAAATATAAGCGATCATTTGATCGTATTTATCATTAATTTACGATTCAATCAATAAGTTCATAAATAAATTCATAATTTAAATATGATAAAGTTAAACAATCAGAACACTATCATAATGTGAAACCGACATGTATAGGGAGCGGTGTACAACAAAGGCCTGATGTGGTGCTCACTGGGTGGCTGGTGCTTTGCAAACGCGTTAGAAGAGAATGGCTTCAGAAGGATGAACGTGGATGCAACATGTGTCGTACTTAGAGAAGGGCTGGACTTTATTAAGTTGTCCATCTCATCTAAAAAATATATATCATAACTTCAAAAAAAATAAATAAATAATAAATATAAAACAAATCATTTTAGTACATTTTAACAATAAAATAAGAATAACCTATATATATATAATAACACTTCTCAGATATTTATATTTTTTTATTATTTATGTTAACAATGTTTTTTTTAATAAAGTATGTAACGTGATATTAATTAAATGAAAATGATATAATTATCACATAAAAATAAATTTTAAAACATTTTCTTAGGGAGATAATTTTTTTGTATCTGTAAAAATATTCAAATAGATTATATTTTGATATTTTTATAAATCTAATTTTAACTCTTAAAATTGAAAATACTTTATATGCACTAAATTTAATTCAAATAAATATATTTTTTTAATTTATTATAATTACACGCACTTTCTTTTAAGACATCATATAAATGTAAAAATAAAACCCAACTTAACCTTGTTTAATTTTTGTTGACATTTTTAAAAATAAATTTCAAAATACCACTAATATAATTAGCAAAGAAAATACATAAATAAATGAAAATCCAATAACTCATAATAGGTCATACTCAAAATTAAGTTCCAAGGTTGACTTATCAAACAAAATTTATATGGTGTGAAACGATGGACTCAGAGTTGCAGCCCACTAATTTGCATGTTAGCATGTGCCCCACCTAGCTCAATTATTTTATATTTTAAAAATATATCGGTGTTCATATATTTAATTATTATATTTAATATATTTATTTTATTATTTATATTTACATTATATATAATAATTTAAATTATTAATAACTAAAATATTGATAATTATTTAAATTAAATTTATTTATAGAAGTTTATTTATCTTGATCATAATAAACATTATCTTTTTTACATTTAATTATATTATATTAATTTTTATCAATTAAATAACAAATTAATAATAATTAAAATATTGATAATTTAGATATCAAAGGATTATAATTATTTTATTATTTTTAGAAAGTTTTTTATATTAAGTAACATAAAAAAATTATCACGGGTTAAATTAAGTTTTTTATTAATATAATGTTATCTCTAATTTTTTATAAATATTTTTTTAATATTTGGACAATATTTTCGAGTAAAACGCATTTATATTATTGATAATCAAAGCTTTTAAATATAGTAAATAATAGTAATATAAAATAACACGTGGAATGAAATGTTGTTGGTACGAGTTAAATCTCTCCGGTAACTCAAACAAAATGAATGCTATAGCTATTGATGCACTTCTCTTTTTAACGATAGTTAATGTGTATAAATATATTTATTGTTTTTGTGTATAACAAGATATTAAGGTTCTCAATTTTTATGTTGCAAACTATTATGAAAATTATTTAATTAAAGATAATAAATATGTATTGCAAACTGATCCTTGAATTAGTTTTTAATATTTAAAATTTCATAGAAACTGATCCAGACAAATATTATTTAATTTTATTTTAAACTTTATCAAATAAAACAAAAATATCATATATTATCATAATTAATATATATATATATATATATATATATATATATATATATTTTCAATCAAACCTTACCTTATTTTTTAATGCCTAACTATTTTCAACCCCAAATAAATAAATGAGTCATCGGTCCCAATATGAGCCAAACTCCTCTCCCTATAGCAAGATGCGGTTTGTTGTCTTTATTTGGTTCTCTACCTTTTAGAATAGTTGTTTATAGTCTAAACTTAACTAATTATTAAAACATACGTAACTCATATTTTTTTTTGTAGTTGGCACTCCCGTGTGTCAAATTTAATGTCGGTATTTTATTTAAATTTATGTGTATTTTTTTAATTTTTTGTAAAATTGATTATTGATGACATAATATTGTTTAGAACACATTTTTGGGTTTCCTTAATACACTTGAATTCTTTTATGTGTGTTTATTTGTCAAACTCATTGAAAACTTCTCGATGTTCTTATCATGTATTTATTAAAATGATCGTTAAGTTTTGATAATTTTATTTTATCAGCTTTTATTCTCGTTGAGATAGTGTTTGTTCTTGTTAAGATAACGGTAATGGTAATCAATAAAGGTTTAAGATGTTAAAAAAATTTAAAGATAATATTATTTTTTATTAATATATTCAAACCATCACATATATTGGATTTAAAATAGATAGTTAAAATTTAAAAATAAATATAAATAAACAAAAAATACCTAGATGATCATAATCCATGCAATTAAATCTTTAATAATTTTATATAAATTCTACATGAAAACTTAAGAATAAAACGTTATCCCTTCTCTTGTTATAAGATGAATTAAATAATAAAATGATGTTAATTGATCCCAAAACAACATCCTAAAAGTAAGACAAAAAGTTACTAATTTTTAAGAATTATAGATATTCAGTTACTTCTGTACCTTATATGTAATATTTTTTATATCTTATTTTATAAAAATATTTTATTTTAATATACTAATTCAAGTATCGATGTATTTGTAATCATTTTAAATTATATTTGTTTTTTTTTTCAAGGTTGACGATATGTTTTCGACGTGTCAAGATAGATAAGAATATTTGTCAAAATTTAATATAAAAAAAAGCCAATAACTAACTTATCAAATATTATATATGAATAGCTAGAATAGTTTAAATTTAATATTTTTTTGTATTAATATATTATTATTATATTAATAATTCAAGTTTAAATAAAATAATATAAAAATTTATAATAAAAATCAATCTATTAATTTTTTTTATCTTACAAAAAAATATATTCGTAATTTTTTTATATTATTTTTTTCATAAATTTTAATAAATGTTATAATTGAATTTGTCATGTAAGATATATATGTTCAATTTTGATAAAAAAAAAAGAAAAAAAACACTGCTTAAAAACGACTAAAAGGATATTGTTACTTAAATTCAGATAAAAAATAATTTTTTTAATAATATAAAATATAAAAAGTATTAATATATTTGTTAAGATACTTATAAGTTACCCATCTCTATTCAATGAATAGTAGAACCTGAAATATAGTTTTAGATGAGCATATAGGAACAATATAACTAAATGAGAAAAGCTAACTAAGCATATATATAACAGAATACCTTTTTTGATCGAACAATTTAGTATATATTACACAAAATACTTACAAATTACCTTTAAAATATAAATTTTTTTTTTATTTTTTAAAATTATTTTATTAAAATAATGACGTAAAATAATTATTGGTGTGTTTATGTTTTATGTATTCTTGATATTTTATCAAGAAAACTTATACCAAGAAATTTTTAAACATTGCATTTGAACTAGAAGTACATACATAATATACTTTAAAGATAAAAGTATAAAAAATAGTAACCTTAAACTTATAAAAAAAATAACAATTTAATAACAATGAACATATTTTAATTAGATAACTTTCAACGTTATAAAAATGTAAATTATCGTAGTTTAATTTTTAAAATAAAATAATGTGATAAATTTTTTTAAATAATAAAAAATATATGAATTAGATATAAGATATATTATTTTGTGGTTGTAAGTTTTAATAATTCTATTTTTTTAAAAGAAAATAATGAAAATAATATACTTAAAACTTATAACATCAAAAATAATAATTCTTATGTTCACCTAATATATTTTTAATATTAAAAAAATTTATTATATTATTTCATTTAAAATTAAATTAATATTATTTAAATCTATTTAAATTTGAACGGGATTGGTTAAAATCGTTTAATGTTATTAAAATTATATTTTTATTATTATAAATTTTAAAAAGTTTTATTTTATAATTTTAAAAAATAAAAAATATATTATAAGATATGATCAAATCCAATTATTCTCCTTCCACCGTCACCGTCACCGTCACCGTCATTCACGTTGATTACATGAATAAAGCCAAACGGCTCTACTAGTTTGTCAAATCTGTTTATGCCAATGACTATTTTGTCTCCCCTTTGGTTTTTTTCCCCTCTCTCGCTCTCATTCTCTCCATAAATTTATTCATTTATTTCTTTATTAATCCACACTCAAAATCAACCCAAAATAGCGATAAAAATAAATCACTCGTAGCAAAAGTCAAGTTTTCTCACTCAGCAATTTTTTTTTTCAATTTTACCTTTTCAATTCGCAAGTCAAGTTTTATCACTTACTAAAAGTCAACCAAACCAATAATTATTTATGGGTGACAATGTGCTACCATTCAAAAGGTTATCAATCACAATATTTAATTCACAACAATTTTATTTATAATAATAATAATATTAACATATTAATCTATATATATTAATATCTATCTAGTTAATTTAATAATATCTAATTTACTTATAACTAATAAAATATAATATAATTATTAAGTATTTTTAACGTGGTATCAAAACCACGGTTATTACCTTTTTATTAGCAGTTTTTTTATTATGTTACTCCATCTTTATAGCTTTTGCTGTCACAACAGTCACTGTAATCACTCACCGTTGAACCTATGACATCTTTCAGCCGTTGTTTTTAAGTTCTTGACCTACATTCGTCCTTGTTGAGGAGTCCTGCACCGCATAGACCATTGTAATCATCGTCTCTGTCGTGCATCTTACTCCGATAACATTTTTACAGGTACTACAGTGATCGTCACGCCCCAATCTACACAACCGTGGAAGTCCCGCAACCATTGGAGTCTGCACACTCCCTCGTGCGTAGCTCAAAGGAACTGCACATCTTCCTCATGCGCCGCCAACTGAAACCAAATGCCGCTATGCATCATGCTTCGACAACCTTTCTATAGATACCATTGTGATCGGTTCGAAAACATCTACACAACCATGGAAGTCTCACAATCATCGAAGGCCGCACGCGTCACCAACAGAAATCACGCGTCAGATTCACGCACCACCAACAGAAACCGCACGTCAGATTCACACGCCTCACACGTCGCACTCTGGTCCTGTGACGTCATTAGTGACACATCCCTAAGGCTGACGTCAGCATCGCCTTTTGCTGACATCATTGTTGACCGTGGCGTTGTTGCTGTTGATCGTTGACCATTGACTCTGACAGTTGATCGTTGATACCATGTTATAAATATTTAATGATTGTATTCTATTTTTTGAGTTAAGAAATATACATGGTGCGTTTATATAGGAGTTATAAGTAAACTAGATATGCCTAAAGTAAATTAAATATACATTAGGAGATATGATATACATTAACAGATATACATTAATATGTTAATAGATATACATTAACAGCCCCCTCAAACTCAAGATGGATGTGAGATCAGCTTGAGGTTGTCCATTAAATTGCGAGTACATCGCTTAGGAAGTGTCTTAGTGAAGATATTTGCAAGTTGATCGTTGGAGAAGACGGGGGAAAAACTTGAGAGCACTATGGGTAAGATGAGAACGAATAAAGTGACAATCAATCTCGATGTGTTTAGTCTGTTCATGGAAGACATCATTGTGAACAATATGAATGACACTATGATTGTCACAATAAAAAGGAGTAGTAGAGGATGTGGACACACTTAAATCCTTAAGAAGTCATCGTAGCCAAAGGAGCTCAGATGTGATATCAACAAGAACACGATATTCTGCTTTAGTACTGGAATGGGTCACGAAAATTTATTTCTTATTTTGCCAAAAAATCAAAAAAGAACCAAAAAAAAAAAACAATAACCCGTAGTGAACCTGTTATCATTATAATAAAAATAATTATTTTTAATAGATTAGAAGTTAGTGAAATTGCAAGTCATTAAAATATATGATTTTTAGAAACGACATTCACTTCATGATTTTTTGCTTAATATGATAGATCGGTGAAGTGAAGCATCGTTATAAAGAAAATATTACTTTCAAAATTAAATATCTAACATATCTTCTTTAATTATTATTTTTAACTTGTGGATGTATTTTTTTTAAGTATTTTATTATATTTTAATCATATTATTTTATTTATTTTTAATTATTATTTTTAACTTGTGGATGTACTTTTTAAAGTATTTTATTATATTTTAATCATATTAGATTATTTATTTTTAATTTATAGAGTTGATAACAATTAATCCAATTTTTAAAAATTAACTTAATGTCGAATTATATAAAAAAATTATTTTATTAAAAAACTAATGATATATAGACTCATAATTTTTATAAATTTATTGTAATATTATCTAATCGATATAAGATCTTATCTTTTACTTCTATAAAGATGATATTATAATAGACTATTAAATATTACACGAATTATCATTTAATTTTTTTTTTTACTAAATATCACATGAATTGTTATTTATTTTTTTCTATATGTATTTTTATCTTTTGAGGGTGTACATACTCCAATAATACTAAAAATATTATCCACGTTCTTTCACAAACTTCTCTTTTTTACATTTTTTATATAATAACATTACACGATTTATATTCTTTTTGACAACTTGTATTAATTTTATTGACAGTTTATTGCTTTTGTGGCTTAAGCACACGTGCATTTAAGGGGAAATTTAACATTATTGTTGCCAGAGAAAAATACCTTATTTATAAATTTTGTTATGGATGAAACTAAACAAATTAACTTCAAAAATAATTTATTACAACTTTTTTAAAAGGGAAACAAAAAAATATTTATGATAATTACGTAGACAAACAGATGTTGCTTTTGAAAGTTGCTTATTTTAAATTTATGCATTACACAACCAAAATTGTAATACTTTTTATTTGTAACCATGATAAAATAACTGCACAAATAACTTCACTGTTAATTTCAGCTATTAATAATTTCTTTAACGACTTACTAACCTAAATTTTCAAACACCAAAATATTTCATAAATTTTTTAAAGTTATTATATCTTACCAGATGGTTATTAATAATGATTATTATATTACATAATCTTCTATCTTAAACACCTTCTGGTTTGAGAGTCGCATTTTTTCCTCTGTTAGGGTTTCAAACCCTTTTTTTTCTTCCCCATAACCACCATCACCATCTTTTCATGTCTACTATTGTCTTCTCCTTTTTCCCATCTCTTCTTTTGTTTGTTTTGTGTCAATAAGGGTTCAAGCTGATGTCAATTGGTCCTAGCTTCTTGGGTTCTCCTTTACATTGGTCCGTGCAGGGTGCGTCATTTCCATCACTCGGCTTGGTATATCTTTCGCTGTTGTTGCCTCCAGCTACGGCATGCTTGTGCGGTGGTTTCTGTCGTTGTTTGGGTGGACTGCTTCTTCGACACTAGTGAGTTTTTGGGGTTTGTTAGTGTTCTGTTTCAAGTTTTTTTTTTAGTTTGTTTGTTTCTTTCAAATAATGCCGTTTTGGTGGATTGTTGTTTCCTGTTGGTTATGGTTTGTTGTGGTTTTGTGTAATTTAGCCTACAGTGCTGGGTTGTGTAGGAGTTTGCATTGTTGGAGATTGTTATAAAGCTCTTTATAAAGAGTAAAATATGGAGCAAAACAAGGAGTAAAACATGGAACAAAACATGGATCTTAATTCAATTAGCAATTCAAGAAACCATTAATTTAAGGAGTAATTCAAGTAGTGGATTTTCCTATAAATAGATGTGTATTTGTAATGAATTAATCATCCAAAGTGTTCATTCCAATTGAGAGAAAAGCTTTTGTGAGAGAAAATTGAGAGTAATTTTCTTGGGTGTAATTGGGTTGTGAGTTGTGAGTGTTGTAAATATCTTGTGTAATTTCTCCCCTTTCAGTAAAAAGATCTGCAGCAGGTCCGGAGACGTAAGCAAGATTGGCCGAACTCCGTTATCAAATTTGTGTGTTATTTTTCTATTCTTGCTTTCTCATAAATCTGACTTATCGAGAATTGTGTAATTTACCAACAACTGGTATCGGAGCTATTGGTGGTGATTTCTGTCAATTTTCTACAAGGTTACTATTTACGTGAATAGTGATATTTTGTCGACGATATTTGTTCGTTGACGGAGGTGTTCTAATACACGGTGGTTTACAGAAATAGTCAGAAACGATCCGAAGAAAGTTAGATTTGAGTGGGAGCAATGGCCGCAGATGAAGGAAGAGTGAAACTCGAGAAATTTGATGGCACAGATTTCGGGTTTTGGAAATTGCAGATAAAGGATTATCTATATCAAAAAAATCTGTATCAGCCTCTCTTAGGGAAGAAGCCAGAGGTTATGAAAGAAGAAGATTAGAATCTTCTAGACAGACAAACCCTCGGAGTTATTCGATTGACGTTATCCCATGATGTTGCTTTCAACATAACAAAGGAAAAGACCACGGTGGGTCTTATGGAAACTCTCTCCAATATGTATGAGAAGCCATCAGCCTCAAACAAAGTGCACTTGATAAGGCGTTTGTTCAATTTACGGATGAATAAAGGCGCATCGATAGCTCAACATCTCACTGAACTCAACACAGTCACAACCTAGTTGAGTTTAGTGGAAATTGAATTCGGTGAAGAAGAACGAGCAGTGATACTTTTGTCTTTTTTACCAGAAAGTTGGAATGCTACTGTCACGGCTGTGAGTAGCTCGTCAGGAAGCAATAAGTTGAAATTTGATGATGTTCGTGATCTGGTTCTCAGTGAAGAGATCCGACGTAGAGAGACAGGTGAATCGTCTACCTCTTCAGTTTTGCATACAGAGTCAAGAGGAAGAAATTGAACCAAAGGGAATGGGCGTGGCAGAATAGACTACTGAGGTAGATCAAAGGACAGGAGGTCCAAATCCAGGAATCCTAATAATTCCCATAGCTCGAAGACTATCGAGTGTTGGAATTGTGGAAGAACCAGGCACTACAAAAATCAGTGCAAGAGTGCACCGAAGGAAAAACAAGTGAAGGCATAGGCAAATGTTACTTCCACCTCAGGAGGAGATGATGCATTGATATGCTCTTTGGAGAGCAAGGAAGAATCTTGGGTGTTAGACTCTGGAGCATCGTTCCATGCTACTTCACAAAAAGAATTCTTCGAGAAATATGTCCCCAAAAACCTTGGAAAGGTATATCTTAGTGATGATCAACCATGTGCTATTATTGGAAAAGATATAGTGAAGATTAAGTTGAACAGGTCTATTTGGGAGCTGAAGGATGTGAGGCATATTCCCGATCTCAGAAGGAACTTAATCTCAGTGGGGCAGTTGGCTAGTGAAGGCTACACTACGATCTTCCATGGTAATGATTGGAAGATTTCAAAGGGTGCAATGGCAGTTGCTCGATGCAAGAAAAGTGGCACTATTTACATGACAGTAGAGGCACGTTGTTCAATCACAGTTGCAGCAGGCAATGAAACACCAAATATGTGGCACCAGAGACTAGGCCACATGAGTGAGAAGGGGATAAAGATTATGCACTCAAAGGGCAAACTTCCAGGTCTACAGTCTACGGAGATAGACGTGTGGGAAGATTGCATACTTGGAAAGCAAAAGAGAGTCAGATTTCAGACAAGTTGCAGAATCCCAAAGAAGGAAAGGCTAGAGCTTATTCACTCTGATGTTTGGGGACCAACGACCGTCTCATCTATTGGTGGGAAACACTACTTCGTGACTTTCATCGATGATCACTCTCGGAAGATATGGGTTTACTTTCCAAAGAATAAGTCTGAAGTATTTGAGGCTTTTAGAAGATGGAAAGCTATGGTGGAAAATGAGATGGGTTTATAGATCAAAAATCTCAGAATCGATAATGATGGTGAATATGAAGACACCAGATTCAAAAATTTCTGCTATGAGCACGAGATCAGAATGAAAAGAACTGTGCCAGGCACGCCTCAACACAATGGTATAGTTGAGTGTATGAACCGAACGTTGACAGAAAGAGCCAGAAGCATTCGTATACAGTCAGGTCTACCGAAGTAGTTCTGGGCAAAAGAAGTCAACATGGCATCTTACTTGATCAACCGAGGCCTATCTGTTTCATTGGAGCATAGAATACCAGAGGAGGTATGGAGCAGAAAAGAGATGAAACTATTACATTTAAAATTTTTCGACTGTGTAGCATTTGTACATATCAATGATCAAGGCAGGAATAAACTTGATCCTAAATCCAAGAAATGCACATTCATTGGCTATGGTGAGGATGAGTTTGGCTACCGCATTTGGGATGACGAAAACAAGAAAGTTATGTGTAGTAGATATGTGATTTTCAACAAAATGGTGATGTATAAGGACATGTATAAAATAGATGCCAATGAGTCAGAGCATAATGAGTCAGTATTTGTAGATGCAGATGATGTCCCAGATAGTTCTGCAACAGAACCAATTGTAACAATTCCTCAGCTATATGAACTTGTTGGACAGAGCAATAAACAACATTTCAACACACCACAACCTCTTACTCCAGCTTCTGTATTGAGAAGGTCTTCTCGACCTCATGTGCCTAATAGGAGATGCATGAACTATATGTTGCTGACTGATGGAGAGGAGCCTGAATGCTATGATGAAGCTTGTCAAACTCGAGATTCCAACAAGTGAGAGCTTGCTATGAAAGAAGAAATGAAATCTCTCATCTCTAACCAGACATGGTAACTAGTTGAGTTACCTATGGGAAAGAAGGCACTTCATAACAAATGGGTGTACCGGGTGAAAGAGGAGCATGATGGTTCCAAGAGGTACAAAGCCCGCCTAGTTGTCAAAGAGTTTCAACAGAAGGAAGGAGTTGACTATACTGACATTTTCGCTCCCGTTGTGAAGCTCAATACTATCAGATCAATATTAAGTATTGTAGCCATTGAAGATCTTCATCTTGAACATTTGGATTTGAAGATTGCATTCCTTCATGGAGATTTAGATGAAGAGATATACATGTATCAGCCAGAAGGTTTGTGAAGCTCAATACTATCAGATCAGTATTGAGTATTGTAGCCATTGAAGATCTTCATCTTGAACATTTGGATTTGAAGATTGCATTCCTTCATGGAGATTTAGATGAAGAGATATACATGTACTAGCCAGAAGGTTTCTCAGAAAGAGGGCGGAAGAACATGGTGTGCAGACTTAAGAAGAGTTTGTATGGCTTGAAACAAGCCCTTAGACAATGGTATAGAAAGTTTGACAGCTTCATGTATAAGGAAGGTTTCCAGAAGTGCAATGCTGACCATTGTTGCTACTTCAAGAGATATAGGTCCAATTATATCATTTTACTACTTTATGTTGATGATATATTAGTAGCATGTTCAGATATGGATGATATTAAAAGGTTGAAGTAGCAATTGTCAAAGGAGTTTGACATGAAAAACTTGGGTCCAACAAAGAAAATTCTTGGAATGCAAATCACAAGAAATAAGAAGAAAGGATCCTTGCAGTTATCTCAGGCAGAGTACATCAATCGTGTTTTGCAGAGATTCAACATGGGTGATGCCAAGCCAGTTAGCACACCCTTGGCCATTCATTTTCACCTATCCAAGGATCAGTCCCCTCAGACAGAGGAAGAGAGAGAATTCATGGCTAAGGTTCCTTATGCCTTAGCCATTAGAAGATTGATGTACGCAATGATAGTGCATGCGAGACCGGACATTGGCCACGTGCGATTGGGAGTTGTTAGCAGATTTATGTCAAATCCAGGGAAAACTCATTGGGAAGCAGTCAAGTGGATTTTGAGGTATCTGCGAGGCACCATATAAAAGTGCTTGTACTTTAGTAAAGGAGAGTTAAAAGTATAAGGGTACGTAGATGTAGACTTTGGAGGTGAAGTTAATCACCGAAGAAGCACCACCGGTTATATATTTTCTATTGGAACTACAGCTGTTAATTAGATGTCACAAATATAGAAAATTGTCACTCTATCCACTACAGAGGCTGATTATGTTGCATTAACTGAAGCTAGTAAAGAGATTATATGGCTTTAAGATTTGTTAACTGAGCTGGGATTCACACAAGAGAAGAATGTTCTGTATAGTGATAGTCAAAGTGCAATACACTTTGCAAAGAATTCAGCATTTCATTCTAGATCTAAGCATATTGGACTTCTTTATCACTTCATCAGATCTCTATTGGAAGATGATGTGTTAATACTAGAGAAGATTCAAGGAAGCAAAAATCCAACAGATATGTTAACAAAGGTGATGACTATTGACAAACTGAAGATGTGCTCAACTTCAGTTGGTTTGCTAGAGTAATAAAGACTAGAAAAGCTGCTGTATTGATCGAGATGTGAAGATAGATTGTTTTACTCCTTATTTTGCTCCATGTTTTGCTCCTTAATTTACTCCTTAAATTAAGGAGCAAAACATGGAGCAAAACAAGGAATAAAACATGGAGCTTAATTCAATGAGCAATTCAAGGAACCATAATTTAAGGAGTAATTCAAGTAGTGGATTTTCCTATAAATAGATGTGTAATTGTAATGAATTAATCATCCAAAGTGTTCATTCCAATTGAGAGAAAAGCTTTTGTGAGAGAAAATTGAGAGTAATTTTCTTGGGTATAATTGGGTTGTGAATTGTGAGTGTTGTAAAAACTTTGTGTAATTTCTCCCCTTTCAGTAAAAATATATGCAGCAGGTCCGGAGACGTAAGCAAGATTGGCCGAACTCCATTATCAAATTTGTGTGTTATTTTTCTATTCTTGATTTCTCATAAATCTGACTTATTGGGAATTGCGTAATTTCCCAACATGCATATGTTCTAATTTTGTTTAAAATAGTTTGGGGATTCTAGTAATGTCTTTCTTGTTTATGGTTGAAGGCCAAGATGCTTGTGGAAATCTCCCATAGAATTGCGAGCGTTAAGTGTGTTCATGGTTTGAAGGTTATCTGAATATATTTAGGATTTAATTTTGAGTATAAATCACAGAGAGACATAGCTTTGTAAGCTCATTGTGGCCATCTTTGAGTGATTTTACGAATATTTTACTTGGGACATAATGATTATTTTTTTGAATTTTTGTTATGCTTTAATTTGTACTTTAAAATTGATTTTATATCCTTTAAATCTTGATCATTAATGAGATTTCTTTTTTGGTAAAAAAATTATTATAATAACTGATTTCTTACTATAGGACTCTAAAATGTTTTGAAATAACCATTAAAATAATTTATTCATTTGTTTCCTAAGATATTTAAATTATTACAATTATAATTTGATACATAATTTCTTTTCAATGCAAATGATTTAGTCACTAATGTTTTCAAATTTTAAAAATTTAATTTTCATTAAATTGATTTAATGATATTATATTCAATCACCATGAAATTTTAGTTTTTTTTCATTTGATCTCTAACATATTTCAAAAAATATAATTTGATTATCAGTTTTTTGTTTATGTGATTGTTAAATAATTTTGACCAAAATGAAAATTTTGTATTAAATTTATGAAATTTAAAAAATTACAGATTAAATTGTAGAAATTAAAATGTTAGAGATCAAATTTTAATATCATATGTAAGTAAGGACCAAATGGATAGATAAGTCAACAAAATAATGGAAAAACATGTTTAGTATCCTTCTAATTATATTCATATTTTTACTATAAAGAGAAAATTTAATTAAAATATTACTAGTTGAATATTGGTTGATTGGATGTCACTGAAGTTTATTATCATATTATTTTTATTGTTATAATTTAAGATAAATTAAAAAAAGGTCAGATCGAACTATTATATATATCTACATATGCAAAATTCGTGGTGTATGGATGAATGGTTTTTTTAGTTGTTTTTCCATTTTTTTGTATTTTAAAACTAGTAAATATTAAATTTTTTGTAATAAATATATTTTTATAAATAATTATTTTGATAATTTTATATTTATTGTATGTTAATTCATTACGAATAAATAATATTTGTGTTTAATTAATCGTTTTTTTAAATAATATTTTCTATTATGTAAAAGTGGTGATGTATGGATAAATAGTATTTTGATCATTTTTTATTTTTTTCAACTATAAATATTAAAATTCTTTTATAATAAATAAACTTTTATAATTAATTGTTTTGTTAGTTTTGCACTTTTATTATATACCAACTTTATATTGTAACTGTTAGAAACCCAAGTCTAATTCTATCCAATAATATATTATTGAGTTAAGAGTTGTCAAAGCTTATAAATATTACTGTTGAACTCTTGGCCGATGTGAGACTGAAAGAAAAGTAACAATCATTATTTACACGGATAGAGGTGGTCTCACAAAACCAAGGTGAGACTATTAAGGATAAAGCCCAAGTCACTGATGAAGCTAGACCCCGTTCTAATATTATGTTAGAAACCCATGAATAACTCAACCCAATAAGATCTCATTGAGTTAAGGGTTGTACAATATTATAAATAACACTGTTGTCGAACTCCTGACCGATGTGGGACTGAAGAAAACTTAACAACAAAAATTAAATAATTGTTTCAATTTTATAATAATGATAATTCATGTGGTTTATGCTTATCAATTTAATGAATAAAGATGAATTTATTAATGATAGAATAATATTTATGTTTAAGTAATTATTTTCTTTTATAAATAATATTTTCTGTTAAAGTCGTGATGCATAGATGAATATTATTTTGGTCATTCTTCCGTATATTTTCTTAACACCAATAAATACTATTTTTTATAAATAATTATTTTAATAGTTTTATAATGTTAACTTTGTATTATTTTCCTTAAATAATTGTTTCAATTTCATTAACAATGACAACTCAAGTCGTTTATGCCTATCATTCAATAAATAGATCTAATCCAATCAATTCATTAATAATTGAATAATATTTGTATTTAATTAATTATTTTTAATAATATTTTCTATTATCTATTACTATATATAAAAAACGAGAATAATCGCTAAATAGTACGTGCGTTATTATCTCATTTCACTATTTGCTAGCTTTTTTTAATACATAAATAAATATTAAAATACTTTTAAAATAAATATATTTTTTAATAAATAGTTGTTCTATTAATTTTATTATGTTATTATTTGTTCACTTTTTTAGTTTTTTTTTCTAATGCTCTAATAAATCCGAAAATACATTTATACCTCTTTCATTTTTAGGTTAGTTTTTTTTACTGTTTATTGATTATTTTATAACTTTTGTTTTTTTGTACATTAATGAATACCAAAATATCTCTATATATTTATTAAATTTAAAAATTTACGTTTAAAGACATTTTAAAAAAATAAAGAATAAAAGAAAAATATTAATTATTATTTAATAATCAATAATCCTATATACTTATCAAATTTAAATAATATAATATTTTTTAGAAATCATATCAATATTTTAAATTAAATATTTATATAAAATGTAAAATAAAAAATAAATATATTGCTTAATTAATTATTTATAGGTAATTTTATTAATATATTTATATTTTATATATTGATTCATACGTAAGATGGGTCCGAAAGTAGTTACTATTTAAAGTGTCATTGAAATATTTTTTTTTCTAATGTATTTTTAATATTTTTAATCAATAACGTGACCACTTTTTTCGCAGCAAATCTCCTTAGACGCGGGCCAGAGGAGCAACAAAAGTCAGCATCATATGCTATGCCCTGCATGACTTTGCTGTCATGCAATTGCAACGTGGGTGACGTTATTACTTCTGTTTGCTGAAATTTTCTGTCCTATTTTCCAACTTCCCATGAGATGTCATTTGTACTAAAATAAGCTCGTAGGACCCAATTACCTTATCAATTGTGAATAGGCTGACTTCATTTACCACTTGGGCTTCAGCTAGATGATCATCTTCATTATTAAGCCCAATATTAACGTTAAGGGTTGGTTTGAAAAAAAATATATACTTGATTTAAACTTAACTTATTCTATATCGAGGTGACAAACCTTTAGATCGATATGAGCTTTGTGTAAGATCATTCTGTTATTTTTAGAGTAAATTTTATCCGTTGGGCGATGACCTTTTCATTCAACACCGTCAGATCACTAAGGTCGACTTTCATCCACAAATGAGTCTTGCAATCAAGCTCCTTTTTGCCTTTACAGTCGAGGGCCAATCTTCGTTTAGTTCAAGAAAACCTTTGCACGCCTCTGTTGTCTTTTGGGAGGCCTACGTTCCATAAAAACTGTCTACAAGGAAAATTCCTTAAGTTTTTTATTTATTGGGGAGTCTCTAACTCCTTTTTTTGTTTGTATTCTTTAGAATCTATTTGAATTCTGCATTCTAATTTAGTTATTGAAAAAATGAAATTGAAAAAAGTATTTCCTTGTTCTAGGATCCTTTATCTTTGACTTTCTCTCTTTACCTTCAATTATATCCAAAAATAACTTATAAACCTTATTATAACAGTCCCACATTGGTTGTTTGCGTATTCCATTATCAAGGAGTGTATCTACGGCTTCTTTTTTATTCATTCAAAAATCAACCAATCAATTTAAATTTATATTTAAATTAAGTCCATATTTTTTAGAGATTAATTAGTCTAAATAAATCCAAAATTTATATAAATGACTTGATAAATTCAATTATAAGTTTTAAAAATAATAAAACCGACTTAACTTACTTTTTTACTACATTGGTTTTTAAGTATTTTTTTATTTTTTATATATTATATTTTCTATTATTATTGAATTATAATTATAATTCCGTTAAAATTTTATCTAAATTATAAGTAAAAATAAAAATGTAACTAAAACATAGATTGTACTGTTATTCAAGAAATATCCAACTCTAACATTCTATGTAAATATTAATAAGTTTGTTGAGAAGATTTAGCTTATTGTGAATCACTATTTAAAGTAAATACTAGATCTTTTAATATCAATGAATGTATTTTATTTATTTTGTTTTCCTTATTATTTGTTTCAATTAGAGAAAGTGTTATATAATTCTAAAACTTTTAAGCTAACGACTCTCAAATCGATTTTATAACTTGACTTAAAAGTTGATTTTTGGAGTTATAAGTTGATTAAGATTTTGAATTTTTCAAAATAGTTAAGATAAAATTGACTCGTAGAATGATATAATAACAAATCTAACCAACTTTGTCCACCCCTAATTAAATCTATACTTAATTGCCCTTTCTAGGAACCATTGACAAGCAATATATGCTTCATTTTTTTTTATCAATTTTTAAAAACTATCATAAATTTATATCAAAACTCACTATTTATACTCAATAACACAATATAAAGACTGAAATACTTTTACTAAATAAATTTCATAAACGAAAATAGGCTTAAACTCAACTAATCTATGATAACCACCACTTGTAGAGTTCCAACAACCATCATAAGAAACATTGGTAAGTTTGAGTCACCATCTTCAACGACCTTGGCATAGTTCTATCGATCATCGTCAGCTACTTTGTACTAAATCATTTCTCTTATGTATAAATGAGAGTAATGTAACCTTTTATGGCCAAAAATTAAGTAAATACTAATTTTTCTTCTTTTAAATAGTATTGTGTGTAAATTAGTTCGCGTGGTATGATATGAGGGGTCATAATTAACAAATAACTTACAGGTTAATCCAATAAATATTGAGTTAATAGATAAACATTAATATTGGATAAATATCTAACAGGATAAACAACTAGTATATAATTTTTTAATTATCCGACAAATAAATAATTATGAAAAGATAAACACTAAGATAAGTCTCGCTATATATATATCATCTTGTATATACATCCGTCATATATTTTTCTCATAACATAATTTGAATATTACTTTATCATAGACAAATACTTCTAGACTTTCACTCCATAAACCTCTATTCATCTCTCTAAATCAAAGAAAAAAGACATTAATCTCACTACTATAAATATTGATATATAGCCTCATTTTTAACTATAATCGTAGATCTATGATCATTTTATAAAAATCAAGATCTAAGTAGGAGAGACCATAAACTCTTACATATAATATCAAATTTTAACCGTAATTATAAACATATCATTTGGTCCAGGTCTTTCAAAAGATTGATCATAGGCAACATTTGATTACAGTCTTATAAAAGACTGTGACTATACACATACTATTTAATCAAGGCCTTATGAAAGATCAATGACTTATTATATGTTTACTATCACAATTATAATGTTAAAACATGATTATATCTTAATATTTGACCCTGATTATACGAAAATCATGACATTTTATCTTTATATTTTGTCTCAGTTATACGAAAATTGTGAACTTTTATCTTCATATTTGATCTCGATTGCACTAAAATCGTGATCTTTTATCTTCATATTTGACATCGATTACAATAAAATCGTGATCTTTTATCTTCATATTTGGTCTTGATTTACATAACAATCATAACTATCTTCATATTTGATCTCGATGTATACTAAAATTATAAGCATATACATCTCAATTAACACATTATACTAATTTTTCTATAATCAATAAATTTAAATACTTATTTTTTAATATAAATTACAATAATAAAAATTAATATTATATTAAAATTAAAAATATAATTATATTTAAGAATTTATGTATCAAAACATAACAAACCTTATTAGATAATTAAATTATTCCAAAATATTAAATATATGCTTAAAGTTTATCAATAATAATACTAATCAAATTGTATCTATATAAATCAATCTAATAAAAAAGTAATTACAAGTACATAGATGGTCTAACTAGCTAACTATCGTTGTAAGAATCGATTTGTGAAGTCTACTTGCTCATTCCACATTCATCAATTTCATCATCAGTGTGAGTTCCTTCATGATCAAATTATAATGTATACATATTTTAAATTATTGTTAGTAAGCTATTTTAATAAAGAAAAAATTAAAATCAAAATTCAAACTAGAAAAGAAAATAAAAAAATAATTCCAATTATTACCAAGTCAATTATGAAAACAAGTAGATTAGTAATAATTATTCTTATAAATATATGGACATAATACCCACAATCATTTTCGTACACTATATATATTAGAACAAAAAATTAATTATAAGCTTAATATTTCGATACTAGTTTAAGGGGAAAAAATATATGTATATAACTTAATTAAAAAGAAGCCAAGATAGCGGTGGCTCATATTTTCTATGAAGCCAACCAAAAGTTGAAGAGGCACACTCTATGAGTGCAAATCATGACATGTTCACTGACTGTCTACAAACATTCTATGAACCTTTAGCTTCAATTCTAGCTGATCAACCCCTACCTCCTATTGAGAATATATGTCCTTTAGCTTTTGAAGGAAGCAAAAAGGACAAAAGCTTCAGTTCAGCTTATCAAGATGGTTTGAAAAAGTTGAATTCAATTCTCTAACAGTTCATCTGTTGACAATAATTTCAACTTATGGAAATGGAAGACTTACGAGGGAATAGAAAATCAAGAGATCCTTTTATCCAAAGTGAATCAAAACAGAGAAAACAAAATTCAAGATCTTTCTCTATCCGAAAAGATGCTGATTGGTGATAATAACAATGGCTTTACTGAAAACCAGTTTCAAAATGACATTTGACAGTGGCCTAACAGATTTCAGGAGCATAATGAACTGGACTTAGATGATTGCAGAAATGGAGTATTCGGGAGGGCCATGAAGGGAATAAGATCAGGAGGAAGATTTGGATATATAAGCAATGAGCTCCTGGGCGTGAGTAAGTATATAAAATGTTTATTTGTAAGTGTGGTGTGAATAATCTAGCAGCCAGGTCCAATAGTTGTATTAGAAGAGAAATGGAGACCTTTTTAAATGGAAAATAATAACCTAATAGTGAAGCTATATATAAATTTAGAGTTCTGTTTTAATTATCTAACAGATTCTGGGGGTATTGGCATTCTAAAATCAGAGGAGAAGACATTCTAAAAGTAGAAGAATAGGAAAACAATATTAATTGTTATATATGAATGGGAAAGAAAAAACTCAACCCCGTCACTATTGAAAAAGAAATGACTTATTTCATTAATTTATCAGAATGCAGGTAGAACCATCTGGACTTCAGATAAACTATTACCTTTTGTGGGATATAAGCATTAAAAATCCTCCGAGGGCAATAGAATCTCAAGATTTAAGCCAGATATGTTAAGAACATGCAAAGAAAGCCTTCAAATGGTTGAAGAGTAAATACCTTTGACCTAATGATCCAATTAGTAGTAGTAAGGACATTTTCAACATAAAGTCAGTTCAGAGATTGATAGATTCAGTTTTGTTACAAGTTATGAGAAAACCTATCTTAGTTGTAAGAATTGCAGGTTTTCTAAAGTGGTTTATTCCTAGAGAACACCATAAAGAAAGTCCCTTTACTGTATACTCTCTTCATTGCATTTGATGAGATAAATTCAATAACTATGTACATCATTTTGAGAAACATACACACCGGAGTCCAAAAGTTTCAAACTTCAAGCTGACAGGAGATTAGTTTACCAAAATGAAAGAAAATAATTAAAAAGGAGGGGGAAATAAAAAGCATTAAAAAAAGACTAATAGTAGCTAAATTGTGCTTTTCAAAAACAGTGAAACAGACTTACTTGACCTCACTTGGAACTAAATACCAAAAATGTTGTTTTTTAAGGACCATGCATTTTCACCATACAAAAACAAAATATACCTTGTATACTAAAAGGTATGAGATATTATTTAAATGAAGGATACATAACCTCGTTAAGGGTGTCCTTGAGCCTAACATTAGTATTCTTAATATCAGATGTCACTCTATTCACCTACAAAAACATCAAAATAACACCAGTATTTTTATCCATAATGGGAACAGAGCTCATTGACAATGCTAGACGAAAAAGTACTAACCTTTTCATCCAATAAGGGCACTTGCTTATCCAATTCCTGAATATATTTAAAACATTAGTTAATTTTCGTATAACCTAATAGCCTAGCTAAAAGAGTTATGCATGCACCTTCACAAACCTCATTCATATCACGGGACAGCTTTTTCGGTATATCTAACTCTTCTGAGATAATACCAATACCTTCATCTTGCACACAATTACATTAAATAAACTTCAGAGAAGTTTGAGTCTAAGAGCTACTGCCTTGCCTTGTTGAAGTAATTTTCCATTTCTATATGCAAAAAAAGCAAGTAATATTTTATTTATCCTCTCGGCTAAGACAAATCTAAAAGCAATTGACAGCCTCGAGGATCTTACATTTCTTGGTGGTTGGCTGGAAATAGAGGCTGGCGGACCGCTGAAAACTGGTGGTCGAACTGAGGTCCGCTGACGGCTGAAAACTCAGAATGATATGAAACGTGTATGAAAACTGTAAAAAAAAAAAAAAGAACAGCTGAGAGGGAGGGAATAAACGTGAGAAGGAGGAGGGAAGAAATGCAAGAAGGAGGATGGAAGAAATGACCGAGAGGGAAATTTAGCGTGAAGGAAGTGGGAAAAATGAAACTGTAAGAGGTAACTAAAGGATTGTAAAGTAATTTTTTTAAATGAATAATAAGTATAATATATTATTTGATTTTGATTTTAAAAAATAATATTTAATTATTTTAATTATATCATTATTTGATTTTGATTTTAAAAAATAATATTTAATTATTTTAATTATATCATGATTATTTAATAATCATAATTATAAATTTATTTATTTTTAATAATTTATCTTATATTCACGATTATTAATAAAAATCAAAGTTATATATATAATAAAAATATTTTAAGTAAATATCAATTCACTTTTTGATAAAATAAAAAAATAAAATAAGATTTATAGTTTAAATTTAAAACTTTAAATTATGTTAATTAATTAGCACAAATATTATGGTTTTGAATTAGGAAACAAATTAGTAAACATCTAGGTGTTATAAATGAAAATACTTCTTGTTTAGATCATAATTAAAATTCTATTTTCTTGGTTTTTAAAAGATATTGTTAAATTTTTGAGATCAAATATCATTATTTTAATAATATCTCCTCTTACTTTTCACTACTCGAATTTAATTAAGGATCGAAGGACAAAAAACCGTTACATCTCGTGGTGTTCATAGGTCCCAATGATGTGTTCTCTATTCTAAAATTTATAGAAAGAAAAATATACATACAATCATTACTATTAACAAAAATCAATATCAATATATGATAATGTCAAAATGTTCATAAGATATATTAGAAAATCTGAGCTTTACTCAACCTCAAAAACGCACTTATAAGATGAGGAGTATCAGGGCTTACAATACACATCTTGATATAAAACCTGATCGATATAAGACTTAAAAAAACCTTAACAACCCTTCACCACATCGATAAGATTAAATCTTAAAGTGAAAGCTCAGATTGTTGTAAGAAGAGCCCATTATAACCTAAGCAGCGAACATGTCACCAATTCTGATAACATGTTAAAGAACTTGAATCTAACTCAACTTTAAAAATACGCTTGCAAGTTAAATGTTATATAGGTTTATAAAATAACTCTCGATATATAACCTAATTGATGTATAACTTAAGAAATCTTAACAACGTACATCCATTATACTTGTAACAAAAACACTTCAAACAAATTCCATTGTATTTTTTTATAAAATAAAAAAAATAAAATATCTATAAGAATTATAGTTTAAAGTTTAATACTTAATTAGCACAAATACTA
Organism: Hippophae rhamnoides; assembly: GCA_033030585.1. Lineage (NCBI taxonomy): Eukaryota > Viridiplantae > Streptophyta > Magnoliopsida > Rosales > Elaeagnaceae > Hippophae > Hippophae rhamnoides. The sequence continues at coordinate 11,613,537 of CM065430.1, forward strand.
TGTTTATGAATTAGGAAACAAATTAGTAATCATTATATATTGCTCATAAAACATTTTTAATTAACGTGAAAAAATCTGATGACTAGGTGTAATGTAACTTACCTCAGCTCCATATACATGCTCAACAAAGCAGAGTTTGACGATGTAATAAAAAAAAGATTAATTCCCACTGGTTAATTAATGTGTAATTCCCTAAACATTATATTAGACTGTACACATAGTTCGTTATTAGTTTGCTATAGCTATTATAAACAGTTAGTTACTCAGTACACGTGTAGGACTAAGATTACTTCTAGATAGTAAGTAGTACTACACAGCTTGTAATATTGTATTGAGAATTTAACTCATTTTGTTTTTCTTCTCTGATGAAATAACAGAAGCACTTTTAGTTATTTTTTTTAGAGATGGTAAGTTCAAAATTTTATGATATCATTTATTAAATTATAAATATTTTATCTATATAATATATAGAATCAATATTTATAAATTAGTGATAAATATATAAAAATATTGTTTGTATTTCTTCTACTACTTTGATATTTTAAACATGTTGATTTTTTAACAATTTTTAACGTTGTATTAGAAATTGACTTCTTATATTCAAGATACAGTAACATTATTTTTTAAATTATAAATATTTGATACATATGATATATAAAATCAATAATTATAAATATTTGATATACATCTTACTTAAATTCAATAAGTATAGAAGAATAATAATGTATAAAATTATTCTTAAAGAAAATCCTTAGGATAACTTTTAAGATATATGCATGATTGATAATTAATTAGAGAGGGAAAGAAGCAAAACACTCAACGGTTAGTTTTAAACTGTTCATCTATAAGATTTAAGTATGGATCCACAAGAAGTACACATTATAGCTCTCCAAGATTTCCAATAAAACGGTACATAACAAAACCTTGTTGCTGTTTTCATATCAACAACTTTTGCCCCTCCGCCGCACCTCGAACAAGTTCCGGCCACTGGCTTTGTCTGCTGCACCTTCCTTGTTTGGTCCACCAGAAAGCAAAAACACACCATTGAAATTTGAAAAATATATCACAAAAATGATGAACACCTTTTTATTTCTTGGTTGATCGGATGTAATGATACTTGTGTCATGATAATGATAAAGTGTGCAGTGTGATATATATAATTAACCCATTAATTAAAGATCGAACACTTAAAGGAATGAGATTCACCCTTTGATGCGTGACACATGTAGCAGGTCATTCAACAAGTAAGGTGTTGTTTGTGTTCATGAAATTGGAAAGTATGAACTGCATAACAATCACGGCTAACGTGTGGTATGTATGGAGTGATTTCCAACTCAATATATGGACGGTTGACTTGTGCAAGTTTACATATCCTTTTCTACAATAGAAAATGCTTTTTAAGGAAAAATGTTTACTGCATCAATTACGGTAAAAAAAATCTCTTAATTTATTATTTTATATTTATTTGTACATAAATAATGCATTTTCACATAAAAATTAATAAAATATACCACATATCTATTGAACTTGCTCATACAATTTTTTTTTCCTTTTTCAGAGTATATTTGTATTACTTTTTTATCCCAATTTTTCCTCATTAAAATTAAATATTTTATTAATATTTTGAGGTAAAATTAATTTTTAGCCATATTCATATATAATGATTAATAAAAAAAATATATTTGTTTGGATAAAATGTAAATAAAATTACTCTATTTTTATAATAACTTGATATATTTATTAATCCACTTGTTAAAATATAATTAATAATTTATTATTTAATGGTTTCAAAATTACTTTAATATATCAACCTTTTAATTTAACATTCAATTTAATATTAACATGACACTTATTTAACTTTCTTAGTTTACTCTCCATTGTTTATTTTTTACCGAAATTAATTATCTCAAAATGTCACAAAAATTTTATTTTTAATATTTGTTGATTATCTTAATTTTTTATTTTAATATTTTGCTAATTTTTATTTTTTTGAAAAACTAAAATTCTGTAATTAAATAATTTTATATTAGAATATTATTGTTGTTGATTTTCTTTTAAAATTTATTTTTATCTATGTTAGTGGTTTGTATTTTATTGTGTTTTAAAGCAATTAACATAAAAAAATATTCTAATAAACCTTTTTAATTTGGTAAATTAAACGATACCAACTTTAAAATCTAGGAAATTTCTACTACCCTTCTTCCTATTTTATATTTAATTCAAGAGAATATGGGTCCAAAATTCAAAAGTCGTATTAGTAGGTCAATCAAGGTTGTTGATCGATTGAGTTTTGATTAATTCTTGTAGAGTCTTTCTTGAGTTATTTCTACATTTACTTAATCGATTGGCTTTTGTTCGACTTTAATCGAATACTCTCGAGTCAAATTTCTTAACGATTCTTGATTGACATTAAGAGATTTGATTGATCAAGGAAGTAATCGACATGATTTAAAATTCCTTTTTAACTTGACTCATATGTAAAATTACATAATATCTTTATTTTAATTAAGTGCTTTAAAACTTCATGGAAATATTTTAATCTCTTATATTGAGATCAAGATTTAGGGTATCAAAACTAATATATATGCAAATCTTAGCTTTCTTTAAGAACTAACAAAATATATATCTTTTGAGAATCATTGTCGTCTTTTACATGCTTTTATCATTCTGAAACTGTTCTTGTCAAAATAAGTTCTAGGTATTTTTAATTACTATTTGATACACAAATCACTACTAAATTACTGCTTAATTATTTGTTATAGAAATCTTAGTTTCAAGCTTGTTGATCTATGTTTTGAATTAGGAATAAGATCTTTTTATTGAAATTCGTTTAAACACACACGAATACTTGTATTTTTTGTACTAACCTTGTTTGCATGTTGATTTGTTAATGTATATTCGATTTATGAGGAGTTAATCAAAATGTTGGTCAAAATCTTTTCATACTAATCTTGAAGGTTATGAAAATAAAATAGGAATTAGTAAGTGAAGTACATTCGGGAATTATCTTAAGAATGTTAGTATAAAATCGAATTTGTACTTGTTTACATAATGGATAAATTAGGTGATTTGATAGACCGTTGGTTTTTCTTTTATGTTATGGTTGCAACTTAGGTTGTTTCGACATAAAAATCTCGTTTGTTTTTTTTTAGTATTTGCACTTTATTATTTACATGTGATTACATGTCTAACCATTGTGATTAGGTTACGAATTTATAATATGATAAAATGGAAAATAGCTATTCACATTACATAAGGCAGATATTTTATAGTTGTTTTAATTAAGTGCTTTAAAACATCATAGAAGTATTTTAATCTCGAGATCTAGATTTAAGGTATCAAAACTATATATTTTTTGAGAGTCATTGTCGTCTTTTCCATACTTCATCATTCTGAAACTATTCTTCTCAAATTCAATTCTAGGTATTCTTAATTGTTATTTGATATACAAATCAATGCTAGATTATTACTTAATTATATGTTATAGAAATCTTAGTTTCATTCTTGTTGATTTATATTTTAAATTATGATTAGAATTTATTTTTTATTGAAATCTGTCTAGAATACACACAAATATTCGTATTTTTGTGCTAACTTTGTTCGCAGGTTGATCTGTGAACGTATTTGATTTGTGGAGAGTTAATCAGAATGTTGGTCAAAATTCGTTCATACTAATCTTGAAGGCTATGAAAATAGATTAGAGATTAATAAGTGAGTTTGTATTTGTTTTCATAGTGAATAAATTAGGTGGTCTGATATAACGTTTGTTTTCCTTTTAGGTCATGGTTGTAGCCTGGGTCGTTTCGACTAAAAATCTCATTTGTTATTTTTAATATTTGCACTTTATTATTTACATGTGATTACATATCTGGCTATTGTGATTATGTTACGAATTTATAATTTGATAAAATTGAAAATACCTATTCATGTTACATAATCCAGGTATTTTATAATTATTCAATTGTTCGATTTTTCAATGTTTATATCATTCCTCCGTGTAAATAGCCCAAAATTGGTTTATAATCAACAACATCTCCATCGTTCAAAATAACGATGAGTCGAAGAAAATCATGCATTAACGGGTGATGAGGGTACAAACTTACTACCATGAGGTTATTCTTCACTCCCTCATTAAGGAAACCTCATTAATGAAAACATATAGTGCAAATAAAATTCTTTAAAGGTAGAAGATGTGCTATTGGTAAAGAGAACACCACATTAACACCTATAACTAGATCTGATAATGTTTGTTAACTAATATAAACCCAAAACATAATCTTAAAAATCCATTAAACGTTTAATTAGTTTATGTTATAGCAATGTTGTAGTTTTGAAGTGATGAGGTTGTTGATATGTGAAGGCCGTTGATTCAAGGGAGTATGTAAAGACTATACTCTTATTGTGTGTTCTGCTGCAACCTATGGTTTATAGTCTAGTCTATCTCTCTACTCTATAGTTTCTAGACTTGTACAGTGCATTCTTTAGTATAAAGCTTGTACGTACTCAGTTTTTCTCAGTCATATTTCTCACATAAACTTCCATATATATGCAAAGTTTTCTTCTTCCAGCTTTAGTCTTTATAGTTTCTCAACTTAATATTAAGATTCCACAATACATCATCATTAACATAGTTGTCATCTACGAACAATTTTAATTATTCGTACGTAGATAACTAGGACAAACTTTTAACTATCATTTCAAATCTATTATAAATTATGGAATACATGATTTACAAATAACAAAATTTCAAAATGTCTAAATCAAAAAAGAGCAACACAACCTAATTTAGTCAAGTTAAGCATTTAATATATATTTAGAATGTACAAACACATACGAAACGAATCTGTACGGATGTGACAATGAACAAGAACTGAAAATTCAACAGCCACATTCGCAACTCCAAAGTGCAGCTCACTAAATTTGACTCCAATTTTAGGATAACATTAATCTAAATGCATTAATTTGTGTAAATAATCTGGTTCTAATCCTCTGTAGTTAAAAACTTAGGAACAATATGATCATTTTAAATCTTCAATCTTTAACAAGAAATTCTATTAATTTGACACAACAAACACAATAAATATGATATGAATGCAAAAGAAAAATAAGACATTAAAATAAGAAAAAATTAACAATTAAGTATACATTTTATGTTGCTTTGACACTCCACTGACAATAAACACAGAAAATTCATCACATGCATGGATCAAAAACATCATCCTCTCCATAACCATGGTATTTAATTGATATAATACATGTGAAACCATAACAACAAGATGATTACACTTTGGACAACATCTGTCGTTTCTAATGAGTTTTAAATTTTGATACACCTATCCTTTAAGAAATTAGCGCAATAAATCCAATTATCATTATTGATATTTTTGATTTGGTTTTCCTTCTTACTTTTTTTAGCATCACATTTTATATAGCTAGCCACGTATTAAATAATTTTTCAATTTGATTTTTAGGTTTTATCACATTTTGTTTATTTTAAAGATAAACGGTTTACATATAAACTTTTATCTATTATAAGTAAAAATGCTTGAATTTTTTTTTTAAAAAGTAATCAAACTTTAATCCATTTTACACTAAGTTGTCTATACTTTTATTTAGGTATTTAAACTTTGATCTATTTTATACATAAATATTCATATTCTTATTTTGTTTACACCCAAGTAACAAACTCTTATTTTGTGTCAACTAATTAGCTAATATGATATTACTTATGTGTAAACAAAATAAGAATATGAATATCTAAATGTAAAATGGATCGAAATTTGGGTATTTTTTTATAAAAAATGGAAACCGGTTGTTATTCGCATAGCACTTCAACCAGTATGCAATATGTGATATCTAAAGTGAAGAAAAATTGCTACTTTAATGAACCGATATTCTTTACTATCTAATACCGATATTCTTTACTATCTAATAAATATATGCATGTTTCGTATAGATACTAAAATGGTATAGAATTTTTTAAACTTGAAGAAAAATAGTTAAATAATTGTGAATTTGTGTTAATATGGATTTAGTTAATTCTTGATTTATACATGTATTCGATTATCAAAGCATTTAATAACTAATTCAAATTTATGAGAATATGACACTGTGTAGAAAAAAAATGAAGGAGAAATAAATAAAAATATAAAAATAAAAGATAATGATTAATGGTGATTGTTTTAAAGTATATATATAGTAACTTGTCAACATGAAGTCTCTTTCATGTGTACATTATATATATTAACTCTTTTTTCTTGCATCTTTTTTTTTTCTTGCTAAAACATTTGTATCTTATTTTAATGAATTTATGCGTTGTGATTTTCTTAATAAATCCAACCTATAGAGAATTTGAACTCCTCCCCTTTAGGAAAGAGAGCCAATGTGTAACCCATTTGATTTGAGTTCTACTTATTATTAATATAAAATGATTTTCTAAGAAATTATATTGAAATAAAATCTCAATTGCTAAACCTAGTTATAATAAGTATAACTAAGAAAATTTATGTTGAATTTTAGGATAATTTTTGGGATATATTGTTAGTTTGTTAATGTAAAGTAAGGAACCACTTTCAATGGGGAAGGCTGGGGTACCTTTTTATATATATATATATATATATAATATATATATACACACATGAAATTGCCATAAATTTGAAAAAGCACTTATGCAGATAAAAATTAATGTCTAAGAAAAAGCACTTATGTCAAGAATGCGTTTATTAATGTCTAAGAAAAAGCACTTATGCAGATGCCGCCATGGGGAAGGTAATGAAAGTGGCCTCCCGTAAAAGTTAATAAAATTGCCATTTCTAGTCTTTTTAATCGCACGTGATAAAAATAAGACGAATGATCCTAAAGTAGTACCCATAAGGCCAACAACAAGAAGATGATACCAATCTCCATAGCGCAATACAGGGTGTTACTAAACGATTATTCAAACACACACACACACCAAAAATAAAAAATAAAAAAAAAATTTATTAACAGCTAACATATTTCATTATCATAAAAGTCTATTGAAAACCCACGTTATAGGCTACGGAATCAAATTATGTCAAAAATAATATGTTAACTTATATATCATATATATATATATATAGTTACTTTGTATACATTATGTAATATTTGTATTTAGAACTACCTTATGTATTGAACCGTCTAACAATGTAGGCCAATATTTTGCCCAAAATCATCTATTAACTTCTAGTATATTTATAAATCATATTTCATTCATAAAACTTAAATGCAATTCATTAAAAAAAAAACAAAATTATAATTACTTTAAATTTCACAAATTAAATATATTGACAATTTTTTAAAATTAATATAATTCAATCATCTTATTTTTATATATTAGATATTTTAGTCATTTTAGGTAAATTTGAACGGTTATAATTTAAATTTTGTTAACAATTTTTTTTTACTTTTTTTTAATATTTATTTTTGAGATATTTCTATGTTCAAACATTTACCGATCTCTTCGATTCAATTCAATTTGAATTTTTTCAATAAAAAAAATCCTAAAAACCAAAATTATTGATAAATGACTAAAGCATCCAAAATATAACAATAATGTGACTAAAATGTAATAATTTTTAAAAATATGTCGTTAATGTATTTAATTTGTAAAAGTAAAATTATTTAAGTGTCATGTTACTTATTCATTCTATAGGAAACAAGTGCAACTTATTTTTATAATGTTTGAGGACTATAAAATTAATGACTACTCTCATTTTATAAAAAAATTAATTTTTTTAATGTATAATTGCATTTTATTTCTTTTAAAATTTATAAATTATAAAGATTATATTTCTTGAAATATTTTGATTTTAAAAAATAAAATAATTTTTTTTAATTTAAACCATAATTACAAGATGGATATTAAAAAAATTACACAACTAAATGTGATTTTAAGTAACGTTAACGATGATTGTATTTTTAACATATATTCTATTTTTCTTTCAAATTATTTTAATTTATAATATTTTAACTATAAAATATTACTTTTTGCTAATTTATTATTTAATGATGTTCTTTTCAGGAAAAAGATAGAAACTATTGAATATATATTGAGAGGTTATATAATTTATACAATTATGAATAATTAATAGTAATGATTTATTTTATATTAAAAATATGAATTAATATTATTGTTGAATTTTAAATAAATATGAATTATGTCTATATTAATTTTTGAGTTTTTTATACAACTGAACTCATACATACAATGTCTCTTTTTTAAAAAACTTAATCGTCTATTGTTTTCGCTTCTTGTTAAAGGTAGAGATTCTTATTGCAAGAGAGCTCTCCAATATATTATTCATTTTATTTTATTACATACAAATTATAATATTTATAATTTGTACATTACACTTGAATTTTAATCTAGTATGATTTTTCTTTTACCTAGATTTCAATCTAATAGTGATATTTAACATATTTTATTATATTTTGATTTGTTTTAATTTTAGTTTTAGATCTAGATGTTATATTTTTTATTTAGATATTTTTATAGTTCAAAAAGTAAAGAACTTAATATATAAATGATCAAATTAGATTGAAGATCTATCATGTTATCAATAAAAAGAGTAACAGTTTAGAGAGCTAAAATAGCCACACATAAAAAAAACTCAAACTATATTATGTATATTTTTTATAACTCTTATAATGATTTAATATATTTTCATTTTATTGCTTTTATTATTTTTATATTCTTCATTTAAATAAATTAAATATAATTTTTTTTAAAAACTCCATAAATAAAACTTGAATCCTAAAATTTCAACAAGTTTAAATGAAATTTAAGTTGTTGAGTTACAACTCATTGGCTTTAATTTTTAGATATTACATTTAATATTTATTCAATAAAAAACAAGCACAATCTATTATTCGTTTGAATGAATAAAATATAAATTTTTATTAAAAAAAATCTAAGATAAAACTTGAATTCTAAAATTTCAAAATATTTAAATGAACTCCATATTATTGAATTATAACTCGTCTTTAATTTATAGATTTTATATTTAATATTTGGTGTACAAAAACATGCACAACTTAGATTGCATATGCAACTATATACATATATAACAAATGTACATATGATATGTATAACCGAAATTATTTTAAGATTGACTTGATTCTGTACATGCTATGCATAATATCAATCATACTACTTACGTATCAATTGAAGAAACAACCTTCATATGAAGTATACGCGTTAAAATGGTAGGGGTGCTCAATCGCTGAATTTGATAATGCATCAGGATGAATGTTAGTATTTTTACGGCTTAAAAAGAACAGTCTTTTCTCTGTCATCTATACCGTATTGTACAAGGTGTTACAAAGCTCTATGTACAAAGAACAGAATGTCGCATGCGGCATGACATTTGATGCGCCATAAGACTCAGACAATGCTAAACTTCTAAACTTTGTTCATATTCATAGGATCTAAAGGGGAGGAAAAAACCCACAACTCTTACAAATTTCTAGATTTTCAAAACAAAACGATATGGCTAAATCTATCTTCCTATGATTGTCCACTGAACATTATAATACTCTTGGTAACATATAGTGGAAACTACAATGACCGAACTGTCTTCAGTAAAGGGGGGGGAAAACCAGGGAGAAAATTATGCCGGAATACAAAAGGAGGAGCTAAGAGCTGGAGGCAAGACACAAACCAGGTGGGGACCAGCTGGATTACAGCTTATATTGGATTCATCAACATCCGGCAGCCCAAATTGGGGGGGTCGTACATAACCTGCCACAAGAGGTACGCATAGTATCGAGATTACTATTCTTGAGCCTGCAAGTCATAAAAAATGTGATTACCATGCAATGTAAGCAAGAAACACGATTGTTGAAGATATCATGCAAATGATTACCTTGATTGGCAGAGAGGAAGACGTGACCCCTTTTCCTTCCTGCAATCATCCAGTTTTCTTTACTTGCATTGACTTCATACAACACCTCATCCTGCTATGCGTAACAAATTTGTTAGGCTCGATAGTAGGAATAACTGTTCTATGATCAAGATTCCCGGTAGAAAAACTCTAAAGCAGACAAGCAAATATTTAAGAAACGAGACATGTATGAGAGACTAAACCTCTAAAGAAAATGGGTCTTGGCAAGTGAAAAAACTTAAAAGGGGTAAGCATTTTTACTGTCTTAAAATGAAATTTCCTAAATTCAAAATGGTTCTAAAAAATTAAGATGGCAATGACATTCATTAAGCCTAACATTGACAATTTTCTGATGGTTGTTTTTTACAGTAAAAGAAGTACAAGATACAGTCTCCTAAAAATTGAACTTACGCATCAACAAAAGAAATATCTTGTACTGTTTATGACTTACCTTCTGCGGTGTATCTTCATTTGTCTCAAAATCTTTCAACCTTTCAACTCTCCATTTCATGGAAACAAGCTCCCCAACTCTTATACTGCTAGAAGGCAAAGGAAGAAAACCTACAGCCAGAAATGGATCAAGGACAGGCCTCTGCAATACAAGAGCACTTCGAAAAATTAAATCCTGTTTTTCATCCTTTGTTGCTGAATTTCCTACAGTCACAGGTGGGTGGGCTCCTGTGGTTCTGTCACCAGAAATTCCATATCTAACATTTAGTATACTATCTGATTGTAGAGCCTTTGTTTCATCTGTATATAACCAAAGGAAATGTCGGTTACTCACATGAAATACAGGACATCATTAATTATAAAAGACAAGCATGGGATGGCAACAATCAAAAATTATATATAGCAATGTTTCAAACGTAGTCATATTTATATTGACGAACTGAAGCTGTTTTTATTTTACAGAAAAATTACTTCTTATTTTATTTCTTAATATTAGATCCCTTTATATATACATTTTTATGCCTAATATACTGCTGGAAGTTATTAGTATACGGTATCATCATCCCGAAAAATCAGAAACTAATATCCCTAAAAACGGGGTTGGTTCCACCGAAATCTGGCTTCTCTTAAAATCGGGGGGTTGGTTTCACCCTGGATATCGAGAAACCGACCATACTCTGAGTTGATTTCCTACACTCCCCTCAAGCTAGGCAATATATGTTTTCCAAACCAAGTGCTACATTTAACTGCTGTGAAATTAGGTCGAAACAAAGCTTTGGTTAAGATATCTCGCTACTTGTTGCCTTGATGGAACATGGAGTTGAGGGAGATCATCTTGCACTTTCAATTTTCTCAACGATGAAGTGTCTATCAATTTCCACGTGTTTGGTTACACTTCGTGGTGGATTTGGATTTTTAGCAATTGCAATTCTTTATTTGTGTCTACATGATTCTAATAGATTTTGAATGTTCAACCTTGAGTTCGAATAGCAATCGTTTTAACCAAATTCCTTCACAGATGCCCAAAGCTAATGCACGGAACTCAGCCTCGACACTACTACGTGCTACCACTGCTTGCCTTTTGCTACGCCATGTCACCAAATTTCCCCAAATAAATGAGCAATATCCAGATGTGGATTTTCGGTCCTTAGGAGATCCGGCCCGATCGTCGGTATAAATTTTCAATCTCTATTAATTGTTTTCTTGAACATAAGCCCTTTTTCCGGGATCCTTCTTCAAGTATCTTAGAATACGATTCTTGCTTCCAAGTGATCGGATGGGTTGCAAGAAGCGGCTAACCGATTGGTAAAAACTTATATGCGGACGTGTATGGGTCAAATAAATTAACTTACCTACCAAACGTTGATATTGCCCCCTTGTCAGATTGCCAATTCATCGATTCGAGGCATTAGTTTGGTGTTAGGGTCCATGGGTGTTTCAACGGGTTTACACCCATTCATGCCGGTCTCACGCAAGAGATCTAGAACATATTTGCGTTGAGAAACTAAGATTCCTTTGGTACTACGTGCCACCTCCATCCACTAGAAATATTTCAAATATCCCAAGTCTTTAATCTCGAATTCCTTGGATAATAGCATCTTAAGTCTCTTTATTTCTCCTACATGATTTCTGTAAGAACTATATCATCAACATATACAATCAAAGTTGTGATTCTTCCATCTGCGAAGTGTTTGACAAATAAAGTGTGGTCTGCGTGTGTCCGAGAGTATCCCATCCCTGTTTGAGGACCTTGGTGAATTTTTCGAACCATGCTGGTATTTGTTTAAGTCCATATAGTGCCTTTCTCAACTTGCATACCTTTCCTTGTGTATCTTTAGTCTCAAAGCTTCGGGAGGCACGTCCATGTAAACTTAACCGATCAAATCTCCATTTAAGAATGCGTTCTTGACATCAAGTTGAAGTAGTGGCCAATCCTCATTAAGCTGCGATAGGCAATGAAGACACTAGCTGTGTTAAGTTTTTGCTACGGGAGCAAAAGTCTCTTGATAATCAATTCCGTATGATTGGGTGAACCACTGTATAGTCGAGCTTTATATCTATCGATATTTCCATACGTCTTACATTTCTGAGAGAATATCCATTCTGACCTATTGTCTTCTTTCCAGTGGTAGCTACGTTAACATCCATGTACCATTCTTTTTCAAGTGCATTATATTCTTCTAAGGTTGCCTTGTGCCATTCAGAACTTTTGGAGCTTCGTTGACGAATTAGGAATCTTGATGTTGTCCCAGGGATGTCCGCAAATGCACGAAATTTTGGGGACAAATTTGCGTAAGAAATGTAACTTTGAAGAGGATGTTGAGTCGTGATCGAACACCTTTCTTTGTGCAATAGGAAGATCTAACTCGAGGGTCGAGAACCAAGTTTTGGACTAGATTACATTTCATCTTGTAATCTTTCGGTCTCGGCCCTATAGTTCGAGGAGAGTTTCTTGGCTTTGATGATTTCGTGTGGGCAAGTCGGGATTTCTCTTTCTTTTCATGGCTTTATGGCATCGTTAGGAAGGAGAAGATGTCTAGGATAAACAAAGGGAGATTGATCGGGTTTGGTTTTTGAAGGAGAATGCGGAATGGGTATCGAGGTTGGAAGAGGACGAGGTTGTGGAGGGTAAATGAGATGATAAATTCGGTTCAATGAGTGATGACCAATCCCAATTCTGCAATTCATTAGTGTGATTCTCCCCTTGAATTGCAGAATTAGAATAGAATGGAGTTTCTTCGAAGAAAGTAACGTCCATGGAATAGTAAAACTTACGAGTGATGGGAGAGAAACATTTTTAACCTTTTTGATTGGCTGAGTAACCAACAAAGATGCATTTATTGGCACGGGCATCAAGTTTGCCACGATATTGTGAATGAATATGGACAAAAAAAGTGCAACCAAAAACCTTGAAAGGAATTGGTGACACAAGTTGTGAGGTAGAATATTGACTCTGAAGCACTTGTAAAGGTGAATGAAAATTGAGAACTCGAGAAGGCATTCGGTTGATCAAGTGTGTTGCAGTAAGAACACCCCAAAATTTTTTAGGAACATTGGTTTGAAAAAGTAAAGTTCGGGCAACCTCAAGTATATGACGGTTTTTGCGTTCGGCTACACCGTTTTGTTGTGGTGTGTCAACTTGAAAGCTTTGTTGGACAATACCATGTGATTTGAGATATCCACTAAGATCAGATTAAAGAAATCCACTAGCATTATCGCTTTTTAGGATTTGAATATTGGCATTGAAGCTGAGTTTGGATCATGGCGTGAAAAAGTGGAAATATGTGCTTGGTTTCGCATTTGTCTTTCATAAGAAATGTCCAATGTAATCGAGTATGATCATCAACTAACAATTAAGAACCATCGAGCACCGATGTCTGGGACGCGACATGGTCCCCAGATGTCACCGTGAATGAGGAAAAATGGTGACTTGGTTTGTGCGTGCGTGGTGAAAAAGTGTTTCGAGTATGTTTTGCCAAGTAATGAGCTTCACAATGAAATAAATTGGGATTTTTATTGATGAATAAGGATGGAAACAAAGCGTTTCAAATACGAAAAATTTGGATGACCTAGGCGAAAATGCCACGTCATGATTTCTACTTCATATTAGTATGACTATGAGACTTAAGATTATGACTCGATTGACATTGATGACTAACGTAATGGTTTGAAAGAGTGTTGATATCAAGAACATGTAGAGGCCCATACGTAAATCGCACCGTCGATCATTTTCCCGAGCTTCGAGTCACGAAAAACACAAGATTAAGCCAAGAATTTAGTTTCACGCAGTTAAAGGTCGTGATTTAATTTACTAAGCGATATGAGATTGCAGCAAAATCCAGGCCGCAAATAACAGATTTGAGAATGAGATTGTTTGAGAAGGCAAATGGTCCCTGTTCACTCAATGGTGCAGTACCATTAGGCCTTACATTGTTTGAAGTCCGTTGCAAGGTGAATAGGTTGTGAAAAGTGATTGATCACTTGTCATGTGATTGGAAGCACCTGAGTCTCACATCCAAGATGAGGAGGAAATTTTTCATCTTTGTTGAATTCGGAAATATGTGTGGAGTTATTCCTCTGGCTACTAAATGTGGTGTTGATATTTGCCTTTTGTATAAGTTGTTGGAGAAGTTCTAAGCTGTTCCTTAGTGAATGGGATAGGATTACGAGAAAAATGCACTTGAATTTGTAAAATTTGAGTTTGTCTTGATGGTTGGAGTACTGAATCGAAAAGATGCAGTAGAAATAGCTCTCGCGAGAGGCCAGATCTTGTCGAAAGGAGAAAGCGAAACATTAATAGTTGCACTGTTAAATAGACCACCAAAAGGATTATGTTTAAGAAGCAGGATCAAGAATGGATCCAAGCCAAAAATACTGAATTTCCATGTGGGAATTCGGTTCTGTTACTTGTCTCTGGAACCTCTTCATCCATGTCATCTTCCAGTGTACTAAGTACATTTAAACTTTCAGTTTTTTCATAGCTATTATGCCCAAAAGCTGAAACTTGAATTGGAAACTGAAAAAGGTGCATTCCTTGCTTGAGTATTTGACATCATACTAGGTGAACTTACAGAACTAGTTGAACAAGAGGCTAAGAGCAGCAGTTTATGAGCCTAAGGCTCTGATACCATGAAGTTGTTTTTATTTTACAGAAAAATTACTTCTCATCTTTATTTCTTAATATTAGATCCCTTTATATATACATTTTTATGCCTAATATACTGTTGGAAGTTATTAGTATACATCTGTAAATCATCCTAAAAATCAGGAAACTAATATCCTAAAAACAGGGGTTGGTTCGCACTGAAATACGAGCTATTTCTCTTAAAATCAGGAGTTGGTTTCACCCTGGATATCAGGAAACTGACCATACTCCTAGGTTGATTTCCTACACGAACTATTACATTTTGACATCAATCTTTATAGGGTCCGTTTGGAAGTACTTTTCCTTTTGGTTAAAGTACTTTTAAATATAATAAAGCAATTTCAAATGTATTTTTTGTACTTTTAAGAAAAGTAAGTAACACTTTTAAGAGAAATAGTTTTGAATGTTTGCTCTCATCTTAAAATAATTACTAAAGTGTTACTTAAAACTACTTCTAACATTTTCATCTCAAACACTTAAATGCTTCTCTTAAAACCACTTCATTTTAAACCACTTCTAAGAGAAGCATATCCAAACGAGACATAATATTGAAACAACCATTGACAAAAGGGGAATCATACACTGAAAAAAATTTCTGAATTCCAATTTTAAACCACTTCTAAGGGAAGCATATCCAAACGAGACATAATATTGAAACAACCTTTGACAAAAGGGGAATCATACACCGACAAACTTTTCTGAATTCCAATATGAAAACCCATAAATTTCCAAACGGATGGAAACCCAGAAATTTCCTAACCATCTTCTAGCACTTCGTATTGACATTAAAGCATTGTATACCAAGTAGCAATATAGAAACCCATAATTTTTCCAAGCTAAGTATCGATACCTGCAAAATTTGTCTTTCCTAAGCATACAGTGAACAATATTCCTGCCCTGGAATTAGGGGAGATGACAAGTGGAAAGAAGCCTGAAGTTGGTCTTCCATCACCACGACCAGCATGAACAAATCCATCTTGAAGGTCAAGCCAGCTATCATGGATGGTTAAAGTGGCCTTAACTTCAGAGTGCAATATAACCTGCAAGTAAATTAACCAATCTGATTGCTAGTGGTTCATTGAAAAAAGAACATCATAGTTACAATGACCAAGCCGTTAACTGTTTGAGTTAATGTCTAATAACATCTAATATTAAAATTAGAGGTCATCCTTCCTAGTCTAATTGGAGTTATAAGTAGATCGAAGGTGAATGTTTGAGAATCTTATACTTATGTGTCATGCAAGCTTCGATTGTAAGAGGTGTCATCCTTCCTTAGAAAAAGGAAAAAAGAAGAGGCAGTATTATGCAAGATAGTTATCAAAACTGACAGTACATGTGTCAACATGAAAACAAGTATAATTTTTCAGAATAGATATATGATAACTGACACCATCTCTTGGAAACTTAGAATAAATACAGCATTAGTGTCTCTCTCAAGTACATAATATTAAAAGATAGTTTTACGTTGTACAACTAAGATCCTGCAAAATGTAAATGCAAGGTTGTTCGGCAAGATGAAGAGCAAAGTAGAAGTATTAACGTTTGAAAACAAGAATACTTGAAAACATTTTAAAATAATAATAATAATAAAGAATGGCAATAGGGTTCGTTCTTGATGAAGGAAAATAATGGCATCTTAAGTAGAGGATTGCAAAATATTTGAAATTCCTATTTCATCGGAAAAATCATGTAATTTTTTCCATTGGTTGCAAAGGATTTTCATCAAATATTGAAGGGTTAAAACCCAAATATAACATATAAGAGAGATAGTTAGTCTAGTTCCTAACATCTTAAGCTTTTAGGAGAATTGATACCTGACTCTTCTCTAACATGGTATCAAAATGTAAGATCTTGGGTTTGAACCTCCTCAACTCTAAAGTTTTGATAAATATTAAATAGATCTCTCTATTTCACTTCTACCATACAATTCTATCTCCACTTGATGGGCCCTTAAAATTATTTACTATCTACTTAGTCGATGAGATTCTATCTAACCCACTTGATGGGTTTCAAAACTATATACTCAATCCACAAATGAAGGCCCATCACACTCTCGTTTACCTAGCCTATAAGTGAAAGTCTAGGGAGAATGTTAAAAAATATGTGTCCATCAAGTGAAGGGGAGTGTTGAGAACTAAATATAACATATAAGAGAGATAATTAGTCTTAAAAGAACTGGTACCTGACTCTGCTCCAACACTGAACTTGACATTAAAATGATTTTCAAAACTCATAAGAGGAATACCTGAAGAAGCAGCGTACCATCATCACATTTATCTGTAATTCGTGTGCTGACGTGGAAGGGATCAGTAAAATGCACAGCTAGGGTACTGTGAATCAAACCAAGTGACCATTTAGACAACCCAACAACCAGGATAAACTGCTAAAATCTTTTGATATAATTAACAACAAAAGGTACAATGTCTGCAAGAAATTTTGGAAGAACGATAGAAAATATTGCCTGTCAAACAGCTGGTTATGTGATACTCCAAATTCAAGTTTCAGAGCTACAGTCCTCATTCCATCAACAATACTTGTTCTATCAGGAATGGCTGCCCATAAAAACAGAATGAGTTAAATACAACACAAAGTATAGATTAATATTTTAATATTAATTGACTCATTAAACACGATACAAACACGACCCAAATGAATTTAATAAGTCATATTTGGTTGAAATAATATTTTTTTTTTGTTGATTTTTTTTAACTCTGTTTTTTATCTGAGCCCATAATTCTCAATAAAAGTATCCAAGTTTTCATTTTTCTAATTTATATCAGTTATAAGTATCCTTGCATAATTTTGGAAAGATATAAAGGTTTTAGGGTTTATTACGTGAAATGTGTCAATTTAGTCCATTTAATTATGGGTGGATCAATTTAGTCCTCTAATTTATGAAAATAAAACATTTTAGTGTAAAAGGTACACTTTAGTTCTGAGACAAAAGTGCTCATTTTTAATAATTATGAAACTAAATGTACTCACTTTTTATAACAACAAAACTTATAGTATCTGACCCAAGAAAAAAGGGACTAAATTGACCCATTTCACACAAAAATGGGACCATTGCTACCCCACTCATTTTGTAAACATACCTATCAGTTGACCTTCTAATGATTCCTTTTGTTATTAAAAGCATTTAATTAGAGCATACCGCCCCTTAGTTCTTTGTTTGGTTGATTCAGTTTAGTTTCTTTGCCAAATATATCTGTTTTACTGATTATAAGTTCAGAAGCACATGTCAAATTGGATTTTTGATATTTTTAGTACTATGTTGACAAATAAACAGTATAGCTCTTCTGAATAGACAAGCAAACTGAATTGGGGTTTTGACTAAAAATAACTTAACTGTACTTGCATTCACGGTTTCCTTCTCACCAAGCTTAACATTGTCGTAAACTTATATGTTGTCATACTCAATCCTTGTCGTTTTCAGTTTTCTTTTCAAAATTCCAACCTGATAAAAATCATATTGCCTACTTCCTTGATTTGTGGTCACCAACACTAGAAACTAATATAGTACTGTTCTCATCATTCTTCTATGAGCTTTTAATTTACTGTGAATTTTTATTATATAAACAATCCTGTATTCGTAGCATTAATAGAAAAATATGTTTTTATTGGCAGTTGTGTGCTTTTCTTTGTTCTATATAAGAGTTGAGCATTATGAACAAAATATAAGCGAGATCTAGTATTGTCAATCAAGTTTGTTGTTTTACTTGAAAATCTATCTTATATGCAAAACAGATGAAAAGTCATAAAGAAATCTAATGAAGTTAATAAATGTATTAAATTTGCAACTTTTTACTTGACTATCAGACAGCTTAATAACAAAATCAGACAAGTTAACTCAAACTTGATCGTTATTTCTGCATTTAGAATAAAACAATTAAATTATGATCCATATAATCAGACCGTGGACAAGTAAATTCAGAGTCAAAAGGGAAAAGTATAAAAATATCGATGTCCACGATGAACATTCAAAATAGAGGAAAAAATATAGAATTGTATTTAGCATCTAATCATAAACCTAAGTAGGCATTCATTTAATGAAGCAAAATGTTCTGTATATATGAACTGAAAATAACACTTGATATCAATTTAAGAAATTCTGGCACGATTAATCAAAAATACAATAAATAGAGCAACCAAATCAAAATGAAATAACAGAAGGGTAGACAAACAGCTCAAAATGAAATAACAGAAGGGTAGACAAACAGCTCAAAATGAAATCAATGCCTCAGGTATTCCAAGCAAATCAAAATGAACATTAAACAAACCTTTCTAATCTTGTGTAGCAACTCTTTCAATCTCTAATTATCATGCATAGAACAAAGCTTTATTTGTTATAATGTCGTTTTAAAATAATTCCATTCTTTGAGTCTCAAGTAATGTTTTTAAGATTGTGTTCAATCCTTACAGTAGGATAAAAAGGTTTGTTTTAAAAGCTTGCAGTAGAGACTCAAATAATGGAATTATTTTAAAACCAAATAATCAAAAATAAAGTCTTGTTCTGTGCATGATAATTAGAGACTGAAAGAGTTGTTACTCAAGATTAGAAAGGTTAATTTGATGCTCATTTTGCTTTGCTTGGAATACCTGAGGCATTGATTTCATTTTGATCTACTTGTCTACCCTTAAGTTATTTCATTTTGATATGGTTGTTCTGTCTATTGTATTTCTGATTAATCATGCCAGAATTTCTTAAATTAATATCCAAGTGTTATTTTAAGTTCATATATAATGAATGCCTTTACACTTGGGTCTATGATTAGATGCTAAATACTATTATATAATTTTTCCTCTATTTTGAATGTTCATTATGGTCATCAATATTTTTATACCTTTCCCGTTTGACTCTGAATGTACTTGTCTGCTGTCTGATTATATTTAATTCAATTGTTTTATGCTGAAAGCAGAAATAACGATCACGTCTGAGTTAATCTGTCTGATATTTGTTATTAAGTTGTCTGCTGTCTGATAGCCAAGTAATAAGTAAGTAGCTATTAAGTAGCAAATTTAATATATTTATTAACTGGTTAGATTTCTTTATAACTTTTCATCTGTTTTGCATATAAGATAGATTTTCAAGTAAAACAACAGGCATGATCCACAATACTAGATCTCACTTATATTTTGTTCATAATGCTCAACTCTTATATAGAACAAAGAAAAACACACAACTGCCAAATTGTGCCAACAAGCAGTTTCGTACAATATACTTATAAATTATGGAAAGGAAACTACATACATGTATGTATGTAGATATATATATATATATATATATATATATGCTTTATTAACTCTACCTGAAGAAGATCCTCTTGCCAGCTTGTCACTGATAGCACAAACTGGAAACCACAGTGTGGATGTAATATTGCTAGCCCAATCTGGAAACTCCATTTTACCATCATGGAGACTCAGCTGCTCCAAATGTTTAGTAGCATTCACGGGGCTATTTTTCAGAGCATCATCTTTATTAGTAATGTCAGATGAACTTTTTGATAAATCTGGGCAACTCTCCATCTCAATAGCATGCGACTCTTCAATTCTGAGACCCGGACCAGTATCAATATGCAATACAGCACCCTTGAGCGAGTAGTTAATGGGCCTTACTGTAACTCCAACCCACTGAGTTTCATTTATAAGCAAAGCAGATGAAATAGCTGCTGCAAGATCAACCAGAGGTCTTGGTTTGAAAACCTAAGAAACAAGAGGGTAGTCAGATGCTGGAACAGCATGTAAGTTTCTGTCAGAAACAAATTTAGAGGCAACCTTTTTCCTCACATCTCATAGTGCTTTGGGTTAAATTGCTTGACATCTTAAATGAGAATAAAAACATGAAGCTAATGATCTATTTATATACATAAATTGACTGTACCTTAAGAATAGGTCTAGTAGGCTTTTCATAACTCATAAAGTCATCAGTGTCTGCAGGACCACCCTTGGAAAAGCTATGAGACCTGAACCCCAAGTGCCCAATCTGCCCAGTAAGAACCCCCAACACATAGGAACCCGGTTTTTGAGGTGGTAGATCAAAGGTAATAGTATTACGATCAGGCTTTAGTACAATTGCAGTAGAGCTCCTTAGGTCCTGAAAAATCAGATTAAATTTTAATGCTTGTATGACCAACTAATTTCAGAGATCATTGTGAGATATGTCTAAAATTAAATGCAAAAGCAGATACCTTCACACCCTCATCAGCATTAAATGTAGCCATCAGTGTAAGACTGAGCGAGTCGAGAGTTATATCATCAGGAAAGCCACTCCAGACAGTTACGGATAGAGTACCGGGGTCACCATCACATAATTCTAATGGGGACCCGGGATTGCCAGAAAATGTAATTAATAATGATACATCTAGAGGCACAGGTTGCTTCATTTCACTGTGTGCAAGTCGAACAACCTCTGACTGAAAAGCTTCACGTTCCTTAGTCAAGAACAAGCCTTTATCTAGAGAAAGCAATCTTACGCAAGATGCTAGATAGCCAGCTTGATCATTAAGTATCTTTTGACACTCTGCCAAACTAGGCAGAACATCAGCTAATAAATCTTGCCATCCTTCACCTGAATAGAGGGCACAAACCTTCTCATATGACTTTGCAGCTAGGTCAAAGTTTCCATGCTTGAAGCAGGCAACTGCTATTTCTCCATCAAGAACAACTCCATGTCTTTTCCACCAGGAGCGATGATAATTTTCAGCAGCCCCTTTTGTTAGTTCCAAATATTTTTTCTGCCAAAACCATGATATGAAATTAAGCAGAGAAACTAAACGCATGTGCAATAGGTATGCTGGTTGGAAAGGAAGTGGAGAGAATTATATGCACTAGTTAATTGTAACTGCATACAAGTATGAAGGATGCAATCAAAATTGCCAGGACCTCTGTAAGAATAAAATGAAAACTACATAATATGGATATTCTCAGTCAAGTATATAACTGCTTGAGCAGCCTCATATAGATACCTCAAACTCTTCAAGAGATGAGAAAAAACTCCAAAGCTTGGTATTAGATATTGTACTTCGCAAAGCATGCTCAGCAGCAACATAAATCTCTGCAAGTCTCATAGGTCGACTAATCGAGATATCAATATTCATTGGCGAGGAATTAGTACGAGACATATTACTTGAATGTACTTTTTGTAAAGGGGATGCCCTTGAGGCTGCATCTAATTTCAATCTGTCAATGCATAAGGCAGGAGCATTACAACTTAAAAAATCTTCAGTAAAATCTAAAAAAGTATCGATGCATTTCCAGGAAAATGCTGAAAATGTATGGACTTCAGTTGCTTAGTTTTCATTACCCATCAGTGAAACTCGGACCACCATCCAACACTTCAGATATATTTCCAGCTGAAAGAGAAGCTCTTCGCCGATTAGCCTCACGCAGAAGCACAGAAGGCTCAAGAGGCAATTGCTTCTTCTGAATACCAAAGTGCTTCACAGCAGGAGCTGCTTGGAGAATTATCTACAACGAGATTATCAAACAAAAAAAAATAAAATAAAGCCCAGTAATGATATTTTGATATGTAAACCAAGGTACAATAGCAAATTACAAGAAACAGGAAATAAAAATCAAACAGTTCAATAAGCAATGTGAGACATAATAGGAGGAGCTGGATTGTTGGAAAATAGGTAGGAAGAAAAGAAACAGAAATTAAGAATGAAGAGAGATAAGCAACTTCTAGTACAAGTGTAAATTTTCAGAATCACTCCCAGTACCTTGGGGCGTGTTTGGTATAAAATAGCAATAGGATAGGACTAAAATTACCCAGTCAGGTGTTGGCATGATTAGGACAAGATAACAAATAATGCGGGTACAACTACTAACAGCTTTAAATAAACTCACTCAGGAGGGGTGGGTTTATACCAGATGGCTTTTTGTCTTAATAAAATAAACCTTGTTTATTACTATTTTATTTTCTTCTTCTTTTTCCTTCGTTTTTTCTCCGACTTCTTAATACAAAGTTGCGTTATATGTTACGGTTTAGTTTGGTCTAATTCAATCTGGCATGCTAAACACACCTTTAGCAACTAGGCCCTTAGCATCACACCCTAGGCTTGTGTTGCATCTCACAAATCTTGAGAAATAGTTGTTAGCTAAATGCGGTGAACTTCCGTTCATCATGCTCAAAATATACAGATATTTAATAGAGTAAATATCACAAACATCCCCAAGGTATGTACAAATACCAAAGAGGTCCTAATAATTTGTCTTTGTATCTCACAACTACTCGAGGTATCATATTATCTCATAAAAGTCCTAATTTTGGCAAGCTCCTATCAGAAAAGAATAAAATAAAGAAAAATAATTTAATGACATATATCAAACAAAAGAATAAAGCAGAATTTTAAATAAAAGTACATCTTTGATAAAAATAAAACGGTATTTAATAAATGGATATAAAAGTACAAAGAAAATAGAAGAAATAAATAATAAACAATCAAAATAAAACAAAAATTTTAAGAATGTTCTTTCATAAAAAAAATAACAATCAAACAATAAGAAAAAACACAATTTTCTTAAAAAAAAATTCATTTTTAGAACTACAGTACAAAATTCTATTAAATTATTGAAGAAAATAAATTTTTAGAAGTAACAACCTAAAGAGGGTAATATGAATAATCTCAAAGAAACATAAAGCAGTAGAAAAAATCCCAAGCCAATATCATCACCTACTTAAGAGCAAAACAATGAGAATAAGGGAGCTATGGGCAAATAATTTCAACATGATTTTGATAAAATGGGAAAGATTAATTGAAGAAAGACAAAGTAGAGTTATGAGAATGATAAAGAGAGTAATACTTGGTGGGGGAAGGTGAGGGTGTGGGGTGATGGAATGGACTTTAGTGACCTCTTTGCTAACTGAGAAAACCTTGTTATATATATTTACCCATATTTAATACATGGGCCAGAAAGGTGCAGGAATCAAGAGATACATGAACCAATATAAATAATCTTAAAATTCCCCTAAATTTAAGAACACGCAATATTAAATGAAAACTAAGCATCTCATCTCAGCTAGTATTTGGACTTGGGTTTTACTCTTTCAGAGTCATCTAATCCCATCTAAATCCACTGATAACATTGCACCCGAAATGAGTTTGTTACACCTGCTCCATTCTACCATCCATAGTACAAGACTTGAACATAAGGGGAGATTTAGAAAAATCAAAAAGGATGATTGTTTATTCATAGAGGCCGAAATCAAAGAACATAAAGAACTTCACACTAGAGGCACTAAGAGAATCAGAATCAGTAATAAATCCAACTCTACATGAATCCACCTTAATAATAAGTAATCTCAAGTCATCAAAAACTTTTGAGTTATGTATTGCACTTAAAAAACCAACCCGATCGTGTACGCTTAATCTCATATCTAGATTTGTCTCATATAATACTATATCTCCTAAGTTTTATGTTTTTACCATTAATCTTGATAAAATATAGATTCTAAGATATATTCATGAGGCCCTTAAAATTCCAAAATGAAGAGACGTTATTATAAAAGTAATAAGGGAATAGAAAAAAACGGAACTTAGAATATGATGAAACTATCAAAAGAAAAGGTACTAGTTGGCCATATGTAAGTTTTTACATTAAAATACAAGACAGATGGAACAATACAATAGAACAGTACAAGGCCCATTTAGTTGCAAAAAGGTTTACACAAAACCTATGGAATTGACTATACTGTAATCTTTGCACTTAAAGCGAAACTAAATACAATGAAGGTTTTGTCACTAGCAACGAATTTGGATTGGCTGGATTGGCCTCTCCAACCACTACACATTAGAAATGTGTTTTTAAATACAGAATTAGAAGAAGTTTACATAACTATGCTACCAAGATTATGCAAAGAAGGTGAAAATGTGGTGTGTAAATTGAAGAAATCAATGTATGATCTCAAACAATCACCTAGAACATGGCTCGTTAGATTTGCAAAAGTGATGAAGAAACAAGGATTCCAACAAGGATAATCAGATCACACAATGTTCTTTCGATACACTAAAAATGGGAGAAAAGCAATCTTGATAGTCTATGTTGATGAAATAATCTAGACTAAGAAAACTTGGAGGAAATGAAGAGACTAAAAGAAAACTTGGCGACAAAACCTAGGACATATGCTATAGTTTTTAGGAATGGAGGTGGCAACTTCAAAAGGAGGAATAAGTGTCTCTACTTTTGTTCTCGATCTTCTCACTAAGACTAGAATGCTTAAGTATAAACCAAGAGACACTCCAATCGAGATCGAAAAATTTAGAAAAGCTAGAAGAGCTTGTGGAGAGAGACAAGTACCAAAGATTAGTGAAAAAATTGATTTATCTATCCTACACCATAATGACATTACATTTGTAGTTAGTGTGATGAGCCAAAACATGCATTTCCAAAGAAAACTCATTTTGAAGTTGTTTATCTATTACCGAACAGAAGTTTGTACTTTAAGAAAAATGAAAACAAAAGAATAGAAGCCTTTATTGACAATGACTGTGCTGGGTCAGTAGAAGACAGAAGATCCACTATTGAATATTGTATCTTTATATTAGGGAATTTAGTGACTTAGAGTAAGAAGCAAGATGTGGTGATCGGAAGCAAAGCTGAATTTAGGTTTGTGGAACAAGGACTATATAAGATATTATGGCTGAAAAAACTCTTAAATGAACTCCAAGTTAGAGTAAAATCTCTAGTCAAGCTTCACTACGATAACAAAGTAGCCATCAATATTTCCTTTATTTCAATTCAATGTGACAGAACCAAAGATGTGAAAGTGGATAGACACTTCATCAAAAGAAAATTGAAAATAAGACTATTTAAATGACTTATGTTCAAACTAAAACTGCAGCTGATGAATTGTCATTTAATTCAAGTAGACCAGGAATTCTACAACTTATCATCCTCAGTGGACAGGAAAGAGTTCAGCAAAATAAATCAAGAAAAGTAACGACAAATAGTAATTCCTTCATATTCATTAAAATGTGACCATACTCATTTCTCTATAAACTAGAGGAACATACCTTCCCTTTCTCTAAAACCTCAGATGAAGCATCTGGTGGAACTGTTGGCCAAACTGCTGGCTTGGGCCATGGCAGCATGCTGAGCAAAGCACTGTTAAAATTTCAACGGAAGATTTTGAGGGTATGATAAGTAGAAGAATCAACAAAACACGGTATCTATACCCATTTGGAAAACAGGAATATAAAATCTCAATAACAAAACCATGGTTGCTACTAAAAAACTATGACAGCCAAACTAAAAGGACTATAGTCAAAGATTCAATTCATACCTGTTAGCAGGGCTTCTTTCTATATTTGTACCATATCCAATTAAATATGCAAGCCTCATGAACTGCCAAAACCATAAAACATTATAGATTCTTTCATTGCAGCAAAAACTTGAACAGAGAAATAACACAATTAAATTCAGTAAAAAGCCACTGTCTTAAAAATCATGTCCCTAATCCAGCTCGTTTGCGAATACAAAAACAAATACAGTACGCAATTTACATTGCAATTTCTTGAAGATGTTTTGTCATGAATGAACTTGAAAGCATCATTACCTTAACCCTGCATAGTGAATAAAGGTCACCCTGAAGGCGGTAGAAGTCCTTTTCTATGTCAGTTGCAACAAGTCCCTCACTATAATGTGAAGCAGTTGCATTAATCAAATCCATGCAAGCAGTTATCACCCAAACTTCACGCATGCAAAAAGGTAGAATACTCTGAAAGCAGGTCCAAAAAGATAGAATGGCAACGGTGCAGTTAAGAGATCGACAGAGAAAGAGAAATCAAAAAATTGGAATTGATCATATTAACCTGGATCTCAACATTATTAATGATATTATATCTGTGATATGCTTGCATAAAATAAAAATTCTGTACCTCATGCAAAGTCAATTCCTTTGCAAAGCTTAAAATGAAAGAGTAACCCCTTGAGGCAACCTCAAATGGGCGTTTCAGCTCAAATAAAAGCTGCAATGAAACATAAATCTATAATTAAAAAAAAACCAACATAGTCTTGGTAAATTGGATTGGCAACCAATTTCCTGCCTGAATGAAAAAATTGTTTTAACTGATGAAATGTCGACATATTAATTGAAGCACATGAAGGGGAATTTACTGCATAAAATCCGAACTGCTCTATCTGTTTCTCTCTTTCCTTCTCTCTCTCCCCCTCTCCAGTGTTACTGACTTGTTATCAATATTACCAAGAAGCTGATATGAGTGTTACTGACTTGTTATCAATATTACCAAGAAGCTGATATGAGTGTTACTGACTTGTTATCATTATTGCCAAGAAGCTGATATGAGTGTGACTGACTTGTTATCAATATTACCAAGAAGCTGATATGAGTGTGAGAGAGAAAGAAAGAGAGACTTTCCTGAATGGTTACAGGCTCTCTTTTTTATGTGGCATAATAATATTCATATTCCATTGCCTAAGTATAAATATTCATACTTGTAAAGACTATGAGTGTGGTTATTTTCGTAAACAAAATATTTGCCTGTAAATTTGTTTTTAAGCCTACTATTAAGTCTATCAAGAAAGGCCGAACAAATACTTGAATTTTAAATAATCGTACTTCAAGTATATCTTTTATAACTATGATATATAGGATTGCATTTATACATTTAATAATACATGTTCATAAATCTAAAATTATTTTTGGTGCTTAAATATTTTTTTATGTGTCTTAATATTTTTAAGATGCGATTTAAAAATATTTTTTTATTAAGACTTTGAATAAGCCTTGAATAATGAAGCCCAAAATATTCTAATCCTAATGCTAATAAGTTATGTTTATCACTTATATATGTATATTCTCGGGGGGACGAAAAGCTATGCCCAAAATATTCTAATCCTAATGCTAATAAGTTATGTTTATCACTTATATATGTACATAATGTTAGGGTTAAAAGGATGTGTTGATATAATTTGAGTGAAAAAAAACCTGTCGAACTGTCAAAAGAAAAAAAGGGCAACCAGAGTTGGAAAATCCGAGAGATAGAAAGTCTTCACCATCACCGGCCATTAAGTCTTAGTGAAAATGTCAAATGCCTCTTAATTAATATTAAAGAATCATATCGACTTCATATAAATAAAGGCATCCATACTTTAATATTTGTTTCCATGAGAATCTTTGTTTCAGCCCACATTATTGTTTTCAATTGCATGTTGTCATCTCCCCAACCACCGTTCACAAAAAATAAAGTTTAATATTTTATCGATGGTTAATATCATATAAGGGATTCAAGTTCTGACCTACGACCAATTTTTATTGCAGTTTATGAAAGGTAGGCAAAGGTGATAAATTAATTTATGGTATTTCATTATCTTTATTTTCATAATTCATAGTCAAGTTGGTTCCTATTTTTCATCTTTATATAGCTTCTTCTTGATTAGATTTTTATATGTTTGAATTAAATAATTTTAAGTGTGATCATGATTATTTGATTTGATTATTAAATTTTAAAGAAACTATTTTTATTGAATTTGTACTTAATCTTTTTGCTCTAGAATTTTCTAGTTGATTTGATTTAAATGACATATATTTTGAATCATCTAGTTAGGATTATTCATTGTTAAATTCGTTCTAGAACACACACACAGGCACTTGTGTTTTTTGTGCTAATCATTTTACAGTTAATTCGGGAACGTATCTAATTAACGGAAAGTTTATTGAAACGTTGGTCTAGAAACCGCTCACGCTATCATTAGAAATTGTGAAAATAGAGCAGGGACTCGTAAGTAAAGTATATTGGGGTAATATCCTAGGGAGGGCAGCGTAAGACGGAGTTTGTACTTGAACATTTGATTTTCATAGTGGAGAATTGGGTGATCCAGTGGATCGGTGGTTTTCCTCTTAGGTCATGGTTGTGGCCTAGGTTGTTACCACCTAAAAATATTGCCTGGCCGTTTTGTTTAGGTTATTAAATTATAAATTTGTAAAAATTAAAAATAACCTATTCACCCCCTTCTAGGTTAATTAGTTTCATATCTTGTAAACTTTCAATATTGTTGATGCAAATATAGAATTAGATATGAGTATTTTCACCTAAAGTAGACTGTTACTGTTGATCTCTACTTAAACAAGGACATTTAGATGCTAAAACCACCCGTTCTATTAAAAGACAAAAAAGGAACCTGGCATCCTTTAGAAGCTTGAAAAACATTAGGGTATTTGTTCACCTATGTCCCCACACTATAACATTTCAGAACTAATATCCCATTGCATCACAATTTTTTATTTCACTTAAACGCCTTATTCCTTAAAAAGGTTAAGTTATGACACTCTGCACCCTTTAATATAGTTTTACTATAAAAGAACACTTCTCGGTAGTATCATCATATAGTGATTGCCAACTATTGCATTTCGCCCCCAAATATTGTACCTTTTTCACACTTGTACCCCAAACTTTTTTGTCCTTTTACTAAACGAAGGTAACTTTAATATTGTCCATTGTTGCTAAAAAGTAATAGTTCAGGGCATGAAGCTCCCAATTAAATTTGAAAAGGTTTGAGTTTTGAAGACATTGGTGAAAAATAAAGATGTCAAATGTGTTGGACTGGCTCAGTTAATCTTAAATTAACTTAAATGAACTGTAGCTTAATTCAGCTCATTTAATTTTTACATGAATTGAATAGAGCTGAGCTGCACAACTCATTTAAATTATTTTATTATTATCCGAAATTTTTTACATAAAATCAGAACTTCATTCAATTCAAATATAAAACCACTAATACTGATGATACAAATGTAAGTCCACGATATTAATTCCTAAATCATCATCAGTATGATTTTCTTATAATATATATATATATATATATAATTAATAATAATTTTTTTCTTTCATTGTAATGGGTAAACTCCCTTCATATTCATTTTGGGATAATCAGATTAAACTAAATAATTTAAAAACATGATATATAGTTACCCCTAAATTAAAAATATATATAAAATAAATTGTTTTTATTACCTAATAAAAAAATGTAACTAGCTATAGTTTAGTTCATTTTCACATAAAATAATGTTAACAACTTATACAAGATGCAAATCGAACTTAAATTACTGTAAAAAAAAAGATTCAGCCAAAGAAATCTATTCAACCAAAAATTTGTCAAAACTAATGAGCTGCTTATTTAAGCTCACGAAGGAGAGAGGTAGAGAGAGAAAAAGCAAAGAGGAGGGAGAGATAAAGAGCAGAGAGGGAGGGAGAGAGAAAGAGCAGGGAGGTAGGGAGAGAAAAAAGAGAGAGAGAGAAAGGAGGGGCTGCTGTTATTCAATTCATTCTTACACCGACTGGAAAGTAATTGAAACTTAACCATAATTCCTCATGTAATATAACTAATAAAGCACACAGAGAAAACTATTTCAGCAGCACTATTATTAATTATTAGCTGATATGACATAAGGAATAGAATTAGCGCTTAGTTTTACACACCTTGGCTTGACAGGCAAAGAGATACTGTCTAAATTCAAATTCCCTAAATGAATCATCTTGAACAATCTGTGACAGTGGCTTTTTCCTAGGATTCAATAAAGCTGCTTGATCATCACTGAGATCAACCCCTCCAAATTCCTTCTGTTTTCCATTTAAATTAACTGCATGACATGAGAATGCATCCTATGAAGATAATATATTGATTACAGTGGATAGATGATCATAAATAATGAAATTCATCAAAAACAAAAAAATTAGGAAAAGAGTGCAGCAGTTGTGCTCTGATCTTTAATAAGAAGAAAAAAAGAAGAATTGTTTCTTATAAGAAAGAAAGAGAGAGGAGTTGCATAATAACCAAGACAATAATTTATCGTAATTAAATTCTTACAAAATAATTCTAAACAAAAATCTGTGGATGAACTTAATTGACAACAGGAGATGAATCATTGACATTAATGACAATGAAATAATTGAGCTTTTCCTATCAAAAAAGGCAATGAAATAATTTATCTTGGTCGTATTAGAAGTGGCATAGAATGCAAACTTAGAAGGATAAAACCTATTATGATTAGTTTTAGTACTAAAAACTAATCACATTAGCAAAATGTAACAAAAAAAGTAAAATTAGACACAATAGTCAAACAAAACTCATTTAGGATGATGTTCACTCTTATGATGGCAACACTATAAGTGCAGGGCTCAGAACTTGTATATTTCAAGCAAAAACTGATCAGCAGGACAAGACGTGAAATACATACCTGTTTCCAAATAGCAAAGCTCTAGTTCATCATATTCACGTAAAGCATCTTCATTAAGTTGGGCCATCTCAAATATAAAAGCCAAGCTTTCCTGCAACAGAGGCTAGTGTCTCAAAACTCCATCTAGAATAGAGAAAGAAGGAAATCATAAAAATTTGGGTGTACCACATGATAAAGAGACATAAGTCCTACTTATGTGATGTGGCATTAAGCAAAGAAGAATAGAGTGGAAGAGAAGAAGATGAGGCATTAGGAAGGAGAGAGAACAATAGAGAGATAAACCGAGTTGATTCAACTTTCATAAGCCAAGTCTGCCTATTACAAAGCAAATAATTTATTTATAAGCAACAGAGGAAAGCCTAATATACGAGTGAGCTCAAACACGAAAATAAACAACAATTAACAAAAAAGCCTAAAAATATCACAAATTTGAAAACAACATAAATATTACTATCCCTCTTTGCATTGTGCTCCCGAACTCGGCTATGGCAAGAAGACCAAAACAAAAAGAATTTGTGAGCAGCCACCATCAAAGTCCATTCCCTTTCATTAAAGCCCACAACAGGAGAACATAAATAACCTTCAAGGACAAGATTTTTCTTAGGTGGTGGAGCTTTGGACTTGCTTCCAAGAGATAGGGTTTAGGAAAATGGAAAGCTGTGTGACTCTTGGCATGACAAGTGTGGCACTGAAATGGGACCCACATGAGGAAAAACAGGCTCCTTTGGGTTGGAGGAACCGGTATTGGACAAGTTGAAACTTTCGGATGCATTAAGGTAGGGGCCACGAGGATGCGGAAACAAGGTTTGGAATATAAGAACTTCCCAACCTCCAGGGCTTTGTGGAAGCTTTTTTTATAGATGACAGAAAGTGCATTGTAATTTCCCTCTTAAGATCAGGCTTTACACCATTAAGAAGCCTGGTAAATGGTAATGGTTACCCAAGATTCTTCCCAAAGGTCACAATGAAGCGTTCACTCCTCAAAACAGCGAGACATGTACTCCTTAACACTAAAAATGACTTCTTTCAATTCTCAAATTAAGCATTTCATCCATTGATTGGCTCTTACGGTAGACAGGCAAATACTTTTCTTTTAGTTTATGCTTCATCTTAGTCCAAAGTGTAATGAGAGAAATACTTGAATACTCATACTGGCATTAGTTATAGTGCCAATAAAGTTTAGCATGACCTACTAACTTCATCTTAGCAATCCTAATTTTTGGCCTAATTCTTCTTCTAACTAATGCCAATAAAGTTTAGCATGACCTACTAACTTCATCTTAGCAATGTAAAAACACTGAGCATCATGCTACTAACTTCATCTTAGCAATGTAAAAACACTGAGCATCATGCTACTAACTTCATCTTAGCAATGTAAAAACACTGAGCATCATGCTACTGACTTCATCTTAGCAATGTAAGAACACTGAGCATATGCTACTAACTTCATCTTAGCAATGTAAACACACTGAGCATCATACATTCCATAGAAATAAAAAATAAAAAGTACAAAGTACAAAGGGAAAGATAAAATGAAAGAGATAATAAAGCACAGAGAATAAGTAAGCCACATAAACAATTCCTAAAGAAGCTCTATAAAAAAAATTGAAAAGAAGAGCAACCAAAAAAAGAACTGAAACTTTATAATCAACAGTTCAGCAATAAGGGAACTACTCTTTGCAGCAAGCGATCTCTGAAGCAGATATTTTGTTTCCAGATATTGAGAGAAAGGAAGAACCTTTAGAATAAAAAAATTGCAGAAGTTCCAAACTGGCATGAATCTCTGTTCACTGAGCTTTCGAATCTCATCCTCATAAAACTGTATGCGCCTATCCAGTGTATTTCTTACAGACTCTACGATCTTGGATTCAAAGTCTTCCCAAAAATTAGCTTCAGGGCAATGCATATCAAACTTGCAACACCTAAAAAATGTATATTAAACCATTATATGATTTAAAATATACTTCAAATTTTGATTTATATGTTATTAATTTCTGATACCCAATAAAACATTTAATTAAAAGGTTATGTTGTATATGCATATGTATGTTTTTTTTGTAATTAATGCAAATTATATAATAGTATAAATTCCAAAAATAAAATATAACATAATTGGGAAAAGGAGGCCCACTGAGTAATCCGGTTATACTATAAAATGTGCATGTTAGAGAATACCCAAAAGTAAAGAGATTAAAAGGAACAAATCTACCTTTCTCTCTTTTTGGTGTTAAAATCAACTTCAAGTCTTGCAAATACTTTTTTTGCCATTTTGGTGGCTTGATCATTACTAGAATGAGCCTTAGAGACATAAACAATAAACCATTCACGCTCGTCATTTTGGGTAATTAATTTCAAACGAGGTTTAAGGATGGTCTTGAACTCGTCGAGATCCTGTTTAAGTATTGAACAATCATGTCAGTGGAACAATAATCAAGCTATAGGAGGACCAATCCACATCTGAGATACTAAGCATATCGGATTTCACGGAAAAATTTAAAGCAACAAAAAAGATTTCAGGAGAAACTCTAACTATGCAATGAAGCTCAATGTTTTCCCTTCAGATGTTGTACATTTGTTTTCCAAATAGAAACTTCCATTTCAAATTAAATATTGGAATACCATTATCCATGTATCCCTGCCCAGATCAGGTCAACATAGGAATATCTGGATATTGGTGCACCTGTATGATAAATGGTGTATGTAGTAGGTTCATTACATATATATAATACATCACCTGTGTTTGCCTACATGGCCTTACAATTCTAATTATGTTCCACATAGCAATTGAGAATTCACCATACTTACAGGATCTATCTAAAAAAACTTGCAGAATAATAATGATCAGCATGAACGTTGTATCTATCCTCCCCTACTCACTTTAGTGATGCAGATTGTAATAGGATTGTTAAAGCCCTCGTCAATTAAAGGGGTTTAAATCAGCATACACATCCCCACGTCCTTGCAGATATGATAAAGACAGTATAATAGCTCAATGATATGAAATTAGCAGGTAAAACAATGTTAAAGCCAGCAAGGTAAGCAAAGGAAATGACAACTTACCTCACAAGTAACAAGAATCACAGTTGCATATGGCTCCCGAAACCAGAATAACAGTTGCTCCTGCGGAAACCGGCTACGAAGTCTGGAATCGGTAGTTAATATGAATTCAGCTGGAAAATTTTCCACAACCACAGGATTACGGGTCTTGTTATTCAAAGTAGCTCCTTTCAGTGGCAAACGCTTCTCAAATGCATTCTTGACAACAGGCCATAAATCACTCACGTCTTCAACTGCATGATAAAAAGGTAAATTATTATACATGTATACATAGTGAGAAGGAAAATAACAGTCACGGCAATAAGACAAACTCGTAACAAATATTCTTCCATCCATCTTTTAAATAGACTGCCACGAATGACCATGCTATCCGATATAAAACTTATTAATATTATTATATTGAAACAATAAGCGGTGAAATTAATACTTAGTCTATGAGCTTTGAGTGGATTTATATTCCATGTGAACATAAGCAAAATATCAGAACGGGAGACCTATAACTACTAAACGAAGCTTCAATCTCATCAAAATTTGTGAACTGGTAAGCAAATGCCTATAGAATCTAAGTTCTTTAGCTAGTTGAGAATCACATAAACAGAAAAAAATACATAGAAAGTTTGGTTGGAAGCCCATAGCATAAAGTTCGATGGAACAAGTTAACCATGGGCGGTAGAAAAGGGCATGGTTTTCAACACTTTCATTGAAACGACTAGACTATTCAATAAGAATATTATTCCTATAGTAGCTGCAAGTGCAATAGCGAAAAGCTCCATAGTTCAAAACCACTGTTCACTTTTATACTGATTCTTGAAAAAGACATATTCTGCCACATTGTTCTGAAGTCAAGCATGGAAATAAAATGCAAACCCACCCCACTTCAACCCGCTCTTCTTCCTTTCCCTACACCTTCTTCCTTTCTAGCAGTGGAGCCTTAGCCCCTTAAACACAGATCTCTCTTCCACCAGAGGCAAAGTTCCTCTCTGGTGGAGTTTTTTGCTTTGTTTTTTGCTTCCTTTTGTTTTTAGAATTATTTTCTCCATGCTGATAGAGCTTCACTAGTGGATAGAGTTTTTCTTATTTTTCTTTTTCCTTCATTTTGTTTTTATATCCTTTTCTTTGTGTTTAAAGAAGCTTCTTCTCTGTTCAGTTCTTAAAAAATTATTCTCTTTTCATATCTCAGTTTCATTACAAAGTTCTTCTCCACAGGAGATCGCTTTTTTGTTGTACCTCTAGTTAGGATTTTCTGCGCCATTTGGGGCTTAAAGTTTGTGCGAGCATTGGCTTGTTTGTTCAATCAGCATCTCCTTTTGTAGTGGGCTACAACTTCTGTGAAGTGCTCAAAAAGATGTTGAGTATGACTCCCTCTCTCACAACTGCTGTATAATGGAGGTTTTTATCATTCCCTTCACTGTCTATGTTGATATTGGTGGCCCTACATTTATGAACTATGACATTAATCTGTGCGTTTGTACTAAAGTATGTTATTATTCCCTTCGTAGTGTATGTGATTTCAGGTGTTGTATTATTAGA
This sequence comes from Hippophae rhamnoides, assembly GCA_033030585.1. Classification (NCBI taxonomy): domain Eukaryota; kingdom Viridiplantae; phylum Streptophyta; class Magnoliopsida; order Rosales; family Elaeagnaceae; genus Hippophae; species Hippophae rhamnoides. The sequence continues at coordinate 11,649,322 of CM065430.1, forward strand.
GTTCACATCCCTGGTTGTCCAGAGTACTTCCTCTTTGACTTTTCAATCTAATGTCTAGTTGATTTGATGAAATCTTTTTAGTTCTAGTAAAAAAAGGGGAAACAATGCTTCTTTTTACAAAAGTATCACATTATTCCCAAATTCAGAAAGCAACCACCAAATAGCCATTAATATCCTCTATTTCCTTTGAAACAGCAGACAGAGCATTATAATAACAACAATTTCGCAGCAATCGAGTAAATTTATTTACTTAATTTTCCTTATGTACGACATTAGTTTATCATCTAAAACAAAGAGCATCCAGACGAAAGATCCAAATGCATTGACATAAGTTGCTCCGATTGCAAAATCACCATAACAAAATTAAGCCGAATATCCAAAAACCCAACCATTATAACACATTAAAGTAAAAGGAAAATCACAGAAATGCGGTTTACCAGCAATGACGACGTGATCACAAGAATTCTTGATCGTTTGGAACTGAGCTAAATAATTCGCCATGTTCGATTACGATCGATACCAACCATATGCAAATTGAGCTATGCAAATAGATCCATAAATACGAACATATAGTATTAGAAAGCGAGAGAGTTTGTTCGAAGTGGGAATTGACTTTGGTTAACAGTGTGTGTGCTATTGAACCAACTCTCCAGTAAATGTAATGCTCTCACTCGACTCTCTCTCGGGTTTGTGATTTAATTGATTGCGCAATGGCTCGGGTATCTTGTGTTTCGCGTCCTTATCACGCTTCGTCATTGGAAGCTCATATTGACCGCTAGATCACCAGTCTTTCTCTTTTATCCCTCTTTAACCTGGCTGGACCAAACGATGTGTTTGGTTTTAGGCGTATGCTATCCACAATATCCACGATAGATGCTTACATATTTACATTTATAATAACTAGATTTATAACCCATGCATAACTACATGAAATATAATTATAAATGCATTATTAAAATTATTTATTTTTAAAAAAATTATTTAAATTAACATATAATTTATTAGATAATATATTTAACTTTTATATTATATTTTGTATTAATATGGTTTAAAATATTAATATTATTTTTAAAAATAAATAATATTTTATTATTTAAATTTAAAAGTATATAATAATGTTAATTGTAAAATAAAAATTAATATTTATTAATGTATAAAAAGGAAGCCATAAAATAATTAATGAATAATAAAAATAAGAAATAAGAAAATATAAGTATATTTTGATATTTATTAGTATATTAAAAATAAAAAATAAAAAAATAAAAATAATTAAAATGATGTATAATAAATCTAAGATGTTAATTATTTATAAAAATGTATTTATTTTAAAACATTTTAATATTTATTTATATAAAGAAAAGCTAACAGAATAGTGGTGCAAAAAAAAGAAGCTAAACATGGACAGAGAATAAATATTATAGTGTTTATTAATTATTTTCACTTTTTATATATATTAATAAATGCTATATACACTTTTTTATATACTATTTATACATTTTCTCATTTCCTTTGTACATTTTTTTATATATTTTCTCATTTGTTTATTTGACATATGATACTAAAGTTTTTAAAAATATATTTTCAATTTCAAAATAATTTATGAAAAATAACACAAGTCAATAATAAAAAAATAAAATATGTGAAAAAATATATTAAAAATAAATAAAAGTATCTTAAATAGCCTAAAATCTCATGAGCAGCAATATTAGCTAAATGTTTATTCACTACAATTTTCATTTAAAAGGAGGGTCATAAAAGTACTTTAAATTTTGAATCAGTATCGTCTCCTCTCATGCTTTTTAACCCAAAATTTGAAGAAAAAAATCAATTAAATATAAATACTAATTTAATAATTTATTATTAAAATATTAATTTTTTATTAAGTTAAAATAGGATAAAATATGAACCTAGTAAAAATAAAATTTATTTAAAAAATTAATAATAATAATATTTTAATAAAATTATTAAAATATATTATTTTATTTTTCAAAAATGATAATAAAATATTAAAATAAAGCTTGTATCAATAAATAAATATTTTATAAAAAATTCATACTAATAATCACTTTAATATTATTTAAGGACGATGGATTAAGGATTCAGTAACTTTTAGTTTGATACATTTAAGTATTATAGTTTTTGAGGTAAGTCATACTGATTCTATAATTAAAAAAATTTGGTCTAAAAAGTATTACTTTATTTTTTATTTTTAAATATGAAAAACATTTTCAATATTTTAAATTAAAAAATTAAAAACGATATTTAGCGTCGTCCCCCTAACCCAATGAATCTTAACTTTACTTCACCTGAAGAAAAATTGAACTTGATTTTCCAAATCAACATCTAATTAAGAAAGCACATATCAAAAGTTACCATTCTTTCTATAAGCTAGAATTTTGATTTAAGCTCAAGCATTTCCTGCAATTTCAAGAGCTAAACGAAAGCATGAACATTGCTTTCTTTGACACATTAACAGTTGGGGAGATAGGGATTAGAAGCAGGAACATAAGGACTGGGGACGACGCTAAACGTCGTTTTTTTTATTTTTTTTTTTAATATTTGAAAAATAAAAAATGCCCTATTTACAGTCTATTTTAAAATAAAAAATATATATATTTTAATTAGATCAGTTTTTTTAATTATAAGATTAATAGTAATTACCTTAAATGTTAAAAGAATAAAGTATATTAAATCAAAAGTTGGATATGTATGAAACCCCTAAACCAAGGATGAAGTATTAATTGTGTTTTTATCCCTTAACCCAACGATGAAGTATTAATTGTGTTTCTTATCTTTGATAACAAAAACATAGATTTATAAAAAGTTATTAAATCAATATTAATTATTTTATTAAAATTATAAATTAAAAAATATTTTTAAAATATGTAGTACGAAACATATATCAAAAATTAATCATAAAAACTTAATGACACATTTCTCGATCATTATTTCATTTAAGAAATTATCGAATATATTCATGAGTTTTTATCTTTTGTTCGTATAATCTTAATTATTCCAAAATGCTACATATATCTTAAATATTAACACTATTATATTTAAAAAAATTATTATAAGCATCCTTAAAATTTTATCTTTGGTTATATACTTATAATATTTTCAAAATATCATAGATATCCTTAACATTCTTTGTTGTAAAAGACTATTATGAGATTTAATAAAGCTCGCTTCAAGTTAAGAAAAAAAAAAGAGTTTGAGGACTATAATCTCATATGTTAAATTAAGTTTTATACTTTTTTTAGTTGGAGACTTACTTCTTAAAGATCTTATGCCTTAGATGATTAAAGTTTTAATTTTTAATGATTAATTTTTTATATTAATTCATGCATTATCCATAAAATCCAAACTCGTTTTCATAAAATTAAAAAAAATATTAAAACTTAATTTAAGATAAATAATTTTAACTAAGATATTAATATTAACCCGTTAACAAAATATTTACATAAATATTTGATTTGATTTTTGATTTTGTAAATTTCTAATCCAACCTCATTTTCTATCAAACTAGATTTGCATGATAATTTCTTTATTTTTCTTTATCTAATAAGAAAGAAGATAAAATAATCTTTAACATAAGAATAATTAAAGTTATAATAAATATTTTTACATAAAATTAAACTAATCCAATTAACTCAACCTAAAAGAAAATAAGTTTATAGCTAATTTTTAACATTATATGGTAAGTGTTAATTTTTAATTATAAACTTTGAAACTTTAGGATCACATGAAAGATATAGAATCTAATGGTAAGTATTAACATGGTTAATAATTTAAAGGTATCAAGATAATATATAAAATATTTGGGATATTTATAATCTATATAAGCTTAGGATATATATGACAAAAAGTTAAAAACTTAAGAATATTTGTGATAGTTTAGTGCATGAAAATTTAAAGGTCTTGTGTTTACCTCTTTTTTGTTTCTTGAAAAAAACCTATTCTTAGTATTTATCGTGGGCTTTTAATAGTATCTTATTTCAAAATTAAAGCAATAAAGCTTTTCCTTCTAATGCCACAACCGATCATCTTTTTTATTTTGAATTTCTTAAACACACAACAAGTAGGTTAAATATTTTGTGACAATAAAATATCATATGATATCACACATAATTTAATTTAATATGGTCATACAAAGCATATTGAGATAAATGAATCAAGTAATATGACTTCTCCTTTCTAACATCATAACCAATCATCTTCTTGATTTTAATGTATTTATATGTACAACAATTAAGCCAAATATTTCATGATAATAAAACAACGTATGATATCGTATATAATCTAATTCAACATAATCGTATAATACATCTATGAAAATAAATTAATATTAAATAGTTGTTATAGATACGAAAGATTTGATTATTCTTTATACATAACATGTATAGATACATATCAAATAAGAATGAAAATATATGATTTCATCGTGTAAAACATTAACACCGTTAATAATTTAAAAATATCGATGATAATTTATAAAACATTTTATATTTTTAATCATATTATAAATGTTAGAAGTATATGTCATAGAAAGATAAAAAATGTGAGATATTTATGATAATTTTTTAATTTATTTATTTGTATTTTGTAATTGGATAATTTTTCTTTAAAGCTGTATTATTTTTACGAATTCGGAATTCCTATTTTTCAAAACAAAATAAAAAATTCCGATGTCTGTAACGGGGTATTATTGACATTTCAGATTAAGATAGGGCTTTTGGCCTTTACGGATGAGGCGCGCCAAATACCCCCACTGAAACTACCAACTTCCACTCATGGCGTTTCCTCTATCCTCCCCCATTTTCTCTCACAAGCTCTTTCTCAATGTATCTTCCACACCATACACGCGAAGGAAAAATTCAAAGCCAAATCATTTCATATTCTGCTCCGATGGAACTGCCATCAAAGACCCAGCAAAACCTGGCCGCTCAAGAATTCCTTGCATCTTTGGAAACAATGTTATAAAGGTTCACTTTTGATTCGGCTCATACTTGTTTTCCTTCATGTTTTTATATGATTCTATGAATTAAAAAAAAAGAAGAAGCGAACTTTGGCATTGAGGAAGACCATTTTCATTTTGTAAACTAGCTCCACGCCCAACTCCACATATATCAAAGCAGAGTAGCTTATTTGTATTTTGGGTCCCTTTCTGCCTTTCTTGTGGTACCAATTTTTGAACTTCTTCCACAAATCTTTGGTACATTGATTGTATTTATGAGGAGAAGAGATGTACATTTATAAATTATAGTCTGAATTGTATTTGTTCTTTGGTACTAATGGAGAAATTCCCTATTTTTAGATAAAAAAAAATTATTATTTTTATTTAAAAGATGATTATCCGATTTGGGGCCTAGTATTTTCACTTTCTACGTTTGTATCTATTAATTCTTCACTATAGTACTTATTAATTTTATACCAAACATGTGGTATAAGTTTGAATATAACTATAATGATGAGGAGGGCAGAAATAGTACATCCACAACGTTTTTGAGAATTCGACTTTTAATTAGGTATTAAGGCCTAAAATTGCGGCTGTTTTTAGTTTAGGCGAATATCGCCCCAAACTGTTTAATTAGATGGATACGTGTAGGGGTGGCAATCATGTCATTATTATTTTTTGTTTAACGACTTTTCAAAAATTTGGGAACTTTGTCCTGATGTTTTTTTGTAATAATAGTAAGAAATTGCGGGAGCTTTGAATGTATAAATGAATTAACTAATAATTCTCACTCAAATGTTTTTTTTATTGTGTCATAATCATGTTCACAGGATGGAAATTTCCACCCATAAGAAGCGAGAAATGGTAATTTTATAACCTTTCGCTTTCTGAAATGGTTTTTCAGTTATGCAGGAATGTCCTATCCCACATGACAATTGTATGACCTCATACATATCTAACATTGCACATGGAAAGAAACTTGAGAGACTGTTTACTGCCATCTTGATGTTCGTTCAAATTTCTTCTCCACTTCCTTTAGTTGGTTGGGATCCTTTGTTCATATCTCCTACAAATGCCGTTCTTTATTCTCCAGACACCAAGGTCCCGAGAACAGGAGAGCTTGCACTAAGGAAAGCTATCCCTGCAAACACAAACATGAAAGCCATACAGGTTTTCATTTATAATTGAATTTACTATCTTCTTTTTTAACACTGATTCTAATCAGTTTGTGGATATCTTTATTCTGTTTTTAGGAATCTCTGGAGGATATTTCATACTTGTTAAGAATTCCACAGAGAAAGCCTTATGGAACCATGGAAGGAAATGTCAAGAAAGCTTTAAAGGTATATATAGACTTCACCAATCACTTTTTTTGGTCAGACTTATGTTGGCTTGAAGAAGGAGAGGCTTCTCATTGTAGTTATGTGTCTAAATTGCTCAAAGTTCATCATCCAATGAATGTCACTAGATTTAATTTTTCTAGGGATATTGATTTTATTGCTTCAGTTAAGAGATCTCATCTTGCATTTCTAGCAGTTACAGGTTGTTTGTGTTCATTATGCTCATCTTTGAGATTCTATGTTCCCAACCCAAGCATGGCATGAGAGAAATTTATGTATCAGCCCCTCAAGTTTATCTCCAATACTGGAGGGAGAGAGAGAGGGAGGGAGAGAGAAACCACATCTCTTTTAGCGAATATAAATTTCCATATTATGACTTCCAGAGTTTGTATGGTTTAACTCATTTATGACATTCTCTTTGTGTTTAAACCCATTTCTACTAATTATAAATGCATGCAATATGACCTTACTTTCCTAATTCAGATAGCAGCAGGTGAGAAGGATTCATTTTTGGCAAGTATACCAGATGACCTGAAAGAGAAGGGTTCAACATTGTATGCATCTCTCATTGACGGAAAGGTATATAAAGGTAGTATTATAGAATAGAGTTTTTAAGTGAGAAAGCCACTATGATAATTCAATATTTTATCAAAATAAAATAGCTGATATTATTACTGCTAGTTGTTAAAGTGAAGATTTTGAGTACTTGAATGTAATTTTTTTCATGTCGACCAACAATTTAATGATTTTATCAATAATACAGTGACAAGAATAAGAATCCTTTTATTAGGCAATGTCAGATAACTCGTTGAACATTTTAAATGGTTTACAAAAATAAACTTGCTTGGGATGGTTCATTGCAGACACTGCAGATACCATAATGAGGTTTGAACTTTTTGGTTGCCAGGGTAGATTGCAAACTCTTCTTGAGTATATAAAGGACAAGGATGCCGATAAAGTGTCTGTAGGGCTTGCATCCACACTGGATACAATTGCTGAGCTGGAATTACTACAGGTTTCAAAAATGGCAAATTTATTCTCCTTTCAATTATTCCATGCAGTAGAAATTTAAAGTTGGATATCTTTGAAGATGACATTTACTATAATTACCATTCCTTTTCTTCTGTCAAGCGCATGTCTAACATCTTGATATTGTTTGTGACAGGCTCCAGGATTGTCATTTTTGTTGCCTGCGCAATACTCACAATACCCCAGGTTAGCATTTTTAAGGTTTGAGGTCTCTTTTTATGGCCTCCTCCCTTTGGTTGGAGCTGTATCTTATATGGAGTATTGAATTCCGTAGCTTGCCACATGGAAATGTAGCATGTTTGTTTTTGAATACCGTAGTTTGTTTATGTGAGTTTCATGCCATTTTTGGAGAACTTGTGCATAGTATTTTTATCTATGATGGTTTTGGTTATTCATATACAATTAGTCTTCATATACTGATTTATTTTTCTAGCAACTCTCTTATGCAAGATTAATATTTCTCATGATATTGTTAATATCATCATTTCTGGAAATTGAAGGTCAGTACTTATTTTTTTTTCACATTTAACTTATAGACTAATAGGGAGAGGAATTGTTGAATTTACCATTGAGAAGGGAGATGGTTCTACATTTTCACCGGAATCTGGAGGTGAACGAAGAAAAACTGCCACTATTCAGGTACAAGAGATGTCACACCACAGTATATAAGATTGAAATTTACCTAGATTGGTATTTCATGTGGTCATATATAAGGAACATTGTGATCCTTGGAATTTTCTTTCTTATCAAATAAGACATGACTTCCTAGCAAGAAAGAGTTGCACTTATATTTAGTATATTTCTTTAACAACTTTGAATGTTTAGTTCTGTATTTAGTATTGGATTCTTGGTACCTAAATGATGATTGGAATCTAGTGCAAGTCATAACAGTTAGCTGAACATTCATTATGTATTGACTTATTCATGCAGATAGTCATAGATGGGTACTCGGCCCCACTAACAACAGGGAATTTTGCGAAACTGGTAAGGTAGTTGAACTTCACATAGCTAATGTGCCTCATGAATATCTGGCATGGTTTGTTCATGGTCACTAGATGTCATGGTATATTATGCTTTAGCCCTTTACATGTAAGTTGTGATTCTTGCACTCTATTAGTCTATAAGGCTTATCATTTCCATCCGATGGGAAAAAGACAAATAATGTCAATAGCCATGATGCTAGTTAACCATCTATTTTTCTACGGTAAATGATATTTCCATTAGTAAAAATGTTATTGCCATTACGATTTACGAACTTGAATGTTGTAATTCATGGACTAGAAACTGTTAACCATTTTTTTGGCAACAGTTTTATTTATGGATATTCTTTTTCACCTTGGGTTTTTATCTTGTAGTAAAATTGGGTTCCATATGAAAAATAACCAACCAGTGTAGAATGCCTGTTTAAAAGGTTACAAAAATAAGAAAGCGTTCAGCAATTTTATAAAAAATAACCAACCAATGTAGAAATTTGAGCAAGTGTTTGTTTAACATCTAAGAGGGGCTAGAAATTAAACTCCGCCAGTGATACAAATGGGGTCATCCCATGCACTTAAACCTTAGTGGTCTCTAGCCTTATTTTTGGCAATTTTGTTTTATAAACTTGATGGTTAAGTTCAGCTAACTTTTTTACTATCATCAATATTACATCCTGTAAGTTTATAGTTTTTAGTTTTCGCCTTTCTGGTGAATGTGAACGTGTAAATTGTAGAGTTATGTTAATAGACATAGGTATTATTAGATAAATCATAAAGCTAATCTGCAACTATACAGGTAGCAGATGGGGCATACAATGGTACTAAGCTGAGTAGTGTCAACCAGGCTGTTCTTTCAGAAAATGGAAATGATAAGAATGTTGGTTATAGTGTTCCTCTAGAAATAATGCCATCTGGACAGTTTGAGCCCTTGTACAGGTCAACATTAAATGTACAGGTATTCTCACCTTATTTACTTATAGCCCTAGCATTAGTATCAGCAGCCTTTAGTTTTAAGCAGTAATCCTTTATACATATTAATTATTTTATTCTCTCTCTTTAAAAAGGATGGGGAATTGCCAGTTCTTCCTCTCTCTGTTTATGGAGCAGTTGCTATGGCGCATAGCGAAGCTTCTGAGGAATATTCATCTCCATATCAATTTTTCTTCTATCTATATGATAAAAGAAATGTAAGTGCAATATAAAACATAATAAGTTTATAGTTTAACCAGGTTTCAGCAAGCTTTTATTGACTCCAGACTAAAGGGTGAGTTTGGTGTAAAAGTAGCTAAAAATGAAGAAGCCATCTGTAATATACATACATATACATATATATATATATATATATATAGATGCATTGTAGAAACTGATTTATGTGTAGCATGGGTTGATGGTTCCTCCTGACACAGGCCGGATTAGGAGGCTTGTCTTTTGATGAAGGACAATTCTCAGTTTTTGGGTACATTTTCGGAACTTAAAACTAATATCTGTAGGTTTATTGTAACTCGGAATCTTACATGCTGGTTTTCTGCTTTCATCCTTTTCTATTGCCATTGATGAACAGATATACAACCGTTGGAAGAGAAGTCCTTTCGCAGATAAAGACAGGAGATGTGATTCAATCAGCAAAGATGATCGATGGTCAAGATCGCCTCATATTGCCAAATCAAAGTTAACTTGTTCTCTTGTGAAACCTGATGAAAGGACCATCCTTTTTTCTTTTTCTTTTTAAATTCTAGCAACCTGATTATTTTTTTTATAATATTACATAGCTTATATTGGGAATAGAACCTTTAACCTTAAATTTGCATGCATCACAAGGTGGTGTTAATTCTTCCTCAATTAAAAAAAAAATTGATTAGCTATGTGATGAGTAGGGAGAGAGAATGAGAGAGAAAGATGAATGAAGAAAGTGTAATTGTATATATTGTGTAATTCTTAGAACCTTTCTGTTGGAAGTGCCTTGTTCATAGCATCTATTATTTGCTCCTTAGTTGGTGTATACTCAACAGACAAGACATTACTTGTAATCTTTTGATGAATAAAATAAAAATCAATCTTGTTATGTTTTGCTCTAACATGTTGTATGTGGTTCTTTGCAAGATGCCCTGCACTAACATTATCACAGTGAATTGCTGGTATGCTAGGAAGTTTAAAATTCAGTTCACATAGCAATCTCTTAATCCACAGGACTTTATACACTGTTAGTGCCAAAGTATGAAATTCAGTCTCAATTGAGAACCTTGATACCAAATGCTACTCCCCAGAGCACCAAGAAAACAGTGAATTGGCAAGGGATATACAATACCCCCCCAGTGCTTTTGCGATCATCATTGCATGCAGCCTAATTTGCATCAGTATAAGAATCAGATTCAAACGATCAGTTTTATGCAATAGGACACTATAATGAGTTGTTCCTCTCAAGTGCCACAGTAAGCGTTTTGCAACCAAATAATGGACCTATGTAGGATTACGAAGAAACCTGCACAACTTATTAACTGAATAAGCTAGAAGGAGAGTTTGAATCATTAGGATTATAATTGATGTAGAGATAAGGGTGGAGGCAACTTAGATGCAGTTGAACGTGTTATTCCAATAGACATATATGCATATATTTCTTTAAGTTTTAAAATCTTGATTTACTTATTAATTTGTTTGCTATCAAGTGGTTGTTTAAAGCAATCTGTAGATGTTACCACATAGATGTTAGATCTTATATGTTTTATCAAGTTATTGTTATGTTATCAAATATATTTACACATAGAAGGTAATACATATGTGATTTATTAGTTGTTTTATTCTTCCTATTTATTATTATTGTTTTTGTTTCTGCTACTTGTGAGAGTTATTGAGTTCGAGATGTATCTATATCACCTTTCTCTTGGTTGTACACTGAGTGTAGGAATTTCAGTTGGTATTAGAGTCATATTTGTTAAACTTAATCGCTTTAGTGTTGATTTTTCTTTTTCGCTTGTTTTATTTTCAATTAATTAGAATGATTTTCGGTGGTAGAGGAGTTGTTCGTAGACCTCTTCAATTCATTGGCATGGAGATCTTAGATGTAGTCTTATTTGAAATCGTATAATGATGATGTTTGATTCTTGATTGAAAATGGATGAAAGTTTCCTTCTCAAACTCTTCAAGATGACACAGTGGAACCAAAGTCATTTGATTCTTGAAATGATGAAGAGGAGTTTCTTACATTCTCACAAGGTTTGTATGCTTTTCTTGGAGTTGTTTCTTCTATAGATGTTGACTACTTATCTTTCTGTAAAAGCTTTAAAGAAGCTTGGGATTGTGCGGAAAAGGAAAGAAAGTACGGTGATGATTTCTTTAATGAGGTTGAGGAAATGTCTTCAACATCTGAAGTTGGTACTGTGGGTGCCCAACGTTAATGACTTTTCACACAGGTGAAATGTCTACCAAGTCTATCCATTAGGCTGATGGTAAAAGTGACGTTGAGCACTCTCTACAAGAAACGTACAATCAATTTGTGTATGAGCACTTAAAATTAAAGAAGACCATGGTGAAAAATGACCATAGTCGGCAAGTTAAAAAAAAGATTACTTGTACCTTTCAAGTAATCTCCTGAATGTTAACCTTTAGGGAGATAAAGTCATTCAAGAATTAATTCTGGGAGGACAAAGAGCTTCACAGGTTCTAGTTGGGGTACTAGAAAATTGTTTGATCAACTTAAAGATTGCAATAACGCATACACGTTCCATTCATCACTATAAAGAAACAAGTTTTGAAAGTCCAAATGTTTCAATATTTGTTCCACACATCATGAATGTGAATTCTTATTCTACTCATTACAATTAAATTATTAAGTATTTTTTTGTTCAAAATATTTATTTTCCATAAGTTTATGCAAATTTTTTTATTTAAATTTAATTTTTTTCTAAAATAATTTCAAACAAAATCAACATTTGAAACATGAAATAATGAATGTTTATAAAACAAAATGTCTAATTAACATTAATCAAATAATGATGAAAAACCTTATTTTGTTATATATATTTGGGTTTTTTTTCTCGAAAGAAGTGTAACACCACGATAAATGAAATATTCAATGTGATTTATGTGTGTGAGATGAGTCGAAATTAAAAGTGTCAATGTTGTAACAATATAAAATTTTGTATGGTTATTCTAAGGTTATCTCTATCCTGGTCAAAATAAAAAAAAATCATTATTAATTAAAGGTTTCTTCATTTTGATTAATACTTATATTTAATAACTAATATTAAGTAGATTTATTTAAAATTTGGGTGTGGATTAAACATATTATCGAACCACGATAATTTCTTATATTTTTTTTTATTAATTTTTTGCTTCTATACTAACTTTCGTTATTTTTGATATTTTATGCTTTCGTTATTGAGAACAAAGATGATTGAATATTTTTAATTAAATTATCATTTTATTAAATTTTATATTTAAATATGAAATAAGTTTAATACGCAAAAGATTTTGATTTTTTTCAAACAAATAAATCAATAAAGATTATGTAACTCAATTCCAAACTCTAACAAAGAAATTAACAATAAGAATAAATTTCACGAAAACTTTAGCATATATTACTTACATAATCAGCTTCTTAATTTAAGTAATAGTAATTTTATTAAATATATATTAACATAAACCCTACCAAATGCCAACACTATTTATGTTCTAAATTCATTTAATTTCGATAGAATTTCAAAAGATCAAGAAGTAATCCAATCTATTTTATATATAGATAAATATACATTATACATTTATTTGTTATTTTACGATAAATACGACTATATACATGTTAAAATTAAATACGTTGTTTTGTATCGCTTAAATTTTGAACATCACTATTCACCTAATCAAAAGCAATCACACTTTTATTATGCGTGTGGAAGAATTAATGTTTTGTTTCTTCTCCAATTTGAGAGATGCTTAGATTAGGTATGGTGGCATAGATTCTAGGTATGGGAATTGGCTTAAAGCTTATATCTTTAGATTGCTCAGGGTTGCAAGTTTGAAAGGGTGGGGATGAAAGTATGAAGTCATATAAAGATGTGTCTGGGTCATTAATGGTATATTTGGTAATGGAAAAGAGAGCTTGAAGAACTCAGTTCTTAAGGTAGGAGACTCTGGTTCCTCTAGTGCTGCTCGTGGGAATCAAATCGCACCTATATCCTTCTATAAGTTGTGCAAGAGCAATGGATGATTTAGGTTTAGTGTTGGAGGTCGAGGATCACAACAAGGATTCTGCCAAAGCGGTTAAGAAGAGTGTAGAACTAGGGAGCTCCATTAGAAATTCTACGAAGGTTGGTGTATAGGCTTTCTCTCAACGAAGTCACATACATGGAATTTTGATAATATAGATAATTAATTTTATTGGGGATTAAGATGATTCCCATGGTGGTTAAGCTGTTAGAATACCTAGTTTGCTATAAGGTATAAGTTCGAGAATTAATATGTGACAAATATTGTATTTTCTGTTAATTATTAATATATTTCATATCTTTCTGTTAATTCTTTCTGTATAAGAGTGATGATATATGTATACTAAGGAAACGAAAATCCTAACCTTATCAGCTGATGCACACCCATACTTTTCCTATTGCACACCCATACGTTTCCTATTGCACACCCATACTTTCACTACTGCACTAAACATTGTTGTCTGACATTTTTCCTACTCCACTAACATTGTTGTCTAATATACTTCTGCAGCATGCACCACAGCATACGCCAAAAATTCCCATCAAGTTGGTGCATATATATCTCTTATGTCCAACTTGTCAAGTGATTTGAAGAAGTTTTTTGCAAACACGGATTTTGGGAGTATATTAGCCAATTGGTCTTTTGATTTAACAAATGGAAGCCGAATAATCTTTTCTTCAAGATTTTGTTTGATAAAGTTCAGATCCACTTCAACGTGCTTCGTGCGATCATGTTGAACTAGATTGTGGGATATGAGAATGGCTACCTTGTTATCACAAAATAAGTTCATTTCAGAGTTAGGAGCAACACCAATCTCAATTATAAGTTTTTTCAACCAAAGAAGCTCACATATTCCCTTGACCATTCCTCGAAATTCAACTTCAGTGCTAGACAAGGCAACTACCTTTTGTTTCTTGCTCCTCCATGTAACAAGATTACCTCGCAAAAAAGTAAAGTACCTAGTAATAGATTTATTATCCTTATCTAGTCTGAATCTGTATATTCAATGAATTTCAGTTGGCCATTCTTTGAAAACATAAGTCCTTTCCCAGGGGAGAATTTTAAATAACGAAGTATTCGTATGATGACATTCATGTGTTCTTCACTTGGGTAGTGCATGAACTGACTCACGACACTCACAGCATAAGAAATATTATCAGGTTGAGTATAAGATAAATATATGAGTTTATCCAATAACCATTGATATCTATGTTTATCTGCCGATACTTGGTCCACATATTCTCCAAGTTTGTGATTTTGGACAATTGGAATATCGACAGGTTTACAATCTAGTAATCCTACCTTTGCCAGTAGGTCTAGAGTATATTTCCTTTGGGAAAGAAATATGAATTGTTTTGATCTTGTTACCTCCATGCTTAATAAGTACTTGAGCCCTCCTAAGTTCTTCATTTCAAACTCATTTGACGGTTGTTCTTAAAGCCTAGAGATTTCTTCTTTATCATCCCTTGTAATGATCATGTCGTCTACATAGACTATGATAGCTTTTATTTTCCTAGACGATGTTTTAGGAAGAGAGTGTGGTCAGAGATGTTTTGCTGAAACCCATATTTTCTCATTGTTGAACTCAACTTGCCAAACCATGCTCGAGGTGATTGTTTTAGTCCATACAATGCTCACTATAATCTATATGCAGTTTCTTTTCATGATTTAACGGTATATCGTGGTGAGATATCCATATAAATCTCTTCTTTAAGATCACCATGAAGGAATAAATTTTTTACATCAAGTTGGTGCAATAGCCAATCTAAATTTGCTGCAAGAGATAACAAAACTCTAACAGTTTTTAGTTTAGCCACAAGTGAGAAAGTTTCCTGATAATCTATACCATGTTTCTGTGTATACCCCTTTGCTACTAGCCTCACCTTGTATCGATCAACTGACCTATCTACTTTATACTTAATGGAAAAAATCCACTTGCATCCTACCATCTTCCTCCCTTGAGGCAACACACTTAACACCTATGTGTTATTCTTCAGTAATGCCTCAAATTCTTCTTTTATAGCTTGAGCCTAGTTTTAGATAAGGCTTCTTCAATGCTACTTGGAATTTGACATGAGGAGAGTGTTTGTGTAAACGCCCTAATAGGTTTTGATAACTCTTGAGTAGATACATAATTGGCTATTGGATACTTGGATTGTCGTTCTTTTCTGTCTAGAGAGTATCGATTTAGAGGTTTGCCTCTATTGTGTCTGAAATGTAGAACATAACCAATAGATGTATCTATAGCATTAATTTGTAAAGGTGTGATAGGATGACTTACCTCATGAGTATTCTCAATAGGAGGATCATTAGGTACTAGAGAGTAGAGGGGTGCATCAACCACTACATCTTTTGGAGATTCAGTCACTAGTTCAGCATCAGTTCTTAGAAGTTTGAGTATGCCAGATTGTTACTAATGTCTAACACTTCAACATCAAACCAATTTTATTCTTCACCATAACCCTTCCCCTAAAGAGGGAAATTGGATACTGGTGATGGGAAAAAACATTCAGATTCTAAGAAAGTGACATCCATGGTAATATAGGTTCTTTTAGTAAGAGGATCATAGCATTGATATCCCTTTTTTTGTACGTCATATCTTAAGAATACACATTGGAAAACACATGGATCCAACTTAGTTCGTTGATTTTTATGGAGGGTGACAAAAACAACACATCCAAAAATTTGAGGCAGAAGCATCAAAATAGTAGTCAAGGGAACATGGTCAGATAACACCTTTAATGGAGTCTGAAATTGTAAGGTTTTTGTGGGCATACAGTTCAGTAGATACACAGCTGTAGTAACAACATCACTTTAGTATCTACTAGACATATGTGCACTGATTAGTAAGGTTTGAGAAGTTTCTAAAATATGCCTATTCTTCCTCTTTGCAGTTACATTCTGTTGTGGGGTTTGTGAACACGAAGTTTCATGAAGAATACCATGGATGTCTAAGTATGTTCGAAATTGTTGATTAACATATTCCCTTCCATTATCAGACCAAAGGATCTTAATTTTTTCAGAAAATTGTGTTTGAATCAGGTTGTGAAACATAGAAAATACTTCATCTTTGTGTTTGAGAAGGTAAAGCCATGTCATTCGTGTACAATCATCAACAAATATTACAAACCAACGATGACCCGATGACGTAGTGACCGGGGAAGATCTCCAATAATTAGAACATACTAAAGCAAAAGGAATCATACTTTTATGCATACTTATTGGATAAGACGCCCTATGAATTTTGGCTAAGATACAAGTATCACATTTGAAATCTAAGTGTGTGATATTTGAAAATAAGCCAAGTAGTAAGTGTCTCAAATACCCAAATGATGGATGCCCAAAGCGACGATGACATAACCAAATCTGTCGCTCCTTTTTACTAATCATATGTTGCATGTGATTAGATCTTCCTGAAGTGAGGTCATCCACGTAATATAAACCTCTTCTCTTAGTACCACACCCAATGATCTCTTTGGTGAGAATATCCTGAAGAAGATAAAAAGTAGAATACATCAACACTACATAGTTAAGATCTGAAGTAACTTGACTTACAGACATTAGTCTGTTTGAAAGGGTGGGTACAAGTAATGTATTAGATAATGACAATGAAGGAGATAAAGTCAATGTTCCAGCTCTTGTAACTGGATAAGTGACCTCGTTGGCATTGGCAACACAACTCTGTCTCAGTTAGGTTGTATTAGAGAGATCCTTTGGGTAAAATGCCATATGGTATGTAGCTCCAGAGTTGAGAATCTAGTCCTCATTATCATTATGAGTAGAGATGTGAAATGCTTTACTTGAAGTGCCGGGATGCTAGGAAGATTCGGCCTGAGGAATAAGGGATAATGATGCATTATTGGTAGTCATAGTAGCTCTCCCAATGGTTTCCTATTTCTTCCGTGCTTGAAGATCATTCCACCAATCTAGATACCTATGTAGTTTGAAGCAGTTTTCACGGATGTGTTTGGAGTTGCCGCAATAGGTACATTTCATGTCAACATAAGGTGGATTTCCCGTGGATTTCTTGCTACCCAAAGAAAGAGTTCCTAGTTTTGGTTGCATCGGATTATGGTGTCCCTTGATTCCTTTGAAAGCCATAACTACTCCTGGAGTTGCACCCGTGATCATCGCGGTCTACCTGACCTCTTCCCTACGGACGAATCCATAGGCCTATTCCACCATAGGAGATGGTTTAATTTAAAACACATCACTTCGAGTTTTATCTAGTCTGTCATCGAGTCCATCGAGGAAGGTATAAACTCAATCTTCTTGTACGATGGAGCTGTATTTTTGTATGTCAATCACACACTCTATTAGGTTAGGACGACATAAATCAATTTCTCGCCACAACCCTTGAAATTCATTGTAGTTTTTTTCAATGGAACCACCCGCCTATTTCATACGAGTAACTCAATGATAGAAATCATACACTTGAGACGTGTCTGTCCCATCAAAGTAGGTTGTAGCAGCATAATCCCAAACCTATTTTGTAGTTGGAAATCGGATAAAATTGGTAATCAAGGAAGAGTCCATCGAATTGATCAACTATCCCTTGACAATGGCATTTTCAATGCCCATCTCCTGAAAGAGGGGTCAGTTTCTGAAGATTGAGAAAAGTCTCCATTAATATATCCCAGTTTGTCCTTGCCAGAGATATACATCTCCATCACTTAGGACTATAAGGCATAGTTGGATCCTCCCAACTTGATACTAATGGGGGTAGTCGATGCTTCAGTTAGCGGTGGTTGTGAGGCGGTTTGGGCTCTGGTCAAAACCTCAATCATTTTTGTAGTCACATCGTTCAATATGGAATTGGTGGTTAAATCTCTAGATTCTGCCATGAAATATATCTATGTTTTTTTTCCTTTTTTTCTCGTACACCAACCAAATAACCACAAATAAAAATCTACGAGAGTTCGTACACCATCCAAATAAACACATATAAACAATCTGTAACCTCACACGTAGATTAAAAAAATCGCAACTTCACAGAGTCTCTCGCCTAAAGAATATTCACTTCAAGTTTGTGAGAGGTATGGCGCGGCGTTGTTCATCGTTGCGTTTCAAGTTTCTCCGAGAAAAGAGAACGGTACGATTGCCCACAGCGGCAGCTAGAATGGTACGGCTTTAACGAGTGAGCGGCGTTGAACCCAACAACTATGACAGATAGAACTAGAATGTAGAGAGACTGCGATGGCCTCAATGAGCAGCTAGAACGGTATGGCTCCAATGAGTAACAACTACGACGGATAGAATTGAAACGTAGAGAGACTACGATGACCCCAACAAGCAACTAGAATTGTATGACTCCAACGAGTAAACCAGATCGGCCACCCCAAATCCCAACAAAAACCTAGATCAGTCAAACCAGATCAACCACACCAGATTAGCCAAACCAAATCAGCCAACCTAACACACCAGATCAAACCAGTGTCGAAAAGAATAGAAATCAACATAGTAGGTAGCTATTTCCAACATAACAAGTAGTTATTTTATTTCATTAGGCCAGCAATAACTCAGCTATGATACTATGACAAATATTATGTTTTCTGTTAACTATCAATATATTTCATATCTTTATGTTAATTATTTTTTACAAGAGTGATGATATATGTATACTAAAAAAACGAAAGCCCTAACCCTAGCAGATGCTGCACGTATAGGTATTGTTGTACACTCATACTTTCTTTACTGCACTAAACATTGTTGTCTATCATTTCCCTGCTCCACTAACATTGTTGTCTGTCATACTTCTACAACATGCGCCACAACACACGCCAACAATACATATACTCTAGAGTAAACTTATAAAAATATCAATAAATTATTGTGTTAGTTTTGCTCATACTATCTACTATTTTCCTTCTCGTTTATAACACCCAATTCGTAAAAAAATTATTTATATGATTCGGTTAGTTTTTGTGTAACTAGTATGTCACACGTCAATAATAAATTTAAAATAACTTAAATAATTAAGTGTTATTTAAAATAATTATTTATACTACGATGTGTAACATTATTAGATAGACACTAATAAAATGATAAAAATGAATTTTTTTACAAATGAGCCGAAAAATAATTTAGTATATTTTTCTTATAGTTTATACACAGAATGTACACGCCATAAGTTCCATACAAATTATGATATTTTAAAACAAATTGGATTACGTAAAATATGAACACTATTTGAGCTTCAATCCGTTAGGTTTTTTGTTTTCTTTTCAAAAAGCGCTAGCCGTCCACTATTTTTGGTCCCGAGCTTCTGCACAAGCATTTTTCTGATTTGTCTTTGATGGCGAAATGTCGTGTGTATGCTTGACGTTAGGGGCCCGTGTTTTGCTTAGTTTGATCAAGTTTGAATGGTGGTAATGGTTGGGGCCTTCTACTACTGCCTCGGTTTGTCATACTTGCGAGTTGAGACAATAGTCACTTTTTTTCTTTCCTTTGTTTTTGTTTTTTGTGGTTAATTACAATCTTCTTCCGGGAAAAATAATACTACTCCATCAACAGTAAGATCAAAGAATGAAATATCTCAATGGATGATAAAATCAGGGGGAAATTTTGGTATGATTGCATCAAAGCTGATTATGCAACGCCAAAGGCAAAAATATAAATATATTAACCAAGAGATTCAAGCTGTTACATTTTTTTCCCCTTCTCATTTTTGAGGAAAACAAAATTTTCAAGCAAAACCGTTCAACCTAATGTGTGGCAAATGGTGTAAGAAGACATCAACAAATAGAAATTCCTAAGCCCTGGAAAAAGCACTTCAAGTTCTTCCGCTCCTTTCCCACCTGAAGCAAATAACAGAAGTAGTTATGAGTTAGCAATATGCCAGTTTTCAGTTTTTATGGGCTAATGCATACAAGTTTTACTTTGTTAAATCTTAACTCTCCAATGCTGAGAGAGGTGGAGAAGAGGCTTCAGAAACTTGAAAATAAAAACAACTTAGGAAGATCCTGCATGTATTTGCTATCATGGGAGATTGTCAGGTGTGGTCCGTCGTTGGGTGCGTTCACGGCGTTCAAGGGGCGTCCAATTACCTGATTCGTCATCGGAGGATTCATTATCCTCATCTCTCGAAGAGGATCCAGTTTCTTCTTCATAGTTCTCTCCCAATAATCTTCCAGGTCTCCTTCTAATCCTCAATTGTGCTCTAGTTCTTGAACCACCCAACCAGCTATTGCCCCTGGAAGAAGATCCAGGCCGATAGACTCGAATCAGGAAAAATACAGTCAACCAACCTCCATCATCTATAGGAAGAATGCTCTCATCCCTATCATCTCCCATTGATGACTGCAGAGTGCTGAGCAAGTCCCCAAGGTCCCTTTGACGCTCCAACCTCCTCCAACTACGCTGCCGTTCAGGGTCTGCATCAGATGGCCGCACAAGGGGATGTTCCAGCCTTGCATGCTTCCTGAGATCTGTGTAGGTTCCACTGAAATTACATGTTTCACAGGAACAGCTTCTTGGTTTTGCATTCATGAAAAGACGAGCAGCTTCCACAATAATCCACTCCTTTATCTGCCCGCGACAGAGAGGGCATAAAAGCTTTGGTGGTATCTGCTTCTCGCACGATATGGCTGTCCCTCCTTCACTTATTTCTTGTTGCACTTCAACAGTTGATTCTGATGCCTCAGCAGGGGATAAGTTTGTGGTTGTATGCTGCAGTTCATGTTGTGTCATTGTCGATAAGGTTTTGGCTGCAAATGACTTACAGAATTGGTCTAGACAGTTTGAGTGGCGGTAACTTGTATCACACATGTAAGGCCGGCATCCCTTCTCATAGGAAGAACACATAAGGAGAACTGCATTATGAGGATGCTCCATGCAGACAGCACATCTTACATCTTCCCATTCTTTTAGAGTTTCTTCTGTTTCTGAAGAAAGTTTTGGCAACTGTTGCATTCTATTGCTAGAGCTACAAGGAAATGGAGATACTCTACACCTATCATGGGACACCGAACGTTCTCTCCTCTCTTTTGGCATGTTTAAATCACAATAACGAATTTAGGCACTCCCCCAAAAGACTGCAGTAGGACAAATGACAATATAAGAAGAGATGATAAGAGTAACCTGTGGATAAGTCACTCATACTAAAACTCTAGCCAATAAACTCAAAACATAAGGTGACAAGTACATTTAGCACAAACAAAATCAATATAAAAACATATATCAATAAAAAAAGGTATCCTCAAGGATATCATATCAGATATCAGCAATGAACAAAACATTAGAAAAGAGAATGTAAAATTGTTAGGGATTGTCTACTTGAAAATCTCAATTACAGATCCACTTATATGATGCTTAAGCCCCAAAACACAATCATAGACAATTAATATTTCAAAATAATCATATCAGATATCAGCAATGAACAAAACAGTAGAAAAGAGAATGTAAAATTGTTAGGGATTGTCTACTTGAAAATCTCAATTACAGATCCACTTATATGATGCTTAAGCCCCAAAACACAATCATAGACAATTAATATTTCAAAATAGCCCTAACATTTCTCTTATCACAATATATTTCTTCAGATGGGCAAATGCTCCTTCGCACAATTGCAAAATTCCAAAAAACTGCCGCTCATGAAGCACATGACAATAATTTTCATTTGGATTGGAAGGAAATTTAATCTCCTTCCCAGTACTTTTCACTTCTAATCCCTAACCGCAGAAACTGGGAAAGATAAGCTCTCTGCTTTGAACTAAAGTTGACTCCCTAATCTGTTAAGCTCAGGTTTTATTAAGCCAAAAGCATTAGTGATAGCATGTGAATTCATTTTCTCAATCAAAACCGAGAAACGCTTAGCATGAATTAAAAGAGCAAAAACAAAGAGATTTCTTTCCTTTTAATTTTCCCCTTTCCCTTTCAGTTATCAAATCAAAGTCGACAAAATCTACCGTAACAACTCCACAGGCATACACAAATTATCCACCATGAAGAACTTTATCCCAGACAAATCCAAGCCAAAATTCCACCTCAAACCCAACCTTTAATCGCTAAACACAAATTCAATTAATTCATTCCCAAATATAAATCCAGAAACTCCGATCATCTTGATATTACCTTCCAAAAAAACAACCTACCCCAGAATGGCCGACCCAAAATAAAAGAAAACCAAAAAAATAAAATAAAAATTTAATTGATTAAAATACGAATAAACTTCGGACCATCAATTTGTTAAGGATTTAGGAATTTACCAGTGAAACAAAGAAGGATGTACTGAAAACTCAAATAAACAAGTGAATATAAACTTCAAATTCAGATAACCGATTTGATTTTGTGAATTCCCTGAAACCCTAAAGGTGGTTCGATTGAGATGAGAGAGAAGAAGCTAAGCAGCCTTTCCCAGGTCGCTCTCTCTCTCTCTCTTCTTTTTAGTTCGTATTCAATTTGCAGAGAGAGAAAGAGAGCAGAGACAGAATGTTTCGTCGAAAATTTGGGGTATTATATACTGAGACCCGACGTGGCAAATCATCCTGCGTCCTTCGATATTTCAAAAAGTTAATAAAATTTATTATGAAATGTGGTGAGTTAGGGAAATGTTGATAATTATCTTTTAATTTATTAATAAAATTGTATTATATATATATTTTTGGTGTATTTTATAAAGATAATTATAATTATTTAAATATTTTATAACTAATTTATAATATGCGCTTATAAAATATAATTAAAAAATTCAATATTTTATTATAATATCATTAAATAGATACACGTGAAATATATGTGATATAATTTTGTTAAAAAATTAAATAAAAATTATTAATTAAACATATTTTTATTATTATACAAAATATTGTGTACATAATTACATTTATTTTTATGTTTTTTAGTATTTTTACTACTCGTTACTTAAAGTCATTTTATATAGGAAAACAATTAATAGTTTTATTGAATTACTTAATTTCACATGTTTTATAAATCTAATAATTTTGTACTAACTTTTAAAAGTCTAATTAATAGGAAAATTTGACTTCCCACTAGTAATATCTAGAATTACTTTTTTCATAGAGTTGTAAAATATTAAGTTGTGTGAAGTTTATTATAGATTTAAAAAATATGTATAATTATCTTAAATAATAATAAACTACCAAAATCAATTTATTGTATATAAAATTGTTATTAATATCTAATTTTTGAATAATAATAAAGTAACGTAAACTTTCAACTAAATTTACATTCATACAAACTATAGTGTGATATGTTGTTAAATAGTTTTAAAAATAAAAAAAAGTATTCGTTTTTAAAAAAAGTTAATCATATGATAATTAATATAAATATAAATACAAAGTTAAGTAAAAGTAGCATTTCTTAATAAGCTATGAGTTGAACACTCATATGTGATATTCCAATTTTATCCTAATAAAAATATTTGGTTTTTATGTAATCTTTCATATCTTAGTCTTTCTTTAACTCTAGTTCTTCTTTTCAATCCCAATGTACTCTCTAACAGTGCCTAAAGCTTTAATCTAATGACTCCATCGATGATAAAAATTTATATCTACCTTATGACGGAGGAAGATTTGATGAAATTCAATGGAAAATAACATGATTTTTAGTCTAAAAATTACAAGAGAGATCCATTTAAGATTTTTAACATAAGGTGAGTACGAGGAAAATAAATAATAGACATTAATCATATGATATGATGCATCAAAATTAATAATTCAAATGATTTTGGTTTGAAAAGTAGTAATAAGTGTACTTAAATAATTACCTTAGGTTAGGGAAGCCAACGAGGTAGATGATTGATCGAAATTGTGCATGTTAAAGAATAGTGTGTAAAGTTAGTCAAGTTGTAGATTAAATTCTCCTTCTAAATTTGTTTTATTATGTGATTTTTGATGATTAATTGAAGCCTGATAACTTTGGTTCCTTTTCTAATATATGAAAATGATCGCAAAAATTTTTTTCATTTACAAATTTGAGTTACTTTCTATCGAGCTTTTATAAAGCATATGAGTTAAATATGTTGAAGAATCACTAATCGTATACGACATGTTTTCTATTTGGTGTCTATAAGTTAAATTTATGAGAGGTATAAGCTTGCTACTATAAATAACATAATTATTTGGGCTAGCATTGTTAAAGGCTACTTTCAACCCATCAAACTTTAGATAAGAATTGTTTAAGTCAATGCTATTAAAAAAACCTTCTAACTAATCAAATGGCCCATTAGTTAATCAGATGACCCTTAGAAAAGAGTCATTGTTATCGGGGACACCTTAAAGCATAACTCGCTGTTGATTTTCTTCTCACCTAACTTCAGAAAGGATTTGTGGAAGAAGGACAACAATCATTAGTCTAGTATCCTCCTATAAATATTATCAAGCTTGCACCTAAGTCTACCCAAAAACTCAAAGATTTTTTTATTTCAACCTTTTTTATATTGGGTGTTATTGTCGTTATATTTCCATTCCTTTTTACAGCAACGATCAAGTTCTTGTCAAAAGGCACACATATGTATGTATTATTCAATAACACCCCTTTCTCCTTATTTAATTTTTGGTAATCGAGTTTTTAACTCAAAAATTTGTAAAAAGTCTTCTTAATTTAAGCAGGTTTCTTTGATAGCTTCCTACACATCCTTTGATGTAGATAGAAAGAGGTACATTTTTCATATCGCAAGTAATATGGAATTGATGAGTCAAGTAGTCATCATTGAGTTCTCAAAACTCCACTGTTGCATGATACCAACATTGGTTGAAGCTAGTTTTATTGTTTCCTCGTTAGGTATCATATTTTATCTTTTCGTTTATTATAAGTTTTATGAATTGTAATCATTTAATTTTTTTATAATTTAGGTGTTTTCAACTATTGTTTATGCTTCTATTGATTAACTAATAACTGAGTTTTAAGAATAACATTGCTTTGATATCAAGAAGATTGAAATGAAAGTAAAAACTAATATTTTTTTTTTGTATTTTCTTAATCTGTTTGTACATGATTAGTTAACAATTTATAATACAATTTGAATGAATGAAAAATAAAATTAAATATTTTAATTAATGAAAATAATATCATCTAATTAAAATTTTAATATTATGATAATTATAAATTTTTTAATAGTTATATTTCCATATCTATACCTACTGCGAATCATAGATTTTAATCCCTTTTAATGTTTTTTAAGGTATAAAAAATATACATGCAGAACGTTTTGAACATACGAAAACATATTTTTTAAAGTTATAAAAAAACATATGTATAGATAAAGATAAAATTCTATCTATTAAAGAGGTAATAATATGAAACCAAAACTTTTAGTTTTGGGTAGCCGAACCATGAATTTTGATTAAATTAAACAAGTAGTGTCATTTATATCAATTTACTTATCATGTGCTTTTTAGTCATTTATCTTTCAAAAAATGTCAAATGAGGAGTATGGACGATATTTAATATTTTAAGTAAATATTTTAATATTAATTTTAGTAGAATTATTTTTTTTTATTTTCTTATTTCCTACGTATAAAAGGAACATTAATCCAAATGTCTCTTTTTCCTAAATAATTTATTTATAAGTTTACCCATCAAATCACCTTATTTTAAAATAATACATTTTTTATCGTAATATATTAAAATAATAATGTATTTCCTTAATTAGTATAATTTATAAAATTAAAGGGATTAAATGACATCGATTACAAATAAATAAATTAAATGATATTATTAACATATTTTAAGAGACCTTACCAACACTTTCATCTTATTTTTAATCTTTTTTTTAATATTTTACTTATTGATATATTTAATCTTTAATTTTTTTTGGAAATAATAAATCACATCCCTTAAAATTTAAAAATTGAATGATAAGTCAAGAAAATAAAATTGTATTAGTGAGAATTATTCACAATTATTTGTAGTACAAAAATAAAAAAATTTATATCATTTTTTAAGGTGGCATTAACATCCTTTGAATGCATTAAATACATAAAAAAACTCATCCATATTTAATGATTAATATTATATTTTAGAATGAGATTTCACATAAATTCATCAGATTAAATCATTTATATCGTTTAATTTCTTAAAATAAAAAAAGTGTCATTTAGTTAATTAGTTTTGTAAAAAGGATCAATTATATAATTTTAATGATTTTTCACTTAAAATATTATTATTTTTTATCAAATAATTAAAATACGATTATTTAATAAGGATAAAAGTAAAATTTAATATGAAATATTTGAGAAAAAATCAACAATAATAAAATTTAAATAAAATATTATTTAAATATATATTTTATTTTTTTATTAAAAATTAAAATTTAATAAAATACTAAAAATTAAAAAATTAATATTTTGTGAATTTTTATTATATCAATTATGACTTTATTATTATTAAAAATTTATATTTTAATCATAGAAAAGATAATAATAAGTATTTTGTGTAAATTACTAAAGTAATAAAAAGCTAAGCATAAGCTCGAGTTGTTTCCCTGCTATTGGTATGGCTAATGTTTTAAAATTTCATATGATAATAATTAAAGGTGATTGTAAAACAGTTATTGATTTTATCTCAGATCAACCAAATCAGATTACAAAAGCTAGACGATTCTTAAGGAAACCAATGTGATAGATTAAAGTTCTCTAAATCTAAAAGCAATTTGGATTTCTAGAGCTTGTAATATCGTTGCTCATAATTTAGCTACTTGACATTTAAAGAACATATATATAAGGAAGTTTCAATTCTTTAGATATTCCTATTTAATCTATTATATTAATATTTATTATTAGAATTTATAAAAAAAACACCATTAATTTCTCTTAATCCCTTTAAATTATGATATAATGATTTTTATTATCATAACAAAATATATGAATTGATTATTATATTTTTATAATTAATTACATTTGATTGAAATTATTATTAGATAATCTTATCCTTAATGATATATTATCAAAGTAATAATAATTTAAATTATGTCAATACTATCCCTCTAAATTTATCCATTCATATATTCTTACAATTAATAAGAAAATTATTCTATATAAATTAGATTTTTTTTAAAGTTTGATTAATTCAAAATAAAAATACATTAATAACATATAAATAAAAAATAAATTAAATTATCAAATTATCATAAGAATTGTAATAAAAAAATTTAATAAAAGGAGTAAATTTTTTCAAGCATTCTTTTTAGCTCTTTTTGGTTTTAATTTAAGCTTGACTTTCCTAATTGTTAAAATGATAAATCATCAATAAAATTTGATTTAAGTTTTTTAATTTTTAAATTGTAATGAAACTCTAAATAATAATGCTAGATCTAGGTTTAGATATAGAAAAAACTTACAAAACATGTATAATCTTACTATAAATAAGATTTATTATACTAAATTTAAATATATGTGTAATGAAAAAAACCATAGGGTAACTTTGGTGATATTTATTCAAAATAAAAAATAATAACCATTAACCTACCAAAGAGAAAGTTCTCATGGGAAGGGGATTTCCTTTCTCTTAGAAAAGAAAAAAATAAGAAAGAAATAATATGAAATAATATTATTGTTAAATATAAAATTTTATTCAATGAAAATTTTCAATAAATTTATAAATATATAATAGTATTTGTTTTTGGGGGTCATATATACTTGATGGAGATGATGTATAGTACAAGATACATGGATTTTATCTACGTACCACTTTTGGATGGTGTCATTTTTATTTTAAAACTTCAAAAATATTTTTTCTTAATTTAAGATTCATTTCAAGTTCTTGAACTATTATTATCGTTTTTTAGCACAGTTTGTTCCACTATAGACGTACATAGTAATATTATATATGTATATAATGGTTAAAAAGCCCGACTAAAATTGATTAATAAGAATCGATAACTTATGAAAGATTTTAAATCGGGAAAAATATTTTTGATATCTTAAAATAAAAATAACATCCTCTCACAATTCTACCTATATAAAATTTCCAAGATAAATTGGTCGAAAGGGAT
Source organism: Hippophae rhamnoides (assembly GCA_033030585.1). Taxonomy (NCBI): domain Eukaryota; kingdom Viridiplantae; phylum Streptophyta; class Magnoliopsida; order Rosales; family Elaeagnaceae; genus Hippophae; species Hippophae rhamnoides. The sequence goes on from CM065430.1 coordinate 11,677,771, forward strand.
GATAATTTAGATAGATCCTTCATAATAAATTGTTTTTAAACAAGATAATACACACATATTAATAAATAGTATAATAATTATTTCGAAAGATTTTAAGTTAATGATCTAATTATTTAGAGGAGATGAATAAAAAATTAACATAAATATATCAAATTAAAAGTTTATAAATTTTTAGACATATAATCGTGTATAAATAAAATAAAATAAAAATTAACACACGATATTTTTAAATGTAAACAAGTTACACCATACCAATGACCTAACTATCCACTATAAAAATAAGTTTTAATTACAAGGTTATGATTTAAATACCTCTAAGATAACGCCCCCAAGTAATCTACTTATAAATCGTTGATTTCTTTTATAGTCTTCAACGGAAAGGTACTCAAATCTAGACCAATATTTCAATAAACTCAAGTCACATGAGTTATCAAACTCATTTAACTGGTACCTAAAAAGTTAGCATAATAATACAAGTATAAAGTGTGTTTTAGAGTGAATTACATAATAAATGATCCTAAGTAGATGATTTAATAAATTTGTAGATAAAAATAAAATTACTAACAAATCTTAGAACAAGTAAATTAAGCATAAATTCAATAAAGATAGTTTCTTTAAAGATAAATAATCAAACCAAATAATTATGATACTATACACACAATTATTTGATTTAATAATTCAAGAAAAATTAAAAAAGAAGCTATATGAACATTTAATTAAAATACCATAAACTAATTAGGCTTATTAACTAACCAAACACAACCACTAATGTTTGATAGATTAATTAAAGAAAGAAGCCTAAAAGGATATAATTTTTTTTTGCAAAGCAATTTGAAATAAAGAACTTAAGATGAAAAATTGATGCTCTTGTGGTTAATTATAATATAGATCATTAGGTTCTTTATATACGAAACACTAAAACCCTAATGCTAGATTAAAGTTCAAATACAATTCTATTAATTAAAAAAATCATAGAGCAATAAATAATAAGGATAAAATAATAATTGGAATGTTTGGATCGAGTAAACAATTAAGTTAAAGTTGGGACCTTTGTCGCTCGATTTATCTAGGTTGAGCTCGATCGATCGAGTTAAAAAGGTCAATCAATCTAACTAATCTAAGGTATTAAAAATAAGTCTCGAGATAGGTAGATCAATTATTGATCGATCTAGTACTCGATTGATATACCTTAATTAAAAATTAAATCAAGGTAGATCAATTTTTGACCAATTGATTCACCTCAATCAATCCAAATCCAAACATGTCTCGATCGATCTAATGACCTAAGTGCAAAAGGTTTCTATATGTCTAATATGAAATCTAACATTCATAAGAATATAGATATATCTAGGATGTGTTCGTTTGGAGTTCAATAGTGTTTTAGCTTGAAAAATGTTTTTGAAAGACTCACTTAGAAATTAAATTACCTTTAAATATTTTGTTCACAATATCGCTAACACTCATAAACTTTAAATATTTTATCATTTTACATTTCAACTTTACATCCAACATCATTTAATACATATAATAACTTGATACATATAACAATATTCTTAATGAAAATCAATACAACTATGTCCTATTGTATATACACAATACTCTGTCCCATATTGCATATACATTAGGGTGAACAGCGGATCAAAACTACCTATATTTGGTCAATTTAAATCTTATTAGATCCTAATCAGATTTGATGATTTTTAATTTGAATCCGATTTGTTGATCTAATCAATACGAACAAATTGGAATTTTCGGATCGAATAAAGTTAGATTGATGTTAAAATTTATTTATGAATTATGACCACGTATAAAATATGACACACACAATATTTAAATTTAAAATTGGTGCATTTATATCAAAATTTATCATCTATAGTTAAAACTAAGAAAATAAAAAAAGTATGTCTCGATAATTATTAAATTATTATAAAGATTTAACATTTATTTTAAATTAAAATAGTAATTTAATGTAATAATAATATGTATAATATTTAAATATAATGCATTATTAAATAAAATATGTATTTATTTATAATTTAATAATAATTTGGTCTGAATTGCAACACATTATAAAATATGTCAATCCAAATCCGGACGTATTGTATATTTTTCAATCCAATACGACTACATAAGTTATTAATTCAATTCAATACGAATCTAATATGAATACATAATTTATTAATCCAATCTGATCTAAATATGATAGATCGGATCAAATTTCTTAATTTAAACGAATTAATCATATTATTTGTTCATTTCTAATATATATAGTACTTTCAAAATTACTTAAATTGATACTTTCAATACATTTAAAGTTAAATTAAATAGATATATTTCAATTGTATATTTATATCAAAAATGATATTAGAAGTGAAAGCCGTTAACTTAAAAGAATTAAAATAAAAAATTAAGGGAGATTAATTTTAATACATAAAATATCAAATATAAATAAAAAGGTTGTACCAATCCTTAATAGTTAAAATGTTTTTTTTTTTGTTGTTGTTGATGAGAGAATTGTATTAATTATATATTTGAAAAAATAAAATAAAAGAAAGAAAGAAAGAAATTTCTGGTGATAGACTATTTTTACATATATCCCAATCACATCCCTCAAAACTCTCGATCATTTTTAAAAGGGGAAAGCCTAAAATGGTATCGAATATTAAGATGGAAATAGATAGGGGGACTATTATCGATCATTTCAATAGACTTTTTCATTCAAATACTTTCAACATTCAGACTATTATCTCATTTCAATAAAAAAAAATAAACTAATATTTATTACAAGTTATTTAATAACTTATTATATTTATAATAATTAATAAAAATAGAATTTTACTGTATACAAATAAAATTGCTGAAATTTTCGTAGAGCAAAGTCACATGTTTACTTTTGAGTTTAGCCTAGCTAGTATTCTTTTGCATGTGGGGCAATGTTTTGAAAATTTGTGCAGAAAGATGAAAAATAGATAGGGGGAGAGAACATTCTCCCAGTCAGTTGGTTGGTGGCAATAAATGGTATGATACTTAGATTCTATTTAATATGTGACGTTGTAATAAGTTATATTAATAAAATTTAAATTTATAATTTTTATTTATAAGACAAATATCTAAGAAGAGAAGAGATGGAGAGAAAATATAATCTAATTTATAAATAATATACTCAAAATAATTTATAAATAACAATCTTAAATTGATAATATTACAAATCAATAAAATGTGTTGAGTGAATATCAGTGTATTCAATTGAATTGAAAAATTAGCCAAATATAGTGAGTTGAAATTCTATGTTCCTCCTGTGTTCTGTTCTCAAAAGGGTGGTGTAAATGGGGTTTATTATTTAAGATATATTTGGGTTTCTCGATTCATATGTATTTGGTTTCTCAGTTCATTGGTTTATATGTATTTGAATATTGGAAGTGAAAGTATAATTTTTCAAAATTTGTATTCAAAATTTTTATATGATTTACATATTCAACTGTTTTAGTTATAATTTTATAATATATATATATATAGTTTTAATATTTTTGAATTCACAATAAACATATGTGAAAAACTAATGAGTAAAAAAACATGTATATAGCTTGAGTTAGGGTTAAAAATAAAAGTTTATGTAAAAAGTAATTATAATATATAATTAAATTTATTATTTATCATCACATTTTCAATTGATTCCGATTGTAAATTTGATTTATTGTATACTGTATTTTATAAGATAAACAATACCGCTCAATATTCTATACTAACTAAATCCAAATTATTCGAGAGCTCTCTCACAATAAACTAAACTAAAGCTCAATATTCAAATATTAAATATTTGGATATTCCATGGTTTCCTAAAAAAAACAGAAGGGTGACAAAACAACTATTTTTTTCCTATGAATAAAGGTAACTCTAATTCCATCAATTTTTCAATCTATTCCTATTTATCGGAAAATTACTCAAAATTGTTTACTTTTAGGTAATTTTTTATTTTTTTTTATCAAAATTGTATGTACACAAAATTTATTTTATAGGGATTTTAGTAAAAAAAGAATTTATAATAAGATATTTATCTAATTTAAGAATATATTGATACAATATGAGAAGACATTGTTCTAGTGTGAGAAACCTTACCATTAACATTCAATATCGTAATAAGGTTAATAATAATAAATAATGCCTTATACAATCAATATCGTAATAAGTTTAACAATAATAGATAATACTTTATACAATAGTAGTAAGTTTTACCTCATAGTTACATTGACATAGAGTGAAAATTTAACGAGGATGTATCTATTAACGTTATAAGGTTTATCATGATAATATAATGACTTATTATAAAAGTGATAAATATTAACTCAAAGTAATTTTAGTAAAAAAATAAATTTAATCAAAAATATCTTAATAATTTAAAAAATCAATTATATTTATAAGTGATCATATTTGTTATTCCAAATAAGATTATAATAGGATGGGTGTTATCACTATGGACTTCTACTGGAGCAAGATTGAAACACAACTTATGCACATTTTTTGCAACCGTTTTGAGAAAAGAAATTAAGGCACAAATTGACATTTTTACAATTGTTTGTAAAATACAAGCTTAACATTTGTGTCTGTTTGTGTAAAACATGTACAAGATTTTGAAGTGTATATGTAAAACAAGTGTAAGTATTAATTAAATAAATAGATTTTTCTATGTTAAATTTAAGGGTTATTATAAAAATATAATCAAATTTATTTATTTATTTATTTATTATAATTATCTAAATATTATAAAAATATCATTAATACAATTTTGTAAATATAAAATAATATTTTTCTATCTAAGTGATTAATACGTTATTAAAAGATGACTTTTGTTAAATTTAATGTAACAATATTTAAGAAAAAATTAACAATAATAATATTTCAACTAAAAATTATTTCAATATATATTTTAATTTTTATAAAATATATATTTTTTAGAATAAAATAATAAAGATCATAAAATGTTAAAAAAAATTGTGAATTTTTTCATATTACTTGTCACATTATTGTTTTTAAAAATTTATATTTTAATCTTTTTACTGTAAAAATATTAAAATAATATTAAAGGAGAAAGAAAATAATCGCTTATAATTTAAGTGAACAAATAATAATATACAATTTTCTCAATATTTTTAATACCAACGACAGGGCATGTTCCACTCGTCAGTTGCCTCACCATTACTCTGCAGTCTGCACCACAGTCTGTCCTTTCGTCGTTCCAACCACCATTGTGTTGGAAAATAACGTAAATTTCCGATAAGCTAGATGTATGAGAAAGCAAGAATAGAAAAATAACACACAAATTTGATAACGGAGTTCGGTCAATCTTACTTACGTCTCCGAACCTGCTGCAAATCTTTTTACCGAAAGGGGAGAAATTACACAAGGTGTTTACAACATTCACAACTCACAACCCAATTACACCCAAGAAAATTACTCTCAATTTTCTCTCACAAAAGCTTTTCTCTCAATTAGAATGAACACGTTGGATGATTAATTCATTACAATTACACATCTATTTATAGGAAAATTCACTCCTTCAAATACTCCTTAAATTAATGGTTCCTTAAATTACTCATTGAATTAAGCTCCTTGTTTTGCTCCATGAATTGCTCCATGTTTTACTCCATGTTTTGCTCCTTGTTTTGCTCCATGTTTTACTCTATGTTTTGCTCCTTAATTTGCTCATTAAATTAATGAGCTTTATAACACATTGATCTCCCTCTTTGGATAAGATCTTCCACTTTGGATAACATTACTGGGAGATATAGTTTCACCAATGTAGTTGGAATATGCCGCAGCAATGGTAGTACTATAATTGAGTTGAGGAAACAGAACTGGTTTCTATTCTTATGGCTATTAAGATAGCTCACGCTGCTGGACTAATGTAGATCATTGTAGGAAATGACGATTGTTAAATGATTTTAGTCCTTAAGGGATTCAATCTCGTGGAGTCAGCTGAGTGCTAACTAATTAACTAGATCTTTTCTTTGTTAATTTTTTTTGTTTCAGCTGTAGTTAATTAGATTCTTAGAGAGTTTAATACTATGATGGCTCATCACATGAATGGGCTAATAAAAACACTAGTAGTGTAGGTACCTTTTCTGAAAGCCTATCAACGTGAATGCTCTTCTTGATTTTCATTGTAAGAATTGGATGAAAAGTGGTGGCTTGGATGGATAAGACTTGTTAAAAATTCAATTTTTTTTTTGTTTTTGTTTTGGTAAAAAGGAAAGTAAAATAAAAATAGTAAACCAGCAAAAAAAAAATAAAAAAAATACACATTTAAGTTCGAAATACAGTTCCTTTATTGGATAACCATAAAAAGAAGGAGGGTACAATTTATTTTATATTATTCTCTTTGAACAGAGAACATTAAAAGAAAACTAGAGAGCTAGATCAAAACAAGCGCTTGGTGGGTATTGCTTCAAGATGGACAAGCTTTCTCAGAGTTACCCCAAACCTATCATTCATATCAATAGACTCAGCAGGAGTATGTTCTGGAAGCTTCCAATCAAAAGTATGAAGAAGAGAACCCAAAACAAAGTGAAGCAAACGATGAGCCAATGGCAACCCTGCACATATTCTTCTTCCGGATCCAAATGGAAGTAACCCAAAGCTCTGTCCCTTATAGTCAACATTAGTATTTGGCCCTATAAATCTCTCAGGCTTAAAAGCCAAATGATCATCCCAAGCCTCAAAGTCTCTTCCTATTGCATAAGTATTCAACATAATTTGAGAATCTTTAGGAATATGATACCCCATGAACTCTGTATCTTCAACAGTATTTGATTGAATTAATGGAGTTGGAGGATGTAGTCTCATGGTTTCTTTAATCACAGCATTCAAATATGGAAGATTATCAATGTCACTTTCTTCCAGCTTCCTTGGTCCTATGACTCTGTCAAGCTCTTCTCTTACCTTTTTCATTGATTCTGGCTTACGAAGTAACTCTACCACTCCCCATTCAATAGCAGAGCTACTTGTTTCTGTTCCAGCCAGAAACATTTCCTGTAATTCCATAATTAACATAACCAAAATAAATAAACTTAAATCTCAATTTCATCTTCTTCTTTTTTGTCAGGATAGTATCAATGAAAGTTATTCAATTCGAACAAAAAAAGTAATAGGATAAATGAGTATAAAATATTACCTAATATTTTCATATTTAATTATATATATTTTTTTATTTTATCTCTTTTAAATCTTAACCGTTGATATATATATATTATAGTGTAAATAGTTACTAGGAGTGATATGAATAAAACAAAGAAGGTAAAAATTAGTTAATTAAATATCGTTAGGTAATATAACATATGGAAAGAGGGAGGAGCGGATGTATCTAGTTTATAAAATTGTTATAGTTTAATCTCTTATTTTAAAATATATTTTTTAGTATCTTTGATAAAAAATTATCAATTAATAAGAAATGATATTATTTTAACAATTTTACTATAAAAATATTATTTTTTATTATAAATAATTAAAACACTACAAATAGGAAAAAAATTGAAATTTAATATAAAATCATTTAAAAAAATCATAAATAATATATATTTTAGCATAAAATTATTTAATTATATATTTTTATTTTAAAAATAAAAAAATATTAAATAAAATATTGATAATAATTAAATATTAATTTTTTTTTTTTTTGAAAAAACAAGTGATAAGAAGATAAGAACGAAAATTAATGATTAATTAATAAGCACAATACTTGGTCTTCTTCGATCAACAATAAATTAATCATATAATAATATTAAAAAACTGAATTGAAGTGTATAATTAAAGTAACTTACCACAAGGAACACATTGATTTTGGTGTAAGAAATTTCATCACCTTCATTATCCAACAAAACATCCAAAAAGTCATTTGTTTTTCTCTTCTCCTTCTTCCCTAATAATTTTCTCTCCTCAACTCTCTCAGTCACAAACACAGTAAGAATTTTCATGGCTTTTCCCAAATCTTTCTCCATATTTCTTCTAAGTCCTTGAGGATCCAAACTCTTCAAAAAAGGTAAAAAGTCTGACACATTTGGTATACCCATCCATTTTATAATATTATCCATAGCATTATAAAACTCTTTACCTTCAATATTAGACTTAGAATCATGTGATAATAAATCCCTTGAAAGAGCTAAATTACCAACCATATTGAAGGACATATGAAACAAATGGTCAGCCAAAATAACTTCACCTGATGAATGTTCCTTACCCTTTGAAATTTTAGCAGCAGAGTCTTGTTCTATGTTCTTTAGCAAACTATCCACACATCTTCGACGAAGCAAAACAGTGTCTTCCATACGCTTGTTCGTCATAAGCTCAGATGTGAATAGACGACGAAGCAAACGCCAGTAAGAACCATATCTACCAAAGGCCATAGAGCCTTGATAGTAGTTGTGAGCTTGTAAGCAATCAGGTGCTAAACGGTCACAAAAATTAAGGTCATGGTTTTTGTATAATATTTCAGCGGCTTTAGCTGATTGAACTAATACGAAGTTTAAAGAACCAAGTTTTAACCAAACAACACCACCATATTTTTCTCTAAGGCTATAAAGGCTTTGGTGAGGCATGGAACCAAGTTCAAATATACTTCCTATTATTGGCCATCTTGTTGGTCCTGGGGGTCTAATTTTTGGTTTATTGTTTTTGGTAATTTCTTTTTTGGATTTGTTGAAACGGCTTAATAATAGAAAACAGGTTGTTGCTAATAAAAAAGTGGAGCTCCAAAATAGAACATTGTAGGATGAGATTATTTCTTGTTGCATGGTTTTTGATTTTGGTAATGGAAGATCAAAATTGAAATATCAACTTTGCCACTGATTTTTTTTTTTCGGAACTCGATCAATTTAGCAAAGTAGATGTTGCACTAGCTATCTGATGAGTGCTCTTAATGTACCCATGATGCCTTTATATATAGTTATCAAAAGTAAGAGTAGGTGTAGAGTAGGTGTAGCTCTGATATTTTTGAAGTCTTTTTTTGTTGTTTATGTTGTAAATGAATTTAAATCAAAAAATATTTTTTTATTATTTTATTATCGTTATTTCATAAATTATGTAACTGTCATTTTCATAATTATATGGTCGTTATTTTCATGATCGTTATTTTCATAATTATGTGACTGTTACTTTTATGTCCGTTATTTTCATAATTATGCGACCGTTACTTTTATGACAATTATTTTCATAATTATATGACCGTTACACATATTTTTTCAACTATAAATAGGGACAATAGTCTTAAGTTTAGAACACAACTTAACAACTCAAAAACAGTTCTACGGTTTTTATAGCAAAATCAAAGAAAAGAAAATTTAGAATTGTTTTCTCAGATTTCTGAGCAACATAAATATTTGAGAGATGTAATATTTCGGACTTCATTAGTGTAGTGAAATTCCAAGAGAAAAAAAGATTCTGGGTTGTTTTATCCTAGGAACGACGAGGCTGTGTTTGCTTGCATAAATTTGGGCAAAGTCACGAAACGTCTTAAAAAGAGTGGTATAATCTACGACTCAACCCAAGCAGTTCATTTCAGATTATCGATAATATTGTTTCTGTTAACGTATATCTAGTAATATATTAATATATATATATATATACGCTAATGTATATCTCTAATGTATATCTCTTTATTTTTAACATATCTATATTTAATTACTTTAGACATATCTAGTTTACTTGTAACTCTTATATAAAGTCACCATGTATATTCATTTATTTACAGAATAGAATACAATCATCAAGTATTTCTAACAGTTTCAGTAATATTTTCACTCCAAAAGTTTATAATTTTGATATTTTGCAGAATTTTCCGGTCACATATATTTGAATGTTATTCAGTAGTTGTTTGTACTCTGTAGTCTGCAGTACACCTAAGTAGGGATTTGTTTTTTCCTTTTTAATATTGTAAGTGCCGGTCAGATTTGGCGAGTAGGGATGGTGAGGTAATGCATTTGAATTTTATTTGTTGCTACTTTTATTTTTTATTATATTAAAATATTTTAATAATTTTTTTATTAAAGAAATGATATTTGGAGATAGACGATTTTTTATTTAGGGTATTGTATGAAAAAATGTCTAGTTTTTGTTAATAAGTTGTTGAATTAATAAAAATTGCTGGTAAATTTGACTCTTCAAAAACCTTAGGCTGTTTAAATTATATTTGGTTTGTAATTTTTTAAAATTTAAATGGGTAAAAAATTGGCAAATATTTTATTTATGAAAAATAATTTATAACACTTGTTAGAGTTTATTTTATTTTTATTTTTTACTTTCTTGCTTGTTTTATAATAAATTTAAGTCAATTATATAAAAATTTCATTTTTAATTCATACAATCGATATAAATATAAATTTTTATAACATAAAGATATTTTTTATATATATTTAAAAGTTATTGTAATTATATATTTTTTATAATGTAAAAAATATATAATTTTAAGAGGTAACAAATAAAACTACTTTAAAAAATTTAAATAATATAAAAATGGTTTTGAATTTTTTCTAGCAGTTCTGCATAACATAGCTTTAAATCGGTCTCATGACACTAAAAATTCTAATCTATTTTAAACCCTTTTGGATAAAGTTGGCGAAAGAGTGGCTGAATTTTTGAATCTCTCTTCACTTGTGAAATTTTAGTTTTTAATGATTTTTATTTATTATTTTTTAAAAAATAATTTTAATTAAAAATATTAAAATTTTGAAAAAATATGTTCAAAATAATTATATAGAATCTATAAATTTTAAAATTTTATAAAAAAGAAAATTTTAAAAAAATGATTAAATAATTTTTTAAAAAAACTTTTTTTTAATTTTTAATTCTTAATTAAGTCATTATGTTTGTTATTTATTATTTTAAAAATAATTAATTTTAAACATTAAAGTTTTGAAGAAATATGACAAAAATAATTATATGTAATATATAAGTTTTTAATTTTATAAAAAAATACAAAAGGATGATTAAAATATTTTAACTAAAATCTTTTAAAATTATAATTTTAATAACTAATTAAACCATTGTGCATGTTATTTATTATTATGAATACTTATTTTTAATTAAAAATATTGAAAAAATGTTATGAATGTATGATTAAATAATATTGTCTGAAGTTTTTAAAATTTTAATTTTTAATTCTTAAATAAGTTATTATGTTTACTACTATTATCACAAAAAAATATTTTTAATTAAAAATAGATATATAAATAGGTGGTAAAATAACCTAAACTGAAATCTTTTAGTGTTTTAGTTTTTAATTTTTAACTAAATTATATTACCTATTTTTTATTATTTTACAAAGAATTAATTTTAACTAAGAAAAATTAAAATTTTGAAGAAAAGAGTTTAAAATAATTATATACAATCTGTAACTTTTTTTAAATTTTATAAAAAAGAATATTAAGAAAAGATGATTAAATAATTATATAGGTGAAATATTTTAAAATTTTATTTTTAAATTCTTAATTAAATCATTATGTTTGTAATTTATTATTTTAGAATTATTAATTTCAATTGAAAAGATTAAAATTCGAAGAATGCTAAATGTATAATATATTTAATAATTAAGTTATATACAAAAATATAATGATACATCTATTATAACTCACCAATCAAAATGTGACATGTCACTTTTGAAATTATGATGTCATTTTTGCATTGATACTTATATTATAACTCACCAAACAAAATATGATATGTAACTTTTAGGGCTAGGAAGATTATTATAAGATTAGCTCATTAAACAATTGAAGATATTTTTAATTATTATAAGTTTATTATAATATTATATGCTAACAATTTCACATTCAATTACGACCTGATAAATGAAAAAAATATTATTAGTGTTCGAGAGCTTTAGTATATCTTTATATATGCTTCTCTCTTTTATGAAAAGAGCTTTAATGCCTCGACTCATTGATGTTCTTAAATAGTTAACAACATTAATTTTCCATCAAATAATATATTTTTCTTTCTCATGGCTCTCATACTAAATAGTTTTAAGTTATGATTAATTTTTTGATTTAAGAATTTTTAACAAATAAATATTGAATATTTTTCTAGTTTTAGGATTTTGAATAAATAAATATTATTTTTAATAAATGAAATCTAGAGAGTCTGACTTTAACTTGTTTTAATAAATATAGGTCCAACTCCGTCTTCTACTACTTTCTGTATAAAATTTAGTTACCTCGTAAGAAGCCTCACCTTTTGGATTAGGGGCAATGACTTCTTACCTTTAACCAATAATATGATTTATATTTTTATTTAAGTTATAAGAATAACAATGGGTTTTGGTAAAAATTGAACTTTTATTTATTAAGGAAGTAAGATCATTGCAATCTTAATTTCTTGTTAATTTACTCTATAGGAGTTTGTTTACACATTTTTTAAGAAGAGAAGGATGCTTGGATTGTATGGTTCGAACTTGTTCTACCCTTCTTCCTTATACAAGAGCCATTTTATAGACATAAGAGCAATTATTTTTACATACTTAACCTAAATACATATGTAAGGATAAGAATTATATGTTATCTTTATCTCTTTCTTTATTTTCTAAAATAAGGATAAATGAAAGGATATAGATTATATTTTATCTTATCTTTATATTATCTCTTCTTTCCTTTTAAAAATTTATGTCGACACTTATTTAATAAAAATAACTTGATGATATACTTCTTTTCGATACTAGAAATATGGATCCATTTATATCTTTTATAAAATAAAGGCATTTGTGGTCCTCAATTTACTTTTTTGTTAATTGGAAAATTTTATGTTTGATTCCTTCGATCACGTCAAACTCGTTGTAATTAAATGATGTTTTATAATTAATAATTTTCACAATATCTTCTTGAATTATATTCAAGTTATTAAGTGAGATCATTGTGACATTACTTGTGGATTAATTTATCCTAATTTTAAAAGATGTTATTATCTTTCTAGTTTCAGGATATATTTGACTTAGTATTATTGTTTTTTTCTGGTTAAGAATTTTTTTAACGAACTCTTCTTTTGATAGAATCCTAGTTTAGTCTATTGTTCTTATTGATTATGACATTTCTATTTTAATAAAATGATAAAAATTAATAGGTTTTTCTTTATGCCAATTCATTATGGACTTGAAAAATCTTAAAAAGATAAGATGATCATTTGCTTTTACTCGTTTCCTAAAATTTTTAACGACTTTTTTGAAATTTTCTAAAAAATAATTTAATTCTATTAAATTTTTACTAAGGTAAATATTTTCAATTAACCCACAATAAAATAATTGGTAAACAAGTTTTGGATATGAATTAATAACGTTGAATTTACTACATGTGATTGGTTTTCTTCCTAATGTATGAACTTTTTATGTTATAAATTTTTTCATAAGATCGTGTTGATATTTTCCTAATTTTCTTACTAAACTAAAAATATTTAGCCATTCGTTTGGGTTTATGTTTCTTAATCTTTCCTTTTTTTCCTCAGATAAGAAATATATCATCTATTTTCCTCACGATTACCTATCTTGGTATTTTCTTAGCATTTTCATCTTTCTTTTTGTAGCTATTTGGTTTTTAAGTGCTTATGCATAGTTGTCTTTTAAGCTACCAACTGTATCATTGGACTGATAAGCATACTGGTTTTGAAATTAGCAAAACTTCCTTTTTTCTTCGATCCATTTATTGTTTTACTTAATTTTGGCCACGTTGTATATATTCTTGGGGTTGGTTCGTTATAGATAACATAATACTTTTTCTTTTTTTCTTGATTCTTTTCTTTGAGCTCTTCTTCATTTTTAGTTTTATACCATAAAAATTTTGAATAGTTACCATTTTTTTATTAATTATGAGGTTTTATCCCTTTTTTTGATATTTTAATCTCTTTTTTTGTCGAAGAATTAGTCTCTTTTTGTTTTTCATATAAGAATGACTTTTTGAGATATAAAATCTTTAGTTGATCTTTTAAAATTTTTATTCCTTTTTCTTTGATCTTGATTTCTATGTCAAGATTGTTCATCTTTTTTAAAATTATAAAAATTATTAGTAGGGCTAATTCTCTAGTTAAAGCATGAGCTAAACTATTCTTTTTACTGAAAGATGTTCAACATCAAGTTTATAATGGTTAAACTACTACTGTCATCTAATGATCTTCATTGTTTGTAAACTCCTGCAATATTAGTTTTCAAAAAATATCCAAAAGAAATTATTGTCTAATCTAACAATGAATCTTGAGAATATTACATATATAGCAAACCTTTTTATTTTCCTTTTTACAACTAAATATTTTTCATTATTATACTAGTTTAGTTCAACTCCTTAAGTAAAATTTACATAAATATTTATCTTTATCATCTACTTTTACATTTAATATGACTCCTAAATATTCATGTAAAATATATATTTTTATTACCATTTTGTCATCTAGCCTTTTATGGTAAGATGCTGATAAATGTTTTAGTTGTATTTTTACCTTGTTCATGTACTTTGTATCTTGATCAATCCATTTTCAGACATAGTTTTATTAAGTTATGGTTGTAAATATTTTCTCATTTATGCTAATTTCCTAATATATGTTTCCACGTATATCAAACATCCTAAAAATATTTGTAATTGGTTTTTGTCAATAATGATATTGAAAAATCCTTGTATATTATTTGGCACGTGAAGTTGAAGGTGGTGTTTCCCTTCTTCTATTTCAAGTCCTAAATACTTGATTTTTTGTTACGCTAATAATAAATTTTTCTCAGATAATATTATTCATTCTTTCTTACGTTTTGTAAAACAATTTAATAAGTCTAGATAATACTAGTTGATATTATCACCAAAGACTTATATATCATCAATGTAGACACAACAACATAAGTAATATTCTTTAAAAATGTTATGCATATATTGTTGAAATATTTATGGTATCTATTTTAATCCAAATAGTATAAAAATTCATTGAAATTATCCTTGTGGATAGCTATAAGTTGTTAATAGTTAAATTGTTTTACCTAATTTAATTCACTAGAGTCTAATCTCAATCAAAACTAGAAAAAGTATTTATTTCCTTTGTTTTAAGGCCAATAACTCTTCCTTGTTAGGGATAAAGTATCCATAATCTATTGTTTCTGTATTTAATGATTTAAAATTTATCACCATTCTTTAGCTTCTTTTTTACAAAAAAAATTGGGCTTGAGTGTGGACACATGTTTGATTCAATTACTCTTAATTCCAAAAGTTTGAATTTGTTTACTAAATTTTTCTTGATTTTTTGAAATGTAAACCATATATTTTACTCTTATAATCTTATTAGAACCTTTTAGTTTTATACTTGTTACATATTCAAGCTTATTAATATTTGAAGTTAAAGGATTTTTGAGCTTACTGTCTTAAGTAATTTCCTTATTTTCAGTAACATCTTATTTTCTTGTATTTCTTTTAAGAATGAATCTTTCTTGTTATTAAACTCTAGATCATCTTCATCTAGTAATTTTGTTATATTTTATAAATATGGTTTCTATTTTTTATATGTATCACCATGTTCTCGCTTTTTATGTTGTCGAATAAACTTTTCGGATAACACATTTTTGAGTTAACATATTAGGATATTATTTATCATAATAAAATTTTTCATTACATATCCAACACCTACAAGTTTTCTTGCCTCATGAATAATAATTTTTTTTTCTAAATGTTATTCTTCTAAAATATATTTTCTTATAAGGTTTCTAGTTATATATTCTCTTATATTTGAAAAAAATCTTGTTTTTTGAATTTATATTTTTTTATATTTTTATTTGTAAGGCTTTATATTATATTTATACTTTCCTAGCATTAATAAATTCTTACTATCACAATATATTTTATAATTTCCTTTAGCATAATTATATTCACCTATTCTTTGACATTTTAAAATTATCCAAGCTTTTAATTATTTTATTTTTCCTCCCAAAGTATTTGGTATTTCTACAATATTTTTATTTCTTCAATTTTCTTCAAGAGTTTTATATAGAGTTCTATGTAACTTTTAATAAAGCATTTCCTTAAATCGTTGTTATTGTATTTTAGGTATCTTATGATAATACATTTTATATTCACATATAAAAATATTTATGTATCATATATCACATATTTTCATATTTACTAAATACCATTTCGTCTCATTTATTTGTAATTCACTTGTTTTAGTAGTATGGTTTCCTTTATATTTTCTTATGAATCTTTATATATTTAATTTACTACATTGTCTAAATGGTGTCTTCATGTTGTAGAATTTCTTTGCATTCTAAGATGTATATCATTTAATATATCACTAAATCATATTTTAACATTTTTAGTCATTTTATGATTTGATAATACTCTGCACATTGATGAGTTTGTATAAATAGTTTTAGATGTCTAAATTAATATACTCATTACACTAACCAATTTATCTAATATTTTTTCTATCTCTAATACAATATACGTTTATATAGTTAATTTTATTATTATTTTTGTGAAATTTGAATTCTGGTTGAATAGATCATTAACACCCGAACATAATCCTTTTATTTTTTGGTTGTTGTCTTGTCCTATATGGAGGATTAGGTTTATTTAGTCTTTGTCTATTACTTTTATTTTTGTGAGGATCAAATTTTTTTTTTGAATTATAGGGGTATTATTATATTTATTTTAATAATAATTTTGGAATTTTTTTTGTTCAAAATTTATTTTATTAATTATTGTCATATAATTTTTTTCTTTATTAGAGCATATTTTTTTCATCAATGTGACATCTTCCCGATGTCACGTGTCATCTTAAGGATGTCAATTAATTTAGTGGAGAGAGATATTAATTATCTTTTTAAGTGTTCGCTTAAGTTGTTTATTAATTAACAACGTATGAGTTGGTTCAAGTTATAATAAATTTGATTTTGTCGAGAACATTAAATTAATATCTAATCAACAACTTGCATTCAAATATGAACATCATTTCCGCACATAACTCCAAATGATTCTGGCCTACTTAATCAATTGGCTTACCACACCATTCTTGACCTCCATTCATCAATTTACCATTTATTCTGTTATTTAAAGTGAATCCCATTTTATTCTAAACTGCCATCGTTGACCGACAAAAATATAAAATTTATATGAAATAATTTAAGTATATATGTTAATAAATATGTAAATTTTAATTAATAATTTTTTTTAGAATTAATAAAAATATAAAATTACAATTAAAAATACATAAATTTTTATATTATATTTATTCAAAAATTGAGATCATTTGATTAAATTATTTATAACGAGAACAATTATCATAGTTATATATCTTAAAGAAAAAAGAATATTTTTTTATCACAATAATTTTTATAAATATTATAGTAAATTTTTTATTTTTAAAATATTTTTAATATTAAACTATTTGATAAAATATTTAATTATTTTAATAATAGTTATTCAACTCTAAAATAGGAATTTTCACAAATTAACGTGTTCATTGTATATGCTTATAATACAATTATTAGAAAACAAGAATATTACATAGATAGTATTAAAAAAATCTTACTAATTTAAGATTACTTATATTAGCCAACTAAAGTATTTCTTAATATAATATGAGATTTTTTTAATTATATATATATTTCGCATAGCTTTTCTATTCGAGTATTGAAAAATGAAAATACTAATATAAATGCCCAAAATGACAAATTTAATTGCGTGATTTGTGTCCCGTAACTTAAATTTCCATTTTATCGTTACAATTATATTTACGAATTAATTACGTTTTATATCTATAATATAAGAAATAATTTATAAAAATATCAAAAATATTTAATTTATTATATTATGTATAAATAACGATAAAAACATACCTAATTATATACATTTTTAAAGTTATAAATATACTTATAATATAAGAATAAAAATAGAATTATTTTATAAATTATTTCATACCTAATAAACATAAAATATAATTAACCTTAATTTACAGGTATTCTGAATCTACAACTTTAACAGGATGTGACCTAAAGCAAATTATTTTTAACTGAATAATTATTAATCCTTTCATACTTATAAAAATATTATTATTTGTATTATTATAAATAAGTAAATAGATTAAAAATAATGTAATTTTTATTACATTGAAAAGTATATCTGTGAATTTGGTAAAAAAATAAAAATGAACATGTACAGTATGAATAAAAACGATGACACCCTTACACAATATACAAGAACAAGATTCCAACTCAGTTAAACTGTTTAAAATATTTCATCTTTCGCTGATTATATTGTATTTTTTAATTATCGCTGCAGAATATCTTCATTTATCCTTAATTAGAAGCATTATTTGGTTTACATTTTCATTTAAAAATAATGATAATTATATATAAATTTATATTCATATAAATTATAATATATTAAATAGCAAAATAATTTTAAATTATAAACTTATTCATTTTTCAAAAATTTCTAACACATAGAATAGTATAATTAATGTAAATATATAAAATTGAATGCAAAATGTATGCAATTTTTTTCATTAAAATATTAACGTAGCAGTGAAGTCCCACCACTGTAAAACAGACTTTAAAGTCGGTTTTTAACGGATTTTAAAGTCTGTTTTCAACCGACTTTAAAGTTTTTTTTACATATTTTACTCATTTTTTATTCTATTTAAAAAGAACTCGTACTCAATGACATATAAATTTATATAACAATTTTATGATTATTAATGTTTTTTTTAAATAATTACACTACTTTAAATCACAGATATTTTAATGAGCATCATATTGTTGAATCATGCCTTTCTCATTTCATAATACTTATACAAAACCTACATAATAAAATAATAACAACATACATATACAAAAATTTATACACATAATATAAAAAAAATAACGCAAAATTAATAATAAGTGCAGAGGATTAATAGAAATACTTACAAGAAACGAAGTGACAAAATGAAGGAAATGAAGAAAAAAAGAGTGTTTTGTAAGTGAGAAAATAGATATAAAAAATTTGAGCATTTCGCTTAAAAAAATAGGAGATTTGGAAGATAATTTGAAGAGGAAGAAAACTCATTAAATGATGATGGAATTGGTGATCGTAGGTGGCCAAAAAATGAGAAAGAGTGGAAGAGATAAAGGTCGGTTTTGGATTTTTGGGTGTTGTTTACAACGCTACAAATTAAAAATTGTGTCGGATGAGAGCAGAAAAAAGAGAAAAAGAAAAATCTATGTGTATAGCATCAATTTTACGTATCAACCAACGCTATCCATAAGTATTCTTGTGTTATAAATGGAAAATCGATCAAAAAAATTCTACCAGTTGGAGGTATTTTTCAAGGTGATCCTCTATTATCATTTTTGTTTTGTATTTGTTCTAAAGCTCTTTCTTGTATCTTATAACAAGAACTTGAATGAGTTACCATTAATGGTTTGAAGGTGAGTAGGATTAGCCTAATAGGCTCTTAACTTTTATTTGTATATAATTCTTTGGTTTGTGTTAGAGTTCATTGAAAGAAATTCATTGCTTC
Source organism: Hippophae rhamnoides (assembly GCA_033030585.1). Taxonomy (NCBI): domain Eukaryota; kingdom Viridiplantae; phylum Streptophyta; class Magnoliopsida; order Rosales; family Elaeagnaceae; genus Hippophae; species Hippophae rhamnoides. Next base: position 11,697,268 of record CM065430.1, read on the forward strand.
TAGGATATTAATTTATGAGCAACATCAAATCAAGTTGTTAATTATCAAAAATCAAGTGTTTAATTTAACACTAATACATCTCCTACTATTCAAGTAGAAATTTAACATGATTGGTTATTCCATGTAATATTGGATTTGATAAGTATTTGAAACTTCTTGCTAGTTTGGAAGATCAAAGATGACTTAGATAAATTATATTCTAGATCGTGTTCATGTAAATATTAAAAATTGGGTATGTAAGTTCCTCTCTTTTCGAAAAAAAAATTTCATGTTAAAGTCAATAGGTTGTACCATGCCTATATTTGAAATTCTTTTTTTTTTGTCCTTCTTTTATGTGTTGATTTAGAAAGTTTGTGGCCTCGCATTGATTGTAATTTCTAAAGAAGGTCTAGGGTTTGAGGTTCAAAGATATAAGGGATTTTAACTTGGCTATTGTTACTAAGCAATGTTAATGAAAATTAAAAATCCTCAAACTTTATTTGCACAAATCTTCGAGCATTGATATTTTAGAATGGGTTCCATCCTCACTATCGATATTGGATCTTCTTCATCTTAGGCTTGGAGAGATTTTTTGGATGCTTATCCTATGTTAGTGGCTGGTGCTTGGTTGTCAATTAATAGAGTACTTGTAATTGATATTGGGACAATTATTGGATTCCTAACCCACCTGCTTGTCGTCCTTCCTCTCCATGGAATGATGGTGTATGTTGGGTGTCTCAACCTATTGATTTTGTTTAATGGTGTTGGAGGGTCTCACTTGTTAACCAACTTTTTTGACATAATGATGTGGCTCCTCATATAGAGGATGAGCTTGATTGTTACTTTACTTTGAATGGTTAGTTAGTATTCTGTGAATTCAACTTATTATGTGGCTTGTGATCGATGTACTAGGAAAGAAATTCAAGAGATAATAGTATGGATAAACTCATTTAGAAGTCGGTTTGAAAGCTCAAAGCTCTATCAATAAAAGTTTGCTATTTCATTTCATATTGTCTATATAGTACATTGGTAGTGCAACAATAGCTTGTTAAGAGGAGGTGTGTTGTGAATGATATTTCTTCCATTTTTTTGCCGTCAGCATGTTGAATAAGTGGTGTTTTTATTGTTCGACTATTGTAAAGTTGGCTTTAACCTAATAACTCTATGCTTTATTTTTCCTTCCAACAATATGCCCATGGCTCTTTTAGATATTTGTTTCAAGATTTTTTCACGTGGGCATGTTCCCAAGAAGAGGGTGATGAACTGTCTTGTTTTCTATAGGATTTAACTTTGTCAAAATTATATGGTTTTTTAGGTAGTGGGTTTTTGATCATGGTGTGTGCTACGTCTGGTCAAATATGATCATTTTATTTTTTATTTAATTTTTAGCTAAAATAGTTGGTTTTTATTTAGCATTGTGTTAGTGACTTTGATGCATGCGTTGCTTGTGTTTACGTTTTTTGTATTTTATATTACTTTTATTTATATTGATACTTATTCAATTTTTTTTGAGTTTTGTTAAATAAAATTTAATATGTTACTTATTTAGAGGGGGAAAAAAATCTTATACTAACCGATCATTTATAAAATTTCTTAATCTATCCTTATTAGTGTTTTGATATTTTTGAATTATTAATATTTGATAGATTTTTAATCACAGGTTAAAGTCCACACTTTGAATCTAAATATATATATTATCTTGGTATATAATCATGATACCTAACTTTTTTGAATTTTTATACATTTAATTCAATTAATAGATTTTTATATAGATGTACATGTAAAAATCTATAACATCATGTTAATGTAACATATTTAAAAAATTATGTAGGTTAAAGTCTAATCCGATATATATATTATCTTAGTTTATATTAATACGCCCTAACTTTTTGGTTTTTTTATGCATTTAATTCAATTAATAAATTTCCTTATAATCACGCTAAATGTCAAGACCAATAACATCATGTTACTGTAACGTACTTAAACTGTTATGTATGAATCTTAATAAGACTTTAAACTATTTAAAAAATTATTCCTTTTACCCATGCAAATATTTTAGTCGAACTAACAATCGTTATTAATATATACATATATATATATTTCTCCATATGTTATTGGAACAATAATCATTGTTTTACATACAACAGATATTATTAACCTATCTTAGGTAATATTGATGCAGTGGTTCAGAGCTAATTACATAGCTAGAAAAAATTGTGAGAAATATAAATTTACATACTATTTCTCTATTTTTATGTATTGATTTCCTTTCTCTTACATTAATGGTATGTATCACCAGCTTAGTACAAGATAAACCAATAGTTACTCTAATTTCAAATATTTTAGCATCAAATACACTAAACTTTCAATTAATAATAGAATATGAATTATGTCCCTTGCTATTTCAAGTTTACCAAGTGTAACGCTCGATCTAGTTGCAACTCTTTATGGATTTTCCAATACAATATGAAAATAAAACCAAACTTAAAATCAAGAATTTTCATAAAAATATACTTACCCCACGTTTGGTTGGAGGGAATGAAATGGAATCAGAATCGATTCCTTCCATTTTGCGTGTTTGGTTGGACGGAATGGAGGGCGGAATGGAATCTAATTACTAAAAGAGAAGGAATCACAATTCCTTCTCCTACCTCTGGTAATCATTATTCCATTCCCATCTACACATTTTTTTCCAATTTTACTCTCACCTTACCCTCACCTAAAATATAACCTTAAATTCAAATCCCAAATTCTCAAACCCAAAATTCCAAAACCCTAAACCCTAAACCCAAAATTTCAAAACCCTAAATCCAAATCCTAAAATCCTAAAACCCTAAACCCTAAATCTCAAATCCTTAAACCCTAAACCTTAAAACATAAATCCCAAAACCCTAAACACATAAATCACAAATCCCTAAACCCCAAATCCCTAAACCATAAACCCCAAATCCCTAAACCCTAAACCTTAAAACATAAATACCAAAACCCAAAACCTAAAACATAAATCCCAAAACCCTAAACCCTAAACCCCAAATTCCAAACCCCAAATCCCTAATCCCTAAACCCTAAACATTAAACCCTAAAACCCTAAACCCCAAATCTCCAAATCTCTAAACCCTAAACCCTAAATCTTAAAACATAAATCCTAAAACCCAAAACCCTAAACCCCAAATTCCAAATCCTAAAACCATAAACTCTAAACCTTAAACCTTAAAACCCTAAAACCCTAAACCCTAAATCCAAAATTCTAAAACCCTAAACTATTTTTAGAAAAATAATAATTTTAACCCTAAATCTTAACCTACAAATATAACCCCAAATCCTAAATCCCTAAACCCTAAATCACACATCCCAAACCTCAAAACCCTATTTAGAAAAATAATAATTTTAATAATATATTTCTTTTTAATTAAGTAATACTTATTTAGAAAAATAATGATTTCAATAATGTATTTTGTCTGACGAAAAAATAGTAATTAAATGACATTATTTGAACTTTACAGCATGTAGGGGTATTAAGGTCATTTACAGCTTTTTTCATTCCATTCCAGTGGTAAACCAAACACTATAATCCTGATTCTGAGCTTGATTCCAGTGGTCAAACCAAACAAAATTGTTTCCTTTCCATTCCATTCCATTCTGATTCCGATTTCGATTCCGATTCCGATTCCATTCCACGAACCAAACGCCACCTTAGTTTTTATCGTATTATTTTCACATATTTTGTCAGTATTATAAAAATTATTTTTCAAGACTATTATTATATCAAAATCTGTAAGAATTATGCATCTTCTAATTCCAAATCAAATAGACAGAAAAAATCACAATTCTTATAAATTATATCATAACATATTATTTATTCAATATAAAATATTATTCTTATTTAATATTATTCTAGGTAACATGTATAATACCCTAACAACATAAAGTACCTTGTTCATATGTTAAATGTAACACTGTCATTTAGCATTCTATATATAGTGACTTGGTACTTGGAAACAATCGACTCAATTCTGATGACCAAGACCTGATGTTCAAGACTCGGAGACAACGATCTCATTCTATATAGAATTACTTTTTGTAATATATTATGGTATTTCAAATGGAACGTTTATCAATGTAACCTAAACAACTATTTAATAGATGTTATATATAGCTTTTTAATGAAATGAATAAATGTTTAAAACATTATTTACATTTTACACTTCTCTCTTAAAAATCACTTAACATTAAAATCTCTTCAAATAATTCTTAACATATTAACACTTCAAAAAGTCTTCTAAATCAGTTTTTTTTCTTTAGAATGAATATTTTGAAATTCGTAACAAATAAAAGAAAGAAAAAAGATAGTAAAATATTAGACTTTAAAAAACCAATGTAGTCCATTATCCATTCCACTTCTTATACTCAGAAATAGATCTAGATATCTAGTAGTGTCTTCATAGAATCTTAAGGACACTCACGTCCAATTTTTTTTCCTTTTTCTAAAATACACACTTTCATCATTGATTGTGAAGGATTATGAACATATAAACCCCTGTTTAATTAGAACTGAAAAATGCACATTTTTCATCATTATTTTGATTTTCTAAAATCTTTTGCCAAATGTTTGGACACAGGCCACCAGTTGTAATGGTTGCAATTTAATGATCAGTTGTAACTCTATAGGTTAGTTTGTAACCCTTTACGATATCATATGGATACAACAAGCTATCCAATAATTATAACATAAATTATGCATTAGTCCATGAATAAGTGATGTTTTTAATAAAGTAATGAACAACTATATTTTTCAATAAAGTTAATTGCCTGGACACTATGAATAAGTGATGTTTTTAATAAAATAATTTCTCTAATTATAAATGTGTGAAATACGATCATTGTATATAATAAGAAAAGGAAATAGTAAAAATTTATGTTAAAATCGATACCAACTATTGTTGACACACATAAGATTATTACACAAGACATTGAGCAATCAATTTATAAAAGATCAAAGTTATTAGTTCTATTTAAAATTTATTATTTATTTATTTAAAAATACATGAACCTATATATATATATATATATATATATATATATATATAGAAAATAGAGTATATATCAAAATAAATATCAATCTCACCTAAGACTATTCGACAAAACAATAAAGAATTGAATTTTATAAAATATTAAAATTATTAAATCTATTCAAAAGTTTTGTTATTTATTTATTTAAAAAAATATATAAAATGTGAAAAAAATACGAAAACTACAAGTGAAAAATATATGAAAAATGTGGTAAGAAAAATATATAAAAACACGTTATAAATGAAAAACATGTTAATATTATGAGAAGAGTATATGATATATACAAAAACATAACATAAGTAAAAAATATATAAAAAGATTGAATACGGCATTTGTAGAAATTTTTGGATTGTAATATATAGTGTGTATTAGGGATGAACAAATATATCAATCAATGTATCTAAATTAAGAAATTTGATCCCATATTCATATCATATGATTGATATATTTTATAATTGAATTGGAATTATATTAAAAGTTATACAATCCATCTGAATTCAGATCGGATTTAAATTAATAGATTACATTAAATTGATGTTTTAGTTTAAAAAATAAAACTAAATATTAAATCTCTATTAAAATAATTTAATAATTATCCAAACATTCTTCTTATTTAATAATAAATTTTAATATAGATGCATCGATATAAAATTTAAATATCCTATATATCATGATTTATTACAATAACTTATAAATAAATTTCAAAATCAATCTAATTTTTTTCAATTTAATTTTTTTGATCTAATAAGATTCAGATTATTTCGATTCGATATTATTATATTTAAATTAGTAAAAATATGATTTTGATCTATTCTTGCCTCAGGTCCTACTATGTACAAAGATGTTTTATTTAGACAGTATTGTTTTTAAGGATGCCATTGCCCATTGGTATTATAATTTTAGTCCATTACTTCTCTAATAGAGCTTCTTAAAAGTGGATCACATGAGTCACATATTAATTTTTAACAAAACATATTGAGAAAAAATGATCGTGTGTGGTCATATAACTAAACTTTAAAAAACAAAAGGAGATTAACGTGAATTAAGCAGTAAGATCAATTTAGTTATAATCTCATATTTTCGAATTTATTTTGCTAACTGCCAAATATATAAGACTTAAGTATTCCATCTTTGAGAAGAAAATGAATAAAATGCTTGATTTAAAAAATTAGAAAGTCAATTACCAATTTTATTAATTTCCCATATATAATTTTTCTAGGAGGACTTTGAGTAAAAATTTACTCATTATTTCATAAAAAAAATCACCTATATGTCACTCTAAAAATGTTGTTCAGTTTTCTTTAGCAGACAATTTTGAGAACAAAATATTTTTTTACAACTTGCAATATTCTATATGTTATATTTAATTAGCTATTATTTAATAAGTGATCTCGTTAGCACTTCATTATCTCATATGATATATCTATAATTTTATTTTAAATTATAACTAAGATTTTATTTATGCATACAATAACTTAATGTATATAACGTTATTTAAAAAAAAATACACGGTATAAATGTATGAGTTAAAAAAATTTATTAGTTATTCTATTTTCTGTCTCTTTTTTAATAACTATAATAATTATATATTCTTAATTAGAATTTAAAATTTATTTTTTCTATATTTTTAAATATATTATATATCGGTAAACAATAAATTCATTTTAAAAAATATCTTAATCACTAAGTCAAAAATGGAAAACAAACATGTTTTTTTGGGAAATTATAAGAGTGAAGATTTATATTTAGGTCAAAAAAGACAAGAATGAGGAATTTACGAGTTTATTAAATAAAATAACTTTTTAATTCAAAATTAAAGTACCCAACAAACTCATCATTTCTTATTATATTCAATTTAATATATGCACGAGTTTGAAAAATAGTTGCATTTTGAAGTCAAAGAAAGTTACTTAAAATTTGGAATGTGTTAATAAAAACTACAAAAATATTAACATAATAATCAGCCCTAGCTACCTAATGTAAAAAAAAAATACTAATATAAACGTGTTCCACAAAATAGCTAGGCTCATATACTTCTTTGAAAAGTCTTGGTCTAACGTCTCAGTAATTTGTTATCATTTGGCTCAGGTGCTTCACCCACATGATTGCATGAGCAATAGTGCAGTTCTATTGTTAAAGTCATACAATTAATCTCACATTTTTCTGTCATTTAGATCGCGTGTATAATGAGAAACTTCATGCACACTTTCCAGGAAATTCGTAGGCAAAATATATAAAAATAACTTCTGTCAACGATATTTGGGACAACACTCGAAATGACTGGCTGTCAAAACTCAAAAACTGAAAGTGAAACATTGTAAGTCACACATCTTCTTAATTGGCTTTTCATTCAAACCTGCAGATTCCTTTTTTTTTTTCGGAATAAAATGGAAATCCGTGTATCATTCTTGACTTACGTTGAGCAATTTAACGCTTATGTTGTTCTTTGGACCCTATTTTATTCCAACGGTCGATATCCACCGTGAATATTCTATGCAAATTAATAACGTAACATGTTATGTTTTGTATTATACGAACTAATATTGTTTTATAATTTTAACGTAATTATATAGTAAAGTTAAAAATATACTATTCACCATATCAAAACAATTTTTTTATTTTTTGGATTTAATTCTAAATATGAAATGATGTAAGGATACGTGTAAGTATATAATTCTTCAAGGATACTTAGTAATGAAATTGAATCATAAATATGTGAAAAACTATTAATCTAATAAGAAAATTTATAATATTACAATAAAATAGAAAGAAAAATATCGATGAAAATTTACACTAAATATTTATTTCCATTTTAAATATTCAAATATTATTTTAAATAAAAATTTTAAAATATTATTTTATTATAATAGGATACTTGAAGTTAAAAATTATAATTTGCTTGATCATGTTTATGATAATTTAGTAAGTGTTAATGGTTTATTTATATACTTAACCTTATTTTAAATTTTTTATTATTAATTAAAATATTATATGCACAACAAAATTAACTTCGATTTTTAAATATTTTTATTCGTTAATGTGTTTTTAAAGCCAATACAAATTAAAATATCTAATTAATAGAGAAATAAAAATATTAAATATTAAATTTGTAAAATAATAATAATATAATATATTGAAAGTAAGTTAAAATTTTAAAGTAGGAAAGAAAACACTTCCTCTTTAGAATATGTGTTTTTAAGTCATTCTTTAAAAAACAAAAAAGATAACAAAATGTAATGTAATGGAATATGATATATACAAATATTAATGAATTAGTATTTAATTAAAAAGAAAATTACTCAAATGTTTTTACATAATTTCTTTTATAGAGTTTAAATAAAAAATTTATTTTCTAATTTTTAATTAAGAAAAATATCAAAATAACGTAGAAGAGAAACAAAAATAGGAAAGATGATAGACGAAAATGGAGAATAATCATACAAATACAAAGTAAGAGAGATAAATATAATTACAAATGCTCAATTGATTATTTCAAATTTGAGAAATAAAAATAATACTATATCATATTTATAAGACTAAAATAATAAATTAAATAAATATAAATTAATTAATAAATCTTAAATAATAGTTTAAATAACTAGTTATAAATCTAAATTATAAATATGAAATTTAAAGAAAAAATAAGTAATATAGGAGAATAATCTTAATCTAAATAAACCATAATTTAAATAATTAATTATTACGATCATTTTGCATCATTCTCCTTAGGTAATGAAGACCGGACTCTTACGTGTTAGAACCATAGAACAAAAGCCAAAACTTTAAATATAAATATAATGGCAACCCATTTTTACAATTCTGAAAAATATTGTTGATATGTAATTAAAAAACACGTATATATATCTTGTGATTTATCGAAATTAATTAGAAGAATTAAGTTTTAATATTATATTTTATCTAAATATTTTATAAATTATGTTTTTAAAATCATGAGATATGTTTGACGTATTTTAAGTATTTTTAGATGTTTAAAAAAATGACAAAAGTATCGAATAAATTCTTACAATCAGGGGCATAATTGTCATACAATGAAAGACTTAAATGTAAATATTTATACAAGATATATCAAAGAAGATTCAGAACGTGAAATTGAAAAAATTAAGTGAGTGTAACGACATGAGTATATATCTTAATTATTTTGCATCACAAAATTAATTTGAAAATTATCTCAAATAATGTTAATAAAACTTATAACAAAACAAAATATCAATATAACACACCTTTGGTTAACAAATTTCTAATTGAATAGTACTGACCCAAATGACTAGTCTGGCCCTCACAAGCAATGTGATCTTTTTAATTGCTTGTGATAGCAGTTTTGGCTTCTTGCAAGATACGTTGATGTTATGGATCCTTCTTTCAACGAGGATTGTGTAAGTGTGGGGAGTCTTGATACGATGCTATATCTCCACTCTCTAGCACTAAGCCCTTTCTTTGTTATAACTCTTTTATTGATTTGTAATTTTATTTCTTAGTGTTTTGAATGGAACAAAGATTAGTATTTATTATGTTTTAGTGCATATAAAAACTCTCAAATATAATTTTATTTTTAATTTTATCAATTTATTTAAATTTATATTAAAAAATAAGGTTAAATAGTATGTCTATAACATCGGTTAAAAAACTTAAGTCATAGGTAAATGTATATGGTCTCTATCACTTAGTTTTTAGTTCTTATAATTATAATTATAAATCTACAATCATAGTTAAAAATTGAGGTAATATACTTGTAGCTCACTAAGCTAAAGCTTTGATCCTTGGCTCATATAGATGCAAAACTCGTATGGATTCAATGTTTATTCACTAAGTTAAAGATTGTACACAATAAACACTCTTTGGTGTACTGTGATAATGTGAGTACATGGTAATTATCCAAGCATTTTAACAAGTAGGTATTGATTGCTACTTTGTGTGCGAAAAAGCTATGGTTGGTGAGTGTGTATTGCTTATACTGGTATACAAGAGCAGATTGTAGATATATTTACTAAATCATTTATAAGCCATTGATTTTGTGAGTTGAAAAATAAACTTTGTGTGATGAATAAAGCATGAGTTTATACGAAAGTGTCACAATAATATTGTATAAATGCACGTGCTTCCAAATATGCTTTGAACATGCGTTTCTGTTACTAGAGGAATCAAGTTTGTTCTAGCATTATACCTCAGCGCATGTGCATGCAGCTTATGCTATATATACATATAATCTCACCTCATTTTAATCATCAAGAATTATATCATTTTTTAATTCTTATCTTCTCTCCCTTATTTATCTTCGTTATATATTAGTTATATATAAAAGTATTTATTTTCAACCTCTTACATCATGGCATTATATTTGAATAATTTAGAATGAAAAACAGAAAATAGAAAAGAAGATTGCATGTTGAATAGCCTTTTCAGCTCCTTGGTTTAATGGTTGTAAGATTTTTTTTTGTGATAAATTATGCGTTGATCTTTGACCATTATTAATGGAATGATTAAGATAAATGAGATAAAAAAATAAGTAAAATATCTTTAACAATACTATTACAAAAAGATACATAGGATTTAGGAATATAAATATATTATCATATTTAATATATTTTTACTGTTTAATTTTAATAAGATTTTCTGTATCATTCATCTAATTTTAATATATAACCATATCATTTAGAGAACAATCGTTTATTATTATTTCAAATTTTAAAGTCTATTATATTTTATTTTATATTAAGTATTTAATTAGATGATTATATATAAATGAGATAAAAAATAAGTAAAATACCTTTATTAAAAAATATAATTAATTACTATTTAAAAAGAAAATGTGATACATGCGTTGACGACTTGTAAATTAATCCCAGCCTCCAAATTCATTTAACAATACTATTACAAAAAGATACATAGGATTTAGGAATATAAATATATTATCATATTTAATATATTTTTACTGTTTAATTTTAATAAGATTTTCTGTATCATTCGTGTAATTTTAAAATATAACTATACTATTGGGAGAACAATAGTTTATTATTATTTCAAATTTTAAATTGTATTATATTTTATTTATAGGTAGTATTTAATTAGATGATATATATATATATATAAGTATTATTGGTTTTTTTTAACTGTTTCAATTTCCAAGAGAGAATTTTTCAACAATTTCTTGATATCATGTACAAAAATCTTGAGTATTTATATTTGAAAGTAATATCCATCAATCATATATTAATTAATTTTATAATAAAATTATTTATATGCCTAATTTTTTTTAAAATAACTAATTACATACTTAAATATCGTTTTTGCATTAGACAAGATTTGAGGTAGGTGAATTCTATTCAAAGAAAACAAATTAATAAAGAAAATACATGCATGTTGAAGTAATAGTAAAAAGATAATATGATATATAGTATTAAAAGAAGATATAGAGTTTTAGGTGACAATCGAAAAAAAAGAAACGAGGTGGCTAGAACCAAGATATTATAATATGTAGTGTGTGGAGCCGCCGCCATTTTATTATTAGAATAGTTTTATTGAAAAAAGGTGGCTTGGACCAAGATATTGTAAAATAAATGAGAAAAATGAATAAAATGGTAATTATATTGTATATAAATAGAGAGCATCCCTTAGATAGATTTGCATCCAATTCTAAAAACTATTACAACTCTGAAATTATATCCCAAAAAAACACTAAAATGTCGACAGTTCAGATTCAAGCTCCAATTAGTGATGATGCTTCTCGCAATTCGACTAGTTTTTATCCCAGTGTTTGGGGAAACCATTTCCTCAACTATGTCTCTCAGTCTTTGGTAGAATTATAATATCTTCTTCTTATTCTTCTTCTTCTTCTTCTTCTTGTTTGTGTTTGTGTGTGTAATTCAGTAATATGAGTTTGTTTAACTGTTTTTGTTTAAGAAAAAAATGTTCTTTTAGCTAGACTGCAAAACACATTCACTAGATAGTTCATATTTGATAATCAATTTCCACTTTTCTACTATTTGTTTCATGGTAATAATAGTACATTAATTTTTTGCTCTTAAAATCAATGCTTGGATCAAACTATTTTTTTTTTTTGAATCAAACACTTGAAATTTAAAATGGCCATTAAAAAAGATGTGATTTTGATAGTATCTGACTAATCAATATAATTTCATGAATTTGTTAGGAAATTGATGTGAAAACAGAAGGAAAAGTCCAAAGATTGAAAGAGGAAGCTAAGAGGATGTTTGCTATGATTGAGAATGATCCTCCACAAAAGCTAAAATTAATTGACACAATTCAACTTTTAGGATTATCTCATCATTTTGAGAATGAGATTGCTCAAGATTTATCACTCATTCACAAAGCAAATGTTGTCTCTAATAGTGACAACCTTTTCATTGTTTCTCTTTCCTTTCGGTTACTTAGACAAGGAGGATATAACATATCTAATGGTAAGCTACCTCCTAAATTTAAGTTAAAATATATATCTATACATGTAATATGATTCTAATGAGTAAATATTATGTTAATGAATTAAAGATGTCTTCAAGAAATTTACAAATGAACAAGGGAAGTTCAAGAAGAGCCATGTTGCTGACAACGAAGGAATGCTATGCTTGTATGAAGCTGCACATATGGCTGGCCATGGAGAAGATATATTAGAAGAAGCTCTTGCTTTTACTACCCCTCACCTTCAATCTCTTAATGACACAAACACCTTGATGAGCCCATTTCTTTCGGCACAAATAAACCATGCCTTGAGACATCCAATCCAAAAGGCTTTTCCAAGACTCTACACCAGACACTACATACCCATCTATGAACTTGACCCTTCACACAGTGAAGCTTTGGTTACCTTTGCTAAGATTGATTTTAACATTGTGCAAAGGGTACACCAGAAGGAGCTTGGCATTATTTCAAAGTAATAATTTATCAACCCAATCTTTAATCAATTATATGTTGCATTTAATAAACATTTTTGATTTATTTTGATAATTAATTTTATGATTTTATATATCGTTTTGCTTAAAGGTGGTGGACAGATTTGGAGTTTGCATCAAAATATTCATTTATAAGAGACAGAGTAGTAGAAGGTTATTTTTGGATATTGGGAGTATATATTGAGCCAGAATATGCTCTTGCTAGAAGTATTCTTATCAAAGTGTTTTGTATGACATCAATCATTGATGATATATATGACAATTATGGCACATTTGAAGAACTACAGATTTTGGCTGAAGCTATTAAAAAGTAATTTCTTCCTACCTTATCCTCTCTCTCTCTCTATATATATATATATATATAAATTAACGTTGTTGTTAATTTATAAATATAGAAAGTAAATTTAATGTTTACATTAAGAGAATTAATTAATCTTTTGTTCTACATATAGGTGGGATGTGACTTGTGTAGCTTCACTACCTGACTACATAAAAGATATTTACAAGGAACTCTTACATGTTTATGAAGAAGCTGAGGAAGAGTTAGCAAAGGATGGAAGAGATTATAGAATTCGTTATGGCATAGATAAGGTTCCATTATTTTCCTACATTATAATTAATTCCTCAATTACTACATTCATACACGTAAAAAACAAAATTAACAATATTGTTGATTTAATAATTAAATTCAGATGAAACAATTAGTCCAAGCTTATTTCACAGAAGCAAATTGGTTCCACAACAATTACACACCAACTTTGGAAGAGTATCTAAAAACTGCATCAGTTTCTGCTGGATACCTCATGCTTACAACAACTAGTTTTATTGGTATGAAAGATACTTGTGTTGTGTTACTGAGGAGGCTTTTGATTGGGTTTCTGCATTCCCTAAGATTGTTAGAGGTTCTGCAAACATTGCCAGGATCTTAAATGACGTTGTTGGTCATAAGGTAAATACATGCATACATTCTCTTGATAGTATTTATCAATAAAAATATATATATATATATAAAATTTAAATTCTCTCAAATTTTTTTAAATATTAATTTAAAAATAGTAATATTGGTTATGAATTACAGTTTGAACAGAGTAGAGGTCATGTGGTATCAAGTGTAGAATGTTACGTGAAACAACATAATGCAACAGAAGAAGAGGCATACAAAGAACTTCGTAAACAAGTTGCAGATGCATGGAAAGATATCAACGAAGAGATGATCGATAACAATAAAGCTGTGCCAATTTCTCTTCTCACACGTGTTGTTAATTTTGCACGTGTATCAGATGATGTTGTTTATGTGGATGAAGATCGTTATACTGATGGATCCAAAGGAGCTGCTATGAGAAAATATGTTTCCTGCGTATTAATTGAACCAATCCTTATATGATTAATTAATTGTGCTAATTTATGTTTTATTGTCCAAATAAGGATATATCCATAAAAGGTCAATGTTTCCTACCTTGGTGCTTTTGTTTTTGTATTTTATTTTTTTTATTTTTTGTCTTGTGTGTCTGATAATTGAAACTCTAGTAATGTTTGTAAAATTCATTTGAGTGTTTATTAATGATAAAAATAACTTATTTATACATTCATTGTGTTTATTTATCATTATTTAATTTCTTTATAAAACAAAAAATAAGAAGATGAAACTTTCTTATTATACTTCTTGATTGTATATTACATCACATGATCATACTTATAGCAATGAGATACATTTCTAAACTAACCTACGTAGTACTAAAACTGTTATACACCACCTGCAACTAGTGTACTAGAGCAGTGAGATCTCAACCCTTATGTTTGATTTAATTAAAGATTTTTTTTTTTACTTTTCGCTTTAAATTTGTTCCTTTCTTTCTTCTTCTATTCTTCTAATACTTAATCACTTAGATTATATTTAATTGATAATAATAAATATTATAATAAGGATGATTTTATGTATTTATATATTTGATTTTACTATTAATTTATAATCGAATATAAAACATTCCAATAATAGCAAAAATATTTATTCCTACCACGTCTCTCAATAATAAATTAAAATGTTCAATTTTTTTCACACAATTATATAATCATTTTTTTTCTCTTTTTATCTGATTTAAAAATAAAACAAATTAATTATATAATTTTATTTCATTTATAATCGTAGAAATTTTATTTGAATATTATAATTATTTTAATTCCACTACTCAAATAAATATAATAATAACAATAATATTTTCATTGAATTTAATTCCTATAATCATTAACATTCTTATTATGCCTCTATTATGTGAACCAAACATGAAATTAACTTGTATTTATTAACAAGGAAATGGAATGAGGAGAAAAAAAGAGACATTTTCATTTTATTGTTTACTTCCTAAAAATAGTGAAAAGAAAATAAAAACTTATAAATTTAGGAGCCATTCTCATTGATTGTTTAATGCTCTCCTATTATATTAATTCTCTTTTACAAATTCATAAAATATAATTACTAAACTATCCATTATTTTAATATAAAATTTTATATTTTTTTATTTTTAAAAAGACATTTAAGTAATTTATAATTTTAAATAAACTTACAAAAATATTACTAGATTATTACAAATTTCATTCATATCATCAAACTATATTTTTTTTTCATTTATACAACATAAATCTTAATAAGTTTTATTTATATTATTTTATTAGTCACCTTCTACCGTTACAAATCAATAAGTAATTAAATAATTAAGTGGTATAAATTACAAGCAATACCATAAGCTAGTGTAATAAAGAACAATCCATTGGATTTAGGAGGCAAAACTATCTTATCATACCTACCTAGTACATTTATAGGATTAAAAAGAATACAAGATGACTCATTAATTAGTTTAAAATAGAGGTCTCACATTTAGAACATTCTAAGTGCCATTAGCACCATGTGATAAATTTTGAACCCAAGTAACCCCTAGTAATCGTGGCGATAGAATTCAAAAACTAGGGAGACTAATGTCACGTCCCGCCCAAACTGCCCCTAAAAATCCAAATGTTGGCTGCCTAAAGGATCTAAGACACATGGAAAGTTCTAGAGTTACTTAGAGAAGTCTAGAAAGGGCTAGAGTTGGATGGACTTAACTCAAGCTTGAAGACCCTAGAATGTTACAGAACATGTGAGAGGTGCTTCAGAATGAGGCCAGAATATTCTAGAAACGTGCGATGGTTCGGAAAAGGTTGTAGAAGGCTGTGAAGCAGAACATCCGGAAGGTGCGTGAAGGAGCTAGACAAACCTAGAAGACTCTAGAGTTAGATAGAAGGTCACTAGAACCTTGTGGCGACTTGTACATAGAACTTCTCTTTTTATATTACAGAGCTAGAAGGATCTAGAGAAATGTGGCGCTCTCACAGGCTTGTTGCCACCATAAATAGACCATTTGGTCTTCATTTTGTAATCATCCTTGGGAATTCTTAGCAATTGTATCATAAACTCTCTCACAGAAGCAATACAAAGCATTCTTTGCAAACTCTCTTTCTATTCTCTTTGGAGTTATATTTCGGTTGAAAGGCGGGCTTAGTGCAACGGACGGTCTAAGTGCCGCACGATCGTACTTGAGAAATTAAGGTCGTGACGGTTAGTATCGAGCATTAGGTTGAAGCAATCTTACTCTTGCATAATGAAGAACGTTGGTCCATCTCTCCAAGCGTTGATGTTCCACCCATGGAACGTGGACGTGAGGAAACGGGAAACCATCAAAGAAGCCCGAGCCACGAGTCGAAAGACATACTTTCTAGCTTGGAGGCACGGTTGGGAGTGCGCGCGGCTGGGAGAGCTGTTTGGCCAAGTGGACAAGCAAGGAGGCGTTGCAATGGCTTGGAGCCGAGGATGTGGAGATCCGTACGGCGGTTAAGATGTCGCTCAGCCTAGAGATGGTGGACTAAGGCAAGAGATTGATGGGTTGAAAGGCGGAACTTGCCAAGGTAGAGATCTCGTCAAAGAGAACTTCATGAATGTCTTGCTTAGAGTTGAGGATATGGGTGGTGATCTAGCTCTTTGTAGCGGTATGGCGCGCGGAACTAACCTGACCAACGTTATTGAGGTAAGAGGGTGGATGTTCCCAGCTTTAAGACCTTGATAGCGTTAGGAATGCTAGGGAAGTGGAGAATTTCCTATGGGGCTAGAACAATACTATGAAAGGTTTCTTGGCGTAACGGACCGTACCGGCGAATCCCGGCTATTTGCTATGTATTTGTCCGACACCGCTATCTTGTGGTGGAGGCGGAGACATGGGAGATGTGCAACGAGGGTTTGCCTGATTGACGCAGCAGAAGACTTCAAAGGAGTTCAAACGCAGTTCTTCCCAGTAAATCGAGGAGGAGAGCGGGGCCGGTGCGGCGATTGGAAGCAAACGGGTGGCATAAGGGATTATGTGAAGGAGTTCACCAACCTTGCTCTTGAAGTCCCCGACACAAATGACAAGGATGCGCTATTCTTGTTCATGGGACGGTCTCAATCGTCGTGGGCTAACAACGCGCTCAGCGACGTGGTGTCACAAGACTTATCTTCGGCCATTGCGGCCGCGAGAAAGCTTTATCGACTACTCGCGAGCAAGGAGGGCTCCAAAGCCACAGATAAGAAGTTTGGTGGAAAGAAGAGTAATGGAGGCCATGCCAAAAGTCAGGGTTCCAAAAATCATAAAGGCAACTCCTCATTCAAGCCACGGGACAAAGGGAAGGAAAAGGAGGATCGGAATGCCTCAAAGCCCCGTGTTACGTGCTTCATTTGTGATGGACCGCATTGGGCACGTGAATGTCCGAAGAAGAAGGCCTTGAGTGCCTTAGTTGCTTCCACTCATGACCAGGATGGAAGCGAATCAGACGCAGGTGCGAAGATGGGTTCTTTGCGCCTGCGGGTGCAATGCGGGCGCCGAAGACCAAAGGCTTAATGTACGTGGATGCCACCATTAACGGGAAGGTCGCCAAAGCATTGGTCAACACAGGAGCATCTCACAACTTTGTTTCGGTGGAAGAAGCAAAGCGACTCGGCCTGACGGTTGTCAATGGAGGGGGTTCTCTGAAGGCAGTTAACTCAGCAGCACTAACATTACATGGAGTCGCTCGCGGAGTTAAGGTCGATCTTGGTGCGTGGGCGCGAGTGGACTTATCGGTGGCGTAGATGGATGACTTCACGGTTGTATTCGGCGTGAGTTCTTGGACCGGTAAGAGCTTTCTTGGTGCCGTACTCGAGCTACATGTGTATCATGGATGGTACGAAGGCGTGTGTGGTGTCGACGGAAAGGACCGGCAAACCCTACTTATCAAGCTCTCGACCTTTCAATTCGAGAAGGGATTGAAGAGGGACGAAGAGTTACAGCCATTCTAAAAGAATACGATGATGAGAGCCATCAAAGCCAAGCTTGCCAACGGAGGTGCAAGTTGTCTTAGATAAGTTCCAAGATGTAATCTGGGAAGCATTACCCTGACGTTTACCTCCCGAGGAGGGAGGCGGAACCCGTGAAATAAGGCTGGAACCGGCGCCGGGCCACCAAGCATGAGCCCCATGCTCCCGGATGGCAAACTCGAGTTGGCGAGTACGGAGACAACTCGACGACCATTCTTGGATCTGGCTCATAAGGCCTCTAAAGCCCCGTTGGTGCCCCGGTGCTATTTCAAAAGAAGAAGGATGGCTCGTTGCCGAATGTGCGTCGTATAAAGAGCTCTAAATAAGATCACGGTCAAGAACAAGTATCCTATCCCTCTTATTCTTTGATTTGTTTGATCAATTAGAGGGAGTGCGAATACTTCACAAAATTGGACCCTACGATCGGGATACTACCGAATGCAGCATAGCGAGGAGATGAGCCCAGACTACTTGTGTAACCGGGTATGGTGCCTATGAGTTTCTTGTTATGCCGTTCGGCCTCACAAATGCACCGGCCACGCTACGCACGTTGATGAACAAGATTTTCCATCCCTACCTCGACCGGTTCATGGTAGTATATCTTGGACATTGTGATCTATAGCCGGACTATGGAAGAACATCTAGAACATTTGAAAGAAGGTGTTCGAGGTCTACAGGGAAAATGATCTATACGTCAAGAAGGAGAAGTGTTCCTTTTGCCCAGATGAGGTGATGTTCCTAGGGCATAGGATAAAGGATGGGAAATTGATGATGGATGGAGCAAAGGTGAAAGCCATCCAAGAATGGGAATCTCTTTCCAAAGTTCAGAGTTAAGATCTTTTCTCGGACTTGTGAACTACTTATAGAAGGTTCGTGAGTCCTACTCGGCGAAGCGGCCTCGCTCATTAACTTGCTCAAAAGAACAAGGCTTGGGAATGGACAAGTGAATGCCAAGCCTCGTTTGAAGACTTGAAGAAGGCCGTTAGTGAAGAAGGTGCTTTGCCTAGGACCAGCTTCAGAGCTACGAGGCTGCATACGGATGCATCTCGATTTTGCCATTGGTGGAGTATTGATGCGGGAAGGATGCCCGATGGCCTGAGAGCCCCTTGAAGCACGACACCGGCCGCTACACGAGACAAAGAGAAGGAAATGGCCGTGTCATTCATTGTCTAAGGGTGTGGAGACACTACTTATTGGGCTCTCATTTTGTTATCATGACGGACGATGTTGCAACGAACTACTTCCGGACTCAAAGAAGTTGAGTCTGAGCTCGATGGCGGGATTTCTTGCGAGTTTGACTATAGGTTGGAGTACAAACTGGCAAAGCTAATGTGGTGGGCGATGTCTTTGGCGGAAGACGGAACTAAGCGGCTTAAGCGAGCGAATGGATTCTTTGTTAGAAAGGATCAAGAAGGGTTAGGCGTGAGGCAGTACACTTCCGAAACCCTCGCATCAAGGAAGGGAAGACAAGACGATTTTGGTGAATGACGGACTACATGCCCAAGCGAGTCGTATCTTTGTGCCAAAATGGGGAGCTTAAGGAAAGAGCTTATCAAGGAATGCCATGATTCTTATGGGTGGACAGGGAATGGCGCGCCACCTTTGATCAAATCCATCTACTATTGGCCTCAACTTCGGGATGATGTCGAAGCTTATGTGAAGACTTTCCTTGTATGCCAACAAGACAAGATAGAGCGACGTACACCGGGAGGATTGCTAGAGCAGTTGCCTTTATTCCCGGAGAGAGACCGTAGGAGAGTGTCTCCCATGGACTTCATTACTGTACGCAAAATGAGGGCTTTGGCGGCATAATTGTCGTCATCGACCGCTTGACAAATATGCAACATTCATACACCTGCCTCGACGAATTTGCACGGCGGAATGAGATGGCACGTTCGTTCCTTAAACACATTGTGAAGCATTGGGGGATTCCATCGATATAGTAAGTGATCGAGACCGCGATTCACGGGGGAAATTTTGGACGGAATTGTTCAAGCTGTTGGGATCGGACTTGAACTTCTCTACAGCTTTCATCCTCGAAAGCGATGGACGGACGGAGCGTGCCAATGCATTCTTTGAGTTGTATCTCGAGCACTTTGTGAGTGCGTCAGCTGAGATTGGGCAAAGGAAATGTTGGATGTAGATTCTCGTATAATCTACCAAAGAGCGAGTCCACGCTAAGAGTCCCTTCGAAATTGTCATGGGGCGACAACCCGCGACCCCTCTCTGCTTGGCCACGAGTTACGAAGGAAAGAGCCGGTACAACTTTCAAGTTTGCCAAGGCTTAGCGTGAACAAACGGAGTTGGCCAGAACCCTATCTGAATAAGGCGTCTAAAAAGATGAAGAAATGGGATGACAAAAAGAGGAGGATGGTAGAATTTCAGGAAGGTGACTTGGTCCTTGTCAAATTATTACCCCAACAATTCAAGTCCTTGCGGAAGGTTCATAAGGGGTTGTGCGGAAGTACGAAGGACCATTTCCCGTCCTTAAGAAAGTCGGAAAGGTGTCATCTACCGACTCCTCCAAAGCTTAAAATCTATCCGTCTTTCATGTAAGTATCTTTGAAACCCTTTCGTGGAGACAAAAGGAAGACATGATTCGGGAGAATCCAAGAGAGCGCCTACCGCGGTGGTAACCTCGCTTTGAGGAAGTGGACTCGATTTTGGCGGACCGTTTGATCGACGAAGAAGGCGTACCAGTTATAAGGAATACTTGGTCAAATGGAAAAACGCCCCAGATGTAGAGACAAGTTGGGAACCTGAGGATTCCTTGTGGAAATTCCAAAATGCTATAGAGAGGTTTCAACTTGAAGGCGCGACGAGGGCGTTGCGAACTTGAGTGGGGGAGGGGGTCACGTCCTTGGCCCTCGCCCAAAAATCCAAATGTTGGCTTTCCAAGAATCTAAGACACGTAGAAAGTTCTAGAGTTGCCTAGAAGTCTAGAAAATTTAGAGTTGGATGGACTCAACTCAAGCTTGAAGACCACTAGAATGTTCTGAAACACGCTAGGGGTGCTAGAATGGGCTGGAATATTCTAGAACGTGCCGGATGGTTCGGGAAGGTTGTAGAAGCTGCTGGAAGCTTGCGGAACATCCCGGAAGGTGCATGAAGGAGCTAGACAAACCTAGAAGACTCTAGAGTTAGATAGAAGGTCCTAGAACCTTGTGGCAGCTTGTACATAGAACTCTCTTGTATATTCTAGAGCTAGAAGGATCTAGAGAAATGTGGCATACTCCTAGGCTTGTTGCCACACTATAAATAGACCACTTGGTCTTCATTTGTAATCATCCTTGGGAATTCTTAGTAATTGTATCATAAACTCTCTCTAGAGCAATACAAAGCATTCTTTGCAAACTCTCTTTCTATTCTCTTTAGAGTTATATTTCGGTTGAAAGGCAGTCTTAGTGCAACGGACGGTGCTAAGTGCCGCACGATCGCTACTTGAGAAATTAAGGTCGTGACACTAAGCACCCATAGACTATCTCAAATATTATTAGATCAAACATTATTAATCTTCTATCGTAACCCAGTCACTAAAAAAAACTTTGGGCATCCATAAGTTCAGATCAACTTTGCATCGCTAATATTTCCAACATGATGTTGGGTAAGTTTTCTAAACCTTTCTCTTATTTATCTCAATTTTGAATATTGAGTTTACACACATTTTGGAAACCAATAAAAGTTTTTCTACTTATATTTTTAGCTTCTCATTGCATCAATTTATAGGAAATAAATTGCTGAAATTTCAGCAGTTTTACAGAATTTCAGGAGTGGAAAACACCACTTCTTAAAACTAGGAACCCATACTCACACCACTCATAAAAACATGGAATACTCCAATCATGAAAACATGGATCGCTGAAAACAATCTTAAAATTAAGGCAGTAGCAACAGCTACTTTCAACACCCTCCCTTAAACTGATTTTTCTGCTGAAAAATCAGTTTAATGTTTTCTTGATTGGTCTTTAACTTTGAGCAATCCTCCCTTGTTCGAGACTGAGGACTGAGCACATTCCAAGCAACTTCCTAATTTCTCAAAACTTGGTTACTTGAGGGGTTTTGTTATAATATTTGCTACTTGTTCTGAACTTTTGCAATACATCAACTCAATAACCCCATCTTGACATAAGTCACGAAGAAAATGAAATCTGACATCTATGTGTTTGCTCCTCCCGTGCATTATTGGATTTTTAGACAGTTTGATAATAGACATGTTATCACAATAGATTATCATAAGGCTATCTTGCTTCATTCCTAAGACTTCAAACATTTTCTTCATCTAGATTCCTTGACAGGAGCTTGATGTTGCTGCCACATACTCAACTTTAGTAGTTGATAGTGTGACTATAGGTTGCTTCTTTGAGGAGCATGAGATAGCTCCTGAGCTTAACATATAAGCATGGCCAGTTGTGTTTTTTTTTTCTGTCATTTAGATCCCGTGTATAATGACTGTCAATGTAATCATAGAAATCTGAGTTGTCACGAGCAAGGAACTCTACAGTTCATCTATGAACATATTTTTAACTATATTAGACTCCTCAATTGAGCAAACCACATAGTCAAACTTGGGAGTCAATGACCTTAGTATTTTCTCAACCGCAATGTCATTTGTGGTTTTCTCACTGTGAAGACGCATCTTGTTTTTCACTGTCATCACTTTTCCAAAGTAATCATTTATTGTTTCTCCTTTCTTCATCTGAAGAGTTTCAAAATCTCTTATGAGAGTTTGAAGTTATGCATGCTTCACTCTGTTGGAGCCCTTATACTTCTTTTTTATAGAGTCCTAGATGTCTTTAGTCGCATCCTTGTCAAGGATTGTCTCCAAAATAGACATGTCGATTGATTGAAATAGGTAACTCTTTACCTTTAGGTCCTTCAATTTCAATGCATTATTTTTTTGCTTCTCTTTAGCAAAAACCTCTAAATTGTCCAGTTTAATCTCTATGATACCAATTTTTATAAGATTCCAAAATTTCTTAGATCATAGAAAGTTTTCCATCAACATATTCCAGTGATCGTAGTGACAATCGAATCTAGGAATAACTGGTCGGACAAAATTATATTTTTTGTAGCGCTGTGATTTTTTTCCCAGCTCACTTCTTGATTCTGATATCAGATGTTAGGTTAGTTTTCTAAACCTCTATTTTAGATGTTGAGTAAGTTTTCTAAATACTTCTTTTATTCATTTTAATTTTGAAAATTGAGTTTACATACATTTTAAAAAATAAGAATAATTTTTTTTTATTTATATTTTCAAATTATTATTACGTCAATTTATAAAAAATAAAATGTTCGGCACACTTTCCACGAAAGAATAACATTCTTTAGAAATAAACCGTTGAAATTGTAACACTTCTTATTACATTCTAATTGGAGTAGTGAAGAAAGAAAAAGAGGGTGAGAGAATGAGAAACTTCATGCACACTTTCCAAGAAATTCGTAGGCAAAATATATAAAAATAACTTCTGTCAACGATATTTGGGACAACACTCGAAATGACTGGCTGTCAAAACTCCAAAACTGAAAGTGAAACATTGTAAGTCACACATCTTCTTAATTGGCTTTTCATTCAAACCTGCAGATTCCTTTTTTTTTTCCGGAATAAAATGGAAATCCGTGTATCATTCTTGACTTACGTTGAGCAATTTAACGCTTATGTTGTTCTTTGGACCCTATTTTATTCCAACGGTCGATATCCACCGTGAATATTCTATGCAAATTAATAACGTAACATGTTATGTTTTGTATTATACGAACTAATATTGTTTTATAATTTTAACGTAATTAGATAGTAAAGTTAAAAATATACTATTCACCATATCAAAACAATTTTTTTATTTTTTGGATTTAATTCTAAATATGAAATGATGTAAGGATACGTGTAATATATAATTCTTCAAGGATACTTAGTAATGAAATTGAATCATAAATATGTGAAAAACTATTAACCTAATAAGAAAATTTATAATATTACAATAAAATAGAAAGAAAAATATTGATGAAAATTTACACTAAATATTTATTTCCATTTTACTTATTTTTATTTTAAATATTCAAATATTATTTTAAATAAAAATTTTAAAATATTATTTTATTATAATAGGATACTTGAAGTTAAAAATTATAATTTGCTTGATCATGTTTATGATAATTTAGTAAGTGTTAATGGTTTATTTATATACTTAACCTTATTTTAAATTTTTTATTATTAATTAAAATATTATATGCACAACAAAATTAACTTCGATTTTTAAACATTTTTATTCGTTAATGTGTTTTTAAAGCCAATACAAATTAAAATATCTAATTAATAGATAAATAAAAATATTAAATATTAAATTTGTAAAATAATAATAATATAATATATTGAAAGTAAGTTAAAATTTTAAAGTAGGAAAGAAAACACTTCCTCTTTAGAACATGTGTTTTTAAGTCATTCTTTAAAAAACAAAAAAGATAACAAAATGTAATGGAATAAATATGATATATACACATTTATATTTTTGATAGATAAATATTAATGAATTAGTATTTAATTAAAAAGAAAATTACTCAAATGTTTTTACATAATTTCTTTTATAGAGTTTAAATAAAAAATTTATTTTCTAATTTTTAATTAAGAAAAATATCAAAATAACGTAGAAGAGAAACAAAAATAGGAAAGATGATAGACGAAAATGGAGAATAATCATACAAATAGAAAGTAAGAGAGATAAATATAATTACAAATGCTCAATTGATTATTTCAAATTTGAGAAATAAAAATAATACTATATCATATTTATAAGACTAAAATAATAAATTAAATAAATATAAATTAATTAATAAATCTTAAATAATAGTTTAAATAACTAGTTATAAATCTAAATTTAAAGAAAAAAACAAATAATATAAAAGAATAATCTCAATCTAAATAAACTATAATTTAAGTAATTAATTATTGCTACTATTTTGCATCATTCTACTTAGGTAACAAAGACTCGACTCTTACTAGTTAGAATCATAGAACAAAAGCCAAAACTTTGAATATAATGTTAACCCATTTATGCCATTCTGTAGAATAATAAAACGAAAGTGCTTGTAGGTCTTGTTGATATGTGTTTAAAAAACACTCATATCTTATGATTTATTGAAATTAATTAGAAGAATTAAGTTTTAATATTGTATTTTTATCCATGTATTTTATAAATTATGTTTTTAAATCATGAAATATGTTTGACGAATTTTAGGTATTTTTGGACGTTAAAAATGCTAATGACAAAGGATCGAATAAATACTTACAATGAGGGACATAATTGTCATACAATAGAAGACTTAAATATAAATATTTATACAAGATATATGAAAGAAAAGTTAGAACATAAAATGGAAAAAAATTATTGACGTGCACCAACATGAGTATATATCTTAATTATTTTGCATCACAAAATTAATTTGGAAATTATCTCAAATAATGTCACCAAAGCTTATAACAAAACAAAATATCATAATAATATTAAATATAATTAATAAATTAATATTTAATATTAAATAAATTTAAGAGATCAAAATTGAAACTAAACGTTGTATAATATTTGAATTGTATATAATAATATTATTTTTTGCGACCTCAAATTATTTCCAAATTTGATTAATAATTCCCAATTAAAACGTGAACTTGTATTGAGTTTGAAAAAAAAAAGATATTTATTGTGACAATTGTTATGATATTTATGTCCAATCTTAAGTTATCACAACTTAAATAATATATATATTATTTTTATGTCTTATTATATTCGGTATTAAGTGATATGTTTCAAAGAAATATATGATCTCTATCCTTTTATAATTTATATTTAAACAAAAATTTGTTCTCCATCGAATTTTATATTTGAGTTTTATGTTGTAAATTAATATTTATTTATACCCTATAACATTTTATTTAATATATAATATCGAATTTTCTCTCCTTTTCTGGCTGCTATTGTATTATTCTTTTATTCTAATATAATTAGAGTATTTGAGACTTATATACATGGGTTGAATTTTGTCTTCGATATGACCCAATTATATGAATTTTACAAACTCTACAAAAATTTGTTAAAGATAAAAATACTTATAAATAACCTCTTGAAAATTATATTTAAGTGTTAATCATGTTTCATGGTCAAAATATATATAACAATTTATAAAATATTTACTTTTTTATAATTATGTTAACAACGTACATGTATAACGATAAAAATATGTACAATTATGTTTATTTTTAAATATATAATTATATCCATAATTTATAAATAATTATACAATTATGTTTAAAATTGAACATATTTTTATTATTACTCAATGTTTTAAGTATAATTACAATAAAATAAATATTTTAAATATTTTTATAAATTATTCTATACATTATGAATATAAAATATAATTATTCCTATATTTAAACATTGCATCATTTTAACAAGTGTAAAAGTTCCGGAGTTAGTGACTTAAAATAAGTACATGAATAATATTGTAATTATACTCTACAAACATGTTCTGTTGATTAATTTGGCTTGGAAATTAATCTCCATCAGCACCCTCAGAAATTATTATAATAATGCAAATATAAAAAAATAATTAACAAAATATCTAAAACTCATTTATAATTTAATAGTAATTTAATTTTGATTTAATAAAATTATAAAATATATAAATCTAAATTTAAATAAATTATATACTTTTAAATCTGAATCTAAACGGATTAAAATTTTTTATCAATAAAATTCAATTTAAATTCGATAAATCAGATCATTTTATTTTATTTTATTTTAAACAGATCCAAATTTTAAAATAATCATTAAGAAGGTTACAGGGTTCTCTTTATTTTGTCTCTTAGACAGTCTTCAAAGGATGCCACCTTCGATCAGCTTACTTAATTAGTGTTAATGGGCTTCTTTTTTTGACCTCATACGTGTTTCAAGTATGACCAAAGTCATTCTTAATACAACATTTTTTTTATTCTTTTTGTAGTCGGAGAAAGAAGACCGTTCTACGAGTATGTAAAACTAATATTATTTGTTATTAATTCAAATTAATAAAGAATCACTAGTTAAACGTGAGTATTGTTATTTAATTAATTGTATTTATTTTTTCAATTTATTTAATTTCAGTAACATGTTTGAAATTTTTTCACTAGTTAAACGTGCCCATACATTTTTTAAATAAGTTATAGAAAAACGAAAATATCTATTCATTTTCTGAAAGGATTATAATTATAAATATGTTTTTAATAAAAAAAAATTAAATTAATAATAAAAAGAAAATTATTAGTTTATTTTCTTTAGTCCATAATAGCTATCATAAAAACAAAATTAAAGTTCGCATTCCCAGTTTACATTACCTATAAATTGATATTCTTAATCGATATGTAATTCCAAATTTAAGAACAAAAAAACATGTTATGTGATCATAATTATTCAAATAACAATAATTTTATACAAAAATAATCATATTAAACTATAGGGTTAATTTTAACAAAATGGGCTGTTTAAGACCAAAATGTGAACTTTAACAAACGTTATACATAAAAATATCACACATAATCAAACGTTTATGGATAAAAATATTATACTTAAACAAATGTTAGCTAGGGACAGCTTGTTCTATCCTAATATTAGCTTAGCTAATGGGTTTGTTTATACATAATTATCTTTTTATGTTAATTTCTTATACGTTGATGTTATAAAAATTAACATAAAAAGATATAAAATATAGGTATATTTTGTTAAGGGTTTTTAAAAACAACACAAATAAACATGATAATTTTTAACATAATATAATAATATGATTCAACACAAACTAACACAAACATACATAATATATAGTATGACATATATCAATTAACACGATATATACATAATTTATTTAATAAATAGATCTAATATAATATAACATAAATATAAATAAATTTAAAATATAATTTATTATTTCAACTTGACATAAAATAAAGTACAGTAAAGTGTGCATGAAGCTATTGAGTCACGTCTCACATAAAACTTGTAAAAAAACAATTTAATATATTTTGTTGACTACCTCTTTTAAAATTCATATACACAATGAATCAAGCACGAGCATGATTATTTTATAATTTATAACCACATTTTTTTTCTTTGCAATATATATTTTTTAATTTCTGTATAGAATTATTATTTTTTATTCTCAAGCCATAATACTTCTCTTTTTGTTTTTACCCAAATATACATTTGAGAGAGAATCTTGAATAGAATAAAACACATATACATAGAATATAGTTATCTCCGCTCTTTATTTAAATAAAAAAATATTAAAAGTAGGAAAAAAATGAATGATTAATATTTATATTAGATATATAACATATTATATATAAGATTTTTTTTCACATTTGATGGCAGTTGAACACATATTGTGTTTATTTTTTTTTCAAATATAACTTTATATTTATTCAAATAAAAAATATTACAAAAATAATCAAGTTTAAGAAAGGAAAATTGCGTTTAACTATTATTAGAATCATAAAAGTCATCTATTGTATAGGATTAATTTATTTTTAGCATTCTTATTTAGTTCGTTGAGTTCTCCAACATCTATACGTGATTTTTCTTGGTTTTCCTACTTGAAGAATGTATTTTTGCCCCCACAATGCAATTGTCAATATAAAGATTTTTTTTATCTTCCTTTTGTATTGTGTTTTATTTTTAAACTTATTACTCTATTATTTTATTATTAGATTACTTTCTAATATTGAATAAAGAAAAGGGTACATCAAGTCTCCTAAATTAGACTTTAGTATGAATTTAGTCATGTATTTTTACTCCCCTTGTTTTCATAAAATGAGTTAATTAAAGATAAATAATATTATTTTAATAATTTTTATTTAATTATTTTGTATATCTTTTTCCGTAAGTGATTTAAATTCGAATCATCTACAAAAATAGGCATTAAAGTTGGTTAAAAACTGACCTTAAACAAATTTAAAAGTCGGTTCACGCGATGAATCGACTTTACCCGTATATTTTATGATTTTTTTATTTTTATTCTCATTTTTTGTATTATTCAATATATATATAGCATTAAAAAACAAAAATATAAATAATAATATAAATAATTAAAAATTTAAATATATTTAATTACTTGATAATTAAATTTATTACAAAAACAAATAATGTATATATAATACATATAGTTAACTTAAATTAAAAATCAAATAATATCGTCCAAGTGTAATTGGATGCAATCGAGTAAGCTTGGTTGGCTTAGAATCTTGATTGGCATTCACAAGCATTATGACAAGAAAACTAGACAAAAAAATAACAATTCATATTCCCTTACATCCATCAAACAAGCAGTATAAACTTCAAACATACGAATGAAGAAATTAAATTATTATAAATATTACCATAAAAAAGAGATTATCACGTACGGCGACATTCGATGAACTCATATTAGCACTTTATTAATTATTTGTCTATAAATATGAAGTTATCTGGAATCTCTATTAGTATTTTTTTAATGCTATAATGAACTCTAAATATGAAATCAAGCGTAACTCCGATTCTTGGCTTGTGTGAGTGTTGGTTTCCTTAAACATATGGAACACGTTCATGGGCACCAAACTCATACAAAGCAAGAAACAAATCGAAGTTACATACACCTAATTTGTCCATTTAGAGTTCATTATAGCATTAAAAATACTAGCAGAGATTCCAGATAAATTCATATTTATAAACAAATGATTAATTAATTGCTAATATGAGTTCATACGAAAAGTAGGAAAGAGAGATGAGATGTAGTTTGGTCCAAAATTAGGTCCATAAAACAATGCATTCCCCTAAATACATGAGCATATAATCATCCATCAAACAAGTGATTTCAGACATAGGAATAGATAGAGAAATTAAATCATTAAAAAATTTATTGTTATGTTGTCAAATGCTATTCAAGATCATCAAAATCTTCTCCTGATTCTTCTTGTGATGATATAATTTGAACCATGTGATATGCCCATTCCTCTCGTAAATCATCAAAAATTTGATGGTCGTAGCCCGTCTTGTTCCAACCAAAGAACTACATGTATTTAAAATCAAAATAAGAATATAATTTCATTTATTTACAAAAACAAACTCAAATATGTTAAAAAAATTATGTATATGAGTGAAAGATATTACCACATCATCAATTGGAATTTTGATATCTGTGATGATTTCGCTCATAAACTTCATGACATAATAACCACACATGACTCCATTATTTTGTTGTGAAACCTACAAAAATAAGTGTACATGTGATTTCATATTCGAACATATTTATTATTCAATTGTAAAATTAATAAAATTATTAATATTGACTTGTACATACCATAACTTTTGTCCATATAAGCTTATGAAATTTTTTGAGGGCAATGCCCTTAAACTTGTTCCACAACTTTCATGCCCTATCAAGATTTAAAACGGTTAGTTTTTATTAAATATTACAAGAAATAATAGAAGAAACTAATATGTAACTATAACTTTTACATTTCAACAAATGCTTTTGTATCTTTACTCGCCTATGGAAGAGTCACAAGTCAAGCATGATTATTGAACAGATCAATGATTACCAACATCCAATGATCTTGGCATTGTTCAAACCTTAATGGCCAAGGGATTATCAACTTTTGATTTCTGTAAGCGTTAATGCTCTATCACATAAATTTTTAGCTCTGATGCTAACATCTTTCTCTTGATATTGATTGACATATGAAGAATCATAGAACATTGTTAAATGTGATGAGTGATTATGTTGAAGTTGATAATAGCACGTCCTATATAATATATATAATTAGATAATATAAATATAATTATATATGTTCTACATATATAAAAGAAAAATAAATAGACTGAGGACTCACCTTGTCCACACTTGAATTATACTTAAATCGATCATTTGATATTCAAATAGTTGTAATAAGCACTCGATCGATATATAAATTTGGCCGAGGTCTACACTAGAAATTTCTATAGGAAGTGGCACAGTCCATCCATCATTTATGCTAGATGCCCTCCCAACAATAGTCATCAAAGTGTCAAGATTTCTACTAAAGTTTAACGCATATTTATGACTATACTTTTTCCAAGGCTTCTTCTTGAATGACTTGGTGCACGATGATTGGCCACTAGACATAGATAAATCACGAGATACTTGCTTCGTATCTCTTAAATGTGCCGCATTTAAGAGTTCTGGTATAATAGACTTAAAAAAAAGTATTATATATGTATTCTTTAGTAACAATATAAGATATAATAAAATAATAGAAGTAAACAAGTGTTATATTTTAAGTTAAAAAATAGTATCACGCCAAAATTTAGAACAACTTGAATTGACGGCCAAGCCACATACTGTCTAACCGCCTCTTGGACTGTGGTAGAATCAGAAGGCACAGGTAGTGGAAAATCATGAAACA
The DNA here is from genome assembly GCA_033030585.1 of Hippophae rhamnoides. NCBI lineage: Eukaryota > Viridiplantae > Streptophyta > Magnoliopsida > Rosales > Elaeagnaceae > Hippophae > Hippophae rhamnoides. The sequence continues at coordinate 11,729,036 of CM065430.1, forward strand.
ATGATTAATCAATTACTATTCTCCAATGATTAGGCAAATATTAATTTTGAATCATTCGATTATCGCTCAATTGTTGTACCGTTCCAATAGCAACATAGTCTGTTGACGAAGGATGTTTGAACAAAAATTTCATATTCTGTAAAAAATTTAAGTGTTATATATAAAAAACAAAACATATAATATAAGAATTTAAAAATAATACATTATATACACTAAAAATTAAAATCTTACCACATATGATTCATTAAATAGAAGAGGACTCTCATATGGGGTAGCTATTGGATGTATATTCTTACCAAAACGTTCATCGTTGTTTGATTTATGGTAAGAATGTGCAGATTGCATTGGAGAAAATGAACCACTACTTGATTGCATATGCATTCCTAGCATATAGTGAGGACCAATAGGTTGGCTATATCCCATACTGGATGTAGTTTGAGCGCAATGAGATTACGATTGTGGCATGCTTGGCATGGATTGTGGCATGCCTGGTATGGATGGTGGTATGCGTGGCATGGATGGTGGTATGCCTGGCATGGATGGTTGCATGCTTGGCCAATATGGCATGCCCTGGTTGTAGCATGATGCCATGGCTGACATTTGTTGTGATTGATGTTCATTTAGAGTGACAATCTCACTTATCACTGAGGCCTTAAAGGAGTTGAATTCTTCTTCAATTTTAGTGTACTTCTCCTTACTTACCGTCTGAGGCTTTTGTTTTGGAATGTTAAAATACTCCATAGAACTATCATATTGGCTACCTCCCCTTGGTTGTAGCATGATTCCATGGCTGACATTTGTTGTGATTGATGTTCTTTTAGAGTGACAATCTCACTTATCATTGAGGCCTTAAAGGAGTTGAATTCTTCTTCAATTTTAGTGTACTTCTCCTTACTTACCGTCTAAGGCTTTTGTTTTGGAATGTTAAAATACTCCATAGAACCATCATATTGGCTACATCCCCTAACACGACCAGGATATTCGCGTCCGAATGCATGATATAAAGCATCTCTCCGAGGCTCTTCGATTATTTCACCCCTGAATATTTTTTCTTGAACAACTCTCTACAAATAATAAAGCACACAAACATATCATTCATTATTACATCAATTATTAAATATCATTAAGACTTTTTATCAACAGAAATTACTAACCAACTTATTTAATTGTTCTTCTCCTCGTTGAGTCATCGGTCTTGAATTCTTCGTTTTGGGAGTCTTTGTTTCTATGTACAATTCAATTCGGGAAACAGGTCTACCCAATTCAGTTTCATACATAAATTATGAAAATTTTATTAACAATGACATGAAATTAAATTGAGGAAAATAAATATAAAAATATTTATAAATTAAGACAAATTAATAATACCATTCTATATCTAACTTCAGGATTTGAAGACCTCCCAGTACAGTTAGGAAGAATATTATGCATTTGTACATTTCGACGATCTTCCCTAGTAATTTGAAATTCATCTGAACGTCTATAATCCATAAAGTATTTCCAAACTTGAGGTGTAATCCATGGGTGTCCTTCAGGGATTTTATAGATCACATTCTCATCAAGTGTTTCCAATTATGGAAACACATAATTTCTTGCCAATATGGAAGTCTTGTATTCCTTCTACGCCTTATTTGCAATCTTATAACACTTGTCCTTCCAATTGTCATCGACTTTGTAACGATTCTGTAAAAACACAGTACAAAAGATTAGATATAATACACCTAATATAATATATATATTGATTATAAACTATAAGAGACTTACACAAATGGTTATCCATATTTTGAACTTTTCTGCATCGTCAACCTCAGACCAATCATTTATATTGATTGGTATATTGGACTTTGCAAGTCGACCAATTAAGGATTTCAATTGTTACCCACTTTTCCATATTGGATTACCAGTAGCATCAAATAGAACATGTATTCTATCATTTGGGTTAAGTGGAGCATCAGGTATATTCGCCCAACCCCTTCTTTTCAAATACCCCAATGGATCATTTGGATCTACAAGCTCTGTTATCCGAATATCCATGAAATATCTACAAACAATGAAGAAATATAAATTAATTGACAATTTTAGGAACATACATATATATAAGAGTTATTACAATAATATAGAACATACGTTATGTTTAATTAGGTTGTTGATCGTATACATATATTCCTTTACAATCACTTCAAGTCCATGACGAAGAATCATCATCATCAATTAGATCATCACATACATTAGGCAGTTTATTTGAGAAATTACTAATATTGGTTAATGTATCAAGCATAGAGTCATCATCTTCTATAGCATCACAATGGTAAAAGTCTTTTTGTGGAGGCATTAACACAACATACCATCTTGGATCAATTTGATGGCTCACGTAAAATACTTGTTTTGCATGAAGTGCTAACGTGAAAGGATCATCAGTGTGATTTATCTTGGATAAATTTACAAGGGTAAATCCAAAATCATCTATTTTATATCCAACATTGATAACATCTTCGACCCAATCACACAATAAAATTGTTTCATGGAAGACCTCATAATCCAATTCCCAAATCTCTTGTATTATACCATAATATGCTCTATCAGAAAGTACAGGATTAGCATCTTTTGAACTAGAAAATTGTATAGTTTGTGCAAGCATCTTCACCCCACTATTTTGATTTACTTGGAATTTGTCCCTAGCTTGAGTCGTAAACCTCGATCCATTTATTGTGAAACTATAAAATGATTTGACATCGAATTTTGGCCTATGTGCAAGCCATTGTAAACTTTCTGATATTTTATGATCGGGTTTCTTGAGTTCATCTCGAATCTATGTATACAAAAACACAAAATGTGTTTAGAGCAAAGTTTTAAAACATTGAATAGATCTAGGAAGATACATGCATGCATTTTTGTTTGTGACACTTACATTTTTGCGAAACCAATTAATAAGCTCTCGCTTGTGTTCATCACACAACCATTTTTCTCCTCATTTTTTTTATAACGAGGATCGATTTTCAATAAGTTTAAATGCATCCTGTAATGTTATTAAATATATATTAAGTTATATATCATCATTAATAGTTAAATATAAAATATTTTTGCAATCATGAAACAATGAACATCACTTACTCTATGTACGGTTGTGCCTCATTATTATTTACCAAAATGATTTGGTGTGCTTTTTCCCATCGAGTGCGATCAATAAATAATTTCTTACTTCCACCAAGCATAGGGTTACCTACTTGGATCATGTGACATTCTAAGAACAACTTGTGCGTAGGATTCCCAATTTCAGTGCAACCACTAAAGTATTCAGAACAAAACTCAATGGCCTCTTCAGCAATGTAGCGTTCCACCATGCATCCTTCAGGTCGATTTCTATTATTTACATATCCTTTAAGGACTTGCATATATCTCTCAAAAGGATACATCCACCTTAAGTAAGTAGGACCACACAATTGAACCTCTCAAACTAAATGAACACATAAGTGAATCATTATATTGAAGAAAGAAGGAGGAAAATATTTTTCAATTAGACACAAAGTCTCTACAACATCTTTCTGTAAAGAATTTAACTTGCCAATTGATATAGATTTCTTGCATATTGTATTGAAGAATGAACAAAGCCGAATTATTGATAACCGAACATGTTTTGGAAGAATTGATCTAATAGCAACTGGTAATAACTGCTACATTAAGATATGACAGTCATGTGATTTCAATCCATACAGTCTCTTATCGATGATAGACACAAAATTTCTTAAGTTGGATGAGTAACCATCAGGAACTTTCACACCTTCCAAACATTTACAAAACACATCCTTCTCTTTTGTTGACATTGTATATGATGCTGGTGGTAAGTATGTTCACTTCTTATCATTTTCCACCCTTGGTTCCAATTCAGGTCGTATGCCTAGTTTCTTTAAATCCAATCTTGCTTTAATTCCATCCTTTGTTTTTCCAGGTATATTAAGTAAAGTACCAATCAAGCTCTCACATACATTCTTCTCAATATGCATGACATCTAAGATGTGATGAATATGTAGGTCTTTCCAATAAGGTAATTCCCAAAATATTGATTTTTTTCCAACAACCATGGTAAGTCGATTCAAACTCTTTTTCATTTTCACCCATTTCATTAGTTGACCTCTTTCGTTTCCCTACCTTAGTGAGTTTTTTTTCATCTTTTCATATCGTTTGAATGTCATCCCATTCAATTGCCTTAATATCTCAACACCTCGCAAAGGTCGAGTTGCATGATCATGATCTTCTTCACCATCAAACTGTTTCTTTTGGTATCTAAACTTGTGTCCAGATGGCAAAAATCTTCTATGTATTCTATAAGACACATTTCGTCCGTGAACAAGATAAGTTGCAGAAGTTCCATCACTACATATAAGACATCCCTTGTAACCTTTTGTTGCATGCCCTGATAAGTTTCCATAGGCATGAAAATCATTAATTGTCCATAAAAAGACCCCTTTCAAGTTAAAGTGTTCTTCTTTATGTGCATCGTAAACATTTACACCATCATTCAAAAACGTCTTTAAATCATCTATCAGAGGCTGCAAATATACATCAATATCAACACCGGGTTGTTTCGGTCCTGAGATCAATAATGTTAACATCATGAATTTTCTTTTCATACACAACCAGGGAGGAAGGTTGTATGTTACCATAATTACTAGCCAACAACTATATCTACTACTAAGGGAACTATGTGGATTAATTCCATCAACAGCAATGACAAGATGAAGATTGCGCGGATCAGATGAAAATTGAGGAGATAAATTATCTATTACTTTCCAATTTGGAGAATCACAAGGATGACGTCGCACCCCATCATTAGATCGATTATCTGAATGCCAAGTCAACATCTTTGATGTATATTTACTATTGAATAACCTTTGAAAGCGAGGAATCGGAGGAAAGTACCAAAGAACCTTTGTAGGCACGCCTTTCTTATGTGTTGTATTCTCATTTGTACCATGCTTCCATCTCGATTCTTTACACATAGGACAATAATGTAATGTCTCATATTTTTTTCTATAAAGAATGAAATTATTAGGACAAGCGTGAATCTTATGATATTCTATGCCAAATCGACTAAGAGATTACTTCACTTCATACATTGAAGATGGAAATTCAATACCCTCAGGAAATATATCGACTAGTAGATTTAGTAATTCTGTGAATCCCTTGTCAGAAAAATCATGTTTTGCCTTCACATTGTACAAATGAACCAATCCAGACATTTTAGTGTATTTTTTGCAATTTGGATACAACGGTTTTTTGGCATCTTCTATAAGTTTATTAAAGGTTTTAGGATCATCCTTGCGTAATTCATCTTCAACACCATGAAACATATTTTCTGTCTTTACATTATGATAAGATGTATGTAATCCACTCACATTCTTATTTGTCTTTTCCCCATGAGTATTATCAATATTTTCTCCATGATAATACTAAAATTTATAACTCAATAGAATACCATTACCGATAAGGTGATACTTAACCTCATCAAATTCATGAAATCGCTCATTTTTATATTTAACATATAGGCATCGAATCATAATAGTTCCAGTATTACTATTTCTACAAGCAAATTCCATAGCTTTCAACTCGAGAAATATAGTCTTGCTCAATTCTACACTTTGACATCCAAGATTAGTCAATTTTCTATTAATGACATTAATTAAACGTATTACTTAATTATGTATACAATGAATATATATATATATATATTTCAAGTATTATTAAATATAAATTTCCTAATTATTAGAATATATATCAAAACATACATAATACAAAACAATTATCATTTTAATCATTTTACAAAACCATTTCTATACAAATTAAAAAATAAGCAACATGTTAGCATGAATATATAAAAACCAATCACTTTGGTTGATTCTAATTTCTAAGCATGTTACTATATCATAATTAAAAAGTAATATTAATTATACGTATATAACATTCTATAGAAGTATATAGGGACTACTATAATAACATATTTAACATTTTAACACATAAGTAGCATATATAAATAATAATAATAATAATACTTAATTTATAGTTATTATTTGATTTTTATTAATATATATATATTATTTAAATTATTGAGTTTATAAATATATATTTATAATTGTTTTAAGAGTCTAGATAGCATATATAACTTTTATACCAATATAGTAAACCCATTTCAGATATTATTTGAACATAAAATAAGTCAAACATAATAAAAAGCAAAATAAAAAACATACCTAAATCAAAAATTTATACAACATATAAAACAAACTGAATAATAAGCTACAAAATTCTACTTAATAAAATATAATTATTTATAATATGTAAATAAATTTATCCACGTACAGTAAATATATATAATCCATCAAACCCACAACATTTTAGATATTATTTTCACATAAAATAAGTCAAATATAATAACAAGGAAAATAAAAAACATACCTAAATCAAAAATTTATACAACATATAAAATAAACTGAATAATAAGCTGCAAAATTCTACTTAATAAAATATAATTATTTATAATATATAAATAAATTTATCCACGTACAGTAAATATATATAATCCATCAAACCCACAACGTTTTAGATATTATTTTCACATAAAATAAATCAAACATAATAACAAGAAAAATAAAAAACATACCTAAATCAAAAATTTATACAACATATATATAAAACAAACTGAATAATAAGCTGCAAATTCAACTTAATAAAATATAATTATTTATAATATATAAATAAATTTATCAACGCATAGTAAATATATATAATCTATCAAACCCACAATATTTCAGATATTATTTTCACATAAAATAAGTTAAACATAATAACAAACAAAATAAAAAACATACTTAAATAAAAAATTTATACAGAAAATAGGTATAATTTTTTTTTAATATTTTGCTCAAAAAAATAATAGATCTGAAAGATAATGAGAAGAGAAATATAACTTACAAAATGACGTTGCAAATGGTGGTCGGAGGTGGCCGAAAATTTAGAAAGAAGGTGGCGCGCGGTGTAAATTTGGAGAGAAAATGGAGGAGAGAGATAGGAAGAAAATCGAGGAAAGAGAGGAAGAAAATGGGTTTTGCATAGACAATAATTACTTTAGAATAATATTTAATTAAAATATATACACAATTAAATAAAGATATATTGTAGGTACATATATAAATTTAAATATCCAAACAAATAAACAAAATTATATAATTTTTAAAACTAATTGTCTAAAAAAGGAAAAATGATATTATTTTTATCAAACTTAAATTTTAAAGAGTCAAATAAAATAATGATTAATTTTAATTGTATTTAATTTAAAAAATAGGACGTAGCGTCAGTTCTACACCGAACCGACTTTAAATTAATTATAAGTAATTTTTTCCAAAAACCGACTTTACATAACGACTTAAATACCCAATTTTGTAGTAGTGTATATATATATATATATATATGTGATTTTTCTTGGTTTTCCTACTTGAAGAATGTATTATTGCCCCACGATGCAATTGTCAATAACAAGATTTTTTTATCTTCCTTTTGTATTGTGTTTTATTTTTAAACTTGTTACTCTCTTATTTTATTATTAGATTACTTTCTAATATTGAATAAAGAAAAGGGTCCATCAAGCCTCCTAAATTAGACTTTAGTATGAATTTGGTCATGTATTTTTACTCCCCTAGTTTTGATAAAATGAGTTAATTAAAGATAAATAATATTATTTTAATAATTTTTATTTAATTATTTTGTATATCTTTTCCTGTAAGTGATTTAAATTCGAATCATCTAGACAATTTAGCAATGATAAAATGACATTTAATATGAAATTTTTGAAAAAAATATTTATTTTAATATTAGTAATGGTCATAATTTATAATGTATTGATTTCTATTTTTAAAAAAATATAAATATGCATTTAAATGACATTTTGTTAGAATATTATTATGTTGGTTTTTTATCTACTTAATAGTCCATTTATGTTGTGTCATGTGATATGGATTTATTTTACCCTCAATATCTACCCTTAAGCCTTTTTGGCTTACATGCATGTGCTAGAAGGTCTGTCTTGATATTGCATTAACCAGCCTTTTCAATCACGTAGTCAACTCTTAGGCAACTTCATGCACTGATTCACTTGTACAGTTGTCGAGATTTAAACTTGTACTAATTTTTTTTGAATATGCATAGAAAATTTCTATCATTGTCGATCTTTTTGGATTACTAATTTAGCGTCTCGTGAAGAATTTATGTCAAAGTTAAAGTTTTTCCTAAAAAGTCAACTCTAAAGTAAAAGGTACTGAGTAACATGGAATTTTTCACCTTCTGTATCATAGAGATATTTGTGTATCAAGACCTTTTCTAAGCATTTGCACATCCTTTCTCCATTTTATTTTCCATTGGTGCCTATCATATGCTTGTGTGGGGAGTATCATTTTATTATTTTCTTGTCATCCAAACATAATGCACTCTATCACACTTATACCCACACCTTATAGTGAATGAAGTGGTTTCACCTTGTGTCCAGATGGCAAAAATCTTCTATGTATTCTATAAGACATCTTTCGTCTGTGAACAAGATAAGTTGCAGAAGTTCCATCACTACATATAGGACATCCCTTATAACCTTTTGTTGCATGTCCTGATAAGTTTTCATAGGCATGAAAATCATTAATTGTCCATAAAAGGACCCCTTTCAAGTTAAAGTGTTCTTCTTTATGTGCATCGTAAACATTTACACCATCATTCAACAACGTCTTTAAATCATCTATCAGAGGCTGCATATATACATCAATATCAACACCGGATTGTTTCGGTCCTGAGATCAATAATGTTAACATCATGAATTTTCTTTTCATACACAACCAGAGAGGAAGGTTGTATGTTACCATAATTACTAGCCAACAACTATATCTACTATTGAGGGAACTATGTGGATTAATTCCATCAACAGCAATGGCAAGATGAAGATTGCGCGGATCAGATGAAAATTGAGGAGATAAATTATCTATTACTTTCCAATTTGGAGAATCACAAGGATGACGTAGCACCCCATCATTAGATCGATTATCTGAATGCCAAGTCAACATCTTTGATGTATATTTACTATTGAATAACCTTTGAAAGCGAGGAATCGGAGGAAAGTACCAAAGAACCTTTGTAGGCACGTCTTTCTTATGTGTTGTATTCTCATTTGTACCATGCTTCCATCTCGATTCATGTAATGTCTCATATTTTTTTCTATAAAGAATGAAATTATTAGACAAGCGTGAATCTTATGATATTCTATGCCAAATCGACTAAGAGATTACTTCACTTGAAAGATGGAAATTCAATAGAAATATATCGACTAGTAGATTTAGTAATTTATCATGTTTTGCCTTCACATTGTACAAATGAACCAATCCGTATTTTAGTGTATTTTTTGCAATTTGGATACAATTATTAGGTGGGATGCCTTCTATGAGGTTTTATCCAATGGAAACCTATTCAGTATCTTAATATCATGCTATAATTTGGCTGGTGGTGGTTTATACGATAAGGTATTATCTGTTAGATCTGTCTGGTAGGACTGTCTAACAAACCTTTGGTTAACAAATTTCTAATTGAATAGTCTTGATCCAAATGACTAGTCAGGCTCTCGCAAGCAATGTGATCTTTTTAGTTGTTTATGATAGCATTTTCTAGCTTCTTGCAAGATACGTTGATGTTATGGATCCTTCTTTCAATGAGGATTGTGTAAGTGTGAAGAGTCTTGATACGATTTTTGTCGATATCCCCACTCTCTAGCACTAAGCCCTTTATTTGTTATAACTCTTTTACTGATTTGCACTTTTATCTCTCCTTAGAACGGAGTGTTTTGAATGCATCAAAGTTAGGATTTATTATATTTTAGTGCATATAAAAACTCTCAAATATAATTTCATTCTTAATTTTAATATAACGATTTTTAATTTTATAAATTTATTTGAATTTATATTAAAAAATAAGGTTAAATGGTATGTCTATAGCATCGGTTAAAAAACTTAAGTCATAGTTAAATGTCTATGCTCTCTATCACTTAGGTTTTGGTTCTTATAATTATGATCATAAATCTACAATCATAGTTAAAAATCGAGGTCATATACTTGCAGCTCACTAAGCTAAAGCTTTGATCCTTGGCTCATATAGATGCAAAACGCGTATGGATTCAATGGGTATTCACTAAGTTAAAGATTGTACACAATAAACACTCTTTAGTGTACTGTGATAATGTGAGTACATGGTAATTATCCAAGCATTTTAACACGTAGATATTGATTTCTACTTTGTGTGCGAAAAAGCTATAGTTGGTGAGTGTGTATTGCTTATATTCGTATACATCGTAGATATATTTACTAAATCAATTATAAGCCATTGATTTTGTGAGTTGAAAACTAAACTTTGTGTGATGAATAAAGCATGAGTTTATATGAAAGTGTCAGAATAATATTGTATAAATGCACGTGCTTCCAAATATGCTTTGAACATGCGTTTCTGTTACTAGAGGAATCAAGTTTGTTCTAGCATTATACCTCAGCGCATGTGCATGCAGCTTATGCTATATATACATATAATCTCACCTCATTTTAATCATCAAGAATTATATCATTTTTTAATTCTTATCTTCTCTCCCTTATTTATCTTCGTTATATATTAGTTATATATAAAAGTATTTATTTTTAACCTCTTACATCATCGGCATTATATTTGAATAATTTAGAATGAAAAACAGAAAATAGAAAAGAAGATTGCATGTTGAATAGCCTTTTCAGCTCCTTGGTTTAATGGTTGTAAGATTTTTTTTTGTGATAAATTATGCGTTGATCTTTGACCATTATTAATGGAATGATTAAGATAAATGAGATAAAAAATAAGTAAAATATCTTTAACAATACTATTACAAAAAGATACATAGGATTTAGGAATATAAATATATTATCATATTTAATATATTTTTACTGTTTAATTTTAATAAGATTTTTTGTATCATTGGTCTAATTTTAATAAATAACCATACCATTGGGAGAACAATCGTTTATTATTATTTCAAATTTTAAAGTGTATTATATTTTACTTTATATTAAGTATTTAATTAGATGATTATATATATTGTTGATTTTCTTTGATTTTTGTTGAGAGAGTTATTGAATTGATTTTGGCTTAATGTCTAATGTTATATTTATACATTGAAAGGAAGAAACTAGCCGTTATTAAACTAGCCGTTACTAAACTAGCCGTTATTAAACTAGCCGTTACTAACTAGCCGTTATTATTATTCTCAACACTCCTCCTCAAGTTAGGTGTGTAGATATCGGTCAATGATGAGCGAAAACCGGCATCGCCGATTCTCGCAAATACTTTGGTTTTAATATTTGTAAAACTCTCGCAAGTGCACGAATCATTTCGTAGAAAATGATAAGTATACTCCTAAGGTCGATCTAAGGAAGGAATGTATGTGGTCCTTAATTTATTATTCAAACTTTTAAAAACGAAATTAAATCCTAAACATCCTGTCACGATAGTTTGGTTTTTGTGTTCCTAATCTAATAACATAAAATAAACATATATACAGATTAATTAAATATAATAAAAAAATTAAACATAGATACAAATTCAATAAATAAATATAAATATAGATTCAATAAATATTCATGCAAATTTTATCATTTATATTAGTGGAGTATTTATGGATATAATAACTAAATTAATTATGCTTGCTCATATTATCTAGGTTATTAAAGATATAAATTGATATTTTATTGATTCTCTCTTTTTTGTATGAATACCACCTTTGGTGGGGTTAGATATTCTTTGTTAACTAAACAAATCAATTAACACCTATGGGTGGGGTTTATAACTAATTTGGTTAATTAAATTAATTCCTTCTTAAGAGATTGAAAATGAACCATTTAAATGCCACCTTTGGTGAGAGGTTGACAGTTTAAACTTTATTCAAGGTGTCCAAATTAAACCCAAGAATTTAGTTATCAAGTACTAACTTTCAAGTTTTAAAACCACTCTTGAAAACATGTTGTCAATACATTTTCACATAATAATTCTTATAAAAACTTTTGAAATAGAAAGCTTAAACCAACTCTGAAGGCGATTGTACCAACAAATAAAAAACCTACTCTAAATTAGGCAGGATAACTAAACCTTAAAGTCTAATCTTGATTTAAGTTTGTAATGAAAAATAATATATTTCTCTCTAACATCCTTAATATAAAATCTTGAATAAAAATAAAATCAATTCATTTTAGAAATTTTCACCTATTTAATATTTGTAAGCGCTAACAACGTTATTATTATATCATGATTATAAGCATTAACCGGATTAAATTTAATCACGCAGACAAATTAAATATAACATGTAAGAATAAAGCATAAAAATAGCGTAAAGAAAATAAAATCCTTCTAGAACTTCGGCGCTATTCAGTTGCTAGAAAACCTCCAATGAATTTGCACTTCCATTTATTGAATCAAAAATCTAAATTATTACAAAAACATTACAAGTTCCTACTCCAAAAAGAAGAACTCTAAACCTAAGACAATTGAACTAAAAACTAAGAGAAAAACTAAGAAAAGCTTAGAAACTAAGAAAGAAACTAAGAAAAACTTAAAAACTAAGAAATGAGAGAAAAAGAGAGGAGAGAAGTGAGGTTTTGAGGTGTGTTTTAAAGTGAATGGAAGAGGGGTATTTATGGGTGAGGATGGAGAGAAACAATGAGTAAAAAAATGTTAAAAAAAATATAAAAAAAATAAAAAGCGTGTAGTGGACATGCTGAGGTCATCAATGGCGTCATCGTGGCGTCATAGAAGAGCTACCGTGAAAAATGGAGTCAAAAACGCGTTGGTAGCGCTTGTAGCTGACTGGTATCTTGTAGCAGTGGATTATGCCGACGGTGCAGCCTGTATTGCCAGCGGGCTTGAGCATCAACCGGCTCAGCGGCCTACGAAATGGCCTTGTAGCTGCTGTGTAGCGATTTTCCTAAAATCTTTGACATTTTGACCTTCGACCCATTTTGTCCAATTTTTCCATGTTTGTTGACCTTTTTCCACTTATTTATTAATTTATTTGTGATGTATTGCTTCAAGTATTCTTAACTTTGAGTCTTTACATTGCGTTTTTAGGCCAAAATTCACGAAAAATAATAAAATACCCGTGATTCGAAAAAGACAAATTTATATAAATATATGATAAAACATATAAATATATATATTTTTAATCAATTAATGTGCATAAAATCATGGTTATTTTAGTGCTTTTTGAGCCTATATCCGACTGACGACTTCTTGCTAGTCCCTTAGCAAAGAAGCGATAAAAACTAAAAATTAAACTATCTAAATCACTTCCGTGGATTGACACGGTTGCATTTAACCTATGGACAAGCCTTTAAACCACTAGGTTGCCCTAGTGGACGAGTTTGAGTCTCGTGAGGGTTTTGATAATGATACCCCTGAAACATTGTACTAAATGTAAAAACTAAAGAAACAATAAAAACAAACAACTTAAAAATTAAATTTACAACAAAATCACAAATTATCAACATAAAAATGTCTACGTACTTTTTAATCTCCTTTAAGATCATAATTAAAATCTCGAGCATAAGTTATTTTAATCTCTTTAAACAATCATGATTTATTATAATAATTAGTCGAAAATCATTTTCATATTTCATATCAAAAATGTATCAATTTAATTTCACCCAATTTCGTGTAATGTGAATCGGAAATTAAGCTTCGACTCTATTCCTCGCAAAGTCAATACTCTCAAAACACTTGAATCCTGTATGGGTTTGAGAACACTAAATACTAATTTATATGCGAAAGAGTTGATGTATAGAAATGAACTAATATGTTCGCATATGTATAAAGAATAAAGGCTGAAAGTGTTATTTTAACATTGATCTCATGAAAAGAATCAAATGTATAAATTATAAAGATATCATATATAAAAATTATTTTCATGCATAAATCAAACTCATTAAGAAAAGAATTTCAAGATATATGCCTTTTACAAATGAAGAAATTGCAATGACTTTTAGAATTACTTCTTATATCTTTCTTTTGTAATTAGCCTTTACTCACAACTTTGTAGGCAATGCGGGTTATAGTATGTAGATGATACTATTTTTATCTCTCTTTTTTTTTTTGTAGATATTTTTCAATATGTGGATTTTTTAGAGAGTCAACCCATTATACAGTTGTACATTTTTTTTGGATTTTGGTGAGTGGTTAATTTTGTGGCTTTTTGTTTGATCTTGGTTTAGGTAACCCAGGATATGTCTTTTGTTTTTGTAGTAGTCATGCATAAATGAGATATAGCGTATACTATCAATTTCTACTCGAATCATTTAGTCTAAGCAAAAATAATAATCAAAAATATATGATACTCTGTTAAGATGAAAAAAAATTCATACATTCAATGCTAATACCTATAGAGGTCATCTAAAAATTTGAAGAAATAAGAAATGTGTTTGGAGTAGAAAAAATATATATTTCACTACTGAATAAAGGAAATTAGGCTCAAATTATATCTCTGAGTAGTCTCCACTTAAAAAACTTCATAAACACCGATTTTGGGTTTAATATAATTTCTACATCTTATCAAGAAATACTAATTATGACAAAAAACTAACTAATTATCAAAAATAATTACAAAATATTTCATGATATGTTTTTCAAAAATTAATCTAACGATTGAAAGACTTAACTATTTACTTAGAATTTGATTTAAAGAAAAGATAAATTTTTGTGAAAATTTTTTTATTAGAAAAATTACTAAATCACACAAAATAGAAATAAAACCAAACACCACAAAAAATGAAAAGTAAATTTTTTTTTATTTTTAAATTGTTAAAACTTTTTTTCTTTTTTTAATTAAGCATGGTAACTTTTCACCACCCCCAAACCTAGAACTTACATTGTCCTCAATGTAACAAGCGTAAATTAAAGATAAAGAGAAAGAGAAGAAAGATTACCTATTTCTTGAGAAAGTGCAAGTAGTAATGGAAAATGCGGTGCATCCATGTATTATTAATCATTAAAGTGTATACGAACTGAGATTCTTTGGGAACTTAACATCTCGACAAATATTTTTGGTTTTAACAATTTAAAAAATTATTCATGTAAATAAATGAAACAAATAAAAGAAAATTACCTAAAATGATGGGTTGCCTCATCCGGTAGCTTAGTTTAGCGTCTTGTGAGCGTGGCAGGGATTGCATTTTAAGTAAACTCAATGTCCCTCATCATTGAGTCAATCAAACTGCAGGTAAAGGCAAGGTTGTCTTATATACTTTTTGATCATCTTTATTGATTTTGATTTCTTTACGTACTTAAAACTAAGGCATACTTTGCCTTGTGGCGGTTTTAGATAACCAGCGTCTAGGTGCAAATCAAATAATTAAAGTCATTAAAACACGGTTGTACCTAGATCAAACAAAGCAACTAACTCCTTAGATTGTAATTAAAACATTAAAATTTTGGAGATAGTTAGGATTTTTTTTAAAAAAAAAATAACATGTCGATATTAACGAGTGCTCCAGGAAAGAATGGTGGTGCGAGACTCGTAAAAACCATCCTCACCTAGGCAGAACAAACGTTCAGGAAAGACTAATTAGCCTGAAAGGCTTCAAGAACTAGTCTCCTGAGCAGAACTCCCTTAGATCTTTACTTTTCATGTTATTAAGTTAAGTTAAATAAAACTTTAATTTAATGAAAATCTAAGTTAATTAAGTTTAAAGAAAAGGTTAATTAAGTTAAGTGAATTAAAAAAAAATCTAAGTTAATTAAGTTAAGTTAAAAAAAAATCTAAGTTAATTAAGTTAGTAAAAAGTTAATTAAGCTAAGTGAAGTAAAAAAAATCTAAGTTAATTAAGTTAAGTGAAAAAAAAAAGTTAATTAAGTTAATTGAAGTAAAAAATCTAAGTTAATTAAGTTAGTAAAAAAAAAAAACTAAGTTAAGTAGGGTAACTAAAAATCAAGAAAAAAAAAATAGCTAAAGAAAGAAAAATAAAAAAAATAATATAAAAATTGAAAAAGGTAAAAGAAAAAGAAAAATTAAAATTATGATTTAAAATAAATAAAAAAATAGTAAAAATTAAACTCAAAAAATTAAAATTTTGTTTTTGTTTTTTTTTATTTTTTTTTTATTTTTTTTAATTTTTTTTTAATTTTTTTAATTTTTTTAATTTTTTTTAATTTTTTTTTTAATTTTTAATTTTTATTTAAAATTTATTAAAAAAAAAATTTTATTTTTTTTTATTTTTTTTTTATTTCTTATGAAATTTAAAATTTGAATTTTTTTTTATTTTTAAAAAAAACAAAAACAAAAATCACAATTATTTACAACACAAAAATATTTTTAAAATTTTGATAAATAAATTAAAAACGCTATTCCTTCCCGTATTGGCGAAAACTTGATGGCGAAAACCGGCATACATCGCCGATTCTATGAAATACTTTGGTTTTAATATTTGTAAGCTACTGTATGAAGTCATTCGTTTAAGTAGAAAATGATAAGTATACTCCGAGTCGATCTAAGGAAGGAATGTATGTGGTGTTAATTTATTATTCAAACTTTAAAGCGAAATTAAATCCTACAACGTCTGTCGCGATAGTTTGGTTTTGTGTTCTAATCTAATAACATAAAATAAACATATGTCTGATTAATTAAATATAATAAAAAAATTAAACATAGATACAAATTCAATAAATAAATATAAATATAGATTCAATAAATATTCATGCAAATTTTATCATTTATATTAGTGGAGTATTTATGGATATAATAACTAAATTAATTATGCTTGCTTTCGTATTATCTAGGTTATTAAAGATATAAATTGATATTTTATTGATTCTATACTTTTTTGTATGAATCTGCTTTGGTGGGGTTAGATATTCTTTGTTAACTAAACAAATCCCAATTACTTTTTATGGGTGGGGTTTATAACTAATTTGGTTAATTAAATTAATTCTTCTTCAGAGATTGAAAATGAACCATTTAAATACCACTTTGGTAGGGTTAGACGATTTAAACTTTATTGAGGTGTCGAAATTAAACCCAAAATTTAGTTATCCAGTACTAACTTTCAAGTTTTAAAACCACTCTTGAAAACATGTTGTCGATACATTTTCACATAATAATTCTTATAAAAACTTTTGAAATGAGCTTGCTACAACTACGAGGCGATTGTACTGACAAATAAAGAAACCTTCTCTAAATTAGGCCAGGATAACTAAACCTTAAAGTCTAATCTTGATTTAAGTTTGTAATGAAAAATAATATATTTCTACTAACATCGCTTAATATAAAATCTTGAATAAAAAATAAAATCAATTCATTTTAGAAATTTTCACCTATTTAATATTTACATGACGTTATTATTATATCGTGATTATAAGCAATTTATGAGTTAAATTTAATCACAGAATAATTAAATATAACATGTAAGAATAAAGCGTAAAAATAAGCGTAAAGAAAATAAAATCGCTTACAGCAACTTAGCTATTCCGTTGCTAGAAAACACTCAGCGGAATTTACTTCCATTTATTGAATCAAAAATCTAAATTATTACAAAAACATTACAAGTTCCTCTCAAAAGAAGAAGAACTCTAAACCTAAGACAATTGAACTAAAAACTAAGAGAAAAACTAAGAAAAGCTTAGAAACTAAGAAAGAAACTAAGAAAAACTTAAAAACTAAGAAATGAGAAAGAAAGAAGAGAAGTGAGGTTTTGAGGTGTTTTTGAAGTGAATGGAAGAGGGGTATTTATAGGTGAGGATGGAGAGAAAAAAATGAGTAAAAAAATGTTAAAAAAATATAAAAAAATAAAAAAGCGATGTAGTGGACATGCTTTGAGGTCATCAATGACGTCATCGCTGACGTCATAGAAATTTCTTACCGTGAAAAATGGGTCAAAAACGCGTTGGTAGCCTTGACTGAAGATGTTCTTTGCCTTCGTATAGCGTGAACGATTGCCACCGCCTTCTGGCGGCATTGTGAGGCCGACATCAGCCTTGTGAATGCGTGACTCTGGCTTATTGTAGTGTGTGCAGCGGTATTGGTGGGGCCTTGTGAAAACTGTAGCGATTTTCCGATCTTTTGACATTTTGACCTTTTCGACCCATTTTGTCCAATTTTTCCATGTTTGTTGACCTTTTTCCATATTTATTAATTTATTTGTGATGTATTGCTTCAAGTATTCTTCTTTGAGTCTTTACATTGCGTTTTTAGGCCAAAATTCACGAAAAATAATAAAAATACCATTGATTCGAAAAAGACAAATTTATATAAATATATGATAAAACATATAAATATATATATTTTTAATCAATTAATGTCGTAAAATCATGGTTATTTTAGTGCTTTTTGAGCAACTTCGTCAATCAACCTAACTTTGCTTAAATTTTCTTCAAATGATTTTAAATCTAAACCTTTGGTGAAGATGTCGCCAATTGTTTTTCACTTCTACAAATGGAGTTTCAATTTCCTTTGCTTGAATTTTTTCTCGAATGAAGTGGCAATCCAACGATGTGTTTGTTCTCGTGAAACACGGTTGATGCTATATGTCGCTTGGCAGCTTGGTTATCACAAAAACATCTTCATTGGTTCTTGAATTTTAATTCCAATATCCAAAAGAAGTTGTTTGATCCAAGTTAGCTTCGCTTGAGAGTTGATCATGGCTCGATATTAGCCTCGCGCTTGATCGTGCCCACGACATTTTGTTTCTTGCTTTCCATGTGACTAAATTTCCGCCCTCTGAAGCGTGCAAAAACCGGTGGTTGATTTTCTATCAAAGCTACCAATGATCTGCATCGGAGTAATACATGACTTCATTAGAATTATTACATTTCATGAGAATTCCTTTACTAGGTGTCCGCACTTTTAAATATTTTAAAATTCTATGTATAGCCTTTTCTAAATGTGGTGTTCTAGGTGTATGCATAAATTTACTAATTTGGCTTCTTGAAAAAAGAAATATCTGGTTAATTCTGGTTAAATAAATTAATTTTCCTACAAGTCTTTGAAATTGGCTTATGTCTTAAGGGTTCGCCATCCTCGATATTTAATTTGCATTTTACTATCTATTGGTGTAGATGTTGGTTTACTCCACTAATTTACGAGTTTCTTTCAATAGGTCAAGTGTATATTTTCTTTGTGAAATAAAGAGTCCCTTGAGGTGAATGTGCTTTATTTCTATTCCTAGAAAATATTTTAATAAACCTAAGTCTTTGATATCAAAATTCTCCTTTAATTTCATTTCACTTTTTTAATTTCTTCCAAAATTATTTCCGGTAATTATTATATCATCTACATATATTAGAATTATGGTTGTGAATGTACCATAATTTTTTGGAAAATAATGAGTGATCGGCATTACTAATTTTAAAATCACAAGAAATTAAATAAGAGCTTAGTTTTCCATACCATGCTCGTGGAGATTGCTTTAGTCAGTAAATAGATTTTTTTAACCTACCTTAGACTAGAATTGTTTTCTTTTTTTATGACCAGGTGGAAGTGTCATATATACCTCTTCTTCAAGTGTTCCTTGGAGAAAAGCATTCTTGACATCCATTTGATGTAAGGTCGATTTTGGTTTATCGCTATGGAAAGTAAAATCCTAACGGTATTCATTTTGTACAGTGCAAATGTTTCTTGATAATCTACACCATAGGTTTGAGTGTAACCTTTTGCCCTAATGTCGTGCTTTGTACCTTTCAATAGTACCATCGACATTAAACTTAATCTTATAGACCCATTTGCATCCTACGGGTTTCTTTCCTTGGTAGTTATGCGACTACCCGTGTTTCATTTTTCAAGTGCTTGAAGTTCTTCTTCCATTGCTTTGCACCATTACAAGTTGGCCTATTGCTTCCTGTAGTTATTTGGCTCATTTTCTTTGGAAATTGAGGTCAAATAAGTCCTATATTGTGGTGTAACATTTTTCATAAGATAAATAATTTTGGATAGGATATTTTACCTCATATGTTACAAAATCCGTAATCTAGTTGTAGGTTGTGGAGTCAGATTAGACCTTCTCAATGGTATTATTTCGGTAGTACCATCTTCCCAATTTTGAGAAGTTTCTTCCTCTTCATTCTCGTTGATTATTTCATTTTCTACTACTATATTTCCATGCTTGAGAATAAAAAAATGGAAATGTAAATTCATTTGGTTCCTCTTGGTTATTAGTCTCCTTTTCTAGTGTTTTGTAATATGGCTCGTTTCTTGGAATGTCACATCTCTTGAAATGTAATGTTTTTGTTAATCGGATCACTTAGCATTTATAACCACTTTTTTTGAGATGAATACCCCAGAAAATAGCTTTGATTGATGTATAATCTAACTTGTGTTGTTTATTTTTGTACGCACATATGTACATCCAAATACTCTTAAATGATAGATATTGAGTTTTTCTTGGTAGAGGATTTCTAGTGGGCTTTTGAAATTCAAATTGGCACTTGGCAATCTATTAATTAAATATGTTGCAGTGAGAACAACATCCGACCAAAAAATTATTGGAACATTATTTTGAAACAAAAGTACTCTTGTTACTTCAAGTAAATGTCGATTTTTTCTTTCTGACACACCATTTTGTTGGGGTGTGTAAATACAAGTTGTTTGATGTAAAATTCCTTTTTGCTTGAAAAAATTTGTAAAATTTTGATTTACAAATTCCGTTCCATTATCACTTCTAAAAGTTTTAATCTTTGCATCATATTGATTTTCTACAAAATTATAAAATTCTTGAAATTGAGAAAACACTTCACTTTTATTTTTTAACAAGTGTAACCATGTAGTTCTTGAAAAATCATCTATAAATATAACAAAGTATTTATAACCATTAAATGACTCAATTGGAGCAGGGCCGAACATCGAGAATGTATTATCTCAAAAGGTTTTTGCTTTTACAATTGGATAAACTAAATGGTAACCTTGTGTGCTTTCCTAATTTGCAAATTTCACAACTACTGCAATCTAGTTGTTTGAAATCAAAAATACATTTTAAAATCTTATCGGAAGGATGATCAATTCTCTTATGTCAAAGAGTGCCTAATTCTTCTTCTTTTTTAATATTGAAGTTGCCACTTTTCTTCACTTAGAATATAAAGCCCATTTTCTAGAAAACCTTCGCAATGATATTCTTAGTTATCAATTCACGAAAAATCACATTTTTGGATGTAAATGTAATTTCACAATTTAAGTCTCGTGTGATTTTACTAATGGATAACAAGTTAGATGTACAATTATTCACGTACGAAACATTTGAAATTTTTTCTTGAAAGGAGACTAATTGAACCATTTCCTAAAATTTCCATTTTTTCACCATTTGCATGTGATTACAAATTGTTTAGTCTCAATTTTTTTGTAATTATTGAGTAAGTTTTTATTTCGAGTTATGTGATCAGTTGAACTAGAATCAAGAATCCATTTGGAATTTAAAGAATTTTGAGTAAGGTTTGTAATCATACCGAGAGGTTTTGAGATTTTCCTTGAAGCATCCACGGATAATTGTGTATACTGACTGCCTCATTTGATCCGTATCCACCTCGCCTTTTATTTCTTTTTCGGCTCCGTTTGTACTCGCCCATCCTCTTTTCCTTTTGTGCGAGTAACCCATTTTTTCTCTGCTACCCCGATTTTGTCGGCGATCTCCCCTACGACGAAGCCTCGCTGCCTTCCACTGCCAGGAGATGAGGGTTGAGACACTGCGTTCCTCGCGCTTGTGTCCTTCGCTGCCCACAATAATCGCAACGAGTGAGTGACCAGGCATTCCTCGCGCTTATGTCCTTCCTTAGCACAATAATCGCGACGAGTGAGTGTTTGAGTATACGACGTTACGGCCTAGGGTTAGATACGGTGATGAAGCAGCTTCGGGGTTGTCGAGGTAGTTGAGTACCATTACTATTCTTCTTGTCTCTTATAACCAGCCATCCCAACAACCTCGTGACGGATGGCGCGGCTCGCGTGAGAAGAAGAATTTGTGAACGTACCCTGCATGGCTTGAATCGAGCTTGGAGAGGAAGGTGAAAATTCCATCCTGCTCCTCTCTTCTTTTGATTTCATCAAGATCGGTTTGTGAGAGGTCGATACCTTTCTAATCTCGTCATTCTTTTTTTTTGGATTTTCTTTGAATAGTTCGGTAATGATTGATTTTGTTGTTGTAGCTGTTGAAGTTCTTCTTGAAGTTGATAAATAAGAGAGTAATTTTTTCTTCTTTCCGAACATTGTCTCGGCTTTACCCATTTGATGAGTGCTTTCAAAAAGCACTAAAATAACCATGATTTTATGCACGTTAATTGATTAAAAATATATATATTTATATGTTTTATCATATATTTATATAAATTTGTCTTTTTCTAATCACGGGTATTTTTATTGTTTTTCGTATTTTGGCTTAAAAACGCAATTTAAAGACTCAAAGAGGAATACTTGAAGCAATACATCACAAAAATATCAATAAATAAATGGGGAAAGGTCAAAAAATATGGAAAACTCGGACAAAATAGGTCGAAACGGTCAAAAATGTCAAAAAGGAGAAAACGCCACATCAAGCCGTATGCAAGGCCAAGACTCTAGCTCCGCCCCAAATCACAGTACGTTAAATGCGCGGCAAAGATCTTGCGCGGTGCCACTGTTTCACACGTGGAGAGTAATCAAGGCGGGGTTATCGTTTCATGCCAAGACAAAGATCGCTACACGGGTTACTCTACCAAAGGCAGCAAAGATCGCTATATGTTTTATCATATATTTATATAAATTTGTCTTTTTCGGAATCACGGGTATTTTTATTGTTTTTCAGGTATTTTGGCTTAAAAACGCAATTTAAAGACTCAAAGAGGAATACTTGAAGCAATATAAATCACAAAAATATCAATAAATAAATGGGGAAAGGTCAAAAAATATGGAAAAACTGGACAAAATAGGTCGAAACGGTCAAAAATGTCAAAAAGGAGAAAACGCGCCATAGCGCCGCCCTGGCCATGTGCGCCCTAAGACCTAGCTCCGCCCAATCGCGCTGGTATCGTTACATGTACGCAAGACGCGCGGGTTCATTGCTCCATGCGCAAAGATCAAGGCTGTTAGTCACCAACGCGCGCAAGATCAAGGCTGGTTTTCGTTCATCACGCAGCGGCGACAGCCGGCCCCGGCAGCTCAAGCCAGCGGCCCAACAGTCGCGCGCCCAACGCGTTTTTGACCCATTTTTCACGTGCAAATGCTCTCACGACGTCACGCTGACGGCGTCATTGATGACCTCACAGGTCCAAAACACGTTTTTATTTTTTTAATATTTTTTTTTAACATTTTTTTACTCATTTTTTCTCTCCATCCTCACCTATAAATACCCCCTTCCATTCACTTCCAAAACACACCTCAAAACCTCTCTTCTTTGTTCTTTCTTTCTCTCTTTTTTTAGTTTTTGAGTTTTTCTTAGTTTCTTTCTTAGTTTCTAAGCTTTTCTTAGTTTTTTCTCTTAGTTTTTAGTTCAATTCTCTTAGGTTTAGAGTTCTTCTCTTTTTGAGAGGAACTTGTAATGTTTTTGTAATAATTTAGATTTTTGATTCAATAAATGGAAGTCTGCAAATTCCACTGGAGGTTTTCTAGCAACTGAATAGCGTCAAGTTCTCAGATGGATTTTATTTTCTTTACGCTTATTTTTATGTTTTATTCTTACATGTTATATTTAATTTGTCTGTGATTAAATTTAACTGTGTAGCTGCTTATAATCATGATATAATAATAACGCTGTTATGCTACATAAATATTAAATAGGTGAAAATTTCTAAAATGAATTGATTTTATTTTTTATTCAAGATTTTATATTAAGCGATGTTAGAGAGAAATATATTATTTTTCATTACAAACTTAAATCAAGATTAGACTTTAAGGTTTAGTTATCCTGTCTAATTCTGTAGTAGTGCTCTTTTATTTGTTGTACAATCGCCTCGTAGAGTTAGAAAGTGAAGCTCTATTTCAAAAGTTTTTATAAGAATTATTATGTGAAAATGTATTGACAACATGTTTTTCGTAGTGGTTTTAAAACTTGAAAGTTAGTACTCGGATAACTAAATTCTTGGGTTTAATTTGGACACCTTGAATAAAGTTTAAACTGTCTAACCCCACCAAAGGTGGCATTTAAATGGTTCATTTTCAATCTCTTAGAAAAAGGAATTAATTTAATTAACCAAATTAGTTATCAACCCCACCTATAGGTGTTAATTGATTTGTTTAGTTAACAAAGAATATCTAACCCCACCAAAGGTGGTATTCATACAAAAAAGAGAATCAATAAAATATCAATTTATATCTTTAATAACCTAGATAATATAAGCAAGCATAATTAATTTAGTTATTATATCCATAAATACTCCACTAATATAAATGATAAAATTTGCATGAATATTTATTGAATCTATATTTATATTTATTTATTGAATTTGTATCTATGTTTAATTTTTTTTATTATATTTAATTAATCTGTATATATGTTTATTTTATGTTATTAGATTAGGAACACAAAAACCAAACTATCGTGACAGGATGTTTAGGATTTAATTTCGTTTTTAAAAGTTTGAATAATAAATTAAGGACCACATACATTCCTTCCTTAGATCGAATTGGGAGTATACTTATCATTTTCTACGAAATGATTCTGCACTTAACATTTCGAGTTTTACAAATATTAAAACCAAAGTATTTCATGTAGAATCGCGATGCCTGTTTTTATTTCACCCACATATCTCGAAATGTATCTAGATATGTCACGAGATCGTAGATATGGGGTTCCATGGTAGCTAATAACCAACTCGCGACGAGATTGTCACTCTTTCTCCATTCCGAAATTTCCTTTCTTTCTTCAACCGTTGGGTGTGTTGGATCTTCGCTTTTGGTTTTGATTTCTCACCAAAGTGACATGCTCAAATTTGTCTCCGCCGATTAGACCAAAAAGTCACTGACGTGCCCAAAGATGGTAATTTTTACCATTTAGCAAAGACACCCGTAAGTCTCTATATGTCAGTGACATTTTCTAGATTTCTTGAACTTATACACTTGTTTGTGGGATTGATTTGGAGCAAGATCAACTCGCTTCTCGATACCATGTTGATTTTCTTTGATTTTTGTTGAGAGAGTTATTGAATTGATTTTGGCTTAATGTCTAATGTTATATTTATACATTGAAAGGAAGAAACTAGCCGTTATTAAACTAGCCGTTAAACTAGCCGTTATTAAACTAGCCGTTATTAAACTAGCCGTTACTAAACTAGCCGTTATTAAACTAGCCGTTACTAACTAGCCGTTATTAAACTGGCCGTTATTATTATTCTCAACATATATATATAAATAAGATAAAAAATAAGTAAAATATATTTATTAAAAAATATAATTAATCACTATTTGTAAAGAAAATGTGATACATGCGTTGACGACTTGGAAATTAATCACAGCCTCCAAATTCATTTAACAATACTATTACAAAAAGATACATAGGATTTAGGAATATAAATATATTATCATATTTAATATATTTTTACTGTTTAATTTTAATAAGATTTTCTGTATCATTCGTCTAATTTTAATATATAACTATACCATTGGGAGAACAATCGTTTATTATTATTTCAAATTTTAAAATGTATTATATTTTACTTATAGGTAGTATTTAATTAGATGATATATATATAAGTATTATTGGTTTTTTTTAACCGTTTCAATTTTCAAGAGAGAATTTTTCAACAATTTCTTGATATCATGTACAAAAATCTTGAGTATTTATATTTGAAAGTAATATCCATCAATCATATATTAATTAATTTTATAATAAAATTATTTATATGCCTATTTTTTTTTAAATAACTAATTACATACTTAAATATCGTTTTTGCATTAGACAAGATTTGAGGTAGGTGAATTCTATTCAAAGAAAACAAATTAATAAAGAAAATACATGCATGTTGAAGTAATAGTAAAAAGATAATATGATATATAGTATTTAAAGAAGATATAGAGTTTTAGGTGACAATCGAAAAAAAAGAAACGAGGTGGCCAGAACCAAGATATTATAATATGTAGTGTGTGGAGCCGCCGCCATTTTATTATTAGAATAGTTTTATTGAAAAAAGGTGGCCTGTACCAAGATATTGTAAAATAAATGAGAAAAATGAATAAAATGGTAATTATATTGTATATAAATAGAGAGCATCCCTTAGGTAGATTTGCATCCAACTCTAAAAACTATTACAACTCTGAAATTATATCCCAAAAAAACACTAAAATGTCGACAGTTCAGATTCAAGCTCCAATTAGTGATGATGCTTCTCGCAATTCGACTAGTTTTTATCCCAGTGTTTGGGGAAACCATTTCCTCAACTATGTCTCTCAGTCTTTGGTAGAATTACAATATCTAATATCTAATTCTCTTCTTCTTATTGTTTGTGTTTGTGTTTGTGTGTGTAATTCAGTAATATGAGTTTGTTTAACTGTTTTTGTTTAAGAAAAAAAAATGTTCTTTTAGCTAGACTGCAAAACACATTCACTAGATAGTTCATATTTGATAATCAATTTCCACTTTTCTACTATTTGTTTCATGGTAATAATAGTACATTAATTTTTTGCTCTTAAAATCAATGCTTGGATCAAACTATTTTTTTTTTTGAATCAAACACTTGAAATTTAAAATGGCCATTAAAAAAGATGTGATTTTGTTAGTATCTGACTAATCAATATAATTTTATGAATTTGTTAGGAAATTGATGTGAAAACAGAAGGAAAAGTCCAAAGATTGAAAGAGGAAGCTAAGAGGATGTTTGCTATGATTGAGAATGATCCTCCACAAAAGCTAAAATTAATTGACACAATTCAACTTTTAGGATTATCTCATCATTTTGAGAATGAGATTGCTCAAGATTTATCACTCATTCACAAAGCAAATGTTGTCTCTAATAGTGACAACCTTTTCATTGTTTCTCTTTCCTTTCGGTTACTTAGACAAGGAGGATATAACATATCTAATGGTAAGCTACCTCCTAAATTTAAGTTAAAATATATATCTATACATGTAATATGATTCTAATGAGTAAATATTATGTTAATGAATTAAAGATGTCTTCAAGAAATTTACAAATGAACAAGGGAAGTTCAAGAAGAGCCATGTTGCTGACAACGAAGGAATGCTATGCTTGTATGAAGCTGCACATATGGCTGGCCATGGAGAAGATATATTAGAAGAAGCTCTTGCTTTTACTACCCCTCACCTTCAATCTCTTAATGACACAAACACCTTAATGAGCCCATTTCTTTCGGCACAAATAAACCATGCCTTGAGACATCCAATCCAAAAGGCTTTCCCAAGACTCTACACCAGACACTACATACCCATCTATGAACTTGACCCTTCACACAGTGAAGCTTTGGTTACCTTTGCTAAGATTGATTTTAACATTGTGCAAAGGGTACACCAGAAGGAGCTTGGCATTATTTCAAAGTAATAATTTATCAACCCAATCTTTAATCAATTATATGTTGCATTTAATAAACATTTTTGATTTATTTTGATAATTAATTTTATGATTTTATATATCGTTTTGCTTAAAGGTGGTGGACAGATTTGGAGTTTGCATCAAAATATTCATTTATAAGAGACAGAGTAGTAGAAGGTTATTTTTGGATATTGGGAGTATATATTGAGCCAGAATATGCTCTTGCTAGAAGTATTCTTATCAAAGTGTTTTGTATGACATCAATCATTGATGATATATATGACAATTATGGCACATTTGAAGAACTACAGATTTTGGCTGAAGCTATTAAAAAGTAATTTCTTCTTACCTTATCCTCACTCTCTCTCTCTCTCTCTCTCTCTCTATATATATATATATATATATATATATATCATAAATTAATTGCAGTAAATTAAATTAACGTTGTTGTTAATTTATAAATATAGAAAGTAAATTTAATGTTTACATTAAAAGAATTAATTAATCTTTTGTTCTACATATAGGTGGGATGTGACTTGTGTAGCTTCACTACCTGACTACATAAAAGATATTTACAAGGAACTCTTACATGTTTATGAAGAAGCTGAGGAAGAGTTAGCAAAGGATGGAAGAGATTATAGAATTCGTTATGGCATAGATAAGGTTCCATTATTTTCCTACATTATAATTAATTCCTCAATTACTACATTCATACACGTAAAAAACAAAATTAACAATATTGTTGATTTAATAATTAAATTCAGATGAAACAATTAGTCCAAGCTTATTTCACAGAAGCAAATTGGTTCCACAACAATTACACACCAACTTTGGAAGAGTATCTAAAAACTGCATCAGTTTCTGCTGGATACCTCATGCTTACAACAACTAGTTTTATTGGTATGAAAGATACTTGTGTTACTGAGGAGGCTTTTGATTGGGTTTCTGCATTCCCTAAGATTGTTAGAGGTTCTGCAAACATTGCCAGGATCTTAAATGACGTTGTTGGTCATAAGGTAAATACATACATTCTCTTGATAGTATTTATCAATAAAAAAAATATATATATATATAAAATTTAAATTCTCTCAAATTTTTTAAATATTAATTTAATAATAATAATATTGGTTATAAATTACAGTTTGAACAGAGTAGAGGTCATGTGGTATCAAGCGTAGAATGTTACGTGAAACAACATAATGCAACAGAAGAAGAGGCATACAAAGAACTTCGTAAACAAGTTGCAGATGCATGGAAAGATATCAACGAAGAGATGATCGATAACAATAAAGCTGTGCCAATTTCTCTTCTCACACGTGTTGTTAATTTTGCACGTGTATCAGATGATGTTGTTTATGTGGATGAAGATCGTTATACTGATGGATCCAAAGGAGCTGCTATGAGGAAATATGTTTCCTGCGTATTAATTGAACCAATCCTTATATGATTAATTAATTGTGCTAATTTATGTTTTATTGTCCAAATAAGGATATATCCATAAAAGGTCAATGTTTCCTACCTTGGTGCTTTTGTTTTTGTATTTTATTTTTTATTTTTTTGTCTTGTGTGTCTGATAATTGAAACTCTAGTAGGGTATTAGTTTGTAAAATTCATTTGAGTGTTTATTTATCATTACTTAATTTCTTTATA
The DNA here is from genome assembly GCA_033030585.1 of Hippophae rhamnoides. Taxonomy (NCBI): domain Eukaryota; kingdom Viridiplantae; phylum Streptophyta; class Magnoliopsida; order Rosales; family Elaeagnaceae; genus Hippophae; species Hippophae rhamnoides. The sequence goes on from CM065430.1 coordinate 11,758,199, forward strand.
AAAGAGAAAGAAGAAGATGAAACTTTCTTATTATACTTCTTGATTGTATATGACATCACATGATCATACTTATAGCAATGAGATACATTTCTAAACTAACCTACGTAGTACTAAAACTGTTATACACCACCTGCAACTAGTGTACTAGAGCAGTGAGATACAATATGATCTCAACCTAGGCTCCACTACTTTCTACTAAGACATTGCTTAATTGACTCGAATTATTTAAATAACAAAACAACGTATAAAAATATGTATAGCTCAACTCATTTGGAAAAAAATTATAACAAATAATCTCAACCCTTAGGTTTGATTTAATTCACGATTAAGATTTTTTTTACTTTTCGTTATAAATTTGTTCTCTATCTCTCTCTTTCTCAAATCATTTTCTTCTATCATCTCCTCTTTTAATGCTTAATCACTTAGATTATGTTTAGTTTACAATAATAAAGATAATAATGGAAATGATTTTATGCAATTTCGTATTTGGTTTGATTATTAAACTATAATGGGATGTAAAAAATTCTAACAATAGTAAAAATATTCATTTCTCTTACATCTTTCAAAAAATAAGTTATAATACTTAATTTTCTTAACATAATTATATAATCATTTATTATTATTTTTATTTAAAAATAATACAAGTTTATTTTATAATTTTATTTAAATATTATAATTATTTTGATTCTAATGTTCAAATAAATATAGTAAAAAAAATAATATTTTCATTGAATTTAATTTTTATAACCATAAACATTCCAATTACGTTTACATTATGTGAACTAAACATGATATTAAGTTGTATTTATTAACAAGGAAATGGAATGAGGAGAAAAAAAGAGACATTTTCATTTTATTGTTTACTTCCTAAAAATAGTGAAAAGAAAATAAAAACTTATAAATTTAGAATTCATAATCATTGATTTATTCCCTACTCTTCCATCGTGTTAATTCTCCTTTACAAATTCATAAGATATAATTACAAAACTCTCCCTTATTTTAATATAAAATTTTATATTCCTTATTATTTTTAAAAGGACATTTAAGTAAATTATAATTTTAAATAAACCTACAAAAATACTATTATATTATTACAAATTTTGTTTGTATCATCAAACTATTTTTATTTTTGTTTATACAACCCAAATCTTAATAAGTTTCATTTATACTATTTTATTAGTCACCTTCTACCCACCTTACAAATCAATAAGTAATTAAATAATTAAGTGGTATAAATTACAAGCAATACCATAAGCTAGTGTAATAAAGAGCAATCCATTGGATTTAGGAGGCAAAACTATCTTATCATACCTACCTAGTACATGTATAGGATTAAAAAGAATACAAGATGACTCATTAATTAGTTTAAAATAGAGGTCTCACATTTAGAACATTCTAAGTGCCATTAGCAGCATGCGATAAATTTTGAACCCAAGTAACCCCTAGTAATCGTGGCAATAGAATTCAAAAACTAGGGAGACTAAGCACCCATAGACTATCTCAAATATTATTAGATCAACCATTATGAATCTTCTATCGTAACCTAGTCACTAAAAAAAACTTTGGGCCTCCATAAGTTCAGATCAACTTTGCATCGCTAATATTTCCAACATGATGTTGGGTAAGTTTTCTAAACCCTTCTCTTATTTATCTCAATTTTGAATATTGAGTTCACACACATTTTGGAAACCAATAAAAGTTTTTCTACTTATGTTTTTAGCTTCTTATTGCATCAATTTATAGGAAATAAATTGCTGAAATTTCAGCAATTTTACAGAATTTTAGGAGTGGAAAACACCATTTCTTAAAACTAGGAACCCATACTCACACCACTCATAAAAACATGGAATACTCCAATCATGAAAACATGGATTGCTGAAAACAATCTTAAAATTAAAGCGTGTAACGACTACTTTCAACACCCTTTCCTTAAGCCCGATTTTCTGGCGAAAAAATCGGTTTAATATTTTCTTGATTGGTCTTTTAACTTTGAGCAATCCTCCGCATTCGAGGCCAGGGGTGAGCACATTCCAAGCAATTTCCTAATTTCTCAAAACTTGGTTACTTGAGGGGTTTTGTTATAATATTTGCTACTTGTTGAACTTTTGCAATACATCAACTCGATAACCCCATCTTGACATAAGTCACGAAGAAAATGAAATCTGACATCTATGTGTTTTCTCCTCCCGTGCATTATTGGATTTTTAGACAGTTTGATAATAGACATGTTATCACAATAGATTATCATAAGGCTATCTTGCTTCATTCCTAAGACTTCAAACATTTTCTTCATCTAGATTCCTTGACAGGAGCTTGATGTTGCTACCACATACTCAACTTTAGTAGTTGATAGTGTGACTATAGGTTGCTTCTTTGAGGAGCATGAGATAGCTCCTGAGCTTAACATATAAGCATGGTCAATTGTGTTTTTTTTCTGTCATTTAGATCCCGTGTATAATGACTATTAATGTAATCATAGAAATCTGAGTTGTCACGAGTTTGAAAAATAGTTGCATTTTGAAGTCAAAGAAAGTTACTTAAAATTTGGAATGTGTTAATAAAAACTACAAAAATATTAACATAATAATCAGCCCCAGCTACCTAATGTAAAAAAAAAATACTAATATAAACGTGTTCCACAAAATAGCTAGGCTCATGTACTTCTTTGAAAAGTCTTGGTCTAACGTCTCAGTAATTTGTTATCATTTGGCTCAGGTGCTTCACCCACATGATTGCATGAGCAATAGTGCAGTTCTATTGTTAAAGTCATACAATTAATCTCACATTTTTCTGTCCCGTGTATAATGACTGTCAATGTAATCATAAAAATCTGAGTTGTCACGAGCAATGAACTCTACAGTTCATCTATAAACATATTTTTAACTATATTAGACTCCTCAATTGAGCAAACCACATAGTCAAACTTGGGAGTCAATGACCTTAGTATTTTCTCAACCGCAATGTCATTTGTGGTTTTCTCCGCAATGAAGAGGCATCTTGTTTTTCACTGTCATCACTTTTCTAAAGTAATCATTTATTGTTTCTCCTTTCTTCATCTGAAGAGTTTCAAAATCTCTTATGAGAGTTTGAAGTTATGCATGCTTCACTCTGTTGGAGTCCTTATATTTCTTTTTTATAGAGTCCTAGATGTCCTTAGGCGCATCCTTGTCAAGGATTGTCTCCAAAATAGACATGTTGATTGCTTGAAATAGGTAACTCTTTACCTTTAGGTCCTTCAATTTCAATGCATCATTTTTTTGCTTCTCTTTAGCAGAAACCTCTAAATTATCCATTTTAATCTCTATGATACCAATTTTTATAAGATTCCAAAATTTCTTAGATCATAGAAAGTTTTCCATCAACATATTCCAGTGATCGTAGTGACCATCGAATCTAGGAATAACTGGTTGGACAAAAATTATATTTTTTGTAGCGCTGTGATTTTTTTCCCAGCTCACTTCTTGATTCTGATATCAGATGTTAAGTTAGTTTTCTAAAACTCTCTTTTAGATGTTGAGTAAGTTTTCTAAACACTTCTTTTGTTCATTTTAATTTTGAAAATTGGGTTTACATACATTTTGAAAAATAAGAATAATTTTTTTTATTTATATTTTCAACTTATTATTACGTAAATTTATAAAAAATAAAATGTTCGTAACACTTTCCACGAAAGAATAACATTCTTTAGAAATAAACCTTTGAAATTGTAACACTTCTTATTACATTCTAATTGGAGTAGTGAAGAAAGAAAAAGAGGATGAGAGAATGAGAAACTTCATGCACACTTTCCAGGAAATTCGTAGGCAAAATATATAAAAATAACTTCTGTCAACGATATTTGGGACAACACTCGAAATGACTGGCTGTCAAAACTCAAAAACTGAAAGTGAAACATTGTAAGTCACACATCTTCTTAATTGGCTTTTCATTCAAACCTGCAGATTCCTTTTTTTTTTTTCGGAATAAAATGGAAATCCGTGTATCATTCTTGACTTACGTTGAGCAATTTAACGCTTATGTTGCTCTTTGGACCCTATTTTATTCCAACGGTCGATATCCACCGTGAATATTCTATGCAAATTAATAACGTAACATGTTATGTTTTGTATTATACGAACTAATATTGTTTTATAATTTTAACGTAATTATATAGTAAAGTTAAAAATATACTATTCACCATATCAAAACAATTTTTTTATTTTTTGGATTTAATTCTAAATATGAAATGATGTAAGGATACGTGTAAGTATATAATTCTTCAAGGATACTTAGTAATGAAATTGAATCATAAATATGTGAAAAACTATTAACCTAATAAGAAAATTTATAATATTACGATAAAATAGAAAGAAAAATATTGATGAAAATTTATACTAAATATTTATTTCTATTTTACTTATTTTTATTTTAAATATTCAAATATTATTTTAAATAAAAATTTTAAAATATTATTTTATTATAATAGGATACTTGAAGTTAAAAATTATAATTTGCTTGATCATGTTTATGATAATTTAGTAAGTGTTAATGGTTTATTTATATACTTAACCTTATTTTAATTTTTTTATTATTAATTAAAATATTATATGCACAACAAAATTAACTTCGATTTTTAAACATTTTTATTTGTTAATGTGTTTTTAAAGCCAATACAAATTAAAATATCTAATTAATAGAGAAATAAAAATATTAAATATTAAATTTGTAAAATAATAATAATATAATATATTGAAAGTAAGTTAAAATTTTAAAGTAGGAAAGAAAACACTTCCTCTTTAGAATATGTGTTTTTAAGTCATTCTTTAAAAAACAAAAAAGATAACAAAATGTAATGTAATGGAATATGTGTTTTTAACCATACTAACTTTTCAAAAAAATTTCTAGGATATACCATTGAATTTAATTCCTATAACTATTAACATTCTCATTGAGTTTATATTTTGTAACATGATATTAACTTATATTTATTAACCAAGAAATAAAATATGCAGAGAAAAAGGGACATTTTCATTTCATTGTTTACTTCCTAAAAATAGTGAAAACGGAATAAAGATACTCCTAACTTTTGGAGTCATTCTCATTGATTGTTACTACTCTCCCATTATATTAATTCTCTTTTACAAATTCATAAGATATAATTATAAAGTTATCTCTTATTTTAATATAAAATTTCATATTTTTTATTATTATTTTTAAAAATACATTTAAGTAAATTATAATTTTAAATAAACCTACAAAAATACTATTAGATTATTACAAATTTTATTCTATCATCAAACTATTTTTCTTTTTGTTTATATAACTTAAATTTTATTTATATTATTTTGATAGTTTTCATTAAGGATGTTACAAATTAATAACTAGATTTGAAATAAATCAGATACTTTAAGTGGTATATCTCAAGCAATCAGTAACCAAGGAAGTTACAAACAATACCATAAGCTGATGTAATAAAGAACATTCCATTGGATGGAGTAGGCAAAACTATCTTTGTTGAAAATCAACACCAAAATAATAATTGAATAGGTAGAGAAATAAATGAAGTGGTTGAAGAAGTAGAGAAATAAATGAAATGGTTGAAGGTTGTAGAAATAAATGAAGTAGTTAAAGGTTGTAGAAATAAATGAAGTAGTTGAAGGTTGTAAAAATAAATGAAGTGGTTGAAAGTTGTAGAAAAGAGAAGTGTGTAGATAAGATTTGTATGGCTAGGATTATTTCTTAGTTTTATATTTGTGTGGTGTAGATTGCATGGTGAGGATTATAAATAGCCTACCTTGCATTTGGTTTAATCATTCCATCAAAAACAAATAAGTCTTTGTATTCTTAGTTTGAGTGTAAGTTAAGAGCTTTTCTCTTTGAGTGTTTGTATTTCTCTTCAATTTATAAGTTTTCTTTGAAAGGTGTTATAGTGAGTATAATACAAGTAGTTTATTTACTTGTTTGGATCTAATATTAGTAAATTTAGAGTTGTTTATTCTAAGTTTAAAGAGTTTAATAGCTACGGATTGAAACAAGCACTCAGGGCATGGTATGGTAAGATTGCTGAATTTTTAACACAAAGTGGTTATTCAGTAACACCTGCAGATTATAGCTTGTTTGTTAAAGCCAATGAAGGAAAGCTAGCTATTGTGCTAGTGTATATGGATGACTTAATCATAACTGGTGATAATGAGCCAGAAATTCTTCGGACAAAGGAGAATTTGTCAGTCCGTTTCCAGATGAAAGAACTTGGCCAGCTCAAGCACTTCCTTGGTTTAGAGGTTGATCGCACACAAGAAGGAATATTTCTTTGTCAGCAAAAATATTCCAAAGATTTGATAAAGCGGTTCGGAATGCTTGAATGCAAACCAATTTCGACTCCGATGGAGCCAAATGCCAACATGTGTGCACATGAAGGAAAAGATTTGGAAGATGCGACAATGTATCGAAAATTGGTAGGCAGTCTGATCTACTTAACCTTAACTCGGCCTGACATTTCTTATGCAGTTAGTGTAATGAGTCGGTACATGCAAAATCCAAAGAAGCCACATTTGGAAGCAGTTCGACGAATATTGAGATATGTGAAGAGTACAATTGACTATGGTCTTTTGTACAAGAAAGGTGGAGACAACAAGTTAGTTGGTTACTGCGATGCAGACTATGCAGGAGATCATGACACCAGGAGATCAACAACTGGGTATGTGTTTAAGCTGGGTTCTGGAACAATTTCTTGGTGTAGCAAAAGACAACCAACAGTATCATTATCAACCACTGAAGCTGAGTATCGAGCAGCGGCAATGGCAGCTCAAGAATGTACATGGTTGATACAGCTAATGAATAATCTACATCAATCAGTAGATTATGCAGTACCGTTGTATTGTGACAATCAATCAGCAATTCGTTTGGCAGAGAATCCAGTCTTTCATGCAAGAACTAAGCATGTTGAAATACACTATCACTTTATCAGAGAAAAGGTTCTGCAAGAAGAAATTGAAATGAGGCAAATCAAGACAGATAATCAAGTTGCAGACTTGTTCACAAAAAGCTTAAGCGTTGGCAAGTTCGAAATGTTTCGCCATCAACTTGACACAGTAAAAATATGAGAGTTGGTATTGAGGGGGAGTGTTGAAAATCAACACCAAAATAATAATTGAATAGGTAGAGAAATAAATGAAGTGGTTGAAGAGGTAGAGAAATAAATGAAATGGTTGAAGGTTGTAGAAATAAATGAAGTAATTAAAGGTTGTAGAAATAAATGAAGTAGTTGAAGGTCGTAGAAATAAATGAAGTAGTTGAAGGTTGTAGAAATAAATGAAGTGGTTGAAAGTTGTAGAAAAGAGAAGTATGTAGATAAGATTTGTATGACTAGGATTATTTCTTAGTTTTATATTTGTGTGGTGTAGATTGCATGGTGAGGACTATAAATAGCCTATCTTGCATTTTGGTTTAATCATTCCTTCAAAAACAAATAAGTCTTTGTATTCTTAGTTTGAGTGTGAGTTGAAAGCTTTCTCTTTAAGTGTTTGTATTTGTTAAGTTATATTTGATATTGTAATTTACTTCACTTGTACTACACTTGTATTATTTCACTTGTACTACACTTCCACTATTTCACTTGTACTACAATTGTACTACATTTCCACTATTTCACTTGTACTACATTTGTACTACACTTCCACTATTTCACTTGTACTACACTTGTACTACACTTGTTACAATCCTATAAATAGGGTTCTCTATGTACATTCTAAACACACCAATACAACATTAAATCATTCTTTCTTCTTATCTCTATACTCTTCACACGGTATCGAGCCTCTCATATACCTCTAAAATTTCTATCAAAATTCTGCCGCTCTCTTCCTCGCTCCAAACCAGCTCACCTCAACCCGCCTCATTCCAAACCCGGCTCACCTCAAATCGGTTCACCCAACCCGGCTCACCTCCATTTCCACTCCAACCTCAGCTCTCCTCAACTCGACTCTCCTCAACTCAGCTCTCCTCAACCTACTCATCTCAACCCGTTCCAGGCTTGTTTTCAACTCCTCTTTTCATTTTTAAGGATATCTCCTTTATACCTCTCATATATTTGCTTTATATCTCCTCCATTATTTCGTTAAAATGGACCGAAATGATATCCTAAAACCAATCTCTACCACCCTCGATGATACTAACTACCTAGCACAGGCCTGAAGCAATGAAAAGTTTCTTGAAAAGGATGCTGGCTATGGGCGTTTCATAGCGGTGATATCTCTATACCCATCCAAGAAACCACCGAAAACAACTCCTTATTCTTGATCGCTCAAGGCCGGGAGAGTAAACATCATCAATTATTACCCGGTTCCGTAACACCACTTTACCCTCCATTCATGGTGACCTGGGCGTTTTGACACTGCCAAAGAAGTTTGGGAATTTCTTGAGGCTCGCTTACTACAACAGATTTAGCCAACCAATATCAACTTTTAACAACTCTTCATACCAAACGCCAGTGGTCGATCAAACCATTAACCAATTTCTCTCCGAAATGCATACTATTTTGGGATCAACTCGCTCTTCTCGAACCAACCCAGACGAACAAGATTGATGCCGAGATGTTTGCAACTTACCGTAATCACCAACGTCTTGTTATTTTTCTCATGGCTCTCCATGATCGATTTGAACACTCGTTTCGGCTTCCTTACTCCATCGGAGTCCTTTTCCATCCTTGGGATCTTGGCCGTGATCGAGCTTCGCTGCGAAGAAACTCGGATGGGGGTTTTCAAAGTTCATCATACAGATTCGCTGTCTTGCCACCCCCTTTTATCGCCCAGCGAGGTTCTAAAGAGACTTCAAACATCAAGGTCGCACCTACCGTCACAACCCCCAATCATGAGCTTCTTACATGTCCCATTCGGGTATGTATATATTGTCACGAAGGGTCCAGGACACTTAATAGAGATTGCTTTCTGAATCCTCTCAAGATTCCTCACTATCCTCTTCAAGATTCCTCACTGAATCCCTCTCAAAGATTCCTCTCCTAATCCTCTCAAGATTCCTCTCGAATCCCTCTCAACATCTTCGTAAAAAATAGTAACTCATCTATCACCGCCGCTACTTCGAGGATAATCATGACAAATTTATTTTCTCTACTCAAGAACTTCAAGGTCTTCTTAAACATGTTCTCTCACAATCTAGTAATGCTTCTCCCATCTTTGCCTTGTCTCTCACATCGTAAATCTTTACGGTATTTTGATTACGCTTCAACCATATGACTCATGATACTCACATCTTCTCCACACACAATCTTCCATCTCCAAACCTTTAATTCAAATCGCCAATGGTTCACATATGCATGTTAATGTGTAGGACAAGTTTCCACATCTTCTATATCACTTTTCGACACCTTCATATTCCCAACCTTACTCTAAATCTTATCTCTGTTGGTCAATTATGTGAACTGGGTCTTCTTATTACTTTTTCCTCTTCTCGGTTGTCATGTGCATGGATCCACAGACAGACGTATCCTTAGGATAGTCGTAAGGTTGGACGATTATTTGAACTTATCAACCTTCATCTACCCAATTCTCCTCTCACACTTCCGTTCTTTCTACCACTCCTTATCAACCTACGTGGCATGCTCGTCTGTGCCATACGTCTATAGGACATCTTCGTCACTTAGCATCTTCCGGTAAATTAGGATCTGACTTTCTATTTCGATAATGTAAATTGTTTGCCTTGTCAATCGTGGAAAACAACCCGCTTTATGTTTTAATAAAGTGATTCTATACTTGTCTCCTTGACTTAATTCATTCGATGTTTGGGGTCCATCCCCACATCCTACACCTGGATGTGTTTATTTTGTCATTTTTATTGATGATTATTCAAGATTCACGTGGATTTTTCTACGTGAAACATGAATCTGAATTACCCAAAATTTATTATGATTTTGCCCAAATGGTTAAAACCCAATTTTCTCAAAATATCAAAGTTAGTAAATAATGCTATGGAATATAAAGAAACAAATTTTTTAAATTTTCTTCGACAAAATGGACTCTTTCTCAATATTCTTGTCTCCGGCACATCTCAACAAAATGGAAGAGAGCGAAAACACGTACATATTCTTAATAATTGCCTCGTACTCTCCTCATTTCTAGTTCTTGTCCGAACGCTAGTGGTGAAAACGAGCTCTTCTTTACTGTTTATACCATCAATCGTGTTCCCATGCCTATTATTCACAATCAATCCCCATGAGCGTCTCTATAGTATACTCCATCTTAGCGAACTACTCAAAGTGTTTGGTTGTGCTTTGTTCTTCTTCACCCTGAACACAATAAATTAGAACCTCGTTCTCGCCTTTGTTGTTTCTTGGTATGGAATAGAACACAAAGGCTATCGTGTCATTGGGACCACTATCTCTAAACGATTACAGATCTCTCGTCATGTCGTATTTTGGGAACATAAAATGTTTTCCTCTATTTCTTCATTTCATGTCTCATCTCCTACCTCACTCATTTTTAATGACCCAACTATTGATTTATTTCCTCCCGACATTGCTCCATTACCACCATCGCCTACTACTACGGCTTTCTCGACGTGTCTCGCTTCCTTCGATCCTACCATAACAACATCTTACGAAGACCAACTACTCCGATTGTCCGTAGTCATCGCCTCGTTCTACTCGTGTAAGTAGTCTTCCTTTTCATCTTCGTGATTACCAATGTTCCTCTACTATTTTGTCTCATCATGAACCCCAAAACTATGCAGGCTTTAGCTCTAACCCCTTATCTGAAGCTGCTTACGGATGAATTACGAGGCGCATTAACAAAAGCACATACATGGGATCTTGTTGATCTTCCATCTAATAAATCTTTGATTGGTTGTAAATGGATCTTCAAAATCAAATCTCATCTACCAGGTAGATTTCAAGAATTAGTTTCCAAACTCAAGTTGATTGTTTCTCTTCTTCCTTAAGTTTGAGGGGGGATGTTAAGTTATATTTGATATTGTAATTTACTTCACTTGTACTACACTTGTATTATTTCACTTGTACTACACTTCCACTATTTCACTTGTACTACAATTGTACTACACTTCCACTATTTCACTCATACATTTGTACTACACTTCCACTATTTCACTTTGCATGCTACATCAGACACTTGTTACAATCCTATAAATAGGGTTCTCTATGTACATTCTAAACACACCAATACAACATTAAATCATTATTTCTTCTTATCTCTCTATACTCTTCACATTATTTCTCTTTAATTTGTGAGTTGACTTTGAAAGGTGTTATAGTGAGTATAATACAAATAGTTTGTTTACTTGTTTGGATCTAATATTAATAAATTTAGAGTTTTTCATTCTAAATTTTACTCAACAATCTTATCATACCCACACCTGATACATGTATAGGATTAGAAAGAATACAAGATCGATGCCTCATTGGTTGAAAATAGAGATCTCACCTTAAGAACATCCTAAGTGCCATTAGCAGCATGCAATAAATCTTGAACCCAGGTAACCCCTAGTAATTACGGTTATAGAATCCAGAAACCAGGGAGACTAAGCACCCACGGACTATTTTAAATATTATCAGATCAATCAATATCATGAATCTTTCATCGTAACCCAACCCAATAGTAAGAAATGAACCCGTTCGAAATTACTGACTTCTCAAAATTTGTGGGAGCAATGAATTTGAATTTTTCAATATTGGCCCATACTATTTGACCAATGCAAAGTTAAATGTATGTAAATATTTAAAGCCTATTTCACTAGCTTTTTTGTATTTAACACAATATCCTCGAACCACCCAATTAATCTTCCTATCCTCATGCCTGGAATCCCACCAGAACTTTTGCATTGCATACTCCAAATCACTACTTAAACCAATAGGTAATACAAAACATTACGTATAATTGGAGTAATGACGTATAATAATTTGTATAAGTCAGATTTTAATATTTCCATTTCTATACAAAAAAAAAAAAACTTCTAAGAGATGTTACATTTTTAATTAGTTAAGAGAGAGAAAATAACTCGTATCTTTCAATCAAAGGAGAGAGAAAGAGTGGGAAAAAAATGCAATTATATCATGTGGTAATTAGTCGAGATTATTTAATTGGAATAATGACGAAAGAAAAAGAAAGTGAGAGATTGAGAAACTTCCTGCACACCTTCCTCCACCACTCTCCTATTAAAATAAATTCTGTCAATAATATTTGGGACAACATTCGAAATGAAACATTGCAAGTCACACATGCATCTTCTTAATTGGTTTTTCATTCAATCCTGCGGATCCTTTTTTTTTTTCGAAATAAAATGGAAATCCGTGTATCATTCTTGACTTTCGTTGAGCAATTTAACGCTTATGTTGTTAATTTGAACCCTATTTTATTCCAACGGTCGATATCCACCATGAATTCTAAATATGAAATGATGTAGGGATACGTGTAAGTATATAGTTCTTCCAGGGTGCTTAGTAATGAAATTGAATCATGGATATGTGAAAAACTATTAACCTAATAAGCAGCTTTTTTTCTTTTCTTTTTAAACCCTTAAAAGTTATCATTTATTTTGACTAATTGTGAATTTATATTCAAAATTAAGTATATATTAAAAATAAAATCTATATAAAAACATGTTTAAAAGTAAAGAATATATATACACGATGACAAATATTTTTTTTAGAGACATAACATAATTTATAGGTGTTTGAGTAGTCTTCTATGCTTTGATTATTTTTTGTATTTTTGAATTATGTATAAAAAAAATATTTCAAAGCATATGCTAAAATATAATGAAAGATTATGGGGATATCATATCATACAATATTCTCTAACTAATTTATAATATTGCAATAAAATAGAAAGAAAAATATCGAGGAAAATTTACGCTAAATATTTATTTTCATTTTGAATATTTAAATATTGTTTTAAATAAAAAATTTAAGATTTTATTTTATTATAAACAGATACTTGAAGTTAAAAATTATAATTTGTTTGATTAGACATGTTTATGATAATTTAATAAGTGTTAATGATTTTATATACTTAATATATATTTAAATTTTTATTTTTAATTAAAATATTATATGTACAACAAAATTAACTTCAATTTTTAAACATTTTTATTCGTTAATATGTTTTTAAGACCAATGTAAATTAAAATATCTAATTAATATAGAAATAAAAATAAAAATTATCAAATTTATAGAAAAATAATAATATAATATATTGAAAGTAAGTTAAAATTTATAGTAGGAAAGAAAACACTTGCTCTTTAGAATGTGTGTTTTTAAGTCATTCTTTTTATGAAAAGATAACAAAATGTAATGAAATAAATCATATGATATATATACATTTATATTTTTGATAGATAAATATTAATGAATTAGTATTTAATTAAAAATAAAATTACTCAAATGTTTTAACATAAAAAATTTTGTTTTGATCGAACTTAAATAAAATTTTTATTTTCTAATTTTCAATTAAAAAAATATCAAAATGAGGTTGAACACAAAGAGAAACATGAAAGAGGATAGACGAAAATGGAGAATAATCACACAAATATAAAATAAGAGAGATAAAATTAATAACAAATACTCAATTGATCATTTCAAGCTTGAGAAGTAAAAATAATAAATATAAACTAATTAATAAACCCTAAATAATAGATAAATCTAAATTATAAATATGAAATTTAAAGAAAAACAAGTAATATAAGAGACTAATCCCACTCTAGATAAACCATAATATGAATAATTAATTATTGTAATTATTATGTATCATTCTCCTTAGGTGATGAAGATTTTACTCTTGATGAGTTAAAACCATAGAACAAAAGCCAAAACTTTAAATATAATGGTAACCCATTTATGTAATTCTGGAAAATAATGAAACGAAAGTGCTTGTAGGTCTTATTGATATGTGATTAAAAAACACGTGTATATATATATATATATATATATATATATATATATATATATATCGTAATTTATCGAAATTATTTAGAAGAATTAAGTTTTAATATTGTATTTTTATCTAAGTATTTTATAAATTATATTTTTAAAATCAAGATATGTTTAACATATTTTAGATATTTTTGGACGTTAAAAGATGCAAATGACAAAGGACCGAATAAATTCTCACAATCAGAAGCATAATTATCATACAATGAAAGACCTAAATGAAAATATTTATACAAGATACATAAAAAAAGGGCCAGAACATGAAATTAAAAAAATTAAGGGCATACGACAACATGAGTATATATGCTCGCGACACAAGCCTCTCAAATGAATTGTACAAAATTGAAAATAAGGACTCATCACGACATGAGTTGACTGCATTGTAACCCACACATTTGGATTTGTACTTAAACACTAGATTAAAAGCTCGTCCCTATCCAAATTATTCCACATTTTTTATATTAATATTTCAATTATTTTAAATCTCTACAAACCTAATCCTAACTACATTGTAATTTTTTTACTAAAAATATGTACTTAAGGTTAACAAAAAAAGAGCCATATATTGTGTACATAGATTTTACAAAAAGTAACTTAGGTCCATAGAGAAATTGAAGGCTAAATATAAGATAGAATTCAAAAAGGCAATTAAAGAGTTAGAAACCAGCCATGGATCTTAGTCCTTTGCTGCTTCTTCTTCTTATTTTTCTTTTTTGTTATCTATAATTTTAATTATGATTCTTTTAAAATCCATGCCTATCTAATTTATTTTTGTGATTGTGAGTAATTTTTAAGCCTTGGGCTATGATTTTAATTAATAGAATATTATGATGAATTTTTAGATTCAATTCTTGATTTTTGATGTGTTTGATTCTATATTTAAATATCATAGCTATGCATGATAGTATTATCTTATCGTTGTGTGATAGATGTAACAAGTAGAATTGATATCTTCGTTAAAGGTTATTAAGAGTAATAATCATGTGTAGTTTATTCATCTTATTTTTAGAACTTAATGTAATGAATGGATTAAATCTAATAAGTATCTATATTGTTTGTGATATAGATTGATTTATAATGATATTCTAAATCAATCACAAAGTAATAAAATGTGCAATAAGAAGTCTAGTCTTAGTTACCCATATTTTGCAATATAAATTTAAGAATTCAAGGATAGTTATAATATTAATTCATGATATGATCAATTATATTATAGGCTAGTGGTGAGTATAGTCACATAATCACATGTTTCTGTTAATCTGTGTAGTCATGTATTTTATTTATCGTTTTATGTTTTATTTTTAGTTAAAAGAAATTTCAAAATCCTATTATTAATTTACTAACAAGCTAATAAATAGTAGTAGTCATTGAAACAATCCTTGTGGATTTGACAATCTTTGTTCTTAAATTATTTATCATTTTTATAATTTGATTATGTATACTTGCATATTTTCAAGTGTATCATTTGCATTTTGGAGTTGGAATTCCCTTTGTAAAATACAGTGTTTGTATTTTATAGGATGTTTCTATCTGTCCTTTGTAAGATTGGTTATTAGTAGCTTAATAGATATAATTTTGTGCATGCTTGTTATATACACACTCCTTTAAATTTCATATATTTTGTCTTGTTATCTGTTTATTATTATGTTGTTCCTTTAGGGACTTTGTTTGTTATTTGTCTCGTTTGAGACTTTGTTTGTTGGTTTTGTTATCCCGTTGAGGACTTGGAATTTCTCTATGTTTGAAATGCTTTTACATGTGGTTTTCGACAAGCGACCTTCCGACATTCTTATCATTAGCTCATTGGGATGCTCGATATCCACTTGCCAACATGGATCAACAAATGTGTAATAGATATTATTCTCACTAAGGTATAAATATTACCCTCATCACCTTGGCTAGTAAGGCTCACCACTGTGGGCAACGAGGTGGGCGATGAGTGTCTAAGGGGCATAATTTTTCTATAAATTTCTCTCTCTTTCTTCTTATTTTCTTGGTTAGAATCCATGGAAGGCTCTTTCTATTTGGCACTAGACTTACTCATTTTGTTTTGGTCCATTTTTCTTTTAAGTGTTGAGTTTGAGAAGCAGTTAACATTTATGTGATGAAATGAATAGTTGGCTAGTGAAGAGCTATATCATTTTAATGAATTTCTCTCTAAGATGAGTTACCATGTGTCAAATGTTAGTTGCAAGAGTGCAATAGTTCCTATAGGTGAGAAGTTATATGGTAGTATGCCTTGTATCGGTTGGTACTAAAAATAGCTATTTAGTTTAATGATAAAAATTTATTATTCCTAAAATATTATGTTTTCCTAATATGTATGGATATTTTTTCACAGGAAACAATTTTATGACAGATTATTATCCAATAAAAATAAACCATAATTCTATATCTTTTACTTTAAATAAATAATTTGTTAAAATTTTACTTTTACAACAATATAAGTGTGATAAAGAATTTGCGCCAAGGAAAGGTGATGGATAATCTATGATCACCAAACTTGCTTGGCGCAAAGTCTTTATTACTCTTATACTTATTTGTTATAAAAATGAAATTTTGACAAATTCTTTATTTAAAGTAAAAGATATAGAATTATATTTTATTTTTATTGGATAATAATTTATCATAAAATTGTTTCATATGACAAAATCTCCATGCATATTAGGAAAACATAATATTTTAGGAATAATAATTTTTTTATCATTAAACTAAATAACTATCTTTTTAGCTTTGTATTGAATAATGGTTTCTTTTTTATCTATTTCTTTAACTAGAATAAGATTTTTCATAAGAACATATTGTTGCTCCTATATTAATTAAAATACACATAAGATATATGGTTTATAGTCTGCAAAATTAAAATAACCTAAAACATAATTATAACATTTTTTACCATAACTTGGTGAGAAGATTATTTCTTCTTTACCTATTTGGATATGGTAAATTTGAGCTTTAAGTATTTCTTCTTGTTGATTAGTTCCGAGTAATATTGAAACTTGAACATTTTTAACAACAATAATCTTATCATGATTATCTTCATTTTTAGAAGATGATTCACTAATTAGTTTTTCAAATCTTGTTAAGGATATGAAGTTTGACAATCCTTATTGATTGAATTTTTATTTCTAAAATATACTTGATTTCTTAATACTTGCATTTCTTTTGTTGAAGGAATTTTTTTGTCTAGTATTATTTATGAGATTTGTAAATAACCATTGTTTTGGTATTTCTAAGTCTTTCTAATTAATAAGTAGTAGTTGAATTTCTATTTCATAAGGTCTTGGATCAAATAATTCTACAAAACTCTTATCAACTTCTTTTGTTACATTTTCAAGAAATTTTCTTAATTCATGGATAGTTTTCCATTGAATAGCTAGACTTTGAGATTGATAATCCATACTTAAATTTTTAAGTTGAATCTTCTTATCTTTTGTAAATATTTTATCACAACATTACTGTCCATATTTTTTATTACTAATTTGTTTCTTAAATTTCTTTTTTGTTTTAACTAATAAACATTGTTTATTTATTAGTCTACAAACATAATTTATCCTAAAAACTAAACTATCTATTTTATTTAACTTTTTTAGCCATTTTGGATAGCTTTTAATAGTCCCGGTTTGATAATTTATAAAAAAATTGATCTAACCAATATATATCTTAAGAGGATTCTACAAGAAAATAATATTTTTTAAATAATTTTACATATTCTTCAATTTGAAAAATATTACATAATTGTAATTTTCAAATAGCATAGTTAGCATCTTTTTGAATTATTGGTTCTTCTACATCTCCGATCAAATTTTCTTTAATTATTTTAGTGAATTCTCTTAGTATATCATCATGTCTAAGAAATTTTGATAATAGGAGTGTTTTTTGCTCTCTACCTCTTGGAGTTTTTTCCCATTATTTTAACCATTGCAGAGCATCATCTTGTAAAGTTCATGCAATATAATCTAAGAATTTTTCTTTTTGTCAAAGTACTTCTATAGTTAAGTAGAATAAAGAACATAGATTGTGCCAATTCTTCTATAGTTTCTTCTTGATCTTTAAATAGTACATTAATAAGGTTTAAATTAGTACCATGTTGTGATATTGGTTATTTATCTAAATCATCTTTCTTAGTATAAGATGGGATTGGTTTATCTTATGGTTTTGTTCCATTAGGTGAAGCTTCATTCATATCAATATAATCTTCATCTTGAGTCCTATTTAGATATTCTTTAAATTTTTCTTGGTTTAAGAATTCTTTTAATGTTTCTTTAGGTTTTCTCTTTTTATAAGCATCTGAAGATTTTTTAGATTCAATATCCTAATCACTCACCACGTTACCTACATAAAGGGTATTAGATTCAAATTCAGAGTCAGATATGGATTCCTCGTTAGAGGATAATAAGTTAATTTGATAATGAAAGGGTGACAATAATGATTCATATTAAAGATAGGTTTCTTGAATTTGTTGTAATAATCGTTGTCTTTCTTCTATTCCAAGTGTTGGATCCTTATAAAGATGTCTCCAATAATCAAGATTTCATTTATATCTTGTAAAGATTTGATATTTGATTATTATATTATATTCAGTTCTTCTACTAAAAGAATTAAAATTTTCGTTATTATTATTTGATTTTTTTTAAATATGTCTATTAGGTTCCATCAAAATCTAATTTAATATTCTATAATTTATTTTTGAACATTATTGGAATAACAATGATATCATTTTCTTTCTAATATTATATCATGGACTATTGCTTTTATTATTTTAACTTCTTGTTTTATATCTGTAATATGTCTTTCTTTATTAGAGATTTCTCCTTAATAATATATAAACGTCAACTTTGATACATTATTATTTCATGCTACATTACTTTTTCTTCTTGATATCATAGATTTTTTCTTTAACATCTAAGTTCCATTCTTCTGATATTTGAAAGTTTTTTAATATTTATGGTTTTATTATTTGTCTAATTTCTTGAAAAATTTTATCTATTTCTATGAATTCATATATCGAACTATTACGATTCTTTGTTAATAAATATCTTACTATATAATATATTGAAAATAAATGATTTCCTTATTTTATTAAATCTTCTCTTTCAAATTCATAATTTAAACTTAATATTTGGTTTAAGTTTTTTTAGTAACGTTAATGGAAACTTAAAACATATTTTTTATTTATTATTCTATTATCTAGGAATGTTAATTTTAATGGTGTATCGATTCTTTCTCTAAAATATACTTTTATTAATATTTGGATTCCTCTTATATGGATGTATCCAATCTTTTTTATTCTTTTTGAAAATTTTAGATAGATTATTCATAATGGTTTCTTTGTCAATTAATGATATGTTATATATTTTCTTCGCAACTAATATTAATGTTCATCTCTTTATTACTTATTCCATAATAAACGATATATTTTCTTGAAAATATTTTTCTTAATTTTGAGAATGATGATTTTTTAAATTCATTTCTTTCTTTAAGATTTAATTTACTTTTTGTATTTTTTCAAAAAAAATTGTTAATTATCATTTATTATCAAAAACATTACGAGATGTCTTATGTTTATATTTATATTATTTGATGTTTCCTATTATTTATTGATTTTATATTATTCTATCATTTTTATGTGTAAAAATTACTATTGATTTTCATTAATTTTATCTTCCGTTAAGTTGAAGGGATCGATATTTTTGAAATTTCAATAATATTTTGTAATATTTCTTAAAAATTTGAGAGATATTATTAATATTATCCCTATATTATAATAATTCAAATAATATATTTTATCGTTGGTTTTATTTTATGATTGAAATAAAGATTTTATTTCTATCATATCATAAATTTATATTTAAATGAAAATTTAATGTTTATCATATAATGTATTTTGAGAACGAGAAACAATTACATTATATTCAATACACAATATTAATAAGAAATAACTTAAAGATAAATTTTACATTAAGAGTAAAAGAAAAGTATCTAATATATTAAAATTATGATAATACAAAGTTAGAATTTAATGATTTTTAACTTCATGAAATCTCTTTTCTAACGTCATCTTCAAATGATGACAGTCATTTGAATAATTTGACCACGTACGTATTCATATTGACGCTTAACAGATGTATTCCAAGCAAAAACCAAATTGCTTCTCTTAGACTTTTTTCTCTTCTACACACAGAAAATGTACGACAGAACTAAGAAGAATAGTTGAAACATGAATATATATTTTCATCAGCTAGTTGTTAGTCTTCATATAAATATGTTTGCTTCTCTGCAACTCTTATACTGCAATATTTGCTAGGCCTGATGGTTGATATTCAAACCAAAACTGAATATGAGATGAGGTCAGGTCTTGCTAAGAAAAAGTGGATAAAAGGGAAGACAAAGGATACACCTCTTTTATTATTTTATTATTTGAACACTACAGTATCTCAGTCCACTCCAATTTCCAAACTCCATTCTATTTGGAACATGATTTGGCATGATCTTCCTTAACATATATCCATTTTGTTCTCTTAATTTTTAGTTTTTTTTCTTCTAATTTATTTCCAACTTGAATATAACATGTGTTTGAAATTTCTTTGTGGTATCATATCTGTGCAAATTTTACTCTCTAGACTCTCTTTCCAATATTTTCCATGTATAAAAAATTACAAATTACAGGAGGCTTGAATCACAATCTCTTTGGTGTGTAACATATATAAGTCAATCAAAAGTTTTGAATGGTGGGTTTTTTTTTCTCCCCTCAAAAGAATGGTGGGCAAGCAATTTGTATTGTTGTTGCTTGTTACAAATATTATGCATGTGAATGGGGTAAGTACCTAGAGGACCAACAGCTAGGCGCGGGTCATCTTTGTTGTCCTTTTTAGAGCTAAAAAAGCTGAAAAGATTTTTCATAGTTAAATGAAGATACTGAAAGAATTCTGAATTGATGTAGTGCACCAACAAGAAAGTTAAAAGTGAGTAATAGTATATAAACAGTGAAAAGCAATGAATTACAGCTATTTATGTTGTTTTTTTCTTCCTCTGATATGCCCATTTATGATAAAAGCTTTTAATGTTTTACTAGGAAAATTCTCTTTATTTTATTATTTTATTTTTTGCATTTTGATGAACTTTCACAAAATATATATCCTTAATGCATTTTTATTACGCTATACAAAATACCCAAATTGTATAATTTATGTATAGCTACGAAGTTAAATCATATCGCATAAAATAAAGATTATACGATTATGTAAAAAAAATATCCTATTAAAAGTATAAGTTTAAATCGAAATGGACACTTAATTTCATTTATATGAAATTTAAATTTTAAAATTATATGTATTATTTTTTCTTTTATTTAAAATTAAAAACAATATTTTTATTTTAAAATGTAAAATAAATATAAAAAAATTATTGATTTAATTTTTTTTAAAATAAAATTATTTTGATACGTAAAAAAACTAAGTAAAACAAATTACATATTATTTTAAATATAAATAATTTTGTCAAAAATTATCATTAATTTCAACATTGTTAACAAATATTGTACAAACTCACTGTGATACAATATTACAATTCAATATATTTAATTCTAATATAGCTATATTTAACTTATATCATACATTCCACCTAAAGTATTTTTTACGTTTTTTTCTAGCTATTAAAAAAAAACCAAAGAGTAAGAAAACATATGTGAAACATAGAAAATATAACCCTTTACAAAGATGACCGAAACAACATTTAAAGCTTTATTTCTTTCGATTTGAAGGGTAAGAATAATATATTATAACTTTAAAAAAGAAAGAAAAAAGAATTAACACTTTCAGCAAAACAATGAGTCCAAAACTAGTACTGGTTAGCTAAACTTTACATTTTATAGGCTGTGAGATAAATTCTTACATCTACTTCTATTACTTGCGTAACAGAGCTATGGTACTTAATAAATCAGTTTAATTCACATGCCAATGTTGGTATTGTAAAATGATGAAAATAATTAATACAAAGTAACACATTATTTATAATAAATCAACCAAAAAAATCATAAACTTTTTTTTAAATTCGTACTTACATATTAAAAAATATTTTTGTAGCTCGGGTAGTACTCTACATAAGGCCTTGCCAATGAGGGTTTTATGTTTCGGATTTTTTTTTTTTTTTGGCCTCAGTCTACTGTGAAAAGACAATTTACCCTTATAGATATAAACATAATATACCTAAGTTTACATATTTCTCATGCTAGAGGATATGTACTCTTTAATAATAATCTTACTTAGTTAATTTACATTTTTTTTGTTGAAGTTAAGGTATTTATAGGTGATTTTTTCCTAGCAAAATAGATGTCCTCTATATCACATGAATTACAAGAATACCATCAAATAGAAAAAGAGAGAAGTTTTATGCATTTAAAATTGAATAATAAAAGTCCTAGTTTTAGGAATATATAACAGACGTGGGAAGGATTTCAATACTCAACTTCATACGTTGGTTATATGTGTAGCATTCATGGAAGGTGTGGAAGACCAGCAACCTTGCTTTGGATTTGGGTTTTCTATCGTCGGCGAAACTAGAAGATCGGATGTCTTATCAAATGAATCTCATAATAAAGTTGATGCACCATTTTTTTTATTTATCTTATGTGAGCTTTATGGAAGGCAAGCATAGATCGGGTGCATGGTCTGAAATTTCTTCAAGGCTATCAATTAGTGAAGTTTTCAGAGTATACCCTTCGTACTCACATAGATATGGTTGGTGTACCCTTCGTACTCACCGTTGGGGACTCTAAAGGTTAAATGTGATGATAGTTGGGATGACTCTTCAAGGTCCTTGTACCTTGAACTGTACTGTGTAATAACAATATCGGTACGGTGATTTTAGCTAAAACTGTCCATGTTGATAATACCAAATCTTGTCTTCTTGCATAGCTTTAAGCGTTATAGCAGGGTGCTAAGATAGTCTTTGAGTTGGGACTTCCAAATGCGTGCTTAGAAATTAATTCTTTAGTGCCAATTAATAAGATTCTTTACGTGAATACTAAGAAGTCTCAATTGGACAAGATGCAAGAGATATTTTACACCATATAAACTTTTCTACAAGGAGGAATATTCGTTTCTATGTAGTGCTTTTCTAGCCCTAAGTTTTTTATGACAAAAGACTTACTCAATTATTTTTTAAGTTGTTGATTCTGAAAATATTTCGATCATAAATCAACATATCATCCATATAGAACAAAAGAATAATGAAATTATCATCAAAAAATTTCTATACAAAAACACAATAATCTGAAGTAGTTTTTTTGTAATTTTGTTTCCCCATAACAAACTCAAATTTCTTATATCATTGTCTCGATGTCTGTTTTAAGTTATAAAAGATTTTCTTCAATTTGCAAACATAATCCTCTTTTCTCTTTTGCTTGAAACCCTTTAAATGCTCCATGTATATATCTTCTTCCAAGTCACCATGTAGAAAGACAATTTTGACCTCCATTTGCTCAATCTCCACGTCAATACTTGCCGGTAATCCTAACATAATATGGATGGGTGTCATTTTCATAACTTGTGAGAAAATTTTGTCAAAGTCAACTCATTTTCTTTGGTTGAATCCCTTGACAACTAGTCTGACTTAGTATCATAGATTGGAACTTTTTTTTTCATGCTTCATCCCGAACACCCATTTATTTTTCAAAGATTTCTTCCCTTTGGGCAGCTTCATCAGTTCAAAAGTTTTGTTCTCATGTAAGGACTACATCTCTTATTGCATGGTTTCAATCTCTTTTTGTTTGGATTCCTCATCCATGACTTCATAGTAAATCTCAACTCTCCCACATCAGTGAAAGTTACATACTTATCTGAAGGATATGTGATAGAAGATCATCTCAATCTACCACTTTTTCTTAGTAGAATAGGAAAAGTCGTAGGTGTTGGTGCTGGATAATGAACATCACCATCTCCCTTGTCTTTAGAACCAAATTCTATATGAGCATCATCTTCATTAGGTAGATAAACCTGGTCTTCATCTCCAACTTGTCTTGGCACTAATGTTGGAGGAATTAATTCCAAATCTGATGAGTCAACATTGGAATTAAGAACTTCTTTCTCCATTTTGAAAATATCTTTTATGGTCTCATCTTTAACAAATACAACATCACGGCTCCTAACAAGTCTCTTTACAACTAGATCATAAAATCTATAGTCAAATTGATCTTGACCATAACTAATAAAAATACACTATCGTGTCTTAACATCAAGTTTGGATCTCTCAACCTTGAGGATATGAACAAATGTTTTGTAGTTAAACACTCATAGATGATCATAGGAAATATCATTTCTTGACCAAAATTTATCTAAAACATCAATCTTAAGAGGAGTATAGAGTGAAAGATTCAACACATGTGCAACTATGAGTATAGATTCACTCCAGAATTATTTTGGCAAATTTGCATATGAGAGTAGACATTAGGGATGGGAAAACAAACCGCGGGTTCGGTTATCCACGGTTATTCGAATCGGCGGTTCGGTTTTTAACCGATAAATTTTGGGGACGGGAACGGTTTCGGGTAAAAATTAAACATGAAACAACGGGTACGATTTGATTAGAATTATACTAAAAACCGTACCCGTCCATACCCAAAATTAATTATATTTAATTAATTAATTTATATATTTAATGCCAAATACCATGCTTTTTGTAATAAGCATGAAAAGGTCCTGTGTATTCTCCACCATTGTCTGTTTGAATGCACTTAAGCTTCTTCCCAATCTGTCTCTCAATTGAGGCATGAAATTATTTGAAGACATCTAGCACCTGATCCTTTGTTTTAAGAAGATATACCCACATTTTCCTCGAATGATCATTAATGAAAGTCACAAAGTATTTAGCACAACCAAGTGACTTTGGTATTGGTCCACACAAATGTAAATGAATCATATCTAAAATATTATTCATTCTGGAAGGAGAGAAACTCTTGAAAGTAACTCTATTTTGCTTTCCTACTAGATAATTAATTCATTTCTCTAAATGTACTTCATCAATTTCAAGAAGTATCTTATTCCTAGCTAGACTAATCATAACATTTTCACCCATGTGACTGAGTATCCTATACCGTAATTCAGCTACATTATCTTTCTCCACAACATTTACTATGTCGGTGGAGAGCTTCACTTGCATTATATATAAAGTTGTATACTTTTCACCTTTAGCTACTACTAAGGAGCCTTTTGTAAGTTTCCATTTGTTATAAATGACGGAGGTGCAATATCCTTCATTTGCAAGTTTGCGTATAGAGATCAAAGTCAAACACATATATGAAATATGACTAACATCCTTAAGAAATAGTCTGGTTTCATTCTCTGTTTCCAAACAAACATCTCTTCTGCCAACAACCTTTGACAGGCCTTCATTTTCCATTCTAACAACACCAAAACTTCCAAGTGTGTATGATGAAAAAAATTCCCTACGCGATGCTACGTGAATTGTAACACCACTATCAAACACCTAATTAGTCTTGTGATTAGAAAAATTGAAAAAATTGACAAAATCTTCATCATAAACGATATTGCGCTCATCTATGGTATTTTTTTCTCATCATCACTGTTGTCATCTTTCTTCACTACTTTGCCTTTGTTCGTTTCTTGTTCCTTCTTGAACACCAGACAAAATTTCTTAATGTGATCATTCCTCTTACAATGATGGCATTCAACATTGGCATATTTTTTTTAATTTGCCTCTGCTCTTGTCTTTGGGTTTTTGTTCTCTATATTGTCTCCTTTTGGACTCTGTGATAAAGGCTTGTGCTTTTGAATCTCTATCCATGTTCTGTTTCTCATATTACAACAGAGCTTCTACAACAACTTCAAACTTCATCTTGTCTTTCGCAAAAATTAGAGTTGTTGTGAGATGATTATATGATAAGGGTAGTGATGCCAACAACATCACAACTTTCTCTTCTTCTTTGAACTCACATTGAATCTTGCTAAGTGTGAAAGCTTGTTGTTAAAATCACTAACGTGCTACATCATGCTCACGTTATCTTCCTTCCTCATCTGATATAGCTCCTTTCATAAATAAAATTTATTGACAATATTCTTTGACATGTATATATTTTCTAGAGTCTCCCATGTTTTTTTATAGTCTTGAAATTTTTTGATTCAATATTGTGCAAGACACTGTCTGAGAGATTTAGGCAGATTGTACTGACTGTAATCTCACCTATCTCCTCCCACTATTCCTCGGTGATGGTTACTGTCTTCTTTTATTTCTCCAACAATACCTTATAAATCTTCTATTGAATGAGAATATCATTCATCCTCCTTTGTTATAAAGAGAAATTATTATTTCCATTAAATTTCTCAATATCTACCTTATCACTTGACATTTTTTCCACTGTGTTTCTTTTTCTGCAAATAAATGCACCTTAGACCTAATAAAATCTTTTCTAATGTGACATATTAGTCTATACTGCAACCATAGAATATATTAAGAATTTTATTAAATTAGCTCTGATACTAGTTGTTAAGACACAACGGATAAAAATAAAATAAATTCAAGAGAGTAAAATAAAGAAACTAGTAATTTAATGTGGTTCATCCTTTAATATGAGCGACGTCTACTCGACAAATACCAAAAAATATTTTTGTCACTAATAAAATTAATGGGTACAAAATGAGAGACAATACAACAAATTGAGATAAACTTAAAATAGTGACACAAGTGTTTTTTAAACTCACTATTTGTTCACTTCCCTTTTAGAAAAATGTCTCAAATATTCTCTCTTACTTTCTCAAACATATAACACTATTTTTCATCAAAGAAAATTATTCACTTAGTTTTTCTTCTTAGGTGTATATCTTTAAGATAAAAACATTGTTTATTTATAGGTAAATTTTTTTATCTTTTACGTGATCAAAAAGTTTGCTATTAAAAGTATATTTTTTTTATTTAATGAATCTGTTAAATGTAAGTAAGGAGGCTACACTTAAATTTTTTTATTTCCTTTTCCTTATATGTGTTCATAACCTACGTTAGGTTTATTAAAAATACCTTTTATGAATTTTTTTTTTGGTCGAATATACATCAATGGGTGAAAGGGGTAGTCACGAATCATGAGTGCAAGAGTCACGAATCAAAGCGATGAGTTTTAGCAATCATTAATTACGTACATTTTCACCCCTCGAACCCACAACCTATTGCATATTGGACGAAATACGGTACCATCTCACCTTTTCCACAACTGGTATAATAATTTGCTAGTTTGTTAATTGGTTTTGATCTAGTTGCATTTGCTTGCGAGCAACAATAATGAGAATTCGAACCCATACAAGTTTGTAAACTATTATTTAAGAATATTATGTTGGTGTGTGTTGTTGTGGCAGACACCAATAACTCAGTGGAGTAAAACATGGAGCATACAATAATGGTAGTGGATCTATAAAACAAGGATATGCAGAAATTATGGTTATTGTTTAATTTTCGTTTTATACATATATCTCAACTATTGTACAGAAACTAGAACAGAAATATATGAAAATACATGATAATTATCAGAGAATATTTTGACATGGTATCAGAGCAGGTTATTGGTGACTAATGAAACTACCTGTTGATTTCTGATGGAACTACCATTCGATTTAACTGATTTCATTGATTCTTTGATTTGTTGATTTCGATTTACGGATTGATTACGATTTGAATTACGATTTCGATTCGATTCACTGGTCTGTTTCGATTTACGGGTGGCTGTGATTGTAGCACTTGCTTTTTCATTTTTTTCTTTGAGTTCGATCTACTGGGTTTGTATTTGTCCCTGTTTATGGTTTCGATTTCTTATTTACGAAACCGATCGGTGTTGCAACATGAAAAAAAATATCAAGTAAAACAACAAAGGCAAGACACGTAATATTGTGTAAGGCGTAACAACAAACCCGGGGGATAGGTAGACAATGCGGCCTCACGGTCTTTGCGACCATCTAGTATTCGAGTCACCATTTCTTCTCAACGTCGGCTCCGCATGGTTGCAACCTCAATAGAACACTTCGGGGAGCCATACCGATCTAGTGCTCATTCGTTCGAACCACTTCGAAGCTGTCGCGGTTGGCCAACGTCTCTTACTAGCAGCGGCCATCGTGGAGAAACTTGGAACGAAGAAGAAGAAGAAGAGCGCGCTTCACGGAGATGGAGGACCAAGTAGAGGGGCGACTCATTTGGATACTTGTAGTCGGCTAGGGGTTCTTCCATCGAAGAAGAGAGGCGTTGCGAGAGAGGGCGGCGTGAAGGCCGAGTGCGGTCGAGTGCGGTCGCGAGAGAAAAAAAAGGAAAAGGGATTTAGGGTTACGAAGGGCTACGAAAATGATTTAGGTTTAGAAATTTTTCTTTATATACTGTTGTACGAATTGTAAAAAAAAATGAAGCGTTGACGGCGAAAATGACGGAAGTTTTCACTAGAGCTCGACGATCACAACCTCTCTGTCAAGCGTCGGCCCATTAGTATCAAGTTGGGAGGATCCAACTATGCCTTGTGGTCCCAGTGGTGGAGATGTATATCTCTCGGCAAAGACAAACCGGGATATATTAATGGGGATTTTCCTCAACCTGTTGAAACCGACCCTCATTCGGAGATGGCGCACCGAAAATGCCATTGTTAAAGGATGGTTGATCAATTCGATGGACCCCTCCTTGATTGCAAATTTTATTCGATTCCCAATCGCGAAACAAGTTTGGGATTCTGCTACCACCTTCTACATGATGGGACGTACACGTCTCAGGTGCATGATCTTCGTCGTCGAGTTACTCGTATGAAACAGGCGGGTGGATCCATTGAAAAATACTACAATGACCTTCAAGGGTTATGGCGAGAAATTGATTTCCGTCGTCCTAATCCAATGGAGTGTGCAAATGACATACAAAAATACAACTCCATCGTACAGGAAGATCGAGTGTATACCTTCCTTGATGGACTTGATGACAGAATCGACAAAACTCGAAGTGATGTGCTTCAAATCAGACCATTCCCTACGGTGGAACAAGCCTATGGATTCGTCCGTCGGGAAGAGGTCAGGCAGACCGTGATGATCGTAGGTGTAGATACGACACCCGGAGCAGTTATGACTTTTAAAGGGGTCAAGGGACACCATAATCAGATGCCACCAAAAACAGGAACCTCCTTGGGCAGCAAGAAATCCTCGGGAAATCCACCATCTCTTGACATGAAATGTGGCCATTGCGGAAACTCCAAACACACCCGTGAAAACTGCTTCAAACTCCATGGGTATCCAGAATGGTGGAATGATCTTCAAGCACGGAAGAAACGGGACACAATTGGACGGCACGTGGCTACCAATAATGCCTCACTATCCCTTACTTCCCAGTGAATCTTCCCGGAGATCCAGGTATTTCAAGTAAAGCATTTCACATCTCTACTCGTAGTGATAAAGAGGATTGGATTTTGGACTGCGGAGCTACGGATCACATGACATTTGACCCAAACGATCTCTCCAATACAACCCGACAAGACGGAGCCGTGTTGCCAATGCAAATGGGGTCACTTATCCGATTCTGAGCTGGAACAGTGACCTTATCTCCTCATTATCATTATCTAATACTTTGCTTGTACCATCTCTCCGTCAAACCGACTAATGTACGTAAGTCAGTCACTTGAGACCTTAACCGTTAGTATTGATGTATCTACTTTTTCGCTTCTACGGATATTCTCACCAAGGAGATCATTGGGCGTGGTACTAGGAGAGGAGGGCTATATTATGTGGATGACCTCAGTTCAGGAAGAGCCAATCACATGCAACATACTGTTGGTAACAAGGAACGACAGATTTGGCTATGTCATCATAGATTTGGGCATCCATCATTCGGGTATTTAAGGCACCTACTCCCTAGTTTATTTTCAAATATCACACATTCAGATTTCAAATGTGATACTTGTATCCTAGCAAAAAGTCATAGGGCGTCTTATCCTATGAGCATGAATAAAAGTATGACTCCTTTTTCTTTGGTACATTCTGATGTTTGGGGACCTTCCCCGGTTATTACGTCATCGGGTCATCGTTGGTTTGTTATTTTTGTTGATGATTGTACACGAATGACATGGCTTTACCTTCTCAAACATAAAGATGAAGTATTTGCTACATTTCACATGTTTCACACCATGATTCAGACCCAATTTTCTGAAAAAATTAAGATACTTAGGTCTGATAATGGAGGGGAGTATGTTAATCAACAATTCCGGACATACTTGGACAACCATGGTATTCTCCATGAAACCTCATGTTCACAAACCCCACAACAGAATGGGACTGCGGAGAGGAAGAATAGGCATATTTTAGAAACGGCTCGGGCCTTACTAATCGGTGCACATATGCCTAATAAATACTGGAGTGATGCTATTACTACAGCTGTGTATCTACTGAATCGAATGCCCACAAAGACCTTACAATTTCAGACTCCATTAAAGGTGTTATCTGATCATCTTCCCTTACCTACTATTTTTGGATGTGTTGCTTTTGTCCACCTCCATAAAAATCAACGAACTAAGTTGGATCCATGTGCTGTCCGATGTGTATTCTTGGGGTATGGTGTACAAAAAAAGGGGTACCGATGTTATGATCCAACTACTAAAAGAAACTATACTACCACGTGGATGTCACTTTCCTTGAATCAATGCTTTTTCCCATCACCGGTATCCAATTACACTCTTCAGGAGGAGAGTTATGGTGAAGAACGAAATTGGCTTGATGTTTAAATATTAGACACTAGTCCAACATACTCGGATCGTGCCAATACTATGGAGGAGCCCGTATCTAGACCCGAGCTTGAACTTCCAAGAACTGAAGCTGAAGTAGTAATTGAATCTCCAGAAGATGAAGTGGTTGATGTACCCCTCCATTCTCTAGTACCCAATGATCCTCCTACTGAGAACACTCCTGAGGTAAGCTATCCTATCACACCTTTACAAACTAATGCTATAGATACACCTGTTGGTTATGTTTTACCTTTCAGACACAATCGAGGTAAACCTCCAAATCGATACTCCCCAGAAAGAGAAGAACGACAACCCAAGTATCCAATAGCAAATTATGTATCTACTCAAAGATTATCGTAACCTATCAGGGCATTCGCACAAACACTCTCATCGTGTCAAATTCCGAGTAGCATTGAAGAAGCCTTATCTGATCCAAAATGGGCTCAAGCTATAAAAGAGGAATTTGAGGCATTGCAGAAGAATAACACATGGGTGTTAAGCAAGTTGCCTCAAGGGAGGAAGATGGTAGGATGCAAGTGGATTTTCTCCATTAAGTATAAAGCAGATGGGTTAGTTGATCGTTACAAGGCGAGGCTTGTAGCAAAAGGATATACACAGAAACATGGGATAGATTATCAAGAAACCTTCTCACCTGTGGCTAAACTAAAAACTGTGAGAGTTTTGTTATCTCTTGCAGCAAATTTAGATTGGCCATTGCACCAACTTGACGTGAAGAATGCCTTTCTTCATGGTGACCTTGAAGAAGAGATTTACATGGATATCCCACCAGGATATACTGTTACATCAGGAAACGAAACTGCATGTAGATTACAACGAGCATTGTATGGACTAAAACAATCACCTCGAGCGTGGTTTGGTAGGTTGAGTTCAGCAATGAAGAAATATGGGTTCCAACAAAGCAACTCGATCATACTCTTTTCCTAAAACATCGATTAGGGAAGATAATGTACTTATAGTCTATGTAGACGACATGATCATTACGGGGGATGATAAAGAAGAAATCTCTAAGCTTCAAGAACAACTGTCAAATGAGTTTGAAATGAAGAACTTGGGAGGGCTCAAATACTTCTTAGGTATTGAGGTAACAAGATCAAAACAAGGCATATGTCTTTCCTAAAGGAAATATACTCTGGACCTACTAGCGGCAGGGACTACTAGATTATAAACATGTCGATATTCCAATGGTTCAAAATCATAAACTCGGAGAATATGTGGACCAAGTACCGGCAGATAAACGAGAGATATCAACGGTTAGTAGGTAAACTCATATATTTATCTCATACTCGACGATATTGCGTATCTTTGTGAGTGTCGTGAGTCGGGCTCACGTACCGCCCAAGTGAAGACCATATGGATGCGGTCGTGCGAATACTTCGTTACTTAAAATCCTCCCTGGGAAAGGACTTATGTTTTCAAAGAATGGTCAATTGGAAGTCCTTGGATATACGTATTCGGACTGGGTAGGGAATATGAAGGATAGAAAATCTCTTCTTTGGGTACTTTACTTTCGTGGGGGCAATCTTGTTACATGGGAAGCAAGAAGCAAAATGTAGTTGCCTTATCCGGTATTGAAGTGAATTTCGAGGAATGGTCGAGGAATATGTGAGCTCCTTTGGTTGAAAAACCTTCTAACCGAGATTGGTGTTGCTCACAACTCGAAATGAACTTATTTTGTGATAACAAAGCGGCCATTGCCATCGCTATCGCAATCCAGTTCAACATGATCGCACGAAGCACGTTGAAGTGGATCTAACTTCATCAAACAGAATCTTGAAGAAAAGATTATTAAGCTTCCATTCGTTAAATCAAGATCAATTGGTCGATATACTCACAAAATGCGTATGCTGCAAGGAACTTCTACAACTCAATTGACAAGTTGGGCATAAGAGACATATATGCACCAACTTGAGGAGGAGTGTTGGTGTGTGTTGTTGTGGCAGACACCAATAACTCAGTGGAGTAAAACATGGAGCATACAATAATGGTAGTGGATCCATAAAACAAGGATATGCAGAAATTATGGTTATTGTTTAATTTTCGTTTTATACATATATCTCAACTATTGTACAGAAACTAGAACAGAAATATATGAAAATACATGATAATTATCAGAGAATATTTTGACATATTATGTCATCTTAATTAAGTTTTTAACTTTTACTTCGACTCAATATGTATCCCCATGAGTTGGAGGAGGTGAAAATAAACTTAGGCACGGGTAATCAGTTAATCAACCAGCTTTGCTTAGCTTCAGCCTTCATGCAAGAGCTGATCTCTTCAATTACTATAATATCCCTTACTTTTAAACCTAACTACCATTCTAAAGAAGAAAATCATCATTAGAGAGGGCTTCTTTTGACTAGTTGATAACAATGAAAATCTATCTAATTAGTATAGCACCGTTTTGATGGTGATCTATATATGACATATCATTTGCAGGTGTTTAGGAAACGGTTCTTAAAGAAGTAATATGCTGTAATAAGATAATGGTGCTAGAGTTTAGTTGTGTACGATTATTGTTAGTAAATTTGGATAAAATGGTATAATCACAAATTCTCCCTCCCAAGATCTTCCTTAGCAGAATATCAAATAACAGAGAAATAGATAATACACAATACAAGAATTATAGTGGAAACTCCAAAATAGAGAAAAACCACTTTCATTGTCAAAAGATAACCTGAGAAAAATTCACTATGTGGAAAATTGTTACAACCACACTCTCAATAATTTTCTCATACATCTAAAAGAAAAGAAAAATTATAAGCCCAAGAGAATTTTCTCACAAAATTCCTTCACTTAAGAACTTCTCATACAAGCTTTTCTCTATTTTTAGGATGATTATCAATGAAGAAATAAAGCAATATTTATAGCCTTCGAGTTCTCATTTCATATGCCAAACATTTATTCATTCAACAAAATTAGACTACCGAATTTTCCTATTCTTTATTCAAACAAGGTTAGGCACCTTCATCTTTAACAATATGATAAGCCACCTTCTATGAATTTTCTTCTAAATTAGTCACCTTCTATTTTGACTAACAAATCTAATATTATTTTTAATCAATCATAACAATTATGGTGTAATGTGTTTCGTTATGTAATGTTTGTGATGTAATCTATCTTTCGTCAATATTTATAGACATAAACTTATTACATGTATTAAATAATGTGTTAGTTTTGAAGTTGATATATAAGATGCTGAATTAATTATGTGAAAACTTACTAACTCTACATTGTGACACAATGACAAGAGTGGTGATACATCCATATATATATCTAATCTTATACAATTAATAGTTACATTGTAAAAATTAAATAAGCATTTTCTGCCCATAATTAACCAATAAAATAGTCACCCACTAAGACAATACTGTTATCATGTTTACAAAGAGACATTTATATCATATACATCATTTCCATGCAAGACTTTATAAGAAAATGAAAACAGTAAAAGTCTTTAGGAAAAAAAATAATAAAGACCACTAATAGGCTTTGAAAGATAATATAAATTTATTAAAAACTACAAGTTACAAAGCAATGTGTTCAAGTTGTGATGTAACATGTAAACAATATGGAAGTCACTATTGAAAAACAAAACATAGTGGTTGTGTCAGGTGATACGAGCATGCCTATAACAAAATCAAAACAAAGGCTCCTTCCTTTTCTGTAGTCTTTTGTTTGGCTCATTTTTAGCTTTTATTTTCTGATTCTGAGTTGCTGCAACTCCTACAAGAATACCCAGAAAGATTTTTATGATTTTCATAATCCATTTTAACATTTATATAAATTTATTCTGCTCCTTTATATAATGGTGTTAAATTGCATTTGTGTGCTATGTATGGTTTGTGAAAGCACTGGCACTATTTTATTTATTTATTTATTTATTTATTTATTTTACTATTATGCATATAAAAAAATTGACAAACTTTTAAGAAATTAATAAAATAAGATTATGTTATATCAATATTCAAAATTTAATTTGAGTTAATTTTATTTCACTTTATGTTTAAATTCCTATTTATATTAATGTTTCACTTTCATAATCTTGACTTACCCAATGCTTTTTTACACACTCATTTAAATTTCCATTTCATCATGGATAGGTGAAAATTACACAATCCCAAACTATATATTAGAAAATTCGATTACTCTTACTCCTTTATAAAATATGTAAAATCTGGTCCCTAAATGGAATTAATGATTTTTGCAAAATTAATTCCAATTGCTATGTCATAATTTTATTACTTATAGTCATATCATGGCCTTAAATAATTAAAAAGTTGACCCAAAGTCATCCAACGCTATCAAATTTAAACTTAGGATGTGTTTGCTTTTGCTTCTTAGATTATATAAAAGCACTTCTGAAAAACAAAGGAAAAAAAAATTATACCAAATAGTGCTTTTAGATCTCACATAACACATTCTTTGCTTCATAATAGAAACACAAATAATATTCTTTCTTCGCCTTTTTTTCCTCTTTCTTAGCCTTTTTTTTCCTCTTTCTTCTTCTTCTTTCAAAACAACTTTTAACAAGCATAAAAATTTAAATTTATAAAGGTTCTTGTTTAAAAAAAAGTCACATTACTCTTGAAGTTGCTAAAATCGATTCATATTAGAAAAAAGTAACACTTTGTAACTTTCTTTGTGCTAATATTTACAAGCTCTCCGTATATAAAAGCCTGAGCTACCATCAGCTACGAAAAACCTCACAAAACATTTTGCTTCCTTAAACAACACTAATGTCGACCAACACAGCAAGAGATCAAGAATCTGATTATGAAAGCAGCTGCTCATCTTTAACAATTCCAGATTCCAGCACTAGGAGTTGGATGAGTAACCTTAACTTTGGCAGCCAACACAGAAGTTCAGCTTCTGGTTGTTCCTCTACAAATGTAGCATCTGTGTTAAGCTCTCATCACAAGCCCCATAAGGCCAACCAAGCCGCATGGGAAGCCATTAAAAGGCTTAGAAGCATAAAAGGTCGACTCGGTCTCGACCATTTTCGGCTTCTTAGAAAATTAGGCGGTGGTGATTTGGGAAATGTGTATCTATGCCAAATTCGTAACCTCATGGTGGGTTTGCCACAGTGCTTTTATGCCATGAAAGTGGTTGATAGAGAAGCACTTGCTTTAAGAAATAAGCTACAGAGAGCTGAAATGGAAAAGGAGATTTTGGGTATGCTTGATCACCCTTTTTTGCCTACTCTGTATGCTGAGTTTGATGCTTCTCATTACTCTTGCTTAGTTATGGAGTTTTGTCCTGGTGGTGATTTGTATGCTGCTAGACAACGCCTACCGGGGAAACGCTTTAGCTTTTCATCTACCAAGTAAGTTTCGTGTTTTGATCGGTTTGTTTATGCTTCCAATTAACGGTAAGTAAATAATACGATAAATCTTTTTAAATTGAAAATTTTGATTCATTCATTGTTATTCATTAGTATTCATTTTAGATCGAATTGATGAATCTTTTAATCGTATTGAATTTAAATTAAAAATTATATATTTAGTTTAAATCGAATTGATAAATCTTATAATCGTATTGAATTTAAATTAAAAATTATATATTTTATTTCGATTGTATACGATGAAAATCAAATTATTATTAAATTATAAATAAATATATATTTTATTTTATAATATGTTATATTTAAATATTATGCATATTATAATTATATCATATTATTATTTTAACTTAAAAAATAAATATAAATATTTATAATAATTTAATAATTATAGAGATATATTTCTTATTTTTTTAATTTTTTTAGTTATGTTTATAAATAATAATATTTGTTACAAAAATATCAATTTAAAATTTTAATTTATGTATGTCGTGTTTATATATTACAAGAATTTATAGATAAATTTTAATATTAATCTTACATTATATATTACAATAATTCATAATAATTTCAAATTGATTATATTATCGGATCGAATTCGAATTGAAAATATTCAAATTCATTCAGATCAGATCAAATTTAAATCGATCAAAAATAAATAATATTGATATGATGCTCATCCTTACTTCTATCACTTTTAATAGTAAAAAATACTTTTAAACATAAAGAAAACATTTGTAAGAAGTGCTTTCAGGACTCTTAAAACACTTTATCCTAAATCCAGGTTGGAATAAAACCACTAATAACATAATCAAAACATAGTTTTTATAATTTTTTATTAGACTTAACTACTTTATTAGTTTTTAAAACGTAAAAATTTTATACATTAATATCTAAACTTTTATAACTTATTAAGTATATTCTTAAATTTAAATCATATGATTTATTCTTCAAATTTTTAAAATTTTAAATATAAACCACATCTTAAGTACTAAATTATATATTTATAATTTAAAATTTCAATACTTATTTAACAAGTTTTAAAAGTTAAAACACTAAATCATATATTATAAAAGTATAACGAAAAAGGTATAAATCTAATTAAAGTTTAAAAACACATTTTATTATCATTCTTGTCATATTGCATAATTCATATTATTGTATGAGTCTTTGAAAGAATAATTAATTGGGTTATTGGAAACTTTCAACAGGTTTTATGCAGCAGAAACAATTTTGGCACTAGAGTATCTTCATATGATGGGCATTGTTTACAGAGATTTGAAGCCTGAGAATGTTTTAGTTAGAGAAGATGGTCATATTATGCTTTCAGATTTTGATCTTTCACTAAAATGTGATGTTGTCCCAAAGCTTCTTAGGCGCAAATTGGAGACCTTGCAAGACGATGAAAAATGTGAGAAATGTTCAACACCAAGATGTATTGTCCTAATGCAGCCTGTACTCTCTTGTATCTCAGCTTCCATAAAGAATAAGAAGAAAACAAAAGTCACAACAATTACAAAACAACTTGATGGTAATAATGGAATTAGTGTTAATTGTGAAGTAATTGATACAGAGTTAGTAGCAGAGCCAATCAATGCAAGATCTAAGTCATTTGTTGGAACCCATGAGTACTTGGCTCCAGAAGTGATTACTGGACAAGGTCATGGGAGTGCAGTGGATTGGTGGACATTTGGAATTTTTCTTTATGAAATGTTGTTTGGAAGAACACCTTTTAAAGGTGAAAACAATGAGAAAACTCTAATTAATATTCTTAAGCAGCCATTGTCATTTCCAAGAATTGGGGTTAGTAGTAGCAAAGAGTTTGATGAGATGGTGAGAGTTCAAGACCTTATAAGCAAGCTTTTGGTGAAGAATCCTAAAAGGAGAATTGGGAGCTTAAAGGGTTCTGTTGAAATCAAGAGACATGAGTTCTTTAAGGGTGTGAATTGGGCTTTGATTAGGTCTATTAGACCTCCTGAAATCCCTAGAGATTTGAACAAGATTAGAAATAGAGGTAATTATATACCAAAGTTGAGCAAGAAAGACAGAAGTGAACCATTTCAGATGTCTCATCATCATCATCATCATCATATAGATTATTTCTAACTTTGATGAGAAAAAGGAATGTAAATAGGTAAAAACAGGATGCGCAAATTGTCATGTTTGGACAACAAATGAAGAGTATTTGAACTCGGTTTTTCCAATAGCTTCGAAAAAGATTTAGATAACATTATTATAATAATCATTATTTCTAAATTACAATCTCATTGTTAAATTAGTAATTAATTTATGGCATATTTTTATTGTGGGCGGAAGCAATAAATAGCGGTATATGAATATATCAAAGCGATAAAATGAACACACAAAATTTACGTGGTTCGGCAATTCGCCTAGGTCCACGGGAGGCAGCAGATATTATTTGAACTGAGTAGGAAATATACAGAATACAGATACAGATTTCCTCACTAATAATATCTCTCAAGTGTTTCCCAAAACTCACAAGTATTTTCTCTCTTTGAGTTTGCTTATACTCTCTCTGATTTTTTCTAATTTTTGCCTTGTTCTTCAATGCATGAACTCTTCCCTATTTGTAGATGAAGAAAGGCTCCATTTCCCTAAAGTGTGCCATAATTTAAGCCTTAAATTAGGCCACCAATTTCCTTAAATTATGACACCAATTTCCTTAAATCATGACACAAATCATGCCACTAATTTGTTACTTTTAGAGCCAATATTCAACAATCTCCACCTTGGCGAAAAAGTTCATAACGTCAAGTTTCTCCAAATGCTACTTAGCGCCCTAAGCTCGAGAGATGTTGATCAAGTTCAAACAAGGTTGAAACTTGATCCCCGTAACCACCTTTGTAAGCATATCCGTAGGTTATCTCAGCTTCGACTTTCTAGAGTATAACATTCCCTTCATCGACGATTTCCCGAACAAAATGAAATCGAACATCGACGTGTGCTTGGCGACTCACGATGAACTTGGTTCTTTACCAAACAAATGGCACTCGGCCGTCGCAGTAAAACCTCCACGTTCTTCCGAACAATACCCAAATCCTTAGTCAACCCGAGAATCCATATAGCTTCTTTGAATGCTTCGTTACAGCCCATATACTCGCCTCCGTAGACAAAGCTACGCTTGACCGCAATGTTGATCTCCAACAAACCGGTCCTCCCGCCATTGTGAACACATAACCACCAGATCGACGCTTATCCAGCATCTCTAGCATAGTCGAATCCACATATCCAACTAGGTGTTTACCTTCGCCTTGTCTCTCTCAAACTTCAAACCAATATCCACAAACACTACGATGTACCGTAGAATCCATTTCACTCGCCGCGTTGTCCTTTACCCTGACATGCATGTACTCAACTCACCATACTAACAATGGGAAATATCGTGTCCGGTGCAAACCATTGCATACATCAAGGCACCAATCCATTTGCATATGGAACACGTTCCATTTGCTTCTTCTCACTTCAAGTGGTGCTAGGTGACATTAATGCACTTAATTGAAAGCGAGAGCAAGTGTACTGTACTTACCGGTTTGGTTTTTTCATAAATGTAAAACCTTTGTAGTACTTTCTTCAGATACTGAGTCTGTGTCGACAGACCGTACAGAATCCCCATCTCTTGTGATTTCCATCCCAAGAATTTTCTTAAGCTTCTCCAAGATCTTTCATTTCAAATTCGAACTCAATGTGAGCCTTCAACTGCCGATCTCCACCTCGTTTTAGACGCAATCAACATATCATCAACATATAAGAGCAAATAAACGAAGGTACCGTCTCGAGTTTCCGAAAGTATACACAATGATCAAACCGACCTACGTGTGTACTTTTGCTCTCTCACTGAAGCTATCAAAGCGCTTGTACCATTCTCGCGGTGATTGCTTCAAACCGTAAATTGACTTGCTCGCCTTGCAAGCCCAATTCTCTCATCCCGGAATTTTGAAGCCATCCTATTGAGACATGTAGATTTCTTCTGCTCAAAGTACCAATGGAGAAAAGTCGTTTTTGACATCGAGTCGAGCTAACTCGAGATCAAATCAGGCTACCAAAGCCAATAGTATCCGAATAGATGAATGCTTAACAACAGTGAGAATACCTCATCAGTAGTCTATTCCTTCTTTCCGAGCATAGCCTTTGCTACCGGCGTTTTGTATCTCGATGTTGTCTTTACCAGAGCACTTTCCTTCTTGGCATGTAACCCATTTGTAACCAATAGTTTTCTTTCCTTTGGAAAGTTGAACCAACTCCCAAGTCTCCGATTCTCGATGTAGAGACTTCATCTCTTCATCCATTGCCATTTTCCACTTCATACTATCAACTCTTTCGCACGGCTTCTCCGTGTGTACGGGACATCATCATCACCATTGGAAGTGCGAATGCTACCACGTTCGTGTATCCTGGTAAGCTTCCTAATCTCCCTCTCTGGGCCGAGTAAAGGGCAATAGATTCTCGTCGCCGATTAATCGCGTGATGGGCGAGAACCTCCAACTCAACCGAGATCTCTTCTCGATCATCAATTTCATCTTCACCACGATCGGTAATTGGTGCAATCTTTTCTCGATCTTCCGAAGTCTCAAGCATCACTTTAGAAAGAGTATTTGGACTTTCATTCTCTTTCTCTAAATTTTTTGTCTCAAAGATAACTACTGCCGAATGTAACATCTCTGGCTTAAGACGATCTTCTTGGATTCACCACACCAAAGTCGAAATCCTTTAACT
This sequence comes from Hippophae rhamnoides, assembly GCA_033030585.1. NCBI lineage: Eukaryota > Viridiplantae > Streptophyta > Magnoliopsida > Rosales > Elaeagnaceae > Hippophae > Hippophae rhamnoides. Next base: position 11,798,966 of record CM065430.1, read on the forward strand.
CCTTCCTTAAAGCCCAAGAAAATAGCTTTCTTTGCCCTCGATCCATTGATTCACTTAACATGAAAATACGCAGACATCCAAATATTCGCAATGAATCATAATCGCAGCAGTTGTCTGCACCATATCTCTTTAGGAGTTTTTCCATTTAATGCGCTCGCAGAAGCAGTTTGACTATACGTGGTTGCATATGACAAAGCCCTCACCCAAAATTCTCTTGATCAATTTGGAATGAGATAGCATACATCGAACTTTCTCAACCAAAGTACGATTCTATCTGTTTCCGCAACTCCATTCTCACGTAGGTACGAGGAACCGAAAAATGTCTCGATTATCCCTTCATCTTGACAAACTTTAAAGAAAGGATCTCGATTTATACCGCCACCATTATCGATCTAAGCCTTTTAATCTTCCCGCCCGTCTCCGAGTCTCAATCATTTTCTTCCATTTAAGAAAGATATCCGAACTTCATCTTTCGTGACTCATAGGTATATCCGCATATCTAGAGAAATCATCAATAAAAGTCACAAACCAATGTTTACCTCCAAGTGAAGCATTCTTGGAAGGTCCCCAAACATCCGTGTGAATATAATCAAGAGATCCCTTAGTACGATGAATGGCGGCGCCGAACTCGACTCTTGTTTGTTTTCCCATTACACAATGCTCGTATAAATCAAACTTTCCAAATTTTGGCACCTTTCAAAAGACCTTGCTTCATTAAGCCTTGCAAAGCCTTTTCACCGACATGCCCTAAGCGTACGTGCTACAAGTGGGAAGAATCATTTGCCTTTTCTTCGAACTACTCGAGACAACCGCTTCTTCCCCGTAATCGTACACCCATCTAGAAATACAAGTTCGCTCCGAGTACCCTTCATTTGCTACAAAAGCACCTCGTACAACTTTCAAGACACCATTTTCCAATGTTACCTTGTAACCATTAGAATCTAGAACACCTAAAGAAATAAGGTTTTTCTTTAGATCAGGAATAAACCTTACAATTGGAAGTCGGCCGATTGCACTCATCGTGCATCTTTAGTCGATTGCTCCGATCCCTTTGCTCCGACAGTGCATTGTCGTTGCCCATAAGCACAACTCCTCCATCGAGCTCTTCAAAACTCGAAACCAATGTCCGTTTCGGGACACATATGATAAGAACATCCAATCAAGGATCCACTTATCCGAGTAGGTTTTCACGATGAAACCGAAAAGGCCGATTCTTCATCTTCATCACTCGTGCAACATTTGCATTTGACTTGTCCTTGTTTGGACAATCTTCTTCCAAGGCCCTTCTCGGTGACAATAGGCACACTCATCCTTCGTACGACGTCTTTCCTCGGATGAATCTCCTCCGGACTTTGATCTAGATTTCCCCCTATTATTTCGATCCGCCATATTTTTTGCTGTTAGTCCTACCTCCGTCGTCACAATGCTTCGATATCGAGTCTCGTGATCATGTTGATCCTTTTTCCCAGATTTCATATTTACCAAAGCATTTGAAACATCTACGAACTTAACCTCATCCTTTCCATATAACAGGTCAGGGTTAAATGCTCATGTTTCCCAGTAATGAATTCAACAACAACAAAGCTTTATCTTTCATCGATAATTTCAACATCTAAATTTTGCAGATGTGACGGCCCAAAATTTTATTGAAATTATCTAAGTGCTCAATCATGTGGTACCTTTCTTGTACCGGAAACTAAAAGTTTCTTCTTCAAGTAGAGTCTGTTCTCAATACTTTTCGTCATGTATTTGTCCTCTAGTTTCTTCCAGAGATCTACGGCTACATTCTCTTTCATGACAAAGTACTTCTGATCTTTTCCTAAGCATAGTCGAATTGTGCCACAAGCTTGTCGGTTAACATAATTCCAATCTTCATTTGAATAATCTCCTGGCCTGGTCTCCAAGGCTATATTAGATCCTTCTTGGAACAATAAATCTAATACTTCACATTGCCACATGCCAAAGTTATTGGTGCCGTCGAATTTCTCCACCTCAAACTTTGCATTGGACAACATATTTCTTCGAGTAGAACTTGGTTTGCCATAAATTCTATGGTCAACTTGTTCACCTTATTCGATCTCTCCTTTATCAGCCATAAGTATAAACTCATAACAGAAATTTTGCACTTACAACTTAAAACAGTGTTTTTCCAAATTTTAGACCTTATTTGAAAAAATGGAGTCTGTAGTTGAATCTCGAATGGTCCAATTAGCTAGGAATAGATCCAACTCAGTTGAAAACGGATGAAAATGCACCAACTCGGTCCAAATATCACTAGTGACCGAGTTGACTCGGCCCAACTCCCAAGTTGAAGCTGATTGCTTGTCGCAGCAGAACTCCTGGCAGGCAGCTTCCTGGCGGTGATTCCGACTCTCCGATTTGAGCGATTCTTTCACCGCTATGCTCGTATCGCCGAGAGCTTCGATTTGATATATAATAATCGCTATATTTGGCTCGATACCAATTTGTTATGGACTAGCAATAAATAGCTAGATTTGAATATATCAAAGCGATAAAATGAACACATGACTTTACGTGGTTCTAAATTCGCCTAGGTCCACGGGAGTGCGAAGATATTATTTGAATTGAGTAGGAAATATACGTAATAGAGATACGATTTCTCACTAATAATATCTCTCAAGTGCTTTCCCAAAACTCACAAGTATTTTCTCTCTTTGGCTCGCTTATACTCTCTCTCGATTTTTCCCGATTTTTTGCCTTATTCTTCATTGCATGAACTCTTCCCTATTTATATATGGAGAAAGGCTCCCTTTCCCTAAAGTGTGCCATAATTTAAGCCTTAAATTAGGCCACCAATTTCCTTAAATTATGCCACCAATTTCCTTAAATCATGACACAAATCATGCCACAAATTAGGCTACTAATTTCCCTAAATTATGCCACTAATTTGTTACTTTTATAGCCAATATTCAACAGTTTTTTATACAATATCAAATATATGATTATATATTATATAATGATACGTTTAGTTCTGAAATAAGATCGCATCATATAATATTTTTATATATTTATGTAAAAATTTAATATGATCAAAGAACATAGATCTAAACTATATTAGACATTTAATTTAATCTATTTGAAGTTTTAACTATAAAATTATTTGTCTTTATTTTTTCTTTTATCTTAAATTAAAAATAATATTTTTTATATAAAATAAATTAAATATTAGTTTAAATACATTTTATAATAAAAAATATTTTAAATATAAATTATTTTATTAAAATATTTATAATTAATTTTATCTAATTATATTATAAATCTTGTTATCAAATACTGTATAAAATAATTATAATACAATTTAATATAATTTAACTTAATATAATTATACTTAACTTATCGAATATATTATACCAAACAAGTTATTCAATCAATTTATCCTCTCTTTTTATGACTTTCTTGAATTGCAAATACATAGTTATAAAATTAACAAAAAAAGTAAAAAGCCATATAAGTTGTTTCACCTATTTTTTCACTATTTTTACTTTCTTACTTTTTAAAGATATTTGCAAGAGAATTAAGTCAAGAAAATATGTTATAATAAAATAATATTATATAGAATGTTATTGCATATTCCACAGATTTAAATGATGTTTTTATAGTTTAGAATGGTTTGGTAACAATTTTACCTTTCGTTTTGAAAGATGCGTAAAAGGGATCCCATAATTATTCCAATGTGAGTGTCATGAGAACTCCATGAACTCATGTGATGTCAATTATTAGTCTAGTCAATGATGAGGAGATCTGTTTTTACCACAAAATACATGATAGGTGTTTTATTGTATTTTAGATTATTTTATAAAGTGTAATAAAACGTCTAATATTCACTTGAGAATACATATTTTACAATTTATTGTTTTTTCAAAAAAAAAAAGAGTAATTCAATTAAGATGACTATCGTAAAACACCAATATATCTGCACATGTTCACGTGACTCTTTTAAACCCGTCAAAAAAAAAAAAAAAATATCCAATATGTTCCTAGCTTCTTCTTATTCGAATGTTCATTTATTTATGTTATTTTTTTAGGTCAAAAGAGACTAAACTATTTTATTGAAACCAAACAGAACAACTACAGAGAATGCAAAGCAAATTGCAGAAAAAACATTGCAAAAGGACATCTAAATATCAAAACAAAGGATAATCCCAACACAGCAATTAAACACAACAGCCTTAGAGATCAACCCTAAACATTATCCTAAATATGCTCTTTGATCTCCCTTGTTCATAGTTGCAATTGTTGTGTTTTTAAGACTACTTAGATTATTTATATAGTGTATTTTTGAATCTAATCTAAATTAAATTATAATTTGATTGATTCAATAGTTAAGATTAAAAAATGATATTAAAAATTATTAGATTTGAGTGCTAATTGGACTCTTTAATGGATCGAGATTCTTTTCGATCGATCTAACCATTACGATTTTCAACTCAAGAGTTCTTGATCGATCGAGTTCATTTTTAGATCGATCAAAACTTGCTTTCCATTCTTTCTCTGATTCCTCAATTAAAGCTCGATCAATTTAATGTTATGTTTTTGTTCTAAATACACAATTTTATTTCTTTTTATTCATTTCGTTCCTAAATATCTATATAACACATAATAAAGACATAAAATACATAAAAAAAACAATAATTTCTTGTAAATATGTGATAATTGATAGACAAATATATGTATAAAGTGATTCAAATCAATCTTATTTTGAGAAACTTAGTTTACATAACACATCTTAAGACTTATCGTGGTATATGATTCTTTAAGTTTGTAGTTCTCAATACAAAAATAATAGGATGAAACTAGACAAAAATATTATTATCAATACACAATTTACTCACTAATAAGATGAAGTTTTAGATGTATATAAAATGTTTGCAAGAAAAACATTATGGTAATTAAGAGCTAGAATTGAATGACCTGTGATATCAATAGAGATTTTGGCTCCATTACCTACTATTATCCCCTATGTAAGTGAATATGGTATTATCTTGTGTATTATTGGAACCATGATTCACCTTTCCAAGAAGCATATCTCATAATTGAAAATAATTGGTTGCAACATAACCAAGCTTGGAGCAAATTTGACACTGAGGTCTATCACCGTTCCTTTTAGTTCCAAAATTATTGAAGTTCTTTAAGATGTTTTTTGGAAGATGAGGAATTATATGAGTTACCCTTCATAAACTCTCGTGAAGACTCCAAGGCTACAATTGCCTTCCACCTCTATTGTCTCTATGCTAAATTGGATCCAACATAGAACTTAGCAACAATACTTATAGATTTATTAAATCCTCAGGAGCCTCTCTACTTACTAGAAAGCAAACTATATTATTCAACTTTTTAAAAAGAATAAATAAATTTTTATATCACCCAAAATATTAAGATAATTACAAATATATCATTAAATTTTTATTTATTATTTTTATGCCATCAAATTTTTAACTTATTATAATTGTGATTAATTTTAATTAAAGTTAAGATTTAAATGTAATTACGATCTTAAATATTCAATTTAATTGGATAAATATTCAATATAATCTTAAATCAATCGTCTATCTATTGAGATTTATAATTAATTTGACATATGTTGGAATTATTCTTGAACTCCAACCAACTAAACAACTATATAATTAGATTAAGATCGATAAAATTGTAAAATGTGTAAAAAAAAATATAGTCACACTACCCATTCAGAGTAGAAGATGAAATCATTAAGTACAGGAAGGAAAAGATTTTTTTAAATAAGAAGACAAAATTTAGTGCTTCACCTCTGCAACAGCAAAAACTTATAAATCTATGCCCTTCATTTTGGCCGGTGCTTCGATATTGTGAAGAGTGATTGAAAAATTGATACTTTTTATCTTTTCTTTTTCTTTTTTCTCACTTCTGCTTATGGGCTCGTATTTATATAACGGGTACTTGTTTATATTTTCATTTATTAGTTACATAATAAACTAGTAAACCCCATGAGTGAAGAAACAAAATAATTGGACTGGGAGCAGGCTAACGCTCACTAGATTAGGATAGTTGTGTTATTTAATTTTTTAAATTATAAATAATATTATTTTATTATTTTATTTAAAAATAATGTATTAATTAGAAATAAAATATATTATTTTAATATATTTAATTAAAATATTATTTTTAATATAATACTTTAATATTAAAAATAAAGTAAATTATTCTTAATTTATTTTTTAAAAATAATATTTTAATAAAAATTATTAAAAAATACGTTTTTGTATTTAATTCATATTTTTTAAAAAATTAAAGAATTAAATTATACCACTTATATTTTAAAGCATCATACCAAACAAACGATTTAATCTAATAATTTCTATTAAACTTTTATCTAAAATAAAACATAATTATTTTAAAAAATTATCTTAAATAATAAATTTAAAATTATAATAAAAATAATATTCAATGATTTGAATTTGAATAGTATTTAACTAAATAATGTAAAATATTTAGATTGATTTTTTTAATAAAAATATACAAACTAAGAAATGTTATTTTATAATTATAAATATTGTTTTTTCTTAAAAAGCTATTTTTTTTTCTTTCCATTTTGTCAAATTACCTAACTTGTACCGATTCAGTATACTCTGTAAATAATGATAAACCATTCTCGAAAAATGCTTTAGATTCATGTAACAAACGAAACTAAAAGAAGGTACCCATGGTTTTTAGGTGCAGCTTTGTTCTAAACCAGTGGGTTCTGCTGACTTCAGTACCCTTCAAAAGAAAAAGGTAATCTCGAATCTCAATAAAATAAATAAAACTAAATGGAAACTCAAAATTATTATTTTCTGTAGATTCTGATGTCAGTTGGTAAGCACAAAGCGGATAATATTTGTTTGCTCATAAATAACACTTTTATTTTTAATCTCTTATTTCAAAATACTTATTCATTTTCTTATAATATTAAAAAATAAATAAATATTTTTTAAAATGATTATAAATAAAACTTTATATATATATATATACATAAAAAAAAGTTATATCCTACTACTAATTTAAAAAAAAATGAATTATGTGATTTAGTAAAATATTTTTAATTATAGATATATCAATATACATATCATAATATAATTAGTTCTTATGGTTAGTAATTGGTATACAAATACCTCAATATCTCATATTTTTATTATAATTTTTAATAACTTATGGATATTGATGTAAAAACAATGGTTAATATTACTTAAATTTAATTTATTTTATATATATTTTTAAATTGTGATATATGTTACAATTATTTTAAAAATAAATTATTTTTTTAGATAATTACCCGACACAACACAAAAATATGTGTGCCAAATTGGGTTTAAATTTGGTTTCCTTATCAATACTCTCATTCCTAATCCATCTATTTGGATCTACCATCATTTCAGACAAAACCAGGGGCATTTAAGGAACTAAAAGCTAGAGATAACCGACCCTTGACAGCAAGACAGTGAAAACTAGTGCCTCTGATGCTAGAATTCAGATGAAACCACCAAAGTTCTCAATGTCCCATTAACCCTTTAACCTCATTTACCAACCAACATCACCCAAATGCCTATAAATACCTAACCAAGTCCCCACCTCTACTTCATCCAAATCCCATATAGCTTCAACAACTTAGTTTCCTCAGCAAACTTTCTTATATCACCATTTCATTTTTGCATAATATTTTCAAATGGAAAATAACACAGCAGCTCAGTCTCCTCTTGAAAGCAGCAACCTGGCTTCCATTGACCAAAGGCTGGCCATGGCTAAACGCTATTCTCTTGGTATGTGTTCTTTTCTTGAAGAAATTTTAATCTCTGTTATTACTCCACTTGTTCTATTTTGGTACTTTCCATTTGGGCTATAGTTTCTCACCAACATGAGCTAAATCTCATGAGTGTTCATGATGTTAAGCATCATGAGATACCTAGGGTGTGTACCATACACCCCTCCAAAGTACTTTGTTATGAAGTGATTCTAATTATGTGATTAAGATTTGATATTTGATTGATGATTCACATGTATGTTTTAAGTCGCCAACAAAAGGTTTCTTATTATTTATTTTTTAAAAAATAAACAGAGGGTGTGAAGGCTGGAGCTAAAGCAGCTGTTGTTGCAAGTATTGCCACTGCCATTCCAACTGTAAGTCTTTAACCACATAAGTTGAATTTCTACATTTTGAATTTCTTCATATTTTGGATTACAGAATTTTATTTCTCGGATTTTCAGGGGAAATTAAAAAAAAATGTTTTATAAACTGGTTATTTCCTGACTGGATTTTAGAAGTTTCTCAAATTAATTTCATACATAGTGATGAATAACTAATGTGGTTATTTGTTATAAACATGCAGCTTGCAAGTGTGAGAATGCTGCCCTGGGCCAGAGCCAATCTCAATCACACTGCTCAAGCCCTCATAATCTCAACAGGTTTTAATCCTCATCCTCATTTCTTTTAGCTGGGATTTTTCATTTCGTTTTCCTTTTTTTCTTTATTTTCATTGAATTTTTAGTTTCTAAAAACTGTTGTGCAATAATGGCAGTGGCTGGAGCAGCATATTTCATAGTTGCTGACAAGACTGTCCTTGCTACAGCAAGAAGGAACTCCTTCAATCAACTCTCTAACACTGAAGCATAAATTCAATATACTAAATTAGGGTTTTTATATATTGTATCTTTAATTTTCATTATGTTTGTGTCATCTAATCATCTTTATAAATAAATAAAAATGGATTAATTAGTAAATTTTTATTATATTTCTTCTCTAACCTATATAAAATATTATAATTTAATTACTAATTTTTTAAATCAACAATTTAAAATTTTAGTCCAAAATATCACTTTACATCTCATTAGTTTAGCTGCTTTTCAATTCATTTGTTTCACAACTTATGACTCAATACATAGTCCTAATATTTTAACAATTTAAAATTTTATTCCAATTCATTTGTTTCACTACTTGTGACTCAATACATAGTCAATACATCATTTGGTTACAAATATAACAATTTGATCCCCAATTTGACAGTCATGTGTGTTAAATCAATTTTAAAGAAAATTGAAATATTGGACTAAACAAATTTAATAAGTTAGCAATAAATTGCAAGAATTGCAGATAAAACCTTAAGTTAACCTTGTCTTGAGTACAAATAATGTTCCATCTAGACTACATTTTATTTCCAGCCATATGGTATGTAATTCCACCATATATAGACATGAAATATAAAACAAAACAATAGGGCTATCCTAATAAGATCACTTTAAAAGTATACAAAATACGTGTATTTCAGAGTTAAGTATACGAAGATTTACCAATAGTCATTGCACGAACAAATGCCGTCTTTAAAATGGTGGAAACGGTTCCGATCTCTGGCAATAATTTCCCTGTTGAAGATCTTTGACATTAGCTTTGTAGCAGCATGACAGTTTCTACATACACGAAGATTCTTTATAATCCTAATTGTAGTCCCTGGCTTTGTACTGATCAAACCAAAAGCGATAGCCAGCTTCTCACTGTGATGACTCAAGGCTCCTTCTTTCCACTCCTCATCCATGTCATGCAGCACCTCAGATGTATCTGGCACAAACCCTGATAAACCCAACAATCTATCTATTTCCTCTAACATTTGGTAGATATCTTTGCTCATGGGATGTGCTCTGTCACCAACAAGAAACTGATGAACCATATTATCCACTTCAATAGATGTACATCCGGGAACTTTCTTCATACCCTTATTATGTAATATGGTTCTTATTCTTGCTACATCATCCCATCTTCCAGCTCCAGCATATATGTTTGATAACAGGACATAAGCTCCAGGGTTCTCAGGTTCCAATTCGAAAATATGTTGGGCAACAAATTCACCCATTTCGACACGCCCGTGTAATCTACAGGCTCCGAGCAAAGAACCCCAGATGGCACCATCTGGTTTCATTTCCATAGAATTCATTAGGGTCTCTACCTCGTCGAACAACCCTGCTCGGCCTAGAATATCAATCATGCATCCATAGTGTTGTAGTTTTGGTGAAATATTGTAGTCTCTAACCATTGAGTTAAAATATTGGCGTCCAAGATCTAACATACCGGCATGGTTACAAGCAGATAAAACACCGACAAATGTAATATCATCAGGTTTGAGTCCTTCATTGATCATTTTTGAAAAAAGCTCAAGAGCCATATGTGCATCACCATGCATTGATAACCCGGATATAATCACATTCCAAGAAGCCAAGCTCCTAGTTTTCATGCCATCAAAAACTTGCTTTGCTCCCTTTATATTTCCACATTTTGCATACATGTCAATGAGACTCGTCCGGAGGGCGGGGTTGTTGGCATTATGGAAGTTTTTATCTATATAAGCATGAATCCATTTACCAAGTTCAAGTGCACCTAAGTGTGCACAAGCCGGAAGAATACCTAAGAAAGTGACATCATTGGGCTGCACATTTGATCTTAACATCAACTGAAACAATGCTAAGGCTTCTTTGTAGCAACTCATGTGAGTATAACCACCTATCATAACGTTCCATGATATTACATTCTTCTCATATATTGTGTCAAACAAATCTCGAGCCATCTCCAAAGCTCCACACTTAGAATACATATCAATCAGTGAATTATCAATTCGAATACTTGAACCAAGTCTGTGATCCTCAATCAAAGACCGTACCCAATTTCCTAATTCAAGAGACCCTAACTGAGCACAAGCAGAAAGTACAGTAACAAAAGTACTACAGTTTGGAGCCACATTTGCTTTCTGCATCTCTTGGAAGAACACTAGTGCCTCTTTAAGTCGACCACTTTGCGTATATCCTGATATCATAGAATTCCAACATACAACATCTCTCACAGGCATTTCATTAAACAAGCATAGAGCATCATCCATACCCTTAGATGCATACCCAGTAATTAACGCAGTAAAAGAAACGACATCTCTCAAAAAACTATTTTCAAAAACCAAACGTGCATTATCCAATTGATGATTTTGTGCATACATATTGATGAGAGAAGTGTGGACAAAGGCATCAGACCCAAGTCCCAGCTTCAAAATCTGTGCGTGAAGTTGTTTCCCTTCGTGTGTATCCCCCTTTTTCGCACAAGACTTCAAAAGAAAAGGAAAAGTATAAGAATTTGGCTCAACCCCAGAAGAAATCATCCAGAAATAGAAAACAATTGCCATAGTCGGATTGGAACTGAGCGCATGCCCCCTAATAATTGTGTTCCACATGAACCGATTGGGCTCTTCTATGGATTCAAAGACCAAGTGCGCGTACAAGAGATCCCCAAAATTGGACAAAGTACAAAACTCGACGAGTTTGCTTAGCGCAAACTCAGTTTTGTGGAGGCCAATCTTGATGATTTGAGAGTGAACTTGTTTGAGGTCCTTGGTGTTTTTGCATTTGGAGAGCAGGTTCAGATATTGGTCTTTCTTGAGGAGCTTGTTCGGACGATCGGAGGAAGAGAGGACATGAAGAACGGAAGACGAAATGGGTAGCGAAGGTTGTGGAAGCACCGACATTTTTGGGCTTTGGGTGGCAAAGAAAGCGGGACCGAAGGAAGAAGAGGGATAAGGCTAGTCGTTTTACAAATTGAAATACAGTTGGATGTTTACTTGTTATTAGGGATTACCCGCCAAATTTATTTGGTTAACCTTCCGAAATCGATCTATTTTGGTCCGGTGAAACTTAATTTACTATGTATTTTGTTATTATTGATTAAAAATAATATTAGGTTTATTAGTCAAAATAGAATGTGATTAATTTAGAAAAAAATTTATGGAAGTTGACTTACTATATTGTTAAAGGAGATACCTAACCTTGTTTGAATAAAGAATAGGAAAATTAGGTAACTTAATTTTGTTAAATGAAGAAGTGGTTGGCATAAGAAATGAGAACTTGAAGGCTATAAATATAGTTTCATTTCTTCATTGATAATCATCCCAAAAATAGAGAAAAATTTGTATGAGAAGTTTTAAATGAGAGAATTTTGTGTGAAAATTCTCTTGGGCTTGTAATTGCTAATCTTTTGGGTGTGTGAGAAAATTATTGAGAGTGTGGTTATAACAATTTTCCATATAGTAAATTTTTATCTGGTTGTCTTTTGATAACGAAAGTAATTTTTCTCTAATTTGAAGTTTTCACTATAATTCTTGTGTTGTGTATTATCTATTTCTATTCTGTTAAAAAAGATCTTTAAACGGAGAATTTATGATTATATTATTTTATTCAAATTTATTAACATATTTGAGTTTAGCAAAGTTTAACACGTTCACTTGGGTGGGATGGCCAAATTGTTCGCTGTCATTTTACAACTAAATTCTAATTTGATAGTTTTAAAAAAAATCAAAACTTTATCATATTTATAACCAAAAAAAAAATTTAATTGAATATTTTAATATGCTTTATAATAAGAAATTAAACCTTATTATATTTTAATTTAAAATATATATTACATTTCTTATCAATAATAGCCATACGTGAGTATTTATTTAAAAAATAAATAAAAGATTTAACGAATAATTTTTAAATATACTATTTTTTATTTTTATTTTTTTCAAGAAAATTTCACATATCCCCATATAATGGTGGAGCCTGAAGGTAATTTTACATATCATTTCTCAAAAAAAAAAAAAAATTCTGTTGGCGAGAAAGGCTAGTCATGTCAGTTGGCCTAATTGAAACTTATTAACTCAACCTTAATACGCAACAGATGTGTCTAACGAGCAAACTCTGCTTCAATTCATTTTAAATAAAGTATAATCCAATTTAATTTACTTTAACTTGAAATGATTTATTCATGAATAATTCATTTAATATATTTTCAATTATTTTATTTTTATTAATTTTTTTAAAATAAATTAACTTATTTATTTTTTTAAATGTTTATAATATTAAATAAATTTATTTTTTTAAAACTCATTTTTACATGTTTATAATATTAATTTTTTAAATGTTAGATAATGAAGTGATATTCATATTATGATTAATTAAATAAAAAAATTAATGATTTAATTTTATTGATGAATGTAAAAAAAATATTTAAAGAAAAAAAGTTTGTTACTTGTGTAAAAAAATGTCAAAAATATCAACCAAAAAAATATTAAAAAAACATGTTCAAACTTTTAACCAACAAAATATATCAACTAAGTATGTTTATCCAAAAAAATATTATTAAATGAAATAAATAAATTATCCATTTAAATTCATAAGTTAAATAATAAGTTTTTTTTAAATTCTTAAACTTAATAGATAAATTTTAAATAAATTAAAATTAATTTAACAACTTGTTTAACGTTTCTATTACATCAAAAGTCATTAAACAATTACCCAGACATCTTTCTATTGATAAATGTCGATCATACATTTTTTAATTTGGTATATGTTTTCTAATTTTATTTTACTAAATATAACAATAAAAATTTTACTATCCAATAGAATTCAATTAAAAGACATATAATATTAAAAATAGTTTAAATAGTCGTAGTTTTATTTAAATAACATATAATTGAATATCATTAAATGTGAAATGATATGTTTATGTATTTTTAATAATAAAAATATATAAGGAGAATAAGATGTAATATTTTTATAATCCTAAATTTTAAAGGTATTATTTTCATTTTTTTTCCTACTAGAAAATTGGATATAAATTGTGAATCTATCTTATGGATGGTAAAAAAGGATGGTGATAGTCGATTCGATTCTCCCAAGTATCTTTTATCTTTTGTTATATTTAAAAAAAAAGAGAGAGAGGTCAGCTAGAAGTTAACATATAAATTGAGATTAGTCTAGCTGAGACAAATATAATGGTTATCAATAAGGTTTTTTCACGTACTGTAATCTCAATAATTAAATTAGGTTTAATTACGTAAATAGTTTATATATTTTTATATACACTACTGCTTCAATCTTTTATAGTTTTTTTTTATTTCATCTTTTTATTTTTAATTTTCATAATTTAGTCTCCTTATTATTATATTTTTTTTATGTAATTTGATGTTTTTATTTTTTACATATTTAATCTAAATTTTAAAATCAATTTAAAATTAACCTTCAAAAGTTTAAAAAAATAAGAAAACTAAAATGCAAAAATTAAAAATAAATGAACTAAAAATTTTAAGGAAAAAAATAAATAATCAATATGTAAAAATAAAAAAATAATTCATAAAAAAATAAGATGATTAAAATATAACTATATTAAATATAATTAACCATTTCAATTGTAAAATGGAAATAAGTGACGTATGTTAGCCACAGCATTAGCTTCACTTTTATTTTATTTTATTTTTTCTTATTCTATTTCATTTTTGTATTTCGAGTAATCAACATGCTAAACTCAATTCTTGAAAATGACGAGACCATGGTTAAGAGAGTGTAGGATTTAAAGCTACATCATTTTCACTTTTTTTTTTTTAATTGCTGAGAAATTTTTAAGCCAATTTGAACTGTCAAGGCTTTTTTTTTTTTTTTAAGAATAAAATGTTAAGCCTTTTAATCCATTGCAAGTAACACCATTGGATGGTGAAAGTATAATAAAGAAAAATTAAATCCCAATTTTTCCCTGCAATGGCATCTTTATCATTTTTTTAAACACTATTTTAGCATTGATTTAACCCTAATCAAAGATTTCAAAATCTTATAGGGTAAAGATTTTGATATTATCGATAAAATATTATTATTTAAAAATAATTTTTTATCAAAATATTATAAATATTATTGGGACGAAAAATATCAAAAAATATCGATGAATGTAATTTTTTATTTTTTAAATAAATTATCTTTAAATTTATTTATTTATATTTTTTGTACATTTAATTATACTATTTTGTTTTTGAACTTTTGTACTAATTATTTTCATATATTTCTTTATTTTTATCTCATTAATATTAGGTTTATGTTGTTAATCTTACTTATAGTTTTTGTTTTTATAATTCAAATTATACTATATACAATCGATATTTATTCATTTATAATATTATTATAATTACAATCTAAATAAACAATCTATATATATATATATATAATTCATTTATAATATTATTATAATTACAATCTATATATATATATATATATATCTATATATATATATATATATTCTCAAATATATACTAGATTTATCACTTAAATTTTCTTCAAAAGTAAATTTATTTATCTTTTTTCAAAGCTCATTAACTTTGAAAATTTTAATTGACAATGAAAGTTATTACATGGATTCGATATTAAGACCTTATCACTCTAATATCATGTAAAAATATTAAATATCAATTCTATCAAAAACTTAAAATTACAAGAGGCGGACCTAATAATTTATTTATATTTTTTTAACAATTTTTAATACTTTATAAAATTTTATAATAAAAAAATTCACAATTAAAAATAGAATTTCTGAAGTCTTTATGTATATTTTTAAAAATTTTGATCAATAATAATCTCGATATTTTTATAAAATTAAATTTTAAAATTTTAATCATCATCAATATTTTTAACTTTGATACTCTTAACTCCTTTATCTGAACTGTAAAGGAGTGAAATGCTGGCCTCGTGAATATAAAAAAAGAAAAAGGAAAAAAAAGAAGAAGTGCATTCATATACGGAGAAATCACTTGTAATATTGTACTTGGGAATTACATATAGCTGTAGATTAAACAATAATAATCGTTAAATTTTTAATTAAGAAAAAATAATAATTACATGAGTTAGAAAAATCCAGTTTAGTCGACCCCTTCCTCTGTATGACCACTGCTTTTAAGATATTGATTCTCTAATTGACCGGACAAAGAGAGAGCATTCACAGCATTTTTTTTTTTCCTTTTCTTTTTCGAAAATACAAAATCTACATGTAACCATATATAAGGTACTTTTTGAAAGAAAAAAATATCTGTCATTCTATCCAGATATCATTTAAACCATAAAGAAAATAATTATATATAATTAAGGTTTCTAGTGCAAGTTGAGAAATATCAATTCATGCATATCAAAAAGAAGAATATTCAAAAACCCAAATTAAATCACGGCTATTTTCAATTTGCATTTGTTGGGATGTAGATTCTCTTAAAGTATTATTGAGGAGAAATGGCCCCCATTTTAAGAATAATCCCAAATAAAAAAATAAAAATCGTAAATAAATAACTGTATAAGTTTTTTCCACGTGGAATATTCACCATGACTAGTATTAAAATGGTGATTTGGATTGTACCTTATAATTTCCTAAGTCAACGGACATTCAAGCATTTTAGCCATAATCTTACTTGGAGTTGTGAACCATGTCAGCGGAAGTCAATAATAAATTATATAAACAATAAAAAAATAATATTATTTATTTTTTATTAAAAAAAATTATATTATTTATTTTTTATTAAAAAAAATTATATTTAATCCATTAAATTATAATTTTTATTAATTAATCATGAAATTTAAATTATGAAATATATTATTTTAATTAAAATAATATGAAAATAAATGAATTAATCTAATCACTTTTATGATACTTTTTTCTATAATTATATTATCTTATTTTAATATAAATACGTTTAAATTATTAGACAGTAAAATCTTAAAAATTAAAATTTGGATAGCAATATTACATTTTAAAAATTTATCTAATTTATTTATAATTTTATAATAATTACACAATTTTTTCTTGAACATGATACAAGTTCCTGATGAAAGTGGACCTTCCATGCTATGGTCAAAAGGCAACTTACTATCATATTATGGTTCATGAATAGATAGTTTTGAGTATGAGTATATTCTGGATGAGGCTTCGTGACTTGCAACTATATATGCTTCTTCTATCCTTCCATGCTGCATCCATATGGGAGGTAGGTAGGGCTACACTTTTAAGAGAGTTTTTATTTTTATCCAACCGATCGACCCTTTGTAATTAATTGCTTTGGCTTAAGAATTTGATTCTATTCTAATGTTAGGATATGACTTCTTTAAAATTCTATTTGTCTCAAATTGTGAAGAATAATCCATCCATCCATCCATCCATCCATCCATCCATTTAAAGATATTTGGGTGAAAGTGTTTGGCTACTAAGATATTTTTTTCATAATAAAAAAGAAATTAAGATTTTAATGTTATAAAGCTCTTTAAATTAAGGAGCAAAACATGGAGTAAAATATGGAGCAAAACATGGAGTAAAACATGGAGCAAAACAAGGAGCAAAACATGGAGCAAAACATGGAACAATTCATGGAGCAAAACAAGGAGCTTAATTCAAGGAGTGGATTTTACTATAAATAGATGTGTAATTGTAATGAATTAATTATCCAAAGTTTTCATTCCAATTGAGAGAAAAGCTTAGAGAGAAAAGCTTTTGTGAGAGAAAATTGAGAGTAATTTTCTTGGATGTAATTGGGTTGTGAGTTGTGGGTGTGTAATTTCTCTCCTTTTAGTAAAAATATCTACGCCAGTCGGAGGCTTAATGAAGATTGGTAGAAGCTAGTTATCGGAAATTTTGTGTGTTATTTTTATATTATTGCTTTCTCATAAATTTGGCTTATCGGAAATTTGTGTTATTTCCTAACAACTGGTATAAGAGCTATTGGTGGTGATTTCTATCAATTTTCTACAAGGTTACTATTTACGTGAATAGTGAAAAATTTGTTGACGATATTTGTTCGTTGACGGAGGTGTTCTAATACACGGTGATTTACAGAAATAGTCAGAAACGATCCAGAGGAAGTCAGATTTTAGTGGGAGCGATAGGTGAGGATGAAGGAAGAGTGAAACTCGAGAAATTTGATGGCACGTATTTTGGGTTTTGGAAAATGCGGATAGAGGATTATTTGTATCAAATAAATCTATATCAACCTCTCTCGGGAAGAAACCGAAGCTATGAAGGAAGAAGATTGGAATCTTAGACATCTGGCCTCGAGTTATTCGATTGACGTTATCCGGTAATGTTGCCTTGACGTAAGCGAAAGGAAAGTTGGAATGCTCTTTTGTCACGGATGTGAGTAACTCGTCGAAGACGATAAGTTGAAATTTGGCGATGTTCGTGATCTGGTTCTTAGTGAAGAGATCCAGAGCGTAGAGAGTCGGGTGAATCGTCGACCTTCGGTTTTGCGTACGAGTCGAGAGGAAGAAATTCAACCAAAGAGGGAATGGACGTGGCGGAAACGGACTCTGAGGTAGATCGAAAGGGCGGGAGGTCGAATCCGGGAATCTAATAATTCCCTTAGCTCGAAGACTATCGAGTGTTGGAATTGTGGAAGAAGCCAAGACATTCAAAAATCGGTGCGAGAGTGCGCCGAAGAATAACAACAGAGAAGCGAGAGGCAAATGTTACTTCCTTCGGGAGGAGGCTTGATGCATTGATATGCTCTTTGGAAACGAAGGAAGAATCTTGGGTGTTAGACTTTGGAGCATCGTTCCATGCTCTTCCTGAAAAGAATTCTTCGAGAAATATGTCCACGAAAACCTTAGAAAGGTATATCTTGGTGATGATCAACCATGTCTTATTATTGGCAAAGGTGTAGTGAAGATTAAGTTGAACGGTCTGTTTGGGAGGCCCGAAGGATGTCGGGCGTATTCCCGATCTCGAAGGAACTTAATCTCGGTGGGGCGGTTGGCCGGTGAAGGCCCTATTTACGATCTTCCGTGGTGATGATTGGAAGATTTCAAAGGGTCTGATAAGCGATTGCTCGAGGCAAGAAAAAGTGGCACTCTTTTACATGACGGCGAGAAGCACGTTGTTCAATCACAATTCATGGCGAGCGATGAAACATGAGCACTGTGGCACCGCAGGAGATTAGGCCACGTGGTGAGAAGGGGATGAAGATTATGCCTTCCAAAGGAAAACTTCAGTGCGATGCTGTAGAGATGGACGTGTGCGAAAGATTGTATACTTGGAAAGCAAAGAGAGTCGGCTTTCGGACAGTGGTAGAATCCCGAAGAAGGAAAGGCTAGAGCTTATTCATCGGATGTTTGGGGACGGCAATGACCGTCTAAATCGTACATTGGTGGGAAACACTACTTCGTGACTTTCATCGATGATCACTCTCGGAAGGTATGGGTTTACTTTCTAAAGCATAAGTCTGAAGTATTTGAGGCTTTCAGAAGATGGAAAGCTATGGTGGAAAATGAGACGTGTTTAAAGATTAAAAAGCTCAGAACCGATAATGGTGGTGAAATAAGATATTTTTTTCATAATAAAAAAAATTAAGATTTTAATGTTATAAAGCTCCTTAATTTAAGGAGCAAATTAAGGAGCAAAACATGGAGCAAAACATAGAGTAAAACATGGAACAAAACAAGGAGCAAAACATTGAGCAATTCATGGAGCAAAACAAGGAGCTTAATTCAAGGAGCAATTTAAGGAAGCATTAATTTAAGGAGTAATTCAAGGAGTGGATTTTCCTATAAATAGATGTGTAATTGTAATGAATTAATTATCCAAAGTTTTCATTCCAATTGAGAGAAAAGCTTTTATGAGAGAAAATTGAGAGTAATTTTCTTGGGTGTAATTGGGTTGTGAGTTGTGGGTGTTGTAAACATCTTGTGTAATTTTTCCTCTTTTAGTAAAAATATCTGATGAGTCGGGAGGCGTAATGCCAAGATTGGTAGCTAGTTATCAAATTTTTGTGTGTTATTTTTATATTAACACTTTCTCATCATCGACATCGGCGTTTGCGTTATTTCACATTTAAAACAATTACGGCTTCTCAATATATATATATATATATATATATATATATATATATATATATATATATATATATATATATATATATATATATATATATATATATATATATATATTTAAATTAGCTTCCCAATAAACTTACAATTTTAATTGCAACCGCATAGATGTCCATAGAATAAAATCGTGGGACTTCAATAAAATATCAAATTGTCACACGCATCAGCAAAAGACTTACCAAAAGTGTGTGCTAGCTTGTGTTTAGAGGTGAGCTTGTTTGGTGAATTTGCAACAAGGCACGAAATTAACCTTTACCCACTTGTGATGAGATCGAAGCCGGACATTTATATATTAGTAATATGTATAATTATTATAATTTTATAAACATATAAAAAATTTAAAATCTTTTTATTAATGAATTATGACTTAACTATATAAAACTCAATAACTTAGATACATAAAATTTTAAAATTTAAATTCAAATCATAAATAAATAACTTATATATATATATATATTGTTATGATTGATTAAAAATAATATTAGGTTTATTGGTCAAAATAGGAGGTGTCTAATTTAGAAGAAAATCCATTGAAGGTGGCTTACCATATTGTCAAAGATGTAGGTGCCTAACCTTGTTTGAATAAAGAATAGGAAAATTAGGTAGCCTAATTTTGTTGAATGAAGAAATGTTTGGCATATGAAATGAGAACTTGAAGGCTATAAATATAGCTTCGTTTCTTCATTGATAATCATCCAAAAATATAGAGAAAAACTTGTATGGGAAGTTCTTAAGCAAGAGAATTTTGTAGGAAAATTCTCTTAGGTTTGTAATTGCTCTTGTCTTTTGGGTGTGTGAGAAAATTACTGAGAGTGTGGTTGTAATAATTTTCCACATAGTGAATTTTTCTCTGGTTGTCTTTTGACAACAAAAGTGGTTTTTCTCTAATTTGGAGTTTCCACTATAATTCTTGTGTTGTGTATTATCTATTTCTCTGTTATTTGATATTCTGCTAAGGAAGATCTTGGGAGGGAGAATTTGTGATTATACCATTTTATCCAAATTTCCTAACAACTGGTATCAGAGCCAATTTCAAAGAAAGAAGGAGAAATGTCAAGAGTCAAGATTGACATTGAGAAATTTGATGGGGAGAATCGATTTTGGCTTGTGGCAAGTACAAGTCAAAGATTTGTTGATCCAATATGGGTTACATAAGGCGTTAAAGGGGAAACACCAACATTCTTGGTATTGAGTCCAAAGAAACCAATATAAGTGATGAAGATTGGGAAGATCTTGATCTAAAGTCATGTGCAATTCGGCTTTGTTTACTAAAAATATTCTTGCAAATGTGCATGGAATATCTACGTAGCAAAGAACTGTGAAAAGCTTGAAGAATTGTATCGGCTAGCGTTCAAATCGGGTGTATTTGAAATAGCGTTTCATACTTTGCGTATGAATGAAGGAACTATTATGTCGACCATCTAAGTGTTCTCAGTGTATTGTTTCTGCGGAAACCGTTCGAGTTAAACTTGATGATGAAGATATAACTTTAAGGCTTCATCTCGTCTCTTCCATCTTCATGATTATATGAAACCTATCTTGATTCATGGAAAGGAGAAAATAATTTTTTGATTCTTGGTGATTGTTTTCACGACGAAAAAAGGTCAATTGAGTGGTGAAAGAAATGTTTACTTTGAAAACTCAAGATTGGTAGTACAACCGAAAGAAAAACAATTTCATGAAAAAGAAGATAGTGTGTTGGGCGTGGACAATCTGGGCACCTCAAAAGAAATTGTCCAAAGTGGTGGAACTGATCCTCGCAAGCAGCTCAAATCTGACGGTGGCCAATAGTATGCGTTTTCAAAGACTATAGTGATGCTCTTTGAAAAGAAAGTATACATCCTCACGGCATCGCCGCTAATTTCTAAATATTGCCATGAAAGAGGTGTATTCTTTGGTAGCGAGTCCTGAAAGTTTTCCTACCCAGCATTGGCTTGGTATAGATGCAGCGTGTGTGGTGGAAAGGATGTCGATGGTGATGAACTCTCAGGAAAACCAAGTGTGAGAGTTACCATAAATTTCAAAGTTTTTTTTCGACATGGTGATGTGAAATTCTTAGAATTGGTGATTAATTCTAAGTAGGTGTACTCTTTCTTTATGGTAGAGTATGATAATTCTCGGTGTAGAGAACTATGATCGTTGGAATAGGCAGTGTTGTAGTGAGTAACCATGTTTATTTTTAATCAAGATGGAGATTGTTATGATTGATTAAAAATAATATTAGGTTTGTTAGTCAAAATAGGAGTGTGCCTAATTTAGAAGAAAATTCATGGAAGGTGGCTTACCATATTGTCAAAGATGTAGATGCTAACCTTGTTTGAATAAAGAATAGGAAAATTAGGTATCCTAATTTTTGTTTTAACGTGAAGAAATGTTTGGCATATGAAATGAGAACTTGAAGGCTATAAATACGCTTCATTTCTTCATTGATAATCATCCAAAAAATAGAGAAAAAACTTGTATGAGAAGTTCTTGCATTGAGATAATTTTGTGGGAAAATTCTCTTGGGCTTGTAATTACTTTCTTGTCTTTTAGGTGTGTGAGAAAATTACTAAGAGTGTGGTTAATAATTTTTCACATAAGTGAATTTTTTTCCTGGTTTGTTTTGTGTCATGAAAGTGGTTTTCTACAATTTAGAGTTTCACTATAATTCTCAGATTATTAGATATTATATTTACTCTGTTATTTGATATTAACGCTAAAAAGATCTTTATGGAGAATTTGTGATTATACAATTTTATCCAAATTTCATAATATATATATATATATATATGAGTTCAAACTTTTGTACTGAAACCACAGACACAAATATATATATATATATGAGTTCAAACTTTTGTACTGAAACCACATACACAAATTTTCCTAATTTATTTGTTACTATAAGGACATAATAGTCAATGGAGCATGGCTAATAAACTTGACATAAGTAACTCTAATATTATTTTCAGATGACACCTTTATTGCAACAAACAACAGAGAAAAAAAGAAGAAGAATAAGGTTTTGAATTTGAATTCTCATAAAAATACGAAGAATTAAAAAGGTAAAGCATGTATATAGCTGATGAGTAAGTTTACAAGATCAGACAGCAGCTTTTATGATGCCAATTACTCAAGTGTGCAAACCCTGCGGCAGTCCGCCGCGAACCTTATTCCACATAATTTCATAAAGCAATTGCTTTTTCATTGAAAAGATGGATGGAGGCTTTGAGATTTTGCAAAACTTAATTCGGTGCCTTTGTTTTTTTCTAAGAAGAATGTGGGAGATCGATCGTATGGTTCAATGAGGCCAATATTGGCCCACCACCATGCACAATGTCACACTTGAATTTAGACATGCATTTACATGTGATATGAACTTTGAATATGAATCTTCTTATAATGGCATTTCAATTATTGCCAAAAAGGCATAAAGAAAACCATTACCTTGTCCATGAAATAATTTTATACATGGATTCGCATTTTAGAGAAATTTATTCCAAATTAAAGGAAGGATTTAGCATTTATTTTAGAGAATAACACCTTAAAAAAATATATTATTACTTATTTTTCAATTACTATTTGTTTTTCATAATAAAAAGAAGTTATATATATCTTATTTAAATTATAAATATGATCAAATTATTGAATTTATAACGAGTTATTAAGTAATAAAATTTAAAATTAAAATCCAAGTTAACATAATTTTATTTTATATATATAATTTATATATATTTTAAATATTAAATCTAAATTTTTTTATGTTATACATGACAATTATATATATATATTTTAATGTAAGTTCATTGTGAATATATTTATTTGTTTCATTTTATGTTCTCTTTAATTTTAAAATATAATAATATACACAGTTAATTTAAATTTTCTTAGGATGATTTGTTAAAATCTAAACCTATGTATATATATCCCGTTAATATTGTGCTTTTCAATTTAACTTGTACAAATGATGGTTTATTTGCCAAGTTGTAAAAAGCAAACACGTGTGCACGTCGAATGTTCAAGCACAAGTGCAAACAATGTAAGTGGTAAAAGGTAGAAAGATGAACGATCAAACTTTGTATTAATTGGGACTTATAGGACATGCTTTTTGTTTCTTCTGAACGTGGTTATTGCATGAATATAGAACCATTTTTGCATTTTAAAAAAATCAAAAAGACATGTTAGTTTAAACAAGTATCCATAAGTTATTTAAAGAATTGGGTTTCGTTGCTTATGATTCTCTTAAATTAAAGTGTTTTATATCAAAAGCGATTTCAAACGAAAGTGCTTTAAAGAAGAAACACATCATTTGGGTTTTTTGAAGAAGCACAAAATCTGCTTCCTGAGGCCTAAAAATACTTAATTTTTTCTCGTTCCAAGCACATTTTCTTTTTTTACTTTCAAACAAGTTTTTAGAATATCTCAAAAACATGATTAAAAGAAGAAGAAGAAGAAGAAGAGAAGAGGGAAATAGTAATAAAAAAAAGGGTGCCCAGCTAGCATCCCGATTCTATGTGAATGAGGCACTCTTTCAAATAATAGCTTCCCCAATAACACCCTAGTCCCAATTATGGATATGAGGACATGAAGAATAATATTTCAAAGTTTTTTTTATCAATAATGCATGAGGAATCATATAAAGAAGGGGGGCATGGGTCACAGGGTAGGAATTTGAATTAGACCATTTTATGTGTACATGTAATCTACTAATTAGTAATTACTAACCTTTCAATTTCTAAGAGCAATGAAAGAAGTTAAAAAGCTTAAGTTAACTAGTTGAGACTTTATAAGAGCACAATCCTCATTTGAAGAAACCATATGAATCCAAATACAAAGGAAAATTGAGTGAAACTATCTGAAAAAAGGAAGGGAATAAAATAGGAACATCCATGGCCCCCACAAATAAGGCCTTAACCAAGTATATAAAGCCCTCTCAACCCATTAACAACTTCATCAGTTCATTCACAAGCTCCTGGGCAACATATATACTAACTAGCAACTAGCTTGCAATTTTAGGCCAAAAAAACAAAAAAACTAGCTAGTAATTCTTCTATACACTCCCCCTTTCCTTCCAAAGTCTTCAATTTCCTTAGGTGAGTTTTTATTGTTAAATAGTATTCAATTTCCTTAGGTGAGTTTTTATTGTTAAATAGTATAAATGAATTGTTAAATCATCTTTCACCAACTTAAACTTTTAATAGAATTGACGTCTAATGCTTTTACATAGTATCAGACTAATAATATCATAGGATTGAATTATTGTGATAATTCTCAAGTTTGATAGACTTTACAAATAGACAAGAAAATATATCTTTAAGAAAAGTTCAATTGATGAACCTTTGCAGGTACAAAGTAGCTCACATTTGATAAAAATGTAAAAAAGTATAAATGAATTGTTAGACTTAATTCCCACGAGTTTGAAATTTTGGGAAAATTTGTATCTAACGCTTCTACATTTACTTACACAATCTGTTATCTCATTCTGCAAATTCATGATTTTTGATAATTTCTTAAGATTGAATATTTATCATTTTTTTTCTTTCTGAACATTAAAAAGGGTATACAACCACTTGTTTTGGATGACGTATGGATTCTCAATTTGTTATTTTTATATTATATAGGGTTGTATACATCCTTTAGCTAGGTTTGGATTTTTGTTTTGGCTTTTTTTATAGATATATAAAAGAATGGAATGTTTTTTGAAAAAGATATTGTTTTCTGATATGATAATTTAATATGATAGAAAGAATGAGCTGGTCAGGAGGAGACTGGATGTGTGGTTCATGCCAGCACTTGAATTTTAAGAAGAGAGATGAATGTCAACGTTGCGGTTACCCAAAGTATGGTGGTCCTGACCCATCGACATATGCATGCAATAGGACAGAGGCCTTAGCAGGGGACTGGCTTTGTAATTCCATGAACTGTGGAGCTCACAACTATGCTAGCCGTTCAAATTGCTATAGATGTGGTGCATTGAAAAGTGGTTATTATGATAACTATGAAGGAGGTTATGCAACTGATACTACTGTCCCTCCTGGTTGGAAAACTGGTGATTGGATCTGCAATAGGCAAGTTTTGTAAATACTTTTACTTTTCTTTTTATTATTCTTATAAGATTTATGGTACTTATTTTTGTGCTTATGTTAAAAGTGGATTTAGAAGAAAACACTTTCTAAAAGAAGCATGTTATTTGTGCTTCTATTATAAATCATAAAATCTGTTTTCGAACATTGTAATAACTTCTAAAAAAAAAGCATTTTCTTTTTCGAAATCTAATACGCAAAAACAAATATCAGTAGCAGAAATTAGCCTGCATTGTACATTGAAATTAACTACCCTTACTTTTTATCCAAATAAAATAGTAAATAGTAGCTTCATTTTTTTTAAACAAGCTTTTCTAATAACCCGTCTTTCAAAACAATATCTTGTGCCTTACATTGTGTATTACTTCATCATATTGACATAATTTTTTTTCCTGGATGAACAGAGTGGACTGTGGAGTACATAATTATGCTAGCAGGACAGAGTGCTTTAAATGCAAGACACCGAGAGATTATGGTATTCATATATACTTCATTCATTTTTAAGATTATAATAGAGAGTGATTCATTGTAAGATTGTTTACAAGTTTTGTTTTTGATTGCAGGCATGTATTAAATGTAAAACCTTCTATTTTCGGGTGGAGTTCAGTTTAAGACTGTAAAAGACTCCCACTGATATCTCAGATGTTTCTTCATCAAATCCATTCTCTCTTCAAATGCTGAATTTTCACTTCCTTCTGTAAAAGAAAAAAGAAAATGAAAGCAACAAAAAAGCTTAGGTTATTTGTGAAGTATGGGCCTTTTCTAAGCATAGTCATGTATCTGTATTAGTCATGAAATCAATGAAATCCTTTTTTTCTTTCCTTTTATCTTGAATTTGCAGAGTTACAATGTATTCATTCAGCACCTATCTGTTATGATTGATTAAAAATAATATTAGGTTTGTTAGTCAAAATAGGAGGTGCTTAATTTAGAAGAAAATTCATGGAAGGTAGCTTACCATATTGTCAAAGATGGAGGTGCCTAACCTTGTTTGAATAAAGAATAGGAAAATTAGGTAGCCTAATTTTGTTGAATGAAGAAATATTTGGCATATGAAATGAGAACTTGAAGGCTATAAATATGGCTTCATTTCTTCATTGATAATCATCCCAAAAATAGAGAAAAACTTGTATGAGAAGTTCTTAAGTGAGAGAATTTTGTGGGAAAATTCTCTTGGGCTTGTAATTGCTCTTGTCTTTTGGGTGTGTGAGAAAATTACTAAGAGTGTGGTTGTAACAATTTTCCACATAGTAAATTTTTCTCTGGTTGTCTTTTGACAACGAAAGTGGTTTTTCTCTAATTTGGAGTTTCCACTATAATTCTTGTGTTGTGTATTAACTATTTCTCTGTTATTTGATATTCTGCTAAGGAGGATCTTGGGAGTGAGAATTTGTGATTATACCATTTTATCCAAATTTTCTAACATTATCATCTCTCTCTCTCTCTCTATATATATATATATATATATATATATGTATATGTATGTATGTATATGAACAGAGGTATAAATTGAGATAAAATACTAATGAGATTTATGAGACAATTCTTTAATTTTTAAAGTTTGTCTTATTTCACTTAATTTATAATGAGATGAGATGATAATAAAATAATACTAATTGAGATATCTCATTTGTCTCTAATAGATCTAAATAAAATAAGTAAGAATACAAAAATAATAGAAAATATGATAAATAGTTTATAATATAAGTTTAATAAGAAAAATAATATAATATATACTTAAAATTAAGCATATTAAGGCTATAATATAATGAGATGAGATAATATTACACCATAAATCTATTAATAATACTAAATGAGACATGAGATTAAAAAGACAATCTACTTTAAATATATATATATATCAACAATGTGTGATTATGGCGAACATAACTTATATAATCTATACATGTTCCAAACTTGATAAAAGTTGCTAAGAATATTATTAGATAACTTTGAAGTCTTCATCATGGACCAACATAAGAGATTAACATCATAAAGGGTTTAGAATAGAACATGAATTACTAATAAATAATTAATAGAAGAAACAATAGATTTTTTTAATACATATCAAATAATAGTTTATGCGATTAAAAATCGAAGAAGTGACTTGAATAAGAAGTATAACATAATTACAAGCAAAATTATATTCAAGGAATTTTTTGAATGCAATAATTTAGGATCCCTTTAAGCATCAAATCTCAAAGAAATATACAATTATGCAAATAAGAACCTGATTCTCTGTAAGAAATGGTTTGATTGATGATGAATAAACGAATGTTTACAACTTGTTTATACAAAATAAAAACAAAATTGTAATAATTAGAAATAAACACAATTATGGAGAGGCATGTTCTTGGATAGCCTATCCTTCCCCACCAAGCAGTTGGTGGCTGCTTCCAACTGGTGTGTTGGTTGTCACCAGCTGGATCTCAAGTTCTTTGAGTTCTTTAACATCCCCCCTCAAGTTAGAATATATGTTAATTATTCTTAACTTGTTAAGTAAGCTTGAGAACTGTGGAAAACTCAGGGATTTGATAAATATATCTATTGGTTGCTCTAATGTAGAGATATGATAAGTTTTGATCATTCCAGCTTGAATCTTTTCTCTTACTAGATGGCAATCGATCTCTATGTATTTGGTTCGCTCATGAAACACTGGATTTGATGCAATGTGAAGGGCTGCTTGATTGTCACAATATAACTTGGTTGGTTGGGAGTGTTTGATACCCAAATTATCCAAAATATATCGTAACCAAGTTACTTCGTAACATGTTGCTGCCATAGAGCGGTATTCTGCTTCTGCACTTGATCGTGAGACTGTATTTTGTTTCTTATTCTTCCAAGAAATTAGCGAGTTTCCAAGAAACATACAATATCCTGTGGTTGATCGTCGTGTATCTGTGTCACAGAAAGCATTTAGTTGTAATAAACTAGTTGCTGAGAAAAAGAGACCTTGCCCTGGTGTGCTCTTGACATATCGTAGCACTCGTTGAGCTGCTTCCAAATGGGGTTGACGTGGTTTATCCATATATTGACTGAGAATGTGCACGGCATACACTAAGTCGGGCCTTGTGATGGTCAAGTATATTAATCTCCCAACAAGTCTTCGATAGGATGTGAGATTACTGATGAATTCACCTTCAACCTTGTTGAGGGATAAATTTTGTTCCATAGGTGAATTAGCAGATTTGGCACCAAGATAACCCATGTCCTCTAATATTTCAAGTACGTACTTGCGTTGTGATAGAACAATTTCCTTCCTGGAACGTGAAACTTCTATGCCCAAAAAATACTTTAATTCACCGAGATCTTTAAGCTTGAATTGTCTCATGAGATGATTCTTAGTTTCTTTAATGTCTTGTACATTGTTTCCTGTTATGATTATATCATTTACATAGACAAGAAGAGCAGAGAAGGATATACCACGGGTTCGGACGAACAGTGAGTGATCATACTTGGATTGGTTAAAACCAGCTAGCTTAAATGTTGTTGATAGCTTGATGAACCATTGTCGTGAGGCTTGTTTGAGTCCATACAAAGATTTATGTAGCTTACATACTCGTGTTTCCCCCTTTCGTCCGAATCCAGGTGGAAGGGACATGTAGACATCTTCGTGAAGATCACCATAGAGAAAAGCATTGTTGACATCGAGTTGTCGAAGATGCCAATTTTGAATAGCAGCAATGGCAAGGAGAAGCCAAATAGTGACAAGTTTGGCTACTGGTGCAAAAGTTTCTTGGTAGTCAAAAACTTTAATCTGACTGTATCCTTTGGCCACTAACCGAGCCTTGTATCGTTCCACAGAGCCATCGAGCTTGATTTTGTAGACCCATTTACAACCAACTGGTTTCTTGTTTGGAGGAAGCTGTCTCCACGCAAAGCATAGGAAGGATACCAAAAGCTACCGCACTTGTTGCCAGAGATAGTCGTCCACAATATCCTCACAAAAATTATCCACCAAGAAACCCACATCTCAAGTGCAATCGATGCAAAAATATAGGCCATAATTCTGAGAATTGCCGAAGTCACCTCAAATATGATTTTTGTGGTCTCAATGGACACAAATGTTAAAGAACTCAAAGAACTTGAGATCCAGCTGGTGACAACCAACACACCAACTGGAAGCAGCCACCAACTGCTTGGTGGGGAAGGATAGGCTGTCCAAGAACATGTCTCTTCATAATTGTGTTTATTTCTAATTATTACAATTTTGCTTTTCATCTTGAACAGTAAGTGAATATACCTTATTTACTGTAGGTAATGGTTCAATGAGCAAAATTTGTCCACGTGCTGATGTGTAAACCGTGTTAAGCCCCATGAGAAACTTTATGGTTCACTGCTTTTGTTGATATTCTTGTAGTTCTCTTCCGACATTTCCTCCACAATGTGGAAGAGAACATAGTGCATCACAACTATCCCATAAGCTTTTCAATTTGGTATAGTATTCTCCAATGCTTACACCTTCTTGTATGCAATCATGGATCTCTTGCTCAATGTGGAATAGGTGCACGTTATTGGTGTGCAAAAAAACGTTCCTTTAATTCTTCTCATAGCTCATATGCAGTATTATTATACATGACACTCTCTGCAATTTTGGGTGATATGGTGTTGAGGATCCATCCTTTGACAAGAATGTTGTAGCGAGTCCATTGTTTGATTTCTGCTTCAAGGTTTGTTGATGGCCTTTTGATTGTGCCGTCAATGAATCCTTCTTTGTTTTTGGTTATTAGAGCCATGAGCATTGCATGACTCCAAATGTGATAATTTTCTTGATTTAACGATTGAGCTACTAGAACCATGCCTGGTTGGTCTGAGTGGTGTAGATATAATGAATGGCTAGGGTCATCATACCATTTTGGTAAAGTAGGGTTGATATTGGTAGTTATAGACATTATTGTTAAGTAAAATAAATTGAAAGAACGAGATAGGTTTAAGTGTGTTTTAGACAATAATGATTATTTATGAAATAAATAATGGACCAAAATATGCTTTATCTTATAGAAAATGAGTCAAGGATTACATAACCGAAAATTTCAGCCGTAGAACATGTCGGAAAGTGGGTGAACCGGCGTCTGGAGTGGTTGGAACGTCAACTGCAACGGTGGAGCACTGAACCGGATTAAGACCGAATCGGATTGGATGGAGGACAGAACCGAGTGAATGACGCGTCGTTTGCTTCAACGGCCCGCGAACGACGTGTCGTTGGAGTCGTCTTCCTCAGCAGCTGGCGTGTGTTGGCATGTGTGACATCAGCGAGGCGCGTGGAACGCCGTTGAACTCAGGAAAGGCGCGTGTGAGCGCATGAAGGGTTATTTTGGCTTGATTTTAATTGCAGATTGCTTAGATTCTTCTGGATAATATGATGTGATGAAATTGAAATTATTTTGTGAATTGAAATTTATTTTGAAAAAAAAACAGATTGAGGAAAAAAGGAAAAAAAATTTGTGAGCTGAATTTTCTGAGAATTATTTCCTAAGCTCTGATACCATGTAAGAAATGGTTTTATTGATGATGAATAAACGAATGTTTACAACCTATTTATACAAAAGAAAAACAAAATTGTAATAATTAGAAATAAACACAATTATGAAGAGGCATGTTCTTGGACAACCTATCCTTCATCACCAAGCAGTTGATGGCTGCTTTCAACTGATGTATTAGTTGTTACCAGGTGGATCTAAAGTTCTTTTAGTTCTTTAACATTCTCGTCTTCAAAAACATAGATATATATAGATGCAAAATATCTAAGCTCAAAGGGAGTCAAATTCCTCTTAATCTGCATTTCATTTTATAGATAAAGCAACAGAGCTCAAAATTCTATATCAATGTCAGCAAGATGGGTTGTTCCTTGAAACTATTATCAAGTCTTCTTGATAATATTGTGGTGCTTTTCGCTCGAGATTTAAAGTTTAAATTTCAATTTCACGTTCCACACTCAAAATAGGTTATTATCATTTTCTAATTTTTTTGTTTTTTGTTTTTGCCAAATATTGTCATAAATTATAACTGGGAAGAAAAAACTTAATAAGCAAAAATATGTTATCCTCCAAATCTAGTTGACTTAATGCAAAACGTTGGTGGAAAAAGAAGATCAATTTTTATATATGGTTTCTCTCTACACTCCACCCCAAAGCTTTTAAAAGATTATATGTTCTCTCTAAAGCTACCCTTTTATATCTCTATATACTCTTCAGATGTTAAGCAAGGGCCCAATTCCACTTAATTAGTTCCCTCAACACATTATGCAAAAGTTCTAGACAATGGGACCAATATGGCTTCCTATTTTTTATTTTTTGAGTATCTTAGGCTAGGAAATTCCAACGTGTTTAGTGTCATATCATTGTTTTCCAATGTGTGAAAGCCTTATATGCATCATGCATGCAAAGAATGTTGGGAAATAACGCAAATTCCCGATAAGCCAGATTTATGCGAAAGCAAGAATAGAAAAATAACACACAAAATTTGATAACGGAGTTCGGCCAATCTTGCTTACGTCTCCGGACCACAAGTAGATCTTTTTACTGAAAGGGGAGAAATTACAAAAGGTGTTTACAACACTCACAACTCAATTACAATCAAGAAAATTACTCTCAATTTTCTCTCACAAAAGCTTTTCTCTCAATTGGAATGAACACTTTTGGATGGTTAATTCATTACAATTACACATCTATTTATAGGAAAATTCACTCCTTGAATTACTCCTTAAATTAATGGTTCCTTGAATTGCTCCTAGAATTAAGCTCCATGTTTTACTCCTTGTTTTGTTCCATGTTTTGCTCCATGTTTTACTCCTTGTTTTGTTCCATGTTTTGCTCTTTAAATTAAGGAGCTTTATAACAATAATCTCTAACAATCTCCCACTTCAAGACCGATTTCAATCATTTCACACCTCGATCAATGCAGCTAGCTTTTTCTAGTCTTTGTTACTCTTAAGTAGACCAACCGAAGTTGAGCACAACTTCAGCTTGTCAATAATCACCACCTTTGTTAACATATCTCGGATTTTTGCTTCCTCAATCTTCTCCAAGATTAACACATCATCTTCTAATGAGATCTTATATGAAGTGATAACGAAGTCCAATATGTTTGGTTCTAGAATGAAATCTTGGAATTCTTCGCCAAGTGTATTGCACTTTGGCTATCACTATCGCAGTAACATTCTTCTCTTGTTTGAATCCCAACTCGGTTAACAAACCTCAAGCCATATCATCTCTTTACTAGCTTCTTTACGCTATACTGCACCAGTAGTGGATAGAGTGACAATTTTACGTATTTGTGACATCCAACTAACACCGTAGTTCCAACCGATAAATATATAACTGTGGTGCCTTCTTCGGTGATCAACTTCACCTCCAAAGTCTCGCATCTACGTATCCTTGTACTTTTAACTCTCCTTACTAAAGTACAAACACTTTTTCTCGCGGTGCCTCGCATACCTCAAAATCCACTTGACCGCTTCCCAATGAGTTTTCCCTGGATTTGACATAAATGCTAACAACTCCCACCGCATGGCCAATGTCAGTCTTGTCTGGAACCATTGCGTCGTACATCAAACTTCAATGGCCGAGGCATAAGGAACCAGCCATGAATTCTCTCTCTTCGCTTTGTCGAGGGGACTGATCCTCGGATAGGCGAAAATGACTCAGCCAAGGGTGTGCTAACCGGTTGCATTGCTCATCAGAATCTATGCAAAACACGATTGATGTACTCTGCGAGATAACCGCAAGGATCCTTTCTTCTTATTTCTCAGGATTTGCATTCCAAGAATCCTTTTTCTGGACCTGTCTTTCATGTCGAAACTCCTTGACAATTGATGCTTCAATCTTCGATATCATCCATATCTCAACCTCGCTACTAACATATCATCAACGTAAAGTAGTAAAATGATATAACCGGACCTATATCTCTTGAGTAGCAACAAATGATTGGTCAAGATTGCACTGAAACCTTCCTCGTGAATGGTTATCAAACTTTCTCGTACCGTTGTCTCGGGGGTTTGTTTCAGGCCATACAAACTCTTCTTAAGTCTGCACAATGTTCTTCTTCCCTTTTTCTCGAGAAACCTTCACGTATACATGTATATCTCTTCATCTAAATCTCCATGAAGGAATGCGGTCTTCACATCCAACCTGCTCAAGATGAAGATCTTCAATAGCTACAATACTCAATACCTTGATCGATAGTATCGAGCTTCACAAAGGAGCGAAAATGTCGGTGTAGTCAACTCCTTCCTTCTGAAACCCTTTAACAACTAGGCGTGCTTTGTATCTCTTGGAACCATCGTGCTCTTTCTTTCACCCGGTACACCCATTTGTTGTGGAAGTTGCCTTCTTTCCCATAGGTAACTCAGCTAGTTCCGTCGAGATGAGAGATTTCATTTCTTCTTTCATACAGCTCCCACTTGTTGGAATCTTGAGTCCGACAAAGCTTCATCATAAAGCATTCGTGCTCATCCATCGTCAATGACATATAGTTCATGTATCTCCGTTAGGCACATGAGGTCGAGAAGACCTTCTCACATACGGAGATGGAGTAAAGAGGTCAGGCGTGTCGAATCTTGTGTCTTGCTTTGTCCAACAAGTTCCCGTGACCGAGGACTTGTTACAATTGGTTCTATCATTGCAAGTATCCCGGGGACATCATCTCGCATCTACAAATCGACTCATTCTCGAGCGAGTCATTATTTTATGCGTAATGCCCCTTATACATCACCCTTTCGTTGAAAATCACATCTCTACTACTGATAACTTTCTTGTTTTCGTCATCCCAAATACGGTAGCCAAACTCATCCTCACCATGGTAGATGAACGTGCATTTCTTGGATTTTGGGATCAAGCTTATTCCTACCTTGATCACCGATATGCCTGACAAATTCTACACAGAAAACTTTTAGATGTGATAGTTTCACCTCTTTTTCGCTCCATTACCTCTCTCGGTATTCTACGCTCCAATGGAACAGATGGGCCTCTGGTTGATCAAGTAGTTTCGCCGTGTTGATCGCTTTCCCGCTAGAACCGGTAGACTGTATCAGATACGAATGCTTCGGCTCTTTCGTCAACGTTCTTCATACGCTCAGCCTACACCATTGTGTTGAAAGTGCCTAGCAATAGCTTCTTTCCATTCTCGATCCCATCGCTCATAGCAAAATTACTGAATCTGGTGTCTTCATATTCACCACCATTATCGGATCCGAGCTTTGATCTTCAAACCCGTCTCATTTTCCACCATGGCTTTCCATCTTAGAAGCCTCAAATACTTCAGACTTATACGCTTTAGAAAGTAAACCCATACCTTCCGAGAATGATCATCGATGAAAGTCACGAAGTATTGTTTCCCCACCAACGTGGATGAGACGGTTTGTTGGTCCCCAAACATCCGAAAGTGAATAAGCTCTAGCTTTTCCTTCTTCAGGATCTACCACTTGTCCGAAAGCCGACTCTCTTTTGCTTTCCAAGTATACAATCTTTCAGACATGTCCATCTCACAGACTGTAAAGACCTGGAAGTTTTCTGGAAGGCATAATCTTCATCCCCTTCTCATAATGTGGCCTAATCTCTCGGTGCCACAGGTTTGGTGTTTCATTACTCGCTACAATTGTGATTGAACAACGTGCTTCTATTTGGGCCGTGTAAAGAGTGCCACTTTTCTTGCCTCTCGAGCAATTGTCATTATCGCACCCTTTGAAATCTTCCAATCATTACCATGGAAGATCGTGAAGTGTTCACTACCAATCGCCTTCCACCGAGATTAAGTTCTTCGAGTCGGAATATGCCCGACATCGCTTCGACTCCCAAACATACCCGTTTAACTTAATCTTCACTACACCTTTGCCAATAATAGCACATGGTTGATCATCACCAAGATATACCTTTTCCAAGGTTTCCTAGGACATATTTCTCGAAGAATTCTTTCTCGTGCAGCCAAGCATGGAACGATGCTCCAGAGTCTGAAGACCCAAGATTCTTCGCCTCGCTCTCCAAAGAGCATATCAATGCATCATCTCCTCCCGAGGTGAAGTAACATTTCACCTCTGTCTTCACTTGTTGTCCTTCTAAGTGCATTCTTTGACCGATTTTTGTAGGTCTTCTGCTCTTCCACAATTCCAACACTCGATAGTCTTCGAGCTGGAATTATTAGGATTCCTAGATTTGGACCTCCCGTCCTTTCGATCTACCTCGTAGCCGCTCTACCACGTCCATTTCCTTTGGTTGAATTTCTTCCTCTCGACTCGTATGCAAACCGAAGAGGTTGACGATTCACCCGTCTCTACGTCGGATCTCTTCACCGAGAACCAAATCACGAACATCGTCACCCCCAATTTTCAACTTATTGCTTCCGACGAGCTAATTTCTTCACACCGTGACAAGCATTCGCCTTTCCGTAGAAGACAAAGTATCAATGCCGTACTTCTTCATCGATTCACTTCCACCGAACTCAACCGGGTTGTAACCGTGTTGAGTCTATTGAGATGTTGAGCTACCGATCGCCTTCTCCGTCATCCGCACCGAATTGAACAAGCGCCTCATCAAGCGCACTTTGTTTGAAGGCCGATGGCTTCTCATACATATTGGAGAGAGGCCATAAGACCCGCCATGGTCTTTTCCTTTTATGTTGAAAGCAACATTACGGATAACGCGATCGAATAACTCCAGGGCTTCGTCGTAAGATTCCAATCTTTCTTCCTTCATACCTCCCGCTCTTTCCCGAGAGGTTGATATAGATTTCTTTGATACGTATAATCCTCTATCTCGCATTTTCCAAAACCCGAAATCTGTGCCATCAAATTTCTCGAGTTTCACCCTTCCTTCATCTGCGGCCGTTGCTCCCACTAAAATCGACTTCCTCGGATCAAGCTTCGACTATTTCTTGCGTAAAAATTGACAGTAAATCACTACCAATAGCTCATACGATTGTTGGGAAATAACGCAAATTCGATAAGCCGATTATGCGAAAAGCAAGAATAGAAAAATAACACACAAAATTTGATAGCTAGGTTCTACCAATCTGCTTCACGTCTCCTGACTCCAAGTAGATCTTTTCTTTGAAGGAGAAATTACAAAAGGTGTTTACAACACTCACAACTCAATTACAATCAAGAAAATTACTCTCAATTTTCTCTCACAAAAGCTTTTCTCTCAATTAGAATGAACACTTTTGGATGGTTAATT
Source organism: Hippophae rhamnoides (assembly GCA_033030585.1). NCBI lineage: Eukaryota > Viridiplantae > Streptophyta > Magnoliopsida > Rosales > Elaeagnaceae > Hippophae > Hippophae rhamnoides. The sequence goes on from CM065430.1 coordinate 11,835,906, forward strand.
CATTACAATTACACATCTATTTATAGGAAAATTCACTCCTTGAATTACTCCTTAAATTAATGGTTCCTTGAATTGCTCCTAGAATTAAGCTCCATGTTTTTCTCCTTGTTTTGTTCCATGTTTTGCTCCATGTTTTACTCCTTGTTTTGTTCCATGTTTTGCTCCTTAATTTGCTCTTTAAATTAATGAGCTTTATAACAATAATATCTAACAAAGAATAGTATGCATATGTATGAGTTGGGTTAGCTTAAAGGCTCTAGATGCTGCGCATATATATACTATTACATCAGTTTTGGAGCAGATTAGAAATCACTCGCGACATAAGCACCTTTTTTTTTCCCCGGGTTTGGGAGTGATATGCACTTTCGATGTTTGTCCGTCCACTGTTAAAAATGTAGAAGTGTTTTTTCTTTTTTGTTTATTATTTTAAAAAAAAAATTGTTCTCTTTTAACTGAAATACATTATAAATAATATTATTTAATCTCATAATTTAAAAAATAATCAATTAATAACAAATTATATTATTTTAATATTTTTATAATAAAATATTACTTTTTATACTAATTAAGTATTTAAAACATAATTAAAACACAAATATTTATTACTATTAATATAAGCAATGATATTATTTCTAACGGTAGATACCAAACAAAACAACACTGATCTAATTTAAGGGATCTATACTCTCTTTTTATTTTTTATTTCAAGTAAAATTTCAGATCCCTTTTACTTGCTACGTCCTTAGTCTCTCTCTCTCTCTCTCTCTGTTTTTTTTTATACGTCCATAGTCATTGTCAAATCAATACCTTGTTGTAATAAAATAACTATAAGTCACCTTTCTTAGCCCAAAAAAGAAAAAAAGAAAAAGAAACTATATGTCACATGCAAAATTGATTCTATCAGTTTATTCATAAAGCCCCATACATATTGTCCAAACGTGAGAATACTAGAATAGAAAGTTATTTTATTTCCAAAGTAAACAATAGATATATATATATATATATATAAATATGTTGGTCAAATTAAGAGTATACATATTTATATTATAACACGGCGCAGCAACTTTAGATCCTAGTACTTAACTATGGCAAAAATCACGCTTAAAATTAAAAGCGGGATAAATGCCAAAAATGAACTTCTCAGTTTCATGCAACTCTGACCTTAGAAGTGTCAAAATTCCATACACATTGTATCATTCTTTGTTTAATAAACTTTTTGACACTTTGAGATATTGTCCATGGAGTTGATCATAACTTTCCCCAATATGTTTGATAAAATAGATTGTCCATTTGGGATTTTCCTAAAGACACCAATAGTGTTTTTTTCTTGGGTTTTTTTTTTTTGAAGCGATTGGTACTCTAGTGTTGGGCTGGGGTGCCCGACTATCTCATCACAATAATTAAATATCTAATTTATTATTCATATTATATTTATCTAATGTTAGATAACAATTGGTTTGTGTCACAACAAACTTTGTCATATTGAAGCATCTGCTGAGAGTCATGCATTTCTTGCAGCAGGGTTTAGTTTGTTATTCCTTTCATATAAGATATAAACCAAAGCAAATGTTCGTTTTCATTAAGATACTTAGCGTGTGATAGAGACGTAAATTTTATTATTTTATCTTATTTTATGTTTTATTTAATATATCTAATGAACTTATATTGCATCCTTTTATTTAAATTTTATTTCATATAATTTCATCTCATTTTATTTATATCGTAATCTTAACTGATCTAACTTTAAATAGGAGTGTGTAAATAATATTGATATAATCTTGTTATAAATTAGTTTAAAAAATAACAATAAATTATAAAATAATTATAAGATTTTAGATTTTTAGAGTTTAAATAGTTTTTATAAAAGAAAAATTATTGATGTTTTATGGAATAAAATATAACTTGAAAATGAACTATAAAATATATAATGTATTATTTATGATTAGTTTGAGTTTAAAGGTAATTAAATCTATAAAAAATTAAAAATATTAAATTTTTATATATTAATTAAAATATAGTATATAATTTAAAAAAAAATGTATGAAAAATACAATCTTTATTTTTACCCTACCTTACATTATAAAATATAAATTCTCATTTTTTGTTATTTATATTTTATTTTATTATTTTTATTCTTGTTTTTAATTGAATAATTCTATAAGGATTAATGTTATGGAAAACTTACAACCCTAAATGTGGATGTTCAACTGTCATTTTGAATGGTTTGCCATTGTTCATTAATATAGATAATCAGCTGTCATTCAGTTAGTGGTTAATTTCTCACCCTTTCAAATCACAATTTAAACCACAATTAGCGAGGTCAATTAACACAGTAATTATATTTCAATAATAATAATAATAACACCGTAATTACAGGGTGGAGGGACATGGGGACGTAAAAAAGGGGGGGACGCGTTTGGGTTTAAGGCCACTCTGGCTTTAGCTAGTTCTCCACGGGGTTTTCGCCGACTTTCGTTTTTCAGTTAGAGTTTGTGAGGTGGCATCTAGGGTTTTTGAAGCCAACTCATCAAAGTTCTTCTTTTTGCTACTTTTGCTATTCGCATTGCGTCTCCAAAGCTTTTATAGTCGACTATCTTAAAGTAACTATTTTTTTCTGAGATATGCATTGAAGATTTTATGAAATTCTTAGTTACTTATACTCTTCCCAATTCTAATCTTAATTTCTCTGATATTTAGGAAGAAGGATTATCTTTTACTCCCAATACTAAGTTCTTCTTGATCATCATCTGAAACCCCCCGTTAGTTTGATCATTCATTGTCAGATTTTTCAATTCAGTTGGGTCTTTTTTTCATTCTATTCAGTTCAGCCGTCTAGATTGTTTCGTAAATCTTTGTACTTTGGTCATCCTTTGAAATTCAATCTGGGTTCTTTGAATTTGATCAGAAAAGTTCTATCGCTGCCTTGGAATATTATTTGGGTGTTTTTTATTAGCCCGATCGTGTTCATTTGTAGAGGTGTTTCTGGGTGAAAAGCTTTTAAAGCCCAAATATTATTTTTAGGTTGAAATATGAGTTTCTCTGATTCTCGCCCTCCATATATGCAGCACTTCTTTGATGATTCTATTGGTTGCTGGCCTCAATTCGAACACCAGCATTCACAGTTTGATCAACACTCTCCTCCCTTCAAGAAACCAAGAAAATTTGAAGAAAGTCAGTCAGATTCTATTCCATACTCGATGATCCCACCAAACGCTCCAGTCAACAAAGGAACAACCAACATATTCTTCAAGACTCGTTTATGTGCAAAATTTAAAATGGGAATGTGTAGGAACGGTGAGAATTGCAACTTTGCTCATGGCATTGAGGATACGAGGCAACCTCCTCCTAATTGGCAAGAACTTATTGGCTTGCGTGATGAAGATGGATCTTCTTCTGGTAATTGGGAGGATGACCAGAAAATAATCCATAGGATGAAACTATGCAAAAAGTTTTACAATGGAGAAGAATGTCCATATGGAGATAGATGTAATTTTCTTCATGAAGACCCAGCAAAATTTAGGGATGATATGGGTAGGTTTAGAGAGAGCTCAGCTATAAGTATTGGCATCTCAGCTCCAACAATGGTGAATATTATTGCCCCAAATCAATCTGAAGACAATGGATCTGTAAATGCGGGTTCAGATACTTTTCGAGTAAATATGAAGCCTGTATATTGGAAGACAAGGTTGTGTAATAAGTGGGAGACAACCGGTCACTGCCCATTTAGAGAGAAGTGTCACTTTGCTCATGGACAAGCAGGTAAAAAATTAACTTGTGTATGTTATCGTAGTTTGCATATTGCCTTTACCCATTTTACTTCACTATTGCTTTGTTCTGTTTTGATTGGGGTAGAGTGATTCGAAATGATCGAGCATATGAAAGTGCAATGGTATATGTTCCTTGTTAGCGCTAAGTGACCTGCGCTTGAACCTCCTGAGTGTGTAACTATATCAAATGAATAAAAGACTTTTGCTTTAGTGAATATTTGCATATTATTCTAGTCATGTGCTTTGATGATTCATTACCATAATCTAGAATTATAATTTGCTAGTAAAACATTAATTTCCAACCATCATATAGATTATTGGTAAGAAACATACAATTTTGTGGTCAATTCATTCCTTTTCCCTGAAATCTTAATCTTAATGTAGTGTTACTGGCTTCGATTGGTGCATTGTTTATAATGATGAGATTAAAATTTAGCTGTTACATGTTTAAATAGGTCTTTATGGTTATACTGAACTATTCCATCTTTAATGAGTAGTTATTTCTCTCTTACCTGAAAATTAGAATGCATTGATTGGCCGGGTCTTGATTCGTTGACATTGTATTTGAAAAACAGAGTTGCAACTGCTTGGAGGCAGAGTTGAATCAGAAGCTTTGAATAGTGGTGCCTTTGGAACAAATCATGAAGTAACTATTAATGATTCTATTGGCAGAGTTGAATTAGAAGCTTTGAATAGTGGTGCCTTTGGAACAAAACCTCAAGTTACTATTAATGATTCAGTTCCAATTGCAACAACTATGTCTGCTTACAATGAAGATTCAAAGGGTAAGAAATGCTTACTAAAATGGAAAGGACTGAAGAAGATCGATCGCATCTATGCTGATTGGCTTGATGATTTACCGTTGCCGAGTAATCTGACCAGTAAGATGGAGACATGAGTTCTTCTTCATTTAAGCTCTCTATCAGTGCTTCCATTAGAAGATATTCCAGAATGTTCTATCTTTTGATTTCTTGGGTCAATTTTGGTTGTTGATCAGTTTGGTAAATTTCTATTAATTCTCATCGTCGTATTGTTTTTGCTCACACCTCTACTTTTGGTATTTGATGAAATATGTGAGTGTGTTGCTGCAAATTAAAGCTTGATCATTTTTTTTGGATGAACAAATAAAGAGCTGTTATCGTTGCGTGTGCAATTTTCCTCGTGGGTCCGGAACTTGTCGGTTCCCATATTAATTCTCTTGCAAAACTTAAAAAAAAAATACTCAAATTATAAAAATAATATTTTTATATTTACTTAGTATATTATTATTATTATTTTTAAATATAATATATTATTTTATTTTAAATCTCATATAATTTAATATTATTTAAATTAAATTAAACGTTATTTAATTAAAATTATTTAAATATTATTTTTATTATTATAAATTTTAAAAATATTATTTTTTAATTTTTCTATTCTTCTTTTGTCATGTTATTACCCAAGTTTTCTAACATACCTTAAAACTAAAAAAAATCTAAATTATTATAAACGTATCTATCGCGTAAAAAAAATGAATTACTTGCATCAATAATAATAAAAGATAATTTAATAATATTAAATTTTTATTTTTTATTTTTTCTTCTTTTCTTCTTTTCTTCTATCACATGGATGCAAAGACACAATAATAGGATAGTACTTACGAGATTAGATAGAATTAAATTTTAATCAATATTTTATTTAAAATAATTTATTAACTTTTAGTTTATATATAAATTATTTTTCCTTTATTTTTAATAAAATCTAAAGATAATTTATCATGAAAAACACAATTGATGTAATTTTGGTTTAATAAATTAGATATATTAATAGCTTTAAATTATTTTACTTTAATCAACTTGCTTTTATATCTATATACACTTTATTAATTTTAAATCTTTTTGATGAATTTAGTTTATTTTTTCAATTTATTTTAACTTTTTGAGTTATTTTTATCTTCAATTTAATTTTTTTTTATCGAAAAATATCTAAAAAATAAAATTAACAAAAAATAGGTAAAACATCTAAAATGCAACAGTAATATAAGTAAAGTATTAATTTTAAAAATTATGATTAATGTATCTAATTTTTGAAAATAAAATCACTAAAAATGACATGTTACTTATTCATTATATAAGAAACAATTATAACTTGTTTTGTTGTAATGTTTGAGGATTAAGGAGTGATTACTTTAATCTTATAATAATATTAAGTTTTTACTAAGGAATGATTTTATGTATTTTATTTTATTGATTTAATTATTCTTATATTATTTATTTGAATAAATGAAATATATATTTTTAAAAATATATACTTGTAAATAATATTTGAATTTTAGAACTTGAGATATTTATATGATTTTTATGTGATTGAGTTATAAGTGGTTATATCTAATTTATGAATTTTATATTTAATAAAATATACACAATTCAATCCCTTCTAATTTTTTTTTTCAATTATACCATTGCAATTCTGGTATAGAAGCTAATTATAGTTAAGTTTTTGTATATAAGTGATGTTAATAAATTTAAAAAAATTCAAAAAAAAAAGAAGAAAAATAGATTTTTTGAAAGAAAAAAATTGATATAAGAATGGGCACAGTTATGGGCGGAGACAGTTTTTGATATAATTGTTCTCGAATCAAATTATAAAACCTGTTTTCGAAATCGTTCGAAAACAGTTACAATTCGATGGGGTTTTTTATCTGTAGGTAACAATTCAAAATGATTTTTAAAAAATACAAAAAAAATCATTTTTCAAAACTTTTACAAAACATCAAAAACTAAACTAATTTAATATAATATTACCAAAATCTCTTAATATATCGCTACTTTGATAAGAGAGGACAGATTCATGAAACATGGGAAACTGTTCAAGTTTCAACCTAATTTGATATAGTGTTCTCTTTGAAGTAGAATGATTTTGATAGGAATGTTTTGAAAAACCACTTCCAATAACACTAGTTTGTAAATCAATCCTATGCATCAGATAGAAAACAAAAAGGGAATTATAATTAGATGCTTTAATCGTTGGTTTTTAAACGAGAGATTAAGGGTGCAACATAAACTAAGAGAAAGAAAATTGCAAACTTCATCACAATATTTCCCAAAACTTATACCTCAATTGTTGGCTTTTACATAAGAGATTAAGGGTGCATTATAAACTAAAAGAAAGAGGAAAAACTAACCGCAAAGTTTAGTACAATATTTTTCAAAACTTATACCATAATTTCTTCGGAAGGTTTCCTTACCATCCGCAGATGACAGATGTAGAGACACAAATACGAGGACAAGCGACTGAAACACAGAGTACAAAATTTTTAAATTTTTGAATCTAATTTCAAAAGTTTCGCCTATTTGAAGAATAAAAAACCCTAATTAATATAATAATATATAATTTAATTAAATAAATATAATTAATTTTGAGTACAAACAGATACAGTTATTAATATAAATTGTTGTTGAAAATTCAATTTTTTATTCAAAATCGAAACAATCTTCGAAATTTATCGGATAAAAACCGAATCACTAGTACGATTAACCACGGATAATCAAATCCACGGTTTTTTTGCCCATTCAAAATTTGATATTATTTGAACAAATAGAGAGGAGGAGAGAAAAAAAATGATAAGAGATGGAAAATAAAGAAAATAAGAATCAAGAAGACATGGGAAAAAATAAAGAATAATAAAAATAAAATTTAAATATATTAAATTATTCTTCATTTTTATCTTTTTTTTCACAGGTAATCTATTTTCAATTAAATAAGTATTTTTTAATAATTTAAATATTTTAAAAATATTATTAAAAAACTTGACAACAATAAATATTAAACAAATTAATATATACTCATAAAGTACATACCCTTTCTTTGAGCTCTGATTAATATGTTGTTGCTTTTTAAGACCATGTTACAGTTTTAGAGCTAGAAATTTGAAATTTTCTAAATTATATCATTTATTTTTAAATTTTTATTATATTTACGTATATATCTCTTAATTTTTAAATTATAATTTATTTTTAATTATTAAAACATCATATACACGTAATAAAATTTTAAATTATACTAATTAATTTTAAATTTTTAAGCTACAAATATAAATTCTAAAATTTTAAAACAAAAGTTTACGTATGTAAAAATTTAAAATTAAATTATATGATTTAAAAATTTAAAAATTAAAATCTATATTTTAAAAATTTAAGAATAAATAAAAAACTTAAATAAATACTTGTTTTGAGAATATATCTAGATATATTTATGTATAATTCACATATATAAATAAAACATTTAAATATATGGAAGATTTGTTTACAAGGAAGATGATATAAATTTTCATTCTTATTGTCCTAAATTTAAATTTAAATCTAAATTTTATTTGTATAATATTTTTTATTTAATAAAAAAATATATTATGCATGATAAAAATATTTTTTAATTTTTATTAAAAAGGAAATTATTTTCATTATAATTTAAGATTAAAATTACAATATCAGACTATTACATATATATACAATAGAATAAGTAAGTTCATATGTGAATTTATAATCCAACAATTAAATGTTTAAATATAAATAAATGTCTGGAAACCTTTTTTAAGAAATTCAAAAATTGCTTTTTTGTTATCGTTTTTAAATTTCGTTTTCTATCTCCATCTTCTAAGCATTACATATACACATATGTGTATAGTAAGATTTGATGTAATAATTTTAAACACTCAATTTTAAAAACTATATGTTGACCGGGTATCAAGGCGGTGGTCAAAGCAATATAGTTTCTTGTTCCTAAAAAAAAAAGGAACAAAAATATATTCTTCATCTTTCGTAATATAGAAATAGAACAGTTTTTCTCTCCCTCTTCTTTCTTTGTTTCAAAGATAAGTGAAAGAGATGAAAATTTGAAAAGAAAAGGGAGTCGAGAACTTAAAAAAGAGAAGCTCCTCTGGTATGAAAAATAAAAAAATAAATATTTTTTCGTTTCAGAATTGTAAACGCCAACTAAATAGAAAAGTCACAATTTTCAATTGATAAAGTAGATGTCAAAAGGTCAATTTTCTGGGTCATTACCTAACTACTACGGTGTCTTTCCTCCTATCTCAGATAATCCAACAAGCGCCGATCGGAGGAAGAACATAGAATCTCCCCTCATCACCGTCTACTTCTCACCTCCTTTATTTCTCTAAAACACTCTCCCTTCGAAAGAGTTAGGAGAGCTTTTTCTTGTTTCTTCACTATCACCACCATGTCTATAAACCTTCAGTCACATGCGTTTACTGGCAATCCTCTTATATCCAAGACCCCAAAATTAGGTGATCCATTTTCACCAACTCAAGCCCTTGAAACCCTCAATAGTCAACTTTTGGAGACTATCCAATTGCCTTCTTGTCCTTCTTTCATGGTTTTGCCTTTCAGAAAGGGCAGGCCTTTGGCCTCTTCTGGTGGTGGGACTAGTGATTCTTCGCCCAGCTGGCATCTGGGTTGGATGAGTTTAGTCGATTGTAAAGGATTGTTGGCCAATTTTGGAGTTCAATTGACGGGAGACTCACTGATTTACTTGGGTTCGAGGCCTGAGGAAGATGTTATTTACTGGGCAATCGATGTTTCTGATGAGGATAGGTTGGTTCCTGAATTGGGTATAAAACAATTGTGCTTTGTTGAGCTTAGAATGCTGATGGTGGCGACTGATTGGGCTGATTCGCGGGCTATGGGAGAGTTGGCTATTGCTGGTCATGTGAGTGTTATCTTCGGTTTTCGCCCCTTTACATTCTTTGAGTCAGCAGCAAAGTGAGAAAGTAAATACTAAGTAATACACGAAACATTAAATTGTTTCTCTTATTAGCGTCTTAACAATAATAATTAGAGGTATGAAATTACTTGAGCTGGCTCTATTCGTTTAGTTTCAGCAGCTGTCTATGGGTCAAGTTAAGCTTCACTCAATTTTAAATAAATTGGATTAGTATAAGTTAACTTATTTACTCTTATAATATATTAAATTAATAGTTAAAAATATTTTAATTTTATTTTTAACAAAAAAATATTAATATAAATATTATCTTTTTATTATATTTTAGTAGGAAAAAAATAATATCTTTTAATTGTAATATTTCATACTAATATTATTGTAATTATAAAAATGTTATTATTAATAAAAATATTTTGTTAAATAAATTCAGCTAGCTATTTAAGTGAGCTTGGTGATTTTTCAGTTAATGAATTCATTGGAATAACCATCAACAAGCTGAATTGAGTTAGCTCCCGTGTGGTGACGGAAAGAGTTGATTATTTGAATTAGTTCTACGCTTAAAAGTAATCCAAACATATGATAGAAGTTTGGATGCTATGTAGAAAGCAAAGAAGAAAGGTGGAAGGAAATAGCTATAGAACTTGATGTTAGAATGTATAAATGATACGTTGGTGATGCAGGACGAAAACACAAATGCATCAATAATATAGAAGCATTTAGAAAATAACAAAAAGATGAATAAAGTTTAAACTAGTCAAACTCACTCTTTGATAAAAGATCATCGTATTTGTGTTATGAAACAAACATAAGGAAGTTATTATCTAGATAAATACTCTAACAAATCTAAAACAGGATAAACTTATTTATGTTATCTATCTTTAGACGAACACTCTAGTAACTTTAGAATAGGAATAGCTTAAAGATATTCCTTTATCTCATGGATAAGAGGATTTTAACCTACAAATAGAAGAAAGAACTATAACTAAAATATTAGGAATAAGAGAAAAAAACAGAAAAGAACTTTAATATTATTAAGTTGATTATTTTTTAGAATACCTTTTATAAGCATAGGGCCTAACTAGTTATAGTTGAAAAGTCTCTAAAGTAGTTCATAAAGTTTCTATGTAACACTTTAATTGTACATAAATAATAAAACTCTAAACAAAATAAACTATTACTCTAGTAGAACTTTAAACAAAAACTCTAAATAAAATAAATTACTTTCATTTTTCTTCCTATATCCATTTGGTGAATGGTAGTCATAAATATCTGATATATTGATCATTGTTGAGATGACCATATCTTTGCATAAGTTCACTATGTATGCATTATTATTAATCCTTTTTAGTATTCGACATAGCCTATATTTCTTATCCTTTAGCTTATTGTATATGCCAATAGGAAAACATTTTTTTCGCAAAAATACCATCACCTTGTCTCTTTATTAATAAATTTTCTTTCTTCTGTGCTTGTCGACTGTTGCTTTATACTTGGCATTGGAATGTGTAAGCTTTTATTTTACGTACGAATCAATAGTTTGAATCTTATTTTCCAATTTTTCAACAACCTTGCTTTTTCCATAAGTCTTTGGATGATTAATCAAATCCAATGTATGTTTTAAGGTTTTCACATATATAATCTCGAATGAGGTCTTGCCAGTTAAACTATGCACAACTTTGTTGAAGGAAAACTTAGCTTGTGCAAGAGTGAGGTCCTACTACTTTGGTTTGTCACTACAAAGACAATGAATCATGTTGTCAAGTACTCGGTTCATTATTTTTATTTGACCGTCAGTTTGAGGATGTGCAGTACTATTGAAGTTGAGTGATGTATCAAAACGTGTCCATAATGTCCTGCAAAAATGAGAAAGAACTTTGTTATATATTGCTCCTTAGTGAGAAAATTAGAAAAGTCCCACATTGGTTAGGAATGAATATGGGTGTTGGATTTGGGGCTATAAATAAAGGCATATCCTCATGAATTTGTAAACATCCCAAAATTTGTAAATCTTATATCTTTGTAGGGTAATTGATTAGCTCAATTTTGCCCGATTAGTTGTAATTTTGAAGTTCATTCATTTGGAGATAGTGGAAGTGGTCATCCGACGCCTTGAGGGCACAGTAACATTTATACCGAACCTCGTTAAATTTCTGGTGTTATTATTTTTCTCGCTTTAATATTTACGTTTTGATATCTGTTTTAGTTTATTTTAGCATTATATTTCCAATAGCATTATTTTGTCGGGTTAGTTTGAGTTCTATTCATTTAAATCATAAGTGAATAGTAGCTACTTAGAATAAGGGAAAATATACCCGATTTTCAACACCGTATGACGAGCCCAAAGGTTTTCTACCTAGGCATTTGTTTGTATTCCGTTTGTTTGCTATTGGAATATAGTTAGCTTAGTTGTTGTAATTTGAAGAAATGGCGGAAGAAAAATTTCTTTCAAACAAAGGCCAATCATCGCGTCAGCGAGTATGGTGATGAACGCAAGGTTCGAGGTGGAGAAGTTTGATGGAAGCAAGGTCATTTCGCATGTGGCAAGGCGGAAGTTCTAGATGCTCTGTTTGAACAAGGTCTAACATTGCCATTTGAAGAAAGAGAACGGATGAAGTAGAGTGGAAAAATATCAACCGACGCAGATTGGCATGTGGTACAATCCGTTCGTGTCTCGAGAGACAAAAGTACACGTTCATGCATGAAGGAGACATCCGCCAAGTAAGTTGTGGAAGGCGTTGGAGAACAAGTTCACGAAGAAGAGTGGACAAAATCGGCTATTTGAAGAAGAAGTTGTTCGGTTTGAATACCTTCCAGTCTTACAATAAATCCACCACATTCTTGCTTTTAATCAATTAGTAGCAGTTGTTAAATATGGATGAAACTTTTAAAGATGAAGATTTAGCCTTGATGTTGTTAGTATAAAGCCCTGGATGAGTTTGATCATCTTATTACGAGCTTACTCATTGGGAAGGATAAAATGTCTTTGAGGAAGTTTGTCACACTTTGTATAGTTATGAAATTAAGAAAGATAAAAGAGAAAGCGAGGAATGAAGCGACGAGAGGCATTGTACGTAAGAGGGCCGTCACCAAAAACCAACACAAAGGAAGGAGAGGTAGATCTCTGTCGAAAAGGAAGACTTGGTAAAGATGAATGTGCCTTTTGTAATGAGAAAGGCCATTGGAAGAAAAATTGTCCGGAAGGCAAAGAAAAGGAAAAGGCATGCAAATCGATGCATGTAGGCGAAAGCAATTCGGGTCGAGATTTTGCATTTGGTTGGTTTGTCAACATCTACATCCTGGTGATTGGATTTTTGATTCGGCGTGTACTTTCCATATGTCTCCTAACAAAGAGTGGTTCTTTAACTTTGAAGAAGACGGTGGAGTTGTTTTCATGGGTAATGATTATCCAAGTTTTGGGAATCGGTACAATTCGTTTGAAGAATCGAGATGGTTCAACCGCGGGTCTTGACGGATGTTCATTATGTTCCGGATATGAAGAAGAATCTCATTGTCTTGTGGGAGTCTTTAGAATCGAAAAGGCTTCATGTGACCATTACAAAATGGGGCATTGAAGGTTACTTGGAAGCCTTTGTGGCAATGAAAGGTGTTCGGAAGAATAACACCCTACTACCTTGGTAGCACGGTTATTGAGACGACATCGGACGATTTCGGATGAAGAAAGAGATTTAGAAACTACGAGTTGTGGCATATGCGTTTGGGACATCTTTGGTGAAAAAGCTTTCTGATTCTAGTAAAGCAAGGCACTGTTAAAAGGTGCGAGAACCGGCAAGTTAGAATTCGCGAGCATTGTGTATTGGGGGAAGCGAGAAAAGAGTAAGCTTTGGCAGCTTCTTCATAATACAAAGCGGCATTTTGGATTACATCCATCGATGTATGGGGCTAACAAGAACTCCGTCCATGAGTGGCAAACATTATTATGTCACTTTCGTTGATGACTTCTGCAGAAGAGTTTGGGTGTATCTCACGTGAAGAAAAAGGATGAAGTGTTGGGGATTTTTCTCGAGTGGAAGAAGATGATCGAGACTCGGTGGTAAAAAGATCAGCGTACGGAGGATAGATGGCCTTGAGTACACTGAAACGCGATCCATTTATGAAAGTTTGTGAAGAAGAAGGGATAGTGCGACACTTGGTATTCGAAAAACACCACAACAAAAGCGGAGTTGCGGAACGTATAGGAACCGGACTTTCTTTGGAGAAGGTTCGGTGTATGTTGTCGAGTCTTTGGTTTAGAAGCGGTATTGGTGAGGTTGTGACATGCATGATGCCATCTCGTCGGCCGTCTACCATCGTCTGCTTCTTGAAGGCAAAACGCCTGTGGAGGTATGGTTTGGAAAAACACGCTGTAGGATTACGATTTCTTACATGTGTTTGGTTCGATTGCATACTACCATGTAAGCAGAATCAAAGTTGGACCCAAGAGCCGAAAGCCATTTTTTGGGGATCCCTTACCGGTTCTAAGGGATATCGACTATGGTGCCTTGAAACGAAAAAGATAATCTTTAGCGAGAGATGTTACCTTTGATGAATCTCGCATTGTTGAGAAAGGTAACTAAGAAGATTGATGGCACTTTAGGCGGTGGAGCGAAACTCGAAACAAGTGGAGTTTGAAAGCAAAATTGTTAATCCAGTTAGTGAAGATAAGACGAAGTTGATCCTCCATGACGAGAAGATGAATCGGATAGAGGTTTTAACCCAAGAACCTCCAAAGAAGCAATGAAGAAAGCTGAGTTGATAGGCCACGGCGACAAAATGTCAAGGTACTGCTCGATACAAGGATTTTGAAGACCTACTGCTTCGGTTAAGAATACGGTGGCACAGTACTTTCGGTTGTGCATGATGATGTTCCTTCCATATATAAAGAAGCAATCGAAGCCACGAAGTTGAAAGATGGAAGGAAGCCATGGATGAAGAACTTTGTCCCTTCAAGAATAAAACATGGAAGTTGACACAACTACCTAAAGACGAAGTGGATGCAAATGGGTGTATGCAAAGAAAGATGGATTTCTAACAAAGATGGTATTCGCTATGAGGCAAGGTTGGTGGCTAAGGGCTACGGCTACGAGAAGGAGGGAATCGACATAATGAGGTATTTTCTCCGGTTGTAAAACATTCTTCTATTAGAATTTTGTTGGCCTTGGTAGCACAATTTGATTTGGAACTAGTTCAACTTGATGTGAAAAACCTGCGTTTCTACACGGTGATTTAGAAGAGGAAATCTATATGTCTGTACGAGAAGGGTTTATTGTTCATTGGTAAAGAGAATTGGGTTTGTAAGTGAACAAATCATTGTATGGATTGAAGCAATCTCCCGAGCGGTGGTACAAACGATTTGATCGGTTTATGTTGCAAACAAAAGTATACCGAAGCACACGATCATTGTGTGTGTATTTTCGCAAGCTACAAAATGAGTGCTTTCATCTATCTCCTATGTCGCCGATGATATGTTGATTGCATCGAAGAGTCGAATAGAAATTGAAAAGTTGAAGGCTCAACTAAGTCGGGAGTTCGAGATGAAAGATTTGGGAGAAGCGAGAAGATTCTCGGTATGGAGATAAGTAGAGACGGGAAGAAGGGAAGCTTAGTTTGACCCGAGTCAATATTTAGCCGGATACTACAACATTTTGGTATGAATGAACGACAAAACTGTAAGTACTCGCTAGTTCCTCAATTCAAGCTTAGTCTTCGATTATCTCCTCAAGAATGATGCGAACGAGAATATATGGCAAAGTACCATATACGGAAATGCGAATTGGTAGCTTGATGTATGCAATGGTGTGTCTGAGACCGACATTTCACACGCGGTTGGTGCTTTATGGAGGCATCATGATCACTGGTAAAGGACATTGGTTGGGCGTGAAATGGATTCTGCAGTATATTATAAATCTTGTAGATGTTGGTTTAGTATTTCGGCGGATAATACCATTGGTCAACGTGCGGTCGGATATTGTGATTACGATTATCACCAGGAGATTTAGATAGCGTCGGTCCAACTACCTTGGTTATGTGTTTACTCTTGCTAGAGCACCGGTCGGTTGGAAGTCTACTTGCGATCCGCTTTGCTTTGGTCTACTACAGGAGCAGTATAGCGATTCTGAGGAGGTGAAGGAAGCTATTTGGTTACGAGGTTTGCTTGAAGACAGGAGTTGGTGAAAACATATTAAGGTGTTTTGTGATAAGTAGGTTATTCATTTAGCAAAGAACCAAGTTTACCAGCACGTACAAAGCACGTTGGCGTCATATCATTTTCGTGCGAGATTATTGAAGAAGATTGGAGTACTAGTTCGAGAAGATTAGTCGACGGAGAATCCGCTTGATATGATGACGAGGTGGCACAAAGAATCAAGTTCAAACATTGTCTGGACTTGATTAACATCTCTACAATCTGAATTGTCACGCGTCGTTGATCTAGCAATTGAAGAAATCATTTAAAACCACTAAGTCGCTGGGTGGAGATTTGTTATATATTGCTCGCTTAGTGAGAAAATTAGAAAAGTCCGCATTGGTTAGGAATGAATATGGGTGTTGGATTTGTTTATAAATAAATCACCTCCTTCATGCATTTGTAAACATCCCAAAATTTGTAAATCTTCTCTTTTGTAAGGGTAATTGATTAGCTCAATTTTGCCCAAATTAGTTGTAATTTTGAAGTTCATTCATTTGGAGATAGTGGAAGTGGTCGGCCTTGGGGACCTAGGTAACATTTATCTGGGAACCTCGTTAAATTTACGGTGTTATTATTTTTCTCGCTTTAATATTTACGTTTTATTATCTGTTTTGGGCTTATTTTAGCTTTATATTTCCAATAGCATTATTTTGTCGGGTTAGTTTGAGTTCTATTCATTTAAATCATAAGTGAATAGTAACTACTTAGAATAGGGAAAATATACCCGATTTTCCCAACAAACTTTGTGTCTCAATTTGAAGTAATTGACCGTGGAAGTTCATGTAGACGAACAATCTCTTTGAAAAAGAGTTTTGCAAGGTTCAACGTATTTACAGTTTTGCGATTTGGGATTAAATGCGCTATTTTGAAGAACTTATCAACAACAACAAAGTTGAGTCTACTCCCTATTAAGTTCTTGGAAGTCCTAGCACAAAATCCATGAATAAGACAATGGTTTCAATGACGGGTAAAGGTGCATAAATTCTGGTATTTTGAGCTCGTCCTTTGTACGTTTGGCACACAAACACCTATGACAAACTTGCTAACATCTCTTTTCAACTGTGGTTAGAAGTACCTTTCTTCAATGAGTGCGATGGTCTTGTCTCTTCCAAGATGTCTACTTAGTCCTCTAGCATATAAGTCTTGAATGATTTTCTCCCTAAGTGAATTCCTAGGGATACAAAGTTGGGTACCTTGAAACAAGTATCTCTTATGTATGTGCATATATTCTACATCTTGTTTCAATTGACACTTTTTCCAAAGGTTCTTAAAATCTTCAATATATGTATTCTTAAGATATTTAAACCTTATAACTTCAGTGCTTAAAGTGACCAATAAGATTGCCTTACGACTTAATACATCATCCATTTTATTGTGTTGATCATACTTGTGTTTTAGAACAAAAATAAATTTTTGTAGGTAGGAAATCCACCTGATATGTGTCTTTTTGAGCTTAGTTTGACAGTTGATAAACTTCAATGCCTCATGATTAGTGAATAAAACAAACTCCCTTTGGTTGAGATAATGTTTCCAGTATTTCAAAGTGCGAAATACTGCATAGAGCTCAAGTTTATATGTAGTCTACTTTTGTCGTGTTTTACTGAGCTTTTCATTAAAGTAAGCCACCAATCACCCTTCTTGAGATAGAATAGCTCAAATTTTTACCATTAAGATATCGCACTTCACTTGAAAGATCTTATCAAAGTCTGACAATGCTAATACTGGTGTCGAAATCAGCTTCTCTTTTAGTAATTGGAAACCTTTTTCAACTTCTTCTCCTCAATTGAACTTTCATTTCTTTAGGTATTCGATAATTGGGGTAGCAATAGTACTGAAGTTCTTAACGAATCTTTGGTAGAAGATTGCTAACCCATAAAAGCTTCGAACTTCGGTTATGGTTTTAGGAGTTAGTCTTGAATTGCACATACTTTCTCTTCATTAACTTTAATTCCATTGGCAGTGATGAAAAAAATCCAAGAATACCAATTTATTGGTCAAGAAGTTACATTTCTTCAAATTAAGATACAACTTATTTTTCTTCAAAATAGTGAGTACATTCTTGAAGTACTCCAAATATTCTTCTTGTGTTTGACTATAAATTAGGATGTCATTAAATTAAACAACTACGAACTTACCAATGTATGACTTCAAGACATAATTCATAAATCGCATGAATGTGCTGGGTGCATTTATTAATTCAAAAGGCATCACTAGTCACTTGTATAATTCTTTTTTTGTCTTGAGCATAGTATTCTACTCATCTCTAGGTCTGATTCGAATTTGGTGATATTCGCTATGTAGGTCAATTTTTGAGAATATGGTTGCTCCATAAAGCATATCAAGCATGTCATCAAAACGTGGTATTAGAAACTTGTATTTTATTATTATCTTTTGGATAGCTTGATTGTCCACACACATACGCCAATTTCTATCTTTCTTTGGAACTAGTAATGTTAAACTGCATGTGCACTCATGTTTTCTTGAATCATCCTTTGCTAATTAACTCTTTAATTTTTTGTTGGAGAATTTCACTCTCTTTTAGACTTGGACAGTAATGAGGAAGGTTGGAAAAGCTTAGTCTTAGAATAAGATAAATGTGGTCTTGGATACCTCTTATTGGTGGTAGCCTAGTTGGAAGTTCATCTAACATGATTTCTTTAAACTTATCAAGGATTGTTTGTACATGGACAGAAATGGTTGAAGTTGACATGACTTTTTCTTTGACTACTAAGATAAATATCTCTTTACTTTGTTTCACTTCTGCAAATAATAATGCTCGAGATATTGTAAGGAATGGTTTTTCCTCCATTTTATAAGCTTTGGGTACATCTTTTTTTGCAAGTAAAAAAGCCAAAGCAATCTTTTTTTCTCCCTGATGGAATAGATAAATGTTATTATGCCTTTGGGTTGCATTGATGTTGTATTGTCATGGTCTTCCCAACAATATGTGACATACATCCATATCAACAACATCGCATACAACTTCATCTTTGTATGACTTTCCAATTGAGAATGAGCTTCGACATATACGATTTAATTCTATTTGTCTTACTTTTTTGATCCATCCAATTTGATATGGTGATAGGTGTGATTCGGTTTTTAATTTGAGTGCCTTCACAGGAGCTTTAGAAATAATATTTTTGTTACTTTCGCTGTTGATAATTACATCACATAGTTTATTATTGATTATTGACAAGAGGAGTCGACAAATAACACAATTAACACATTCCCCTTTATCCATTTCAACAAACTCAGCTCCTTTATAGTCATCACATTCTTGTTCTTCCTTATGATCTTCATATTCTTGCTCCACCATGTTGATTGCTCCTTTCTTTGGGCATTGATTAGAACGATGACTCACTTGTTCGCATCTACAACATTTTTCTGGTGTTGGGCGTCCATAAGGGTTCTTGGAGGATTATGAGTAGTGCTTTCTTTTGATTGAGTTTGATTTCTTTTTGATGTTCCATCTTCAAGTGTTTTTCCTTTGTTATGTGTTGGTCTAGTTGCTTCAACTAATGGCCTCGGTGGAACTTGTGATTTTGTACTTGAACTTGTCCTGCCTAACTGCATCTCTTCTTTGAGGGCCATATTATAGGCATCAATGATTATCCATACTAGATGTAAGGATACTAGATCTTGTATTAGTAGACGAAGTCCACCAATATAGCATGCAACTTTTTGTACTTCATATTCAACTAAATTATTTTGTGCAGATAAACGGTGAAATTTTATGATATACTCTTAAACTAAACAATTCCATTGTTTGCAATTTTGATATCGTTGAAATAATATTTACTCATAATCAGAGGAAAGAAACATATGTATTAGGCATCACTTCATTCGAGGCCATGTTCTAATCGGAGTTTTCCTTTGTCTCAATCTATTATTTTGGAGTTGGTTCCACCATATTGAAGCTCCTTCTTTGAGTCGGTAGGCTACTAACTTAACTTGTTTTTTTTTCCAAAATGCCTATAGGATAAAAAAATCATTCCACCTTAGAGATTCAATCAAGAAAATCCTCTAACAAGGTCAATTTTGAGACAATCTTGTGGTTCTTGGTCTCTTTGGCGACGTACTCCTCTGGCTTGACCTCTAAAATATTCTTCTTCTAAATCTTCATCACTAAAACTATCAGTGAGAACAACATGTCTTCCTTTAGGTATTGGATAAGTCTTCGTAAGGGTAATCCTTCAACTTGTCTTTTGGGCAGTATTGGCTCGATCTTATCTCAATTATTATTAGTTAGTTGAGCAACGGGCGTAATAAGCTCCTCTACTCTATTTAGTGTCAAATCTCTTCACGAAATTGTTGATATTCTTTTCACGTTACTTGATTATGTTCCATTATCCCAAGCTAAAATTGGCTCTAATACCACTTGACACAAAACGGAAGCGCGAATGCACTAATAATATGAAAGCACTTAAGAAATAAGAAAGAGATGAGCAAAGTTTAAACTAGTTAAACTCACAATCTGACAAGAGGTCCTCATATTTGTGTTATGAAAAAAACACAATAAAATTATTATCTAGGCAAACACTAGCAAATCTAGAATAAAATAAGTCTATCTATGTTATCTATCTTTAGACGAACACTCTAGTAAATTTAGTGTAAGACTAGTTTAAAGATATTTTTCTATCTCACGGATTAGAGGAATTCAACTTTTAAACTAAAGAAAGAAGAACTATTCCTAAAATATTAAGAATACGAGAAAAAAGAAAGACGAGAGCTTCTTTAATATTATTAAGTTTAGTTTTTAAGATGTCTTATACAAGCATAGAGCTTAACTATTTATTATTGAAAATTTTCTAAAATAGTTCATAAAGTTTATACGTAAGACTCTAATAATACATACAAAAATAAAACTCTAAACAAAATAAACTATTACTCTAGTAGAACTTTAAATAAAAACTCTAAATAAAATAAACTATTTTCTTCCGATACATGTGGTATTAGTTGTTCCATCTCTAATAGTTTAAGGTTTTAGAGGATTGGTGATCAACTCACTTTAATACTTCAATGTCATCAAATTCTTATTTACACGTGAGTGAGACTGATAAATTGATGATTGTGTGGAAAAATTCACCGCATAGTTGTGATGGGAATTGTTATAAAACAATATTACATACAGTATTTGTTTTTCTGATTTCTCTTCTGAGTTTTTGCTCTTATATTATTTTGTTACGATCTTTGACCAGGCCAGAGCCTTGCTAGAATGGCATGGTATATCACTATTTTGTGGACATTGTGGAGGAAAAACAGTCCCCATAGAAGCTGGAAGGCGGAAGCAATGTTCAAATGAGTTATGCAAAAAGAGATTCTACCCTCGCGTTGATCCGGTTGGGTTAACTTGATCTTTGTATTAGTAGCTAAGCTCAAATTTATTAGTAAATGGAATTAGATGCTTGTATTATGGTCTCTCGTTTAGTTTTCTTATGCATATTCCTCTGTAACAGGTTGTCATTATGCTAGTCATTGATAGAGAGAATGATCGTGCACTGTTAAGTAGACAATCCAGATTGGTACCACGAATGTGGAGTTGCTTGGCTGGTTTTATAGAAGTACGTACCTTAATCAAATTTAAGAGTTATTCTTTACTATTTATTTTTCTTGCTAGACGTAAAAGAATCAATAACGTGAATTTTAAAACTATTTTTTACCATGTCTTGTCCTGGATTGAGTGGATTCTGTCTGTGTGACATAGTATTCAGCAGTGGTGCATTTGATCTTCATAAAGTGAATTGCCTTGCATGGGTTGGAACTTTGAACAAGAAAAGAATAAAACACTGATAGTTATTTTCCTGATTATTACTTGTTTTCGTTGTTTCGTTGTTCTAAATATATTATTTTTAATATATTTTTCTCTTCATGTCTCATTAGTCGAAATCTTAGTACTTTTTAGCCAGGAGAAAGCTTAGAAGAAGCAGTGAGGAGAGAAACATGGGAGGAGACTGGTATTAAAGTAGGAGAAATTGTCTACCATAGTTCTCAGCCGTGGCCAGGTATGTAGTCGTAATCGTGGCATACCATCTGTGTCCTCTGTATCAGTAGATCACTATTTGGTTGATTTTTTTTTGCATAATAAACATCACAATATATTTATATATATAAATAGTTACAAAAGTAAAAAATGTGTACAAACAATCCAATTGAAAGAAAACTTAACAATACTAAAACTTAATCTTTTCACCACCCAAAATATATTCTTAAAATAAACAAACTTGTCAATTATAACTTAAAAGAAACTGAGAATAATCTTTAAACTCTTTTAATACTTAAGCCCACAAATAAGCCAAAAATAAAACTCTCCCTCATAAAATATTGTATCATTTTTAATTTCCTCAAAAATTCTACTATTTCTCACTTTACAACACCCAAAGAATTACTCTTATCCCACAACTCCACATTACTATCGTTTTCTTAGCCTTCGTACCCAAAGCACCTACGTTGCTTTGTAGCTAGACCAAGATTGTGAGTAATTGAGCAATGTAGTAATAGATGATTAATGTCTTATGAACAATTCTCTTGCAAAGAATACACCAATTAGACAAAAAATATAAATTTTTGATTGTTTTTGATCCATTATGTTGACCTTATCAAGAACAATTAACAACTTCAACACCTTAACTTTATTTGGATATAACACTTACACCGAAGCAAAGTGACCAAAACCTAGTAAATTGGAATCATCTACAAAGAGCTCAAAATAAGATTAATTTACAAGAAAAACTATCGGATGACTCATTAATTCGTATTATTTTATGAATATTGTTAAAATTCTATGTTAGAGTTTTTCTTGAGTGGGAATCTCCAAAACCACTTGCCTAACAAAGTCTTATTTATTGCAATAATATTCCTAATGCTTAACCCTCATTTTTTCTTTGATCTTTGAACCATTTCTTAATTTACTAGGTGATTTTTTATTTCCTTCATTAAAATCTTCCTAGAGAAAATCCCTCGTCAATTTTTCTAATCTTCATGCCACTCCCATTGGACTTTGAAAATTGACTAGAAAAAATTGAATTGATCAAAGTTAACATATAGAGAAAAGATTCTTTTCCAATCTGCTAATTTTTTTTCAAACCTTTGTATAACCAGTGATTAAAAATTTGAAACTCTTGGATTACCTTAAAGAGGCAAACTCAAATATTTCAATGGCCACATCCCAACTTCACACCCCAAAGAGTTAGCTAAGGAGATAACTTTATCTTCAGCACAATTAATACCTAAGATATAACTTTTGGACAGATTTAACTACAAATCAATTGCATAATAGAACAATTCAATCACTTTAACCAAATTAACAAACTTTTCCTCATCACTAGAGGAGAACAAAATAGTGTCATTCGCAAATTTGAGATGACAAACTTTAATATTGTTTGTCCTAACATTTAGACCTTCTATTAAATTGTATTGCTTTGTTCTTTCCAACAATCTACTCAGTCTATCAACAACCAATACGAAAAGAAAAGGAGAAAGAAGATCTCCTTGTCACAACCCTCTTGATGCCTTGAAAAGTTTTCTAGGTTTGCCATTAATAATCATTGAAAAGTTCATGGAGCTCAAACAACTCTTAATCCAATGGCTTCATTGTTCCCTAAATTCTTTCTTTTTCAACACAAAATCTAGAAAATCCTATTCAAGATGATCATAAGCTTTTTCAAAATTTATCGTGAAAATCAAAGCTTCTTTATTAGTCTTCCTATACTTCTTAACAACCTTATTAGTGACTAAAACAATATCCAAAATTTGTCTCCCTTCCACAAAAGTTGCTTGCTCGAGAGAAATAGTAGAATCAAGCACCTTTCTCAAGCTTAGAGATAAAACCTTTGCAATTATCTTGTATAGTGTAGTAACCAAGATAATTGGCTTAAAATCCTTGACTCTCAAAGCATTATCTTTCTTTAGAATTTGACGAACAAAAATAACATTAGTTTTTTTTTGTTAACTATACCACTATTGAAAAACTCCCTAAAAACTTCCAATAGATCCTCTCTAACTAACTCCCATCTATTGTGAAAAAAGCAAGGTTAAATACAGTTTTCTTGATGTCAATTTCTTCAAAAGGCTTTTCCAACCAAGTTACCATCTTCTCTGATATGCATCTTCAATAAAAATCATGAATTAGTGGTCTTTGCTTATATTTTCTTGAGTATACTTTTTAAAGAAACTCAAAATTTCTTCAATTTGTATATCATTAACTCTAATTGTCCCATTTTCCTTTTCAAGCTTTTCAATCATATTTATGTTCCTCTCATTAGCAACATTATGAAAAATAATTGAATTTGTATCGCTTTAATCCAAGTAGATCGATATTTTTGCTTCCAAAAATTCTCATTCATAATTAAATCTTACATCTGTATTTTCAAATTCCTTACTTTAGATCTCATTGGCTCATTGAAACGTCCATTTTATTATTATTTATTCAAAAAGAAAATTCTGTCTTTCAAAACTTTCTATCTCTTTCAAAACATCAAACTTCTCATTGTTCACCATTTCAAGTTTACTTTCAAAAAATCTAATTTTTTCATGAATTTATAACCACATCACTCCTGAACAGAAGCCTTTATCCACTATTATTGTATTTTAATATTGAAGATTTTATGCCTAAGCCACACAATTTCAAACTTAAACAGAATTGGACCCTAATGCTTAGTTTTCGTGCTCAACAAAATAGGACTATGATTTGAAGTTGTCCTCTGGCAAATCTCTTGTCTAACATTAAATCCAAACAAATTCTCCCATTTAGGTAGGAATAGGAATCTGTCTAGCTTACAACAAGTGTGATTAGATATGAGATTGGATCAAGTAAACCTTCTATCAAAACAAACACTTTCTTTGAACCCTGTCTCCTTAATGAAGAAATTAAAAAACCTTCATGCTTCTTGTTTTTCTGTGACTTTTTTGATAGAAATCTCACAACATTAAAATCACCTTATACACACTAGTTAGGACTGCACAAACCATAAAAGCCAACGTGCTCTTCCCAAAATTGAGTTCTTTCCTTATTCTTACAAGGCTGGTAAACCCCCGATAATTACCAATCTTCCTCTTCTTTTGACTTAATTTGAATAGTGATAGAGAAATCACCAACTAGTGACTCAACTATCTCTATAGAATTAGTATCTCAAATGATAATGATACCTCTATAATTACCATAAGGAAAATAAACACATTCTTTAAAACGGAAGCTCTAAATACTACCAATAATTTTAAGATTAACGATTTCTCTCTTCGACTTTGGAACTATGATAATATCTAGATTCACCCAAAGTAATATCCTCATGTTTGCTTCCATCATAATTAATCTCTGTTTTCAACCTTCGTAACTCTCTTAAAAATTTCTTTTTCTTTTTACTTGATTTTTCCCTATTTGAACAACTCAAATTCAAATTCATTTTTCTTGCTAAGTTTATTAAAGTCCTTATATTTTATGGAGTTTGTGTCCTTCAACTGACACCTTGGAATTACTGTTTTTTCTTTAAGCTTATAATTTCTCTTTTTTTCCCTCAAAGTATAAAAATTCTTTCTCTTTATGTGTTTTAAAATAGGCTCAGAATTTGAATACAATTTTTAAATATCAACCAAAACTTTTTCCAGGGTCTAAACCATTTCATCATCATTAGTAAGTTTATCATTTATTCCCAATTGTGTGCTAGAGTCATTGATGGCATTTTGATTAAAATCAAAACCCTGTTCTTTTAAGTCCTCTATGACCTCTACTTTGTTTAGATCGTGCAAGTCTTCAATATAGGCTTAATTGTTACAAAAGTTAGGTGTTTCTACCATACAATTCGGAAAACAATTATTTTTAAACCTTAAACTTCAAAAGCTTTCTCTTTTTTTCCATTTTTTTCCCTTCAAAATCAAAATCACTATCAACTAATTCGTTTTCAACCTCGTTATCTTTTAAAATCAAAATAGTATTACAATAATTAGTATAAGGGGTTGGTTTGTGAGAGTACACTGCGACAATCTATATTGCCTTGGGTTAAACCAAAAACGAGACAAATGTTTTCTCTTGAAGCGCCTTTCAACTATTCTCTCCTTGATGCCTATGATCCCTAGGTCACTCCATGCCTCTTTGGTTCTTGAACATTTCCCAACCCTTTTACTTGGAGAGTTAAGAATTAACCTACTACTAACTAAGATAAAACCTTCAAGTTGAAGAGGCTCTTTAAGGATTTTATATCTCTCTCTCACATTATGAGTTAAAGTTGTATTTAATCTTTCTAAAAAGCTTTTAAAGTTCTTTTCTTCACAAAATGACTCTTTTAGAACAACTAAATTTGATTTATCACACTCAACCACACTTTCACCAATATTATTCTTCCCCTTTAATAACATGCATCTTCTTTGAACCTATATCTTTGCCCGTAAAGGCTTAACATGTATTTTCTTAAGAAATCAGATTTTGTTCTTAACAAACCCAAAACCATCTCTACCATGAAAATGAATATCTCTCCTCCCACCATGCAAGAATTCATGGCTCGTTAAAGCTCCCTTAACACCACTTGAATGGGAATAGATATTTTTTTTCCAATAGCATATCTAGTCATTAACTTGTATACTTTATCGTTAAGATAAAAAATCAAAGGAAGAATTAAAGAAATGAACTTTACTTCCTTTTAACTCTTATCTTTGCATACAACAAGAAAGAGTGATTAGTCGATTTATAATCAAATACCAACAGTCTCCCAAATAATCATCCAATTCTATGAAACATGTTTCGATCTCACAGATAAAAAGGTAGACCATCTATAGCCAACCAATTATTGAGCACAATAATTTTCTCTCTTTTAAAGCACACCTTTTCTTTCAAACCCTCTAAGGTCACAAACAAATGCTTCTCTAGATAAATTTCTCAACTCTTCAATGCATTGAGAACATCCATTGACTCATAGAACAATTATGCTTTATTTATCGTGAAAAGCAATAAAAAAAATTTACACTTGAAACGGTCTTCTTGGCTTTTTCTAATATAAGGCCAACTCCGCCATATTTCAAACCTACAACAAAGTAAAGCCTAATTCAAATCTTTCCCTCTAAACTTTGGGCCTTCAAACCAATAATTTTCAAATTTATTCAACTTTCTTCCTTCATTGAACTTACAAGAATTAAAAGGTTTACTCAAAAGATTCCTGCCATATAAAAATCCTTTACCATTGCCACCAGCATTCTCCTTGCCTGCTGGGAAAGTGATTAAGTCTCTCATTCCATGCACTAAACCATCTAGATAAAGTTGCAAAACAACCACACTTGTTTTTGTTGACCTCAAAGGTCAACCAATAATCATCAGCTCTTAACTTCTTAAAAAAGTTTACATTTTCCTTCAAATCAATAACTTCAATTGAACATTATATAATCCATCCCTGCCCTCCCAAACCACGTCTCAATGTATGACTAGCAAATCTTGATCTCACAGTCAAGAACACCGTAAAGCCAAAAGATAATTCATCTACTTCAAGGATAAACAACTTCTGCAAGATCTGAACCTCTTTTGCTAAATGACCATAACGGTTAGTTCCCATAACCTTTCTTTGGCCACAATTCATTTCTACTCAAAAAAGGTAACAAGACGAAAGGGCTGCCAAAAAATCAAAGACAAACAAGAGGAAAGCTTACCAGAACAAACCAACAGCTGACTGATCAGCCAATTGCCAGAGGTGGCAAAAGTTCCGACAGCCCAAGGGGTTACTAACAAAGGGGTTAAGGTGGCTGATGGAAGAGCTGATGAAGGTATGAATTGCAGTCAGTGAAGGACGAGTTTTAGTCGGAAAAGTGGCTGGAAAAAAGAAGGTTGGGTTGAAGAGAAGTGATTAAGTGGTGGTTTAAAGAAGAAGAAAAAAAATCCCAGAATAGAGTTCTGGCGATCTGAACAGTATTCCGGCTGATGAACAGAATGGTGGTGGTGGTTAGGTGGGTTACCGGTGGTTGGGTGGGTTGCCGGTGGTTGGGTGGGTGGGTGGTTTGTAAGCTTGAAAGATTTAGGGTATAAAAAGAGTAAACAGTAAGGTGTTAGGCTGTTTAATGTCGGCTGGTGATGTATTTCAGCAGACGAGGGCTGCAGAGAAGATTGGAAATTGTCAAGGTGGTGGCTGAGTGGATGAAAGTCGGGTGGGTAAAGGTTGGGTGGTTGGATGTGGGGTGTTCTAAAGAGAGATAGTTTAGGGTTGAGATTGGTTAATGCCGACTGGTAGGGTTTTCTGGCCGAAAGAGGTTGTAAAAGTTGGTCAGAAATGTCAGAGGTGGAGGTTGTTTGGTTGAAACCTGGGTAGTCAAAATTGATAATCAACGAGAAAATTGTATTATTTTATTAATTTATCTGTCATTGCATAGGTGTTGCTCATATATGAGGTTTGCTGGTATTCAAAACTTTTTCACATTGACTTTCGTTCTAGATGAGAGGCTAATGTACAGAATCCTAATATACATGCAATGATTAAACAGAAGCACATTGTCTATCCATTAACTTTACATCTTGTGGTGCTTGCAGTTGACATATGTCCTGCCATCTATCATAAATTTCGTAATTGTTTACTTAGTATCTCAAGTATTGCAGATACTCATTCGGGATCAATCTCTCTATATTTCAATCCTCTTACTGAGTTATTTCTTTTCACTTGGATTCATTCCAGTTGGACCCAGTAGCATTCCATGCCAATTGATGATTGGATTCTTTGCATCTGCAAAGTCACTTGAAATAAATGTGGACAAGTCAGAGTTAGAAGGTAAATTTATGTGTTCCCTGATTTATCTCATTCCACCGTCAATAAGTATTTTCTTTGCCATTGAACTGCTCTTCCCACAATACTTCTTAATCCTTTGTACACTTTTGTTATTCCTATAAAATGAATCCTGCACATTTTGAGAATACTATGATTCGAGATCACATACTCTTTGCTGCACACACTATAAGAAGTCTTCCTTAAAAAGGTGATTTAAGTATTCCTGATTTCAAAATGTGATACACATATAACCATGTTTTGCAAAAACGTTAATAGTTGGATCTGTGATAACTGTATCTCCGCAAGCTCTATTGCTGAAAAACTGCTTATAGTAAAATGGCCCCCTCTTCCAATTTTCAGCTTTTTAAAAACTCCTGCCCTAGCTTTCATCAGTTTGTTTTTCTACATTTTATACCTATTCTATGTTTGACACAATATCTTATAATTATTTTTGCTACATATTAATGTTTCTAACATTTTCTAATAGTGTTCAATGAATGTATGTTGCTGGTCTAATTATAATGATATTAAAACACTTGTTGGTCTAGATGCTGTATGGCACAGTAGAGAAGATGTGAAGAAAATCTTGGGTTATGCTGAATACAAAAAGGCCCAAAGAACTGCTGCAGCGAAGGTAGAGAAAATGTGCAAAGGAGTTGAAAAGGGTCAAAGTTTGTCTGCTGACTTCAATGTGGAAAGTGGAGAACTAGCTCCCATGTTCTTCCCTGGGCCATTTGCAATTGCTCATCACCTTATCTCTTCTTGGGCATATCAGGAAGGAGTTGGTAGTTCATTGTCGAATATGTAGCACATCAATTCATTTCTTTTGAAAGTAGCCTAGAAATCTTCTTCCTGCATTCATTATACTGTCAAAGAAGTGTGGTATAAAGGGGAGCTTCTAAGGATGGTAGAGAGTGTTTGGATCAGTTACCAGATCAATTCATTCTAATAATGTGGTTTCTGCATAATATGAGAAAATCTCTCCCCTTTGCCTCCGTCATTTTTTTTCCTTTCCTTTTGTTTTGAATATATATTTTTTCATCATACTATACTTTATTTTGTTGGGTCATGTACTCCATTATACTTTGTTGGTCTTGTAATTATACATTATGGATTATGGATCATAATAAATACAGTGCTTATTAGCCCTGCTTTAATGTGCTTGTGAATTAAATGTTTTGTAATACATATTTACTACCTAATATGATAGGTCTGGATGGAACATGAGTAGCTCAGAAATGAAAGAAACGTATACACATTAGAATTATGGATATGAATATATATGTTTATGTAGATATACGATACCAAAGCATACTATACACAATACTAGCAATAAGGCTAAGCTTTCTTGTTATCAGCTCTATAAGATCTAGCCCATTTTATAGCAGACCTAGCCAAAGCATCCATGGGATCTCTACAATTCTTGAGAAGAGGATCATCATGAGGTAGAAGACCCTGCATTTCATCAGAAGCTAGTATTATAGTGTTCACAGCCCTCACCAAAAGAATCTGAATTGCAATTTTCAAGAGATTTTGTGCCCCTTTGACATCTCTTCTGTTCAGTGCTTCATTTGCAGGAATCAAAATATGCTCCATTGTTTCTTTGTCTGGTAAGACAACCTCAAAGCCCTGTATATTGATATCCCATATGAAACAGCATATTATTACAAGTACATAACAATCCTGAACAGAAAAGGACAACATTGAACTCTGGAATTCCCATACCTGATTCTGCAGCTCATTCCGGTAAAAACCTGATATTAGAGTTGTATCAGTGGCAAGCACACCAATCCTCACATTGCTACCTACTTCAAGTGGTTTCAGATTTTCTTCTTTGAGCTCCCTTGAGACACATTCAGCAACATTAAGGAAAGGTAAAGAACAGCCCTGAGAAATCTCACTGTACCATGTGTGCGATAGTTGGCATGGCATAACTATGCAATGAGCTCCAGATTGCTCAAGAAAGACCCTTTTACGTCGCAAGTTCTCGATGATAAGGCCATTGTTTTGTTTGATTGTGGAAAATTTAGTTTTCCATGAATGACATGAACTAAGAAAAGGAAGATCCACATATAACGCAGGGTCATCACAGACAACAAAAGTTGGGCATCCTCCTAATTCCTTAGAACTCCACCAAACAAGCTTTTCCAGGAAATTTAGAGTAGAAAATGCAGATATCCCTCCAATTATACCAATAGTATTTGGTTGGCCGAGTAGATGATAGGGGATTTTCTTCTTGGTTGGAGCCATGGACGACCTAGAAACCTTATCGGGTTCAGGTGAGCTTCCATTTTTATCAGTTTGTACAAGGAGTGAAGCTTCTTGTAAAGTCACAAAAGGATTGACTTTTGCTCCATACTTGGTTCTGTGCTTGTTAACACCATCAAGAATATTAGGTGGGCAACTTAGTGTGTGAAAATACATTGTTACTAATTAAAAGTAACAACTAATACTGTATATGTGAACCTTCTCTCTTGTCATATGATCAAGAGACATGCCATAGATTTTTATACCCAAGTGTCCAAAATTATCAATATTTGATTGTTCAGTTACTGTATCAGAGCTTCAGAAACAAGACTAAGAAGTTCTTCAGTTCTGTTTCTTCAGAAGATAAAAGTGAAAACGAAATTCCTGAATCAGAATAGAACTATATTTTAGAAGGGAGAGTGCATAATGGAGGAAAAGATATAACCTTAAGGAATCTACATCGTTGTCACTTATTTTTCCAGCTTTTTGGTTGGGCTTCATTTTCAGCCGTTAAATAAATTATTATATAATTGAAATGAGAAAATATTTAAAACGTCCACATATATTATGATGACTAGCATTACCTTGACCTGTATCATTTTTAATACAAAACTGACAAATATGAGAGTTGTAGTTTGGCTGGTTATAGAATTTAACTGCTGCTAATTAGACTAACAACCAAAAAATAGCTGCTAACTTAACCATTTGCAATGGATAATTAGTAGTATCTTAAATTTATGATAAATTTTAAATGATGTATTATAATGTTATTGATAAATATGATCATATCTAATGATAAAATTATTATTATGATATATAGTGTATATTTTACATTAAACAAATATTTTGTTAAATAAAGTGTATTAAAATAGGTATAAATGACGTCTTTTGTGTTTTCTCGCATCGTTTTTTAGTCTCAAAATGACATCTTTTTAATATTATAAAAAAAGTTGTCAAATTATTTATTTATAATAAATTAAAATATATAAATTATCACTATATATTTTTTCATATTTATCACTTTGGTTCTCATTTTTTTTTTATGATTTGATTTATTTATTTTAGTTTTCAGATATTAGTCCTCATATTTTTTTTATATAATTTGATCTTTTAATTTTTTAATTTCATATATATAATCCAAAATTTAACATCAATTTAAAAATAAACTTTAAAAATATAAAAAACAAAAAAATGTAAAAAGTAAAAAATAAATGAACTAAATTGTAAGAAAAAAAGAATTGATCGTAAAAATTAATAAGTAATGGGATCAAGTCATAATAAAAATAATAATAAAAGAATCAAAGCATAGAATAAAGAAAAAAGTGAGGATAATTTGTGTTGTTTACCATTTATAATAACAACAAAAGTTAAAATATTTACGGACATAAAAGAATTTGCAGTAAATTTTAACTAAAATATATTTTTGGTAATTTGTGCTACAGCCCTAATTGTCATGCTTAATTTGTAGAAAGTTTTTAGTGACGTGATCAATTTGGTAAACTTTATACACGAACTAAATATTAAATATTAAGTTTCTTATAAAATAAAATAATACATAATAAGTTTAAAAAAATATCAAATAACTGTGTTAAAATAGATTTAATATACGCGTGTGAACTTAAGTAAAAAGCATATTCATATTATGAGGTAAGTTTGAACGATTTGATATAAAGTTAGCAAAAAGATTCAATGTAGTGAAATCCCTAATTTTTTATCCAGATTTAATTACTTATTTAAATTAAGAAAAAAAAATTAACTTTTATATAATTGTTTTTATCGTATTTTTCAACCATCTTATATTTTAATAAAGTTAAGAGAAATTTATTTTTACGGATCACAAGTTCGTGGAAGCCATGGTATAGATGTTGCTTAAATAAGTTAATAATGATCTAACTTCAATTTTTTATAAAAAAAAAATATTTCTTTAATTATTTTTGTAACAAATAATGAGAGATGATTGGTATACGAAAGAATTGAATGCGTAATGAGTAGAATAACGAATAAAGTAGATATAGTAATTAAGGTGATATGGGATTTTTTATAATAAAATTAAAAAAAAATGTATAAAATAATAAATGTTTTAATAAAGATAATTTTTTTTTTCAATTTATTAAAATTAGATAATGTACCGTTAATTAAATAGGAAAACTGCAATTTTCTAAATAAGAAAATTAATGGTATATTAATTAGATAATATATAATTTTTTGTGTAATAAAAATAACAATAATGTGCCAAATCCTCACAAAAAAAAAGTATTTGACCGAGAGAGTATAATAAGTTAAACAAAGAACCCAATTTTGGATACAAACTCCATTTTCATTACATTGATTCTATGACAACAAAATAAAGATGACGAAAGAAGTTAATTATTTGAAAATATTAGCTTTGTGTTATTTTAGAAGATCATTAATCTCTTCCATCAAAGAGTGTAAAAAATAAAATTGAAAGCAATAAAAGAAAGAGCCCCAAATTTCTGCTCTATCGCTTGAAATTTGTTTTCTTTATGATCTCAAATTTATGTAAGAGAAGAGAAGAGAAGAGAAATGAAAAAATAAAAAAAAAGAGATGATTTCAACTTGTAGTTTCTCTTTTTACTCTATTCCAATAGAACACAAAGAAATGAAGATAACAATGGAGGTTTTTGTGTGGAAGTTGAACAAACTTTTTAGGGATGAGTGGTAAGGTAAGAAAAGAGACTAAATTAGTCCATTTCTCTCGTCTTACACATCTTTTTAAAGCAAAAATGTCAATTCATGATGTGGAGTAACTTAAAGAATTAGAGGAATTTTTAAGTGTTTTGTTGATAATATCTAAAGAGTTTGATGTTTTATTGGTATCTTATTAAATAAAAAAAAGCATGTATTTAAATTTATATTATTAAATTAATATAATAGTAATTTTTTATTTAATAAAATATATAATAATGATTTAATTTAGAAAAAGATAATTTATAGAAGAATAATTTTATTTTTATAAAAATATTTATTATTTATATATTCTCTATTTTATTATTTTAATAAAAAAACATCTTATAACATCTTATAGTTAGTATTTATCTTTATCCCTAATCATCAATATCACTGGTTCATACTTTTTTTAATTTTATTGATCTTTTTATTTTATTTACTACCTTTTATTCTTTTAATTTAAATTAAGAGTAATTTTGATAAAAAAAAAACATCAAAAAAATAAAAAAATAAAAAGTTGAAGACTGTCTCGATTATTGAGATCTTTAAATAAATTTGTAAATTTTTAATTTTAATTTTGATAAAAATTATATTTTTAAATTATTTTATTTTTAAATAATAAAGAGTGGTTAATAGGTAAAAAATTACTAAAATATATATCATTATTTTATTGATGAAATGAAAAAAAAATTATATCGTAATTTTATAAATTAAATCACTAAAATTATAAATATATTAATTTAATAATATAAATTTAAATATATATTTTTTATTTAATAAAAATATCATTAAATTATTAAATTTTGATTTAAGATTTAATAAATAATATTGGCTTATCCGGCGAAAAAAAAATAACGAGTATGGTACAACATTGTAAGTCGTGTACACTGTTTTTTTTTTTTTTTTATGGAAAAAGATTGACATAAAGATAATGGTGAGTTCAACGTTATCAAAAATCTAATTAACCATGGAAATTTTCAAAACCATCGTCACAAACTTCACAGCTGTCAGCTCCAAACTCGTCCGTTATATTCTTTTTAAAAATAAATAAATATATAAATGAAAAAAACTCGTCCTTTATATTCTATTATTGCAATTATACGTTGCTTGACTAAATCAAACAAATTAAGTTTGTCTCCAGGTTCTAAATAATTTTCAAATTACATGATTATATTAAGTTTGAACACAGATTAGCTGGTCAGATAATGGTGTAATTATCTCATCAAGCTTCCAATATTTTCTTCTTTCTTCTCGAATGACTATTTGCTTCGGAAGCAATAATATCGAGAATATTTTCAAATTTTAAAATAATATCATAAATATTTTAAAAAAATTATAATTATTTTTAAAGTTAATAAAAATATATAATAAATTTTTACACATAAAAAATTATAAAAATAATCAATAATAAATAAATAATATAAATATAAATATAAGAAATGTTACTATGTTTCTCATAATAAATGATAATTAATAAGATTAAATCTTAATAAAAAAGATAGATTGAAAGATTCATTATTTTTAAAAATAAAGAAAATATTTAAAAAATATATACAATTTATTATAAAATAAGTAATAAAAAAATAATTATTAATATTACAGATATAAAAAGAAGTTCTAACATATCATTGACAAAAACATTATTATAAATAAATTATTAAAAAAATTTAAAATGATAAAAGAAAAAATAGATACATTAATTTTAAAAGAATCCAAATATTAATAAAAACACATTTTAGAGAAGAAATTGATATACCAATAAAATTAGTAATCTTAGATAATAGAATAAGAAATAAGAAAAATGCTTTATTAAGAATGATCAATGAAAATATAGCATATCAAAAATTAAAATTCACAACATATCTTAAGTTTGTCATTAATATTAATGATAAAAACTTAAACTAAGTATTAAATTTAGCCAATGAATTTTGAAAGATAAAATGAAAGAAGAAAATCATTTATCTTTAGTATACTATATAGTAGACAAAATGAATTCATAAAAATAGTTAAAACTTTTTAAAAAATTAAAAAATAATAAAATCAAAAATATTATCATACTTTAAAATACCTAGAGAATTTACAGAACTTATATGTAAAAAACCTAATATTAAGAAGAAAAAGTAATGTACTATGAATTGAATTTATAAATAATTAGACAAAACATGGAAATATTAATAGGAATAAGAAGAAATTAAAAAAGTTAAAAATCTTATCCATGAAGTTATAGATCCATAACAAAAAAAATGATAAATTATAAAGCAAAAATCTTTTAAAAATATGATAGAATGATGCCACGTAATAAAAAAAAATCTATAATTCTAGTTAATAGAATATAAAAAATAATTAAAAGAGCAATTCATGGATTCTAAAATTAAGGATATAGGAATATTAATAAATCGCTTAATATTAACATATTAAGAATTAATAAAACATTACGAAGAAAAAATATGTTTTAATAAAGAAGAAGATAATATCACAAGAATCACTTAAATATATTTTAAATTAAAAAAATTCAAAATTATCGTGGAAAGAAACATATTAATACTATATTGAGAAAGGAACTTTTGATCCTCATAAAAATGAAAGAAATATAGAAAGATAAAATGAACTTAATCTTAAAGGCAATAACTAAAAATGAAAATGATTATACTTGAATATTAAAATATTCATATCACTAGAATTTAAACTTGCGTTAAAATAATAATAAAACTAACTATTTAGACTTAGATTGTATTAGAGATAAAAAAAAAATATTAGATGAATGAGCTAGTATAATGAGTATACTAATATAAACATTTGAAATTATTAGTATAAATATATCAATATAAAGAGTATTATTAAAACATAAAATAACTAAAAACATTAAATTAGGGTTTAACAATCTACCAAATAATATACATTTTATGATGAAAGGAGATTCTACAATTGGAATGCGGTAATTAAATAAAATAGTAAATAAAATATACGAAGAATGTATAATAGTAAATAAAAGAAATCATATTATTGAAATAAGTAAACTAGAAAAAAAGAAGTTACTTGACATTTAACAAATATGAAAATATGTGATATATATTACATATATTTTTTTATACGTGAATATGAAATGTATTATCATAAGATATTTAAAATATAATAATAATAATAACTTTAGGAAATATTTTATCAAAAGTTACCATAAACTCTATATAAAACTCTTAGAAAAAAATTAAAAAATATATAAATATTGTAATAAAACTATACACAAAATAATGTACCACAAACTATGATGTCTTGCAAAGCATGATCCAACAAATTAAACATAGCACGATATGTTAAAATTTACGAGTCAAGAATAAAGATACAATACGTTAGTTAACAAACTATGGGTTAGCATAACATGCTAATTATCCAATTGGACAATGGGCCAGCATAACATGCTAATTATCAAATTGGACGATGGGCCATTGCAACACAATATCTAAAATAGTTATCTTTTTAATTATACACTCAACTCAAGTCGTTATGATAACCAATCTAATTTCAAATTTTTATTTTCTTAGTTTTTAGTTTTGAAATCGAATTTATGTTTTTAAAATTTAAAAAAATAAAATTGTTTGAAAAATCATTTTTAGCTTCAATTTTTAAAAAATAAAAATTAAAAATTTAATATGCTTGTTTGAACAATTCTTAGTTTCAATTTTTCATTTTTTAAGTTCTAAGATTCAATTTCAAACTTGTTCTTTGATAAATTTTCATCAAATTAATAAGTAAATTTAGTGTTGAGAAATAAAAACATAGAAATTCAATTACAAAACTGATTTTTTTTAATTCTAAAATTTAGCTAAATTTTAAAACTAAATTTCAAAATTTAGAAAATAAAACTAAAAATGAATCATCAAAACCAAAATTACATAATTTCATAATTTGTAAAATTTCAATTAGGAATTTGAATAGCTATCAAACCAGCCCTAATGAATTTATACTCGGTTTCTTTTTTTAAATAGAAATTTCCAATACATTCATGTATATGGTATACACTCTTTTAGATACAGAAAAATGACGAACAAATAAAATATTACAGGAACAGCTTGATGAGAAATATTAGAGAGAGAGAGAGAGAGAGAGAGAGAGAGAGAGAGCCAACAAACTTGCTCACTAGTCTATCTGGTAACACTCTTCTACTTTCTTAACTTTAGTTCTGAATAACAAAATATAGAGTTTCTCCATGGAAAAGTAAAGGAAACAACCTTTTGAATGTGTAACAAATGACCCAAAATTTGAGCCCACAATACAGTGCCAGGCCGGCCCATATACTTTGTCAAACTCCTACACCACACCAAATATACAGCCCATTATTACGGTTAGCTTGCAAAGTTGCAATTTGCGATGAACTCAAGAAATAAAGAAAGAAAGAACAAAGTTACCAAAGGTAAATCATTATTGAATGCACCAAACAAAAACAAAAAAATTAATTGAATGTACTTAAGCCTCGCATTTATACCAATCAAGAACTCACATTTAATCATATCAAGTAAACTAATTACATTTAAATGATATGATTTAATTATCTTAAAAGAAACAATTTAATCCATTTATTATTTTCGTAATAATTTAGTTTTCGTTAACATTTTTAAATTTTATTGATATATCATTTTTATAAATTATCTAGATATCAATGATTACAAAATTAATAAAAAATAAATAAGAAAACTAAAATTTGATAATTTATATACTTAAAACAGCGAAGAGACTAAATACTCTAACATGCGTAACTAAAAGATTATAGATGCATTTCCCTTTTTTTTAAAATATATATATATATATATATATATATATATATATATATATATATATGTATATGTATATGATATAAAAGATTATGATCTCTCAGGAGAAAATTCAATTTACAAACCCTTAATTTGTTTTTTTATTTATATTTATATAAGTTGCTAAGTGAAAATTTTAGTATTCAGAACCTTATTTTTTTATACTAACATAATCACATGGGTTGTTGACATCCAAATTTGCAATTCAATGTTAAAAAAATAATAAAAAGAAGCATTGATGCTGGGTTTCAAGATCCAAAGTTTGTGTCAATTTGAGAAATCTTCTGAAAATGAGAAAATTATTGGGCAGTGGTGGCCCCCATAACCCATAGGAATAAAAATAGTGAAAGAGAGAGATCAAAGAAACAAAGTAAGGAGTCCAATAAATAAATAAACTCATATCCTGCTTAGCACCAGCTTCAATGATCAAAAATCAATCATCCAATAAGAGAAAATACAAAAAAATAAAAAAATAGACCTATACTTTTTTGGTGTATTAATATATAGGTGCATGTGGAGTTAAAGATCTGAATTTTGGATCTTTAAATTGAATATCTAGGTGGGTTCTAATCCAACGGTGGACTAACAAAGAATATTGAGATATATGGGAAATGAATGAAATTACCTTTTTGATGTTAAAAGCAACGTGTTTTGGACTATACTTCTCCAAACTATCATAAGTAGTTCTAGCACATCTGAAAGCATTGACTTGCATGAAAGTAGGCATATCAGAAACCAAGATCTTTACTTGAAGAAATGAAGTGACTGATGCCAAATTTGTCTCTAAATGTGACACTGATTTCCTTGTAACCTCAATTTCTCTTCCTTCAAAACTACTCCTTCCACCTGCTTCTTCAATAAGTGTTTTTGGTTCTTTCTTTAATACTAAGCTTTGTGATATGTTTTTTTTATCCACCACTAAATTAGCTGCCTTATTAGACTCCTTGTGCTTTCCGGTGCTGGGCTTGTAAAAGGAGAAGAATCTGCTCTTCTTTTGCTTCTCATTAGAAGTTGTTGCCATTTTTCTGATAAACTTTAAAAACTGATGATATCATTTATTGAAGAGGGAGGTGTGTGTGTGTGTATATATATATATATGAAATGTGTTAAGGGTGTCTGTTTAATTGGAATCTAAAGCACAAGGGATGGGTTAATAAACTAAATGAATGGGTTAGATTAGAAAGTAAACATATAATTTAAATCAAGAAGAAAAGCATTTGTTAATGTTAGTTTTAATGCTAAGTTAAAACATTATTGAGGATTATTTTTGATATATTTTGTAGTTACA
This sequence comes from Hippophae rhamnoides, assembly GCA_033030585.1. NCBI lineage: Eukaryota > Viridiplantae > Streptophyta > Magnoliopsida > Rosales > Elaeagnaceae > Hippophae > Hippophae rhamnoides. The sequence continues at coordinate 11,875,331 of CM065430.1, forward strand.
CATAAGAAGTAGGGTTGCAACAGAGGATTTAAAACAATGTATTTGACAAAATAGAAGATATTTTTTAAAAGATATATACAATTCTCATGTATATATATTATTGATCTAAAATAAAAATACATCAAATCAAAAATTAAAAATATCTTAAATTATCATAAAAAATTAAATAACAAATATTTAATTCAATGAGTAAAATTATTTCAAGCATTAATCTTTAACTTTTTATGTTCTCTATTTAAACTTAACTAATTTTTATTTATTTGCTTTTGAATTTTTCTTTCAAGTTTTTATTTTGTTGCAAATTTTAAATTTTTTTTTGTTTTACAAATATTTTTGATTATTTATGTATATATTTTATTTGTATGGAAGAATAAGTAATTGTTTCAAACAAAATTCAAATAGCGATAGTTGATATTAATTAACATGGAATAAAATCACACACTTTATTAATTTAGTAAATAAAATACGATAGTATATGATAATATGAATAAATCTATTAAATATTATTTTATTTACTCAACTTAAAACGAACAAAAATATGTTATGACCTGTGCGAACAATATTTGTTTGGTTAAATGCTAACGTGACTTTACTAAAAATATATTTTAGTATAGTGATTTTTTAGTAAATAGAATAAAGATACTAACTTCACAAAAAAATTAAATAAGTTTAAAAATTCATATTTAAACTATATTAGTCACACATGTTATATTTTTTTAGAAAAAAATTGAATTAAAAAAAATCAAAAACATAAAACTTATCACATCTCAAAAATAACATTTGAATTGTACATAACTAAAATTATTATTATTTATAAAAAATTGATTATTTTATTTTAAAAGTTAATTATAAACCAGTAAGACGGGATAATTATTACAATATTAAAATTAAACATATATTAATATTTTTTTATAAATATAAGTATATAAAAAATACACTTTCAATAATAAAACACACAATATTTAAAATAATTATATTGAATTATATTTATTTTTATTTTATATTTTATATTTTACTTAAAAATATGTATTAAATAATTAAAAATAATAAATATGATTAAATCGTAGAAAAATTATTATCAAATTAGTAAGAAAGTAAAAGTATTTCTAACTTTATTGAATATCAAAATCAAAATCTCTAGAAGCAACACTCTAGTTATGAAAAAAAAACACATTTTAATTAATAACTAATCCGATTAATAAATTTTTCATTGTTTTGTCAAAAGATTATTAGATGCAATTAGATTTCTTTTATGTCTCAACTATTGTGAAGTCTTCCCAGTTGATGGTTTATTTCGATAATATTAACCTTAAAATTTATAAGCATAAAAATAACATATTTTATATTTAATTAATAAATTTTAATTATAAAAAAATTTAACACATCATTTTATTTTAAACACCGTTCAATTTGATGTTATTTAAATTAAATTATGATTATTTAAATATGTTAAATATTTAATGACATCTAATTAAACACATTTAATATTATTGAATTATTATTTTTATTGTTATGATTTTTAAGAATACTATTTTTTATTTTAATATAAACTTAAATATATAAATATATGTACTCGAAATAATATATCAATTATATATAAATTGTAATATATATATATATTACATAATATATTAAATAGTTTACTTAATATATATAAACCAGATATAATATATTAAATAGTTTACCTAATATGTATAAACTAGATATATACTTGTTAGTAAACGTTAATATCATGATATTTTAAAATTTATTCAATTATATACTTAATATTTTAGGAGTTTAAATAAAATTTTGTGTGTTATGTCTATTGAGCTTATCACGTGGTGTTTTGAATATTAAGCAAAAAATTTATTTATTATTAAAAAACATAATTTATCACCTTCTTCTTCTTCTTCTTGAATCGATACAATGTATTTTAAAATAGACACTCAGTGACTAATTATTTTAAAACACTCAAACTCACATGAAATATGTTTGTTTAGATCCTATAATATTTGGTTTTAATAATGCTGCGTATCATCACATACTTGAGATAGTTTTTCATAAATATGTTTTTTTTTTTCAATTATAAGATACCTCTATCTATTGGATTTTATCATATTTAAATTTTTTAACGTTGATTAATATAAAAAATGATACAAAAATCCTACAAAAATAAAATGCAATGAAAAACAATGACTAGCTAAGATAATCACTAACACACAATTAACAAGAAATCAACCATGTTAACAAAAAAATTAAGTTAAACTTAAAGACGATAATAACAATCACGTGCAAAATCGAACATATGCTACTTAAAAATCAATTTATTTTAGCAAATTTAAACCTTCAAGAAATTCATACAAATTAATCTTCACCAAAATCTCAGCACCATATATCCTCTTAGTGTCCACAGAAAAATGCTTGAAACAATTCTAACTCAAAGAAATAGTTACATATTGATTTCATTTCACCATTCAATTTGATAATTTAATCATAAAATAAATTATAATTTTTCTTTTTATTTATTTATATCTTCCTCTTCGTCTCTCTCCTCTCTGCGTTCAAATACTTTAAAAGTTAAAGTATATAATAAATTGATTAAATTTTTAAAATATAAAATTTAGTCGCGTAAAACTTTGCATATGATTATTAAAATTTTAAATTATATTATTTATGTTCAAATTTTTAAAAATTTACCTTTAGATCATTATTTGATTAATAAAAATACATATTTATAATTTAAAATTTTGAGATATATGTATGAAATTTTAAAAATTTAAAAACTAAAATATAATATTATAAGTTGTGTAAAAGTTTAAAAATTTAATGAATAAATTTAATCCAAATTTAAAACGTAAATTAGAAAGGATGACATAGAACACTATTCCGTGTAGGAATGGGCACGAGAGACGGGGGCGGTTTTGATATAAGCGTCGCCGAAGCAGAATTTTAAAACCTATAGAAAGCAGCGGCAGATTACGGTTTGGGGCGATTTTTACCATGAGTGACGGTTGAGACGGTTATGAAAAAACCCGAAAAAAACCGAAATATATATATAATTTAATTTATTAAATATATATAATTAATTTTTTATTTATAATTTAATATATTATTTAATTAATTAAATCTAATTAATTTCGAATGCAGTAGTACGGTTTTAATATAGCAATGCAGAACGTAGATTGTTCATATTCGGTTTTCCCGAAAGTCCCGTCCAAATTTCTGGGTTAAAAAGCTGACGTCGATTCGGATAACCGCGGATAACCGAATCCGCGGTTTTTTTGCCCATCCCTAATTCCGTGACATTCTGTTACTTATTTTATTCAATACAATGTGTTAGTACGATTTTTTTTAATAAAAAATTAAAAATAATATTTTATAACTTATAATTATAAAAATAAAAATTTGATGATTAATCTATTTTTTTTATTATGAAATATATTTTATAACGATAATCGTTTAAATTAAAGTAAATCTATTTAGATATATTAAACTCCTTTAAATTTTATTAAGATATTATTTTTATTATTTTGAGTTTTTGAATATTTCTTTCTTTCCTTTTTTTTTCCTAAAACCAAAAGTATTACCTTCCTCTTTTCTAATGAAAAGTTTTAATTTTTATCATTTAAACAAGTGTAGGGACTGAATTGAATATCTGGGGCATATCTGTCGCCGTTGGTTATGCTTCTGGGTGGCCAGCATAGTCGGACCTTCCACCGTCTTGTTTTGTTGGTAATTGTTACCCAACAAATGAGTCGTTTTCTACATTATATTAATATATCTCACCATCTACACCTACACCTACACCTACACGTACGTCCACACATATACATACACTTTTAAAGGCCAATATTCAATTTCAAAGGACACACTTCACAGTAATATAATAATGCGGGAAATTAACGAGGGCCATGTATATATATATATATATATATCGCATTTATTAGCAAATCTGTTATTTATTTCTCTTTCTTAAGTATGAGGTTGCTACGAGGTAAGGGTGTTAATATTCTATTAAAATTGTATATTTTTTATCGATCTAAATCCCATCAAATCTAAAAGAATTTGAAGATTTTTAATTCAAATTAGATTTAATTATACAATCAATATGAATCTAAATATATCAAATTTTTTTAGATCGAATAAGTTCAAAATGATATTAAAATTTATTTTTAAATTATTTTCATATATAAAATACGACATATAAAAATTTAAATTTTTATAATAAATATTATTATTTATATTTACAACTAAAAAAATAAAAAGTACTTTTATATAATTATTATACACATTTATATTTATTTGTAAACTAAAATAACAATAATATAATATAATTATGGTATGTATAATAATTAATTATATTATATTATAAAATAAAATATCAATTTATTTATAATTTAATAGTAATGCAGTTTCGATTGGATATAGTAGATTATAAAATCTATCAATTCAAATTTGATCCAAACTTAAATGAATTATATAATTTTCAATTTAAATAGACGTAATTATAAAATTTATCGATCTAATTCGATACGAATTTGACAAACGAATTAAATTTCTCAATTTAAACGGATTAATTGAATTATTTGCTCATCTCGAAGGATTATTCATTATTTTTTGGATATATTTCACACTAATGATATTACTTTCTCTCTCTATTTTTAATTGGGTATTTTTTTTAACATAAAAATTTATATTAATATTAAATTTTATTTACTCGAAATAACAAGTTATCATATATTCCAAAAATAATAAATAATTTTTTTTATGTTTTAACCATTTTCTTGTAAAAAAAACGTAACAATGTTGAGTTCTTATCCCTATTGTCCGCAATTTAAATGAATATTTATCATTTGAATTAAAAGAAAAGAAAAACTCATACTTAATAACTTAGCCAATCACTACTTAGTAGAGTGATAAAAAAAATCGATTTTTTGCCTTTAACATCTTTGATTCACAAAACATTTATTTCCCAAATTAAATAGTCCTATACAATGTAGGTGTGGAGCCTTAAAAGCATGTATGTTAGAGACTAGTGTGAATAGATGGATGATTTTGTATTTTAGTTTAATTCTTATCCCAATAGCATAAAATAAGTAGAGTCCTGCCATGTGGGGTTTGTAATCCCACTTTAAACGAATATACCAAAAAAAATATTATACATAAATTTTTATATCTAAGAAAAAAATATATATTTTAATACAGATTTATTAAAAGATTGAGAGCTATAGTTAATTATTTTTAATTAAAGATAAAAAATTTACATCATTTTATAACAGAGATATAGATATAATATATTATAACTTATAATAAAAATTATATAATAAAATAAAATAAATTATAATTTAATAAATATATATAAGCCAAAAGAAATATATTAAAAATATAAAAAAAAATTATAATTTAGAATTTTAAATTTAAAAGTATATTTAAAATATATATTAATAAATATAAATACAAATATTAATAAATATAAATATAAATATTTTTTAAACTGTAATTGTTTTATCGATTTTCATTAAGAGTAGAAAATAAATTGGTTTTATGATAACGATAAAAAGGAAAAGCTATGAAGAAAATATTAAAAAATTTAAATAAAATAAAATATAAAATAATAGAATATTAGATAAAATTAAAATTTAAAATTAAATAAAATACAAAAAAAAAATTAACAATATAAATGAAAAAATTTTAATAGATTTAGTTTGAGATTTTTCATCATGTTTTTTTTTATTTTTATTTTATAACATTTGATAGTGATATTTTTTTATTTTTTATTTTATAACATTTGATAGTGATATTTTTTTTATTTTATAACATTTGATAGTGATATTTTTTTATTTTTATTTTATTTGATAGTGATATTTTTTTTTATTTTTATTTTATAACATTTGATAGTGATATTCTACTGTAATTAACTACATTTAAATATATTAAATATTTTTAGATTATTAATTTAAGAAATATTTTTATATAATATATTATTATAATTTTATGTGTATAATTAATTAATATTTATTAAATATTTTAATAAAAATATTCCTATTTAATCATTTTATTTACAATTTAGTTATCATTTTTATTAAATATTATTAATATATTAAAAAATTAAACATAATATTATTATAAATAAAATATTTATTTATTATTAAAAATAAAATATTTATTTAATATTAAAAATATATGTAATCAATGTTTTTCTTTTTTTTGAATTTTAGTAGGATCTACTATTTATGTAAATCCTAAATGATGTGCCGGCCATGCCACTTTACAAGATGTATATGGTCGGCTAAAACCGCAACAACAAACCTTTCAAGTTTTAATTACAAGTTTGATGTTTATGATTGAAGCAAATTAAATTTGCTCTCAATTTCTATTGTTTGGACATTTGGATATCCTTATCCTATTCGAGTTATATGCCCTCATAACAAGGACGATCACGGTTTTTCTCCGGTATCTATTACAGGTGATATATATATATATATATATATCACTCTGTTCTAGATGCTGTTAGTGATCGGGATTATTTAATTAAAAGGAAAAGTGTCGTATTTATTTTGTATTTAGTTGCTACAAGTTATTTAGAATTTTTTTTAAAATCTGTTTATTTGTTCAAAATATATTAAATAATGATTAGATTCATTTTTCTTCTAATTTTTCATAAAATACTAACACATATAATATATACATATTTATATTTTTAATAAAAATATATCCAATGAAATAACTTTTAATTAAAAAAATTACTTAATTTTTATAAAAATATTTGTCTCAAATTAAAATTGAAATTTTATTTTCCTTTGGATATTAAGAAAATGAAAATATTATTTAAGATTTATTAAAAATTTTGTTTAATTTTGAAAGAAAAAATAATTATTTTTTAATTAAATATTTTTTTTATATATCTTATTTTTTTAATTAAATAACACATATGATACATATGTTATCATATTACATCTAAAGAAAAATCGGTGGTTTTATGTTGAAATGGTTCTGTATTTTTAGGTAAGTTACATATTGATTCTGTAATTTTTAAAATAATGATCTAATTTATTTCTTTAATTTAAAATAAAATAATTTAAAGATTAAGTATAAAACTAATTAAAAAAATATTCTTAATTTACCCTTTTTTCTAGATTTTTAATTTTTAGTTATCTAGTTTTGGTATTTTATTCTAATAAATGAAACCTATTATTTTACCTATTTGACAGACCAATATAAACTAAATACAATACTAATTTCTCCTTCAATTATCTGTTATTTCTTCTATTTCACACAATGTAATTTCTTAATCTTAATTTGTTTATTTTTTAATTTTTTTATATTTGTTCATTTTTTTCATATTCTAAATTAGTTGGGTATAAGAATCAAGAAGATTTTATTTTCTTAAGCCAAATTTACTGTCCAATTTTTTTCCAAATAAAAGAGAAGTCCATTAAGAAAAAAAAATCTCTTTAAAATAAGAGAGAGAAATAATATATAGAGTTTTTCTTTTTAATGATCTTCTATTTTATCATTCAAAAAATCTCAAATTTTTAAAATTTGATTTGATTCACTTTAAATTTCAAAATTAAATTAATTCATTCTAAAAATTATATGACTTATTTAATATTATAGAACCATTTCAACCTAAAATAAAAAAAATGGTTAAAAAAAGGGAATATTTCTTTTAAAAATAAAGAGACTTAAAAATATTTTTTTAAACAAAAGAACTAAACAATATATTTAACTCAAACTAAATGAATATTTACATTTGCATAAATTAGGAAATTCTAATGTTCAAACTTTGAACGATATAGATAGGTAAGATTTTATTGTACAAAGAAGTGAACTATTATAGTACTATTTATTTACTTTTTGTGAAAAATCAAATTATAAAATTAAAGTATGGAAAATGTTTAATGTTAAAAACTTTGATATATATTCTAATTAATGACTAACGGGCTATATAAGGAGGGAGATAAAAGAAAAAAAAAGAGGATAAATTCTTAAAATAGGGTCTATTTGATTCTTGGACGCCCAAAACCCATTTGATGAAGTGATAAAAGCAGGGAAATGAATGCCATATTCTCTTAAGAAGATTTGAGATTAACATATGTATTATTTATAATTAAGAAAAAAATAAAACAAATAGAGAATCAGTAATTATAAGATATAGTTTAAATAAGAATAAAAACATTAATAATATCTTTTTATTATTGATGGTTAAATTTTAAATAATAAACATTAAATCGATTAAATTTAAGATTATTTTAATCTTTAATATATGTAATTTAATTACTAAATATATTAATTTTGTCGATTTATAATCAGATATAAATAGACATTTTATTCGCTTACAGTTACCACCCATCGTGTAGCGTTAAATCGAAATTCATTTAGGACATGTGTTGGACGGTGGTTTTAGTTAAAAAAAAAAAAGGATGGAATCGTGTTAGACAGATAACATAGAACCAAACAAATAACTAAAAATTAAAACAAATGCATTTTCCCTTAATTATATAAGTTAGATCAATTAATTTGTTATATTTTATAACAATTTATACATTATACTATATAAAAGTAACATTACGATGACAAATTTATTTAAAAAAAATTTAAATCAATTTTATGATTATTATTTTACATATTAAATATAATTTATGAAATTTACATCACAATTCTAGTGTCGCCGATTGCAATTCTATGATTTTAATTAATTTTTCTATTCTCATTCATTGATATTCCTAATCGACCGATAATTCTAATTATGTAAACCGATTATATAATTAGTATTAAACAGAGCTATTAGTCATTGATTTTTTTCTCTTTCTAAACAACTATATTATTCACTAACTTACGACTAAAACTTAACCATATATTTTACATAATTAAAAAAGCTTCGTATAGGTTAGCTAAAGCTAGTTTGTTTGCCTATCTTACTAGATATTTACAATTTTCTTATCCAATGAAAGATTATATATTTTTTATTTATATAAAATATATTATTTAATTTACTAATTTTAATTACGTGATATTTTATTGTTTTATTTATAAAAATAGTATTAAAAAGAGATATTTAATAATTTTGAATTTATTTAAAAAAGTCATAGTGCGTGTGTATTTCGATCGTAAAGTAAGGATAAAAAATTATAATACCTTTACTAATTATGTTTGTCATTTTTTTTATTTGATAGAGTGCGATAAATGGAAAAAAAAATACCTTAATCATTATTTGTTTAAAATTTTTTATCAATAAAAATATTTTTATAATTTATTTTTTATAAGTAAAAGAATTAAATAAAACATTTTTTATAAATATAAGGAATAATAAATATATTTTTAAAGTTAAATAATTAAACAATATATTTACTCAAAAAAAAAATTATAGAACACATAATATGTTTTTACTTTTCTCGTCGGTAATTGCAAATTATATAGGGTGATTTTCAATTGTGGCCTATAATATATAAACAAATGAGATAAGTTAAGTGGGCTCAAATTGTTAGCCTAAAGTCAAATGTAGGCTTGCAATGTTTTAGTATTGGCTCACTTGACTGCCTTAATTAGTTTGCAAGTCCATTTGTAAGAAAATATTTTTCAAGAGTTGTTATTTTTTTGCTTGAATTTAAAACTGATTACATCAAAAGCGATTCCATTTTGAAAAAGTAATACAAAAGTCTAAATGTACTTTATAAACAGTAAAACACTTACGAAAAGCTTCTTTCTTTCTTTCTTTTTTTTTTTCATTTATTCAAAAATGCTTTTCACAATATCATAAAAATATCCTTTAAATATATATATATAGGCAAAAAGACACCTGATTCATTATATATATATAGATATAGAATGGATAATAATTTGTTAGGATAGGGATGTAAATCCACTGACGCCATAAATAGAAGTGGAGTTAAATGCGGTATATAACAGTTCACCAAGTTTGGCTAAACTCCATTAGCTAAAGTCCAGCAAAATTAAGGAAATCAATTAAGTCATTGATATTATAAAGGAAAGAGAGGAATAAATATTGGATGGAAAGAAATTTTATTACTTCACCATCATATCATGATAATGGAGAATCAGTAAGAAAATTCTTTCATTGAAAAAAGCCACTTTTATCAGAGAGATTTCTGGTATCCTATTAGTCTATTGGAGATATTTCTTTAAATATTTTTATTTATAATAATTTATTATAATATCATAATTGATATAACAATTATATATTAATTAAAATAGTTATATTTATTGATTGTTTTATCAGTTATGAAATTACAATAAATTATTATAAATACAATTTTTGTATTATTTTGATACCATGAAACCGAAATAGAGACCTCAAAACTTAATATGAAATTTGCATTTCATTAAATTTTCTTTATTGTAGATTCTTTTCTTAGATGCCACTCATCAAAACCATGTACAAGGTTTTATCGATTACTTTGGAGTAGGTGGCATGTAAGCTCAGACTAACCATGTATTAATAATAATTTTGATTTCATAGGTATATATGTATATAACATATTTTATAAAAAATATTTGCATTAAATAAAAATGACATTGTTTTAAGCATCACATCATCAATATTTTAAAAGTAATTAATAATTTATTACTATCAATTTGAATGAATGCAAAGTGTTTGTCTTTAAGCGTAGCTGATCAGATTTCTCAATGATAATTAGAAGGCTCTGACGAAAGAAATGAGGTTTCAAGCCAGTGATCTTTTTATGTATGATCATTCTATTAATACCCAATTTCGTTTTTGCTAAACATTATTGCTATTAATGTTTAATTAGCCTGTATTGTTATGGCATATACTCATATATATATAAATTATTTAATTATCTAATATGATTTTATTTTTATTTTTTTTAATAAAAAAATATATATTTATTTTTGTATAACGTTAAGAAACATATGATTATTTATATTATAAGAAAAATAAACTTATATTTTTATATTTTTTTAAGGTATATTAAAAATAAAATTACCTTAACGAATAGATTATACAATACGATGAAACCTATAACATATTTCATATAAGTATTTTTTAAATTAAAATATAATTACATATAAACATTGATTTTAGGTTCGAGATAAGAGCCTATAAAAAGCCACATAAAAGTTACGATCAACTCTCAAATATTTTGTAATTTTTTTATAATATTATATTTATAAATTTATTTCTATATTTTATAACTAGTTTATCATATGATTTTTTTTCTTTGTTGATATCAAGTAACTAAAAAAAATCTATTTATCATAATAAATTAGACATAATGTTATATAATATTATTAATAAGTATAATTATATTCAAATGTATTCAATGAAATTTTTTTACATTAATTATATTGTGTTATATTTATAATATATAGAAGAATTCTATCTTATTATATAATCCTCCTCTTCTTTTTTTTTTTCTCTCTAATCTCGTTTAATTTTTTTGTCAATCACGGTAAATATTTGATATCTCCTTAGGAGTTCCGTTGGTTCATTTGTTGTTGTAAAGAGTCTTATACAATCCTCGCTACATCCTCAAGTGGGGAGATTGTGATTTGAATTTTGAACCTCTGACCGATGGATGTGGGCAATAATATTTCATTGTACTAACAAATCATATATTTACACAAACACTGTTGGGATTAGAAGTGTATAAAAATTATTTGAATTAAACCAATTTACTCTCATTTTTTTAATAAATTATTAGGTTGGTTTAGTTTTAAATTTTAAAAAATCTATTAATTTAGTTTTTAAATATCAAAAACCAATCAAAACATAATCAACCAATATATATAATATTAATTTTATTACATTTATTTTTTTCTCTTGTTATTTGTTTTAATTTTTTTCATATTTTCTTAGATTTAAAAATTTAAAGTCCTAACATATAATATATATATACACAAATTTAAAACATAATGTTTGTAGACTCAAATTTATTTTCAAAGAACACAAATTTATAGCTACAATCTAGAGAAAAAAATAAAATTTTCAAAAACTAATACACCAACCCAAACCAATCTAATTTTGTTGTTTCAGTTTGGATTGATTTTATAACTTTAATTGGTTTAGTTCAATTTTTACTTTTTAAGAATTAATTAGATTGAGTTGGTTCGATTTTTAAATCAAAATCGAATCAATCCAACTTTGCACATCTTACTACTCAATTTTTGATTACATATATTTTAAGTATAATATTTATAAAATTATAAATAAATTACGTACATAAAATAAGTTTTTGTCCTTTTTCAAGGTTTTATCACTTAAAAATACACATAATTTAACTATATTTATTTTCAAATAAAATATTATAATATTTTTTCAATAAAAATTAAATAATAACTAAAAAAACATTATTATTTTTTGCTTTTATAATTTGCACCTCCTGAACTAAAATTAAACTTTTAAATTCTGACACTAAATACAAATATCATTGCATTACAACAGAGACAACACTTTTTCTATGCACTTCAGGACTAGACTTTACTCCCTTATAAATGCACACCATTACCGTTTCATTTTGCTTACTCGATCACTTTGTTCCCTTTTCACTATTGTGTCAAAACAGACAGAAGTAGGGGTTCCTTGCAGCCCAAAACAAGTCCATGATCTTGTCGTTCACTCTCTTTGTTTTGGACTGAAGGGAGCTCCTAGTTCTTCTGTTTTTGTTCTCAGCTTCAGTAAGCTGACTTGTGGGTTTCTAAGCATCCTATAATTGTTGGTAAGCTCCAAATTTTGACTCCATATTACTATCTATACTCATGCCTCATATTTCATAATACTAATACTTGTGTTTCCTTCACAAACTATATATAATGAAGTTTTTCCGTCCAAAAAACTCTTTTTTCTTTTTGTGTGTGCTTACTTGTAGAGATCCTATGCAGACCCCTTGTGAAAAGTTTGAATCCTCAAATTCTTTTTCCTTTATGAATCTAGAAACCCTTCATGAGGAATATATTTGTGTGAATCCGACTAAAATCAATGTATTTGAGATGTTCTATTTATCTGCAAGGACACTTGACACAACATTAGGAAAGACCAAATAGCAAACTGATAAACAGAATTGCTGTAAACTTACAGAAAATATAACTACCATATTATGACATAAAAATGGTATTTCACCTTTTAGATTGCAACACATTAGTTGAGTATTATATTGTTGTTCTGTTTCAATATCTAATGGTTCCTCTTTGTACATGATCTGTTGTCCCGTCACAAGTTCATCTTAAGTTGATAGGAAAGGATTAGAACATTGCAGAGTTAAAGGATTTCATTATTTTCCTCACGAAGATATACTCCGTGGGCTGTGGTTGTCCCTCTATTAGAGTTATTGAAATTAACTCTCCCAGATACTTAAATTATTAGGAAAAAAACTAACAATATTTTTATATATCTATCACTCCTCTAAAAATGTTGTTTTATGCATCATACAGGCCACCTACTTGCACTTCAACAATTAAAGTTATGGGACTTGAACTCTTGATCTCTAACTTTAATATCATGTTAAAACTTATTGGTTATCAAAACATTACTTTATACATTTATCACTCATTTATAAATATTAACTCTCATACATGACAAACACTTGTAAATCAACAATTAAAATTATTTGGTCTTTCATATAAAACTCCAAATACTAATAGCATATTAAAAACTATTGGTCAACGACTTTGGAAATAACCAATAATACTTTTATACATCTATCAGTTACATTAACTCTTTATTTTTAATAAATAATTAGTGTTCAAGACATTTTGACATATGTTATGATTGATATAAAAATAATATTGGGTTTGTTAGTTAAAATAGGAAGTGACTAATTTAGAAGAAAATTTATAGAATATGGTTTCATATATTGTCAAATATGAATGTGTCTAATCTTATTTGAATGAAGAATGTAAAAATTTAATAGTCTAATTTTGGTGAATAAAGAAATGTTTGGCATATAAAATGAGAAATTGAAGGCTATAAATATGATTTCATTTCTTCATTTTTAATCATCCAAAAAATAGAGAAAAACTTATATAAGAAGTTTTTGAGTGAGAATTTTGTGGGAAAATTCTTTTAGGCTTGTATTTATTTTTGTTTATTTAAGTGTATAAGAAAATTACTGAAAGTATAGTTGTAACAATAAAAATGGGTTTTTTTTAATTTAAAATTTTTACTATAATTCTTGTATCGTGTATTTTTTATTTTTTTATTCTTTATTATTCTATTAAGAAGAATATTGAAAAGAAAAATTTATGATTATATTATTTAATCCAAATTTTTTAACTATATAAAAATGGTGCTCGATTGATACTAAGAAAGTAAACGTATTGACATGTACTTGGTGCTAGACACTTTGACAAAGTACATTTAACATATCCTGTCAATACATACCGAAACCATGAATTTATTATTTTTGTAACTTTCATCATACCATTTTTTTGTTTTTGGTATTTTTTTCACCTTTCAGGCACGATTGATATTCATTTCTATATCAGAGTAAAATATTTCAATCTAATAAAGTCGTTAGAGAACTTAACTGGAGATTATTATCCATTAGAACATTTGCTAAGTATGTTTCCAACTAACCAACCAAAGAATGGATTTATTATTTGTTATTTAGTGAATTGTTGATTACACAGCATAGTACATAGCCTCTTATATATACTTAATAAAACTTAAGTATTAAAGAAAATTATTTACTTAATATATACAAATATGAGCATAAAAAATATAAGTAATTAATTCCAATATCTCTTTCAAGTTGATGGTAATGGAACAAACGTAGGTTTAACTTGGAAAGAACAATCACCTTCAAGCAAATGTCAAAAAATGTTTAAAACATAGTCTCAATGAGAAGAAACTCTAAAAAAACTGAAATAAAGTTCCAACTCTTAAATAGTGAGAAGAGCAAAATATAATTACTCATAATAATGTAAGAAATTTAGGGGATGAAGTTTTTTGAGCCAAATGATTAAAAAGGAAACAAAAACAGAATTAATCACATCAAAAGATTAATTATTGATCCTCGATGACAAAAGAAAGCTAAGTGAAAGTTCACATGAAGATGACAAAAGAAATCTCAGTGAAAGTTCACGTGAAGATGACAAAAGAACAGCAAAAGCAAATTTGTTTTTTTTTTTATTGTTAAACCAAGTCAAATAAGGTCGAAGAAAAACTCATTTTTATTTGCACTTTCAAAGAAAGAATCAGGCCTAAACCCATTGAAACAAGGCCCACTTGAAGCCTACATGAAGTGGACACACAATCCTTTTCTTGAGTACCAACGAACCCTAAGAAAAAAGTAGTCCAAAGTCTAAAGGTTGTTCTTCATCTTCTTCTTTGTCAAGAAGTCCAGAGACACTAGCCAAATGAGTAACCACATCAACAAACCAAGAGCAGGAACACCACCAGAGCATCTCCCTTAGAGATGGGCATTATGGATTGAGTCTGAGCACTCAAATTACGATTCTCAGGTAGAGCATTAGCTTTCTCTCTTGTGACCTACAATTTCTAAAACTCAACCCCCAATGTAATCAACATGATTGAAATCAATTTGATCTGAAGGTGATTCTTGGCAATCCAATCGCTTTCGAATTTAGTACAGATGCTGACACTGCTACGAAGAGCACGGTGGAGAAGGGAAACATATATAGAGAAAGCGATTCGATCTTCGTTTTGGCATGAGATACGATAGTCATCGAAGAGAGCTTCTTTGTAAAATTGGGTTGGTACGAATCTATTTCTCAATGATTAGTAGAAGAGGTTGAGAGTGGGGAATCAGAGAGCTAGAGGGTTTCCAAAAGACAAAGAAGAAGAAGAAGAAGAAGAAATGTGGCGATAAATCACCAAGATTTACGGGTTAGGATAGTTCACAAGAAATGAACACAAGAAAATTCATTCGAAAATGAAACCATAAAACAAAAGAAATCAGTTTGATAATCAGTGTAGAACATCTGCAGAATCCTAACCACATGTTCTAAGAATTAAATTCCAGTAAATTCGAAGAATAGCATTATCATCCAGCGAACACCAGAGAAATACCATAAATGAATCAACCAAAGAACAGGTTGCACACAGTGAGATCAAAACAACAAAATCACAAGATGAAATCAAACTCGCCTCTGATCTGACACAGCTTCAACGAGAAGAGAACAGCTAAAGCCGAGAAACATACAGAGAACAGTGAACAAAAATCAATCACAAACAAGAACCTCACAAATCTTGATTTGTTATTTCTCCGAGAAGAAGATGATCACATAAAACACTTAGAAACTCTTTCTAACTTTTTGAACCCAAAAATTAACTTAGTTATAAATTTACGACTTATAATCTGTTGTTTAACTTTTAATCTATGTATAAAAATTTGAGTATAATTTTGATACCAACATAGAAAATCAAGTATAACTCTGAACCCAAAAATTAACTTTTAAATTGAAGTGTTATTCAGACTTATCGTACTTTTAATAGATGTGTGACTTAATATCTCCCATTCACATTGATTAGAGTTCGGATTTACGACACAAGGACTAATGGAGTAAAGAAACCAAGATATTAAGTCTGATATTAACTTAGACACTAAAACCTAACTATGAACTAAAATATCAACTTATAAGTTAAATGATTGCTTAGATTTATAAGCAAAATTACTAAATAAATCTTACCACCTAACAAGAACAACAGAAAAATTTGTTCACTAGATCTATAAACGAAGCTTAAAGTTTCATGCCTCTAATACCATACTACCAAATCAAAGAATGAATTTATTGTTTGTTATTAATGAATTGTTATTTATACATACAATAGAAAAATTTAAGTGTTAAGAAAAGATATTTAATTAATATATACAAGTATAAATATAAAAAAATATAATTAATTAATTAACTAATATTAACTTCAATATTTAAAAAATTTCCTAATATAATAAGAACATGATTAGTTTGATCCAACTTGCAAGGATGTATAAAATCCAGTTCAACCAGGTTGAACTAAGGCTAAATTTCTTCAAA
This sequence comes from Hippophae rhamnoides, assembly GCA_033030585.1. Classification (NCBI taxonomy): domain Eukaryota; kingdom Viridiplantae; phylum Streptophyta; class Magnoliopsida; order Rosales; family Elaeagnaceae; genus Hippophae; species Hippophae rhamnoides. The sequence continues at coordinate 11,892,287 of CM065430.1, forward strand.
AATCACATGGACGTATCCAGATACCAGGTGAAATAAGCCCATCTATTATACTCAAAAGTCAGCTTATATGTCATTTGGGAGATTCAATTAAGTCATCAGGACTTGTTTAGTAACCAATTTAATTCTATTTTTAATTTATAATTTTTGAAACTAAAATTTTAAAATAAATATTATTTGATAATTAATTTCATTTTTCAAACTAAAATTAAGTTTGAACTCACCGCTATTTCATACACAATTCTTATTATTTATTTAAACTTCAAAAAATTAATCTAAATTAATTTTATTTTTTATTTCATTGGTTAATTTTACTTCTTATTTCATTTGTTAATTTTATTTCTTCTCTATTTTGATTTTAAAAAGTTGAAAAAATAAAAACATACTTTTTATAATCAAAAAAGTTGAAAAAATAAAAACATATTTTTTATCAAATGAGCTTTTATTTTTATTCTTCTAAAATAAATTTAAAACAGAAAATTAATTTCAAGAAAAAAATTTGAATACAACATAATAAAAACAATCCTTAGATATTTCAAAATTTTCTGTTCAGTAAAGATTAGAGTAAAAAATTATAAGTTTATTATTATTTTATCTAAATAAATAAATAAATTACTTGTATTATATCAATAATAAAATATATTATAATACTTTTCAAAGACCACTCATAATTTGAAGAGAAATATAAACATTAAAAAAAAACTTACAACTTACACTCAAATTAAGAATATAAAGATTTATTATATTTTTAAGAGATGGCTAACCCAAATGCAATGAAGACTATTTGTAGTCATCAACGTACAATTTAAATCACACAAATATAAAATTAAAAAATAACTCTAACCACACATTATTACCACATTCTACATACTTCTCCTAAAAAACATTTGTTTAAAAGTTTCATTGTATTAGACTTAGGTAAAATGGATTGAGCTTTTATTTTATTTGGGCTTTTTAGTGGGTTGTGTAGATCTTAAACACTCTCTCTCAATACTAGCCCTCACTATTTTTACTGTGTCAAGCTGACAGCGAAATATTTCAAAATTGTCAATGCTCAAACCTTTTGTGAACAAGTTCGCAACTTGATCATCTATCTTGATTTGCCTCATCTCAATTTCTTTTTGCAGAACCTTTTCTCTGATAAAATGATATTGCACTTCAATATGCTTAGTTTTTGCATGAAAGACTGGATTCTCCGCCAAACGAATTGCCGACTAATTGTCATAGTATAATAGAACTGCATAATCTATCACTTGATCTAGATTATTCATTAGCTGTATCAACCATGTAATTTCTTGAGATACCATTGACACTGCTCGATATTTAACTTTAATGGTTGATAATGATAATGCCAGTTGTGTCTTGCTACACCAAGAAATTGTTCAAGAGCCAAGCTTAAACACATACCTAGTTATTGATATCCTAGTGTCATGATCTCTAGCATAATCAACATTGTAATAACCAACTTACTTGCCATCTCTACCTTTCTTATATAAAAGACCATAGTCAATTGTACTATTCATATATCTTAATATTCGTCGAACTGCTTCCAAATGAGGCTTATTCTTTGGATTTTGCACGTACCCACTCATCATACTAACTGTATAAAAAATGTCAGATCGAGTTAAGGTTAAATAGATTAAACTGTCTAACAATTTTTGATACATTGTCGCATCTTCCAAATCGTTTTCTTCATGTGCACACATTTTGGCATTTGTTTCTATTGGCGTCAAAATCGACATGCATTCAAGCATTCCAAAACATTTCAACAAATATTTTTGTTGAAAAAAAATTTCTTATTGTATGCGATCAAACTTTAAATCAAGGAAATGCTTGAGCTATATAAGTTTTTTCATCTGAAAATGTACTAATCAATTCTTCTTTGTCGGAAGAATTTCAATCTCATTATCACAGGTTATAATTAAATCATCTAAATAAACTAACATATAAACTAACATGGTAGCCAGCTGTGTAATTCGCATAAAATACTATCTCACATATAATATTTTAGAATCATTTAATTTATTACTAATTTATATTGTAGCTAGTAAGTAATAACTTTCAATTTATTACTTTTATATATCTAGAGAAACTGAGAGCTGATATTTATTGTACCTCAATTTTTTACTATTTTATAAAAAAAAATAAAAAATCCAAGAATATCACGTGAAATAGTCAAAGACTATTTATATGACTGAGTAAAACTACCATGGATTCGACATTGTAAAAGGTAATTAATTAATCGTTAGGAAAATATTACTTCATGGAACTAGATTAAGAGAACCAAATGGATTAACCAATGAATGTAATTACAATTCAATTGAAAAGCTGAACAGCAACAATTAAGAACGAAAAACAATACATGGGAAAGCAAGTAAACTCTCAACTATCAACTTAGTTTAATCATTCAGAACTAACTTTCTGATCCCCATTCAACACAATTGCCCAAATAAAAGAACTTAATGAAATAAAAAAATAAAAATAAAAAAACCCAACAAATATCCACTTATGAAGATAATCATCTTCTTTTATGTGCAAGGAAGGAAGGCTTTGACTGGAGGCTGTTGTTGGTTTATTTGAACTGCTTGTTTAATCTGGTTCTGCAAATGTTGTTGTTGCTGCTGGAGATTGCAATTAAGACTTGAGCATAACCGGATACAATCATCTACAAGAGGGATCACCGGAAGGTTCTCACAATTGCAAATCTCAATCATTGAGCCATCTGGGTCATGAAAGAAAAGCTGATCAACATAGATTCCACCTTCCTCTACCCTGCACTTCACAAACTCTATTTCCATCTCCTTTAGTTTTTTTTCCACTATCCCCATTCTCTCACACTGTACACAAATTCAATACAATATGTAGTTTAGTAATTTTCAAAAACACCTTTATTATGTACAAATTAATGAAATAATTAATACAAGACATAATTAATAAAAAAACTTAACTAAAATCCATTACTTTTAAAGAAAAAATATTTCATTCTTGTAATTATAAAGTAAGATATCATAAGTTTAAAAAGAATAATATATCTTTATAAAATATTACGAAATGAATATCTATTGTATTTTTTTTAAAGGGAGCTTCGTACTTACCTAATAAAAAATAATTTGTCTTAATTAATATAACTTGAGATAAAGATAGAGATAGAGACTGAGAGAGAAAGATATATACTTGGAAAGAAATGTGGTTGTCCTTTGGGTTAATGGGGCTAAGCTTGGGCATATTATCTGGGTTTTCAGATTGGAGAATATGTATTCCAATACCATAATTGAACAACCTGTAAATCAAAACCAAAAACCAAATAAGAAAATTAAAAAGATGAATCAAGTGTTATTATTCTGTTTCAAGATCATATAAATAAAATGAGAAATTATACCAAGCACCATGAAAGCCAAAGGAATCGGGTCTCCTAATAGGAATAAAACCAAGAACATTCTGATAGAAATTAAGGGATTTCTCAACTGATCTGCATAACAATGAAATGTGATTCAGAGACTTAAGTTGTAGAGGATTTTCCAAGCTTTCCATTCTAATTTTTGAAGAAGTGATACAAACAAAATCCAAAACAAGAAGCTGAAAGATAAATTAAAGAAACTAGCTGGAAATGGGGATTCTTTGTATAATTGAAGTCAAATATAAACAGAGAAAATATAGCATAGATTATAAATCTGACACTTATTTATAGAGATATAGAGAAGAGGGTTAAGAAATGACTATCCTGAGCTTGGATATGTTTCAAGAGGGTTTTTGTTTTCTCTTCTCAAGCTAGGCTTCAGATAGCTATACCACGTAGATTCCACGTTGCTTAGTCATTTCACGATGGTTGCAATACTTTTCTCTTTTCTGACATATATTGCTCTGTCAAAGTATTATTATTATAAGAAAAATGCCTCATTGCACGATTACAATTTACAAGTAGGAGGTGACAACCACATCGCGTTATTCAAATTTATATCGTGTTATAAAATTAATGTATCAATTTATTAGTTGATATGTAAAACAAAAAAAAATTGATTATTTTTATATTTTTTATTTATAATACTATGGAATAAAAAAAATCATGAAAATAAAAAAAAATTATTAAACAAATTTTATTAATTGTTTTCATCTTGTATCATATTAACATTGTATTATCACGTAGTTGTACACTGTAACAACTAGTTATAACAATTTATATTTTTTAATTGTTACAACGGTATTATTAATAATTATTTTTATTTAATTATAATAATATTAAAATATAATTTATAATAAAAATATGATAAATGTTTTAGATATTTATTATAATAAAAAAATAATTATAATAATATATTACTATAATAATATTTTTATTTTCATAAAATTTTCAATAATCACATTATGCTTGAGAGAAGATGAAATGATAATTGAAAAAATATTCATGTAATCAAGTATATACAAATATATCATAATTTAAATTAAAAAAAAATGCAATCGATTACTTTTACATAATTTAATTATATAATATAAAAAATAAATTATGCATTATTAATTTAAAAAATTTAAAATTTAAAATCCAATATTTTGAGAATATTGATATTTTTAAATTTTCATCAAAATTTTAGAAAATACACTTATGCATTCAAAGTCATTTAATTGTATCAATTATATAAATTTTTTATTTTTTTATTTTTTATAACAGTTTAATTTTTGTTATAAAAAATAATAATATAAAAATAAACAAATAAATCTTAATTTTTTAATTTTATAGAAATTATTGTCTTTAATTAAAGACAATCTATGAAATTGATATCTTAATATCCATCAAAAATTATAAAAGAATAAAATTAAAAAAAATTGATCATTAATTTGTTCTTATATTTTTACTTTTTAAAATAAAAAGAATAGGACTTGTTTTACCGATTAACTTAAAAACAATTCTTAAAAATCATTTTCAAATCATTACTAAAAAATAATTTTTTATTATTTTTAAAAATAATAAATTGTTTGGTCATTATTTTAAAAACTATTATAAAGAAACAAAACTATAAAAACACATTTTTTCAATGCTTTTGATAAAATTATTCTTAAAAATTATTTTAAGTATGAAATGCGATAACTAAGATTTTTAAATTAACATTTTAATAAAGGATTATGAGTTTAAATCTTTTCATTAGATATGTAAGTTATTAATTGTTAAAAATAATAAAAATAATAAAATTTAGGATAAATATTGAATATCTTTGAAATGATTTTATATTAAAATTATTACATGTAATATTTATTTTATTTATAATATTAATTATATTTTAATAACATTATTATTAAATTAAATTATTATTAATAAATTATTCATTATAATAATAATTTACCTTACAATAATATTAATACTCATTAAAATAAAATAAAATTAAGATTAATAATATAACAGTGGATTGCTCAAAAGCGACCTAAGCAATACAAGCTCAGGCGGACAGGCGTCATTTTAATCTCTTTTTTAGGAAGATTTACTTTCAGCATTTTCAAGGAAAGTAAAATCATGTATTAAATGTTTCAATTTTTTTATTTTTAAATTAATATAATTTTTAAAAATTATGACCAAACATATATGTTAATTACTTTTAAAAGTAATTTTTATTTTTAAACACGAAAAATAATTTTTAAATTAGTTGGCAAATAAGTCCTAAATTGTTAAAAAAAACAATAAATTAATAATCAATGTATTATAAAAACGTATAGATATTTTGACTTTTTTGTTGTTGATATTTTTATGATATTGTGAATGGTATTTTAAAAACATCATCTTCATAACAACACCTTCACTTTACAGAAATTTCCATTGAAATATCGAAAAAATATTGAGATATATTTAATAATGAGTTGTATATAGGTTTGTAACGTAAGAAAGAACAATAAATAAATAATTTCAGATATTTATAATTAAAATAAGAAATTCAATGTACTCATTATATATATATATATATATACATATACGTATGTATATATATATATATCACCTAAGATTAGAATATTAACATACGTATGGTTAAATTTTCTTTTCCATAAAAACTATGGTATCATTTGCTTCTTTTCCAAATATATATCTTATCTTAATACCAACTCCAATATTTTTCATTCTTCGGTACTCTTTACCCAAATTATATTCTTACCCATGTCAATCCACATCAGTTTGTTCGCTTTTGCTTGAAGGATCTAGAAAAAGGCTTTTAGGTCAAATTGGAAAATTGCCATAAAGTACTTTTGAAATTAATTACATTTGTGTTTACGTAAGAAGCACAAATCAAAAATCAGAACATATTTCTCTTAATACCATTCTCTCTTAAAACTAGATTTAATTGTATCACATGATTTTTTTTATACATAAAATTTCACTTTTAATTCTAAAAAATATATGTTATTTTTCTTATTACAACCTAAAACAACATGCGTTTTTTTACGAGAAATATATGTTTTTTTATTTTTTTAAAAAATATATGTTATTTTAAGTTATAAAAAAATGTATATTTTTAACTTAGTGTGTTAAAAATAAAAACACGTGATTTAATTACATAACCTAATCTATTTCATATTATCACTCTTAGAAAAAAACATATGTTTTAATTACGAAAAACATATAACTTTTTATTGGAACATTTTTTCTTCAAAAATATATGTTGTTTTAAGTTGTAATAAAAATAACATATATTTTTTTTACTAAAATAATTAAAAAAAACATATAAATAATTGAGTTATATGCGTACCGAAATGAACTACTTCTGTCATAATCACAAAAAATTTCTTGTTTTGCCAAATCATTTTCTCGTAAAAGATGATATTCATATACGTTGTCACATTCAATTATCTATATATATATATATATATATATATATATATATATATATATTTTATTTAACTACCGATCTACTCACATGGCATAAGGAACAACTATTGTTTATATATATTGTGCTGTCATGTTTTTTACTTTTTAGTACTGAAAGGTTAATATTTCTTCGTCTAGAAATAAGATATTTCTCTATTAACCCATTGACTATCTCTTATATGTACAAGCGTCCAAAACAATATAAGGAAAACGAGCCAAAATTTCATAAATATAATAGCCCTAGTGAGAGATCACATGTTTGTTTCAATAACGTACGTGTGTTTACTTATCCAAATTAATTTTTTTTAATACAAATTAACTTTCTTGGAAGAAAAAAATGTACTTGCTTGTCGCTGGTTTATGACTTTAGTAATACATTGCATTCGTGTATATACCAAAGAAACCAAAGCTCAAAGGCATACGCATTTTACTAACTTGGTCTCAAAGTATTCCTTAAAATAACAAATGGATTCTATTTATTTTCGTAAAATATCCTTATTTAAGTGACATAATATGAACATTATTGTATATTAGAAAATAAATATAAAATATTGTATATTTTTACTAATTTTAGAGTTATAAATTAAAATATAATATCATCTTATTTATTTATTAGGGTTTATTTCTCGTAGTGGAATAAATTGAATAATATCGTGAAATCTTAGTTTTATTCATCTGTTTCACCATCGATGCATCCTTGCTTCAAGTGTGGTGCCTCAACTGTTGAGCAATAGATCTCCTTAGAGAGAATTCACTCAACATCTTCGCATGCTCATATTATGGAGCTTTGATTTTGACTTCATACTATGTTTAAGAATGATCTCTTAGTTGATGAATTTGGGATGTGCCTTAGGATTGTTTTAGATCATCTTTCAACTATTGGAGAGGCTAGTATTGATCGTGATTTGATCATGTATTTCATAGGTGGCCTTGACTCAAATTATAATGCATTTCTGTCATACTTTACTATGTAATCTGATGTAGTGTCTTTTGATGAGTTTCATAGTTAGTTATTAACTTGTGAAATGAGATTAGAGCAACAAATTCACAAGGTGTGAATAAGCTCATTCAAGCAAATTTAGCTAAATTTGTAGGATTCACTTTCAAGAGTGATCCTAAGGCAAATTTTATGTCCAAATCTCCTAGCTCTAGTGGTGGATTTTCTCCCTTTTAGAACTTACAACAACTTTTGTATCAAAGTAGTACTTATCAACCTAAGAAAGATAATGTTGGTTATAATAATAATCAATACAAGAATAAGAAGAATAATCGAGGTGAAGGTTGGTGATGCTCGTGTACAATGTCAGATTTTTGACAAGAATGATCATTTAGTCAACAAGTGCTTCAAATTACTTGATATTCTTCAAGGAAAAACTTGTTTTTCCTAGCCTATACCTAAGGCATTTGTTTTAACATTATAAAACAAATATGGAAACAACCTACTTAGTAACTATAGGCTATGTGATGTGATGAGGATATGCATGAGCCACACAATCTTAAGTGCTTGAAACATCTCTCATCCATTTGTGTCTTAGTATTATGTGAGAGTATTATATCAAACTAGTTTTAGTAAATTAAGTTTTTTAAAATTAGTTTTGAATCAGATTGATTAATAAATAAATAAATTTCTTACTTATGCTTTCTCGTTGTAGTGAGATATTGGTTATGATCTTTTTTCATCTTCGATCTCCAATTTTTATTATCTTAATTAACATTTCAAATTTCATGTTCAAGGAGATTATTGATTTTAATTAGAGACGCCAACTTATGGAATCTTTTGAAGAGCTCTATATTAACTCAGTCAAGCTGGTCTCACAAATGTGAATTAAGAAAATTACATGATGAAAGTACAAAATAACATGTTCAATTCAACATATAACTAAAACACACAACATATATAAAATCTATAATCTGCAATAAACACACTAGCAATGGTATTCTTTAAAGGCTCTAGCCTAGACTAGCAACAAGCATGTATAACAATCAACACACAACATGTGAGACATGAATGCATACTAAACAATAAAAGATTTTCAATCACTTTAAGATTATATATAGAAAAATATTTGATAAATAATGATTGTACTCTTATAAATACGATTAAACTAAACATAGCAAATAAATTAAAGAGTTCAATATATGGGACACAACTAAGGTAAGGAGATACAAATTCCTTAGAGATTAATACCAAACTTACATGCATATAACAGACATAAGCAATATAAATTAATCAGAAAATAGGTAGATTAATTTAATACAACATAAATAATGATTAGAAAGTTATAGATGTGTTACATAGAAAGAAAAAAAAAAGCATGCAAATACGATTATTTGATAAATAATGATTGTACTCTTATAAATACGATTAAACTAAACATAGAAAATAAATTAAAGAGTTCAATATATGGGACACAACTAAGGTAAGGAGATACAAATTCCTTAGAGATTGATACCAAACTTACATGCATATAACAGACATAAGTAATATAAATTAATCAGGAAATAGGTAGATTAATTTAATACAACATAAATAATGATTAGAAAGCTATAGATGTGTTACATAGAAAGAAAAAAAAAGCATGCAATAACATATAAAAAATATGCTTTCTAATTAGAATCTACATCTAATATGTTAGAACATATATGATAAAACTCATATTATAGTAATAAACATATTGATAATGCATAACACCATTGAAGGAGTCCGAGACTTAATACATAATCAAGCTAATTAATTAAATATTGACTTTTTAATAACTCAATTTAAACACATAAATTATAGGAAGATATAAAATTCATTAAATGAAAAGCATATGATAAATATCATAAGCTTTCTAATCATAGTTTAAACTTTGTTATATAAGAACATATACCATTTAAACTCTGATTATATTAGCCACACATTCAAGCATACAAAACACAAGATATAACAAATAAAACTCATACAGAAACTCTAGATATGTGATAACATCATTGGTTTTCTTAAGTAGCAAACAATCTACTAAGAATAAAATGTCTATAATTTTGTTATTACTATTTGTGAGATCAAATATTGTATGAAGTGTAAAATAGTATTTATATGTGTGGTTTTGAATTAACTTAATGGGTATTTTTTATCCATTGAGATAAACTTTATATAATATCGTGAATATCTTTCGGTAATTATCTCTTTTAAATAATTATAAGATATTTATCAATCATTTAACTCTTATAGATATTATTTAATACATGATCATTTGGTGATTCGGACCTATTGGGTTAGTTCGCGTCACATTAAGCTAATTGGGACCACACTCACTTGCTACGTTGCATGCAATAATTTACACCAAATACTTTATTTATCTATTAGTATTTTCTCGATAGGATTTTAGTGTGTAGCTTTTTCTATAGATAATATATATATATATATATATATATATATTCTAATATTCATAAATGAAATAACAATCTATTTTTTCAGCTCTCTCATCTACTCCCCCACCACATTTGATTTCTCAATGGTGTATATACTTAAATACTTTAATTTAGTTAAAATTTATATAAAATTGAAAAAATTGTGCTTGTTACCCAAATATATTCAATCATTTAAGGTTCTCTTTGTATTAACAAATTCTATTTAACTTTATAAGTTATAACGGAGCAATATTGCATTTAGTATATATAGTACTTCCCCGAACAAATAGATCTTGTTTTTGAATCATCAGCAGATCGGATCTTTATAAACGTATATACAAACGCAGCTTGAATTAACCAAGCTGGCTAACGGCTGTCAAGGAATCACAATGCATATGGGTTCCTTGATTTCACCCTTGGGATTTTGAATTTTTCTATAATGCTAATAGGTATGGATGGAAAAAAAATACACATGATTGAAATTTTAGAGATATTTATTTCATGTGCTCCACTCTATATTGTATTTATTTTAGATCATATCAAAATGGATTACTTTTAAATTTGATTGGATCATGATCCACATGTAAGATCAATGGATCATGATAAATTGTAGATCGTATCAATCCTAATTTAAATATTTTTAAAACTATAATTTTTGAACTAAAATAATCACACATTTTCAACATATTTTCCTAATTCTTTTCACTATTTATATGATAAATAATCATTTTTAAAATTAATCTCTTACATTTTTTTAAATCTAAATTTCTCTCTCATACAATTTTCATAAATTTATCTATAATTGTTTAAATTTTATTATAAAAGTATTAAAGTTTTTTAAAATTTATAAGATTATAACATCAATAAAAAGTTAAATAAAAGTTTAAGTATATTTATTATAAATGAGTAAGAAAATAAGAAAGTGTTTTCCTATAATAATAATGTTCTCTTGTTATTATTTTTAAAAATTTATTAATCTAAAATATGCAATGTACCACGTCAAATAATATTTTGTTTTTAGAAAAAAAAAAATAAAACAAAAATGAATTTGAATCGATTTATATATGGTTATAGATTGATCTCTTAATTAATAAATAATTTGATTAATTTAGTCTATTGATAAAAAAATCAAATCAAATTAAATCTTTGAACAAAAGATTGGATAAAATCATTCCGAATAGGATCGAATCCAATCCATTGAAATCTCTGCTAATAGGGTTATCAAATTAGCATAGGAGAATAAGTTACTTACAATGGTAAGTAGTAAATATTATCTTGGAAAGAGAAAGAAACACAGATTCTATCTCTCTTATAAAATATATCTATCATGCAGCTACTCTCTCATACTGTGGAAGTATACAAAAAAAAAAATCTAACTATGATAGGAACCAACCATTATTGATATATGCTAATTTGTATACATTTTTATGCATCAACTTCATTTGGTTTATCATTATTTCTATTGCAAATGCCCTTATGTGGCTAATAATTATTTTGTAGGTTTTTGGAGCAAAAACGAACAAAAATAAACAAAACAAAAAAAAAAGTGTGTTTGCATTGCAATCAAGATACTCCATTGACTTAACTTGATCAAGAACAATAAAATATCTTTTAGTAAAAAATTGGAGTCAATTTATCACAACTTAATCGATCTAAACTTTTTCGATCGATCGAGTTTAATCAAGAAGTTTTGAGCGTAAAATTTATCACAGTTTGATCTATATCAGTATATAATTGTATTTTTTTAACCTCAATTTTCAATTGTCATAGTTGAATCCAAGGTAAAAATCAATGAAGGGTTAAAATATCTCAAAAAACACATTGTATACGTCATATTAGATTAGCCAAAACACAATTACAGAGCTATTCTATAGAGTTTTGGAGAATGAATTCAAAAAAGATGGAAATGATTGTCGAAAGGGTGGCGTTTGTCATCATCAATTTTAGTTAATATCTTTTGTATTTTTTTCCTCGATCTCAATTCCTTGTATGAATTACTTATTATTTTCTACCATGTCTCTTATTTTATATTATTAAGTTCCATTTTTGAGCATGACGATTCTCTAGTTGATTTTATATATTAATTATATATTTATTGAATTTGTGATATATTAGATTTTATGCATGAACGTGAAAATACTCTCTTGGATGATTAGAAAGCATATTAATTTTTTTTATCTTTATTAGTGTTAATTGATATACTATAAATTTTGGTTATGGATATCTTTAATTGATATATATATTAATTATTTGTTAATTGATATCTTTAATTAATATTAAAAAAAAACTATTTTTTACTTTTCTGCTTTTCCTAAATACTAGCACCAATATTTTAGTTGTTATGGATACTCTTCTGATAATAACTATTTCTTTTATTTACAACATCTATTAAACCGTTTGTTTTTAGCACATCAATTATAATATAATAGTATATGTTTAAATTCCAACCCACCAACTTATACACTTGTAGTCGTAACTTGTTATTCTGCTATTTTGTTGAACCCTTATATTAAAAATAATCTTAATTAGTGTTGGGAAATAACGCAAATTCCCGATAAGTTAGATTTATGAGAAAACAAGAATAGAAACAATAACACACAAGATTTGATAACGGAGTTCGGCCAATCTTCTAATGCCTCCTGACCATGCAGATCTTTTTCTTTGAAAGGGAGAAATTACACAAGGTGTTTACAACACTCATGACTCACAACCCAATTACACCCAAGAAAATTACTCTCAATTTTCTCTCCATAAAGCTTTTCTCTCTAAACTTTTCTCTCAATTGGAATGAACACTTTGGATGGTTAATTCATTACAATTACACATCTATTTATAGGAAAATTCACTCCTTGAATTACTCCTTAAATTAATGGTTCATGAATTGCTCACAGAATTAAGCTCCAGTGTTTTACTCCTTGTTTTGTTCCATGTTTTGCTCCATGATTTACTCCTTGTTTTGTTCCATGTTTTGCTCCTTAATTTAAGGATGTTTTGCTCTTAATTTGCTCCTTAAATTAAGGAGCTTTATATGATAATATCTAACAATCTCTCCCACTTGAAGACCGATTTCAATCTGTCTTCACCTCGATCCACGGCACATGACTTTTCTAATCTTTGTTACTCTTGAGACAACCAAGTTGAAGCCTGACTTCGGTTTGTCAATAATCACCACCTTTGTTAACATATCTCTTGGATTTTTGCTCCTTGAATCTTCTCGGTATTAACACGTCATCTTCTAATAGAGATCGATGAAGTGATAACGAAGTCCAATATGTTTGGTTCTAGAATGAAATCTTTGAATTCTTCGCCAAGTGTATTGCCTTTGACTATCACTATACGAGAACATTCTTTCTCTTGTTTGAATCCCAACTCGGTTAACAAACCTTGAAGCCATATCATCTCTTTACTAGCTTCGATTCTTGCTACATACTCGGCCTACGTAGTGGATAGAAGCGACAATTTTACGTATTTGTGACATCCGACTATGTTGTAGTTCCAACGGTAAATATATAACCAGTGGTGCTTCTTCTGATCAACTTCACCTCCAAAGTCTGCATCTACGTATCCTTGTACTTTTAACTCTCCTTTACTAAAGTACAAACACTTTTACGTGCCTCGCAGATACCTCAAAATCCACTTGGCTCCCGATGAGTTTTCCCTGGATTTGGACATAAATCACTAACAAGCTCCCATTGCGTAGCGATATGTCCGGTCTTGTCTGACACCGTTGCGTACATCAAACTTCAATGGCCGAGGCATAAGGAACCTTAGCCATGAATTCTCTCTTCTCGTGCAGGGGGCCCGATCCTTGGATAGGCGAAAATGACTACCAAGGGTGTGCTAACCGGCTTGGTATCGCTCACGTGTTGAATCTATGCAAAACACGATTGATGTACTCTGCCCGAGATAGCTGCAAGGATCCTTTCTTATTTCTTGTGATTTGCATTCCAAGAATCTTTTTCTTTGGATCCAAGTCTTTCATGTCAAACTCCTTTGACAATTGATGCTTCAATCTTACGATATCATCCATATCCGAACCTGCTTACTAACGTATCATCAACGTAAAGTAGTAAAATGATATAACTGACCTATATCTCTTGAAGTAGCAATAATGGTCAGCATTGCACTTACGGAAACCTTCCTTATGCATTTAAGCTATCAAACTTTCTCGTACCCGTTGTCTCGGGGCTTGTTTCGGAGCCATACAAACTCTTCTTAAGTCTACACATTACCATGTTCTTCTTCCCTCTTTCGAGAAACCTTCATTTGGTACATGTATATCTCTTCATCTAAATCTCCGTGAAGGAATGCAGTCTTCACATCCAACCGTTCAAGATGAAGATCTTCAATGGCTCTGATACTCGATGCGATCGATAGTATTGAGCTTGTGCCACAAAGGGAGCGAAAATGTCGGTGTAGTCAACTCCTTCCTTCGTTGGAAACCCTTTAACAACTAGGCGTGCTTTGTATCTCTTGGAACCATCACGCTTTCTTCTTTCACCCGGTACACCCATTTGTTGTGAAGTGCCTTGCTTTCCCATGGGTAACTCGGCTAGTTCCCGTATGTCCGGTTGGAGATGAGAGATTTCATTTCTTCTTTCATAGCAAGCTCCCACTTATTGGAATCTCGAGTCCGACAAGCTTCATCATAGCATTCGGGCTCCCCTCCAGTCGGTTAGCAACATATAGTTCATGTATCTCACATTGGGCGTATGAGGTCGAGAAGACCTTCTCTACGAGCTGGAGTAAGAGGTTGTGATGTGTGGAATGTTGTGTACTCTTTCGTCCCAACAAGTTCCTCTGGTTGAGGACTTGTTACAATTGGTTACGTTCTTGCGAAACTATCTAGGATATCATCTGCATGTGCAAAATCTTGACTCATTCTGCTCGATTCATTGGCGTCTATTTTATGCATGTCCTTATACATCACCCTTTCGTTGAAAATCACATCATCTACCTTTACGGATAACTTTCTTGTTTTCGTCATCCCAAATACGGTAGCCAAACTCATCCTCACCATGGCCGATGAATGTGCATTTCTTGGATTTGGGATCAAGCTTATTCCTACCTTGATCAACGATATGCCTGGAAATGCTACCGCAGTAGAAAACTTTTAGATGTGATAGTTTCACCTCTTTTTCGCTACATACCTCTTACGGTATTCTATGCTCCAATGGAACAGATGGGCCTCGGTTGATCAAGTACCGTGTTGATCGCTTACGCCCGTAACCGCTTGTGGGCAGTATCACGAATGCTTCACGGCTCTTCTCGTCAACGTTTCGGTTCATACGCTCAGCCTACGCCATTGTGTTAGGCGTGCACGCAGCTTCTTTCCATTATTCGATCCATTACTCATAAGAAAAATTTTGAATCTGGTGTCTTCATATTCACCACCATTATCGGATCGAGCTTTTTGATCTTGAGCCGTCTCATTTTCCACCTTAGCTTTCCATCTTTTGAAAGCCTCGAATACTTCGGACTTATGCTTTAGAAAGTAAACCCATACCTTCCGAGAATGATCATCGATGAAAGTCACAGTATTGTTTCCCACCAATGGATGAGACGGTTGTTGGTCCCCAAACATCTCGAGTGAATAAAGCTCTAGATTTTCCTTAACGGGGTTACCACTTGTCCGAAAGGCGACTCTCTTTTGCTTTCCAAGTATACAATCTTCGCATACGTCCATCTCTACAGACTGTAGACACGGAAGTTTTCCTTTTGAGTGCATAATCTTCGTCCCTTCGCTCATGTGGCCTAATCTCGGTGCCACGGGTTTGGTGTTTCATTGCCTCGCTACAATTGTGATTGAACAACGTGCTTCGCTGTCATGTAAAGAGTGCCACTTTTCTTGCCTCGAGCAATTGCATCGCACCCTTTGAAATCTTCCAATCATCACCATGGAAGATCGTAGTGTAGCCTTCACTAGCCAACGCCCCATTTGAGATTAAGTTCCTTCGAGGTGGGAATATGCGACATCCTTCGACTCTCCCAAACTGCACCGTTTAACTTAATCTTCACTCTTTGCCGATAATGTACGTGGTTGATCATCACGAGATATACCTTTCCAAGGTTTCCTGGGACATATTTCTCGAATAATTCTTTCTGCGTGAAGTAGCACGTGGAACGATGCTCCAGGAAGTCAGCACCCAAGATTCTTCCTTGCTCTCCCAAAGAGCATATCAATGCATCATCTCTCCCGAGGTGGAAGTAACGTTACCTACTACCTTCACTTGTTTGTCCTTGATGCATTTCTTGCACCGATTTTTGTAGTGCCGGTTCTTCCACAATTCCAACACTCGATAGTCTTGGTATAGGAATTATTAGGATTCCTAGATTTGGACCTCCCCGTCGCTTTGATCTACCCTCGGTGGTCGGGCTCTACCACGTCCATTTCCTTTGGTTGAATTTCTTCCTCTTGACTACGTATGCAAAGCGAAGAGGTTGACGATTCACCGTCTCTCTCGTCGGATCTCTTCACGAACCAAATCACGAACATCGTCAAATTTTAACTTATTGCTTCTAGATGAGCTACTGCCGTGATAGTAGCATTCCGGCTTTACGGTAGAGAAGACAAGTATCAATGCTCGTACTTCTTCATCGTGAATTCAATTTCCTTGAACTCGGACCGGGTTGTAAGCGTGTTGAGTTCATTGAGAGTGTTCGAGCTACCGTGCGCCTCATCCGTCCGCAAATTGAACAAGCGCCTCATCCAGAGTGCACTTTGTTTGAGGCGATGGCTTCTACACATATTGGAGAGAGTCGCCAGCAAGCCGCCGTGGTCTTTTCCTTTGCTATGTTGAAAGCAAACATTACGGGATAACGTCAATCGAATAACTCAGGGGGCTTGTCTGCAGAAGATTCCAATCTTCTTCCTTCATACCTCGGCTTCTTCCCGAGAGAGGTTGATATAGATTTCTTTGATACGAGATAATCCTCATCTGCGCATTTTCCAAAACCGAAATCTGTGCCATCAAATTTCTCGAGTTTCACCCTTCCTTCATCTACCCGTGCTCCCACTAAAATTTGACTTCCTCTGGATCAAGCTTCGACTATTTCTTGCAGAAAAATTGATTGCAATCACTACCAATAGCTCGATACCGATTGTTGGGAAATAACGCAAATTCTAGATAAGCTAGATTTATGAGAAAGCAAGAATAGAAACAATAACACACAAGATTTGATAGCCAGGTTCGGCCCGATCTTGCTTACGTCTCGACCTGCTGCAGATCTTTTTTCTTGAAAGGAGAAATTACACAAGGTGTTTACAACACTACAACTCACAACTGTGACGATTACACCCAAGAAAATTACTCTCAATTTTCTCTCACAAAAGCTTTTCTCTCTAAACTTTTCTCTCAATTGGAATGAACACTTTGGATGGTTAATTCATTACAATTACACATCTATTTATAGGAAAATTCACTCCTTGAATTACTCCTTAAATTAATGGTTCCTTGAATTGCTCCTAGAATTAAGCTCCATGTTTTACTCCTTGTTTTGTTACATGTTTTGCTCCATGTTTTACTCCTTGTTTTGTTCCATGTTTTGCTCCTTAATTTAAGGATGTTTTGCTCCTTAATTTGCTCCTTAAATTAAGGAGCTTTATAACAATAATATCTAACACTTAGTAGTCTCTTATTTTGAAAAGAAGGGGTATAAATTGCTTTGTTTTAATAATTTTTTTGATTAAAATTTTATTTTTATATTACATAAGTAAAATATTATTAAAATGCTAGCTTTTATCAATATAAAAGTAACAATCTAAATTGAAATTATATGGAAGAAAAAAATAATATTTCAATAAGAATGTATTTTTAATTACAAAAATGTTAGAAAACTAAATTATAAAAAAATGGAATTCTATATATTTTTTTTAGTGAAAATTAATTTAAATTGATTCTTATGTGATTAAAGGTTGGTATTCTGATCATATTTAAAATATTATTTTAATTAAATATTTATTAAAGTGATATAAAAATTTCATAATATTTTTAAAAATTATTATAATAATTTTTTTATTATTTACAAATAAATACTTTAATCTTATAATTTTTGAATATATATCTATACTATAGTTATTTACTTAAGTTAAGTATTATAAATATTTACTTTTAATACTTTTTATATATTAAATTTTTTTATTATAATAAATTATAAGATTAAAAATAATTTTTTTACACATATTTTAATAAATTACCGAACAAAAATACTTGTTTTCACAAATATACAGATCTCTTACAACTAATATAATAATTATGTAACTGGTGCATGATAAATATTAATGACTTTCAAGACCTTTTGTCCAATAATTGACTAATAAAAGCATTAATTTCCATCAAAGTGGCTTGACTTTTTAGAAAAAATGCTATCAACAAACAATAAGTTATCTTGCACATAATATTAAATTAAAAAAAGTAGATTCAATTGTCTTGACTAATAATGACAATCACATCAGTTAATATTTTATAACAATTTTTTTATAAATAAGAGTAATTTGTTTTTTAACATGAGTTAATATAATTGGAGATATTATTTATTATTTTAAAAATAAATATGTTTATTAATTTTTTGATTGCTCATTTCTTAAAGAGACAAATGAATTTATTATTTTTTAAAAAGAGAAGTTTGATTTTTGTTTGTTATCTTTTTAAAAATTTAGTTCTTTTATTATGAAAAAGTGATAGCACAAAAATTTTAAAATATTTTTTATTTTTAATCAATTTTGTAATCATTATTGTTTGTTGTTTAAAATAATGTATAAAATTAATATAACAATAATAGTTAAAAATGTGAAGAAAAACAAAAATAAAATGAAAAAAATTATTCATTTATTTTTTATAATTATTTTTTTCAAAATAAAATGACGAAATTGTAATAAAAATAACAAATAAATAAAACTATTATTCTTAACATAATTAAGAGACTTGTATTTTTAACTATCGTTTAATAAATTAGTGGGTAGTTTTATTTTTAAAAATATTATTACATTTAAGTTACATCTCATTATCTTGAAATATTACCTCATCAATATTAATTAAGAGCAATTTAAATTTCTCTATATGAAACAGCCAAACCATATGGACTTGAATTAAGTTACAACTTAGAAACCAAGTTCGATCACAGTCATTCAGTTCCTTTGATTGTGTTTCTCTTACCTTTGTCATTCTGGTAAGGTAGCAAATTAAGACGATCCATCAATGCAAAAACGATGATACTTAAAAGTAAAACATTGAGAAAGTAATTAATTATGTTTATACATATTCAGTATGACATCAACAACATCAATTTTTTATCTACAAATAATCACACGATACTCACGTAATTATAATTAATTTTTAAATTTTAAATTTTATACGTAAAAATAAATTTTATATCATTAAATGATAACGCAGATATACCAAAAAATTATTTAAAATTATTTATTATTATAATGAACGCATTTGTGATATTTGTTACATGTTAAGTTACGTACCTGCTTTGTATTAAAGAATAGCCAAATAATAGAGAAGACTATGATGCATATAAATCAAAGTAAAAGATGATAAAAAATAATAAGTGTTTATAGAATAATAGACATTGGAAAGGAATGAGCCAAAGTACAAAACTTCAACTACTTGTATCACTGCATTAAGCCAAAGTACAAAAAGTCAACTACTTCTTGTATCACTGTATTAAAATTGTCTTATTGGCCATTCAACGTAAATATTTTAATTTCAATGATCAAAAGCTTGAGTATCTAGTATTATTCTTGTTGGAACATTTAGTACAATAATTAATTTTAAATAATTTATTCTATTAATTTATAAAAAATGAAAATATAAAAATAATTTTTGATGTATTTTTTATTTTTTAAAATTTAATTGAAAAAACTGTTTAACCAATTATTTATATTAAAATTTTCTTTCTCAAACATAACTAAAAATAATAATTTTTAAATGCATTTTTTTTTAATGTTTCCTACCCTAGATTCGCTTGGCTGTTTCCCTAAAAAATTAATTCCCGAATCCCAATGCAAGCTCATGGTATAATTTTAATTTTGTAAAAGTTTTTTTTTATCTCAACTTAAAATAAAATATCAATTAAAATAATATGTTTTAATTAATTGGAACAGTTAAGTTCACTTTTATAATCCAATTAAATTTTAACACCTCATTTGAGATATTAACTCAAATTGAGATTAAAAAAAAAAGTGTTCTTTAATTTTATTTGGTCACTATATGATTGTATTTTTTTCCTCAAAATAATCCTCCATCGTCCTAAGTTAGAAGTAACATTTAGTTAAAGCAGGAGCAATTATATTAATTTTTTTTTTGTGTATTCATTTAGCATCAATTATATTAATTTTTTTTTTTTTGTGTATTCATTTAGCAGTAAAACACACAAAACTTAACAAATAATTAAACTTTTAGGTATATTGAGATATTATTGTGCCTCCAAAGAAATGCTGAAAGTGTCTTCAAATAAAGATCTAATAACATTGAAATTAATGATCTCATTCAAGATAAATTAACTTAAAATTGAGTGAAAGGGATGTTTCTATTGACAAAAGGAGTGCTCTAGCCTCTCCTACTTCTAGAGAATTTTCAATAAAGGACTTTGAAAAGCTATAAACTATTTCACCTTGATGGTTTCTAATTAAAAGCGCAACCATGTTTCTATAGCCATGGCTGTATCAAAATAGATTTTATGTGATCCAAAAGTGGGAACAAGATCATGTAAAAGGAACATTCAAAATAGGATTAAAATAATCTTATTGCAGAGAAGTAGTCTTCAACTTTGATCGATGAGATCAGCTTACTATATATAGTTAGAAGAAGAAAAAAAACGAACTTCTAGATTGCATAGAATGGAGTCCAATGTAGATGACATCTCTCTAAAAATAATATTGTCACTTTTGGATCTCCAAATTTGATCAAAAGTAAGAGTAACTGCTAATAAGATATCCATATATAGAAGTGAGGACAGAAGTACTAAAAGACCTACTAATAATTTGTTAGATCAAATCGTGTGTCGAGGACAAAGAATGAATCTTCAAGAAGTAAATGAATGATCAATATTAATTCTCATGACCATTACCACACAAAGAACATGTGATGGACTTAATTGGTATCCTGAAATTAATGTTGCATCTTGTGGACAAAGAATTAATAAGAATTCTCCAAAGTAAAACCTTGAGTCTTTCATGGAGATTTAGAAGACCACACTTTTTTCAAAAAATGTGTAGAAGCCATTCGTAATCTTGAGTGAATAAGTGTATGATAGGCTGATTTAACACTAAATTTTCCTGAAGAACCAATCCAAAACCAAGATTTAGCTTTGCCATCAAAAGGTACATGCATTCTTTTTTTGAATCAAGTCAATAATATCATTAGATCAAAATTGAGTAAGATAATTGATATTCCACCAGCCTCTTATTGAATTTGTAAATCGAAAAACTTTTGATGGTAACTATTATTGATACTTACAATCATCCATCCTAAACAAATTTAACATATAAGACAACTATTGACTATCTTATAATAGTCTTTATAGTATTGTCAATGACAATCTTACTTAATGAAAATGAACGTTATTATTCTTATAAAATATTCAATGAATATCCTATTTAATGAAATTGATCGTTATTATTTTTAGAAGATATCAATGTTTGCCTTATTTAAAGAAAGTAATTATTTTATAAAAAATATTATCAGACATCACACAATAAATGACCATCTTATATATTTATTTATATAGGATAGTCAATGGTTAGTGATATGTATAATTAAAAAAAAAATAGATATCGTTAATTTCTTGCGTTGCAAAACAACATCAATTTTAAATTTTAAATTTGATTACCGCCACTTGTAACAATTCTCTCAATTCCTTATCGTTCCTCACGGCCAACAATAAGTGCCTTAGATTGATCTTATTCTTCTTATTGTCGCTACTGGATTTCCAACCAATTTTAATACTTGCATTTCAATTCATCACAAATTAATTAATCCACACATTAACTTTTAGAATCAAAAAGAGATTAAACAAATATGATCAAGAAAATCAAACTGAAGATCAACAAATAGTTTTTTATTATTTTTTAACAAAAAAAATAATAGAAAATAAGATGAAATAGAATAATGATGAATGGAAAGGAAAAGGAAAAGTAAAAGGAAAAAAAATAATTGTTTGAACATTTAAACATCTGAACCGATTTAAATACTGAGCTTTATACATACCAAGTTCAAGTCTAGTCGAAAACAAAAGATAAAACATCCTAGATATTCCACCCATTGGACAAACCAAGCCCAAAGACCGAGCTCTATGTCTCGAACCAAGGAAGACCGAGCTAGACGTCATCCAAAGTCCAAGAAAGATCGAACCCAATGTCATTTCGAGCTCGGTTACAGCACGATCTCGAGTTCGGTCATAGAACAACCTTGTCGAAAGCACGATTGAATCCTACATGGATCTCTGACACATTATATTTTATGTCAAATCATATCCTACTGACATGTATTTACATTCACACATTGTTTATCCAACACTTGTACCACCTATGTGCTATAAATATATGGATCACTTATGATAAACCCTTTCTCTCTCTAGATAAACCCTGACTCACTCAAAAATAATACTATGAATTTGAAATTAGAACACCTTTAAGAGTTGAATCTTCTCATTTATAGTTAAAAATTAACACCATTTATAGCTTCTTTTTTAAATAATAAAAAAGTAATTAAATGAAAGATAAAAGGAGGAATAAGAGGAGGTTACAAGGGGTTGGAAAGGAGTTATATATGTCATTGTAAATAGCTTATGCTATGAGATTTAGGAGTTTTATGGTGGTTTGGTTGGATAGGTCTCGAGTTGATGTGTTTTTTAAGGAAAAATAATGATAAATGAGAGTTCGCGTAAAAAAATTATTTTATGATGATTATTAATCGTAATTTGTATTAATAAATAAGATATTCAATAATCATCTTATATGATAACATTTAGTACGATTAGTAACCATCTTAAAAGAATTTAGAAACCACGTTATAATATTTTATGTAATATCATCCTATATATATAACATATAAGATGGTTATTTTATAAGATGATTATTTTAGTTATCTTTTTATTTCTTACTCTAATATATATAAAATGTCTTATATGTTTTAATGGCATAAATTAATTTTTTATCACAAAAACTTTAAAATAAGGTATCCATGGGATTTTTTTGAATGTTATTAGTTAATCCATCACCAAACCAATTGATTTATGTCTTGCATTTTATAAGATGGATATAATAGAGCAAATACCTTTCTAAATAAAAAGAATTCACTATTTCAGATATTTATCAAGAAAATTATTAGAAGCTCCATGTTTGTGTTGGAAAAGAGACACTCATAAAGGACCAAGATTCATTATTAAAAAATTACCAAGCAAGTTTTTACAGAAGGGCATTCTTAAAAATCTTTATATTTTCTATAGCCAAATCCCCTATGTGCTTTAGAACAACAAAATGGTTCCAATTAAGAAAAAGCAAGGTATTTGAAATGATGATCATTATTGCTTGATTTCCACCAAAATCTTTTTAAAGTGAAATCTCCTTTATCACATATAATTTTAGAAAATTTAAAAATATTCATGGAGTAACAAGAAATAGCTTATAAAACGGATCTTATATAATTAGCTTTACCAAGAATATTTTTGAATTCCCTGCTTTTACCTTTGTGCATAAATAAATTGTGCATCAAATTTTGAGTTTGATTTTTGAGAGCTCAAACATTTTGAGAATAGAAAATACAAGACTTAGACAGATTTGTTTTTTAACCTAACCAACCAAAATTGCTGTTTAAAACATTATGAAGAGCACTAATCTCAGTCATATTTGCTCTGCAAAAAGAATCAAATATCTACATATAAAAAAAAGTGACTAATTGGTATCTCTTCAAGCAATTTAAATGTCATAAATTACAGGATGAAACTCTATTTTTTAATTAAACGGGATAAAACTTTAACTTCAATAATAAATAAATAATGAAAGATTAAATCACTTTATTTTAAATTCCAAGATTAATTTAATAGAACTAAAATAGAGCCATTTAATAATACTAATAAATTTTAATCACACTTTAATATATTTACATAACATGGCAGAGAATCCCAAATACCTCGTTATTTGAGTAAGAAAAACTTCATTTCATCTTCTTTTTCTTTAATTGTTTAAACCAATAAAAATATTTTTCAAAAAGAACATCTATCTTGAGGAATGCTCATTTATAAAGTGAATTTCAACTTGTAAATCAGGTTAAGTAAATTTATATAACTAAACTAATGTATCTAAATAATAATAATAATAATAATAATAATAATATATGAAGTATTTTTTAATACTATAATTTATAATACAAACATAATTTTCGGTTAAAATAAGAGAATTATTTTTTAATATATAATTAACTACTGTTATATTAATCATGATAATACAAATTTGTTAAATAAATTTTTTTAATCATATTAAGATATGATTGTATATATTTGGTATAATAATAATAATAATAATAATATAAAAAAAATTGTGGTGCTTATCTCTTAGATCCATATTTCATAAATAATTCATCATCGATCTATTCATTTTCTAACATCGTCACACCATCACTGTTTTTATCAAATGTTCATTGCTTTTTTTTAAAATGGGTGTTTTATTTTATTTTTTTCCGTTGCTTTCGAATAAAAAAATTTAGTTAAATAATAATTTTTAAAAAAATAGTATATTTTAATCTTAAAATTTTAAAATTATAAGATTTAAGCTTTCTAATTAAATATTATGATATTCAAATGTACTTCACAGTTAAAGCCCTTCTCACAATTTTTTTTTTAAATACTACATAAGTCTCTTATATTAAATCAAATTTATCATTTAGTCTCTTGGAAAAAAATGATAATTTAGTCATTTTTTTATCAATTATTAAAATAATATAATATTATTTTTTAAAAATTTTATTTTATTGATAAATAAGTAGAATATAAAAATTATTTTTTATGATACTTATTTTAAAAACTATTAAAAATTGAATAAAAATAGTAAAATTTTATTATAAAAATTTAAATAAATAATAAAATTTATCATTATTTGATATGTTTTATAAAATATAAAGGATTGTGTAACATTTTTTATAATATAAATAACCGATTAATATAACTTTTTTAATATAAGAGTCTCATATTTTTTTTATATTTAAAATATAATATAATTTAAAAATAAAATGATAGAATTAAAAAAAATAAGAAAATCAAACTCTAAAATACGTTGATATATATATAAAAGAAAATCACGAGGCAAGGTTCCCTAATATAAAAGTATATATATCAACGTAAGAGTTTGAAGAGATGTCACGTCCACTCCATTGATGAAATTATATATATATATATATATATATATATATATATATATATATAGATGTCACGTCCACTGCATTGATGGAATTATATATATATATAAGAGATGTCACCTGAAATTATATATATATATATCAACGTATTTTCTCAGCCTCTAGGCAAAGATATTTTAAGGTTAATTTTTCTTTCATAGATGCCTCCAAATAAAAAGCCAGTACATTAAAAACTAGTCCTACTCACATTCAAATAAGTATACTTTTTATATCTATGTTCAAAAGCAACTCCAGTTATGAATGATTGTTACACTTAAATTAATTATTATTTTTGTACATATATTAAAATTAATATTATTTTTTAAACATATATTAAATTTTAATTATAAATTACCTATCAAACTAGAAGGAAAAAAATGAAAAAGCAATTAATTGAAAATATCAACAGAACGTGACCATTTGAATAATTGTGAGGCAGGACGAAATTTCTCCATTGAAGATTCATTGATTTACTAGAATCTAAGATTTTCATTAAACAATCTCAAATCAATATAAAAAAAAAGAAAGTATATTTATTTATTTACCATTAAAAATAATTTTTTTTTAATTTTGTGTATAAATATCATTTTTGATCTATTTTTAAGTGATAGTTTACTTTTTCTATTCACACTAAACACATGCATGTTAAATAATATTTTTGTTATATATATATATTCCAAATACAAAAATCAAGGTTCATGACAACCAAAACAATGATAAATTATGATATATTTTTTAGAAAAAAAAATTATACCTTAAAATGCATACTCATCTAATAAAAAAATGACATTTGTGAGAAAATTATCTTTCAATTACTTAAAACCTTTATAGTAAATGAATCTATCATATTAATTATAAAATTAAATTATTAATCGGATGAAATTATATCATTAAATTACCTGTTTATCAAATGTTTTCTTTAAGCTAATGATTAATTTAGAAATAAAATAAAATACATATATAAAACAATAGAAAAAATCATATAAATTTTATACATCTAAAATAGTTTTGAATAAAAATATCATTATAATTTAAAATAATTTTGTATTTCACCTTTTATATTTTATTTTAAATTTAAAGATTAAAATAAACACTTTAAATAAAATTAATTTTATAATAAATACTTCGTATACTTTTTATTATTGTTTTTTTGAGTTAAAACAATTTCAAACTTTAAAAATGATTATTTTGGTCAAAAGTTTTATAATAAAGGAATCCTAATTGACCTCAAAAGTGTGTAGTTAGTTTTTTATTCTTCGTTTATTTGTCATAAATCATATAAATTTTAAATATATTATAAAAATTAAAAATACAACACCTCTCAAAATTTATAAAATTAAAAATAACACAATTATAAAATTGAGTATAATTGAATCATGTTTAACGATCTAAAATATTTTAATTTAAATTGAATGTATTTCAATTGCACGATATTTAACATAAAATAATATATTATATATTTTTTTTAATAATAAAAATATATTAATTAAACATAAAAAATATTGTTATTATGGTTATAAGTTTTAAAATGTTTTTTTTTTATAATAAGTGTTGTTTAACTAACAGTAACAAAAAGAATGAAATTCTAAAACTGCATCATGAATTCATGACCTCAATAGTCAATAAAACTGACCGTTGAACCCAAAAAATAATAATAATAATAAAGATTAAAATAAATGCTATCCGCATAAAAATACATATTAACATTAATATTGAAAGTTAATCATGAAAACATCTAAAAAAAATTTATTATATTACGATAATTTATTTATTTGTAATAATCAATGATCAGATAATTGTAGTATGAATTTTGGAAAATGGCAATGAGAAAAGCGTTGGAGTGAGTGGGAAACTCCATTGAGAAAATGAGCTTCAATGATTTTATCTGCATATTTTTCTTTATTAAAAAAAAATGCTAGTTATTGAATAAAGAAAAATATGCAGATTATTTGAGTCAATTTGGCCAGAATTTTTTCAATACTATATACGAGTCGAAAGATATAAAAATAAATGTAAAATATAAATAAACTGATAAAATCATCTATACATAAAGTATAGTACATTGAATCTCTCTCATTAAAAGTATACACTGTCAATACTCCTACAATATAGAATATTTTTTCAATGTTAGCATCGTTCTAACCATTGTTGCCACTCTATTTATTTAATGCGTATCATGCTATTATTTAAAATTAATTACATTAAATGCACATTGATATATGGAATTGTAACAAACGTCCCCAAATTTTCATTGTTGAATATATATCTATATATCTATATGGATGGAAGTTCAATTTGATTCTTTTACTTACACAAAAGGTATCATTTAATCCCTTAATCCCTTAAGTTAAAATAATGTGTCATTTAGTTCCTTTTGTTTTATAAATAATATTTAATAATTTTAAAATTATTTTATAAAAAAAAAAAATTATCAAAAATATTCCTTTCATTTCATTATTCACTATGCAAAATTTTCTTTACAAAATTTTATCAATAAAACATTTATTAATACTACTAAAAGTCTTTGTGCTTCTTTTTTTATAAATAAAATAAAAAATAAATATATATTTTTAATTTAGATAACTAAACAATAATTTTACTCAAATAAAAGAAACTCAAAAAATTTACTCCTGTCTATAATGTAATGTTATAATATATAAAGCATTACAATCAATTCCGGACTAAAATAAATTATATAATGCACAGTACCTGATGTCATTGCAGGTATTATAGACAAATCATCAAATTTTTAGCATAAATGAACACTCGTTAACAACATTTGGCGTCAAAAGTGTGATATGATTATGTAAATGAGAGGAGACATAAGGAATGAAAATCAGTGAAACAGAGAAAAAGGAAGCATAGTTGGTAAAGAGACTTCAAAATAAATTTAATCCTTGCTTCTATAGTTATAACTATAATCCATGTCGATTATTATAAACATGAAACTAACACTTCAATTAGTTTGAACTTTTAACATGAGTAGCTAAACACAGATAATTAAATATCAATGATACAATAAAGAATACATCTTCCATCCAGGAAATCCTAAATGCCAATTATTCATTCACTTATGCTCTAAACTATCTTTGAATTAGATGCACAAAAGAATATTGTACAGAAAATTTACTATTCATTTCTTAAGAGTTGTTCATACAGAGCCTTACTTCTTGTTGACAGAGCACTAGTCTCACCCTGTCTTGGAACCTGAAAGGTACAATCTTGCAAGCGAGAAGCACTTGTCCTTCAGTCTTTTGTACTCATTGTATCGTAAAAAAAAATAACCCATATAATCAAAGTTGATAGGAGATATCTTTGCCTGTATAAGATAAAGAAAGTATTACTTTTTAAGATTTATTTCTTCTGTTTTCAAGTTCATTCAAGAGATATCGGTACCTGAATTATTCCCCATAAAGCCCAGTACAGGTGTGAGGCTAACACGAAGGTATTTGTCTCTACATAAAGAGCTTCTAGATCTTTGTTTGATACCTGACATTTAAAATTTCAAAAAAAAAAAATCATCAGAATCAAATTTAGATATCTTTGTTTGACACCCCCACATTTAAAATTTTGCTGAAAGAATAGAAGTCAAAAATAGTAATGATAGCATCTACTATAAAAAAAGTGTTAACAAAAGAAAAGCTAAAAGCCCCAACAAGACCAGGCTCCAAAACAATTGCTATAAGTTGCAGGTCAATTGTTATCAATGTTCCCAAGTGTTGAGATGGCAAACGAAGTCCCACATTATCTACACTTGGGTGATTCATGAGCTAATAAGAATTTGAGTTACTCCATCTAATGGATTAACGTTTTGGATGGAACTTTAAGTTTCTTACGTGTGATATTAGAACCCCAAACTTAAAAGTACACTCTGGAGAGTGAAAGAGTGATATTAGAACCCCAAACTTAAAAGTACACTCTGGAGAGTGAAAGACACATTATTCGCACATAACTACTAATGTTAGTACTCTTTACATTTTGGGTGGTACTCCACTTTGAAACACGTTACAGAAGCATTCAAATAGTCAAAAATTAACCTAAGAATGTAACAGACATACCTCATGTGGACTATTGGGTTGCAAATAATGCCTGAAGAAATTATATTGTTCATCCTTAGATGGGTATCTGCAATTCACAGGTCAAAACTTATCATTCTGAAACACTATTCCAAGTTAAAATTAAAAAGAATCTAAGAATTAAACCACACACAAGTTGAAGTCACAATCAAAGCCTGCGTATTCATTGAAGTGGTTTCCAATATCAAAGCCCCTATAATTGTACCATCCATATTCGAGATCAATGAAATAGAATTTATCTGTAAAATCACAAGGATACCAAAGGAGTAAGTAAAAGGTGAAATTTAAAACCATCTTGGACAATAAAACAAACTCACTCTCATTAGTGAAAACGAATCAATATGCATCAAAATCAACATTGTTTTCCATTGTGTTTTAGAAATCATGGAAAGTGGAATGCGAAAGAAACCCAAAGCCTAAAGGACAGAATGAATACAAATCAACTTTTGATATTTATTTATTTATTTGTTCTAGAAAATAGTGCAGTGCTACATATGGGTAACATAATAAAGGAGAAAAGAGGGAGATAACTTATAACTTTAGCAGGTGTAACACACATATGGAGATTGATCCAAAAGTAAAATAACTGCGCTACAATGAAGAAGTGAATGGCAGAGCAAAAATAACTTTGTTTCTTGAAGTACCTTCCTGATCATTTAGCATTATATTTCCAGACAACAAGTCGTTATGAGCAAAAACCACTGGTGCACGAAAAAGGCCTGTCAATTCCTGTTCCATTATCAGAAGATGCATCTATGTAAATTAGCTAAAAAATTCTATGAAACAGTTTTCACAAATTTTAGAAGATCATAACTCCAAACCAACAAGATAATAAACATCAATCTCCTTTCTCTCATCAAGCTATTGCTGACAAGAGCATAGTATTCACTCCCATTCACGAAGCTTTCATGGCAGAGATGCTAAAATTATTCCAAAAAAATCTAATAGCAACCATATCTTGTGACACGGCAAGCTGATGAAATCTAAAGATATCAAACAACTTCAGTGAATGGATATATTTTAGGTGCATTTACCACTTCTAAATCTCTCTTTCAAAAGTAAAAAACATGTAACAAGGTTTACAATGCCAAGAACAACAAAAAATTTGGCATTTGGTAACAGGACTTTGAGGATCGATTCCAAGCAACCATACAGACCTTTAGCTCAATGATTTCACTGTGAACTTCCTTAAAAGAGATGGTCATATATAATCTCTTCTTCTCACTATCATTAAATTCAAGAATGGAGGCTGCAAAAAAATACCATACTCATAAGAAAATCCATCAGATGGTCATAATGTACAGATAGCAAGAAAGAAAGAATGGCCTAACTGCTAAAATTTTCAAACCAAGCAAATGTCCAATTAGCCACTTATCTAGCATAAATGTAACTAGGAAGAACAATAAGTGGCACAAGTATTTACAAGATTAAAAAGAAAACCTTTCTCAAAGAACTTAAATAAGTCATTCCATAGCTGAGGTTCTTTTGAACCTGGAATTTCCACTTCATGAAATTTCCTTAGATGCTTGGCAATTTCAGCAGCTATCTTTGGGATCCTCATGTCTGAAATGATGATGAAAGAAGGTTAAGAATATTTGAGTTCCAAATCATGAAGTGACTTGAATACGTATGCAGTTAACTTAATGATTAAAATCTTCAGAACTTAAGTTTGCACTTCAGTCTTCATCACAAGAAATCTCGTCATGAGTATTGATATGGTAAATGAAGGCATTACAGCTGAATGTTTGACCAAACAATTAACAAAAAAAGGACAATTGTTAGAGAGACTTGAAAGAAATTTCACTGATTAAGTCACAGACAAGTGAAGAAATATTTTTGAAATCAACCAGGAATCCATCAGCACATGTTGAACTGGAATATGCTTCATGTGATAAACAAAACATGATTTCAAAGTAATTACCTTAAACATGAAGAATGTATTTTATACACCCTAAACAGACTCACAAAGTACTTATCTTGCACACAAGGGTCCATGTGCTTGTGCAAGAGCACACACATACCTGTAACTAAATAAGTTACTTAGAAAGACAGGTGCCAAAAAATAAATACATGGCACATTAAACAGTGACTTGGACAGAGCACACACATACCTGTAACTAAATAAGTTACTTAGAAAGACAGGTGCCAAAAAATAAATACATGGCACATTAAACAGTGACTTGGACAGTGTAGAAGATACAAATTTCATAAATCATAACCCTCTGAAGAAAAAATGAAAGACATAAATCTAGTCATTCAGTCCATTTGATGTGATATTCCATACCTGGGGGAGTTAGTGTTCGTGCGTTGATAAAAGATTGCACCATGCCATTGCCAAAAATACCAAGAAGATTTGCACCAAACCCTGCAGCCGAGAGGTATTTGATAGACTAGACAAGCAATTACATGGAAAACCAGGTAATTAAAAGTTTACCCAAATAAAAAAGAAGAAAGCTAACTAAATATGAATGCTAGGGGTAAAAAGAGTAAAAGTCAGAAAGCTTAGTCAATTTCAGACATAACTTTATCATATCTAAACACATATTATAAGCTAATTATCAAGGTCAAAGCATTCATTCAAATTCAAGCAAAGTTTAGTTTAAACGAGGTGAACATGCACCGAGATATTTCATATAGAGATCAAATAAGCACACCTGAAGTTCACGTTCACGGTTAATAACATAGTCGGTGTTAGGCCCATAAAGTCTAACTATTATTGGTACCATGTTTCCATTCTCTTCCTTCACGGAAACCTTCAACACTGTAGGAACCAAAAAAAGCTTCTTATTCCAATAGGATACTCCACTTGCAAACCAAGAATCTTTCACGTACCCACATGATGAAATTCACTATGACACAAGAAAAACAAGAAAGCGCTTACAGAGATTTGTGATGCCACCGGAAACAGTCTCAACAGAGAAACAAGAATCATCCAATTTCGACCATTTCTTGATAAGATCCTTACACAGCTCTCTACAAAACCAATTGAAACACCTTATAATCCTAGTTTAATCACCGAAAAAAAAACAAATAAGGGGAAAACGAAATTATGAATCACATATCCTACATCTTAATAACCAAAGTTGACATTCCTAAACAGAACGAATACGGTGCATAAAATCCAACTAGAATCTCCTTTGTAGCTCGAGTGATCGAGAAAAAGAAAAATAAATAAATAGAACGAAAATGATACAATCAACGTCTTCCCTTATCAGCGCAAATTTCCACAAACAAATTT
Source organism: Hippophae rhamnoides (assembly GCA_033030585.1). Classification (NCBI taxonomy): domain Eukaryota; kingdom Viridiplantae; phylum Streptophyta; class Magnoliopsida; order Rosales; family Elaeagnaceae; genus Hippophae; species Hippophae rhamnoides. Next base: position 11,925,230 of record CM065430.1, read on the forward strand.
AAAACCAAACGGGACCAACAAAAACCTTAGTCGGAAATTCTAACAATTGAATCCATAAAAATGTACGGAAACACACATAGATTAACATATATAGATAGATAGATAGATAGAGAGAGAGAGAGAGAGAGAGAGGGCTACATGATTCGAGGAGTCATTTGAAGAAGAGGAAGAGAAGGGTCGATGTAGAGAGAAGTAGAAGGGATCTGAGAGGCGGAGGAGCTATTGGGATCTCCGTTTGATACAATATCCATGGCGTTCAACATCTTCTTCATAGCTGCCATTTTTCCCCGTTATTTCTCTCTATTTGCTCTTCCAGCTTTCCTGGGAAACGGAGAGCAGCTCTTTCGTTTATTTTTCGGCTGGATATTTACGGGAAAAAAATTATTTATTTCGATATTCTACTGTTTTTATAAAAAAAAAATATTAAAAAGTATATTTATTTTATAAAATAGATTTTATTAACTTTTTTTCTTAAATTTAATTAACTCATGATCACTAAATAACTAAATAACTGATTAAAGTATATCTTGCTTAAAATAATAAACTTATACAACTCATCATTTTTTTATTCCAATCTATCTTCTGTCCCCTATCTTTTAATTTTTTTTCTAAACTCCATTTCTATTATATTTATTATTTTTAAATCGAATAATGGTAGTTATGATTTCAACTTGTTATATAAAAAAAGAATTTGTAAAACAAGTTGCTAGCTTGATTTAGAGTGATTTGTGTGCCGTTGGTCGATGATTTACGCATCTAAATAGTGTTGGATTGTGCACCTTTTGTGCGTTTGTGTTCCATGAACTACAAAAAGATTTAGATTTAGTTCTATTTGGTCTATAACATTGCTAAACATAATAATGGATATTTTAGCTCTTAAGCTTATGATGATTCTTGTCTAGCTCTTTTGTATGTTCGAGGAATTATTTTCTAATTTTTTGTGGATATAATTTTTAAATGATTTTATGGATGTATGGTGCTTGGAATGATCTATATCGGTATTTTCATGCTGCTAGATGTTATTTAGGGTACATGAATACCTCAAAACTTTCCAAACAATTTATTAAAGAAAAAAATGTCACGAGTGTCCATTTTTTTAGGTAAAAGTGTTGTATAAAAAGTATGTTTATTAGTTTTTTTATTTATAAAAAATGTATTAATTAATCATTTTATTTATAAAAAATGGGTTATAAAAAGACTTTTGTTAATAAAAAAATTTTAAACAGATATTGATGATGTTATTTTCGTTAGGGGTGTGCAAAAAATCCGATTATCTGATCCAATCAAATCCGATCCGTTGATTTTTTATCCGATCCGATCCAATCCGATGGTCGAATCGGATGAAAATTTTTTCCATCCGTTAAGTGCGGATCGGATGGCGGATTTCACTACGATTCATCCGATCCGATCCGACCGAAATTAATTATATATATATTTAATTAATATATATTTATTAAATTAAATAAATATATATATTTAATATATTATTTAAAAATATATATATAATAATTAATAAACCTAATTATTATTATAACTTAACCTAACCTTACCCGTATATCTATTCTTAACCTAATTATTTTCCCAATTGCTCCCTGCCTCAATCTCAGGATTCTCTGTTCTTAACCTAAGTATTTTCCCAGTTGCTCCCTGGCTCTATCTCAGGATTCTCTATTTCTCTACTCTACTGCTTAGCCGCTGTGCTCCTTCTCTCCTTTCGCCGCCGTCGCTCATTCCTCCTTCTCTGGCCGCTCATGTCCTTCTCAGCTGTCTATTCTTTCTCCTCTCTTCTCTCTTCTGCTGCTGCTTCTCTGCTACCATTTCTGCTTAAAGGTATGAATGGATTGATGACTGCATTAAGTAACTTTAAGCTCTTGGAAAAGATCAAAATGATGGAGACTATATATACTAGCACAACTAAAAGCCAATAGAAACTATGAAAGAGAGAATGCAGAACTACTCTTCATACCCTCACTATTCTCCCAACAGTAAATATAATAATAATATCCTTAATAATAATAGTAACAATAGTAGTAGTATTAATAATAAATAAATAAATAAATCAGGACAAATGTATTTAACACTAAAAACTTACTTTAGCACCTTTAGTCCAATTTTTATCCAATTCGACACTATGTTATCTGTAAATTTCTTATAATGACAGTTGGGATGTTCAAAGCTATATTTTCCTAAAAACTAGAAACTATGTACGATGAATCATCTCAATAGTGTTATATAACACTATTTTATAAGTAACATAACCTATTCGGTTTTAAAAGTTTTAACTTTATAATAAGTTAACTTTCATACCATTTATAACTAATCTAACACTATTTATATATTTTTTTTAACTAATCTAAAACTATTTTTTTATACATTAACATCATTATCAAAGTGAATGTACACTTAATATTTTTAATTTTATTTTATTATGTTCTAATTGTATTTTAATCATTTGTTTTTCTTTCTTTTTACAAGATCTATGTATTTTTTTGCAGGAAAACCATTAATTCTTTTTTTCTTTTTAGGCTTATTGGTTGATTAAAGCTTTAATATCATGTAAATTTTATATGATGTTTAAGTAACATAAGACACTTAATTTTAAAATGTTAGTATAAGAATAAAGTTAAAAGAATAAAGTAACCACTATTGCACGAGATTGTTTGAGTCTTTTCTTAAAGGAAAAGGATAAATTAAAAGAATTTTTCTCTAAATCATTTCAAAGAGTTTGTTTAACTACTGACACATGGACTTCTGCTCAAAATTTGAATTATATGTGTCTACATTTAGCCACTTCATCGATGATAATTGGAAACTCCAAAAAAGAATCTTAAATTTTTGTATAGTTCCTAGTCATAAAGGTGATATCCTTGGGAAAGCAATTGAGCAATACTTGTTAGATTGGGGAATTGATAAGATATTTACTATTATTGTGGATAATGCTAGCTCAAATAATACATTAGTTTCTTACTTGCGTAAAAAAGTGAACAATTGGGGTGGTGCAATACTAGATGGTCAACATATGTATATGAGGTGTACAACATTTCGTATTCTAAATTTGGTTGTCGAGAGAGGGCTTGAAAGAACATGATTCAAGCATAAGTAAGATAAGAGAAGTTGTGAAATATGTCAAAGGATCACTTGAGGTTGTTAAAATTTAAGGATTGTGCGAGCAGAAGATTGATACTAATAAACTTTTATGATTAGATGTAGTAACAAGGTGGAATTCTACCTATTTAATGTTAGAAGGCTGAATAAGATTTGAGCAGCTTTGAGCATTTAGAAGAAGATGATGTGATATTTAAACAAGAGTTCAACATTGGAAATGATAGTTGCAAAACTCCTGATATGTTTGATTGGTCTAATGCTCACATATTTGTGAGGTTTTTGAAAATATTTTATGATGCAACATTGAGATTTTATGGTTCTTTATATGTTACTTCAAATTTATTTTTGGATCAAATTTGTTTCATACATAACCAATTGAGTTTTTGGTGTGAAAATACAGATTTTTTGTTAAGCAAAATGGCAAAAGAAATGATAATAAAGTTCAATAAATATTGGGGAGGTGTAGATAAGATGAATGATTTTTTATTTATTGCAACTTTGCTTGATCCAAGACGTAAGGAACAAGGTTTGAAAATTTGCTTGGATCTTTTGTGTGATGAAGATGATATTATGGTTGGTCATATGATGAAAAAATTTAGATAAACTTTGAATAATATGTTTGATCAGTATTTAGTTTTGTATTCTGCAAATGTCCAAACTACATGCTCACAACCTTTAGACACAGAAGAAATGGATAGTTGTAACATTGATTCATTTTCACTGTGGATGGATCGTTATAAAAAACGTGTCAAAGATGCAAAAAAGATAGACAACCAAACTAAAGTAGATAAATATTTGGGTGAGACATGTGAGGATGTGGATGATGAGTCTTTTAATCTTTTAAGTTGGTGGAAGGTGAACTCATCTAGATACAAGGTTCTTTCCAAGATTTCCAAATATGTTTTAGCTACGCCTATATCAACTGTAGCTTCTGAGTCTGCATTTTCGACGGGGGAGAGGGTTATTGATTCTTTTAGAAGCTCATTGTCCCCAAAAACTATCCAAGCACTTATTTGTACTCAGAACTGGATTCGATCATCACCAATAATTAACATTCGTGATTCCTTTGATGATATTGAAGCAATTGAAACAGGTAATATTATTTTAATTTTCATTAGTAATTGATATCATTCTCTTATGATTTAATATTCACATCACTTTCTATTTATCTTATATTTTGTAGATATGTTGAGAGACATTAAGGATATAACCCTTGATTGAGTACGATATATTAATATTTTATTTCATATGTATTTCATATATTATTTTATATATATTTAGTTATCAATTTACTAATATTTTTTAAATTATGGCTAATAGGTGATGACACATTGTAGTTTTTTGCTATTGTTCTCAAGATTCAAGACAAGATTATTTTTAAGATGGTCAATGGATGTTAAAGTGTGAAATGATCAAATTAATTTAGGTTTAGATTATTGTGAACTATCTTTTTGTTTATTGTTTAAATGAATTGTTAAATTTATTAAACTAACAATTGTAATCGACATCGTTATTTACTTAATTGTGTTATTTTTGTTTTATATAAGTTTGAATATTTTAGTCTTATTTTAATCTTTTTATTTGATTTTTTAAGGTTTCTTTTAATTAAAATGAGTTTATGTTATGATTTATGTAAAAAAATAATTTTTTAATTCAAAAATATTATTAATTAAGTTTATTGATCGGATTGATTGGATGCTATCCGAATATTTTACGGATCGGATTGATCGGATATAAAATTTGATCGGATCGGTTGCGGATTAGGATGCTTCAAGCCGATCGGATGTTCTGATCGGATCGGATGAGCATAAACTTAACGGTTTCGATCCGATGAACACTCCTAATTTTCGTCATTTATGTCTACTCTATCAAATCAAAAAAATTACAAACATAACTAGCGAGGGTATTGCTGTCTTTTACCCCCACTTTATGACTTAAATACTCTTAATAATTTTTATTTATTTTTAAGTAAATTTAAAATAATTAAATGTCTCTTTTTGGTACTATTTTTATAAGTAAATGAACTAAATGTAAATTTCTCAAAATTAGATGACTAAATGACACCTTTTATATAACTAAATTGATTAATATAATAGTCCATCATTTATTAAATTAACGAAATTTTTTTATTCGTTATAAAAAATATGAACATAATTGTACAATTGCTTGAATAACAGTCAAGTTACATTTTCTTCTTTACAAAAACGAAATTCTAATTTATAAAACATAAAAAGGGAATTCTACCCTTTTAACTTGTGTAAAAAAAAGTGAGGGCAATGATTTTTTATGCTTTAATACTATTTAAAATCATCATTTTAAAAAATAAAGCTTGAAATTCATATAAAGTTTGTGAACATAAGAGTAAAGTGAACCTTATAAACTCTATTTATAAGTTAGGTTCCTCTTTTCTAAAAGGATGCTCAACATCAATTCTAACACCTATGTAATGAATAACGACTCTTAAAAATACAACTAGTCTCTTTACCTTTCTAAATTACTATAAACGATCAAATGTGTAATTACTCCCTTGTGAGTTGGAAATAACAGTAAAACCTAGACTCTCTATTCCAAAAAGAATACGCTCGGCTCACTTTAGAGATAAGATACTTCATTAACCCTATGAGAAATTGTGCAGTATGGGACAATCTATATAGGGTAAAAATCACCAACATCATGTCACGTCATTAATGATCCTAAGAGTACTTAAGACACTCAAGAAGAAGCACATCATAGTTTAGGGGCTTCCTTGACACTTTTGCACGCTAACAGAAACTCTTTATATATCCATATGATTACTAGACGACTCCTAACAACTAGACATAATCTTCAACACCTCGATCACCATCAAGGATGATCCTTCATCAGCTTTGACCCTAATAGATGTTGACAAAGAGCTTCTAACAACTTCCCTTAATTACATACCTAATAGGAACTGCTCATTTGTATATCACAGGATCCCGATGGACCGAAAGAACGATCCCTACTTTCTTAAGGACCATAAGGGCCTAAGAGATCAGCTCCCAAATTATATGGTAACGATGTTGTATACTTATACAATGCAAGATTTAACCTATCCTTAGAAAGAAGCATATCAACTCCCAATATCTAGTACAACATTTTCTTCAAAGTTCTATCATTAGTAGCACTTCTCCCCGTCCTCATTGGACAATTACGTGGGATTTACACTCCTTATTTGGTCATAATCCAAAGAGCTAGATCTCCTAGTTGACAAAGGATTAGGATTATCTCCAAACTCCTTCAAATTCGCTCATACAAGTCACTATAAAAGATTATTACAATCTCTTAACAACGTATATTGAATCTTCTGTGCAATTCTAAGAATAACTCTAATTTCATACACAATCATGAGCACTTGAAATCCTAGAAGAAACAACTCAACCTTGCCTTCTTCTCCATTAATCACCTTTCTGACATGAGCATTGGAGTCCGATTGAAAGCACAACATCCCTTCTATAATCTTCCATTGGGTTCTAACATTTGTGACACTCTTTCAGATCTTAAAGTAACTTTGCAAAAATTTATATCAATAGATAGCAATCAAAGCTCAAGTCTAAAAAGACTTTATCATAGAGAGGACAGTCTTAATAACTTCTACTCAAGCACAAACATTGTTAGAGATTAAGGGACACCTAACTCAGATACTGAGCTTTGAATCCTCTTAGTAGATGGTTCTTCATGTGCAAGAGGAAGCAAAGCTGGAATTTTGCTATGAACTTCTAGACAATAGCTCCTTAGAGAAATCTTTGATATTCGAACTTCATGAAACAAACAACAAAGCTAAGTATGAAGCTCTCATAATATGTCTTAAGCTAGCCAAAAGGATTAGATCCACCAAAATATTTATTAAAATGGACTCTCAACCACATAAAATACATTTATAATGAAAGATCCTAACGTGGAAAAAAATACAAACAACTTATCATCAATATCTTTTCAAATCTTGAATATTTCCAAATTAATCAACTTCTTAGAGAAGAAAACACATATATAGATGCCCTAGCTAACTTAACTTATATGGTCGACATTAGGAGTATCAAAGAGACAAGCCCGTGAATTAACGTGCTATGTTAGCTTATAACCCATTTACTAAATGCTCGTGCAGTACCATGCTATTATTCATAACCCATGGGCTTTATTGTGCCGTGTCGTGCCTGGCTATTGGGCCGTGCTTAACGAGCATGCATAACTTGTGGCCCTTTTAACTCGTTATTTGGAAAAAAACGTTGGTAGTAAAAGTCAAACTTTTCACCTTCTATATAACAATATTAACTTTATCCACTGATCTACGTGCCTATTTGATAATACATAGATATATTTATATATAATTTAATTTTGACTAATTAGTATAGCCTAGTCCATTACGGGTCGTGGGCCATAAGCCTTGTCATGCCACTTTTTTGGCTTGTATGTCGTGTCGTGTCTAATATTTAACACTATGTCGTGCTGGTTTATTAGGCTAACAAATAGAGTGCTTAATGGGTCTTGTCAACCCATTTGACACCCCTAGTCGACATAGATTACAAAAGACTCATACCAATTGAGTATCTTCTTAAATCAAGCCTAGACAAGAAAGAGAATCATAAGGAATCTCTTAATATAATTCAACAACAAGGTTCATGGACAACCCCAATCAATAATTATATCTTAGAAGGTATCCTTCCATAAAACAAAAACGAAGCTTGAAGGTTAAGAAAAAAAATCATAAAGGTGTTTTCTTAGAAGGTATCCTACACACAAGCTCTCCTCTAGTACCTTACACCCAAAGAATGTGCTTTCATCCTAGCTAAGATAAACGAAGGATCGTGTGGCAACAATTCTGGGGATAGATCCCTAGCTAAAAATGTTATATTCTCAAGACATTACTAGCCAAAACTGCATCAAGAAGCTAAAGCATATGTAAGAAGTTACCAATAATGCCAAAAGTTTGTGATAATTCTCCATTAATTAGCTCTAGACCTCACCACACTAATGAATCATTGGCATTTCATGCAATGGGGCATTATTATTATAGGACCTTTCTTTACAACAAGATCCCAAATGAAACTCATCCTAATAATTATTAACTACTTCTCCAAATGGGTAAAATTTAAGTCATACAACCAAATCAAATATGATGATGTAATAAAGTTCCTATAGATAGAAATTATTTATATATGTGGAGGCCCAATGGGTGATAATTACCAATATTGGACCAAATTTTTCTGGAAGAAAATTTAGAGAATATTGTGAGGAATTGAAGATTTAACTTCGAAACTCAGCTCCCAACACCTCTAGCGTAAGGGCAAACAAAATCTATCAATAAGTCTATACTATACATACTCAAGAAAAAACTCTTTTCAATAAAAAAACATGGGTAGACACATTTGTGAATTTTCAAGGTAAATCACAAGAGTTTCTGAATAGGAGATTGGACCCTATGCGAAGTATTTCCAAATACAAGGGATAAATCATTAAGAAAATTAGCTCCCAAATAAGAAGGTTCATATAAAGTGACAACAATTCTTAAACTAGGAGCTTATAAATTAGAAGTCGTTGAAGGAAGACAATTAGAAAAAAGTTTGAATATTTCTACTTAATAAAATATTATCATTAAATTAAGTTTTATTTACTTAAATTTATTTAATAAAGCCTAAACTACCATTTTAAATAGACATTTATGTCATGATCATTCAGTTATTAAAAAATAGTTTAAAAAAAATAGTATCAAAGTATACAAAGAACTCCAAACAAGACCTAAAATCGGCTCTCTCTTAAGACAAACATCTTCGAGAAACTAAATTTTAGTGAGACAATAAGACATAATACAAGTAAGATTTCAAATCAAAACTCCATATTATACTCCACATATCGCATATGATCATTAATATCACATCGAAAAGTAATTATAAAATCTAATCAATTATTCATGTATTATTATATTCAACAAGTTATTAATGCAAAAAAAATTGTGCGTTATATTTATGAACATGTCGTTTCCATCCACATTTTTACATATTAGACATACACTTCATCATACCAAATAAGTTTTGATACTTATCGATGAAATAAAATTATAAATATCATTGTTTAAGTGACATAATGTGAAATACATATTATAACCTATATTACAGAGCAAACAAATTATAATAATGTTATAACTTCATTTTTTAAATCTTATTCATTAAAAAAATAAGATTTCAATAATCTAATATTTGAAAGAGAAACCAAAATTAATAGTTTTTTTCAATATGAACTAGTAGTTTAAGTTTATACATCATAACACTCATTTTGACATTTTATTCTTTCAACTTTTATACTTGTAATTGCAATTGTAGATAATGTTCTTCAATCACTTATATGTACTCTTCTTGTCTTTCAATCTTCCTCAAAAATTAAAGTATAATTTGACAAATATTTTATTATCAACGAGAAGTAATTACAATATTCAATTTTATGTCATAAAACATTGATTAAAAAAATAAAAACTCAAAAATCAAAAATTTACTTACTTAATAATTGTAACAATTTCAAAATCTCCTTCTAAGATTATCATTAATCCAAGAAGCAAAATTCGTGCATAAAATTCTACAAATATATCGAGGAGTCATTCTTATCTAGGGGGATAGTTGTAATGTAAAATACTTTCGAAGAAATTTCAATGGACAAACCCTAATCTCAAATTGCACTAAAGAACATTCAACAAACTTCACTTTAATTGAAATTTTTTGTGAGAAATTTTAAAGCCTCGATTCACACTAACTATCCCACCCAAACTAAAAGCTCAAGTAGTACCTAATGAAAGTTAGAGACAAAAGTAGCTTAATAAATGATAGATATAATGTTAAAAAGGTCATATACGGTATATCAGGGGTTTAACGAAGATTTTTTTAAATATGTGATGTCATCCAATGAAGATTGATGAAATGAAATAAATTAATATTTTTTACTCTAATGGCTCAAATTAGACAAACTTTAGTTTGGTAGTATATTTAAAACAAATACAAAATTTTGGTAATATATTTATAGATTTACCCTTATTATTCCAATATTTTGTAAGTTTATAACTTGCATTTGATTGATAAATAAAATAAAATAAGAATTATATTATTATTTTTTAAATCTAATTCTTACTCAATATAAAAATTTGATAGAATTCATGTAATACAATATAATTATTATATTCGATATTTTTACAAAATGTATTTATTGTTATTAACTTTCATTTGTATGTTAACAAAATATATTTATTGTTAATTTTATAAAAATATTAAAGATATTATCACTATAGATAAATATTTAAAGAAATTTATAATTATTTTAAAAATTTTATATCAACTTTTAAAAATATTAAACCAAATAATAGTTGACTAATTAAATATATTTTTTATTTAAATATTGTATTTGTGACATGTTATAAGATCTAAATATATAATGCAAACATAATATGACTAATGTTAATTTTGCATTAACAAATAATTATTTTTAATTTGATGATGTCTATATAAATTATATTAAAATTAATGAAAATTTAGATAGTTTAAGTATAAAATTATTTTAAAAATAATAATAACGTATATTATAAATTAAAAAAAATAGCATAAGAGATGATAGAAAATTATTAAAATTTTGTTTGTGACTAATTATATGAATCATAGTTTAAGGAGTTTTAAGTTATAGTTAAATATTTACTATTTAAGTGAATGTTAAAAATTATAAAAAATTAAAATTGATTACTTTTATATAAATATTAACTTATGTCTTGTTTAATAATGATTTTAATTTATGATTAAATAGTTGGTTTTGTGATTTATGATTTTTTAAATAATTATTAATATATTTGGTAACAATTTTTACTTAATGATTTAAAAAAAATAAAAAATCGTTTATAATTTGTCCAATAATGCTTTATGTTTTTTTTATTTTTTTTTATAAAAATTTAAAAAATAACGAAAATTTTTAGTTATTATTTATAAATTGTATGTTTTTAATCATTTTCTTCAAATATTTGTAAATATAAAAATTGTAAGATTTGATTTATTTTTAAAAAGAAAATGTTTGGTGAAAACGAAAAAAGTAGAAATCAAAAATCTAATTCAAAAATATTATTTTTAAAGATTTATAAATCATTCCATATTTTGGTATTTATTTCTTAAAAAAATGAATATCAAAATGAGAAATCGCTACTAAACATATCTGATTGAAAATCATTCGAAAAAGCACAAAAAATTAGAATCAAAATCATTATAAAATTTTTAATTTATGATATAAATAATAAGTTATACATGTATATATACAACATGATAAAATTAAAAACACACACATATTATGTAAGATATTTTGAAAACAATATATTTATACTGAGTATTTTCCCTTTACTTAAATTTTATGCAATATTAGATATTTTTAATGATAGAAAAATTTTCAACGGATATACCGATAATAGTCAAACATATTCGAATTTAGATGGTAAATTTTGAATCGATTTTTAAATTGAGTTATTGTTTTATTTAAAATTTTAGGTTCGAGTTTGGTTTGAAAAGTAGGAAAATCTAATTTTGATACTTAAAATTATAAATTTATATTTTTTTAAATATTTTATTTTATATATTATAGTGATAAAAATCCTTTATATTCTAATATTTATAAAGAAAAATAAAATAAAATATAAGTAATTATTATGTAATTTTTTTGTTGTTGAATTTAATGCTTTGAATTATTTTAAATTAAAAACATATTAAAAATTTATTTTTAGAAATCCAAACATGAACATTATTTAAAGGTTAAATCTATGCTCATCCATTTTGATTTCGCTTTTATGTATAGTAAACTATTTTCTTTTCAATTTCAAGTAGAATAATCTCATACCGTTTTACCCTATTAATATTGTTTGATATTTTTGTCAATAAAAAAATGTTAATAACATATATTTTTATACTTATATTTATATTTATATCATAATTATTTTAAAAAATATATAAATTATTTTTTTAAAAATAATTCATTCATATAACACGTTATTAATGACGCTGGTATAAAAATAAATTTAACACGAAATTAATGAAGCTGATATAAAAATAAATTCAAATTTATTTGGTTGTAACATTCATCTTTCATCCATACACATATTTTTTTTTAGAACAGTTTTGTGACACAAAAGGCAAAGCGTTTTGATAATTGACGTTCCTTTTTCCTTGTTTTCTTTTTACGTCGTGCCTAGTTAATTAATGAAAGCTGAAAGAAAAATCAAAGAAGCCCAAACTTTTCATTTCCATTTCCATATACAATCGATCGAATCACAAATTTTAATATATGTTAATTATATTATATTTTATAAATTTTAAATACATATAAATTTAAATAACATAATTTTTTTATGAATAAATTTTTATTTTTAACTTTCTCTATACAATATATATACATTTTTAATATATAAGTAGAAAATATATTATTTTTTACATGTTAAAAAATGTAATTATTATATGATTTTTGAGAATAAAAGATGAAATGATTTGAATTGAGAATATATTTTTTATTAATTAAAATATTTTATCTTTTTATTATTTATTAAATATTTATTTTTTTAAAAAAATTATATTAATTTTATTGTGATAGAAATGAATAATTTCTAGTTAAATTATATAAAATCGGAGGGAAAAAAAAAAGGAATAATTTATAATTTTTTAAATCCTCTTCGTGGCTAAGCAACTTCTGCTTTATTGGAAAGACATTCTCTCTCTTTCTTTCTTTCTTGATTTTGAAAATGGTATCGTCAAGGACTTAATTTATCTCTAGGTTTCTGCAGCTTTTACGTACCTGTATTGATACACCTCTATATACATTGATGGCGTACTTCTTCACACTTACCCATCTTTACCTTTTCATCTTCTCTGCATTTTCATACCCCCAAGAGTAAGGGCTAAAGCTCAAATTTTTTTATTACTGTAGACTCTGTTTTCCTCTGCTTTTTAGATTTCTTCTTTTACGCTATTGTTACTAAACATCAGAATTAGTTCTTAGAAACTCAATGGCAATGACTTATTTTGACTCTGTGACCCAGTCTACCCGGAAAATCACTCGCTCTGGTGGAGGAAATTATGTCCCTCCGCACTTGAGGAACGTTAGAGGCGTTGTCGATTCCTTTAACAATGGTGAGTGGTCCGGCTTCTCTTCCGAGTCGACTCATTACGGTTACCATTTCGACGGTTCTAGACCCAGACAATTCGGTCGGACTTCTCGTGGTGGTCAAGGACGTGGTAGTGGTGGCTCATCGCGGTGGGTTCGTAAAACTAAAGCTTGGGACGCTAATCCAATCCAAACCACCAAATCAGAGCGCCCATTTGATGTTTCGGAGAAATCTGACGAGCGTAAGATTGTTGATGATACCATTAAGGACGGTGGAGGTATCGATTTTGATGCTTATGGAAATATCCCAGTTGAAGCTACTGGCTCAGACGTGCCTCAACCAGTGAATGCTTTCGTCGATATTGATTTAGGTGATCGTTTGAACAACAACATCCAGAGGTGCAAGTTTGTGAAACCCACTCCAGTTCAGCGCCATGCTATACCCATTGCAATGGCGGGTCGTGATTTGATGGCTTGTGCTCAGACTGGTTCTGGTAAAACAGCAGCGTTTTGTTTTCCTATTATCAGTGGGGTTTTGAAGAACTGCTCTGTGAGGTCTGATCCCCGTGGTTCTAGGACTGCTTGTCCCAGTGCGCTTATTTTGGCGCCAACTAGGGAGTTGGCTTGCCAGGTAGAAATGGTTTCGGTATCTAGTTTTTCTTTGCGTACAGAGTAGTAATGGTTATGTGGTTAAATCGTTTCCTTTGTTTTTTGTAGATTCATGAGGAGGCAAAGAAATTTGCTTATCAAACTGGGCTTAAGATTGTCGCTGTTTATGGTGGAGCACCTATTTCTGGACAGGTTTATTTTATTTTGATGCTTTTGTTGGTTAACTGTATCTTTGGTTTATTCGTTTATTTAAGGGTTTTTCTATCAAATTTTTGTGATAAGAAGAGACTTTTGTATTTATCTTTTGAATCTGGTGAATATCGAAATGATTTGAAACTATATCTTGCAGTAATCCATTAGTCGCCTTGTTTTCTTCACCTCCAAGTTACTTCTACATGTTGTTTTCATTTTGAAAGCTTTGATAATATGGAATGCGCTGAGATCTAAAATGCATAGGAAGTAGTTTCGCACAAAATTGATATTACTTTTTTTTTTAAATTCCCCTGTATTGATGTTTAGTGAATTTTGATGTCTAACAAATGATGACCCCCTGATTTATATTGTTATGGTTTTGAAATTATGTTCTTTTAAGATTTAAGATAAGAACTGATTATACATGTGATCATGTGGATCATTACGTACGTATTATTGCCATACCTCTTCATTTGCTTTATTGTTTTAACTTCTTTTCCTTCTTCAATCAGTTCATACTCAGGTGTTCTGTTTCTTATTGATAGTATGTTCCTCTTCTAACTTCCTAATTCTTGATTACGTAGTTTCGGAATATGGAGAGAGGGGTAGATATCATGGTTGCTACTCCTGGGCGATTGGTGGACATGATAGAAAGGTCCAGTGTTTCACTTAGATTGATCAGATATTTGGCTCTTGATGAGGCTGATCGCATGCTTGACATGGGTTTTGAGCACCAGATCAGGAAGATTGTTGAGCAAATGGACATGCCTCCACTAGGAAAACGGCAGACAATGCTTTTCAGTGCTACTTTTCCAAGTGAGATACAGGTCTGTGGGTGTACTGTTTACTCTTAATCATTTGTTTTGTCCTTTTAAATGCTTAAGAGAACATACTTATGATTTGAGTTTTATAGGCTGTTACCTCATGTTTATGATCAAGCATTTTTTTTTGGCAGAGGCTTGCATCTGATTTCCTTTCAAACTACATATTTTTGGTTGTTGGAAGAGTGGGTTCAAGCACTGAACTTATAACCCAAAAGGTTGACTTTGTTCAAGATATGGATAAAAGAAACCATCTAAAGAATGTTCTTCATTTCCAAAATGGTGGAACCAACCCTGGAAAGGTATGGTGGGTGTTGTTCAAGGTTCAAAAGTGCTTACTTCCTCTTCAATTTAGTTCATTGCATACACATGCTCATTTGTTCTTATGTTTTCGGGAATCTCATTATCTGTTTCATTTAATCCTAATGTTATTACACAGCTTTCTTTGACCCTCATCTTTGTGGAAACAAAAAAAGGAGCAGATGCATTAGAATACTGGTTGGCGATCAATGGTTTTCCAGTAATAGCAATACATGGTGACAAAGTGCAGATGGTTTGTTTTCACTTTCTCCTTAACCTTATCCTTTAGAATGTTTCTGAACTGCAATGTTGGATGTTGTTTAGCGATTATGTAGACAGTTTCAGAATGCTACCATTTTGAAGTCCACTATTCTCTTAATGGACTTCAAAGTAGGCTTAGAAGAGTCTACTGGTATATGTTTTGAAGAATTTCAAAAGACACCTTAAGATTTCCAGTAATTAATTTGTTTTATATGATACTGTTATGTTTCTTTGGTTATGCCAAAGTGCCAAGCACAGTTGGTTCCTATTTTGCTTGCTTTCTGTATGCAGCAAAAATGTTTAATTTTTTTTAATAAAGTGATATGGGATTTTTCATACAAAGGATTAGCATATATGCAAGACTTGAGTCGTTTTATTTTTTGACATACACTTTCCTTTTTGAATCATGACTTGACATAACGACATTCATATCTAAAGGAGAGAGAACGAGCGTTGAAGTTATTCAAGAGTGGTGCTACTCCTATATTGGTGGCAACAGATGTTGCATCGCGCGGTTTGGACATCCCTCTTGTATCCCATGTGATCAACTTTGATCTGCCAAAGGCTATTGATGACTACGTTCACAGGATAGGAAGAACCGGACGTGCTGGTAAATCTGGTCTTGCAACTGCCTTCTTTAGTGACAAGAACCAACCACTAGCTAGTGCACTTGTTGAACTTTTGAGAGAAACCAATCAGGAAATTCCTCAGTGGCTTGCTAAAAGATCAACTTGTGGCGGTCAAAGCCAGCAACGTTATGGAGGTGACAAGTTTGGTGGCTATGACTACAGGTTTGCTCAATCAGGGACAGAAAATAATCAGAACTCAAGCAGTTATGTAGTTGTTGATTCTACTTTGGGAAATTCCACTGCTACCTGCAATAAGGTTCCAAATGCCAACTATGGTGAATATAACACGACTGCCTATGGGGATTTATACTCAAGCAGTTATGATGTTGTGGCCAGTGGCTGGGATTAGAGATGAACCTCTCCCTTTGGTTTTGAGAGAAAATCTTGGTTATATATGCAGTATAGTTATAATTACAGGCGAACTCATACAAAAACTTCTGAAGAACAACTGTAAGTTGGGAAATCTTGACACATAGAATCATGCAAACTGCATTTGGTCTTTTTTGTATTGTATGGATATTTTCATTAGGCTCCTTACGAGTCGGGTTATCTTGTCTTTTAATCTATGTTGACTGAACATATGTTATATTGAATGTTTCTATTAAGAAATTTGTTTGGTATAATATGGCACATTTGTTTCGTGGAATAGAAATTTAATGGTAATGAAAATTAATGTAAATAAAACAATATTATTAGTGCAATGTTACAATTAGAATCAAAGAATAATCTAATATATGTTTGGTTTGCATTAAGTGGAATACACCGTTTGGCAATAATTATGCCCTATGTTTTTAAAAATAATGTCAAATAAATTTCTTTTTTTTTTAATTTAATTATAGTTAAAAAGAAAAGAAGTTCAGGAGAGAAAGAGATAGAAGTGAAAAAACTTCATTTATGTTTGTAAAATTGTTTTTATTACAATTATTTTAACATTTTTTTTAATTTAATATCAAATTTATTATATCACTTAATGCATAAAAAAATCAGTGTGTATAACATTATTCTTTATTATATTGAAATTTAGCGAGAGGTGTAGAATCAGAGGTGGAACCATATTGATATGGTTTTGAGTCGTCGTGGGTTGGTTTAATTTACTCATGGAGGCGATGGTGTGCATCGACCTGGAAAAATATTCTTCATTTCTTTAGTGACGAAATAAAAGATATAATATAATGCATATTTATATCTAACAATAAAAATAATAAAAATAACATATTTAATAATTAAAATATACATTAAAAAAAACATGTATATGCTAATATTATTTGTTTGACCCAAAAATAAAATTAGTACAAACCAATCTAATTAAACTCCGACCCTTTATATATATATATATATATATGATATTCCTGCTAGTCGTAGATTCAGAAAGGAGGAAAACCAACGATTGCGTGAATATCAGAAGTTGTCAGAGAGAAAAATTGAAACAAACTGTTGGAAAAGAAATTTTGGAAGCTGCGTGAAACATAGTTCTCAGCATTGTTTCTTAGAACACAAAAGGGAGGAAATCAGCCGCAAGTATAAACTATCCATTTCTGTTGAAATTTGTAGAGTTTCTTTAGTTTGTACAATAGAATTTGATTTAATATAAATTTTGTTAATTTATCTTGCTATATATATATATATATTACCAGTAAATTATAGGGAGTTATTTTATGTGTATACTTTTAGATTTTGGTATATTTTGTGAAGCTCTCTGAAAATTAGTGTTTGTATCTTCATTTGATTATTAGTGAATTTTACTCGGTGTGTCGTCGTCAGTGGAGTAGACTTTTCACATTGAAAAGTTGAACCACTTAAATCATTGTGTGCCATTAATTTTCTTACTGCTTATTATTTTGCTGTTACCCATTATTATTTATTTGTGCAACCAAAATTGGACCCGATCTTCGCTTCCGCAAGTGCTAATTTATAAAAAATTGGTATCAGAGCATTGGGTTATTATGTTATTTATTGGAACTGATCAAGTTTGCTCTTTTGGATTTATTTTTGAGCTTCTGGTTATTTGATTGGTTTCATATTTTTTGGGTTGTGTTTCTGTTTATTTAATATTGGGTTTTCTGTCATGGCGACAAAATATGAAATTAAGAAATTCAATGTTAGAAATGATTTCAGTCTTTGGCGTATAAAGATGCGGGCCGTATTAGTTAAAGAAGGGCTCGTTAAGACACTTGAAGGCAATGATAAATTGCCAGAAAAATTGACTGATGAAGAAAAAGATGCATTGATGGAAAATTCTCTCAGTTCAATTCAGTTATCCTTGTCTGATGAGGTATTATGCGAGGTTGGCGATGAGGAATGTCCTGTTGGGTTATGGCTTAAATTGGAGAATTTGTATATGACAAAGTCTTTTACAAGTCGGCTATATTTGAAGCAACGTTTGTATACATTCAGAATGTCAGAAGGTACACCATTACACGATCACCTTGATGAATTTACCAAAATTATTCGTGATCTGAAAAATGGTGGTGTTAAGATTGATGATGAGGATCAAGCATTAGTTCTATTATGTTCATTACCTCATTCATTTGAACATTTTGTTGATACCATGCTATATGGGCGAGACACTATTTCTTTGGAAGATGTCTAAGCAGCTTTGAATTCTAGAGAGTTGAAGAAAAATGTGTCTACAGGCAGTAATGATAATAGCAGTGGCAGTAATGATAATAGCAGTGGTTTATTTGTCAGAGGTAGAAATTAAGAAAAAGTCATATGCAATAATAGAGGCAAGTCTAGATCCAAATCTAGAAAACGAAAAAGATAAATGCAACTATTGCCGTCAAGAAGGGCACTGGAAAGTAAATTGTCCGAAACTCAAAGGTAAAGGAAAATCTGCCACAACGTCTTCTGGTACTAATAATATTGCTGATGTTACAGATAGTTCTGGTTCTTATGGTGAAAATGTTCTATCAGTATCTATTGGTTCTCCTGGAGATGTTTGGATTCTTGATTCGGGTTGTACTTACCATATGTGCCCTAGTAGAGATTGGTTTGCTTCTTATGAGTCTATTGATAGGGGTGTTGTCTTGTTGGGAAACAATATGCCATGCAAGGTTGTTGGTATTGGTACTGTCCGAATTAAGATGCATGATGGTATTATTAGGACTTTGAAAGATGTTCGCCATGTTCTAGATTTGAAAAAGAACTTGATATCTTTGGGTACTCTTAATTTACAAGGCTACAAGTATGTAGCTAAAGGTGGAGTATTAAAAGTTAGTAAATGTGCTCTCATTGTTATTAAAGGACAATTATTGTGTGGTCTCTATATGCTTTAGGGTAGCACTGTTATTGGCAGTGTTTTAGTTTCGTCCTCATCAGATCAAGATTCAGACACTACTCGATTATGGCATTTGTGACTTGGGTATATGAGTGAGGCATTGATGTCTATTTTGAGCAAACAATATTTTCTTTGTGTTCAGAAAACTAGGAAGCTTGATTTCTGTGAGCACTATGTTTATGGAAAGCATTGTATAGTCAAGTTCAGTACATCCATCCATAAAACGAAAGGTACTGTTGATTATATTCATTGAGATCTTTGGGGTCCTTCTCGTGTTGTGTTTAAGGGTAGTGCCTGGTATATGTTGATTTTTATTGATGACTTCTCTCATCATGTTTTTGTGTATTTTCTGAAGAATAAGAATAATGTGTTCTCAAAATTTGTGAAATTCAAGGCTTGTATAGAAAATCAAACAAGCAAGAAAATCAAGAATTTGAGAACTGATAATGGTCTGGAATTTTATGACAGTCAATTTAATGAGTTATGTGAAAGAAATGGCATACTGAGACATCGCACTGTGTGTCATACACCACAGTAAAATGGAGTAGCAGAACGTATGAATAAGACTATCTTAGAAAGAGCTCGTTGTATGATCTTTCAAGTTGACTTGGATAAATCCTTTTGGGCTAAAGCTTGTAACCATGCCTGCTGTTTGGTGAATCGGTCTCCATCAACTGCAATTGAGTTGAAGAGTCTGTTTGTGATATTCTTTGGTACTCCTGCTAATTATTCTTATTTGAAAGTTTTTGGTTGTCCTACTTATGCTCATGTTAATGATGGTAAATTTGAGCCTAGGGCATTGAAATGCATATTTTTGGGGTATCCTTCTGGGGTGAAGGGTTATAGATTATGGTGTGTTGAATCCAAGTCACCTAAAATTTTGATTAGTAGAGATGTTAAGTTTGATGAGTTTTCTATGTTGCAAAATAAAAAAGTCTATTGTTGTAGATAAAAACCACAATGTTAGTGAACAGATGGAGCTTGAGAGTGGAGCTCCTAGTCAAGTGCAATAGGGCACTTCCAATCAGCCATATGTGGATGAGATAGATGATTCTGCTCATGATGTATCATAAGAGCAACATGAGCAACCATATAGTATCGCTAAGGGTAAAGGAATAAGAGAGATTCGACGCTCTCAGAGGTACGCAGATGCAGACTTAGTTACTTTTGCATTATCTGTGGTAGAGTCTATTGAGGTGCATGAAACTTCTAGTTATCATGAAGCTGTCACTTGTGATGAGTCTGTTCAGTGGCTGGTTGCTATGAATGAAGAGATTGAATCACTTCATAAGAATCATACTTGGGAATTGGTGAAACCGCCTAAGGGCCAAAAGATTGTTGGAAACAAATGGGTCTTCAAGAAAAAGGAAGGTATACCTGAGGTTGAAGCAGCTAGGTTCAAGGCACGTGTTGTTGCAAAGAGCTATTGTTAGAAGAAAGGTATTGACTTGAATGAAGTATTTTCACATGTTGTAAAACATAGCTCTATTCGTGTGTTGCTTGCTATGGTTGCATTGTTTGACATAGAATTAGAAAAACTTGATGTCAAGAAAGTCTTCTTATATGGTGAGCTTGAAGAAAAAATATATACGCATAAACCAGAGAGGTTTGTTGTTCCAGGTAAGGAAGATCATGTTTGTTTATTGAAGAAGTCTTTATATGGGTTGAAGCAATCTCCTAGGCAGTGGTATAAGCGGTTTGATTCTTTTATGATTGATCATCCATTTATTTGTTGCTTTATGTTGATGACATGCTTATTGCTTCTAAGAATAAGTCTGAGATTCAGAAATTAAAGTCTCAACTTAATGATGAGTTTGAGATGAAAGATTTGGGTGCAACGAAGAAAATTTTAGGCATGGAAATTTATAGGGATAAACAAGTAGGCAAGCTTTATTTGACTCAGAAAATTTATATTGAAAAAGTTCTTGAATGCTTTGGTATGAAAGATTCTAAATCTGTGAGTACGCCGTTAGCTGCACATTTAAGGCTTTCTTTGGATTTGTCACCACAGTCAGAAGAAGAAGAGTAGTACATGTCTCAGGTTCCATATGCTAGTGCCATTGGTAGTTTGATGTACGCTATGGTTTGTACTCGTCCAGACATTTCACATGCAGTTAGTGTTGTCAGCAGATACATGGGTAATCCTAGTAAGGGTTATTGGCAAGCAGTGAAATGGATACTTTGGTATTTGAAAGGTACATCTAATTTTGGTTTGGTATATAATGGAAGCTCTAATACTGGTTGTAGTGTTATTGGTTATGTGGATTCCGATTATGTTGGTGATTTGGATAGAAGAAGATCTCTGATAGGTTATGTCTTCACTCTTTCTCATTGTGTCATTAGTTGGAAGGTTACTTTACAGTCTACAGTTGCTTTGTCTACGATAGAGGCAGAATATATGGTAGTAGCATAAGTAGTGAAAGAAGCCATTTGGCTTAGAGGTTTGGTTTATGATTTGGGTTTACAGTAGTATACTTCTGTTGTATTCTGTGATAGTCAGAGTGAAATACACTTGACTAAGAATACTATGTATTATGAAAGAACCAAACATATTGATGTCAGATATCACTTCGTTCGTGACATTGTCTCTCAAGGTGCTATTGTTGTCAATAAGATAGTCACTACAGAGAATCCAGCTGATATGTTAACTAAACTAGTTCCATTTAACAAGTTCAAGCATTGTTTGGACTTGATTGCTGTTTGCAGTAGATGATCACCCTTTGGGGCTTTGGACGATGGTTATTTGGTAATCTGAGGAATTTCATTTGAAGAATTTGTTTTCTATTTTGAGCCAAGGTGGAGATTTGTTATTTGTTTGGCTCAAAACTGAAATTAGGCAAAGCCCAAACCTATCTAATTAAATCATTACCCTTCTTATATATATATATATATATATATATATGTATATATATATATATACATGATATTCCTGCTAGCTGCAGATTCAGAAAAGAGGAAAACCAACAGCTGCGTGAAGACCAGAAGCTACCAGAGAGAAAAATTGAAACATCCCTTGGATAAGAAATTTTGGAAGCTGTGTGAAACATAGTTCTCAGCATCGTTTCTTGCCGAATAGAACACAAAAGAGAGGAAATTACCCCCAATGATAAGTTATCCATTTCTGCTAACATTTGTGGAGTTTCTCTCATTTGTATGGTAATATTTGATTTAATAGCAAGTTTGTTAATTTATCTTGCTATATATATATATATATTACCAGTAAATTATAGGGAGTTATTTTGTGAGTATACTTTTAGATTTTGGTATATTTTGTGAAGCTCTCTGAAAATTAGTGTTTGTATCTCTATTTGATTATTAGTGGATTTTACTCGGTGTGCCGTCGTTAGTGGAGTAGACTTTTCACATTGAAAAGTTGAACCACTTAAATCATTGTGTGTCATTAATTTTCTTACTGTTTATTATTTTGCTGTTACCCATTATTATATATTTGTACAACCAAAATTGGACCCCATATTCGCTTCCGCAAGTGTTAATTTACAACAGCTAGAAAGCTTAAAACAATAGTAAATCTAAACAAGTTAAAGTTTATGATTTAAAGTTTAAAATTTAAGATATAATATTTAGTATTTAGTGTTTCATATTTAAGATTTAACTATAAATAAAGATGTAATATTAGTAAGTAAATGTTTATTTATTTTATTTAAAATATGATTCTAATTTATTTTTATTCATTTTTATAATTAACTATAAACAACGTTTACATCAATCATAAACACGTTAGTGATGACCTAACGGATCTGGTCATGGACGTTGTGCACAGTTGCAAGCTATAGACGGTAACGTTGGGCTTTGTGGTAAGTAGTGTCAATTTTTCTCATTAAGATGGATAATTGTAGATAAAATTTGATGAAAAAATACATTGTAGAGTGACTTAGGAAATCTTTAATATCTTTAAACCTATAAAACCTTTAAGTCAAAATTTATTATCATTTTATATAAATTTTTATATATTTATTTAAAAAAATATAATATTATAATTAAAAATTCATTTTATTTTAATTTTTACAAATCGCTAAAAAAACAATTTTATTATGTTTATAATTTATACATTACATCTAATATCTATTAAACATAATTTTAAATTTATTTTATTTTTAAATATAAATTTTATTAATTTAAAACATTAAATATACAATTAAATATATATTATTTATATGTAGAAAATACCTGATTTTCGTAAATTCTACAAAACTCTAGTAGAGAGAATATTATTCGGATAGGATACCAACTAGCTAGGCTACAAAGGTAGGGTAGATACTGCTTTAGTTCTAAGTTTGGTGTTCTAAAGAATTACCTTTTTGCTCTTTAATTTGACACCTCTAATTCTGTTTTAAACTATGAGAATACCTTCGATATTCCGAAAAGGTTGAGAGTGTAAAAGAACTGAAACATTTGTGAAACTTTCCCTAAAGCCAGAGACAAAATAACAAAACCAATTGGTACATATACCCATTACCGTTTGCAATAGTTAAAAAAAGAAGAAAAAAGCAATCTTGTCTTTGATTATTGATTTTTGACCAAATAACTTTCCTTCATCTATGATCTTCAGTCCTTGTCTCGTTAAGGTAATGAGTTTAAAAATCCTGAAACTGTCACGACATAAACAGAGTAAGATATGTAACTTTGAACTTTAATTATAATGTAATTAAAGATAGTTACAGGCAATATTAATGGTATGGAAAGTGAAGATAGTATCAATATATCATGTTGCTAGTTTCAATGATGTAAATGGTTGCAACGGGTATTGTTGAATATTTGTTCTAAAAGTAACAAATTAGTGACATAATTTAGTAAAATTAGTGGCCTAATTTGTGGTATGATTTAAGGAAATTAGTGGCATAATTTAAGGAAATTGGTGGCTTAATTTAAGGCTTAAATTATGACACAATTTAGGGAAATGGAGCATTTCTTCATCTATAAATAGGGAAGAGTTCACGCATTGATGAACAAGGCAAAAATCATAAAAAATCAGAGAGAGTATAAGCAAACTCAAAAAGAGAAAATACTCTAGCCGTGAAACACTGGTAGATATTATTAGCGAAATCAGATTCAGATTCTCGTATATTTCCTACTCAGCTTCAAATAATATCTCGCCGCTTCCGCGACCTGCGCGAATTTGTCGAACCACGTAAATTCTCATGTTCATTTTATCGCTTGATATATTCATATATCGCTATTTATTGCTTCCGCCCACAACAAATTGGTATCGAGCCAAATATAGCAAGATATATATCAAATCAAGCTCGACGATATGAACGTAATCCGCGAAAGAATCGCCAAATCGAAGTCGAATCACCGCATGTCAGGAAGTCCTGGTCACAAAGAATCGAAGTCAACTCGCCGAGTTGACCGAAGTCAACTCAATCACTAGTGATATTTGGACCGACGAGTTGGTCAATCCGTTTTTCATCCGTTTTCAACCGAGTCGATCTATTCCTAGCTAATTGACCATTTCAGCATTCAACTACGCACTGCTTTTTTCAAATAAGGTATAAAATTTGGAAAACACTGCTTTAAGTCAGAAGTACAAAATTTTTGTTATGAGTTTGTACTTATGGTCGATAAAGGAGAGTCATCCGTAAGACGCCCCACGGCGACGAAGGTGCCTATTTTCACCGTAGCGGCATCAAGAAAGATTGTCCAAATAAGGACAAGTCAAATGCAAATTGCACGTATGCACGATGAAGACATTTAAGAATCACTTTTTCGCTTCATCATCAAAACCTACCTCGGAGCAAGGATCCTCGATTCTGGATGTTCTTATCATACGTGTCCAACAGACATTGGTTTTCGAAGTTTTGAAGAGCTCGACTGGAGGAGTCAGGTATACGGGCAACGACAATGCCCGTCGACAAAAGTGCGGATCTAACAATACGACTAAAGATGCACGATGGTACAATCGCACGACTTACAAATGTAAGGTATATTCCTCGACTCCAAAGAAAACCTTATTTCTTTAGGTGTTCTAGATTCTGATGGTTACAAGGTAACATTGGAAAATGGAGTCTTCGAAGTCAGACGAGGTGCATTTGTAAGAATGAAGTACTTCAAGGCGAACTTGTATTTCCTAGACGGGTGTACGCCATGTATAGGAAGGGCATGCCTCAAGTAGTTCTCAAGAAAAGGCAAATGATTCTTCCCTGTGTGCACACGCGCTAGGGTGGTACGCCTTTGAAAAGGCTTTTGCAAGGCTTAATGAAGCAAGGTCTTTTGAAAGGTGCCAAGACCGGAAAGCTTTGATTCTCGCAAGTATTGGTAACGGGAAAATAAACAAGAGTCAAGTTCGCAAGACCGCCATTCATCGTACTAAGGGATCTCTTGATTATATTAACACTGATAATGTTGAGACCTTCCAAGAATGCTTCACTGGGAGGTAAACGTTGGTTTGTGACTTTTATTGATGATTTCTCTAGATATGTCCGGATATACACTATGAGTCACAAAGATGAAGTTCGGATATCTTTCTTAAATGGAAGAAAATGATCGAGACTCGACAGCCTAAGATTATAAAGGCTTAGATCCGATAATGGTGGCGAGTATAACCGATCCTTTTTAAAGTTTGTCAAGATGAAGCGGATAATCGTACATTTTTCGCCTCGTACACCACAAACAGAATGGAGTTGCAGAACGAATGAATCGTACTTTGGTTGAGAAAGTTCGATGTATGCTATCTCATTCCAAATCGAGCAAGGCATTTTGGGTCGAGGCTTTTTCATATGCAACTCATATAGTCAATGTACTTCGCGATCGCATTAGATGGAAAACTCCTAAAGAGGTTTGGTCCGGGACAACTCACATCGACATGATTCATTGCGAATATTTGGATGTCCTGCATATTTTCATGTTAGTGAATCCAAATTGGATCCGAGAGCAAAGAAAGCTATTTTCTTGGGCTTTAAGGAAGGAGTTAAAGGATTTCGACTTTGGTGTGGTGAATCCAAGAAGATCGTCTTAAGTCGAGATGTTACATTCGACGAGTATGTTATGCTGAGACAAACAAATTCAGAGAAAGAGAATGAAAGTACAAATACTCTTTCTAAAGTGATGCTTGAGACTTCGGAAGATCCAGAAAAGATTGCACCAATTACCGATCGTGGTGAAAATGAAATTAATGATCAAGAAGAGATCTCAATTGAGGTGGAGGTTCTCTCACCATCACCACCGATTAATCAGCAGCCAGAATCTATTGCCACTACTCGACCGAGAAGGAGATTGGTGGCTTCCTACCAGATAATACTGCACACGGTAGCATTCGCACTTCCGCAATCGATGATGACGATGTCCCATGCACTTGGCTGCAGGCCGCAAGAGCTTGATAAGTGAAGTGGAAAATGGCAATACGAAGAGATAAAGTCTCTACATCGAATCGCATTGGAGCTTGGTTCAACTTCCCAAAGGAAAGAAAACTATTGGTTTCAAACGGGTCTGCATGCCAATGAAGCGTGCTCATGGTAAATACAACATCAAATACAAAGCCGACTAGTAGCAAAAGGCTACGCCGTAAAGAAGGAATAGACTACAACGAGGTATTCTCACTTGTTGTTAAGCATTCATCTATTCGATACTATTGGCTTTGGTAGACAGCTTGATCTCGAAGTTAGCTCAACTCGATGTCAAAACAGCCTTTTCTCCTACGGTACTTGAACGAAGAAATCTACATGTCTCAACCTGATGGCTTCAAAATTTCCAAGACGAGAGAATCGTCAAGTCGAGCAAGTCAATTTACTTGCTCAAGCAATCACCGCGACAATGGTACAAGCGCTTTGATAGCTTCATCGAGAGCGTAAGTACACACGTAGTCGGCTGATCATCAGGTATACTTTCGGAAACTCCAAGACGGTACTTCATTTATTTGCTTCTTATACGTTGATGATACGCTGATTACATCTAAGAAAGAAGCGAGATCGACAGTATCAAGGCTCACAGTTCGTAATTTGAAATGAAAGATCTTGGAGAAAGCTAAGAAAATTCTGGGATGGAAATCACAAGAGATGTAGTCGCATTAGTACGGCCGTCTCGACACGTACTCAAGATTCAAGAAAGTACTACAAAGGTTTCGACATTGATGAAAAACCAAACCGCAAGTACACCACTTCGCTCCTCACTTTCGCTAAGTTGCATTAATGTCACCTAGCACCACCGACGAGAAGAAGAAAATGGAACGTGTTCCATATGCAAATGCCGCTGCGCTTGATGTACGCAATGGTTTCGCACTGCACTGATATTTCCCCACGCCGTTAGTATGGTGGTTTCCGCATACGTAATCCGGTAAACGTACACCGTGCAAGCGAAAGGGGATTCTACTGCATGCATGGTACTACGGATATTGGTTTCAAGTTTGAGAGACAAGACCGAAGGTAAACACCTAGTCGATACGTGGATTCTCGACTACGCCGAGATCCGGATAAGCGTCAATCTACAACCGTTATGTGTTCACAATGGCGGGAGGACCGCTTTGTCGAGATCAACATTGCAAGCCACCGTAGCTTTGTCTACTACAGAGGCGCAGTATACGGCCTGTAAATGTATATCTGTTAAGCTATATGGCTTCTGCCGACTAAGGATTTGGGTATTGCTCGTAAGAACGCGAGGTTTTCTGCGACAACCAAAGTGCCATTTATTTGGCAAAGAACCAAGTTCATCATGGTCGCACCAAGAACATCGATGTTCGATTTCATTTTGTTCGAGAAATCGTCGATGAATGGAATGTTATACTCCGTAGCTCCGGAATCGCAGATAACCCCGCAGAGCATGCTTACAAAGGTGGTTACAAAGGATCAAGTTTCAATACTACTTCAACTTGATCAACATCTCTCGAGCTAGTGGCGCTTAGTGGGCGCCTTAGCATTCGAGGCAGAATCGCTATGAACTTTTTGCCAAGGTGGAGATTGTTGAATATTGGCTCTAAAAGTAATAAATTAAGCTGGCATAATTATGGAAATTAAAGTGCCTAATTTATGGCATAATTTGTGGCATGATTTAAGGAAATTAGTGTCATAATTTAAGGAAATCATGTGGCCTAATTTAAGTCTTAAATTATGGCACAATTTAGTGGAAAGGGAGCCTTTCTTCATCTATAAATAGTGGGAAGAGTTCATGCATTGAAGAACAAGGCAAAAATCGAAAAATCGTAGCAGAGTATAAGCAAAACTCAAAGAGAGAAAATACTTGTAGTTTTGGGAAACACTCGAGAGATATTATTAGTGGGAAATCAGATTCCGTATTCTGATATTTCCTACTCTCCATAATATCTACTGCCTCTCGTGGACTTAGGCGAATTGTCGAACAACGTAAATTCTGTGTGTTCATTTTATCGCTTTGATATATTCATATACCGCTATTTATTGCTTCCGCCCACAACAGGTATGACATGTAACTCGGAATTTTAATACAAAATAGGATTATAGGAGTATCTTCATGAAAGCTTTGCATGACATAATGTTGATTCAGTCATGCATGGCATTTTACTCCCTTCTGTAACTTCAAATTACAGTATCTATTGTGTTGACTGACAGCAAGTTTTGGTAACAAAGTTCTCTCCAATGGTGATGCTACAAAGTAAAGAAGATAAAGGGATTTTCAAGTTTCTTGTGTTTGGTTTTTGAGAGTACGTGCATGAGATTGAGGTTTATACAACGATAATTATTTTTATTTTAAATAACATTTATAATACCTCTTAAAATTTATAACTACAATAATAATATCATTTATATTCAATTCATATATTTTTGTTTAAAAAAAATCTCTAATCTAAAATTTTTGCATCGAAAGTCTTTTTGTTAACGTCATTTAAATTAAACATTAGTTAATTAAATTCGTTCAATGTTGAACTTTGTTTGATTAGATTCTATTCAACATTATTTGAGTGTTAATTTTGTTATATATTTTATGTAATTTTTTATTTATTTATTTAGTATAAAAATGTTTTTCTCGCATGAATAATACATATAATAGTCATAATTTCTTTTAAAAACTTATTGTTTAGATTGATAGCACAAAACCTGGGTAAAAATACATATGTGTGTGTTATAGATGATCCAATCATCAAGAATAAGGAAGGCTAGGAAAGATGAGATATACACTTGTTCAACACAAGTCATCCATTTAATGCCAATTTAAGAATGTATAACTAGTTGCAAATGTGATCGAAGTAAAAGAAACTAGTTAAGCAAAAGTGGCCCAACTTAATCGGCATCTCATGGTTTAAGTGATGAATAAGAAGCACAACAATAATCTCTAATAAAATTATTTTTTTGCTAAAAGGAGAGAATAAATTTGCAGAATTAAGTGCACATTATAACATGTTAAAGAAAAAGTATCATTTAAGTTTATCATTTTTAACGAAATTACACTTTAAATCCGTACCTATTAAGTGTGACATCAGAAGTTTATTATCGTTACAAATGGATTTATACGAATTTTTTATAAAAGTAGCAGATTTATACTGACCTATTTAATAGATAAGAGTATAAAATATACTTTCGTTAAACATAAAAATATACTTTCGTTAAACATAAAATACTTGGACAACCTTTCGTCAAGTGGTTAGAATTGTTTTTTCAAATTTAAACATATGATGTATTATTCATTTCTCAAATATAATATAAACGTGTAATCACATAAACAAAACCCAAAGAATTACTAAATTGGTTAAACCATTCTTCTTATATATTTCTTTAGTTTGCTTGTTTGTTTAAAAAGTAGAGAAACAATAAATTAAAAAGATAATCTAAGTTCACTATTTTAATAAAAGTGTATTTTAACCATATTTAATAGATAGAATATTATAAGTCTATTAACTTTATAAAAAAAATTACGGAAGTTTATTTCATTTTATAAAGATAATAGATTTGAGGTGTCTCACTATTAAATACGGGTCTAAAATGTATTTTCGTTAATGGTAATAGACTTACAACTATTCATCCAATAATAAAAACAGCTGGTGAACATACTTCTCATGTTCTGTATAAAAATGTAACCAAGAAACCAGGCTCAAACTTGCAGAAGCTCCACCATGGCAGCATCTCCCAATTTGTAGATATAGTAAGTATGATGTTCCTTACTTGGATAGAAAAAACGAACTAGGGGGATATGTTTAACTTTCCAATAATCTTGCCCTGAATCTGGTTGCATCCCGAGGACAAATTCCCTTGGCATATTGATAATTTCGAAACAATTGAGGTTCGTCAAGTGTTGGATGTCAGAGGGAACCTCATTCAGTTGTGGATTATTCTTAAACCTCAACCTTTCAAGAAGAGGCATATTGCCTCTGTCTATTTTCACTTCCTTAAGTTCATCCAAGCACCCTAGCCATAGTTCCTTCAGTTTTTGAAAACCACCACCTCCCCTAAAATGCAATTCCCTTCCATCATATGCTCCCCAGACTGAAAGAAATGCTAAGTTTGGCAAATTATGAATCGAAACCAATGGATCATAGGCAAGACTTGATCCCACTAGATGTAGTTTTTGTAGCCACTTAAGTTGAGGGATCCACTTTGGCAGCTCCTTTAATCGACCTTCCAGTAGAAGATACTCCAAAGATGGGGGTGGAGATGAAAGTGGTTGTAAATCTAAACATTCATCTTTGTTGATTGAGCATACTTCTAAAAGACGAAGGTGGGTCATCTTCATAATGGAAGCGAAGAGGACAGCCCCAATTTCTGATGTCACTTTTGAAATGCGGAACTCCCTTAGCTGCCTCAAATTCTCTAACTCCTTCATCAGACCAACATTGGTAGGGTGTGCTTCTACATATTTTAGAGTCTGTAAGTGCTCTAAACACCCAATCCCTTTTTGTATTCTTACTCCATTGTTGACAATTCTGAGATTACCAATCCTTCTTTTTTTTTGCACTCCACTATTTGTACTAGAAGCACATGTATCTTCCATCATGTTGGTAGCAGAGTAGGCAAGAAGATGTCGCAAATTTCGAAGCCTATGAATCTTCATTGGTAGCTCACATACTAAGGAATTTATGAGAATTAGTGTTTGCAGATTGTGTAGCTTGCCTATTGACTTTGGAAGCATCTTGACCTTTGTATTCCTGACATCTAAGTACTTCAAATGGAATAAGTTCCCTACTTCGTTTGGGAGCTCATCAATTGGAGCATCACTCAAATCCAACACTTTTAAAAGCTTAAATCTTTCGAACAAAAGAACCAAGAAGTTCTTACCTAGTTCATTTATGTTGAACAGAAAGATAGAACGCACTCCAGTATATTCATTACTCTCCAAAACATTTCTAGTACTATTATAAATTGACAACCTTCGACATTTTCCTTTAAATTTTGACTTCTTGTCATCCAAAATTTGACAAAAAGAGTTGTCAAACCTGGGTAAAATAATTTCTCGCATCATGTCATGAACACTGCATGTTCCATCACGTGATAGTGAAACCAGATTTCTTTGGATGAGCTCATTCAAGTACTCTTCAGCAACTTCTTCTGATGTCATACCTTCTGCTTCTTCTTTGAGAAAACCCTCGGCCACCCACATTCTGCAGACCCTTAATTTATCGATAGAATAATCTTCAGGAAAGATGCCAAAATACAAGAAGCAACATTTAAGGTGGTAAGGTAAATCATGAAAACTAAAGTTGAGAATTTCAGAAGTACTTGAAAAGTGTGGATTGTTTACAAACCCCAACCTGAGATTATTAAGCAGTCTTCTCCATTCGAATTCTGTCTTTCCTTTGGTGGATAACAAACCGGCTATAGTAGAAATTGCAAGTGGCAAGCCTTTGCACTTTGTTATTATCTCAAGAGATGATTCTTTCAATTCATTAGGACAGTCCACCCTGGAGGTAGATTGAAATGCCCTTTTACAAAACAAATCCCAAGCATCTTCTTCAGACAAGAGTTGTAACTTCTGGATTAGAACACAAGATGTTTCTTTCCAAGAATCAGCAACTGCATCGTTCCGTGTTGTTATGATTATTCTACTACCATTGTCATTACTTGGCAAAGCGAGTTTCATTATTTCCCAAAAATGTGGATCCCAAACATCATCAAAGACAACCAGATACACCTTGTTCTTTAAATATTGCCTCAAAGTCCTTATTAGGTATTCGATCGTATCACATTCCCATGTTGCAACTTGCGTAAAGTTTTGCACCTGCCTTGTCATAATCCTAAGTAAATCTTCCATATCATATGATCGAGACACTGTGATCCAGGCATGACAGTCAAAGTGTTCTTGCACTTCTTCCTTATCATAGACTATCTTAGCAAGAGTGGTTTTGCCAATGCCTCCAGCACCAGCCAATGAAATCACTGTGTGAGCAGATGGCCCTCCAGCTACATTTCTTATCAGTTCATCTTTTGCCAAACTAATACCCACAACTTCTGATTCCATCATGAAAAGAGCACGTAGCCGAGGGTCATAGTGCTTTGTAATAGAGATATTGTGACTTGATAATCTTTGCTCCAGCTGTGTTAATCCAAATACTTCACCTCTACTCTTGATATCACGTAAATATGCCTTGATAGTTTGAATCTCATAAGCTATTTTATTACGTGATTTCAAGGGTTTGACAAAGCAAATAGTTCGGTGAAAGAAACCGAGCAATGCACTCTGATCATGATGAATATTGGGTTTAGTCATATGATGATCATATTCATCCAAAACATCTTCTATGTGATCAGCTATTTCTTTTACTTGTCTCAGCCAACTTTTCAGAGTATCACTCATGTCTTCTTCTGACCTGGATTCAGCATCTTTGAGTAGGCACTTCATTAACTCTAATTCTTGCTGCAGACTTTTGGCTTCCTTATGGAACCCTTTAAACAATTTTTTTCCTTCTTGTAAAAATTGGATCAATTTATCAACGATTGGACTTGCTATAATGTCCACCATTTTTTTTCAACTTTACAATCTGCCAACATTTACACTAACATGATATCTTAGTAGACTGAATAAATGGATAAAAACTAAAAGCAATACACATATTCAAGGTTCCACATAATTTAATTGAACAAAATCAGCAAAAGTTCAGTTAATTATCACATGATATTGATAACACAGAAGAAATATATGTAAGTCATTTCCACGGAAAACTCCAAACAGTTACTGTGAAGTGTAAGACAAATAGGAGTTAGTTATAATTATCAATTTCTATAGGGGTGCCAGAGGTGATAAGTTGTTTAGTCGTTTTCGCAACAAAACTGGAATCAGAGCCCTCTTTCGATCAAGGTAGGACTAGTTATTGAGTTTCTTGATGTGAAGATTCTTGAACAAGAAGATATTGATGCAAAGCAAGAACTGAAAGGGTAAGTAGTATGTCAAGCATAAGTATGAAGTTGAGAAATTTGATGGATTTGTTGACTACTCCCTCGGGAAATGATATGAAAAATGTCATTATCCAAAAAGAAGTTGATGGTGCTTCAGCGGAAGAGTTTCCTTATTATTAGAGTTGTGAACGAGGTAAGATAGGATTAGAGACTTCCTTTAACTTTTCCATCTATGATTTAAAATTTATCCCTTATTCCCACGCAAAATCTTCGTAAGGACATATGGGGATCCTCAATGAAAAATAGAGATACTAAATAATATTTTAATAATATTTTTTTATTTTATTATAAAAGAAAAAAGATTTAAAAAAAGAAAGTTAATAATAGATATTTTGTAATAAAAAAATTAAATTTTAAGTCAACAAATAATAAAAAATAAAAAATATTTATATGTAAGGGAGAAAAATAAAATATACGTAACAATAAATATGTAATCTTTTTATATTAAACAATATTGATAGAATTTTGTTATAAATTAATTTAAAATAATAACAATAAATTATAAAATAATTATAAAATTTTATATTTTTAAAATTTAAATATATAATATAATTATTTTAAGTTTAAATGTAATCGTATCTTGTAGACAATGTGTCATGGAAAATCTAGGGTTTTTAAATGTAAAGGAGATTTGGGGATGGCTAAGTAAATTGTATGATCACAAAACCTTCTCAAGTTAACTTTTTTCTTAAAAAAAAGGCTTTTAGGATTCAAGACAATTCAAGCCAAAACTTTAGATTACAACATTGACCAATTTAAGATTATCAATGCTTAGTTAGCCAATCTTGATAAGAAGGTTGACGAGAAGGATCAAGCAATCATCTTGTTGAATGCATTGCATGAACCCTATGGTGAACTAATTACTGCAATAATGTACAAGAGGAAAGAATTAATGCTAGAATTTGTAATCTCTTCTTTGAAATCTTGGGAGGTTGAACATAAGAAGTGGTTTATAAAGGACTATTTACGAGGGGTAGATCTGGGAAAAGAAACAATAATTACAAGGGAAGGATGCAATTAAGATCAAAGTACAAGGGTAAAAAGAATTTGAGATGTTTCATATGCCACAAAGAAACGCATTTCAAACAAAATTGTCCTATGAAAAAAGGAAAGAACTCTGAAGGAGATGAAATGGAAGCACTAGTGATGTTGGCATGTTGATTGAGGAATGTGAAAAGTTAGATGTAATGATCGTTAATCTCAAAAAGTTAGAAATTGAGTAGGTGTTGGATTCAAGTTGTTTATTTTATATGTGTCCAAATAAGAGTTGGTTTCAAAACCCAACTGAAATGCAAGGTAAAAGGATGCTTTTAAGAAACAATTATGAGTGTAAAGTAAAAAAGAATTGGTGAAATATAGTCACTTCTATCGTATGGCACTATTAAGACATTGATAGAAGTAAGTTATGTTCTAGAATTGAAAATAAGTATTATTTTCTTGGTGGCTTTAGACTCAACTGGTTTCTCAATTAAGTTGGATAAAGGAGTCTTGAGAGTTATCAAGGGAACACTAGTTGTACTTAAGGGTGTTAGGCATAATGAGCTCTACCTATTCCAAGATAAAACAATATGCAATACAGGTAGAGTTATGAAATTTGGGTCATCATATATGACTAATCTCTGGCATAAAAGATTAGGTCAATATATATATTAGTGAAAGTGGACTCACTAAATTATACAAATAAGTTTTGTTGAATGGTGTCAATTTAGTATCTCTTGATGTGTATGAACATTGTAAATATGGAAAGAAGATGAGGGTAAAGTTTAGGATTAAGAAACACACTACAAAGGGAATCTTGGATTATCTACATGAGACTAGCACTAATCTTATCTCTTGGAGGCAATAAATATTTCGTGAGTATTATAGATGACTTCTTAAGGAAGGTATGGAAATTTATACCTAAGTGTAATTAGGATGAAAAATTTGTTAGATTCAAGAACTAAAGGGTAATAGTATAGAACTAAACTGAAAAAAGAATCAAGGTGTTGAAGATTGATAATGGATTAGAGTTTTGTAATTTTGAATTTGATTAACTGTGTAGAGATTATGGGATTCAAAGACACAAGATTGTAGTAGGAACACCTCAACAGAATGAATTGGTGGAAAGAATGTATAGAACCATCCTTGACAAAGTGAGATGTACGTTGTCCTAGTTAAAACTACCAAAGAATCTCTAGGTAGAAGTTGTATAGATTGCAATCTATTTGATTAATAGGTCTCTATCATCTGTAATAAATTCTAAAATATTAGAGGAAATGTAGGGCGATAAACCTAAAGTTGTTTAAGTGTGCATCGTATTCATATGTTAGTGAAGGGAAGTTAAGACCAAGAGCAACACTTGATAGTTAGATAGATAGTCACCTAGAGATACAAGCAAAAGAATAGTGTTGACGTAGAAGGAACAAGGGGTGACAACTCAGTTCATGATGAGAAAGAAGATTAGCAGTAACTAATGTACCTATAGCTAAGCATGAGTAGGATCAAACTCATGAGATAACTCACTCTGAAACACCTGATTTAAATGATTATTCGTTAGTAAGAGATAAAATAGTAAAAGTGTCCAAACTTACCCTTAGATATGGCCATTTTGATCTTCTTTTTTATGCAATATAAGTAAGTGAAGAGATCGATAGTGCTGAATCTAAAACATATAATGTAGTTATAAGAAGTCAAGAAGCAATGAATGAAGAAATGAATCCGCTCATGAAAAATCAGACATAGATGCTTGTTAAGAAGCCATTGAAGTCAAGGGTTATTAGAAATAAATGAATGTCCAAAAAGAAGGAAAGGATAAAAAGTGTTGAATCAGATAGGTACAAAGTAAGGGTGATTGATCAGGGATACTCACATAAAGAAGGTATAGATTACAATGAGGTTTTCTCTCTTGTAGCAAAGTATACTTCGATTATAGCATTATAGGCCATTGTGACACAGTTTGACCTATACTTATAACAGATGGATGTTAAAATAGTTTTCCTCTATAGAGAGCCGGATGAGTCATTATACATGAGACATCAAGAGAGGTTTGAAATGAAGGGTAAAAAAGACCATATGTGCCTGTTACGAAGATCATTGTATAGATTGAAATAGTCACCTAGTTAATGGAATAAGAGATGACATGTTTATGCATAAATTGAAATTTCACAAGTATGAGTTCGATACATGTGTATATCACAAAAGGGAAATTAATGGAAATGTCATCTATCTGCTACTTTATATAGATGACATTCTTTTGGAAAATAAGGATATGAGTGATGTGCTTCACTTCAAGAGACTTCTCAAGTTAGAATTTGGGATAAAGGATTTAGATATTGCAAAAAGACCATAGGTATAGAAGTAAAGAGAGATTAGAGCAGAGAACGTTGTTCGTATCTCATTCAAGTTAAATTGAATTTTTTTAAAGAAATTTGGTATGTACAATTGTAAGCTTATGTCTACTTCTTTAGTGAATCATTTCAAGTTCTCTTCTCAACGTAGCCCTAAATGATGTATAAAAGGTTAAAAGGGAGAGTATACCTCATTCAAGTGATGTGGGGAGCATTATGTATGCAATGATAAGGCTTGATCTAGCATATTTAGTAAGTGTGGTGAGCAAATACATATTATGCACATATAAGCATCATTAGAAAGGTGTAAAATGGATATTCAAGTACTTTAGGGAAACAATAGACCTAAGACTTGTATTTCAGAAAAGACATGCAAACTTAGAATGTGTAATGAGATTTACATATGATGACTTTGCATGAGAAGTTGATAAAAAAAGATTAGTGATTAGTTATGTGTTTACTTTGTATGGAAATGTGGTTAGTTGGAAAAGTAATCTCCAACTAGTAATGTCCTTGTTAACAACTAGTAGTGGAGAGGCTTGAAGTATGTAAAAGGACAGTGAAGATTATGTGTGATGACCAAAGTGCTATTTACCTTTTGAAAAACCCAATATTCCATGAGGACAAAACACATTGTTATATAAAAGAAGAAAACAGAAAGGAACGTAGAGAAGAAACAGAGAAAAAGAAAATAGAGCACCTGAAGAAGAGAAAAGAAAAAGAAATGGAAGAGAAGAAAAAAGGAAAGAGAAAAAAAGAAAGGAAAAGTACAGAAATGATGAATTTTTTTTCATATAGAGTTAGGTTCCTTCAATAGAGTTTAGACACTTAGAAGTTCATGAAATAATGAAATGTGGTATATGTTTATTATTATTTAATCGTTGTATCTTGGGAAATAAGTTTACATAATTCTCTAACACCCATGGTGAACAGAAAAGTTATCTTAAGTCCATTCCAATGATGAAAATAGTGATACTCGTAAGATACAAGATAAGTTAAAGCTTTTAATGATTCTTATGAAGAGAATACTGAGCGAAGTATGCGGGTTACTCTTTGCGGATTACTTTTAAAGATAAGAGATCACTTATGTGAGGAAGGAGTGAGGCCGCTTCGAAAGAGGATTGTAGGGAGCTCAATTCTTTAAAGACTCTCACAGAACCAGGCGTATGTTCATGGTCAAAATGAACATAACAATGAGAATTAAAATGTGTCATGAAAGACTCTTGTGTGAAGTATGTCATCGCTCACACAAACAACATAATAATTCAAGATCATTGCGTCTACTGGTCAGTCAATAGCGTAAATATAATTTCATAGTAAAAAGTTCAAAGGATAACACCTACATATCTTATACAGATTTCGATCTATTGAACTCTATTTCCATGTTAAAATTTGATTTAAAGTCTAAATTAATTTTTATTCATATAAGATATTTTTAGAAATTCTTGAATTAATATATACATAAATAGATTTTATTTCTACCATTGTCTTCTTGTAACAAAAGACTTTAATTTTTCGTTTTATTTTTAGGTTATTATACTCTTCTCATTGTTATACAAAGGGAAGATAAAAGAGAGGAAAATAAACCATAGTAGTTGAAAAAGAGAAAAGAAAGAAAAAGAAAAGAAAAAAAGAAAATAAAGAGAAGGAAAAAAGAAAGATAGATTAGGTAAAAGTATAATTTTTTTTTATATCTAGAGTTAGGTTTTTTTAATAGAGTTAAAACATTTAAAAGTTTTTTGAATAATAAACTATATATAGTGTATATTTATTATTATTTAATCGTTATATTATAGGATATAAGTTTTCATAATTCTCTAACATACATTGTGATTGTGAGTGCAAAAATTATCTTAAGAATATTGTTTGATATATAGATATCGAATTTTTTACTCTATTTAAATTTTATATTTATATTTATGTATCTTTAATTTTAATAAGATTATTTCTTACACGCAAAACTATACTTACTATTCTCTCTATGAATTCTTAGGAGTTAAAACTGTTGTGAGAAACACGGCTACTGTAAAACTTGAGGGAGATAAGACTTAAAAGGGATTATTGCTAGTAGTTAATGGTAGTTATGGAACTATAGTATTGATCATTTATTCAGTAATGGTGGGCGGCAATGATTTTAGTTCTAATTGGATATAAACTTCACGCATTGTCAAAAAGAATCAATCTAAAAATCATTTTTGTTATTAGTTTATTACAATATATATTCATTCTTTTTTTTATTGTTTGGTTAATACTTTTGCAATCTTTCGTTGGTGCATTGCTTGTTGTTTTATTTTGTCGTTTTCGCAACAGTTACCTCCTAAGAATATGTCCTCATAATCTTAGCTAATGTAATAATCACTTTAAAAATTATATTCTTATAAATAAGTTTTTTGTGATTGGAATGTTACGAAGTCAAAATTCCAATAAACACACATGATTTATTTCTACTTTAATGTTTGTTTTGTTTTGATCTCTTAATTTCCCTTTGTATAACTAAAAGGGTCGCCAGCTGCAACTATTTACGGTAATATAATCAGAGTAAAATTTATGTAATTAAGATCCAACAACATTAGCATGAAATTTTGAAAGAAAAAAAACAAATATTAGCATTAAACAAGTTGATGTTTCGCAGTTGCAGAATAATAAGGTTACTTTTAAGTGGACTAACGTACTATTTTATAAAAAAAACATGATAATTTTTTTAATTAATAATAAAATTAAATTTTTGTTTTTTTACGTAAAATAACTCATAGATATTATAATTATTATAATAAAATATGTTATATTAAAGATATTAACGGTAAAGTGAGACCATATTATATAAAATAAAAATTGTATAATTATGTAGAAATTTAATACAAGTGATTGATACGACTTTATATTTTACTTAATCTATCTAAAATTATTATGTGTATTGATTTTTTCTTTCATCTCAAATTAAAATCAATTCTTAAAAGTTAATAAAAATATAAAATAAATTATTTTAATAGATAAAAAAATTAAGTAAAATAAATTAAATATCATTTTAAATATAAATTATTTTATTAAAATAATTATCATCGATTTTATCTAATTATATTATAAAATCTATCACCAAATACTATAGAAAATAATTATCACATATTGTACATCAAATATGTCCAAAATTATAAAAATAATATAAGTAAAATTAAATGCTAAATAAAATGATTTATATAATATTTTAAACCAATAAACTCGTCTATTATGAAAGAGTAATAATAAAGTTATATTACTCTAATTATAAAAATGAAGAATACACCTATTAGTAAAAGCTAAGAAAATGGTAGAAAAAGTAGTAACAAAATAAGTAAAATAAGTGAGATTTTATTAAAAACTTAAATAGACAAAAATTGAACAATTGATAAAATAAAGAACAAAAAGAAAAGAATAAAACAAAACAAAAAGATAAATGTCTATAAAAAAGATGAGATAAGATTTTGTTTAGTGTATGTTGTTTATTTAGATAATGTTTTTTACTTTATATTTTTATACACTTTATTTTAATATTCTTTTAATTTATTTAAATAATTATAATATTCACATTCACTACAGCTTAAACTTTAGATATTTTATATGTTTAAATAAGATACGGACTTTCTAATTTCTAATTTTTAAGTAATATCAAAGCTGGTGCATTTAATTTTTACTTTATTTATAAAATAATGTGTTTATATAAATAGTATAAAAAAATTATACAATAATTAAATTGAGCTGGACCCAACCTAGCTTGTGATCCGCACTTGAGGTAGCCGTTAGGTAAGAACGTGTTGATATAATTGTTTATTTGTTTGGGAAGTGGTCAAGGAAGAGTTAATGAAGTTGGAGATTATAAATAATTAAAGATGGTAAAATATTTTATTATATTAGAGTTTCATGTAGAATTACTAAATATGTTAAAATAGATTATTTTTGAATTAAATTAGATATATAATATTAATTGATTTAATTCTAAATTTTTTAAAATTAAAATAATTATATATTTTCAACTTATTTTTCTAACCTTTACGAAAAAAATAAAATAATTTACATTATAATTTTTAGAATTTCTAAGTTACATTTTTATAAATCTAATTTTTTTTCTTTATAATTTTTATAAATCTATACCTTATTTTTAAAAATTTTTTAAATTTAAATTTAAATTTCATCGTATTTATAATTTTTTATTTATTTTTATATTTATTATAAATGATATTATTTTTTTAATTATTGAATAATTGATTCAAATTTAATTTATTTATAGGTAAATAAAAGAAAATCTTATTAGTTTTATTCCATGAATATATAAATTGATATAAATTTAAAATTTAAAATTTAAATAATATAATGTTAATAATGTTAAAAAATTATTATAAAAGTATTAATTTTTTAAAAAAATTTATAAGATTATAATATTAAATAAAAATTTAAATATATTTGTTATAAATAAGCAAGAATTTTTTTAGAAATTACTTAAAATAATATCTTTAAAATTTATAACAATAAAAATAATATCTTTATTTAAAATTAAGAATTATATGAATTAATATTAAAGATATTATTTTTATTACCATAAATTTTAGAAATATTAATTATATGATTTTTTTCAAAAAATTAAGACATATTCTTACAATATATAATATTTTCTTCTTATTTTTTTAATATTATTAATTTAATATATGTATTTCACTAATTTTTAATTTTAAAAATATTTAAGAAAATAATAAAATAATGATGAAATTATTGATATTTATCCATCAACAAATCAAATACGTAATTCAATTTATATATCAAAACAAATGACATCGGATATTTTTAACAACAAATTATATCATATTATCTGGATCCGATCCATAGCAAATCTATACTACTGATATGATTGCCAAATCTGTCGCCATAACAAAACTTGTATTTGTGATAAGACAAGCTCGAAAATGAAAACGAACAATTAGTTAAGTCGTTGAATAAAGTGTCAATTTTTGTAATTACATGTAGAGTTTGAAATTTTGATATCTATTAAAATATTATGATATAATTTTTATAAAATTATTAAAAAAAATTATAAAATTTTATTTTTTATTTAATATATATTTTTAAATACTATAATATTTATATTAATAAAAAATTAATCAATTATTTAAAATATTTTATCATAAAATATACATTTTTTTTATAAAATATTATGTAATAAGTAGTTAAAATATTAAAATAATTAAGTATATTATCTAATTTTATTAATTGTTATAAATATATAAATATTTACGATATGAAAAGAAATTTCATTGATATTTTCGATATCTTGTTGATTTATGTAGATATTTTAATAATATTTTAACGATAATATTTACAATATTTAATTTATAATAATTGATTATTTATTAATATTCTTGACAATTTCGTAACAATTCAACTAAAAGATATAAATATCAATTTTTATTCTCGAGATGTGTAAAATAAAAATATTGTTACAACAATATCAACGATGTCTTGATATTTTCATCATTGTATATACATCTAGAGAATTCACAAAGCGATAAACTAATAAATGTATTATTAAATTATTACAAAATTATAAATATATTATTTAATTATACTGATAAGAAAAATATTACTTAATTATAATTAAGGGTATAAATATATTATTACATTATTTTATTGATAGTTACGTTATATATTTTTTATAGTACATTATATAAATAATAAGAAATTTAATGATAAATTTATACCATTAATAAAAAAATTACTACTAAATTTGTATCAATAATAAATAATTTTATAATAATTTTTTCATAATATTAATATATTTATAAAATTAAATAATATATGTATAATTTTTATGATAATTTACGTTCGTGGAAATAAAAACTCCTAAACTCAACATACGACAAATTCTGACAAATACACTAGAAATAGTTTTTATATATAAGGAAAATTCTTTTAATTATAATATTTAATAAAAAATCATTATATTAATTATCATTATAAAATATAAAAAACTTTTTATATAAATAAATCAAAATTTAAACTCCAACAAATAAAAACTAGATACCGGTAAGAAAAAAAAAATATATATATATATAAAGTGAGAAAAGAAACAAGGATAAGGAGTAACAAAAATGTTATTGAGATTGGTATATTATCTAGATAATATAACTTCTTAAAGTTATTATCATAGATTAATTTTGAATTGAAATTTTTTTTATTTAATAAAAAAAAATTAATGTGATTTTCTTAATAAAAATAACAAGGAGTTGGTTATAGTTTATGAAAATATATTCAATACTGTCATCATTCAGTTAGCTATTTTTTCAAACAGTTGGCATACATATACACTAGGTATATAAAAAAAAAAAACAGAGAGAGAGTCAAAGTTTGGTCTGTTACAGTTTAAAGGTGATAAAACGCACCTGATCGAGTAGCTGTAATTTTGAATCTCCTTTTAAGAAGTTAGTGAATCACTATGGGCTGACGCAGTTCAGATTGCTGCTATATTATTCAATCTCATCATCTACTTGTGTTGATTACTTTGATATTGAAACCTTTCAACAAGTTGTTGGTCGACGAGTATTTGGAGGCAATCACCACGCTCACACACACACATATAATTTATAAACAAATGAGAAAAGGTTTGAAGTTGAACTCAAGCCATTTCAGTATCACAACACAATTAGTTAATCAATTGGTCAAAAGTCAATTAGTTAACAAACTCTTCCATTATAGTTTTATCATTTTTTTTTCTCGTTTTCACCTTTACGCTTTTGATTAATGTGGGATGTTGTCGCTGAAAAAATCAAATAATAAAAAAGAAAAAAAAAGAATTCTCTTTGTTTAAGCTTACTTATTGTTAGTTTAGAAAATATGTTTTTAAATTCATAATTTTCATAAATAAAAATTTTAAAATATTTTTTTAACAAAAAGAATAAACATCTATGATCTAAACAAAGTAATGTTTGGAAATTATACAAATTCTCGGTAAGTCAGATTTATGAGAAAGTAAGAATAGAAAAATAACATATAAATTTGATAACGACGTTCGGTCAATCTTGTTTACGTCTTTGTACCTGCTGCAGATCTTTTTATTGAAATGAGAGAAATTACATAAGGTATTTACAACACTCACAACTCACAACCCAATTACACCCAATAAAATTACTTTCAATTTTCTCTCACAAAATCTTTTCTCTCAATTGGAATGAACACTTTGGATGGTTAATTCATTACAATTACATATCTATTTATAGGAAAATTCACTCCTTCAATTACTCCATTAAATTAATGGTTCCTTGAATTGCTCATTGAATTAAGCTACTTGTTTTGCTCCATGAATTGCTCCTTGAATTAAGCTCCTTGTTTTGCTCCATGAATTGCTCCATGTTTTGCTCCTTGTGCTTGCTCCATAAATTGCTCCATAAATTGCTCCATGTTTTGCTTCTTGATTTGCTCCTTAAATTAAGGAGTTTTATATCAATCTCCAACAATCTCCCACTTGAAGACTAATTTTAATCTGTCTTCACACCTTGATCAATGCAATAACTTTTCTAGTCTTGTTACTCTAGCAGACCAACTGAAGTTGAGCACAACTTCAGTTTGTCAATAGTCACCACCTTTGTTAACATATCCGCTGGATTTTTGCTTCCTTGAATCTTCTCCAGTATTAACACATCATCTTCCAATAGGGATCTGATGAAGTGATAGCGAAGTCCAATATACTTGGTTCTAGAATGAAATGTTGAATTCTTCGCCAAATGTATTGTACTTTGACTATCACTGTGCATAACATTCTTCTCTTGTTTGAATCCCAGCTCAGTTAACAAACCTTGAAGCCATATCATCTCTTTATTGGCTTCAGTCATTGCTACATACTCAGCCTCTATAG
This sequence comes from Hippophae rhamnoides, assembly GCA_033030585.1. NCBI lineage: Eukaryota > Viridiplantae > Streptophyta > Magnoliopsida > Rosales > Elaeagnaceae > Hippophae > Hippophae rhamnoides. The sequence continues at coordinate 11,970,054 of CM065430.1, forward strand.
TGGATAGAGTGACAATTTTCTATATTTGTGACATCCAACTAACAGTTGTAGTTCCAACAGTAAATATATAACCAGTGGTGCTTCTTCGGTGATCAACTTCACCTCCAAAGTCTGCGTCTACGTACCCTTGTACTTTTAACTCTCATTTACTAAAGTACAAGCACTTTTCTGTGGTGCCTCGTAGATACCTCAAAATCCACTTGATTGCTTCCCAATGAGTTTTCCCTGGGTTTGACATAAATCTGCTAACAACTCCCACTGCATGGCCAATGTTTGGTCTTGTACAGACCATTGCGTACATCAAACTTCCAATGGCTGAGGCATAAGGAACCTTAGCCATGAATTATTTTTCTTCCTCTGTCTGAGGGGACTGATCCTTGGATAGGCGAAAGTGACTGGCCAAGGGTGTGCTAACTGGTTTGGCATCGCCCATGTTGAATCTCTATAAAACACGATTGATGTACTCTACCTGAGATAACTGCAAGGATCCTTTCTTCTTATTTCTTGTGATTTGCATTCCAATAATCTTCTTTGCTGGACCCAAGTCTTTCATGCTAAACTTCTTTGACAATTGATGTTTCAACCTTCTGATATCATCCATATCTAAACATGCTACTAACATATCATCAATATAAAGTAGTAAAATGATATAACTGGACTTATATCTCTTAAAGTAGCAACAATGGTCGGCATTGCACTTCTGGAAACCTTCCTTGTGCATGAAGCTATCAAAAATTTTGTACCATTGTCTTGGGGCTTGTTTCAGGCCATACAAACTCTTCTTAAGTTTGCACACCATGTTCTTCTTCCCTCTTTCTAAGAAACCTTCTGGTTGGTACATGTAAATCTCTTCATCTAAATCTTCGTGAAGGAATGCAGTCTTCACATCCAACTGTTCAAGATGAAGATCTTCAATGGCTGCAATACTCAACACTGATCTGATAGTATTGAGCTTCAAAACAGGAGCGAAAAATGTCAGTGTAGCCAACTCATTCTTTCTATTGAAACCCTTTGACAACTAGGCGAGCTTTGTATCTTTTGGAACCATCATGCTCCTCTTTCACCCGGTACACCCATTTGTTGTGAAGTGCCTTCTTTCCCATAGGTAACTCAGCTAGTTCCCATGTCTGGTTGGAGATGAGAGATTTCATTTCTTCTTTCATGGCAAGCTTCCACTTGCTAGAATCTCGAGTCTAACAAGCTTTATCATAGCATTCAGGCTCCCCTCCATCAGTCAGCAACATATAGTTCATATATCTCCTGTTAGGAACATGAGGTCGATAAGACCTTCTCAATACAGGAGCTGGAGTAAGAGGTTGTGGTATGTCGGAATGCTGTGTACTGCTTTGTCCAACAAGTTCCTCTGGCTGAGGACTTGTTACAATTGGTTCTATTGCGAAACTATCTGGGACATCATCTGCATCTGCAAATACTGACTCGTTCTGCTTTGAGTCATTGACGTCTATTTTATGCATGTCCTTATACATCACCCTTTCGTTGAAAATCACATCTCTGCTACGGATAACTTTTTTGTTTTCGTTATCCCAAATACGGTAGCCAAACTCATCCTCACCATAGTAGATAAATTTGCATTTCTTGGATTTAGGATCAAGCTTATTCCTGCCTTGATCACTGATATGCACAAATGCTACACAGTCGAAAACTTTTAAATGTGATATTTTCACCTCTTTTCTGCTTCATACCTCCTATGGTATTTTATGCTCCAATGGAACAGATGGGCCTCGGTTGATCAAGTAAGCTGCCGTGTTGACTACTTCTGCCCAGAACTGCTTCGGTAGACCTGACTGTATACAAATACTTTTGGCTCTTTCTGTCAACGTTCGGTTCATACGCTCAGCTACACCATTGTGTTGAGGCATGCCTGGCACAGTTCTTTCCATTTTGATCCCATGCTCAGAGCAGAAATTTTTGAATCTGGTGTCTTTATATTCACCACCATTATCGGTTATGAGCTTTTTGATCTTTAAACTCGTCTCATTTTCCACCATAGCTTTCCATCTTCTGAAAGCCTCAAATACTTCAGACTTATGCTTTAGAAAGTAAACACATACCTTCCAAGAGTGATCATCGATGAAAGTCACGAAGTAGTGTTTCCCATCAATAGATGAGACTGTCGTTGGTCCCCAAACATCAGAGTGAATAAGCTCTAGCCTTTCCTTCTTTGGGGTTCTGCAACTTGTCTGAAAGCTTACTCTCTTTTGCTTTCCAAGTATGCAATCTTCGTACATGTCTATCTCTGTGAACTCTAGACCTGAAAGTTTTCCCTTTGAGTGCATAATCTTCATCCCCTTCTCGCTCATGTGGCTTAGTCTCTGATGCCACAAATTTGGTGTTTCATTGCCTACTGCAACTATGATTGAACAACATGCCTCTGCTGTCATTTAAAGAATGCCACTTTTCTTGCCTCGAGCAACTGTCATTGCACCCTTTTAAATCTTCAAATTATCACCATGGAAGATCGTAGTGTAGCCTTCACTGGCCAACTGGCCAACTGCCCGACTGAGATTAAGTTCCTTCTGAGATCGGGAATATGCTTGACATCCTTCAGCTCCCAAATAGATCCGTTCAATTTAATCTTCACTACACATTTGCCAATAATAACACATGGTTGATCATTACTAAGATATACCTTTCCAAGGTTCCGGGGAAATATTTCTCAAAGAATTCTTTCTGTGAAGTAGCATGGAACGATGCTCCAGAGTCTACACCCAAGATTCTTCCTTGCTTTCCAAAGAGCATATCAATTCATCGTCTCCTCCTGAGGTGGAAGTAACATTTGCCTCTGTCTTCACTTGTTTGTCCTTGGGTGCAATCTTTCACTAATTTTTGTAGTGCCATGTTCTTCCACAATTCCAACACTCGATAGTCTTCGAGCTATGAGAATTATTAGGATTCCTGGATTTGGACCTCCTTTGATCTACCTCGGTAGTCTGTTCTGCCACGTCCATTTCCCTTGGTTGAATTTATTTCTCTTGACTCTGTATGCAAAACTGAAGAAGTTGACGATTCACTTGACTCCCTACGTCGGATCTCTTCACTGAGAACCAGATCACGAAAATAATCAAATTTTAACTTATTGCTTCATGACGAGCTACTCACAACCGTGATAGTAGCATTCCAGCTTTCTAATAAAGAAGACAAAAGTATCAATGCTCGTACTTCTTCATCGAATTCAATTTCCACTGAACTCAAATGGGTTGTGACTGTGTTGAGTTCATTAAGATGTTGAGCTACCGATGCGCCTTCATTCATCCTCAAATTGAACAAACCCCTCATCAAGTGCACTTTGTTTGAGGCTAATGGCCTCTCATACATATGTTGAAAGCAACATTACGAGATAGCGTCAATCGAATAACTCCGAGGGCTTGTCTGTCTAGAAGATTCCAATCTTCTTCATTCATAGCCTCTGGCTTCTTCCCTGATAAAGGTTGATATAGATTTCTTTGATACAGATAATCCTCTATCTGTATTTTTCAAAACCCGAAATCTGTGCCATCAAATTTCTCGAGTTTCACCCTTCCTTCATCTGCGGCCATTGCTCCCACTCAAATTTGACTTCCTCCGGATCGTTTTCTGACTATTTCTGCAAACTACCGTATATTAGAACACCTCCGTCAACGAACAAATACCGTCGACCAAATTTCACTATTCGCATAATTTACTATTCATAAGAATAATAACCTTGTAGGAAATTGAGAGAAATCACCACTAAAAGCTTTGATACCAGTTGTTGGGAAATTACACAAATTCCCGATAAATTAGATTTATGAGAAAGCAAGAATAGAAAAATAACACACAAATTTGATAACGGAGTTCGGCCAATCTTCTTTACGTCTTCGGACCTGCTGCAGATCTTTTTATTGAAAGAGGAGAAATTACCCAAGGTGTTTACAACACTCACAACCTACAACCCAATTACACTCAAGAAAATTACTCTCAATTTTCTCTCACTAAAGATTTTCTCTCAATTGGAATGAACACTTTGGATGATTAATTCATTTCAATTACACATCTATTTATAGTAAAATTCACTCCTTTAATTACTCCTTAAATTAACGATTTCTTAAATTATTTATTAAATTGAGCTCCATGAATTGCTACACGTTTTACTCCTTAAATTAAGAAACTTTATAGCAATATCAAACAAGTAATAATTTGGACATTTCATTCTAAAAAATGCATCAAGGTGAGATTAAAAACACTTTTTAAAAAATATATTATCAAATTAAAAAATCATGATAAATTTTAATTATTATAAATTATGATATTTTTTAATTATAAATTAAAAATAAATTTTATTATTTTAATAAATAATTATTTACTGTATCGTAATTTGACTTATACTAAGAAGAAATGATAACAAAAGTGACCCATAAGCGTGCAACTACTGTGTATTTTGTTGTTGGTGTGCGCCGCATTTCGCACGTAAGCGTGCAATGATAAAGATTTATGAAAAAGTAAAACTAATATCCCATCTTTTTAAATATTGTTTGCATGAGAGTGCAATCTCACGTGGCATGCTGCTATCCCTTACGAATTTGCTTTAGAGATTTAGTGGGTTAATTTTATTTAAGAAAAAAAAAAGGACCCTTCATTTATTTTTTATTTTAAAATTATATAAATAGATTTAAATTTAAATTTATAAAAATTAATAGATTGAAAAATCATATCACTTATATTACAATACACTTTATTTAATTAGTCGGTTAATTTAGAAGAACTATTTAAAAAAATTATAATTTCTAATATAAAATCAATTTAATTTACTTGAAAGTTGAAGCGGAGGACTCTAAAAAATATCGTGGCTATTTGGGCTGGGCCAGCTTGTTTATTGAGATGTGATGACTCTTTTTTTATTTTTTCCGCTGGTCTTCGTGTGGCCAAATTCTCAACTTCGTTGACAGTTAGAGATAACCGAAGTTAGGGTTAGGGTTAGGGTTAGGGTTAGAGGGGTTTTGGCTGTGTTGAGTTTAATTTCATCTATGGAGGTGATTACGGAAGCAGTTAACGCCTTGAACTTGGGTGCCGATTCCCAAAAGAAGAATAGGATTCAAGTTTCAAATACCAAGAAACCCTTGTTTTTCTATGTCAATCTCGCTAAAGTAATCTAACTTTCCTGAACAGGGTTGCGTTAAATATTCAATACTTTCATTAGTCGTATTGGTTCTATATTATCGTTAGTTGGTTATTCTTGTGTTTTTGACATTCTGTTGAAATTATGCATCCTTCCAACTAGTAGTGATTTTTCAATTTAATTTCTCTATGACCATGCGCAGAGGTACATGCAGCAATATGGCGAGGTGGAGCTTTCTGCCCTTGGAATGGGTATTTTTTCCCACCGAGTCTTAGTTAATTATTCCCTTCTTAATACTTCTGCTTTGGTTTGTAGTCTCGTTTCTATATTTAAATAAATTCTATCTACAATGCTAGCTTCTATTATTTTGATATTATTAATGGAGTTCACTTTTACATTTATACCTTGCTAAAACCCAAGTTTGAATGAGTTAGAGTGTGCAACAGATTCCCAATATGGTTTAGGTGGTACCCATGTCCTGTGGTGTCTGGCGTAACTTTTCTCTCTTTAGAATTTCCTTTTCGGAACTATTTTGTTGCTTTCCTGCTCTACTTGGTTTCTTTGAACGTTTTGCTGTCATTATAATTTAGCTTTTCCGTCCCCTCCCCCAATAGCTTCAATTTTTGACTATTTAGAATATGAATAAGACTGTATTTTTTCTCTTGATGCAATCCCATTCGAAAGTTTTGCTTATAAATTAATTGGGAAAATACTGTCAGGGACTACTAATTTAATTAGTAGTTTACTTCATTTGAGTATTTTGATTAACTTCAAAGTTTAATTTATACCTGTTGCTTTCAAAATTTCTCTAAGCTCTATTTGGTTACTTCGGAGATATAATCATTTTTCAAAATTTTTGTACTTTTTGCATAATTACTGACTTCCATCATTCGTTGAATAAATCATGCAGAAGAATATATCTCTTTTGTTAGCTGCAATGAGATAAACTCTTTGTTTTCTGCCTTTTTCTTTTATTTCAACTTTCAAGTAAATCTATTTACTCGTGTCTCTTATATTTCAAGAGAATTCTGGGTTTTCTTTGGGGTTTCCCATGGCCTTTTTTAAATTTTGGTTTTGTCTTATGGTCATATATTGCAATAAACAGATTGGAATGTATCAGGTCTGTGAGAATGGTATTCCTTTGGAAAATAATCATTTTGGTTAAATTCGTTTTTCAAATAAGTGCAATATGCTAATGCAACCAGTTTTTACATGTTTTTAATTAATTCCAGTTGCAATTCTTAAATCCTTTACATGTATATATTTGCTTATGTAATGTATGTGACATTGATTCAAACTTTATGTATCTTCATTCTTCAATGTTAATCTTGCTAAGTTAGGTAATGATGTAATAGATCGATGTGGCAATTGCAAACAGTGATGTCTTTTCACTTATTTTATTTGTGTTTGCAGCCATTGCCACTGTCGTCACTGTTGCAGAAATTTTGAAGAACAATGGATTGGCAGTTGAAAAGAGTGAGATATTCATTCAACTAAGCCCTATATTGATCACATTATTAAAATTATGTATTTATTAAATCTTAAATATTTCACCTATCACCCTTTTGCAGAGATCATGACTTCAACGGTTGATATTAAAGATGATTTAAGAGGGCGACCAGTTCAAAAGGCCAAGGTAGTATTATGCAATATGAATGCAGCCATATTTATTTGTGTGCCATGCAATGTTAGGATCCTGCAGACTTTGGCCCTTTTGGAAATTTCTTCTCCATTAAGTTTGTCTTAGCTCTTCATTTTCAATGAATATGTATGCATACTAGCAAAGCTATGATTTATTTTGCCTTTGGTGGACCTGTGATGTTTGTGAACTGACTGTTTCTACACTTCGCTAGAACTTGATTCATATATTTTGTTTATGACTGTTATTTGTCAAGTTTCAGGGTGATTACGTAACATGCACTCTTCTGTTTTGTAATATCTTGAAAAGTAAACTGTATATATCGGCACACCTCAAATATGTAATTATCTTTTAATTCTCTGAGTGCTTGTTAATTATATGTCATCTGTCAATGGCCATTTTATTTGTATGGCATGCTTTGCATCATGGGTATTTGACCTGAAATTGCTTTCTAGGACTCTCCTTAGAAGACGTTCTAGGGTTAGATGCAGGATTATTTCAGGTGATAATGTAATATTGTAAACTCAGAAGTTAATTTAAAGACAGCAGTTGCAGGAGTATTTCTTTGGGTGAACAGTAACTCTAGTCTCTTTCTTTTTGCAAAATTGTGCAGTTCAGTCTTTTTTTTTTTTGCAGTGTACCCAACATCAGCTTCTTGATTCCTCCCCCCAGTTAAAAATAAAATAGGGAGGAAAATAAGAAGAAAAAACGAGTCACATGAAAATGCACGTAATATTTTTGTGTGTCCTTGCATGTTTGAGTGCTCCTTTTTCATTTTATCATTATATTGGATCGATTTAATTCCTGCATATTTTTAATGGAAAGATTTTTATTTTGTTTTCTGGTGGCTATTTTTTGTTATTTTCGTGTTAAATTTTTCTACTTTTTGACCTCCGAGGATGTTAATGTAAATTTTGCTTATTTTTTCAATAGATTGAGATATTGCTGGCGAAGACTGCAAACTTTGATGAACAAATAGCAGCTGCTGCTACAGAAAATAATGTGGAAGAGCATGAGAATTGATTCAAGGTTGTTACATAATCTAGTTTTGTTTGTTTTAGCATCCTATTTATTTACTATTTTTTAGTGTGGATTGTAGATGTAGCTATTAGATTATTTGGGCTTTTGTGATTTTTTTTACAGTTTGAAATCACTGTTAGTTTGATGGGTTTATTAGCTTAGGAGTACCCTAGTTCTATTTTTTATAATTTTTTTAAAGGTATTATTAATTGATATTTTAGTGATATCTATTTTTAAAAATATATTTTAATTTGGTGCAACTTTTCATGTGATTTTCATATGCAATTTTAATAAAGTGTATTTTTAATATTTTTCTCTTTTTGTCTATGTAACAAATGCTTTTTTTCTCGCCATTCGAGTCCTTAAATGTAAATTTTAAGTTTTGTTTTGAGTCATTTGACCTCCTATATATAGTCTTCTTTCAAAGATTGTATTTACAAATTGTTATTGACTTATGGTGAGGAAATTTAATTTTAACAGAAGGTATAAATTCAATTATATAATGTTTAAATATCTAAATTTGATATTAGCAAAATATATATATATATTAATAAACAAATCATAATTAATACAGCAATACTCATAAAAATTGCTTATATGAAGTGAAATGATGTATCTTTTATATAGGTTTAGGTTTGATTTTGATGCGGAAAAAGAGACGTAGATAAGAAAGGAGAAACTATCTTGTCGTGCACATGTTGTACACATGTCATAATGTCGTTGACATATCATAATCCTAAATTTTACTAGATTGACAATTTTTTTTAAATGTGGGCATTAGGTACGAAATAATTACAATAATAAAAAATATATCAAAAGTAAAATTAAAGTAATACTAAAATAATGAATTATAGTTTGATTGTTACTATAATTATTTTGTTGGGAGCCCCATTTGGAAATCATTTATGTGCCTGTTACTAAGCATACAGTATTTAATTAGGATTGAGGAAGATTTTGATTTTTAAAAAATTTATAGATTTTAAATTAAAGTAGTACTAAAATAATGATTTATAGTTTGATTGTCACGAAAATTATTTGTTAGGAGCCCAATTTGGAAATCTATTATGTGCCTGTCATTAAATAAGGTGTATTTAATTAGAATTTATAAAATTTTAAAAAATCTATATATTTTAATAGATTTTAAAAAAATTTACCATATATTTTTAAAATTTTAATTATGATTTTTATAGACTTTAAAGGATTTCAAATTTTAAAAAGACTACAAGTCCTTTAAAGACTTCAAAATATATTTTATTAAACTTTTAAAAACTCTAAAAATTTGAAAAGATTTATGATTTTATTCATAAATTTTTATAGCATTTCATACACTTTTATAAAAATTAATATATTTTAAATTTTTATCTACTCACTTTTTTAGTATACTTCAATTATTTTATATTTTTTAATTAATCTTTTATAATTATCAAAAATACTTGATATATTATTATGTATTTTATTTAAAAGTTTAATAAAATCTATATTCTTTTTAAATACGAGAAAATATCCATTATTTTCACAAAAGCAAAGGTGATCTTACATTAATTGAAAAATTGCATGTATCTAACTTAGTTTATTATAAAAATTATTATTGTGAGATACTTAGTATAAATAGCTATTAAAAGAAAATTATATTAAAAATATATATATTTTTAAGGTTAATATATGATAAATATATACATAAAAAGAAGGAGTCAAGAGTGAAAAAAAAAGAATCAAATAAAAAAAGGGAAAGAAGTTAAAAAAATTCCCCAAAAATCACACGAGAAAAGTTGTTATTTGTACATTTTATTTATACATAAAAATGTTTAAAATTCTTAAAAGTTTATGATTAAATAAATTTTTTAAAAGTTATTAACATTTTAAATATCCTAATAATTTTGTAAATTTTTAAAAATAATAATTAAATCAACTTAAATTTGTATAAATTTTTATAAACTTTTATAAACTTTTAAAAAGTTACAATTATATATACATTATTAAAAAAAATTAAATGAATACAAGTAAATTTTTAAAAACTTTTAAAATCCATTAAATTATTAAAAAATATATTTAAATATACCTTAGAAATTTTAGTTTAATTATAATATGTAGTTTTGATTTATTGATGGTAGAGTTGTTAATTTTTTACCATTGGTAAATCTTTATAGGATTACGTGGTTTAAGGCAACGATGAGTTCAATGAAATAAGAAATGGAAATAGGAAATAAGGATTTGTATCTTATAATATAAGATAGAATAAGATTCTCTGTTATATTTTTTAAAATTATATATATTATTTTAATAAATATATAAAAATTTAATTTTTTAATAAATTTAATTACATTTAAACTCAAACTAATTATAAATAATAAATTATATTTTTTTATTTTTTATTTAATTTTTTTCTTTTATTAAACCATCAATAATTTTCTTTATAAAATTATTTAAAATATTTATTTAACTCTTAAAAATCTAAAATCTTATAATTATTTTATAATTTATTGTTATTATTTCAAATTAGTTTGTAACAAAATTCTATCAATGATATTTAAAATAAAAAAATTATGTATTTTTTATTACATATATTTTATTTTATTCCCTTTACATAAATATCATTTATTGATTCAAATTTTTAAATTTTTCAATATAAAATATTTATTATTATCTTATTATTTTTATAAATTTTTATTTATAATAAAATATAAAAATTCTTAAAAAATAAAAATAATATTTAAGATATCATTCGAATCTCCATTTTCCACTAGAATCCCCTCTATGTAACTATAAGGACTTTAAACGAAGATATGAAGTAAATTTTAAATCGTGTACGTATTCCAAGGAATAAATCGTGTATAAATGTAGTGTTTAGCATGTGCGTGTACAGATGATTTTGTTTTCCTATGCAACTTGGATTCCATTTTCGTGTCTAAAAGGGGAAAGTCTTCTCATCTCATGCGATGGAAATAGGATGAAATAAATGGACCCCTTTTTGTGATCTAATTATTGTAGCTTGAATTGTTTGAGTTTAATTCAATTTAATAAAACTCCGTTAATTTAAAGATTATTTATTATTATAAACAAGATAGAGTCATAAAATTAATTGATATATGATTTAGATTTTTTAACAGTTATCTTTTATATTGACGAGAATACGAAACTTTGAAATTAATGATCGTAAAAAAATGTCAATATAATATAAGTAAAATAATGTACCGTAAATATAATATAAATGAAGTAAAATATCTAATGAAATCAAAATACACATCTCAATTTTAAATTATAAATATTTATTGTTATCTCAACTTTTAAATTATGAATACATTCTAATTGTAGACAAATAAAAATATTTTTTAAAAAACATGATTGTAACCGTATTATTAAATCTATTTTTTTGTAATTACGTTATATATATATATATATATATATATATGTGTGTGTGTGTGTGTGTGTGTGTTTGTGTTAGAGATATGATAGATACGACAGATACGACAGATAGTATATTGAAAAATATAAAAATATGTTACAAAAGAATTAAATTAAGAGTTGTTTTTACACACTTTTTATAAGAGATTTAAAAATACATATTCAATTCTTTTTAAACAATGGTATTAATAGCAATCACTCTAATCCAAGGGAACATCACAACTCTACATCCAAATTTTTAAATACATGTATGTCCCTATGTAATATGTATATCCATATTTATCAAAGCCTACTGCCAGCTGGGTTTTGTTTACTTTGAGCCTTTAGTCCTAGAAAATGGAAGAACTAATATTAAAAGTATGCCTACAAAAACTTCAGACAAATCAACAACTAAGACGAACATAGGTGTTCGATTTATTTTTGTGTTTGTTTGTTATAATGTATTGGTTTGTATCAGCAAACAAATGTAATCAAAACACACAATTGTCAAGTCTTAGAAAGAACATGGGGTAAGAGGTACAGAGGTCGTTTAGCTTTTACAAAAGTAGAGTTTTAATCAGGTTATTTTTAACTACACTTATTTAGTTATATAATTTTGAAAAAACATTTAATTTAATCCTAAAAGTTTTAATTCATAAGATTTATTATTTTAAAACTAAAATGTAATTTTATTCAAAGTTATAAAACTAAAGTGTTATAATTGAAAACTATAAAACTAATGCACTCCTCTTCTTGAAACTACAGAAACCATTAATGGCCTTATTCCAAGAATTATAAACATAAGTAGTTCAAACGTGATGTTAGACACATTACAAGGGAATTGGTACATTTGAAACATGGATCGATACCTAGACGTAACAAGTTAATCTATGGTATACAGAATGTTATTAAAATGTTTCATTTTGATATCCCAATTTAAATATTCATGTAGTTTTTATTTTTTTTTTAAAAGTAACTATATTATTTTATATACAATACGCTACTAGCCTGGACTCTCTTTTTTTAAATTAATATTTTTTTTGTTAGAGATTAGGTTCGACACTTATTATTAAAAATTACTAAAAATAAATAAAAATAAAAATTATTAACTTAAAAAAAAAACAAATAATATAAATAAATATTAAAATATTATAACATTTAAATAATTTCATTTAAGTATGATAAAAATATTTCCTATGAGTAACCCATAGGGAAAAATTAGTAAAACATACATATTATAATTTTTGCTTATTAATTTTTTTTATAAAGATAGTATAAAATTCTTTAATTTCTTAACAGCAAGTATAGAAACAAAAACTTTAGGGAAACAAATGTCAAAACCACAAAGTAGAGAGAAATCGTCTTCAGATGATGAAGAAAAAAAAACTTTTTAAATTCAACGATTTTTTCAACTCCAATTAATTTAAATAAAAAAATCACTATTTAGAAGTGATAAAAAGGATTTTAAAATGATTGAATTAGATATTTTTTAAAATACAAGACATTTGAGATATTAATACATTAAATAAATCAATTCATTTAAATTAAAAATTAATAAATCTAACACAATTACTTCGTACTCGTATTTGAATTTATAGATTTTATAATTCATTATAATTTAATTTGTATCAAATTATTATTAAATAATAAATAAATTTATATTCTATTTAATAATATATTATAATTAAATAATATACGTGTTATAATTATATTAAATTATTATTTTAATTTTAAAAATAGATATAAATATAAAATCTTTATAATAATTTAATAATTATCCAAATATAATTTTTATTCTTTTAATATTCTTAATTGTTACAGTAAAAAAAATAAATTTTTTCTATAAATATATTAATTTTAAATCTAAATATTGTGTATATATTTTACATGTAACAACAATTCATAAATAAATTTTAAAATCAATATAACTTTATCAAACGTAAAATACCTAATATATTTGAATTTGAATTGATTATATAAATATATCAAATTCAAATTAAAAATATTCAAATCATATCACATTCAAATTATTCAAAAACAAAAAATTTAGTTCCAATGCTCACCCATACCTCTAACCTCTAAGATTCCAAAACCTTTTTGACTAACCCTATTTTTATTTTTGTAAACTTTTTAATCCATATTATCAACAGATACATATAAAATACATAATTAAAGTTATTGATACACATTTTGATTAATTTTAAAAATAATGATAACTATGAGCTATCCAATTCATTAAGATCCATTAATATAAACCAAAATATGATCAATAACTTAAATACCATTACTTCATGTATCTCAATTAAAAATATGGATCAAAAACGATATCAAAACAAAAACATGAGGCTAATTTCTCCTATGAAAAGGGTCTAAACTGTGCCCTTTACCCATTCCTTGTCCGTGAACAAAGAATTTCCTTGTGCAACAAAATGAAAAAGTAGAAAAGGAATGCAAACTGAAAGAGTGCTTTTGTGCGCAAGTTTTGTTAGAATGATTCTCTTCCTCAAAATTATAATAGCATACAGACATCATTTCCCTCCTAGCTTGTGAACTTGTAAACTTGTAGCACTGATTCAAAGTTATCACAAGCCAACAACTGCTACTAATATTGTAGTATATTTCACTTCGTCTTCACCTTGCCTCTTTTTGATAAACCCTTCTTCGATGAATTTTTCTGAAGGGTCTTCTTTGGTTTCAATTTGCCTGATGAAGACGAGGACTTTTCTTGTTTATTTCTTCGTTTCTTTTCTTTCTTCACGTTGTACATGTTGATTGCCTGTTTTGCAAGCAAAGAAAGTAATGGGCAAAGCTCAATTTAAGTGGAAGGATGAAGGTAAAATCAACATGTAAAAAGAAGCTGAACCTTATCAACATTGAGTATCTCATGTGAATTCTTAGAAATGAGCTTGTTCAAGACTTTATCTGTTTGCTCTTTCTCTCGTGAGACCATCCCTTTTCCCTCCACAACTGGAAGGAACTGAAAAAATAATTCAAAATAATGAATCCACTATGGCAGTAGACAAATTCTTTAGCAAATTGGCGACTTACATGCATGACTAGACTGGGACTAACATACACACCTTGCGATATTTTCCTTGATGTTTTGCAGGCTTTTCACCAAGCAATTTTTTATCAAATTTTCCACCACTGGCAGTTGAATTTGCTGCCATTCCAGCTACATCTCCAAGGTCGTCTTTAGTAAACTTCTTAGGTGCAGCCTGGGTTCCCGTTATGGGTAAAGCTGTGGCGGCAAGTTGAATATGGCTGCAGATGAACTTGTCAATAGCTTACCGTGCAAAGGATATAATATGAAAAAAGATCATGCATTACAAGTACCCATGGTCTTCTTACATTAGCTTCTAGAGGAAGACAATAGGAAAGGAGGTGTCCACATAAACATATTTGTGGATATACAGTCATTGTTAAATCTCCACAAAAAAGAATGAACTAAACTATGAGGTTACAAAAAATCAAGTTATATAACAAACTGGCACAGTAAATCACATTTCTTAACTCTCCAACGTGCTAGTAGAGAGTTCCAGCAAATATGAAAAACATGTTTGTACAAGACGGAAAAATTATATTACTCTTAAAATAAGCTGACAACAAAAGCAAACCCACACTCGAAGCTTTTTTTAAGGGCAGCAAAATCCAGATAAGTCTTGAATTGCAAGAGTAGAATCAAATTGATTGATTTGTTTTGGACAAAAGAAGCTATTAACTAACAAACCAAACAGGTTCAAAATGTATAATCCAAAATTCGAACTTTATGATACATAATAATCCAGAAAAGAAAGGGAAAAAGAAAACATATTCATTGAACACTACAGAGAAGTGGGTAATGAACAAAACCTTGGTAGAGCACCAACTTTTACAGCTTGTTTCAGGTTCTGCACTCTATTTTTCTCTTGCTTTTCAACTCGTTTCTTTTTATCTGTTTTCCTTTTAGCAAAAGGATCTTCCCCGGGCACTGCAGATGGCCGAAAATACCTAAGTGTGAGCATCTTGAGGTTATGAAACATTGGTACTATTTCGAAGTAGATATCTTTACCGCTTTTGATACCTTAACAGAATCTCACAGCTCTACCAACTGGAACAACATAATTAAAAAGCAACTCATGATTAAGAAAGTGGAATTTACCATCAGTCGTCTTTGCGTCAATTATGGGTACATTATCATCATCATTTGCATGATCATATCCATAAGTACGCTTCCAGGTACCAGTACGCTCATCATATGCTACCTTGTCCTTCTTCCGCTTCTGTATACCTACAAGTTTAATCCAGAATGCAGACCTTCTTTTACTTGTGAATTTGGGGGGAAAAAATCCAGATCTACCAAAGTTAAGTCAGTCTTAGCAGAAGCGACAAACCTTTTGCTTTAGCAAACAATTCCCATTTCGTGGGAGGTTTAGCCTTTGGCAACTGAAGGAAACACAAAAATAAAAATAAGATGGACAGAAGATTGTTTATCCTGAACATAATCAAAATAATAATTAACTTCCATATGAATATCATGACATAAATAAACTATAACCCTTTATGACAACACAAGAAAAGAGAGATATCTTCCTTGTTACTTCCATGCACAAATAATTCCATTATGAGAGGAAAAAGAAAAGGAGTCTGGCAAAAAACAAGCAAAGACCAAATTATTGACCCCCCCTACTTTACGCATGAAACTCCTCTTTGGTTGGACTGTATAGATATAGTCATAGAGATTTGCCATTACAATCCATCTATACTTAAAACTTAAGAGTACTGATTTTCCAAACAAAGAGACACGAAAATCATCAATATAAAAGCTGTTGCTAAGTAAAATGATAACAACATTCCCGCAGGAACCTTTAAACTCTATATGTGCTGACCACACCTAATCCAGACACAGAAAACTACACTTAGAGAATCTAATTTTGAAATACCAAGTAAAAACCTGGCTATCAGATTTATATATGAATAAAAATGCAAGACATCATGAGCAGGGCATTAGTTCCTTACAGGTACTACATCAGCCTCTTTTTACATAGAAACTACATGTTTAAGACACTAGATGAGAGCTCCATATTAAAGGGCAGGGCTGGTAATATAAAAGACTCATGGCAAGAATCCAATATACAGTATGAATTAGACATAAATAGTTGCCCTCCGCAACAGAAACATGAAGGGGCTACAGAATAAGTAGCTAGTACTGGTTGTGAAAAAGTACTTCAAACATAAGCCAAAGATGTAAGGAAGTGGCATATGAAAAAATTCATGAAGTGGTTTGTACAACATATTACACTACTTCAAATTTAACTTGGAACAAATAATGAGAAACTTACAGGCTTTGCTCTGGGCAGTCTAGTCGTTGGTGGAGGTAGCTTTATGATAGGACCGTCTACATCCTCAGTTGATGGTAAAACAAAAAGATTATCTGCAATGGCCTGAACTAACATGGTGCCCTGCTTTAGACAATCAGCCACTAACTCCTCCCTAAAAAAATGTGCAAATTTGACAGAAGGATAAACTGAGATTAGTAGTATCGACTGGAAGAAGAAACAGAACCAATTTTAATCAGAAGATACCTGTAAAAAATTAAAAAGCGGGCATTTACAACTTATATGAACTTTTTTGAACTCAAACATCAAATTAGTATTGGACTTTTTATATTAGAAAGTTTCAAGTAATAGGGATTAAAGGGTTAAATCGGAATTTACTAACTATAAGATTCAGAAATGAAATTGCAAGAAAACGTCAATAGTTTTTCAAGGCATGCACGAACTAATCACCTCGATCAGCTAACTATAAAGATCTGTCACTATTCATTATATAAGTAAAGCAAAGATTAGAAAAACACCAGAACCATCTTCCTCGTTTTCATTGAATAACAAATCCAAAAAATAAAATAAAAAACAAGTTTTTATATGTAAATGTTCAACAAACTAAAAACATTTGTAAATGATTAAATAAAATGAAATAGTTTAATACATCGAAAGAGGGACGACAACAGACCTTGAGGAGGGAACGGAAGGGAAGTGGTGATGAGGGTCAAAAGCCATTAGATTACCAAGGTCCACCTGAAACTGATTATGGGTCTCCATATTTAACAACCACTTCCTCGCTCTCCTGAGCTTAACAAAAGGAACTAACCGGTCAGTCACTACAAAGATAGAAAGACAGAGGGGATGAGAGAGCGGCGCTCCTGAAGTGGGACGAAGGGAGAGAGAAAGGAGGCACCGTATTAGGTTAGGGAAATAGGTTTTATTTTTTTCATAAAGTTTTAAAACTTTTTTCTTTTTTTACAACTCCGGTTTTCCCAAAATATTTCAAAATTATTTTTTTCACCATAAAAATGAGAATTATGTGTTTAAATAACTATATATTAATTAAAATATGACAATAGAATTTGTATGTGTCACTCATTGAGATTAATTAAATTATATTTCAACCCGGATTCGAAAGGTAATTTAAATGTTTAATAAGAATAATCAATAGTCCTGAGTCTTGAGTCTTGAGTCTTGAGTTCGGATTGGTGGTCTATTAAGAAAAATCTTGGATGGGAAAAGAGTATAATGTGAAGATATATCGTGGGACAAAGGATATCTTTGAGAATATTTTATTTTATTTTTTTTAAGTATTTGATTGGATAATATAATTCTATTAATTCTTTAAAATGATTATCAAAATTTAATAATAAAATTAATATTTTAAAAAATAATTATAGTTTAAAGAATATGAATAATTTATAGTTTTATAATAATAAATAAATAAATATTAAATATTAAAAAAATGTCATTAAAACTATTTGTTGTAAGTAAATTAGCTACAATATAATTGGGCGAGCATGTGGTGCCACAAGGCCCGTCATTACATGTTCTCTAACAACAAATGAGAGAAGCCAAATTTGGTTCTTAGTCATGGATTCTAAATGTCAGGATGTTATTGCCAATCTCATGATATAAAACCATATTAATCATACGAGTCACGTAACAGAAATGATGGACTTGGATCAAACTAATCGTGTATTAGAGAGACTTTTAACTTAAGATAAGATAAACTTATAGTTGATAATAAGAGATTTTGACTTAAAATATATATTATCATGATATAATTTAAATAACATGAGATAAACTCATTGGTTGATTATTAATATTTTTTTGATTTTAAGAGACATATATGAGTAGATATATCAAGACATACTAATTATATTGATACCTCTATGATTACAATTTTTATTAAAAATAAGAAAAAAATACAAAAATAAATATAGAATACAAGTAATTAAACAAAATCTACATCTAATAAAGTTATCAAAATATAAAAAAAACGTGCAAATAATAAAGCATTTCACCACAAAGTCACGTATACAAATACTAAGTCATAAATATTATAATATTAGTTATATAATCACTTTTACAACAAATACGTTAACAAAGAAACTCCAAAACAACGTATCTCACCCCAAGAAAAATCATTATAAGTTATGTCTCAAAAACATGTCCAACACTAAGTGAAATACAAAAATTTCACACAAAAACCAAGAAATTCTAAAATTTCTTGCATATCCCCCTAAATTTTGTGATCTAAAAGTTACATATTAGTGAGGTGGTACACACAAATTAAAATATTTTAAATTTGGAGTTAGGTAGAATTTGAATACCAACCAATTTATTTTTCATTGCGTAAACAATAGAATTTTAAAGTGATGTAGACTGTTTTGAACCGAACAAATAACCTAATAATATAAATGTAATAAAGTGGTTGACGAAATGATTGCTTACGATTTGATTTGTGAGCATTCTACGGTAGAATCTAGTATTACTAATTGCAATTTTGCATACAGAAAAAAAGGGTGTGGAGGGTCTTTTGACTCTTTTAACTAAATCACTCATGTGTACTTCATAACTAGGTATTTTACATATTAATAGTATTTAGTACTTACCTTGCATGTATATTTGCATATACAATAACAATTATTATTTAATTTGCATAAAAAATAAACAAAAATCAGAAATAATAATAGTGTCAAAATATAAATTAATAAACATACTTAATCTAAAGAAATAATCAAAATTCGAAGAAATTTTGTAACTTAAAAAATTTATATTGTCAATAAAATATGTAATTAAGAGTCACCTTATGAGTAAAAAATCTTTAAATTATATCAATATGTATTGATGAACTAAAATATATTCTTAAGAATTGAGTAGGTGGGTATAAGTATATGTTTGAAGATAAATACTAAAAATAGAAACTAGGATAGTTTAAAGATATACTTTTCAAATGGGCAGTCCAAAACATTTTAGTAACATTAAGAACTTAAAAAACACTCACAAACTTAGTTTATTAATTCTAAACTTAATTGATTTATACGCTGAAACAATTCTTCACTTAATCCTATTTATATAGAATTTTAAAGACCTTTACCGTGTGACTCTTCATCACCACTCATTTCATATACTACTTCACAATACTCATTTTTTTTAAGTTGTAAAATCTTTTAAAATTCTATAACTCTATCTTCTTAATAATGTTAATTAAGAATTTTGAAAGTTGAATGTCTAATAGAATGTCGAATTATTGATTATATTTTTTTAGTTTTTTAGTTGAACCTACTTATTAATTAATAAAATAAAATAAAAACTAATAACAAATAATTTAGAATACAATTTTTATGATAAAGATATTATTAAATTAATAAGAATATTATTTTAAATAAAATTTATTATTTTAAAAAGAATATATTGAAGCTGATTTTTGTATTCATCTCTATCATTATCACCTAAATTTTATAAGTCGTTAGTAAATACTAAGAAAGAAGAAGTTTCATAATAACTCTAAGGCTTAGACCAACGAGTATGCGAAAAGTTTGAGCGTTTAATTATGTTTGATCGGTGATTTATTAACTAATACTTAAATAATTATAATAATTTAAGTATAAAATAATTAATATATTAATTATTTTATATAAATATAGATTTGAGTAATTAATTAACGTATATTTTAAAATAAATTCAATAATCTTACATTATTTTAAAATAAATTTGAATTTATTGTAAGTTTATCGTACTCATTTAACTTTTCAATAATGATGTTGACCAATCAAATAGGATTATACATACCAAAAAAATTTTCATTCGATATAAAAAAATAATTATAATTAAATACATTAAATAAAAAATACAAAAATGTTGAATAAAAATCATAAATATCAAAAATATTATTCAATTAATTGTCACTTAAGCATTAAAAATTAACATCTATATATATTAAAAGTAAAAAAGATAAACACTCGTTGATAATAGTGATAAGTGTTAAAGTCTTATATGACGGTGTTTGCGTTGATCTTCCAAGTCAATCTTTCTAAACAATTTTGGGGAAATGTCATTCTTAAAGCTACATATCTTATAAATCGTACTCAAACACCTGTTCTCAAGGATAAAATATCATTTGAAATCTTTTTTCACAAAGTTCCTAGGTATGAACATCTTCGTGTTTTGGGTTCCCTTTGTTTTGTGTTTGCACATCATGATCAAACCATCAAGTTTTATGCTAGATTACATAGATGCATATTCATTGGGTATCCATCTGGGATAAAAGGTTATCGTGTCTACAATCTGGAAACAAGCAAGACTTTAGTGTCTCGTGATGTTATCTTTCATGAACATGTGTTTCCTTATTTCACTTCCACTGTCAACACTCCAACTCTATTCACTCCATCATAAAATACTATTTATGATGACATGTCTAACATTCGTCAATCAACCACTCTAAATACATCATTTCATCATACATCATATGTCCTTCTAGCAATCAACTCACACATTCTTCATCTTTAAAATTCATCTCTTGAAACATCATCATCAACTTCTGCACCACACATGACTCGTCCAACACCAATCACACATAGGCTTCGCCGATCCACCAATGTTCCTAGCTACCTTTACAAGTATCATGTAAAAGCTTTATTGCCTTCTCGATCCTTCCCTTCGTCTAACTCATCATCGTCCAATAACAAAGGTACTTTTCATTCTATATCTCATGTACTTACTTATGACCTGCACATTGTGCCTTTGCTACTTCTATTTCCATTCTCAAGGAACTAACCACCTTTGCTGAAGCTTTCAATGATCCAAAATGGTGGCTTACCATGAAACAAGAACTAGATGTTCTCGAAACTAATGGCATTTGGACGCTTCAACAGCTTCCTCCAAACAAGAAACCAGTTGGTTGTAAATGGGTCTACAAAATCAAGTATAATCCTGATGGCTCTGTGGAACGATACAAGGCTTAGTTAGTGGCCAAATGATACAGTTAGATTGAAGGTTTTGACTACCAAGAAACTTTTGCACATGTAGCTAAACTTGCCATTGTTCGTCTCATTCTTGTCGTTGTTTCTATTCAAAATTGGCATCTTCGCCAACTCGATGTCAACAATGTTTTTCTATATGGTGAACTTCACGAAGATGTCTACATGTCTCTTCCACCTAGATTCGGACGAAAGGGAGAAACACGAGTATATAAACTACACAAATCTTTGTATGGACTCAAACAAGCCTCATGACAATGGTTCATCAAGCTATCAACAACACTTAAGCTAGTTGGTTTTAACCAATCCAAGTATGATTACTCACTATTCGTCTGAACCCGTGGTAATTCCTTCTCTACTCTTCTTGTCTATGTAGACGATATAATCATAATAGGAATTAATGTACAAGACATTGAAGAAACTAAGAATCATCCCATGCGACAATTCAAGCTAAAAGATCTCAGTGAATTAAAGTATTTTTTTGGCATAGAAGTTTCACGTTCCAATAAGGGAATTGTTCTGTCACAACACAAGTACGCACTTGAAATATTGGAGGACATAAGTTATCTTGGTGTCAAATCTTTCAATTCACCTATGGAACATAATTTATCTCTCAGCAAGGTTGAAGGGGAATTCATAAGTGACCCCACATCCTATCGAAGACTTGTTGGGAGATTAATATACTTGACCATCACACAACCCGACTTAGTATATGTTGTGCACATTCTCAGTCAATATATGGATAAACCATGTCAACCATATTTGGAAGCAGCTCAATGAGTGCTACGATATGTTAAGAACACACCAGGGTAAGGTCTTTTTTTCTCAACAACTAGTTCATTACAACTAAATGCTTTCTATGATGCAGATTGGGCTAGATGCACAGACGCACAACGATCAACCACATGATATTATATGTTTCTTAGAAACTCACTAATTTCTTGGAAGACTAAGGAACAAAATACGGTCTCACGATCAAGTATAGAAGCAGAATACCGCTCTATGACACCAGCCTATTACGAAGTAACCTGGTTACAATACATTTTGGATGATTTGAGTATCAAACACTCCCCATTAGGTTGGAATATATGTTAATTATTCCCAACTTGTTAAGTAAGCTCGAGAACTGTGGAAAACTCAAGGATTTAGTAAATATATTTGTTGGTTTCTCTAATGTAGAGATACGATAAGTCTTGATCATTTCAGCTTGAATCTTTTCTCTCACTAGATGACAATCGATCTCTATATGTTTGGTTCATTCATGAAACACTGGATTTGATGCAATGTTAAAGGCTGCTTGATTGTCATAATATAACTTGGTCAGTTGGGAGTGCCGATGTGAGGGGGAGTGTTAAAGTCCCATTCGACTAGGGATCGCACCCATGTTGCGCATATAAACAAGGGTAGTCATTTATCTCATAACTTGGGTTTTGAGATGGAGTTAGGCCCAATTTTAACATGGTATCAAAGTAGGTGACCCATTGGGTGCAGTTGTTTCGCCACTGGTGAGTGATGCATTCCACCACTTTGGCTCCATAAGCTCAACATCTTCGTCGGTCTTAAGGGTACAGACCCTTGTCGATGTGAGAGAGTGTGTTAAAATCTCACATCGATTGAAGATTGCGTTCACGTTACGCATATAAACAAGGGTAATCCTCCATCTCATAACTTGGGTTTTGAGATGAAGTTAGACCCAAATTTAATAATAAGATATAAAATTCATAAGAGGACCTTAAAGTAACAAACCATTCGTCACTAGAGAAACTCTAAAAAACTTTGGTAGGGATAATTGAAGTTAGGATCTAAAAATCAAACCGAAAATGTTGAAGTAACATGCTCGGAAGAAAAGTTTAGGAAACAACATTACATGAATAATGGACAAGGCAATATAGCTAACACAATTATTTTATTTGGGAGCATGAAACTTTGGAGTTCAATTAGTAAAATAAGCGAGAGTTATTTTTATTTTTTGGCTAAATATAAGCTAGAGTTATTTGATAACCACCAAATACAACCAGTAAAATGTAGTTTTTTTCGCTAGGGGGGTGCATCTATTTAGTCTATAGTTGATGCAGGTAGGTTGAAATTTCTATGAATTTGTCCAATTCGAGCAAAATAAAACCTGATAAATATCAAAGGCTAACTTTTTCCAACAAAACATGTGGACGTGCCGGAGTGGTTATCGGGCATGACTAGAAATCATGTGGGCTTTGCCCGCGCAGGTTCGAATCCTGCCGTCCACGTTTTAAAATTCCAACTGTTAAAATGTTTTTTGCAATATGAAAACCATGAAATCCAAGATCCATGTTTAATATACATTGATTTGTAAAAGTTAAACTATATCTTTACATAGTTACCATGTCACACAAATTTTGAGAGACAAATCATGTTGGATATATAACATTTGCCCTTGTCAAATGGAAAATTCTCACAATTCATGTAATCAATTCTCATATCTTTGTTTATTATATATGCACTGCACTACACACGAAGAAGTGCAGGAAGTGAATAGGCATCTTAATAAAACAATATTCTTAATTTTATATCTCTAAGATACTTTGGTCGTTGTTGCAAAATTGCTTGCATGATATAATTAATGCTTTGTTAGTGTTATGATGCAAACAGCTATGGATTTCTGAATGTTTGGTATGAAATTAAGAGTCAAATTTTATTATATACTCTAAGAAACCAGTGACTTGAGGTGTGGGGAGGTTTTATTGGTCAGACCACAAAGCCAAACTATAGTTATATTATTGACCTAATTATGTTATTATGATAAATGATGGCTTTAGTTCAAACCAGATAATGCTGATCACCCTACAGCATAGTTCAGCATTTGAGAATTTTGTAGATGCTGTTACGTGCAGAATGAAAGTGTTGAAGCAGATTTTTATATCTTCCGTGTTCTTCGCTCTTGATACTGCAAAACTCAAGAAATTGGACACTGAAACTACATATATGTAGGATAATTGCCATTAATAGAAAAATATTCTTTAAAATTTGAATCCATGTGCTAAGTTTCCATACTCTTTCACTTGTCAACTATTGACATGTACCATTGAAAGTACATGGTAGAAAGTACTATTGATGTGTAGAAAGTACATGGTAGAAAGTACTATTGATGTGTAGAAAGTACTATTGATGTGTGTTAACGGAGCAGAAAAATTACAGACAACAATATAACAGTGTGACATATAATAATGTTTAGGATTTTTTTTTTTCGTTTCTTAACATACAAATAGAATCACTCTTGTACAAAAAGATTATATTAAAAATATATTGATAATTAACGAAAATAACAATATTTATCAAGTATCCTATCAAAAATAAAGAAAGATCGCCGTTAGAATATAAAGAGAAATAAGAGAAAATATATGAAAATGGAAATATAATAAATGAATTAAGGTTATAAATAAGAAATGTAAATAATAATAAATAGTTAGGATAAAATTAATACTATAATTTTATCTTTGATTTTAAAATAAATACAAGATTAGATTTTATTTATACGATTAAAATAACAGATTAAATAATCATAAATAGTTAAATAGAAAAAAAAGATATATAAAATTTAAATATAAATAAATAATATCTCAATTATGAGATAATAATTTCAATATAGATAAGTTTAAATTTAACTAATTATTATCTCTTTAATTACATCAATGACGAAAACTCGACTGCTAATGAACTGTAGAACTATAGATTAATATTCAAAACTTGAAACATAATAGTAAAATGTTCTCTGGGTTCTTGATAAAGTCATGACATAAAAACACAAGCATCACATGCAACTTCAACAATTCAATATTTGGTTTACAATTAAAATATAAATTTAAGTCAATACTCGTAAACATTATAACATATGGACAATAAAGTTCTAATAATAATATCGATAGAGTAATATGTTGACATTCTAAAGTTTGTAAGATCGTTGGACAAAACTTGATGAGAGGTGCATCAAGAATATCTTTGCTTAAACCTTTTTTGACATGAGAGGATTGATATGTCTCATATCTTTGACGAAAAATGTCTTGAATCTCATTTATATTATCACTTACGTCGATTAATTTTACTTGAATTTTATCTATCATTATTTGCATTTCTTGAAATGTAATCATTGTAATGTTAAAAGATTTTTGGTTTATTTTATATTGGATCAGAATAAAATATTCTTGTATTAATAAAAAATGAGGCAAAAAATTATATAAATATCATAACGTGATTTAGCCATTTAAGTGATGGTCTAAGACGATGGTTAGTCCTTATTGTTTTGAATTTTTTTTTTATGTTAGGGGTGGGTGATTGAGTAGGATGACTATTGTCTCATAATTTGTAAAAAAATACAACATTATTCATATTTTAAAAAAATTCATCGAGAAATGCACGCATGTCCAAAGGTGGTAGAGCAAGCGAGAAACAATTAATTAACTAGATTCAGATGGAGTGCAATTATCTTGGCAAAAATTTATATTTATTCTTGAAATTTGTAGATTAGGTATTTCAATTCACATCATTTGTAAAAAAAAATGCAACACTAGTCATATTTTTAAAATTCCTTTAAAAAATAACAGTAAAAATTCAAAGAATATTTGTGATAATTTAGTGTATAAAAAATTGAGAAACTAACTATAAATATTTACATATTTAACAATTTAAAAATATCATTGACCATGTATAAAACGTTAGAAATATTTGTTATCAAATTATAAAAGTTGGAATATATAAAACAAAAGATGGAAAATTCAGCGGTATTTGTCACAATTTCATTTCCCTTTGCTTTCCAATATGCAAACAGGTTTCACCAGCTTACAACGAATTGCAATAGGTCTAGTACTGTCAACTTTCGGAATGGCAGCTGCTGCATTAACTGAAAAGAAAAGGTTGTCTCTGGCATAAGAAGTAGGAGGAAACAAAGCAAATCTACCAATAAGTGTGTTCCTCTTAATCCCACAATTCTTCTTGGTGGGTTCTGGTGAAGCGTTCATATATACAGACCAACTTGATTTCTTCATAACTCAATCACCTAAAGGAATGAAAACCATGAGCAATGGACTTTTCTTAACAACTTTATCACTAGGATTTTTTGTGAGTACCTTCTTGGTTTCTGTTGTGAAGAGATTGACTGGAAGCAAAGATGGACAAGAACGGCTTGTTGATAACATAACTATGGAAGACTTGACTTATTTTATGGTCTTCTAAAAGTTTTGGGTATCATCAATTTTGTAGCATGTTTGGTTTGTACAAAGTGGTACAAACCTAAGAAACCTAAACCTGCTCTGCTGAGGATAATAGGTGACAGTGAAAAATAGATGGGAACTTGAATCAAACATGTTATGTTGTTTTCCTATTATAGCTATTAATGTACATTAATGAATGGTTAGTTTGGGGGTGTGAGTTTTATTCTCTGATGCCATATCAGAATTTTTTTTCGTACTAAAAAGTGGATACTACTAAAAAAGATATAGATTCATAACTAAGACCCACCCATGTATTGCTGACACCACTCACTTCTCACTCTTACCCACTTTTTTTGTTTTCTTCCTAGAAAAAAATTCCCAACTGAGAATCAATAGAATGAGTTTTCAGTTCTATCTTCTCAGGCTGTTCGTTGGCTCTTGAAATATGCCTAAAGTCCGTTCCCTTCACCCCTCTTTTGCTTTTTGGCTCCTTGTTCCGTGGTTTAAATTTCAATGAGCATAAAAAAGTGGTTTGAATGGTGAAAAGTACTTAGCTTGACTGAATTGGCAAAGTTGAGTAAAGTTAGTGCTTTTTAACTCGGAATAAGCATTTAAAAACATAGGTTTGAATCTTGTCCATAATAAAATGTGAATGTAAGCGTGTCTAAAATGAAAGTTAACATAACATACATTATAATTATAAAGTCATAATAAGATAAATAAATAGATGTAAAACAACTGCTAAGTAAACATTAACAATAAATAAAAAGCAAGACAAAAATGTCAATTAAAAAAATAATATGATAAATATAATACGTCGATGAACTAAAACAAAAGGTAGACAATAAGATATCAAGTCCAGCAAATCTCAGTTACCAATCTGAAGCATATGGAGTTCCATATAGCTATGACGTAGATTATCTTCTATATGATTTCCTCTACTCTACACATACGTTCTTCAGATCAGTTACTGAATCAATCTTGTGTTTCATTCTTCTTTCCAGATCCATCTGCTGGTACTGTCTCCTCCAACAACCTACCAGCCTCTTCATCAGCCTGCTGAGCTTTCTTCTGAGCCTCAGCAGCCTTAAGAGCCTGTAATTTAGAATGATTATAATATGCAACCCCCAAGAATGCCAATCCATAGCCCAACAAATTGATTGGTGTGACCTTATCTTTAATAACCGACCACGAGAAGGCGATCAAAAGCCAATCTTTGACAACTCCAGCAACATTCATGGTCAAAGCCGAAGTCTTTCCCACCAACAAAAACACAGCAAGGTTCAAAGCCAGAGCACAAAAAGAGTTCGTTCCAAAAATGGCAAAATCGAAATGGAAACTGGATGTGTCCCTCAAAATTGGGTACTCAACAATCACCCATGGAATAGTTAAAAATACAAGGCAACAAGGAGCAACGTAGTAAAGAGAAGTAATTGGATTCAAACTAATACCCTTTGCATTTAACAGTATCTGAATCAAAACCAATCGAGTTGCTTCGAAAACCACAGCTAATAACTGCAAAAAGACACCCCAAGAATTGAACTTTGCTTCACCATAAGCAGCGATCCCAACACCAATTGAGATCGAAATCATGTTGAGCATAGTATCAGTCTTAAAAGAATCCTTTTTTAACGAAACCCCAATAGTATAAACCGCAACAGGCATAAGGGCTTTCAACATTTGAATAAAAGAAACAGAGAGATATATATAAGCAGAATTTGAAAACCATAAGGAAAGAGAGTAAAGGGCTCCAATGGGTACCACAGATTTGAAGTAGAGTTGACGAGACATTGAAACCGGCTCAACGAGCTTGAATACCTTAACGAGAAGGTAGGCAATGGAGGAACAGAAACTCATGTGGATCATGGTAAGGGAAATCGGAAACGGCCAATTGTACATCTTTCGATCTAAGATGTACTTGTTGTATACAATCACAGTGAAGCTGAGAAAGATCCATATGGCAACGTAAGCGTATGAGAGGAGGATCTTCTTCAATACGCCCTCTGATAGTGCTTCGCCTCTTCCCATTCTGGAAGATGTCCTAACCCTAGCTCAGATTTGTGGTCAATTTGAGGCGAGGAAGATTTTGGGAGTGTAGGTCGATAGTTAGTTGGTATATAAGCTGATATTAAGGAAGAGAAGGTGTCCGAGTTGAATAAGATACCACCTTTTCTCCATACATGGTGGCTTCTGATTGGGCTTTTTAGCCTTTTATGAAGTATGGTTGACTATATAAGAAGTATTTTTATTTTTTCGATGAATAAAATAGTTTTTCATAACATTTTATTAATCAAAATTTACAAAATATTGAAAGAAATATCTCTAAATAATAAATATGCAATATATTTTCCCAAAATTATTCGAATAATTGGAAGAAAAAAATAATATAAAAAGCTGATAGTATTATAAATCAACACAAAGAAATGACATATTGCTTTATCCTTCAAGCCAATTGACAGATCTTTTGTAGTTAATCTTCATAAATTGGCAAAGGCACATTTACGAAATCTTCTCTCTTTTGTTAACTTGGTTTCAAGCTATAATATTATTATTATTATTATTAAGATATATTTAATTATATTTTAAATATCTATATTAATTATTAGATAGATTATTTGATATATATCAAATTAATCATTTTATTCTTATAAATAAAACTTAATTTTGTAATTATTTTTTAGATTTTTTATTGAATTGATTACCGACTTCTCTTCCCAATATTTCTCTACTCTCATCCATATTTTCTTTCTATCTCTAAGTTAGTTACTTCCTCAAGCTTCAAATATATACTAATGGTGTAAGTTATGCAAAAAAAAAAGAAGAAAAAAAAATTTACTAGTGATGTAACTTTAAGGCATCTTTTATGGATCGACAACAATAAGAAAAAAACAATGTGAAAGTACAAGTACATAAATGGGCATACGAAGAAGAAAACAAACTAAAGTCACCCAGGTCAACCGGACTTGATAGATTCATTTCTCAGAAAAAGCCACAAATTCACAAACAATACACGCAATTGACTTGTTTTTAACTTAGCTGCAAAAAAAAAAAAAAATTCTCGGGTCCGGTATCCCAAGTTAACTTATCCTAATTGTCCCTTTTTGTTTTCATTTTATACATGAATAATGTAAATATTTAGAGTAATTTTATTTTTTATTTCTCTGAATAAAAAATATTTACTTACAAGATTAAACAAATATATATATTTATTTACGTGATAATAAAAATAAACAAATATTTAAAAAAAAACTTAAAAGTAAAATTTCATGAATAAAATAAATTATGTGTTACATAATTAAACTATTTATTTAATTAGAAATAAAAATATTTATTTTAAACACATAAATAAAACGAAACTACGTGCATATAGGATACCTATTTTTTAAAAAAATTCATTTAAATACACCACCCAATTCAAGCATGGTCCTTTAAAGATTTCTTTTTTCTTTTTTGAAACAAATTGGATCTTAAGGAAAACAATTTGCTAATTGATAAATACAAATTGAATTTTTTATCGGGTTTGATATTTTTTTTTCCCAAAATGTTGTATTCTACTTTCGGACTAAGAAATTAATTAATATTATATATGACTCTTAATAAAAAGAAAAAATTATAAAAATATATTTTCACTTCCTAATTTATCTATATTATTAGTTACTAATAAAAAATATTTTCATAGTGAAAATGATTTTTAATACTTATTTATAATATATATTTTTAAATTTTAAGTTAGATCATTAATACTCTTTGTTAAGTACCACATTGACTAAGAGTAAGCCAACAGGATAATCGTCTAACTCACAAGGTGTCTTTATTTTCATCACGGAAATACTATGATTGTTTAGTTAACGATTTAATTTTTTTATAAATATACTTGAATTGAATTATTAAAACCAAATACGTAAATAACATGAAACATACACAAGTCACTGAGTACAGATAGAATATTCAATTTAAAAACGACAATAGAATGGTATGTGTTTGTATTTTGCTAAGAAAACAAAGTTTGTATTAAATGTGATCAAAGTTGTAACATAGAGTAGAAACATCAACCAGCTGACGTTATTACGAGTAAAAAGGACAATGTCCCAACAAAACAAAAAAAAAAGAGAGGGTTAAACCCAGGTTTAAACCCACCATAATAACCCCTCCTCCGCAGAAGAATTGTTCTCCAACAGAAGTAAAAAAAAAAAACACAGCAAAAATGGTTTCCAATTACTCTTTAGAGTCAATTCAATTATCCTTTTCAGTTTCACGCACAGTCATGCAGTTCTCCTTCACTTGTTGTAGGGCAATTCTCTTGTTCTCCACTTGCTGCAGGATAATCATCGAACAAAACAATTGTTAATATAATGCTATTATAACAATGTTATCTGCAAAAGAGAACATAAATGACATCAAACAAAGACAATGTGTCAGTAGTAGTAGTAGTAGTGCCTCACCTTCTTATTTTCGTTCTTGTTGTTGTTAGCTATTTCAATCCGTTTCAACATTTTCTTCAATTCCCTAATACTTCTGTTTTGGAGATCGCTTTTATCCACAGTCACACTACTAGTCTCAATGTATTCCTCCTTATCATCAGCAACACTATTTATGATCATAGTGTCTTGTTCTTCATTGCATGAAGGTTTCTTCAGTGTCAACATGGGACGAGGAAATTGACCTGGAAGTTTATCAGTTGCGAAGAGCGGGAACGAAATTTCACTGGCGACTTCACTGCCAGAAACTACAGGACAAGGACTCACTGGCACTGAGTGAGACTGGGTTGTAATGGTAACTTCTTTTGCTTCATCTATATGGACATCATCAACTACTGACTTTTCATCAGGAGGCAACTGATCTGAATCTTGCTTGATATCTGAAAGGAGAGATAACCCAGGCTCTGATATATCGCTTTCTTCTTCTTCAACATCATAATCACCAATCCCTTCTTCACTAGTGTAATCTTCCTCAGCGGTTTCATCAGTCTCATAGTCTAAATCTTCTTCAGATATGTCATCACTAGAATGCTCAATGCCAATAGACTCTTTTTCACTGGTGTTATTAACAGAGCCATCCTCAGTGATGCCTTCAGATTCAAAATCAAATTTTCCACTGTAATCATTCTTTGTCATATCAGATGAGATGTTACCAATATGGTTCCGGCTACCAGGCTTTGAAGATTCGTCTACATATGCCAAATTCTTAACCTCGACAGGCTTCATTTCAGCATTGTGTTCTAGAGCAAAATCAGTTTTCCCATGATCAAGACCCTCCATGGCATTGATATTTATGTTTAACACATTGCCAGTATGGGTTTGGGATGCATCCCCAAGGGCGTTAGGTTGACCTTGAAATGAACTCAAAGTCAAGGGCATGACTTGAACATATTTTTCCACGCAAGTAGATTCACTTTCTTTTTGAAACATCAATGGATAAACAAGAGTGACTTGATCCTTCACCTTATCTGAAATGTTATCAGAAACTTTTGCATCTGTTCCCACATTCTGACCAGCCCTCAAATCATTACTCTTATCCGAATACATCTCCAAACTGGAATCCTCGGTCTTCGAAGAAAAACCATTGACCGGAACATAGTTATTATCTGCATTGCAATCAATCAATATCAGATCAAAAAAACTATATATCAAATATAGAAGGCTAACAATGGTTCATATCTTATAAATTTTGCATTCCTTTTTAATTAATCTATTATACCTGTCTCGTTTGGTTTTTCAACTAAAAGTTCATCTGAATCTCTAATAACGTCATAATTTTCTGATCCTGACTTTAAGTCTTGAACTTCAATCATATTACTGTCACACTTCTCGTTCCCATCATCTTGCAGTTTACTTTGGACCTCCAGTGATCCATTTGATTTTAGTTCGGATGAAATTTCCAAATGGTCGGCCTTTTCTGAGCAAACTTGTGATGATTTCTGCATAACAAAATCTGGTTCATAACATAATAAAATGTGATTAGAGTGAACTCTAGCCTCAACAAAATTCGATATCTCCACTAAACAACACCAAAATAAGGAATGAAAGTTCACAAAAGCTAGCAAGATAAACAAACATACCATTCTCGAGAGAATCCTCTGTTATCTCTGAACCATTGACCATTTCTGTGGAAAAGTCGTCCATCTTCAAAGTCCCTGTGTTTTCTTCATCCTCCATCAAGTTCATTTTAGCCATGTTCTTCTCCAGCAACTTTACTGACCTCCTGGTAGTATATGCTCTCTGCATCGAAGTTCCCTCTTTCTCAGTCTCCCTCTTCTGCTGCCGAGCAGAAGCAGCTGGAGCTGCCCTCCTCCCGCTGGTTGCCGCAGGGGTTTTGGTAGTATCCCTCTTTTCTCGGTCATTCCCTTCAGCAACACTTTGCCTCGTCCTACCACGGGTTCGAGTCAGGGGTTGCAAGCTCTGCTGGTCCTCCTTGACAGTTTGTCTTCTCGTTGAAGTTCTACAAGCAGTTCGAGGGTTTTCAACAGATTCGTTCACATTTTTCTCAGGAGATTGCTGGATTTCAGATTTAAATTGGTTCAGAATTTCTTCGAGTCCTTCAACCTAACACGATAAAGCGGGGATTAATTTGAGCCCATAAAAGGATAAAACTCAACAATCTATCATTTGTCCTTCAATTAAAGTCATAGAACATCATGTGAAACCATTTTGCAATCCTATCAATAATAGTCAACAAAATCTGATTAAATTATTTATATCCATTCACAAGAATATAACAGAAAGTATCTCCTATTTCTCTTTCATTTTAAATTCTCCCCAACAAAAATGAAATCTATATCCGATCTAAATGAATGAATTGTTTTATCGTATCTAGTTTATGGTCACTCAATAAGTGATTAAACAAAGAAAAACGAGAAATGAGTGATAACTAATTACCTGAGGAAGGGATTTGAGAGCATCAGCCATGGCGACATTGGTGATATTCGCTGGGATTTTGTTCTTCTTGCAGAGAGCTTGGAGCTCCTTCCTTGCGAGGCTATGAAAATCCATATTTTACGAGAGAAACACGAGAAACAAAATATTACCTCTGGGATTAAGGAAGAGCAGTGACTTGCGTATCGAAGTCGGTGGTGGTGATCCTGATAATGAGATGGAGAGAAAGGCATGAAGGATTTATATAGCAGTATAGGGGAGACAAGCAGTGTTGAAACCCTAACTATTTGACCGTTGGAGCGCAGATTTGAAATTTGAAATTTTTGTTGCTGCATTTGTTTTAATAATGACCACGGAGTTTTTGAGATTTTATTGCAATAACAAAAAGAAGAGAAAAAAGAATTCATTGCATTTTTACACATCAAAATAAAATGAGAATTATGGACATTAAAATCAATTTTAAAATCCCAATTCATTATAAAGAATTTCACAAAAAAAAAAAATACTGAATTAAAAGCAATTAAAAATTTAACCAAAAAAGCTATTGATAATAAAAATCATTTATTAAAATCTCAATTCAAGGATAGAAGAGCCCAAAAAAAATAATAATAAAAAAACTCTTTTCTAATGTTTGTCTTAAATTTTCATCCGATCACTTTTTTTTTTAATAACAAATACACACCCATGTGCGAATATAGAATTGTGGAGTTTGAATCCAAATTTCTCAGTGTAGGAGTCTATAATCTATACTATCTCATTATAAGATATTTTTATACTAATTTATTTTAAAATAACTCGACTAATGATATTATTATAATAAATTTTGTTATTAATATATTAAAAATATATAAAATATTATATTATTAGCTACACTATATTGTAATATCATTTCTATTGTTTATAGTTATCGTTAATTAAATATTTTTATAATAATAATAATTTTTATTGTGATAATATTATCAATATGTAACTTATTTATTACATGTATATTAAATACTAGTAAACTTCTTTACAACAAAAAAAAAATATTACATTTTTCCATTTAATCTTCCTCTATATCTATCTATTATTTAGTTACTGCTCAAATGCAAGTACAAATATAGATGTAATTGCTAATCTAGTTAATCTTTATAAATAAACTTGTATTTTTTTATAATAACACGAAAAGAAAAAAAATATAAATAAAATTTAGGTGATAAAAAAACATAAAAATATAAATTTAGCATGTATGTAATTTTTTTTTAAAAGAACACTAAAATCCACTTTTTTATTAAATAGATGAATTTAAACTTGAATTTATTACAAGGAGGATTGAGTTTCATGTTACCTAAATCACATCTTAATCTCACAAATATATAATATAAATGGTAATATTATAATAAAATTAGTATATAAAAAGCAGAATTTGTGGTTTGTATTTATTTAATACTTCTTTTATATTTGTATCGATAATTGATGGATTTATATTTATTTTATATTTTTATTTTATTTGATAATAATTTAGGAATATAAATTTTTTTTTTTAAGAAGTTATTGTCTTTTACTAAATTCTCCACAGACACGACCAATGATCTCAACCACTCCCATAATTTATTACACGTAATTATCTTAATGATTAATATTTCTACAGAGTAAATAGTTGGGCTACTTATCCTATCCCATTTTTCAAATAAATATATAAACACTTTACATTTTACTTTCATCTTTTTAATCATAATTTTTTTTTTCCTTAGTATGAAGTCTAACCTAAACGTATTCTTTATAAAATTGTTTGGCATGTAAGTTTTTTCCTCGATAAATTATATATAATTTTTATATTTACTCATATTAATTAAAAGACACATGTAAATTGTTATATATTTTTTAAATTTTTTATGTTTAATTTATACAACATATTTCAAAATTATTTTATATAATAATAATTAAACAAATAACCATAATTGTTTTAGTAAATAATTAGAGATGATACATTATTTTAAAATCTCACTAATATGACAAACATTAACTACTTTGTTTTAAAAATACTTTTAATATTTGCATAAATATATTTTTTAATAAGTACGAAAAAATAAAAAAATATAATAATGAGGTATCTATTAGAAAATTAATTTTTTTAATATAATAAGAGTATTTATTTAAACTGTTCTAAAATTTAAAATAAAATATAAAGAATAAGGTATATCATTATTTAAAAATATAAGTATATTTTTATTAAAATATTATTGAAATATAATATAGATTTTATAATAAGTATTGATATTATTAATTTTTATGCACTATGTTAATTAAATTCATAGTATTTTAATATTTAAATATAATTTATTAAATTATTTAAAATTATTTATTTTTAAAGTAACTCATTAACTTCTTAACTTAAAATAATATATTTATAAACTAGATTTTTATGGAAACAAGGAAATAAAATAAATTAAAAAAATAATATTTCTAAAATTTATAATAACAAAAATCACATTCTAATAACTTTGAATGTGATTCAATTAGATGTCTGTTTGAACCACGTCTAATTTAACGGAGGCACAACACATTTCGAGATATCCATATTGGACCTAAGGTTTTGACATTGATGTTTTACACCAATCTATGTTCACAATAGGGGTCTCAATTGGTACCAGGTTACTTCTTAATAGGGTACTTAAGGGTCAAGATCGGAGTTCGAAACTTGGTAAGAGCGAAATGAACATGTGTTAGGCTATGATCGCCCCACTGTGAACATAAATCAATGTATAGCATCAACACCAGAACCCTGGGCCCCAAGTGGATGTCTCGAGATGTTTTGTGACTCCACTGAGCTAGGCGTGATTCAAACATCAAAAGACACCCTTTTTGCTAAAGATATCTACGTGAGGGTCCAAAACTACAACGTTGTTGCTCAAGCTAGTTTATATACTAATAAGGCAACTCTAACACGCATTTCTTTAACGCCTTCTTAGCTTCAAACTTGAGACCTACTTCTTTTACCCATAAATTTATAGAAATTGGTATCATCTGAACTAATATCCCAAATGATACCAAATTACTCCCTAATTAATAAGGTCTTAAGGGTTAGAATTGAGGTTCGAAACTTAAGAAGAGTGAAATAAATATGTGTTAGACTATGGCTATCCTACTGAAAATATATATTGGTACGAAACATTAACGTCAGAACACTAAGTTCCATGCGAATATCCCAAGATCGGAGAACTCCGACTCAAATAATGTCGTTTAATATTGAATAGGTCTATTTAGTCATAGTTCGATTTGAACGATATAATTAGATGTCGTTTAAAATTTAATTATGTATGAAAGTTTTTTTAAATAATAAAAATACATAAAATAGATATAAAAAATATTATTTTTATGATTATAAATTTTAATATTTTTTTTATTTTCATAATAAATTAAATAGTAACTAAAACTGAAAGCATCTATCTAATTATTGAAGCCATCTATGGGAACTCTTTACGTGCACTATATTATCTTCAACAAAAGTGAAGTAAAACAAGATTCATAGCCTGTGCTGCTTCTCAAAATTGATGTGCAGAGTTGGGAACATCATGTGCTTAAAGGAGCAACTAAGCTATTATCAAGAAAGCTAGACAAGTGAAGCTCCATATCTATCTAATTTACGAGGAAGACTAGCGATTATTGCAAACCAGTAATAGCAGCAAAAGAGATAAGAGATTTCCTATACACAGTGAGATATCATGATTGTAAACAGCATGGTACTGATGCTCACTGCACCATCAAGTGTTTGGCT
Source organism: Hippophae rhamnoides (assembly GCA_033030585.1). Classification (NCBI taxonomy): domain Eukaryota; kingdom Viridiplantae; phylum Streptophyta; class Magnoliopsida; order Rosales; family Elaeagnaceae; genus Hippophae; species Hippophae rhamnoides. Next base: position 12,007,286 of record CM065430.1, read on the forward strand.
TGATGAAGGTTTGTTTTACCTACAACTACAACACTAGGGGAAATCTGAACCAAGTCACCATATCACCGTGAGTTTAGGTTTAAACATTTAAGTAAAAATAATATGATTGATATATTAAAATATAATGTTTGAGTTAAATCACGGAATATATTATTTTATTTTTAAGAACAATTTTCAAAAAAATAGTCTCTTTAAATTGAAAGCTAATGCACTCTATTTATAGTTTAAGAAAATGTGTAACATTTATGATAAATAACAATCATGTTTAAGTGAAAAAATAATAGTATGAATCTAGGTAGAAAAATAATATTAATCAAAAAGAAATTTTTTTTTTCAAAAATTAAAATGTCACCTCAATTTGATTGAAATTCAACGTATGCGTGAAATCACATTTATGATCCAAATTCAATTATTAATTTTTTTTTATTTAAACATATTTTAAGAGATGTAAATTAATAAAGTAGGATAAAATTTAAAAAAAATAAAATCTGATACTTATTCTCATCATTAATTTTTTTTATTTAAATTTATTTCCAAGAGAGTTCAGGTAGGTTTCATCGGATGCCGAAGTTTTCTATTATTGAAATGATATGTATCGGCTATTTCATGTAGATTGTGCCCAGATTTAAATAAACGGAAAGAAAAAAAATGCAGTGAAAGCATGAGGAAATCTTCTAACTCGGCACGAACTACCTACTGATGTGCGCACAATTTTGTCTGGATGCTTTATGGAAAACGACATTCGTATTAGCGAATGCAATTGATAAAATAGCAAATCCAACACAAGCATGAATATCGACACTCTTCTAAGTTCTACCACTGCATCACAAATTCATAGGTAAGGGCGCCAAAGCTACAAACCAAGTCAGAAGAAGAAGGCATACTGCTGGTTATATCATGAAGGGGGAGAACTTTGACAAATGAAATGAACGAACTAAATATTTGTTATTGTATGCAAATTTCCAACACGGTAACGGAGGCTATATGGGAATCTACTTGAAGGAATTTATAAGTATTATATCAAACTTAAGGGAGTGACACCAAATGATATTAAAATTCTATAGTTATTTTTATGATAATTTAATTTTATTATTATTAAAAGTGATAGTATATTTTTTATTTATTTTTATTGTTTTCTGTTAAATTAAATTACTTACTTTAAACATTTCCGGCCACCACATTCTCCTTACCCTTGCCCATGCCATGCCCTGCCCACCAGCCTTTTTATACACACAGTTCCTTAACCCAAAAACAAATCCCCCAACCTCTTTCTTCCTTAAACCACCATCTTTGACATGCATACGAACCTTCATATTTGCATTAGAACGAATCCATTCCCCAAAACATGCATATTGTCCTCCAAAATCAATACAATGGTCAGTAGCATTATCACCAAAAGTAGCTTGATATGTAACCTTCCCGCAATAAAGCAAAATCAAGGCAGACGCTCATATTTAAATTCCACCCAAACATAATTACCATGGAAAGAAGTCCATGCTCTTGGTGTTATAAAGCTCCTTAATTTAAGGAGCAAACATGGAGCAAAACATGGAGCAAAACATGGAGCAATTCATGGAGCAAAACAAGGAGCTTAATTCAAGGAGCAATTTAAGGAACCATTAATTTAAGGAGTAATTCAAGGAGTGAATTTTTCTATAAATAGATGTGTAATTGTAATGAATTAACCATTCAAAGTGTTCATTCCAATTGAGAGAAAAACTTAGAGAGAAAAGCTTTTGTGAGAGAAAATTGAGAGTAATTTTCTTGGGTGTAATCGATGTGAGTTGTGAGTGTTATAAACACCTCGGTAATTTCTCCCTTTAGTAAAAGATCTGTGACGGAGTCCCGGAGACGTAGCAGATTAGGTGAACTCCGTTATCAAATTTTGTGTGTTATTTTCTATTCTTGCTTTCTCATCAATGCGGCTTATCGGGACCTATTTGCGTAATTTCCCAACAACCGTATCGAGCTATTGGTAGTGATTTCTGTCAATTTTCTCGCAAGAAATAATCGAAACGATCCGGAGGAAGTCGGATTTTAGTGGGAAAGAATGGCCGCAGATTTGAAGGAAGGGGTGAAACTCGAGAAATTTGATGGCACGGATTTCGGGTTTTGGAAAAATGCGGATAGAGGATTATCTCGTATCAAAGAAATCTATATCAACCTCTCTCAGGAAAGAAACCGGAAAGATGAAGGAAGAAGATTGGAATCTTACGTACGCACAATGCTCGGAGTTATTCGATTGACGCTATCCGTAATGTTGCCTTCAACATAGCAAAGGAAAAGACCACGCGGGTCTTATGGCGGCCTACTCCAATGTATGTAGAAGCCGTCGCACCAAACAAAGTGCAACATTGATGGCGTTTGTTCAATTTGCGGATGAATGAAGGCGTGGTAGCTCAACATCTCAAATGAACTCAACACAAATACAACCCAGTTGAGTTCGGTGGAAATGGTCGATGAAGAAGTACGGCGTTAATACTTTTGTCTTCTTTACCGAGAAAGTTGGAATGCTCTTGTCACTACCGCGAAGTAGCTCGTCAGTGAAGCGATAAGTTAAAATTTGACGATGTTCGTGATTTGGTTCTCGGTGAAGAGATCAGACGTAGAGAGTCGGGTGAATCGTCAAATTCTTCGGTTTGCAGATCTGGTCGAAGAGGAAGAAATTCAACCAAAGCCGGAATGGACGTGGTAGAAACGGTATCTACGAGGTAAATCAAAGACGGACGAGGTCCCAATCCAAGAATCCTAATAATTCCCGTATACCAAGACTATCGAGTGTTGGAATTGTGGAAAAACCTTACACTACAAAAATCAGTGCAAGAGTGCTGAAGGACAACAAGTGAAGGCGCGGAAACGTTACTTCCACCTCGGGAGGAGACGATGCATTGATATGCTTGCTTTGGAAGCGAGGGAAGAATCTTGGGTGTTAGACTGCGGAGCATCGTTCATTGCTACTTCACAAAAAGAATTCTTCGAGAAATATGTCCTAGGAAACCTTGGAAAGGTATATCTTGGTGATGATCAACCATGTGCTATTATTGGCAAAGGTGTAGTGAAGATTAAGTTGAACGGATCCGTTTGGGAACTCAAGGATGTCGAGCGTATTCCCGATCTCGAAGGAACTTAATCTCGGTGGGGCAATGGCCGTGAAGGTTACTGCTTATGATCTTCCATGGTGATGATTGGAAGATTTCAAAGGGTGCGATGACAATTGCTCGAGGCAAGAAAAGTGGCCTCTTTACATGACGACAGAGGCACGTTGTTCAATTACGATTGTAGCAAGCAATGAAACACACCAAATCTACGGCACCGCATAGAGACTAGGCCATGATGAGTGAGAAGGGGATGAAGATTATGCACTCGAAGGAAAACTTCAGGTCTGCTTCATGCGGAGATAGACATGTGCGAAGATTGCATACTTGGAAAGCAAAAGAGAGTCGGCTTTCGGACAAGTTCATAATCCCAAAGAAGGAAAGGCTAGAGCTTATTCAACTCGATGTTTGGGGACCAACCGTAATCGTCTCATCTATTGGTGGGAAACACTACTGCGTGACTTTCATTGATGATCTCTCGGAAGGTATGGGTTTACTTTCTAAAGCATAAGTCCGAAGTATTTGGGGCTTTCGAGAAGATGGAAAGCTATGGTGGAAAATGAGACGGGTTTAAAGATCAAAAAGCTCGGAACCAGATAATGGTGGTGAATATGAAGACACCCCGGATTCAAAAATTTCTACTATGAGCACGGGATCGGAATGGAAAGAGCGCTGCCGGGAACGCCTCGACACGATGGTGTAGGCCAGTATGAACCGAACGCTGACGGAAAGAGCCGGAAGCATTCGTGTCTACCGAAGTCTGCAGACGTGCAGGCTAACACGGCAGCCTTACTTGATCAACCGAGGCCCATCCGTTCCATTGGAGCATAGAATACCGAGAGGAGGTATGGAGCGGAAAAGAGGTGAAACTATCACATCTAAAAGTTTTCGGTTGTGTAGCATTTGTGCATATCGGTGATCAAGGCGGGAATAAGCTTGATCCCAAATCCAAGAAATGCACGTTCATTGTATGGTGAGGATGAGTTTGGCTACCGCATTTGGGATGACGACGAAAAGAAGAAAGTTATCCGAAGTAGCGGAGATGTGATTTTCAACGAAAGGGTGATGTATAAGGACGTACGCATAAAATAGACGCCCAATAACTCGGAGGCGAGAATGAGTCGTATTTGCGGTGCGTAGATGATGTCCCGTATACTCAAGCAGAACCAATTGTAACAAGTTCTCGACCGGAGGAACTTGTTGGACAAAGCAGTACACATCATTCAGACACACCACAACCTCTTACTCCGACTCCGTATTGAGAAGGTCTTCTCGACCTACGTGTGCCTAACAGAGATACGTATACTATATGTCACTAGTGGAGCTCCGATGCTGCATGAAGCTTGTCAGACTCGAGATTCCAACAAGTGGAGCCTTTATGAAAGAAGAAATGAAATCTCTCATCTCTAACCGCATATTGGAACTAGCCGAGTTACCTATGGGAAAGAAAGCACTTCACAACAAATGGGTGTCTTAGGGTGAAAGAGAGTACGTGATGGTTCAAGAGATACAAAGCTCCGCCTAGTTGTCAAAGGGTTTCAACAGAAGGGAAGGAGTTGACTACACCGACATTTTTGCTCCGTTGTGAAGCTCAATACTATCGGATCGGTGAGTATTTGTAGCTATCAAGATCTTCATCTTGAATGCTTGGATGTGAAGACCGCATTCCTTTTGGAGATTTAGATGAAGAGATTTACATGTACCAACGGAAAGGTTTCTCGAGAAAGGGGAAGAAGAACATGGTATGCGGACTTAAGAAGAGTTTGTATGGCACGAAACAAGCCGAGACAATGGTACAAAAAATTTGATGACTTCACTGACAAGGTTTCCGAAGTGCAATGCGATCATTGTTGCTACTTCAAGAGATATAGGTCCAGTTATATCATTTACTACTTTATGTTGATGATATGTTAGTAGCGAGGTTCGGATATGGATGATATTAAAATGTTGAAGCAAAGAATTGTCAAAGGAATTTGACATGAAAGACTTAGGTCCAAAGAAAGAAGATTCTTGGAATGCAAATCACAAGAAATAAGAAAGGATCCTTGCGGTTATCTCGAGGGCAGAAAGTACATCAATCGTGTTTTGCAAAGATTCAACATGGGCGATGCTCAAGCGCTTAGCACCCTTGGCGGTCATTTCGCCTATCCAAGGATGGTCCCTCGCGAGAAGAAGAGAGAATTCATGGCTAAGGTTCCTTATGCCTCGGCCATTGGAAGTTTAATGTACGCATAGTGCATGCGAGACCGGACATTGGCCGTGCGAAATGGGAGTTGTTAGCGGTTTATGTCAAATCCAGTGGAAAACTCATCGTTGGGCAGATCGAGTGGATTTTGAGGTATCTGCGAAGACCACGGAGAAAAGTGCTTGTACTTTTAGTAAAGGAGAGTTAAAAGTACAAGTGCGTGAAGCCTTGGACTTTGGAGGTGAAGTTGATCACCGGAAGCACCACCTCTATATATTTCTTGTTGAACTACGGTGTTAGTTGGATGTCACAAATACAGAAAATTGTCACTACATCCACTCTGGTGAAAGTATGTAGCGATCGGTAGTAAAGAGATGATATGGCTTCGAGGTTTGTTAATGGTGGGATTCAAACAAGAGAAGAATGTTACTGCGTAGTGATAGTCGAAGTGCAATACACTTGTGAAGAATTCAAAGATTTCATTCTAGAACAAAGCATATTCGACTTCGTTATCACTTCATCGTGAATCTCTATGGAAGATGATGTGTTATCTTGGAGAAGATTCAAGGAAGCAAAAATCCACAGATATGTTAACAAAGGTGGTGACTATTGACAAAAGCTGAAGTTGTGCTCAACTTCGCTGGTCTCTTAAATAACAAAGACTAGTAAAAGTCTTTGCGATTGATCAAGGGTGAAGACAGATTGAAATCAGCCTTAGTTGGGAGATTGTTATAAAGCTCCTTAATTTAAGGAAGCAAACACCGAGCAAAACATGGAAGCAAAACATTGGAGCAAAACAAGGAGCAAAAACATGGAGCAATTCAATGGAGCAAAACAAGGAGCTTAATTCATGAGCAATTTAAGGAACCATTAATTTAAGGAGTAATTCAAGGAGTGAATTTTCCTATAAATAGATGTGTAATTGTAATGAATTAACCATCCAAAGTGTTCATTCAATTGAGAGAAAAGCTTAGAGAGAAAAGCTTTTGTGAGAGAAAATTAGTGGTAATTTTCGGTGTAATTGGGTTGTGAGTTGTGAAGTGTTGTAAACACCTTGTGTAATTTCTCCCTTTAGTAAAAAGATCTCACAGTCAGTCCCGAGACGTAAGCAAGATTGGCCGAACTCCGTTATCAAATTTTGTGTGTTATTTTTCTATTCTTGCTTTCTCATAAATCTGGCCTATCGGGAATTTGCGTAATTTCCCAACACTTGGAACTAGTGAATGAGACAAATCAAAACTAACCTCGTCATACACGTAGTCAAAGAAAACTTATCTACCTCAATCATAAAGCTTACAGACCCAACAATCCTCCTAACAATCATATCTACTACTCTCCAATCTAACGGAAGATCATGAATTTGAACCCAGATCGGTGTAGCATCAAAAGCTAAACTGTAAGGGGCCATACCAGGATGAAGCTTTTGCACCACAAGCAGGGAATTACCAAAGCTCCATGGACCTCTCCTCAACACCAATTCCATCTCAGAAGCATCCTTCGAGTAGAAGACGAAGGTATATCTGTCAACCACCTTAAAGATCTAAGCCACCATTCCATGTCCAATTCTTGCAATGAACCCTAGCCTCAAGAGAGATTTTAAGTTCATAGGCCACGGCAACCCCTTTCTCCTTCTCAATCAAGTCACCTAAGTCAAGTGTGAGACCAAGATGGCAAAATACCAAGGGCTTGATCAATCATGTGACAGTATAAGTTCACAACAGAAGCACAAGTCTCACTTAAATACAACACCAACTACTTATTTAACAAGTTGGAATTATCTTATTTTCCCTTTGTCATACAATCCCTCACCCAAATAGCTTCTAGTGAACAATGGCGTCAAGCTCAAGTAAGGCTAAGTTAACCTGACAAATTGTTACTTACAAATATCACAGGAAAGAAGTGCACCAGGCTTAGTCTTATTTTTTTTGGTCTATCAAGAAAGGATTTCATTAAAATCAAAGTGAACAAGCACACAGACTCTGAAGAAGAACAAAAGGACACAAAACAAACCTAAAATATCAACACATGCCACTAACCAAACAAGATCCAAACACCATGTTACGACCTTAATCTTTCAAGTATCGATCGTGCGGCACTTAACACCGTCCGTTGCACTAAGTCTGCTTTTTGAATTCGAAATGTAACTCCAAAGACAATAGAAAGAGTTTGCAAAGGATGCTTTGTTGGGAAATAACGCAAATTCCCGATAAGTCAGATTTATGATAAAGCAAGGATAGAAAAATAACACAAAATTTGATAACGGAGTTCGGCCAATCTTGCTTACGACTCGGCCACTTTGCGAGATCTTTTCTTGAGAAAGGAGAAATTACACAAGGTGTTTACAACACTCACAACTCACAACCCAATTACACCCAAGAAAATTACTCAATTTTCTATCACAAAAGCTTTTCTCTCTAAGCTTTTTCTCTCAATTGGAATGAACACTTTGGATGGTTAATTCATTACAATTACACATCTATTTATAGGAAAAATTCACTCCTTGAATTACTCCTTAAATTAATGGTTCCTTGAATTGCTCCTAGAACTAAGCTCCATGTTTTACTCCTTGTTTTGTTCCATGTTTTGCTCCATGCTTCACTCCTTGTTTTGTTACATGTTTTGCTCCTTAATTCGCTCCTTAAATTACGGAGCTTTATAACAATAATATCTATCAATCTCCCACTTGAAGCCTGATTTCAATCTGTCTTCACACCTGGAGCAATGCAGCAGTGTTTCTAGTCTTTGTTATTCTGAAGCGAGACCAACCGAAGTTGAGCACAACTTCGTTGTCAATAATCACCACCTTTGTTAACATATCTCTGTACGGATTTTTGCTCCTCAATCTTCTCCAAGATTAACACATCATCTTCTAATAGAGATGCCACGGGAATAACGAAGTCAATATGTTTGGTTCTAGAATGAAATCTTGTCAATTCTTTGCCAAGTGTATTGCACTTTGACTATCACTACGAGAACATTCTTCTCTTGTTTGAATCCCAACTCGGTTAACAAACCTCAAGCCATATCATCTCTTTACTAGCTTCCGATTCGCTACTACTCAGCCTCGTAAAGTGGATGAGTGACAATTTTCTCGTATTTGTGACATCCAACTAACGGTAGTTCTCCAACGGTAAATATATAACTTGATGGTGCTTCTGGTGATCAACTTCACCTCCAAAGTCCGCATCTACGTATCCTCGTACTTTTAACTCTCCTTTACTAAAAGTACAAACACTTTTCTGGTGCCTCGCATACCTCAAAATCCACTCGATCGCTTCCCAATGAGTTTTCCCCGATTTGACATAAATCGCTAACAACTCCCACCGCACGTGGCCAATGTCCTGCCTTGTACGGACCATTGCGTACATCAAACTTCCAATGGATGAGGCATAAGGAACCTTAGCCATGAATTCTCTCTCTTCCTACGTGAGGGGACCGATCCTGGATAGGCGAAAATGACTAGCCAAGGGTGTCTTAACCGGCATGCATCGCTACGTCAATCTATGCAAAACACGATTGACGTACCTTCCGAGATAATCGCAAGGATCCTTTCTTCTTATTTCTTGTGATTTGCATTCCAAGAATCTTTTTTCTTCGGACCTAAGTCTTTCATGTCAAACTCCTTTGACAATTGATGCTTCAATCTTCGATATCATCCATATCCGAATCCTGCTACTTAACATATCATCAACATAAAGTAGTAAAATGATATAACTGACCTATATCTCTTGAAGTAGCAACAATGGTCGGCATTGCACTTGAAACCTTCCTTGTGTACGGCTATCAAACTTTACGTACCATTGTCTCGGAGCTTGTTTCATCTGTGCCATACAAACTCTTCTTAAGTCTGGCACACCATGTGTCTTCTTCCTCTTTCGAGAAACCTTCATTTGGTACATGTATATCTCTTCATCTAAATCTCCAATGAAGGAATGCGCTCTTCACATCCAACTGCTCAAGATGAAGATCTTCGATGGCTACAATGCTCAATACTTGATCCGATAGTATTAAGCTTCACAACGGAGCAAAAATGTCGGTGTAGTCAACTCCTTCCTTCTGTTGAAAGCCTTTGACAACTAGGCGGGCTTTGTATCTCTTGGAACCATCATGCTCTCTTTCACCTCGTACACCCATTTGTTGTGAAGTGCCTTCTTTCCCATAGGTAACTCACCTAGTTCCCGTATCGTTGGAGATGAGAGATTTCATTTCTTCTTTCATAGCAAGCTCCCACTTGTTGAATCTCGAGTCCGACAAGCTTCATCATAGCATTCGTGCTCCTCCATCACCAAGAACATATAGTTCATGTATCTCCCTGTTAGGGCACACGAGGTCGGTAAGACCTTCAATACGTGAGTCGGAGTAAGAGGTTGGTGTGTCGGAATGTTGTGTACTGCTTTGTCCAACAAGTTCCTCCGGGCCGAGGACTTATTACAATTGGTTCTGTTGGGAAGTATCCGGGACATCATCTCGCATCTCGCAAATACCGACTCATTCCGCTCGGGCATTGGCGTCTATTTTATCGATGTCCTTATACATCACCCTTTCGTTGAAAATCACATCTCCGCTACGGATAACTTTCTTCTTTTCGTCATCCCAAATGCGGTAGCTAAACTCATCCTCACCATACCGAATGTGCATTTCTTGGATTTGGGATCAAGCTTATTCCTACCTCGATCAACGATATGCACAAATGCTACACAGCCGAAAACTTTTAGATGTGATAGTTTCGCACTCTTTTTCGCTCCATACCTCTCCGGTATTCTACGCTCCAATGGAACAGATGGGCCTCTCGGTTGATCAAGTGTTCGCCGTGTCGATCGCTTCGCCCGTAACCGCTTTCTAGACTGGACCGTATACGAATGCTTCGGCTCTTTCTATCAACGTTCTGGCTCATACGCCGCCACACCCATCAGTGTTGAGCGTGCCCGGCATGATTCTTTCCATTCTCGATCCTACGTACTTTCCATAGCAAAATTTTTTGAATCCGGGTGTCTTCATATTCACCACCATTATCGGATCCTGAGCTTTTGATCTTCAAACCCGTCTCATTTTCCACCATAGCTTTCCATCTTCCGAAAGCCTCAAATACTTCGGACTTATGCTTTAGAAAGTAAACCCATTACCTTCCGAGAATGATCATCGATGAAAGTCACGAAGTATTGTTTCCCACCAATGGATGAGACGGTTGTTGGTCCCCAAACATCCGGTGAATAAGCTCAGCTTTTCCTTCTTTGGGTTCTACCACTTGTCACGAAAGCGACTCTCTTTTGCTTTCCAAGTATACAATCTTCGCACGTCCATCTCTGCTGTAGACACTGAAGTTTTCCTGAAAGGCATAATCTTCATCCCCTTCTCACCATGTGGCCTAATCTCCCGTGCCACAGTTCGTGTTTCATTACTGCCTACAATTGTGATTGAACAACGTGCTTCTCGCATGTAAAGAGTGCCACTTTTCTTTCTCGAGCAATTGTCATTACGCACTGAAATCTTCCAATCATCACCACGTGGAAGATCGTAGTGTAGCCTTAAGCTTCGCCCCACCGAGATTAAGTTCCTTCGAGTCGGGAATACGCCCGACATCCTTCGGTACCCCAAACAGACCAGAACTTAATCTTCACTACACCTTGCCAATAATAAAGACATGGTTGATCATCACCAAGATATACCTTTCCAAGGTTTCCGGGACATATTTCTTGAAGAATTCTTTACGTGAAGTAGCGTGGAATGATGCTCCGCAGTCTAGCACCGATTCTTCCTCGCTCTCCCAAAGAGCATATCAATGCATCATCTCCTCCCGAGGTGAAAGTAACATTTGCCTCTGCCTTCACTTGTTTGTCCTTCGGTGCATTCTTGCACCGATTTTTGTAGTTCTGCTTCTTCCACAATTCAACACTCGATAGTCTTCGAGCTACGGAATTATTAGGATTCCTAGATTTGGACCTCCCGTTCCTTTGATCTACCTCGGTAGTCGATTCTACCACGTCCATTTCCTTTGGTTGAATTTCTTCCTCTTCGACTCTGTCTGCGAAGAGGTCGACGATTCACCTGATTGTCTCTACGTCGGATCTCTTCACCGAGAACCAAATCACGAACATCGTCAAATTTCAACTTATGCTCCCGATGAGCTACTCACACCGTGACAAGAGCATTCCAAATTTTCTCGCAGAAGACAAAAGTATCAATGCCGTACTTCTTCATCGAATTCAATTTCCACCGAACTCAACTCGGGTTATCGTGCCGAGTCTATCGAGATGTTGAGCTACCGATGCCTTTCCGTCATCCGCAAATTGAACAATGTCACCTCATCAGTGCACTTTGTCTGAGGTCACGCTTCGTACATATTGGAGAAATGCCATAAGACCCACCGTGGTCTTTTCGCTTTCTTCATGTTGAAGGCAACATTACGGGATAACGTCAATCGAATAACTCAGGGGCCTTGTCACGTCTGAAGATTCCAATCTTAACTCCTTCATGCCTCCTCGGCTTCTTCCCCGAGAGGTTGATATAGATTTCTTTGATACGTATAATCCTCTATCTCATTTTCCAAAACCCGAAATCTGTGTCATCAAATTTCTCGAGTTTCACCCTTCCTTCATCTCCTCATGCGGCCGTTGCCCCACTAAAATCTAACTTCCTCGGATCGTTTCCGACTATTTCTTCGAGAAAAATTGACAGAAATCACTACCAATACTGATACGGTTGTTGGGAAATAACGCAAATTCCCGATAAACCAGATTTATGATAAAGCAAGGATAGAAAAATAACACAAAATTTGATAACGGAGTTCGGCCAATCTTGCTTACGTCTCCCACTCCGTCACAGATCTTTTCTTGAAGGGAGAAATTACACTGAGGTGTTTACAACATCTCAACTCACAACCCAATTACACCCAAGAAAATTACTCTCAATTTTCTCTCACAAAGCTTTCTCTCTGCTTTTCTCTCAATTCGGAATGAACACTTTGGATGGTTAATTCATTACAATTACACATCTATTTATGGAAAATTCACTCGCTTGAATTACTCGCAAATTAATGATTCCTGAATAACGCTTCCTTAAATTGCCCATGTTTTACTCCTTGTTTTGTTCCATGTTTTGCTCCATGTTTTACTCCTTGTTTTGTTCCATGTTTTGCTCCTTAATTTGCTCCTTAAATTAAGGAGCTTTATAACAATAATATCTAACATGCTTTGTATTGCTCTAGAGAGAATTTATGTTACAAATGCTAAGAATTCCCAAGGATGTTAGGAATTTCCCAAGATGATTACAAATGAAGACCAATAACAGTATTTATATGTGGCAATGTGCTCAAGAGTATGGCACATTTTTCAGATCCTTCTAGCTCAGAATATACTGAGAGTTACATGTATGAATGTACGCGAGGTTTGCGACCTTCTAGCCAACTCTAGAGTCTTCAGGTTTGTTTAAAGACGCTCACGTTCTGAGTTCGCAGCCTTCCAATGGCTTACATCCTTCCAGAACCATCCTAAGATGTTTCTGAATATTCAAGACATTTCAGCACTCTCCGGCGCTTGTAGACAACGTTCCCTTTGCTTGAGTTGAGTTCATTCAACTCTACCATTTCTGAAACCTGCAATGATCCCCAAAACTTTCCACGTTGTGTCAGATCCTTTATGCGCACATCATTCGTTGGATTTTTAGGGATAGTTTAGACGGGACGTGACAACCAGCTCTACATACAAGCAAAAAGAGGAACGAAACAGATAAGTTGTCGTGGCATAAAGTGACAAACAATATAACAAATTAAGATAAAATCAAAATAATGATATACAAATGTTTTTCAAACTTACTATTTTATCACTCACTTTTAGAAAAATATTCTCTCTAACTCTCTAACACACACGACAATATTTTTTATAAAATAAAATTGTTTCATTGGTTTTGTTTTGCTTCTATTCTTTATTGTTACATTTATCTTCGATTAAATTAAAATTTATTAAAATCATTAAAAATTGACTTTTATATTTTATAATTTTATTTTCAATATAATTTTACTTATTTTAAAATTAGTTTACAAAATAATACTTACTAAATTAAAAATTAAAAAAATTATTAAAAAATAATTAACATTTTGTAAGTTTTTTTTAATATGTTTTTTCTTAATTTAAAAATACATTTATTAACTACGTATTAAAATATCATTCAAATATCGTAAACAAACTTAATATGTACATGTAACACTAATTGTCAAATAAATTTTAAAAAACTATTAATCAATGTTCAATAAATTATGAAAACCTATATGTACTTTCACTCTTCAATGTTTCCTTCTTCAATTGAAAATCTCATATCCAACGAATTTTTAAATTAACTTTTTCTGTCTTATCCAACAAAAATACCTACAACCTTAACATTCATTTCCCATAAATAAAACCTAAACTCGTTACCTCAACATTAATCCCAAAACCAATCAATTTAATATAATAAGATAGAAAAATAACCCAAATAAAGTAAGAAAGCAAAAAGTACCAGTTCATATAGATATTGCGAAAATTTATCGGGGATTTGGGGCTCAAAAAATTGGTAGATCTGCGGCTTGAAAAGGCAAAAATTCTTGCCAAAAATGGAGATAAGAGAGTAGAATTAATTTGATTTAATGGTTTAAGGAAGATGTAAATAGATTTTATCAATAATTAATAACATGATATATTGGACTTGTTGTTCTTGGCAAATAAAATTCTATGTGACGATTCAATTGTTACATATGTTGAGAAACGGTAAGATTAATAAGTTTTACATACTTGGTCTATTTTGGTAATGTACTTAAAAGGTTTAGCCCATTTAATTAATTTATCCCCTTATCCTATCTTTTGTTTCCAGTAACAGCTCTTTATTGGTGAATACAAGAAGAACTATCTTCACTCTTTCACTGTGAGCCTGTAATCTGAATTCTTCAGAAACTTTGAAGAGTACTGAACTTTTGATATAAAAACAGAAACTCGAGAAATATTGTAAATTTTGAATCTTTTTGAATGGCATGCTCTATATCTTTTATCTCGATTTGTTCTTTGAAGCCCTCAAACAAACCAGGTATGTGTCTTTCTCTATCCTTATCTCTATTTCCATCTGTTTCTCTCTTGTCACGTTTTGTAAATCCTTCCGAATTCAGAGTAACGTATGGGAATATTCATTTAATTTACAGATGTGCTAATTGGGCATTCGGTTGCTGGGAAGGTCCTCCGGACTAATGAAATATATGGGCACTCAAAATCTGCAAAATTTCGTTCTTTAGAGGTCAAGGTGAGTGCTTTCAACTAAACTTCGTTGCAAAACGTTGGAATTGAATGCGAGTTATGCATTTCTTAAAGTGAATTTAAAAAAAAAAAAAAGACTCGTTACTTGGGGCTTCTGATGGTTGGTTGCTAAGAGACATTTTAGGTGACCAAAAGCACTGTGGGAGACTTTGTATTCCAAGGAAATGCTAAAGTTGAAGTGGATTAAGCAAATTGTGCATTTTCATTGCCAAATTTAGGTTCTACAAATATATTAACAAATTGATGGCTGGGGGGGGGTTATTGTTTTTCACTTAAGGGTAATCCATGCTTGAGGACTTGACATTACTCAGGTACATTTGGAATCGTTTCTCCTTTTAGTTGGAAGTGCTTTCAAATGGATCAAATCACTTTCAAGGGTGGTTGGCAATTTTTATGAGGAGTGCTTTTATAAGTTTGAAAAGTACTATTTGTGCTTTTAAGATAAGTTAGTACTTCCTTTTGAGAGTAGTTTTGAATGCATGCTCCAATGTTAAAATAATTATCAAATTGCCACTCAAAATTATTTCTAACATTTTTATCCTAAAACCACTTTTAACCAATCCACTTCATTTTGAACCACATCTCTTGAAACCACTTTTAACCAATCCACTTCATTTTGAACCACATCTCTTGAAACCACTTTTAAGAGAAGCACATCAAAGAGGCCTCAAATTGGTTGATAGCATTAGCTGGTATGTAAAGATAGGAACAAGACTTGTTCGGACAAATTATAGAGGAGTATTATGAGGCAAATTTGGCCTGGAAATACATGATAGTTACTGTAATGTGGTTTATTTGTCTTGAAATTTGCTTTGATCTTTCTTTGTTTTGCTTTTGTTTTAAGGCTTATGAAAGCAATCGAGGCACCAAACCAAACAGCATTGTCTGCGCTGATTGTGATGGAAATGGTTAGTGCATGACTGGATTGACTATTTTGGCTGTTCCATTTTAATCATATAGCCTGTAGCTTTATATGTATTATTACCATGCTAAATAACATGCTATAGTGTCAATATGTTTTGAATTCATTTCTCAAAAGCGTACATGAATTTATTCTTGTCATTTGTGCATGTCTATTTTCATATTTTACATGGATAATTCTAATTGTCTAAAATTATTTTAATGGAATGTAAGTTAAGTTTATGCTTAAAATGAGAAGATAGGGAATATAAATGGTGATTAAATGTTGGACTTGGTTCACATTAGTAGTCATAATAGTCAAGTTCTTGTTGTAACCTCTGACTTTTGAGATTTTTTGGTGACAATACCCCACTGAAAAGCGTATTTAATCGGTATAGGAATCATAAAGAACCGTAATTTAACTCATATTCTTTCAAAAGGTATTCAAATTTTTATTTTTCTTTGGGCAGAATCAGTAATCAGTAACTAATTCGTCTTTGAAGTGATTGGTTGTCTCCTATTACAATAAAAAAATATTATTATTTATAGTAAAAACTGAATATCTAAACTATGTTATAATATCCAACACATTTACTAGAAATCTCAAAAGATTGTATTATTATTCATGGATTGGCAGGTGCTAAGCTGTGTACTCAGTGTGACGGTACTGGTGTTAATTCAGTAGACCACTTCAATGGACAATATAAAGCTGGTGGTTTGTGTTGGCTCTGCAGGTACTCAACTTGATTCTCTCTCTCTAACTTTCATAGGATCAAACCAGAACTCTTTTAGTATGGACTTATAAAACTTCAAGGGAGCTAATATGCTTTTAAGTTGGGAATATTAATAGATTGTATTAGATGCCAGAGAACTGTTGACTGACACTGGCAGTTATTTCATTTAAGGCCCATGAATCCTTAATTATCCTTCAAACTCAAACTATTAGAACGTAAACTAGAACATATCTAATTAAGATTATTAGATAACTGGCAATTATGACGGTAGAGGCTATGGTTGATATTGTGTTTGATTGCAGGGGTAAAAGGGATATCTTGTGTGGTAATTGCAATGGAGCTGGGTTTCTGGGAGGATTTATGAGCACCTTTGATGAATAGAGAGGAAGGTCAAGTGAACTATGTACCTGAGAATTTCAGAGAGAAGTCTAAATGTTGCTCAGTTTGTTCAACAAATAAGTTAATCCATTTGTAATCAGAAATGGCCTTGGGCCCTTGGTTGAAATCCTATCAAAAGACCCAGCTAAGTTCCATACCATAATAATTATGTTTTGCTTATTATGTTTGCCTGCAATTTTTAGTTCCAATTTGAAAGGATTTTTAACGGTGAGACAGACTTAAGAACTTAAAGAGAGGGTTTATTTTACAATGCAAGTGATGTAACAACAACATAAGATAATAATAATTCAGTTTGGGAAATTCATGGTTATGTTTTTTCGGTACCAAATTTGCTCGATTTATATATATAACCCAATAAAAAGCAATTCACTGAGCCACAAGAAGAAAACAGGATGACGCGCCAGGTAGGGGTCGAACCTACGACTTTCTGCTTAGGAAACAGACGCTCTATCCACTGAGCTACAGGCGCTTGTGCCTTCGTTATTGTTCTGTTTTAATCTAACTAATTTACTTTAGTAGCTGAACCAAGTTTCAAGAAAAAAACTAAATTATACTTTTTATAAAAAATATCATAGGAATGTTTTTTTTTTTTGAATAAAAATATTATTTAGTCTTTGATTTTAAAAAGATTAATAAGTATCTTACTTATAAAAAAAGAGCTACAAATCTGATTTGTATTGATAAAAATTTTTAAATAAATATTGATGAAGGTTATTTGAAGGCTATTTTTACTTTATGATCGAAAATATCCTTGATAATTTTTATTCTTTTAAATAAAATTAAGATTATTAAATATTTTTTTATCACATTTTTATAAATAAAATACCTAAATATAGTCTTTTTAAAATTGAAAGACTAAATAATATTTTGTATAAATAAAATGATCAATGTGGCCTTTCCACCTTATATTATTTTTCTATAAAAAGCACTTTACAGCGTTATTATACCACTTACAACTATAATGTTTCTTTGAATTTTTATAAGTAGTTTTGATACTCCAATAATACCATATAAAATTACTCTTTTTATATATACCATGTTTTGGAAAACCAAAGCAACAACTAGAAGGGAGAAGAAGCTTTAAGCAGCACCATTCTAACGACAACTATTCCTCCAAGTCGGAGACAATTCACCGACATATGTCAACCATTGTCCCTACAAATCATACGATCTTCTCCGGCCCATGGCAGAAGACTATGGGCCAATTCTACATACTCCCTTGAAACTTAAAAAACATACCCTCAATGTGTAAAATCATAAGAGGTATGTATGTGTCTTGAGAGTGTATGTATTTGAAGCTTTTGATAAATGTATTTAGAATTACCCAAGATGCTGACAGTTTAAGAAGTTAAGAGTATTATTAGGAGACCCACTTATTTTTCCAAAGTATCCCTGTATCCTTCATCCACATAAACGAGAGTGCAATCCGATGCAAAAGCAACTGTACTTTTTTGTAGAAGAGAAAATCATTCCATACAACAAGAGAGACAGATCAAGTTCCTGTACTTATTTATGTAATGCATAATTGCTTATACATACACAACTGGAATCTTGTCCCTGTTAATAAGCTTAGGTTTGTAACATCAGGCTTGAGCCAAATCAACAAAACACAAGAAGGAATTACATCCTTCATTACAATATGAGACGAAGAATCTCTCCTGAATATTTGAATGATTTCTCAGTCTCTTCAAGACAATGGTTCTTCTCTTCTCTTGTCCAACTCTGAGTATAAAGTATATTACATACCTTACTTTAGTCTAAATTTTGTCCAAAAAATAACTATTGTGCAGACAGTAATTACTTTAAATGAACAAACTAATTTCATACCTCAGCTACTTTGTTTAGCTTCTCCCTCACATTGTGCAACAGCTGGGAAAGATCCCCGTCCCATTTATAAAATTCCAACTCCTTGTTATTTAGTATTTTCTGGGACACCTGAGTCAACAAAAGCAACAAATCACAAACTTTTTCAACCGGACTAAACTAGCAATCCCATGTTTGTTGCATTTGGAGGGCCAAAAAAAAAAAGCATATAACCAGATTCAGGTTAGCTCCTAATGGAAGCACACATGGTGGAAGAGTATGTTCTAGGAACATATTCTATCTTTAAAACGTGCAGGAAAAGTTAGTTTAAAATAGAACGCTACCAGTTAAAATCTTAGGCTACATACATTATTATGAAGTCATCTTCTTTTTCTTCACAAGAGACGAGAATTTCATTAAAAGGGGAAGAATTTGAGCTTGTAACAAACAGCACGGAGCTGAGAAACTATCCAGGACAGTACCCACTTAGCTATACAATAACGAGGATCAATGCAAGCTATTCATGTACCCTACACTAACTTTCCAGTGAGGAGCACATTCAAGCTTCAGCGTAAGCAACACCTAGATAGAAGCTAACCAAAACAAGGCAGATTCAAAACACCTAGCACATTACAATTAAAAAAAAAACTCAAAGAAACAACTCTAAAACTTCAAGATAGTACCGAATAAAACAGAAGATGAAAGTCTAATCACGAGCGAAACCAACATGAAACAAAAAAAGAGTTCTGAAACTAATAGAGCAGAGGAACAAGGATTGCAGAAAGCAATATGACAGTTTCATGAAGTAGAAGCCAAACAGCACTCTTTCACAGGCAAATAAACTGTTTCCATCCTTATATCAGCTTCCATACAAGTTGAACTCCCTTCAGCCTTACCATTTCCAGTTGTTGGTAAACTCCATGCTTATCCAATTCTCCGCATCTGCATCTGCATCTTCATTTTCATCATCTATGGCCTCCATAATAGAATATCAGAGAAGCTAGGGCTCTGCTAGATCAAGTCTGGAGAGGAGAAGATGTAGAAACACATGCCAGCACAAGAATAGAGATATAATCTAGAGAGAAATGGACTCTCAAAGAGATCGAACAAACCAGCTATAAGTAACAAAGATCTAATGCCAAACGAGCTCCATTGGTGCATTGGTGGGCAAAGCAATAAAACAGCACCTGTAAGAGTGAATCAGCATGGACAAGGACAAAGGTCGCTTAGGGAGAATTGCTACAATGTGTTCAGAAGCACCTCTGGTTTCATAAGCCCCATATATGAGGCACCACCTCTACTTATTCACTAAATCGAAGACTAAAACTATGAACAAAGAGCACACTATTGCAGGAAAGTGATGAAGGTGGGAATTTACGGAAACTACATCAGATTTGGTGGTTTTTGATGAAAAAAAGACGAAGATAAAAGAGAACAATAGAATCCTAGCAAAGCTGACTCTCAAGCGTGGACTTCTGATCTTTAATTTTAATGTTATTGAATATCACATTTTGTCTTTACTTAGGCAACTGTCCTATGATATGTTAGACTATAGGTTTGCTGAACCTAAAATGCCTAAAAGTGGACTACCTTAACCAGCTCACATAGCTGTAAGCTAGCTATGGTACGAAGTTCTTGGAATTACTTTGAGAGTGAACACTATGAAATCATCTTGTGCATACCTTTTTACCAATCATCCTACCACCAGCTGTATGGGCGAAGTACACATTGTAGAAGTGGCATAAAAATGCTTGGGGATCCTTTTCTGACATATCTTTAAGACATTGAGCGTAGTTAAGACCAGGAGCAGAAGGTTCAGGGATGACATGGCCTTGCTCCTTGAACCACTCCAAATCCTTTGCCAATTTGTCAGATCTTTCCAAACCCGTATTTCTGAACTCAGCATCTACAATGGGAAGAAATGGGGGAAAATAACAGAATCAGAATTATTGGTTTTAGCAATATGGACATGAAATATGTAGTAAATTTGGACATGTACACACCAAATCACGGGAAAATTGTTGATACATAGATAAGCTCAAATATGATCCTAGTCTTACATTTATTGTTTCAGCAATAGAAGGCCAAACAGGAAAGTTGAACTTTTCACAAAAGTGAATGTATATCAAATTGACGAACCCAAAGGTCCACACAACAAATTTATTAATAACATATGTGAGGAAATAATAACTGGCAACAAAAACTAGATTTCACATTTATTAGGCGCAATAATTTAGACGCAAATCATGTCCAATAAAAGAGAATCGCAATGATCCAAATAAAAACTTAACAATCTCTACTTTATTATTCTTCTTTTTTTTTTTTTTTTGGTTTTGGGGGAAGTCATGAATAACAATCTGAAGCTCACATGGGTAACAATAAAACCAACCACCTTGAGGCAGTCATGATAGGGGGGGAAAATATATCACTTTATGTAAACCTTATCAATAGAAGGAACCAGAAAACGGGTTAATAATGAAAGAAATGTTGCTAACACATCAGATGAATAAAGGGTAATTCAAATGCCCATACAAATAATAAACCCCGATTTATCAGGTTATTGAGTAATTGTATATCTCAACTCTATCTCTATATAATTCCTCAATATACAAGGCAGAGCAACAAGTAACCTGATAGACAAATCTTCGAGTAAATCCACTACCAGTCCACAAAACACAAAAAGAAAACGATAGATGTATAAGATCATTATTGGCCCTTTAGTTTAAGCTTTTGGATAGATGGTTTCCAACAACTTATAATACAATATTAGAGCCGGAGGTACTATGTTCAAACCAGTAGTAACCCAATTGTACCCTATTGTTGAATTACAACTGCGTACAGGCATCACTTGTGGTAGAGTTATATATGTATGAAATGACTGTTGCTATTCTCCAATAGTTTAATCTTTTGAAAGAATTGGTTATAACTTCTAACAGAAAAGCTTCAATTAAACTAAACAAAAAAAAGTAAAAATTAATCCAAAAAAGAAAAAGAAAAGATTACTTACAGTAAGAAAAAGGTGCCTCTTCAATTATACTCTCTAGTGTATCGTATACCAACTTGCTATCCACAAGAAATTTGAGATACCCATCAATTGTGGGCTCCCATTTGATCAAAGCTCCCTCCTGAGGCTCCTTAACTTCCTTTTCACCTTCCTTCGAGTGCTCTTTCGTATGCAATTTCATAGCTACAAACCTCATCTCCTCCACAAACCCCTTTGCTTGACCTGGGTACCTCTTCTTGGGCATCTCGGTTGTGGTAGCCGAAACGACAACAGCTGCAGCCTTCATGAAAAAACCCGGAATCCCACTAGTTTTGCGGAACTGAAACCGAACACAGCCCCTCTTTGGCAAGAAACCAGAACCCAAATTGACACTGGTGGTGGATTGAAGAGATGGAGTTTTGTACTGGGTATTCTTCAAAAGACATAGAGATTTTGAAATTGGGGTTGAAGAAGTCATCTTTAACCAAAAAACGAAAGAGATATAAAGAATAAGAGTCAGCGTTTGATATAGAAAGCGGTGTAGGAATTACTGGAGAAAAATCAAGAGATTAAAGAAAGTGAAATATGGATATGAATTTGGCTTAAAATGGCGGTTCACATACGCTTGAATGCAATTATGCAAAGCGATTTATAATTTTTGATATTTATTGGGCAAAATAAAATAGTAAATGGATAATCAAATAGACAAGAAAGAAATATTAATATAATGACTATGATTAATGGAAAAATTGAGTAGGTAGGTTTGAGATGGCAGTGCTTGCTACTTGTGTTGTGTGATTATTAGAGATTTATTTTTAAAAAAAATTAAAATAAGACTTATTTTTTTACCTTTAAAAACATAGACTTAAATTATATTAAATTATATCAAAAAATATATATCATCCTAATATAAAATAAAAATCTCAAAAATAAATACATTATATTTAATTAAAAAAATAAGTAAATGTGATATTATGTGAAAATTGAGCGACGTCCTTTTCACAATGCCTGGACGGCTGCACTTCCACATTTTTTTTTCATACCTAAAATAAAAATCATTTGACATATTTACGTCGTGGGAACTGTTTTTTTTTTCTTTTGGGGTGTCATTCTTCACTCTGAAGATATTCACTTAATAATTTGTCAAAATATATTTTTAAAATTTTTGAATTATATATTTAAATTATATCAAGTAATATTAATTGTTAAAAAAATTTGCAGGATGTAGAAATAAAATTTATTATATATATATATATGTATATAAGAATTAAGTCAATAAATAACATTGCTTCGGCCAAGTGGTTAAGGCGTGTGATTGTTAATAAAATGAAATTTTCTCCTGGCTTCAAATCTCTTAGGATGTTATTTTTTTTTAAATCAGCGCCCCTGCAATATATTCAAAAATTTGTATAATAATTTTAAAAAATATATATATATATTATTTTTTATTATACTATATTTTTTTTGTCAGATATTTCATTTAAAAAATTACTAATAATAGCCTAAAAAATTAAAATAATAAGATAGTTTACTAAGCTTGGGATGATACATTCCACTAAAACTCCCTAAAATTCTTTGATTTGATACTTTTAATTGATGATATTAATTTATATATATATATATATATATATATATATATATATATTGTATCCTATAGAGATCAAATTGACAAAAAAAATTATCATAATTAAGACATAATATTCAATCGATTGAGTTTTGTTCGGAATTGATCGAGGTTGCAAGAAAAGAATAACAAAAGTTGATTGATCAATTGATCTGGTTCGAATGCTTTTGAGTTGAAAATCGAAATTAGTGGATCAATTAACCAAAGGTTTTAAGTCAAGTTAGAGCACAAGTTTAATTATTTTTAAATACCAATTCTTAATCTTAATTATTTGATTAATCATAATCAAATCAGGAACGAAAATACACTATACAAATAACTAAAAGACTTGCTAATCATACATAATTGCTACAAGAGTATATTTAATCTAAAGTAAACTTTCGAATGAGATTGACAAGAAAATATTGAAGATTAGATAAGGGAGTTATTTTAACTTTGTCATCTACAATTCATAATATTTTCTTATTATTTATTCTCTTGTTAGTTCCCAGTATTGTAATGTTGATTCATTTATAATCCATGTCTAATTAAACTTTTAATATGATTATAGGTAATTTTAAACTTTTTATTATGATTTAATTAATTTAATATCATTAACGATTTTAATTTTAATTCTTGATTTTTGATGTGCTCAATTCTATATTTAAATGTCATGATTATGCATTAGGATAATTAACTAATTTGTTGTATCAATATGTTTATATCTAATAAGATGTTAGTATGTAATCACTAATATTTTTATTTAAAGTAGTATACTGTGGTTGTTGTCACAAATGTGATTGAATATATTCGTTAAATATTAAACGATTTTTTTAATCTTACTTAATTTAATTATCACATTTTTATATTCTAATGCAATTCGTGAATTAAATCTAGTAAGAGTTTTTCAAGGTTGTTTATAATTTAAATTGATTTATACTTATATTCTAAATCAATTACAAAGTAAAAAAACATTAGAAATCTTAAGTGAATCTAGACTTGTAAAGTTAAAGTTAATAATTCAATAATAATTTTATATTATGAAAATAATTTAAAATTTTAAAAATTAATTTATATTTATATTATGGTTAATAAAATTGTAGATTAATTATGAGTATAATCTTATGATAAGATATTTCTCATAGTCTCTTTGTAAATTACTTTATTACTTTATGTTATATTTCTAAAAAATAATTCAAAATTTATAGTTGTTAATTTTAATTAATTCATTAATAAATTATCATATATCATCGTGGTCATAACAATCTTAATTCTTAAAATTATTTATCATTTATATATGATCATATATTTGTATATTCTAAATACTTATCACTAATCATTATAAATGAAAAGTAAAAAATAATATATTTCAAATTATTCTTCACCTCAAAATTATGATTTTTTTTTCCAATTTCCAACTTCACTTTTGCTTCCTCATCCAAGATTTTCTTCTTCACGTGATGGCTCTTTTCCAAATTTCAACCGATTTAAAAATTATGAATCGGTGAGGCAAAAAGTTCAAAAAATTTACATCTATAGAACAAATTGCCTAAAAATGTAAAAATATGTAAATGTATTTGTCAAGAATAGTTAGGAATGTGTCCTTGATCATCATCGTACGCCCTCTTACTCATGGAATGATTATCAAAAATCTCCTATCTTCCAATACGTTCATCAAAAGATTAAAAAAAAAACACAAAAAATTCTCAGTTGGATAAAAGTGAAACTAAATATAATTGGAATGTAAGATCGAAAAAATATTAAATATATCCTTAGAATTTGTAATATTTTTGCAAATACCCTTATTGTTTTTTAAATATCAAGGATACCCACCCTCCCTTGTAACCGACGTTAACTGAGACGTTTGTTTTAGGGGCAAACATGTAAAAACATAATGAGACTCTGAAAAGCGACCAATCACTCCAGACTACAATAACCATTTCGTTTCCCTAAGCTTCCTGCGAGAGTCCTCCTTACACGAAACCCTACATTGTCGCTATATTGTGGTGCTTGTTCCTCGCGTTGTTTGTGTCAATCTCAAAGCTAGTGTCTTTAAAATAACAAAAATAAAAATCTGATTTATTTTGATTACTCTAACGGGTTTTGTGTTTGCAGTTGTCTTGTAACTTCGATCCGTTGTTATCATATTTGGTAGTAAATTATCTAGATCGATTCTTATCTTCTTAACAATGCTGGTAAATAAACTCTTCGCTGCATTTTCTTTGTTTCTGGGTTCAATTATTTAAAGATCTAAATGATTAAAATTTTGCTATAACAACAACCAAAGCAGTGGGTTCTAAATCTCTTTCAATCTCTTTGTATTTCTCTAGCTGGCAAGATGAAAAGAACATAGTTCTCTCTAATTGATTTCTAGGTAAAGATAAAAACTTTATTAGCATCCTCTGTTTTATAAGCAATTAGTTTTGACTTTTAATATCCATTATTTGTTAATCAATTTGTCTTTATAAGGTGAAAATGGTATCATATTTGACATTCATTGAATTCAAAGAATCTAGAATTTTATCTTTTTGTCTGTTTGTAATTTCCTGTAAAGATTTTAGTAAAAACTGCACTGATATTTTGGATTGTTTATATTTCTTTCACAGTTTTTATTTGGTATTTTCACGATTGTTTATTTGGTATTTTCATGACTGTTTATATTTTCTGCATAGTTTAAAGTTGTGTCTGGGCATTAGTATGAGCTACACAGTTTTCATTCAGATTTTCATGATTGTTACTTGGCCATAGTTTTCATTCATATTTTAGTATATTTTTTTGGGCACAAGGACTTTTATTTGGACGTGTAAAACTTCTTTCTTTTTAGCATATAATGTTATATTTCATATTTTCATTCATTTATTCATATATTGTACAATTACAAGTATTGATAGGAAAAAACTGAATATACCAATATTAAGAATCATTATATTTTAAAAACTATTATGCATATTTATTTCCATATTTTGGATCCTAGCTCCTAGGATTGCAATTTCTAGTTTTATTATATGGAAATCAGGAGTTATATTTTCTGCATTTACATTCATGTTACTTGTATATCTACCCATATGCATTCATGTTAATGTTGTGTGCTGGGTAGGATGAGTGTGTGCTGGGTAGGATGAGTATCGTAAGTTTCTAATATGCATGCAACATACAGAGATATTTCTGATGTATTTATAATTGACATCAACATCTTAACCATTGTGAATAACTGTTTGATTTTGAAAAATGAATTAAAAAATTGATAGCTTGACTTTGTGCAGGAGAGTATGTATATTAGAAATGGATTTAAATAAAATATATATATTTATTATTATTTTATTATCGTTATTTCATAAATTATGTAACTGTTATTTTCATAATTATATGGTCGTTATTTTTATAATTATGTGATCGTTACTTATATAACTGTTATTTTTATAATTATGTGACGTTATTTTTATAACCTTTATTTTCATAATCATGCTACCGTTATTTTCATAATTATGTGTTCGTTATTTTTTATTGTTATTTTCATAATTATATGATCACTACACATATTTTTTCAACTATAAAATAGGAGCAATAGCCCTCAATTTAGAACAGAGCTTAACAACTCAAAAACGGTTTTACAGTTCTTTATAACAAAACTAAAGAAAAGAAAAATTTAGAATTATTTTATTAGATTTTCGAACAATATAAATATTTGAGAGATGTAATATTCTGGACTTTTCAGTGCAATGAAACTTCAAGACAGGAAAAAAGATTCTAGATTGTTTTATTTTATGAATGACGAGGTTGTGTTTGTTTGAACAAGTTTTAACAGAGTCGCAAAACGTTTTAAAGAGAACAACTTAGTACACGACTCAACCCAAATACTTTATTTTAATATATCAGTAATATTGTTCTCACGTTATTTTCAAATAAATGTTACAACATTATATTTAAAGGAACTTTTAAAATCTCACATATGAGAAGTTTTTTTAATGATACCTCAAATGTTATGATTATGGTAGTTATTTTTGTACAACATATTGCAAACCTTACAGTATAATTGATGTTTCGTGGAAGATACTTTTAATCCACTTCATCATGCTCCCCACTCCTTCCCAAAAAGAAAAAAAAGAAAAAAAAATCTTTTTTTTTTGTGCCTTTTAGACCAACATGGTTCTTTTTTTTCTATTTCTGTTTGAGCTTTGCTTTTCTCGATATCGTTAGTCTGTTGTTTTATGCAATTTGATCAAAATCTCTCGGTTGAGAAGAGCTGATATCCAAAAACGTTATTCATAACTTTAGAGCGCCACTATATATTTTTAATATATCACAATTACAATTATAATTTACATAATAATTTCTTATTGGATTTCTTATTGAATGCAATTATAATTTACATAATAATTTCTTATTGTATTATATAATTTTAATATATCACAATTACAATTATAATTTACATAATAATTTCTTATTGGATGCAACCTTACTATACTTATACACATTATTTAAAATTCAACACAAATTTGGAACATATAGACTTTTCCATTGCTTTAAGACTATAAACATTTGCTACGGTTCAATTTGTCTCATGTCATTGATACAATGCAGGCTAATAATTCAACCGAATTTAACTAATATATTATTCTTAACAAGATGATTTTGTTGATGTTCATAGCTAATTTGGGAAGGACTTGGAAATAGTGGAACACTTGTGCTAGGTAAGTGGAATCAGGCATTAGCAAGTACCCGATCTTGTATTATAATTTCATATAAACTGCATGGCTGACAGAAGAATACAACTGCTAGCAACAACACGACTCAAACGAAAAATCAATGCACGGGAGCAAATGTGACACAATTCTTAGCAGAAAAATGTCAAATTATTATCAAAGCAAATACATATATGTTGTAAACCATAAATTGAACAGTCAGATTAAACATACGTGAATCATGAATGAACAAGAACTCTCTTCTATTACTAGCAGCTTGAGACCTATGAGAAAAATATATATATATTCCATATTCCATAACCTCCTTAAATAAGAGCTCGGTCCAGGTGTAGTACAATTCCTAACAATAAGTACTTGCATTTAGGAGATACTAGACAAAAGGCCCATTGCCCTTTTCTATTGAATATTGATTCTACACACTAGTTCAGTTTTTTGGTTCTTGAGAATTGTCAAATAAATTCCTTGAATGCCTCTAATAAGCGCCTGGAACAATTAGTTTGGCATTACGATTACAATAGAGCAAGTTACTAACAGTTGGATGAAACAACTATATGCATTACTACCATGAAATCAATTCAACTTGAGAGAGATCTTACTTTTGGGATGATAGTCTTCCAAGTAAGATTTCACTGAATGCAAAAGCAATAATACCTCATTTATCTATGGAGCATAGACTAAACTGATTACCTAATATTGTTTCCTTTCTCTTGTTTCCAGATTTGTGTCGAACTAGTGGTTTGGTACTTTTGTTTACAGTGAAATCTTACTTGGAAGACTATCAAGCCGAAATTAAGGAGGTATTATTGGTTCTTCATGGAGGAAGCTAACAGGACAACAACGTTGTAAGTTCTTTTTTTGTATATACAAAGTAGAAGAAACTAGTCATTTTAAACAGGATGCTTGCAGTCTTGCACTTATCATACACTTTATATATTTTTCCTGGGCGACTAAAAATCGAGTAAGCATTTTCTCTCCTTTTCAAAGCAGCAACTTGAATAAACCCAGTCTTAAACATAGTAAAAGTGTTTGAACAAAAAAAAATGGTAAAAGTGAGAGTGAAAGAGAGAGAAACTCACAGTAACATGCGCACGCCCTTCAACTTTTGTATACTTTATAGTTTCTACTTTTTATTGGGTGAAAGACACTTTCCAGAACAAATCATAATATTGAGGCAAATACATTCAGAAGAGGTCATAACTGAAAAACATTCAAGCCACAATTTTGAAAGCTTTGGTCTTGTCAATCCAAGTGATGAAGGAACTTTTAGAGTTCCTAAATCCCAAGAAGCCATGTTCTTTGCTCTTGTTCATGCTGTCCAACTGACCTTCCCAAGTGAGCATAACATCCACAAACCACCATGCACCCACCTCCTCCAACTTTGTGGGCAACAATTGCTTTTCCTTCACAACCTCATTCCAGACCTCTTCTTTCCCCCTCATAAACTCCACCAAACTAAACCTCTCTTCCTTCTCATCGAACACATAATCTTCAATCTCAAACTGTTCCGCCAACACCTTCCAGAAATGTTTCCACTTGAAGACATCCCCATTGTTGCAGTTGAAGGCTTCATTCTTAGCATACTCATCCACAGCTGCCCATATCTGTTGTTCGGCGATCAAATCTGCATCCGAAGCCACAACGTAAGACTCCCATGCAACCTTTGTCCCCGGAAACCTCAGTGGAATCCCCAAATGTTTGCACACAACAGCGTACACACAGAGACTCCCCACCATGTTCATCAAGCTGTAAGGAGAGAACCCAAATATCATATTGGGTCGGTGCACCGACCATGTCAAGCTTTCCTTATTCTCCACTTGATCATAAAGCACGTCCTCCAAGGTGTAGTAGAAATTGGGGTAATCGAGTCTGGGCAAGTCCTCGGTGAAGGGGGGATCGTGGGGTTTGATCTTGCCGATGGCCTCGAAGGATCCGACGTAGTGTTTGGTGCCAGTCTGGAGGCAGATGTGACGGAGATTAGGGGCATTGGGGACGATAGAATGGAGAACATTACGGAACATGGCGGCGTTGGCTTCGCAACTGAGGGTTTCGGTTGATCCGTTGGTCCAAGTGACGTAGAAGATGTGGGTGACATCGGTGAGGATGGAGAGCTTGGCTTGGGTGTCTTCGGGGTTTGACACGTCGCACTGGATGTATTCGATGGGGTGGTCTTCGTTCCAATTGGGTCGGGGCCGGCGAGCGACGCCATAGACTTTCCATGGACCGCCGGGAGTGTCGGAGAGAGGGAGGATCTCGGCAAGGCTATTGCCGACAATTCCTGTAACGCCGATTATTAGCCCTACGCTTTGGTAGCTTGTTGGAGGTTCTTCTTCATCCAACTTTTTCTGCGGATAAATAAAATCGAATAGTTTTTATTCGTAGCAAAGTAATTATATGACGACTAAATAATTATAAAAAAAATAAGATTGTTGAATGATATTCATAATATTGGGGGTACCTTAGCAGCTCCGATGGCACCTGCCCACCACCAGCTCATTCTCAGTTGAAATTGGGATCGGAAGGATCGTTGAAAGATGAAATAGAGTAACTGAGGTTGGACTGGAAAAACAGAGAGAGAGAGAGAGAGAAGTAGATAGGTGAATACTAAAAAGGGAGAAGAAGACGACCGGCGAAAGTCACCGAGCTGTGGTCATTGACGAAACGATGAGGTTGGTTGGGGCTGTATCGAAATATTATTGGAAAAATTACATTATAGCTCCATTAAAATTTGGATTTATTTATTTAAAAATTTTATATATAGTAAAAATATTATTTTCTTTTCATTTTAAAAAACGTAATACATATATTTTTTATATGCCATTCAAAACATATTTAATACACCCTATTTTATATCAAGCTAAGCGTAAGTATAAAGCATACTGTACCTCGGAAGTATGTAAAAGTATTAATTACCCTGGACCACATCCTCGTATCCTAACCTTTGAAGCATGTCAAAGTAAATATCTAAATGAGGCACATAATTAACTTGAACCACATCCTTGCAACTTGACATTTGAAGTGTGTTGAAGTAAAGACACACAACAACGATCTAGACGCGCCACATGACCTAAAAGATAATCAACAACCTAGACAAGGCACGTAACCTGACATTCAAAATATGTCAAAAGTATTGAACCAGACAACTTGTTGGGGGGTTGTGTTAGTGTTTTTAGTTTGGATGGGATGCATTTCTGAAGGGAAGGGACTCATGATTGATTGAAGTAATAGACCCATCAACCTCCATCAAATATGTATATGGCCTGCTCTAACACCAATCAAATTTTGATGTACCTTGAGCAAGGGGTCATTCCATTAGATCATTGACATGTGCATAATCTATATAGATTTAAATTTAAATCAATATTAAAAAAATATATTTATTAGTGATCATTTTAGTTTTAAAATTATAATTTTAAAAAGATTTAAATTTAAATCAATATTAATTCATCATGATTTAATACGTTTGATATTATATATAAATCATGATTTAATCTGTTGATATTGTATTTAAATCATGATTTAATTCGTTGATATTATAAGTAGATTATAGATCTAAAAATCATCTCCTTTCATCTAAATTCAAGATCACATGGAACAAATATCCCATGCATTAATCTTTTTGCCTCCTCTATTCTTAGCTCTCTCAAACTCTATCTTTCTCTTTAGCAAATTTAGTATCATGTATTCTCAACTTGTTTGTAAGTATTTTACTAACAATTCCGAGGGGCACAGTCAAGTTAAAGCATGAAATCAATTAAAGCATCTTAAGCTAATCTTGGCTCAGTTATAACAAATTGTTTCAATCCGTTACTGATGAAAGATAAAACAAAAAAAAAATCGAGGAAATTACAAAAATACTCTATTCTTGATTTTTAATATTAAACAGAACCAATTTAAAATAAAATTAGCAAACTTCGTAATGTTGTACAACCATAACCATTACCCAAATAAAAAGGAAGGTGAAAATGTGATATCTTGAAAATGAGCTCAATTAGATCTCATTCTTCTTGCATTCATTACCTTATCCACCATTCTACTCCCTAGAAAATGTGATCCATTATTATATTTATTTACTTGGCCCTTGGAAGTGTTAATTACAATATTATTGCCTTGATAAGCACTAGTCTCTTGCTTAGCTTCGACCGATTTTCCACCCCTAGTGACGCTCGGCGAGACCGATTGCCTTCTAGATATCACTTGCGTTGCAGGACCGGCTCGAGTACGAGTAGCAGAAGTTGAACGTTGATCTGTTCTTAAATTAGGAGGTGTCTCATTGGAAAATCCTTTCATTTGTGTTGGATTAATAGTTGATTTTACTAGAGATGATTCACTTCTATTATTATACTTTGTCTTATGATCCAAAATTCCAAAACTACTTTGCTTTTTATTTTCTACATTCATAGTAATATTTTTCTTTTCCTTCATGCCATCTTCAATTTTGTCTAATGATCCTCGCAATGATTTCATGTGTGACTTTGGTTTTGGTTTGACATTATTCTTCGTCTCAATAATAACTGGTTCTTTTGGTCTTGTATCTGGTGATTTCATAATTCCAATATTTCTTGATTTTGATGCCACTGAGTTTCCATTGCTTGCTGCAAACTGGTTACAGTTATTCTGTTTTCAATTTGCATGTACTTGAAAAATTGTAACATAATTTAATTTAATTAAATAAAATAAAAAATATATATGCAATAATTGTATGTATACGTACTCTTGAAAGAGGTTGGAGAATTGTTATCTCACGTTGAATGACAAGTTCGGGGGTACCCTTCGCTTCAATTTCCAGTGAGGGAAAAAGAGGAGTTGCAGGTGGTGTTTTCAACCTTCATTTGCATAATAGGTTCGTTATTTTTGTATATATTATATTATATTATATAGAATTATAATTTAGATTCGTCTTATATTGTATTAAATGGTACAGCATAAATTCACTATTTGTACGAAAGAAAATTACAGAAATCAATTTATGAAAAATATTTCAATCACGCGTTACACATATCAAATGGGTAATAGAATTTTATTACTAGATTTAATAAATATGGATTTTAAAATACAATTCTTTTTTTTTTAAGATATCAGATTACTATTTTTTTTTCAATTAAATATGTACATACCAATCATAATCATGTTTGCCACTTCCACCAAGAAACCCAAACGATCCAAATTCCTTTTTTCCTGATGGAATTTTATAGAGCTGGTGAAGATTTCCAGTTGGTTCAAAATCATCAGAAACAGGCTGTAAAAGACTAAGATGGTTCATGACACGTTCTTTTTCACGCCTGTGAGATTCCAACTCTTTGAATAGAACTAGATCTTCATCTCTATCCATTTTTTCCTTTATTTTGGCTGTTCCTTTACTCGAATCTGTTTTCTTCCTGCGTATCCCAAAGTTCATACTTGCTCGATCCAATTCCTCCTTTTGATAGTTTGCTTCAATGTAGTGAAGAGATCATATATCTTCTCAACTTATTTGTTATTATAGACAAGAGTACTGCCACGTGGGGACTTAGCCGGCATTTTTTCCAAAGTCTAAGGCTGTATATATCTAAGTTAATATATAATATAATTAAGTGGTAAATGGGGTATCTATGTTAATGGAAGGAATGCTTTGATTCTTCCAAATGCTGATTTGGAGCCATTAGCCACAATTAATTACATTATGTTGTCCTTAAAGTGCTGATTAGAATGCCAATTATTTCAGGCCAAGTAGCAACTAGCCGGCTAGCTACTATATCATTATCATATGGTTTTTCTACACGTGTCTTTAGATGTTCTAACTAGTTTTGCTTATTTCATAGAAGCATGCATTAAAAAGTATAGATAACACTCACACTATAGCTAAAGCTATTATTTATCACTATTAAAGGTTTCAATGCTTAATCGATTTTAAATTCTATATATTTTAAAACAAATTATTGATAATCGAATATGTTTTAAAAAAATTTACCTAATAGTAATTAGTAATAACTGTTACATTAAGATATGATAGTCATGTTATTTTAATACATAAATTTTCTTTATGGTGATAGACCCAAGATTTCTTAAGTTCGATGAGTAACCATCAGGAATTTTCGTACTTATCAAACATTTACAAAACATATCTTTCTCTTTTGTTGACATTGTATATGATACTGGTGGTAAGTACATTCGATTATTATCATTTTCCACCCTTAGTGTCAAATCAAGTCGTATATCCAGCTTTTTTAAATCTAATCTTGATTTAATTACATCCTTCATTTTTTCAAGTATATTAAGTAATGTATCAATCAAGCTTTCACATACCTTTTTCTCAATGTACATGACATCTAAGATGTGACGAATATGTAGGTTTTTCCAATAAAGTAATTTCCAAAATTTTGATTTTTTATTCCAACAATCATGATCTATTGATTCAATAACATTTTCCTTTTTAACTTTTTTTATTAGTTGATCTCTTTTGTTTCCTTTCATAAGTGAGTATTCTTTTAATATTTTTTTCATATCATTTGAATGACATACCATTCAATTGCCTTAATATCTCAACACCTCGTAAAGAGCTTGGTATAGGATCATGATCTTCATCATCATCAAAAGATTTCTTTTGGTATTTAAACTTGTATTCAGATGACAAAAATCTTCTATGACTTCTATAAGACATCTTTCGTCCGTGAACAAGATAAATTGCAGAAGTATCATCACAACAAATAGAGCATCCCATATAACCTTTTGTTGCATGTCTTGATAAGTTCTCATAAGCAGGAAAATCATTGATTTTCTACAAAAAAATTCTCATCAAGTTAAAGTATTCTTCTTTATGTGCATCGTAAACACCATTATTTCACAATGTCTTTAAATCATTTGTCAAAAGCTACAAATATACATCAATATCAACAATGGGTTGTTTCGGTCATAAGATCAATAATATTAACCTCATGAAAAAAATTTCATACACAATCAGGGAGAAATGTTGTATGTTATCATAATTACTAACCAACAGCTATATCTATTACTAAGGGAACTATATGGATTAATTCCATCAACAACAATGGCAAAACAAAGATTGCACGAATTAAATGCAAATTAAGGGGATAAATTATCTACTACTTTTCAATTTTGAGAATCACAAGAATGACGTATCATTCCATCATCAGATCTATTATCTAAATGTCAAGTCAACATATTTGATGTCTCTTTACTTTTTAACAACCTTTGAAAGCGAGGAATCGGAGGAAAGTACCAAAAAACCTTTGCGGGCACGCCTTTCTTAGGTTGGATAAGGTGATACTTAACCTCGTCGACATCATGAATTTTCTCATTTTTACATTTAACACATAGGTATAAAATAATATTAATTTCATTATCACTATTTTTGCAAGCAAATTTCAAGAAACTTTCAACTCCAGAAATATAGTCATACTCAATTCTATACTTTGACATCCAAGATTTGTTAATTTTCTATTAATAATATCATTAAATATATTAAATATATATCCAACCAATATATTTCAAATATTATTATATATGAAATCATAAATTATTAGAATATCTAACACAACATCGTATAGAAATAAATCCATAAAATCCAAACAATTTATAAACTCATTATAATATTAACAATATATAATATAATATAATATAATATAATATAATATATATGTGTATAAATGCATGTAATAATAATAAATATTTTATTTATATATATAATAATAAATATTAATAAATTCATTATACATTATATATATATATATACATATTTCATGTACATGTAAATTATTTTCAAAATTTTAAGTTTAAAATAAATTAATATGTATCAAAAACATAAATATATAAAATTATTAAAATATATTATTTTCTTTTAAGTTTGAATAAAAATACACAACCTATGTAACACAAAAATATATATAAATAATCAATAACATATAATATACATTAAAATAAAAAAATATGAATAATAAGTGTAAAATAACTCACAGAAATACTTACAATAGTAAATGAAGTAACAAAATCAAGGAAATAAAGAAAAACAGTGTTTGGTAAGTGAGAAAGGGAAAGAAAATGAGTATGAAAAATTTGAGTATTATGTTAAAAAATAGTGGATCTAGAAGATAAATTAGAGAAAAAGAAAACCCATTAAATGGTGTGAAAATGGTGGTTGGATGTGATCGAAAAATGAGAAAGATAAAGGGAGAATGGTTGGGTTTTTCAATTGTTGGGAATAGGAAAACAAATGAGCAAACTGTCTATATAATGGGGAGAGAAGAAGAAAAAGGAAAAAAATAACATAACATTGGTTGACACGTAGGATCAACGCTATACGTATGACGTAGCATCGGTTCTACATGACAGTCGACACTACACGTGACTAGCATTGGTTTACACTACACGTGACTAGTATCATACATATCAACCGATGTTACGTCCTGCGTGTAACATCAGTGGACACGTAGGACTGATGTTAATTTTTTAAGTAGGTCTATCAACAGACCGACTTAAAATTAGTTATAAGTAGATTTTAGTCAAAAATCTACTTTAAATGATGACTTAATTGCCCTTTTATTATAATAGTATATTATTTTAAAATTATATTATTCATTAATTAGATTAATTTTTTGTACATTTTTTATTATGTATTATTTAAAAAATATATTATATTAATGTTAAATTTTATTATCTTAAAATATCACATATATATTTTAAAATTAATGAATAACTTCTCTAACTATTCCGCACCATTAATTACAACAAATAAGCAAATTTATACCACGAATCTAAGTAACCATATTATTCGGCACTATTTGATTAGACTCTTTCTAAATAACAAAACCCATAAGGAAAAGGTGTGCAATCATCTCGGCCAATTCAACTAATTGTGGCCTATTTTTGTTTTAGCAGAGTAATAATCCTTTCCCTCCTGTTCTCCACCTACTTTCATCCACTTATCAATTGGTACTTTTCGTTTTGTTTCTTTGTGAGGTAATTGATAATTGTGGAGTCTCTGCCATCATGTAATTATTACGGTACAAGAAATTAAGTAGAAGATAAATAGAAAAATGGAAAGTAAAATGAACAACCCATCCATTTAGAAGAATATAGCTCATAATTGAATCAAAATTTCGATATAACATGGTAATGGACTTTCCCAACGTAACACAAGAGTTTATAAAATCATTATATTTCCTAACAATATATGTAATTTCTTATTCACTTCCCAATAAGATGAATTGATCAATTTTATTTTATATATATTTATGTATTAATTTTCACATATTTATAATAAACTATTATTATGTATACATTTTATATGTTTATTTTGTTTTATATAGATGTTTGATGATAAATAAGTAAAAAGAAGAAAATATGTGTGTTTAGAACAAAAATAGGACATTCGATCGAGATTGATCGAGTATCATTAAATAAAAAATATGAATTAATAGGCTCAATTGATCGGTTATCAATTTAAGAGCTATGGATGATGACTTGTCATTTCTAAATCGATTTAAAACAGACTCGATCGATCGAACAACCTCTCAATTATCAAGCTTCTATCGATGATCAATTAAAAGCTCTCTAGTTAGAAATTAACAAGGTTAGATTGATCAATAGATTCATTAGATAAGATCAATTCTCAAATGAATTAGGCTTGAGAAATACATTATAAAAATAACCTAAAAGATCGTTAAAATACAACTAATACAAAAGAAACAAGAGAGATTTAAGATAACACCAAAGATAATTTTTGAAAAAGATTTTGAAGAAAAGATTGAAGATAGAAGATTTACATTGATTTAATCCTCTACTTTTAGTAAGTTTTTCTTAATGGTATTCTTTAAGGTTCTTTATGAAAATAATATTGATTCTTATAGAATCTATATCTAGCTAATTCAATAATATGATTGTGTTCAATTTCAAACCATAAACTATAGTTTAATTAATTTAATATCATAATAAATTTTAATTTCAATTCTTGATTCTTGATTTTTGTTGTGTTTAAATAACATTATATCAATAAATTTTAATATAATGTAATATATATTCATGTTACCGTACAATTAATATCGAAAATAACATAACAAAATTACATTAGTTCTAAAAAAAATAATATTTCCTTAAATAAACATTTTGTCAATTTTTATGATTTCTTAAAATATTGATCCAAGTAATTTACAAATATAAACAATGATTAAAATTTTAGGATACTGAGAACCTATTAGTATCTGGTTTAAAGTTATCAAGTGTAGTCTTTTAAAAAGCTCAAGGTATTACAAAAGTAAAGGTGAATATTTTTATTTTGAGTTAATGCATATTAACTCTTCTCAAAATTTATTTTGTTGAATATTTCTTTCGAATTTAAGACTTCAATTACTTAATAAGTAATTTTTATTAATGATAATTTTATAATATTATTTAATAAATGTTTTTATCATACGATAATTCTTATAAGTGAATGTTAGAAAAATAAATAAATAAAAGAATTTATGACAATGAACATAAGTTTTACCCATTTTAGATCATCATTATTCATTGTGATTAAATGTTATATTAATAACGAATACTTCATAGAGTGAAGTCCAATAAATTCGCAGAGGATGGATAACATTGAATAATGATGGATTTATTATTATTATTATTA
This sequence comes from Hippophae rhamnoides, assembly GCA_033030585.1. Taxonomy (NCBI): domain Eukaryota; kingdom Viridiplantae; phylum Streptophyta; class Magnoliopsida; order Rosales; family Elaeagnaceae; genus Hippophae; species Hippophae rhamnoides. Next base: position 12,045,575 of record CM065430.1, read on the forward strand.
TTATTATTATTATTATTATTATTATTATTATTATCACATGTATTTATTGTATTGAAATTTAAATAATCTTTTATATATATATATATATATTTTATTTTAATTATATAAAAATTAAAAATAAAAAATAAAATTATATATGTGCTAGATAATATAATTTTAAAGTTAACATATTACGAGCATATATAGCTAAAGAGCAAACTATTATACTTACAATTTAAAATGAACAATTTTAATGAAATAGATTAGAAGATTAATTATAATCTTTAGTTAAATTTACTATCTGTAAATTAAGATTAAATATAAACAAATAGTTATTCATCATGTAATTGCCTTATGCGTTAATATTTAATAAAATCTATTATTATTTTATATTTATTTACTTTATACACGATAATAAAGTTCAAGGCAGTATATATGCAATATGAGAAAAATAACATTTTTTTTGTTAAAAATGAGATTATTAATTAATATTTATATTATTTTATTTATGTAATTTAGAATCACAAATTAAGTCACCTATTTGGTTAATATGTTATTAAAATAATGACCTAAAAAATATTAAAATAAATTGTATAAAATATTAAAAATAATAAAAGTTATAGTATTTATAAAATTCTTTTTCAAACAAAATATACGAGGATTATTGAAATAAAAATAAGAATTGTAAAACAAAAAAATACAATACATAAAATATAGAAAACTTTAAATAATAATAGCATTTTCATAAATATTAAAAAAAATTGGAGATAAATATAAGAGATTAATTTTATTTACTTAAATAAATAATTATTGTCCTAGTATTTAAAGTAAAGAAAATTATTCTTAAATTATTGTGAGTAGAACGTGCCTTTTAACAAAAGATGAAGTATACAAGTTATTTTTTTAAATTCTTTTTATGATAATTATGCATTTAAAAACCAAAATCACTAATATAGGAACCAGAAAGTAAGACATATGAAGAAAAAAAACTTTAAAAAGTATAAGTTAATATCATAAAAGTCTTATTTGTAGAACAATTCATATATAATGTAATATACATGAATTATTTTTCTTTTATTTATTTTATAGAATAGTGATAATATGTATATTTTTTAAAATCAAATCAAATTATATTCTTATTTTGATTTAAATATGTGACCTAAGATGAAAAAGATAAAAACCTTACCCACTAGACGAATCTAAAAAAAAAAAAATTGACAAAATCATATAAAATAAAAAATTACACATATGTTAATTTTTTTTCCTTAAATTCCATTTAAGATAATTAATTATTTAAAAAATTAAAATAATGATCTTAAATAAGAGGAGTAAAAAAAAAAGTAGCGAAAAATATAAGATAGATCATAAAACGCCATATGTGTTTTGCATCAATTGTGCGTTCTGTACAACCAAGAAAAAGGCCACTGAACCTCAGAAAATTAATTTTTAAATTTTTTTTTAAATTTTAAATCATCTCAAGTTAATTTATTTTTAGTAAAATCGATTTTAAATTTTTATTAATTTTAATATTTTTTAACGAAAAATCAAATATAAGTTAGTTTTTTTTTTACTTTTAAAACTAACTTAAATAGTAATTATTGTAGTAATGATTATTCATTTTTAAAAAAAAATTATATTAGCTAACATCGTATAATTAATATGAATAGAAATTTGGCTACATTTATATTTTTCTTAATTATAATACTTGGTTAGTTGACCAAGAAACCAAATAGGCCATTGATAATTGATTGGCCCTTGGGAATGAACTGGAGTCGCACTATATGTGATACAAGTGAGGTATATTTAAGAGGTGATATGAAGAATGAGATTATTTTATTCATTTATATTTTTATATTCATTATTTAAATTTTAATTAATGTTGGATGACATCAAAGTCTAACCCTATTGGCTAAACAAAGTCATTGTATTATCTTGGGAAGAACATGTCATATATCTGAACAACATCAACAACAAAGAAGGCGGCAAGCTCCAATCTTCCGGCTTGGAACGACCTGACTTTGTCGTGGATGACACCACCTCCGTAATTCGTATATTCAACTATATATAACAACCTCCTACTTTAAAAATAAAGATTATTAAACTCCAATAAATTTTTTTTATTGTTATTATAATAAAAATATTTATTCTATTTAAAACTTTAATGTTATTATTATTAAATAAAATAATTTATTATTATAACAGTAATAACAATATTATTGTCTTACACTCACTCAGACTTAGTTATACAACACTATCCTAATTATTTTCTCACTCTCCTTCAAATGATAGTATTAATTTTCTCTCATATTCTATATAATTTTTGTGGTAAGAAATTATAAAATATAATAGAATTGCAAACAGAGATCACATGTCATATTCGTTGCAATCCATAACACATGCACAACTTGAACACAGTTGAGTTGTTAATAAGGAAGAGGTGGCCATTATTTTAAGAAGAAGGGATAGTTACGTAAATAATTTAAGAGGATTCCACTCCATCTAATGATTATATATTAATAGATTATTCGTTTATGTTCAAATTGAATAAATACACAGATTATGATATCAAAAAAATCAATTTCAAATTTAAGACTAAATTTAAAGTTAAATAAAATTGATTAAAGAATTAATATTTAACACATTAAGTTTAAATTTGTAGTTTCATCTATTTTTTTAGATTGTTTCATAATAACGACTTTAATCATGTTGAACTTTATCTTAAAAATAGTAATTGTAAATTAATGAATATATTTATTAGCATCATTGTATTGTATTGTATGACAATATTTAACTTAATAGATCAATTAAATATCTATTTTAATTAATTTGATTAAATAAATAGTATTTAATTAATAAAGGCTAAAAATGTTTTTCATGCATGATAGGTGTGTGAGGTTTGTTGATCAAATTTAAATATTTAAATTAAATATTGAGGGGATTATTAAATAGAGATTTAATTATTACTTTCAAATAGTTATAAATAAGATTTAGATTGATTTATAACTTAGAAAATCTTAAGAGTTAAGAGATATTGACAAACCAATAGTCCTAATTAGGGCTAAGAGACTCTATGAACAATGTGGGAACATTTAGATTAGTGGGTTATTTGACTAAAAATTGATTTGTATAAGTTGTTTTTTTTTAATTAAAATAGGATTTTAATTAAATTGCAACCTTAATACACATTGTAAAAGGAAACAAAATTCACACATCACGGAGAGAAGTCATCATTTGCTGGCCACATTAAAAAAAAATTTGAAGAAAATTCTAAACACTAAATAAATTAATAATGAAAATTTTGTGAGATAAAATTTCACAAACACAACTAGCGATAATTTTCCAGTTTATACAATCATTGAGAGAATGGATCGGAAGATCGAAACTCTCTTTCCATTTATCTTCTCGTTATATGTATATTCCCACTTTACATGCTTCACTTTCCTTAGCAAATGTCTTACATACATCTAGGATCACTACTAATTTTCTATCTTAATTCATCAACTATATCATGACATATTATGTTTATGTTGAGTCGCATTCGTCTCTTTTTTTTTTTGTGTTAAGGACAAGATTTCAAGGAATAATATTCTTCTTCAAGGTCCTCTTGATTAAAGTCTCTATAGGCCGCTTGCTGATAGAAGTGTTTTCTCATCTTCTGACAAAGCACCTATTAAGGTTCCTCATGATGCTTTTTCTTTCTACCTCTTCAGTGTGACATGAACGCTTATGTCATGTTTTTGATTCAATTGTAAATACTATTTTACATAGAAATTATATTGATGTAATAAAGCCATCTTGGTCTAGTTTTTATGAGTCTTTTGAAATTGTCAAATCTCATAAGCAACCATTTTTCTGTCGGTTAGCATGTGATTGCCTCCATTCCTCCGAGCAGAATGATACGGTTGAGAGTTGTGTCATAGACATGTGGTTGATAGGGATCTTAATTTGTTGATTTGCTCTATTGCTCCTAAACAGTATCATTTCGTACTAAGAATTTTGTTCTTAATATTGTTCCCTCTCATTTGAATAATGCTATATAGTATCAGTGCTTAACCAACACTAATGATATGGATACAAATATATTTATTAATTAAAATTTAAAAAATTGTATAAAATTATTAGATAATTGATATATAGATAATATTGAATGATTGAATGATAGTTTAGAAGTATTTTTCCTCTCATATTCTCTTTTTTAGTTATTCGTATTTTTCCTTTATAGTAGGGAACTTGATTTTTATTTTTTAAAAAGTTTTTGGAAATACGTGTTTTCATTGTCAGGTCTTGTAGGAAAAATATTGGATTTAAATTTTAAAATCTTTTGTTTGTGTATTTCTTGTATATGCACAGAGTCAAATAGGTCATGTTTGTTTGAAAAATCACTCCACCAAGATATTGGTTTGTAAACTTGTGAAATTAAAAACTAACTTTAAAATATTTTAATCCATTTGAAGTCCAGTTTATGAAAGATTTTATGGTGATGATCTGGATTGATAAGAATACAGCTCATTGTTAGTGGGAAGAAGAAAATAAATGAATTAGGTAAGTAGATAGTTATATGTTTTAGATTGTTTTGGTAGGTTTATATTGTATGGTTTAGATTGTTTTGATAGATTTATATTTTATGGTTTAGATTTATTAATTATTTTTATAAATAATTTTTAGTAGCAATGTAATAATCAAGTTAAAAGAAATAATAAACAAAATTTGAGAGTTTCTGAATATTTTTGGAAAATTATTCTTGAGTGTTCTTGAGTTTTGATCTATAATATTACAACACAAGATTCACATTTGTCATCATAAAGTCTTTACCGAACCTTTTTTTTCCATTTTCTTGGTGAAATTGTTTCTTCTCCTTCACCTTCACCTTCACCTTCTGCACAGTGTCAGAATGTTCCTATCTTTAGTTATTTTGTTCCTTTGCCTATTGGTTCAAATGGGTCCACTTTACAATCTAGTGTTATAGGGCGTGTTGAGTTGTCTCAGTTCTTCAAAATTATGATTATGTTCGGTCCTTGTCACCAGTGTCACATTCTACGCCAATGTCTGTTTCTGCGCCTGTGTGTTTACCTGCATCTGTGCCTGCGATTGCAGGTGTGCCAGCGCCTGTGGGTGTGTTAGTGCCCGAGCCTTTGCCTGAGGGATTGCCAGCGCCCGAGTCTGTGCATGTGCCTATGACTGATCTACCATCTGTGCCTATAACTGCAGTGACAACATGACACCAACTCCTTTGAAGGATGTAGCACCAGCAAATATGCCTGTATTTTTGCCAGTACCTATCGTTGCTTTAATACTTACTCCTCCAATTGGACCGTTGCCTTATCTGAGAGTGGCCCTTTTGCCTGCGTCTATTTCTTCCACTGGACATGTGCTTTTTTCCTGGTAATACCCATTCTATGCAGACTCTGGCTAGTATATGTAAACCAAAGTTGTTGCTTTCCTATGATGTTCATTGGGAGCCTCGAAATTTTAAAGAAGCAAATAAGTATCAGGAATGGCGTGATGCTATGCCAGTTGAGTATAATGCTTTGGTGCGTAATTCTACATGAAGTTTGGTTCCTCGGCCAGCTAATCAGAAAGTTTTTGGTTTTGGGTTTTGAAAACTATAAAGCTTCCTTCTCCTGCTATTGACAAGAGGAAGGCTCGTCTTGTTGAATGTAATCATCAGACTCAAAACATAGATTATACTGAGACCTTTAACCTAATTGTCAAGGCTTGTACCATTAGGATTGTTCTTTCTTTTATTGTCCCCTTTGATTAAGAGGCTTGACAAATTAACATTAACAACGCGTTTCTTAACTATGACCTTGAGGAAACTATGCTTATGCATCAACCACCTGGGTTTGAGGATAAAATGCATCATGATTTTGTGTGTAGGCTTTTCAAGTCATTGTATGCTTTAAATAGGCTCTGCATGCACGTTATTATAAGTTGAGTTCCTGGCCTATTCAACATGGATTCAAAAATCAAACACTAATCAATTTATTCAGCGTAGTGGTGTTGATATGTTGATTTTCTTGATGTATGTCAATGATATTTTGCTCATAGAGAATAATTCTAAATTGATTAATGATTTTGTTGTTCATTTGGATCAAAAAATTTCTTTTAAAGACCTCGGGTTTGGGGGGTTTTTCTTGGGCATTTAAGTTTTTCTTTTTGAAGTTTATGAAATCTAGGTGACAACCTTGTTTTATGGTCTTCAAGCAAACCAAAGGTTGTCGCATGTTTCTTAGTTGAGTCAGAGTGCAGAGCGCTTTTGTTAACAATAGAAATTAAGTGGATTAGATCTTTTGCTCTCTGAGTTGTATTGTATTTGAAGTATTCCCATTTTTTATAATATTAGTGATACTTACTTATCTCAAGTAAGTATAACATATATACATAGGATAACATTATTTTAATAACTATAATTATTTTGTATTAATTTTGTATATATTTATTTAATAACCGTTAATTATAAATCAATAACAATTTTCTCACATTTTAGTTACACTTTTTATTTTTAATATTTATTTAAAAACATATTTAATTTTTTAAAAATAAATGTTAAATATTTCTTATTCTATTACATTATTTAAAATATTAAACTTAACTTTTTTATTTTTTTTAATTATTTTATACATATAAATAAAATAAAAATATATAAAAATAAGAATAAATAATATTCAATCTAATTATTGTGTATTTTATTATTAAAAGTATATTTTTTATGTAATTATATGTATATAAAAATAATATAGCCGATTTCGATTAAACATAATTTTGATATTTTAATGATCATTCTCGTCCATTATATTATTGGTTATAATTATTTTTAAAAAGACTATCAAAAGTAATCACAATTTAAATTATCTACCGTTTGAATACTCATCCAAAATTTCAAGATAATAAGATGAATAAAAAAAATAAACATATTAAAATTGATATTATTTTATTAGAGAATATGTGCTTAGAATAGATATAGTTGTTGAGTTTTGTAACTTGGAAAAGTCTACTTACTTATAAAACCTCTAAGTATACAACGTTTTGAAGAATTAAGATGCAAACTCATGGTGTTTTCTAAACCATGAGCTTGAGGAGGAGAGTCTTAGTTAATTGCAACAGACTGTACACATGCAAATTATTTATTGAAGCATTTGTTCAAGCTAAATATATATAACAAGCTATTATTGGAAATAAGACTAACAAAAATCATTTTCTTGAGATTACATATAGTAGAGAAGCTAATTACCTAAATAATAATAATAATAATAATAATAATAATAAACAAAAATGAATTTTTGAAGTTATTTTAATTTTTGAGGGATCTAAGGTCACCCTTTAGAAAAGTTAGCATGACATTCAATAATTGGTTTGTAATTTGGGTATTATGGCTTCTCATTTTCATCGTTACCGACATAAAATAAAGCTTAACTCACATTAATTTATCTTTATTTAATAAAACAAAGGAGTTAAGTGATTTTATGTATGAATGTATTATTAGAGATAAAAATTATATTAATAAATGTTAAAACTTATTTTTATTTTTATATTTTAAATTATTTAAATCGTATCATTGACATAATTTTTTAAAAAATAAATCATTTTTTTAATTTTTAAAATAATTTTCAAATTCATCTCAATATAATGAATTGACTTCAAATATAGGTGTAAATATTAAGTGGTTACAAATATAAAAAGAGCTCATTTGTTATAAATATTATATTGTCAATTTGTTGTGATTACATCATTATAACTATTTATCCTCTGTCCCCAACTTCCCCATTTGAAAAGTATTCATACACTCCTCTTGATCTCCTGGTTCTTTTCTCCCTAGTTTGATCTGTATCACTCTATTTCCTCTGTTTTTTTCTGTTTATTGTAGAAAGGAGGGAAAAAAAAACATGTCTTCAATACTAAGCTCACAAGGGGTGGTAGTGGCCACAGCCATGGCGGTCTCAGGAGCTGTTATTCTTCTTGCTTTACGCCTTCAGAAATCTATTCCAACCATCCAATTCCCAGTAAGCCAAATTCCAAAATCCTCAAAAAGAGTTATAAGATCCTGCATATCTTCTGGTATGTTCAAGAATATCCAAGAAATAGAGATTACTTCTATATATTCTAAGTTGTTCAAAAATTAAACGTTTGCATCTTTTTTGGGTAAGGGATCTTATTTTCCGTTTTGTTCTTTGCAGATGGAGGCAAGAGAGAGAAAATTAAGAAGAATAAAAGGGTCCATTTTGCAGAGGATGTGATCGATCCAAGTGGGCAGGGTGAGGAGTTTAGAAGACAACATAGTGTAAACTTAAACTCTTCTTCGTCAGTTTCAGCTTCTTCATCAATGAAACTCAAACAGAGTAGGGAAGGAAAGTACAAAGGAATACCTGCAAATAGGGTGGCTCTGTACAATGGAATTCTTAGAGATCGTGTTGTTCATCGTGTGGCTTACTCTTATTGATTTGTTTTCTCTGTATATTATGTAATCATCTCTAGCTCTCCTCTTCTTGTAAATAATCTCTATTTTTAAAAGAATTCTTGGAAGGAATTTAGAACCCACAAGTCTAAGTGATGTTTTGACGTTTATTGTATATTATATCAGTTTATTAACTGGATAAAGGTGGAAGCTTCTGATCGATAGAAATATTTTTGTTGCTATTTCGTTTTTGATATGAAATATTTTTCTTTTGGGTAAGTGATAATTATCTCTTTTCTGTCTTTTCTAAATTATTATGATCAAATGTTATATTATACCTGCCAATGAACTCTCGTCGGCACGCGGAAGAAATTGGTATGTCATACCATAAGTTTCTGGTTTTTTATTTGATGACAACGTTTTTGATGTTGGCTTCTTGGTCAATTAGTGAGCTTTAGGTAAAGCGATGGCTGCTTCTGAGCCAGAAATAGCTTTAGTCTAATAAATATGTTCGTTCCTTTAGTTTCTAGCCGCATGACTTTGAAAGTGCAAAAAAAAAAAAAAAAAAAAAGAGAAGTAGCAGAAAAAGTATACATAAAAATTTAAAAAATATATTAAATTTTATATTACGTAAGAAAGGATGTATTTTTAACAGGGATAAAAAAGTCATTTTAATATCGAATAACTATCCCCCAAGTTGTATAGTTACTTAATCAACACCTCATGATATCAATTCCGCAACAATTAATGACTAAGTTGGTAATGTCATGAGAACGTCTCAGAGAAAATTGAGGACAGATATCGTTATTGGGTATTAAAATGATATTATTGTTATTGATAAAAATATATCATTTATTTCATAAGATATAAATTTGATAATTTTAATTTTTTTTTGTTTTGATATATATTTTGATAGTTAATAAAATTATCGTAACATAGTTAATAATTAATATATTTTTAATATAATTAGTGTATTCTATTATCTTTTAAAAAAAAATCTAGAAAATACTACGAAGGAATTTACTTTAAACAGTACTACTTTCTTTTCACATCCTTTTTCTTTTGTAAAAAGAAAGTTGTATTATCCAAGTAGGGGGAATGAAATTACCCACGCACCCTCTTCCCTGCCTTTAACAATGAACTGTCATGTAATTTTTTTAAGCTCCCATGGTAATCGAACAAATTCTCTATTTTATTAAAATAGATTAGTTGTTTATTAATATTTTAAATGATAATTTAATGTAATAGTTTTAAAAAATTAACAATTCAAGCCTAAATGGATAATTTTATATTTTTCTTCATTTTTTCAATTTTTTAAATTTTTTATTATAAAAAAATATTTAAGTAAATATTTAAATTAAAAAAATTAAAAAAAAAATCTAAAATTTGATCTTTGGATTATATAACTTTTTAAAACTTATATATTAAAATATAATCTTTTTAAAATTAATGGACTAAATTGTAATAAAAAAAATTACTGAATTTAAACATTTTAACTCAATTTTTTTTTATTTGACTTCACTTCAAAAGTTAAATGTAGCAATTTTCATATTATAATTATCATCCTTCTAATTTTATCAATATATAAACATTTCACTATTAATCGACCACATTCTTAATTTCTCAACCTATTTAGTTTAATCATCAAATTTTCTTCAAATTATAAACAATTAAATAAGATATAGTATTTTAGTTTATCATATTTAGATATTCATGATTAAGAGCGGATTTTGTTTAGGGTAGCTGAGGTTGGCTAATGTTGACATGGGATTTTACATAAACATTTAATTGGGAAAAAATTGATAATTAAACTAAGATATTTGCAATTTAATTGTTTAATAATCAAATTATAAGATTTATTTGAATAGGAAAATTTCTATTTAGTGTAAGTTTTGGTATTATTATAATTAATTTAATAATTAATTATAAATTTACTAAAATAATTTTTAATATTTTAATTGATAATTATATAATATATTAATTATGATTATATCAAGTAAACTTTAAATAAAAAATACTCTTAAAAAAAAAATAGGGTGCATTTATTCCTATTTTAAGAAGAAGAAAAAAAACATGATGCGGCTAATAACGTTTCCGTTATCACATAGAGCATTTGGAGCTACTACCATCGGGACTTTCTTTGAATTTGCAGTTTTCAATTTGCAATAGTTCCATTATTGATTCATTTTATCAATTTATTCAATAACTTTTTTAAATTATAAGAAAAGATTTAAACTCATATTTAAAATTATATTACCTTTTAATTTAATGATGTATTTAAATTTATATTAATGCAATATATATATAATAAAAAATAATATTAAGTACTTATTAACTTATTAATTATTTATAATTAAAAATATTATATGTATCTTATTTTAATAAAAATATATAAAAAATATTAATTTTATAATGAATTATTGGATGTTAAAAATTTAAAATTTACTTATATTTTATGTTATATTTTATGATATGTTTATAATTTTATAAATATTATATTTAAATTTTATTTATTAAAAATTAAAGTAAGTTAACTATCTTTCCACTTGTATATATCTCCGTCTATGATCTAATTACCAGAAGGATGAAAGCAATATTTTGATTATTATTATTTTAATTTTTTTGTTAATACAATAATTTTATTGTTTGAATGACGGGAAAGTGGTTTTATGTGTGATTGTCGGAACATAGTGTGAACGTGGGCATGTGGTAGGATGCTTACTTAGAAACCCATGCCTTATTACTTTTAAGACACCTAATTTTATTGGATGAAAAAACAAGTATTGATTAAGATTTGTTTATTGACCTAATAAAGTCAAGTGATCTTGCTAGTTAAGGAATTATTATAAACAATGATATGGATAAATAATATGATATTACTGGAGAGAGAATAAAATAAACTAAAATCGATAAAAAAAATTAAATTTAAATTTACAAAGAAAATTATTTATTAATATGTAATATAACGAATAAAATAAACTAAAATTGATAAAAAAAAATTCAATTTAAATTTACAAAGAAAATTATTTATTAATATGTAATATAACGAATAAAATAAACTAAAATCGATAAAAAAAATTAAATTTAAATTTACAAAGAAAATTATTTATTAATCTGTAATATAACATTGTTATATGATATATAAATAATTTATGAATTTTGTAACTATTACTTAACAACCTGGTTCTAATTATCTACTATTATCAATAAAGTTAATTTGATTTTTATCCAATAAATTTTAAAATTATTTATAATTTTTGATAAAAATTAAATATGAATCAACGTATACAATTCGAATACCATTATATTGATAACCGTACTAGTTCCTACTCAAAATTAATTGTATTTATTTAATTAATTTATATATTTTTAAATTAAATTATATATTAATTAATAATTAGTGTTTATTGATTTTATTTATAAAATTTTGAAAAAATATTTTTTTCAAGTGTTTTTAATAACCGTCATAACTCGTAGGTAAAAAAATCATCTCCAAATCGTAACGATTTTTAATTAATTTTGAGTATAAATTTTATAATTCAATTCGAAAACAATTACATCAATAATTTATCATCGTGTACATCTCACTGTTACATTGAATTGAAGTTATTTATCCACGCATGCATTTATATTCGAATAATGAAGTTATTTATCCACGCATGCATTACAATATAAATAGGAATGGCTTGATCTGCAATAAAAACCTAAATATAGAACCTGAATTTTTATTTTTTAATAAATTGTCTCTACGAAGGTATGTCCATGTATTTCTCCTTTCTTCTTCCAACTTGGACCAAAAAAAATAAATATTAAGTAGTTTATTTTGTTTATATTATTAAGATATTTTAATCACTTTAATTTTATAACGTAACATAGACTATTTTTTATAAAAATAGAATACTTTAATTAATTTTTAAAAAATAAAGTATTATTTTATTAATACTATTAAGTGAATTTAATGCGATAAAATTATCAATTTATTTAACAATTTGAAATTAAATTTGAATAATATAATATTTTGTTTTATTCTTTTGTCAACTATTTTTAAAATGCTATATTTTATGATTTTTTTTGTATTTTTTTGGAACACTTTTATATATCATATTTTCTATAGGTATCATGTTTAAATCTAAAAAACACGGTACATAAAAGTGTTAAAAAAATTTATAAAATTTAAAATTTTAAAAAATAAGTTAACAAGAAAATAAAAAATATATTATATTGTTTAAATTTTATTTTAAGCAGTTAAAATAAAATAATAATTTTATCAATATTATATTCACTTTTAGAATTTTTTATTAATAGAATAAAATTTTATTATTTAAAAAATAACTAAATCATCACATTTTGATAGAGAGTGTGAATTAAGTGTCTTTTATAAAATTAAATTGATTAAAATGTCCACTAAATACAAATAAAGTTAGTTGTTGAGAACCCAAAAAATCGGAGCCCTTTATTTGTTAAATAATGACATTTAAGTAATGTATTGATTTTTTACTACAATTTATTCTTATTATTATTAAAAATGATTGTATAAAGATAAATTTATTTTTTTTATTTTTCAACAACATTAAATATGAAATTATTTTAATTAAAATAAATTGTAATTGAAAAAATTAAACAAAAAATTAAAAAGATGATTATTTATTCTCAAGTAGTTACTATTTAAAAATAATATTACTAAATTATTATAAAAAATAACTATAAAATTTATGTATCATTTTAGAATAAGTATAAAAACTTTTAAAATCATACTAAAAAAACCAATAATAACACTCTAAATACAAGTGGTGGATGTCCCAAGATTCATGGTGTGCATATTTTTGTTGAATAAAATGTTTCACCGAGGACCATATGAGTAATGTATTCTATTTTCTCTGTCATCTATATGCTATACTTTCTTTCTTTCTTTTCGTACACTAAATAACAAGATAAGTTTAGCTCTTTGGTAAGAAAAAAAAACCTTTTATGCATCACAATTTTTGTGATGACATATATATATCGTTACAATCAAAAAAATATCCAACAAAAACATTATAAAGAACCAACAAACTTAAAAAATAAATAAAAAGCGAACAACCCCCTATGCTAATAATACCAACAACAATAGTCACACATAGCAACCCATGTTAAGCCTTCTTTAAGTAAGAAGTTTCTAGCAAAAGGTAGTAATCAGAGCTAAGAGAGACTCAAAAGAAGCCACGTACATAATCCAGCATAAAAAGGCTTAACAAAGATACTCGAACAGTTAAAAGAACCAGAATTACACCCAACAAAAAAATAGAAACAAATAACAGAAATTCATGACTCAAACAAAACATACCAAAAGAGAAAGACAAGAAACTAATCAACACCGACAATTATTTCTTAACACTATTTCCATATCACAAAGCAATCAAAATCAACTCAAAAGCCACAGTTAAAACATAACTTGCACAAGACGAACCAAATATACTTGCAGGAAGCTCCATCCTAGCCAGAATTCGCAATTGCAGAGTCTTCGTTAGCATCATTGGTGATGGAGATAGATAGAGTGAGCATTAACGGCCTCCTAAGAAGGTGTAATTTCAAGGTTGCTCAATTATGAGAAATCATTCAAGCTAGTTCTTGGTCGTTTACCACCCTTATATCCTTTAGTCTCATTGCCTTGACCAACATTCCTTCCTCTATGTTATAAATTAGCCTTCTTCGAAGAAGTGAAGTTTAGATATAATTTTAGTTGTATAAATATATACTAATAAATAATAGTCAAATAATAAGTAATAAAATAAATAAATTACATACAATAATTTAAATTGTTCAATTTTTTAATATAAAAAATTTACTATACTAACGACAACATACTAAAAAACATTTATTAATAATTAAATGAAGATACAAACACTAATCTTTAAAGAATTTCATAAAATATACCAAAAAAACTCAAATACACTAACAAAATAACTCTCTTTAATTTACTGGTAATATATAGCAAGATAAATTAGATAAACTTACTATTAAATCAAATATTATCATACAAATGAGAGAAAATTCACCAATGACAACATAAATGAATAACTTGACCTTTAGGGGTTAATTTCTCTTACTCACGCAACTGTTGATTTTTCTGCTTTGTTTAAACTCTGACAACTTAGCAAAAAACTGTCAATTCTATGCTTTTTTTCTTGTCGATAGCTTCTCTCTATTCTTTGTTTTTTTAGTTTTTCTAGTAGCTCTTAGCTCTAACGATTGCTCTTAATTTTTAGCTCCTTGGTGGCTGCTACTCTTTCACGCAGGAAGGAAACTGATATATATATATATTAGCTATGGTGCACAAGCTAGAAAAAAAGAATTAGATTTATGGGTTTGAAGTTTTAGGCCAATAATAAATAATACTCTACAAGCACTTATACCACAATTCTCTTTGTATTGCACCCTATCGTAGCATCTTTTTTGTTCTTGCTAGTTTCTCCAACCATACTGTTAAGGAACCTAAGTCCCACATCGATCAAGGGTTAAGTTTCCGTTACACATATAATTTTGAGCAATCTTTCATCTTACAACTTAAGTTTTGAGGTGTAGTTATGCTCAAGTTTAATATAGTATCATAGCTAGCTCCTGGCTCTCGGGCACCTCTAAAGCTCATCCCTCGTTGACACTAAGAGCACACTCTGTCCACTCACCCTCAACAATATGGAAAGAGAGTGTTAAGAAACCTAAGTCCAACACTAAGGCTGCATATAAAACTGAGTAATCCTCAAATTCACAAGTTAGTTTTTGGGTTATGAGTTAGGCTTGGGTCTAAGTCTCACATCAGCCAGGAGTTCAACAGTAGTGTTGCATATAAGTCTAGGTAATCTTCAAACTCACAAGCTAGTTTTTGAGTTATGGGTTAAGCCTGAGTCTAAATCTCATATCAGTTAAGAATTCGACAGTAATACTGTATATAAGTTTGGACAATCATCAAACTAACAAAATGATTTTTGGGTTATAAATTAGACCTCAAATTCACAAACTAATTTTTAGATTATGAATTAGGCCTGGATTTCTATCACATGCAAAAACAAAACCACTACAATCTTTCTTCTTCAAACCATTATCCCTCGTATGAGTTGGTACACGCATATTCATATCAACCCTAAGCCACTAACCATACCAAGCATATATTCTTCCAAATTCAATATTAACATTACTAGTAGGCTCACAATAATAGGAATGATGTGTAATATGACCACGTTAATAACAAACTTGGAAAATGACTCATGCTTGATCTCCACCTATACATGAGACAATATTATAGAAATTCAAACTTCAAAAATCAATGCCCGATTAAGTGTAAAATACACACAAATACGAACATCACGCATATTTCCACTACTTATAGAAAACTTATCAATCTCGATGATCGAGCCTACCTTCTTAGCAATCTTCCTAATAATGGATTCAATCCTCTAATCCATAGAAAGATCCAGAAGTTGAATCCATATGAAAATTGAATAAAATTCCAAACTAGAGGGAGACATACCAGAGATAAGCCTCTGTATTACAAGCAAACTATTATCAAAGCTCCGTAGAGCTCTCCTCAAAACAGATTCCAATTCAATAAGGTCTTCAAAGTAAAACATAAAAGTCACTCAATCTGTCAAGATCCCTAACTTTGGCCCAAACCTTGTGATGCACTTGCAGGAGAGGCTCCACATTAATAGACTTCTAAGAAATAACTCGCACTGCAAGTGCCAAATCAAGCCGAATTGTGTCTCGTGCAACCAAATCACCAAAATCCAAAGTCAAATTGAGTAAGATGATTTTATTTTTATTACTTTTTAAAATTATTAATTTGATATAATTTATTATTTAATTAAATTTATTTTACATATATAATAATTTATATAGAAATAATATTTTTAAATAATTAATTAATTAAATAATATTTAAATATATTATCAGTCTAAAAATGTCTTTTAAATATCACAATATGTTAATTTACGTGTTAAAATTTCTTATTAAATAAAAAATTATATTAAATTAGTATTTTTTTAAATGGGGTAACATTTGTTGAAATGTTTTTTGAATTAAAATTATTTTAATGAGAAATGGGTGAATTTAAATTTGTTTTAATGAGAAACTGTTTTTTACTTCTTTTTCTGTTTCATTTCCTTCGTTCTTTTTTCCTTTGGGGTATTATTGGTTTTATTGCTCTTAATGGTTTTCAGCTTTTGCATAGCTGATTTTGGTGTATATATATACCCAAAATTAGCTATACAAAACCCTCTTTTATATATATCTTTTGGAGAAGAAAAGAAATACAGAGAAAAGACAAGGAAATGAGAGGAAAAAGAAATCTTTGTATTTTTTAATTTAGAATTAATTTTTTTTAATAGAGTTTAGACATTTAAAAAAATTTGGATTAATAAATTGTGATATAAATTTATTATCATTTGATAATTATATCTTAAAAAATAAGTTTTCGAAGTTCTTAACACTCATAATGAACGAAAAAATTATCTTAAGAAAATTATATGACACAAAGTCTTTGATATTTTCTTTAGTCTATTAAAATTTTGTATATACAATTTAAATGTATTTATGATTTAGATTGTTTTTTTATATTTAATTTATTTGTTAATATATTATTTCTTACAATTTATATATATATATATATATATATAATCTAAAATTTTATTTGATAGCTTTTAATACTTTGGTTGTTATTTGTGTATTCAACAAAAAGGGAAAAGAAAAGATTATGACTTCTCAAATAATCACTCTATTGTCCCAAACTCAAAACTTAGCTGGGAAGGTTGTTGACCATATTGTGAGTGATTTCTTGTGAACTAAATAATGAGATTTTTTGTGACTCATAGGGTAACCTCAATATTATCAATTTCGGTTCCTCTAAACCATGTTGTGACAGAGAAATTGGAGAAGTTTAATAGCTTGAATTTTAAGAGATAGAAGAGTAAGATGATGTTTTATCTTAACACATTGAATATGACAAGATTTTTAACTAAAGAAACTCTTAATCAATCTAAAGGTGAATAAGATTTTCAATCTATTAGTGCTATTGAAGCATGGAAGTATTCTGATTACATATGTTGGAACTAGGGGTGTCCATAAACTGGTCCGGATCGGACCAAACCGTAAAACCGGACCGGACCGGTTTAATAATATATTAGAAATTTCACATTATTCTTCATTAAATTATAAAAAAATTGGACCAAATTGGAAAATAAACTAGACCGAATCGTTTTATAAATCAAACGGTCCGGTCCGGTTTTTATTTCTTAAAACCATTTCAAACGGTCCGGTCCGATCCGATCCGAGTAATATGAACGGTCCAATTTGGTTAAAAAAATTAGACAAAACTAGACCGGACCGGACCATGGACACCCCTAGTTGGAACTATATTCCGAATAGCCTAACTGATTTCTAGTATAATGAGTACAATAAAGACTTATAGGAGTCATTAGACATACAGTATAAAACTGAAAAATAACAGTACCAAGAAATTTTTGGTTGGTCGCTTTCTTGATTATAAGATGGTGAAACTTGTATACAATCAAGTATGTAAAATCCAAGATATCTTAATATAGATGCATGATGAAAGGATAGTACTTAGTGAGACCTTCCAAGTTGCAGTTATTATTGAGAAGTTGCCATCTTCATAGATAGAGTTCAAAGTCTACCCTAAGCATAAACGAAAGGAAGTATCTTTGAAGGCGTTGTTGATAAGATTTAAGGTGGAAGAAGACAACAAAGTTTCTTCTAAAAGAAGGTATATTCTATCAACACCTAAGAATAATGTGATGGAGCATAGTTAAAGCTATAAAAACCATAGGGATGATAATTGTTGTTACAGTTTTGCAAAATCTGAAAATACATCAAATGAATGCAAGAAAACCTTTCTAAATAGAGAATTAGATGAATAAATCTACATGAAATAACCTGAGGATTCTTCGGACTAAGGACAAGAAGGAAATATCTGTAAATTGATGAAGTCGTTATATGGCTTAAAACAAGCACCAAAATAGTAGTATGAAAGGTTTGATAATGTTATGAGAAAAGATGACATTAAAATCAACAAATGTGACAAATGTGTAAATGTCAATGATACTGAAAATGGTTATGTCATCTTCTGTCTTTACATTGATGTTATGCTAATTTTGGGTAATAATGATAAAATGATTAAATCTACTAAGAATATTCAAGGTTTTACATAAAAGATATGGATTTTGCTCATATGATTCTAAGAATTAATATATCAAGGATATCAAGCATTTTCATTCTAAATAAATGTCACTATATTGACAAGATATTTGAGAAATTCAACAATAGTGATTCCGAAATTGTTATAACATCAATAGATATAAATCTACACCTATTTAAGAATAAAGGTGAAAGTGTGTCTCAATTAGAATATTCTAAAGTGATCGAAAGTCTTATGTACTTGATGATTTGTACAATATCAAACATAGCTTACGTTGTAAGTAAAGTACATATACCATCAATCTAGGATTTAACCTAGAAATGTATTATGAGACTATTTAGATACTTAAGATACACACGTAATTATATACTACACTATACAAGATATTCAACTGTATTAAAGGATACAATGATGTTTAATGGCATGGAATACTCAAAGTCTACCTGTAGATATGGGTTCCCACTAAGTGGTGCACCTGTTTCATGGAAGTCCTTTAAACAAATGTGCATTGCTAAATCCATGTTGGAATCTGAGTTCATCGCTTTGGATAAATATGGTGAAGAAGTCAAATGGTTACACAATTTCTTAGAGGATATTTCAAAGTGGGTAAGTCTCTACATATAACATCATAAACATAATAGTATTAAATAGTTAATCTCGACTAGGGTATCATTATTGATTATGTAAAGTCAAAAGATAACATAGAGAATACATTAACCAAAAGTTTAAATCGAGAGTTAGTTAATAAGTTATCAAATAGGATAGGACTGAATTCCATGAATGAATAAAAATTTGTAAAGGGAACCCAATCTAATTGATTAAAGATCCCAATATCTAAGTTAAAAGTCTATTTCTACGATGAAAAATGGTGATACCTGTAAGATATAAGGTAAATTAAAATTTTTAATAATTTTTTTTTTTTAAAAGTAGAGTATACGAGTTACTTTTTATGAATCACTCTTATAGATAAGAGATTAGTTATGTAAGAGAAAAGTAAGATCACTTAAAAAAAATTATGTATGATTCAATTCTTTATAAATTCTCAGAGAAATAAAACAGATGTATGTTTATGGACAAAATAAACATAATAGTGAGAATTAAATTATGATAGAAAAGATTATTGTGTAAAATATATTTTCGTTTACACAAACAGTTTAAGAACATTGTGTCTAGTGATCAATCATTAAAATAACTATAATTTCATAAGATTCAAAGGGAAGTTATCTATTTTATATAAATTTTTAACAGTTAAATTCTATCTTTGTATCAAAATTTAATTTAAATTATTTTTTAATTTTTATTTATGTGGAATATTATTAAAAAAATTGAATTAAAATTATTTTAATGAGAAACGGATGAATTTAAATTTGTTTTAATGAAAAATGGTTTTTTTACGTTTTTTTCTCTGTTTCATTTTACTTTAGTTCTTTTCCGTCGAGCTATTATTGGTTTTATTGCTCTTAATAATTATTAGCTTTTGTACCGTGTGTGTATATATATATATATATTCTTAGAGAAAAGATAAGGAAAGAAAGAAAAAGGAGTACGGGAAAAGAAGAGAATTATTATTTTTTAATCGAGAGTTGATTTTTTTTAATAGAATTTAAATATTTTAAAAAATTTATATTATAAATTTATTATTATTTTATCGTTATATATTAAAATATAAGTTTTTTAAAAAAATTATCTTAAAAATATTATTTAATACATAAATTTTAATATTTAATTTACTCTATTTAAATTTTATATTTATAATTTTTATATATTAATTTAGATTAAATTTTTATATTTAATACATTTATGTATCTATTCTTTTTGTACGTTATTAAAATGATATTATTTTATAATAAAATAAATATTAATTTATAATATTATTAAGATAATAAATCCGTTGACGTTGTTTCTTCTTTTAATACTATTTCTGCAAATCCTTAGTGGCAGTGTACAAAATTGCAGGAACCTTTTATATATATAATGTGAACGGAATAAAAGGGGATTAGAAAATAAGGAAAAAACTAATGATTTTGTTTTGGTAAACGTATGGGATTTTGTTTTTACCTTATATAGCTAGTAATTGACGCAGCCTCTTTTTTTCTTCAAGTAAAATTTCTCTCTAGGAGTAAATTATGTTCACTTAAAGTATGGGGCCCAATGAGATAATAGAAACAGTAATCTGATTTTTTTGTTATTTTTTTCCATTATTTAAAAAGTTTATTAATATATTTAATTAAATAAAATTTAATATTAAAATAATAATAATTTAATTTAAACAATATCTAATTAAATAACGTTTAATTTAAAATGAATTATTTTTTAATAAAAATATATAAATTATATATAAAAAATATTGTATTTATAATTTTAAAAATATTAATTTTATTATTTTTACAAATATTTATTAGGATTTTCTCATGATAATTACACAATTTATTCTTGATTGCAAACTATTAGAAGATGGAAATACACTCTTATAACAAGATAGATTATGCAAGATTAGATTGAGGGTTCTTTTAAATTTTTGTCACTTGCCTTCTTCAATTTTCTTAGAATTTGTGGTTTAAAAGCTAAATTAATTAAAGAAAAAAATAATAAATAAAAAAGGCCAAAAGTCTAATGTTTTGGTGGTGGACATATTAATTAACATAGAGGTTTGTTTTTTTTTTTTTTTTTGGTGTGAACTGCCTTGTTGTTAGAAATCCTTTCACCAACTTGACTCTTTGGTTTCTAAACGTTTTGGTAGCCAAAACACAAACAACAATATATGTATTTTTATGTCATTTGATTTTAGGTCTGTATATATGAGAGAATTTTTTTTTTTTTTTAGTATAACAGAGCTTTGAGTTTGAATATAAGATATATTAAATATTAAATTAAGATTATTATATCTAAAAATAATATTAATAGATTTATTTGTGATTTTATTATAAATTAGGTTTATTGAATTAATTACGTTAAATTTTTTATTATATTAAATTATTTTTTATATTTTTATAAGATCTTTGAATTTAATAAATGTAAAATTTAAATATATGTAATATTATAAAAAGTAGCATGAGATAGCTTTTTAAATGATTTTTTTTTATTTTTGTCTCTTTTAATACTTTAATAAAAAATGTGTTTAATTTTAAAAGTAAATTAATTAGTCGGTTAAAAATAAAAAAATAATATACGGGGAGAGTAAAAATAAAAATTTAAAAGTATAGTTATTCCTCAATCCGACAACTTGACATAAGGGAGATTCCCCGGATCCTCTGATGGGAAAAAGTTATTTATTATTAATTATATATTTTTTAATTCTAAGTGAACACTTATTTAAAAAAAATTATATTAATTTAAAATATTAAGTTATTATATATATATGGTAAAATGATAAGATTCATGTTTTAAAATTTAAATTACACAAAAATATCATTTTATTTTTTAAAAAAATCAATAAAAAAGAAAAACCAATAAAGTCAATGTCCTATATTGTTTACTTGGTTTCACATTTTCACATATTCACGCTATTCCCAATAAAGACATTGCATATTGATGATTAAAGACTACTGTACGTAAGATTCTTACATTATTAAATTAAGTTCTCGCTATTTTGTTCATGGGCAAGCAAATTGGCCATCGTCTAACATGTTTTATCTCTAAGATAGGATGACAGAATTGGAAAGGCAAATTGAGAAAGCCTAATGCTTTATAGAGAAAATATTTCTGTAATTTGAACTAATAACATATTAAAATTATTAGTTTTTAAGAATCTAAATTTGATTAGATACAAATCAAATTTGAAGATTTTTTTATCTAAATTACATTTGATAATGTAATCCGAACAAATTTAAATTTAAATAAATTAGATTTTTTAAATCGTATAATATTAAATTAATGTAAAAATTTATTTATAAATTATTGTTACATATAAAACATTACGTAAACAATATTTACATTTTAAATTAATACATCTCTGTCAAAATTTATTATTTATAATTGCAATTAAGAAAACAAAATAAAATAAAAAATATGGTTATACAATTATTAAATTATTATAAAGATTTAATATTTATATTTATTTTTTAAACTAAAATAATAATTTAATATAATTAAGATATGTATAATAATTAAATATAACACATTATAAAATAAAATATGTATTTATATATAATTTTAATAGTAATTAGGTACGGATGAAATTGTAACAAATTATAAAATCTGTCAATTTGAATCTAATCTGAATTCGAATAAATTATATACTTTTAAATCTAAATTCAATATGACTACAAAATATTTCAATCTAATATGATCTAAATTCGATGGATTCGATCAGATTTTTTAATTTAATCTAATTGATCGGATCATATCAAATTTTTCAAATTAATCGAATATTTGTTCACCATATATGCCTTAAAGTGAGGAGATTAGATGTAATCATCTAATAACAAGATAAATCACATTTAAATAAAAAAATAAAAAAGGTAAAACTACACATTAAACATGATACATGTAATATAAAATACTTTTTCTTAATGGAATGTTGTAACTTACAAGTCATCTTAATTAAGTTGTCACTTTCTTAATGCTCTTTTCATTTATTCGTTTAAGTATGAATATTATTAAATATAAGAAAAATAAATACAAAATAATTCTTAGTAAAGCTCATAATTATGTTTGTTTTTAACATCTAAATAAATAAAAATCCTAACGAAAGATAGGACATTCAACCACTAAGTTATTGTACAAATACTAGGAGCTCTAAAAGCTATACTATCAACTGCATTATTACCCTCTCTATAAATATGTGAATAGTACAACTCTATTTAAGCAATTTTTTCTAAACAGTTAGTTCAAGTAGAATACATTCTACATGGCATTAAGAGTGACATAGTTCAAAAAAGAATGAAAACATAAATCGCGTTTAGCTCCAACTAAAATCTCCTTCATCCAAAGTTTGCAGCATATATCATTTCATAAAATTATTATCGTAAGTTCTACCTAAAAAGTATCTGAGACCATAATTAGGATGTAGAAACATTCCATAACAAATGATCTCGAGGTCCAAAAAAGCTCCCACAACTACATAGACATGGTGATCTAAAAGTAGCACCATATATATGGACCTTTATTATCCATTCCAAAGGTGACACCCTCTAAATAACTTCTAAAATCTGTGGAGTCCATCGTGAGACGTCTTGTATTTGTAGACATTTGAGCATCTAAAAATCATCCACTATTGTATGGATCTGCACTATGATAAACCTTTCTCATGAATAAATTGTCAAATTATGTCAAATATAAAACTCAGAGCTGTCAGTTCTCAAATCGATAACATTTTAATTATAAAAAACTCTTCTATAACTTCTATATTTACTTCTTTATATTAATGATATTTTAATTGCATATAAGTATGCAACCAAGATCAACAAGTAAAGGCATAATTGAGTGGTAAAATTGATATGAAAGATTTTGGTTCTACAGAATGGATTTTTGGTATAGAAAATTGTACGAGATCAAAAATATGGAAGCTTGTGTTGATCTCAAAAGAACTATATCGAAATTTTTTGGAAAGATTTGGAATGCATAATGAAAAACAATTTAATACTCTTTTTGTAACTCATTTCAAGTTATGCAAATACAAAAATTTCACCATATTAAATGAGGAGGATGAGTTCATGTCCCAAGTGCACTTGGGAGTATAAAGTATAATGTGTTGATATCATAACACAAGGTGATGTAATGATGGACAAAATTGTTACTTTTGATCATCGGTGAAGTTTAAATATTATTTGAATTTAGTTAGCATATCTAAATACTAATTAATTTACATACCTTTATAAAAAAATATGTGAATGATTTTAAGAATTCAAAGCAAGTTGAAGATTTATAATATAATTGACTTCAAATTAGTTAAATACTAAAAAGTAGTTTCAATTGATAGTGTATTTATAATCAATGTTACTAATATATCACTGAGAACTAGAAGCTTGCCAAATGACTAATAAAAGAGTCATTTTAGCCCTTAAGCAATAAGCCTTATATGTATATTATATTAATAACTCATAAACTTAAGAATGGGGAGGGAACAAAGGTTGAAAAAAATAGAAGACATTTTACAACTTCAAAAATTATAAATTCAATATATATATTATTTTTTCTAGAAACTTTCGTACAAGTTATTTATTCGTCAATTAATTTCATTTATTAAGAATCTTTATTTTATAACAATTTATATAATTAATTAAAAAAAACAGTTTACTACGACACTTATTCAAAGCAGGTATTGACTAGAACCCTAATCGGCCGATGTCACATATGTATTGCAGAGTGATACCAATCTCCATTCAAACTTCACCACCTTTGTACTGTAACATGATAATATAGTATACACAATTAGACAAATGAAAAATCAAGTAGTTAGGAGAGTAAGTTTTACACGTAACGATTATATGCTTCTTGAATCTACTTTCTCTCTGACCTCATCGTCTTTGCAACGATTATTTCCATACTTAAATTAAGGGAAAAAGAAAGAAAGAAAGAAAGATGAATGATTTTTTTGGATTCTATTATTGAGTGGTGCATGGTTTTCTCACTGTTATGGGTTAAAAAGAAACAGATTAAATAGAGTTTGCTTTACGTTAATGATAGAGAAAATAACACGATATATATAGTTAGCTTAATTTTCTCATCTTATCTCATTCTTGCCTGCCATTATGTAGTCTTTTCGTAGTATAAAGTAGAACAAGTACATGACATCATATGGAAGTTTAGGTGGGAAAAATGGGATAACTCAAGTCTTGTATATTAACATTAATTCGAAGCCAGAAATTAATCTCATCAAACTAGTAAATTGAGACTATAATATATATACTCTTTGAATGCCTTTTGATAGTCACACTTTGAGCTCTGTATTTGTTTACGTGTTCCTGTAAATTAGTAATTTTTTTTCCCAAAAAAAAAAAAGATTTTAGGTTTAAGATCAACTATGCGATAAAGAATTAAGTAAGACAATAAATGTTCAATTTTCAGTTTAAAATTAATTATTCTTTAAGTTTTAACAAAGGTGTGGATTTTTTTATTATTATTAGGAAATAAATTTATTAAAAATAATTTAATTTTTAACACATTAAGAAAAATATAAATTTAGATAGAAAAACACAGATCATACACCAATTATCACTATGAATAAGTAAAAGATTCCCTCCAGCTCGTCCCATTCGCCTATGGGCTGCATCCTACTATATAGGTGTAGGCCTTCTTTTAAAAAAAATCGTAAAACTAAACATGCCTTT
Organism: Hippophae rhamnoides; assembly: GCA_033030585.1. NCBI lineage: Eukaryota > Viridiplantae > Streptophyta > Magnoliopsida > Rosales > Elaeagnaceae > Hippophae > Hippophae rhamnoides. Next base: position 12,071,403 of record CM065430.1, read on the forward strand.
AACCGCATGGATAAACCGATATTAATTGTATATAATTAAAATTATATTCATTTATAAAATTTGATAATTTTTTCTTAAAAATAATCGTAACCTATAAGAAATCTTGTAACGTCGTTAGTTATTACAGTATTTAAATTGTGATTAACCGAAAACAAATACATATTTATATTATTTTTTTATATACATATAATTATATATAAAAATATTCCTTTAATAATAAATCACATAATATTTAGAATAATTAGATTAAATTTTATTTATTATTATTTTTAGATATTTTTATTTTACTTATAAATATGTGTTAAATTATTAAAAAATAAAAATTAATATATAATATATTAAATAATGTAATATAGTAAAGAATATTTTAACATTTATTTTTAAATAAATATTAAAAAATATATAATTAAATCTTCAAAAAATTATTACTAATTTATAACTAACGATTATTAACAGTTTGATTATAAGAATAGCCTACCTTTCTTATCCGCACGCCCATTCCTAAACAAAAGTGACTTTTAACTACATAGAAGTTCATGCTTATGTAATATTTTTTCTTGTTTTGTTTGTTAATGTTATATTTTTGGCCAAATTCATATATTTTTTAATGAAAAGAAAATTTAAAATTATTTTTATCTAAATTTTTTATTTATAATAATAAAAATTAATATTTTAAAAATTAATAAAATGAAAGTAAAATCATCTTCTCTTATGATTTTCAAGTACAATTGCCAATTCCATTTGTCAACCTCACTTGTCCAATAGGCTGCGTTGGCCCGTTAAGTGAATTGAGTTTACTGGGCTTACTCATAAAATTACGAATTAATTATCTAATGTAACACACAATTTAGCATTACTACCAATTTTCACTAAAAGATTTTAAACTTGGTTTTGGAGACTAGTAACTTTTTTACCCTCAATTTATACATATACAGATTAACACCAACACAAGTCATAAAAGCATCTCTAATTTATGAGTAGGAATGTAAAGGTAAATACAAGACGATTTTTGATATAATTATCTTTAAATTGAGTTATAAAATTTGTGTTCGAAATTGTCCGAAATTTTTTATGATTTTTTTACTAGTAGATAACATTTCAGAACGATTATTAAAAAATAATTGAAAAAAAATTATTTTTCTAATTTTTTTTTAAAAATTCTCCATAAACAATAGATGGGATATGAATCAAATAAATAGAGGATTAGAGATAAGATTTACTAAGAAAATCGATCAACAAATGAATCTTTTAATCTTTACTGAATTTTAACTTCTTTCTTAATGGATGTAGTATTCATTACATATGAAAGTCTTCTTTTGGTTTACCGAGAAAAATAATTTTTTTTATTTATTTAAATTAAATTGCATTTCTCAAGAATCATCTTCATAATTACTTTTCCATCTCAATTTAGTTAATTTTTCCATTTCATTCTAATTTATCTTCTGTTTTTATTTTATTTTTTCTTCTAGGTTTTATTCCAATTTATCTTCTCATATTGAAGTTTGTTATTTGTATAATGGGTAACGTATATGTATTTGAACAATCACCGTAATTAAATAACGTTGATGGAATAAGTTTTTAACAAAAATAATCACTTTTTTAATCTCTTATGTAATATATTAAATATGGATTTTTAATATACTTAATATGTTATATTATATATGTTACAAGTGATGTGTTTTATTTTAATAACTATAAAATAAAGATATTTTGATATATTTATTAAATAATTTGATATAAAATAATAATTTTAAGAGAAATTAAAATTAGGTAAAAAAGATTATTAATTTATAAAAATAGATATCATTGAGACAAAAACTCAAAAAATTACTCAATAAAGAGGCTGAAAACGTAGAATGGTGTTTTTTTTTTTACCCAAATATCGATTAACGGCATCGTTTTGTGTAAGGGAATTACGTTTTTACCCTGATTGTTTGAATACTTGAAACAAGGATTTCACTTCCACTTTCTTTCACCTCAACGCTTCACATTGATCATTAGCTTATCTACTTCATATTGAATTTGGATTTCTCTATGGACTTCCTCTTTCCACTTAGAATTACGTGTTCGATCATAACACTACCTACATTTTTATTTTAAAAAAATGGTTTTTTTCTTCTTCTTTTTTCTTTCCTTGTTTAATGATGCATGTCTCCAATCATGGGTTGAGCACGGTACATAGTAGGGGTGTCCATGGTTTGGTCCGGTCCGGTTCGATTTTGCCTAAAAAAAATGTAACCAAACTAGACCGTTCATATAGTTGAAACCTGACCGGACCGGACCATTCAACTATCTAAAATGTTATAACCGAACGATTTGGTTAACAGTTTTTAACGGTTTTTAACAATTAATAATAAATAAATATGATTCAATTTAATATGATATAATTTAATAGGATGCAATCAAATATAATGTTCATTTATAATCATACATAGATAGATATTATTGTTAAATACATAAATAAGATGTTATCAAAATCTAAAATAAAAAAAAGATTAGACATGAATAAATGAATTCCAAATATCTCATTTGCAAAGAATTCTTAAACATATACAAACATCAAAACTCAAAATCAACAACAATACATCATTAGATAATAATATTTAAAACTTACCCATTATTAATCATCAACGATCATTGTAGTGTCTTTAATGAACTTTACAATCAAACAAAATCAACATCTTCATAAATGTCTAGGTCATCATTGTATTCTGGTAAGAGAACATTGTCATTATTAATGGAAGAACGAAATCAATTTTGACTACATACTAATGTCTCTACCATTTTAGGATTCAAAGAACTCCTAAATGGATCAAGAATGCGCCCTTCTGTGCTAAAAGCTTATTCTGATGCAACAGTTGAAACTTGAATTGCTAACACATCACGTGTAATGAGAGAGATGATAGAAAACTTAAAAGAATTTGCCTTCCACTATTTTAAAATGACATACCATTCAGATTTTCAAACAAATACTCGTAACAATTTGATGGGAATTGGAATCAGATCCAATAGGTAAAAAATAACTCTACCTTCTAACAGAAGATCATGATGGGTATAAGAAAGGTGGAATGCATCCTGATGATTATAATTAGCTTAAACTAAAAAATGAGTTATGTACATGTACATATTCTTGATGACATAGATTTTTTATTCTTGTGGGTAGACCTGTACCTCTTGAAATTCATAATGATCAAACATTAATAAAATAAACTATATATATTTAATCTATAAAGAGAACTTAATCAAAATAATTAAACTTTAAAAAGGGGACAACATACGAACAATTCAACTGAAGTTATAAGTTATAACAGTATTAATTAGTTTCCACTTTACACCATTTAAAAAAAATGAACTCTGTGAGAAAAAATTGTCCAAACTTCAGAATTCACAGTTCAAAGTATTAAGACTAACAAAAAAACGACATACCATTCAGATTTTAGAATTCAGACTCTAAACTTACCATTTATTTTAATCAGGAAAAAACTACTACCAGACTACCAATACATGAATTTGAGCTCCAAGTTTAATTAACTTTCTAGATCAAACAAATACTCATAAGAATTTTATGGGAATTGGAATCAGATCAACAGGTAAAAAATAACTTTACCTTCTAACAGAAGATCATGATAGGTATAAGAAAGGTGGAATGCATCCTGATGATTATAATTAACTTAAACTGAAAAATGAGTTATGTACATGTACATATTCTTGATGACATACCATTCAGATTTTAGAATTCAGACTCCAAACTAACAAAAAAATGACATACTATTCAGATTTCAGAGTTCAGAGTTCAAACTAACAAAAAAATGACATACTATTCAGATTTCAAAGTTCAGACTAACAAAAAAACGACTTACCATTCAGATATTAGACTAACAAAAAAATGATATACCATTCAGATTTCACAGTTCAAACTTCACACTAACAAAAAAACGACATACCATTCAGACTTTTGAGTTCAGACTTTAGACTTACCATTCAGTTTATTCAAGAAAAAACTACTACCAGACTACCAGACCAGTACTCCAGTAGTATTAGACCACATACCTATTTCATGATTTTTGTCCATTGTTGTCATGACACGACGCGACGCGAGGTGGCCAGTTTCTGGTTGAAGTAACGTGTGAACAATGGCTATTTGTTGGTGGAAGCAACGAGAGGAACAGTGGTTAGCTGCTGGTGGAATCAACACGAGAAACGATGGCTAGTTACTGGTGGAAGCGACGATGGCCAAATCCAGAGCGTAGATGAAGAACTGGCAAAAGCAGAGCGTAGACGGCAAAGTGGTGAAAGACTGAAGGCGAGCAAAGAGGAGAGAACCGAGATAATTTTTTTGAGGGTTAGGGTTAAGCGTTAACGAGTGATGGCTTAACCCTAAACTCGAAAACAAACTATATATATACTAGGGTTTTATAATATTTTAAATAATAAAAATTATTTATTTAATAAAATCGGTCCGGTCCGGTCCGACCGGTTTATAATATTTTATAATCGGACCGGACCGTTTTAAAATCGGTTTTATTTAATACGGACCAAACTGGACTATTTCATTTACAAAACTGCTCAGTTCGGTCCGGTTTGGACCGATTTTCCGGTTTAAACCGGTCCGACCCAGTTTTTGGACACCCCTAGTATAGAGTAGAATGGAAGGTCCATTGTAACATATATGATTGCAATTACATCAGCTGTAACGTAGAAAAATGTTATACATTTTAAGTTGATTATTTTTTCATTTTTTACTGCTATAGTTAATTTTAAAAAAAACAACTTAAGTAAAAGACAAATAATATTTTAGGCAAAAATATTTATTTTTCAATAGGAATGTGAAAAAAGAATGTTATTTCGTTAATCTTTATAGATATTTCAATTTTTATTAGATAAATTTTAAAAATTTGTATAATTTTAAATAAAAATCTAACATAAAATAATAAAATCATACTAATAAATGTAACCGTAAATACCTAAAATTAATATTTATTTAATTTAATTATATTAATTAATAATTAAAATTTATTGATTTTTTTTACTTTAAAAAAAGTTTAAAAATATATATTTTTAATAACGGCCCCCGAATCGTCGTCGGTAAAAAATCATTTCTAAATCATAATAATTTTTGAACAATTTCGAATACATAGTTTATAATATGGCTTGAAAACAGTTATATCAATAATCGTTCCGTCATACACGTGACTGTTGATACTATTAACAATGACTAAAAATAAAATATTTTAATAACATTAAATATTTAAAGTATCAATATATTATCAGAGATATTTGTATAATTTCGGATCCCTCTCAAATACCCCTAATATCTCAATACACCTAAAATAAGCAAGATTACTTGTTTAGCGAAAAAAATAAATAGAAGACTACTAAATGTATTATATTCAACACTATAAAACTATCAAAATAAGCTTCTTTGCTCTACTTTTCTCCCTCAATTTCAACTCTAGAAACAAAATTGTTGGATTATAATGAGCAAATGCTGGGTATATTTATAGAGAAACAAGATGGCTTATAAAGCATGAGCAATGTACCTAACATTAAATGAGAGTTTGCCATTAAAGATTTTGTACAATCCCAAATTGAAAAGAGTAGCATTACTTATGTCATACATATGAGGTATAACTGATGGATTGAATCAACTGGGAAAGCTTTCAAAACGGTAGATGCAAGCTGTTTATGGTAACAAACCAAGAGGGAAAACTGCCTTCTTTAGTTTCTCTGCATAAATCATACTGCACTGTGTTATCTCTCGTCATTGTACATGCTCTAATTGCATACATCTTTCCCAATCCATCCCGCAAAGTTCAATCAAATAGATTCTCACGTATTCTCTTAAAACTCAATAGTAACACTCATTTCTTCCTTTAATAATTTCCTCATCAATATTTTCAACCTAGGAAAGAGAAAGAATCAAATTTCAATTTTATTCCTCGCCTTCCGTTTACAATACAGAGTACTAGCCTAAGTACTGCTAATAGCTATAAGTTAAACAAGAACAGCACGATCATTATCAATAAAGAACATAAAAACAGAAGTCAGAAAAAGGTTATGTTGTGACTATGATACAAAAATAACATTAAACAAAAAAACAAAAAAACAAAAACACGTGAAGATGCTTAAGAAGTTGCAGCTAAAGGAGGAGGTGTCGGTGGAGCTCCACGAACAATACTTGGTGGTGATGTCATGTTGTTATCTTCTTGTACTTCTTTCTTATCTTCTTCTTCAGCATCCCACAGAAACCCAGCATATGATGCTAAAACATAACTGCATCATTCAAAATTATAAAACATAATTAATTCACTTCATTATTGTAACAATAGTACCCATTTTTTTAGATTTAGCTCCCAATACTCAAGGCATCCCCATAAACACATGACTAATTACAAAACCAACTTCATAAGTTACCAAAAGTTTGAGTAAACAAGAATTAAACATACCAATCATCTGGGGCAGCTTTGACAGCTTGATCAAAATAGCTCTCAGCTCTTGAAGCATCCTTATGACTTTTCCATATCAAATCCGCATACATTGATAGAACATTTGCATCATTTGGATTGGCCAAAATTGCTCTCCCGCAATACTCTTCAGCCTTTACAAAATCTCCACGTACCTGTTCTCATTCCAAATTGAAATAAAGTCAGAGAAAACTATGTCACTAGCAAGCAAAAAATAAAAATAATAAAATACAAACATTTCCAAATACAAATAGAGTTAAAAAGCTTACATCTTTCAAAAACTTAGCATAATTGCTCAAAAATAGAGAATTTCCAGGACTTGCGTCAATCATTTTCTGATAATATATATCTGTTTTATCAGACCCACTATTCGAATCCCAAAGTTCAGAGCTCCCATCATTTCCACCGTCTGATCCACCACCACCACCATCACCAATCTTCCCACCAGTACCACCAACTCCATCACCAACCAAAACTGTTGCCAACCCACTATCTCTAATCCCAACTTCATACCCCTCGTCCAACCCAGTATTGGAAAGCAACCCAACACCGAATTCGAAAGACCCCTTTCCCAAATATCCAAAACCCAATTTGTAACCATCCTTTTCCTCCTCAATTGAAAGACCATTAAATATTTTGTTGAAAGGTTGTTTCTTTGGAAGTGACATGTCTCGGAGATCAGATTCCGAGAGCGCCCTTGTCATTTTTTTCGTCAAATCGTCGATCGAAGAGAGAGAACAAGATGAGGAAGCCGAGAGAGAAATGGAACAGATTTTGGGGATTTGGTACAGAATTTCGGGTTCTGATGACGAGTAATTGGAATTAGGTTGCCATGAATTCAGTACAGGTGTCGAAGAACTCCGTAAAAGCATTTTTTTCAGTTGCTATCTGTGGATTCAAAAAATGATCTTGATTATCAGAACTCAGAAGTCGCGAAAACAGACGAGGTAAAGAGAGATTTGAGACCTTACACCTTACAAATCTCACTCGTTCGGCTGAAAGTGAAGGAGGCCAAGACTGATATTTTTATAGGTGGCTGGTTTACAAATGTACGCAGAAGATCTCAGCCGTCTATATTTCCCCTCAATACAAATCTAACACAGTGTAACGCACATGGTTTTTCAATAATACAAGCTCCTAATGACTTGTTTGGCACATAAAAAGCTAGAAGCACTTCTGTTTTTTGTCTTTTTATGAACTTGTTTTTTTTTTTTTGTCTTTTTTTGCGTTCTATTAACTTATTTAAGATTAAATTCACCGTCATATAATCAAATCATAGGATCAGACTGAAGAAAAAAAAAATTATATATTTGTATTAACTTGGGATTGTCACGTCACCCACTCCCATTCGTCTGATTCAACCCAAAGTATCTAATTTACACATTCTAAATTATACAGTTTTTACGTTGTAATTTAATTGATTTAGATATTATATTATATATATATATATATTATTTATTTACATATAATAATTTTATTTAATAAAAATATAAAAAAATAATATTTTTTTTCTCTAGACACTTTATAGTACATAATAATATAAGATAAAAGAAAAACAAATATCTAATGTTTAATTACCACAATTTTTAATTAATTCCCATTTGAAATACAAATATCAAATTTTCACTATCCAAATTATTTACCTAACTAAAATATAAAATAAAATCATTAATAATATGTGATTTGAATAGTAATCATACCAAATTTCCCAAACCTAACTCCCGGGAATAGAGTAAACGATCCTAAGCTTATGCTTCAAATTGCATATATTTTTAGTTTTACATTTCTATTATTTAAATTAAATTTATGTTTATACATATAATTAAATTATTACAAAATTAGTAAATATTTGTGTTAGTATTCTTGTAATTTAAAATTTAGAATTGAGTATATGAAATTTGTTTATTTATTATTTGAAAAAAAATCCTTCTAAATATAAACTTTAATTGATTATTAAAACATAATATTTAATGTAATAATTCTTTAATTATTAAAAATAATTATTTTTAAAAAAAATAGCTTGTACAGAAAACAAAACTCTTTTTTAATAATATTCCATGCTAACACACAACTATAAACACCAAAAAAATTTGAATCTTTTTTTATGTTATTTATAAAAAATATATATTATTACGTTATAAGATGATTGGTGTATATAAATTCTATCTCTTAAAAAGTAATTTGAAAACAAAAATAATTTTACAATAATTTATTTTTTTATAGTAAAGATAGGTAATTGCTTGAAATAAAAACAATTTTACAAATATAAGTAATTTTCCGAAAAGTAATATAGAAGAAATTTTTTATAATAAAATTGTTTTGACAGAAAAATGTAATTTCGCAAAGATTCTTTATTATAAAATTATTTTGGCAATGGATTATATCATAACTTATAGTTAGAGGTGTCAAAAAGTTCGGGTCGTTCCGATATGTCATAATCCAATTTATGAATTAGAGTGTCATGTAGACCTATAGCCCATTTATTAACAAGTTGTGTCATGCTTCTATTCTTGGGCAGTAGGATTCGTCATGCTTAACAAATCAATACATGACTAATGTTAACTCTATCTACTAGACCGTGACCACATTTAATAATGTATAAATATATTTATATATTTAAAATAATTTAATTTTGAAGTAGCGAGCTGGCATGACCCAAACCGTTATTGGCCATAGGCCATGCCATATCGCTTTTTTCCATCGCCTGGTGTGCCTAATATTTAAAGGATTGTGTTGGAATGACACTACGGTCTAACATGATTAAATATGAGAAAAAATACCTTTGAAACAAATATAAGATACTTTTTAGTATAAATTTCAACCAAATTACATTAAGAAATTATAGTATTGAAATCCTCAATAATGATCATACTATCAGATGAGCCCGTAGTTTAATGAAATCCAAAAACCACATTGAAATCTCCTATCACTAACCATGAAGATTGAAGATTCAAAATAAATCTCGTAAAGTTTTAGATATCTCTTTGCTTAACATAGCGCCCACTACTATAAATAAAGATTAAAAGATAAATTTTGACATTTATAATGTATGCATTATAAGATAAATGTAGTATCATACGCCACTAAAAGGATAGAGAAAATTTAGATCTTACTTATTGACATAGAGTTAGCACTAATAAAAGTGTAGCTAAGATTTTTCGAGTAATGATCATCTAGAGAGCTTAAATTTGACTTAGGTTTTACTATACATAAAAAATCAGATCAATCCTTTATACAAAGATTTCACACAGTAGATTGGATATTTTTATTCGAGATATGTTTACAATTTAGTAAAGAATTATGATGATGAACTATTGTCTAAGGCTAGGGTCAAGGGGTACATCTTATAGGTTAAAGGTAATGATTAACTAATTTGGTCTGTCGATTTTTTTTATTACAAGTTTTCAACCTTTGTTATAGGTATCTTTTAATTGATCTTGTTTTATTTTTTTATACATGCACTACGTGAAACCATCAAGATGGAAAGAGATGAAATAGTAAAAACAGGCAAAGTGAATTTTAATGCGACAATAGGAGGCAAGGATCCAATGATAGAGATATTGAAATTAATAAGGGTATAAATTATGGAACCGTATATAGTTAGAATAGTAGTAGTATTTGAGACAACATAAGTCATAAAAGTTATTACATCATTGGGGATATCGGGACTACTACTTGCAAGTCTTCAATTTTAAAGAAATTAGTATCACAAGTGAAGTCATCAAAATAGGTGCTAAGGCAATGCTAGAAATTGTAGGTAGAGCAATGATGACGATACCAAAATGTTACGTTATTTGAATGAGTAGTTTATCACAATTATATTTGTAATATGGAATTTATTTGCATATTTAACAATAAAGTCGAATGAGAACACATGTTAGACCTAAAAAAAAGGCTAAAGAACCATGCCAACTTAATTACATCTTTTAAGTTCATATAAGTTTAAAATCATATTGAAACATTCTCATTAAGATCCAACATGGGATTTGCTCATTGTTTGATTTAAGTCGCATTTACTTTTTATACGAGTCCACTTTCATCTTATTGATCAACTAATATGCACCCAAGTTATGTAAACTTGGTAATAATTCTGTTGCTAATGATTGGACATATAATTTCAATACAAAAAATTAATTTATTAAGAGAAGTAATTTTTACAAATATATATATTCAACTTCTCCTTTATATTTTTATATCATTTGTACACCCACCGCATTAATTATATAAATAAATAAAAATGAATTAGTTGTAGTTTACTAAGTTTAGACAAGGTATAAAGCGTCAATTTTGCACTTTGAATCTACTTGGAAATAAAGTGGAATTAAGAGACCAATTTAACATAGTAAAAGATTTATATTATCCTATTATCTCACCAAGACTATCTCATGGTTTTATCACTAATTGATTTGTATCGGTGATAATAAGTACGAAGAGTCACCATTCATATTACAAAATAATCCTAAAATAAAGTTTCTTTATTTAGTTAAAAAAGATTCAATTTAATTAAAATTATATGAATAAAGTAAATATATATTTTTAAATAATTAAATTTAAACACATTGTTTGAAAACAAAGTGACAAAAAAAAGATGATTTGGAAAATTAGTTACCCTTATAAATATTTTAGATGTTATTTTATTTGTATAATTAAAATATTTTGATTACTTAATTTATGTAAAGAATTTACAAGTGATTTATTATAAAAAAGTGACACTTTAATTACATAATTTTTAAATTATCATGATTAAAATGTTTCAATTTCAAAAATGATTGATTTATATATCATTTATATAACTTATATAATCAAAATATTCTAATAACATAAACAAAATGATTTAAAAAATTAATCATTTTTTTAAAAATTCTTATCTTTTCATAAATTTTCTTACTTGTTTGTGTTATGTTATTGTTTTATGTTATTTTATTGGAGTAAAAACAATCTATATTTTTTGTTCAAATATTTACATGAGATAATATATTTTCTTATGGATTCATTTTATTAAGATTTTTTTCCTTCATGTTTTGTAATTTGAATACAAGCTTGGTTACATTACAATTCTTTTATTTGTTGAGATGTGATGATAATCCTGCGAAAATATGCACAATAAATAAAAAAAATTAATAAAAAGAAACAAATGAACCTTTAAAGCAATCCTGTGAAACAAAAAAACTTTAATAAAAACAAATATTTATTATGCTATTAGCGATATGATACAAAGATGTTTGTATAATTAATTATGTATCTTTAATTTCAATTTGTAATTTTTTAAAAAATTATTTTTTAAATAATTATATTATTGTTACACTTATTTAAAATTCAAAGTATAATTTAAAACCTTTTACAATTCTCTAATTAAAAAAACATAAAACTATGCTATTTTTTAAATAATTATATTATTGTTATACTTATTTAAAATTCAAAGTATAATTTAAAACCTTTTACAATTCTCTAATTAAAAAAACATAAAACTAGGCTACTTATAACTCCTTCCTATTTTAAGGAATCAAAATTGAGTTTTCAACCAAACACTGTTAAAAAATAAAAATAAAAATAAAATTAAAATTAAAATTAAAATAATAATAATAAAATATATTATATTTAATTAATATATTTTTATTATTAAAATAATATAACACATTATTTCATATTAAACGTAATTTAATTAAATTATGGTAATTTAAACTCATTTAATATTAAATAATATTCAATTAAATTTTTTTAATATTATTAAAAATTATTTTTATTATTATAAATTTTAAAAATATTATTTTTTATTCTTTAATGAAAAAAATTTGTAACAATTGGCTCATGACTTAGAGTCAAGTCATGAATCATCAAATTCGTCCTTAGATGGCAATATAAATATATATATTAACTAACGTTCGATAATGAACTATGGTTATAATAATTTTGCTTAAGACTATGCCAAAAGAATAAAAAAAAAAAAAAAGAACGAAGATAAGAATGAAGCAAATTGTTTGAAATAGAATATTTTATGTTCATTTTCTACAAAGACATACAAATTTTCGTAAAAAGGACGAAACTAGATACGTCACCTTCCCTTTCATTTATTTATAATAGCCAAATTTGTACCTGTTCGAATATAATTTAAATTTAATAAATATATAATAATAATAATAATAATAATAATAATAATTATTATTATTATTATAAATTTTTATGCTATAAAATAAAAGAAAAATAAATCTTTAAAAATAAAATTTTAAGCTATTTTTATTATAATTAAAAAATTAATGTTGAAATATTTTACAAATACTTATAAGATAAATATTTAATTAATTTATTATTTTAATGATAAACAAATAAATTATTTTGTGAACTATAAAATCTAAATATAATATAAAATAAAATAAATAATTTATAATAATATTATTTTTATTATTTAAATTTTGAAAATATTATTTTATTTAACAACGTCTAACCCGGTGTTTTTTCATTTGTTATCATTCTCTCTTGTCGATTTTTCTCGGATAGATAAGTGTAAAGAATAGTTGATTTTTTTCATCGATAGAAAAAATGTCTTTATGAAGTGGGATTGGGATCACACTCCCAACTCTATCCATATCCACAAACTTACTTTCTTATAATTTTACACAATTTTTAATATATTTTTTATAAATTAAATTCTTTTTAATTTTAAATAATAATTTATTAACATAAAATTAATTATTTTTTTTAAAATGTATTATTTTAAATAAATATACATTTAATTTTAAATATTTAATAATAAAAAAAAGCCAAACAAACAATCGTTTTTTTTTTGATAAAGCAAAGGACAAATAATATTACGCATTTTTTTCATTTTATAATATAAAATTTTATTCATCTTGAATATATAAACAATAAATAAACTTATATTTTTATTAAAGAAAGTATCCTAGTCTCGCTTGAAAACATGAAGAATTTCTAATGAAGAATTTCTAACTTGTCTAGGTATTGACAGATATTTTATTTTAAAAAATATATATAAAAGCATTATATATATTAGAAGTTATTTTTTTATAAACAGATAATATTTAACCTAAAATAATAATAAAAAGTTTAATCAAATTTGATTAATATAAAATATAAATGAATAAATTCTTTTTTTTTTAAATAATAAATTTATTATTTTATAATTTTCAATTCTCATATATATATTTTAAATTATTTTTCAAAAAAATTAATAATAATCTTTTTATTAAATAAAATACTAATAACGTACTCTATATAATTTTGATTCTAAACGCTACCTCGGAAAATTCATGTTAACGTATAAAACTTTTACCATATAAACGTCATCCCCGCCCTCACACCGTGCCCCATTTACAACAGTACGATACTTTGTCGAACGCTTTCTCGCCGGAGCTGATTGGAACATTACGGTAGCTCGGTTTACGGAGTGCCGGCGAATCTTATCAACCTACGAAAAGTTACCGCCGGAATACTCTTCAGTTAGATGTAAGGATCGAGCCAACATATTTTTACTATTTTGTGCATTTTATTGTCATCACAACTTCTTTTTTGTTTCTTATATTAAATTTTTGTTATACGATTCTTTAATAACATCTATGTTCCCCATTTCTTGCCTCTTTTAGGTTGCTGAGAATCGCACCAAGGTGTAGCAGGGCCTGAATTTTTATTTTTGTGGGAAGCGCTGAGTTTTGTTGTCTTTGGTTTTCATTGCTTTTGATCCCTCAGCTTAGCCGAGCGTAGGTTTCATTTTCTCTGTCATACACTCTGTGAATTCAATTTTTTGAACTTATTTGAGCAAAATATAAAATAGAAAAGAAAAAAAATAGAATTTGTAGTTCGTAACTCAAGGGAAGATGAGAAATGTTTGTTATTAATGGGGTAAAGATGCAATCTTGCCTAGTTACGCTGACATAGAGGATTCTCTAACTATCACTTGATCTAAATATAAATTCTCTAACTTCTGATTTTCTTTGTTGTCCAATTATTTGGAGCAGAGGGAAGAGTTCAATGTGATATAAGTTTTATTAGTGTTTTTATCTTATACATTGTACTTTTTTTAGTTTTATAATTGGGAATTCGACAAACTCCCGTCTATTCTTCTCTCCCAGATTGTTATAAATTTTCTGTTAGAAGATGGAATATTAGTTAATTTATTTAGGAAACAAGATTGAAGAGACCATGAAGAAGGTGCCCCGAAAAATTGGGAAGTATGAGGTTGGTCGAACCATTGGTGAAGGAACATTCGCAAAGGTCAAGTTTGCTCGAAATACCGAGACGGGTGAGAATGTGGCCATGAAAGTTTTGACCAAAAGTACTATTCTCAAGCACAGAATGGTTGATCAGGTATTTACTTTTTTTTTTTCTTTTAATAAGATATTTACTTGTGACGAAAACCCCCGGTACAGTAAATTATCTAGCAGTTTACTACAGTTGCTTACCTATTGTTTGTTATTGAGGATCCAATTAAGATATCAATTTCAAGAATAGTGTAGGAGTAGTGCTTATTGAATTGTCAATCTATTTTTCAAAAAAAAAAAAAAAAAAAAATGGAATGAAAGAAGTATCAAAAAAATAAATTGCTTCTTGTCCAAATATGAATTGGGAAGGAGAGCTAGAAAATGCAAAGAAAACTTTGGCAGAAGGTTTCGAAGTTAAAGCAGTTATAAGTGCTTAGCAGAAAGAGTTTTTAATACCCAATGAACTTTGCTCCAAAACCAAGCATCTGGACCTGGTTTGTTTGTTAATTTGTTCACATATTGCTTTTCCAATTGTGTAGAAAATATTGAAATGCATAAGGCTTTAGTGATTTCTTTCGCTCGAGCTTCAACTCTTGGAATTTGTTGATTTTGTGTAAGTGTTGGGTATTTTTCTTGCAGAAATTTTCCATTGTTAGCTCTGTTTACACATAATTGTAATTTGACCTGCCTACGGATGTGGCATTTCATCAGTAACTTGTCCAACTACATTTAAATAATTTAATATCTCATAATTGTTTTCCGTTCAAACTTGAGTGGTGATTTTGAGTGTTGACTGAAATATTTTCATTTGCTTTCCAGATTAGAAGAGAAATATCCATAATGAAGATTGTCAGGCATCCTAATATAGTTAGGTTGCATGAGGTATGTTTATGTTTCAAAAATAAATATTTATTTTTCACTTTCTCTTTTTTATATTTTTAGGCAAAACTATCTCCCTAGATTGAGGGCTCCTAAGTTATACTATATGCTGATTTATTGTTGACAAGAATCCATTTTGTCTTCTACTTTTTGGTACCCTTTTATTTTACATTTCTTTGTGAGATCTAGGTTTTGGCTAGCCGGACAAAGATATATATAATTCTCGAGTTTGTAACTGGAGGTGAATTATTTGACAAAATTGTAAGGTTTCTCCTATCCTAATGTACATGGCGAATAGTAAATTTATTTGTTCCATAGCTTTCTTTGAGAATCTTGAAATGAGACCAACTCTTAGATAAACCATTTAGACTCTTTTTTTTTAAAAAAAAATTTTATTTACAGGTTCACCGAGGAAAGCTTATTGAGCATGAAGCAAGGCGATATTTTCAACAACTTATTGATGCAGTTGCTCATTGTCATGATAAGGGTGTGTACCACAGAGATTTGAAGGTGTTCATTAATATTCAGATGCAATCCTTTTTTTCTGGTGCCTTGGTTTAACTACACCGATTTCTGATCTCAATTAAATTTGTTTACTTGTGATTTATAGCCTGAAAATCTTCTTCTTGATTCTTATGGAAATTTGAAGGTTTCTGACTTTGGACTCAGCGCATTGCCTCAACAGGTAAAACAATCCTGTTCCCTTTTCCAACATTTCATTTAATTGGAGTAAAGACTTTTGTTTATGCTTATTCTTATTCTCTCTCTTTTCGGTATCCTCGAGTAGGGGGTTAGCTTTCTTTACACCACATGTGGAACTCCAAATTATGTTGCACCCGAGGTAAATTTCAATAGCATCTTCGATACCTCAATTTCTTGTATGCCATTGGAGTATAGTTTTATCAAATGTGTTTTTTTGTGGTTTAGCCATATTTGGATTATTATTTTTAACATTGTAACCTTCATCTGAGGTGTATATCTACAGAACAGTTTTGTATTGTCTTAATTATAAATCAGTGAAGAGTTGTGTGGCTAAATTAGTTGGATCTCTTTGATCACATGTTCATTATCTATTTTTTATTTTAATTTCACACGTTAGGATATTTGTTCTAGGTGCTTGGCTACCAGGGATATGATGGTGCAGCGGCTGATGTGTGGTCATGTGGTGTCATCCTCTTTGTTGTAATGGCTGGTTATCTCCCATTTGAAGCTACCGACCTACCTACCCTTTACAAAAAGGTCTGCTGCTCTGTTCCACTGTTGAGTATTAGAATTTTGAATTTTCCAAATGTTTTATGCCTCTAAATCTATAGTTCATAAGAAGCTGATATCCTAGACTGTTGAAATTCCTGATTTGTAGCAGGAATAGTTATGGCCTGATTTGTAGCGTGAATAGTTATGAAAATATAACTCTTAGGGAATTTATAATTATGTTAATATTAAGAATTTAATTAAGTGATATTATTCTCATAAATTAGAATATTTATTTTCCTTTTTCATTTATGTAAATTGTACTATAAATTACTTGCCAGTCATATACAAATATATTAATGAAAATATATAAGAACATTTTGTTCTAAATCTCATGTCAATCTTCATGGTATTAAAGCAAGGTTATTTTTAAATTCTAGCTATAATTGATTCAATAGAATCAAAAACAATAATTGAAAACACGACAGAAACCACACGCCCATGAATTCCAGTGGATTAGATAACTCTTCTTTCCAATTTACTATTAAAATTTTCAACGGCAGAAATTATAGAGAATGGGTACAATCCGTCGAACTCGTTATAATGGGAAAGGTAAAATAGGGTACTTGATGGGAAAAACAATAAACTCGCTTCAACCAATGCTAGCGTCGTTTAGCGATGGAGTTCCGAGAATTCAATGGTGACTACGTGGCTCATCAATCCCATGTTACTAACAATCGAAAAAACATACCTCTTTCTACCCATAACAAAAAATGTGGGGGAAGCTGTTAAAGAGACCTGCTCAGATGGAGAAAGGCTTCTTATTATTTTTAGAGTTAAAAACTCGATTATGGCAAATGAAGTAAGGAGAAATGGGTGTTACTGGATACTACATAGACATTATGCCCTATGCCAAGAACTTGACCTCAACTCTGAAGAGGAATGAGAGTGTGCCAACGATAACACCTGTTATTGGAAAAAAAATTGAAACCAAAAGAGTTTTCGAGTTTTTATTGGACTTATCTACGAGCTTGATGATATTAGTGGGTGGATCTGACGACTACTGCCCTACGTCTATGAAGCCTTTGTCGAAGTCAATCAATAAGAAAATTGGTGGCGAGTCATGCTTGAAGGTGACCCAAGCAACGACGGCTCCTCTATGTTTTGCAATAGCTCCTCTGCTCATCGCGCTGTCTTAACCCTAATATCCAACTCAAACAGAGGGAATTGGGGTTATGGTTGTCTGATTGGGGTGGGTTGATTGGGTTCTATGTGAATGGGCTTAAAAAGTTTTCTAATAGCCCTGGCCCAAACCATTCTCTTGGCCTTGATGGGCCGAAAGTTAACCTGAATAATACTAGCCTAAATAATTCTATTATTTCTAGTAATGGGCTTGGGCCTTCTCCAACTTATAGACAACGAACATGTAATGGGCTGTATTTGGAGGTTGGTCCTTCAACAAATTTAACCCATGGGCTTTATAGAACCCTGACAAGAAATGATTTAAAAAATTCATGGTAAACTAGTTGATTGAAAACCAAGATAGAACAAAGCCCGAAGTTATCAAGCTTCATTGATCATAAAAAACCACAAGATAACTGAAGTTCAAGAAAAACATTTAATCGAGAACAGTTGGACTAACTTTACAATTGTTCTCCAACATGCCTAATTTCGATCAACCATCCACCTCGTCAGTTTCTCTAACCTATAAAGGTAATTATTTAAGTGCAATTATTACTACTTTTCAGACCAAAATTTTATGAATTATTGATTTTGGTGTATTAGATCATATGACTGCGTATCATTTATTTACTTCATACTCACTTTGTGATGAAAATGTTAAAGTTAGAATTGCAGATGAATCTTTCTTATTCGTTGTTGGAAAAGGGAGTTCAAATTTTGGATTCTAACACTCTCATATTTGTTTTCCATGTTCCAAACTTATCTTATAATCTCATGTCTATTAGCCAACTTACTAAAAACTCTCATTCTTATGTTAAATTTCTCCTATCTTGTTGCATTTTTCAAAATCTATCATCGGGAAGATAATTGATAGTGCTAGAGAGTGTGAAAGACTGTACTATTTTAATGAGACTAATATGAGTGAATGTCGTTCAATTGCTATCTGTGATTTTGTTTCTATTCCTAAGACTAGTTAAATTTTATTCTGACCTATAGGAATCTGTCATACCAATTTCTAATATTTGAAGTACTTATTTCTTTCTATATTTATGAATAATAAAGTATTTAATTTTTCAATGTAAAACTTGTGAATATCCCAAACATCAACGTATCTCGTTTTCAAAATCTCAATATAAGCCTTGCAGATCCTTTTCATTAATTCATAGCGATGTATGAAGTCATTTTTGCATTCCAAATAGTACTAATAGTAAATGATTTGTTACATTGATTGATTATCATACTCAGATTTATTAGGTTTATTTGTTAAAAGAGAAAACAAAGATTTGTAATGTGTTCATTACTTTTCACTTAATGATACAAATCCAGTTTCAAACACAAATCTAAATACTCTGAAATGACAATGACGTTGAATATTTGAAACATACTTTACAAGATTATCTTAACAAAAAAAGGATCATACATCAAAGTTTTTGTGTTAAAACTCCCCAACAAAATGGAGTAACCGAACGAAAGAATAGACACCTACTCGAAGTAGTTTGAGCCTTAATATTTACTATAAATATACCCAAAAAATATTGTGGTGATGCCATTTTAATTGCTGCATATCTCATCAAAAATTATATATTTTCTTCCTTACATTTCATCTCTAATCTCATTTATCTCTTAAAATGTTTGGTTGTATTGTCTTTGTTCATGACCATTCCAAAAGTTGATCCAAACTTGATTTAAAAGTTATTAAATGTCCTTTCATTGGACATTCCTCTACTCAAAAAGGATATAAATGTTACGATCCTGCTACATACAGGACATTTGTTAGTCTTGATGTTACCTTTTTCGAAAACACTCCCTACTACCAAAAGTCCTCTACTCAAGGGAAGAATCTAATTGAGGATAATCTTTTTAGTCATTACTTGAACATTATTCTTGATCAAGATAATGATGAGTTACATAATCCAACCAAAGAAACAGAAATCGAGTCCTACCATACCTCACCATTTCATACCATTCTGCATTTTATAAATAAAAACTTGAACTCATAGGGAGAAACAGAAAAGAAAACATAAGAAAGAGAAAATTACTTACTCACGGAGGTTGAACTTGAAAGACAGGGAGCACTTTACACTTGAAGCATCAAATTAGTTCGAACAAATGTAGATTCAGATATTCATCATGAGTCTCTAGGCTATTCTGAATTACTTATTGCTCTTAAAAAAACACGAACTTTTACTCTCCATCCTATATCGGGGTTGGTTTCTTATAGAACTTTACTGTCTGATTTTTGTGTCTTTATTGCTAACCTTAATAGAGTAAAGATTCCAAAAAATATACACGAAGCCTTAGAAATTCCCCTAGTGGAGAGAAACTGTTATGGAATAAATAAGAGCTCTTAAAAAAATGGAACATGGGATGTTACCGAATTAACAAAGGAAAGATTCCGGTTGGGTGTACATGAATTTTTTCAATAAAATATAAGATTGAGGGAATAATAGAAAGATATAAAGCCTACCTATTTGGTTGTAAAAGGTTTTACACAAACTTATGAAATTGATTGGAATGAGAAATTTATATCTGTGGTATTATTGAATACAATTCGAGTCCTTCTATCCCTAGTAGCAAATTTAGAATAGCCTCTACACCAATTGGACATAAAAAATGCCTCTTAAATGGAGAATTAGAAGAACAAATCTACATGGCCATGCTATTAGGATTTTGAAAAGGAGGAAATACATTATGTAAATTAAAAAAGTACTCTATGGGCTTAAACAATTGCCTAGAGCATGGTTTGATGGATTCGTAAAGGTAATGAAGAAACAAGGGTGCTACTAAGGATAATCGAATCATGCCATATTCTTTCGACACTCTGAAAATGGAATTTTTTTTATGGTATATGTTGATAATATAATCACGACTAGGAACGATTTAGAAGAAATCAAGAGATTGAAGAAAAACTTGGCTATAGAATCAAAAGTTAAAGATCTAGGACAGATGCGACACTTCTTAGGCATGGAAGTTGCAAGCATGGTTTCAAAAAACGCTTTGAGGGTAGGCTTAAGACTAGTGCATCAGGGCCTTTTTTTCCACCTGGGTAGCATTGATGCTAGCTTATTAGTGGATGAAAAAATTACATCTTTTGTTGTTGAGACTTGAGCCTTTTTTCACGCACTGATGCTATGCAAGCATGGTTTCAAAAAACGCTTTGAGGGTAGGCTTAAGACTAGTGCATCAGGCCCTTTTTTCCACCTGGGTAGCATTGATGCTAGCTTATTAGTGGATGAAAAAATTACATCTTTTGTTGTTGAGACTTGAGCCTTTTTTCACGCACTGATGCTATGCATTGAGGCTTATAGCATCTGTTTCATAACTAGAAAAGAAAAATTAGTCGGCTTAAATGCAAAATTAAGACAACACTTGGACTCTTAGATAAGGCCTATTAGTATTTTGGCCAGGTTAAATAAATACAATTTGAAAAAACCAAAAAACTATCGATAATGTAAGTAAAAGTGAAAAACTCTAGGTTTTATGTCTGAACTTCTAAGCATTCTCTTTCTTCCTCTTCCTTTACTATGGTCTTATTCTTTCTTGTTCCTTCTTCTTTCCGCAACCTTTCCTTTTAACAAGTAGTTTTTGAAAGACAAGTAGATATATCATTCCTTGTCGATATTTTTCATATTTTTTTTCTTTTTTATTATTTGCTTCTCTTTTAATCCCTCTTTTTTGTTCTTTGCTTTGTCTTATTTTGCTTGGTGAGTTGCTGTTATGTTGTCAAAGATTTTTTCTATGAATTGTTTTCATATTTTTTTAATGAACCATTTGTTTAGTTGGTTACAAAATGAATAACAGAAAAATGAAACAAAACCGAGCAGTTTTAATCACTTGAAACTCTATAAGATTGACATTTGAGATTGAAGAATATGATGAAGATAATAGATTCTAAACATCAGGTATCTTAGTCTAATGCTTGGTTGCTAACTTTTGATGAACTTTATTAATTATTTTTTAACTTTTTAGGGATCTTAAGTTTATTATGTTTAGATGTTTTAGTGGTGAGTAGATTATTATATTATGAACTATGTAAGGTTATTAGGATTATTATGATGTTATTTTGTGATAATTTATCTTTTTTATTTTTTATATAAAGTTTTTTATTTTTATTTCGTTTTAATCATGCCACCTCAAGGCTTACGCTTCGCCTCAATGGAAGCGGTACGTATTGAGGTTAGAATACGCTTTTTAAAACATTGATTGCAAGATCAAAAGGTGGAATTAATGTTTCGCAATGGAAATACATCGTCGATCTTCCCATTGAAATTGAAACTGGTATGAGTGCAAATCAAGTGATAACCTAATAGAAGTAGAAAAAAAGGATGAAAATATGGGGAGACCATTGGATAAAGATAAATACCAAAGATTAGTAGAAAAACTAATATATCTGTCTCACGTCAAACCTAATATTGCTTTTACAGTAAGTTTAGCAGGTTAACACATACACTCTCCAAAAGAAGCTCATTTAGAAGTTGTTTATAAAATTCTCAGGCATCTTAAAAAGTATCTAGGCAGATGTTTTCTCTTTAAAAAAAATGAAACCAGAAACATAAAAGTTTTCACCGATGCAAATTAAGATGGTTTAGTAGAATAGAATGTACATTATAGAGCATTGTATCTTTGTACTCAGAAACTTGGTATCTTGGAAGAGTAAGAAATAGAATGTTGTTAGGAATAATGCTAAGCTAAGTTTAGAGTAGTTGTACAAGGAATTTGTGAAGCTATGTGTATAAAAAAAGTTGTTAAAAAGAACTTCAAATTGCTGTAAATAATCTTTATTGTGACAACAAAGCATTCATCAATATATCCCTCAATCCAGTTTAACATGATAGAACAAAGCATTTGAAAGTACACAAACAGAGAAAAAGTGAAGATGACATTAGCATTTGAAAGTACACAAACAGAGAAAAAGTGAAGATGACATTATTTGTCCGACTTACGTTCTCACAAAAGAACAAACTGTTGATATAGTCATCAAACGAATTCCTCAACATCACTTCAATGATTTCATTAGTAAGTTGGATATGAATAACACCTATGATCCAACATGAGAGGGAGTGCTGAAATCCCTGATTTGATGCAGGAATAGTTATGGCTTAATTTGTAGCATAACTATTAGGGAATTTGTGATTATGTTAATATTAAAAATTTAATTCAATGATATTATTCTCATAAATTAGAATATTTAATTTCTTTTTTCATTTATGCAAATTGTAATATAAATTACTAACTAGTCATATACAAACATATCAACGAAAATACATAAGAACAAACCTCATTTCAATCTTCATTGACTTTAGGTTTCGTTTCCTTCACTACTAAGCTTTGGGTGTTCAATTGTGTTTTGATGTTAATTATTTCCATCCTTGCTCATCTTTTGGGAGATCTTGGATGCTGAGTAACTTTTCAATGCTTTATTTTTCAAATGCTTTAAAGAAGTTGACCTTTTGTTCTTGTATAGTGGCAGGTTGAAAGTTTCTAATTATTATCGTTGGCTCATGTGCAGATAAACGCATCTGCATTTTCTTGCCCATTTTGGTTTTCTACTGGGGCCAAGTCATTGATACATAAGATACTCGATCCCAATCCGACAACTGTGAGTATTCTTGTTCTCCATATAGCAGGAATACAGTTGATTTTAGAAGTGTTGTTATAAATGATTTCCTAACTGAATCATGCATCAATGCAGCGTATTCAGATTCAAGGGATTAGGAAAGATCCATGGTTTCGAAAGAATTATTTGCCGGTGAAGTCAAGGGAAAATAGGGAGGTCAATCTGGATGATGTTAATGCAGTTTTTAATGATATTGAGGTTGGTATCATTCTTCATTCCATTATTATATCGAGATTAGAATCATCTAATGCATTATATAATAATATATGTGATGTGATTGGCTAGACAGTTGACTTAACTACACTGATAGGAGATTTGCATCTAGGGCATATTTAATGGATGTGAATACCTTTATGAGTAAATCTTGTAATGTCTAATATTTTGCAGGACCAGTTTGTAACTGAGAAGTCGCAAAGTAAGGAATACGGTCCTATGATAATGAACGCATTTGAGATGATTACTTTATCACAGGGCTTAAATCTATCTGCTTTATTTGACAGGAGACAGGTATGCATGAATATTTTTAACCTTAGAGATATTCCATCTGATATGTTGTTTTCTTGTTCCTTTAGTTCAGATTGCCTCTGATTAACGTTTACACTTCTAGCTGTCTTTTATTGATCTTTTTTTTTCTTGCACCATGTGCCTTGATACCCACTACAAGATATCTTATTAAATGCAGCAGTTGTTTTTAAACAAGGAATAGGCAGTCTGAGGTTTCACATTACTTCATGCATACATTTAATTGTTCCAGGAATGTTAATTATTTTTATGAAAAGCAAAATCTATTGTTTAGTTCAGAATTTAATCTGAATTCATTATGTTTTCTGTAATGTATTTGAAAAAATTACAGAACAATGGAGTCAAGGCTAGAAATTTACTGGAACCACCTTAATGATTTGCTGCTCAATAGCCTAGATGCAATCTTCTTATATCTTGAGTATGACCCTAGTTTGTATGTTATATGTACCCATTAAGTTTCTCTTTTCCTATTAGTGCAATTGAGCCTGTCACTTGCTTCAACAACCAGTAATGTTTTCCATCCCCTCTCATACGTCATTTCTTTTCCTGGCAGGATTATGTAAAACGGCAAACTCGTTTTGTTTCTCGACAACCAGCAAAAGTAATTGTTTCGACTATTGAGACAGTTGCAGAATCAATGAACCTAAAAGTTCACACGCATCATTATAAGGTACATAAGAGTATGATATTTAACTTCGCTATGTTGTGTTATTGATAGTCCTGATGCTTAGAAATGCATCGGAGCTGAAACCTATTTCATCTAGCTGCTGCTTCTTTTCTCAAACAAAAGCATTCTCTAATTTTATTTAGAAAATGTTCTCTCTGTAGACCAGACTTGAAGGATTATCTGCAAATAAGGTTGGGCAGTTTGCTGTTGTCTTGGAGGTAACTTCATATTTATCTGCAATGCCCTATTTAATATTTTCCGTGTTTTCCTTAAAAGGCTGTTCCTATACCACTTTGTTCTTTCTTCTTGTTTTCCTCCACTTTATGCATAGGTTTTTGAAGTTGCACCATCACTTTTCATGGTAGATGTTCGAAAGGCTGCTGGAGATACTCTAGAATATCACAAGGTTATCCTTCTATTGGTTGCATTAATTTAAATTTCCACTGAAGCCACACTTAACTATTGATGGACACTTCTTAATTGATGTTGACTTCATAAAATTGCCTAAAATTTGAGAAACTTGGATTCTTGGGAATATTTGGTCCTGTTTTGGGTGTCTGGGTGTGTAAATAGATATGAGAGAAATCGTAGCAGAAATCCAATTAATACACAGGTATACTTGATGTGAACTTGTTCAGTCTGGCACAAATGGAACTAAAAGGTTTTAATAGTTGCGCTTGGTTTATGTTGCATGAGATGCTGTATTTCATCAGAATTTCTATAAGAGCTATCACACTCTTGATAGTGGACCATTCTTTTGGGGTCCTTTCCTTACTTCATTTCCGCAATTTATATGAATCCATGATTGTGCATATTTGCTTCTTTATGTGATAAACCGTCTGGTTTTATCCTTACATTTCTGTGTACTTGAAGTATTTAAATCACACGAGCTTTTTTTTTATTTTTTACTCTCTCTTATCTAAGTAAAAAGTTCGTATGCTATTAGAAATTCTCCAACTTATGTTAATAACATCCTTCGGGTAGATCTTATTATTGAGTTTATGCGCATGATGGGGACTTGTAAGTATACTATTGGGTCATAAATATGCAAAAAATGACCGAAGAGTAAAACATCCAAATGAACCTTGAACCTTTGATTAAATTTCTATATTTTTCCCTATTAAAGATTGCAGGCAAAGCATGCGAGAGCAAGCACTTGATCTTGTTAAGATTTATTATTTATTTATTTAGATTTGGTAGCTTAGTTTTTCCTAGTCTTTAGGGATTTAATTAGTTAAAAGGATTGTGATTTTGTGGCAGTAGAAAGTGTTTTTTAATTGTCCTATTTTATAGGAGTTTAAATTAGTGGTTAGTTAATTTGTTATTTCTTTATCTATGTAATGCCTATTTATAGGCTAATTTCATCAATAAAATTAAGAGTAACTTTTTCAACAATATTGTACTTCCTTTTTAACAGTGGTATCAGAGCCAAACAAACAAAAAAAAATTTGTACAAACATGGCTTCAGAAACAAATTTTCAGGCAACCAATTCCACGCTTGATGGTCATTATGACTTACCATCGAGTAATGCTAACGGAGAATTTTCTACGGCCAAAAGAGTATTGGCCGATTGTTGAATCTGGAATTGAAGAACCAACACCAAATATTGCTTTTGATGACGCCCGTGAAACAGAAAGCGTAGTTAAGCGAGAAAGTTAAAAGATTTTGGCAAAAAATTACCTTTTTCGTGCAATTAATCGTCCCATTCTTGAAACAATTCTTTGCAAAGAAACTTCCAAAGATATTTGGGATTCTATGAAAAATATCAAGGTTTCGTCATAGAGTGGAAGTCAGTGTACAGCCTTTGAGAAGCTGGTATTATTTGAGACTTTACATATGAAGAATGGTGAATCACTACCATCGTGCAAGGAACTATGGAAATAAGCAACAAAATGCTTTTCATGGGCGAAAGATGACGATGTCAAAATCGTATAAGATATTGCTGCACTTAACACCAACATTTAATTATGTCGTGTGCTCCATTGGAAGAATCTAAAGACATAGATACATTCTCTCTTGAGACAAGCTCTTTCTTTAGTCATTTAACGTAAGATGAAACCGAGTTCACCTTCGTAAGAGCAAGCTTTAAAAGCCCCTCATCTCTACACATTTCTCAAACTTTAGAGGAAGGGGTAGAGGTAGAGTGGAAGCGGGAGTTCGAGGCAATAGATAGATGGCGTAATGATCAAGATGACGAGCAGCAACCATTTGACAAATCCAAGGCAGAATGCTTTAGATGTCATAAATTTGGTCATTATCGTTAATGTTATACTAACTACCTAACAAGTTAGAGAAGAAGGAGAGACATCAAATTTTATGCGTAAAATAAGGAAGTCAAACTCTGCTAATGGCTTATCATGTCAACGAGGAACCCGAATTAGATGTTTGGTACGTGGATACAAGTTGTCAGAGCAAACTACACGTGCAAAGTAAGTCTTTGTTTTCTTATTTAAATGAAGACTTTCGTTCTACTGTTAGTTTTGGTGATTCTTCTAAAGTAGAAGTAATGGGAAAAGGTGAAATAAATATTAGAACCAAGAATGGTTTTGTTGAAACAATTTCCAATGTTTTTTATGTTCCTGACTTGAAGAGCAATTTGTTAAGTGTTGGTCAGTTGCAAGAAAAAGGTTATGTGATAACTATTCAAAATGGTGCTTGCGAGATATATGATCCTTCAAGAGGAGCAATTGCTATTGTTCAGATGAGTTCAAACAGGTTGTTTCCTTTGAAGATTAGAACAACTCAACAGAGCTTAATGACTGAAGTAAAAGACCCTTCATGGCTTTGGCATTTTCGCTATGGCCATTTGAATTTTGGTGGATTAAAGACTCTCCAACAAAAAGATATGGTAACGGGACTCCCTCAAATTCATATACCTTCTCAAGTTTGTGAAGAATGTGTTGTTAGCAAACAACATCGTTCTCAATTCCCTCAAGGAAAGTCACGAGAGCAAAACACGCCCTATCCAGTACATTCGACATTTGTGGGCCAGATAAATCCAACTTCTAATGGGGGTAAAAAATATTTAATTACCTTCATTGATGATTATACTAGAAAAACATGGGTTTATTTTTTGCAAAAAAAATCAGAAGCTTTTACTGCATTTAAAAGCTTCAAGGCACGAGTTGAAAATGAAGCAGGAAAAGCCATTAAAACTTTTCGTACTGATCGTGGTGGAGAATACAACTCTAAAGAATTTGAAGGTTTTGTGATGATCAAGGTATTCAAGGCGAATTCACTACCGCTATACACCGCCAGTATCGGTGTATCGAGAGAGGAAAAATAGAACTATCCTCAACATTTCGGTGAGAAGCTTGCTAGCAGAGGGGACATTCCAAAGAATTTTTGGCCGCAGGCAAGAATCGAGCATTCACGTGTTTGAATAGAAGTCCAACCTTTTCTGTTCAAAACACGACACCGAGCGAGGCTTCGGAGCCTGGGGCGAAACCACCAGATCACTGCACTTTTGGTTGCATCGCTACGGCTTATCATATCCCGTACGAGAAAAGGAAGAAACTTGATGATAAGCGGTGAAAAATGTGTTTTTTCGCATATGAAGCTTCCAAAACTTACAAATTGTTCAATCCGCTTAAAAAAAGATCACGTGACCACAGAGATGTCATTTTTGATGAGAATAACACTTGGAATTCGAGTAAAAATTGTCCACAGCATAGCACCAACGCCACCTTTTGATGGAGAGAATGGAAAGAAAGAAACACTTTAACAACAAAATTCAAAGAACTAATGTCCCTCGAAAATTCACCACGCTTTGCCAATTCCAACGCAATGACCCATCGATGTGAATCACGTCTACGTCAGAGGTTCGAAAAGAGGTCTTGATGGATGATTTGAGGTAGGTACCCTAATTGACCAATCAGAGGATCCAATTACTTACTTAGCTCCTTTTCAGATTGTGATCCTACAACTTTTGAAGATGTTGTCAAAGATTCAAAATGGCGAAAGGCGATGGATGATGAAATTTCCGCTATTAAAAAGAACAACACTGAGTTGGATCGATCTTCCAAAGGACACAAGATTATTGGTGCCAACGGTTTATAAGACAAAATTGAAGGAAAATGGAGAAGTTGATAAGTACAAGGTCTCGACTCGTTGCAAAGCGGGTACAAACAAGAATTTGGCATTGACTACAAAGAAGTGTTCGCTCCGAGCAAGGCTTGACACTATTCGATTGGTGTTATCTATATCACGCTTCAAAACTCACGGCTACTATCTACCACGATGTAAAGTCGATTTTTGTACTGGGAATTGGAAGAAGAGGTGTATATAGATCAACCTCCTGATACATGAAGCAAGGTCACGAAAAACAAGGTATACAAGCTAAAAGGCATTATATATGGACTAAAACAAGCACCTAGAGCTTGGTATAGTCGTATTAATGCTTACTTTGCTAAAGAAGGTTTTCTTAAATGTCCTTATGAACACACTCTATATTAAATTTGGAGCAGATGGGAAGATAATTATTGTATGTTTATATGTTGATGACCTTATTTATGTTAGTAATGACGAGTCATGTTAGTGATTTTAAGAAATCTATGATGAATGAATTTGAAATGTTAGATTTGGGGTTCGATGCACTATTTTTCGCATCGGAGGCAATCTAAATGCGGTATATTTATTTCACAAAAGAAATATGTCTTGGAAATTTTAGATAGGTTCCAAATGAAGGATTGCAATCGGCTTTTAACTCGTCCGAACTTGTCCTAAACTCACAAGATACGAATGAAAAAAAGGTGAATGCCACTCTTACAAGCAAATTGTTGGGAGCCTCATGTATTTAACGTCAACAAGACCAGATATTATGCATGCTGTTGGTATAATCAGTCGATACATGGAAAATCCAACTGAAGTTCATCTCTTATCAGCAAAGAGAATTTTTCGTTATTTGAAAGGTACCGCAGACTTTGGAATATTTTATAAAAATGGTGGAAAATCAAGTTTGATTGGTTTTTTCAGATGCTGACTACGCCGAGATATTGAAGATCGAAAAAGTACTTTTGTTTTTACGATGAGTTCATAGAGTCGTATCACGGTCATCGAAAGAAACAACAAATTGTGACTTTGTCAACCGGTTTAATTTGTCAGAACAAGCTTTCATCCTCATGTCGGCTATCCGGTTGAGGAGATTGCAAACACTTCAAAGTCAAAGCAATGGACCAACAACAATCCATTGTGATAACATTTCAAAGAATCAAAATTTCAAAAAATCCAGCTTTTGCATGGAAGAGTAAGCATATTGATGTTAGATACCATTTTTTACGTAATCTTTGCAATGATGGTATAATTGATTTGGTATTCTCAGAAAAGTGAAAATCAATTGGGCTGATATTATGACTAAACCACTTAAGCAAGCCGATTTGTGAAATTTCAAGAATCTTTGTCAGGACATGCTCTTCAAAGAATGTTGTTCAAGGGACTTAATAAAATTGCTAAAATTTGTTTATTCTTAAACTGATCTATGTAGATATCAGTTTAAGGGAGGGTGTTAAGATTTATTATTTATTTATTTAGATTTGGTAGCTTAGTTTTTCCTAGTCTTTAGGGATTTAATTAGTTAAAAGAATTGTGATTTTGTGGCAGTAGAAAGTGTTTTTTAATTGTCCTATTTTATAGGAGTTTAAATTAGTGGTTAGTTAATTTGTTATTTCTTTATCTATGTAATGCCTACTTATAGGCTAATTTCATCAATAAAATTAAGAGTAACTTTTTCAACAATATTTTACTTCCTTTTTAACAGATCTAACGATGAAAATAATTTTGTCTAATGTCTTTCTTGGGGATTCTTTTTGCAGTTTTACAAGAACTTCTGCTCCAAATTGGAAAATATCATCTGCAAACCAACAGACGGTATGAGTGATTTCAATATGCTTATAACCAATGACTTGTTAATTCATATATTTGGATGTCGTACAAATTATTAAGCAGGTTTTGAATGAGGCCTGAAGCTGTTCCCTGTGGGAAAATTGTTTTACATTTTGGCAGGTGTTACTACCCAGGCTATTAACCAAGGACTGGACGTAGCTGCAAGGCCCATATATAGGTGACCAAACTTATATATTATTTCCCCTCTTTTGTGCTTGAAATTGTAGGTTTACAACATTGCAAAAATATGTGGTTGATTTTCCCCTCAGGAAACTCACCTCTTGTAACATAACAAAGCCCCCCCCCCCCCTCTCTTCCCCTATATTTGAATAAGCCGTTTGTCTAA
Source organism: Hippophae rhamnoides (assembly GCA_033030585.1). NCBI lineage: Eukaryota > Viridiplantae > Streptophyta > Magnoliopsida > Rosales > Elaeagnaceae > Hippophae > Hippophae rhamnoides. The sequence continues at coordinate 12,102,365 of CM065430.1, forward strand.
TCCTTAAGGTGCTGTGTGAATCGGGAGTTGAATGCTTAGGAGCTACAATTCAATATAATTATTCTTGTGTTGAAGTTCTGTTTCAATCCAAATGCATATATAGTATTTGGTGAGTTTTGAGAGAAGGGAAAAAACATTTTCCGTTTTAGGAAATTACCTAAAATAGCACTGCAAAACTCATAATAGCATCCTCCTCTTGAATTGAGAGGGTGTGGGTTAGTGTTAAAGATGCGTTATTTTTGTTATTTGTCCTAACATTTTTATCCTTGACAGCATGGTAAACATTCAAGGCTATAGTTCGGTCCTGTATCCTGAAGATTAGTGCATGTTTTGTTCTTCCTGATAAAAAAATGTTGGCCTATCCGATAATAAAGTGATGATAGAAAACTAATAGATGGTCTAAACGCCCTTGGGTTTATTGCGCCAAATACCTATTGGTTGGTTAATGTCATTCAGAAGGTATGATGCCAGAATATAGATGATTTCATTCCAGATTCCCAAATATATGGAGGCTAAGTAGTCTTTAGAAGTCTCTTTGTTTAGGTAAAAGGTACATTTATCATCATATAGGGTGCATCTAGTCCTCTAAATCCTGATAGAGTTTACAAAAGGTACAATTTTATACTAAGGTTACAAAGTGACCATAACGCATAACATTCATGTTAAAAACAAGGGATTAAACTGCTTTTTTTTAAAGAAAAAAGGATTTGCATTGTCTCATTTTTTGCTTCTTGGATTTATGACTTGACTGATTGGTTCAAGAAACACTTTGCTCTCATATATGTGGTCAATTATTGATTTCATTATCCGCTTCCCCCTACCAAAAAGAATAGATGGTCATCCTTAGGTGTTTCTTAAGGCCATTGATGGTCATTGCCTCATTGGGATTTGGTCCCTCTAAAGCGTAAATTGGAAAAAAGTTGAGAGTTTAGTCACTAATCCTTTGGATAAAGACAGTGATTTGAACCTAATTACCTTGATTACTATATAAAGGGAGAAAAAAGAGAGAGAACCTCAGTATACTGTATTGAATACATACATCTCTCTCAATCTATATTGAGGGAAGCTTTGTTTTCCAAACCCAACTTACATGAAACGAAGAAGGGATGGATCCCTTGAAAGTAGAATGACACAAGGTTAGGCGGATGTATTTGTAATTGATGAACGTGTTTTGCTTAAATTTTAAACTTTTAACGTCGAATTTTAGAAAAACTTCAATAATTTATATATATAATATATTTTTAATTAAAAATAAAAATTAAGAATAATTAATACTATTTTTTTTTGTACATATATATTCGGTAGATATGAACTTTAAATCTGACAGTGGTGCAATTACTCATCACATATTTCACTGTCATCTCTAAGGAACACGATGCCATGAGGATCACATGTTCAATTTTCATAATAACAAGGAACTTATCCCTTTCAGCTTAGCCAAACCAAACCTGTGGGCTCCAACTTCAAGGATCATTAATTAAATTATGACTTTCCCGTGTATGAATTTAGTACACATCGAATGGTGCTGGAAAACATTTTTATTAGAAAAAAATATAAAATATTGTATTTTTTTATTAGTTTAAGAGTTATAAATTAAAATATTATTATTATCCAATTTATTTATTAAGGTTTATTATGTCAATGAGATTTTAGAGTTCTAGTCTATAAACATTTTATGTATTCTTAATATTTATCAATTAAATAAGGTAAAATTGTACAATTAATTCTTAAATTTTAATTAAATTCATACATAAGTTTTCAAATTTTTAAAATGTATGATTTGTTTTTTAAATTTCTATAATTTCACACATATATTTTTAAACTTTTAAATATGATAATTTAGTTTAAAATTTTTAAAATTTCTCACTAGGTCTTAGATTGGTTATTAAAATACATATTTATGAATCAAAAATTTAGGATTTATGCGTGAAATTTTAAAAATTTGGAGACTATATCATATAATTTAAAAGTTTAAAGATATATGTGTGATGTTTTAAAAATTTGAATACCAAATTAAACGTTTAAATACTGAAACTTATGTATAAATTTATTTAAAGTTTGGAGAACAATGTTATACTTTATCCATAAAATAAAATTGACAATTTGCCTATGTATAGCATAAGAGAGTATTTATGGTAAAAATAATTAACATACATACGTATTATCCACACCGGTAAATAATTATAATTTTAATAAAGTTGGTTACGAGAGTATGTAACATACTTTAAAATCTTTTTACATATTATGCATAGTCATTTATACACCACAATTCAGATGGTGCAGATCTCATAAATATTTACCATGACCTTCAATAAAAAAAATCACATATTTTTCTTTTTCTAGTTTTCATTTTCTATATGGATTTAAGAAGATAAATGACTTGAACTTTGAGAAATTAAATTTGTCTATCACAGAGTTTATCAATAAAGTTTCTCTAACCGAATACTTCACACATAAAATACCACAAACAAATGACAAAAAAGTATCTTTTGCTTGTTTCTCCCAACACGTCAAAAAAAAAAACAAAATAATAATAATAATGAGCGATGCTATAAACATCTATACTCTATACCAGTTGAGTGTATCTCTACCTAGGTAAGAAGATATTCTAATAGATTCACTTAAATTAAAAAAAAATCTATATAGATTTGGATTAGATTGACATGAAAGATTTTATAGTTAGATCGAATCGGATTAGAAAGTATACAATACATTCGAATTTAAATTTGTATTTGGAATCAGATCGTAAGATTTTATAATTCGTTGTAATTCGGTCTATAATAAATTACTATTAAAATTATAAATAAATGTATATTTTATTTTATGATATATTATAAAAAATTATGGATTACATATAATTATTTTGATCATCATTCTTAAAACTTTAATATTTTTAATTAAAATTCATTATTTCTAAAATAATAAATAACAAATTTGATAGTTTAATTAGGAATTAAAAACTAGATTTTAAAAGACTTTAATTAAGATGATCTAATCACCCTTTCATCGTTTTATTTTTTATAAAATTATAAATTACATATAATTATTTTGGTTATAATACTTCTTCAAAACTTCAATCTTTTTAAATAAAAGTAATTTTTTTTTGAATAATAATTAATAAACATAAAAATTAAAACTAAAATTCAAAAAGACGTAACTATGATTATTTAATCACCATTTCATAATTTATTTATTTTATAAAATTTAAAAAATTATAGATTGTATATAATTATTTTGGTCAAATTTCTTCAAAATTTTAATGATTTTAAATTAAAAATAGATATTTGTGGGATAATAAATAACAAAAAAAAATAAATAAATAAAGAATTAGTTAGAGACTAAAAACTAAAATTTCAAAAAACTTCAATTTGAATTATTTAATAACTATTTCATAATTGTTTTTTATAAGATTGAAATAGTGATATATTTCAAGTTTTGATATTTAATTACCTTTACATATATTTAATAAAATAGATTAAATCCCAAGTAAGTGATACGTTTAATTATTTTTAAGTAATTATATTTTTGTTTGTTTGATTTGATGTTTTATTGTACATTGACCCATATGCATGCACACTATTATTGGAAATAGATAAGAAACGACAAGTGTTAGGATTTGTGATTTAATAGATAAGAAATTACAGATATGTTTTGGATTTCATACAATTATCATTATCGGTAGGGTGTGAAGGTAGTGGGAGCATAGTGATTGATAATTTAGGAGAGAGAAAGAGATTGTGCGATATAAGCCAAACACTCAAATTCCAAAGAGAGAAAGAAAAAAAAAGAAAAGTGAGTGATGATGATGCGGAAGGGAAGGGAAGGGAAGGGAAGGGAAGGGAAGGGAAGGGGTGGTCTTGGAATGGAGAGTTGGATACCCCCCCAGTATTGGAAGAAGTCACACATTTGTGAAATTGGAAGATTAAATTAAATGAAATTGATTGTTTATATTATATATTCAGAGACATGATTTTGACATTTCAGATTCTAATTGTCAGACTGGTTTTGCAATATTATTTTACTTTCTTCTGCTACTTTTCCAAACATTATTATTTTCATCATTTTTCATCTCTTAAGTAAAAAAAAAAAAACAAATACTATATATATATCATCTCTTAGGTAAAAAAAAAACGAATAATATATATATATATATATATATATTAGGTAGTATTTGAAGTCATCTTTTTTACCTTCGTAATAATAAACATATATCATTACATTAAAAATTTGATAGATATTTTAATAATATTATTATCTTCGAAACACTTCTTTATTAACCCGTCCACATACCCATAATCAAGAAAACTTCCCACACCAATCAAACAGTTATATTCTTAAACTGTTGGTGGATATTTGAATTAATGAAATTTTATATAAAATGTATAAATATAATTTTCCTCCTGATCTTAGTATTTCTTTCTTTCTTTCTTTCAAACTATAAGCAATACAGTACTCAATAGGGTGTTTCACGAGCGATGATAAGGAGTCTCAAACCTCCCTCATTTGTAAAGATCGAAGAACATCCACTACTATAAAATGATAGCTAGCTAGCTATATGATCTAAAAATGTAATTTACCACGTATAAATTAATTAATTTGTTCCAACCTCCATATAACATGTTTGTTATGTTATGTTATATTTAGGTGTTACCAATCTAACTAATATTATTATATTATTATATGATGTGGATTTATTGATAGATGGATAACATGTTGTTACCAACATCAAATTTGAATGACACTTGACACTTACTTAAATAATCAGTAACTCCTTTTTTTTATATATATATAAAAACAAAATATGATATTGCAATTACCATAACATTCTCTAAAACGTTGGTACCAAATCATTTTTGAATAATAGATTATACATAAGATTTCTTATATATATATATATAAGAAATCTAGTATGAGAGTCAAAAGAAAAATTGGAATATATATTTTAGCTAGCAATTTGCAAAGGTATATATTATTAGTGTTTCCTCTAGCTTTAGTGCTTTTTTTGAATTCTCTAGAGAGATGTGGAAATGATGAGATGTCACAGAGGCAAATTAATGGTGGTCCATGAACCACTTTTCACAGGTCACCATGTTTCATTGTGCAGGTTATAGTCTATGCTTGGACAGACTTAGGCTTTTCTTAGATATTTAGCTTTTCTATTTTCCTTTTTTCACCGACTCAGTCTTGCTCTTTTTTTTTTCTTTTTGTCAAAATTTCAAAAATAAATTTCGAAATTTAAAAAATAGAAATCGAAATATGAGTTATCACAGCTATAACCTAATCACAAAAATTTAAAAATTTAAATTAAAATAGTAATATATATATTAAACGAGCCCTAGTATAACTTGGAAACAAAATAAGCAAATATATGCTATATATAGTATATATAACACTTAAATATATATATAAAACCTCTTCTCGATTACGATCGGCTAAGGATTGTCGACTTTGAGTTATATATATACAAAGGCTTCTTTCCAAGATATAACCCTACGATGAATAATATATATATCCATGAATGTTTCATGAGATTAAAACGAAGTAAAACAAGGAATTTATTATAATATATAGTGACAATATCTTCACTACTAAATTAAGTACTGGAGTTTTGATATAAAGATAAAACAGGAAATAATTAACATTCAGGTACGTAAGTATTTAAAATGAGTACAGAAAATTAAAAAAAAAAAGGATATAAATAGTTATCTTAAATAAAACACATATATATATCAAAGTACATGTCACGAGAAGGCCTTCAATAATAATTCAGAGATTGAACTGAGATTTCAATGAGTAGAAAGTGCTGTTCGATGATCAAATGAACACCTCATTTATTTAGTAGTGTTGTCCTTGGTAGAAGATGTTTCTCATGGCCCTGCATTATATATTGTTGGATAATTGAAAAAAAAAACTCAAAATTAATTAATTAACCATAGATTAAGTAACTCTAATTGTATTTATTTTATCTAATCTTTATTGTGATTAATTCATTAACTAGATTATCTTTTATATATATATATATATACCTCAGCTAGATAAAAAAAACTTCAAAAGATCGAGTAAAATTCCAATTATATACACTAATATGGTTTGAATCTATAACTTTAAACAAATAAAAGAGAGTTTTACTACTAGGTGAACTACATTTATTATCGTTAAATCGACTAAAAACTCTTAAAAATTTTGATTGTTACAAGCAATTTACTATTTATTGAGGTTAAAGATTTTTGGAGCAAAATTGAATAAAAATTTGAGAATTGATTAAATTGAAATATGAATATAAAAAAGAATCAAAATAACTTACACCTAAAAATATACAATTACTTTTTCACTAAATTCAACTTTTACTCCAACAGTATTAGCTTCGATACATTAATACCTTTCTGTAACTGTTCTAGCTTTAGCTCTAGGCAGCCAAAAATAAAACCATGCATCAGAAACCTAGACTTGTAATTGTGTGACGTTGTGAGGATTGATAATTTTATGTTAATAAGTATTAAATATCTCAGTACATGTGTTACTACAAATATACGTTGGACTAAAGCCTTAACCCAATAGTTAAAATCAAGACTGCTTCATATATTAAAGGCAGGTGCAGAGTTCCTTATATTGAGAAACTTGTGTATAGTTTAAGTCTCTAAAATTTTGAAAGATGTTTTATATTCATTTAGTTTCGAGAAAAAATATACAATTAAGATAAAATAATATTATTTTAATAAACACTTTAAAAATGAACCATTAATAAAGATAAACATAAAATTTACTATAAAATTATTTAAGAAAAAAATTAAAAATAATAATATTATGATATAAAATTATTTAAATACAAATTTGTATATGTTTTCAAAAAATGAAATTAATAAAATATTGATAATCTCCTAACATTAAGATGAATATTTTGTAAAAAAAATATTTCATATTAAATGTTGTTTTATTATTTTTAAATAATCTATTTTTAATTGCATTTTCGTCACATGCTATGAATATTATAGTAAAAAAATCAATAATTGATCCATTTTTTTAAAAATTTACAGACTAGATAATACCTTTTAAACTGAGGGACTAAATGCATATTACGACTTAATCTTAGGGACTTGGTTGACACATTTTTGTATATTAAACGTAAAGAGTTTTGAGTAATGTTATAAGTTTAATTTCATTATTGTATTATTATTATCATTGATTTTTGAGAAAATGAAATAAACTATTTACATTTTTTTTCTTTAAATAATAATAATAAAAAAACATTTTATATATTTTTAATGTAAGGATAAACTATGAATTTCTTACATTGTCTAATTGAGGCTGATTGTTGGTCTCCAGCATTAGTCCGAAATGAATATGAGGATAATGTGCCCACTAAATAAAGGAAGAAAAAAAAAAGAAACAATAAATTAATTATTTATCAAATAATTATCGTACATACCAATGATCTCAATATTTTATGCAATTTTTTAAGTTACATCTTTAATGATCGAGATTTATTAGGAGATTAAGAAAGAAAATTAATTCTTTAAACCTAAATCATTTATGTATAAAAAAAAAATTAAGTATGTATATTTAATAAACTATAATAAAAAAACATAAATGGTGGTGAATTACAAGTACATATAGTGGGGGGGGCTTACATTTTTAGCAGCCGTACTAAAGGCTTCCCTGTGGCTAATGTCTGGATTTTTAGCCTTGATTCTTTGAATCTCGTCTCTAAGAAGAAAAAAAAATTAAAAACATTTTATTTGTAATATATCGAAAAGAAATTAGTTTAAGGTAATTAATTTTATAAATAATCTCCTTCAAATTTTATTTTATTATTTTTTTTGATAAATTAATAGTATAAAAGGATAACAAAGATAAAACGATCCGGATCAAACTGAAGGACAGTTGTTAAATTACTTTATGAACTGGTTATAGGCAGAAGGTACTCGCTGCCTCTTCTCGGGAGCTGCAAAAAGAAAATAACGACTCATAAGGACAACAATTTTTCATTAATTATTATACAATGAAATTATTATAGTAATAAATTAAATAATTCATACAATTTTCTTTAAATAATAACAAATTAATTATCTCATTATCGTTACCTTAAATATAATTATTAAAATAAAACTAATATATGAAATAATGCTTTATTGTGTAATTTAAAATACTCACGGCGATTGACAACCCTTTCTGCAGTTAAATTTTTAGTGGGAGCTGATCTCATTGCAGTCTTATTATTATTGCCTTTGGATGAAGAGGCTGAGTCAATCCTGTAATCTTGTGCAGCATAGTTGTGGTTTTGAGCCTATTTCCCAAAAACAAAACAAAAAACAAAGGTTTTAGATTAGTTAAATTATTTATTTTTTAAGATAATTTTACAATATAACATACTTTAATTAATATAAATATAAATTTAAGTTTTTTTTTTCCTTCCTAGTTTCAAATTACAATTACACATAGAAGAATGAAGTACTCTTCTTGTTCTTTCTCTAGAAAAAAAAAAGATAAAGAGAAGGTCTGAAATGACTGACAAAACAGTAAATAATAACAATTAGAGCAAATAAAACCTAGAGAGGGAGCTGGCCACTTTAGTTATTAATAAGTTATCATAATTATTTTTATTATTAAAATAATAAAATGATATTAAAATAATTATTATTTTAACATAACAATCTGAATAAGAATAAAAATAAATAAATTTAAAAAGACAGCAAAGGACAAAATTATGAAAAGAAATAATTAAACCTAAGAACCCCTAACATACATGTCCGTCAAATCAATCCCAAAACCCATAAAAAATAAAAAGTAAATTAAAAAAAAATAAAGAAATATAACAAGTAAACAAACTAAAAATTATCCATTCTTCTTGAATGTAAGATAATTTAATATATCTTTTTTTAAAAAATATATATATATATAATAAAATAATTTAAATAATAAAAAAAAATATTTTAAAAATAATAATAAATAAGAGTTAATGAAAAAACTAACAAAGCCCCAGTTTAAATAGTTATAGTCTAGTTTAGACTATCTGAATGAAGAGGACAGGCTCTGAAGCCTATATATAAAAAGCAAAAAAAAGAAAGAAATAGGTTATGGCGGCTTATAGACAATATATAGGTCGCTAGGTTTTACAGTAACCAACAAATCCAGCAGTATGTTCAGAAAAACTGGTTTAAATTACTTCGATTTCCTAAAAGAAAAAACCCAGAAGCTCTATCTAGATTTCAGAAGAGCTATAATTACTATATCCTTTTTTTTTTTTTGATAAATATTTATGAAAAATGCCACAGGAAATATTATCCATATCTAATAAATTAGAAGACCAAAACCCCCTAGATTTAAGCTGACGAGTCATTAAGTAATAATATAAATAGAGATATGCAAAAGCAAAAAAAAAAAAAAAAGAGCACCTGAACATCTTGCCAAGAAAGTGACTGAAACGCAGCGGCCATATTTACAGACCACAGATTGGTGCAATGCCCGCATCGGACGGTCACTATGTCAAATAGACTACTGCATGGTACACTCACCTGCACATATATTGATATATATCATATACAATCATATAATTACATATATGTAACTAATTATTGCTTTTACAATCACACGATCAACAAAAAAAATGGACTTTGAGTGGAATTAATTGTGATTGAGAAGGATTTAAATAGCACTTTTGTTAAAGGTAATGGAATCAATGGGTACTAAAAGATTAAAAAAATCTAGCAAAATGAACTATTTGGGTTCTTTATTTGTTATATTAGTAGCGGAGGATCGGAAGAAGAGAGATATGGCATGGGTTTGTTTTAGTTTTTGACCAAAATGGGATATTTGATGAGAAGAACTAGAAACCCTAAAAGGATGATGAAAATGCAATAAAGGGTAATTCCATTTCTGTGTTGTGGAGAATTAATTTGAGTATAAGAAATTATTATTATTATAACTCTAAAAGGATAAGAAATAACAATCTGGTAATTTTCTTTTCCTTGTATAAAAAAAAAAGCTTCTTCTGAGTTTGCACACTATCCAGAGAAGCAAAGTCACAATTCACAACAGTGAAGGAAACTAAGAGGGTAAAAGACTTGTCCTCATCATCACCATCAATTTCTTTGTTTTGACCCAATTGCTATCTCTCTCTCTCTCTCTCTCGCAGAAGCACTGAGAGAGGTGCTTATAGCACTTGAGGACATTCACTAGGTATATATCACCTTTTTTTTTTGACAGAAAAAGAAGAGGAAAAGAGATGACTCAGAGATAAAGACTTGACTGTAGTGATCTCTGTATCAACAAAAACAAAAGAAACCCAGAAAATTTTGAAACAAAATTATTATATAAATATAACTTCAGGATCTTTAATATTTATTGTTCTTATAACACTATATATCTATACAAAGAAAGAAGAAACTAAATAAAAAGAAAGCAAAGTTGGATCAGAAGATACAGATCTTCCATTACCAAAACTAATTAAAGGAAGTAACAGTATTTCAAGATCAAGATAAATAATATATATATATATATACCGCAAGAACTATATTGCAAAAGTTGCAAGGAATATAGCAGAGTTGCTCGGGAGTGACTGTTTCTATGCAGCTTGACATGTTCTTTATAAATTCAGCTGGCAATTTATAATCAGAGACCAAAAAAACTCCTTTAAACCAAGAAGCTAGAGAAGAAAAAAGGGAAATTAGAAGAAGCACTAAGATCTTAATTTGCAATGGAAAATTGCAACAACAATAGCAGATAGAAAGAAAAAGGTTCTTTTATTCTTTCTCTCTCTAAAATGCTTGCTTTGAAAACGGGCTATGAATCACAACAGTAAAACTTAATGCCTCAATATATGTAGCCAACCTATTCAACCTATTTCAAAAGTAGCCCCACCTCACTGTCCTCCCGTATAAACATATGTTAAAAAGTTTAATATATATTAAAAATGATCTAATCATCGTATATATATTCATAAATTTTTTGTGAAGAAAAAATTATTCAATAGTGCTTATACAAAACATATGTTTTTTTTACTATTATATAGACATTTAAATAACAAAATGAATATATAAAATAATTTAGAAAAAAAAACCAAAGAAGTTAAAAAAAATGGGGGTAAATTGGAGAAATTCTTAGACATGTTATATGTACTATATTAATAATATTTAATATTTTTATCTTTTCTTTTTTTTAAAAAAATAGAAGGTCAAGTTCAAGATATGCCCTTCCAATACGTCATATATTAATGCACTTCGTGTAGCGAAGAATCTCTTCTCAAATTAGGGTTAAAAATGAAAGTAAGTTGTTAGTAAAATAAAAAAAAGAAAATGGTAATAATAGATAAACAATTATATAAAAATAAACATTTTAATCATGTTATTATAAACTATATACTTTAATCTTATAATTATTAAAAATGATATATTTTTAATCATATAATTATGAAATTGTAACATCTAAAATCTCAATCATCTTACCTAAATAATAGGATAAAAGTGCACATCTATTTATTAAATACTAAAAAAAAATAAAAACCCAATGCGTGAGTAGGGCAAGGCATTTAATATTATGAGTAAAATTAAAAGGAACTTACGAAATACGAATACTAAAAAGTTGTGGCAGGAAATAAAGAAAATGTATTGGGGTTTTATGAAGAAAAAAAACCAATTTTTTTATTCTTTATTTCTCTCTCTCTCTCTCTCTCTTTCTTTTAGGCATATTAAAGACCCAGAATCCTGTGTTTTCTAAGATTAAGCAATCAAAAATATATATGTTAATTATGGGTTTTTCCTTTTATTATAAGATATAAACGCTTCTTTTGCTAGTAAGATATATACATATTTCATGTATTTAAGGTTATACATGTACGTACATACTTTTCTTATAGTTTTGGAACCATTTCTAACCTGTAATAGAAGATGTTTATCTTAGTCCTTCAATTTTATAAGAATATAAAAAGTAAGATATGTAATAGAATATGCTTATCATAGTCATCTTCTTATAATGAATAATCTCAATAATATATTTTTAATATTTAATTATTTATTATTTTAATTGATAAACTATTCATTTGTTAAAACAAAAATTAAATATTTATTTTCCTAATTTTTGATAAAAGAAAAAGCTTTTACAAAAAGCCAATTTGGCTTAAATCTATGTAAATTTGGGTGACATTTTTAAGAAATATAACATACTTATATTTCAATACTTAACAACTATTAGGCTAAAGTGCATTTTAGTCAACGTTAAAGTGTATTTTAATCAACTCAAACGAAATTCTGCTAATCTTTGTCCTGTTCTAAATTTTGACAACCCACGTAATATAATAATCTGCAAGTATTATGTGTGTGAAAAGTTAATCATATAATTAATCTACTGACATGTCAGTGTGATTTAGTTCCATGCAGTGTGATTATGTTTTTAGCTAGCTAATTAATTAGCCCCCTTGTAATCCATTATTAAGAATTTACGAACCATGGGAATGGGAAATGCAATTTCCATGTGTGTAATCCATTATAAGTTAATTTTTTAAGATCGAGAGTCATATCAATAATATAGTTATAAACTCTATAAAATTTACAATCACTTACTATCGATACAAAATTTAGGGTGTATAATTCTTTCACACAATAATAAAATTGAATTGTAAGCTAAGTTCAACTAATCAATTTGAGAGCAACTTTTGTTTTTCCATCAAAGTTACATCTCTAGCCTTACGAGTATGGAATGGAAATTTCCAATTTAAGTCACCACTATTAGTAGGTAAATTTTAAATTGACTAGAGAGGTTAAAATTCACTACTTTAATATTATTGAGTACCACCTTTATTATTAGACTTGTGTAAGATGTGCTTTTAAATCACCTCTATATAAAAATATAGTTGATTTTTCTTCCAATAACTCCAACTTCTAAACACTTTTTTTTGGAGAGGAGAAAGGGGTTGAAAATGTTAGAAGAGCATTGAATCCATTGCATGTAAGTTTTTCTCTAGTCGAAGGTTTTTTAACAAACTGAATTTAGTATAATTTGAATTTGTAATTTGTTGAGTAAAATTTAGAATGAACAACTCTAAATTTACTAATATTAGATCCAAACAAGTAAACAAACTACTTGTATTATACTCACTATAACACATTTCAAAGACAACTCACAAATTGAAGAGAAATACAAACACTTAAAGAGAAAGCTCTTAACTTACACTCAAACTAAGAATACAAAGACTTATTTGTTTTTGATGGAATGGTTAAACCAAATGCAAGGTAGGCTATTTATAGTCCTTACCATACAATCTACACCACACAAATATAAAACTAAGAAATAATCCTAGCCATACAAATCTTATTTACACACTTCTCTTTTCTACAACCTTCAACCACTTCATTTATTTCTACAACCTTCAACTACTTTATTTATTTCTACAACCTTCAACTACTTCATTTATTTCTACAACCTTCAAATATTTCATTTATTTCTCTACCTTTTCAACCACTTCATTTATTTCTCTACCTCTTTAATTATTATTTTAATGTTGATTTTCAACATAATTTGAAACTATAGAGGAAAATCCCATAAGATAAACCACTTCTTTTGTTGAAGTTTGCTTCCTAGCTCAAATCTAGTTGCGATTAGAAATACAAGAACCAAGGAAACAAAGGAAGTCTAGTAATGCATAGAAATGTGAATACAATGAGTTAACACCATCACTTAAGGATGTACAATATTATTTAGGAAGAGATGTCTAAATAGTCACTTAGTTTAGATTGTATGTGTTATTTAATCCCTTTGTTTAGAAAAAAAAATATTTTTAAGTTTATTTTTTTGTAAAAAAATACGTCGTTTAAGTCCATTTGTTTGTGTAAAAATAATCATTTTATGTCTATTTGTTTGTGAAAAAGTGTTGAGTGAGGATAAATTTAATTTTTCATCCCATTTTACATCAAATATAACGGAATATCATATATGTCATATATATATTTATATATATATATATATATATATATATCTTTTTGATATATATAAATTTTAAAAAATAATATTTAATTAAAAAATTGCTCAAACTTTTAAAGATTTTTTTAAAATTAAACAAAATTTTCATTATCTAATATCTAAAATCACACAAATTAAATTTAAGTTTAATCAAAAGATTTATTAAAGAATTTGAATAATTTTTTAATTAAAAATTATTCTATTAGATATATATATATATATATATATATATCTAAAAATAAAATATATATATGTCACATGTAATATTTAGTTATATTAACAGAAAATTAAGTGAAAATTTAACTTTTTTCCTGTTTGATATATTTTTCATAAATAAATAATCTCAAAAGTATATTTTTTAAACATACGAAGTAAATAATCTCTAAAACTTAAGCAACATTTGCAACCCTTTTTCCTTAATACCAATGGGATGACTCACATTAGTTATGATCATGACTTCGTGCACTTTATAATTGGCTCACAATAATGCATATATAACTCTACTATGTACATAAATTTGTATATAATTTTATATTTACATTATTTAGATTTAATACGTATTAATATTTTAAAAAAATTAATTTATTTTTTTAAATTATAAATAATTATAATTCAGGATATAAAAATTATAGGTACAAAAATGCCTGCAAAAATTAATGATATTAACATATTTCATATTATAAATATATTATTATCTCAAGTTAATCTCTTATTCAATACAATTTAGTGAGTTTGATTCTATTTATCAATAATAATATAACATATTATTTATGTTACACCTCTAATTTGATATACAAATAACATTTTCAAAAAATTAAAGAGTAATTTATCTAAAGGTATTTGAAATTTCAAACTTCGAGATAATTGCTACCATATAAAAGAGTATATCTTTAATAGCAGTGCTAGTAATATTATCAATTACATTCTTATTTTTACTTTTATCATCCTTCAAATGATATATATAAACTTAATTTTGTTGTTGTTGGCATTTTTTTTCATATTTCTTTAAAGAAAGTTAATATATAAAATAAAGTTAAATTTATACATATTACTTAAATAATAATACAAGTAAAAATAAGAGTTTAATTAATAGTATTGTTAACTATATTATTTCTTAAATGAATTGGAATTATTAACGAAAACAAACAATAATAATAACAACAACAACAACAACACAAATAAAAGAAAGAAAATAGTATCTTGTAAGTTCTTTTGTTCAATTTATTTATGAAAAATGTATCAAGTATTGACAAAGTTAATTTTTCATCTAATATTTTATTAAATATAGAAGAATAACATATATGATACATACATGATTGTATTTTTTTGATTGAGATATATCTAATAAAAGAATTTTTAATTAAAAAATTAATTAAAATTTTTAACAAATTATTTCAATTAACTTAAATAAAATTTTCATTGTTTAATATGTTACTTTGTTTATTAAACAATGAAAATTTTGTTAAAGTTTGAAAAAAAAAATCTTAAATTTTAATTTTTTACAAATATACATATAAAAAAAATATAAATATGTATTGACACATGTGTTATTATGTTATATTTAACAAAAAAAAATTGAAATAAAAATTAACGTCATCTTTATCTAGTACATTTTTACAAATAAATGAACTTAAATGATACTTTTTTCATAAATAAATGAACTTAAAAACACATTTTTTAAATTAGATTACTTATAAACAACATCATTGTCCTGAACAAATAAACCATACGGTGCAATTCACCCTAAAAGAAAAGCCTTCAATACATAAAGAAATAGTAATGATAAGCATCACCACTTAGTGAATTATATCATTATTGGCGTGTAATATTGTAATTAGCCAAAGTATATAGTCTATACATGAAGCATTAAATGTAATACAAAAGGCTGATACCGAGTGGTTACAGAGTCATTATTCTATTCTGTGAGAAATTATATATTGATTGTATAACAAGTTATGATGTGGTATTCTAGACCTAATTAGTAATTTTACATATTATATTCATATGTATGAATTAATGATAATATTTTTGTTTTTCAAACAATTTTTAAACTTACCGACAAATACTCATACTTTTGAGCTAAAAAGTATAATACACCAATAATGCTTTTCATATAAATGAAAAATACTTATTCTGACGATAGTTTTTATCAAATAGCTGTTATTATTATTATTATTATTATATAATGCAGTAACATATAATAAAAATAATTATCCATTATATTTAAATTATAACTTTTACACTTTATTTAAATATTAAAGTTTTCCTTTATTCATTTATGGAAATAAATAAGATTTTTTTAATATAAATGAATCTAAATATTTAATAATAAAATATTTAATTATAAAACGCATATTAACAAATAAATAGATTAAATATGAATTTTTAATATCAAATTATAGTAATTGATGTAGTTCAAACTTCTAAGTTAAAACGAACAAAATGCATTTTATTAGTAAGACTACACAAATCACACTAAAATTAAATAATATTTAGGGTAGACAACTAATTTATTTTTAATTATGATATATTTATATTATTATAAAAAAATCAAATAATATCTTAATATTATTATATATATATATATCTTATTAATGTATTTTTTTTGTTTCATAGTTTAGAAACTATGCTCTAAACCAATAAAATATAAGATTAATATAATAATTTTTTTTAAAAAATATAAATAACTAATAATTATTTATAAAATCATACATTTTAATTAATAAAGAATATACTACAAAATATTTTAAAAAAAAATTATCCTATTTAATAGTTTTATATATCATTTTCATAAACAAAATAAGAGAAAGAGTAAATATTAAAACCACTTGGTCACAACATTATTAATGGGATGTTCGTACCAGTCCATTTTGGCCAAATTGATAACAGACAATACGGTGGTGTCTGTTTTATTTGAGACCCTTTCTTTCATATGTCATATGTCATATGTCATATGTCATATGTCTGGTGAGTATGCAATAAATTATCATCGTAGAATGCATATAGTATACTGTACATAGATCTTCTTTCCCTAGCCATCTTCCATGCTTTTAGGATTTTTAAATTTAAATATATACCATTTAATCACATTTTATTCCTACTTAATTCTTCCTTTCCTTCTCTCAGCCTTTTACTTCAATATATATATATATATATATATATATATATATATATATATATATATATATTTGGTGTTGTTAATTTGATAACTAGTTATGTTTTTAGTTTTTATTTAATTGGAATTAAGTTTCAATTTTTAGTATAATTTTGGATCTCGAAAAAATAAGCTTTCAAAACCTATTTTATGTTTTTAGGTTTCAAAACTTACACAATTAAATTTTATTTCATTCTAAGATTTTCATGAAAATCAAGATTCCGCTTCTTTTATATTTCCATTGTAAATAAAATTAAATCAAAAATTAGTATTGAATAAAAATAAAAAATTAAATAAAAAACAAAATCTGTTATCAAATGAATTCATGTTTTATATAATAAATGAATTAAAAATAATAATTTTAAATTAAAAAATAAAACTCGTTATAAAACGAGATCTAAATATTATAAGAAAAAAAAGTGATATGGTGAAACTTTAAATCAACCACATTGTTACAATAATTAACGTGCCTTTTACATACAACTAGTTTTGAAAGTGGCGCAAGTTAAATTTTTTAAATTTATTTTTATCTTAAGTTATATGTATTATATGTTTTAATGTTTAAATTTTTATACTTGATATAAAACATTCGATATTACTTCTAAAAAGGAACATAAAAAATATTATATACGGTGCTTATTTATTACAAAAAAATTGAGTATCTAGTATTGTAGATAAAAAAAAAGATTATATGTCAAATAAATTTGTTTTTACAATTATATTTCTAAAATTTATTCTTTTTAATAGAATTTAAGTATAGGGAATTCTATGATTAATTATATAGTGATATTTTATTAATCATTTCTATTTATTCTCTAAAATCAAAGTATTTGATTAAATTAGAATGTTCTTAAATTTGTACAAATTTAAAAAATTTAAAAAATATATAATAGTGTGTTTGGTTAAGAAATAACTGTTATTGATTTTAACTTTTCTAAAATAAAATAAATATAAAAACGTTTCTCACTTTAATATTAGTCTATATAAAAAAGGTGCAATTTATCGTTGTAAACTTTAGCGATGAGTATATAATCTGATTAATTTGTTTAAATTAAAAAAATTGATTCAATTAGTCGGATTTAGATCAAATTAGATTATACAATTCCTTTATATTTAGATCGAAGTATTTTATAATCCGTTATATTCGATCTTAACCGAATTATTATTAAATTATAAATAAATAAATATTTTATTTTATAATATGTTATATTTAAATATTATGCATTGTATAATTATTTTATATTATTATTTTAGTTTAAAAATAAATATAAATGTTTATAAAAATTTAATAATTATACAAATATATTCCTTATTATTTTAATTTTTTTAGTGGTAACTATAAATAATAATATTTATTACAAAACATCAATTTAAAATTTAAATTTATATATATCGTGTTTTATTTATGAAAATAATTTATAAATAAATTTAAATATTAATATAACTTTATCAGATCTGTTCGGATTTAAAATTTTCAATTTAATTATATTATCGAATTAATTTAAATTGAAAATTTTCCATTCAAATTGGATCAAGTTTGGTCAATAAATATCCTATAAGTTAATATATGGGATGATTAGCAGCAATGTTAAAAGATTTTTTTTTGGTCATACTATAAAGTTTCACTTCAAAATTTTCATAATAGTCATCATATATGACATGTAAGACAACCATTTACTTGTAATGATCTTATTTGTTTATCACTTTAACTCCGTGACCATCCTATGTCTTATATTGTTGTAGTGTTATTTATTCGCTATCACCTATTTGATCACTATGTTCATGTATCAAATTTTAAATTTTAAAATAATCTATTCATTCCTCTTTAGATTATTAGATTCATAAATTTAAAATTTTCAATTTTATTACTTTTGTGAAGAATAAATATACAATAATAATTATTTTATGAACAATAGAATCTAAACATGATATAATCATGAGTAATTTGACATGATATTAACAAGATTTGTATAATTTCTTTTAATAAATAAGTTAATTATAACATGAAAACACATATGAAATTATTTAATTGATATATTTTTATTAAATAAGGAGTTAATCCAATATAAACATAATAAACATGTGTTGATTGAAATTAATAATCATTTTTAAGTATTTTTATTTAAAAATAATTTATATAATTAATTGAATATTTTTTTATTTAATATGAGATACAATTTGATTTCGACAAAAAATATGATCTATTTATGAATGAATCAACTTCACTCAACTCAACTCGTCAATTAAATGAGTAAGCATGTATTATTTGAATTGTGACGAAAACAATTATTCAAAAAATAAATGTAAAATCAATACACAATAAAACTATCAAAATAACAATTCATAACAAATATATTTATTATAGCAAGATTTTAAAATTTATTGAAGTACAATAAAAAGGAACAATACTAAACAAAAATTAAAACTATTCTACAACCAAATTTAGAGGCTTTTATAACATAAAGATAAAGGTTTAACACATGCAATACGCTACACATT
This sequence comes from Hippophae rhamnoides, assembly GCA_033030585.1. NCBI lineage: Eukaryota > Viridiplantae > Streptophyta > Magnoliopsida > Rosales > Elaeagnaceae > Hippophae > Hippophae rhamnoides. The sequence continues at coordinate 12,121,968 of CM065430.1, forward strand.
ATGCTAATTAAAAGTGTAAGTGTGATATTTTTATATGCTTTCCTTCGTTGCCAACAATCATGTCACTTGGGTCAATCTCGCCATTTTGTTTTTGCAGGGATCAAATTTAGCGTTAGTACTCACATTTTTGACCTCATACAGTTTAGTTTCTTAAACCATGTTTTCGTCTAAATCAGCCTTTAAACTATTGATATATTCTTATCTAAGCAAAAAAGGGAGAGTTATGTAAAAATCTTGAATAATTTTGTCGGGAAACAATAAAAATAACATCTTAAAACTTATAATCATAAAAATAGTATTATTTATATTTATTTCGTACACTTTTCACTATTAACAAAAAGTTTATGACATCATTTCATTTTAAATGCTATCTAATTGTATACTGTTTAAATTGAAATAAAGTTATTTAAATTCGTTAAATGTTATTGTGGTAATATTTTTGTCGTTATAAGTTTTGGGTTATTATTTTTTCTAATTTCCCTAAAATAAAAAATTCCACTTTTCCCTTTTCTTTCTTGAAACTAGGATCAAATGTTGTTCCACCATTATCACTGTGACACAACCTTTGTGAGTAAAATGTAAGGTTTATCAAAACTTAATACGTAAATATTTGCTATATATGAATGATATGTGAATTAAGGTTTATATACAGGAAGGAACAGATTAAGTTTATCATATTTTAAAGAAATAAAAGGAAATAATTAGTAAAAGAAAAAAAAATTATTTACATTATTAAAAAAATGTCTTTTATATAAAAAAACTATATTTTTTCTTACGATAAATTTATGCTTTTTACGTAAAAAAATAAACACATTTTTTTCTAGAGGGACTAAAATGAAACTTCATATATACAAAAAAAAAGTTATTACATGTAATTAAAAAAAATTCAATAGATTTTGCATTATATATTATCCTTAAATTTTTATTTTTATTTTTATTAAAGTTTATTATTCTTGGTTTAAGATATTTACTAAGTCCTTTAATTTTCAAATGGTACACTTTTTAGTTATCTATTTTTTTAAGGTATATACTTAGGATTACGTAATTCATTTAAATGTACACTTTAGTAATCTAATTTTTAAGTTAAATATCTAAAGTTTTATAATTTTTTAAAAGTTTCAAACAATTTCAAATAGTCATTTTTTACGAATAAATTTAAAATTTTGGAAAACAAAATACAAAAAATAATATTTTTTTAAAAATGGTTATTAAAAATTTGATTTTTAAAATACAAAACGAAAAGAAATTGAAATGGAAATTTTTTTTAAGCAAAATATAAATTGAATATTTTTTTTAATTACTTTTAGTGTTTTTTCAAAATTGAGTTTTGTTAATTTCAAAATTCAGATTTTTTTCTTTTACTTTTTGAGTTTTATTTTTTTTTAAATTTAAATTTACCTTGAAAAATTATACTAATCATACTTAATTGAAACTTTTAAAGAATTTGAACATAGGATCTTAAGTGTACGTCTTAAGAGATAAATGATTAGATAAAAATTTTTAATTCAAATTTTTCATAATATATATTTTTTCTTTTGTTGAGTTATTAAAGAAGAATCTCGTCCATTAGTCACAACATAGAAAGTATTGAATTAATCTTACCCAAATTCCAAATATTTTACTCTAAATTTTAGGTAGTTCTATTGCTAGCTAGAATAATTTTTGTTAATGTAGCATATCAATGTTTTACCGTACAACATTAAATTATTCGATAAAACTTTCAATTGTTTTAATATTAGTAAATTTTGTTATATATACATCAATTTCTAAAATTTATTGTTTGTTTTATGGAAAATTTAATTTAAAATAGAGGGTCCCACGTTGATGGTGTACAAGTATATATATATATATATAAGTAGTCAAATTGGCTTTTGCAGTGTAAACGTGAATTGTCATAACCATTAAGCGGATACTAGGTAGACGTGAGTTCATCCATTGGAAATAGCTGTTTATGTGTGCATGTAACATATTTAATAATAATAAGTATTGAAGTGTTAATGACACAAATAAATCATGACAATTATAATATCTATGTACTCTACAAATCTCGGCAAATAATGAACAGAATTTTACACATTCTACTTCTGCAAAAAACACAGGTTTCGCTAAACGTTCTATTGTACTTCCATGAAATACTTGTACAGTTGTACTTCAAAGAAAGAAAAATAATTATTACCCTAATATTCAAGTAATCCTCAAACATATCCTAAAATGAGAAAAAAAATCTTCAAACATGCATGTGTTTTTTTATTTTATTTTATTATTATTAATATATGCGTGAGATTTCTCAATATAAATGATTTTGACAAGTGATTTGAACGAATCATTTTTTAATTTAACTAACAATATATCTTTTTGTTTGATTTTATTTTATTTTTACTTAATTATAATTGTTATTTATTAAATTCAAATTTTAAAACATGATAGAATCTATATCATTAATTTAGAATTCTTATGGTTAACATGATTTGTTAATATCGGTTGTTATATCTATTTGTTTCCGAAATGTATCATATATATAAAGTATAGATATTAATAAATAAAGAAACTTAAATTAATGAGTAATTCCTAAAATCAAAGAAAATATTTAATTATAACTAGAAATACATATACCTTAGATTATGTTTATTAAAAAATCGAGATCTTTTGACAAAAATATTCATCTAAACAATTTGTATAAAAAACTATCACATACATATATTAGAAGATTTAGCAAGGAAGATGAAGAAAACACTAAGAATAGTATGAATACATAAGAATAACCACGATCGAAAAAGATAGAGGAAGAGGAAGAAGAAGCAGGAGATTGAATACTTCACTTTTTCATACATTAAAATTGAATCATCACAACTCATTATATAGCATATGCTCTAATTGATGTTGTAACAAACTCTACACGAGATTATCTAGTACTATCTACCTCATAGAACACCCACACCATTAGCTATAAACACTATATAAAATCATGGATTTTGTACACTATTAGCTACACACACTAGCAACATAAAACATACATATGCAGCTAACCTTACACTCAATCAAGGTACACCATGTTACATATTGAGTACTTTACATCTTCCCTTAAAATCATGTTTCTGTTGAGAAAAATGAGTTTGGATCTAAGCTCAACAAATCTTTAGAACTAAGAGACTTTGTCATAATATCTGTAGGTTGTTCTTATGAGGAGATGTATTCTATAAACACCTCACCATTCAATACCTTTTTCGTGTATAAAGTGAAAATTGATCTCTATATATTTAGTCCTTGAATGAAACATGAGATGTTTAGTTAAAGCACCAACTCCGTGATTATCATAGAATATTAAAGGTGTGCAAGGAGATTCTACATTTAATTCACTCAATAATTCCTCAATCCAAAGTAGTTCAGTCATTGTTAACACTAGAGATCTAAACTCACCTTTAGTAGATGATCGTGACACTACTCTTGCTTACTAGAGTTTCAAGAAATTAAAAAATTTCTTATGAAGATACACCATTCTTTAATGCTTTCCCAGTCACCTGATAACGTAACCCAGTCTACATCTTTGTAGTCCATGAGAGGCAAAGCTTTAGACTTTTGTAACAAAAATCCATAGCATATAATTCTTTTTAAGTATCTCAACAAACTTTTTAGCTATTTCAAGTGAACATGATTGGGATAATGTAAAAATTGAAAAAGCTTATTGATAACATAAGTAATGTCTGGCCCAATGAGAGTACAATACTATAAAGCCCCCACAAGCGATCTGTAAGTTGTGACATCCATTAGAGGCTATCCATCATATCTTGACAATGTCTTTTCTAGAGCTAAAGAAGTGATAGATGGTTTAGCATATGTCAATTGGACCTTTTCTAATAATTGAATTATATATTTTGTTGATTCAAATGAAATCATCCTTTTGATTTAATAACTTCAATCCTCAAGAAGTAATTCAAATCATCCAAATATTTCAATGTAAACTCAGCATTCAACTTGACAATAATGTCTTTTACAAAGTTACTATCAGAACCAGTAACAAGAATGCATTTATCTAGATAAAAACCACCGCTATCTTTGTGCCATCATTGTGCGCCATCGTGGATGGATGTGTTTGCTTGAGAACTTTGAAAACTAGTAGAGATTAAAAAAACTACTCAACTTGGTATACTATGTCCTAGGGGCTTGTTTTAAACCATATAAAGCTTTCTCAAGTTTGCAAAACAAAAGTAGAAAATACTTACTCATAAATCCTACAGGTTGATGCATATATATTTCTTCCTTCAAATCTCCATTAAGAAATGCATTATTCATATCCAATTGCCTTATCTTCCATCTATTGGACAACGTAAGAGTAAGGATAACTCTAATAACATACACCCATTTATTATTGATTACTCTACCATTCTTTGGGGGAGGTACTAATTCCCAAGTTTCATTTTTCAACAAGGCTTCAAATTCCTTTCCCATAGCTTCTATCCACTCAGGATGTTCCATAGCTTCTCTAACTATAAAAGGAATATGTAGTATAACCATAACATGTATAGATTTTGGTTTAAAAGTTCTAGCTTTTACTTGAGTTTCAATAGGATGTGTATTTTGAGTAGAAATAGGTATGTGAACTTGAGATACAAATCGTAGATCAACTGTAAGATTGATTCTTTTAGAACATACAACTAGAGTATAAGAGCCAAACATAATGGGAAATATAGTATGTGAGTTGGAAGAAGTTGATTGAGTGAGTTGGAAGAAGTTGATCGAGTATCAGGTACATTAGTTTGAGATGAAGTGTTTAAAGGTAAAGGTTGAGAATAAGGTGTAGAAGAAATAGAAGGAAAATAAGAAGAAGATAAAGGAGAAACATTATGAGTCTCAATAGATGACTTAAAATGAGTATTTGAATTTGAAGAAATAAGAGAAGGCAATAAAGACAAAGGAATTTTCACATATTTGAGTTGAGATAAAAGGCATAGGACTTGTCTCAGCTTCATTATAGAGTACAAAGATAATATCGGTATCTTTTTTTTTACTATTTTTGGGTCAGAAAAAGTAGGTATATTAAAAATAGAAAAAGAAGCACTAGATTGAGATAAAGAGACTCTAAATTTTCAGTGATAGACACATCACTGGAAGGCTTTTTTACAACTCGTGACTGAGTTAATTAAACAAAATGCATATGTATTTGTTTACTCTTCGAATCTATAATATTTTATGATGAACTAGGCATTTGGACAAAAGTCATATAAGGAAATTAATCCATATTGAAAACAATATGATCATATACATACTTATTCTAGCTATTGGATCATAAAAATTAAAACCTTTTTTATGCTCAGAATATCCTAAGAACACATAGGGTGTAGATCTTACATCTAACTTTGAATTTAAGTATAGTCTGGTATATGGATAGTAAAGACAACCAAAAATTCTCAAACAAGAATAATCAGATTTGGTTTGATACAGAAGCTCAAAAGGAGATTTATTTTCTAAATTTTGAGAAGGTAATATGTTGGTAAGAAATACGACATTTTTAAACCCATAAGGCCACGGTTTAAGATGCAATCCTCCCCTAATCATCATGAATAACCTAATCTCTACCACATGTTTATTCTTGCACTCCACTACTCCATTTTGAGATGGAGTATATCGATATGCTATTCTTTTATTGTAACCTCTTTTAAATAAATAAGGCTCAAAAGATTTAAACTTCGTAACCCCATTACTTTTTAACTATTTGATTTTACTCTTAAACTACCTTTGAACTAAGGAATTTAAATGTAAGGAAACTTAAGCAGTTTCGCTCTTATTATGCAACATAAACAACCATTGATATCTAATGTGATCATCTACAAACAAGATGAAATATATAACTTCATTTTCAACTGTAACAGGAGAGGGACCATATATTTCCATATGAACAATATCAAATGGGTGATTAGACCTTTTATAAACATGATGAAAATATAATCTACAAGATTTTTCCAATTGACAAGAGCCACATAGTTCTAGAATAGTATCTTGTTTCATAGTAAAATTCAAACTATGTATTATTTGCTTTACAATAGCTATATGTGGATGATTTAATCTTTGATGTCAGACTAGACCATAAACACATGCTTTTTTACATTGAATAGTAGAAGTAGTACCCGATTTATCTATAAAAAAAGCTACCACTAGGTGAAGAAGTAAGAGAAGAATTTATTACAAGTAATCTGTTCATTATCAGTCTTTCCTGCAAAGTTGTATTACTCTTAAGAAGTTTAATTAGAAAATTTGTAAAGACCATTATTAACTCCCCTTATCATCAGTCTCACATGGCTTAAATCCTTTATATAAAAGGAACCAGAATTAATTCTACAGAAACACAATTATCAATATATATTTGTCTTATTAAGATTAAGTTCTTAGAAAGTTATGGAACATACATCAAGTTATTGAGTTTAAAAATTATATTTTTAGTTTCAACTTTACCTTGACCTATATAAGAAATAGATGCAGAATTTTCATTACATAACATTACTGATTCATGACCTATATATGGTGCATGATTTTTCAAGTTGTTTGGACTTTTGTCAAATTGTGGCTAGCCCTAGAGTCCATATATTAGTTGTTATCTTGATGCACTAATAGAGTAGTAAATAAAGCAGTGGGAGCTTAGCGTACAAATTGAGAAAACTATAATCATTAAGGATAAGCATTATACGTCATTCCATTAGTAGACATAGTAGCATTAGAACCTAGTGTAGGTACACTTATAGATCCAAGAGACATTGGATTGTGTACATAAGATGTTAGTATTGACATCAAGTTGTGTGGTAATTGAGATGGACCAGGTAGAAAAGAAATTTGAGTTATAGTAGTCACATTTGAAAGATTTGGATGAGGCCTGGATGAGTCCATTTGTGGTTGAGAATAAGCATTTGGAAATTTTTGTGGCATAAGGTGTTGAGGTATAATGTATTATGTGGCTGATTGAAGGATTGAGTTGGAATATATCGGAATTTGCATATAGACATGCTATGTCCTACTTTATTACAAATTTGATAGGTTCCTTTATAAGTTCCTCTTCTAACATTGTTATAACCTCCATAAAATTCTTGAGGGCCTATTTTATTGGAAGGAATATACTATTGAGTTTGTGAATTTTTTTCCTGAGAAGCAATATGTACTATAGGTGCATGCTAGCCAATTATCTCTTATGTTTTATTAAACTTGAAAACAATTTATCAATACTAAGCATGTTCTTTTTATATGTAATCTTAGTTATAAGAGAGATGTAATAAGCATTTAGACCTCTAAGTAGATACAACATTTTCTATCGAGATGCGATTTTACCACCCATTACACTCTTTAGCATCCTCGATGTACTCATCCATAAACGTCCCTTCCTTCTTCATAGTTTGAAATTTCTTGCGCAATTTCATGAGATATTAGTGAGAATTGTCTTAAAAGTTTCTTGAAAGTGCATGTCACTAACCATGAGCAAATGTATTTCCATAAAGGAGCTTCAACTTACTAGGGGAAATAGAGTTATAGATCCAACTCTTACCATTCTTATCTTTTTTGTCCCATACATCATACACGGGATTTTCTTTAACTGTTTCTTGGCTCTTGATAGTTCCATCTTCAATAACCACTTGAGTTATCTTCTTGATAAGTTTTGTAGGCATGGTTGCAATTCCTTTAAGGAAACCTTGTAAGCCATTAACAATTAGAACACATTATATTTGTTCACGCCAGATCAGAAAGTTCTTATCATCTAATTTTACTGAAACATTTGTATTGAGAGGTATATTAGCAAGAGGAAAACTTAGATTTGCAAAGAAATTAGCTAATGAAGACATTGTGTCTTCATTTCTAGAAGAAACAACCAGAAAATGAGCCATAAGAGATCTGATACCATGAAATATTTATCAAAGAAGATGAAGAAAACACCAAGAACAATATGAATACACAAGAACAACTATGACAGGAAAAGAGAGAGAAAGAGGAAGAAGAAGAAATAAGAGACTGTGTTGTATGGCTCCTTGGTGAGCAATTTGAAAACAATCTCACATGAATTAGGAACAATGGTGCGTGTTATATTTTAGACTATAAACAAAACCCCTCCCTTACTTTGAAATCATCCCAAAATTTGTATCTCTTTCTTTCTTTTCTTTGTGTAATTGATTAGCTCAATCTTGCCCAATTAGTTATAATTTTTGAATTTCATCTAAGTTGGAGATAATAAAAGTGTTCAATGACATTTGAGGACACATGTAACATTCTCGTGTTCTTATTTTTCTACTTTAATATTTTATTTAATAAATGCTTTAGTTTATTTTAGCATTATATTTTCAATAACATTATTTTATCGGGCTAGTTTGAGTTATATTAATTTAAATTATAATATTTGTGAATAGTAACTATTAAGAATAGGAAAAATATACCTAATTTTGTATATTTTCCAAACAATTGGTATCAGAGCTGAATGTTTCTACCTAAGAATTTTTTGTATTCCGTTTGTTTGCTATTGGGATATAGTTGCTAGTTGTTGTAATTTGAAGAAATGATGGAAGAAAAGTCTCCCTCAAACAAAGTCTAGCCATTCACATCATTTATATTGGACATAACAGTTATAATGAATGCAAGGTTCGAGGTGGAGAAGTTCTAAATGCTCTATTTCAACAAGGTATAAACATTTCCATTGAAGAAAAGAGACCAGATGAAATAGATGAAGCTAAGTGGAAAAATATCAACCGATTGGCATGTGGTACAATCCATTCGTGTCTCTCAAAGAAACAAAAGTATGCCTTTATGAATGAGACACCCATAAGTAAATTGTGGAAGGCATTAGAGAACAAGTTTATGAAAAAGAGTAGACATAATCAACTCTATTTGAAGAATAAGTTGTTTTGTTTTGATTACCTTATAGGTACCACAATATTGTTTTTAATCGATTAGTAGCAGATTTGTTAAATACAGACGAAACTTTTAAAGATGAAGATTTAGCCTTGATGTTGTTAGCTTCCCTTCTTGATGAGTTTGATCACCCTAGTACAAGCTTACTCATTAGGAAGGATAAAGTGTCTTTTGAGAATTTTTTTACTGCTTGTATAGTTATGATATTAGAAAGAAAGATACAAAATAAAGCAAGAATGAAGCAGTAGAGGCATTGTCAGTAAGAGGGCGTCGCAAACATAACAGAAAGAAATGAGAGATATATCTCATTCAAAAGAAAGTCTTAGTAAATATGAATGTGCCTTTTGTCATGAAAAATTCCATTTGAAGAAAAAACTATAAGAAGTTGCATAAGAAAGGAAAAGCTTTGTCGCCTGATGCATGTGTAGCTGAAAGCAATTTAGATTCAAATTTTGCATCGATTTCTTCGTCAACAATAACCTATCTTAGTGATTGGATTTTTGATTATGCATGTACCTTCCATATGTCTCCTAATAAGGAATGATTCTTTAACTTTGAAGAATTAGACAGTCGAGTTGTTTTCATGGGCAAATATTATCCATGCAAATTTTTGGGGATTGGTACAATTCTATTGAAGAATCAAGATGGTTCAAATAGAGTCTCAATAGATGTTTATTATGTCCTAGATATGTCAAAGAATCCCATTACTGTGGGAGTCTTAAAATCAAAAGGCTTCACTATGACCATGCAAAATGAGAGATTAAAAGTTACTTCTGGAGTAGTTGTAGCAATGAAAGGTGTTCATAATAATAGCTTATACTACTACCTTGGTAGTACTATTATTGGAACAACATCAATAGTAGTCTCGGAGGATGAAAAGATTCAAAAACTACCAAGCTATGGAATACACGTTTGGGACATGCTTGTGAAAAGCGTTACAGATTCTGATAAAGCAAGGCCTGTTGAAAGGTGCGAGAATAGGCAAGTTGGATTTTTGTGAGCATTGTGTATTAAGGAAGCAAAAAAGAATAAGCTTTGGCACTGCACTCTATAATACAAAAGGAATCTTGGATTGTATTCATACTGATGTGTGAAGGCCAACAAGAACTCCATCCATGAGTGGAAAACATTATTATGTCACTTTCATCGACCACTTTCCGAGAAAAGTTTGGGTGTATCTTATGAAGAAGAAGGATGAAGTGTTGAGAAATTTTCCAAGTGGAAAAAGATGATCGAGACTCGTATTGGTAGAAAGATCAAGCGTCTGAGGTACATAAATGATCCATTTATGAATGCTTATGAATAAGAGGGAATCGTGCAACACTTTACAATTCAAAAAACACCACAACAAAACAAACTTGTAGAACATATGAACCAGAATTTGTTGGATAAAGTTTGATGTATGTTGTCAAATGCTAGGTTAAGAAAGTAATATTGGACCGAGATTGTGACATATGTGTGTCTTATCAATCGTCTACCATCGTCTGCTAAGATACCATATGCTAATGTGGTTGATAGCTTGATGTATGCAATGATGTGTAAGAGACGTGATATTTCACATGCGGTTGGAGCTATAAACAAGTACATGCATAATAATGGTAAAAGACACCGATTGGCTATGAAATGGATTCTATGATATATTCTAAATGCAATAGATGGTTGTTTAGTATTTGAGCAGGATAATACTATTAATCAATATGTAGTAGGATATTGTGATTATGACTATGCTGAAGATTTAGATAAGCGTTGGTCAACTACTGATTAAGTGTTTACTCTTGATAAAGCTCTAGTCAATTGAAAGTCTACCTTGCAATCCATAGTTGCTTTGTCTATTATAGGAAAAGTATATGGTAGTTATAAAGGCTATGAAAGAAGTTATTTGGTTACGAGGTTTTCTTGAAGACTTAAGAGTTGATCAAAAGCATATTAAGGTGTTTTGTGACAGTCAGAGTGCTATTAATTTAGTAAAGAACTAAGTTTACCATGAATATACAAAGCATATTAACGTTTGTTACCATTTCGTGCGAGAGATTATCGAAGAAGGTAGAGTACTAGTTCAGAAGATCAATACTATACATAATCTTGCAGATATGATGACCAAGGTGGTGACAACAATCAAGTTCAAATATTGTTTGGACTTTATTAACATCATGCAAGTTTGAGTTGGCACTGGCGAGATTGAAGAAATCGTTTGAGAATCATTACATCGCCAAGATGGAGATTTGTTGTATGGCCACTTAGTGAGCAATTTGAAAAAAAAAACACATGGATTAGGAACCATGGTGGGTGCTGTATTTTAGGCTATAAATAAAGCTTCCTCCCCACTTTGAAATCATTCCAAAATTTGTATATTTTTCTCTTTTTTTGTTTGGGTAATTGATTAGCTCAATCTTGTCCAATTAGTTATAATTTTTGGAGTTCATCTAATTTGGAGATAATGGAAGTGGTCAATGAAGCCCAAGGACGTAAATAACATTTATACCGAACCTTGTTAAATTTTCGGTGTTCTTATTTTTCTGCTTTAATATTTTATTTAATATCTATTTTAGTTTCTTTTAGTATTATATTTCTAATAACATTATTTTGTTAAGTTAGTTTGAGTTTTATTCATTTAAATTATAATATTTAGTAATTACTTAAAATAGAAAAAACATTACCAATTTTTATGGTAGATTGATACTTCATTTTTTCATTCATTAAAACTGACTCATTACAGCTCATTATATAGCACATGCTCTAACTGATTTTGTAACAAACCCTACACAAGAGATTATCGAGTGCTACCTACCTCACATAACGCCTACACCATCATCCACAAATACTACATAAAATCATAGACTACAATTCTTATATAGTAATAGCATTTAATACTACTTCAAAGGACTTGCGTGTTTGATAGGGCACTGAATAGAATTAATTGACCACCTGAGTAGTAATAAAATAGCTATTTCAGTAGGCCTTTCACAAAAATCAATATTGTATGAGCAAAATTGGGACCGTTTTCTCTATCAACTCAAATCTACATCTTTACATAAATATATAGTAATTGCCCACATATTTGTGGAAATATCATACTAGAAAGTTGATTGTTCCTAGGACTTCATATTTTTTTATACGAAGCGCACAATGGTAGCCTATATTGTAGGAAATTCAATGGAATGTTAGATTTCCTGAAAAACTGTACTATTAATGCACAAATTTGTGAAAAGTCATCCCATAGTGTGACTTTTATAAGTTTGTATCAATTACATAGAAAGTCGCTGCATCAATATTATCTGCATGCATAATGTTGAAATTGGCAGGCAAACATTTGTTATTCATTTTAATTTTGGTTTGAAGTGTATGGGTTGACATTCTTGGAAACGTTTTAATTAAAAAAATTAAACTTGAGTCATATATATATATATATATATATATATATATATCTTTATAAAAAGAATTAATTACTATTTTTTTGGCCAAACCTATAATTAATAAGATAGACAAGTATGGAGTAACAAATGTTAGATTTCAATTATTTTAAAAGTTAAAGCTTCATGAAATTGCCAACTACTTATATTAAAGATATCAATAATACCTTCAAATTTATATTTTTTTCACAAATATCACAAACCTTTCAAAAACAAATAAAGATAACCTTGATTTTAATTGAAGTTAAAGATAAAAATTATTTAATGACATTTTTGTAATGCATTTAAAATCAAATGATAGTTTTGATTTTAAGCTAAAATATTAAAATAATCAATAATACTAAAATTAAAATTAAAATGAAAAACAAGCAAATAAAATTTTAAAAATATATATAAATGTGCTCTACCAATTAGTAAGTAAAATTGAAGTATATAAAATGAATAAATTCTATAATAATTTATTTCAAATCACATGTAGTAAAGTAGTTACTTTTATTTTTTTATTTTCATAAACAATTTACGGTCTAATTTTAATTAAATTTAACTACGTGTAACCTAAAATATAATGATAAAAATAACATAATACTTTTAATTTTACCTTTAGAGTGAATTAATAATGAAACTATCAGGTTGAAGTAATTTATAAAAGGATAAAAATTGACACTAAATTTTAACTTAGACTAAATTATAATTAACTCATTTTTCAATATTACTTAATTATTATATACAAATATTATATTTTTTAAATACTATAAGTAAGATTTTAATTATATTAAGTATATCAAAAATAAAATTTTAATTTTTTATAAGATGTTGTGAAAATATTTTTAAAATATATTTTTCTACCTTTAACAAATTAGTTAATTAATTTTTTCATCAATAATTAAAAATCGGAAGAAATTTGTGAAAAATGTTGAAAATAGAAATATTTTAACAATTAATAGTGAGAGATAAGATAAAATCTTACATTCAACGTGTAATATACCACTTATTAATATTAATCGTTTATCTCATCTCCACTTCTAATATGTTTTCTTTATTTATAAATATAAAAAGTTAAGATAACTTCGTTCTAACATATGTTCGTGCTCTTATTGTATGTAAGATTCTCGCGAGAGTGAGAGGGAAAATGCATAAGTATTGAAAGAATTCAAGGACTATATATTTTTTTACGAATATTTTTTTCATTTAAATGAGTTTTTATATTTTTATGTATTTCTTTACTTAATGTAATTTTTTTAATCATAACAAAAATAGTAAATAAGTAAATATATTTTTTAGTTATTATATATTTTTAAAAAGTATTTCAATGATTTCATAAAAAATGAAAAAGTATGTAAGAGATAATGGATGAAAATTTTAATGACATTAGTATTGGGGACTATTTGTAATAATATAAGCCATTGTCATTAAAGACTAATTTTTTAGAACGTTAAAAGTATTCTTGAAGAAAAAATAAACCTAAATGGTGTGAGTAATGTTTTCCTCTCATGTAATTCACAGAATAAAGAGAGGTGCCCAAGTTTTGATCTTTTATTAAATGCCAAAAATGGAAAAGGTAGTATTGATATAGCGTAGTCTTTTTGCTTTTTGGATCAATTTTTTTAAATTAGTAAATATTTATCCATAAGCTTATAACTTCATACTTATAAATACTAAAATACCATTATAACATAATTCAATAAAATAAAAATAAGATTATATCATATTGTTAGGATTGTCCAAATTCTAAAGATAAAACTTAGAGAAAAGTTGGAATAAATGATGTAATGTGTAAATTTCTTGAAGTACCTATATTTTTAGAAGGCTTTACATGTATAAGTTTTGATTAAATAGGATGGATACACGGGAATACCTCAGAAAGAGCATAAAAGTAAAAGTACACTTATGAATAGGGTAGGACTATCCCTCGAGCTCGGGCTATTGTTGTGCTCAAGTTGTCATCTAGCTTGAGCTGTCATCTTGGTTCGAGTTAACGTCTTGTCTTGAGCTATTGTTATGGATCAGGCTATCACTTGGCCAAGGCCATTTCATACATCCAAACATCAAGTCCCCCTGCTCTTTCAGCTCAAGCTCTATGCTGAGATGGAAGAGTAAAATTCGGGTAATAGATATGACTCGTTGAGCTCCCATAATAAATGTTTTTCAATTAATTATAGAGATAAAATTAGGGGTCTCTATATAAAGGGGTGTTTGGGCCAAGACTTTTTCTTCACATCCTGCACATCAGACAAAAAGTAAGAGAAAAATTCAATGTCGCCTCAAGTTGAGCTCGAGCTCTTGGGAAAGCCCTTAATCATGTAAGGGCTCTTGGGAAAGAATATCTTTCTTTTTGTATAACCTTCCTGCCTCGATCATGTAATGTCTTTCCTTTTCCTTGATTTCTTTTGCAAGTTTGGGATCTATGGACAGGTCCTTCCCTTCCAGGAACTTAAAGATTAGGGTGAACCATGAGTAGGTAGGGGTATCCACACAACCCACTATCCTTTCAGCTTCTTCCAAGCTAGCCTATACCAATATTGTAATTGAAGCGACTATATCAAGGTTTGTTTAACATATAGAGGACATAATTTACAATGCATCAACGTCTACATACGATCTGAAACTTATATCAAGGTTTGTTTAACATATAGAGGACATAAGATCAGGCTATTTGCTTGATCTGAAACTTCAATAATTTGGAACATTCCTGTTTTAGCCTTTCTAGATACCTATCATTTTTCCATCTCTTGCTTCAAATGTTCCCAAGAATTTGTTGACACCTAACTTGGAATCACTATGCAAGGTGAATTTATCTGCCCCTAGTTTCTTTGAGGTCATGACCCCGAATATGACTACTTCACATTTGGTGACATTGTTAGTTGCCTAGAAATCAAATCTGACTCCATAAAGAAAGTAGTTGTTGTCATTATCTATTATGACCATCCCCAGTCTGGCATCATTGAAGTTGTGTGCTCCGTCTACATACACTTACCAAGCAGTTCTATCTTTTTGGTCAACCTTACACACCTTTTGCTTTTCCTTATCATTGCTTCCCCGGCAACGGCGCCAAAAACTTGATGAGCGAAAACCGGCATCGCCGATCCTGCCAATACTTTGGTTTTATATTTATAAAACTCTCGCAAGTGCACGAATCATTTCGTAGAAAATGATAAGTATACTCCCAAGGTCGATCTAAGGAAGGAATGTATGTGGTTTTTAATTTATTATTCAAACTTTTAAAAACGAAATTAAATCCTAAACATCCTGTCACGATATTTTGGGTTTTGTGTTTTTAATCTACTAACATAAAAATAAACATAGATTCAATAAATATTTATGCAAATTTTATCATTTATAATAGTGGAGTATTTATGGATATAATAACTAAGTTAATTATGCTTGCTCATATTATCTAGGTTATTAAAGATATGAATTGATATTTATTGATTCTCCCTTTTTTGTATGAATACCACCTTTGGTGGGGTTAGATATTCTTTGTTAACTAAACAAATCAATTAATACCTATGGGTGGGGTTGATAACTAATTTGGTTAATTAAATTAATTCCTTTTTCTAAGAGATTGAAAATGAACCATTTAAATGCCACCTTTGGTGGGGTTAGATAGTTTAAACTTTATTCAAGGTGTCCAAATTAAACCTAAGAATTTAATTATCCGAGTACTAACTTTCAAGTTTTAAAACTACTACTGAAAACATGTCGTCAATACATTTTCAGATAATAATTCTTATAAAAACTTTTGAAATAGAGCTTCACTCTAACTACCGGGCGATTATACCAACAAATAAAAGAGCACTACTCTAAATCAGACCGGATAACTAAACCTTAAAATATAATTTTTAGATTTAAGTTTGTAATGAAAAATAATATATTTCTCTCTAACATTCTTAATATAAAATCTTGAATAAAAATAAAATCAATTCATTTTAGAGATTTTTACCTATTTAATATTTCGCAAGCATAACAACGTTATTATTATATCATTTTTACAAATAGCTAGCACACTTAAATTTAATCACAGACAAATTAAATATAACATGTAAGAATAAAGCATAAAAAATAACTGCAAAGAAAATAAAATCCTTACAGTACTTCGATGCCATTCCCGTTGCTAGAAAACCTCCAAACGGAATTTGCACTCCCATTTATTGAATCAAAAAGCTAATACATTACAAAAAACATAACTAGTTCTTCCCAAAGAGGGAAGAACTCTAAAACTAAGATAAACTAGCTAAAACATAAGAAAAACTAAAAAAAGCTTAGAAACTAAGAAAGAAACTAAGAAAAACTCAAAAACTAAGAAATGAGAGAAAGAAAGAAGAGAGAAGTGTGGTTTTTAAGGTGTGTTTTGAAGTGAAGGGAATGGGGGTATTTATAGGTGAGGATGGAGAGAAAAAATGAGTAAAAAAATGTTAAAAAATGCAAAAACGCGTAATGGAAATGCTGAGGTCATTAATGACGCCGGATGACGTCATGGGGCCGCACGTGAAAAATGGGGCGAAAAGGCGTTAGCGCACGGAGGGGGCTATCGGGCACCGCGCCGCGGGTCGTTGTCGTTGCGCCGCGTGTGGCGTAGCCGGTTGCGCGCTGGCAAGCGGGCGCGATTTCTTTTTGACATTTTTGACCTTTTCGACCCATTTTGTCCAATTTTTCCATGTTTGTTGACCTTTTCCCACTTATTTATTAATATATTTGTGATGTATTGCTTCAAGTATTCCTCTTTGAGTCTTTAAATTGCGTTTTTAAGCCAAAATACCTGAAAAACAATAAAAATACCCGTGATTCCGAAAAAGACAAATTTATATAAATATACGATAAAACATATAAATATATATATTTTTAATCAATTAATGTACATAAAATCATGGTTATTTTAGTGCTTTTTGAGCACTTATCACTTATCCATGGTTGGATATCTTCTTTAAGCATATGTTAGGATTTGATTGATGTAGTAAATAAGGTGTTGGATCTTGTCTCTTTCGACTAAGAGCATAACACTGCATATTTGGGGTGCCACAACCAAATACAAATAAAGAATCTCACCTGAGAGGGGGCTGACCAAGATAGATGGGTTGCTCAAGTATCTTTTAATTTCCTCAAAGGCTCTGTCACATTCCTCGTTCCAAAAGGATGATGTGTTTTTTCTCATCGTTTTGAAGAAAGGCATACGTTTGTCCGTGCATTTAGAAATAAATCTGTTTAGCGCCACTATTCTTCCATTCAATTGTTGGATTCCCTTAAGGTTGATAGGTGGTTTCATATTCACAAAATCTTGTATCTTGTCTAGGTTGGCTTCAATCCCTCTGGTTGATACAAGATATCCTTGGAATTTTTTCTATAACAATACCAAAGATACATTTCTTGGGGTTAAGTCTCGTGCCATACATTCGGATTACCAAAAATGCCTCATTTAGGTCTTTGACATGGTTCAGGGGTTGAGTTTATTTTACTACCATATTGTCCACATATGCCTCTAGGTTTCTCCCCAACTAATCTTCAAACATTTTGTTGATGAGACACTGAAATGTGGCATGTGCATTTTTCAATCCAAACAGAATCTTGGTATAACAGAAAGGTCCCTTCTTCTATGATGAAATATGTTTTCTCCTTATTCTCAGGGTGCATTCTATTTTGGTGGTAACCAAAGTATGCATCTAAAAACCTCATTAGCATAAACCCAGAAAAGGCATCTACTAGTTAATCGATACTGGGGAAAGGGAAGCAATCTTTAGGACATGGTTCATTTAGATTTGTAAAGGCCACACATATATGGGATAACCTGTATGCCTTCTTGTACCACAACTATGAGGGGTAAGTGACCTCTCTTATAACTCCAGCCTCTCTAAGGGCAACAACTTGTTGCTTGATCACTTCATTCTTTTCCCTTGGGAATTTCTTTTTTCTCTATTGAATATGTTTGTTGCCTGGATTGACATTTAGTTGGTATGTTATGACTTTTTTTGTCAATCTTAGGCATATCTGTCGAGGTCCATGCAAATATATCTGAATTTTTCTTGAGGAATTGAGAGAGTTGCTCTTCTATTTCTATCGTCAAATCCTCTCCCATGGCCTCTTTTGAGGGAGACCCCTCTGTGATTGCTACTTGTGACCAACCTTTCTCCTGGTGGCTGATGAGCGAAAACCGGCATCGCCAATTCTCGCAAATACTTTGGTTTTAATATTTGTAAAACTCTCGCAAGTGCACGAATCATTTCGTAGAAAATGATAAGTATACTCCCAAGGTCGATCTAAGGAAGGAATGTATGTGGTTCTTAATTTATTATTCAAACTTTTAAAAGCGAAATTAAATCCTAAACATCCTATAATCACGATAGTTTGGTTTTGTGTTCCTAATCTAATAACATAAAATAAATATATATCTGATTAATTAAATAAAAAAATAAACATAGATACAAATTCAATAAATATTTATCTACAAATAAATATAATTACAGATTCAATAAATATTCATGCAAATTTTATCATTTAAATTAATTGGAGTATTTATGGATATAATAACTAAGTTAATTATGCTTCGTCATATTATCTAGGCTATTAAAGATATAAATTGATATTTTATTGATTCTCTCTTTTTTATATGAATACCCACTTTGGTGAGGTTAGATACTCTTTGTTAACTAAACAAATCAATTAACACCTATGGGGGTTGATAACTAATTTGGTTAATTAAATTAATTCCTTTTTCTAAGAGATTGAAAATGAACCATTTAAATGCCACCTTTGGTGGTTAAACGATTTAAACTTTATCCAAGGTGTCCAAATTAAACCCAAGAATTTAGTTATCCGAGTACTAACTTTCAAGTTTTAAAACCACTATTGAAAACATGTTGTCAATACATTTCCACATAATAATTCTTATAAAAACTTTTGAAATAGAGCTTCACTCTAACTCTGAGCGTTATTGTACCAAATAAAGAGCACTACTCTAAATTAAAAGGATAACTAAACCTTAAAGTCTAACTTTGATTTAAGTTTTGTAATGAAAAATAATATATTTCTCTACAACATCCTTAATATAAAATCTTGAATAAAAATAAAATCAATTCATTTTAGAAATTTTCACCTATTTAATATTTATGAAAGCATATGACATTATTATTATATCATGATTATAAACGCCTAGCACAGTTAAATTTAATCACGTATTAAATTAAATATAACATGTAAGAATAAAAACAAAATAAGCGTAAAAGAAAATAAAATCCTTACAGGTACTTCAACGTCATTCAGATTTGCTAGAAAACCTCAATGAATTTGCACTTCCATTTATTGAATCAAAAATCTAAATTATTACAAAAACATTACAAGTTCCTCTCAAAAGAGAAGAACTCTAAACCTAAGACAATTGAACTAAAAACTAAGAGAGAAAAACTAAGAAAAGCTTAGAAACTAAGAAAGAAACTAAGAAAAACTTAAAAACTAAGAAATGAGAGAAAGAAAGAAAGAGAGAAGTGAGGTTTTGAGGTGTGGTTTGAAGTGAATGGAAGGGGGTATTTATAGGTGAGGATGGAGAGAAAAAATGATTAAAAAAATGTTAAAAAAAATATTAAAAAAATAAAACGTGTTTTGGACCTCTTGAGTCATCAATAGCGTCAGCGTACGCGTCATCGTGGTAAAAAATGGGTCATCAACGCGTTGGTATGTTGGTCGTTTGGGCAGCCTTGGCGCAGTAGCGTGGCGTGCCATGTGACTCGCTGGCGCCGCGCGCGCGAATAACATCAGTGACGTATGTGACTCTGGCTGGCCTTGTGTGCCTATGTAACGCGCGGTACGGCGCTAGCGCCTTGTGTAGTTTTTGATCTTTGACATTTTTGACCTTTTCGACCCATTTTGTCCAATTTTTCCATGTTTGTTGACCTTTTTCCACTTATTTATCAATTTATTTGTGATGTATTGCTTAGTATTCTTCTTTGAGTCTTTACATTGCGTTTTTAGGCCAAAATTCACGAAAAACAATAAAAATACCCGTGATTCGAAAAAGACAAATTTATATAAATATATGATAAAACATATAAATATATATATTTTTAATCAATTAAAGTGCATAAAATCATGGTTATTTTAGTGCTTTTTGAGCACTCATCACAACCCCGACCGAACTTCGCTAGTCCACTTAGCAAGAGAAGCGATAAAAACTAAAAATTAAACTATCCTAAATCAACTTCCGTGGATTGGACACGGTTGCGATTTAGCCTTTATCTGACAAGCCTTTAAACCACAGGTTGCCACGAGTGGACGAGTTTGAGTCTCGTGAGGGTTTTGAGTAATGATACCCACAAACATTGTACTAAATGTAAAAACAAAAAAACAATAAAAACAAACAACTTAAAAATTAAATTTACAACAAAATCACAAATTATCAACATCTCACAAAAATGTCTCATACTTTTTAATCTCCTTTAAGATCATAATTAAAATCTCGAAGCATAAGTTATTTTAATCTCTTTAAACAATCATGATTTATTATAATAATAATTAGTCGAAAATCATTTTCATATTTCATATCAAAAATGTATCAATTTAATTTCACCCAATTTCAGGTCATGAATCAAATTAAACGTCGACTCTATTCCTCGCAAGTCAATACTCTCAAAACAGATCCTATGGGTTCAAACACTCATACTAATTTGTATGCGAAAGAGTTGATGTATAGAAATGAACTAATATGTTCGCGTATGTATAAAGAATAAAGGCTCAAAGTGTTATTTTAACATTGATCTCATGAAAGGAATCAAATGTATAAATTATAAAGATATCATATATAAAAATTATTTTCATGCATAAATCAAACTTCATTAAGAAAGAATTTCAAGATATATGCCTTTTACAAATGAAAGAAATTGCAATGACTTTTTGGAGTAATTACTTCTTATATCTTTCTTTTGTAATTAGCGCTTTACTCCGCATGACTTTGTAGGCAATGCGGGTTATAGTATGTAGATGATACTATTTTTATCTCTCTCTTATTTTTTTTTACTGTAGATATTTTTCAATATTGTATTTCTTGAGAGTCAACCCATGTATACGTTTGTACATATTTTGAGTGAGTGGTTAATTTTGTGGCTTTTACATTTGATCTTGGTTTAGGTAACCCAGATATGTCTTTTGTTTTTGTAGTAAGTCATGCATAAATGAGATATAAGCATATACTTATCAATTTCTACTCGAATCATTTAATCTAAGCAAAAATAATAATCAAAAATATATGATACTCTATTAAGATGAAAAAAAATTCATACATTCAATGCTAATACCTATGTAGATCATCTAAAAATTTGAAGAAATAAGAAATGTGTTTGGAGTAGAAAAAATATATATTTATTCTGAATAAAGAAATTAGGCTCAAATTATATCTCACAAAGGTAGTCTCCACTAAAAAAACTTCATAAACAGATTTTGGGTTTGATATAATTTCTACATCTTATCGAGAAATACTAATTATGACAAAACTAACTAATTATCAAAAATAATTACAAAATATTTCATGATATGTTTTCAAAATTAATCTAACAATCTGAAAAGACTTAACTATTTACTTAAATTTGATTTAAAGAAAAGATAAATTTTTGTGAAAATTTTTTTTATTCGAAAAAATTACTAAATCACAAAAATAGAAATAAAACCAAAACACAAAAAATGAAAAAAGTAAAAATTTTTTTTTTTTTTTTTATTTTTTAATTGTTAAAACTTTTTTTTTTTTTAATTAAGCATGTTAACTTTTCACCACCGACCTAGAACTTACATTGTCCTCAATGTAACAATTGTAAATTAAAGATAAAGAGAAAAGAGAAGAAAGATTACCTATTTCTTGAGAAAGTGCAAGTAGTAATGGAAAATGCGAGTGCATCCATCATATTCATCATTAAAAGTGTATACGTACGATCATTTGTGAACTTCTAACATCTCGACAAATATTTTTAGTTTTAACAATTTAAAAATTATTCACGTAATTAAATAAATGAAACAAATAAAAGAAAATTACCTAAATGATGGGTTGCACTCCCGTCAATCGCTTAGTTTAACGTCTTAGCAAGGCGTAAATTGGGGATTGCATTTTAAGTAAACTCAATGTCCCTCATCATTGAGTCAATCAACCTGCCGAGTAAGACAAGGTTGTCTTCCTATACTTTTGATCGTACCCTATTGATTTTCGATTTCTTTACGTACTTAAAACTAGGCATACTTTGATGGTTTTAGATAACCACATCTAGGTACAAATCAAATAATTAAGGCATAAAACACAATTGTACCTAGATTAAACAAAACAGCTCCTTAGATTGTAATTAAAACTTTAAAATTTTGGAGATAGTTAAAAAAAAAATTTGTTTTTTTTGTTTTTTTAAATAACATGTCGGTATTAACCAAAGTGCTCAGGAAAGAATGGTGGTCTGAAAATTTAAAAACCATCCTCCTGCGAGCAACGTTCGGGGAAAGCCCAATTAGCCTGAAGGCTTTGAAGAACTAGTCTCTGAAACTCCTTAGATCTTTACTTTTCGTATTTATTAAGTTAAGTTAAATAAAACTTTAAGTTAATGAAAATCTAAGTTAATTAAGTTTAAAGAAAAGGTTAATTAAGTTAAGTGAATTAAAAAAATCTAAGTTAATTAAGTTAAGTTAAAAAAATCTAAGTTAATTAAGTTAGTAAAAAGTTAATTAAGCTAAGTGAAGTAAAAAAAATCTAAGTTAATTAAGTTAAGTGAAAAAAAAAAGTTAATTAAGTTAAGTGAAGTAAAAAAAATCTAAGTTAATTAAGTTAATGAAAATTTAAGTAAAAACCTAAGTTAATGTTAAAAAAAAATCTAAGTTAATTAAGTTAGTAAAAAAAACTAAGTTAAGTAGGGTAACTAAAAATCAAGAAAAAAAAAATAGCTAAAGAAAGAAAAATAAAAAAATAATATAAAAATTGAAAAAGGTAAAAGAAAAAGAAAAAGAAAAATAAAAATAAAGATTTAAAATAAATGAAAAAAATAAGAAAAATAAAACTCAAAAAAATTAAAATTTTTGTTTTTTTTTTTTTATTTTTTTTTCTTTTTTTTTTTAAAATTTTTTTTTTTAATTTTTTTTTAATTTTTTTTTAATTTTTTTTTTAATTTTTTTAATTTTTTAATTTTTTTAATTTTTTAATTTTTTTAATTTTTTTTTTATTTTTATTTAAAATTTATTAAAAAAAAAAATTTTATTTTTTTTTATATTTTTTATGAAATTTAAAATTTGAATTTTTTTTTATTTTTTTTTACAAAAACAAAAACAAAAATCACAATTATTTACAACACAAAAATATTTTTAAAATTTTGATAAATAAATTAAAAAAGCTTATTCAGCCCGAATGGCCAAAAAACTTGATGAAAGCGGTCGTGATCGCTTAATACTTTGATGAGCGAAAACTTGATGGCGGCAAATGTGCAGACGTCCTCGCCAATACTTTGGTTTAATATTTGTAAAACTCTCCATGAAGTCATCTAATCATTTTAAATGAAAATGATAAGTATCTTTCCTGGTCGATCTAAGGAAGGAATGTATGTGGTTAATTTATTATTCAAACTTTTAAAAGCGAAATTAAAAGCGTCACGTCGCGATAGTTTGGTTTTTGTGTTCTAATCTAATAACATAAAATAAATATATATCTGATTAATTAAATAAAAAAATAAACATAGATACAAATTCAATAAATATTTATCTACAAATAAATATAATTATGATTCAATAAATATTCATGCAAATTTTATCATTTAAATTAGTGGAGTATTTATGGATATAATAACTAAGTTAATTATGCTTGCTCATATTATCTAAATTTATTAAAGATATAAATTGATATTTTATTGATTCTCTTTTATATAATCTGCTTTGGTGAGTTAGATCTCTTTGTTATTAAACAAATCAATTAACACCTATGGGTGGGGTTGATAACTAATTTGGTTAATTAAATTAATTCCTTTTTCTACAGAGATTGAAAAATGAGCGAATTTAAATCTGCCACCTTTGGTGAGCGTTAGCAGGTTAAACTTTTATCAAGGTGTCAAATTAAGCGAGAATTTAGTTATCCGTCTTAGCTTTCAAGTTTTAAAACCACTATTGAAAACATGTTTATTCGATACATTTCCACATAATAATTCTTATAAAAACTTTTGAAATAGAGCAGCTCTAACTAGAGGCGGATTGTATCTGAAGCCAAATAAAAGAAATATTACTCTAAATTAGACCAGGATAACTAAAGCCTTAAAGTCTAACTTTGATTTAAGTTTGTAATGAAAAATAATATATTTCTCTCTAACATCCTTAATATAAAATCTTGAATAAAAAATAAAATCAATTCATTTTAGAAATTTTCACCTATTTAATATTTTTATGGCGTAACAACATTATTATTATATCACGATTATAAGCGAGCTATACGCAGTTAAATTTTAATCACAGACAAATTAAATATAACATGTAAGAATAAAACACAAAAATGTAAAGAAAATAAAATCCTTACAAGATCTTACGCTATTCAGCTAGAAAACCTCCCGGCGGAATTTGCACTTCCATTTATTGAATCAAAAATCTAAATTATTACAAAAAACATTTACAAGTTCATCTCAAAAGAGAAGAACTCAAACCTAAGACAATTGAACTAAAAACTAAGAGAAAAACTAAGAAAAAGCTTGGTAAGAAAGAAACTAAGAAAAACTTAAAAGCCCAAGAAATGAGAGAAAGAAAGAAAGAGAGAAGTGAGGTTTTGAAAGGTGTGGTTTGAAGTGAATGGAAGGTATTTATAGGTGAGGATGGAGAGAAAAAAATGATTAAAAAAATGTTAAAAAAATATTAAAAAAATAAAAAATAAAAACGTGTTTTGGACCTGTAGGTCATCAATAGCGTCAATGGCGTCGTGAAAGTAGACGTGAAAAATGGGTCAACGCGTTAGCGCTACTGGCCGTTCGAGCGCCTATTTAAGCGTGGCACGTGAAACGAACCCTTGTTTTGTATGCCTTGTGCTATAACAAGGGAAAGGCTGAGGCTCTGGTGGCGTTTTTCCGTCTTTTGACATTTTGACCTTTTCGACCCATTTTGTCCAATTTTTCCATGTTTGTTGACCTTTTTCCACTTATTTATCAATTTATTTGTGATGTATTCAAGTATTCTTCTTTGAGTCTTTACATTGCGTTTTTAGGCCAAAATTCTCAAAAACAATAAAAATACCGTGATTAGAAAAAGACAAATTTATATAAATATATGATAAAACATATAAATATATATATTTTTAATCAATTAAAGTGCATAAAATCATGGTTATTTTAGTGCTTTTTGAGCACTCATCAGTGGCATTGTAGCATCTTCTAACTTTTTCCTAGTCTCCTTTTACCTAATATGGTGTTGTAGTATGTCGGGACATCAATGAATACAAAGTTGGTCATAACTATCGTTCCTTTTACCATTATTGGCACCACCACTATTCCTATTACATATTTGGCACTGCTATTGAACCCTACTAGAAGGAGCTCTACCTTAACAATATCAAATTCCTTCACTTCTAGAGCCTTTATAGTGGTAAAAAAAGGAGATCCACTAAACTTCCTCTATCGATCATTATCCAGTAGACATCATAAAATCCTATCCTCAAGGTAATGGCTAAAGGATCTTTGTGAAGGAATAAGGTCTCGTCATTTTTGTTGAAAATGATTTCTGCAGCAGGTCTCGCCTTACCCAAGGTGTATACATGGAAGGCATTACGTAGCCCTCTTACAAACATTTTGTGCGAGTTTTTTGAGATCCCATTGACCCCATGCCCTCTAGGTATAGTGTGTATAGTTATGATATTTGGATCATTGTTGTGCTCTCTTCCACTGTTCAAGGGTTCACTAGTTTTGATGTCTCTCACCTATTTTGATGGTTTCCTTATTCCCAATTTCTTGCGATAAAGTCCTTCGGATATCTCCGTGCTAATAGCTCCTATATTCCCTTTTTATGGTGTACAATCTCTTGTTTTATGGCCCACATATTTATTAAAAACACACCATTTAAATGTGTCTTTGAGAAAGGATTTCATCTTCGGAGGCCACCTGACATTAGGTTCATCCTCTATCCTTAGTACAGCCTAGGCTAGACCTACTCTCAAAAGAGGCCCTCTAAAAGGAGAGAGTGACCTCCCCCAAAGTCCCCTATCCTTCATCCATTTCCTACCTCCTTTGTTATTCGGTACATAGTGTTTTCTTCTGTCTTTTTAATGTATATTGTCTAGGCTTATCCTCCTCTTCTCTTTATCTGGTACTACCTCTACATTGGTTTGATGGCCTTTAATTAGGCTTAACTCACTCTTGATATTGATGAACTTTCTGGCCTCTTCGTACACTTCCTCTAGAGTATAGAGAACTATTTTAGGAAGTTCTAGGAATAAGTTAGAGTTCTTTAAGAGACCTTGCTTGAAGGCTTCTACAACAATATAATTGGGAAAATAAGAGATTTCTAGCTTATCTTCCCTGAACTGTTTCATGTATCGCTATATGGACTCACCCCTTTCTTGAATGATTGAGAATTGGTGGTCATTCTTTTCTTAAGGACTTGTTGCAGATATAATTTGTGATGAATTGTTTGGAAAATTGTGAGAATGAGGTGATGGAGTGAGGTGCCAAGTTATTGAACCACTTTTGTGCACCTTCACAGAGGGCGGTAGCAAACAACTTAAACATCATGACATCTCTCTTCCCCTGAGTTAGGCTTAATTATAGGGGTCATGGCTATTTTGAAGTGTTATATATGTGTCACATGATCTTTGGTTTCAAAATAATCGAGGTATTTGGGGGCATTAAAGTTGGCTAGTGGCTTATCGTTTTCTATTTGTCAGTAGATGGGGACACACATAATTGCTCACACTCCCTATCTACATTATAAAGGGCATATCATTTTACCTATCTTTCGTTGGCCTCGTCCAAAGCTTGGTCTTGTTTTTTTATCGACCTCTTCCAATGCTTGAAATCGAGCCTCCCAGTTTTTTCTTTCTTGAATCCACTACTCATCACTAGGTATCATCGGTGAATGCTAACCTCTACTCTGGTTTCGTTATGCGTTGGTGAAGTGTTCCCCTATATCATCGCTGCTTCTTCGTTAGCTAGCCTCAACTTCTTTTCAGCACGGGTTCCTACCATGGTGTTATAGAATAGGTGATTGTAAGTTTTAAGTATATCTTATATGGGAAATACATTTGATTTTCCAAGTTTTTCTCAAATCACGAGGTGAATCATGTGAAATACGGGGTTGGAAAATTAAGTCCGACCTCAAAATCTGAGCCCTATAATGGGTGCCAAAATGTTGGGATTGTTTGAATTCTAAAAAAAGAACTTAGAGAAAAATTGAAACAAATGATGCAATGTGTAAATTCCTTAGGGTGCCCACATATTTATAGAGCTTTATATGTACATGTGTCGATTATATAGGATGAATACATGAAAGTACTTCATAAATGGCATAAAAGTAAAAGTGTACTTATGGATAGAGGTCGACCACTTAAGGCTTGGTTAGGTGAACGACCTCATATATACAATAAATGGTAGGATTGTCCCTTGAGCTCAGGTCGTCGTCTTGGTTTGAGCTGGCGTCTTGTCTTGAGATGTCATTTTATCTTGAGCTATTATTACAATTTGATTGTCACTTGGTCATTCCATACATCCAAACACATATAATATGTAATCATCCTCGAAAACGATTCAACAACTCACGGAGTTCTAACTATCATCATCGATGATCTACCTGAAAAAATGAATCATTCTATAAAATGAAGCTATTTATGTCAAAAGTAAGAAAAAGGTTGTGATAGGAAAATTTCTTGAGCTTAGTGGACTTTGGTCTCCATTAGATCGCATATTTGTAGGCTGATCACGTTAAGAACTCATAGAAATATATGGTTTTATGCGCTTTTTAGGCTAAAAGTAATAGTTTTTCATATTTTCCTTTCGTTTCATTTAAACATATTATGCATAGTGCCAATTATAACTTTGTAATATTGTTTATTTTTTATTTGGGAAAATGTTGATTAAGTCCTTGTAATTATTAATCCGAACAAGAGTTCAATTTTTTTGTCTCGTTGTTATTAAGAAAGGGGAAGGACAAAAATCATATTTCGGTATAATCTATATAATCTCCCATATATAAAATATGTAATTAAAATTTATTATTTAATTAAAGGTAAAATGAAAATTAAAACTAAAAAATATATAAGATAAAGAATCAATGACATATTAAAATATTAAACTTATTTAGGGCGAAAATAATGATTAACATAACAACTTTACCTTCTGAAATTATGAGTAAGTTATCTAATAAGTTTAATTAAAAAATACTTCAAAATTAATATTATAACCTTACTTGAACTACTCTAAGTTGTATAGTATCATTTTCAATAAATAATGTGTATACTATTTTTTTTACATGTTTTTTCGTGTTTCATGTGTATCATTTTTGTTAATCCATTTAAAATAGTTTAATTAAATCACACATATGTTATCAATTCTGCTGACGAAATTAATTCATCAAATTATACGTACAACATGAAAATTATTTTAAAACCTATAATCTTCGACTTTTTTTATGAGAAACTTATTTAATTGGTTTTATTTTCGATCTTCTAAAATAATTTATTTTTTTTACATTATGAAAATAAAATAGGATGTGTATCATATTTTTTGAATATACCATAAATATATATTTTTATGTTATAGAAAAAAGTTAAGTGTTAGACATGAAGTGAGGTTAAAAATAAATTTTATCTATACAAAAAAAATTATGCTAAGTGCAATCAAACGAAACATATATTTAAAGATTAAAGAGTTATAGGTGATTGGCAATTAAATTCACTAAATGTATTTACAAGGTACATTATACTGAAAATTAATACATGTATAAATATAGAAAAAAAAGAATCTGTTTTTCCTAAAAGTGCTTTTAAGAAAAGTATATTAGTTGCATACAACTAATATACAATTTATAAAGTATATTAGTTGCATACAACTAATATACCACTTAATGATTTATTAACACTCCCACTCAAGTTGGCGCGTAGATATCAATCATGCCCAACTTGCTTAATGAGCCATATAATGACTTCTTGGAGACTCCTTTGGTAAGCATATCTGCAAGTTGATCTTCTATGGGAACAAAAGGAAAACTAATAAGTTTGGCGTCTAACTTCTCTTTTATAAAGTAACGATCAACCTCTACATGCTTAGTGCGATCATGTTGTACTGGATTTTGTGATATATCAATGGCTGCCCGATTGTCACAATACATCTGCATAGTATTTTTGAGTTCGAAACCCAAATCTAATAACAAAGTTCTTATCCACAGCAATTCACAAACCCCATGAGCCATACCTCTATATTCTGCCTCAGCACTAGATCGTGCCACCACTTTCTGCTTCTTACTTTTCCATGTAACCAAATTTCCTCCCACAAAGGTGAAATAACCCGATGTTGACTTTCTATCTGTAATACTTCCTGCCCAATCTGCATCTGTGAATCCACAGACTTCAAGAGGATTGTTGTGTTTAGAGAACATTACTCCCCTTCCTGGAGCCGATTTCAAATACCTTAAAATTCTCAAAACAACATTCATATGGTTCTCACTTGGATTGTGCATGAACTGACTCACTACACTTACTACATATGCAACATTTGGTCTAGTATGAGCTAAGTAAATCAAACGTCCAACCAATCTCTAATAGCGGGCTCGATCAGTTGGTATCTGATCTGAATACTCTGCTAAACAATGGTTTTGCTCAATAGGAGTGTCAATAGGTTTGCAATCCAACATACCTGTCTTTGTTAGCAGATCAATAATGTACTTCCTTTGACACATATATATTCCTTCTCTTCCCCTGGCTACCTCAATTCCTAAGAAGTACTTTAGTTCACCTAAGTCCTTCATTTCGAATTCAGAGGCTAGCTGTCTTTGTAATTTATCCATCTCAATAGTATCATCACCAGTGATTACCATATCATCAACATAAATGATTAGGGCTGTTACCTTCCCTCGTTGATGTTTGAGAAATAGAGTGTGGTTTGAATTATTCTGTTTGTAACCAACCTTTTGCATGAACTGTGAAAACCTTCCAAACCAGGCTCGAGGGGATTGCTTGAGGCCATACAAAGACTTCATCAATTTACATACAAAATTACCAGGAGAATCAACTACATACCCAGGTGGAAGACTCATGTACACCTCCTCGGCTAATTCTCCACGAAGAAACACATTCTTGACATCAAATTGCCGAAGTGGCCAGTTTAGGTTAGAAGCAAGTGAGAGTAGAACCCGAATCGTGTTCATTTTGGCAACATGAGCAAAAGTCTCATCGTAGTCTACACCATACGTTTGAGTAAACCCTTTTGCTACAAGACGAGCTTTATACCGATTTACGGATCCATCACCATTATGTTTTATAGTAAACACACATCGACAACCAACTGCCTTTTTTCCTTGTGGTGGTGACACAAGTTGCCAAGTATCGTTCTTCTTTAATGTATCCATCTCTTCATCCATTGCCTTCCTCCATATTGGATCTCCCAAAGCATCCTGCACTTTGTTAGGTACTGATACACCAGATATTTGATTCACAAATGATTTGTATGACTTAGATAATCTTTTAGTGGACATGAAATTGGCTACTGAGTATTTTGATTTTGCATGAATATTTGGTTCATACCTTTTGGCTGGTTGATTTCGAGTAGAACTATTTGGTAACACATACTGTCCAACATTAGACTCGATGTTATTAGTATCAATAGGTGTACATACCTCAGATGAGTGACCTTCAGTACCTGAGAGTTGTTGATTATATCATACATTTTAATTATTATAAAAAATTTGTAATTTATTATAAAAAAGATGAATAATACATTTTATATTCATATCATACATTTTAATTATTATAAAAAATTTGACATATTATTTTATTTTAGAATACGTTTAAATTTAACTATAATTATTTAAATACGTTAATTATTTGTATAATACTATTTTTGTTTTTTTTAATTTTTCTGTTAATGATGGTGTCCCACCAAAGCAAGTGGCCAACCACATGTGTATGAATAGCTTGTTTATCATTGTTTTAGGACCACTTTTAACAAACGACATGAATTTTAATTTGCAGTAAAGTCAGAAAGAAAAAACCATACTTCTTGATTTTTAAATGCATTTTGCTATCAGTGGCCGGACGATTCTTTAGTAAATTTGAAAAACCCTTGATTTTTCTGATTCAAATTCTACATCCATTTATTATTTGGTGATTTTACCGAAACTTATATTGATTTCGGTCCCCCACCATTTAAAGGATTAGGATCTATCACTACCTGTCCAAGAAATACAATCCGAATTACAAATTATAATACAATTATAATTGATTCTACTGATAATTATTCGTGATAATAATTATTGATACAACAATTGTAATAATAACATAACTTTACTCAATACTTTTTCATAGTGAACTTTTTAAGCATCATGTAGATGTACTTATATAGTATATACTAGTATAAAATACTCACTTTTTGGTGCGAAAATACAGCTAGGATAAATATTTTGTTAATATTCAATGAATTGAAAAGTTGATTTTAAACTATGCAAAGAAGAAATCTAGGAGACAATTGACGATTTTGACATCAAGTTAAAACAAATTTGTTTCTCGGTATAATATTCAAAATTATTATATTTGATAAAATGTATAAAAATATTTTTAAATTTCTAGAAGACTTAATGACGATTAATTTCTAACAACAACATTAAGTTATCGGCTCTCCTACAATAATTTAAATTTTTTAAAGGGTTAAAATACTAACAATTATTAAAATTATTTTATCGTGAACCATTATCAACAATAAATTATATCAAATAATTTATAAAATATGTTAGGATAAAATTAATATAACGAGTAAAATATTAAATAAAAAATTATTTTATATAGCTACGTGAGAGGATGGATAACTAAACACATTAATATTATGTGTTAAGTTCATGGGATTGTTGCAATCATAATCCTAAAACAGCTCATTAGGTTTAGGGGGTGCTCCTATTATAAGTAGAACATAACGGTGTTAGAGTCAAAGAAGAAGATGATTTCACACTTGTTGGGAAAATCAGGTATATTTTCCCTATTCTAAGTAGTTACTATTTACTTATGATTTAAATAAATAGAACTCAAACTAACACGACAAAATAATGCTATTGAAAATATAATGCTAAAATAAACTAAAACAGATATTGAAACAGAAATATTAAAACAGAAAAATAATAACACCAGAAATTTAACGAGGTTCGGTATAAATGTTACCTAGGTTCTCGGACGTCGTTGACCACTTTCACTATCTCCAAATGAATGAACTTCAAAATTACAACTAATTGGGCAAAATTAAGCTAATCAATTACCCTTACAAAAGAGAGGAAGATTTACAAATTTTAGGATGTTTACAAATGGTGAAGGAGGGTTTTATTTATAACCCAAAACTAACACCTATCTTCGTTACCAATCAATGTGGGACTTTTTTAATTTTCTGACTGAGTAGCACTATATAACAACACTTCTACTATGATCAAAAGAAGATGAATAACTCAAATTTGTAATTTATTCATTAATTATTTCTCTGAGATATTCTGTTATTCAAGTCCTCGTTGTGATTCAAAACTACAATCTATGTTTCCACTATATATATCACTTCTGAAGTTAATTTAGCCATGTGTAAAGTGTCGGAGCCTAAAGAAATATAAAATGTCTTATTCTCTTTTGGATATTTCAAAGCACCAGGTCCTGACGGATTGTAAGCCTTTGTTTATAAGAACTATTGGAACAATTTGAGCCCTAATATAATTCAAGTAGTGCAAAAAGTGAGCAGATTAAAGCTTTTATTGCATTATTGCATAAAAGTGGACAATCATGTTTAGGTACATCAATTTCGACCCTTTAGTATATGTAATGTTATCCTATTCAGGTACATCAATTCCGTAGTATTAATATGTGTAATGTTATTAATTTACAAGGTGATCTCTAAATTGCTTGCAAATAAATTAATATTACATTTGGTAAATTTTATATCTCCTTTGTAACATCAAAGTGGTGCAACGGAACAGCAGACGGTGATAACAATTTGATATTGTCGGAACCGTACGTCGATTACGAAATCGAACGATATTTTTGATAGAAAAATTTTTATAAAACATCGGATCCTCTTACTAATCAATGTTTAATTTAGGTATACCATCAAAATGTAGAGAATAAGTGTGAGAAACCAGTGAGAATATCAAATCAAAAATTCATTAAAATTTCTGTATAAATATTGAAATTTGATTAATGACAAAATGTATGTTTTTAATTCATTTTGTTTCTGCTGTATTTAAATTTTACGTTCATATGATTTCTTAAACGTTTTTGAATTGAATTGTGATCTTACATCCTTATCAATCAGTATTCACAATTTTGAAAATATTCTTATTACTCGTAAATTCGTTTATAATTAAGAAAAAAATATATGTTATGGAGGACTTTAAGATATAAAAATTAATACGCAAAAAGCTTACGATATAATGTAACACGGTCGTTTATAATTAAGAAAAAAATATATGTTACGGAGGACTTTAAGATATAAAAATTGATACGCAAAAAGCTTACTATATAATGTAACACGGTTTTCTTATTTCAAAAACAAGACATTTGAATTTCTCTGGTATGTTTTGAAAATTTATTAAGGCGTGTCTAAAAATAATTTCTTATTCTGTCTCACTGAATGATTCTACTTTTGATTTTATCTAACAATCTCTGGGTTTAAAACCACGTGATCCAATCTCTCAATATCTCTTTGTCATTAAAGCTGAAGCTTTATCTTATTTACTTCAACAACAAGAGTCTTTTCATGTATTTCAGGGTATTCAAATTGCAAGAATAGCTCATGTTATCAACATCTTCCTCTTACAGATTCTTTAATACTACTCTGTATAGCAAACATGACTGAAATAAATGATATTCACAATGTGCTCCACAAATACTTTGCATTGTCAGTCCAAAAAGCAAATCACTCCAAATCTTGCATCTTCTATTCTCCCATGCATTCTCCAAATGCAAATACCCAAATTCAAAATTGTATGCATATTGTTGGAATGGTAAGAGGTGTTAAATATTTGGGACAAAATTTATTAATGCACAAAAGCAAAAAAAGGGAATTCAAAAATATTCTGGATAAACTTTCATCAAAAACAAAAATTTGGAAAGTAATTATCTTATCTAAGACTGGTAAATCTATTTATATAAGGTTAGTTTTATAGGCTATTCCTTGTTATTGAATGAGCACATTCAAATTGTCAAAAACTGTTTTTGAAAAAGGAGACTCCATCTTGAAAAGATCTTGGTAGAAATCAGGCTCTAATAATCAAAATTTCAGATATCTTTGCTTTACTTAATTGGCCATCGTTACCTTTGGACACATACTCCTTCAGAGAAATTAGTGTAAAATCAGCCTATCATATTGTTATTCAATCAAGAGTATATATATATATATGGTACTCACACATCTTTGGGAAAAAAATTGTGGCCTTGCTTCATGAAAGACTCATGATTCTTTTGTGGATAATTCTTAATAACTTTTCGCCTACATTACAAGAAGCAACATTAATCTTATAATTACAATTCATTCAATCAATTGTGACTTATGTGGTCATAGACTTGAGAATAAGGACCATCTATTCACTTCTTGTGGACTTATTCAAGCAATATAGAAAAGATGAAACAAATTGTCTATTTTAACAAATGCAACTTTCTCTTTAGCTTATGATTTGGTCTCACATATTCTTAACTGCTCTTTAATATTTTATGTTGTTTATTCTACAAAACTATTGTTGACAGTAACACTTTCTTTTGATCAAATTTTGAGATATAAAAATGATATTATTTATAAGAAGATAATGACACAATCGAATACAATGTTTAAGTCATTTAGAAGTTTAATTTTTGTGATAATTGATGGCCTTGTTTAGTGGTAAAGTTACTTACTTAGTTTAATGTTATATTTTGCTAATGGATGAAGTAGTAAACATGGAAGACATTTAATTAAGGATGCTATTGGAACACTAATTTCTTGTGCATTCAATGTGAAACATTAATTTCTTGTTCATTCAAGGTGGAGCACTAATTTCTTGTTCATTCAATGTGGAGTACTAATTTCTTGTGCATTCAATGTGAAGCACTAATTTCTTGTCCATTCAAGGTGGAGCACTAATTTCTTGTTCATTCAATGTGGAGTACTAATTTCTTGTTCATTCAATGTGGAGCACTAATTTCTTGTCCATTCAAAGTGGAGATGAACATAGAGTCTTTGCTACCACAAGTTCTTCAAGGATGTTGTCTATAAATAGCTTGTTTCATTTGTGCAAAATATAAGAGCAAATGAATTAGAAAGCATCCATAAGAAAGATAGTAAAAGTCTTTCTGAAAGTTATCTTGTGAGTTACTTCTTAGAAAAGAAAATTTGTTCCTTCTTTATAAGTAATATTTTTCCTATTTTGTGAGAGAGTTATTTCTCTTATTACAATAGAGATTATAATTGCTATCTCATTGTAACTAGAAAGGAGTTGCAATCCCTATTTTACAATAGTGAAATCCTCCTACACTTGCTTGTAGTTTTTTACCCCAATTTGTTCGGGGTTTTTTTACGTAAAATATTTGTGTCCATTTTATTTTCATTATTCTCAACTTCACTTTAGTTATGTGTTAGATACGACCCGGTAATTTTTCCTAACAATGGTATCAGAGCAATTGGTTGAGGGGTGTGAAGTAGATCGTTGTGAACGAGATGTCGACTACGACAAAGTTTGATGTTGAGAAGTTCAACGGGAGTAATTTCTCGTTGTGGAAAATGAAAATTAAGGAAATCTTAAGGAAAGAATATTGTTTGGCAGAAATTGGAGAAAGGCCCGCAGAGATTACTGATGATAGCAAGTGGAATGAGATAGACAACAATGCAATTGCCGATCTGCATTTAGCACTAGCTGATAGAGTGTTATCTAGTGTGGCAGAAAAGAAGAATGCAAAGGAGATTTGTCATACTCTAACAAGACTGTACGGAGCCAAGTCACTACATAATAAGATCTTCTTAAAAAGGAGATTGCACACTTTTCGAATGATGAAATCCACATCGGTGACCGACCACATCAACATTTTGAATACTCTATTTTCGCAACTTACATCAATGGGTTACATAATAGAGACATCTACACATGTAGAGCTTCTATTACAAGTCTACCTAACTCGTATGATCAACTTATCATTAACTTGACGAACAACATCCTTACAAACTATCTAGTTTTCGACAAAATTACTGTCGTTGTTTTGGAAGAAGAAACCAGGCGTAAAAATAAGGAAGACAGACAAGTAGGTTCGTAGCAAGAGGAAGCTTTGACGATGACGAGAGGAAGATCAACAGAACTTGGCCCTAGTGGGAGTTAGAATCATAGTAGATTGAAATCAAGAAGTAAGAAGAATTTCAAGTGCTACAACTATGGCAAGAAAGGGCATGTTGAGAAGGATTGTTGGTTCAAAAAGAAGAGTGGAGTCCTTGAGTCATCAAATTCTCAAGAGAATGTGGCGAGTGCCTTAGATGATGGTGAAGTTCTATACAACGAGACAACAATGACAGTTGGAGGTAGAAAGTAGTTCATTGATATATGGTTATTAGACTCAAGAGTAATATGGCACATGACATCTCGGAGAGAATGATTTCACAAATATGAACCAATCTTAAGAGGTTCTGTACACATAGGCAATGATCATGCTTTGGAGATTGCTGGTATTGGTACTATCAAGATAAAGATGTTTGATGGTACAATTCACACTATTCAGGAGGTACGACACATGAAAGGCCTGAGGAAGAATCTATTATCTTTGGGTCAAATGGATAGTCTTGTATGCAAGACCCATATTGAAAATGGGCTCATGAAAATTGTCAAAGGTTCCCTTATGGTTATAAATGTAGAAAAGATCGAGACAAATCTATTCATGCTAAAAGGAGAAACACTAGAGGAAGCTAATGTGTGTGTTGCATCAATCAACAAGGGAGAAGAGTCGACGAAAATGTGGCATCTCAAACTAGGTCACATATCAGAACGAGGTTT
The DNA here is from genome assembly GCA_033030585.1 of Hippophae rhamnoides. Classification (NCBI taxonomy): domain Eukaryota; kingdom Viridiplantae; phylum Streptophyta; class Magnoliopsida; order Rosales; family Elaeagnaceae; genus Hippophae; species Hippophae rhamnoides. The sequence goes on from CM065430.1 coordinate 12,159,395, forward strand.
GAAGATTCCTTTTTACAGAAAGTTACTTCCAAGGCTCAAATCGATAAATCTACCTTTTTGTGAGCATTGTGTTACAAGTAAGCAGTATAGATTGAAGTTTAGATCTGATGCCAAGAGTAAATTTATTCTAGACTTGATTCATTCTAATGTATAGGAGTCACCATAAATGACCCTAGAAGGAGCAAAGTATTTTGTGTGTTTTATTAATGATTATTCCAGGAGATGTTGGGTGTATCCAATCAAGAAGAAGTCAAATGTATTTCCGGTATTCAAAGCACACGTGGAACTTGAATATGGGAAAAAGATCAAGTGCTTGAGGACAGATAATAGAAAAGAGTACACAGACAACGAGTTTCTTGCTTTTTGTAAGCAGGAAGGTATTGAACGACAGTTCACAGTCACATACACGCCTCAACAAAATGGAGTGGAAAAATGGATGAATAGAACTCTTATAGAAAGGATGAGAGCTATGTTGAGGACTGCAAGTCAATCCAACTTTTTTTGGGCAGAAGTAGCCAAAATTGCTTGTTATATGATAAATCGGTCGCCATCAACAATAATTGATTTAAAGACATCGATGGAGATATGGACTTGTAAGCCAACAAACTACTCTATTTTACATTCTTTTAGATGCCCTGCGTATGTGATGTACAATGCCCAAGAAAGAACAAAGTTGAATCCGAAATCTAGGAGGTATATATTCTTGGGGTATGCTGACGGAGTGAAGGGGTATCGCCTGTGGGATCCCACTACCCTCAAGGTTATTGTCAGCAGGGATGTGATCTTTACAGAAGATCAACTACTACAAAAAGATGGACATGGTAGCACATCGAAAGAGGTTTCAGAGACTACAACAATACATATGGAAAATAATCCGGTACAAGAAACTCCAGTTTCTACTGAAGCAACACCAGAGCACGAGGTACAAGAACCAGTTAAGTCCGAGTCTTTATAAGTTCGCTTGTAAACTCGTGAGAGAAGGCTACCATCTTGGCATTCAGAGTATGTTACAGAGATCAATGTTGCATACTATCTTTTAACAGAGGACGGAGAGCCCTCAACTTTCCAAGAAGCTACAAGTAGCTCATATGTGTCTTTATGGATGGCAACAATGCAGGAAGAAATTGAAGCTCTACACAAGAACAAGACTTGGGAATTGGTACCATTGCCACATGATAGAAAATCCATAGGTAACAAATGGCTCTATAAGATCAAATGGGATAACAATGATCAATTGGAACAGTTTCCTGCAAGATTGGTGGTAAAAGGATTCGCTCAGAAAGAAGGTATTGATTTCAACGAGATATTTTCCCCAGTAGTTTGGCTTACAACAATCATAATAGTTCTGGATATGTGTGCTACATTTGACTTACATCTGGAGCAATTGGATGTAAAAACTGCATTTCTTCATAGAGAACTTGAAGAAGAAATCTATATGCTCCAACCAGAAGTTTTTTCTGAAACAAGAAAGGAGAACTTGGTTTGTAAGTTGAAAAAATCTCTATACAATCTCAAACAGGTGCCGAGATATTGGTACAAGAGATTTGATTCCTTCATTATTAGCCTTGGATACAACATACTCAATTCAGACCATTGTACGTACTTCAAAAGGTTTGATGGAGATAATAATTTTATTATCTTGTTATATGTGGATGACTGTTGGTAGTAGGCCCCAACAGAGATCAAATCCAAGAATTGAAGGAATAGTTGGCTAGTGAGTTTGATATGAAGGACTTAGGACCAGCAAACAAGATTCTAGGGATGCAGATTCACCGAGACAGAAATAACAGAAAGATTTGGCTTTCTTAGAAGAACTATTTCAACAAGATCTTACGACGCTTCAACATGCAAGATAGTAAGTTAATTTCTACGCCACTTCCTATTAATTTCAAGTTATCCTCAAGTATGTGTCCTAGCAATGAAGCAGAGAGGAGAGAGATGTCTCGAGTACCATATGCATTAGTAGTGAGAAGTTTAATGTTTTCCATGATATTTACAAGACCAAACATTGCACAAGAAGTGGGAGTAGTTAGTCGGTTTATGGTAAATCCTAGAGGAGAGCATTGGAATACTATGAAGAGGGTTCTGAGATACATCAGAGGAACCTCAAATGCTGCATTATGTTATAGAGGATCATATTTTATTGTTAGAGGCTATGTTGATTCAGATTTTGCAAGGGATCTCAATAAAAGCAAGTCTACTACAGGTTATGTGTTTACACTTGCAGAAGGAGCTGTAAGCTGGGTATCTAAACTACAATCAGTTGTAGCTCTATCTACAACGGAAGCAGAATACATGGTGGCTACACAAGCTTGCAAGGAAGTAGTTTGGATACAGAGATTATTGGAGAAGCTCGGGCACAAGCAGAAGAAGATTGTTCTGTTTTGTGACAGTCAAAGTGCTTTGCACATTGCAAGGAATCCATCTTTTCATTCACGGACAAAGCACATAAGGGTTCAGTATCACTTTGTTCGAGAAGTAGTGGAAGAAGGTAGTGTGGATATGCAAAAGATTCACACCGACGAGAACCTAGCAGATGTTATGACCAAGCCAATCCACACTGACAAGTTTAAATGGTGTAGATCCTGATGTGGTGTAGCAAAAACATAAGCAAGCATGGATTTGGCAAGCGAGGAAGGATGGAAGGATTACGTAGGTGACTTTAAGTGGGAGAATGTGATAATTAATGGTCTTGTTTAGTGGTAAAGCCACTTACTTAGTTTAATGTTATATTTTGCTAATGGATGAAGTAGGAAACATGGAAGACATTTAATTAAGGATGCTATTGGAGCACTAATTTCTTGTGCATTCAATGTGGAGCATTAATTTCTTATTCATTCAATATGTAGCACTAATTTCTTATTCATTCAATATGGAGCACTAATTTCTTATTCATTCAATGTGGAGTACTAATTTCTTGTCCATTCAAAGTGGAGATGAACATAGAGTCTTTGCTACCACAAGTTCTTCAAGGATGTGGCCTATAAATAGCTTGTTTCATCTGTGCAAAATATAAGAGCAAATAAATTAGAAAGCATCCATAAGAAAGATAGTAAAAGTCTTTGTGAGAGTTATCTTGTGAGTTATTACTTAGAAAGGAAAATTTGTTCCTTTTTTGTAAGTAATATTTTTCCTATTTTGTGAGAGAGTTATTTTTCCTATTACAATAGAGATTAGAATTGTTATCTCATTGTAACTAGAGAGGTGTTGTAATCCCTATCTTATAATAGTGAAATCCTCCTACACTTGCCCATGGTTGTTTACCCCAATTTGTTCGGAGGTTTTTCCATGTAAAATATTTGTGTCCATTTTATTTTCATTATTCTCAACTTCACTTTAGTTGTGTGTTAGCTACGACCTGATAATTTTTTCTAATAATTTTCAAAATTTAGCAAACTCATTCCATCAAAGATGAAAATTAGTTCTATATATTTTGATGAACTAACTCCTATTTTATATATCCTGTATGCTTGGTCTTCTCCTCCTTCTAGATTATATATAATAAATTTTGATACTTCCTTCATGGAAAATACTAATATAACATTCTTCTCATTAAAAATCAATTTGGTCAAATACTTTATGGTTGCTCAAAATTTTATTTCTTGAATTTCTCTTAAAATAAGAGAAACGAGAGCTCTCATTTTGTCAATAAAAATTATCATGTCTATTAATTTAAAGTCTATTTATTTTGAAGAAGAGAATTATAATATCATACTAGCCTTATTTGAAGATGATTTTCATATCTATAGAGAAGCTCAACACTATATAGGTATTGTTTGGAATGTTTCAACTGTGAGAGAGAGAACTGTAGAAAAGAATCAAAATAATTGACAAAATGTATTGATTCTTTAAAAATATCATATGTTTATAGAACATTATATATACATGTATCGATTACATAATATATATATATACATAGATGTTAGAGAGATACAAATGGTAAATAATACCACGTTTTATAGCTCGAGGTTGACCTTGGCTCGAGCCGATAATGGACTTTATAGGCAGTCTGATCACTTGGATTGATCTTTTCTCCGGTGCATTGCGAGCATGTCGTCATATAAATCATTTGAAATGTTTCATTTATGGCTCGGGTTGTTGTCTTATGATTCGGGTTGATAATTAAGACCGAGTAATAAAATGAAGTGAGTATTGAATCGGTTCATATATCCAAATATATATATAAAACAAAAATTTTATTTGTGAATTTTTATATATTTATTGCTAAACGAATATTTATAAATATTAATGTAACATCTCATGCCTCATCTCGATGCTATTATATTTCTGCTCAAGTTCTTAATCAACGCAAAAAGTTCTAAAAAAAGTTTTTTTTTCTAGTAATCCTTTGATTTTTAACTCAGATTTTTTTTAACTTTATGCGTGAATAATCACTTTTAAATTTATTGTTTAGCTTTTTAATTTAGAAAAAAAAATATTTTTAAATTATTTTTATGAAAAAATATAATTAAATTTTCTTTATATTTGAAAAAATATAAAACAATGAAAATTATACGTAAAAATTTAATATTTAATTAAAAAATCATTCAAATTTTTTCTTTTAAAATTAAACAAGATATTCAATAAATTTTAAAAAATAATTTATTATCTAATATACAAAATCATATATTAGATAATAAAAATTTAATTAAAAATTTTGATTAATTTATTAAATATACGTTTATCAAAAAATAAAAACATATATATCACATGTATTATTTCATTTTATTTATTAAAAAATTTGATAAAAAAATAATTTTATTCTGATTTTTTTCATAAATAAAAATACTTAAAAACATATTTTTAAAATAAAATAACTAAACCATCCTTAAACACATAATACCTTCATGACTCTTTTCACTACGCATGGTTCAAAAAAGAAAATCGAAGCCGTCGGTAAACATGTTTCACCACGTGGCTCCCCTTAGAGATGACTGTCACTTTGCTAGTGCCTAACACAGAAATTAAAGACAAGCTATCGAGCTCTTCGGGTGGAGAGAGAGGAATAAAAGCACAAATATTTTGGCTCAGCAACGTGTCCGTCCTCTTTGCTTATTGTTACTCGTATATTCACCCTTTCTTCTATTTCTCGTCATTTCATGCCAAAAAGCTTGGAGAGAAATTGGGGAAAAGAGAGTAAGAACTTCTTCTCGGGTATTTGTTTTTCTCTCTTAGTCTTCCCTCATTGAAGTTCTGTTCGTATTTTTAAATAAAAAAAATTAATTTACGGATAAATTGTTGAATTTTGGTAGCTGAAGCTGGAAATGGCGAGCTCAGTTCAGGAGGTTGCAAAGGAGGAGGTTATCTCTTTGTACCTCCCTGCTCCTCCTGGGTGGAAAAAAAAGGTATTTCTCTGTATTTTCTAAATTATTTTCTTGTTCCGTTTCGCTTTTCCCTTAGCTAATTGAGCTTTTGGGATTCTTAATTATTTATTTCATGAGATTCTTATACCTTAAAGTTTGCTTATGGATGAAAGTTTGACCTGGGTTTGCTATATTTTTATACTTTTTTGAGCTTCCATGCTGGAATTTCATGTTTTGCCGGTTAATTTTGTAATTAGGGTTTTTCTTAATGCGATTGGAATTTTAATTATTAATTAATATGCCTTTTAGGAGCCAGTTTCTTGGTATCCTTTTTTTTATCTTGTAGAAGTTACCTTTTACTGGTTAGATTTGTAGGGTTTCGTGAGAAGGTTCCCATTTGAGCAGAGGTTCTTTCTGGACCTCTGGTAACATGTTTTTCGTACGTACTACAAAATAAATGGTTTGTGGTTTTTTTGCAAGCTGCACCTAATATGTGTTGTGTGGTTCATTTAGTTGACATTGCCCGTTCATTTTGCGCATTCACCTAAGAATTTGGTCAAGAATGTAACATGCTGTAGGTTCCAGGTCAAATTTTAACATGTAATAGTTATTAGAGGAATACTAAGGATATACAAATTTGCCTCCTTATATTATGCTACGTGAATTACTTTTTTAATTTCCAAAATAATTATGACACATGGAATCATAAAAGGAGTATAGTTGCAAATTGTGTGTTATCAACATTTCTCTAGCATTTGAGGCTCACATCGAGTTGAGGCTTAAAAAAAAAAAACTTCTAAGGCTATAGCCTCATATGGTAAATTAAGGCTTATGACTTTTTGGTTTGAGGCTTATGCCTTAAGATTTATACTTCTCGAGATGATTAAGACTTTAGTCTCACAAATGGTTGATTTTTTAAGTTGATTCATGGGTTACTCATAAAATACTGACCAGTTTTCACAAAATTAAACAAAGGTAGAAAATTATAGATAAGAAAAAGAGAATATTATAATCTCATGAACAAACATGATTAGGGTTACTTTCTTAACATTATTCAATCTTTGTTCATCTATCACTTTTCTTTTTCCTTGCCCTAACAACTCTAAATTTTATTAATCATTAAATTATATCATTGCAAGTCATATTACCCTCTATTTGACCATTTATATTTTGTATTTTTCCTTCTGCTCGAAATTGATATTTGAGTAATAGAGTCAAAATTTATAATATTTATTTTACATATTTTATAGCTATTTTCATGATTAATTACTTATATTAATATTTTAACATTATTTAAAGTTAAAATTTGAGTTACTTTTCATGATATTTATTGTTTATTGGATTAAAAATTGTTTTTATTAATTTTTAATTTTTTTTAAAGTTAAAGTTTGAGGCTTATGTCTCGGCCTGCCTTAAGGCTTAAGCCTCACCTAAGGAAAACGTCTCCTTACTTAAAAATGGCCTTTTACAACATTATTCTCTAGTTATTATGGTGCTAAATAGTATTACCTATATCTTGCTTATTTCATTAGTCAAACTTTCTTCTTTACTGCAAGGGGTGGTAATTTTAGTCACACAATTGAAGTTAAGATTAGCAGAAATAAAATAACTTTGATCCCTTCTCTAAATAAATTAGTGCTTGTTTTTGGAATAAAGTTACTATGGTCTTCGTTGCTCTTCTTGTGAATGTTTTGAAGTAGGAATTGATAATGTTGATTTGTCTGGAGCATTTGTGCTTTTTAAGGATACCACTTACTGGCTTTTTGTGATTATTGCTATAGGATGTACTTTTCTGCTTTAATATACGAGTAATGCCATGATCTGACAATATTTTATCATTGATCTCAATTTTGACTCTTTAATCCCATGGTCTACTACATATTGTCTGATGTGCAGAAGTATAAGTGTATTAAGATTCTTTTTACCTATAATAATTAAAACATACATTGGATGCCTTGGTTAAATAAAATTGTCATGACATTTGGAAACTTGCCATATTTCTGCTAAATTTTATGAATATTGCTCCTGACATTAATCAAACTTTCTATTTTACAATCAATGGTGGTAAATTGGTAATGTAAATCACTCTATGGTAGTTAAGGCTAGAAAAGAAGGAAAAATAACTTTATCCCTTTTCTAAATAACTTGATAATATTGATATGTCTCCAGCAGTCCACGCACAGGCTTTTCTGATTCTTTCTAGAGGAACTACTTTGCTACTTTAATATATGTTGCCGTGAGTATGACCTAACTAATTTTATTTAGAGGAAACTCATAACATGTGTAACGTGGTTACATGGGCATGTAAATGATTTGGAAAATCTTCATTCTGAAATATGCCTAACTCAAACTACATTGTGAATTTTTGCAAACCTCAATACTATATTAAGTGATTACCGTTTTGTTAATGATCTCAATTTTGGTTCTTCACTCTCATAGTCTGTGACATAATCTGATATGCACAGGTATCATTGGATTAGGAATTTTTTTTTTTACTTTTCATAGTCAAATATGACTGTATTCATGGATACATGAGATGCCTTGATCAAAGAAAAGGGTCAGACATTTGGAGACTTGCCAGTTGCCATAGTACTGCCAATATTTATGAATAATGGTTTGTGTATGACTGCCTATGTAGGATTCCCCACCATTTACATGAAACATTTATATTATTTGACTAGTATGGTAAGGTATGCTTGATATGTTATTGAGAATAAGGGCTCATTTGAATGTGTTTCTCGTAGAACCAGTTTCAATGAAAGTGGTTTAAAATAAACATACAGGGATTTGACATAATTTTGGATTGGAGTATGCATCTTAAACTACTTGTCTCAAAAGTAAGCTCTACTTTTCTTAAAGTACAAATAATGCTTAAAATTTTGAAAGCATTTCCCTCTAGAAATTGTCAAACAATCTTAGACGTGCTTTGGTCTTTTTGAAAGTAGTTTTAATCAAAAGGAGAAGCAGTTGCAGGAAGGCCCTAAATTTCTCCTATCCTTTCATGGCTTCACCTACTTTCTTCACTTAGCTTTGGCATAGAAGCAATTCAAAACTGTCATGTATTGATTGTGAGCCTGCCAAACCACTCAAGATTTGGTGAAGTTTTCTTTCCCTGATTATCAGAGGTTTTCTCCAAGCAGTAAAGATTACTAAAATTCTAAAAGTATGAATGACTTATTGAATTAGAGATTATTTTTCCAGTCACATTCACGGTGTAAGGAGGGATTTACTGTGGAAATTGTGAATGTTCAGAGAGAAGTTATTTAAACCCATTACTTTTATTTGGCTTTTATGCGAGTAAGATGTGTGTATCACTTCATCTCGATGGGCATAGATTTTCATACCTATTTTTGTTTTGCACATGCTGAGCTTTATCCACATATTGCTTTATTTAATGACCAATGTTTTTGAGGCTCATAAATGATGTTACCAGTGATATTGCAAATGAGTGACCTTGACAGGTTATTGTGCCTTGTTCAAGGAACACTAGTTAGAGTTGCTCATAAAGCTCAACAATATTTAAGTTATATTTGCAAAGCCATTATCATCCATCCTTTTGTAGAGTCACCTTTTATCCTATTGCCATTCACTTCCTTCTGTTTTCTATGAATCAATAAAAAATAAAATGAAACTAAACAAGAGAATGTCATTCCTGGTAGGGAGCATCAACATTTAGATTAGAAATCAGAAGGTCATGTTGTTGGACATTGCTAGAATAGTGTAGCTGTTTTCATAACCATTAGCTAGGTTTTCCTGTTTATGACAACCTCGATATAAAAAGAGTAATTACAGGCATGGAGATAAGTATGACATCTTTAACTTTATGTACTAGATCATAAATCATAACCAAGGGAAGTAACAGAAACTAAGGAGTGTATAAACCCCAACACATATAATATATGATGAGCCAAAAGTGAGAATTTGGTTTAAAAGGTTAGTGCAGTGCTATAATTTATGAACCCGAACACATATTATATAATGAGCCAAAAGTGAGATTTTGGTTTATAAGGTCAGTGCATTGCTATAATCTATGAACCCGAACACATATAATATTTTTTTGGGGTTAGCTATCTTAGTAGTACCACAGTTTTACTTTTAATACTTTTTTTTATCTAGATTTTGGGGTGGTACCCTTATTCATTAAAAAAGTAACAATTTGATACAATTTGTCTTTAATTAAGGATTTTTCATACGTGTAATAATACATGTGTAATATTCAAAGGATATTTTTGCATAATAAATTAATCGATTATCTCAAAATGCCTCCTAAAAATTCTTTTATTAATTTATTATTTGAAAATGCTCCCTAAATGTAGCATATGTATTACTACACGTGTGAAAAATCTCCATTTAAATGAAAAATTGTAACAAATTAGTACATTTTTTAAATGAGGGTACTATTAAGATACTACCTCAAAAATATGAATAAAAAAGGATACCAGAAGTAAAATTGGGGTATTATTAAAGTAGCAAACTCTTTTTTTTTTTTTTGGGTTAAACATAGACCTTGGATAAATACTATCCGTAGTTGAAAAGCTATTATAGACCTCGCTCAGCTTATTTACAACTGCGTAATATATATTATCCCTAATTGAGTATAGCAACTGCATAAATTAATCTTAAGATGAAATATTTGCAAATATGCTATGAAGAGTGAAAAAAATGTTGTCCTTTTTAAGTTTACGTGCAATGGAAAATAACGTTTGTTTGCTGTAGGTGTATCTTGAGTTCTCATTGTGGTTGATCTTCTTACATGATATGTTTTATTTTCGCTTACAGGGTAGCTGAATTATCATGTTTGTATTAAATTATATACAGAACTGGTTCATTATCTAGAATGAACAGCTTTTTGAGTTTGAAACATCGTTTTGACACTTTGTTCACAGATATCTGTTCTAAGTTTGATCATAAGCAAGTACTTTTAACGGTTTACCTTTAATTGGTTCCAATATCTGCAATAAGACTGGAAGTTGTTTTGCGGTGCTTATTTCTTCCGTTAAAACCCAAGTTCCTATTCTAGTCTAGTTAGTGTAACATTGTACTGGTCTGTGCTTTTTTACAGTTTCTCCCTAAGCAAGGAGGAACCCCTAAGAAAAACGAGATTGTATTCACTTCTCCAACAGGGGAGGAAATCAGTAACAAAAAGCAGTTAGAACAATACCTGAAAGCACACCCCGGTGGTCCAGCAGTGTCAGACTTTGACTGGGGTACGGGGGAGACACCAAGAAGATCAGCAAGAATCAGTGAGAAGACTAAAGCATCACCATCACAAGAAAGTGAGACCCCAAAGAAACGGAGCAAAAAGGCTTCAGATTCGAAGAAGGAAAACAAAGAAAAGGAAGCTGTTTCAGAAGGAAATGAGGAGACAGAAGTCACAGACATGGAAGAAGATCAAAATGCTGAGAAGGATAAAAATCAAGATGAGAGTAAAGCACAAGATCCAAATGTCACAATAGAAGCAGCAGCTGAAGATTCTAAGTTGGCTAACGATGTTGTAAAAATTTCTGAGGTGGAACCGGAAAACTCAAAAGCAACTCCTGGTCGTGAAGTCGAGGGCTCTGAAGCCCAAAAGCCGCACGTAGACAGCACCGACACAGTTAAGGAAAAGGTTGAGCAGTCAGAGGTTGAAGTAGAGACAACTGTAGAGACTGGGGAGCTGGGAAACACGCAAGCAAACAGTGCTGATGTGAAAAAACTCGAAGAAGAGGCAGAGCATAAAGTGACAGATAAGAGAGTCGAAGGTACCCCTGAAGGAGAAGCATCTAGAGGGAATGAAGAAAATCACATTTCAGTGCAGGATATGAACAAGAAGATTGAAGAAGTGACTGAGAGTGGTGGCCATGATGAAGAGGGTGATAAGGTCCAGCCCTGAGAAAATTGTAGGTTAACTCGATGCTGGCGTATTCTGAACCATTTAGACTTCTGAGTATGCGTGTAGTTTCAACGTGAATGGTAGCTATCTAATTGTTCATTGAAACACCTATATCCACATTCATAGATTAGGACATTTAATGACCTTTTTCTGTACCTGTAAGACACATGTTAGAGCAATCTTTGTAACATGGTGTAAAATACTGGTTATGTAATATGAAGTGGCCGTATAATTGAGGTAGTAATCCTAAGAATTTCGTTACGTACTCCTTTAGGTCTTCTATCCAGGTATCTTAGGATGACTTCTATCTGGGCAGCTAAGTGAAAATCGGAAAACACTTTCTAACATAACTTGGAATAATCCTATATATATTATTTTACTTTTTACCATCAATTCTCACCATATTAAGTGCCCTCAATTGAAATGTCAGGTGTAAACCAATCAATAATACAGTCACTTATGACAGATGATTCCCCATAATTTACATGTTTTGAATTGCAGGTGCATGATTAAAAAATAGATAAAAATAAATTAATCTCCATTACTCCCAGGAAAAAAACAATTAAAACGTGTTATGACTATAGTATGTTGATCAAAATCAATATTCTTGTCTATGTGGTTTGGAGTATGGCATAATAGAAATTGTTGGAAGTATGGGAAACCTATTAGGTGTGGTGATAGTATTTTGTTAACTGATTTTGTTTTACCTGGTAAAAAAGTGAATAATATTTTTGCTACTGAGGAGGGTAGGAATGGCAGGGCAAAGGGATTGGATAAACATGATGTTGGATGGTTGGATGCTAATTCAAATGCTGCTTTTTTTGAGCTAGAAGGATGTTCTGGTCTTGGGGTGGTGGTGAGGGATAATAATGGAAATGTAGAATTGGTGGCTGCGGAAAAGAAATGGGGAACTGTATCAACCGTATATGCTGAACTTCAACCCATTGCTTTGGCTGGAAGACTTGTTAAAGAGAAAGGGTCGAATACTGTCATCTTTGGGACTTTCAAAACAAGTAGAGGCATTAATTAATGCTAAGCATCATTGTTTTGCTGCGGATGGAGTTGTGATCGATGAGATTAGAGGCTTGATTGGTGATGGTAGCTTCAAAGTCTATTTCAAGTCTAGGGAGGCAAATATGGTTAAGCTACAGCTAAGTTTTCTTTTTCTCTTTTAGAATGCACTGTTGGATGTCTAATTTTTTTCATGTTTTGTTTAAGATTTTTGCTAGTTACCTACTCAATTTTTATTATAAATCTTTTGCATTATCTCAAGATTATTTGTATTTATTTCATTTATTTGTTGACTTTTTAAAAAATATATCTTTGATATAATATATGATCACGATATATTAAGTATGTAATTAACAAATGTTTTATTCTTTCTTTTGTATATATATGTATTTGCTTTATCAAATACAACAAATCATTCATTAATTATTATTTATTTCTTAGTTACCTTCTATAATTTATTTAAGTATTAAAGCAAGTTTTTTTTTATTTTTTTTTCAAAACACAAGTCCTATTTTAAACACAAAAATACTAGCAACACCAATTCAAGTATGGACCCATCTAGTCCATTTTTTTTTTCATTAATCAGACTTTATGCTCGTCCCAACAAAATTTAATGACATCAACTAACAATTATGGAGTAAATTTATGATCCATACCTTGATAGCTAAGAAAAAATCGGTTTCATCAATGATTCTGTTAAGCTTCTATAAAAAACAAAACAACCAATTGAATTTGCTATTTAGAATCAGTGCAATAGCATGATTTTATCATGGCTCACTCATTTAGTAGAACTAGATTTCGCCAAATGGGTTATTTATGCTAAGATAATTTATTAAGTATGACAAGATTTTAAAGATCAGTTTTCACAGTAGAATGCACCTACCATCTATCAGCTTTAGAAATCATTAGCCTTATTCTTACATGGCAACATGTCTGTATCCTAATATTACACAAAGCTTAAAGGCCTATGGAATGAGCTAGACTCATATCAAACCATCCCTCATTGTGATCAATTTAAAGCACATATTGAGCAAAGAGAAGAAGGTCGAATGATACAATTTCTCATGTGTCTCAACAACATCTATAGCACTGTTCGTAACAACATCCTTATGATGTTGCCACTGCCCAATGTGCACCAAGCATACTCCCTTGTTATTCAAGAAGAAACACAACGACAAATGGCATCAGAAAGTACAGAGAATTTTTCCATTGCAGCAGCAACTCAAAGCCACCAGACTAATTATTCTAACAAGCCCAAAGATAAACATTGTGAGCATTGCAATATAGATGGCCATATTATTGACAACTATCGCACTTTGAAATTTTATTGCAAATTTTGGGATAAGAGAGTTCACACTAATGATAGGTGCAAATTTAAAAATGGCACTTGGAATTCCAACAACTTAACAACTCCAAGAAATAAAAAAAAATAATCTCATCATCAACAACAACATGGATCCTATCTTTTTCATGCTGCCAATCCAACAGAGTATTCACAATCTATGCGTGGTCAATTATCAAGATATTAGCTCACTGAATGCAATACATGGATTTACTACTAATCAATTGCAATAACTTATTCATGCCTTGTCTAAAAGACACTAAATCACACCGCTAGTAATGGCAATGCATATGTAAATACTACAAGTTTGTTTTCTTCTTCTAATGCTATTGATTTGGTTTTCACTAAGCTTTGGATATTGGATAGCAGAGCAACATACCATATTATTAAAAATTCCACTCTTTTCACCCACACATACATTCCATTCTTTTTCCAACTTTTCGTATCTTGTAGGACTTGGTTATAAGGAAGATGATTGACTTGGGTAAGTAACATGGTGATATTTTTACCTATCTCTATTGCAAAGGACACATACCTCTTATCAAATTTCTCAACCTCCTAGTATCATTGTTATTGTCTCCCAATAATAAAGTTTCTTTTGATAATGATTGTAATGTTTTCCTATGGCTAAACAAACTAGATTACCATTTCTTTCTAGTTTTATATCAACTCATGCTCCATTTGATTTATTGTATTGTGATACTTAGGGTCCTTACAATATTCCTACTCATTCAAAGGCACTTTATTTCTCACTATTATGGACGATTACAAGGTGCACATGTGTATTTCTTATTCATTTTAATTCAAAAATTCATACTATTTTACAATCCTTCTTTACCTTTGTCATACTCAATTACATGCTTTTGTTGAGGCTATTTGGGTAGAAAATGACTCTGAATTTCTATCCATGTAAAATTATTTTCAATGCCATGTGATTGAATGAATGAAGTAGTTGAATGAAAACATTGTTATATTCTAACTATTGCATGTGCTTTACTTTTTCAATCTCAACTTCCTCTTACTTTTTGGGGTGAATGTGTATTGACAGCTTTATATCTCATTAATTGACTCTGTACATTATTACTATCCAACAAGTCACCATTCAAAATTTTGCATAATCATCTACCAGGTGATCCAGTCTGGTGTTGGTTTGGGCTCGCTCGTCACCTGGTCGATATATTCCAAGGGGATAGACCCTTGTTGATGTGAGGGAGAATGTTAAAGTCCCACATCGGCTGAGCATTGAGCTTATATGTGCATATAGATGAGAGCAAACCTCCATCTCACCTTGTTGCTAAAAGATATACTCAAATTGAAGGTATTGATTACCATGAAGCTTATCTCCCACTGCCAAGCTCACTACACTTCGTTGCCTTCTTGTTGTTGCTTCTGCACGTCATTGGTCTTAGATATTCAAAATGTTTTTCTTCACGGTGATTTACAAGAGGTAGTATACATGGAACCTCCACCTGGTCTTTATTGAAAGGGGGAGAATATTGTGTGTCGGCTTAATAAATTCCTCTATGGTATCAAACAAGCATCAAGAAATTGGTTTTCTACCTTTTTCACTGTGATTTAGAAATTTGGTTATCAGTATTCAAAAATCGATTATTCCTTTTTTACCAAAGATAGTGGTACTTCTTTTACTGCAGTCTTTATCTATGTTGATGATATACAATTTACAGGCAATGATTTTCAAGAAATGGAACATCTTAAGAAGTTTCTCTTCAATCACTTTTGCATGAAAGATCTTGGTGGCTTAAAATATTTTCTAGGTATTGAATTATCTCGATCAAAAAGGGAATTTTCATATCTTAAAGCAAATATGCAATAGAAATTTTACAAGATTTAGGACTTCTTAGTGCATGTCCAGACAAGTTTTTGTTAGAGCAAAATTTGAAGCTTACTCCTACATATGGGGTCTTATTAAATGATCCAACTAAGTACATAAGGTTGGTTGGTAGATTGATTTATCTTATTGTGACAATGCCTGACATAGGATACTATATTCATACAATGAGTCAAGTCATGCATGAATCCAGAAAGCTATATTGGGATGAAACTTTATTCATTCTCAGGTACATCAAGGGTAATCCTAGTCAAGGTTTACTATTTTCTTTTACAAGTTGTCTTACACTCAAGGTATTTTGCGATTCAGATTGGATAAGGTGTTGTGCCATAAGAAGATTAGTAACAAAATATTGCATTTTTCTTGGAGATTCTCTCATCTCATGAAAATCCAAGAAACAAGCTAATGTTTCAAGATCATCTACAAAAACTTCATACCGAGCTGTGGCAAATATGTACTTGGAGTTGACATGGTTATATTACATATTGCAAGATTTAAAGGTGTATAACCAACTCCTACACCTTTATTTTACGATAACCAAGCTACCTTATGCATCGTAACAAATCCCATTTTTCATGAATGTACAAAGCACATTGAGATAAATGATCACATTATCTAAAAGAAACTACAAGCCAGAATGATTAGTTCTTCATACATGCCCACACGTTTACAATTGGCAAACATGTTTACAAAAGCTTTAGGAAATAACCAATTCATGATATTGCATAACAAGTTGGGACTTCATGATAGTCACTCTCTAACTTAAGAGGAGTATTATGAACCTTCTGCATTATCTCAAGATTATTTGTATTTATTCCATTTTTGTTATTTTTTAAAAAATATCTATTTGATATAGGATTACGATATATTAAGTAGGAAATATATCTTTGATATATGATCATTATATATTAGGTATGTAATTAGAAAATGATTTATTCTCTTATATATATATATATATATATATTTGTTTTACAACCCTTTAAACAAATAAGAGATCCATTTTAATAACATGAAGTTAAGCAACAAAAGGATAGAATTTTTATTTCATAGGAAAGCTATGCAAAGGAGATCTTGAAGAAGTTCAAGATGAAGAATTGTAAGCCGATAAGCACATTGGGGGAATATGGAATTAAGATGTTCAAACATGAAGAAGGCGAAAGTTTATATCCAAAATTCTTCAAAAGTTTGGTGGGAAGTATACACTATCTAACTTGCACAAGGCCCAATATTTTTTACGCAGTTGGATTGGTTAATCGCTATATGAAATCTCCAATAACCATCAATTTTAAAGTCACAAAAAGAATTCTTCGCTATCTGAAAGGTACAATTGACTTTGACTTGTTCTATTTAGTTTCTAATGATTATAAGCTTGTTGGATATAGTGATAGTGATTGGGGTGGGGATATAGATAATCGAAGAAGCACTATTGGATCTATATTTTTCATGGGAGATACTACTTTCATATAGATGTCAAAGAAACAATCGATTGTCACATTATTCACTTGCGAAGAGGAATAGGTTGTTGCTACATCATGTGTGTCATGCAATTTGGCTTAGAAATCTATTGAATAAGATAAGCTTGATACAAGAAGATTCGACCAAGGTTTATCTCAACAACAAGTTAGCCATTGCTTTAGCAAAGAATCTAGTATTTCATAAGTGAATCAAGCACATCGATATTCGCTACCACTATATAAGGGAGGTGTTGTAAGAAAGGATGTGCAAGTTGAATATATGAAGTCACAAGATCAAATTGTCGATATTTTTACCAAGCCACTAACAAGCAAAGACTTTATAAGATTAAGGAACTTACTAGGGGTCACAAGATCAAGTTTAAAGGGGGTGTTGGATTATAAAATTGATCTATTATGGGAGCCCAAACCCAAACCCAATCAAATTGGAGCCTAAGTCCACGAATTAAGATGTAAAACTACAAGCCTTCTACTTAGAATCTTCTAGGGTGTGGTGATTTTGCATCATTTGGTAACTTAAAATATTGTTAGAAGGATGGAGAAGAATGAGGTGTATGGATATTGTAATTTTGGATTAGTTTATTTACGTGGTGTATGATTATTCTTAAGTATTATAAATACCCCTTTTCATTTTAGTATAAGAATCAAGACAAATTAAGAGCTTCTAATGCTATATTTTGTTGGATTAAATGGAATGAAATCAGAATTGATTCCTTTCATTTTTATCTTTGATTGGGCTAAAAAATGGGAATAGAATGAAATTGATTTCTATAGGATAAGGAATCAAAATTCTTTCTCCCCTTAAGGAATCATGATTCTATTCCTAATTTTACCCTAACCCCAAATATAACCATAAACTTAAATCTCAAAATCCTAAACCCTAAATCCAAAATCCTAAAACCCTAAACCCTATTTAGGAAAATAATAATTTAAACCTTAAACCTTAGCTTACAAATATAACATAAAACCCTAAATCCTAAAACCCAAAACCATATTTAAAATAATAATAATGTTAATCATAAACTTTAACCCACAAATATAACCTTAAAATCTAAACCCCAAATCCTAAATCTCAAATCTTAAAACCATAAACCCTTAACTTTATTTAGGAAAATAATAATTTTAACCTTAAACCTTAACCTATAAATATAACCATAAACCCTAAACCCCAAATCCTAAATCCTAAATCCCTAAACTTTAAATCCCAAATCTCAAAACCCTAAACCCTATTTAGAAAAATAATAATTTTAATAAGTAATAATTATTTAGAAAAATAATGATTTTAATAATTTATTTTGTGTGACAAAAAAATTATAATATCTGATTCCTTCTTTGATTTCAGTGGTTAAACCAAATAAAACTGTTTTCTTTCTATTTTGATTCTAATTTCGATTCTGATTTCATTCTGTGAACCAAATACCACCTAAATGAGTGAAAAAAACAAAGTAATAAGAATGAATTATAATATCTTATATTTTGAGTGAGAATGCTCTTGTAATATTTATTTGTATTTGAATAAAAATTGTTTGTGTGAGTGTTTCATTTACATTATAGATACTGAGAGGAAATATGATAAATACTGTTAGAAACTTAGGCCTAACTCAACCCAATAAGATCTCATTGAGTTAAGGGTTGCCAAAGCTTATAAGCAGCTTTGATGCTAGTCGATGTGGGACAAGGATACTTAACAGCCCCCCTCCACACGGCGGACAAAGGTGGACATTAGCGCCACGGTGAGACTGTGGTAGAGCCCAATTAGGTCCAAACACATAGAGACTAGGCCCAGCTCTGATACCATGTTAGAAACTCAGACTTAACTCAACCCAATAAGATCTTATTGGGTTGAGTTAGGCCTGAGTTTCTAACAAACACAATAGTTTAAAAAATTAAAGGTTTGAAAAACAAATTGAGAACCAAATTGGACTGTAGTAGAAGATGAAAAGAGACGTGGTAAGACAGTGGCAAGGGTAAAGCAATCACAAGGGAAAAATTGGAAGGCTGATGAGAAGCAATGGGAAAATTAAAAGGCTGATGAAACCTATACTTGTGTGTAGGGTAGGTAAGATGGTTGTGGGTGTAAGTGTGGCTGGGTATAGGAGAGGTGGGGTAGAGGTGGCCGTGGCTGGAAGGAACACAAAAAATAACCCTAAGTATTCAAGAGAATAGAGAGTTTTTTTTCCTCTTTAATGGCCGAGTTTTTTTCGCTAGTTCAATCTTTCCTAAAATTTGAATGTTTAATAATCAGTCTCTCGTATCCTTCACATTTCATTACGGGCATTCAGTCATCTTCTTGTACGTTATGAAATAGTTTAACTTCAATGAACTTCAACAAAGTTTTAAAAGATTTAAGTTGATGGTAATAAATTTCTTAAAAGAATTCATGATAGAATAAATGAATTTCACTATATGGTCACAAAGGGAAATTCTGAGAAGTTTCCTTCTAATGAAAAGGATAAGGAAGTCCCTCAAACTTAGCAAGCTCCACCATAAAATGCTTTTAAAATTAACTTTGATGCATATGGAAAGAAATCATGGTATTGCAGGTTTTGTGGTGACTGGCAATTTGGTTGAATTGTGCATGCTCGGCTAAAAGTAAGTTATTTTCAAACTCAATTGAGGAAGTGGATTTATTTGCTTTTAAATCTGCTTATGAATATGCTATAGAGAAACCTGCAAAGTTTTGGTATCTAGAAGGAGATAAAAAATTTAATCTAAGTTTTTTTATTCTATCAATGGTATAACGTATCCAAAGATTCTCAACATGTGATTGAAATGATGCAAAAGGATCTTAGTAAGTTCTCCATGATTTCGCAAGAGAGAACAATTATGAGGTGCATAATATAGTTAGTTCAGCTTGAAATTCACAATTGGCTCTATTCTTATTGAAGTCTTTGCATTTATCCTTTATCCATGACGTGTTTCAGATAAACAATTAATTTAAACTTTACTTTAAATTGTTTAAAAAATCATAAATTAATATATAACAAGTGTTTTTCACACAGAGGATAATAATAAAATATAAAGATTATGACATATATTCAGATAAAAGAAATATTTCATGATCATTCTCCACCACTAGCATAGTGTTGCAAATTAATAAAAGCATATCTTATTCTCTTATTTTTTTATTATACCAACTTTGAGAAATTCACATATGCAAAAATCTTCACCTCTTCTTACAAATTTGTTTAAATAAACAAATTGTTAATCCAAACTCTTTTTAATAAATAATCTAAAATAAGTTCTTTAAATTTAATCTATTAAAAACATTAATTTTTAATAAATCAAATTGGATCGAGGTTAAACATACAAACTCAGTTTAATTATCGTAAATATTAATTCTCATTTTAAGAAATTTATCACTAATTATTTAAATTGATTAAGTGATTACATATTCAATTAACTAAATTAATTAACGATGAATTAATTTGATTATTTAATTCTACATTTAAATAAATAAATTCATAGAACGATTAAAATTGAGAATTAATACATAATCAAAAAGAATAGTTGAATAAAATATTGCAAATCTTATTAAATATTTCAATCTATTTCTAAGACTTTGAAATCACTCACAATTAATTATAAAATTAGTTATTTATAATAAACAATAATTGCTTCTTGAATCATCTTATTCTCAATTGTTACCTCTTGCTTAATTTTATAATTTCTATTTTTATGATTTTTTTTCTTAATTCTCATGCAATTATGATATTGCTTTTATTTTATGGGGTGTTATTTTGCATTTATATTAAGAAAATTAATCTATTTTTGAGTATTATTAGGATTGATGTATCACAATTCATGTGTAAAAAGATACGTAAGATTACAATACGTAGATGCATGATTCATGCTAATGAATAAAAGTTGTGCCATGTGTCATGTTCCGGGATTATGAGTGAATGGTGATACGAGTGAAGGTCAACTTTTTTTCCAAGTAATCCATGGTATGCTAAGTACATCTAAGTCTGTTAAGTACATCTATAGATATTTCTAAGTACCATAACTAGTTAAATAAAAACTCATTAAAATTCATGCAAATCTTAGAAAATCTAAAAAATTAATACTTTTCAATAAATATAAAATAAATAATTTTAGCTCATTATAATAATAATAATAAATATAAAAATATAAAAAATTGATATCTAAAAATGTGTATAAAATAACACTTATCAAACTTTCTCATACTTACTTTTTGTCGTTCCTTGAGTAAAATGAATACTTATAATTAAGAGAATAAGTTTTATGACATTCTATCTTAGGGACTTACCAATATTATGATTTTAAATTCTAATAATTGTTAGATATTATCTCTAGTCATCCTTTTGCTACAACTATTGTATAATAATCATGCTCAAAGTGGGTATGTGTGATATAATATGAATTAACAATAATAAAATCATCTATCATAAACAAGTTGAAACATTATTCTTCCCAATAAATTATCACTAATTATTTTTAGAGTTGAATTAGATACTATAAACTTTTCCTTAAAATTATATATTTACTCATCAAAAGTATTATTTAAAATTAAAAAGTCTTTCATTTGATTATAATATTTGACTATGTTTGTTTATTCAAGCAAATGAAAGGGAAAAAGGAGAAATAAAAGTTCAAGTGTGCATAAAATAAGAGAAAGTAATCTATAAGTAATACTATCATAAGATCAACAATGTTAATAAAATATGGTCTAATTTTATTGTTCTAAACCCAAACATTATTATTGACTTTTTTTATTTTATTTTTGCCATCTTTTTTTTAATAATACACAGCTTTTTTATAAAAAAATTCAGCTTATCCCTTTATTATAATATATATATATATTCTTTTTGGGAACATATCGTAGTTAGCTTGTTTCTGTATGTTAGATATTTAATCAATTATAGCACAATTGACGCTCATAAATCTTATTCTAGTATTTTCATAGAATTTATTATATTTTTGTGCAACTCTACTTTTATTAAACTATGGAGTATGGTTAATGTATTTGGTTCAAATGGTAAGGAATGTATATAAATAATTCGCTTAATCCTATTGTCTTAATCATTTTTCAAGAAATACATTTACCATTCACCTTGATAAACTTAAATAAATGTTATAGCAACTTATTTTTATTCATTAAAAATAAGGAAAGTTTCGAGGGATTCACGACATTTTTCACAAGTTCATGCATATAAAGTCAAGGCTCTATCAACATTTATTATCATTTTCAACCTAACATTATTTAATTAATTTCATCATTGATGCCAGAAAACAAAAATAAAACAAGTGATTGATTCTAAGCCCATCTATCAATTCTAACTATCCTAAGAAATACAATAAATATATACAAAAAAAAGGAAGAAAAAAAAATATGATACCTAAAGCATACTAATCCTAAAACATGTATCCTCAAACATGACAAAGTAATGAAGCATAAAAAAAAGATAGTGATGTGTTAACACCCTCCCACCTAATTCTTACATTGTTCCTAATGTAAGAACATGCATATATTTAATGAAAAAAGATAAGTAAAGAGAGAGTAAAAAATAAATTTGGTAGGTTGCCTCCTACAAAGTGTTTTGTTTAACATCGCTAGCTTGATGGTGCTTCATGTGTTTCTTTAACCGTCCAAATTTATTGGTTCATGTAGAGTCATCGTCTCTATATTGAGAGGTGCAAGAGGTTTGTAGTAAGAATTTAATCTGTGTAGATTAGCTTTGAATTCCTTTTTAGTACTTGGGCTTCGTATTTTAATTGTTCTATGAGAGAAAATATTACTAATAATAAATGGACCAAACTAATAAGAATGTTACTTACCTAAAAATAGTTTAAGGCATGAATGGAATAAGAGGACTTTATTGCCACTAGTGAACTTTTTTCTTGATATCATACTGTCATAAAATGTCTTTGTTTTATTTTTGTAAAGTTTTGAGCTTTCATAAGAATCATTTCTTATTTCCTCTAGCTCATTCATTTGTAGTTTTTGGTATCTTTTGGCTTCTTCTAAATCCATGTTACAATGTTTTATTACCCAAAATGCGTAATGTTGTAACTCAACTAGAATGATGACATCCCAATTGGAGTTTTATATGTAATTTTGTATACCCATAATACATCATCCAGTTTTAAGCTCCATTCCTCTCTATTGGTTTTGATTGTCTTTTCAAGGATGGACTTGATATCTCTATTGTACATTTCAACTTGTCCACTTGTCTATGGTGATAAGGGGTAATGACTATGGGGTTAACATTATACTTTTTAAGTAAGGCCCAAAAATTCTTATTGCAAAAATATAGTCCACCATTACGGATAATGTCTCTTGGTATTACAAACCTAGAAAAGATGTTAGACTTCATGAAATCTACAACAACTTTAGAGTCGTTAGTTCTTGCAGTTTTAGTTTCCACCTATTTAGACATGTAATTCATTATTGGTAAAATATACATGTAATGATAAGACGATAGAAAAGGTCCCATGAAATTAATACCCCAAACACCAAAGATTTCAACCATAAGAATTAGAATTTATGGCATTTGATTTTTAGGGTCTAAGTTATCTATTCGTTTGCAATGGTCACATGTTTTATTTAAATTTGCATGCACACTAATTATAGCATGTTATGTGGCAGAATTTTCTTGAAAGATATATAATTTAGTGTATGTAGCATGATACTTTTGTCACTTTTAAGGTTGTCAAAGAAGCGAGGTCCACTCTGAATTTATTCCTTGTTTTCCATCCATAATTTAGAATTTGTCCCGTATCTCTACTTAAATCATTGTGGGGATATGCGATCTTAAATGGAGAACATGGAGCCCAAATAAGGGAGAGATTAATCATATGTACAGTAAAAAATTATAATAGTTATTTTTGAGTTATAAGTATATTAATTTAGTAAAAAATATGTTCAAATTATAAAGTTTTTCAGAGACATTTATAATTAAAAGTTTAAAATTTGGTGTGTCCTATTTTATTTTATACATGTAATTTATTTATAATTTTATAACTATTATACCTAAAAATTTATTTACCTAGGTGGGGCATATGCTTCTTCACGCCTCCAAATAGATTCGTTACTACCTTAAATAAGGAACAAAAATCCAAGTAATATTTTAAATATTATTTTAATTTTTTATTTTTATTATGAAGGAAAAATTATAAAAAAACTAAATCAATAATAAATATTTTATAATGAAAAAATAAAATTTTGAACCAACAAATGATAAAAAAGAATGCGAAAGGTAGAAAAATAAAATATACGTAACAATAAATATATAATCTTTTTATACTAACTAATATTAATAAAATATTATTACAAATTAGTTTAAAATAATAAGAATAAATTATAAAATAATTATAAGATTTTTATTTTTTTGAATTTAAACAAATAGCTTAAATATTTTTAAAAACTTATTGATATTTTAATAGAATAAAACATAAATTTAAAGATAAAATATTAAATATAAAATATGTAATATATTATTTATAATTAGTTTGAGTTTAAAGATAACTAAATTCATAAAAAAATTAAAAAAATATTTAAATAAGATATAAACAAAGCTTCTAATACAATCTTTATCCTTACCTAGTCTTTTATTATAAAATATGTGCTCCTATCATTATTTTTATTAGAATAATTACAGTTGAGATTTTTCGAGTCATGAAAAATTGATAATACTAGTTTCTTTCCTTGGCAATTTATGCACATTAGTCCTTTTTTAACTTTTTATTTATTTAAATTATTATTGTGAAATCCTTAATTCCTAATAATTATTGAAAAAAAATATTACTTAAGTTCAGTACATGAAATTAAAAAAAAATTAATTGTAAATCACTTAGGTTGGTACGTGGGAAACATAAAAAAAAACAGAGAAAAAAAGAGAGTTAAAAGATGTAGGAAAAAAAGAGAAACAAGAATGAAATATAAAAAGGAAATTTAAAGTAGTTAAAAAGAAGCTTTTAAAAGTATTTTATTTATATATAAAAAGTGCTTAAAGTTTTGAGAAGTATACCATTAAGTAATGTTTTTAAAAGTTATTAACATTTTAAATAATCTAATATTCTTGTAAATTAAAAAAAAAGAATAAGGATTAAATTTATTAAATTTTTATACTTATAAATTTTTTTAAATGAATATACCTAAATTTTTTTAAAAAAATTTAAACTCTATTAAAATCTACGAAAATCTTATTTGAATATACCATTATAATTGTATCTATATTTTAATTATAATTAAATATTTTCATTAATTTTATAAAATTATTCATTAAATTAAATTAAATTTATATATTGATTTTCATCAATTAGGCGCATATGTAACTTTTCCTTTTGAGGAGACTCGATTTGATAAACTAATTAGAATGGTCTCTTTCAATTATAACACGCTAACGTAACAAAACGATTTAATTTTACGTGAGTATTCAATTATAACACGCTAACATGCATAAGCCTATTAATCATGCTCCAATATCACTTATCAGAAGACTACTCATGCTCCAATATCACTTATCAGAAGACTACTCATGCTCCAATATCACTTATCAGAAGACTACTCATGCTCCAATATCACTTATCAGAAGACTACTCATGCTCCAATATCACTTATCGGAAGACTACTCATGCTCCAATATCATTTATTCATACGTACTCTTTTTCTTGTACATGTGACATACTAAATTTGATACACAAAAAAAATTTATAAAAAGCACGCGTCGGATAAAGTACTTAATTTAGACAATTGAATTTTCTTTTCTTCGTATTCTTAAATAAATATAACACATTAAAATATAAAAATTATAGATATAAAAATATGTATAAAATTAAATGATATAATCATTTTTTATTATATATATATATATATGATACGGTTCAATAGTGTCATTTGCACTTTTATAATGGAAAATAAATATAACATTAAATTACTATATTTGCTATAAATATTTACTCATTTTTGTAAGAAAAATTGAGGGACCGGCTGAATCAGACAATCACCAAACAATGAGGAAGAGAATTACTCTAATTATTCAACTTTTAACAAGAATTTTATTATTTATATGTTTATTTTTTTCCGCTAATTATGCACCTCAATTAATAATTAATTTTAGAAAACCTCTAAGTTAATAATAAAAGTATAAAACTGTACATAAATTGGCTATATATTGAAAAAATGCATTACACTTGAGTGAATAATTTTTCTTGTATGAAAATAAGTTTAACATAATTATTCTCACTAATTTTATGTTAATATTAATACTCTACTTATATTTTTATTCATAAATATGCATATAAGATCAAGTTATAATAAAAAACTATAAAAAGATATCAATGATTATGTGTTTAGTTATGATTTTTAAAGATTTAATTTTGGATTCCATAATAACAATTTAATTTATACCTAATTAAATTAATCTCAAAATAACATATTAAATTATACATATTTAATCTATATACACTATATAGATTATGCATATACATATATTATATATACAAAAATATTATTCTAAAATCAATTCAATTACATACATATTGTATATACTATTTATTACATGAAATCATAGATTTATAAATAGATAAACTTTAAAGATTTTTATGGAATTTTAATAATATTTAATAGATTTTAATAATTTTGTGTGAATTCTAGTAATTTTATGTTAAATTCGGGACTAATTTCATCTCAAAACCTAGCTTATGAAATTGAGGATTGTCCCTATCTATATGCGCATTAGAAGTTCAAGGCCCAACCGATGTTGTACTTTAACATTACTCTTAGTTTTAAAGTCCCACATCGGTTGAGCATTGAGCTTATATTCGTATATAGATGAGGGTAATCCTCTATCTCATAACCTGGATTTTGAAATAAAATTAGGCCCAAACTTAACATGATATCAGAACCAGACGATTCAATCTAGTGTTGGTTTGGGCTCGCTCATCACCCGATTAGTATATTCCAAGGGGATAGACCCTTACCGATGTGAGAGGGAGTATTAAAGTCTCAAATCGACTAGGCATTAACTTATATGCGTATATAAACGAGGATAATCTTCTATCTCATGGCCTTTTATTTTATAAATTTTATGAAATTTAGGGATTTTTATATTGATATAAAAACAAAATCCTTGTAATTCTTTGATGCATGATGAAAAGATGAAGCAGTGATTATTTTACCTATAACCTTAACTAAGAAGTCTATTAAAATTTAAGTTTTAAATTTTTTTAAAATCTATGACATTTTGAAAAAGAACATTTTTAAGACATGTAAAAAATCTTAATTGAATATATTTAAATATTTTAAAAAATATTTGTTTGAGTGTTTTGTAAGAGAAATTCATGATTGTTTTAAAAAATACTTGTATTTACAATACTTTATTATTTAACTGCGATTCAATTTTTCACTGAATTATATATGTGAGTGTAGTTTGGTATATAGAAAATGTGAAACTATTTTTCTTTTCTTTTTTTGTTGACAAAAAGCAGTGTGACTCAACTCAAAGTCTCAAACATATTAGTCGAAAAAAAAAAACCAAACTCATTTTTTTTAATAATTATATTATTTGAACTTAACCCAATTATTCACTTTAATAATTATATTTTGTTTAGCAGCTCGTTGCTTACAACAACCCAAAACCCCTCTCCACTCTGCTCAGGCTTTGCTTTTTCCTCTTCCTCTTCCTCTTCCTCTTCCTCTTCCTCGTCCTCTTTTTATATGGAACTTTATTAGTTCATGAAAGAAAGTGTAGCTTTGGTTATATTGATAGAGACATAGGATAAGAAAAGAGTAAAGTTTTGAATGTTCTTTTTCTTATGGCATGCCTGGGGAAGATAAAGAAGTGTATTGAAGCTTTTGTGATTCTCAGTTTTGCCCTTTGTTTAGACCACCTTACCTATCCCAATAACGATTTTTTCCAAAGATTGAATCCTTTATTGTTGGTCTTTACTTCAACGCCATGAATTTTTTGAGAGTCTTTGTTCCTCTTATTCACCTTTTCTTGCTCATCTTCTCTTCTATTGGTATGCTACTGATCTCTGCTATTCAATTGAAATATTAGATTGTATTTATTGTTTTGCTGCTCTGTACAAGAATTCAGGGACTTGTGTGGTTTTGGATACTTTTTCTATTTGTTTGGTTATGTTTAGTGAAAATTGGGGTTGTTTTGGCAATTAGGTTTCTACTTACTACCTGGATTTAGTTTTGGAATCATGTGTTGCTGATTTTTGATTTTTTTTTTTGAATTGGTTGCACTTGCTTGTTTCTGAAAATTTGGTTTATCTTTGTAACTGGGTATTTTTCTCTGCATCCTTGTTCTTTTTTTAATTTGAATTCCTTTTTGATTAGTATATTATCAGTTTTGAGTTTTGACCATTGGGACTATATTTTTACTTTGTGGATTCTGTTTCATGTCCTCTTTTTATATATTCCTTTGCTATATAGAGGGAGTTTGATATTCATTAATTGGAGACTCTTGTAATATGTAATTTATACCAAAGCATAAACTGTTTGAAGACTGGGTTTCAAAGTGGCTCTCGCTCGAACATATTCATCCTTTGTACTTCAATTTACCTTTATGATGATTTTACTAGAAGATGAATAGCTTATGACTTTTATGAATCAGTTCGACGAAGCGCGTTTGTAAATTTAACATAACGAGGTTTTACATAGTGATTTTGAGAATTGGCCCGAACCATTATGAACGAGGATATTATATGTTTAAACTGTGAATTTGGTTGTGGATATTTATTCATAGAAGAAACTTATACCTTTTACAATTGCTGAGATTTGGTGGGGAAAAGAAATTGTTTGTTTATATTTTTGTTGAAACATTGAAGCTTAAGCAGTTAGTTTTGTTTAGTAAAACTTCAGGTATGTTATTATGGAAGGACTAACTTTTCTGTTTATATTTTCTTACAGCAAATCTCACCGTACAAGCATTTACTGGAACATACGGAATAAATTATGGAAGAATTGCAGATAACATACCTCCACCTGATAAAGTTGTTTCTCTTCTCAGAGCAGCGAAGATAAAGAATGTTAGGATATATGATGCTGAGCAAAGTGTTCTGAAAGCATTTAGTGGGACTGGACTTGAACTAGTGGTTGGACTGCCCAATGGATACCTTAAAGACATGAGTGCCAATGAAGATCATGCAATGAACTGGGTGAGAGAAAATGTGCAATCATTTCTTCCCGAAACACACATTCGTGGGATTGCTGTGGGCAATGAAGTGTTGGGTAGTGGTGATAATGAATTAGGGGAGGCACTTCTAGGAGCAGTGAAAAATATCTATAATGCTACAAAAAAACTTTACTTAGATGATATAGTACAGATTACTACAGCACATTCACAGGCAGTTTTTGTTGATTCTTACCCTCCCTCCTCGTGTATGTTCAAAGATAACGTTGTTCAGTATATGAAGCCACTTTTGGAGCTATTCTCGCAGATTGGATCTCCTTTCTGCTTAAATGCTTACCCATTTCTTGTGTATATGAGTGATCCGGAAAATATCGATATTAATTATGCTCTTTTCCAGAAAACCAAGGGGATCAATGATCCAAAGACAGATCTTCATTACGATAACATGCTTGATGCTCAGATTGATGCCGCCTATGCTGCATTGGATGTTGCTGGATTTAAGAAAATGGAAGTGATAGTTACAGAAACAGGATGGGCTTCACATGGAGACAGCAACGAAGCTGCAGCAACTCCAGATAATGCAAGAACATACAATTATAACCTGCTAAAAAGGCTTGCAAAGAAGAAAGGAACCCCTCTCCGGCCAAAGAATGCTGTGAAGGCATATATTTTTGCTGTATTTAATGAGAACTTGAAGCCTGGGCCAACTTCTGAGAGAAATTTCGGACTGTTCAAAGCTGATGGTAGCATTTCTTATGACATTGGATATAATGGACTTGAATCTTCATCTGCGGGTTCTTTGCTTTTACGTGTGAAGGTATGGGATCCATAACTCCAATAACTTTGTGTCTTAATGCTAAATCTATGACTTTTGTTGTGCATTTTTGAGGCCCTTCTTAAGAAAAACTGGAATTATGATAAAATAGGCTATTGGGCTGTAGTTGCAAACTGGTGTCACAGTTAGACAGGTTTTCTTCTATTGCTCCTTATAAATATTTAAGAACTTAAAAAAAAAAAAAATTAGAACATATATTTTGCAATCTAGATATGAGTATCTGATTAGACATAGCTTTCAATAACTAGGAAATTCTTGTTAGAGCTTTGATATTGATAAGCTAGGGATCCAGATGTTTCTGTTCAATTGATGATGTGCCGGTTTCAATTTAACAAGCAATATCTAGAAGTATTTATTTCTGCAGTCAAATTATTAACTTTTCCTTTATTTTTACCGTCCACTTCTATCTTGGACGGCAACAAAACCATTAGTCATAATACATTGAAATCACCAGGAAGTCTTAGAATTCTTTATCGAACTTAGTGGATAAATGACATCAAAATTTTACCAATTTTTACAAAAGTATATTTTAATCTGCTAGTTATTAAATTATGAGAGTGTAAGTTTGTTATCTCTTTTGAACAAGTCATCGAAATACATATGAAATATTTATGCAAGGATAAAATTTACATTTTGTAAAAACTTTTTTTCTTTTATCAAAAATAATGAATATAAATATTAAAAAAATATTTTTTTTTCAAAAATAAAATTTTACTAGTGTTCATTCGAAGTAGGAAGATGTAACTACCGTGTGGTGTGAATAAATTATGATTTAAAAAAATATTTACAACGTTATTTTTGGTAAAAATAATAATTATTATTTTTAAAAAAATTATAGTTTTATTCCTATGAGTTTGACCCATAATTAACATTTAGATTTATGTTCCACTTTTGTCATAATAAATGGAATTGTACTGTATCAATGAATAAGTAGCAGATTTGTTTACACTTTTGTTAGAATTAACGGCCAATGTTACCTTTTATCCTTGATTCTCCATTTATGAGTCAGGTGAATAACAAGATTCTCCCTTTTTCCCCTTAGCTTGTCATGATACTCCGTGAACTGTGCATTGATTTTGGTTGAAGAAAATTGTCTTAATATTTAAAAATTTAATCCGGGAAGAAGAAAGCATGAGCATACTTTTCTAGACACCTAAATCAATTTTACTATTTATTTATTTATTTATTTATTTATTTTTCATGAATGATCAATTTCGTATGTCATGAAAGATTATTTCTTACATTATTTTGTATTTTTCTCCTCGCAGAAGTATCGAGCTTGGTGCTGGTCTCGGACCCTTTTCTTTTTATTACCAATCTCTTCTACAACACTGACTCTGCTACTGAGATCAATATAGAATGTATCTCAATACTACAAAGCTCAAGCATATTTTAATGTGCGCAGTAATACATCATCATGCTTGTACTTTCTATTTATATATTTACCTACACTGTAATCGAGAGCTAATCTTCGTGTGTGACTCAGTTTTCTAAATATTCTCCCCATAATAAATTCAAACTACATATTACATGTTAATAATTTTTAATTGTATACTTTTATTTAATGAAAACTCGTAATATAGTATGTTATTATATTTTAAAAATCAAGTAGAAATCATTTTTATCATAATGTTATTTCCCGATAACTCATAAAATAATACATTATTATATTTTAAAAATCAAACATAAATCAATTTTATCATCATGCTATTTCATGGTAACCTATAGATAATACATTATTATATTTTAAACATCATATATAAATTATTTTTATCAAAATATTATTTCATAGCAATTGATATATAATATGTTATTATATTTTAAAGACAAAATATAGATCATTTTATCAGTGTATTTATGGACTAGTAACCAAGATTAAAAAACCTTATGATTTGATGTATGGTATGTATATTATAAACTATGTTGATGAACATGAGTTACTTTATATTTTTATAGAAGATTATAATATCTGTTAGTCTATGCAAAAGTACTACATGAGAATTATCATTTGATTATATGATAGTTAGTTACAATTTAGTAAAAAATCTGTCATAGTTTTCGTAGAACTTATATAGTTATGGTTTGTCACAACTCAGAAAACAGGTAAGTAAACAAGTTAATCAATTAGTTCTATTTTTGGAATATGTCTTATGTTGTCAAGATAGATTTGAGATCGATCTTGACAATTAGCTAATATCTTTCACAGTTGTAGTATCACTCTTACCTATACCTTAGCTACTTTAACCTCTTTTCTATTCAATAATTATGAGTCAATTCTAAAATTGGCTCTCCTCCAAAGCCCGACCATTGTGTGATGTGGTATAATCACCAACGATCATTATTTATGAATCTAGTGTAATGAAAATCGAATGAACATGTACCTATATACAATCTATGTTTTGATCCTTAATTCATATTTTAATTAACCAAACCCAATTTTTTTTTTGCAAACTAGACAACAAATTACTAATATTCAAAAACTCTCGAAGTATTCATGATAAGGAATTTAGAAAACTATTTTCATACTAAAATCCAAGTTTTAAAACTAGAGTTTTTCAATGTTTTTTAATTAAATATGAAAATACAAAATATAGGTAATATTTAGAAGAAAAAAAATTTTGAATTGTCGGGAACCTCATGACCACCTCTCTGACCACTTTAGCAAGCCCTCGTTGACAAAATTGGTAAAGATAATAGCCATCATGGCGATAATAAACTCACAAAACTTGGTTGGTTACCTTGCCAACCACGATAGCAAGCAACTCATATTTTTATAAAAATGTTCAAATATCTCAAGTTGTTACTTTGAATATTATATACTTGACTTGATTATATAAGTTTTATAACTAAATCATACATTTTAAAAGTTTAAATAAGTATAAATGTATGCCACTTTCACTTATCAAAAATGTAATTTCGTATGTAAATAAGTTTTGTAAAAGTTATATTATATTTAACATGTAATGTATTTTCTCGATTTAAGTTTTAAGTTTATATTTTAAATTAAAATTTTATATGTAAATTTGATTATTTTATAGACTAAAATCCAATGAATTTGTAACAAATTTCACATTTTAATGCTTATTTGTTCAAAAAAAAATTATTTTTAAATTTTTATCTTGATTGACGCCCCTTCTAAGTTGGAGTATCCACAGCTGAATTTAAGAATTTATTTGTGAATATAGTTAAATAATTTGAGGATTAATATAATATAGCCTAAAATGTAATTATGAGTTTTATGATTCTTATGTTATAAACTAACCTCCTATTATCCAAAAAAAAAAAAAATCCTTCTTACTGTCAAGAAACATTTCACTCTCTTTTTTTATCCATTCATTCTTTCAAAACAATATTCATGGTATTTTATGCAGCAGATTTTTTTAAAAAAATTACGACAACTTCATTAGGCCATCATTCCCCTAACTATTGATTAAAAAAAGTGTAAATCTTAGAAGAGTCCAAAAAGCAAAACAAGTAATTAAATTATAGGAATGAAAATGGCCGTTTAGAGAAGGATAGGCTTGAATTGTGGTCATAATTAATTATAAAATTTGGGAATTATATCAAGGACAAGGATTTATGAACATAGAGGTCACTAGCTTTGAGATGGAATATTCATTCAGTGAATTTTTCTGTAATAGTTTATTCTATTAATTTTAAAAAAAATGGTACTTACATGTTTAAAGGATAAAAATTCATTTTTTTCTATTTTTTAAAAATTTGATTTAAAAAACTACTTATTGAATTATTTTTATTAAAACTTTTATTTTTAGATGGAGTTTAAAAAAAAATCAAAAACCTAAAAATTAATTATTTAGATTTATATGGTCTTTTATTTTTAAACTGGGTAACCAAATTATCCCTGAAAAAAGCTATTAAACTTAAATATTATAAGTGTAATAATTAATAGAATCTTGCTATATTTGTCTCTTGTATTAAAGCTCAGTTATTGATTAAAATGAATTTGCTCTTCAAATAATCTTAGTGCTATTAGCTACCCAACCCCCAAATGTGACCCTCTGAAATTTCAAAAAACACTTCCAATCCTTTCACTCCATTACCAAGCATACAAAAGGAACTTTAAAGAACACAGAACCAATAGTGACTCAGTGAAAAAGAGAGAGAGAGAGAGAGAGAGAGAGAGAGAGATCATATTCATGGCTAAAGCAATTATTCTAATTACTATTCTTATTGCAGTGATAGCAGAAACAGTAGTGTCACAGAGAGCCAAAGCCACAGAATATGTAGTTGGAGATAGTTTAGGTTGGACAATTCCTCCAGATGGCTCTGACACTTATGCCTCATGGGCCTTTAAGCACACTATTAGTGTGGGTGATACCATAGGTGACCTTCTCTTTGATCTACAAATATTCAACCTGTGTCTTTTCACCTTCTTATTCCTATATGTTAATTTTCACACACATAAATTAAAAGGGTTTTCTTATTTACATCTATGAAAACGACATTTCATTAATACTTGTTATAGTCACTTGCCCTAATGTGATATCGGTCAAGTGCAATAGTAATTGCAACCACTAATCAAACTAGGGTACTTGTGTTAAAAATGACTTCAAAACGAAGCGTTAATCGGCATCAAAACCCATCATTTTGCTTCCATTAGGAAGTATACAATGTGTTTATGAGTCTTCGAAGCATTTATAAGTTCAAACAAAATGTTTTAGAGATAAATGCATGAAAGTTCACTAGCTATTGAAGTTAGAGTATTTAGATATATTAGTTTTTTTTTGTAACAATTTATTCTATTAATTTTAAAAGGTGATTTTAATTCATACTGTTTTTTTTTAAATAGATTAAAAAAAGTTTTAATATGAATATTAAATGAAACATTTTTTTAAAATAAAAAATTTTAAATAGAAATAAAAGAAAGGAAAACATAAAATTAGTCATTTGGATTTGTTTTCTCATTCTTTTCAAAACTAATATATACTAAAGTGTCATTAAAAACAGCTATTGGATCTAAATTTTTTTAGTTTTAAAAAAAATCAGACTTTAGTTCACATAGTTAGGTTTTTTTAAAATTTTTTATTTATTTTTTAAAAAAGAAAGTTTTAATTTAATGCACCACTTTTTTTAAAAAAAGAAAAATAAATGGAAAAATAATGAAAAAAACATAAAATTAATCATTTCGATATGTATTATCACTTTTTCAAAGTTAATTTAAATTAGTGAAACAAACTATTATTAAAAAAACTATTAGAATTAAGTTATCACTTAAAAAAGAAAACTAGTAAACCGCCTAATGTTTTATGTTTGGTTGAGTAGCTTTTTTTCTAAAAAGCGCTTATATATGTTCTCAAACCTATAAGCAAGTAGATCCTAAGCCATGTAATTTTTTTTTCATTTAGAATATTTGTGATGCTTGAATCTTTAATCTAGCTATTAGGATTAAGAACAAAACTATTAGACAAAATCATACAAGTAAAAGCCATGTAAATTGGGAGGTGCGTTCTAATCAGAAGATACCGAAAAAAAAAACACTTGGCATTATTAGCAATTAAAAGATCGATTATCAAAATTTAGTTTTATTTGTACAATTTCCTCATAATTGCTAATTGATTTCAATTTCTTAAGAAATGTTAAAACCACCTTACTATGTATATTATACAGGTTGGAGTTATTTAAACAATCAATTTGTTTAGATTAAATATATTGTTTAGTCTTTTTGTTTAAAAAAAATGTTTTAAATCTATTTATTTATGAAAAATGTGTTATTAAAGTCCCTTTATTTGTAAAAAAATAAGTAAGGCAATGAAAAAAATTAAGTTTTTATCTTATTTTTTTATTAAATATAACATAATAGCATACGCATGTAAGTTTATATTTTTCAATAGATATATATGTAAGATTTTTTTTTTAAATTAAAAAAATTTCAAGAAATCTTAAATAAAATTTTTATTCTCTAATATCTAAAGTTAGACGTTAAATAAGAAAATTTTAAGTTTTATCCAAAGATTTTTCAAAAAAGTTAGACTAATTTTTTTAATTAAAAATTATTTCATTAAATATGTGTAAATCAAAAAATAAAAACATATATATATCACATGTAATGTTCCGTTATAT
Source organism: Hippophae rhamnoides (assembly GCA_033030585.1). NCBI lineage: Eukaryota > Viridiplantae > Streptophyta > Magnoliopsida > Rosales > Elaeagnaceae > Hippophae > Hippophae rhamnoides. Next base: position 12,195,267 of record CM065430.1, read on the forward strand.
TTAACAAAAAAATTAGATAGAAGTTAATTTTATCTTGTATGACATTTTTTCGCAAAAAAAAAGACTCAAAAACACATCTTCTAAACTAAATAACCCTTCAGTATCACCATTTTTCCTATTATATATGTATGATTTACTATTTTGGTTATTATGCAGTTTTCAATTTTTTAACAAGGAACGATGATGTGGCTCTAGTTACGAATGAAAAAGATTTTGAGGATTGTTATGCAGAAGATCCTACATTTTATGCAGCCATTGGGCCAGCATTTTACAAAATCAATACAACAGGAAACCATTACTTTATCAGCAGTTACCATTGTTCTTTAGGGCAAAAGCTTGTCATTAAAGCCCTTCCTTCTTCTTCTATAGTTGAAGCTCCTTCTCTACCACCAACCTCTGAAAGTGGAACAGAAGTACAACCTCAGCCAGAGAGTTCAGCCAAATCTTTGTGTCCAATTTTCTACAATTTTTTTTCTTCAATTATCATTGTTTTTTTGGTTTTGTCTTAATAACTCCTTTGAGCTCTTTTAGACTAATTTATGTGCTTTTCTTATTTAGCTAAATGAAAAAAAAATGGTTTCATATTGATCTTATGTCTTGGAGGTTTTTCTCAATAATTAATGGCATTGATACATTCAACTGTCTAAGACCGACCATGCTCCAATTTCTTTGTTTTTCGGGCGCACTTGGTTATTTACTTATTCCTTGCATATAATTAGACAATATACGAGAATAATCTATAGTTCAGTTGGTTTATTGATTCCAAAAAAAAAAAACACTTGATTGTTAAATTTTAATTTATAAGAAACTAGTATGTTTAGAAATCACATATATTAATTAAACTGTAAGTACAATCCTAATATCGTTCTTTTAAAAAAAATGTGTTCTTAAAAAGGTAATTTAATTTTTGAATTTAATTAATAAAAATAAATTCTAAACAATCTAATAATTTGTTGGATGGTTGAAATGAATTATAAATTCTAAATTAAATTATGTCTAAGAAAACATATAAATTAAAGTAATAAAATTAACGATCGTTGAACTTAAAATGATGGATGTATATAGGATTTTAACGAACACAACATTTCATGAAAAAAAAACTAATTAAATAATTCAAATAACAAGTTATATTTATTGATATTTTCTTTCTTTGAAATTAGCAAACTCATACAAGTATGACAAATACACGTAATTTTCAACTAGCCAAATGACTTCTTCGTCGACTTAAAAAATTGGTTAATTAGCAAGCTTGAGAAAAATATTATAAATCAAAAGTTCCAATTAATTAATAATTTTTTTAATGGACTTGAAATTAATTAATTAATGAACTAAAATTAAATATATATTTTTAATTATAAATTAAGATTTGATCAATTATTGATTTATAATTAAAATTATTTTTTATCATCGAATTTAATTTCATTTATCATTAACATGTTAGTAGAGCTTGAAATTGATAAATGAAATTAAATTAAACTCTTATTCCCTTGTGAATAATTAAATTCAAATGATTTTCCTAATATCTAATTCTAAATATCTTATTTAATTGTAAATCAAGATATGATTCATCATTGATGTATAATTAAAGATTTTAAGAATATGAACAAGAAATAAATAAAACTCATATTTATTCAAATCATAAAACTGTTTTTACTAAAATCTCATATTACAGATTTAACCAATCATAGTTAAATTAACAAAAGTTAATTCAACTATAAAGTATCAGATTACAGAAAGAAATAAAAATTATATCAATTAAAAATATCCATTTTGTTAAAAATGATTACAGATCTTTGAACAAATTGTTATTAACTTCTACAAATCATTGGATATTTTTCACAAAAAAACATGTTTTTTTTCTATATTTATATATGATGGTAGAATGGCTTTGAAAATTAGGTCTAAAAATAACCTAATCTACAACTATCGGAGAAAATTAAAATATATTAAATTGATATTAAACTTAATATAAATTATTGTATTTATAAGGAGAGGCATGGTACAAGGGCTTCGAGCCAATTTATTATTCATGCATCACGGTCCAACTTTCCACCTTCATGGCACGAAATTCATAAAGCTTTGTCAAAGATTACCCCAAATAAGTCCTCTCGTGACCCAACATCTCTTCGTTATAATGTACTTGGTAAATTCAGGCAGTGCGGAGTGCACCACATCTTAACTCTTTCTCACCATGGCACCCATAACTTTACTTCAATTCTTATTTTCACTCCTTACAAACTAACTAGTTTTATATATAAGGTTTACATGCGCTTTCTAGGGTATAAATGAGTGCTTCAGGTGTTATTCTTCATATGCTGATCAATTTATAATATTGAAGTTAAAAATACTTGAAATACAATATAAAATACATGTGATTCTAAATACATAGATTTTCATAAATAATGATAAAAACATACATAATCAAATATATTTATTCACATTTAAGTATAATAAAATCATAAAATATTAATATTTTTTAAACACTCATTATTTAGCTACCCGTAAATAGAATGTTGTGAAAGTTGTTTCTTGGCCCACATTGTAGTTATCACATGAATTAATTGTTACTCAATTAAACAATAAGCATACTAAGAATGAAACGAAAACCAATATGAACAAACAACAATACCAACAATATATATGCATCCATACCAATTTATCACAAGAAAATAACAAGAAAAAAATAAATGAACACAAGATTTATCGTCTATAAAATTATGAAGCTTATATCATCACTCGAAGGGAGAATGTTGACATAATAGGGAACCTTTTTTAATCAATTTTCTCAAATTAGAAAAAATTTATCTCAAAATTCATACCTTTATAACCATAAAATACAAAATATCCTTATAACATAATTCAACAAAATAAAAATAAGAACACACTGCATATCTGATAGTCACTATTGACAAAGTTTCACTGACCATCGCTAGCAACCATCACTAGTAACCCATTAGAGTTCTTAGAAACCTTCATCATGATCCACTGAATGTAACCTATGATATCTTCATGTATATAACATGTTACATCTACCGTAATTCAAGCGATCTATTGGATGTATTATGTTAAATCTACATGTATTCTTGTATATAACATATTACGCCCACAATAGTTTCAACAATCTATCGAATGTAACATATTACATCTCCATGTATTTTTATGTATAACATATTACATCCTTTTACTTTTATATGTAATAATTTTTGCTATGGCTTTTTTTTAATCAATCAACAACTTGCATATTTCTTGTAATTTCCACCATATATATATATATATATATATATATGGTTCACAATTTTTTTTATAACATAACATGTGTGATTTTGTTAGGAGATTAAAAACCAAACATTAAGTCTAATTATTGGTTTACATGTGAAAAAATAATTTTAAAATTAAGAAATTATTCATTTTGTTTTAAAAAAAAGTTTGACACTTACCACGATATAAATTATGTGAGTGTAAATACATATACAAATTATTTACGATTCACAATTCTATAAATCCATTTAATTTATATATACAAGAGAAATATGACATTCGTTATGAAAAAATGGATCAATTAATTAAGGATCAATTATATTATTTTAATAATTTTCTATTAAAATTTTATTATTTTTTGTCAAATTACTAAACGCGATTAAAATATGAGTTTTTCACAATAGTAAGGTGACAATTAATACGGAAAAAATTCACAAAAAAATCATTTTAATATTTATTAATTGTTAATGTTTTATTTTAATTTTTTATTGACTTTTAAATTTTAAAAAAAAATTCAAATATATATTTAAATTACTTTTTGTTTTAATGTTATTATTGTTGATTTTTTTCTTAAATAATTGCATATTAACTTAATTTTTATTTTTGTTAAATACTTGTAATTTAATGACGCTTTAATTACTTGATAAAAAATAATAATAATAATTTAATAAAAAATCATTAAAATAATATAATTTATTCTATTTTTTATAAATAAGAGATTAAATAACATCATTTCTAATAAATAACATTAATAACCTAACATCATGTAACTACTGATAATCAAAGATTTTTTTAGCTCATATCAAAAGCAACTTTTCCATCTCTATAAAAGAATCATGGGTTATACGCTTCAATTAATGATTAGGTAAAAATTAGTTTTGAAATTTTATTTATATTTGTATAAAATATAACAATAATACTTTTAGATTTTACTCATTAATATCTGCCTATATATATTTTCAAATAATCAAAGAAAGAATATGATTCTTCTCTCTATTAAAAGACAATTATGATTATAAATTTATAATTCTCTCTAATTTTCACATGTCCCTTTGATAGATCCACAAGCCACATATATACAGCTAGCCATTTTCAAGATATTAATTACTTGCAAGATTGTTTTCCGAACTATGTATTTATTAACCAACAAATTAAACTGTCCAAGTTAATAATCTGCAATCTATGAAGAATAATAGATCGGGAAAGAAAGATAATAATGAATTTGATAAAAATAATTGTTTTAGGGTTGGTGGTGACAATAGCAGTAGTGCCACAAACAACACAAAGTTCGAAACAATATGTTGTAGGAGACGGAATTGGTTGGAGTCTTCCTCCTTCTTGTTCTGCTTATGCTGATTGGGCTTCCCATCATAGATTCATAATTGGTGACGTTCTAGGTGAAGTACTAATTCTTATAATATGTTGTAGAATGATCACTTAATGGGAATGTTACTCAATTATCATTACTACGATCACATTTATAATTTTTGGAGTGTCACTAATAGATAACAGATACAAGGGTACTTTTTTTATGTAATAAAGACACATTTTTAGTGATACATTTCTCCATGTATTTGTTACGTAATGATAACATATGCAATAACATAACAAAGATGACACCAAAAAATTAGATCTTTTGTTATATAAAATGTTAATCAATTAAAAAAATGATTAAGATATTTAATTTTATTAATTATTTTATTTTTTAATGTCTAATTCGTTTATACATCTAACAATATTCTCTCTAATGATAACACATTCGAGTACCCTCCGACTCAAAACATGTTCTCTTAAATCAAACACCTACACACGTTTTAGCAGCCTCCTCCGGGGAAACTATATTCTTTTGAGTTTACCAACATGGTAATAAGCCACCAAAAATCCACATTGACGCAATAGCTTCTAAGTGTCATCGTATTTTCAAAGCTATTGTGAAACTTTTTCATTGTGATTCATTGTAGACCCACTACTTTGTTAGACTTAGGACACGTTTGGTGCTGAGTTTGCTTATGTTACTTTTTCTTTGTGAGGATCGTTTGTATTTCCAGTAGTTTTTAGAGTGGAGTGCAAGGGATCCATAGCTTTTACAAAAAGAGTGTTTTAGTGCCGTTGTTTTTAAAAAATATACATTTTATTTCTAAAGGTTTAAAATTATAGGATTTATCTACACATATTTTGGAACTAAAGTATATATTTTTTAAAAAAAATTTAAGGTATTAGAACATTCTAGTTAAAAACTACAAGATTAAATCGTTTATTTATCCAAAACTATAGGAGTATGATAGCGCCCTTCTCCCTAGTTTTTAAGTGCATGGAAGGATTTTTAGTATAGGCAGACTTTGATTTCTATCTACTCTCTGATACGCATTGAAACTACACACCATCTTCAAATTTATATAATATTATAAGTTTATTAATTTCATGCTTCATAACAAATTTACTAGATATGTTCACATTTATGTAACATTTTGGTTCAATGCTTTGTAGGGTAGAGTGGATTTTGTTTTAAAGGCATGACATTAAGTCATTCTTAATAAGCTCTTTGCCTTTACTAATTTGATGATACATCATGGTTAGCAAATAGGCCTATAAAATACAATGAAATCTTTTTATTTTCTATAATATGTATGAACCAAGAGAATCAAGACCACTTTGAATTTTAAGAGTATACTAAATGTTATTCAAGTTCTGACTGATGTTGAAAGTGTTTTTTTGTAAGTCTTCACACTTTAATTGGTTAACCTGTGTTACCCTTGGTTAAAAGTTAAAGGTTCATTTATTACAGCCACATACATCTCACACCAAAATGAGTAGTCTTATCTGTAAAATTATGTTTATTTTTTATTGATTTTCATAAATATGATTCGTTATTAAATTAAGGTTAACAAAATTTAATTTATTTTTTAAAGTAAATGAAGTAATAGTAAAGATATTTAAAATTTTACATCAAAATGTGTACAGACTTCAAAATTAATTATAATATTTAATTTTAAAAATATTATCTTACATATATATTGAGGATATATATTATAATGTTTGAGTACTGTTTATTATTATAATGCAGCTTTTATGTTCATAAAAGGAACCGATGGTGTGGCTGAAGTAACGAAGGAGGATTTTGTGAGTTGCAACACAAGAAAACCCCTTCGAACTTCCCGTGTTCCAGTTTATATTCATATATTTTACAAAGGTCGTCGTTATTTCATCAGCACCATCCCTCAACATTGCATCGCTGGACAGAAAATAGCCATTCAAATTTTTGGAATCACCCCCTAATTGTGTGCACACATTTGACTTTTTTTTAATAGTTGAATTAATAACATTAATCTAGGTTCTATTTCCATTTTAAAACTGTGTCTTTTTGCATTTAATTCTTCGGTACAATATTACTAGCAAAGGAGAAAATTGAACCAAGCAAGCTAATGGTATCATTAGATAATAGCGTGCTGGTTATATGTTTGTGACAAATTATGATAACCAATTCTTTAAAAGTTTAAATTATTAGAAAAATATCTAATATTATTTTTATTCATTTATCACTCCTTTATAAATATTGGTTGCATGTCAAACACTTATAAGATATTAAACATAAGACAATTAGGTATATAAACTTATTATATATAATACATAAAAGGTGTACATTGTTACTAATTAACAAAGCTAATTGAAGCACTTAATTATTACCTTTCAATTTATGGATTATTCATAATTATTTAGTAAAAACATAAATTATTTTGATATAAAATAATAACACAATTGTAACACTGTTGATTATTTTAGTAAACAAATCATTTATTTTATAATCTTATCCTTAAACACGTTATTAAGTCCATCAAGAATATCGTGTCTCTCAAAAAAAGCCAAAAAATACAGTCAGGATAATTGTAATTCATGCATATTTTTTATAACTATCATACATAAGATTACATACATGCTTAAGTGCATTTCATATAGGCTTTTAATTATATCAATTATGATATTGTATGATAAAGATATTAAACTTTTCAGATTGAGGGATTGATTCCTTAAATAGACGGATCAATTTCACTATGAATTGATCACACTTCGATCCTCCCATCTCTGCACATGCACATACTTAAATACATAGAAAGCAACCTTTCTTTTAGACGGAGCAATCTTCCATGTTACATAGGCATAACTTATTTTTTGGATGGATCGATCTCGCCACTGGTAACTTATGTTTTTCATCCATTTTGATTTGTTTTTTAATCTAAGTCAGTAACCAACTACATGTAGAATTGTGCCATATCATATTTGCGACGTTTTGGCTCTTTAAGTTTTCTATATGAACATCAGTCTTCTTTCATAATTATACACGCAATACATAACAGATTTTTAGGATCATAAGGTTTAACGGTCAAGTTTCTTTTCTCCTCGTTCATATTTAATTAAGCTGAACTTCACCTCTTTATTTATTTATATATGATTATGCTAGCATAAATCTTAACCATTATTTCATATTTTTTATGTTCATATATCTTCTTTTTGATTATGGTATTGTATATTAAAATCAAATTATTGTACAAGTGATTATGATTATTTGAATTTAATTGTTAAATTTCAAACAAACTATTTTTATTAAACCTATGTTTAATTTTCTTACTTTAGGATTTGCTACTTGATTTGATTTAATTGATATATACTTTAAATCATCTAGTTAGGATTATATATTATTAGATCCATTCTAAAACACACATAGATATTTGTATTTTTTGTACTAACATTGATTGCAGATTGATCCATGAACGTGTCTAATTGGTAAGGAACTAATTAAAATATTAATTTAGATATCACTCATGTTAACTTTAAAAATTGTGAAAAAAGAGCAAAGATTCGTAAGTTATATATATTGGGACAATATCTTAGGACAGTACAGTGGAACGATGATTTTTCTTTTAGATCATGGTTGTAACTTAAGTTGTCTCCACTTAAAAATTTTGTGTGTTATTTTTTAATTTTTATAATTTACTATTTATATGCAACTGCATGTCTAACCATTTTGTTTAGATAATCGAATTGTAAATTAGTAAAATTTAAAAATGATTTATCCACTCTTCTAAATTAATTAGTTCGGTATTATAAAACTAATTAACAAAGCTCATTGAAGCCCTTAATTATTACCTTTCAATTTATGGATTATTCGTAATTGTACGATAAAAACATAAATAATTTTGATATAAATCAACAACATAATTTTCTCATCAAAAACAAAAAACACATAAAATAAAAATGATAATCAAAGTGGAAGAAATCAAGGTTGTGGCAATCAATTATTTTTAATTAGCAGCTTCATAGTTTGGGGACAAGACCAGCCTTGAGCTGTTGAATGGTGGAAACCTCAGTCTTGAAAGACAAAGCCAAGAGATTGTCATCAATGCCAGTAGTGAACAAACTGTTTGGAATAGAAACAGTTCCAGCATTGGCACTTCCAAAAGCAGATATTGCTACAGCAGACTTTTGTGGATCACTATTTTGTTGAAAATGAACTAGTCCTTTGGGAAAAACAAAAAATGTCACCAGCTTGAAGAGATTGTGTGTAAGGCTTGTTGGTTGTATCCACAAAACCCACATTAAGTGATCCTTTAAGAAGAAAAAGAAGCTCGGCCGCACGAGGATGCATGTGAGGTGGATTAGTAGAGCCAGAGGGGAATTGAAGGACATCATATGAAACACTTTGTCCATTAAGTGCTGGAAACTCAACTATGCTTGCTTTGTTGACTTTGAAGGTACTTGAGATTTGACTAGGTTTAATGAGAGGTCTAAATCCAGTAAATGTGAAGAAATTTCCATCTACTGTGGTTAGATTTGAAGGAAGTAAGAAATCGGAGATTATGTCAGGATCTCCAGCTATTGCTGTTAAGGAAAAGGCAAGTAAAGAAAGTGATAGAAAGAAGAGATTTAGAGTAGTAGTTCTTGAGGCCATAGTTTAATTATAATATTTTATTTAACTTGCTGATTTCTTTTATGTTAACAGTAGGAATTATGTTTGTGTTTAATTATAATAGCAGTAGTGCCACAAAACTTAGTATGCTAGTGATTTATCTGCAGGCCTTTTGGTGCTATCAACAATGCAATTGAGGGGAATTACAATGTTGTTTGTGAAGAGTATAGAGAGATAAGAAGAAAGAATGATTTAATGTTGTATTGGTGTGTTTAGAATGTACATAGAAAATCATATTTATAGGATTGTAACAAATGTAGTACACGTGTAGTACAAATGAAATAATGGAAGTGTAGTATAAGTGTATTTACAAGTGAAATAGTGAAAGTGTAGTACAAGTGAAATAGTGGAAGTGTAATACAAGTGAAATAATACAAGTGTAGTACAAATGAAGTGAATTACAGTATAAAATATAACTTAACATTGTTGTTGTTATGATCAATGCAATTGCTACTGATTTCTTGTTTTTTTTTTTCTTTTGCTGCCAAATGGATATACCAATAATATTGTTAAAATGCCAACGAGCTGTGGTAGAATGGTATGAAGCTAAGAACTAAAAAAAAAAGAGGTAAAATTGGTTGCATTCCTACATATCAAATAATCATGAAATCTCAATTTAGAAAAAAAAAAATTTTTAATTAATTGGAAAACAATGTTGTGTCCTCTGCAATATTAGTGGCTTATTATATACTTCTGAATCGTCAACTGCTCCTATTAGTATCAAGTTGGGAGGATCCAACTATGCCTTATGGTCCCAGGTGGTGGAGATGTATATCTCTGGCAAAGACAAACTGGGATATATTAATGGAGATCTTCCTCAACCTACTGAAGCCGACCCACTGCATTTAGGAGATGGCGCACCGAAAATGCCATTGTCAAAGGATGGTTAATCAATTCAATGGACCCCTCCTGTGATTACCAAATTTTATCCGATTCCCAATTGCCCGAAACAGGTTTGGGATTGCTGCTACCACTTGCTACTATGATGGGACGAGACTCTCAGTATATGATCTTCGCCGCCGAGTTACTCGTACGAAGCAAGCGGGTGGATCAATTAGAAAAATACTATAATGACCTTGAGGGTTATGGCGTGAAATTGATTTCCGCCGTCCTAATCCAATGGAGTGTGCGAATGATATACAAAAATACAACTCCATCATACAGAAGATCGAGTGTATACCTTTCTTGATGGACTTGATGATAGATTGGATAAAACTCAGTGATGTGCTTCGGATCAAACCATTCCCTACGGTGGAACAAGCCTGTGGATTCATCCGTAGGGAAGAATTCAGAGCGGACCGTAATGATCACAGTGCGGATACTACACACCGGAGCGGTTATGGCTTCTGAAAGGATCAAGGGACACCTGTGTCCGTGCTACCAAAACCGGGAACCTTTTTGGGTAGCAAGAAATCACATGGAAATACATCGTCTGGCGACATGAAATGTGGTGGTGTGGAAACTCTAAACACACCGTGAAAAGCTTCAAACTACACGTGGGTATCGGAATGGTGGAATGATCTTGAAACAAAAGAAAAGAGAGGAAGCCAGGAAAGGCTGTGGGCTACCAATACTACATCATTATCCCTTATTCCTCGGACCGAATCTTCCCAAGATCCGGTGTGTTTCAAGTAAAGCATTTCATACTCGTAGTGATAATGAGGATTGGATTTTGAACTGCGGAGCTACGGATCATATGACATTTGACCCAAACGATCTCTCCTGAAAACAACCCAACCAAGACGGAATTGTGTTGCCAATGCAAATGGGGTCACTTACCCCATTCTGGGAGTCAAATAGAAGTGACCTTATCTCCTTCATTATCATTATCTAATACTTTACTTGTACCTACTCTGTCAAAGCCAGAGCTAATGTCCAGTAAGTCAGTCACCGGTCTTAGCGTATCTTAATCTTGATGTATTACTTTTTCCTTCTGAGATATTCTCACCAAGGAGATCATTGGGCGTGGTACTAGGCGAGGAGGGTTATATTACGTGGATGACCTCGGCTCTTGGGAAGAGCCAATCATATGCAAAACATTGTTGGTAACAAGGAGCAGCAGTTCGCTATGTCATCGTAGATTTGGGCATCCCATCTTTCGGGTATTTAAAGCACACTACTCCCCAGGTTTATTTTCAAATATCACACATTCAGTTTCAAATGTGATACTTGTATCCTAGCAAAAAGTCATAGGGCGTCTTATCTATGAGCGTGAATAAAAAGTGTGACTCCTTTTGCTTTAGTACATTCGATGTTTGGGGACGCTTCCCGTCATTACGTCATCCGTGTCGTTGGTTTGTTATTTTTGTTGATGATTGTACACGAATGACATGGCTTTACCTTCTCGAACATAAAGATGAAGTATTTACTACATTTCACTTGTTTCACACCATGGTTCGGACACAATTTTCCGAAAAAATTAAGATACTTCGGTCGATAATGGAGGGAGTATGTTAATCAACAATTTCGGACGTACTTGGACAACCGTGGTATTCTCCGTGAAACCTCGTGGTTCCTGAGCCACTTACGGAATGGAACTGCGGAGAGGAAGAATCGGCATATTTTAGAAAAGCAAATTCGGGCCTTACTAATCGGTGCACGTATGCCTAATAAATGCGGAGTGATGCCATTACTACGGCGGTGTATCTTGAATCGTATCACAAAAACCTTACAATTTCGGACTCCATTAAAGGTGTTATCGATCATCTTCCCTGCCTCTATTTTTGATGCTTCCGCCCTAATTTTTGGATGTGTTGCTTTTGTCCACCTCGCCCAAAAATCAACGAACTAAGTTGGATCCATGTCTTGTCCGCCGTGTGTTCTTGGGGTATGGTGTACAAAAAAAGGGTTATCGATGCTATGATCCAATTACTAAAAGAACCTATATTACCACGTGGATGTCACTTTCCTCGAATCGAGAATATTTTTTCCCATCACCTAGGTCTCCAATTCCCTTTCTTCGGGAGGAGAGTTATGGTGAAGAAACGAAATTGGCTTGATGTTGAAATATTAGATACTAGTCCAACGTACTCGGATCGTGCGATAATATGGAGGAGATAGTATCTGGGCAGAGCTTGAACTTCCAAGCGAAGGTGAAGTAATGATTGAACCTTCGGAAGATGAAGTGGTTGATGTACTCCATCCAGCTCTCTAGTACCCGATGATCCTCATAGCCGAGAATACTCACCGAGGTAAGTCATCACATCACACCTTTTACACACTAATGCTATAGATACATCCGTTGGTTATGTTTTACTTTTCGAGACACAATCGAGGCAAACCTCTCAAAATCGATACTCCCCGGAAAGTTATAAGAACGACGATCCAAGTATCCAATAGCAAATTATGTATCTACTTTCGAAAGGTTATCGGAACCTATCGGGACATTTACACAAACACTCTCCTCATGCCAAATTCCAAGTAGCATTGAAGAAGCCTTATACGATCCAAAATGGGGCTCACGCTATAAAAGAGGAATTTGAGGCATTGCGGAGAAGAACAACACGTAGATGTTAAGCGAGTTGCCTCGAGGAGGAAGGCTGGTAGGATGCAAGTGGATTTTCTCCGTTAAGTATAAAGCGGATGGGTTAGTTGATCGATACAAGGCGAGACTTGTAGCAAAAGGATATACACAAAAACACGGGATAGATTATCAAGAAACCTTCTCACCAGCCGTGGCTAAACTAAAAACCATTATAGTCTTGTTATCTCTTGCAGCAAATTTAGATTGGCCATTGCACCAACTTGACGTAAAAAATGCCTTCGTGGTGATCTTGAAGAAGAGATTTATATGGATATCCCAGCTGAGGATATCTTTTACATCAGAAAAGAAAGCTACGTAGATTACAACGAGCATTGTATGGGCTAAAACAATCACCTAGAGCATGGTTTGGTAGGTTGAGTTCGGAATGAAGAAATATGGGTTCCAACAAAGCAAGCTCCGATCATACTCTTTTCCTAAAACATCGATTTGGGGAAGATAACGCCACTTATAGTACATGTGAGCGACATGATCATTACGAGGGGGATGATAAAGAAGAAATCTCTAAGCTTCAAGAAAAACTATCAAAGGAGTTTGAAATGAAGGATTTGAGAGGGGCTCAAGTACTTCTTAGGTATTGTGGTAACAAGATCAAAACAAGGCATATGCCTTTCCCAAAGGAAATACACTGCGGACCTGCGGCAGGCGGGACTACTTCAGATTGTAAACTGTCGATATTCCAATGGTTCAAAATCATAAACTCGGGGGAATATGTGGACGAAGTACCCTGAGATAAATAGAGATATAAACGGTTAGTAGGTAAACTCGTATATTTATCTCGTACTCGACCGATATTGCTTATCTTTGTGAGTGTAAATCGTCGGTTAAATGCACTGCCCAGTGAAGACCATATGGATGCGGTCGTACGAATACTTCGTTACTTAAAATCCTCTCACAGGGAAAGGACTTATGTTTTTCAAAGAATGGTCGATTGGAAGTCCTTGGATACGGTCGGATTCAGATGCGAGGAATGTGAAGGATAGGAAATCTAATGCGGAGTACTTTACTTTTGTGGGGGGAAATCTTGTTACATGGAGGAAGCGAAGCAAAGGTAGTTGCATATCGAGTCTTGTTGAATTTCGAGGAATGGTCGAGGAATATGTGAGCTCCTTTGGTTGAAAAACTTCTAAGCGAGATTGGTGTAGCCCTACCTTTGAAATGAACTTATTTTGTGATAACAAAGTAGCCATTGCCATCTCTCATAATCAGGTTCGAACATGATCGCACGAAGCACGTTGAAGTGGATCGAAACTTTATCAAACGGAATCTTGAAGAAAAGATTATTAAGCTTCCATTTGTTAAATCGAGAAGATCGATTGGGCGATATACTCACAAAATCTCGTGTCTACAAGGAACTTCTACAACCACAACACAACGACAAGTTGGGCATAAGAGACATATATGCACCAACTTGAGGAGGAGTGTTGGCGTGTGCAGTGGAAGTGGAAGACAACAAAGTTAGTGGAGTTAGGAAATGGCAGACAATGTTGTTGGTGAACCATAAATTAGGGAAGTAGAACAGCTGGTAGGGTTAGAATTATATTCTGTTTTCTTAGTATACATAGGAAGAGTTATTTGTACAAGAAAATATACAAAAATACAGAAACTATTAACATTAACACCAATAAATGACACCTTTTACATAAAAGTCACAAAACTCTAAAAACAACAAATCTTTTTTCTTGATAATTTTATAAATTTAATCCTTTGAAACATTTCTTGTCAAATGCATGGAAATGACAACTTCACATATGTATATAAGCATTTAATCATAGCCTTTTTTGGAAAAATTCACTCTACCTCTTAATTTGTTTCTTTTCAAAATAACTATTTCAGGTATTTTACAATGGTTTGAAAAGAACTTTAACAAGAAGCTTACTACCACTTTATTTGTTAGGACAAACAAATCACTTAAATATATGATTAAATGACAAGAACATAAAGGTTGATTTGTCCAACCCTAAAATGAAGTAAGAGATTGCTTAAAAATAGAAAAACCTCAACCGATTTGTAGAGTTTGATGAAATTGTGCTTAGAGTTTTGTTTTATTTTAAGTCTACATTGTCCTATTTATGTGATAGTATTAAAATTTTATTATTTGGAAGAGAACAATAGTTCAATATCTTGATTTTCTTTGAGTTACAAGATTTTTATTCATAGAAGAAAATAAATTTTAGTTAAATAGAGTGTTTTCTATGCAAATAAAATGTGGCAAAAAACTGAATATATTATTGGCAATAGCATGCCGTCAATATGCTAGAATCATCCATAGGATGGGATGAAACCAAGTTAATTAAATTTATGTTTTTGCAATGTTTTAATACTTAAATTTTCAACTATTATACTTTAATCCTATTTTGTAGAAAAAAAAACATACACTTTATTAATGTTAAGGACTAAGATGTCTTTTTTTATACATTGTGTTCTAAAGTTTTAAAATAGAGGATCTAAAATATGCCCGTTGGAAATTTTTAAGTGTCCAAATGACTTGAATTTAAGAGCATATTACTTTTCCTATAATGTATTGTATTAAAAATTTAAAACTATCATCATTAGAAATGTATGATGTATCTACCTTTAAAAAAAATCTGTTGTATGATTGCCCAACTTCGTAGAAGTTGCATATAAGATTAAATTTTCAATCAATTGAAATTAATTATTATTTTTATGGGAAAATATAAACATGAGTCATGTATTGAAAGAAAATCCAAATAAATATTAAAAAAAAGTTGCAAAAATCTTGCAGTTCAAGTCTTAATTTACCATTAATTCTTTAGAATAAAAAAAATGGGATTGTTATTAAGAAATAGACCAAATAATAATAAATAAATAGTGAAAATTTAATAAAATTTATAATAAAATATTATTATGTAACATATGTTATTAAAATATTATTATTTAAATAACGATAAAACATATAATAAAGAGAATGATATGTTTAAGTGTTTGAAGTATTAAGATTGTTATTGATTGGTAAGACTAATGATTAAAATGATAACTCTATGAAGTATTATTCAAATCAATGTTTAATTAAAACAAATGTTTAAAAATTGATTTTATCTTTTATCCATTTTTTTAAATAACAAGATAAAATAATATTATTTTTAAATTAAAAAATTCAAATAAGTTAATCTAGTGATCATGACTAATCTTCGCGCGCGGGCATATATATATATATATATATAGGTGTTTGAGTTAGTCATCTTCACGATATCTGTCTCTTTTGTTTTGGGATTTTATAACACTTATGTAGACAGCTTTTTGGCTTCCACACACCAGTTTGTATTTAAAAATAACAAAAAAATGCATGGCAAAAGTTTTATGTACATATACACGCGGTATTATATGTTATTTGTGACAATTAATTTATGTAGTATTTAAGACCAAATTGCAAGAAACCTCTGTTCCATTTTTAGCAAGGAAAATGCCATCTTTACGGGGAAGGAGAAAAACAGAATATGTAGCTTCAATGTATACAGAAAAGAAAAGAGAGAAAGTGAGAAACAATTTAACTTAAACTACTCAAGTTTTTGTGATAAGATACTTAAAAAAATATCAAATATTAATTCTTTAAAAAATTTAAATTTATAAGATGGGAGTTCAACATTTCATTTATGATATCTAAGGCTCTTCTTAAATATGAATTATTTTATCTTTATAAAGATCTATCATTGAACTTTCTTCAAAAATAATAATTATTATTTTTTTTTTTTGACGCTAGACTTATGAAATTGGAAATTTTAATTGATTTTATAATTGAAAAGTCTCATTAAACTGCTGGGAAGTATACATGTCATTTCATTTATTTTATTTAACACAACACTTTAATTAAAAACCATTGACTAATTAATCTCTTGAGTCAGAATAACTTGTACATCATACAATACTCCAATTTTGGGAAGATAGAACAGGTCAAAAACGTGTTACTTTAGAAACATACGTTTCATTAATTTTAAATACTTTTAATGAGATGTTACCTTCAGAAAAAGAAGTTTCTGTCAATAAGTTAGAGTATTTCACAATGTATAATTGACTATCATAAACTATATTTATATATATTTAAATAAAGTGGGTCCTCAAGGATAGTTTTGTCAATAGCTTCTAGATTTCATTGAAATTGATAAATGAAATAGTTTTCATGAATTAGCATCAACCTCGTGTTATGTTTCTTTATTTACAAATTTAGCTTTTTGATTACTCTATAAAAAGGACTAGCTATAACTACAATCCAATATCTCAGAGTTTAAGAGGAAAATACATATAATAGCAGAAGATTAATAAAGACAGGGAGGGATTGATTATACGAAAGTAAAAAATTGCTATACTTTTGCACATAGATATGGCTAGAGAAGGACTAAGATTGGCCATTTTGACCATAGCAGTAAGTTCTCTTCTACAGTTCACAGCAGCACAGACAACACATACAGTTGGGGATGAAATGGGTTGGATTGTCCCTCCTGGAGGCCCGATAGCCTATGAAGTTTGGGCTGACACACAAACTTTTATTGTTGGTGACATACTTGGTAAGTAAAAAAATGGGATGATGGAAATCGGAATATTTATAATTTTTTACAAAATCAATGTTTAAGTTTCACGGCTTTCAACTAAAAATGTTCTAATTTAGTAACTTTAAAAAAATATAAATTTTAATTCTAAAAATATAAAGCTAGAATTTATGTGTATTTTTTTTTTAAAACTAAAGTATACATTTTTCATACTAAAATATAATTTTTAAAAATTATAAGACTAAAATGTTCAAATTTAAAGTTACAAGATTAATGCGTTTATTTATCTAAAATAAATTATCGGAACACTGTTGTCCTTAAACTCAAATATTTATAAATATGGTTCGATTTTGATTAATTTAATTATGTTGATCAATTTTTTATCGTAAAATAATTGTGATATAATACTGATTTGTGCTTATAATTTTGTGAACTCGTAGTGTTCAACTTCACAAATGGAGAACAAGATGTAGCAAGAGTCACAAAAGAGGGTTTCAAGAACTGCAATTCAACGGATCCCATTTCTCTTAACACAACAAGTCCAGTCAAATTCATATTAGACAAAGTGGGAGAGTACTATTTCATTGGCACCAAAGACAGGCGCTGTCAGCTAGGACAAAAGCTGGCCATAAACGTGACAGCAAATCCTGGACCAACTCCAAGTCCGGCTCCCAGGGGTCCTATGACTTATACTGTCGGTGATAGGCTTGGATGGATTGTCCCACCAGCTGGTGCTATTGCTTATGAAGGTTGGGCTTATGGCAAGACTTTCCAAATTGGCGACAGTCTAGGTATGGATAAGTAGAGTCAATTCAATATATGTTATTCAAGTTTCGTTTTTTTGTGATTCTATGGAAAGTGGTTTATGTTAAAAGTAATTTCAAAAATAAGCACATAATATTTTTCTGTCATGAATTTGAAAAAAAAAATTTACCATTTGACCTAAATGCATTTTTTTATTGTGAAGTGTTTTACAAGTCACAAAATTAAGCATAAACAAACACATCGTCGGTGTTTTAGACATAAATAAATTGTCTTATTAAACAGTACATAGTCTTGTATTAAATTGTCTTGCTTACCAATTTTGAAATTGCATGTTTAAACATAAATCTTTAAAATCTGATATTATGTTAAAATGTTAATGACTAATTAACTTATATTAAGATGTAATCTAATAAATTAATTTTTCTCCATTACGTTACAAATCCTGCAATTTTAAAACTCAATATAATTAAGTACTTAATACATATTTTAACCAACATATATGCTACAAATATGCTCTTATATAATTTGTTTTAATCCAACCAAATTATTATCTTGTTTTCAGTTTTCAAATTTGAGAATGGTACCCAAGATGTTGCAGTAGTGACCAAAAGTGCTTATAAAAACTGCAGCACAAGCAGTAGTATTGCTGTTTATGGTTCCAGTCCAGTAAATATCACACTGAGAAACACAGGTGAATATTACTTCACATCAACTTACAAGCGCCACTGTGAGTGGGGTCAAAGGCTAGCCATCAACGTGATGACTGGCAGCAACATTTCACCTTCAAGCAATATCGCAGAACCTCCTTCCTCTCCTTCCTCTTTCGGTCCAACTGCCGGTGGCCCCAACGCTCCTCCTCCTGTGAACTCGGCACCTACCAGAACCTCCACCGGTATTTTCGGTGCATCCTTGCTCGTTGCCGTGGCTTTCTTCCATTAAGACTCGACCATAGCTAGTCTGTTTATTGATTCCTTAATTTGTTCCAGTTCTGTTTGTTATATACGTTTATGTAGTTGGATCAGCAGGATGATAGTGTTTTGCTTTTGATTTGAGATATTTCAGTCCCTTTATTTGCGTTTTCCATAATTCATCATCATAATAATAGACATTGATTGTTCTTTGCATACTTCTTCCTCGTCATTTATAGTTTTCTTTTCTAAATCACACATTTGCACATTTACACACTCACGCTCAATACATATACAATAAAAAATTCGAATCCACGTCCTCCTTAGTATATATATATATTTCGAATCCTTGTGCCATTAATGCCTCTAATGAAAGCAATAAATTTTTTAACTCAATATCTCTTAAACTTAGTAATGATAACAACGAGTGATAAATTTGTAAAATAAAATTTAGAATATATAATTATAAATTTATTAATATTTGATCTAAATAAGAAAACAAACTATTTGTATTATATAGACAATAAAAAAATTATAACACTTTTTAAAAATAACTCATAGATCGAAGAAAAATACAAACACTCAAATAAAAAACTCTTAAGTCACACTCAAACTAAAAATATAAATATTTATTTGTTTTTTATGGAATAATAAAACCATTTAATCTAAATCACACAAATATAAAATTAAGAAATAATTTTAGCCATACAAATATTATTATTGGAGATAAAATTAAGGAGTAAATTAATGAGTGTTAACTTCTTAATTTAAGGAGTAGAACAAGGAATCCTTAATTCAATGAGTAAATCAAGGAATGTTTAATTCAAATAGTAATTCAAGGAGTAAATCTCCTTATATATAGCTATAGAATTGTAATGAAAATACGAAGGAAATAATACAACTTTGAGAGAGCTTGTTTTATTTGGTTAGGTTTAGCATTTGGTGTTCTCAACACTAATTTTCAACATGGATTTTCCTTGATTTACTCCTTAATTTATTCCTTAAATTAAGGTTCTTGATTTACTCCTTAAATTAAGGAGTGTTAGTTAACACTCCTTAATTTACTCATTAAATTACTCCTTAATTTTATCTCCAATAATTATCTACACACTTTTCTTTTCTACATATTTCAACCACTCCATTTATTTTTCTACATCCTTCAACCATTTCATTTATTATTATTTTTCTTCATCTTACCACCACTTCATTTATTAAGTTGGTATTGATTTTCAACACTCCCCATCAACACCAACTCTCCATAAAGAAAAGCATTCTTCACATTCATCTACCACTTTGCATTTGATTCCCTCCTATTCTTGGATATGCCTTCTGATTCCCCTGATTATTTTAACCCACTCTCCACTGCTTGTTTCCTGAAGTGCGACCAAATGAAAGATGAATGGATTGCTTACCAATTATCGTTCCATTCAAACTCTCAATTACATCCCAGCATTTTTCCTATCGACAAACTGTACAAAACCACATGCTTTTTCAATTGATATTTTATATGAATTAACTCACCAAATTGGATAAATACTTGTTTTAGCACGTCATCACTGACGTTTGGATCCAAACGACTAATCAACTCATTAAGTAGTTCAGAGAAACACCACTTACTAGGTTCCCTACCTGCAGCAATTTTAGTCTTTTCACTATTATACTTCTTCTTCATAATATCAATTTGATTCTTACATTGAATATCAGTCTTAGGATTCTTTGAATAGTCCTTCATACTATTCACAATATTAGCAACCTCTTCCCAATGATTTTTCTTGATATTCCTTATACTCAGTTCCATATATCTTTCACCCTAAGCATTGATCAATATTGTCGTAGCACCTTCACTCCAACAATCCTCTCTTCCACCTCCTTCACGTCCATTCCTCATCTATTGCTCTTGCGGGATCGGTAAGGCTAAGGTTATGTTGTTCTGACTCGTTTGTTGTTTTGAAAGTATTGTCGATGCCACTGTCACCATTATCAGACAGTTCGACCTCCTATGGAATCTCATAATCAGTAACATCATCCATTGGAACATCAGATCTTGTGCTATGATAACATGATCTCCCTATCGATCTATTTGATTTTTTGTCACCATCAAACTTTTCATAAGAGGTACCTTGTTCATATTTGGAATCCTTGTTACCTGGGTTTGTCCACCGGTTAGATAGAACACGATGCCCTTCACCAAAGTGTTTTGTGTTTGAATTTTCTATCTAACAGTCCATCCCACGGTTGTCACCAAGCTCTTCATTTTCATTTTCAAGTCCATCCTTGATTTTAGAAACAATGGTTGAGAGATGTAACAATGTTGTCCCACCACTATTCTCCATAGTTCCTGCATCGCCAATGTTCTCCATAGTTTCCACACCATCATTGCTTTCCACAATTTCATGTACAAGTTCTAATGTTGTTGCCGTGATAGTTAATTCTTCTTCCTCTATAGCGAATAATGCATCAACATCTCAACCATCTTCGCTATGCTCCTTAGAATTGGAAGTAGTTGTATTACTTTCAATATGATTTTTCTTACTATAACAATTTTTTGTCATGTAACTCATCTTCCCGTAGTTTAACATCTATCATCAATTTTTCTACTATTACTACGGTTCTTTCAAGCTCTCCTTGGACGAAAGCCTCCCTTTCTTTGAGGAATTTTTCCTTAGTTACCATCATTTTTATATCCATTACCATTGTACATCTTGAAAGTTCCTCTACTTTTTCTAGTGTAGAGCGCTTCTTCTTTACCTTTCAACGAGACTCATCCCATTTGCTTAGTCAGAGCTTCTTGATTGGCCAGCAAATTCTCAAACTTAACAAGAGATGGTTGTATCGGCCATCCTTGTATAGCAGTAACAAACCCTCGATATTTAGGTATTAAACCTTATTCCTTTTATCTTGGTTTCCCCAATAGGAACTTTTGGATTTAACTCTGAAATTTCGCAGTATAACGACTTCACCTTATGAAAGTACTAGGAAATCGTCATGTCCCATTGCGTCATCGATAGTAACTCGTTCTCCAAAAGTTGTAGTCTTTGGCATCCCGAATGTGTTCCAACATTTTTTTTCAACTATGGTCTTTAAAGCAAACTTTGCTTTGCTTGCTTTAATTTTTCACTTCTACAAGATGCCGTTTGCATCTTCCACTGTTGGTTGTGTAACTTCATCACCAGCAATAACCTCTCATAAGTCTTGACCTTGTAAGTAAGACTTCATACATGTTGCCCATGTATTATAGTTTTTATTGTTGAGATTCTTTATTCCTCAAACTACTTGAAGGACGTCCATCGTGCCGGCAAAACTTCGACTATACTGAACAAGCTTAATTAAGAAACTTGCAGAGTACCAAACTCATCACGACTCAAGATAGCTCTGCTAAAAATGATCATTGATCGTCCCGCTTTGATACCAATTGTTTATTAAAATTTAAAATACACAACTCTAAATTTATTAATATTGGATTCAAACAAGTAAACAAACTATTTGTATTATACTCACAATAAAATACACTATAACACCTTTAAAAGGCAACCCACAAATTGAATAGAAATACAAATAATTAAATAGAAAACTCTTAAGTCACACTCAAACTAAGAATACAAAGACTTATTTATTTTTTATGGAATGATAAAACCAAATGCAAGGTAGGCTATTTATAATTCTCACCGTGCAATCTATACCACACAAATATAAAACTAAGAAATAATTCTAACTACATAAATATTATCTAGGAACTTATCTACATCCTTCAACCACTCCAGTTATTTATCTACATCCTTCAATCACTCCATTTATTATTATTTTTCTCATCACTAATAGCTTCATCAGTATTAGCAATTTCAATTGTCAACTACTTAAACTCATTAAGATTCACATCCAGAGATTTGAATGATCTATTTTAAAACCAAATAGCCTTTCCTTAAGATATATTTCATTTGAAACAATTTTGATGAAATACAACAATTCCATTTTTGTCCATATCTTATACGATGTGTCTTGTTCGTTTACCTGGCTTAACACATTATCAGCAAGGTATAAGATAATAGTGCTATAGGCGATTTCTAGAGTCTCAATAGAATCTGGGGCTTCCATAATCCCTTTTGCTACCTTCAATTGCACACAGATTGCCTTCATCTTCTTCCCCCACAGACTGAAATCCCTTGACCCATCAAACCATTCCATCTCTACATTTGTTGTGCTCATTTCCCCAAAACCTTCAAATTTACTCACCTCAGTCTTTAAGCTAATTCAAAGAACTTGGCTCTGATATCACTTTGTTATGAACCCAATTGCACTTCAATTGCAAATAATGAACCTGTGATGATGATGTTTATACAGAATAAGAAAAACAACACAATGACACTAGTTTAACGTACTTCAATAATCATTGTGATGATATACTCCACAACCAAGAACATAGCCTTCCTTTACTATTGATCAAAACTATTTTGTGTTACAAGCCTATCTGAGATTTCACTATTTCGTCACTCATTGATAACACCAGCAAATGGAACCAATTCTTAACAAATTGCACTCTGCTGTTGGAATATTATGGATCAAAACTCTCAAAATTCAAGAACACTCAAGAACACTCAAGAACAATTTTACAGAAACACTCAGAACTCTCAAATTTTTGTTTCTGCTTTCTTTTAACTTGATTATTACATTGCTACTGAGAAGTAATTATAGAATCAACTAATAAATCTAAGTCATACAATATAAACCTACCAAAACAATCTAAACCATACACCTATCTTCTTACCTAACCCATTTATTTTCTTCTTCCCACTAACCATGAGTTGTATCCTTATCAACCCAGATCATCATCATAGAAGAGTCCATGAGATGGACTTCAAATGGGCTAGAATATTTCAAAGCGTTTTTTTTATTTCTTTGGGCTTGTAAACAAGTTTACAAACCAACACTCCCCCTTAAACTTGTTTTATGATGCCGAGCAAATTTATCGATCTGGCGAAGTCTTCTTACCTGAGCGGTATAGTGAAGATGTCGGCAATTTGATCTTGTGATTTTACATACTCAATTTGTACATCCTTTCTTGTGATACACTCTCTGATGTAATGATATCGAGTATCTATGTGTTTGCTTCGATCATGGAAAGCAAGATTTTTGGATAAAGCAATGGTTGACTTGTTATCGACACAAATTTTGGTTGGTTCTTCTTGTGTCATACTTAGCTCCTTTAACAAGTTTCTCAGCCAAATTGCATGGCAAACATATGAGGTAGCTGCTACATATTCTGCTTCACAACTAGACAAGGTGACAATCGGTTGCTTTTTCGACATCTATGAAAAAGCAGTATCTCCCATGAAACAAATCTGGAAGTGCTTTGTTGATCTTCTATATCTCCACAAAATTGCTATCACTATATCCAACAAGCTTGTAATCATTAGAAGCCGAATAGAATAAGCTAAAATTAATTGTACCTTTTATATAGTGTAGGATTCTTTTTGCAACTTTGAAATGGGTGATTGTCGGTTTCTCCATATAACAGCTAATCAATCTAACGACATACAGGATGTTAGATCTTGTGCACGTAAGATAACGCAAACTTCCAACTAAACTTTCGTGTTGAGCTTTTCGCTCTTTCGAAGTTGTTGGAATTATTGTTGTAATTTCAACCTCGTCCACGACCGTGGCTTCCACCTCGTCCACAACCTCTACCTCTACCTCGCCCATGTTGGTTTCTTTCATTGCCTTGGCTTTCATGCTTATCCTTGAATTGCATCTTGAAGAGTTGCTCAATGATCTCTTGCTTCTTCTTATGCTTTTCTTCGTATGCTTGTAATAACCCATTGAGTTCATCAATGATTATTTCTTCCAAATCTTTTGTTTCCTCAATCGTCACAACGATGTGTTCAAATTTGGAATCTAATGAATGAAGTATCTTTTCCATTATTCTAACATCTTCCAATATTTCATTGTTTCTTTTCAATTGATTAGAAACAACTACGATTCTCTTAAGAAATAGTCAAAAATAGATTCAGAAGCTTTCATATATAGAGATTCAAACTCACCTCTTAGTGTTTGAAGACTTCTTCACTATCTCGGCTCCTTTGAAAGAAATCTGAAGCTTATTCCATGCTGCTTTGGAAGATGTTGCATCTGAAATCTTCTCAAACCCATCATCATTTAAGGCTTGATAAATAAGAAAGAGGGCTTTCTTGTCTCTCTTTCTCAAATCCTTCAAAGATTCTTTTTGCACTTGCGTTAGAGTAGCTTCATCGTCTGGCTCACTTAAGTATTTCTCTACAACTTCTCATACATCATGTGCACCCAAAAGAGCCTTTACCTTGATACTCCAATTATCATAGTTGTCGTTGTTGAATATCGGGACTTGAAACGATATCATGCCTCCACTTGACACAACTCTCAATATAGTGAGATTTTGCAAATTATGATTGCAAAGATGGAGATTCAGAATGTCAAAAAACCTTAGGAGAAACTCCAAAAAAATCAGATTTTTTTCGGTTAACAGGCAAAGTCAATGGTCAAAGTCACCTTTTTTGGTCAACGGTTTCGGTGGCTCAATCAAATGGCTCTACAGCTCGGTCAACAGGCTTCACAGCTCGATCAACTTGGCTCCAACTCGGCTGGACTCAATTCAAATTTGGCTGACTCGGTGAGTTAACTCATTTTCTAGCATAACCTTCCAAAAGATTGTAGCGGCGCGTCCGAACTCCGATCAGGATGATTCTCATGGTGTCGGATTTGTCTCATCGAGAGCTTCGATTTGATACCACTTTTTTTATTTTTTTTTATTTTTTTATTTTTTATTTTTTATTTTTTTATTTTTTTTTACTATTCATGAACGGTAATTTTATTTGACTATTTACACTATACTATTTATTTTTTATCTTAATTTTTTTAAGTGTTTAAGTTTTTAATTAATTTTTTTTTTACTATTTATGAACGGTAAAACTTTTTACTTCAAATTTCAAATTTTTAATTATTTTACAAAAACAAAAAAAAATTATTTATTTATTTATTTATTTTTTTTATTATTTTTTATGAAATTTGAAATTTGATTAAAACAAAGAAAAATCACAATTATTTACAGCACAAAATATGTTTTTAAAATTTTGATAAATAATTTAAAAACCGATATTCACTTCCAATCCGTGATGATGGCGAGAATCGTGATCGCCAAATACTTTTGATGAAACAAAAATCTTGATGAGCAAGCGGCTGATCGTCTTGCCAATACTTTGGTTTTATATTTATAAAACTCTACTTGAAGTGTCACGAATCATTTTAGTAGAAAATGATAAAGTATACCACAGTCGATCTGGAAGAATGTATGTGGTTTTTAATTTATTATTCAAACTTTTAAAAAAAACGAAATTAAATCATAAACATCCACTGTCACTATATTTTTGGGGTTTTGTGTTTTTAATCTAATAACAGAAAATTAAACATAGATTTAATAAACATTCAAGTAAATTTTATCTTTTATAAATAGTGGAGTATTTATGGATATAATAACTAAGTTAATTATGCTTCGTCTTATTATCTAAGTTATTAAAGATATGAATTGATATTTATTGATTCTCCCTTTTTGTATGAATACCACCTTTTGGTGAGGTTAGATATTCTTTGTTAACTAAACAAATCAATTAACACCTATGGTGGGGTTGATAACTAATTTGGTTAATTAAAATTAATTCCTTTTCTAAGAGATTGAAAATGAACCATTTAAATGCCACCTTTGGTGAGGGTTAAACCGATTTAAACTTTATTCAAGGTGTCCAAATTAAACCTAAGAATTTAGTTATCCGAGTACTAACTTTCTCAAGTTTTAAAACTACTATTGAAAACATGTTGTCAATACATTTTGATAATAATTCTTATAAAAAATTTTTAAAATAGAGCTTAACAACTCTTGTAGGCGATTGTACCATCAAATGAATAAAGACTACTAAATCGATGGGATAACTAAAAACCCAAAATCTAATTTTCGGATTTAAGTTTGTAATGAAAAAATAATATATTTCTCTCTAACATTCTTAATATAAAATCTTGAATAAAAATAAAATCAATTCATTTTAGAAACTTTCACCTATTTAATATTTGTGGCATAACAACGTTATTATTATATCATGATTATAAACAGCTAAGCACGATTAAATTTAATCACAGACAATTAAATATAACATGTAAGAATAAAGCATAAAAATAAGCGTAAAGAAAATAAAATCCTTACAGTGAACTTGACGCTTATTCGATTCTTTAGAAAACCTCGAAAGCGAATTTGTACTTCCATTTATTTGAATCAAAAATCTAAATTATTACAAAAACATTACAAGTTCCTCTCAAAAGAGAAGAACTCTAAACCTAAGAAGAATTGAACTAAAAACTAAGAGAAAAACTAAGAAAAGCTTAGAAACTAAGAAAAGTCAAAAACTAAGAAGACATAAGAAAAACTAAGAAAAAAAACTAAAGAATCCTAAAAATCTAAGAAAAGAGAGAAAAGAATGTATTTGGATGTGTTTTTAGGTGTGTTTTAAAGTGAAGGGAAGGGGGGTATTTATAGGTGAGGATGTAGAGAAAAAATAGAGAAAAAAATGTTAAAAAAAATGTAAAACGCAGATTAGTGATTCTTAGCGTCATTGATAGCGTCCAAGATGACAGTGATTGCCAGATCAAGATCGGAGATAAACGATCTGCATGGCAGACAAGATCTGCAGGATGAACAAAGTGTCGCGGATGAACAATTATCGCGGATGAAACAGGTTCATACTTGGCGAGTTAAATGTTGAAATGTGGCCAATGGTGATGCGATTTTCTCCTTTCTGACATTTTTGTCCTTTTTGACCCATTTTGTCCAATTTTTCCTTATTTGTTGACCTTTCCCCATTTATTTATTAATATATTTGTGATGTATTGCTTCAAGTATTCCTCTTTGAGTCTTTAAATTGCGTTTTTAAGTCAAAATACCTGAAAAACAATAAAAATACCCGTGATTCCGAAAAAGACAAATTTATATAAATATATGATAAAACATATATATATATATATATATATATATATATTTAATCAATTAATGTGCATAAAATCATGGTAATTTTAGTGCTTTTTGAGCACTCATCAGAAACACTCAGAAACTCTCAAATTTTTGTTTCTGATTTCTTTTAACTTGATTATTACATTGCTACTGAGAAGTATTTATAGAAATAACTAATAAATCTAAGTTATATAATATAAACCTACAAAACAATCTAAACCATACACATATCTTCTTACCTAACCCATTTATTTTCTTCTTTCCACCAACCATGAGATGTATTCTTATTAACCGAGATAATCACCATAGAATCTTGCATGAGCTAGACTTCAAATAGGCTAGAATATTTCAAAGAGTTTTTTTTATTTCTTTGGGCTTGTAAACAAGTTTACAAACCAACATCTGTATGTATCTTTTCTCACATCACACACCACATGGATTTTCTCTCTATATTTTATTCATATCACACACCTACCTTTCTCTAACCAGAAATTGCGCTCTCTTTCTACCTATCCAGTCCACTTCCTCTAGCATTAACTCCTTGTTTAACCACCTTACCACATGTTCTCTTAGTGCCAATGATGAACTGCCTTTTGGTAATTGAAAAAACTCCTCTCTAAACTAGAGGTCAATTTGTGTCATGTGTCTCATCATGTTGCCAACTAGTAGTGTACTTCATTCCACTACATGTTTTCTCATGCTAACTTGTTTACATCAACTCTTCACAGGCTATTATCCCTCCATCCACGGCTACTTCACCATCGTCTGCTAACCGAACTTCAACATCACCCACATCTTCTTCTCCAAGCACATCAACCACTACCCCTTCATCACCGTCCCCAATTGGTATAGTTGCTAGCCCACCTGAGAACTCTACATCATCTCTTGGATTTGTTGGCTTATCTCCCACCTTCGTGTCCATTTATTGCTTTTGCTTTGTGGTATTAGAATTGAGTTACAGATGTAACCTAATATAGCATAAAGGGTTTAAGAATTTGAGTAATTCAAATTTTTTTAATGTGATTATTGTTAGGGCGTGTGATAACATAAGTCCCTTTGTTACGTCAAAATGAGCAGTTTAACATATTTGTTATTTTTTTTATAATAATTTAATCATTTTGTTTTTAAAAATTGACCACAAGTATAATAACAAATGATCAATTTTTTTTCATTTCGTTTTTATTTGTTTTTTAAATTGTTTTAACTATTATTGAGATATTACTTTTATATATTGTTTTTAACAATATACAACATTAATTAAAATAAAATAAAATTTAATAAGTTATCCTTATATTTTTACTTTTTCGTAACAAAATCATTAAATCGTCGTAAAAATAACAAAAAAGATTAAAACTGTTTTAACATGGGTAATTAAGGGATCCTAGGTACATTTATACAAAATAAACACTAATTTTGTATAATAATTAAAAAAAAACTGATTCTGATTTTAGTATTATATATAAGATCTAATGGTTCGGTTTAAAGTATTTCAATCTATTTGTCGAGTTTTGTTTGGTTTCTACTTTCTAGTGCTTGCAAGAAAAATGTGACATTTGGGTTTGAAGTGGTGTCAAGGGGCATCGTTTTCATCCAAAGTTGAAATGGTGATTTTGACATGAAAGCAGGACATCTACCTACTTCTTCAACCTACATGTGGACAGTTTTACGCCCCAAATAGAGAAAGTAAATGAATTTGACCAGTCTTCTTAAACTAAGGACTCGCGGTTTAATCTTTCTTTTCTTTTCTTTTTCTTCTTTTGTTAAAGGATTCTAGTTAATAACTATGCGATTGATTAATAATTTGCAACCCTTTACTCTTAAATAGAGATTAAAAATTGATTTTTTTCACACCCAATAATCCGAAGGGAATGTTCATTTCATAAATGATAGAACATATCATATAATTAAATAAATTAATCATATATTTAAATTCCTATTTAGAACTTACATGTAATAGGGTTTAAAATTTGGTTACATTTGTGTGAAAAAATTTCAAATACTGAAGTGTTGAAAATATGAAGTGAAAAGAGAAGGCAAAAAAAAAACACTATTTTCTATATAAATACTAATACTGTATAGCAATTACAATAGTTATGCATGTTTATATATGATGAGATCATTATCAATTTCATGCAGCTGGTGGAAGCATCAAACCAGAAGTGTATTCAATCCCTATATTCGACAACCATTTTAATGCATCTCTTTCCAAGAATTGTTCAGCAGTAAATCTGGAAGCCTCAATATTGTTAATTACTCTAAAACCCTTCCACTTAACCCTATTAGTAGTCACAGCTCCTGGACCACGGTTAGCAAACTCAGCATAGTAACATGTGTTGAGTCCAAATCCAGTATTATCCCAAGGTTTCCAACCTTCTGGTTGAATTAAGTCATCAATGGTTGATTGCATAACAACAGTTGTTGAAAATTGTTTCCATGGTCTTCCCAAATATGACTTGATTCTTAATCTGTCTGGAATAAGTGTACGATCAGGGGCAATTCTGCAATTTTGGATTACTATTCCAGTGGGTTGTTTTATGTCTTTTTTGCCTTGTGCTGTTACGGCATTGAATTGATTGTCATTTGGCTTTCTTACTAAAATTAATGAGTTTTGAATCAAAGAACTAGCATCACCAAATATGAAGTCTACTGTGCCTGAAATGATGCAGTTTCTATAAAATTGTCGACCTGAATGAGCGTATAATGTGTCTTGAAATCCTTCTATTCTACAGTTGAAGAAAGCTGACATCTCCGATTGGACTCGAAGTGCAACTGCTTGATGTCCATTTGGACCTGCTGTGTTTTCGAATCCCATGTTTTTGCATGTGAACCCACGTCCTATTGCCGCTGCATTATTCATTCATTTATACATTACATATATCGCTAACAATTAATGAAACATTTTGATTTCTAATTTCTTGTTTAGTTTTAGTGAAAAATATAACATGAAAATACTTAATAAAAAATTAACAATAACAACCTTCCAACAAAATATTATTTAAATATATATATATATATTAATTTTTAAAAATATAAAAATAATATAATTTTTTTCGAAACTAAAAAGATATTTTTCTCCATTTATAAACATAAAATTATAAAAAAATAAACAAAAGCTTTCTTAATTTTTAAGGTTTTAGGTTAAAAAAAGTCATAAATTAGAAAATTGTACCAAACAAACAAAACATAAGTGATATTTGACTCTTTTTTTCACGAAGACCACTAATATAATTAGTAAAGTAATGTAACTTACCAAATGTGGCAGTATCCCAAGTAGTCCACTTTTTGCTAGCAATGTTCCTATCACCAGTGACAACGGTTGCTGTTGGTCCATCACCATACATTAAAACATTAGCATGTTGAGTTTCCACAATAACATTTTCTCTGTAAATTCCTGCCTTAACATATATCACAAATCTCCCTTGGAAATTAAGAGGGTATGACCTTAAAGCATCTGTTATTGTGTTAAACTGCCCACTCCCATCATGAGCTACAATTGCGTTTGGTTTCATATTTTGTGCACCAATGTTAGGCAAAACTGGACCACCTATGACGCCACCTCTGCCACGTCCACGTCCACGTCCACGTCCACGTCCACGTCCACGTCCACGTCCACGGCCACGTCCACGGCCACGGCCACGGCCACGTCCGCCACCAATTTTTCCACCCTTTTTGTTTTTCTTCTTTTTATTAGTCTTGTCCTTGTTATCTCCATTACTCACTCCCATGAGTTGTCTATTTGAAGCTGAAAACCATGTTGGAAACCCATCATTGTCAATTTCAACTAAGCCCAAAAGCCTACGTCCATTCGTAGAGTTCTCCATTTTTAGCCCAAAAGAATCAAGAACTTGACCAAGCCCATTAACAATAGCCAAAGCATTACTAGTGAATGCTGTTGAATTATTTATAGTATCATTAAATTTTGCTTCAATGTTGGGATTATTTGCAATTCCTTCAACACATGAAGTGCCATATGAGATAACAGAACTTAACCAACTCATGATTAATTCTGAATGATCAAATAGGTTTTTCACATCAACATCACCAACCAAGTTTGAAGAAGATCGAATTTGATCAATTGCAAGTTCCATCATTCCTTTACAATCTTCTAATGCCATTTTCAATAATGGGTCATTCTTAGCTTCTGTAATTAATGAATCTGATAAGTTTAATGTTTTACTAACTTGATTTGATGTGGTTTCAAAAGCTGCTTTTATGTATTGTTTAACATCGTGACCATCTTTATCAGAAACTCTACCGAGGCTTTCTTCACAAGAATCTTTATAGTTAGTATGAGAACATAAGGCATCTACAATTTTGTTATGTTTTGAAATATCATTATTGTCAATTTTCTCATTCTTTTTCATAACAAAAGCTAGAACTGCAATAACTACACCAACTATTATAAGAATGCATAATATGCTTCCTATTACTTTTACTGCTTTACTCGCCATGTATTTTTATTTAATTTGTGTCAGGACCCAACTACTTTTCTTTTTATATGTATTATGATAAGAACAAGAAGCTGGCCAGCCAGAGACAATGAAATAGAGGTTGGAATTAATATTTAATTAACCCCTTTTCATTATCGTTCTCAACGGAGTTCTATGCCCATGTTATAACACATTATTTATACGTCTGTGTTTTTTCCCAATTTAGTTTGCTTTGACTTGGTTACAATAAAATATAGTCCTTTATTATATGTTTGGCTGACCAAATTTTGCGCACGTATATGCTTTTCATACCAACAAATTAGCCACTTCTTTAACCAACATAAGAGGCCAGCTGCTAAGTTTTTTTTTTTTTTGGGCTGCGACAAGCCAATTTTAGCCATCTATGAATTTTAGCATGCTAATTAAAGTCGGAGCTAAAGATAATGCTAAAAAATCACACTTTCTCTTTCTCTTTCTAACCTAAGAGGGCTAGCGTAATTATGATATGCTGATATATCCTTTTGATTTTGAATCAATAAAGCCTATTCTATGTATAAGAGAAATTAGTAGTGTAATTCATAGTTTGTCATAATGTCATTTAGATTTTCATATTTAAAAAGAACCATCAATTTTTATGATGAAAACGATTATGTAAATTAATACGAGAAACAATAAAATTATACCTTGATTTGAGCAAACCTCCTTAAGAGGTCATTAATTTGAATTTTGATGATGCATATTTACTAATGAAAAAAGTTCATGAATGCATTCATAGTTAGAGACGATTGCTCAAATATGATTGGAGCTTGGACTAAATTGCTTATATATTGTCAATATCGTGGAGTTAATGTATTGGAGATAAAATTAAGGAGTAATTCAATGAGTAATTTAAGGAGTAAATTAAGAAGTGCTAACTTCTTAATTTAAGGAGTAAATCAAGAACCTTAATTTAAAGAATAAATTAAGGAGTAAATCAAGGAGTTATCATCCTTAATTTAAGGATTAATTCAAGGAGAAAAACAAGGAATCCTTAATTCAAGGAGTAAAACAAGGAATCCTTAATTCAAGGAGTAAAACAAGGAATCCTTAATTCAAGGAGTAAAACAAGGAATCCTTAATTCAAGGAGTAAATCAAGGAATGTTTAATTCAAATAGTAATTCAATGAGTAAATCTCCTTATATATAGCTATAGAATTGTAATGAAAATATGAAAGAAATAATACAACTTTGAGAGAGCTTTTTTTATTTGGTTAGGCACTGAGGCGCATTCTATGCTTTAATTTTCAACGTGGGTTTCAATGTGTGACCTTTCTTTTTTACCACAATACTCCTCTCACATCAAGTCGGTAGAAGCTATAGGAGAGATTTAATCCATCATCGCCAGAAAGCTTGGTTTCAATGTGGGACCTTTCCTTTTTACCACTCTCATAATCCAAGTCGGTGAAGATGTAGGAGAGATTTAATCCATCGTCGCCGCCTTGGTTTCAATGTGAGACACTTTCCTTTTACCTGATACTCCTCCTCGCATGATGGGTATAGCTGCGGGAGAGATTTCATCCATCATCGCCAAGAGAATTTGGTTTGAAAAAACAAACAGAACAAGAAATCGCTCTAACAGAGTGACAACCGCACTTCGAACAAAGGAATAAGAATGCTTTTAAGAAGATGGAAGCTTGTTTCTAATACCATGTTGAAAAATTGGTGTTGGCAGCTAGGCAGAAACTCTGAAAGGCCTAAAGGCCTTCACAAATAAAAAAAAGCTACCGAAAGTTGTATTATTTCTTTCATATTTTCATTTACAATTCTATAGCTATATATAAGGAGATTTACTCACTGAATTACTATTTGAATTAAGGATTCCTTGATTTACTCCTTGAATTAAGGATTCCTTGTTTTACTCCTTGAATTAAGGATTCCTTGTTTTTCTCCTTGAATTAATCCTTAAATTAAGGATGATAACTCCTTGATTTACTCAATTTATTCCTTAAATTAAGGTTCTTGATTCTTTCCTTAAATTAAGAAGTTAGCACTCCTTAATTTACTCGTTAAATTACTCCTTAATTTTATCTCCAATACTTTCTCACTCAATTTGGATCCATAAGGTTTATGGATCTAAGCTTACTGCAATCGTTGAAAGCGATGAGAAGCCAAGGCGTGCAAGGGTAAAACTAATAAAAATGGTGATTACGATAGCAAAAAAAAACAAAATTATTGTTGTCGATGTGGGACCTTTCCTTTTACCACTGATACTTCCCACTCACGTCGGGCGGTGAGGAGCTGAGAGATTTAATCTATCATCGCCAAGAGCTTGGTTTCAATGTGGGACCTTTCCTTTTACCCTGATACTCATCCTCCATCGGGTAGGTAAAAGATGTAGGAGAGATTTAATCCATCATCGCCAAGAGCTTGGTTTCAATGTGGGACCTTTCCTTTTACCATAATACTCTGCCGTCACGTCAAGTGGGTAGAAGGTATAGGAAGATTTAATCCGTCATCGCCCGAGAGCTTGGTTTCAATGTGGACACTTTCCTTTATCGTAATACTTCCATGTGCTCAGGCGGTAGGAGGCTGCGGGGAGAGATTCAATTAGTGTTAGAAACGTTAAGGCCAAGGCCTAAAGGCCTTTCTATATAAAACAAGCTCTCTCAAAGTTGTATTCTTTCTTTTATATTTTCATTACAATTCTATAGCTATATATAAGGAGATTTACTCCTTGAATTACTCTTTGAATTAAACATTCCTTGATTTACTCCTTGAATTAAGGATTCCTTGTTTTACTCCTTCAATTAAGGATTCCTTGTTTTACTCCTTCAATTAATCCTTAAATTAAGGATCACAACTCCTTGATTTACTCCTTGAATTAAGGTTCTTGATTTACTGAATTAAGGTTCTTGATTTACTCCTTAAATTAAGGTTCTTGATTTACTCCTTAAATTAAGGAGTTGACACTCCTTAATTTTATCTCCAATACTCCCCCTCAAGTTGGATCCATAAGGTTTATGGATCTAAGCTTGCACAGAAGTCGTTGAAACTGATGAGAAGCCAAGGCATCAAAGGTAAAACTAACAAAAATGATGATTACGATAGCAATATATATATTGTTGACGATGTGGGACCTTTCCTTTTACCACAATACTGCCCCTCCACATCGGGAAAGTAGGAGTTGTATGAAAGATTTAATCCATCATCGCCAAGAGCTTGGTTTCAATGTGGGACCTTTCCTTTTACGACAATACTCCTCCACCACATCAGGTAGGTAGAAGCTACAGGAGAGATTTAATCCATCATCGCCAATAGCTTGGTTTCAATGTGAGACCTTTCCTTTATCACAATACTTCTCCTCCACATCAAGTCGGTAGAAGCTGCAGGAGAGATTTAATCCATCATCACCAAGAGAATTTAGTTTGAAAAAACAAATAGAATAAGAAATCGCTCGATAGAGTGTGTCAAACGCTTTGAAGCGGAGGAATAACAATTTTGTCGAGAAGATTGACTTGCTACGTCTGTGTTGAAAATTGGTGTTGAAAACGCTAAGGCCAAAGACCAAAGGCCTAAAGGCCTTGCCAAATAAAAAAAGCTTTCTCAAAGTTGTATTATTTCTTTCATATTTTCATTACAATTCTATAGCTATATATAAGGAGATTTACTCCTTGAATTACTCTTTGAATTAAACATTCCTTGATTTACTCCTTGAATTAAGGATTCCTTGTTTTACTCCTTGAATTAAGGATTCATTGTTTTTCTCATTGAATTAATCCTTAAATTAAGGATTATAACTACTTGATTTACTCCTTAATTTATTCCTTAAATTAAGGTTCTTGATTTACTCATTAAATTAAGAAGTTAGCACTCCTTAATTTACTCATTAAATTACTCCTTAATTTTATCTCCAATATAATAGAAGCAAGAGCAACTAATTTAGCTGTGAAAGAAAAAATAAATAGCATTAAAGGATACATTAAAAGGGTGATGACATGTATTAGTGTATATATATAACATACATCATGAACATGGGAAGGTCGAGTGATTATTGTTGTCGTCACGAGTTTTGCATCTTTTGATCTTCTGTTATACTTCTCAATTATTGATTATATCTTCTCTTCTATTAGCATGCATATGTCAAGTTAATAATTAATTCCATAAATACCGGTGGTATAATATAAAAGTTCATTTTCTTTAACGTTACTTTTTTTTATTGGATGCTAGAATATTACTTTAAAAATGGTAAATTCTTATAAATTGAAATGAAATCTTGATGATATTCATAAGAAAATTTATTAATTTTTAAAATATAACTTATATGTCGTAATTAATTTTTAATGAGATAATATGATAATGAAATGATACTAGTCGATATATTTCAATTATCCTTAATGGACGTAAACAATAATATAAAAAATTAAAAAATATTATAAATGATAATTTATAATATAGTTTAATAAAAAAAATAATACAATAAAATGAGATAAGATAATATTTAAATAAAATAGAATAATATTGTATAATAAATTCATTAGAGATAGTAATTTACATATGTACTCTTATACAACCTTTGTTTCTCTGGTCTTTATTGTCAATTTTAAAGAATTAACCTGCAATTGTATTAGCTATTTATTTATTTCAACCTTTTCACATCTCTTACTAATCGTAACCTTTTTATTTAATATGGCAATGAATTTAATTTTCAAAAAATTATTTGATTGGGGAATAAAATAGAAAATAATGACTTTAGTGATATCTACAAAAACTGGAATGCAAAAGTTTTTTCTTGAAAGTTTCTTTTTCTTTTATTGGATGCTTTAATGTTACTTTGAAAATGATAAACAAACATTGTTATTTTCATTTGCTAATAAATGCTTACTTATAATATGTAAGTATCTTTTCTTATCTAAAAATAAATGTTTAGAGATGTAATTATATTTATCTCAATCTTTATAAAAAATTAATTAATTAATATTTTTTAAATAGAAGAAATACGCCAAATATGTTTTTTTAGTGAAACACCTTAACTTTAATAATTAATATTGTATGATCGTTAAATAATGACAATTATTTAGTATTATCAAAAATTGGGGATAATTATGTATTTTCATTTTCATAGAACAAACTTGCTCTTTTATACATCAACTTGGTCTTAAAAATAAGGTTTTTTAATAATCACATATCTAAAGTTTAAAAATTATTAAAGATTTCTCGTTATCATTGACATTATTATATCAAGTATTAATCTACATCAAAAATAATATTATTTTATCTTTTAATTATATTAGTTTTAATTTTAAAGATGAGCTATAATTAACGGATTTTCAAAAAATAATTGATTAGAGTGATAACTTATTACTTTATTAGTAAAAGTAAGACTTAAGATAATAAACAAAAAAAATATTTACTTTAATTAAGATAGATAATCTTGTATAAAAATGATAAAAAATTGTAATTAATCTAAAAAACTATTAATATTTTAGTTATTAATAATTTATTACTTAATTTATATTACTTAATTGTTAAAAAATTAAGATAATTAATTATATAACTTAAGATAAATAAAATTTTATAAAAATATACACATATAACTTACTTTAATCTAGTTAATTTTTAATATTTTAGTTACAAATAATTTATTACTTAATTTATTAATTATTGATAAAAAAAATAAGGATTGAGATCATGTACTCAAAAAAATGATAATATATATGTTACTTAAGATAAATAATATTGTATATAAAAAAGATAAATAAGCTAATGCTTGTAATTTAGATAATTGTAAATATTTTAACTACGTATTACTTAATTGATAAAAAGATAAGTATATAAAATAATTAAAGGCAATAGTAGTTATTACTCTAAAATATGTGAATAATTTTTTTTCAAAAGTTTATAATGCGTAATTTAAATTTCTATATATATTATAGATATTGATAAAAAAAAAGAAATAAAATAATTAACAAAAAAAATAATTATTGTTTATGTTATTTAAGATAAATAACTTGTATAAAAAATGATATAATTTAAATATTGTTAATATTTTAACTAATAATTATTTATTACTTAATTTATATTAAATAAAACTTAAGATAATTAACAAAAATAAATAAATAAATATACAATATGAACCTATATTAAAGTATTTTGCGTGGGGTTTTCATAATAACTCATGCAATTTCTTTCCCCTCTTGCAAAACATCAATTAAAAAAATTATAAAGAATGATATTTAAATATTTTTCAAAATTTTATTTAAAAGTTACTTTTCCGATATCTACATTTATTTTTTTAGGATAATCCACACATAATTTATCCTTTTTATTTTATTTTTTTGCATTTTTTTATTCTTTTCTTTCAAAACGCTAAATTTATAAAAATAAAATTATAAAGAATAATATTTAAATATTTTACCAATTTTTCCTTTAAAGAAATCTATTTTCTCGATATCCAATTTGTATAGGTTCTACTATACAACCCACACAAATATGTTTTTGGGCTCATTAATAAAACGCCTGATAAACCACCAAATTAGCTATTTTGTAATAGTGTCGTTTTCAAGCCTTGGGTGACAAAACTAATAAACAAGACACAAGCAATGCCAACACAATGTTGACGGAGATTGTAAGTAGCTAGTGATATCCTCTTTGTCATATGAAATAGAACAAAGCAGGCCTCTCACCACGTTTAGTTCCCCAAATGTCACAAAGGAAAATATCATGTTACATATGTACTACATTTCAA
This sequence comes from Hippophae rhamnoides, assembly GCA_033030585.1. Taxonomy (NCBI): domain Eukaryota; kingdom Viridiplantae; phylum Streptophyta; class Magnoliopsida; order Rosales; family Elaeagnaceae; genus Hippophae; species Hippophae rhamnoides. Next base: position 12,234,382 of record CM065430.1, read on the forward strand.
AACAACCATGATTTTTTCGAGTATTTCTCGAGACAAAAGAAATGTTATTATTCAAAAATGTATTAAAATATATTTTCAATAATGTTTTTAAAATTTAAAAGTTAGTACTCAGATAATTAAATTCTTAGGTTTAAGTTTGACACTTTGAATAAAATTTAAAATATTAAACCCTATCAAAATTATCATTTAAATGGTTTATTTTCAATATATTAAAAAATGAATTAATTTAATTAACCAAATTAATTATTAACCTCACTCGTAGACGTTAATTGATTTATTTAATTAACAAAAAATATTTAATCCCACCAAAGATAATATTTATATATACATAAAAGAATCAATAAGTATCAATTTATATATTTAATATCCTAAACAATATGACGGCTTATAATTAACTTAATTATTATATCCATAAATATTCTATTGTTATGAATGATAAAAATTTGCATAATTATTATTATTATATATATATTATGTTATTAGATTAAGAAACCGAAAAAATCAAAATATCATTGGCATGATGTTTAGGATTTAATTTCGTTTTAAAAATTTGAATAATAAATTAAAAACCATATATATTTCTTTTTTAGATCGACCTTTAGAATATACTGTCATTTTTATAAAATGATTTATGCACTCTGAGATTTTTATAAATATAAAACCAAAGTATCTACAAATCAATATTGTTAATCGATGTCGGTTTTGTATCATCAATGGCATCGCTTTCCCTTCCTCTAATAGGTGACAAATGTGGTCATCGTTGAGAAATTTTCAAAATTTGAAATGAAAGCAAGAAAGGGTATAGGGCAAAGAAATAGTTCAATTTTCAAATATATTACTCTCTCGGCTCGATTAAAGACCTAAGCTAAAAGAGTAAGAGATTTGATGTTTAAGAATTGAGTCTGACATGGTACCTTTATACCATATATTGCAGTTAGAATGTAATTGTTTTAGAGGTTTTAAAATCGGTTTTACGGTTATGAAGTTTGTTATGAAACTTCTCTCTTGTTTTGTTTTTTGTTATGCTGTGTATATAAGAGGACTTCTGCTCAATGTAAATGATATATATAATACACGCAGAGACCATTTTCTTACTTTTCTTTGATTTCTTGTTTTCTAAACATCTCGAGAAAATCTATCTTGAGTATCGAGCCGAGGTTGGTTCTCTCTCAAAGCTTTTACAGGCATTTTCTTCTTCTTCATGGCAAAAACAAGCAATCGTAATGCTAACAATAGGGATGGATCGGATTCTACTGCAGCAATGGTAGTGCTCGCGCCAATGATGAAGATCTTATGAGATCTATCATCAACCCATAAATGGCCATTGATCACAATAAAACTTAAAGAAGATAACTTCCTCGTATGGAAATTTCGGGTAGAAAACATGATCTTGGCTATGGTCTTGAGGATTTCATCCGTGGAACCATGATGTTTCTTTAGAATTCATGATGGAGAATCAAATCCTGCCTTCATTTCCCGTCAAAGACAAGATGATTACTTGTTTCTTGGCTTCTTGCCTCGATCAACGCCCGGTATCTTCCTCAGTGATTGGTTGTTCTTCCTCTCAACAAATTTGGACCACCGTAGAACAACTCTTTGGTTCTCGATCCATGCCAGGTGATTTTTTACAAAAAGTAGATCCAACTTCTCAAGAAAGACAATCTTTCTATGAGAGAGTATATCTTGAAAGATGAAATCCTACTTTGACATGCTTAGGCTACCTTAATCGTAGTATGACAAACACGATCGATTCTTGCACTCATCAATGGCCTGGGGATGAGTACGAGTCCATAGTTGCCGTACACTCGAGAGATCACCTTCTCAAACGTGTTAATACGCTTCTTTTGTCGCGTGAAGGTCGTATATTACAAAAACACTCTGCATTTGCTAATGATCTTTACGTGAATCTTGCTAACAACTTGTGAAAAGCTACAATGGTAATTCACGGAAACGAGCCGTCAAGGAGGAAGAGGATACAATGGCTATCGTGGTAGAGGAAGATGGGGCGAGATCAACAATGGCGTACCTCGATGCCAACTGCAGCTTGGCAAATTGGACACACGGTCATTAAATGTTACTATCGTTTTGATCGAAATTTTCAAGGAAGTGAAGGTAGTAACACCTCGAGTTCTTCTAATCATAACTGATTCCACTTTCGAGAACCATGCCAATCTTGCTGGCAGAAGAAACTATTTTTGATCAAGCACCCGTGTTGAAGCCTTAATTACTCTTGATTGAAACACTATCATTAACAAGAATTGGTATCACGATTAGGGCACCGTCATGTGACCAATGACATCAAAACGTAAATGCGGGACTACAATGGAACTTAGAAAATTCATATGGGAAATGGTAAAGGTCTCTCAATCAAACACATTGGCAAAACTACTATCTCTTTTCCTTTCTACTCTCATTCCTTATCTCTAAATAATATTCTTCATGTACCCTCAATTACTAAAAATCTTCTTAGTGTCTCTAAGTTATGGTAAAGGATTGTATTGGCTTGACCTGCTTCTTTACTTGAGACCACTGTCAGGCTGTCGACCACTGTTCCAATCTATCATATCAAAACCATTCCTTACAAAGAAAACTCTCATTTCTTGACCTTTGTTATAGAAAGCTTGATCCTTCTTCTCAAATTGTTAACAAAATTCTAAATCATTGTAATATAAATTTTTTCGGTGAATAAAAATGCAACATTTTTTCTATCTGACTTGTCAAATGGGAAAAAGTCATAAACTCCTTTTCCTACTTCTCCAAACTACTGTACGCACCTTTACAACTTGTTGAAGGTGATATATGGGGCCCATTTCCCATTCTTTCTACCACTTAGCCACAAATTCTACATTACCTTTGTAGATGTATTTTCAAGATTCACGTGGATTTATTTCCTCAAACAAATCTGAAGCTTTAGATTGCTTTATTCATTTCAAAACACAAGCGGAAAATATATTGAACAAAACTTCAAGATTTTTCAAAGTGATTGGGGTGGTGAGTTTCAATCCTTTTCAAACTTTCTTGATAAATATGGCATCATTCACGAGTTTCCCTGTCACTCTCTCAACAAATGGTATTGTTGAGAGGAAGCGTAGACGTGTTGTTGAACTTAGGCTTACCCTCGCTAACGATCCTGCTGTCCACTAAAACTTATTGGCGGACTCTCTCCTTGCTAATTTTCTTATCAGCAGTTACCGTCTACACAATTCTGCTGACAAAGTCTCTCCTCTTGGAGTTCTCTTTCGGGTAAAAACGACTATAAATCTCTTCGTGTTTTTGGTTGTCGGTGTTTTCCCTCATCTAAGACCTGCAATTCTCGTAAGTTTGATTTTTAGGTCCATTCCACCGCACTTTTTCTAGGCTATAGCGATGCTTGTAAAGGTTACAAATGTTTAGATAACAATGGAAAAATATATGTTTCAAGACATGTCATCTTTAATAAACGTGTCTTTCTTTCCAAAACAATACTTCTCAAACTTAGAGCCATCCTCTCCTGTCATATTTCCTCCACTTTATGGTTGCAAGTCGTCACTTCCCAAATCCACAAAATTCTCACTTTTACGGTCATATATCGGATAATACACGAAACAAGTCTTACACCTATTAATCGGGCCTTGTCCCCTGCTTTCTATTTCACAAAATAACGCTTTGAGCAACTCAAATCAACCTATTTCTCGTTCTAATCCACGCTCTCGGTTGATGAAGTTTAAAACTATCTTTCACAATGTTGTTCACTGAGGTTACTACCATTAATCATTCTATGGTTACGGTCCAAGAATGGCATCTCTAAGAAGAAAGTTTATCCTGTAATCTTTCGGATTCTACTTGTATTTCGATCGTGATGCCCGCCTTCATGTGCAGATGGAAAGAAGCCATGCTTGAAGAGTACAATGCCCAACTGAGGAATGGGACCTAGTCTTTAGTTGAATTGCCTCTGACAAGGAAATCATTGAGCTATGAGATGGGTGTTTAAGGTCAAAGAAAACCCGGATGGCTCCCGTTTCAGTACAAGGCAAGACTTGTTGCCAAAGGTTTCCATCAGAACATGGTTTTGACTTTGATGAGACATTTTCTTTTGTTACTAAGCGACACTATCGATTGTCTCCTTTATGGCCGCTTTCTCGTGGGCGTATTCAAGACAATTAGATGTTAACAACGCTTTTCTTAATGGAGATTTGAAGGAAAAGTGCATGTAGGCACAACCTGCGATTTTGAAACCAAAGCTTCACTGTGGTTTGCAAACTCCGGTAAATCCCTTTAATGGTCTAAGCCAGGCTCCCGAGCCTGGTTTGAAAAACTTCGAGGGCACCTTTTTCACGTGGGGTTCTCGCCATTCTAAAGCCGCGACAATTCATTGTTTCTCGAGTTCTCTGCACCTTACGCCGGCCATTTTTTCTTACATGTTGATGCCGTAATAGCGGTTGGAAAGTCGAAGCTTCGAACTTGACAACTTCATATCGATTCTCGATAAACTCTTTACTCACTTTCAAAGACCTTGGAAATTGAATTACTTCCTTGGCATTGAAGTCAGATCCACAAAAAAGGTCAAAAATGGATCAAGCCAATCCTACTACATACTCACTGTGGTAAGCGATCTGGAAACCTTCGTTGCTACTGATGGTGATCAATTCCTAATATTACTAAATATAGGAGCATTGTTGGAGCTCTTGATCATCGCGTCACCCGACCTGAGATTGCCTATTGTGTAAGCGTGTGTGCCCAATTCATGCAGAAACCTCTTGATAATCGCTGGAAAGCGATGAAGGATCCTCGGGTACTTGAAAGGGCTGGCGATGGAAGGAATCACCTTGAGAAAACAAACAATGCAATGCCTCTACAATAGAAGTCTTGTGATCTTTGATTGGGGAAATGATTTGGATAATAGAAGATCCACTTCACCGGAGTTCTTGTATTTTCCTTGGAGATAGTTTAATTTCACAGTCTTGAAGAAACGTAATGTAGTTTCGGGTCTCTACTTAAGGCGAGTACCTGACCTAGCCAATGCCCGAAGTTGTTTGGCTTGATGCTTCTTAGCGAACTCGGAATTGATGAGAGAAGATTGCTCTGTTCTTTGGTGTGACAACACCGGCCACCATCTTCTTATCGGTAATCATCTTTACGCATTCGAGAACGAACATGTGGAGCTAGACCTTTATTTCGTTAGGGAGAAAGTTATCTCGAAAGCAACTTCTTGTTCGGCGTGTTCCCTTGCCGATCAAATTGCAAACATTCTAACCAAACCACTTGTCATCACGGTTCTTGATAGACTCGAGAAAATGAGTATTTGTTCTCTTGTGACGTGAGGAAGAGAGAAGAGAGTCAACAGCTTAGCTTAAGGGAGAAAGTTAGAATGTAATTCTGTTTTAGAGGTTTTAAAATCAATTTTCTGCTATGAAGTTTGTTAACAAACTTCCCTCATTTTCTGTTTTGTTTTAGTTGCTCCTCTGCGTATATAAGAGGACTATCCTGTTTGTAAATGATATATATAATACACAGACCATTTTCTTGCTCTCTTTGATTTCTTGTTTTCTCAACATCTCTCAAAGTTGTATTCTTTCTTTTATATTTTCATTACAATTCTATAGCTATATATAAGGAGATTTACTCCTTGAATTACTCTTTGAATTAAACATTCCTTGATTTACTCCTTGAATTAAGGATTCCTTGTTTTACTCCTTCAATTAAGGATTCCTTGTTTTACTCCTTGAATTAATCCTTAAATTAAGGATCACAACTCCTTGATTTACTCCTTGAATTAAGGTTCTTGATTTACTGAATTAAGGTTCTTGATTTACTCTTTAAATTAAGGTTCTTGATTTACTCTTTAAATTAAGGTTCTTGATTTACTCCTTAAATTAAGGAGTTGACACTCCTTAATTTACTCCTTAATTTTATCTCCAATACTCCCCCTCAAGTTGGATCCATAAGGTTTATGGATCTAAGCTTCTACAATCGTTGAAAGCGATGAGAAGCATCGGCATCAAAGGTAAAACTAACAAAAATCTTGATTCTGATAGCAATATATATATTGTTGACGATGTGGGACCTTTCACTATTTTACCCGCAATCTTTAACGCCGCATCACGTGGAAAGTAGAATTTGTATGAAAGATTTAATCCATTAAATCGCCAGAGCTTGGTTTTGAATGTGGGACCTTTCCTTTTACCCGATACTCCTCCAGCGTACGTGAGGTAGAAGCTACGGAGAGATTTTAATCCATCATATGATAGCTTGGTTTCAATGTGAGACCTTTCGCTTTATCCTGATACTTCTCCTCGCGTCGAGTCGGTAGAAGGCTGGGAGAGATTTAATCCATCATCGCTAAAGAGAATTTAGTTTGAAAAAACAAATAGAATAAGAAATGTAACCGATGAAGTGTCAAACGCTTTTAGCAAAGGAATAACAATTTTTGTCGAGAAGATTGACTTGGCTGCGATACCGTGTTGAAAATTGGTGTTGGCAGCTAAGGCGAACCCGAGCTGAAAGGCCTTGCCAAATAAAAAAAGCTCTCTCAAAGTTGTATTATTTATTTCATATTTTCATTACAATTCTATAGCTATATATAAGGAGATTTACTCCTTGAATTACTCTTTGAATTAAACATTCATTGATTTACTCCTTGAATTAAGGATTCATTGTTTTTCTCATTGAATTAATCCTTAAATTAAGGATGATAACTACTTGAGTTACTCCTTAATTTATTCCTTAAATTAAGGTTCTTGATTTACTCATTAAATTAAGAAGTTAGCACTCCTTAATTTACTCATTAAATTACTCCTTAATTTTATCTCCAATATAATAGAAGCAAGAGCAACTAATTTAGCTGTGAAAGAAAAAATAAATAGCATTAAAGGATACATTAAAAGGGTCATGACATGTATTGGTGTATATATATAACATACATCATGAACATGGGAAGGTCGAGTGATTATTGTTGTCGTCACGAGTTTTGCATCTTTTGATCTTCTGTTATACTTCTCAATTATTGATTATATCTTCTCTTCTATTAGCATGCATATGTCAAGTTAATAATTAATTCCATAAATACCGGTGGTATATTTATATATATGTACAGTGATAGTATATATAATCGACGTACAATCAAAATGGAATATAAAAGTTCATTTTCTTTAACGTTACTTTTTTTTATTGGATGCTAGAATATTACTTTAAAAATGGTAAATTCTTATAAATTGAAATGAAATCTTGATGATATTCATAAGAAAATTTATTAATTTTTAAAATATAACTTATATGTCGTAATTAATTTTCAATGAAATGATAATAGTCGATGTATTTCAGTTATCCTAATGAACGTAAACAAGACAAGTAATAATATAAAAAATTAAAAAATATTATAAATGATAATTTATAATATAGTTTAATAAAAAATAATAATACAATAAAATGAGATAAGATAATATTTAAATAAAATAGATTAATATTGTATAATAAATTCGTTAGAGATAGTAATTTAAATATGTACTCTTATACAACCTTTGTTTCTCTAGTCTTTATTGTCAATTTTAAAGAATTAACCTGCAATTGTATTAGCTATTTATTTATTTCAACCTTTTCACATCTCTTACTAATCGTAACCTTTTTATTTAATATGGCAATGAATTTAATTTTCAAAAAATTATTTGATTGGGGAATAAAATAGAAAATAATGACTTTAGTGATATCTACAAAAACTGGAATGCAAAAGTTTTTCTTGAAAGTTTCTTTTTTCTTTTATTGGATGCTTTAATATTACTTTGAAAATGATAAACAAACATTGTTATTTTCATTTGCTAATAAATGCTTACTTATATGTTTAGAGATGTAATTATATTTAGAGATGTAATTATAAAAAAAATTATATTTATCTCAATCTTTATAAAAAATTAATTAATTAATATTTTTTAAATAGAAGAAATACGCCAAATATGTTTTTTTAGTGAAACACCTTAACTTTAATAATTAATATTGTATGATCGTTAAATAATGACAATTATTTAGTATTATCAAAAATTGGGGATAATTATGTATTTTCATTTTCATAGAACAAACTTGCTCTTTTATACATCAACTTGGTCTTAAAAATAAGGTTTTTTAATAATCACATATCTAAAGTTTAAAAATTATTAAAGATTTCTCGTTATCATTGACATTATTATATCAAGTATTAATCTACATCAAAAATAATATTATTTTATCTTTTAATTATATTAGTTTTAATTTTAAAGATGAGCTATAATTAACGGATTTTCAAAAAATAATTTATTAGAGTGTTAACTTATTACTTTATTAATAAAAGTAAGACTTAAGATAATAAACAAAAAAATATTTACTTTAATTAAGATAGATAATCTTGTATAAAAATGATAAAAAATTGTAATTAATCTAAAAAACTATTAATATTTTAGTTATTAATAATTTATTACTTAATTTATATTACTTAATTGTTAAAAAATTAAGATAATTAATTATATAACTTAAGATAAATAAAATTTTATAAAAATATACACATATAACTTACTTTAATCTAGTTAATTTTTAATATTTTAGTTACAAATAATTTATTACTTAATTTATTAATTATTGATAAAAAAATAAGGATTGAGATAATGTACTCAAAAAAATGATAATATATACGTTACTTAAGATAAATAATATTGTATATAAAAAAGATAAATAACTGTAGTAACTGTAATTTAGATAATTGTAAATATTTTAACTACGTATTACTTAATTGATAAAAAGATAAATATATAAAATAATTAAAGGCAATAGTAGTTATTACTCTAAAATATATGAATAATATTTTTTCAAAAGTTTATAATGCGTAATTTAAATTTCTATATATATTATAGATATTGATAAAAAAAAGAAATAAAATAATTAACCAAAAAATAATTATTGTTTATGTTATTTAAGATAAATAACTTGTATAAAAAATGATATAATCTAAATATTGTTAATATTTTAACTAATAATTATTTATTATTTAATTTATATTAAATAAAACTTAAGATAATTAACAAAAATAAATAAATAAATATACAATATGAACCTATATTAAAGTATTTTGCGTGGGGTTTTCATAATAACTCATGCAATTTCTTTCCCCTCTTGCAAAACATCAATTAAAAAAATTATAAAGAATGATATTTAAATATTTTTCAAAATTTTATTTAAAAGTTACTTTTCCGATATCTACATTTATTTTTTTAGGATAATCCACACATAATTTATCCTTTTTATTTTATTTTTTTGCATTTTTTTATTCTTTTCTTTCAAAACGCTAAATTTATAAAATAAAATTATAAAGAATAATATTTAAATATTTTACCAATTTTCCTTTAAAAGAAATCTATTTTCTCGATATCCAAATTTGTATAGGTTCTACTATACAACCCACACAAATATGTTTTTACGTGGCTCATTAATAAAACGCACGCACAATAAACCACCAAATTAGCTATTTTGTAATAGTGTCGTTTTCAAGCCTTGGGTGACAAAACTAATAAACAAGACACAAGCAATGCCAACACAATGTTGACGGAGATTGTAAGTAGCTAGTGATATCCTCTTTGTCAAATGAAATAGAACAAAGCAGGCCTCTCACCAAGTTTAGTTCCCCAAATGTTACAAAGGAAAATATCATGTTACATATGTAGTACATTTCAAAACAACCATGATTTTTTCGAGTATTTCTCGAGACAAAAGAAATGTTATTATTCAAAAATGTATTAAAATATATTTTCAATAATGTTTTTAAAATTTAAAAGTTAGTACTCAAATAATTAAATTTTTATGTTTAAGTTGGACACTTTGAATAAAATTTAAAATATTAAACCCTATCAAAATTGTCATTTAAATGGTTTATTTTCAATCTATTAAAAAAATGAATTAATTTAATTAACCAAATTAATTATCAACCTCACTCATAGGCGTTAATTGATTTATTTAATTAACAAAAAATATTTAATCCCACCAAAGATAATATTTATATATACATAAAAGAATCAATAAGTATCAATTTATATATTTAATATCCTAAACAATATGAGCAAGCATAATTAACTTAATTATTATATCCATAAATATTCTATTGTTATGAATGATAAAAATTTGCATAATTATTATTATTATATATATATTATGTTATTAGATTAAGAAACACAAAAAAATCAAAATATCGTGGCATGATGTTTAGGATTTAATTTCGTTTTTAAAAATTTGAATAATAAATTAAAAACCACATATATTTCTTTTTTAGATCGACCTTTAGAATATACCTGTCATTTTTTATAAAATGATTTATGCACTTACGAGATTTTTATAAATATAAAACCAAAGTATCTACAAATCAATATTGTTAATCCAATGTCGGTTTTGTATCATCAATGGCATCACTTTCCCTTCCTCTAATAGGTGACAAATGTGGTCATCATTGAGAAATTTTTCAAAATTTGAAATGAAAGCAAGAAAGGGTATAGGGCAAAGAAATAGTTCAATTTTCAAATATATTACTCTCTCAACTCGATTAAAGACCTAAGCTAAAAGAGTAAGAGATTTGATGTTTAAGAATTGAGTACGACATGGTACACTATACCATATATTGCCAGTTAGAATGTAATTCTGTTTTAGAGGTTTTAAAATCAGTTTTCTGTTATGAAGTTTGTTAGCAAACTTCTCTCCTTTTCTGTTTTGTTTTAGTTGCTCCTCTGTGTATATAAGAGGACTCTCCTCTGTGTAAATGATATATATAATACACAGACCATTTTCTTGCTCTCTTTGATTTCTTGTTTTCTAAACATCTCAGAAATCTATCTTGGTATCAGAGCCAGGTTGGTTCCTCTCTCAAACTTTTCTGGGCATTTTCTTCTTCTTCATGGCAAAAACAAGCAATCGTAATGCTAACAATGGGGATGGATCGGATTCCTCTGCACTCAATGGTAGTGCTCACCCGACCAACAATGAAGATCTTATGAGATCTATCATCAACCCCCTCAGCCAGTTGATCACAATAAAACTTAAAGAAGATAACTTCCTCATATGGAAATTTCAGGTAGAAAACATGATCTTGGGCTATGGTCTTGAGGATTTCATCCATGGAACCTGCAATGTTTCACCTAGAATTCATGATGGAGAATCAAATCCTGCCTTCATTTCCCATCAAAGACAAGACAGATTACTTGTTTCTTGGCTTCTTGCCTCGATCAACACCAGCTATCTTCCTCAACTGATTGGTTGTTCTTCCTCTCAACAAATTTGGACCACCATAGAACAACTCTTTAGTTCTCAATCCACTGCCAAGGTGATTTTTACAAAAAAGTAGATCCAACTTCTCAAGAAAGACAATCTTTCTATGAGAGAGTATATCTTGAAGATGAAATCCTACTTTGACATGCTTAGAGCTGCTAATCATAGTATGACAAACACTGATCAGATTCTTGCCCTCATCAATGGCCTAGGGGATGAGTACGAGTCCATAGTTGCCATCATCTGCTCAAGAGAGATCCCTTATACCCTCAAACATGTTAATACGCTTCTTTTGTCGCATGAAGGTCATATATTACAAAAACACTCTGTTGCTAATGATCTTTCTGTGAATCTTGCTAACAACATGAAAAGCTACAATGGTAATTCACAGAACAACCGTCAAGGAGGAAGAGGATACAATGGCTATCATGGTAGAGGAAGATGGGGCAGATCCAACAATGGCATACCTCAATGCCAACTCTGTGGCAAGATTGGACACACAGTCATTAAATGTTACTATCGTTTTGATCAGAATTTTCAAGGAAGTGAAGGTAGTAACACCTCAAGTTCTTCTAATCATAACTACAATTCCACTCAGAACCATGCCAATCTTGCTCACACACAAGAAGAAACTATTTTTGATCAAGCCCATGTTGAAGCCTTAATTGCTACTGATTGAAACACTATCACTAACAAGAATTGGTATCCTGATTCCGGGGCCACCAATCATGTGACCAATGACATCCAAAACCTGTCATGCGGGACTAACTACAATGGAACTTAGAAAATTCATATGGGAAATGGTAAAGGTCTCTCAATCAAACACATTGGCAAAACTACTATCTCTTTTCCTTTCTACTCTCATTCCTTATCTCTAAATAATATTCTTCATGTACCCTCAATTACTAAAAATCTTCTTAGTGTCTCTAAGTTCTGTCTTGACAATAGAGTTTTCTTTGAATTTCATCCCTTTTTTTTGTCTTGTCAAAGATCAGGTTACTAAGAAACTTCTACTCAAGGGGACTTTGCATAAAGGATTGTATCGGCTTGACCTCTTGCTGCCTACCAAGACCCCTAGTCCGAACAGTCAACCCTCATTCCAATCTATCATATCAAAAACCATTCCTTACAAAGAAAAACTCTCATTTCTTGACCTTTGTTATAGAAGGCTTGGTCATCCTTCTTCTCAAATTGTTAACAAAATTCTAAATCATTGTAATATAAATTTTTCAGTGAATAAAATGCAACATTTTTTCTATACAGCTTGTCAAATGGGAAAAAGTCATAAACTCCTTTTTCCTACTTCTCAAACTACCTATTCTGCACCTTTACAACTTGTTGAAGCTGATATATGGGGCCCATTTCCCATTCTTTCTACCACTAGCCACAAATTCTACATTACCTTTGTAGATGTATTTTCAAGATTCACATGGATTTATTTCCTCAAACGCAAATCTGAAGCTTTAGATTGCTTTATTCATTTCAAAACACAAGCAGAAAATATATTGAACACAAAACTCAAGATTTTTCAAAGTGATTGGGGTGGTGAGTTTCAATCCTTTTCAAACTTTCTTGATAAATATGGCATCATTCACAGAGTTTCCTGTCCTCACACCTCTCAACAAAATGGTATTGTTGAGAGGAAGCATAGACATGTTGTTGAACTTAGGCTTACCCTCCTTGCTCAATCCTCTGTCCCTAAAACTTATTGGCCAGAGGCTCTCTCCACTGCTAATTTTCTTATCAACAGATTACCGTCTACAATTCTGCAGCAAAAGTCTCCTCTTCAAGTTCTCTTTCAGGTAAAACCTGACTATAAATCTCTTCGTGTTTTTGGTTGTCAGTGTTTTCCTCATCTAAGACCCTACAATTCTCATAAGTTTGATTTTAGGTCCATTCCCTGCACTTTTCTAGGCTATAGCAGTAAACATAAAGGTTACAAATGTTTAGATAACAATGGAAAAATATATGTTTCAAGACATGTCATCTTTAATAAACATGTCTTTCCTTTCCAAAACAATACTTCTCAAACTTCCGAGCCATCCTCTCCTATCATATTTCCTCCACCTATAGTTGCAAGTCATCCACTTCCAAATCCACAAAATTCTCACTTTTCTGGTCATATATCAGATAATACACCTGAAACAGGTCTTACACCTATTAATCAGGCCTTGTCCCCTCTTTCTATTTCACAAAATAACCTTTCAAACAACTCAAATCAACCTATTTCTCGTTCTAATCCACACTCAGTTGATGAAGTTTCTGAAACTATCTTTCACAATGTTGTTCCTGAGGTTACTACCACTAATCATTCTATGGTTACACGGTCCAAGAATGGCATCTCTAAGAAGAAAGTTTATCCTGCTAATCTTTCAGATTCTACTTGTATTTCAGTACATGATGCCCTTCTTCATAACAGATGGAAAGAAGCCATGCTTGAAGAGTACAATGCACTTCAAAGGAATCGGACCTAGTCTTTAGTTGAATTGCCTCCTGACAAGGAAATCATTGGCTGCAGATGGGTGTTTAAGGTCAAAGAAAACCCAGATGGCTCCATTTCCAAGTACAAGGCAAGACTTGTTGCCAAAGGTTTCCATCAAAGACATGGTTTTGACTTTGATGAGACATTTTCACCTGTTGCTAAGCCAACCACTATCAGAGTTGTCCTCACTATGGCCCTTTTCTCGTGGCTGGTATTCAAGACAATTAGATGTTAACAACGCTTTTCTTAATGGAGATTTGAAGGAAGAGGTCTATATGGCACAACCCTCTGATTTTGAAACCAAAGAAGCTTCTCACATGGTTTGCAAACTCAGTAAATCCCTTTATGGTCTAAAGCAGGCTCCCAAGGCCTGGTTTGAAAAACTCAGGGGCACCCTTTTTCACATGGGGTTCTCCTCTTCTAAAGCTGACAATTCATTGTTTCTCAAGTTCTCTGCCACCTCAACCATTTTTCTTCTTGTCTATGTTGATGCCATAATAGCGGTTGGAAGTCAGAAACTCGAACTTGACAACTTCATATCAGTTCTCAATAAACTCTTCTCACTCAAAGACCTTGGAAAATTGAATTACTTCCTTGGCATTGAAGTCCGATCCACAGAAAAAAAGGTATCAATTTGTCTCAAAAGAAAATACATTTGTGATCTCCTCAAAAGGTCAAAAATGGATCAAGCCAATCCTCTACATACTCCTATGGTAAGCAGTCTGAAACTCATTGCTACAAGTGGTGATCCAATTCCTAATATTACTAAATATAGGAGCATTGTTGGAGCTCTTCAGTACATCACCATCACCCGACCTGAGATTGCCTATTGTGTAAACTGTGTGTGCCAATTCATGCAGAAACCTCTTGATAATCACTGGAAAGCAGTAAAGAGGATCCTCAGGTACTTGAAAGGGACTGCTGATGAAGGAATCACCTTGAGAAAAACAAACAACTCATCTAATAGGGTGCTTGTGATCTTTGATTGGGGAAATGATTTGGATAATAGAAGATCCACTACTGGTTACTGTATTTTCCTTGGAGATAGTTTAATTTCCTGGTCTTCAAAGAAACATAATGTAGTTTCCAGGTCTACTACTAAAGCTGAGTACCACAACCTAGCCAATGCCACTTCAGAAGTTGTTTGGCTTCAGTCTCTTCTTAGCGAACTCAGAATTGATGAGAAGATTGCTCCTGTTCTTTGGTGTGACAACACCAGCACCATCTTCTTATCAGCTAATCCTATACTGCATTCGAGAACCAAACATGTGGAGCTAGACCTTTATTTCGTTAGGGAGAAAGTTATCTCAAAGCAACTTCTTGTTCAGCATGTTCCTTCTGCTGATCAAATTGCAAACATTCTAACCAAACCCTTGTCATCACAGTTCTTCAATAGACTCAAGCTGAAAATGAGTATTTGTTCACCTCTTCAACAGGCAGGGGAAGAGAAGAAGAGTGCTTAGCTTAAGGGAGAAAGTTAGAATGTAATTCTGTTTTAGAGGTTTTAAAATCAATTTTCTGCTATGAAGTTTGTTAACAAACTTCCCTCATTTTCTGTTTTGTTTTAGTTGCTCCTCTGCGTATATAAGAGGACTATCCTGTTTGTAAATGATATATATAATACACAGACCATTTTCTTGCTCTCTTTGATTTCTTGTTTTCTCAACATCTCATAAATCTATTTTTACCCAATGGTTGACCCATGACTACACCTAAATTTGATCTTTACTATCTAGGATCGACAAGATCAAGTGTAAATTAAAGCTTAAATTTATTCACTAGATTGCATTTTATAACTTTTTATGTTTACTTGTTTATCTCTCTTATATATAATAATTTATACTTCATATATAATTAATATATATATATATAAATAATCGTTAACCATTATAATATATAATTTTTTAATATTTCACTTAATTATCTTTAATTTTAAATTATTTTAACAAAAAAAATTATTTAATTGATTTTGTCATAACCACGTGTACCTTTTGAAGATATATTTAAATAAATATATATTAACTTGGGTTGGGAGGAAGCTGGGTTCTAAAATTAAACTTATAAAATAGAGGTATATGTTGTTATTATTAAACAATAAAATTCCCGTCGAATTTAAAGGCTAATAAAACAAAGCGACTTTGAAATGCTGCAATACTGACTATCATATATCACTCACATTTTTCTTATTCCCTTCTCTTCCCTTTTTTTAGTTTTTTCATATGTACAAAAACACATGATATTCTTGTCTTGGTTTTTCAACAATGTCATTCCTCCCAAAAATTTAAATTATTAAAAAATTATCAATAATATTTCTATACATATTTTTTTAAATAATTATTAATTATTAAGTAGTAAATCTTACCCTCGTACTAATAATTATTATAAATTTACCCTTTTAATAAAATTTGCAGCCTTAACGCTGTAAACTAAAGTTTTTACCAGCCTACACTCTATTATTTGGAAGATAAATACTAAATTATTTAAAATAAAAGATAATTTTCAAAAATTATTTATTTTTAAAAAATATGATTTTAGATTGTTTTTAGTTTAAAATATAAGTTTTCATTTTAGGTTTAGGTTGAAATTGAATCTTAGACATTTATTTAAGGACATCACAGCCATATTAACCGAAATGTATTGATAAAAAAAAGTTATCATATTGTTAATTTAGCATTAAAAAAAATATTAAATACTCATAAATTTACACTAACGTCAATTATAAGTGACAAAATTTTAGTAAAAAAAAATGAATAATTTCTTCGTTTCTAAAATTATTTTAATACATTACAAACCATAATTAATTTTATATTTAAATTTGAATCTCCTCTTACTATCTCCAACTCATTGCATTATTTTAATATAATTTGTTATACTAAATATATATATTATTTTATAAAAAAATTATAATATTTTTTTAAAATATATTATTTTATAAAAGTAGAATATTATTTTTCATTTTTTTATAAATTATTTTTTAACAACAAATTAATTAATTATATATTTTTTATTAGTTAGAGATATGTTTAATAAAATTATTCGTGTGATTTTAATTATTTAGATAAAATTATTTATCAAAAAAAAATTAAAATTAAAATAACATTTTATATATTTTATTATTATTATTATTATTTTAATTTGTGCCTTTTTAAGGAAGTTTTGATATAAAATCATTATTCTTTTAACCTTATTGCATATACGATTAACTCTCTTTTAAGTTTGGGATTGATTTATGAATTAAATAGATTTTATATTTATCATAAATTTAAATTTAAATTTTATTTATATAATATCTTTTTATTTCATAAAAAATTGAGTTTAATGTTTTCTTTCTTCGTGCATTTCTCCCCGTTTACTTAAATCATATTTATTTAATAATTAAAATAATTTATGTATGTATTTAGTTTGATTATTAATATAAAATATAAATTAAATCATTTAAATAATAGTAAGAATATTTATTTTTTATATTTTTTTAAGAATATATTAAAATATTATATTTTTTTATATATATTTATATAAATTTTTAATATTTTATTTATAATTTTAAAATAAAATTAATAATAATAATAATAATAATAATTCCTTTAAATTTCATTCTTGTTATTATTCTAATATTCTTATAATTTTACGTTTCTACGAATCAAAGATCACCTTAAGCGCCAGGCGGCAGACCAAACTAGCCTCGCTCTCCCAACCAAAATCACCATCAAACTCAAACCCGGAAATATCAATCTTGCCCCCCGCTGCCTGTAAGTCTTCCAATCTCTTTTATTTTCTTATGGGAACTTGCGTTTGTCGATACTTTCTCTCTCTCTCTCTCTGAAATATTTAATTCTGTAAGCGGTCTTCTTTGTGTGCATTAGGGTTTTAAGGAGGTTTTACGTGGGTTGGATTTTAGAAGTAGCTGAAGGTAGATTACTAAAGTTGAAAATCCAAGGACTTGAGTGAAGAGGAGCAATGAAGCTTGATGTGAACGTCCTCAGATATCTCTCTAAAGATGACTTTAGGGTTCTCACCGCCGTCGAGATGGGCATGCGCAATGTCTCTGCTTTTCTTCTCTCCTCTATTTATTTTGGAAAAATTTCGCAATTTTGCTTGTTCTTTTAAAAAAAAATTATAAAATTTGTTTGTAACGCATATTCTAAATAGCTGTCCATTGTTTGGCTTTTTAGCATGAAATTGTACCTTCAGAACTCATCGCCCGTATAGCTTCTCTCAAGTATGTATCCTTTTATTATTCTTTTTATTTCGATTTGTAAGAATTATTTATTGATTTAAACTTGATTCATATATTGATTTTTAGAATTTATATTTCCCTCACCAAAATTATGTAGGCATGGAGGAACTTACAAAGTTTTGAAGAATTTGCTCAAGCACAAATTGGTGCACCATGACTCTTCTAAATGTAAGTGTTGTTTTACTATCTATGTAACTTTTATCTTACCCACTTGTATGTCTATTGCTCAGTCAGTTCCTTTTGGTTTTGGCTTCTTTAGATGATGGATTCCGCCTTACCTACCTTGGCTATGATTTCCTTGCTATTAAGACAATGGTAAATCGTGGTGTCTTTGCTGCTGTTGGCCGTCAGATTGGTGTTGGCAAAGAGTCTGGTACTGTTCTTTTCTAAAGTTTATTTTATTTTCTGCAAGTTCTGGTCCATTGCAATCTCTAATAATAGTGTTTGTGTTCCTCAAGATATTTTTGAGGTTGCCAGGGAGGATGGAACTGTGCTGGCAATGAAGTTACACCGACTCGGTAGAGTTTCTTTTAGGGCCGTGAAATCTAAGCGTGATTATTTGAGACATCGTAGCAGTTATAACTGGCTCTATTTGTCACGGCTTGCTGCACTAAAAGAGTTTGCGTTTATGAAGGTCCTAAGCTAATTTTGGGGCTATTGAACTTTACATGTTTTGGGCAGCTGTGTTTGTTTGTCACTGCCTCATGGTTTAACTCCTTTGCTATACTTTATCAGGCTTTGGAAGAACATGGTTTTCCTGTTCCAAATGCTATTGACTGCAATAGGCATTGTGTAATTATGTCACTTGTCCAAGGCTACCCACTGTAAGTGCTCCCTTTTAACATATCTTTGTTGAACTTCTGTGATTAAAAGAAAAGGCTAGAAAGAGAGCCTATTGTTACCATGAGAATGAAAGGTATAGGTTATTGGTGTTTCTATTCCATGCAGTGTACAAGTGAAGCAATTAGCAAATCCAGAGGTGGTGTTTGACACAATCATTGGCCTTGTTGTTAGACTGGCAGAGCATGGGCTCATTCACTGTGACTTCAATGAATTCAACATTATGGTGGGTACCTACTGAAGAGCCATTTTCGGGTTGCATCTTTGGAGTTCCCCACTAATAAATCCTAGTTTTTTATATGGTCTGATGCTCTCAATGGGAACATGTGTATTTCAATAAGATTCCCAAGCTTCTATGAGCTCCCTATTTAAGCACTTGAAATTTTGTAATAGTTTATTTGTTGCCTTTGTTACAGATTGATGATGATGAAAAAGTAACCATGATTGATTTTCCACAAATGGTATCTGTATCACATCGCAATGCACAAATGTAAGACACTTTTGATGTCCATGTTTTTGCCCATCTTCCTTTGTGTGCATGAATTTATTAAGTTCTTATTTTCAGGTACTTTGATCGTGACATTGAATGCATCTTTAAGTTTTTTGGCAAGAGGTGAGTTTTCAGTTTTGACTATTTAAAGTGTGTCGCCTTTAATTTGTTTAGCGTTGCTTTTGACATTCTGAGTTGAAACTTTAAAATTGCCTCTAAACAGCCTATATTTCTATTGGAAAACTATGAAAACTTTGTCTGTTGCTGTGGTTTTTGATAATATACAGAGCATGCAAAATACATTAGATGCTAGCTTATAAACAATAATACAAGGCAGTCTGCATAAATAATCAAATTTCTAATCCACAAGACATTCTAACGTAAATAGATGATTCCTGATTTTTAGATGTGCTGTGTAGGCTTATAAAATTATTATTAAGCAATATTATTGAGACTTTGATAGGAATACCTAGAAATAAACTAGGCCCAAGTTAATTACACATTCTATCTGAGACATGCTGTATAATTCATTGAAATCAACCCTTGAAAATTGCAAACTGAAAAACAATATAGATTAAAACTTATATCTAAAAGCTTGATTTAGTTTCGGGTGTTTACTTTCGTTTCCTTTCCTCTCAGGTTTAATTTCTCTTTTGAAGAATGCACTATTGAAAATGAGGTCACAGAGGTACAGACAGATGAAAATGGCAGGCCATGCTTTTCATCAATTTCCAAAGATGCTGGTTTTCTAGACAAGGAACTTTCTGCTAGTGGATTCACTAAAAAGGATCAGGAAGACATCGAGAAGGTATGCAACACATGCAGTTTTATCTTCCATGGTATGGATGCATAGTTTTGGAAATTGTATTTGTCGTACTCATCTTACACGTGGATAATATCAGATATCTTATTTAATGCTGCAAATGCTTTCCATGCTTTAGCCCTATTATTTTAAGATATTTGTACTTTTATTTAAAAAAGGGATCCCAGGTACATTCACGTGTTAAAAAAATCTTTATGACTTCATTGTCAACCTCAGTTTTTTTATAGGCATTACTGGATGCTGCTTTCATATTTTTTTGTACATGAAGAAGTTAAAGAGTATTCGTTTAGACACTAGACTGCATTGTAAATTGATGAATTTGCAGATCAACCACAGTTCTTTGTTCTCTGTTGGTTGAGGGAATAATTAAATTTACTATAAGAAATTGTGTTTCTCATTTTGTACCAAATGTACTTAAAGTTTATGTCTGCTATGATGTGTAGCTCATTGAAGGTGGTGATAAGAGTGTCAGTGATGATGGAGAGGAAGAAACTGACAACCAGAGTTTGTCATTAAATGATGAGAACGTCAGAAATGTTGGTTCTTTGCAATTGTTGGATGAGGTACATTATTATTATTGATTGTTAGTTCAGCTTAAACTTTATGTTGGGGGATCAGTCCACAAATTATGAGACCAGTGAAAATATTCTACATTTATATTTTCCAATCAGAGGCAGTGATTATATTATTAAGCGCTTAGAACTTGTAGTTTTAATATTAATTTTCTTGAAAAAAGAAAAAGGAAAAGAATGAAAAGACCAGTTCACACTAAGCGTTGATTCTGATAGTGTTGTATAATTCTTCTAGGTGTAATGTCAAAATCAATTAACTGTATATGATTGCCTGCTTGAATGCGTTTGATTCTAATTCCCAGCTATTATTCTTATTTTGATCATGATTAATTCACAGGAGCAACACTCAGATCCTGGCAAGGCGGATGAAGCAGAGAACAAAGATCAAAACCATACAACAAATCAAAACAATCCACCTGAAGCTGGAGTTGGAGCCACCGAAGAAAACAGGGAACCTGATGCTGAAGATGCAAGTGGCGAGGTATTTTTGTCCCCCCCCAACCAACCAAAAAAAAACACCCATGTTCACTTGTGGTACTGCAAGATAGGATTTTCATTTTTATTTCTAGAACTTGAGGTGTATTTTCTTGTAAGATCCCTGCAGTACTGGGTATATATACCCCTTACTTCAAAACTAACTACTTGTGCTGTTTCCTGGACTACTGTTATCAATCTGGGTTC
The DNA here is from genome assembly GCA_033030585.1 of Hippophae rhamnoides. NCBI lineage: Eukaryota > Viridiplantae > Streptophyta > Magnoliopsida > Rosales > Elaeagnaceae > Hippophae > Hippophae rhamnoides. The sequence goes on from CM065430.1 coordinate 12,255,754, forward strand.
TGTAATTACTATGTTCTTTGTCACTGTAAACAAAATAATTGCACCTATTATTGATCCTTCCTCTCGTGGTTGCTCCCCAAAGTTTTCTGGGAGTAACAAAGGTCACAAAAAAAATTTGCTGTTCTATATATATATACCTTGTACCCTGGTAAATGGTAATCATATCTACCAGTGTCCTTGCATTTTGTTCTGTTTGTGGTGCACACATGAAACAAGCTTTGTTTGGACATGCTCTAATATGATTTTTTTTTTGTAAGAGCTGCTACGTTATTTGATAGTACTCTGATTGACACAGGCCTCATACTACTTGTGTCTTTTCAGGAGGAAGATGAGGCTGTGGATGAAGATGATGCTAAACTTGAGAAGCGATTAAATAAGCAGAGGAAGCATGCCATATCAGCTGTTCATGGGGCCCGTAAAACTCGTGCCACAAGAAATACCTACAAAGACAAGGGTGGTAGGTCCTCTAATAATTCCAAAATCCAGAAACAATTAAGCAGCTGGTAAAATTTTTAATGAATCACAATTTATTTTTTCAAGTTAACTGTAATCTTGTTAAATTAGCGTTATAGCTATTGTTATACTATATTCCTCATGAAACACTCCAAGGTGCTGAAGAGGAATGAAGCTGATGAATAACTTTTATGAGCTTGTGTTCTATGTAAGAAATCCATTTTTTATTAAAACAATATTTCTTTATTGAGTAGCCAATATTATTTATGAAAACTTTTGTAATCTCAAATTTACACAGCTTCAAACAAAAAACAATGTTTGCACAAATAGTTATCACCAAAGCTCTAAACAAAAAAATAGCATCCTTTGTTTAAATCAGGGAGGCACATGAGATGGTCTTAGGTACTCCATTTTTGTTTAAGTTTTGAGATGGCTTTGATATATTCTTTGGAGAATAAAAAAGGTATTTTTGTTTTAAATCTTAACCATAAATTTTATATCAAATACATGTGGTGATTTGAAGTTATAAATAAAAAAAGTAATATTTTAACAATTTGATTGACATTATAAGATTTAGATCTAATAAGTAAAAATATGGAAAATATCATTATAATTATGTTTTAACAATTTAACAAAAAATAATGATAAATATTAAAATAAAATTTATAAAAATATAAATGAAGTAAAATTAAAAAATAATTTTTTTTAAATGAGATAAAATAATAAATTAATAAATAATTATATAAATGTGTGAAAAAATAGAACATTTCATCATATTCTTGAATAATTTGAGAGGAGTAAGCATTCATATTATTGTCTTTACATTTCATTATAGATTAATAGTTAAACCAAACACAAAAGTACTTTGAATTATTCTTATTATTATTTTTAACTATTAAACATGATCCAAATCTTTATTTCATTAACTTAGATTTTAAAATTGTATTGTTTGATCAAAAAAGAAAAGAAAAAAAACTTTGATTTCAATTCTCGATAATAGTAAAAGTTTAAAATATTGAAACTTAAAGTTTAAGGTTATGTCGAGGATGTTGTCATTGACGATAAAATATTAAAAAAAAATTGACGAAATTATATTTTAATAAAATTATAAATATTTTAATAAACTTTTAAAAATATCAAAATAATTCATTATTTATTTCTTAAATTAGTTATCTTATTTAGTATATATAAATATAAATATGTTTCACATTTATTTAGACCAAAAAATTGAAAAAATATAGAGTAGATAGCAAATTTTTAAAATAATTATTTAAACTAATAGTTTTTATGATTAATAAACTTAGAAAAATATATTTAATACAAATTTATTTTAAAAAATAAATAAAATTATTATAAAACATATTTTAATGATATTTAATATTTGATCGATAATATTTATATTATTAATTGATATTCTATTAATATTTTTTCGACATTGACAATGTCGTGAATATTATGCATTGATATCAAGACATCTAAGATACGAATATTGTAGAGATATTGGCAATAATATCGAAGATGTTATCATCTTGATCAAGCAAAAGAAAAAAAACTCTTGGCTGTACAAATCATAGTAGTAATGTAAAGTAATTTATGTTTCATAATATGAAATGAATACTTATGAATAATATATAGTTACAAGTGGCATGAAAATTTGATCAATTTACTTTTATAAATTGGATGCATTAGTTACTTTTTTTAAATTTTGTACATTTTAATCATTTTATTATTGTATCATTGGCTAATTTAGTCAATAATAAGACAATGAAGATTAAACGCTTTGTGATTATGAGTAAAGATTGAGTTTGGCTATGATTCTTTGTTAGGTAAAAGAATATATATTTCATGTTCTTTGATTATCTACACATGCATATATATAAGAAAAATACTATTTCTTATTAAAATAAGATTGATTAATTGTAACATCGTAGATATTTATATGTAATTATCTCTTTAGTAAAATTATAGAATAACCATTAGACTTTTATCTCTTTATTGAGATTATCTTGTTATCATGTTTATCTGATAATTTAATGCTTGCTAGGCTTGGCCTATAAGTCTTTTTCCTGATTATGATCACTCTTTACTTGCTACTTATGGTGCATTAGATTACACACCTAACATTAGCCCCTAGATTTCTAGTTCTTAGGTGAAAAAGTTTTATTGTAATTCTTGTCATTATCTAGGTTTGTGATCCTTTCAATCACATTGGTAGCATTTTGCCTACTCTTATGCTTTTTTTTACCTGTTCAAGCATAGGATTTTATGTCATGTTTGGCCGTTCAAAACATGCATGGTAGCTTCCTATCGATGGCGATGTTTCTAAATTTCTAATTGGAGTCTCAGTTAACGAGTTATATCGAAGTCAACAATAAAACTTATGAAGTCAACCCTAAGGTTACATGGCGTCTTTCATTCTTTGTATTATCGGTCATGCCTACCAAATTTTTTGTTTGGGTAAAAATTGTGTGAGTGATAGAGATTTTTTGAGCTTGTGAAGTCTCTTCCTTAATTTCTTTCCATCATTCTAGAAAATTAGAAGTTGTACTTGATATTTTTTCTACCATTGATGGTCTATCTATTAGCCATGTGTATATGTCAGGATGTAGATAAACCAAGGAAGTTCGTATGGTATGGTGACCCAGTGGGCAATCCAAGTTAGTGGTTGACGAACTCCCGACCAACGAAGTTCTGGTCGATAAAATCATGGTCAAAGAAGTTTTGGCCAACGAAGTCCTAGCTAGTGAAATCTTGGTCAATGAAGTCGCTGGCAGTAAAGTCTTGGACAATGAAATATTTGATATTTTTGAGAAATCTAAGAAGTGAAGAATCATATTTTGACCACTTCAAATTTTTGTATGACCTATATTTTGGTATACTTAACAAATTTTATGTTACCAAAATAACAAAAAAATAGAGAATTCAAAATAGGGTGATCAAATTTGAGAAACAAACAAATATGTTTAAAATTGGAGAACTCGTGAACAGTTGTTCAAAATAGGGTAATCAAAACTGCAGAGTACATGATAACATGTTCAAAATAAAATAAGGTGTTCAAATGTAGAGAGTGCATAGATATTTACTCAAAATAAGGCATTCAAAACCAAAAGCATTTAGAACAATATTCAAAACAATCTGTTTAAAATTGAAGCACTTCAACAGGTGTTCAAAATTTGCACAAGAGTGCATACTTTAAAACTACTGCAAAGGAGTATACATGATATAGAAATTGTATATTTTGTTGAAGTTCCTCATCAACTTCAAGATCATCAAGTAAGTTCATTACTACCATTAAGTGAGTACGAGTTTCCTTCTCCACAAGTTGCTGATATACCTAACCAATCGTTTGTAAAGAATGCTCCAACTATTGAACCAACTAGAAAAATACTTCCACCACGTCCTAACAGAGGTATTCCTAAAGCCATGTATGAACCTGCGATTTCTAGTAAAGTCAAATATCCCATGAGTAACTATATGTCTAAACACTATTTGTCAAAATTAAACGTATCATTCGTGAATCAATTATCTGTTGTATCTATTCCTAACAACAGATAATTGATTGAAGAACTAAAAATGGAAAGATGCCGTGAATCAAAATTAAACGTATCGTTTTAGCTTACCAAAAATGGAAAGATGCTATGAATGAAGAACTAAGATTCTTAGAAATAAATAGAACTTGGGAACTTGTCAATCGTCCACCAACAAAGAAAATTGTAGGATGTCGATGGATTTTTTCAGTAAAGTATCAAGCAGATGGTATGATTGAACGATAGAAAGCAAGATTGGTGACAAAAAGATACACTCAGACATATGTGATCGACTATACAGAAACATTTGCGTCTGTAGCCAAAATTAACATTGTTCGAGTCTTGGTATCTCTAGTTGTAAATTTAGATTGGCCTTTCTACATGGAGATTTAATTGAAGAAGTCTACATGGATTTACCACCAGGAATCAAGAAATCCAAAATCCATGATGAAAAGGTATGTAAATTAAAAAAATCACTGTATGGATTGAAACAATCCCCAAGAGCATGGTTTGGCAGGTTCACAAAGTCAATGAAGGCATTTGGCTACAAGCAAAGCAATTTAGACCATACTTTATTTCTGAAAAAAAGGTATGGTAAGATCCCTGCACTTATTGTATATGTTGATGATAGGATAGTAATAGGAAATGATCTTGAAGAAAGGAAAGCTCTACAAAGTTATTTGTTCAAGGAATTTGAAATGAAAGACCTTGGTTCCTTAAAATATTTTCTTGGGATTGAGGTTTCTCGATCAAAAGAAGGAATCTTTTTATCTTAAATAAAGTATGCCTTAGATTTATTAAAAGAAAATGGTATGTCGACATGTCAACCAACTAATACACCAGTAGAGGAATGATTAAAGTTATGTATCAAAGTTGATCAAGTTCCAACAAATAAAGAAAGATACCAAAGGCTTGTAGAGCTGTGAGGGGGAGTGTTGAAGTCCCACATTGACTCAGTGTTGAGTTTCTGCTGAACTTATAAATCTATGACAACCCTTCCTCTTTGAGAGCTCTTTATTTTGAGAGCTCTTTTGGAGGGAGTTAGGCCATGAATTTCTTCATGGTATCAGAGCCAGGTGACTCGGTCGGTACCCGGCCGGTTGTAGGGGATGGACCCTACGCCGGTGTGAGGAAAAGACGCTCCTTATCCTCGGTCAAGAATTGATGTGAGGGGGAGTGTTGAAGTCCCACATCGACTGAGCGTTAGGTTTCTGATGCACTTATAAGTCTATGACAGCTCTTCCTCTTTGAGAGATCTTTTGGAATGAGTTAGGCCATGAATTTTTTCATATTTAACATCAAATAATTTTACAGAACTAGATTTGAATTATGACAAAGTTAGCTTCTAGTGGAAAATGACTTGATAGTTGCCTTGACATCGGCATGCATGACTTGGAAAAATGATGTGAACATATTCCAATACCCTTGAATCGATTCCACTAAAGTGTTGTATTTATTTTCACCGAGGAAGTAATAGCATTTGGGTTTAGATTAGGGAATATTATGATCAATGACAATGAGATATTGACACGTGGTGGTGTTGATAATATGATTTAAATATACGATGAGTTTTATCCTTAAATTAAGTGGATTCAGTTTTTTATTTTTTAAAGTTATAAATTTTTTTGAACGATTTTTTTTTGTTAAAAAAGAAGTTACAATTTAAAAAAAATTAAAATTGCAACTTCTGTCAAAGAAAAATCAATGATAATTCTGTTGGGAAATAACGCAAATTCCCAATAAGCCAGATTTATGAGAAAGCAAGAATAGAAAAATAACACATAAAATTTGATAACGGAGTTCGACGATCTTGCTTACGTCCTGGGACCTGCTAATGCAAATCTTTTTCTTGAAAGGGGAGAAATTACACTGAGAGTGTTTACAACGCTCATGACTCATGACCCGATTACACCCAGAAAATTACTCTCGATTTTTTCTCACAAAAACTTTCTCTCGATTGGATTGAACACTTTGGATTATTAATTCATTACAATTACACATCTATTTATAGGGAAATTCAACTCCTTGAATAACTCCTTAGAATTAATGGTTCCTTAAATTGCTCGTTGAATTAAGCTCCCTTGTTTTTGCTCCATGAATTGCTCCATGTTTTGCTCATGAATTGCTCCATGTTTTGCTCCTTGTTTTGCTCCATGTTTTACTCCATATTTTGCTCCATGTTTTGCTCGTTAATTTGCTCCTTAAATTAAGGAGCTTTATATAATCTCCCCTTGAAGGCGATTTCAATCTGTGCTTGCGCACCTTGATCGATGCGATAGCTTTTCTAGTCTTTGTTACTCTGCGAGACCAAGGCGAAGTTGAGCACGACTTCGGTTGTCAATAGTCACCACCTTTGTTAACATATCTTACGGATTTTTGCTTCCTTGAATCTTACTCGTATTAACACATCATCTTCCAATGAGATCGATGAAGTGATAACGAAGTCCAATATGCTTTGTTACGAATGAAATCTTGAATTCTTCGCCAAGTGTATTGCCTTTGACTATCACTATGCGAACATTCTTCTCTTGTTTGAATCCCATTTCGATTAACAAACCTTGAAGCCGTATCATCTCTTTACTGGCTTCGATTCTTGCTATATACTCGGCCTACATAGTGGATAGAGTGACAATTTTTCTGTATTTGTGACATACGACTAACAATTTGTAGTTCCAGCCATTAAATATATAACCCAGGTGGTGCTTCTTCGGTGATCAACTTCACCTCGAAGTCTGCGTCTACGTACCACTTGTACTTTTAACTCTCTTTACTAAAGTACAAGCACTTTTACGTGGTGCCTCGCGAGATACCTCAAAATCCACTTGTTGGCTTCCCGATGAGTTTTCCATGGATTTGACATAAATGCTCAACCCAACTATATGGCCAATGTACGGTCTCGTATAGACCATTGCGTACATCGAACTTCTAATGGTGGCATAAGGAACCTTAGCCATGAATTCTCTCTTCTTACATGCGGGGGTGATCCTTGGATAAGCGAAAATGGTAGCCAAGGGTGTGCTAAGTGGCTTGGCATCGCCCGTGTTGAATCTTTGCAAAACACGATTGATGTACTTTGCACGAGATAAGCTATGAGGATCCTTTCTTCTTATTTCTTGTGATTTGCATTCCAAGAATCTTCTTTCTTCGGACCCAAGTCTTTCAGTGTCAAATTCCTTTGACAATTCTTCTTCAACCTTTTAATATCATCCGTATACGAACCTAACTACTAACGTATCATCAACGTAAAGTAGTAAAATGATATAAGCGGACCTATATCTCTTGAAGTAGCAATGATGATCGGCATTTCATACGGAAACCTTCCTTGTCATGAAGGCATTTGTCAAATTTTTGTACCATTGTCTCGGGCCTTGTTTCAAGCCATACAAACTCTTCTTAAGTCTGCACCATGTTCTTCTTCCCGCTTTACGAAACCTTACATTTGGTACATGTATATCTCTTCGTCTAAATCTCCGTGAAGGAATACGATCTTCGCATCAAGCCATTCAAGATGAAGATCTTATGGCTACGATACTCAATGCGATCGATAGTATTAAGCTTCAGCGACGGGAGAAAAATGTCGGTGTGAGTCCCTCCCTTCCTGTTGAAACCACTTTGACAACTAGGCGGGCTTTGTATCTCTTGGAACCATCGTGCTCTCTTTCACCGGTACACCCCATTTGTTGTGAAGTGCCTTCTTTCCCATGGGTAACTCGGCTAGTTCCCGTATGCGGTTGGAGATGAGAGATTTCATTTCTTCTTTCATAGCAGCAGCTAAAACTTGTTGGAATCTCGAGTACGACAAGACACGTCATGCGTTCGAGGCCCACTATGATCGACAACATATAGTTCATGTATCTCTGTTAGGCACGTGAGGTCGAGAAGACCTACTCAATACGGGAGGCTGGAGTAAGAGAGGTTGTGGTGTGTCGAAATCTTGTGTGTATTGCTTTGTCCAACAAGTTCCTACGGCGGAGGACTTGTTACAATTGGTTATTGCGGAAGTATACGGGACATCATACGCGCACCAAATGCTTGACTCATTCTACTCGAGTCGTTGGCGTCTATTTTATGCATGTCCTTATACATCACCCTTTTCGTTGAAAATCACATCTACTGCTACGGATAACTTTCTTCTTTTCGTCATCCCAAATCACAGGTAGCCAAACTCATCTCGCATAGCCAATGAATGTGCATTTCTTGGTTGGGATCAAGTTTATTCTGCCTTGATCAACGATATGCCTGAAATGCTACACTGGCCAAGAAAACTTTTAGATGTGATAGTTTCACCTCTTTTCCGTTCCATACCTCCTTTGGTATTCTGTGCTCCAATGGAACAGGATGGGCCTCGGTTGATCAAGTAAGGCTGCCGTGTTGGTGCACGCCGAGTAGCTTCGGTAGACCCTGTTGTATACGAATGCGCCGGCTCTTTTGTCAGCGTTCGGTTCGTACGCTCGACTACACCATTGTGTTGAGGTATGCACAGCACGATTCTTTCCATTCGATTCCGTCTTCATGGCAGAAATTTTTGAATCTAGTGTCTTCGTATTCACCACCGTTATCGGTTCTGAGCTTTTTGATCTTTAAACCCGTCTCATTTTCCACCATAGCTTTCCATCTTCTTAAAGCCTCGAATACTTGAGACTTATGCTTTAGAAAGTAAACCCATGCAACTTCGAGTGATCATCGATGAAAGTCACGCAGTAGTGTTTCCCGCGATAGATGAGGACGGTCGTTGGTCCCCGAACATCGAGTGAATAAGCTCTGATCTTTCCTTCTTTGGGATTCTACGCACTTGTGCGAAAGCTAACTCTCTTTTGCTTTCCAGTATGCAATCTTAGCACGTGTCTTTATCTCGCGTAGATTGTAGACACAGAAGTTTTCCGCTTTAAGTGCATAATCTTCGTCCCTTCTCTCATGCTTGAGTCTGCAGTACCCTGCAATTTGGTGTTTCATTGCTTGCTTGCCATTGTAATTGAACAACGTGCCTCTCTGTCATGTAAAGAGTGCCACTTTTCTTGCCTCGAGCAAGTCATTGCACCGCACAGAAATCTTCCAATCATCGCATGGAAGATCGTAGTGTAACCTTCACTTTGGCCCATTTGAGATTAAGTTCCTTCTCGGATCGGGAATATGCGACATCCTTGAGTTCCCAAACAGATCCGTTCAACTTAATCTTCCTACACCTTTTTGCCAATAATAGCACATGGTTGATCATCGCAAGATATACCTTTCCAAGGTTTAGGGGACATATTTCTCGAAGAATTCTTTTTGTGAAGTAGCGTGGGCGATGCTCAAGTCTAACACCCAAAGATTCTTCCTTGCTTTCTCCCAAAGACGTATCAATCGCATCGTATCCTCATGAGGTGTAAGTAACATTTGCCTCTTGCCTTCACTGTTTGTCCTTCGTTGCACTCTTGCTGATTTTGTAGTGCAGGTTCTTCCTGATTCCAACACTCGATAGTCTTGAGCTATGGAGTGAATTATTAAGTTCCTGGATTTGGACCTCTTGTCCTTTGATCTACCTCGGTAGTACGTTACCTTACGTTCATTCCACTTTGGTTGAATTTCTTCCTCTTGACTCTGTATGCAAAGCTGAAGAAGTTGACGATTCACGACTCTGCGTCGGATCTCTTCCGAGAACCCGGATCACGAACATCGTCAAATTTCAACTCATTTAGCTACGAACTCTCGCGGTAGTGACAGGTAGCATTCGACTTTACGGTAAAAAGATAAAAGTATTAATGCTCGTCGTACTTCCATCGAATTCAATTTCCCTTGAACTGGCCCGGGTTGTATTTGTGTTGAGTTCATTGAGATGTTGAATGCTACCGATGTTAGCAGCCGTTCATCCCGCAAATTGAACCAAGCATCTCATCGAGTGCACTTTGTTTGAGGTTGATGTACCGTACATATTGGAGAATTTGCCAAGACTGCCGTCATTGGTCTTTTCCTTTGCTATGTTGAAGGCAACATTACGGGATAGCGTCGTCGAATAGCTCCGAGGGCTTGTATGCGAAGATTCCAATCTTAACTACTTCGTAACCAGTTTCTTCCCTGAGAGAGGTTGATATAGATTTCTTTGTCTGATAATCCTTTATCTGCATTTTCCAAAACCCCAATCATTGCCATCAAATTTCTCGAGTTTCACCGCCATGCATCTGCGGCCCATTGCTGATAAAAATCGACTTTCTGCGGATCGTTTCGACTATTTCTTGCGGAAAATTGACAAAAATCACCACCAATAGCTACGATACCTGGGTTGTTGGGAAATAACGCAAATTCACGATAAAGCGGATTTATGAAAGCAAGAATAGAAAAATAACACGAAATTTGATAAACGGAGTTAGACGATCTTGCTATACGTCTCAGAACCTGCTGTGGATCTTTTTTTTGAAAGGGAGAAATTACCTGAGGTGTTCCTGACGCTCATGACTCATGACCAAATTACACCGAGAAAATTACTCTCAATTTTCTCTCACAAAAGCTTTTCTCTCTAAGCTTTTCTCTCAATTGGATTGAACACTTTGGATTATTAATTCATTATAATTACACATCTATTTATAAGAAAATTCACTCCTTGAATTACTCCTTAAATTAATGGTTTCTTAAATTGCTCCTTGAATTAAGCTACTTGTTTTGCTCCATGAATTGCTCTATGTTTTACTCCATGTTTTGCTCCTTAATTTGCTCCTTAAATCAAGGAGCTTTATAACAAATTCTATATCTTATTCAAAATAATACTGATTGCATCATGGAAATGTTTAAAACGAAAAAAATAAGAAAAACACGCTTTCTAGTCTGATTTTTCGGTTGAAGGCACAACTGATCCTAATTTGTTTATTCTCATAATTTTTAGTTATTAATTTTATTATAATAAAAAAATCAATAAATTTAATCTTATAACTATTAAAAATAAATATTTAATATCCTACAATTATTAAAAAAAATATACTTCTAATCCCTCCTCATTCAAGAATTAAGATATTAAAATACATTTTCATAGATAATATAGCAAGTAACTTTTTCTCCAAATTTTTATGTCGTATCAAATTAATCAATATGGTCGTAATTAATCGTAACCTCAGTGCAGTTGTTCTCTAGTTTCTTTGTGTGTACATGTGAAGCCCCACGAGACCAGATAACTTAGAAATTTCCCCTTCCAATAATGGCGATGAATCATGTGGTATTGCTTCTATACATAACAATAAACATAAAAAAAAAATTATTATCCATTTATTTAATCTCTAAATACATTATAATTTAATCGTTAATATTTTAATCGTTAATATTTTGATTAATAAAATTTAATCTTAAATATTTATAAATTTAATTCAAAATTTCAATATCTATCAAAGAAATTCAACATCATTTTTAAAGCATTTGATCTCATTTTATTTCAAAATATATAATTTAATCTTTACTAAAAAATTATAACTTCAATCAATCAATCTATCTACCTTTATCTTTATATTAAGTAATTATTAAGTATAAGTTCTTAAATCGATCCATTAAAATTAAAATTTTAACTTAAATTTATAAATATAAAAATATTTTGGAAGAAATTTTATAAATCAGAAAAAGAATGAAACATATTTTAATATTATATATGAGTTAGTAACTAAATGAATTGAATAAGCCTAAAATTTTAATTTCCATTACGGGAAAAGAGAAAAAAAATAAAATAAATAAATATATAAATATATATATATTCAAATGTCAACGTCAAACCTTCTAGATTTCATACATAGAATTTCGTTGTAATTAGACGCCTATTTTGAAAGAGAAGTACGCGGCCGTATAGTGTATAATATTAAATTTTATTTTATAAGTAATGGAATTGTAATTAATTTACATCTATATAAACATAAACTATGTGAATAAGTATCTTATAATTCACAAAATTCAAAGCACTTGTTTTTTTAGCTTCATACTTGTAAGGAAAAAAGATAAAAGAACCAAGAGCTTATTGGTTGGGGCGACCTGTACGTGAAACACAGAAAGAATACTGAAATGGGGAGTAGAAATATGGTGTTAATAGGGTGCTTAATGGTAGTAGTATCAATGGTGGGGTTAATAAAAGAAACAAGTGGAGATACTTATACAGTTGGTGATAGTATTGGTTGGACTCTTCCTCCTGCTGGAAACATTGCTTACTCTACTTGGTCTAGAACCAAGAACTTTGATATCGGTGATGTTGTTGGTAAGTTTCCAAATTACTATGTTAAAATAATTACAAAGTTTTGTTTTATATCAGTTTTTTTAAATGAAAATAATCTTTTACACCACAATTTATTATATTTATAAAAAAAATAAAAAAAAATCATTTTATAAAGATGACTTATTTTTCTTTTTCTTTTTTTTTTGTAAAAATAATAAATTTTTAGTAATCTCAAAGATGTAATAGTAGTAGTAGATATGTAGCCTCGGATCCTCTAATACCATGGGCTGGCCCTGATGGCTGATTGACATAAATTATTTAGATACAATTTAGCATGTGAGGTTGGAAATAATAAATTGATCTGGTTTTATTAATTTATTTTGGATGGAATCATTACTTTCAATTAAGAATTAATTAGCGTATTAATTAAATAATGATGTTTCAAAAATAATGATGTTTTAAAATTATTGGTTTCAGTGTTTCAATGGAATGGAACTCATGATGTTGCAGAAGTAACAAAGAGCGATTATGATGATTGCACAACAACAAGTCCAATAACCATATATAGAAACAGCCCAGTTAACATTAACTTGACTACAAACTCTACTCGCTACTTCATTTGCACTGTCGATGATCACTGCAAAGATTATGGTCAGAAAGTTACTATTAATTTCGCTAATCGTTGGTGGGATGATTGGAATTCTGCTTCTTCTTTGTATTTTGGACATTTCTCTGTTTTTTTCTCCATTCTTCTTACTCTTTACTTTACCTCTTTTTAAGTATTTGTTCATCTTTTTTTTCTTTCCTGTATTATTTGTTTGTTTTAAAGCTCGATCAAGTATTATGTGCTACTTTCTAGGGATTGAATTTCTTATTCTCTGATTTCATATATACATACATTATTTTGTATTTATTCTTGTTATTTTATAATTATTTTCATTAATTTTAACAATTACCAACAACAATGCTACTAAAGAAAATTGAATGAAATTATTAATATCCATAAATCAATCTCATCTATCTTAAAAAAAAGAAAAAAAAAGAAAGAAAGAATTATATGAACATATTAATGATTTGAATTTAAATCTTATAAGAATAGAATAGGAAAAAAATAAACTTAAGTAAAAACTTATTACTATTAAAAAGATAACAAATAATTTGACTTAGAGATGTAAAAAAATTGAATAAACTCCTAAATTATGAAAAAGTTAAACGTAAATAATAGGAGAGTTTCGATACTTAGATAAATACACTACATTTTCATCATTTACGACTCAATTTGTGAAAACCCACGCCTCCTCCCATGTGAAAGGTAAAATTTACACCCTATCATGCTTAAAATGAACTTTTTATTCCTGTCAAACATTATTGTGGCAAAATAGGTCGTATTTGATAATTTTTATGGAACGTTGTATACCTTAATAACTCTTTCCATACTTCTAATTCTAATTATTGTGTTGATGGGCTGATAGTTCTGTTCTCTAATCTTAAAATTACAACTCAATTTGCAAATAATAATAATCTTAAAAATAAGTTAAACAAACCGTGTTTAAAGTATGCTAGATAAATTTTAACATATATATTAATAAGTAGATATCTACATCGAATATGCTAGAAAAGTCATTATTAGTTTTGTTAGAAATTTTTACAAAATTAACAAGTAGATTACATTGAATATGCTTGAAAATACTACGCAAATATTTTTCTCTTATTTTGCAAGTCAATCTTAATTTGCTATTTTGTTAGAAATTGTTATAAATCAATTCTCTCCTAACTTAAACTCTTAAAAAATAGAATCAATATTATTTTTATATATTTATTACTACTAAGTAAGAACTTTATGTTAAATATTGACTCTATATACCATACATATTAAATGCTTTCAATTCAATAATTAGGATTACAAAATCTCAAACAGAAATATCATGTTAAAAGTTAACGAGAAACCAACTCTTCTAAAAATTTAAACCCTTGAGATAATGATCAACGTTACTTTTATACATCTATCAAGTTTCTTATATAAACCGTGCAACTATTCAAATGAATAGTATTTCAAAGCAATATTCGTGACAGAAAATGTAGACAGAAACCTTGTTGTGGCGGGACAACTGCCTCAAACTCTTTGAGACAAGTCAAACATAACAAATCACTGAATCAGGATTAAAAATGGGAATTCATCTGCCCAAATAAAATCACAGATGGGATGGCTCATCGCATTGAAATGGGTATGTACTGCTTTCATGACGAGGTAACCATCAAACTAAACTGGTACTGACAACAAAGTAAACACCATTGTAGTTTCTTTTCTCCCAATCTCCACTATTATGGTCTCCATTAGAGGACTGAAGGTAGCAATAGCACCCTATCTCATCATTCCAAGAAACGGCGGGAAGTTAAATAGGCATAAGCTTCATATGTTAGCCATCACTGCCTGGATTTTCTCATATCAACTATAAAGTGAGCATTACATAATATACATCAGTACTCGTGAATAATTCCCCTTCATCACTCTTATTTTGTAAATTAAAAGATCAGATGTTTTACGTTTAAAAAATGATATTATATTTTTTACTAAGATAATTTACCTTCAAAATGATATTATATTTAATGAAAGAACCTTCTGCGGCATCGAGCAGATCCTAGCTCCTCATACTCAGACTTGGTGACACACATTGCTTCAAAGTCAGGACTGGATGCCAGAAGTGATCCTCCTCGCCAAACACTTAAAATCGGACTGCAAATTTGCATAAAAGGTTTTACAGACTAGAAAAGACAGCATTTCCATAACAAACAATGAAATTTTAAACGATATTTACTCTTCTTGCGCTGTTATCTTCACTTGATAGTCATCAGGAACAAGAGGACGGAGCTCACTCTCTCTGCAAGTTCATACAATTTCAATCTAAGGTTGCAATGGTAATAATAGATATGACATTATTGAGCTTTAGGAGATAGAAGCATACAGTCTCTTAGCAAATCGTGGAAACAAAGTACTTCCACCAGTTAGAATAATGCTGTCCAAAAAACAATGCAGATACATACAATTAAGCACTGAAAAGCAAATTTAACATAAAAGTGAAAGAATACTAAACCCACCTTTCATAAAGGACTGGGTGAAGATAAGAGTGGCAGGAGTTAACAGCTCTAACTATGCACTCTGCCAGTCCAGCCTCATTCATTCCTGTACATTAAGTTTACATTAGTATTCGGTGAGCATCAAGCTTCTAGAGGCCTAGGCAAACATCAGCCTACATAATATTAGGTCCATGAATAGAAGAGCTTCCAAACACTTGATGTTCTAAGCATAGCTATCAAATCCTCCTGAAATAATGCAACTACGAGCTGCTTAGCTAATGTAATTACTATTACATTACACTTATCTATGATTTGGATGAACTTGCTAAACCTACAAGCATAGCCTCTCAAGATGCGTACATACAACAAACTTCATATAATATGTGAATATACTCCAAAAGAACCATAACTTTAAATCTGCAGGCTTAATCTGAAAACCTAAATACCAGAATAATATACAGACCCAAATCAGCTGGATGGAAGAGCATCTCTGGAACGAGAAAGCGTTCGTTAGTCAAGTCAAATTCCTGCACAAAACATTAGTAACGCATCAAATAATTAGCAAAGTAGGATAAAGGCAAACTAAATAATTCAAAGCCAAGAAAAGAAGCTACATTCTTATTCAAGTCACTTTTCTTCCGATCCTCAGCCTTCTCAGGTAGTATCTGATCCACGTCCATGTCTGTTCCCAATTGCTTTTGTGGGTCTGTCTCCATCAAAGTGAGGTATCTCTGAGCTTCATCTTGGTCTTTAACAAAACCCTTTGTATGGTTAATACCATCAGGCAAGACATATGTGCACCTAAATAGGTTGTCCTTCCCATATTTCCTTAACAACCCATCGGAAAAAACTATCAGAATTAACTACATTCACTTAAATATTAAGTTTTTGAAAATTAAAAACATAACCCCAATGGCCCAATCTACGGTTTCTTGAACAATATATCCAATTAAAAGATTATTTTCCCAAGAAAAATAAAAACCCAAACAAGTTTATCTGAGGCTAAGAATTAGCTGACTTCAGTTCAATATTACATTTATTCTCAGAAATAAAAGCCCCAATTCAGGGAAGCTTAGGCCCCGAGAATCACAATATTAAAGATTAACCAAAATTCAGTTATAGAAATGCGTTTTCTCCAAGAAAAATAAAAAATGAAACTAACAATATGCAAAAAATGACTGATTTTAAAAGATATTTAAAAAATTTATGGCCTTTGATGAACTTTTTAGTTAAAATTTTATGTACGGAAATCTCTGCTCATTCTACTCTACCAAAGATTTCTAAGGATTTATATCTTTATCTTTTCTTCCTTACATTCTCTCTAGAGATTCAATTATTATCAATATCAATCCATAAAAATTCATGAACTAAAATCCACTACAATACTTTAAAATTTTACAATAATCATAAAAATGTGTAAATTCTATAACTCTTTAAAATTCTATCAAAAATGATAATGAATATACAAGAACGTACCCCGCAATATGAAGATCACGAGGGACATCAAGGGAGACAAAACAAAGCTTCTCCTTAACATCATCCATAAGTAAGGTCTCATCCATGACATTAACAGAGCGATAAGACACAAGCTCCTTAAGATAATTGGTAAGAGCTTTACCACCCAAATCAATACGCTTAGCCGCATAATTTATAGTAAAATTCTGAAACACGGGGACAGCATGTGTAAAAGAGAATCCACAATCCACAACGAGACTACACTGAGCCTTAGAGATAAGACTAGAAAGTCTTCGACTGGCTTCATAGAGATGAGCCAAAGAGGGTGAATCAGCAACATAAAGAGCGCTGAAGTTAAAGTCTTCAAAGACAAGCTCGTCAGTGATGCGTTGGACAGAGGGGAGAGCGAAGAGGGGTTCAGTGAGGAGGAGAGAGCATTGGGCTGGGCTTATGTGGAGATGGGTCGAGAAGATATGAGCCCAAATGTCTCTTTCTAGGTCGGGGTTGATGAGGTAGCCACGATCGATGGGTCGGCGAACGGAGGCGGAGGTGAGGTCAATTGGCTCTTCGGAGGATAGAGGAGATGGGTGGAGCCACTTCTTTGAGGAAACGGGGCGGTAGAGACAGTTGGGGATAATGGTTGATGGGTCGAGCTCACCAGCCATGCCGGCTTTAATTAAGCCACCGCCGTTATCCAAAACCACCACGTTTGGTTGCATTTTCTGTCTTTACTTGCTCTGGTAGAAGGTAACTGGCTATGGACTATGGATGTTTGTTTCACGCTAATTGCAGTTTCGGTTTTGTAATACTTCCACCGAGGGTTGTTAACGGTGAGGAGCGGCACGACCTTCCCGAATCTTCCATCCCGATTTAAGTTTTGTGTAAAGTATAAATCAATAAATTGGTCACTAATTATTGAGAAAATTATAAAGTTATTATAATTTAGAAAGCGAATCCAAGATATCACATGAATTAATTTTTAATTATCAATTTTTTTATATTTATAAAAATATTAACTTTTTTATTATTTTAATAAATTAATTAATTAAAACACATACGAATTATCAAAAATCATTTAATTTTATTTTAAAAAAAATCGTTAACAAATCCTTTAAAAAAAGAGAAGAAGAGAAAATATAGAAATAAATTATTAAAAAAATCTTCATCATCCTCACTCCCTCGTCATTCTCACAGATGGTGGTCTCTATCGCACCAGGCGAAGGGGATTGTTGTTTATTGCTTGAGGCTGATGTTTACGATAGTCATTTTTTAATTAAAATTAAATATTGATTATAATAATTTCGTTAAAATAATTTAACTTTTTTATAATGTTAAAAAATAAATAAATTTGGGATCAAAATACAAACACGAACAAACATATTACAAACACGCACAACATTGAATTTCCACCCCAACTTTCAGCAGGTCCTCACTAAAAATTTGACAGCCCATACCAGATAAGGATATGAAGGCGGGTGAAATTTAACATTTAGTAATTACAGATTATAAAAGGAACATCAATAATTATTTTTAAAACAAAAAAAAAGCACCTAGTTACCAAAGTGAGACTAGAAATCGAAGTAATAATCGGTGCTGGTTTTATCGACATCAGCAGTTTTGTCGCAGCCAACACCGGAGCCATATAGACTCGTCGATAGAACTCACGGTGACCAGGTCAAGAGCTTCGTTATCGTGTCGGAAGTGAATCGTGATGGCTTGTTGATTTTTGAATATTGTTAACGGATTGTTTAAATATGGTTGAAATTCATAATTGAAAGTTATATGAAATGGTTCATAGATTTATATTAACAATATGATCCACTCTTTTCGTGCTTCCTCAACCTCAAACCTAAACCTAATCTTTAATTAACTCAAGTTTTTTAAAACGGTTGCCATCAGATTTATCATTATTTATATTATATAAATATTTATGAACTTTTTGTATTTTATATATATATATAAAATTCTATTTCTATCTAGTTGGAGATTGTGTTTTATTATCATTTTGGTTTTTTTTTTACTAAGTAGAGGAAATAAAAGATTGATATCATTTTTTAGGTTCTTGTTTAGTGCTATTATATTTTAACCTCTTACTTTTAAAAAGTTTAAGAAATCATATTCTAAATTATTATGTATGTTATATACATAAGTTGTCCATAATATTACAAGCTTTATACTATTTTTTTCATAAATACATAATAAAAAATATTTATATTTGAATAATAGAAAAAAAATTAAATTATCACAATAAATTTAAAAATTAATCTTAAAATATACTAGTTTTAAATTAAAAATATTATTTATTATGAATACTTTTATCAAATTTTTACATATTATATTAGATAAATATGTATACACTTTTATATAACTGAAAAATTATTTTACATATTTTATAAATTTTATAAAATAAATTAAATATTAAGTTGGAGATGGTTTTTTATTATTATTTTGGCTCCTTTGTACAGTGGACGAAATAAAAGATTGATATCATCCTTTTTGGGTTTTAGTATAATGCTGATGTATTTTAGCCTCTTACTTTTAAAATGTTTATGAAATCATATTCTAGATTATTGTATATGTTATATACATAAGTTGTACATAATATTATAAGCTTTACTAAGCTTTATACTAATTTTTTCACAAATACATAATAAAAGAAAATTTATATTAAAATAACCGAAAACTATCACAGTAAACTTAAAAATAGTCTTCAAATAGATAAATTTTAAATTAAAAATATTACTTAATATGCATATTATGATGTTATATGAGTTTTATAAAAAATATTATTCTATAAATAAATTTTACATAATTTTATAAAATATACATAAAATTTATATTAATTTACATGAAATTTTTTAAATTATCGCATTAAATCAAAACTAAATTTTAAAATAAATAAATTTCAAATTATATGTATTATTCAACATGAAAAATTTTATATTTTAAAATTATTTTGTAAAATATACAAAAGTGTATATAATTATGTAAATTTTGAATTAACAATTAAGATTTTCATGTTTTAAGATTATTCTATAAGTTATACAAAATTTGTATTAATTTTGTAAACATTATAGAAAATTTTGCATAAATACGTATTTATTTTGTAAGCTGTATAAAATATGAGAAAAATTCTTAAATCTTATAATTTTATTGACTATGGTTGTGAACCTACAACGTTGGTTGTTGAAGTTTTGATGGTTACGTTGGTGTTGTCAAGCCTTCAACTTAACATGGCATTGGTTTAAGTTTATTGAAGATTAGATGTAAATTATTTTAATCTTTTTAATGTATTATATACATTTTTGTTTTATTTCAATCATACCTTTTAATTATTAAATTGATTATTTTTGTCTTTTTTTTGTTACATATAAATATCTACTATGATACGTGCTAATAACACTCTCATTTTAACTTCTATCATTCTCCAAATGATACATGCAAATTTTTTTTTAAACTATTTTCATATTTTTGAAGGAAAATTAATGTATAAATGGAAGTAAATTTACACTTTCAAATGATGCAAGTGAAAATGAAAGTTTAATTGAGAGTATTACTATCACTACTCTACCCACTATATTAATCCAAAATTACATATTTATTTTATGTTTAATTGCTAGGATGAAGTGTAACATAAGTCATTTTTTTTTAATGTATCATTTTAATTATCTTTTTAGTGGTTTATATTAAGTTTTTTATTTCTAAAAAAATTTATATTATTATATTCAGATCAGAGAATAATACAAAATGAAAATTAAATCTATCATTTCTTTAAATATATTTTTTACATATCCACGTAGTTTTATAAAGTAATTTTTTTCTCTTTTTTGAGTTAAAAGAAAAACTTACATTTAATATAAGATATTTATAAACACTAAATTTTTGTATTAAAAATAATGTTTACAAAATAATAAAAAAATAAAATAAATAAATTGATATTTAATCATACAACTTTTCATTTATATATATTTTTCTAATTTAAATATAATAATATAAATTAAAATAAATTTAGTTTCCAAATGATTTGAGTGACTCATTTAAAAAAAATATATTAAAATGGTCCGTCCATTAAGAAAGAAAAAAAAGCGACTTCAATTTCTAGAGTACACTGAAGTTACACAAATGTGCATATTCACTGCTAAATAGTAATGGACAAATAGAATCTATCGTCATCTCTGCGTTTCAATTGAATGATGCTCTTTTTTCCGAGAAAATTTTAGAGTAAACTAATACTTGTTTACACTTATCGAAGAATGTATAATGAACAATTATAAGCGACAGAGAATCATAGTGAATCGCGCTAAACATTTTATTCTCATGTATTTTAATTTAAAATCAAGTTTAAACATTCTCATCCCACAATATGGGAATTTCTGTCACAAGTATGATTTTGTCCTGACTGTGATCTTCTTCTTTTTTTTCTTTTTTTTTTTTGACTCAGTAGCTCAGCTAAAGGTATATGACTTTTTCACTGGCTCTGTTGTTCGTTCTGTCTTGAGATCAAAGATAAAGAAGGAATAATTGAGAGCCTATGTTATATAAGTTGAGAGCGTAGAAGTAGATCAAAACCTATCAAACTTCTACTCCAATTTAAGCATTCCAATCTTCAAGATAAAGCAATATAAAACCAGTCTTGGAGTTTTAGCTTGCTCCAAAAAGGAGGAAAGAATGAAAATTAGGAAAGGAATAAAGAAAAATGTTTTTTTTTATCTCAAAACTCAACCCATTTCACATATTTTAATAGGATATTTATTGTAAGTTGTTTCTTTTTTTTTTTGTACAAATGTGTCTACAATGTATGTATATATCATCACTTATAAATAAAAAAAAAGTATACTTTCTATTCTTTGAACATCGGAAGGACCCACATCCTTAAAATTTTCTTGTATCTATGACCTCTATGTCTTGTTCTCTCTCTGGGTCTATTTTATTGGCTAATATTGCTTGGATAGAAGATGAAGAAGAACAATAATATAAAGACATAAATGGCTCAAAGATTAGTTTTTTTCCTTTCTATATTTATATAAATGAAGGGGAAAAGCGACCCAATAAGATGGAGATTGAGGCTCAGATCAACTGAAAGCCTTCGAAGAAGGGTTTGTACAAATGGTTGGTTAGGTGGCCCCCTGCTTTTCGGATACTTTACTCTTAAATTTCCTGTACGGCGCACACATATATATATGACAGAAACTCAGAGCCTGCTACTTCACAGAAAGCTAGGCGTTCACAGGTAAATCAATACATGAATGGCCGACAAAGGATTCTTGTTTGATCCTTTTGGCAAATACACACTTTTATGTCCATAACTTGTGAGTTTTTTCGTTTTTTTTTTTTACTCCTCTGAACTTTGTAACTATAGACTCTTGTTGTTACATTATTTTTTGCATCGGACTAGATATTCCAAGAAGAAGAAACAATGAAGAATCTACAGCAGACTATCAATGCCACTAATGAATCTGAGGTAGATAGGTTTAATTTAGTTTTCTTTTTCTTACATTTCTATCTATAATAGGATGATGATAAAGAATAGAAAAGTCGAATTTTTATGTTGGTCTCTGTTGGATTTAGGCTGCCAAAAATATGCGTTAAGTGTTATTTAGTGGTGACTTACTGTTTTATTAACAGCTTGCAAACCAAAACACGAACAATCCAAGTAGCAGCTGTGCTTCAAACCTCATACTTAACCATGACTTCTCTGAAGGTCTACGTTCCTGGCATGTCAACTGCTGTGATGGCTTTGTTGTTTCACCGGATTCAACATATCCGAAAGAAATAGAAGCAGGATTGGCTGGCAATTACGCTGTTGTTACTAATCGTAAGGAATGCTGGCAAGGCTTGGAGCAAGACATCACTGACAGAATCACTCCGGGTTCCACTTATTTGGTTTCTGCTTTTGTTGGAATCACAGGGCCATTTAAGGGATCTACAGATGTCCTGGCAACTTTAAAACTAGAATACCAAGATTCAGCAACTAGCTATTTCTTTATTGGAAAGTAAGAGATGTTTTTATTCCATTATGATATCTTTCTTGTATGAAGTATTGGATGACTCTAAAGTAGATTTTATAAGTACCATGGACTCACCACTCATAGGTTGACTTATTGGCTAATTTATTGCTTTCAGAACTTGTGTCTCAAACGAGAGGTGGGAGAAATTAGAAGGCACGTTTTCGTTGCCAACAAGGCCTGATCGTGTTGTATTTTATATAGAAGGGCCTTCTCCTGGAATTGATCTTCTTATAAAATCAGCAGTGATCACTTGTCAATCTCTGAAAGAGGCTCCCGAGGTATTTTGCACCTAAACCCTTAAAGGACATGCAATTATATCTATGTAGATCATTTCAAAAATAATCTGAAAGGAGTGGGAGATGGACTATGTTCTTATTGTCTTTGGACTATGTTCTCTTCTTATATGTAAAGAGTGGGAGATGGATGTGCCTCAATACTGAAGATGATAATATCATCATAAACCCTAGATTTGAGGATGGATTGAATAATTGGTCTGGAAGAGGATGCAAGATTGTCATACATGAATCTATGGCAGATGGAAAAATTGTCCCCCTGTCTGGGAAAGTCTTTGCAGCTGCTACAGAACGCACACAAAGCTGGAATGGGATTCAGCAGGAGATCACGGGCAGAGTTCAGCGAAAGCTTGCCTATGAGGTCACCGCTTTAGTTCGCATATTTGGGAACAATGTTGCTAATTCAGATGTGCGTGCTACTTTATGGGTGCAGATGCAAAATCAACGAGAGCAGTACATTGGCATTGCCAAGTTAGTTTCTTTCCCTCCTCTCTTTTTTTTTTTTTAAAATCTCCATATCATGATGATTCCAGTGGCAGATGCATACAAGAAATAATATATATATATACTTGTACAGTATATAAACATGGAATGGATAGATTAGACAGTTGCTAGTTCATTACAATCCATAAAATTTGCTTTTTGTCTGGGAGAATATTTCATTTCACAGTTCATTTCCATCATCTTACCTACCTGAATGAAAACTTTTTTCAATTTTAAAGTGTCCAGGCAACAGACAAGAATTGGTCACAAATGCAGGGAAAGTTCCTTCTAAATGCTTCCCCGTCAAGAGTGGTCGTTTATGTAGAAGGTCCCCCTCCAGGAACTGATATTCTTCTCAACAGCTTAGTTGTTAAACATGCAGAGAAAGTTCCTCCTTCTCCTCCACCAGTTATTGAGGTTGGTTAATTTGGTATTTTCATCATGCACTTTAAACCTGCAATCTTATTATAGTTGAATCCAAATTTTTTTAATCCTAAGCATTAAGTATTTGTCTTTATTTAAGCAGAATCCTGCTTTTGGAGTCAATATAATAGAGAACAGCAATCTAACTAATGGCACTAATGGGTGGTTTCCTCTTGGTAACTGTACTTTGAGCGTTGGCATTGGTTCACCACGTATACTTCCTCCAATGGCTAGAGATTCCCTTGGACCTTATGAACCTCTTAGTGGTCGTTATATTCTAGTGACCAATCGCACTCAGAACTGGATGGGTCCTGCACAGATGATCACAGATAAACTCAAACTCTATTTGACATGCCAAGTATCTGCTTGGGTTCGGATTGGTTCTGGTGCAAAAAGTCCACAGAATGTGAATGTTGCACTTAGTGTGGACAACCAATGGGTTAATGGGGGACAAATTGAGATTAATGATAACAGATGGCATGAAATTGGTGGTTCCTTTAGAATTGAGAAGCAACCTTCGAAAGTTATGGTTTATGTACAAGGTCCTGCTCCTAGCATTGACTTGATGCTTGCTGGCCTTCAAATATTCCCAGTTAACCGCGAGGCAAGGTTTACACACTTGAAGAAGCAAACTGATAAGGTAATTTCTAATATGTATATCATAAAAGACATCATATTTACTAAACATAAAGGTGATTGTAAATATCATATACAACACTTAAATCATGTATTTATTTTTTTATAACAATTTAGTCTTGTTGTTATAAAAAAGTGAATGTATGCTGACAAAAAAATTATTTTATTTGTGTGCGGTCACCTTTTCATAACAATAGTACTAAATTATTATGAACTATTGTTATTAAAAAGTAATTACACGAACTAACTATTATTTTTGTAATAAATAAGAAAATTTGTAGGTATTTTTCTCTTACTAATAATATAAATGGTTGTTTTTTAGCAGTTACTTAACATAAATTTTATAAATATAGATGTAACTAGTGATTATCATATATATATATAGATATATATATATATTGTACTTAGTGACATGCCAATATGCCATCTACTTGTCCAATATCCCAATATATCATTTTTGCCTCATGCAGATCCGCAAGCGTGATGTCATCCTCAATTTCTCAGGATTGGATACAAGTAGTTTTCGTGGTACTTTTGTGAAAGTTACACAAACACAAAATAATTTCCCTTTTGGATCTTGTATAAACAGAACAAATATTGACAATGAAGATTTTGTTGATTTTTTCGTGAAAAATTTCAACTGGGGTGTCTTTGGGAATGAGTTAAAATGGTATTGGACAGAACCACAGCAAGGGAATCTAAACTACAAAGATGCTGATGAGATGTTGGACTTGTGTAAGAGCCACAACATAGAAACTCGTGGTCATTGCATCTTCTGGGAAGTAGAGGGCACAGTCCAGCAATGGATAAAATCCTTAAACAAAAATGACCTGTACATTGCTGTACAAAACCGCCTAACAAGTCTTCTTACTCGCTACAAGGGAAAATTCAGACACTACGATGTTAACAACGAGATGTTGCACGGCTCATTCTACCAAGACAAATTAGGTAAAGACGTCCGAGCCAAAATGTTTAAGACTGCTAACCAACTAGACCCTTCAGCCATCCTATTTGTGAATGACTATCATGTTGAAGATGGATGTGACACCAGATCATCCCCAGAAAAGTACATTGAGCAAATCCTTGGTTTGCAAGAGCAAGGTGCACCTGTCGGAGGAATTGGGATTCAAGGACATATAGATAGTCCAGTGGGATCAATAGTTTGTTCTGCACTTGATAAATTGGGAATAGTTGGACTTCCAATCTGGTTTACAGAACTTGATGTGTCTTCCATTAATGAACATGTTAGAGCTGATGATTTGGAAGTCATGCTTCGAGAGGCATTTGCGCATCCTGATGTAGATGGTATAATGCTATGGGGATTTTGGGAATTATTTATGAGTAGAGAAAATTCACATTTAGTGGGTGCAGAAGGTGAGATTAATGAAGCTGGTAAAAGGTACCTTGCTCTTAAACAAGAATGGTTATCTCATGCTCATGGTCACGTTGACGAGGACGGAGAATTTCTATTTAGAGGTTTCCATGGTACTTACACTGTTGACATCTTTACTATCTGCAAGAAGATATCTAAGACATTTGTGGTGGACAAAGGAGACTCTCCATTGGTGGTGTCTATAGATTTGTAAGTCTGATGTTATAACTACATCATTATGTGAATAATCATATTCATGAATTACGCGTTGAGTTTTTTTTTTTAATTATTATTTCTTTTAACAATTACGCGGTTGGGTTTGTGTGATACAAAAAATGATCAATTGTTTCCGTGGGTTTGTGTGTAATAAGAATCGTTTCTTTTCGTTTTAAGTCAAAGATTCTAATCTACCATTTTAGCAGTTTTCATCTATAAATTTATTAATTTTTTTAAACTAACGATAATTTATTTAAAAACTCGTAATATTATATCAAAATATCTAATAAAAAAGATCAAAAGATACTCGTTTTATAACATCAATAAAATGAGATTAAAATTACATCATAGTTTCAATCATTATTGACGATGATATTATCAAAGTTTCGACTATCATCAAAATTAATGAATATAAGACATTAATATGACTTAAAAAATATGTAAGGTGTTACACCTGATTGTATAAAAATGTAACGTCTTGTATCTAAAAAAGGACGTTAGAACTCAAATATTATATATAAATATAAAAATAGATGTAATATATTATATACAGATATAAATGTAGATATAATATATTATATACAAAGATAAAATTAAATGTAACATGTTATGTACCGAATGACATTAACAAAATCTAATAATTTTTATTACCTCAATTTTATATAGATATTAATTCCTTTATTTTAATAAAAAAATGTGACTTTATTTTTTTTAAGTGAGTTGATGGAGTTAATCTCGGGTTTGTTATTTAATAGTATCATAATTTAATTTTTGGTACATTTTTATTCTTATTATTAAGGTGGTATTTTATTGATATTTTTCATTTAAAAATATATATCGATTTGATAGAATTTTTATATTAAATTAAGGATTTAACACAATTTAAGTATGAAATCGATACTAATTTGATATAATTTTTACATTAAATTAAAAAAAATTACAACAAATTAGTAAATGAAGTATCACTAAGTTACTACCTTAATAATAAGTGCAAAAAATGATACCAAAAATTGGTTTGTGTAATGTAAGGTAACAAACCCGTTAATCTTTGAGATATTATCTTATTTGGATATCCTGGTATAATTCGCCTTTGCCTTTTCTATTTCTTTGAGGAATTTTTGCATTGGACGACCTCAGGTTGACAACTTCTCTTGTTGGCTATATTTACTGTGTTAGATATTATTGTTATAAAGCTCCTTAATTTAAGGAGCAAATTAAGGAGCAAAACATGGAACAAAACAAGGAGTAAAACATGGAGCAAAACATGGAACAAAACAAGGAGTAAAACATGGAGCTTAATTCTAGGAACAATTCAAGGAACCATTAATTTAAGGAGTAATTCAAGGAGTGAATTTTCCTATAAATAGATGTGTAATTGTAATGAATTAACCATCCAAAAGTGTTCATTCTAATTGAGAGAAAAGCTTTTGTGAGAGAAAATTGAGAGTAATTTTCTTGATTGTAATTGAGTTGTGAGTGTTGTAAACACCTTTTGTAATTTCTCCCCTTTCAGTAAAAAGATCTGCAGCAGGTCCGGAGACGTAAGCAAGATTGGCGAACTTTCAGATTATCAAATTTTGTGTGTTATTTTTCTATTCTTGCTTTCGCATAATCTGCTTCTCGGGAATTTGCGTTATTTCCCGACAAGCTGGTATCGGAGAAATTTATTGGTAGTGATTTGTCAATTTTACGCAGAAATAGTCAAAGCGATCCGGAGGAAGTCGGATTTTAGTGGGAGCGATAGCGCGATGAAGGAAGGGTGAAACTGAGAAATTTGATGGCATAGATTTCGGGTTTTGGAAAAATGCAGATAGAGGATTATACGTATCAGAAAGAAATCTATATCAACCTCTACTCAGGAAGAAGCGAGAGGCTATGAAGGAAGAAGATTGGAATCTTACAGACAGAATGGCCTCGGAGTTATTCGATTGACGTTATCCGTAATGTTGCTTTCCAACGCATAGCAAAGGAAAAGACCACGGCGAGGTCTTATGGCGGGCTCTCCTCGATATGTATGAGAAGCCGTCGGCCTCGAACAAAGTGCACTTGATGAGGCGCTTGTTCAATTTGCGGATGACGGAAGGCGCATCGGTAGCTTCAACATCTCGATAGAACTCAACACGGTTACAGCCCCGGTTGAGTTCGGTGGAAATTAGAATTCGATGAAGAAGTACGAGCATTGATACTTTTGTCTTCTCTACGAAAATTTGGAATGCTGCTTGTCGCATTTGTGAGTAGCTCGTCGGGAAGCGATAAGTTGAAATTTGTGATGTTCGTGATTTGGTTCTCGGTGAAGAGATCCAGAGCGTAGAGGCAAGGGTGAATCGTCAACCCTCTTCGGTTTGCATACGAGTCGAGGAAGAAATTCAGCCAAAGGAAATGGACGTGGTAGAGCCCGACTACGAGGTAGATCAAAGGACGGGGAGGTCGAATCTAGGAATCCTAATAATTCCCACATGCTCGAAGACTATCGAGTGTTGGAATTGTGGAAAGAAGCAGAACCTTCAAAATCGGTGCAAGAATGCAGGAAAGGACAACAAGTGAAAGCGAGAGACAAATGTTACTTCCACCTCGAGGAGGAGATGATGCATTGATATGCTCTTTGGAGAAGCGAGGAAGAATCTTGGGTGCTAGACTCTGGGCATCGTTCCATGTACTACTTCAGAAAGAATTCTTCGAGAAATATGTCTGAGGAAACCTTGGAAAGGTATATCTTGGTGATGATCAACCATGTCTATTATTGGCAAGGTGTAGTGAAGATTAAGTTAAACGGATCTGTTTGGGAGTGAAGGATGTCGAGGGCATATTCCCGGAGCCTCGGAAGGAACTTAATCTCGGTGGGGCGATTGGCCCCTGGTGCTACACTTCGATCTTCCATGGTGATGATTGGAAGATTTCAAGGAGTGCGATGACGGTTGCTCGGCAAGAAAAGTGGCACTTCTTTACATGACGAAGCACGTTGTTCAATCACTGATTGTAGCGAGCAATGAAACACGAACTGTGGCACCGGAGATTAGGCCACGTGAGTGAGAAGGGGATGAAGATTATGCAGCAAAGGAAAACTTCCGGTCTAGTCTGTAGAGATGGACGTGTGCGAAAGGTGTATACTTGGAAAGCAAAGAGAGTCGGCTTTCGGACAAGTGGTAGAACCCCAAAGAAGGAAAAGCTAGAGCTTATTCACTCGGATGTTTGGGGACCAACAAGCCGTCTCATCCATTGGTGGGAAAACAATACTTACGTGACTTTCATCGATGATCATTCTCGGAAGGTATGGGTTTACTTTCTAAAGCATAAGTCCCAAGTATTTGAGGCTTTCGAAGATGGAAAGCTATGGTGGAAAATGAGACGGGTTTGAAGATCAAAAAGCTCGGATCAGATAATGGTGGTGAATATGAAGACACCGGATTCAAAAATTTTTGCTATGAGCGTAGGATCGAGAATGGAAAGAGCATGCCGGGCACGCCTCGGCCTGTGTGGCGAGCGTATGAGCCGAACGTTGTGACGAAGAGCCGAAGCATTCGTGTATACAGTCGAGTCTAGAAACGGTTACGGGCGAAGCGATGTCAACACGGCGGCTTACTTGATCAAGAGGCCCGTCTGTTCCATTGGAGCATAGAATACCGAGAGGAGGTATGGAGCGAAAAAGAGAGTGAAACTATCACATCTAAAAGTTTTCGGTGTGTAGCATTTGTGCATATCGGTATTCGAGTAGGAATAAGCTTGATCCCCAATCCAAGAAAGAACATTCATCGGTATAGTGAGGATGAGTTTAGGCTACCGCATTTGGGATGACGAAAAGAAGAAAGTTATCGTACTTGAGAGATGTGATTTTCAACGAAAGGGTGATGTATAAGGACATGCGCATAAAATAGGCAATGCCTCGGAAGCGAGAATGAGTCGGTATTTGCAGATGCGAGATGATGTCCCAGATACTTCCCAATGAGAACCAATTGTAATAAGTCTCGACGGAGAACTTGTTGGACAAAGCGGTACCTGACATTCCTGACACACCTGACCTCTTACTCGGCTCTTGTATTGAGAAGGTCTTACCGACCTCGTGTGCCTAACGGGAGATACATGAACTATATATTCTTGGTGATGGAGGGAGCACGAATGCTATGATGAAGCTTGTCGACTCGAGATTCCAATGCAGTGGGAGAACTTGCCATGAAAGAAGAAATGAAATCTCTACTCGACCAGGCGCATGGGAACTAGGTGAGTTACCTATGGGAAGAAGGCACTTCCTGACAAATGGGTGTCGGGTGAAAGAGGAGCGTGATGGTTCCGAGAAGTCTGAAAGCCCGCTAGTTGTCAAAGGCTTTCAACAGAGGAAGGAGTTGACTACTGCGGACATTTTTGCTCCCGTTGTGAAGCTTAATACTAGATCGGTATTGAGCATTGTAGCCATCGAAGATCTTCATGTCTTGAGCAGTTGGATGTGAAATTTGCATTCCTTCGCTGGAGATTTAGATGAAGAGATATACATGTACCAGAAGGTTTCTCGGAAAGAGGAAGAAAGAACATGGTGTGCAGACTTAAGAAGAGTTTGTATGGCACGAAACAAGCTCGAGACAATGGTACGAAAGTTTGATAGCTTCGTACACAAGGAAGGTTTCGAAGTGCAATGCGACCATTGTTGCTACTTGAAGATATAGGTCCGATTATATCATTTTACTACTTTATGTTGATGATATGTTAGTAGCGGTTCGGATATGGATGATATCGGAAGATTGAAGCATCAATTGTCAAAGGAGTTTGACATGAAAGACTTGGGTCCCAAAAAGATTCTTGGAATGCAAATCACAAGAAATAAGAAGAAAGGATCCTTGCGGTTATCTCGACGAGTACGTCAATCGTGTTTTGCATAGATTCAACAGCGATGCAAGCCGATTCAGCACACCAGCTGGTCATTTTCGCCTATCCGAGGATCGGTCCCCTCGGACGGAGGAAGAGAGAGAATTCATGGCTAAGGTTCCTTATGCCTCGGCCGTTGGAA
Organism: Hippophae rhamnoides; assembly: GCA_033030585.1. NCBI lineage: Eukaryota > Viridiplantae > Streptophyta > Magnoliopsida > Rosales > Elaeagnaceae > Hippophae > Hippophae rhamnoides. Next base: position 12,286,849 of record CM065430.1, read on the forward strand.
GTTTGATGTACCTTGATGGTACGTACAAGACCGGACATTGGCCATGCGGTGGAGTTGTTAGCGGTTATGTCGAATACGGAAAACTCATTGGGAAGCGGTCAGAGTGGTTTTGAGGTATATCTGCGAGCACTGCGAGAAAAGTGTTTGTACTTTAGTAAGGAGAGTTAAAAGTACAAGGATACGTGAATGCGGACTTTGGAGGTGAAGTTGATCCAGAAGAAGCATTGGTTATATATTTCTTGTTGGAACTACGGTACGTTGGATGTCACAAATACGAGAAAATTGTCACTCTACATCCCTTCTGGTGAGTATGTAGCGATGGCGAAGCTAGTAAAGAGATGATATGGCTTGAGGTTTGTTAGCGAGTTGGGATTCAAACAAGAGAAGAATGTTCTGCGTAGTGATAGTCGAAAGTGGAATACAACTGGCAAAGAATTGACATTTCATTCTAGAACCAAACATATTGGACTTCGTTATCACTTCATCGAGATCTATTGTTAGAAGATGATGTGTTATCTTGGAGAAGATTCGAGGAGCAAAAATCCGGCGGATATGTTAACAAAGGTGGTGATTATTGACAATGAAGTTGTGCTCGACTTCGGTTGGTCTATTTAGAATAACAAAGACTAGAAAAGCTGCTTTGCATTGATCGAGGTGTGAAGGCAGTTGAAATCGGTCTTAGTAGTGAGATGTTAGATATTATTGTTATAAAGCTCCTTAATTTAAGGAAGCAAATTAAGGAAGCAACATGGAACAAAACAAGGAGTAAAACATGGAGCAAAACATGGAACAAAACAAGGAGTAAAACATGGAGCTTAATTCTAGGAACAATTCAAGGAACCATTAATTTAAGGAGTAATTCAAGGAGTGAATTTTCCTATAAATAGATGTGTAATTGTAATGAATTAACCATCCAAAAGTGTTCATTCTAATTGAGAGAAAAGCTTTTGTGAGAGAAAATTGAGAGTAATTTTCTTGATTGTAATTGAGTTGTGAGTGTTGTAAACACCTTTTGTAATTTCTCCCTTTCGGTAAAAGATCTGCAGCAGGTCCGGAGACGTAAGCAAGATTGGCCGAACTCCGTTATCAAATTTTGTGTGTTATTTTTCTATTCTTGCTTTCGCATAAATCTGGCTTATCGGGAATTTGCGTTATTTCCCAACATACTGATCATCTAAAACCATAAAATCCATTCGTAAAGATTGAATAAATGCTCTGGTTAGCATATATAAACTACCAACACCCAACCATATATAGCCCAAGGATGCATAAACAAAACACTCACCATATATATTGGAGTTAGTTAAGTTAGTTATGTTTCATAACAGAATTAGTTATTAAGCTTAATTCTTTAGTTCTAACCAAGTCTTCTTGTGTACAAATACATATAATACTCACTTGTAATATTCAGTTCAACAATTATAATTTACATTTCTCAGTTTTCCTTTAGCCGTGAATTGTTAGTATGATATCAGAGTACAAAAGATCCTAGGGTTTCTTCCTTACTTAATCTTGATTTCTCAAAGCTTTAACAATGGCTGCAAAGAATGCTTTATCCTATTGTGATGTAGCTCATTCTCCTATCACTAATCATAAAGATCAGATTAATAATTCTTCTTCTCCTTTGATTACAAACAATTATACTTTACCTATATTTGATTTGCTAGTTCAATATTTTTCATCCAACACTTTAGTCAATGCAAGTTTTTCTATCAAACTTAATCACAATAATTCTTTGGTGTGGTGAGTGCATGCAAATGGAGAGTTTAATAATCTTTTATCGTTCTTGAAGATTTTATCCATAGAATACATCTTCAAGATTCGCACAATTTAACATCATCGATCTGGAAGCTATTCGTGAGCATATATTTGAACATGCATGATCTGGTAATATATACCTTATAGAGGGTTTGAGTGGTAATTCTATCAAGATGGTTTAGTATTTAAAATATAAAATGTACAATTTATTTTTTAAATAATCAAAATTTAGTTCTAATTTTTATTAAAAAAAAGTTTTAGTTTACTATAACAGTGATATTTTATCCAAGAATTGTTATATATTATCGAAATAGTAAGTAAATTACACATTTTATAATCTAATAATTAAATAACACAACTTTTGTAATCTAAGGTAACTAGCAATAACACATGTGCTAGTGATGAATAATACATAAATATTAACGTAGTTATATAAGAGTAAACATGATAAGGTAAAAATGAAATTAAAAAAAATATTTTAAAATAACCTATTTTCTTAATTGTAATTTATATTTATATTTATAAGATAAACAATTATAATATTTTCTCTAAATTTATATTCATTAAAAATAAAACTAAATTTAATACAATATTTTAATTATTTTTTTTTCATAATTTACAATAGTAACAAAGAATTTACGTAATTATGTAAAAATGTAATAAAATTGATTTGTAATTATTTAATAAATTACGATCATATTTATATATTACTGTACAATCATTTAAGAGGTTACAAAATTTTGATAATTTGTAATTTTTTTCAAAAGTCATATATTTTTTTAAAATCAATGCAATTGTTCATAAACAATTACAAACCATCTAAAAGACATGTCTTTTTATAAAAGTTTACAAACTTTTAATATAAATCATAGTATTTAATTTTCAAAAATTACAAATATTTAATGTATTTTATCAAAAGATACGTAATAAAATATTGTAATTTTTCATCCAAATGCTTTAATTATTTCTTTTAAAATGTTCTAACAATTGCTAGGGTGACAGGTGAGGTTGTTGATGCATGTATCGATCATTGAGTGAGAATAATGCTGTTTATGCGAAGGAAAGGGTGATTCTCCAACTGGAAAACCCGTTGTTGCCTAAATGGTGGTTTAGTAGAACTATATGGGAATCTGTATGGATTAGTTTCTAGTATAAGAAGCTATTGTATTTGTTTTTTTTTATTCCATTATGGAAAGATAAAAATAAACAAGAAAATCAAGTAATGAGTTAAAATAATAATCCTAATTGATGAAACCAAAATGTCAATGAACAATGTAATCACTCTATCATTGTAAAGAGTCCAAAATTGTCTCAAGCTAATTAAGTCACAATTTTATTTTTTTTTACACCTTTGAACTTATAACATCGATTAAGACACGATGAACTTAAACTCCGATTGATATATTTATAACACTACGAATATGTTAATTGCATTTATTAACATTTAATTTAAAAAAAATGAAGAGACATTTCATTAATAGTGACCATGGATAGTACATATAAATTAGATAGTAAAGAGATGTTCATTAGGAATTTAGGATAGTCATCGAATTAATTCAATGATAAAATTTACATCATAAAACAAGTAGTATTACGAAAAAAAAATATAATCATGAATAGTATAAATAAAAACTTTGTAATTCGAGGGGTCTATCCAATTGAAAATTTATATGGTTTACTTAGTTTAATTTATTTGAAAATAATTTAATAAAAAAATAAAATAACAAATTAGATTATTACACGATTTAAAAGTAAAATACAGTTTAAAAAAATAAAATTTTATTAAAGATAAAAAGTTACAATCTTGATTAAAAAAATCATCAATTTAAACACATTAACAATCAAAATTATTCAACAAAAACTAAAAAACTTTCTAAATATAATGATAAACTATCATGTTTTTATCTTTCACTTTATTGTAAAAAATTCCAATCAATCAACTCTTTGATTACATCAAAGATCAAGATAAAGATTTAGATAGACAAAAAAACAAAAATTTTACATATATAAACATAAATACCTAAATGAAAAATATATACTATAGTTAAATCTTAGTCAAAAAATTAACCATATATATATTTTTATTTAAAATAATTAATAATAAAAAGAATAGAAATAGAAGTAAAATAAACCCAAACAAAAGAAGACTTCCATAGAATAACTCTTATATAGAGCTTCGGAAAAAGAGAAAAATAATTGTGACTATATATCTTAATAATAGCAAAGTGAAATACACAGATATGAAAATTTATAATGTTTTCATTTAACATATCTAAACTAACGAGGATATATAAGCTGTATTTTTAGTTAACCAAGCAAATGTTTTTATTTTCTCTTATTTTAGAAGAATAAATATGACAAAGTGGCCAATAATAGTGTAATATATGCATGATAATTTATAGGGTATGAAAAGATTGTAAAAGATCAATTGGTTTGTTACAATAACTATTTTTTTATGATTTATTTACTTTATTATAAATAGAATATAAAATAAAGAGAAAGTCTATACATCTTAAATTTAATATAAATATCTAAAGATATGATACAATATTATTTATAATTTATAATATAATCTACGTACATAATTATATTTAATGGAAAATTATTAAATTATTTATGATTATGATATATAACAATACTCTAAATAAATAGAAAAATGACACTTAATGCATTAATTAATTATAAATAAGAGGATGCCATGTTAATGATATTAAATGAAAAATATGTATAATCGTTAATTTTGAAAAAAAATTTAGAATTTTATTGAATAGCATATAATAATTTTGGGGCATTAAAAATTCTATTAGTTAAAATTTAGAGTAGTTTGGAATTTTTCTTACAAATTCAATCTTTTAAAATAGATATACGATCATATATATATAATATAATCAATAACTACAAATATTTACATTTCTTTATAAAAATATCAAATTTTTTTCTATATTTTTTTATAAATCGTTATTGTTGAAACAAAAAATGTAAAATATTGTGTCAAAAATTGATGTCATTGATCATATTTGAGTTTACTTTGAAGAGAAACAAAAATAATAAAATTTGAGTAACGATATTATCAAACCTATTTTTAATAATATACATTAAATTATTTAAAATAATAATTTTATTATTATTAATATAAAATGTTAATAATTTAGTGACTCAATTTTCAATTTTTTACCACATTATTGTATCAATAATAAAAATGAGTGTAATAACATCTCATATGGGATATTTCCAAAATAAAAGGAATTAACAAAAATATATATTTGCTTAAAATAATGATTCAAACATATAAACTCAACTTCATTTGGATTGAGTAGAATAAAATCGACTTCCCCTGAAACAACTTCGTCTAATATTTAATTAATGGGTGATCAACTGTTGGCTAACATTAATTATCAATTAATTAAATATTAGTCAACTATTGGTCAATGTCGGTGACTTGTAGGCATTAATAATTAATATGTTAAAGATAGAAAGAAATATCAATTGTACATACAAAATATCTTTACATTTTTTCATTGAAGAAAAAAAGATACTTATAACTACTAAAATGTATCATTTTGATATAATAAAAAAAGTTGTATCATTAAAATACAATTTATGTATTGTGTTATATCAGCCTAACACATAACAAAAAAAAAAGTTTTAATAAAACATAAAATTCCAACATCATAAATTTGAGATAAATTTAAAATATAATATAATATTATTAATAAATATAATCTGTTATAGTTACATCTAATATAAAATTATTCCATTTATAATGATTTTCATATATTTGTGAAAAAACATTTGGAAGCACCACGTTAGTGCTTATAAATTTTATAAATTTTATAATTCTTTATATTTTAATAGAAAATAATCAATATTAAAATTATATATAATTGATTATTTTTACTATCACATTAGTCCTATATATAACTTCTAGAATTAAACAAAACAACATTACATGTTTATTATTATTTTTTATTTGATTACTTTATTTTTATAAATTAAATACATTAATAATTTTTTAAAAATTTACTTACTTTAGTTACATTTTTTTAGATAATACTTCATTCAACTTATTATTACAATTTTAAAATTTATATAAAATATTAACAAATATAATAATAAAATAATTAAAATACAATAATTTTAAAATAATGTAATTAATTGTATTTAAGTTATGAAAGAAACACCTTTTACAACGAGATAAATAGGATTTATTTTTAATAATTAATCTTAAAATAAGTATCTGTTAAGACATTTAAACTCATATTTTTCCTAAACCAATCCCTATATCTTATATAAATAAATAAATAAAAATTAATAAGATACGGTCATTTTCCCGCTAATTCTCAGTTGGGCCTTTTTTCTGTTTCTTTCTTTTTGAGTTATTTCTAGTATTTCATTCGTTGTTTAGCTCTGCTACTTGAAACCGTCATTTGACTCATATTTTTTTCTCTCCCTCTCTCTCTCTCTCTCTCTCTCTCTCTCAATCGATTTCAGCTCATTAGGTCCAATCGGACTTCATGTTCTTCGTTCGGGTTCATTCGGTAGAAGCCAATAAGCCTCTCAGATTCGAAAACATCGAGTTCACCGCCGTCAATTCCACCACCGCCACCAAATCAACCCAAACGAATCCAAACCCAACTTCAAAATTCAACGAGCGAAGAGGCGTGGCTCATCTGTTCCGGAGCGTAGCTCACTCTTCGCTACCAAGCCCTAGCTCCAGGTCCACTCTTCTCTTCATAATTGCTGTCCCCAATTACTTCTCCTTCGAGGACTTCATTCATTTCTGTGGTTCCCGAATCGACCATATTACTGAACTCGTCTTTATCAGGTGTCATATAAACCTCTTGATTTGTCTCCTGAGCATACCCTTTTCGTTTCCTTTGAAATTCAATAAATCTATATGTACATTTTCTTGATTGTTATAGCTGGGTTGATGGTTTAATTAAAACCCTCAATCGGGTTTTCTATAGAAACAAGGACATTGGAAAGTTTAGCTCTTTTGGTTGCAGATATTTAGATATGATCAATCACAACGAAAACAATTAATTTTACTTGGCTGTCAATAAGTTACGTGCATTTATTTGTAGTTTCTTTGATTTGATTTAATATAGGAATGATGCTACGGAAGATCGCTACTGTGTTTTGATCAGGCTAATGAATCAGTTGACGTCTGATAGATTCTATCGTGTTTTCAATGGAAAGAAATTTTTACCTGGCGAGGTAAAAGAGCTTCTCTCAAATTTGTATTGTCTGATTTTGAACATATACTCACTTGCTTTGGTTTGATTGAATTAATGTTAGGCTGAGGTCTGTCATATTATGTTTTTGCTTTCTGTGGATTACACCGAGTCGGCCAAGCTAGCTGGGACGCCTCCAGAAGGGTGTACTGAGCTACCTACCTGCCCAATTTGCCTTGGTGAGCCCCAGAATATTTGGATTGCCTCACTTCCCTTGTGGCAACAATACTCTCCCTGTTTGAAGTGCATATTATTTGCCTTTTTGAAACCTAATATTATTTTCTTGCATCTGGTTTGTCTTTTGTTAGAAAGATTGGATCCTGACACAAGTGGAGTACTGAGTACGGTTTGTGACCACTCTTTCCAATGTCCTTGTATTTCAAAGTGGACTTATTTATCTTGCCAGGTGAGGTGCTGGTTCTTTGTTACATAAACATTTCTCATGTTTTTTTTTTCATCTTTTTGTTAGTAAGAAGTCTTAGTTGGTTTCCGGGTTGTGTTACTCAATGCCGTTGTGGTTTTCCATAATATTTTTTAACTAGCATGCACCATTAAGGAATCAATATTTTAATTTTCTACAGCTTGAGAAATGTGGAACAATGTTTACAAACCTTAAGTGATAATAGCGCAATCAAAGTCTTTAGGTCACTGTCGTGCATTAAGTATCTTGTTTCTCTGGCATCATCTTGTGTTGGAGCTCCCCTAAATCAAGCAAACAAATCATCAATTGTGATCAGATAAAAGCTGATCTCTTAACATGAAGATGCAAAATGTGTGCAATTACGCACCTCTTTTCTCACTAATATAGGACATAGCTTAACAATAAATGGGAATACTAAATTTCAAGATAGGAATTTGTTACCAGTCTTTCATTTGTTTGGTCCATCAACGCTTAAAATGTTGGTAACATATCAGCAGCAAACTTTTTTTACAACTATGTTGAAGAAAATTTCTATATACTTTATCAGGTTTGTCGATTTTGCCAGCAGAAGGATGAGAAAACAACTTGCACAGTTTGTGGAACATCAGAAAATTTGTGGGTTTGTGTCATTTGTGGTTTTGCAGGATGTGGAAGGTACTGCACCTTTTTCTGGTCTTTTACTTATAACTTCGAGTTTTTTCGTTTTGTAGTAAAGCAGGGAAATAATGGGACCTGAATTTATTAGTTTAATAGGAAGGCCACTGCACAAGTATGTGTATTTTGTATGCATAGTGGCAATAAATGCTATGTATGGTATGTAATTATGATTTCCTTTTCTTGCCCAACATTTAAGATACAAAGAAGGGCATGCTATTAGACACTGGAGGGATACACATCATCTCTATTCTCTTGATTTAACAACGCAACAAATCTGGGATTATGTTGGTGACACCTATGTTCATCGGTTAAATCATTCAAGGATTGATGGCAAGCTAGGTGGGATGAACTCTCGCTGCATGTCAGTTGAAGGAGATTGTGGTAGTTGCGAGTATAGTGAGGATTATGGCATCAGTGGAGCCCTCTATAACAGCAAAGTTGAAGCGGTATGTATATTACCAGCAAAATCTTGTCAATACCAAATAAAAATTCTCAAGATATGACTAACTAGTTTGATAAGTTTATTTACCGGGTAAACAATATTTTTTACCACCGTTGCATTATTACCACTCTTTTTTTTTTTGTCAAGACATTGTTACCACTTACCACTAAGCTTTTTTTGGGAAATAACTTAATATAACCCCTCTTACTAATCTTATTCTAATATGGAACTTGTATTTTTTATACAATAAAGGTACAATTGGGGGTCACTTAGAATAAGAATAGTAAAAAAGGGTTAAGTTAGCCTATTTTCCAACTTTTTTTTTAAAGAACAAACATACAATCAATCTTTTTAAATTTTCAAATCGACCAATCTTGAAATTGATTATCAGCGGTGCTTACCTTAAATTTCTTACTTTCATAACTCAAATAGCAAGACCACATTAGCATGGGGAACTATTTTCCATTTATTCCAATCCTGCAAAACAGAAGAGCTAGCAATCAAGAAATAATTACTCTCCATCATCTTATTAATAATAACAATGAGTTAATGCACGAAATGCAACCAAACAAATAGTGAAAACTTCTCTAATTACTTAAACAAAGGGCTCAAGCTCTGTTCGAGGATAGCTTAAACAATCAATTAATGATGAAAAAAAAACAAGGATTTATCGTCTCTTTGATATAGCTGAGGAAGCAATTAACCAAATAAAAGATTAGAAAACATAAATGGGAGAAGAGAGAAATACCTTACCTTTGTAAGTTTCAACTTCAGAATAGAGGTGAGGGGAGGAGTTGAGTCATCGTCGTAGAGGTTGTTAATGTTAGAGCAAAGTTGAGAATTGTGGGAAGATCATGTACGCTGCACACAATCCATTTTAGCTTTTTAATATTTTTTTAAAGATGTATGTGAGAAACATGTGCAAAAATTTAACGTTTATTAAATGCCATTGAGAGCCAATTCACAAAATAGTAGATTTGTAACATTTAAAAAGGTTAGTGGTAGCCTAGTAGGCTTGTAATGAAAAAAGGTTTAGTGGTAACTATGCAATAAATGCAATAGTTTGGTGTAAAAAATATTGTTTACCCTTTACATGCATGTTTAACATAACAACTGTTGTTTCTAATTTTCCCATGCACATGCGCTGATTTTGGGTTGCTTACTCGACAACAGATTGTAGATGAGTACAACCTTCTACTTGCCGATCAGCTTGAGAACCAAAGACGTGTAAGTGCTCTACCAACTGCCATCCTTTTAGTTATTTCTGGTTATACCATCTTGCTTGTATGAAGTCGGTTTGGCAAATATCTATCTCATTTTGGGGAAAAATATCTTACAAAATATTTTTGTGCATTTTATTTTCAGTACTATGAATCTCTACTTGTTGACGCTAGAAGTAGATTGGACAGTGCAATTTCAGAAGCAGTTGAGAAGACTGTGACTTCCAAAATGCAGGAAATCCAAAATAAACTGGAAAAATGTATCGAGGAAAAAAATGCTGTTGCAGAAGTAAGTTTGACCTATTTAGTACTCTTCAAGTTGATTTGCTTTATATTTTGGGTTAGCTAGTTTCCTATTGCTATTTCCTCTTAGATATATATGTTGCCGTGATTTTCCCACTTGATTCACAGCTGTTTCTCTGTCCATCTCTTAACCTTTATTTTTTATTTTTTATGCTTGTTTCTTAGATCAATAGAAATTTCATCAAAGACCAAGAAGTTTTGCGAAAGAAGTTTAAGGAAATAGAAGAAAGGTACTTTCCTTTACAATCATTGTCAGTTCCCGCTCTTTTAAGTTACGGTTCTGTTAGCAACACCTGGGAGCAATTTGGGTTTGTTAAAATCTGATTGTTGGAAAAAACAGCATTAGTTAGAAACTTTGGTAGTTTTCTTCTCCGGTTTCTATATGTTGCCCTTCATCAAACTAGGGGTAGCATCATTCTAATTGGAAAAACTACTCCATCAAGTGGACTTATTGACCAAAAAACAAAAAAGTGGACTTATTGTATACATGTTCTATACTTGTTGTCTGTGACATTTTAACTCTGTGCACTGGTCACTTGATATTGCTAGATCAATTAGTTATGATGTAAAATGTAGTTTTAAGCTTGTAGTTAGTACTGAATAGTGAATACTTAATAACTCACTCGTTGTTTTAGGGAAGCTGCATCACTGAGGTCAAGGGATGAAATTATACTTGATCTGGAAGAGCAGGTACTGTAATGATCCCCTTAGAGTATGTGTTTGTTGCTTATTATTTTCAAATACTTGGTTCAGTTTTGTTCAATTTTGGAGTCAGATTAGGGACCTTACAGTCTACATTGAAGCCCAAAAAACGCTGAAGGAGATGACAGATTCTGATAGCATAAAAGGTGGAACTCTTTTACCAGTAGCTTCAAAGCAATTTTCCCCAGCCAGCTCCAAAAGGCATGCCAAGTCAGGCAGAAAAAGGAATTAGATGCTTGCTATTGCGCAGAAATGGCACTGAGGTTGTGAATTTGCTATATGGTATCAGTGCCTTGTTCAAAGTGTTAAATTTTAGAACTTGAAGCAGTATTTTAATTATGAACTGCTGCTGCTGACCATACTAGTGTTTTACAATGTTGAGCAAAAATATATACGTATGGCAAAATATTTATATTCTATCATTTTTAAAAAAACTTGAATCTGAAAAGAAAAACACAGCAAAGGACGTCCACGTTATCTGAAACCAAGACAATGATTTAGTGCATTTCTATATATGATAGAGTGCTTCGTTTATTAGTCCGCAATCAATTTTACACTTAGGTTTTCAAAACTTGTAAATTATATGATTTGATAGGTAGTTTTTAAAAAAATCATATAGGTCCTCACAATTAAAATAAGAATCTTTTATTTAAAAGTTTAACTTATTTACAAAGTTTCGAAATATATTATATGATTTAAAAATTTAAAAACTTATATATAAAATTAAATATTTAAAGATTAAATCATATAATTTCCAAGTTTATTTACTTGTTAAATTGTTTAAAGTTGGAGTTAAATAAAATAGTTTTATCCCGTGAAATATGGTGCACATCACTTGAAATGCTTATAGCGCAGCTCCTTTTTTGCGAGAATAAAAAGTCTACAGAAATGATATAACCTAATATGGAAATGGTGTAACTTCATGAGTTGATTGATTTCTCACATATAACGAGTCGATGCATGCTGAGTAAAATCTATTCTACATTACGTCATACACCACTTGACCTTATAACTATTTACTCTTTTGCACATGGAGGATGAAAATAGTTAAAATAGATCTTTAAATTTCCTTATGAGGCCCGCAAACCTTAGTGTGTGTGATTTGTGTGAAGTCATTTCCTTTGAAAAAAAAAGGCGTAAATATAAGTCATATTTAAGTAGGGTATGATAGTTCAGGATAGACTGAGATGTAATTATTTAAGTTTTATGGAGATAATTTTCATCTCACATTATAAAACTCAACGAGGTCACTTCTAATACATTTTCATAACCGAAAACGTTTCAAAAGTCCAAATTGCTCCCATGAAAATCATTGTGCTGACGACAACTATTCTATTACATTAATCAAAGATTTTAGAAGGGCAATTTGAACTTTTATACATTTGCTAAAGGTCTGACATGATTCCAAGGGATCTCTTTGAGTATTCTCGAAATGTAAGGGAAGGGAATACACTTGTAATTTATCAAATCACAAGAGTGTAATCTTAGCAACCAAAAAATAAATAAATCCAATAGCGCAAGTGAAATTCACCCTTACGTTTAAAAAGCAGTTGTATGTATGTTTTTCTTACGTTTTTCTAGGTCCAAACAATCAAAGCAGTAAATAAGTAAATTCAAGACGCAATCTGAAAAAGACAATCAAAGATATGTGCTACTGCAACTGCTATAAATCCCCAAAAAATTTCCAATCTACATAGTAAAACCGCAGTAGCCAGTTTATAGCGAAACTGTGAGAACTGGGTTGAGAAGCTCCCAACTCCATGTATTTAGCATTTTACATAATGAAAAGGAGGTGCATGAAACGTTATGCAAAAATAATAATAATAAACAATTGATTTAATTATGATCTACATCAGAATCGATTACAAAGTAGGAGATAAATATCAAATCCTAATTACCTAGTTGCCACTCAAATATTTCACCAAGTAACTTAGAACAGAATAAAGGAATGCCCATCGAAAGCAGCTTTAAATTTTTTTAATAAATCTTCTTTGCAGTCCGATCCCATTCTTCCACTTTGCAACTTCATTTAATGTTCATCATACCATATTTATCCAATCATTCTAAATGATGACAATTGGTGGCTGCGGTGTCTGGAAAGTAGTTGCAAAGCCACATGACGAACTCTAATGTGTTAATTCAAGTTTCTAAACTATAAATTCCTAAATTCTGCAGCTTCCCTCTAATAAATTTATGGTGGGATGGGGAAATGGATCACAGTCAAAAGATACATACCACTCAAGGTCCTTTAGTCAAAGACATGAACAGTTACTTGTCACCTTTGCGGCTGATCTGAACCTGCTGCACCAGAAGCAGTGCTAGGCCCAGCACCATTTTCAAACGGAGGTGGGGTGCCCCACTTTCCTTCTGACTCTAAAGGCTCAAGTACGTGAACTCCACCATCTGTAAGTCCAAGTGCAAATTGATTGGGTTCGGTTGGATGTGCCGCAATGACAAAAGGATAGACCCTTAAGCTGTCAAAACAATAATCCCAAGTATGTTAAATTAGAAAGACAAAAATGAAAGATGTTGTGTATTGGTTTGAATGTAATTGACAGGAAACTGCACCTTGGATTAAGAGGCAAATATGCAGATGGACTAATTCTACACCTCAATCTGAGATGTTGAGCCATGAGAACACCCACACTTCCATCTTCAAAGCTAACATATATTGACTCGCTATCACAAGAATAGGTAGCATGTGTAACTGCACCACTAGCTTCTCGAGGAAACCACTGCATTATGGACATCATGTACAGAACATTAGTAGGCAACTAAATCCCAAACAATGCCCTTACAAAGATGAGGCTATCTAAATCAACCTCATGTGTAACCATGTCCTAACTTGTATTTCACAACTAAACTAGAAGCATTTGGAGATAGTGAGAGCATTGTAATTTATTAAGAGGAAAAGCAGCTGCACCTGCTTACGGCAATCTAATTTTGGTGCTTCATATATGGCTATCTGAGTTTCATGAACTGCTAACAAATGCCTCTGATCTAGGTGAAATTGAACTTTGGTATCTGCAAGAGGAGCTGCTGCTCGCCCACTAGGAATTTGCAAGAATTTACTTGCCTGCTTCTCCCATCCATCCGTGTTCCAAACACACAACTGACAAGAGGAGAAACAAATGTATGGTTGAACTAATCCCAATGTACAAAAAACCCATCAAATTATTCAAGCTTTTCAAAACAATGAAATACCATTAAATTGAAACAAGAGAGATTAATGATTCTAACAAGAGATTTGAAAATGTATCTGTGGCATAGGCCTTACTAAACACAGAGGAACACTCGAAGCACATCCAGTGAAGAGTTTTTTATGGTTAGGCCAGGAAAATAATTTCAACTTGAATATGACATGCAGTAAGAAGAGAGCTAGTACTTAGGCTGACAAAGAAAGACAATGAGCCATCAAATATCTTGAAGCTCTGATTTGCTGATAATCCTGTTGGCTTGTTCTCAGGATATAAATTACCATTGTCTAAAAGCATTAAAAAGACAAGAAATCTCATGTAACTTACCTGTGAATCAGCTCCCGAAGATACAAGTACATTTAGAACATTAGAGAAGGCAAGCCCTGTTATCCTTTTCTGATGACCTTTTAGCTTGGATTTAACCTGTGCAAAAGAGAGCCGATAGTGAGAAGTCTAATGTTTTCTTCCCACCTAACAAAGTTTCATTCATAAATCCAAAGCAGTGTCAGACCTCATCTGTCCGAACGTTATAAATTTGTATTGAAGAATCCTCCGTGCCTATGGCAATGATATTATTATCCTGAGGATGAAATGCCAGAAATGTAGCTGCTGGTGGTGGAGGCATGAAAGTTGTCATTGTCTGAAATGGAAAGCAACGACAGTATATACAATGAGAAGAGAAGATAACAGAGAACTATCTGGTTCAAACAAATCTGAATGCTGCATCAAAGTAATCAAACCCAGAAATTTCAAATTGAAAAGGACATTTCTGCTAGTAAGGATAACAGACAAGACATTTTTGCTAGTAAGGATTACAGACAAGACAGGAAAAGTGCAGGTTCTATGAGTCAAAAATGACTACTTTCATCTGTATGGCAAGTTTCCCGCAAATCAGGATTTTTCAGCCATTTCATTCCCTCTCCCAAAAAAATTCTCAAAGAAAGAAGGGATGGAGGTACACTTGTAAAATAACAAGTGCCATCTACCTTAAATGTCATCATATTGAATAGGGAGATTTTTCCCCCTGAAGCAGACATCACATATGAATCGTTCTTTGAAAGTGCAAAGCATGAGACAGCGTCTTCAGGGTTTGTATCACTCATATCATTAGTCATTAATATCCCGCTTGTTGGTTGCCATAACTGTGGTACGACACTTGCTGTTGCCTATAAGAAATGAAGATAAATTGTTAACAGAAGGTTGACAGCTACCAAGATGAGAGAGCAACATCTCAACCTGGAAATTTTAAATACCTTTCCATTTCGGTCAGTTCTCTGCCATTTCCAAAGCTTGTGTACTGCATTAGCTGCCAATGCTAATATGGCAAGTCCCGAGTTTGTATAAATCAATCTAGAAACCTGAAAATTTACAATGTCATACCCGAACTTAAAACTTAGAATTACTTTATACTCCAAAAGAAAACACTTGGAAAAAACAATATATTCATTTATAAACTTAGAATTTACAATGTCATACCCGAACTTAAAACTTAGAATTACTTTATATTCCAAAAGAAAACACTTGGAAAAAACAATATATTCATTTATAAAGATGGATACAAAAGTACAAAATGTGGAGAAGCAATCCACTCAAAAGAAACCACACATAGATATAAGTGAACCTGCATGAACATCATCTACACAAACAAATCCAATTGACAGATCAAATTCCAAGTGGCTATTCTCTAGTCTAATTGGCCAAACCTTTAACAAAGGGGCCTTCCTGCAATAAGCTTTGACCACTTTCAAATAATTCCTTGTACCTTCAATGAGAATGTAAAGTTACAATTGAGGACAACTTAAGGTGCCTAAACTTGCTCTCTAACACACGGATTATTGATAGAAATATTGTAATGACTTCAGGGTCCTAATTGTAAAAAAAAAGTAATATTTAAATGGACAATTTTGGGAGGAATTAAAAGGACAGATACTTAGCTGAAATATTACAATAAGTTCGAGAATCGAATTATACAAGTGGTTATGGTACATGGAGTTCTAGTGTAGATGACCTATGAAAGAAACATCTCCCTTTTTGGTAGAGGTTGGCAGGGGACTCTACAATGCAATTAGTCTTGGAATAGTAACAAAAAAGTCAATATTGGTCATGCCAAAAAATAGAAGCAGAGGTATCAAATAATTTTCCAATTCAAGAAACTTAATCAGGACCTTAAAACTAAAAATGGTCAAATCCATCTCAATAAGTTGTACTGTATTAAAATGTACTGTATCATAAACACAATGAAATCTGAAAGTTAAGACTCTGAATTTTTCTCTTTTTACTAATCATATATAAAACCCGTTGAGAATTAGAATGATTAAATCCCTTCACTAGGTATATATATATTTCTCTACTTGATACAGACTTTTCCCTAATTTGGTACTCATACTCCCAAGGTTGAGAAATTGTAAGCTCCTAACATAAGCGTCAAAAATAACTTCACATATTAAGAGAAAATGCACAAGGCAGGTGGTACCCGCATTGGCGTTAAATTATCAGGCAGTCTGAGAGAGCGGCATTGTGATGGCTCATCAATTTCTGTCAGCTTCCAGATTCTAGATTTATCAACAGATTCATCAGCAATTCTAGGCTTTATGTCAGCCAAACTTCGACTATCACTGTTCTGTAAAAACTCAAAAAGAAAGTAGATTAAATTCTTCAATATCTATATATCCTTCAGTACATGAGAATCACCAAACCAAACAGCAGACATCAGTTTCTCTTAAATAGTTGACATGGATGACAGTAGTGATTTTCAAGAAATTGGTACACATCGAAGAGACGGTATACTCACCAGTCCAACAGCTACTGGAGCAGCTCGATCTCCAATGCTTGTTCCAACAGTAATATTGGCAGAACCAAAAGCGCCTATTATAGGGGCCTGCAAATATATTATATATACTTAGCAATTAGAGAATGTGTATGGGATAATTCTTCCAAGATCTTTGCCTCTTACCTTCACAACAGCTGCAGAAGCAACTCTAGAAGTGTCAGATGTACGACTTTCAACTGTTCTGAGCAACCTAATGCCATCTGAATTTGCAAGTACTTTAACACCATTATCATTTGTCGAAACAGCCAATAAATTCCCTTCCTTGTTAAATCTGATGCAAGGAGAAGCCTGCAAGTATGTGAAATCATAATAACTAGTTTATTCAACTAGTATGCACTTGACATAAGCAGATAGAAGATTCAAAATATATAATATAAATCAACAAAAAGAATTGTGAAATTATGATTACATATTCTTATAAAAGTGAAATTATGACTATATTAAGCATAAGTTTCAAGGAATTTTCCTTACAGGCAATCCACCATCTGCATCAATACTTGTCAACAGATTAACATTGTCCATGTCCCAGAGTTTGATTGAGTAGTCGTCACCCGCAGCCAAAAATTTATTCTTAGTTGTGTCAAATTGCACAACCCCCACAGAGCGCTTTCCAAGGCCATGATAGGAACGCTTGACAGCACCTTCACTTTCATTCCATTCCACTAAGAAAGACTCCCCTTCTTTATTGGTTCCACAGGAGAACAACCTATAAATATCCCAACTCTATTAACACCATGGGAGACAAATCCAATCTTTATAATAAAATAAAACTAAGAAAGCCTCAAAATGCAGACACCATATATTGACCTTGTTCCATCAGCGCTGTAAGTCATAGTTGTAGATGAATGGCCTGGAGCATCATAGTCAACTCTTGATCCAATGTTATCATACAGCCATGCCTTTATTTTTCCATCCACTGCAGTTGAGAAGATAAACTAAAGAAGAAAAAAGAAATAAGAAAAAAATTCTTAAGTTCACTAACAATACACTCAATCAATGAATAAGGTGTTATTGTGGAATCTATATGTAAATGGCACATTAAAAGATTGCCCTTGAGCTCACTTGTATTCAACTTTCATTCACAATCATGATGAAAATTACTTCCAAAACACACATCCAAGTGGAAGCAATCTGGTAAGGTACATTTATGATTTATATGCCAAAATATTGGATCTCCTAATTCAGGAATCTAGGTTCGTGTAGGCATTTATAGCTAGCCCATTAAGGAGAAAGAACTGTTCTAGTACAATGTACCACAAAAAGCAGCATTCCAAGATATCTTCCACTATCAGCTTGGTGAACTATCACATAAATAACTAATATTTATGTTGTACAAAACTTAGAAGGGAAGGAAGAATTTAGTCTACTGTTCTATATGGAATTTTACAAAAGGCATAAATTACCGATATAATTAGAGAATTGTTATCACCTGAATATTTTCCTTGTGATGTGGACGGATAGAATAAACGGATGCTTCATGGCCTTCAAAAGTGAACTGCATGGCCCCTGTGACTGCATCCCAGACCTGCAGAGTGATAAAAACTTAAAGCCGACATCCAAACTGAACAATCACATCTATGCAAGAAATTATATAAACAGACCTTGATGACCCTGTCCTCGCCACAGGTAACAAGACACAGATGTTTGTTTGGATATGAGAAAGCAAGATCATTGACACTTCCAACATGAGCCTCTATCTAGAGAAGTGAAATAAGAAACACAAAGGAAGGCCATCAATCTATACTTTAAATAGAAAGCAGAACAAGCAGAAATTGGATAAACATAAGACTTAATACCCATTAACTAAAGTAGACACCAACCTCTAAGTGATTTCTCAAATCCTCACCCCCCTGATAGGAGTATATGTGCACGATGTGCTTGGAGTATGCAACACCTAAAATAGCAAAAAGAACAATTTATTACCATTTCTTTTTTCTTTTTTCTTCTTTTCTTGTGATTAACTAAATTTTTAAGTGACTAATTAAACAAACAAAAAGAAATAAAATTAAATGATGCATTAGATAAAAAAATTACCAAAAAGGGTTCCATCAGGACTCCATATTACACGGTTGACTGAAGCTGTATACTCATTTGCCAAAGATGCCTACAATAAAAGCCTATGTTTACTCAATAAACTCTCTAAAAAGCATCTCCCTTTCACCAATACCCATCCAATAAACCTATCAGAAATGACTGACACACCTGCAGAGACATTGAACATGCTGCAAGGTCCCAGACCTTAAAATTTCTAAGAGCAATCTTCTCATGGCTTGGTAGCTCATACACCATGACATCACCCATGTTTGTTCCAACTGAAAGTAGCAAAACAAAAATAAATGAAGTAGAACATATAATTAACAGCAAGAAATTTTTCGTGTGGAAAACTGGATATAAAGTAGCACACAACTCTAAGCAGAAACAAATTTCCTGCCATTTATACCAAGGGCTTACCTAGAAGTAGTATTTGTTGCACTGGATGAAAATCCATACTCCTCACAGCGGAGCTCAGACTAAGAGTTATGATAACGGACCTAGGCAAGTCATCAGAAGAGTATGAACTCTGACCATGGCTCTGATTGGGGTATGGAACAGGCAATATATTAACCGGGAGGTTGTTGGGCTGTCAGATATAATGCAAATGCAAGACCAGTTACAAAAACTAAGAACTTCAAACTTGAATGTTTGTTTAAAGAAACAGCCATGTACTCGTGTTTCACATTAAAACAATAAGTGAATGGAGGGTGAATGAAAGCACAAAAACATGAAGGAAAAAACTGATGCTTCTTTAAACCACAGAATAAAGTCAGGCTATCAAGTCCAACAAATAAATGTCCTATTAGCACAGGTCAAATTAACAACCCAGAGGCTAATGCATAAGACTGTAGACACACCCACCAACCCCTTCTTTCCAAATACAAAGGTCAGTTGATACAGTATCTGATAGGATTCTAACATATACAAAAGAAATGTTCATTCTGAAAGAATAATAATTCCACGTATAATTGCAGGTACATGTCACATCTGCATTTTCACATGATTATTATTGAAAAATTTGTTACTCAGTTGGCTCTAACCTCAAAGTAAAAAATAGTATGTGTCTAAACCCCAAACCACAATAGAAACCTATCCTTATCAATAAAGTGATTATCAAAATTGAACACCCTGAAAATCTAAATAAATAATTAAACATAGCACCATAATTTAAGGCATTTACACAATCAAGTTTATATTAAGTGGCATGTCACACATTGCTTAATTTACCATGCCTATCCAGTTCTATTCATATACCATGCCTATCTATTCTATAAAGGCTAAGGGAAGGGACGGGAAAAAGTCTAAATAGAAGATCATATACTTTTACACAAATCAAATAATAGGACACACAATTAAAGCAATCTCGTCCCAAATCTGTCATCAGAAAACCCTCTCACAGCTCATTAATTGGGGAAACTGAAATCACAGAGCCTCAACTGATAATAGTCATGCTAAAACGTGAATTCAAGACCAGAATGAAAAAGCATCATGTTAGAAGTGACAATCTTTTATCCTTCCAAAGCAAAACAATAACATTATACAAAACATGAGGTGGAATTGACGTGTACTTCATCTGAGATGCCAAATGGTCTTGATCTCTTCAGCACGTGCTCAGAATCTGCAGTTTGATAATCCATGGCAGGATTAGTGGTTGGAGGAGTTCTAGGGCGCTTCAAGATGGCTGTTATGATAATACAGAAATACACAAGGGAGTAAACACGTCAATTTGTAGGCGTATATCTGATAAATATTCCATAAATAGGTGAAAAACAAATGGATAATTTACAAAAGACAAAATTTCTTGAACTAGGTACCCAAAATGGACACTTGTTATTTTTTCCCAGTATAAACTACAACAGTGCCAGGTGGCATAAGAAATATAAGTAAGCATCTGCACCTTAGAAAGAAGCTTCTGACAGAAAAGCAAAAAAATCACAGAAAATATGAATATTAGAAAATACTAGAAATTCAAGAGAGATGTATATAAGAAGAAGAACAAGTCGTGGCCCTCCTTGAAAACTGGCAACATGACAGATTCCTTTTTTTTATAGAATAAATAAGATTAAACTAAACTTAATGTATTTTGCATGGCACAAAATAAATGGACTGCCATCCCCTCAGATTGCTTTATAGTGTACGTCTATAGTTATACTAGACCAACTGAACTTCAGACCATTGAACTAATAAGAAATGTTCTAGACTACCTGCATTATTTGCTGCAGCCAAAGTAACAGGCCCTGCAGAAGCTGAGGGATGAGGGACAGGAGACGGATTTGCCATCCATCCAGCAAGAGGTGTTGGAAGAGCAGCTGGTGTGGGCTGAAATGGCTAGAAACACACAAACAGAGTCAACCTTCTACAAAGTAGAAACTTAGATATGAAGGGAGATCATTGCCTAGAAATAAAAATAATTAATATTATTTTATTTTAGCTTACACCATGGGCACTCAGTGGAGGGAAACCCCCAGCCTTTGGGACCGCTCCCATTAAAGGATTAGTGACAGGAGATGGAGCCCTAGCACCATTTGAATGACCACAACTGTGGTCTACAAATAGTGTCTTTATGTCAGGGTTTGGCCTTGGATTCTTACAAAGCTGATGCTGCCAGTTTAAACTGCATTTTAAAAGGTCAATACAATTACAAAAGAAAATGCCTTCAATGAGAAAACATCAACAAAACAGCTATGAACTCTGTAATATGTTAGATAGGAACTCCGAAAAGACCTTTGATTAATTAGTGTCCTCAGTCTTGAGTTCTTCAAGTTAGGAAATTGAAGTTTTTCACGAAACAACGGGTTAGCTTCTATTAATTTTTTCAGTTCAGCAAGCATTATGCCCCTTGCAGATTTAGTATCCCCATATTTAGATAGCTGTTCATTTTCTCTGCAAACCGAAGCAAACCCTTTACCACTCATTAAACATAGTAAATAAATGACAGGCAGGAACAGGGAAGAAATACCAACCACACAGAACAAGTTGTACATACCTAAAATTGTCCAGCGTCAATAGCTGTGTAATTTCCTTAAAGAGATCCTCGTTAAATGAGGAGAAAACTTTGAGGTCCTTGACTAAAATTTCCACGGCCTTAGCTCGGTCCCTCCTACAATAATTTGATTTGTATTTTGAGCACATGAACAAAGTAGTAAGTAAATCAACGAAAAAGGAATTGGAAATGCCAAATTATTGATTCAAGGAGTGCTTGAAACACCTACTTATCTAAAGCTTCGAGGTACTTCTGCTTGCGAATCTCAAAGAAGATCTTCATGGAGTATCTATTATCATCAACCTTAGTGAAACCAGAAAGATACTTTTCTACCTCTTCCCATTCCCCATTTGTCACCATATCCTCAAAATACCTCATGTTAAAAAAAAATCCTGATTCTTGCTCCAACCTCCGTGACCACAATCACAAACAAATCAAAATTAATATTTTGATAAAATAGTACTCTATCAAATTATCAGACGTAAACAACGAGCAAAGACAAATTAATATAAAATTCAGCATACTTGTGCACAGTTTCTTTGAATTTCTCTTCGTCGAGAAACTGAAGTATGAGAAACACAAGTTCTCTGCTGAGTGAAGACATCTTTATTTACGATGAAAGATCTAAGGCCTTCCAGATCAAATTAACAACACTGCAACATAGAAACCTCCTAAAATTACGCTAGATAAAATTGGGAAAATTTTCATAAAAACACAAGTCTAAGTTCGAAGACTAAAACAACGAAAGAAAAAGTATATAACAAAACGAATCAGTGAGAAAATTACAGAAAAAAAAACTAGGGAAAATGCATGTACCTTGAGATTAATTGCACAGATCAAGAGTTTATTGAGGAAAAATAAGATAAATAGGTAAGGAGGTTGAGAGCAAGAACGCTCTACTTTCTCTCTCTAACTTTATTTATCATTTTCCAAAGCTGTTTTGTTAAATATTTATAACGAGAAGGGCTAGGGATTTGGAAGATAAACGTGCGAAGCGAAGAAAGAAATGGTATGGGACAAATTAAATACCGTGAGCAATAACGAGACGATATGCATTTCTCCGATAAGTTCAATGATAAGCCCATGTGACTTATATAGGAGGGTATATATTTTGCATGATAAGTACGTTGGCTTATAACCTTAAAACTGGTATACCCACTTTGATAAGATTCAACCTTAAGATTTCAAATATATATTAGAGTTAAATATCTTTTTAACTAATTGATCCGCATTTATAACCTTTATGTTCATTTATATTAAAGAAATATATAATAATATTATTATAATTTAAATTATAATTGTTTTAATTATTTTCACTAATAATAATACTAAAATATAATTAATTAAACATATTCGAAATTATTGCGGTAGCAACAAAAAAAGTAATAATATTGGTGTAATTATTTCTGTTATTATTATAATAAAATAATTACACTTTTTTAAGAAATGCCCCGCCAATATTGGAACTCGTGTTAATGATTTGAGCAGCTGTTAAATATATATATATATATATATATATATAAAGTCCATAATTGTTGTAAATACCGCAATAAAAAGGAAAAGTCTATAATTGTTATTTAAAATATAATATTATTAATCATAATAATTATATATATTACCTATTTTAATATCTCTGAAAATTTTAACAAGTAAACATTTTACCATATAAAATCCTGTATCTTTCACCAAAATTCATTTTATAATAACTCTTTTAAATAAACATATTAAATTTTATTTTAATGTTTACATTTAGTTAAAATTTAAAAAATATATTTAATTAAAAATATTAAATAAATTGTCTTTCCTTATCGTATATTCTATATTTATAATAAATTTATAGGTTAAAACTTTTCGATTCATTTAATATATGATATCTAATTATATATAGAGTTGTCAATTTTTACTAATGAGGTAAATTCTTATCGAGATTATCCAATTGAGAATAAAAATTGAGACATTAAAATGAAAATTAGGGAGCAAAAAATAGGATATAAATTTCAAAATATAAGATGAGATAAGTGCGAAGATTGTAGTTCTAACCCTTTTCTTTGAAATAATATAACCTATTTTAATAAATATTTTTAAATTTTATTTATAGATTTAATTATATTAAAATTTAAATCAACCATAAATAATATATTATATATGATATATTTTATATTTAAAATATATTTTTATTCTATTAAAATATTAATAATTTTCTTTTATAAAAATTATTTAAACTATTTATTTAAATTCTAAAAACTTAAAATCTTATAATTATTTTATAATTTATTATTGTTATTTTAAATTAGTTTGTAACCAGATTTTAACAATGTTATTTAATATAAAAATATTATATATTTTATTTTTTTCTTTTTACATAATTTTTTTTATTATTTATTGACTCAAAATTTATTTATTTTATTACAAAATATTTATTATTAATTTTATTTATAATAAAAACAAAAAAATTTATTAAAAAATATAATTTAGATCTTTATTTTTAATTTGAAAGTCTCCAATTTTATGGAATTTTGATGTATATCCTTAATAATTTTAAGTATAGATATAAAATAAAATTTAATTTATGAATGAAAAACAAAGAGGGAATCTTCCATCTTGTAATATTGATATTCTATGTTTATTTCATTAAAAATTAAATAAAATAATACTGAATGAGATAAAAAAATTAATAAATTATATACGATGAATTAATGATATATTATCTCAATTATACTTATTAACTCGACCATCACATTTGATCCTTTCATTGTGAGAGCTTTATCACATTACATTTGATCCATTGAGACAATAAAGAGGAATATTTCAAAAAAAAATATGTTTCCACACAATAAATATCTTATTGTGTAATAAAAATCAGAAAGAATACTTTTCGAAGATACCAAAACATATTTGAAGTCTACTTCGAACTATACATCAAGGAAATATTAGTTACAGTAAACATATCACAACTCAACTAATCAAATCAAATAAATAAAATTCCAACTTAAATATCAAATTATCTTTTACATATATTAAATGATAAAAAGTAATAACAATTCTGATATTAAAATATAAATTAATATTTTTTATTAAACTAACGTAAAATTATTGAAAATATCAACAAATTATTGTTTAGATATTATTATCATTAAATTACATTTTAAATATCTTTTTTAACTAAAATATCTTAAATATTGTATATATTATAGTTAATATTAATAAAAATAGATAAAATATTAATAATTTTTTTTATACCGTCAAGATTTATCTATTTATAATAAGTAAATAATCTAAGTAATTTTTTATACCTTTTATCTATTTATTCTGCAATACTTTATAAAAAATAATATATATTTTTATCATATAATATTTTAATTAATTCATCAATTTATTGATTAATATAATATTATAAGTATTTTAAAACATATATATTAATTAAAAAATTAGTTTAAAATATAAGAAATTGATTGTTTTGATATTTTATAATTTTATAAAAAAATTCATATTTTTGATAGAATTTTCATACTTTCAATGATTTTTTTCAAAATTTTCGAACAATATCTTTGATATTTTCATAAAAATTATATCACAACATCTTGATTGCCATCGACACTTCAAACCTTCCATACAATATATTAATTCTCTCATTATTTTGGTTACAAATCATTGCAAAATAATAAATTAGTTAAAATTTAATACTTATTAATTATTTAGTATTTGAAATTCGATTGAACATTTCATTATCCAAGTTATATTTAATAATTTTATTAATCAGTTTATGTTTATCTAGTTTATTATTTCAGTTCTATAACTAGGATTTAGTATTGTATTGAAAAAAAAATATCCTATTATTTTTATTATATTATCAATATCGTTCTTATTTCTCTCTAAGATTCTATATTAATTTGATATCAAAGTAACCATATTAACAAAATCATATCCTATTATTATTAATTATTATTAAAAAAATTCACATGAAAGAAATATTTGAAAAAATTGATCATGAAACCAAACTTCTCCCATATTCGTTAATCAACACGCTCTATAAATTTGTTATTGCCATCGTTGTTATCACAATACCAACAAAAAAACCCACCCTTCAAGTCGTACCTCATTTGTATTTTTTAATTCAAATTACAGTGAAATTATTCATAAAGTTGAACATTTATCTATTATTATAAAGATAAAAAATATATTATTAAAATGAATAATGAGAAGTCTCAATTCAAAGTCGAGAGAGATCTCCTCTTTAGATTCATGGCTACTTATCCATTTGAGTCCTCGATCCATCCATGTTTCAACATTGTATAGAATAAAGAACTCACATTTACAAATCTAAATACCAATCATAGCTAACATTGACTAACCATGCATTATTGACATAGCTAATTGATCACTTTCAAAATTATTATCCTTAATTAAATAGTTGTGGTGTAGCTTTAGGTGTCAATTTTATAAAGAAGCAAAACTAACAAAAATGTTAGCACAAAATAATAAATAAAAAATGACAATTGAGAAATGAAAATAATAATAATAATAATTAGATATAAAAAAATGACAATTCAATTAATTGTTTCGTTTTAATATTATTAACTTTGATTGTTATTTATTACTCAATTATTTGTTTCACATCCCAAACAAACAAAATCGAAAGATAAAGAGTTAAAGATCAATCATTATAATTATTTTAAAAAAATAATTTTATTAAAAATAAGTAAGATTTATTGTTATAAGTTAATCTAATATCGGTAATATCATAATAAAAACTTGGACATAAAAAAAATATGTTTGAATTTATATAAAACTGAAGAATATAGTATATTAAATATAACAAAAGAAAAAATAAAATAATTTCTCAAAATAAAATTGTAATATAGAAAGCAATTATAAAAATTATAAAAAGAAATAGAAAAATTACATTGAAACTTACTCTACCTTTAACCTATCTTACACAATTATTCATAGCATTGTAATATGAAATTTTGCTCAATTTAGAAAATATTAAACTTTTTTTTCCTTGAAGATAATTGATTTGAAACATGTTTTCAAATACAAGAATTGTAAATAAATCTCTTATATTTTCATAGGACTAAGAATTATCTAACTTAAATTTTTATATAAAAAGATGTACAAAAAATACTAATAGATGTTTAAATATAAAATATTTTGAATTTAAGTTTATTTTTGGACTTGATATAATTTGATTTAGATATTTTTTTTTGTATAATATGAAATTATAGATAAAAAAATCAGCTTTTCATATCAACTTTATCATTAGTTTGTTTATAAAATCTTGTGAGGATATATTGTAAAATTCAAATTTTGATTTCTATGATATTTTTTTGTTGATTTTGTTTATCCTATAAACATAAAATAATTATAATTAATATAAATTAATATTTATTAAATTAATATAGATAATTATTAATTTTAAAATCATTAAATCATAAATATCTATTTAATTTATATATTTTTATGCAATTATCATAACTCATATTATTTTATTGCTAATCCCTATCAATTTAAGCCGTAAATAAGAAAAAAAAATATGATAATTAATCCAAATAAAAATATAAAAAAATCATCCAAGAATTTCAAACAAAAATTTAATTCAAGATCATAATTACTATGTATATTATTTAAATTATAATTTTTAAAATTATAAGAATGAATTAAACCAAAACATTCATAACACAACACATATAATCTTGAGAATTTCTTCGTACAAAAGATTAAATTTTATATCTTAAGAGATAAATCATTTGTAAGGATACTAATTAATGTAATTTAAATTAAATTAAATTATTAATTTTATATTATTTTTATTATTATATAGTTATTTTTTAAAATTTTGTGAAGAAAATTTGTCATACATTTTTAGTTGCAGTTCAAAATACACAGGGTCGATATCGATTCTCGAACCGCCTAAAAGCGAGTATAACAAATTTCCTCAACCGAGCGAGTAGTTAAGAAAGGCTCTTCTTCTAGTACAGGTGTGGGACAAAAGTTTGAAGAAATTCGGATAAAATGGTAGGAGAGTCAATGAGTTATCTAATAATCAAAGCCATTTGAATGATTCAATACGAAGGAAAAAATAAAAAAAAGGGGGGTCATTTTAAATCTCTCAATTTATCGTGACGAGAGATATGATAATATGGTTAACCCACTTTCAAATCATTTCCACGTGGCGAACCCAAGCACACGTCAATTCTAAGTGACGCAAGACATTTTAAACGGTTCTAAACTTGTAATCAGATGAATATCATTTGTATTTCTTTTTTTACACAAAATGAGAGGATGTGGTCAGAAACGAGCAGGTACAGTGCGTGAAATGTGAGACTCCTCAGTCAGCCAATTAGCTGGTTTCATTTGACACAGCTGGAGGATTTG
This sequence comes from Hippophae rhamnoides, assembly GCA_033030585.1. Classification (NCBI taxonomy): domain Eukaryota; kingdom Viridiplantae; phylum Streptophyta; class Magnoliopsida; order Rosales; family Elaeagnaceae; genus Hippophae; species Hippophae rhamnoides. The sequence continues at coordinate 12,315,005 of CM065430.1, forward strand.
ACCTTTTTCTTTTGTTTTTTGTTCCGGAAGATAATAGTGAATTTGACTCTTGACAATATCGTTTTGCGCTTTAAGACAGAGGCGTGGCGTTTTAATAGTTGAAGGCTTGAAGCTTGTGCAATCGCCCCAAAGGTAATTTACATTGATCGGTGACATCTTGACCGTTCAGGTATATAATAATAATAATAATAATAATTAACAATCTAAATTATTATTTATAAGAAAAATATTTTATTTAATAATAATCAAAGTATAATTAATATTAAAAATAAAATAAATATTTTATATATTTTTAAGTAATAAAAACAAAAATTATTATACAAAGAACATTATTATATACTATAAGATAATATGATTTTGTAAAACTAAATTACTATCATAACTCTAATTTTTAATATTTGAATATTTTATCCCTTTAATTGTTTATATTTTTTTAAGATGATTCATTCTTTTATTTATATTATAATAAAAATTATTTTATTCATTTTAAAATACCAAGAAAAAATAAAGAGAAATTATATTAGATAATTATTAATTTATATTTAAATGAATAATATCTATTTATTTCAATCGTTAGCCTCAAAAACCCAACAATGTGAATATAAAAGCTAGAATACAAGTTTTTTTTAAGTATTCATAAATTATTAAGACAAACCTCAAAATAATTTCAGTTAAGAACTAAGACATGACAAACCTCAAAATAATTTCATTGTGAATAATCGTTCTCCAAAACTTTTTACAATATTCGCTCTAATATATATATATATATATATATATATATATATATATATATATATATATATATATATATATATAGATATTAAAACCTTAGATAATAAAATAAATATAAAACCCTATATAATATTGATAGAAATATAAAATTCTAACAAATAAATTAAATACAAAATCCTTACTAAATAAAATATGAACTAAAAAATTAATTGATTTTCAGATTTTTGGGCATATTTTGTGCTGTTTTTTTGTCTAGTATCTTTTGATTTGAAAATTTTAAATAATATATCGCATTCAATCATCTTTTTAACTCACTTTTCAAATTAGTATTTCAAGATATAATTATTATATTCCACTCCAAATTGTTCCAATGAGTTTACTCTACCCCCGTGTACTAATTAGTCCTTTAAGTAATTCTTTAAATAATATGACTAATAGAAATGAATTATAGATCCATTGTTATACTTATTGATTCTCATCACTTCTTGTTTTTTTTTAAAAGATTTGTCTTTGAATTTTCACTGTAATATTAGGGATAACTCGCATTGCAAAGGACGATTCAAGCCAAAAAATGCATTAATCTCATTTTTAGATTGTGTGAATTTTTGGTTTGAGTATATAAAAAATTTGATGCTTGAATCATATACCAATTTGTTACTTAACTATTATAAAATCAATATGTTGAACACTAGTAAAAGAAAAATAATTTCCATTAGTATTAAAACATGTAACTTTTTTTTTTCTTAATAGTCTAAATTATCTCTTTTCTTTCCCTCTTTTCTTCTTATAAATCATATTATTTTTTAAATTTATGCTTTTTTTACTCAATATTTTTCTAGATTACTCCTCCTTTTCTTTTGAATCACTTTATCTTTTCAATTCATCGTCTCTTTTTAACTCAATATTTTTTTTAACTCACATTTTCATTATTTTGTGAAAATTCAACATTTTTATTTATCTTCTACTGATAATAGTTAAATACATCAAACATAAGATTTATTCGAGTAAAGACTCTTTTTAACCGTCCTTTTGCAAGTAATAAAAGCGATATATTGTCTATCTAATTTATCTGGAATCCCATAAATCTTCAACTCTAATCAATAAATAGCTTGTTTCAAGTTCTTAAGGTGAAGTTAGAAAAATTTTCCTTCATGAGATACGTTTATAACATGTGAAATAAAAATACCTTTCAATTTTTATATTTCTTTTTTAATTTCAGCATCATATATATATATATATATATATATTGTTCCTTTGTTCTTTTTTTTTTGGCTTCTAATTTGTCTTCTCTTGCTTTGGAATGAAACAAAACAAAAGCTTTACATGAAAATCAAATAAAAAAAATGGAAAAAAGAAGGATAATCTAAGTTTAGAACTATATTATGATACCAATGATATGAATCCTTGAAAACCAACAAAAAATTAAGTAAAATTATATCAAGAAATTAGAATATAAATTGCGAGATAGGAACATTACAAGTTTTTTTAAGTTTTGATAAACTAACTTATAAGATTTCTTAAATTTTGATAAGTTATAAAAAATTCAATAAAAAACAAGAAACAAACCTCAAAATAATTTCATTGATAAATAATATAACTATCTTAAAATTTTTTACAATATTAATTTTACCAGGTATATATAAGACTTAAAATCCTCATCTAATAAAATAAAAATAAAATCTTACCAAATAAATTATGAAAATAAAAGTATAATTATTTTTCTAAAATTATTGTACTTATCTTTTGAGGCCTTTTTTTTTGTCTATATTATTCAATTTGGAAAACTTATATTTCTATAAAAGAATATAACCTACTAAAACGACTTTTTAACACACTTGATAACTACCGATGAAACTTTTCAATTTAAAATCTCATACTGTAATTACTTATGCTCCACCCCCAAGCTATTCTAATGCTCTTGTTTTACGACCTTAAGGATAATCAATGATTCTTTGAATAATATGTTCAATTAAAAAGTAGCCATAGATCCTTCGATAATGATTCTTGATTTTTATCAAAATGTAACGTACGTTTAAAATCTCTACAAATATTGTAGTTCTTCAAAACATATTTTTAGTTATCTATATTATAAGATATATACTTAATTTCATGTAATTCATAAAAAAATATCACTTAGTTCTCTTTCTAAGTTAACATTTAGGGTTATTTAATTGTTTAAAAATTTCAATCAAATCTAAATAATTTTTTAAGGATAAATTTAGAATTTTGAAAAAATAATACCCAAAAAGTTAAAAAAATCCAAAATGTCAAAATTTAAAAAAATCAATTTAAAAAACTAAAATAATAAAAAAAACATATTAAATTTATATTTAAAATGAAAATTTTAATTGTTGTGTTTTTATGATTTTAATTTTTTTTTAGAATTTGTTTATTTTTTATAAGCAAAACAAGTTTTAATAATTTAAAGCTTACAAGAATTTACACAAATCTTATTTATGCTCAGTGGGAGACAAGACTTGAAGTCTCAAGTTCCAACAATTTGTTCATGAATTACAAAAATGTTTTCTTGTTATATTTTATTATAATTAAATTATTAATATCATAATATATTTACTATCTAAAAAAACATCTTGTTTCATAAATACAATAAACCATAATACAACATTACAACACAATTAAATTTTTTAACTGTCAAATGAGGAAAGCAAATGTGCGTAGGTTTGGAGTTCATAGAGCCGCTTCCAATGGTCATGTTCTTCACATAATTAGTCGCACTCTTCAGCAAAAGTAGTTTTCTCTTGGATAAATGTGTCTTGCTCTCTGTGAAGCATCTTGTTCACATGTTTGAGTTTGTCCTTGTCTAAAAGAAGGTTCTTTCTTTTAGCCTGAGCAATTTTCCGTCCTCTAACAAGGGTATCCACATTATTTTCCAATTCACGCATCTTTGTCGTTAATGACTCATGTCTAGCCTCTAAGGCGTCCAATTAATTTTTGACAAAACTAGAGGAGGTACAAAGCTCGTCTTCTAGGCACTCTTGGTTGCATATTAAGGAAATGCACTTCGTTTAGCAAGTAGCCATACGGATCCCTTTTCTTTCTTCCGTGCCCCAGAAATGGATCTAAAGTGATGGTAGAGATTGTTTAGTGTTAAAATTGATCCGATTTATTGGATAAGAAACTAGAAAAAAGTCAAAAATTTTTGTGAAATATATGGATCTCAAACAAGAGTAAAAGAAAACACATTCAAAGTTTGACATCGAATACACTATGGTTAGATTTGAAGTTTGGCCTTTTAACACCAAAAGTCTAGTATATATGTAGATCTATATTACTAGTGTCGTCGTGAGATGCAGACATAATTCATCTTATTGTTCGTACTGTTATTTGGATTGAATTGTTAGATAAATCGAGTTTCGGATTGATTCATATGTCTAAACATTTAGTACTAATGAATTCTCAAACAATCCCCAAACAAATAAGAAATATGGTTATCTCGACGTACTCTGCAAGGTACATCAAATTCTGAGTTCGAGGAAGAAGTAATGACAATTGGATTAGAAACATTTTGTGCAGCCGTGAGCTTACATGAGTCCTCATTCTTGACAACTAAAGGAGTGGTTAAGTTTGGTCAAGTACCCTTGTAGGTGCGATCTCATTGGTAACAAATAGGTTGGTTGGCAACCTGATCAGGAGCGACTTGGGGGAATGACCTCTCAATAGAACATGTCGACTCTTGTTTCCATTTTTGACGATCATCTGGGCCAGATGTATGTGAGGGAACAGACACTAAAAAGTCATCAACATTGACTTTAGAGAAGTCCATGATAACTAGAGATAATATGAGAATAAGTCACAGGGTCCTTTTCCATAGTTTACAGTTCCTGTCACTTAACTGGGCTAGTTTTATTTCAATATAGGTTGCTTTTCTCGGTCTCTTGTAATGGAGTGAGTAGTAATTGGAAGTGTCGGGAAGGAGGTGAGTTATGTGTAAAATAAGGTGAATATAATTAAGAGGTCACCTACTAAAAAAAGGATGAATGAAAATGAAAAAAAAAAATAAAAGAAACAAGGGAGAAAAGACAAGTGGTATACATACGTATACATACCACATAAATACCAAAGTGTCTAATAGAGCAAAAGATACAAGAAGGAAAATCAAACCGTACATTCGTTACACAAAAGTCTTAGTCAATTTTGACGAAGTATAACATTCAAAGTAATAACAATAAAAAAAAACCAAGTTTTGTTACACCATGTATATTGTTAAACTTGTTAAATATGTTCCAAGTAGATTGTTTTACAATCACATTACAAAGAAATCTCAATAACACTAGTCAAATCTCAAAACTAACAACTAATCAAAATCAGCCACACTTGTCAAGAGCAACGTCTAGGTGGCATCAAGGATTGTAAGGGGATTACTAGGTGCAGGCGGGGTAATGTGGGGTGAGGGGCACGGTATGAGCAACCCAGGAGGTTTAGTCTTCTCCTGGAACCTCGTACCAGTTCTTGAAATATGTCCAGAGCAGTAATTTGTTCCGCATAAGCCCCCATGACACTCATAGCAAAGGACACACCCTCACGATATCCGGGAATACGATCCTTTTTCAGGTCGTTCACCTTTTTGGTAAGAGATTCAACTTGTTCGAAAAGAGTGTCCATTTGTTTCAGAGTCAGCCCTCTCCTCAACTTTGTTCATTAGAGAGATCTGGTCCAGGTCCATACTCTGGGATCCCTTCATCTTTACAGTCTGATCAAGCAGGTCGTTATCCAGCCCATGGATCTTCGTTCTCTGTGCTTGTATGATCTCATCCTTCTCGCTTAACAGATCATCTTTTTGCTCTATGGCCTTGTGGTATTCAATGAGGAGAATGGCAGATCTATGAACCTTTTGTTTAAGGGTTTGGTTCGCAATCTCCCTTTCTCTGATTAGAGAAACAACCTGAAACAATTAAAATGGGGTAGTAAGCAAAACAAAATCAATGAAGCGAGCTGGTAAGTACGTGGTTTTCAGTCACCTAGAGAAGAAGTTGGGAAGCTAGCACCCATGTGGTTTGGCCCTCTTCCTTGAGGGCTGCTTGCACAATGGCTCTCTCTGCCTCGCTCCCGAAGTGTTGGTAATGATCAAGGAGCAGTTCAGGTTTCCCAAAAACACCTTGGTCGAAGAAGGTTAGACGTGGGGAGACCGTTCTGGCCCAAGACCGAAAGCAAATAAAAAAGAAGGTAAATATCAGCAGAGAGAGTCCTACTAATAGTATGTTCTTTCCATTTCACTTTCAGGTAAAATGTAAAGTTTGAAGTTAGATAATTTTTTTTTTAGAATAGTTTATAAATATCTTAAAATAAAAGATATTTTAGAAATAAGTTAAATTTTTTATAAGAAATTCTCGAGAAAAAGAATAATTTGTGGTTAAAATTAAATAGATAATTCTAGATAGTTTCAATTATCAAATAAATTTTGTTAATAAATTCAAAATCAATAATTAGAATTAGTTGATATAATTGTGTAGAATTAATCGCTAAGCTATAAATACTCACGTAAAAAAAATTATAAAACTAATCTCTTCTATATTCATTTTGTCTCACATTTACATATATCAAAGTCTTTTTTCATTTGTTCTTCTTTAGTCAATTATTTAATCATTATCAAATCATAAAAATCAAATACTTAACTACATTATCCAAGTTTAACGATACTTAAATATTATTCAACTTAAATAACTTTTTATTTTTTTATTTTAAAAACCATTAATGATATTAGAACTATGTTCTTTTTTTGTCCACTCAGGCTATTAAAATAAGAATATTTTAATAGTTTAAGAAGAAATTTTGAAAATATTAAAATGAAAGAAAATAAGATCGCAAAAGATTATTATTCAAGAACAAAATAAATACTAAATCAATTGAGAACCTATAGTGAAAATATATCTGAAAAGAGGTTGTAGAAAAAATCCTCATAAATACTAATGATTATAGCTATTAAGGAATCAAAAGATCTAACAACCTTTATTGTTATCGAAATAATGGACTTTCAAGAAACATATGAAAAACTTCGAAGTAGATAAAGAGAGTCTTTCAACCCAAAATTAATATGTAATCTCAAAAATCAAAAGAAGATGGGAGAAAATTTTTTAAAAATTTCAAAAACATAAAAAAACCAAGAGAAACAAGGACCAAACAAAGGGAGCTACTTTCCTTGTGACAGTTGCAAAAGAAAAGCTATTTGAAAAAAAAAACTATTAGTTCAAAGAAAAATTACAATGATGAGCAAGAAAAATGGACATGTAGATAAAACTTGTAGACTCAAAAAAGTCACAAAGCTAACTTCGTAGAAGAAAAAGATGGTGAAAATCATTTTTTCTATGATAGTTAAGCTTTTGATGAAGAAAAGAAAGACACATGGTATCTAAAAAGTGGTTACAATAATCACATGACAAAAGATGAAAGTATTTTCTACAATCTTGATAACAATAAAAGTTAAAATTGAGAATGAAAAATATATTAAGGTTATAGGAAGAGGTACAATTTCTATCTAAACAAAGATAGGAAAAAGTACAAAAATGATATACTATTAGTCCCTTTCATAAGCCAAAAACTTATTGAGTGTGGATCAAATGATTGAGAGATGATATTCTCTTCACTTTGAAGAAAACTCATGCACAATTTATGACAAGAAAGATAAAAGTTTGTTGATAACAAAGAGTAAAAATGAGAGAAAATTGATGTATCCCCATTCAATAGAGGTACATAAACAAGGTAGCCATGAAAGCACATGTAGATGACTTATGGCTATGGAAAAAAAGATTTGGGCACTTCAATTTCCACACCTTGAATACATTGCACCAAAAAAAATGATGTGTGACCTACCAATGATAGAAGGCAAAGAAGGCATCTATAAAAGCTGTCTAGATGGCAAGTAATATTGGCAATCTTTTCCCATAGACAAGGTATGAAGAATAAATCATACCACTAGAGTTGGTCCATACAGATGTTTACAACCCAATGCACACTCCATCTCATAACCAAATCAGGTATTTCATTCTCTTTATTGATGATTATAATAGAGTGACATGGGTGTATTTTTTACGAGAAAGATGAGAAGTATTCGATATATTTAAGAAGTTTAAGAGATTTATAGAGAAACAAAGTGGTCATCGCTTGAAGACTATTAAAATTAATCATGGAAAAGAATACACCTCTAACATATTCAACAAGTTTTGTGAAGATGAAATAGTCGACCATCAACTCACTATTGGATACGCATCACAACAAAATGAAGTATTTGTACAAAAAAATAAAACAATGATGGAGATGGTTCGAACAATGCTAATAAATGAAGGCATTCCTAAGACCTTTTGGGCAAAAGTTGTATACACAGTAGTATCTTCTTAATAGGTGTCTAACCAAAGTAGTCACAAAGAAGACTTCTATTGAAGCTTGGACACGACGAAAGCTTTTAGCAAAACATCTCAAAGTCTTTGGATGCATATGATATGCTAATAGTTCATAGATAAAGAGGAGTAAGCTAGATGAAAATATTGAGAAAGGAATATTCTTAAGCTATAGCACTATATCTAAGGGATATCGTATCTATAGCTTGGAATTTAAGAAGATGATCATCAGTTGCAATTTTGAGTTTGATGAAAATGCTAAGTACAATTGGGAAAACAAAAAAGATGAAAGAACCACAAACTTGGATCTTCTTGTATGGAAACCACCATATGTTCAAGCATGAGAAGAAGTCCCAATGAGACAAGACTTATTGATCAAAGAGAATTATCTCTAGATTCTTCGTCAAGAAGGACAAGACCTTTATTAGAGATTTATGAGACATGCAACATGACTATTATGGAGCCAATTTTTTTTGAAGAAGCTTTCAAGTAAGAAGCATGGGTAAAAACCATAAAAGAAGAAATAAAGATGATTGAGAAAAATGAAACATAGGAGTTGATCGATCTACCAAAAGGAAAAAAAGTTATTGGAGTTAAGTGGGTATACAAGACTAAGCTTAACTCTAAGGGATCAATATAAAAACACAAGACGCAAGTAGTAGCTAAAGAATACGCATAAAAATTTGGAATCGACTACAACGAGACCTTTGCTCTAGTTGCACGCTTGGATACTATTAGAGCACTATTAATACTTACTGTTTAAAAAAATGGAAGATATATCAATTAGATTTAAAGTTTGCATTTTTCAATGGCTTTTTTGAAAAAGAGATATATGTGGAACAACCTCAAAGATTCGTGATGCAAGGATAAGAAGGAAAAGTCCTCAAGCTAAAGAAAGCACTAGAACCTATACGAATTAAAGCAAGCTCTTAGAGCCTAGTATAATAGAATTGACAATCATTTTATACAATAAGGCTTCAAGAGGAGTAAAAGCGAGCCAACATTATATATCAAGAACTAAGGTACAAATACACTCTTTATTTCTCTGTATATGGATGATCTTATCTACATAGGTGATGATGAAACAATGATTAAAAAGTTCAAGGAAGAAACGATGAAGACATTTGAGATGTTTGATTTATGGTTGATGCACTACTTCCTTGAAATTGAAGTTAGAGATCATCTTGTCAATTATGTGTAGATAATTTTAAAATTAATAATTAAAATAAGTAGGTAGAATTGTATAAAATCTACTTGCTCAATTATAAATATCCATGTAAATGAAGTTGTGAAACTAATTGAATATAAGCTTTTAAAATCATCTTGTCTCATATGTACATATATCAAAACCTTTTTCATTTAGTTAATACTAAATCATAAAAACCAAATATCTAACTATTTAACTTTAACTAAGCGTATCTATACTCATCGTTAGAAAATACTATTCAACTTAAATAACTTTCTATTTTCATATTTTAAAAACCATCACAACTGATCAAGATATTATTCCCCTTCTGATCCTCTACATAGCATACATTTTTACAGAATATAGTCAATGGATTTTATGCTGAACAAAGGGACAGAAAAGGAAGAAAAGCAAGGTCATTAGGGGACTACTTTAAAACCTAGAAGAAGTCTATACCAAGCACTTCCATTAAAGGCTTCTCTTGATTAATTTGAAACGTTGCATTGACTGCTTGAAAGTCCTGCAGTATCAAACATTATTTAGATAAGCATAAATATCACAATTGTTGGTTTCTTACTTGTCATACAAACATAACATTTGTATTAAACTGAAAGAGCTGTCTCTTTAGTGTAAACAAAAATACTGATTCCACTTAATTTTGCACACTTGTGGACTTGCATGGTTGCTTCTATTTCAACTTATAAGTCCAATCTGATGTAATTCAAGGGTTTCTATGAATAAGTTTTTTTAGCAAACTTGTGTGCAACTATGAGCAAACCCTTCAAAATATCTTCATTCTAAAGCGAGACATTAATTTTCATGTTATATTAAGCAATATCAATGCACAAAGAAAAACAAACCAATTAAAGACCCTTTGTTCCTTAATATGATTTACATACACCAAATTTTCACAATTGACTCGACCAAAGTTTAAACTTAAATTGATTATACCTGAGCAAGTAGCCAACTTGATAAGCGATTTTGTAAATGTTCGAGGACTCTGACCTGTTCGAGGAACATAACACAAAGAACATTAATGCCAATCAGTATCGTATTCAAAACTATTCTTAGAAATTGAAAGTTTATTGTAGATAGTATTATATATGTGTTATTAATTACTATACTTATCAATCTTTTTTCTATTTAACTTTTATTAACTTTTTGTTTTTTTAAATAAAAAATTACACTAATTTTAAATTTGATTGTTTGAATCACATCAACAATTAATACTTTCTTATAATTTTTGGCATATAGTAATTACATATCTCAAACATGTCCATCAAATCCGTACAAGTGATTGAAAAGAATGGAGGAGAGTCATATCAATTTTTCTGGCAAATTGCTATACCTAGCTTCCACCTTCACCTTAACAAACAAGGAGTTCGATATTCTTATACAGCCATTAATATTCCCCCACCATTGAAGCAATGTCTCTTCTCAACAATGACTTAACAGGCGGCCAACCCACCACGCAATCACCATCATTTCTATTGAAGCTGAACCAAATAATACAAAAATGATAATTAAAAACCATAACTTTCAAAAATATGCAAACACCACATAGGCAGTAACTATAGTGCAAAAAATTCAAACTTTCATATGTATAACATTGAGAGAGAAAGAGGGCAATTACTTGGAAACGTTGATGAGAGACTTCTCGTAATGTTCTTCAGGGTCATCATCTTTTCCATTGGGTCGGTGATCCCAAAGCAACAAATATATCGGTTTTTTTTTTTGTGTTAGTCCGAATTGCATAGAAAGGTTGAATATACGTTTAAAGCAAACAAGAACTTAAATACCAAACAACAACACTTCAACTAATTGAGATTCCATTGAATTCTAAATTTCTTTCTAATATATATAAATATGGTGACAAATAATAGCACGTGAACGAATCTAGTGTTGGGAAAAAGATTAGGTGGATTTAGGCCAAGAGGAAATAAAGGAAATAGGTTGGAATTCAAGAAAACAAGACAATAGGTACGAAATTTAAAAGAAAATAAACAATGAAGAATGACGATAGACTTGTGAAGGAAATGCATGTGCAAGAAAAGCATGTGAAGGAAATGCCATATCAACAAGTTTGTTAGAGTAGTCACATGCGTTTGTTATGGGTAGAGCCTAGCTCTTGTAGCCTTTGCTTTATGAGCTATTAGAAACAGTTTACTACATTTAGCTATATATAGCATTTGTACTTGGGATACATTCAGAACATTAACAATGAAGTAATATACAGTTTTCAAATTCTTCTTCTTCTCTCGACCATATTGATTTCTTCTCTACATTGCTCCATTGTTTTTCTTATCTGCATAATGATCTGAAATTTCACAACACTAAATCTGATTTAAATTAGACATACTAAAATGATATAAACTTAATAGAGAAAATTAAACTCAAAAATCAATAGGGAGATATTTCTTAGGATCAATCTAATTCAGATGCACAACAATCACGAACAAATACCTTAACTTGTTATCTATTAAGAGATAAGAACCAAATGTATGAAGGAAATAGGATAGTGAAGAAATCAATGTTTGAAGAAATAATCAGAGGAAGAAATAAACGTTTCATTCATCTAATTTCTTGATTTGTATCGGATATTTACATTGTTTATATAGACAAATACTAATTACTATTTCACCAACCACCATGATTGAATTGTATGATTTACAGCTTGATTGGTAGGCGCCGTGTATATTGGAAAAAATGTTTGGCGTCGGTGCAGTGATTGTTGAATTGTGTTTGCAGTGTTTGTTTGAATTCAACACTCCCCCTCAAGTTGGTGCATAGATGTCTTTCATGCCCAACTTGTCTGAAACTTCTGTGAATACTCGATATGAGACTACTTTAGTGAGGATGTCAACCAATTGATCTTCTGACTTGATTTTTGGCAATTCCAGTGAATTTTCTTCTAACTTTTCTTTAATAAAAAATCATCGAACTTGACATTTTTGTACGATCGTGTTGAGCTGGATTATGCGCTTGTAATATCACATGCTTTCTTTATTGTCACAAAATAACTTAATTGATTCTTTCGCAAGATATGTCAAATCTTTTAAGAGATTGTAACCTGAGGCTCACAAAGCCCAAGTGCCATTCCTACGTATTGACTCTGTGACTGAGCAGACCCTGACATGTTGTTTCTTACTTCTCCATGTTACAAGATTTCCCTGCAAAAGTGAAGTAGCTTTGATGTAGATCATCTATCATTTATTGATCCGGCCCCAATCAATCGGTATATACTTCAATTCTAGAAAACAAATACGTGGTAATCGCATTCATATGTTGTTACTCCAGGATTATGCATAAATTGGTGACAATACTTAAAGCATAGGCAAGGTCCGGGTCTTGTGTGTGCCAAATACATCAACCTTCCAACAAGCCTTTGGTATCTTTCTTTATTTGTTGGAATTTGATCAACCTTGATACATAACTTTAATTAACTTCCTCTCTTTGGTGTATTAGCCGTGGTTGACATCTTTGGCCGTATCTGCTTCTTTTAATAAATCTAAGGCATACTTTCTTTGAGATAAGAATATTCCTACATTGATCGAGAAACCTCAATCCCAAGAAAATATTTTAAGGAACCAAGGTCTTTCATTTCAAATTCTTTGGATAAGTAAGTTTGTAAGCGCTTTCCTTTCTTGAAGATCATTTCCGTTACTATCATATCATCAACATATACAATAAGTGTGGGTGATCTTACCATACCCTTTTTAGAAATAAAGTATGGTCTGAATTGCTTTGCTTGTAGCCAAATGCCTTCATTGACCTTGTGAACTGCCAAACCATGCTCTTGGGGATTGTTTCAATCCATCTGATGATTTTTAATTTGCACCTTTTCTCCATGGATTGTGGATTTCTTGATTCCTGGTGGTAAATCCATGTAGACTTCTTCAATTAAATCTCCATTGTAGAAATGCATTTTTTACATCAAAGCGATATAATGGCCAATCTAAATTTGCAGCTAGAGATACCAAGACCCAGAACAATGTTAATTTTGGCCTACAGTGCAAATGTTTTACGCTATAGTCGATCCCATATGTTTGAGTGTATCCTTTTTCCACCAATCTTGCTTTATATCGTTCAATCGTACCATCCGCTTGATATTCTTGAAAAAAATCCATCGACATCCAACAATTTTCTTTGTTGGTGGACGATCGACAAGCTCTCCCAAGTTCTATTTATTTCTAAAGATTTTAGTTCTTCATTCATAGCATCTTTTCCATTTTTGGTCGGCCTAAAGCTCCTCGCACCGTTAGGAATAGATACGACAGATAATTGATTCACAAATGATACGTTTGATTTTGACAAACGATGTTTAGACATATAGTTACTCGTGGGATATTTGACTTTACTAGAAATCTCGGGTTCATACATGGCTTTAGGAATACCTCATATTGGGACGTGATGGAAGTATTTTTTGGTTGGTTCAATAGTTGGAACATCCTTGCAGAAACGATTGGTTAGGTATATCGGCGTCTTGTGAAGAAGGAATCTCGTACTCATTTAGTGGTAGTAAGGAACTTCCTTGATGATCTTGAAGTTGATGAGGACTTGATTCCATTTCCTCGAGTCTTTTCTATATTGAGAGTTATTACCTATCCAATTCAAGTTATTTGTATTTTCCTCACATATAATTTGTCTTTCTTAATAAGGAAGCAATTTATATGTAAGGTCTAGAAATTCGGCATGGTTGTACTCCACTGAAATTCGGGTGTAGAGGAGAAATACATTGTATTTTCATGAAAAATAACATCCATTAGTAGTAATCATTTGTTTTGTAGGAGGATGGTAACAGGATACCACTTTTGTTGTATGGCAGATATCCCGTAAAAACACATGACATATTGCTCGTGGATCCAACTTGCTACGTTGTTGTTTATGTAGGTGTACAAATGCCACACAACCAAAGACACGAGGAGGTAGATTGGGAACATTTGGTGCAACAATTGCTTCAATGATGGTTTGTAGTGGTGTTTGGAAGTTAATGGATGGAAGGTAGATTGATTAAATATGCAGCGAAGTAATTGCTTCTCCCAATAAGATAATGACATATTAGCTTGATCAATGAGGCACGGACAACTTCCAATAAGTGTCGATTTTTCCTTCTCTTGCAACTCCATTTTTGTTGAGGTGTATCATGACAGTAGTTTGATGAATAATGCCTTCGATTGAAGATATTCTTGAAGCTCGAGAACTTTTATATTCTCCTCCATTATCACTTCTTAGAACTTGGATCTGTGTTTTATATTGAGTACGAACCATTTTATGAAATTTTCTAAATAAGAAGTTTACCTCACTTTTTAGATTTCATTAAACGGACCCAAGTCATTCTACTAAAATCATCGATAAATGTAACAAACCAACGTGATCCTCCCAACGTAGAGACTTTGGAAGAACCCATACATCGAATGTATAACCATAAACGGAGATGGACTTTTATTTAAGGTTACGGGAAATGAGGAACGATGACTTTTTGCTAGTTCACAGACATCACACTTTAAAGTAGAAAGATCTAGCTCAAAAATAAACTTGGAAATAATTTTTTCAAATATCCGAAAGAAGCGTGACCCAATCTCTGTGCCATAGCCATATATTTGATTCATCCTTGTTAGATCCAGTTGCTACCAATGCATGATTTGTTGAATCCAAGTCCAAATAATACAGTTTCGCTTTAACACCACGACCGATCGTTTGCTTTGTTTGAATGTCCTTGAACACACAAAAGTCGGGCCAAAAAATAACAAAACAAGATAAAGCGGTGGTTATTTGAGAAATAGATATAAGGTTATACTCTAAAGAGGAACAACTAGATCTTGAGTCTAAATTTAAAGTACTAGTGAGAGACAAAGATCTTTCCCGATAGTAAGTTGTGTTACATTAGCGTTACAAACAATTTTGTGTGAGGATGGTTTTGAGATTTGTCTAGAATCGAATGTCATATGATCAGTTTCACTGAATCAATTATCCATGTATTATTAAAAACAGGAGAGAAAAACTTTAAGCATCTTACCAACATGTGTCTTTGAGGAGGTTGCAACGTGATCCTTTGTTGTTTCAAAGAATGGTGGCCGTATGACATCTGTCGTGGATTTTTCTTCCGAGAGTCACGGTTGTGATCCCACCAGCAGTAAGGATATCCCACCGGTTCAAAACATCGTTCTTTTGTATGACCCTTTTGATGACAATGGGTACATTTAAATGATGATTTATCATTCACTTTTCGTTAACTGGCCGATTGGAAAAAGAACGATTTTTAGATATC
Source organism: Hippophae rhamnoides (assembly GCA_033030585.1). NCBI lineage: Eukaryota > Viridiplantae > Streptophyta > Magnoliopsida > Rosales > Elaeagnaceae > Hippophae > Hippophae rhamnoides. The sequence goes on from CM065430.1 coordinate 12,330,543, forward strand.
ATGGCGGAAGCGTCGGTATCTCTAGATTTTTCCTTGATGAGATTCGACGTACTACCTCCGTCGAATCAAGGAATAACAACCTTAAATGCAGATAGTTTCTTTTAGCAAAATTTTGCCACGAACCTGCACTCATCATCTAATCCAACAAGGAAAATATGTATCCTTAGTCTTTCAACGGACTCTTGATATGATATTAGATCACGAGTGGTCTTTCATGACCACCTTATCGCTGATGGTCTAGCTCTTGGAAAATTTGAGGTTAACTCTCATAATACTGAAAGTGATTTTCCATTTTGTCTAGAAGTAAAGGCTTTTGGTTTAAGACAAATACCTGTAATTCATCACTTCCATCATGGGAATGCTTTCTGGCACCCCAAATTTCAAGAAGCGTTAGGTATGCGTAAATATCGCTTCATGATTTACGGACTCGTTGACATAAGTAGCCATCTCTTCACTTTTTGATTTTACTGCGTACCACTTGTTATAATTGTTTGATGTTTTTTCGGGTTGCAAATTTTTTATGTGAATATAAGAGAGTTTTTCTCTCTCGATATGCATTTCTATTATTTGAGACCAAACATCATAATTAGTCTCATTAAGAACAATTCGACATTAAACACACCTTGGTGAGCAGTTGTACAACAACTTGATTTGATTGCTCATAGGTAATGATATTATACCTACTGTCATGATATTATGGTAACCAAACTAGAAAATGGTGTAATAATTTTAGGGCTAAAGAATATTTTTTTTGTGTTTTTAATATATATTTATACTAATAGGATAAAAACCATAAAACCGATTCAAATTTGGTTTAAAAAACTTGAAAAAATGAACCTAGGACGGGTGTTAGAAATCGAGCGAAAAAAAAAAAGGGTTCGGACCTTTAAAATAAACCAGGAATCGCCAAAAATACGGAAGCTGAACAACCGAGAAAAGCCGGGTTCAACCGAACCCGGGCCGGACCAACTGGCCGAGCCAAGGGTGACCTGGCCGAGCAAGGCGCGGACCAGCTACTCCTCGAGCTGGACCAAACCGTGTGCGCCGAACCGAAGCAAAACCGGATGACACGTCATCATCTTAACCTCCAAACGGCGCGTGGCGCGTGAAAAAACTTACCCTCCACTTCGGTAGCGGCGCGTGAGGGCGTGTGGAAGGTTTTTATGCTACTCTGTTTTTACCAAAATGTTCGGGAATTGTGTTTAGAATGTCACGGTAAAATTAGGTGGGAGAAATCTTGCTTAAAAATTGATGTTTGTAATTAATATTTGTAAGGGTGTTTGAATAAAAAATTTTTTTGATGAAAAAAGTATTTTCAGATAAAGAAATCTCTGTTTTAGAGAACAAGAGTTTCAAATTTGTATAAAGCAACGACTTGGCTCTGATACCATGAAGAAATCAATGTTTGAAGAAATAATCAGAGGAAGAAATAAACGTTTCATTCATCTAATTTCTTGATTTGTATCGGATATTTACATTGTTTATATAGACAAATACTAATTACTATTTCACCAACCACCATGATTGAATTGTATGATTTACAGCTTGGAAAAAATGTTTGGCGTCGGTGCAGTGATTGTTGAATTGTGTTTGCAGTGTTTGTTTGAATTCAACATATAGATGGCACACTAAAGATAGATGAGACAGATTGTGAGTGATAATTCTATAATGAATGTCACAAGATGAATCTTGATAAGTTCAAAAAGAGTCCTTTGAAGAGCCAAAGAGATAACTATTATTAATATTTCAATCAAAAACTGATTTCTCTCGGGGTTACATAGGCTTATATAGTCCAATATGCTATAAATAATTTAATGAAAAATAAATTAAATCTTAGCCAACTAAGAGGCTTACCGCCTCATTATAAAAAGGAAAGAAACCCCTTACAAAAAGGAAAGTTACAAGGTTTATAAGCGTTGACAGTATTTGTGAACAAAATATTTAAATATGAATTATTTTTTAGACATGTTTACTTGTTCGCTATTCAAGTTGAAGAAATTTTCGAGCTTCGGGTTAATGTGTTTTAAAACCATTAACCTGAAGCTTTTTTTACTTAAATATGTTAGAAGTGAGTATACATACATAGGAAAATATGGTATATATATGTTGGTCGATCGATCAAGTAGAGGTGTCCACGGTCGAGTTTGGTTCGATTTTAAGTAAAAAAAAATCGGATCAGACCGTTTTTGTTATTAAAAATATTATAATCGAATGGTTTGGTCCGATTTGGTTAACAGTTTTCAATGGATTGATCCAGTTAATAATACATAACTATGATACACCTAATGATATACTTTTGATTAAAATATGAGAAATTTAATCAACGGTTTGTGAAAAGTGATAAGAAAAATTTAATATATTATTAAAATTTGTTCGGTTAGTCCGATTGGTTTAAAAATTAATACAAACCGTATAGGACCATTTGATTTATAAAACTGTTCGGACTAGTTCGATTTTTCAATTTAATTCGGTTCAATCCAATTTTTGGGATTATTCATAGTCATTTCTACATGAATGAAATGATCTAAATTATTAGATGAGTCTCTTGAACTAGGAAGATTTGTCTAATTTGCTTGCTCACTAAAAGTGTATAGTGTGAAGTCATTCATTGTGACTCTGAAAAGAAAATAAAGACTTGAAAAAATTAAGTAAAAATAAAACAAAAACAAATATAAATAAATCAAATGAAAAATAAAATAAAAATATTTTTTATAGTTTTTAATATAAAATACTTCAAAATTAAAAAAAGTAAATAAGAGTTAATTTAATAAAAATGTTTGGCGATACGGCGCCAAAAATTGATGCATTTTGATGATTAATTAATTTAAACCTTACTTAAAATTGCTTAAAGTGTCGTAATTTAGTATATTGTAAGTAAGAGCCTTTTCCATTGATAATTTTGAAAAGAAACTCTTATTTATTAAATTGTAAATTTTGGTTTTATAAATTAAAAATCAAATCAATCAACTAAAGATTATTAAAGATAAAAACAAAATATAAAAATTATGATAAAGATATGAATAAAAGAATGATTACAAGTTCATTCTCCATTAATGGCACATATAGCAAATAAAAAAACATATGATAATATCTTATTCTTTGATTATACTAACTTAGAAACGTTCACAAGCTTGAAGGTTTTGACCTCTTTAGTTATATATTGAATTAAATAAGTTCTTAATCCAAACTCTTTACAATAGATAACTTAGAATAATTTCTCTAAATTTAATCTATCTTAAGCATTTAATTTCAAGAAGCAAATTAGATCATGGTTAAACACACAAGCTCGATTTAATTATCTTGAGTATTAATCTTCATTATAAGTAATTTATAACTAGTTATTTAAATGGATCAAGCGATTGCATAACTAATCAATTAAATTGATTAGTGATGATTAATTTGATTACTCAATTATACACTTAAATAATCAAGAAAATTCATACAAATATTAAAATTGAGAATTAATACATAATCAAGAATAATAATTGAATAAAATATTACATATATTATTAAATATTGTAATCCATGTCTAGTGCTTTGAAATCACTCATAATCAATTATAAAATTAACTACTTATAAATAATAATAAATTAAGAATAATATTTATGAAAAAAATAAAAAAGGAGAAGAAATCTAAGGATTAATGTTCTTTAATCTAACTGTAACTCTTTTAATTGACTTTTAAATCATGTTATTAGTTATTGCCTCCAAATTAATTCTATAAAGTCTATATCAAAATCTTTTTAAATCTATATTATGTTATTCTCCATTATTTTATATGGTGTTGTTTTCTATTTATAAGAGATAAAAATCAAATCAGAATGTAACTAAAATTGTTAGTATTATAGTGAAGATACAATTAGTGTGCATTGCATGTCAATAGGATAAGATAGTTGCTATGGTTAGAAGGATAGCATATGCTACAATAGGAATAACTTGTAAAATATATCTACTTTTTTTCTAAGTTAATCCACCTATCAAATAAAAATCTCAAAAAAATTAAAAAATCAATATTTTTCTAATTAATATAAATAAATAATTTTAGATCTTTATTATAAAAAATATACATATAAATGTAAAGTAATTGATATCTAAAAATATGTATCAAATAATACTTATAAATATAACCATCACTGGAAGTCTTGAATCACTCATCAATGATCTGATCTCATTTCAAAACTTAACCATCAGTTTGCTCTAAATATCTTGGATTTTTGAATTTTTTCCTTGGTCTTGAATTTCATAGCTTAAAATGATGATCTTATACTATGTCAATTAAAATACATTCGTGAGTTATTTTCCAAAACCAATAGGCATGATTCTAAGCCTATGCTTGCTAACTATAAATTATCCTCGTATAAGGGTGATGATTTTGATGACTTGGCTATTACAAAAGTATGGTAGGATTTTTGCAATACATCATTATAATTAGACATGATCTTTCCTTTGTTGTTAATAAAGTGTCATTTTATTATAAGCAAGCCTAAAGTTTCATTGGTATATTGTTAAGAGGATATTGAGATACCTTTAAGCACCACCAATCATGGTTTGGTTTTTAAACCTTCCACTCCATTTTCTCTTGTAAGGATTTACTAATTCGGTTGGGGGTATGATCTTAGTAATGGTCTTTCAATTCTATGATTATTGTTTATCTTGGTACAAATCCAATAGCTTGGTCTACTCGAAAACAAGCATCAATTTCTTATTTTAGCATTAAAGTTAAGTGTAATGCCTTTTGCTAATATTGTAGCTAAGATATCTTGGGTTCATTCTCTTCTCATGAAACTTCATATACCAATGCCTAGTGCCCCTGATAATTTAATTACAGTACATTTGGTAGCTAATCATATCATGCATTATATGATCAAGCATGTAGAACTTGATCTCCATTTCATCAATGAAAGAGTTTTGTCTAAGTAACTTATATTTAATCACATTCCATCCACTAAATAGCTTAGTGACTTACTTACTAACCCTTGCCTCTCTCACAATTTACCTATCTTCATGGCATATCCAACGTCATGATAAAGCCATTAAGTTTGAGGGAAAGGTAATGAGAATAAAAGAATTAGTTCAAGAACTAATGTTACAAAAGTCAATTTTTAATCATTGATAGTTATAGATAAAACAAGTTGTTAAATCCAACTCAACTAATTTGAAGCTAGTATATTGAGCTCATAAGCTAAAAAACTTCAACTCACTTAGCACATGAAATTGAATAATTAGCTTACTTGAGCTCATGAGCAGTTTAATAGATTATTTAAAAATATATATGTTAGATTAAAAACTAACAAATAAGAAAAAAAAATTATCAAAATATAATTGTTAATTATTATTATAAAGTTGACAAAAATATTAATATTAATCAAATTAATATATAGAAAAAGTAACAATCAATTTTTTTTTAAAATAAAGCAAGATAGGTTAAATAAAATTTGCATTAGAATATTTCAATAAATATAAAATTTTAAGACAAATAGTAACTCAAAAAACATACACGATTTAATTGAGGTTAAAGATATGATCTTTGACTCAGGTTTGAAATTTAAATGTATTAATTTACAATAATTTATGATTATATATATATATATATATTATTAAAAATATCAAATATTTTATTTTATAAAAAAAAGTTTACATTTTAGAATTTTGAGTTTTTTTAGAGAAGTTATGTTTATTTGTTGAATATTATTCATATTCTATTAAATATTTTTAAAGTATAAACTGTGCCAATTCATAAATTATTACGATTCATTTCAATATCATTATAAATCTCTAGAATTCTAGTTTTTATGAAATTTTACGTTTTATGATTTTGAGTTTTCTTTAGAAAGTTATACTCATTTTGTTAATGATTGTTCAGATTTAGAATAATATTTTTTTTACTCATTTTTAAAATATAAGTTGTATTAATTCACAAAATTTTATTAATCATTTCATATATCATAAAAAATTTCATTAATTTTAGTTTCTAATAAATTTTACAGTTTATGATTTTAAGTTTTTTATAGAAAGTTCTGCACATTTTATTAATAATTGTTTAGATTCGGTACAACATTTTTTATTTATTTTTGAAATAAAAATTGTATTACCTCACAAAATATTATGAATTATTTCATATATTATTAGAAATTTTTATAAGTCTAGTTTTTTTTTTAAATTATGGTTTATAATTTCATGTTTTCTATAGAAAGTAATGCACATTTTATTAATAATTGTTCAATCTCAAAAGAACATTTTTTACTCATTTTTAAAATATAAAATGCATTAATTCATAAAAATTTATGAATTATTTCATATTTTATTAGAAATTTCCAAAAGTCAAGTTTTTAATAAATTTTACTGTCTATAATTTTGAGTTTTTCTTTTATAGAAAATTATGCCAATTTTACTAATAATTATTCAAGTTCGGTAGAACATTTTTGAATTATTTTTAAAATACAAATTGTACTAACTAACAAAATATTATGAATAATTTCATATACTATTAACAAGTTCTAGATGATTAGTTACTAAAAATATTTACGGTTTATGATTTCGAGATTTCTATAAAAAATTATGCTCACTCGAGTTTCGCTTAGCTTAAAAGTTTAAAAATTAAATATTATGAATTAGTTGTGACTGATATCATAATTTTAATTTCTACTTTTTAAAATTGAAAATAAAAATTGACTATCAAATAATATTTATTTTTTTTCTAAAATATTTTGAATTTGAAAATTTAATTCTAAAACTCAAGAATTAAAAATTAAAAATTTAAATGATTATTAAAAATAACTTATATATTTAAATAATTTAAATGAGTTCAATAATAAAGTTAAATAAGCTGTTAAGTTTAGCTCACATATAAATAAGTTGAGATTAATTCAACTTATTTAAAAATTAAATAAATTAAATTTAAACGAATTGATACAGCAAAACTCATTTGACATCTCTATTAAGAGCTCATAATTTGTTATAGGTTGTAGAGATATTTTGTTAGTTGTTTGAGTAAAACACTCTTTAAATCATTGAAATACATATAGTAAAAATAATTTAATACCCCCGTATAATTTTATCCATTTTTCAAGAATAAGTTGATCTTTAAAAAGCGAATTTTGAATAATTTGAACAACTATGAAAAGAAATGCACACAAAGTGAAGCTTTGTATTGTCGTAAAGTCCCGTCAAGTATTTTTTTTAACATTAAAAGGGAAGAAAAGGGCCCCTTTTAAGAATTTAGAAAACTCCTTTTTAGCATTGAATGAAGACGAATAAACATTGAAAAGGCTCCACTATAATTCGGGAGCAGGTCATAACAGCCTTCTAATTCTTTAATAAAGATATTTTATTTTATTTTTATTTTTTTTAATTAGATAAATTTAATATAAAATCAATCTAATTCAATTATTTCAAAAATGATAATTTCTAATTATAAAATTGAATTTTTTTAGAATAATATTTTTTATAATACTTATAAAAATATTAAAATCTCAAAAAATAAACTCTATTTTTTTACAAATAAAAAAATATTTTTTTATATCGAGAAAAGAGTAATATTTTTTTTCTCTTTTTTGGTTTGTAAATTAAAATAACTTTATAAATAAAAATAACATTTATATTACTTATATAAAAAATTAAAGATACATAGAATGAAATAGAAGACAAAATAAGATAGATTAAAATGAGAGAGATTTTTTTTTTTTTGAAGAAACGGAGAGTTTTTTATTTTTATTTTCATTTTTAAGAGTAATCCAATTTTACTCTCTAAAAATTAAATAAAAAAATTTAATTTAATCGACTCTATTTAAATATTATTGAACCAAAAGAAATGATGACTTATCATGTGGACCCTAATATCTATAATTCACTATACTTTGCGTTTAAAAGCCACGAAGAAAAAGAAAAATATAATAAAAAACAATGATAATACTGCACGAAAATTTTTAACTTTTAATTTTTTAAGTTTTGTAATTAATTTTTTTTTTTTTGAAAAAAATTAAAAGCTGATAACTAATTTCTAATTTCAATTTAAGAAATTATAAACTGAAAATAGGATATTATTTGTTCAATAATTAATTTATACTTTTTAATTTTTAATTTTTAATATTTTAAGCTCTAAAATTAAATTTTAAATTTATTTTTAATAATTTTTTATTAAAACTTAGTTACTCAATCATTTTGAAAATGATTAATGCTAGGCACATTTATATATGATTCTATTATTAATTTTTAGTCTAAAAAAATATAGAATATAATTTTATTTTAAGACTAACTTTTTTTATGTTAACATTTAACAAAATTTTAAAATTAAAAATTAAAAAAAATTATCAACTTAATTTTAAAATTTATAAAAAATAAAAAATAAAATTAAAAATTATGAATTTAAATAATTATGAATTTATGAGACAATATCTAACTTAATCAAATATGTTTCTTCGTCTTCATATAGTATTATTTCTTTCCATTTCAAGTCTCTATGTATTTCAAGTAACATAATCTAACAGTTTTTTTATAACAAATAAATTAAACTCAAATCATTCCATATAAAACTTGTCTGTTTTTTTATTTAAAGAAGAAAAGTAAAAAAAATAAAAAGAATGAGAGAGTAATACAGTGGATAATGTCCGGTCATTTTAGTAAAGTGTGGCATATAAGTTTTAGATTAAGTAGTGTAGTCCTCTCTAATTAGGTGAGGGTAAATTTTTCCGAATTGAAATTTAGATATTAAAATCATCACTATTATTTTTATTATGATAACATTAACTATATATTTTATTTTTATTTTTAATTATTTAATTATTATTATTATTATTAAATAAAATTATAATTAATAAATTATTATTATGATGATAATAATTAAAATTATAATAATAATATTACCCTTAAAATGATACAATTTTTGACATATAGCTAGTAATTTTTAGAAAAACTCCTAATATCAATTTTTTTATTATGAAAACTTAAAAAAAAAAAAAAGCCTCAAATCCCTACGGTAGTATCATACCCTTCATTTCCTTTATGGCTATTAACCTTGTTTACGTAACATGTTAATATAATTATAAATATGATAGATAAACATTAATTAAAATAATATAATTTATTTTGTAATCTATAATTAATAAATATATTAATTATAATTATGATAATATTATATTTTATAATAGATAAACTTAATTTTTTTTAATAATTATGATAATATTATATTTTATAATAGATAAACTTAAAAAACAAAGCAGGTATAGATACATGAACTCTAGTTATTTGTAAATGTATATATATATATATATATTTTAATTTTGTGTTTACTTAATAGTTTTCTTGTGTATAATTTAATTAGCGTTTTAAGAATAAAAAATATTAAAAATTAAAAAAAATTAAAATTTATAACAATAAAAATAATGTCGTAATAATATTGAACGTGGTTCAATTAAAAAACATTTAAGATTTATCAAATTTAAATAATTATAGTTTAATTTGATCGACATTTAATATGAAATGATAAAATATATTTTTTTAATATTGAAAATATATAACGTAAACATAAAAGATATTATTTTTATAGTTATAATTTTTAAAAATATCACTTAACTTATTTAACTAAAACTATTTTCTTCTAATGTTTAAACAACATTATAACTTCCTAGTAAAATGTTAAAATACTTAATTCTTTATATGAAAATAATATAAATCAAATCTTTCTTATATGATAAAAAAATATTTTGTAATAAATAAGTCACTCTAATTTTTTATGACTAATATGTTTTATTAAAATGTGTTAATTTAGTACTCCAATTCAAACATTAGTATCTATTTATTTAAATTTAAAATTTTGATCACGTGACTAGTATGTGACATAAAATAGAGAAATTTGATTTTTTTTTTTTAATTTTCAATCTAGTTCTTTTTTCTCTCTCTTCTCTAAACCTCTTAGTCTTTTTTCACTTAACATCCTTTTCTCTCTGTGCAATTTAAAATTTCTCAAAAGATATCACTATTTTTTATGCTTAATTAGTTTTTATGAAATGTTTTTTTAACTCGTAGCATGTTTCTTATTACATATATTAATTGAGTTTTTTATCTACGAGGTGATGATATTTCTAAATATTTTTCCGATATCAATCAAAATAATGGCACATATTTGAGATAAGATGGGTCTTCATGTTAAAATAATGTGTTAATTATTATCAATGTTACTCTTAAGGATTATTTTTAAGCTTAAAGAATATCGTGTATGTGTAGTCAATTATACAAAGAAGAATCACGATAATATCACATCAAATTAATTAGGCTTAGATAATTTATTAATGGCAAAATGTGACTTGTAGCACATCCTAAGAATACTTTAAATTATAAGGATGAATTCATGGTTGTTTTGTTATAAAATTTAATTTTTTGCAAAAAGCTTTAAAAAAAATTTAAGAGAGAGAGAGATGATTGTTTGACAAGGAAGGAGTAGAAGAAAAAAGAAAGAGACAAATAAAAAAAATAAAAAGAGAGAGAAGAGGAAAGAAAAATAAAAAATCTATAAAAGACCAAATTTCCCTCAATATTATGTCACATAATAGGTACATAACAAAAATTTTAAATTAAAATTTTAATTTGAACAAAAGGGGTATCAATCTTCTAATTCGGTACTAAATTGATACATTTTAATAACATCGTACATTATAGGTGTTCAAAAGAGTCTAGATAAGAGGGTTCCAGCCAAAGAGAGTCCAAAAAGTCCCAAATGACGTCCATGAGCTTTCTATTTATAAAACATCTAAAGCACAACTGGTGACATTTTATTGAGAGAGTACAAAATTTTGGTTTTTTTTATAGATTCCATGGTGCGTGGCTTATGGATTCTATGAAGGCCTAAACTATTTAGTTTCATAGCCAACCACACGAATTGTCATTTGGTCTAATGCATGTCTAATTTGAGCTATACTCGAGCTTTATTCAGGTAGTGTCTAATAGGTTAGACTTAGATTGTCTTGGTCAAATACATCCATGGTTTGAGCTGTGTTGAATGGGCTAGACTCAGGTTTTCTTGGCCAAATGCAAGCTTGGTTCATAATGTGTTGAAAGTGTTGAACTCGGTCTATCTTAGTTGAATATGGGCTTGGTTTGGACTATATTTAATGGGCTAGACTCGAGCTGTCTTGGCCGAATACGAGCTCAGCTCTCTACCTATTAAATGAGGTACCCTTATCCTAGTACCAAAAATCAAGTCTCGTATTCTTTCATGTACCAAACTTCTAGAATATAATAATAATAATAATAATTTTTTTTAAAGTAGACCAATTATGATTAATTTACACATTTTCCAAGGTATTTATGGTCTTGAATGACTAGTATGAGTCTAGACCATCATGATCCTTTGATTATAAAAAGAGGTAAATAAGGTCTATTATTTACGTTTATTTAATTTACACTACTTTCTACAAAGAATATCATTTCATTTATGTGATTTTCAACCTATTTGAATCTCTTTTTCCACTTCAGTTGTTTCCTTTGAAGAAAATCAGATTGTTACTTGAGGAAAACCTATCCAAGATGGAAAATTTGTTCAATTTATAGTAACACTAGTTCACTCAGCTATTTAATCTTTAAGTACTTAAACTTCTCATTTTTATTCAAGTTGGAGTTTACCATTTTTTAGCCTACATTTCCCTAACAACATTTTTGAAATATTATCGTACTATATTCTACTCACCAAATGTTTCGATAATTTAACAAAAAAATATGACCAAAAGTTTCAAAAAATCCTCGACCACTAACTAATCAAACCAAAGAAAGTAATTTTTAGTGTGCCTAAACTCCCAATATCTTGGCATTTGAAGATGTTTAAAGGATTCGGGATAAGTATTTATTTTCTCAAAATGTGGCCATTATTCCCTACCTGTCAGATAAATTTGACAACCAAAATCCTCCTAGTAAGTTCATTGTTCTATATGAAGAAGATTTTGTGGTAGGACTTAGATTCCTAATACCCTGCCTCATCACAATGTTTCTAGATGCAATGAGCTTAGCACCTAATTCTTGGAGGATTTTGGTTTCACTGTTTGTTATTAGTGCTAAGTTGGGCATAGAATTTGAAATGCTTGAGATCACGAATATATACATGATAAAAAAAATGATATGCATGAAGGCTAAGTGTATATATTTACTTGTTCTAGTCATGGCCTCATATTGAAGTTGCTTGAATCTATCTCGAGTTGGAAAGATAAGTTTTTTTTATGTTTTTGGTCAATTGGGTTTTGAAAATATATCAAAGGTACTCCCAATCCGTTGGAAAATGGACACCATTGATCTATGATCTATATGGGGTTTCGAATGTGCTAACGACCTGACAAAAGGATCGTGTCACATAGATTCATGATTACAGTTGTAAAAATCAAATGTGGGACTTAATCCTTACACCATCTTATTTACAGGCTTTTCGAGTTTAGATTGAGCCTAACGAGTCAAGTCTTACTCTTTTTTATTTTCTTATATGTTTTTGTATTATTTTTCTATTTTTATTTTTTTTCTTTTGAAGGTATGGATTTCTCAACTTTGAGCATCAAAATTTTGTGTGGGAAGGGTGTTGGTCCCAATGCTCTTAAGCTACGATTCATAATGATATAATTGAATTTTCATAATGATATAATTTTTTGACTTAATTTTGAGTTCATGGCTTTCTTTTTATCTTTTGAGAGAATGCTTTCCTTCAAATAACTCCACAAAGGAAAGACCTATGACTCTTTTTAAACTTGTGCTATAATGGTTGTTCCATTTAGGTCCTTTTCTTTGATGCTTGGCACTATGATAGTTAAAATATGTACTATTCTTTTCATGTTTGCTTGAACAATCGAGGATAAGATAGCTAAATCATCTGCATGGGAATTATTGCCATGTGATATTTGGACAATTTTAAATGCTTTAACCCCACCGTCCACTTTTTAATTTATGCTAGGTATTTCTTCATCTTTTATTCTTTTACTTTAAAGGTTCCATTTATTTGGTTTAACACCAGTAGTAAGTTACTGTGTATATTTATATATTTTGCTCCCAATCCTCTTAGTTCTTACAAAGCTAGCATTATTGTCTCATATTTAGCTACATTATTGGTAGCCGTGAAAGTTATTCCAACACTTTGTTCAATCATGCCTTCATCTATTGTGAATATTACAATCCCCACTCCTGCTCCCTTGGCATTGCTAGTTCCATCAACAAACACTACCCAAAATTTCACCCTTTGTTTTTCTTGCATCATTGCTACTTGAATTGGTTATTCTCCTTTGATTCCATTAGTTATAAAATCGGAAACTATCTTGCCTTTAATTGCTAGAAGAGGTTTAAAATGAATATCAAATTCACTCAATTCAATGGCTATGTAAGCAAACCTTCCTGATACATTAGGCTTTTGTAACATATTTTTGAGCAGTTGCAAAGTAAGAACAACAATCATGTGGCCCCCTAAAGTAATGTCTCAACTTTCTAGCTGCCATCCTTAAAGAGAATGCCATTTTATTTATTACTGGTAATTTTGCTAAGATTTTGTCAATGCTTGACTGACATAATAAACTAGTTGTTTTCCATCTTCCTTTTTACCTACTAATACATCGCTTACTACTTTTTTAGTAATGGATAAATATATGTATAAAATCTCGCTTGGTGAGGGATTTACCAATAAAAGGGCATTTCCCAAGTATTCCTTAATGGACTGGAAAGCAGTTTCACATTCTTTGCTCCATTCGTACTCTTTGCTTTTTCTTAACAATTTAAAGAAAAGCAAGCATTTATCTATGTATTTTAATATAATTGCCCTAGTAACGCTATTCTTCCATTTAACTATTGTATTTCTTTTAGATTTCTTGATAATTTCATGTTTGTTAAGGCTTTTATCTTGTTCAAATTTGCTTTAATTCATGTGATAGACACCAAGTATCTCAAGAATTTTCCTTAAGTAACGCCAAAGATACACTTCTTGGGATTAAACTTCTTATTATACTGCCTTATCAAAGGTTTATTCTAGGTCACTTACATGTTCGTCCTATTTTCGTGATTTGGTGATTATATCATCCAACAAACTTCCATGTTTTTTTCCCAAGACCAGGAATTGATAAGTAGCTCAAAAATATTTAAGCCCAAATGGCATTCTGGTGTAATAGAATGTCTTTTCTTCCGTAATAAAGGATGTCTTCTCCTCGTCATTGGGATGCATCTTGATTTAGTGATAATCTAATTATACATCCATAAATCTCATTAAACTAAATCTTGTAGTTGCATCAACCAATTGGTCTATACTTGGTATAGGGAAGCAGTCTTTTGGTGTGGCTTTATTAACATCAGTTAAATCTACGCACATACATATCTCCCCCATCTTTAGAGGATAAATGACAATCGATAACCAAATGGGATAGTTGACCTCCTTAACCCGTCCTACCTCATTCAATAAACTTACTTGTTTTTTGATGATGTCACTCTTTTCCCTAGCAAATTATCCTTTTTTACTGTTTTTTGGGTTTCATATAAGAATTGACATTAATTTTGTGAGTGATTACTTCTTAGAGAATACTAATAATTTCTATATGACTTCAAGCAAAGACATCCTTATTCACCATTAGACATGCTATTAAATCTACCTTCAACTTTTCTCCTAACATAATAGTAATTTGAACTAATTGATCCTCCTTTTCTCCGATTTGTATTGACTCCACCTCTAAACTCATTGTGTTAATAAAGCATTATTTCATTGGTGTCTCATTCTGCCCAACCTTCTCCACCATATGTAATTTCTCTTTGGTTTGTACTCCTTTAAAGGCATAAACATAGCAACTATGAGCTTTCTTCTCATCACCTCTAATCGTTTCCCAAATGAAACCCATCCAACGATATGGGATACTTGATTCCTTGATGTAATGTAAAAGGTGCTACATGTAACCTATGTAGCCATAATCTGCCCAAAATGACATTATATGGTGACAAAATGTCTAGGACAACAAAATTTGTCAAAATAATGACTCCAGGTACTCAACATCATCATACTTCCATTGAAACTAATAAAAGGTAACTCTTTTTTGATGATTTCTGATGGTAGTATTTCCATCTCTGCTAATGTAGTCAGGTAAATAAGATCAGATGAACTTCCATTGTCGGTCAACACCCTTCTTATTTCACAACTTTCCTTTGTGATAACTAGGGGTAATCATGCATTGGAAGAAACTCTTCATTGGTAAAAATGATTGAGTGACTAGGTCCCTACTTCACATTATACATCTCATGTTGCGCATATCTTCCTTCTCGAGCATGGCTTTTTGGAATTTAACATGAGTTTGAATATGTTCGGTCCCTTATGTGTTGTATGCATAATCCTCATATTTCTTTTTCCCTATAGGTTGGCCTCCTCTAGGTGGAGAGAGTCTGAGTGTATTGGCCCTTTCTCTTGATATGCTACTTCTCTTTTCCCTTATAGGATCTTCATTTAATAGGTCTCTCAAATGACATCTAGACATAAGTAACTATATTTCCTGGCCAATATTTTATGAATAGAGTAGTATTTGGTGTGATCCTTATTAGGAGCTTTCATTTAAGGTGGTCATCTTACTTCCTTATTCCCTTCCATACTTCTCATTGCCCTAACCAAGGACACTCTAAGAGATGGTCCTCGAAAGAGGGATAACGAACTCTCTCATAACCATATTTGCCTTATTGATACCCTTCTTCGTGCTAGAGTTACTAGGTCTTTAGTCCCTTAATACAATGTGGATCATAGGGTAATAAACTTTCGTGGAGATATTGTTGTTTCAATTTTTTTTCACTAAAGAGAGAAACAAATAATTAACTACTAACATCATCAACAGCATACACAAGCTTTTTTTCCTCTTTTTCTTTGAGATTGCACTCCACTTGCTTCATCCAAGCCTCCCATTCAAGCATTATTTTAACGTACTTTCTGGTCAGAGTTTCTTGCTTATTGACATTCTGGGGTAAAATGGCTTTTGAAATATTTTTTTGAACTGGTTGAGGATGGCCTTATGAGTTGCTATTTTCATTCTTTTCCTTACCATAAATATGTCCATTCATATTTCGATATGTATTTCTATTCATGGGTCGTTAGGGTGTTGGACTTCATCCTTGATGAACTTGTTGTGCCAACATATACCTCAACTCTTGGTTATCTTACTGAATTTAGAGCATAGTATGTTATAGAAACTATAATTGCATTTCGATAGCCTCAGATATTATAGGACCAGAAAACACTGCTTGAGGTAGAGATTCTTTATTATAATGGTTGTAGGATTTGGCTTGACGCTTAGAATGCTCTACTTTAAACTATGAACCATTTTCTCAATCAGGGTGTCCTAATCCTGGATTTTGGTTCTCCAAATAAGCCTTCAATTTCTAGCTATTTAGTGGATGGGATGACATTTTTAAAAGTAGGACTACTATTCTCACACGAGGTGGAATATAAAAATAGGTGTAAAACTCTCTTATTTTGGACTAACTCTCAATGTTTTCAAAAACCATGAGATCTAAACTTAGTGTCGTGGTCAGAAATGTTTAGACCCCGTGGTAAATGCCAAAATGTTTGAGAGAGTCTAAACAAGAGAGTTACAACCTAGTAGGGTTCAAAATGTCCCAAATGACGTCCATGGGCTTTATGATAATAATTTAGCAAAAATTGAACAAATATTTAAGAGATACTAGATGAAAAAGTTAATATTATTACTGATGAAGCTATCTATGATAATATATTTAACCTTAATATCATTAGAGATATTTTTTCAAATATTAAGAATATTTGTGAATAAAATACAAAGTTTAGGGGTATGATTGATTTTTCCCATGTTTTATTTTTATTAAATTTTGTGACTTCTTAAATTCAAATCCTATTAATAAACCTTAAATTTAAAACAATAAAATTCTAAACACTAAATCTTACAACCATAAATATAATTTTTTTAAAAATTATTAATTTTATTTTATTACTTTAATTTATTTTTAGTTAGCAACTTTTTAATTCAACTAATTAATAGAACTTGCATTTTAAGTGAAAATATTAATTTAAATAACATATAAAAGTTTAATTTAAAAATGGAGAGTGTTTGATAAAAAGTTATTTATTTTATTATTATCTTAAATCTATGAGATTTTAATTCTCTAAATTTTGTGACATTCAATTCAAAAGGTCAAAAAATATATAAAGTAAAAGAATCAAAAATCAAAATCAAAAGTAGGGAAGTTAAATTAATATAAAACAAAAATGTGTATATACAATGATTAAATTTATACTAAGATATGAATCACAAATAATAACAAATACATTCAATGATTCTTGTAACTTTAAAATCTATCTAATTTAATAAAGTTTTATTTATTGCTTAAAATACTTAAATTCATATTTATCAAAGTTATTATATATTTGAGAATCAATTATTTTAAGAGTGATTTGACTTTCTCTTTTAATTCCTCCTATAAAAGATAATTGATATATAGAATAAATTATTATTTACACTAAATATTATTTAGAAAATAAATTGAAAACTAATACATATTTAAGAGAGTTTAGTTTTCTCTTTTAATTTTGCAATAATAACAATTATCATAATATTCGCAAGTATTTTTATTTTTTTCCTTTAATTTTTCACTAAGAGATAATTTATAAATTTTAAATCAATTCACGTAAAATCAATTATTTTAGATGTCTTTTGATTTTGATTTTTAATTTTCTCACTAAAGATGAAAAATACATAGAATCAATTATTTTTATACTATATATCATTAAAAAATAAATTAACAAAAATAAATTATAGTTAATTAAATTACAGGAACATATTAATAATTGGAATAGACATTACCAATTAATATTTGATATGTCTTTTTGGAATTAGGATTATCATTTTCATATGATAAAAAAACTAGCTCCTTTTTAATAATTGTAAGATAAAGATTAAATTCACTAGTTCAAAGCAAATGATCTAATCAACTCATGAGGCTTAAACTTACATAATTATGCTGCTCTTTAATGATATGTTAAATTGTTAAGTAAAAATTTAACTTCTAGTAAATTTTTATTATCTTCAATTGATTCCTCTTAAAAATGAATAATTTTATTTTTAATCAATACAATCTAATTTACACCCTAACTATTTACTAACTATTTGAGATGTTAAGAAGAATGTTGTATTATTTATTATTTTTGAAATATATTTTTTATCAATTCAATTATTTTTTCTTTTATCACCTATTAATGATTTATTTTTTCAAACAAAAATTACATTAATATTATATTTGTTAATTTAAAATATATAATGTATATTTTAAAAATAATAAATAATTTTTCTTACCTACTTTGAGATGGAAGTGGAGATAATTGTAAAATGATTGAATGAGAGGTAAGTGTCATTCATTCTTGTTCTCATCTCAAGAATGAAAAAAAAAAAAAAAAGTGACATGGCAAAGGCGCATCATTATGGAAATAATAGAAGATAAAGGCATCGTGATCTAAAAAAGCCCCCATTATGCCAGCCTAAAAGTGATCGACTAGATATAAGCTTTGTTATCTGTGCATATATAATGCAAAACGTACAAGCCCGTTCAATTTACGTTCGGCAGCTCCACAAATATAACAGTTACCAAATCAGTAATCAAAGAAATCAACTAAGATCTTAAATATTTTTAAAGAAAATTATGCATATTTTATATTTATTTTAAACTTAAATTTTATATTTTTTTATAAGAATTTAATTATATTATAAAAAAGGTAATTACACAAAAACAAATGACATTTTTTAATGTTTTTTTATTTGTATTTAATTTGTTTTAATTAAATTAAAATAATCTTTATCTTTGCATCTAGAAAAATAAAAAAAATATTTTATATTTTTACGATCAATTTTTATTAACAACAGGTTAAAAAATAAATATATGATTAAGTATCATTTTTATATAAATAAATGGCCTGGATTGAATTTATCTTTAAAAAAAAAGCTAAAAACAATAATGCTGATGAATTCATATTTAGGTCACGTTTGTAAATTTATCATAAGGATTTACAGAAGAATTAATAACAAAGAATAAAGGCTTAATTAGGGTAATGATATTTATGACATAAATATATTGTCATAATATAAATGGTTAATTTCAAGATAATATTTTATTAATGATAATTTTATTTAAAAGTAATGAAACTAATGTATAATTAATATTAAAAATAAAATAAATTTTTTATACATTTTATTGTTAAAATAATAAAAATTAATATAATAATATCATTATCTTATTATTAATTATTGTGACAATATCATACATTTTTCACATAAAATGTTAATTTTATCATTATTATTAATTATACCCTTAATTAATTAATTACTATTCCCAAAAGCATTATAGTTTTTTTTCTAGGCACCGTTTCATATATTATTTTATATATTCAAGTCATATTTTCATTTAATTAATATATATATATAGATTAAATAAATTTTGAAAATAAATTTTAAAAATGTTACAAAAATTGATGGTTTTAATAAATATGTTGCACATATATTCATCAACCAATAAAAACTTAGAGCAGCTAAGAAGAGGTTAAAAAAAATAAAATCGTATATATCAAGGAATTAATTAACACTAATTTGTCATTTTCTTAAAAGTCCTGTTGAGTCTCTGAAGTAGTCGATCATCTTTAATGTAGTCTTTGTCTGGACTCTAGATACAACAGCAAGACAGCAGATGGTGGAAAACTTTATAAGTTGATAATGACAAAAAATAAAGCATACAACTAAACTACAAGAGAATAATGCATTTTAGTCCTTTCAGACTTAGACCAAAATTTAATTTTGGAAAACGTGTTTTGGTCCACCACACTCAAGATTCATGGGTAAGTCCTGAATTTACAACAAACATATAATTGTAAAATTTACAACAAACATATATAATATTCGTTCTACTCTATTCCACTTGATCGATCAACATATTTTAAGTTCAGCTCAGAATTTAAGTGTCTAAATTTTCATTAGCTTATTTGATATGTGAGTTCTACATATAATTATTAAAACAAAATTGTATAATCACATACTAAATTCAAATAAATATTTTAACTTCCAACATCTTGGTGCAAAGAACCACACTTCATATATAATTAGCCTTAATTAGACATGCGATATAATATATATGAATCCAACTTTTTACCTACTTTTTTATCCTCATAAATTATATATATTTGGTAGAATGCTTTTTAAATAAAGGATGAAGAATAAAAATGATCACTTTATTATAACAAAAAGTTATAAAAGGTGATTTTTTTTTTAGTTATTTTGATTATGAAAAATATATTAAAGGATGATATTTAATATTATTTTATTATAAAAAATAGTTGTCAAAAATCCTGAAGTAGTTATTTTTTCCTAAGAAAAATTACTAAATGATATTGTTTTTATATATAAAAAAACATATTTTATAACATAAAAGACTAAACAACATCTTTAACAAAAATAAAATCATCCTATAACATTTTTCACTTATTTAACTAATTGAATTACATTTTGATTAAATATAAGCTATTTAAAAAACAAGTGTAATAATTTATGTAATAAAAATAAACCATTGATCATGTCCCTTTATACACATGCAATCATTCATCAATCAAATTGTGATATCATGAAACTTTTACTAGTCCAAAAACTGTAGTATATACATATATTTTGGTTAACTCTCAAGTATATAGTTAAAGTATGCCTCACACATTGGGTAATGTGTGGAATTTAACTCACATTCCCATCAAATGCATGCTGAACAGTGTACCCAAATTAATCAAGAAATTGATTATCAACAAAAATTCTGAATGCAAATGCACTAATAAAGGTTATTCATGCCTGAAAATTTATAGTTGAGACATGACAAGGAAAGAGAAGATAAAGTATATAGATCTTCAGAGCTTGGTTTGTTCAGAATATAGATGAATAGTCATGTCATTAATCTCCCTATATTTTTGTAACCATCAAAAATGTTATTGATGAATGTGAAAGAAAAAAATCAATATCTGAATTGTAGGAGGCTACTTCTATTTTTGTTAATACATTACACACTAAAGATATTTATTATATAATTTTTATCTAATCAATAAAATTAGAATGTATCATATTTTAAAAAAAATATAATTATGTATAACTTTAATATGATTGGATCGTGTATCTAAAACTTAGATAACATTTGATTTAATATGTTTGAGTTTTCAATCTTAAAATTATGTGTTTTAATTTTTCTTTCATTTTAAATTAAAAATAACTTTTTTATATATCATACAGATCAAACATATTCACTCCAAAAATTGGAGTTATTAAGCTTTGAGTAAAAGATCTCTAATTCTAATATTAAGTTAAAAGTTATAAGTAATAATTTTCTCACAAATTTAAAGTATTAAAAAAATAATCAATATTATTTTTATTCATTTATAACTTATAAAATAAAGAATTCAATTTACACGCATAGAATTTTGTACGTATCTAATCATTTAGAAAAAATTGGCAAATATTTAAAATTATATAATACTTATGACTGTAAGTTAAAATGATTTTACTGCCATTTAAATTTTCACCACAGCCTAATAATAGAAAATGTAATTACCTTTCAGGTAAAATCTACACCATACCCGCCAATTTCGTATTAGGCTACAAAATGGCATGAAAGACGTACAGGTATATTTAATGCACAACCTTAATTTAGTATGCTCAACAATAAAGCTATATATACTAACAGGTTTCTAAATTAGCTTCTTCGATTCAATTCCAAATTTATATTCCTATACGTCAAACAAAGCATTCACAAATCAAAATATAGTAGTATAAAGAAAACACAATATCCTTTAAATATTCTTTACTTTTTGTTTGCAAATCCTAGTGTAAAACTCACGTGCCTACAGCTCCTGTTAGTGGCCAACTCTGCTTCCTTTTTAGTGATATAGCTATATCATAATGTCTATATTCAGCAACTGTATAGTTATTATATCATCTCAATTCTATCTAAGCGGAAATTGCAAAATCTCACTAAAAAATTAACTATGTTCTCCTAACTTTAACCAATTTTACACTTTTATCCTTTTCTTTTTTAAGATTTGATCCCTCGTTACTCTTTAATTTTAACAAAGGATATGAATTGTCGTCTAAATCTGTTATTTTTAATAAAAATGCACTTTAAATCTATGTGTATTAAGTAGAACGATACAAATTCACTAACTTTACGAAAAAAGTTAAAAAAGTTCATTTTATAAAAGTAATAGATTTATGTTGTCTCAATTTTTGTTAAGGTAACAGATTTTTGCTAACATTTTTACACTTGTGCTATCCCACTTAATAAGTACGGGACTAAATGTGTTAAATTTAAAAATTAAGGAACTAAATCATAAAAAAAATTATAATTTTAACATATCTGATTAAGTTTCAAAGTAATTTTTTACATTTAGATGAATGTTTGAAATTTGAAAAATTAAGGACTAAATATAACAAGAAAATAGTTACTACTCAAGTACGTAGAATTGACAAAATTAGGGGACCATCAAGTTAATTTGTTGCCACGTTAGTTGATATGGAGATGATAATTCTTGTCCTTGAGATAGATGAGCCTTCTCTCTCTTTCTTTGTTTCTTTCTCTCTCAATCTCCCCCTAAGAGTATAGAAAGAATTTGAATATTGAAAGTGGGAAGCAGATTTGCAATTGCTTTGGCCAAGAGGGAGATAGGTGTAAAGAAAAGCTAAAGTTGGGAGGAAAAGAGGGCCCTGAATCTGATCATGCACCTCAATACTTTAATGTTATAATTCCTACAATAGTGCAATGATTTATTCATTCATGCACGAGTGGCTAAAGTTAACACATACTATACAGGTACTTCACACATTGCTAGCTCCTTATCAGTCCCCTATATATATATATATATATATATATAATCTACTTTGCATTTACTCTCCTCTCCAAATAAAAGTAGAGCAGTGCATGAGAGAGAGATAATGGAAAGCAAGAGGACAATGATGAAAGCGAAGCCACATCCAAAGAAGAACCTGTGGAAACCAGAAGAGGACTTGATTCTTAAGAAGTATGTGGAAACTCATGGAGAAGGCAACTGGGCTACTGTATCTCAGCAATCTGGTAAACACTAGTCTATTCCATTCTAATTATATTAAGGTAGTGGATTTGAGCTACCATTTTTCCTATAAAGTATGATCAGTTTTATAAGATGAAGTTATGTTTCCTATTTGAAACAGGTTTAATGAGGGGTGGGAAGAGCTGTCGACTGAGATGGAAGAATTACCTGAGACCGAATATAAAACGTGGAAGAATGTCAAAAGAGGAGGAAGATCTCATCATCCGTATGCATAAGCTTCTAGGCAATCGGTCAGTACTATTAGACTTAATTAAAAGAAAAGTATATTTATCTTAAATTTTTGATAAATTATCACTGATAAGTACAGTTACGTCCAAATAACTTCATCTATATAAAATTACTTTTAATTAAATACTATCCAACTTACACAGTACATTGGAGCGTTTATACTGTTTTTTTTTTTTATTGCTTCTAGTCTATTTGTGTATGTCTACCATAACTAATCAAGACAAATTTAATTAATAGTCTTCATTGTACGTACGTCTCTGTACTTTTCTGGGATTCATAATATATATATATATTGGTTTTGGGGTTCATATTAAACTCAAAAAATCATTTTGGGGTTCAGGCACTCCTTTAATGGATATTCACTGTAAAGTTGAAAAGTCTCATATTAGTTTTTATTTTTTCCATCTCCAAAAACAGGTTAACATTTCTATTATAAAGAGTGATACATCTTTCAAATTATACAAAGTGTTTAAACATATTATCTCTAATCATTAAATAAACTCATCAAATTGTAAATATGTGTTTTTAAATTACTTGAATTTTTTAAGAAATTATTAATTAATTTTAAATTTTACCTTTTAGAAAGGAAAATACAATCTTACCCTTAATTTTTAAAATGGCAATATGTTATATGATTACTTGACACGTTATCATTGCTAATACTTTTCATATTTAATTTAATAAATTAATTAGAAAATATTGATTGATTGATAGTAATTTATCCTCATTCCTTATGCATATCATTTATTTATTTTGTTGACATAAATAATATTTAATTTTCTAACTCTTCACCTCCCTTTAATACGCTTGTAACTTTATATTTATGATAATTTATTTATTTTTTTATTTCGTTTGTATGAGTTTTATGTAAGTCAAATTAAAATTATCTTTGATTTTCTGACTTTTCACCTCCCTTTATGTTGCTTGTAATTCTTCATTTATGATTTTATTTTTCTTATTAAAAAACTGATGGGTTGATATTAGTTTATTCTGAAGTTTCAATACATAACTTACTTTCTGACTCTCTACCTTCCTTTATTCTTATAACTATATATTTATGATATTTTATTTATCATTGCAACTTTTTTTAGGATGAAATAATCAAATTTACCATTTAAGTAATCTTGTTTACCAAATATGTAAGCAAAGTTAATTTTTTATTAAATATAATAAAATAGTACATATATCATACTTATATTTATATTTTTTAATAAATATATAAATAAAAAATTATTTATTTAAAAATATTCCTCAAATTTTTATAAGAAATGTTTTTCTTTCAAACCTTAACAAAATTTTCAATAAAATTTTTATTTTCAAGTGGTAATATATTAGATGATGAAAATATTATTTAAATTTAATCGAAATAATTTATTAAAAATTTGAGTAATTTTTAATTAAAAATTAATTCAATAAATATATGTCTATAGAATAATATAAACATGCATGTGTTTTATATACTATTCCGTTATATTTAACAAAAAAAATTAGATAAAAGTTTACTTTCTTTTATTAATATTTTTTTTACCAACAAAAGAACTTTAAAACATTTAACTAAATAAAAAAATTATTTATTTCAAAAATAATGCTTTACACGTGCTTATAACTTTTCATTTATGATTTTATTTGTCTTATCATAAAAAATATGATTCATTGATATTAATTTATCATCATTATAAGGGCCAATATAAAGCATTTATTTTTCTACGTATAAATCATATATAAATTTCTGATTCTCTACGATTCTACCTATATTTAATATGCTTGTAACTCTATATATTTATGATACTTTATTTATTTTTATTTTGTTTGCTGTGAGTTTTATTACTGTATTTATGTCAAAAAAATCATTAAATTTTTTGACTTTATATCTCCCTTTTATAATGCTTGTAACTCTTTATGTTTTTATTTATCTTTTTTAGCTATAAGACTTTAATAATGAATTTCTAAAAAAAAACATTTTATTTTATGAATTTCCACGTTTCTATAATATTTCTATAATTTTCTATATGTGGTCTTTGTGTGCGCCAGGAGTCTCTTTATTAATGAATTTTTTGTTTTTTTTTGAATTTTTTTTAAATTATTGTATTTGTAATGTTTTATAATAACACTTATGATTGATATCTTTTTATCTATCATTATACGTGCTAAATAATTAACAATACTTTCTCAAATTTTATTTCTATAATCATTAGTGATCTTCAAAAATGAACAAATTTGGAATAAATAATAACGAGGTCACACAAGTTGAAGGTAATAACATGAAAATTCCAAAATTGTACCCTTCTAAATTTGTTGTTTGCAAATATAGATTATGATTATCTTCGATTATTTATTTATTTCAAAATTATTGTAAACTAAATAATTCTTATTCATTTTGTTCAGACTTCTCAATATACTAATTTGATCATTATATTGTTGTAGTAAATCATAATATTTTTTATTTTATTCCCTAAGTGTGTATTCACATTTCAACAAGGACGCGAAGATATATATATATATATATTAAATTACTAACATCTAATGTTGAATATAATACTTGATTTTTTTTAAATATAAAAATTATTAACTAATTTTAAATTTTAGATTGTTATATCATTTGAAATATTGATTTAGATTATTGGTTAAAATGATTACTTTTATTAACGACATTTATTATATATATATTTGATTTTTTCGTAGTTTTATGTTCACTATTTATAAATGCATTTATGCCCCCTTGCAGCTCACTCTAACACTATTTGTGGAGGAGGGTCTCATTTGAGTATTTATTTTTGGGTGTAGATGGTCGCTAATAGCTGGTCGGCTTCCTGGTCGGACAGACAATGAAGTGAAGAACTATTGGAATACCCATTTGAACAAGAGATGCCTTAGAGGCAAAAGAAAAGCCATAGAATCCAACTGTAATATTCAAAACAATAACGACGAAGATAAAAACAAAAGGAACAAAATAAGCCTACCTCGTGATCATCCTCATCCCATTATCAGTGAAATCCAGCAGAACTCCAGTACAGACGTAGCAGCTGCAACGAATAAGGAAGATGATAGTATTAGTACTATAAACCCAATGGTGAATGACATAGAAAGCTTTATCTACGACATAACCTCGCCATTAATGCCTGCAAATAATGCCACATTTGTGTTTGACGATGAGCCATTCATAGCTTACATGGACTCCTTTGTTTTACTTGAAGCATTTGGAATTGGATGCAGTGTTGTAGAAGAGCCAGAGATTGGTTCGTACCAGTATGATATGTAACCCTGAGTACTCTATTGTCTGTAGTAGAATAGTAGGTAAGACCCCACTGATTAAAAGCGCTCACAAGCTTTGTGGTATGAATGTGAGTGACTTCACCAGCAATTGAAATACTGAGTTACAGTATCTTCAGCCTTTTCTACTGCACTGTTGACGAATGCACCATATATGATGTCTCTTTTTAATGTGAAGAATGCACTATTTATGATATAGCATCCGAGGGACGCAATACTTGTCCCTTTAATCTTTCTCCATCTCATGAAAAACAACGGTCCAAAATCTCTCTGCAAAATAATTTTACAGTCCACAACACAAATAACAAAACTGTAGAAACAATCGTGTTCCAACTTCCACCACAAGTAGAACTGCCATTTACTGATTCATCTTGGTGAGTCTTCTATGCCGTTTTGCAGCTAATAGGAAATTATGAAGCTAATCACAGTCGCTACAAATCTCATAATGTACAAATTTTCAGAGGTCCGAGATCGATCAGAAAAAGGACCAAGTAGAGCGGATCCACATGAAGCCATAAATTAGCCACATGTCATTATGATCCATTGTAATCACAAATTAGCATAGGGACTGGGAGTCATCGTTTACAGAATCCCAGTATATCAGATCACATGCTTGTAAGGGAAGATTGTCTAGTAATGTTGCAGCCATGCATTATAAAATGTATTCCATTCACAATTTTGATTGATAGATAATCTTGTATTTTACACAAGGGGGCAAATATTTCACTTAGCATAGAGAATAAGATGACAACAGCAATTTTATCCCAGAAACTAGGAATGATTCTACAACACGTCATCTTGCTGGGGGTACAGCAATCCATCATCAATAGGCAACGAGGGTGGAGTTCCTGGGGGAATGGAAGCAGCACCATTTTCTCCAGCACACATGCAGAGAGCCTCTGCATCTCTGAGAATAGAGTCAAGGTCAATATGACCGCTCAGCCCATTTATGAACTTCAAGAGAGTGTCAAAGTCCATTTGCTCTCCCATTATCTTTCTGCGATACCGTTTCAAGATTGCAACGCATACATATAGGTGTAGGTGCTCGGACAAGAAATGTGTCCAAAGTACTTCCCACATGCACATTGTTTTCTTATATTCCAATTCCCTAAAGATAAAAAGGAAATTCCATTATTGATCGAAAAAATAATAAACAGAACAATCAGTTTCAGGTTACAATTATGTTAATCCCTTGCAGAGTAATATAGAGAATGTATTAAGTTAATATAAGAAAAGCAAAATTTTCCAAGTATATCGAAGTTGATTCTCCAGTTTGAGATTCACTAGGTTGTATATTCTTAAATCTTAATTTATTAAATACATCCAGGTGAAGTAGCAATAATTGATTAGTCAAGGAAACAGACCTTTTAAATTGTATTAGGACCCATCGGAAACAAAAGAAGTAATTCAAGCACTCATGTTGTCTGAAGTAATTATGCAATGGGCTATCTAACAACTCCACCAACTGCCATAACAATAATCAGATGTCATTAGAACAAGAGCATGGAAGGAAGAAAAATAGAGGAAGGAATGAATGAAAAAGAAAAAGTCTCACATGATGTACAATACACACAGGTTTGTATATTATTCAACATAAACGTATGAGGTTATAACCTCTTTGATATTACAGCTAAATGAAAGAACAGGAGAGTACAAGCAATATAACTAGAGATGTATAAAATAAAAAAAGTTGTTCCATCCCATCCCATCCCATCCCATCCCATATCCTATTTAATATCCTTAATGAGTTCATGGTTAAAAATTGTCTCATCCCATAGATTGTAGTGCCTCACTTTAAACATAATTTCTCATAATTTTTCTTTCTATTAAACTTTTATATTATATATAATCATCTTTCATTTTTTCCATTATTTTTGTATTTTTACTTTCCATTTCAACCCATTTGGGAAAAATGGGATATCCCAACTTGTATCATCCCAATCCATCAAAAAAAAAAAGTGGGACAAGATGGGATAGGTTCCTAAAATCAATGTGTTATGCCTTGAGTTCATAGAACATTTCATCCCAATTTACACCTCTAAATATAATGATGAATTATCGAAAGTAAACATACAACATATCATGTTCAAGAATGCCTAAAATTTCATTTTCAAATAACAATATAACTAAATAAATTTATTTCACCAAATGTACTTTCCAAAATGTTGCGCATAAATTATAAGATTTTCACAAATATGTGCAGAAGTGGATGAGAGAACACCTTAGATATTGCAAAGAGTTGAGTATGCATGCCGTTCTGATCACGATTAAAATTAGGTCCGAGGCGTTCCATCAATGAAACAAAACACCAAAATGAGTCTGATTCATCTTCCATTACAAACAATATTGGTGACAGAAGGTCACTCATACCCTGTCAGAAACACAAGAATGTGTAAATGAAAATGTGAAAATATAGCATATTCAAGTGAACACGAGATTGGGAACAAGTCTGCCGTATTTGCCTGCAAGATAAGAAAAAAAGAAAAAATGATCTACAAGTTACAACCACCATTTGCATCACCTAAATCTTAGTAACTGGTAACGAAATAAGATGACTCAACGTGAAGTTTTCACAAAGTGTCATTTGCAAAGCTTTTAGGACATCATCCTAACTCTAAGTGCATGTTAGTTCACATAACTGGAATAACTCATATGTTAGAATTGTAATTCTTCAGATTAAAAAACTAGGAAGATGAATTGTAATTCCTATTCCTTCATTAACTTGTAATCATTGGATAAGTACAAAGAATTTGTATTCTCATGCCCGGTTTGTAACTACACGAAACAAAATGCAATTAATTTTTAGTACTTTTCCCAAAATCCCCTCATCTCACGCAACTCATGCAAGAGAAGTATTGTAGTAATTTTATTTTATTTTTGGTCAAAGGAAATTGAGAGATTCAGATTTTTAGTAAAACGTATTAAATTCTAATCCTTTTTTAACACAGATGAAATAGATACACTTCTCATATAGTGAAGTTGAAAAAAGATTCTTTTGCTCAAGAGAATCGGTGTTTCCAAGGAATTCCCAATACTAAAAGATGCAAATGGACAAAAGAAGAAGAATAGTTACTCCATTCATTGTCTAATACCACAAACCATACATGCCCTAAAAACAAAACCCAAAAATAAAAAAAAACTAATTAAAAATGGTAAAAGTGAATTAAAGACAGAAACGTAGATTAAATAAAAAAGGAGAATTATTTAACTTAGTTTCCCAACATTACTCTAGCGGCATGAATTTTTCGAATAATTGATCTTGGCTCAATTTAAATTAATTAAATTAACAATTAAAGAATTGACATAATTGAAAGTTTGGTTTTCAGTATCACGGACATAAAGAATTGAAAGATTATTCACAGCTTCTCATATATTTTAATTAGAGATTATATATCTTAGTTAAGTGTTGGAGCTAGATAGGGCATACAACTATTATTTGGTACGCTTGATGCTTGCTTTTGTAGACTGAGTCTACTTTTTACTTTTGTAATTATTACATACGATAATATAGTGAAATGTTCCTTAAAAAATGAATGAATAAAAGCAAAAATGAATGATTTGGCAAACAAGCCTAAAATTAATTTGATAGCATGACACCTTGGTTACTTTACTTTACAAATTGGACACATTAATCATATTTCTTAAAATTGGTTTACTTCAATCATCTTATTGTTGCATTTTTGAACACTTTAGTCAATTCTTCCAATTTTGGTTTTTTTGGATCTTTTTTTTCTTTATATGAAAAAACTTAAGTTGGGTCAAATCGTATGTTTGAAGAGAAAAATTCTAAAAAAAAAAGAGGAAAAAAATGATTAGAATCATTAAAATTGACCTAAATGAGTAAAGTATCCATAGATGTAATAGTAAAATTACTAAAGTGTACTAGTTTGAAGTAAATCGAGCAATGTGTTCAGTTTGTAAAAGTAAACTCACCTAGGTGCATTTTTTCCAAATTAATTCATACATTCAAGATATGAATAGTGTAGGATTTAATGGAGATGAGAATTTATTACCTGACAGTAACCAAGATCAAAATTGTAAAATGAGTATGTCACCAAAATATCACGTAAAATAGTCACATTTGGATTGTCATCTCCGTCAAAGAAGGGCAGGGATCTGTCAGTCCTTACCTTGAAAATGATATAACAAAGAAGTGCATTGTCAATTAAAGTCAAAAGAGTTGACGAGGTGAAGGAATATTTCTCCTACTTTCGAGCATACCACATCTTTATCGATGAGACCTTTCCTCTCCCTGAATTTTGTAAATCGTTTGGCCTGTTGTGGAGATATACTCTGGAAAAAGAATACATATATGTATATTAAGCCCTTTATTGAAAGCACTCAAGAAGAACAGGGGACGATGAAGGAGAAACTATCAGTAATGACACTATTCCCTTGTTAACGAGAGAGAGGGAGCAATATTGCTTGTCTCGTCTTGAGTGCAGTACATGTTGGGTCCATTCCCAATTAGATAAAATAAGGTAAATCATAACTTTAACATAAAAACATAAAAACAGAAAAAATAATTCGAGCACAAGTTCTTCTTCTGCCGTGCATTTTTAAATCAATACGACATCTTAAAATAGGTACTAACATTTATGAAAACAGGTTCCAGCCTACAACCAAACAGTTACTAACAAATGCTGTTATGCAAGGGGGAAGCTTCAAGCAAGCACTAATACACATGGACAGAAAATTAAGAAAAAACATAGGAGACCAAAAAAAGCCACGAAGCTACTGCAAACCTGCCACTGATTCTTTAGAGTCTCATACTCTGACTTTTTCATTGAGTGAATATATTCCCTTTCTGCACATGTTGAATCATACGCATAGTATCCCAACAAGAATGGCCAGACCTAAGTTTCATAATTAGAAGTACTGAGAACAGAAACACTATTCGATTAAGAAGCACCATGCAACTTTCAAGCAAATAAGTACATACCTCTTTCCTTAATATATGCTCAACTCCGCCATAAAATATTCTTTTTTTTAAGGCTTCTGAATCTGCTACTCGCCCTTCAGAATCTAGGAAAGTGATCCACTGCAAAAACGGATGAAACTCAAGTACCCATACATGTTTATCAACAAGTCTAAATGAAATCAAGTAGATAACAACAGTTTAACAGATTTTGTCAAAGACATAACATAAAAATTGAGGGAGAAATTTGGGAGATATTATGTCCTTACCTCTTCAGACCCAAGAGGCTGTTGTCGTGGTTTTCCCCATACAATCGATAACTTATCAAACTGAAAAATGCAACAAGAAAAAGAAAAATTATAAAGACTACAATAAATGAGAAAAAATTATAATCAGTTAAGCAGAAACACAAAAGTAACTGGAGTTAAAATTACATCTTAAAGCCTGCTTATCTAAAATATTATATATTTTAGTGCAAGGTCCTAATTAGAATATATGAACAGTGGCATGTCTTCTTGTCTTGTCACCATCCATAACTATTGTGAAGTATACAACCATATCTAATTTGGTATCATTGAATAACAACGATATTATATCAAGAATAGCACTGATAGTCTACCTCAATTGGACGTGAATTTGTTAGTAATCCTGTTCTTTGAAAAATTCAAACGTAAAAAATGCCCAAGGTCAGTCATATTTTATTCCTATCAAAACGTTAACTCCATGTTTGGTTGGAGGAAAATGGAATGAAATCAAAATTGATTCCTTCCATTTTGTGTGTTTGGTTGGACGGAATGGAGGGCGGAAAGAATCACAATTCCTTCTCCTCACCTTGGTAATCACAATTCCATTCCCATCTAAACTTTTCTTTTCCAATTTTACCCTCACCTAAAATATAACCTTAAACTCAAATCCCAAATTCTCAAACACAAAATTCCAAAACCCTAAACCCTAAATTTAAAAACCCTAAACCTTAAATCCAAATCCTA
The DNA here is from genome assembly GCA_033030585.1 of Hippophae rhamnoides. Lineage (NCBI taxonomy): Eukaryota > Viridiplantae > Streptophyta > Magnoliopsida > Rosales > Elaeagnaceae > Hippophae > Hippophae rhamnoides. Next base: position 12,363,052 of record CM065430.1, read on the forward strand.
AAACCCTAAATTTAAATCCTAAAACCCTAAACCCTAAACCTTAAAACATAAATCCCAAAACCCTAAAACATAAATCCCAAAACCCCAAAGCCCTAAACCCTAAACCTTAAAACATAAATCCCAAAACCTAAAACATAAATCCTAAAACCTTAAACCCCAAATTCCAAATCCTAAAACTCCAAACCCTAAATCCCTAAACCCTAAACCCCAAACCCCTAAATTCTAAACCTTAAACCCTAAAACCCTAAACCCCAAATCCTCAAATCCCTAAATCCAAAATTCTTAAACCTTAAACCCTAAACCTTAAAACATAAATCCCAACACCTAAACCCCAAATTCCAAATCCTAAAACCCTAATCCACAAATCCTAAATTCTAAAACACTAAACCATTTTTAGAAAAATAATAATTTTAACCCTAAACCTTAACCTACAAATATAACCCCAAATCCTAAATCCCAAAACCCTAAATCCCACATCCCAAACCTCACAACCCTAAACCCTAAATCCCACGTCCCAAACCTCAAAACCCTAAACCCTAAATCCCACACCCCAAACCTCAAAATCCTAAACCCTATTTAGAAAAATAATAATTTTAATAATATATTTCTTTTTAATTAAGTAATAATTATTTAGAAAAATAATGATTTCAATAATGTATTTTGTCTGACAAAAAAATAGTAATTAAATGACATTATTTGAACTTTACAGCATGTAGGGGTATTAAGGTCATTTACAACTTTTTTCATTTAATTCCAGTGGCAAACCAAACACTATAATCCTGATTCAGAGCTTGATTCCAGTGGTCAAACCAAACAACAGTGTTTCATTTCCATTCCATTCCATTCCGATTCCGATTCCGATTCACATCCCACGAACCAAACGCCACCTAAGAGACAAATCTGCTCCCTCTAGTGCCATGGTAGTTCCTCACTTCTTCTAAAAGCATTATGGAAGAGCAAATTGTGAAATTGTATACTCCAGTTTCTTTAGCATATAATAAAGCTGAATTATGGAAGCGATAAAGAGTCCAGTCAAGTGACTAGACCATGACATAACTAAGCCAGTATGCACTATATTACTTATGGGCAGAAAGAAAGACATAAGAGTTGTATGGACTTGGTTCTGTTTGTTCACAAGCATCTGAGTAAAAGATAGCAGCAGGGAAGGAAGGAAAAAAAAAAACAAAAACCAGTTAAGGCTCCTTTCAATACCTCCTTATAATTGATTAGCTCAAAAGTTCCCACATTGGTGGCAGCTTCTTCACCAAAATTGTATTTCATATATGAAATTTTCTGTTAAAGAAGGATAGTCTACATCAGATGGTCCTGAGAGGGAAGTTAGTTCTGACCACTAGTGTAACAGAAGCCGTTTCACATCAACAAATAAAACAAAGTTTCGACTAGAAAATCAATTTCTACTATCAATAGACATTTGGTATCCACCATACTCTTAGCCTCTCAGGTGATATGAACAAATAAAACAGAGGTATAGAGAAAAAAAATTCACCATGATTCAGTATGACCAAACTTGACTCAATTTTTAGTGATTTGTTATTGGATAACATGCCTCATTGAAAAAAGGAAAGTAAGGGTTGACGTGAAATACAGAAAGAAAGAAAGAAAGAAAAAATGTCAGATAATCAATTTGAAATCGGCATTTTATTAACCAAAAAATTTGAAAGACAAGCAATAATTAGCATACATTAAGACCAACCCAGATCAGCTTCAAATGTTGCGAACAAGTCCCACATGATAAGTGGGTATTTGACAAGAGATAAATTGAAGTTTAATAACTCAATAAACCTAGTTATCTGAGTTTTCCCAAGGGGCAAGAGAGAATCAGAGAAGTAAAAATTTGTACGAAATTAACACCATCCAAAAATAGGTTAGTATATACTTACAGCCAAAACACAAGTGCAGTGACTCCCAAGTCATGAAGGACTTAAATACTAGTTCTGATGATGCAAAACATATTATGATCCAAGTCTACATTGGTATTTAGCATCCATCCTTGACAAAGAAAAGATGCTAAAGAGTGTTGCAATTTCAGGAGAAAATAGTGACAGGAGCTCACATGAAGGATAAATAAGAGAGCTGAGAGTAAGTAGGACACAAGTTTTGTCTTCTCATTAGATGGGAGATGAAAAACTTGACCAAACTAGAAACATCAACTTAGCTGTTTCCATTTCACATAAAGCTGTTCCCCCAAATGTTATTTATTAATATTAAGTGTAGGGTATACCATCTATAAAAAATCATTAAATTCCACACATTCATGGTTAATTTGAAAAATGCTATCAAAATGCAATGTTAAACAGATTAAACTAACAGTTACCTCCAGTGGATCTGCTGCCACTTCAACTTCATTAGGAGCCTTTTCTGCAACAACGGATTCCTTTTGAGGATAAGGATCAGGAGACTGGTGATGTCTTTTCCTCTCAATTGCACCACATCCATCACTATTAATTTCACGTATAATCTGCGAAGTTGTTTCCCGTGCAAATTTGGTAACTAGAGAGAACTTCTCCAATACTTGAACTGAGAGGTCTCGAGCAGGATCCTGACTTTTTTGTCTTTGCCTCCCATTGTACTGAGAATGACTTCCATCACGAATACCCCCACTAGACCTATTCAGGGCTTCATCTGAAGGGGACTCACCAACCACAACAGAAGTGGATAACCCACTACCAACGGGGACAGCCCTGGGCATCTCAAGTGATGATAGAGTTCTCTGCAAATAAATAATAATAACGATGATAACTCTGCAGACTCCATCATGACAATCTATAATTTAAAAATTCAAAAATATGATATGTTGGGACTTGGGACCTTTGAAAGTAAAGGAATAGATAGTATTGAAGTAACTGGACTGTGAGTGTCTGTGTTAGATTTTCAAGAAGGAAACTTTGTAGGGATTGCAATGTCAGAAACCAAATAAAATTGGGGATAGCCTATGGTCCCTTTGATACTAGGGTTGACGTTACTTAACCCAGGTGTATGGATGGTAAACTAATACTTGTTCTATTATTGTGTTATGTTTTTAGGCATTATTTTTGCATTTAATTAAGAATTTTGTTGCTTTGGTAGTATTTTTGTCATTTTATTGGTGTATAAATATTTGAAAAAAAAATCTACATTTTTTTCGAATTTCTTGAAATTTTCTATGAATTTATAGAGCTGGTGGCTACATTTAGAAAATATTTTAGTTGCAAATGGAACAAATCAGACCCAAAAACTCAAAAAAAAAAACCAAGTGGATGTACATAGCACACACATGGATGCACTTTGCAAGGCAGAACGGACCAGCTCACAAACGTGCTCAGTACTTAGACACTGGGATGGACACAATAAGAACTGGGTTGAGTGGATGTATATACAACCCTTTGGATTGTACTTAGAAAAAGCGTCCAGCCCCTAAGCAACATAGTTTTGGCACCGTTTCAACTCCTCCTTTGCACAAAAAGTGCAATTTTGCTTGTTTTGCTCCTAACCATCAGATTTGACTTGATCTAACGGTACAAAACGTCCCTATGTTAATATATATATATATATAATCCCCATTTGAACACATCTTTGAACGAAAACCAAGAACAAAGACCCAAAAGAGGCAGCAACTTTTAAAAGCAATTCCACAGTTGTCGGGCATTAAACCAAGGTTTTTGAAGAGGAAAATCAACAATTTCATGGCTTGAGTGATTGTTTCTTAAAAGGTATTTTATTCTAGGTTTTATTGTTAATTTTATTAAAAATATTGTCTTTAATACTTTTATTCATGATTTTGGATTTAATTATGTTAGGCTATTTATTTATAGGTTTTTAGCTTTGCTTCGTGATTGAATTGAATTTTTTGTGAATTATTATTTGAATAAAGATAGATATTGTCTTCTTCTTGGTTCTTGATATATTTAATAATGAATTATTGATCGATCAGATATTTATTTATATAATTAAAGAGAATATTTATTAATTAGGTTGTTAGAAAAATCATATAGACCTAATTACTAAGGACTCTATGAAAGTAGAGTTATCGATGCACTATTCTCCTTAATATTTACTCATTTTATTCAATAAGTAGTATATTTGAGGTTAAAAATATTAAAAAATGGACTTTCTAGTAAAAAGGGATGGAAATATAATTTTTAGAATTTTTGGAATTTTTTATGCAGGAAAAATCAAAATATGCCACGTGGAGGCCACGCAAGCATAAGAGCCGACTAGGCAAGCAACACAGATGCCACGTAAGTAGAGAGGCCTAATTGCAAATCACTGCGTGTGCAATGTGATGCAGTGCTACGCTACATGTCAACACCGCGTTCATTTCGACTTCGTTCGACAATCAAAGGTCCTACCACGTGTCTTCAGGTGATTCGTCCACTCCTTCCATCGTCGCGCCACGCCATCTGTAACAACGAATCATGTTCTGATTTTCCAAATAAACCCTGTATGCCACATGTTACGTTCCTATTGGGTGGCACTGTTAATTTACCTTTTTTTCATTTCATCCCTTAATTTAATGCTGATCTGATAGTCAATATTCTACCTAGGTTATATTTAACTCCCTAATTATCCCATAAACCCTAATGAGACAAAATTAACATAATTTTTATCAGTTTTTGAAATCAATAAAAGAGAAAAATACAAAAAGTTTCAAAAGGAGATACAATTTTGGTGGAGTCAAGAGGAGATTGGTACTACAATTCAATAAATTAATTGTATTTCTTCTTCCCCTCTCTTTATCAATTTTTATGTCTTTCTTAATGAAAAATGAACTTTATGAACAAAATTATGTCTAGTTAATTTATTAATCTAGGGGTTTTATGAACCCAATTTTCATCATATAATGATCTAATATCTTACCCTAATTATGATTTCAATTTAATTATATTATTTGATCTGATTTTTATGCTATGAATTATTTACCGAACAATTGATCTATAAATGCAATTAAATAGATTTGAGAGAATTATTTAACTGTTTGTCTTGATTAAATAACATGCATAGTTTCTAAGAAAAGATGTATGATTATTATATGTAATCCATAATTGATGAACTTAATGAGTACTATGTAATTTAATTGATATGAGAGTGTGATTAGGTTAATTACTATGTGATGTGTAGTTTACTTAGAGAGTAATACATACTAAATGAGATTCCATTGATCATGTAATTGGTTGATAATTATATTGATGGGATTTTAATGATTCACATGTTTAGAAAATTGGGGATTAAGTATTCTTAGATATTTTCTCATATATCTTCTTAACTACCAATTCTGATTTACTTAATTATTATTATTATTTATTTTTAGTTCTTTTAATTTTACTTTCTTAAAATATAAAAACAAAAAAAATCGATTTTTTTTATTTTAAAAATTAATTTCTAATAACATAGTCTTTGTGGGAACGATCTTTTCTCATCATTATATTACTTGTTGCGATACGTATACTTGCGTATTCATTGAACACAATTCGTGATCATTATATTAGTTTAGATGATTTGTGTTTTCTTTGTGTTATTTTGAATTCATTAATTAATTATCTAAATCAAAAAAATTAGTTAGTTGATTGTAAATGAAATGATCATTCAAATTTATAATTTAGTGAAAAATCAATAATCTAATTTAGTTGTATGTTTTCAATCCAATTAGCTAATTAGCCTAGACCAAAGGAATTAATTAGTTAATTGTAATTAAGAATCACCTTGATCATAGGAGGTTTTATAGATTTAATGAGAAAATTAATATTTACCAACATAGTATAAATTGTTAAATTCAACTTATTAATTCAATTCATGATTGGTTAGCTAGTTAAATGGCCATGTTCTTCAACTTTCAATTCATATTAAATACTCACTTTTTCGTTAATTGAGTCATTTAATTATATATTTTATTTTATTAGTTTATTATTTTTAAGAAAATAAATAAAAGATTCAAAATCATTGCAATTACGCGAGAGATTAAGTTCGGAGTAAACTTATTGCTAGGTTATTAGTGATTTGTGCAATTGCAAGTAATGGTCCATGTCCTCTATGGTGGATGGGTGATGTGATAGTTTTAGGGGGTGATGTTCTTAATGCTAATGTGTATTATTTTGTTTGGTAACGGTGAAAGTGCCTTGAGCTAGTTTTGCTTGGCTAACACAATTAAGAACCTCAGGGTCTATGGGATGCCCAGGAAATACCGAGGTATGGATTCTCAAAGACAATGTGATGGTGGAGACCCAAGGATCGTATTAGTATACCTCGGGATGCCTAAGGTAGGGTATTCCATAACATGCTAGAAAAGGGAAAGGGAATAAAGGAACAATATAAAACCACAATTATCACAAGAAACAACCTGATGGAAAAAAATGAAGTGCAACTATATAATATGCATTTATATTAGCCATGCTTAATGTTATTTTAAAATTAACTAAAGCTAGATAAACCACAATTAAGGAATTCCATCATTTTCTTGCATGTTCATTTAACAGACAAAATTAACCATTAGAGGGGGAGATAAATGGTATTCATGCAAATGCAGCCAACATGCAACCTAGGAAAATTATGCAAAGGTAAAAGAATGGAGACTGACAACAATAAAATTCACAAAATTATTTAACCAAGGCACATGAGAAATGTAGGCAAAGTGCATGCAAGGTACATATACATCAATGTGTTCATCTAGGGGTTCACTATTTAAGAAGTGGTAGAGGCTGACCCATGATATCTATGAGAACCACTGTTACATGCTCTCAAGCAAACTAAGCTAATGCAGGCACATAAGTAAATAATTTAGGCAGACATCTATCTATAGGATTGTTTTTACTGCAAGCAGTCAATATAAATAAAGCATACCTGAAGAGGATGTTGGAAATCATTGACAACAAATACATTAGCGTCCTCAGCTGACCTGAAATTTTTAAACAATTAGTAACTTATTATGCACTACCGTATATTCTTTCACCAGTAACACTACACTAGACTACACACAATCATAGAACACTGGGGTAAACAAGCTCGTTGTCATAGTTACATAACTGATATTTAGACTTTATAATACTAAGAGAGCACAAATTGGTGAATTCATAAAATAACTGAACATAGAAAAACTGGCTACTTGCAGAATGTGAAGAAAAATGACGTGATATAATCAAGTCAGAAATTAGTCATTCAATAACTTCCAAAACGTTTCTATTACTAAAAAATGGAAAATTATAACATTATATACCACACATGACAATTACTTAATTGGGTTTTGCAGTTTGTTATATAGAAATTTTATAAATTTTAAAATGAGAACAAAAAACAAAAAGGAGCCAACCTCACAAGCACAACATGTTGCTTTACTGTAGCAAGGAACTCTTTGACTCCTCCATTATAGAAATAAAGGGGTGGAAATGCAAGTCCTGCAAAATACTAGGGTTCAAACAATATAAAGTGAAAAATATAGCACAGCCACGCATGTAGCAGCAGGTGGACTGAGTACCAGAAATTGAAATGCTTATTACTGCTAAAGTCAATACAATATGATGATTAATATCTAAAATCACTATTACAGGATCATAGTGTCACCAAAAAAATATGGAAAACATTTTCAGAGAAAAAAATAGACGTTTAAAAGAATATATAACTTAAAGCTTCAGTGGCTACCAAAGCATACAACAAAAAAGGTATAGTTATTAGAAAAAAGGGGGCTAGGCTATATTTATCTAGAAATATACATTCAATCATTTTCAAACGACTTGTATAATATTCATTAATATATCAATGGTAGAAAACAATGAATGCAACAACACATTAGTGCTAAACGTTTTATTTAGAACCACATATTTTCAGACGAGGCAAGAGGGTTTGAATTAGAGATGAACAAAATATTCGATCAATCCAAAAAATCTAAAAAATCCGATCAAATCCAAAAAAATTGAATGGTTTCGATCCGAAGTCGGATCGGATTAAGATTCAGATTCAGATTAAAAATATTTAAATCCGTATGATCCAATTCTATCCGCGATATTTAATATATTATTTAAAAATATATATAATAATATAATAATAATTAATATTATATTATAATATTATAATTAAACATTTAAACTTAATAATCTAATATATTACTCATCAGTCATCTCTCTACAAAATAACAAAACTGAAAACCCTAAATTAAAGTTTTTCAATGGCCATCTCTCTCTCTCTCTGTCTCTCATATACTCGACTCCACGACTGACACTTTCAATCAAGTCGTTTACCCGTTGTCGTTACCTCGTTCCCCCATTGCCGTTCACTCGTTCCCCAGTCGTTATTCACTTGTTCCAGTCATTGTTCGCCCGTCGCTGTTGGTTGTTCGCTATTCTTCATCGTCCTTCAACGGAAGGTTAGATTTGTTTGAACTTTTTCTTGTTTTGAATTTTGATTTCAGATCCAATGTTCAAATGCTCTGTTTTGACTGCTATTAATAGTTGTTACTTTTGTTTCAAATGGATGTAAAAATATAAAAATACAGAGCTAACTTAGTAAGTTACAAGTTCTTTATTTAGTACCAAAATACTTTATGACTAATATATGCCGAGTTTGATTACAAAAATATATATTATTCTCTGCAGCTTTTGTTAGCATGCATATCTTTATTTTATGTGTTTGCTGCATCTGCACTTGCTTGAAAGGCTTATGATGCATACATTTATTTTTCCTTGATTTTTGAGTTGAATCTTTTGTTCCTCTGCAGCTTCTGTTAGCATGCATATCTTTATTTAATGTGTCTGTTGCATCTGCATTTGCTTGAAAGGCTTATGATGCATACATTTATTTTTCTTTGATTTTTGAGTTGAAACTTAGTGAGCTTCGTTGATTGCATCCTAAAAATGATTCATTCATGTAGATACTTATTCTGATGCATTAGATTTTTGAAACACTTCAGGAAAGAGAACGGCAATTTGAAATTGATATCAAACATTCAAAAGGTTTAAAGTCAAAAGAATGCTACAAGATGGGAATTGTCTCTTTTGTGCTGTTGCAGACCAAAACTATGCGGATTCTGAAGTATATGATTAGTTAGACAATGTGTATGGATTATATGGTATTACCAAGTCATTACATGATATGAATATTCTGGTTTAGGAACTTGTATTTTTATATTGATGCTCTACAGCTGGCATAGAAAATCATTGGTTCATTTTTGAAAGGATAACAATATAGCTTTTGTCGCTTTAATTTAAAATGTACAAGTCAATAAGATTTGCTCAATCTACTTAATGAATAATGATGCTACTTGGTGTGTGTATTTTGTACAGGAGAAAGAGAGGGACCACTTTTCTCAGTTCATAAGAGAAGGCTTTACCTCTTATTGTAATAGGAAGAGAAGAGACAAGGTATGTGGTGTTATTCTTTACTCTAGTTGATGGTGTTACAAGCAATCTGTGGCATCTAAAGTTAGGACAGATTTGTAGATTATGCCATTTCTTCCCATCTTCATACAAGGAAAGGTTGCTCAATGTTAATTTTACCTCATTGAAAGAAGCTTTATTAATGAATTCAAATAATTAGAACCCTAAGATGTATCCTTTCTGAAAGAAAAAACCTTCACATGTAAAATAAATTCATAATCAACTATATTATCTACTCGGAAAGAACACTGACATATAGCAGGACATAAATAACAGAACATTGACTTTTGTTTTCTCAACCCGATGCCAACTGCCTTTCATCGTTCCTAACGGACTCCCTACCCGGTTGTTGTTCTTCATCGGTTCTCCCCTCTCACTGTTCACCATCTTCACTTTGAAGCTACATTAAATGAATCATCTGAGAACCAACCCATATTAAAGTTTTGTAGTGAACAACACTTTAAAAGTTTTATTTTATTTTGATGTACTTTGAATTTTAATATTTTTAAACTTTATGTTAAAATTATGGATATTTGGAGTTAAATTATATAATTGATATTGAGTTTGTTTTCTTTTGGATCATTTTTGTTGAACTATTTTTAATCATGTTGCCAACTACTCTTGAATTTACATGGAAAATATTTTTATTTTAAATTTTTCTTTGATTTTATGTAATTTTTTATTATATAGGTTGAAATTATATCGAATTTATTCGGATTGATATTTACATCTGATCAAATCTGATTGAATAATTCATAATTTGCTTCTTTATATAATTTTTCATTTTATAGGTTTAAATTAAAATTTTGACCTTATCCGATCCGATCAATCCGATCGGATTCGGATTCGGATTTGTTCGGATTGGCATTTACAACAGATCGGATTCGAATTGAATAATTCATAATTTGCTTCGAATATGATCGGATTCAGATTGTCTTAAAATTGTCGGTTTCGAACCGATACTCGGCCCTAGTTTGAGCTCATTCAGCTCTAAGATAAAACCCTCCCACAAAAAGAAAGCTGGCATGCACAGCACAACAAGAGCTGTTGACAACAATTATCATCTAAAGCATCCAACAAATCCTAAGCAAGGTGATAAAGCCCAACTAAACCTTTGAAATGATGAGCACCGGTAATACCTGAAGACAAAACCACTATAACATACTGCCACCCAAGGGCAGGAGTATGCCGCCTTATGGATCGCACCTCCGTAAAAGGCACAGCCCTAATAGTGTAAAGATTATCTGCACAGTAAACCATAAGTAACAAACTCAGCAATAAATTCACCAAAAGAATCGCTAAACTCAAATGAGAAGTACAGCACCTCTTTCAGAAAGCCTCCCGCTCGAGTTCTGGTCATTGTACGGAATCCATGTCTACAAATTCAACATAAGCAATCAGTTCGCAACAACTTAAAAGTAATGAAAAATTTAATGTAGTTAATCAACAACTGGCAAATAAAATAAAATATATTATCAATACCATAAACAGCGACGAGCCTTGCTTGACTAACTTCAATCTTCCACTAATCCTCTCGGCAGCAAACTGCGTTGGATGTATGGCGACACTATCCTTCACGTAAACCATTTCGGCAACGTCTGGCTCGCTCGACGAGCTCTGTTTTCCACTATTGCATCGCATCATGCTCGTCGACCCCTAAATCCAAAATTGAAACCGGTACAAATAAACATCAATTGGTTCAATTAATCAATTAGCGAAACCCATGAGGGAATTTAAATTTCTATATTGAATCACTAGAACATTCGAAAGAATTGCTTACTTGTTGCTGAGAATCAGCGTAATCAGGATCGTCGGAGAGATCGTGTAGCTCCGGTTCGTGCATCGCTAGGGATTTTTCAGGAAGATGGTGAGAAAGAAGATTTGGTCTGTAATTTTGACTTTTTTTCAATTTATTTATTTATTATTTTTCCTCTCTATGAAACTTTATCTTTGCTTTGCTTAGAGACGAAGGAAAATATAGTAGAAACTAACTGAAGGTAAAGGCTGGAATGGAAGATAGAGGTACGTTTTAAAAAAAAATTTAAAAATATCTTCTAAATTTATTATAAAGAAAATAATATTTAATATAAAATAACCTAATTTAATTCAATTTAAAATAATATATCATATATTTTTTAAATTATAAAAATATATAAGATGGATATAATTATTATTTTATGAATATAAATTTTAAGAATATTAATTTTATTATTTTTTTCATATTTTCTATATACATTGGATTATAAGTAATTTAAATAAATAATATAAAAAATTTGAATGAATTATTTCAAAATAAAAATTTAGAGGTTAATAAATTAAAATTAAAATTATTAATTAATTATTAAAATTAAAATTAAATAAAATATTTAAATAAAATCAAAAATATATATTAATATTATATTTATTTAAAAATCATAATTATTTAATAAAATTATTTATCTAAATTATTTATACATAAAATAATCACCCATATATATATATATATCAAAAAAATTATTCTTATTTATATTATTTTACTCCATTTATTATTTATTTTCCTAACATCGCTCCATCTAATTTCATTTTATGTAAATTTTTCATCCAAGTGCATGATTTTTAATATATATATACTCAAACTCAAATTACAGACGGTTGATATATTTAAATAGATTGTTTTTACCAATTTGTTATTAATTTTTTAAAATTAAAACTAAAAAAATGCAGGGAATTAGATTTGTTCTAAAACAAACATAGTTGATATTTTTAATAAAATATAAGATAAATAATATAAGATCCTAAAATATTATATAAATATAAGAAAATATTTTCACCCATAATTTTTACATATTAAAATAACGTTGAAATTCTTTTAAAAAAATATGTTCAATTAATACTAAAAATTTATATATACATAATAATCTTTAGATTTTATTTTTATTGAACTAAATAAATTAAAAAATTATATAAATTAAAAATCAAACTTCATTCTCTCGTGATACTAAAAAATAATAAATATTAAAATAATTGGATACTAAAAAACAGTATTAATGGACAGATAATCATACGACTATTTTGGATAACTTATATCAAGGTAGATTAAACAAGCTCGTCTTAGTTGAATATGTCATCTTGGTGCATTATAGATGTAGGTGTGTTAGGTGACATATCCTTATAAATCCATTTTTACTCGATAATAGGATTTCATCTAGTATGTTTTAGACTTTATTAAAATAATGAGGTGTTCATTCATACAATTTTATGCCTCGTTTTGAGGATGAGTCCTTGTCCAAGTGCTTTGGGGAGTGTCTTATTGGAATCTTTTTTGTGCTAGTGCAATCTAGGTGATCATAGTTGGTAGTTCAGAGGCTCAAAGATTGGGATCTTCTTGAGAGACTTCGTCAATTTGGAGTGAATAGGGAATAAGCATTAGTTTCCAAAAATTTATTATTAGAGCTCATCTTGAGATTTCAATGGATCAACACATGATCTATACATGCAATGCATATCCTCAAGTTTGGCCTATGAGATTCTTGGCATGACTATTATTAGAGACAGAAACGTCAAGAAATTATGGTTGTCATAGGAGAAGCACATTGAGAAAATACTTCAGAGATTTCATATGGATAAGGCTAAAGTGATTAGTTGTTCTTTTGCTAATCACTTTAAGCTAAGTTCTAAGCAGAGCCCTTCTACAAACAAAGAGAAGGAAGAGATGAAAGATGTTCCATATGTTTCAGCAGTTGGAAGTCTAATGTATGTCACGGTATGTACACGGCTAGATATCACTTATGCAGTTGGAATTGTGAGTAGATTCCTTTCAAATCCTGTAAAGAAACATTGGGTTACAGTGAAATGGATTTTCAGGTATCTTTGAGGTTCTTCCAAAATATGTCTATGTTTTGGAAATGACAAACATGTGTTAGTTGGATACACAGATGCAGATATGGTAGGTGATGTGAATTCCAAAAAATCCACTTTAGGTTACCTGATTACATTTGTAGGGGGAGCTGTGTCATGACAATCAAAATTACAAAAATATGTTGCATTGTCCAAAACCGAAGCAGAGTTTATAGCAGCAACGGAAGCATGTAAAGAGTTGTTATGGATGAAAAAGTTCTTGAAAGAACTTGGGTTGCAACAAGACAGTTATCAGTTATTTTGTGATAGTTATAGCATTATCCATCTTGAAAAGAATACCTCCTTTCATTCGAGATCAAAAAATATTGATGTGAGATATCATTGGATTAGGGATGTAATAGAGAAGAAACTATTACAACTTGAGAAGATTCATACAGAAGAAAATGGATCAGACATGTTGACGAAAATTCTCTCAAGACAAAATTTTGAATACTGTCGTTTAGCTGCTGGATTGGTGGAACCCTCTATGTAGTCGGGAGGGGGAGATTTGTAAGTCCTTCCTACATTAAAGAGGAAGAAAATAAAGATAATGGTAGGTGCAACCACAAATAGTAGATGTAACGACAAATATTAGGTGCAACCACATTTGAAAAATGCATCTAACATTGATAGATAATTTTGCCTATAAATAGACAATGTCTTTGCTTTAGAGATATATCAACACACTAAAACAATAAGAGAAGCAAAGCAAAGCCAAAGGAACAATTTCCTTTGAAAAAAAATATTGTTGTGTGTAAGAAAGTGGGAGAGAATATCTTAGAAAAATATTGAGATATTTTTTTAAGAGGGGAGTGACAAAATAGTGAGTTTGGGAAACACTTATGTGATACTATTTTGAGTTTATCTTAATTTGTTGTATTGCCTCTCACTTTATACCCATTAATTTTAGTAGTGGAAAAAATATTTTTTGGAATTTGTCGCGTGGACTTAGCCCAAATTAAAGAGTGAACCACGTTAAATTATCGGTGTCATTATTTTACTCTATTGAATTTATTTTAGTTTTACCCATTGTGTCCAACACAAGACACTCTTGGATTTTTCGTTAAAGAAAATTCAAGTATAAATGACGTTTTTTTGTTATTTAAAAATCAAGTTGAATTGTAAATTGATTGTCAAATTAAGGCATTACAATATGTTGGTGGAAGTGAGTTTCAAGCACTTATTCCCTAGCTAAATGAGTTTGCCATTTTAAGAAAGCTTTTTTGTCCTTATACCTCTTCCTAAAATGACATAACTGAGAAAAAGTATCGTCATATTATTGAGATAGGATTTACTCTCCTTACTGAAGGTCATTTACCTTTGAAAATTTGGGATGAATTGTTAACTTTTTTGATCAATCGATTACCTACCTCTATATTACATAGTAAGTCCCGAATGGAGTTACTCTTTGGTATTCAACCTTTGACAATGCCTTTTTGAAGACCTCTTGTTGTTTGTGTTTTCTCATGTTGTACCTTTTCATTCTTATAAGCTTGATTTTAAATCTATACCTTGTATTTTCTTACGATATTAGGCATATCATAAGGGATACAAGTGTTTAGATGATTTTGTAAAAGTTTTTGTTTCTAAGCATGCCATATTTGATGAAACTTCATTTTGTTATAAGCCAATGTTGCTTGAGAATTCATCTTATTCACTTTCTCTTTCTTCCTATTCTTAGTTTCTCTTAGGAATTCTTTAGTTCTCTTCTATTCAACAATTTCAGTCATTTACTCATTCTGATTCACCTGTAAGTTCTCATAATTTATATGATAATGTCTTATCTTTTAATTCTTTACATCCTGATTCATTTTCTCCTCTTTTTAATACTTATACTTCATCTTAAATCCCCAATTTGCATCCTATGATAACCAAAAATAAAAGATGGTACAAGAAAGTCTAAAGTGTACCTATGTAACGTTGACATTATAGAACCAAAGAATGCTAAGAAAGCTCTCACTCATAAAGGGTGGTATGAGTCAATGAAGATCGAGTTCAAGGCTCTCTTGAAGAATAATATCTCGATTTTTGTGCTATAATCTCCTATCAAAAACACCATTGGTAGTAAGTGAGTTTACAAAGTTAAAAAGCTTTTTGTAGATATTATTAAGAAGCTCAAATCTCGTGTAGAGGTTTATGTAAAGCTTTCTTAATGGCTTGCTTAAAGAAGAGGTTTATATAGAGCATACTAAAGGTTTTATAGATGCTTTTTTTCCTCATCATGTTTGTCGTCTTCACAAGACTATGTATGGACTTAAACATGTTCCACTAGGTTGGTTTAACAGGTTGAAGTATGCTCTTCTGAATCTAGATTTTGTAGCATCAAAAGCTGATGCTAAGTTTTTTATTTCTTCTATATGTATCGATTTTAAGTTTTTTGTTTATGAAGAGCATTTGTTTGAAAGCTCTTACCTTTATAGAAGTATTACCAATAGTTAACAATATGTCATTCTTACAAGGTCATATTTGGTTTTTACTTTCAACAAAATTTGTTAATTCATGAGGTTTTTCATTGAGTTGTAATCAACATAATCTTAAGATATCTTATTGACATTATGATTATAGTATTGAATTTAAATATTCCACAAAATTATTAATGAATGTTTTTGTTGATGTTAATTGAGTTTCTTGCTCTAATAATCAACATTCTACCTTTAGTGTTTGTGTTTTTTTCGGTGCTAATCCATTCATTTAGTTAGCTAGAAAATATTCAATTGTTAGTTGTTCCAGTGCTAAGGCTAAATACATGAGTATTTTCTCAGTTGCTTCAATCTTTGCTTTTAGAGTTGCATGTTTTTATGATTTGTACATCATTCATATGGTATGAAAATATGAGCTATGTGTCATTATCAATTAATCTTGTTCTTCATACACACACAAAGCATGTGAGTTAGATTTATAATTTATTTGAGAAAAAGTCTTAAATGTTCAATTATCAATGCAATACATCCCTAGTTTTGAGCAAGTAGTTGACATTTAACCAAGCCTCTTTTTAGTCCTCAATTTCACTCGTTACAATGCAAACTAAGTATCACTTAACTCCTTCTAAGTTTAAAGATGATTGTTAAAGATAATACTACTCATAATTCACTTGTTGATAATGTTATTACATATTAAGAGTCATTTGTTAATGATAATGCTCATGTTAAGAAGTAATGATGGTGGATCAACGAGGCTTGTGGTTATGCATAAATGATTGTATATAGTATGCAGTTTCTTGTATCCATGTGGAGCTTATTTTGTAACGGAGGTGTTTGGACATTTAGATTGGTATGGTGCTCGATCTATTCAAATTGTTCAAACAAAATCACCAATATGAGTTGGAAGACGAAGCATCCCAAGTGTCCTATCTGTAGACCAACACGAATTCGATTTTAAGGAATTGAATCCCTTGTATGATTGACTACCAACTCGAGTTAGAATCAACCTCAACTCATGATATGTTGTACTTTATACTGATTATACTACTTTAACATGTAAATATGTATATACATTATGTAACTGATATATGTATATGTAATGTTTTATAAATAAATATTACTTTTATGGGATCCACACATTCACTTAATTATCTTAACTTATTTCTAAGTTCTGTCTCTTAAAGATTGAATCTTAACATTTTGGAACTAGTTAGGCAGCCCATGTGGAGTTTATACGCAAGAGATTGCAAGCTGATATGCAGCTCATGTGCAACTGATTGTTGCAAGCATTGCAGTTAATTTGAAAGATAGAATTGGAAGGAAAGGTAGTTAATTGTTTTGCTTAGTGAGCAAGTCTTTTTTACGTGTAATAGCAGTATAAATACATTAGCTCTCTTGTATTTTCATTTAATGTTTTTGAATTTTACATAATGAGAAGTAACAATTGCATTCCATTTTTCTACGCTGTTCATCATCTTCTTCATTGCTTTTTTTTTAGTAAGAATCTTCCCGTAGCTTGTAGACAACCAATAGACAATATATTTTCATTAGCATTGGTTTGTTTCTCAAAATTTCTTTGCTGAATATGGTTTCTTCTTTTTCTAGCTCTATAATTTATTGTTTTTGTCATAGATGGTGTATTCGTTTGCTTTGCTCCATGGAATGAGATGCTGGAATATCGTTTCTTTGGCTGCTATGCCGCAGAGCACCACATATAACTAACCCATCAACCTTGGTACCACGTAAGTCACTAGTTCGGACGCTCCTTCTTGCAATATCACGTTTGCTCTACGTTGTAGGTATAATGTTCCTACATTCTTCAAGTAATTAGAAGACTTCCATATAAAGTGACGCAATTCCGGTTTTTTCTGATGAAAGTTGGTCACAGTGGTATCAGTGTGTAGTATTATAAGTGTTTCAATGTACACCATTCTCGAACCACTGTAACATTTAACATGGTTATGGAATACTTTTTGAGGTGGCAAAGACATTCATATTCTGTCGTTGGCAGGTATCCCTTTCTTTTAATTTACTTATGTGGCTGTTTGAATGGAGTTTTTGAAAGTGGGTAGATCTATCCTCCTTTTCTTTATGTATTAGAGAAGTATTAAAAACACTCTCAATTACACTTTCTTTTTCAGTTTTACAATTCTTCAAGTGGTACGTGTCAATTTTATTTTCTTATGCAGTTTTTTCACATTTTTTAAAGGATAATTAATATGTAAAAGTCATTTGAAAAATTAAACAAGTGAAAATTAATGTAATTGAAAGTATTGTAAGCACAGTACATAATAATGTCCACGTCAATGCATTTTAGGGTGGATATGCTTTTGATATGTAGAAAGCTTAGTTATATGTAGATGTGAAAAAAATTCCAAGGACTTCATCCAAGTATGGATAATAGTACTTGGTGCACTTATTGCTGGCACACAAGATTTGTCATTTGATGCCTATGGCTATTCTGTTGTTTATGTAGCAACATCTACACGGCAGTATGCCTTGTCTCCATAGCCCATATAGGTGGGTTTAACTTCTAGTTTACTTATGCTTAATCTGTTTTTTATGAAGTTTGGTACTCACTATTGTAAGTGCACAAAATGGATTAAATGTTTCAGGTAAATCTAGTGCCTATTTGCTTAAAAATTAGAGGTAGTTTTAGGGAGGAATGGATGCATGTTTTCTTACTTAAAAATTAGATTATCTTTCTATTTGCTCCTAGGTAGCATCGTTCATTAAGCTAAAATTTTATTCTTAACATGTTCGTTGGAGTTTTCTTAATTCATAAAAATATAAATTATTTATTTAGATATATTCGTACATACGATTTATTTATTTTTAACATTTGCTGTATTGCAAGAAAATCATCATTATCATTGAACTCTAGCAATTTTTACACGAAAGTAAATTTTAATCTTTTACCTATTACGAAACGTTCCGAGTTTTAACTCAAAATTATTGCTTAATTATAATGACATGGTTCAAAGTTAGAAGAGGTTCTTTTGACTTTAGCATTGTTATATTAGATCCCTTTAACTTAAATAATGCTTAATTTATACAAAATAGTCGTTGAATATTGGCTCTAAAAGTAACAAATTAGTGGCATAATTTAGGAAAATTAGTGGCATGATTTGTGGCATGATTTAAGGAAATTAGTGGCATAATTTAAGGAAATTGGTGGCCTAATTTAAGGCTTAAATTATGGCACACTTTAGGGAAAGGGAGACTTTCTTCATCTATAAATAGGGAAGAGTTCATGCATTGAAGAACAAGGCCAAAATCAGAAAAAATCAGAGAGAGTATAAGAAAACTCAAAGAGAGAAAATACTTATGAGTTTTGGGAAACACTTGAGAGATATTATTAGTGAGGAAATCTGTATCTGTATTCTGTATATTTCCTACTCAGTTCAAATAATATCTGATGTCTCCCGTGGACCTAGGCGAATTGCCGAACCACGTAAATTCTGTGTGTTCATTTTATCAAGTTGATATATTCATATATCGTTATTTATTGCTTCCGCCCACAACAATAGTAACCATCTTGCTGGCATTTTTCCGATTCAGGGTATTCTAGATTGATATATTATGAGGAAATTATTTTCTTAAAACAGGTTGTGACGTTGTGTTCATGTGTTATGGCTTTCTTGATAAATTCTTGTGTATTTTGGAATACAATGCTCAACTCAGCACTCACACAGACAATATATGGTAACCTTAAGGTGGGTTCCACCCATGTCTAACCTGTCTGATATGCAGGTGAAGACGAACAATGCAGTACCAAAAGCTTTAGTCATTGAAGGCATTCAAGAAATAATCAAGATTTCAAGAAAATAGCAGGAGAGAGAGAAAAATGAATGTACTTTGTATTTGATTCAATGAGTTAGTTGTACAATGTGAAACTTGTAGTTATTTATACTATGCTTGTACAATGAATCAATAACCTTTTTACTCTATGCTAACTCAATACAACATAACAAACTTTACCATTCAGTTTTGCACTATTGACAGAATTGGTAAGAATAATCAGCTACACTACACATTGGCCACTCTTCATTGCATTAAATTGTTGCACCACACCATCTACCTTGTCATCACTTGTTGACACACGTTGATCACCAACATAACCTTCTATTACTGCAAACATTTGTGCATTATTCTGGTGTCTTTGTATATCATGGTTTCTTCTCGAAATCGATGCCCTTTCCGTATCTTTAATTTTTTAGGCTGGACAAAATAATATGATCTAAAGAAACATTCTACATTACTTTTGATTATGAAGTGTACAAATGGTTTATGAGAGGAGCCTCAGACTGACTTGTAACTCTTAAAAATTTTCTTAGACAGCCCTACAAGGGCAAAAAAACATTTGAAAGTAGTATTTTCAGTTGCTATTTGGACTTAAAAAGGTACGTTGGTTTCTCAAAGAAGGGAACACCAGATAAATTTTCATGATATATTTGTTTCAATTCCTTTTTCAAAAATATAGGCAGAGGTGGTAGACTATCAACACTCAAGGTAGGGTTTTTATTTTGGGCAGTATTTATTTGTTTATTTTTATGTCATGATCAAATACAATTCTTCCCATTTTTGTGATCTGTTATAGGATCTTTTAACTATTGGGTAGGTATTGTTTGGTCACATGTTCTAATTATTTAATGTTGTAAGCAATATATTCTATGTTCCTTACCGTTAAATGTAGTGGGCAAATTTCTTGGTATCATTGGATCTTATTCATGTGCTTATTAAGTAAGGTCCGAGGTAAATCAGACGCATTTTGCTGCTATTAAAACAAGTTCATCAATATACATGTAAAATACAAGATTTTACGTTAAAACAATTTCATCAATATACATGTAAAATACAAGATTTTACATTCTAGTAAGAAAACGAGTGAAACGAATACTCAAGTGAATAAATAGAATTCTATACTTTGATCTGATAGATACATATAAAATTACTTAGAAAGTCCTATTTAATGAAAGTATTTTTTTTTTTGTCAGACTACGCTAGTGATGATGACTCTTTTAGTTTTTTTTGTATAGATTGTATTAATAACTAAAAAAATATACGAGGTATTTGTCTATAATAAACATGTCCCATTCAATAGTTTAAAAAAATGTTAAATTTTGTTTTAGTTTAAAAATAGGTAAAATTTAACCTTAAATTTAAAAGCCAATTTTTCAGTCAATTTTATTTAAAAATAAATAAAAAAAGATACATAATCCTATTTTACAAAATACAATAAAATATTAACATCTTATAAATTTATAATTAATTTTAAATACACAAATCTATTTTATTATATCATATATTAAAAAATTTATTTTATAATAAAATAAATATAAATTTATACATATATTAAAAACGATAATTAATTATAATTAAAAAATCATTTAAAATCATAGTTTAATTATTTTAAAAACAAACACTAAAAACGTGAAAAAAATATATAGAAAACAAATGATTTTTTTCTTGGTTCAACATATATGGATAAATAGGTAATGACAACTTAGTGATTATTTTGAAGAACATTAGCATTTATTTTTGACGCTTTTTATTCATTGCGTCTATGTTTAAATAAGTAATCTATTTTTTTATTTTTACAAATACCTTATGATATTAATTGAATATCACAATACATTATAATTTTAAGTTTTTTATAACTTTAAAAATTATTATTAAATTGTTTAATTAAAATGTTAAGAATTTTTCATAAAAAATATTGTAAAAAAAGTTTTTAATAATTTAAAATTTTGTAATTATTTTAAGTTAATTTATAATAATTTTTGATAAGTTATTTGTTATAAAAAAATTATATATTTATTATTAAATATATTTTTGTATTATATAAATATAAATTATTTTTATTATTTTTTATTAACTCAAAATTTTATTTATTATTTATTAAAGTTTGTATAATTTTTTTCGTCACTTTAAAGTTGTAAAAGGGTAATTAAAATTATTTTTTTATATTGTTTTTGAAAATAAGGAGAGAAAAAAAAATCTAAACTGTTAAATTAGAAGAGGGGAGAGAAGAAAAAAATGACTTATTACTTGCTTGTGAGTTTACAAGTTGGTTATTTTTAAACTAAATTAACCATTAAACTTTTTTTAAATTATTGTATTTGATATAACCATTTTGGTCAAAAATTCAAACATATGAGTTATGTCAATATTCAAAGTATAATTTAAATTATCCATATTTCATAATATATTTTGATATACTATTCACATTTTCTCTCTCAAATTTATATAAAATTTTAGTTATATGGCAATGTAAAATTTTTTCACAATTATGTAAATTATTTTTTTCCGACACACCATACTTTCTTTTCAAAAATTTATCAAATCTTTATTGTGATATTCTTATAATTTAAATTACATTGTGAAATAGTGTAAAACTCAAATCTATTTTGGGTTATTATTGTAGATTGTATTAACCATTTTTCATAAAATTCATCCCTATAGGGCCGACTTATAAGGAGAGAGTGATTAAATACTTATTAACCCACTTATCATCATATATTAAGACATGTGAGACTCAATTGTGTTATTATACATGTATAAAAACTAATAGTGTTCAATGTATTTATCACTTGTTCTTTAGTAAAGATGATGGGACCATAATAAACATTCCAATTACTCCTTAATTTTTGGTTTGATGATTCCCTAGCTTGAAATTATACATTTATGGTGTTTATTCAATGCATTCTAGATATTCAATTGCTTGTAAAGTTCTTAATAGACCAATCTCTTGTGATCATTTAACTTTGACCAACAAACATATCTAAAAATTTACGTGGAAACTTAATATCCTCTTAAGATAACCTATTTTTTTGATGATGTTTATACGAAACTATAGCAATCCAACATTTAATATCTGAATATCGTCGATGTGCTTTTGATTCATTGCTTGTCTTTTGTATAATCATTTGCTCTTGTGATTAACTATAATTAGTTCTAAATGATCACATGTTACAATTACTTAATGTTGTAAACAATATATTCTCTGTTTTTTATAGTTAAATGTAGCGGTCAAATTTTTGGGTTTTATTGGATCCTATTTATATACTTATTAAGTAAGCTTTGAGATAAATTAGATGCACATTGTTGCTGCTAAATCATGGTCACCAATATACACGTAATACGTAAAATACATGATTTTTCATCCTAATAAGAAAAGGAGAAATAAATATTCAATTTAAAATGAGTAAATGAAATTATATATTTGAACTTATATATATAAATAAAATAAGTAAATGAAATTATATACTCGAACTAATAGATCAATCTTTGGTGGCCTCTTGATCTCAACTAATAAATTTAGTGAAAATTCAAGGTTTTCTCTTGAGATCTTTCTCTCTCTTTCTTTAGTGATGTTTACATGAAGTCATAGCATCCGATTTTCATTATCTGAATGATGGTGTGCCATTGATTCTATTAGTTATCATTTGTGTAATTCTTCGATTTCTCATTTGTTCTTACAATACACTAAACTTAGTTCTATTTTAACTATTTTTTACCCATAGTTTGATTTTTTCCTCTTGTGAGAGTGATTGTTTTAGACTTTAATTGAACATTCGTAACTTAGGCAAGCATAATGGTGGATAGCAATGAGATTTTTGCAAATATTGTGTGCGATGTATAAGATCTAAAAAGGTATTAATGATATTTAAACAGATTTCACTTGATTCTATCCTTGTATCTAGGTTATTGATCTTTGATATTATCTAATTTGATATTGTTTTTATTTTATATAGTTTATTTTTTACTTTGTAATATATATATATATATATATATATATATATATATTATCTATTGTCTTTGCTTGTTGATCATAGTGTTCTTTTGTACTGTTTTCATCATTTTATGGGTGTAATAAATAATATTTATATGAAAAATACAACAATTGTATTTATTGCACTAGCAAATATATTACTTCATAGAGCTCAGTGTTGTGAAACTTGGTCAGTGATATTGTTAGTTTTTCATGCGAAAATGCATGCATTGTAGGTATACAAGGGTTTGGCAGGCTCTGCTCTTTAGTGAAGCTTCTGAAAGCTCATGCGTGTGAAAAGCCTCTGTTCTTAATTAAGAATCATAAAACCAGTTGCAATATTTTATCAGCGCAAAAAACAAAAATTTCACTATCTCAACTACTCTACTACTATATAGAGACGTAAATGGATTCAAACAATCACATCTCATATCCTATTATCTTATTAGATATTGAATTTTTTTTTAAAAGCATATCTCATTTAGGGATTGGTCATTTAGATCCTATCTCATTTAGCATATACCCAAATGGATTTAATTAATTTTTTTTTCGATTTTTTCATATCAAAAGATAATTCTTTTAATAATAAAATAAAAATTAATTGTAAAATAATAATAATAATAATAAAATAGAGAACCTCAAAAGCAAAAGTATGAATTGTTCTGTTTTGTTCTTCTTTTCTTAATTATAGTTTTTTTTATTTATTTATTTAAAAAATAAGTGACAGGGATAATAGCGTGTGTCCTAATGGACTTGGTAAGAGTCTCGCACAAGCACGTTTCATGCAATTTAATGCGATCCAAGATGGGCCTGAAAATAGTTGAGATAAATCATTGCCCTAAATGAAAAGAGTAGCCCAATTGACAAGTATAGTGCTATATAACAATACTCTTTTCTCTGACTTCAAGTGAAAAAATAAATAAATTAATAAATAAATTACGGTTATAGTTAAACTCTTAAATCACCTCAAAGACTGCTTGAATTTGTATGATCAACAATAGTAATGTGCATTTTCACTGCACATAAATGAAAATGTAGTTATTTGTAAAAATTTGACAATTTTTTTTATTGAAAAAATTATAATCGATAAGGTTTATAATTAACTGTTATTATAATATGAAAATTTTGATTAATCGATATCGAATATATATTAATATTTTTTTATAACATATAATTACATAAAAAAAATTTAATTTTAATAATAAAATATATCATAATTAAAATAATTTTATTAAATTTTATTTATTCTATTTTATTTAAAAACATGTGTTAAATAGTTAAAAAAAATATAATTAATGTCAATATTTTAAATAATATAATGAAATAAGAATTATGTTCAGATTTATTTTTTAAATAAATATTAAAAAATAAAAAAGTTGTTTAAATGGTGTTTAAACTGCTATCAACTCATGACTAACTATTATTATCTAAATATATTCAAAATTAATACAATAAAGATTTCACACAGCTGAGGCAACTTTAGTTTGTAGTGGGAGAGATGTCTCCATAAGCTGACAACTAACTTGGGCCTAAATGGATCGTGAAAGCAACACATTTATTCCCGCCCAGCAAATCTTTTGAAGTCCACTACTTAGCTGTTGCTTACATATTCTTTTTTGTCCCCTAAATATTAATATTTCATGCTGGCTATGTGAAAGAGATGTTGCACCTACTTTTCTACTTTCTATCAACCCCTATATTCCGGTCATAAACAAACTTCAAACAATATTAAGATAAAGCTCATTTATTTATGTTTAAGACATGAGATTAAGACCTAAAACGTCGTTACAAATGAATGGTACAAAAATGAAACTCCCAACGATACTCTTCGAATCACAAATTTCTAGGAAGCATTTGGTATTGTAAGTTGGGTTCAATACAAAGGGAAAACTTTCAAAAACGAAGAGGGTGGATAATCCCACTTACAAATGTGGGCGAATGGGTCTCAAATTTTTAGTGTAACCCATGTTTATGTGTGCGTGTGGTACTCTTAAGGTAGGAGGATATGCATTAAATTGGTGTTAGTCATTATTAAATGTTTTAATATTGTTGGTCACTAAGTGATAAAAATAAAATAAATTTAATAAAGTAAAATAATAATACCTACAATTTAAGATGTTTTATCCTTTAATTTAGGCTACATCTACGGGATAAATTTTAAAAAATATTGTTTTCACTAATAAAATTAATAGGTACAAAGTGAGAATAAATACAACAAATTAAGATAAACCAAAATAATAACATACAGGTGTTTTCCAAACTCATTATTTTGTCACTCACCTTTTAAAAAATATCACAAATATTTTTCTAAAATATTATCTCACATACAAAACATTACTTTTTATCAAAGGAAATTGTTCGTTTGGCTTTGTTTTGTTTCTCTTCTTTTCGGTGTGTCTCACTAAGGTAAAAAACATTGTCTATCCCTTATATAGCCAGAAATTAGTCACGTAGCTAGCCAAATTTAAGCCATAAAAATATATTTTTTTTATTTGATGAACTTGTCAAATGTGGTTGTACCTAAAATTTTTATTTTCTTCCCCTTCTATATGGACGGGATCTACAAATGTCCTTACGACTGCATGGAAGGCTCCACCAATCCAACAGCTAAACGACAATATTTAAAATTCTATCTTTGAAGAATTTTTGTCAACATGTCTCATCCATTTTCTTCTGTATGGATCTTCTCAAGCTGTAGTAGCTTCTTCTTTATTACATCCTTAATCCGGTAATATCTCACATCAATATATTTTGATCTCGAATGAAATAATGCATTTTTTTCTAAGGTGGATAACACTCTATCACAAAACAATTGGTAATTATCTTACTACAACCCAAGTTCTTTCAAGAAAATTTTCATCTATATCAACTCTTTATATGTTTTCATTGCTGCTATAAACTTTGCTTCTATAGTGGACAGTGCAACACATTTTTGTAACTTTGATTACCATGACAGAACTCCACCTACAAATATAATCAGGTAACGTGAAGTGGATTTTCTGGAATCTACATCGTCAGCCAGATCTACATCTATATATCCAGCTAGCATACGATTTTTATTTCCAAAACATATGCATATTTTGGAAGAACCTCAAAGATACCTGAAAATCCATTTCACTACAGCCCCAATGTTCTTTTCTAGGATTTGAAAGTAATATACTCACAACTCTAACTACATGAATGATATATAGCCATGTACAAACCGTGGTATACATAAGACTTTCAACTACTAAAGCATGTGGAATCTTTTTCATCTCTTCCTTCTTTTTGTCTATAGAACGACTCTACATAGAACTTAGTATAAAGTGATTAGCAAAATGACAACTAATCATTTTAGCCTTGGCCATATGAAATCTACGAAATACTTTCTCAATGTATTTATCCTATAACAACCATAATTTCTTGGTAACTCTGTCTCTAATAATACTCATGCCAAGAATTACTTTGTTGGCCTCATTTTCTTCATGCAAAAAGACTTACTCAACTGATTTTTCAAGTTGTTGATTCTGAAAATGTTCCAGCCAACAATCAACATATCATACATATAGAGAAAAAGAATAATGAAATCATCATCAGAGAATTTCTGCACAAAAACATAATGGTCTGAAGTAGTATTTTTGTAGCATTGTTCCCTCATAATAGACTCAAACTTCTTGTACCATTGTCTTAGTGCCTGTTTTAAGCCATAGAAGCTTTTCTTCAATTTGCAAAAATAATCCTCTTTTTCCTTTTGCTTGAAATTTTCTAGCTACTCTATGTATATCTCTTCTTCCAAGGAAGGTAGTTTTGACATCAATTTGCTCAACCTCTAAGTCAAGACTTGTTGCTAACCCTAACACAGTACTGATGGATGTCATTTTCACAATGGTGAGAAAATCTTGTCAAAGTTAACTCATTTTCTTTGGCTTAATCCCTTGACAACCAGTCTGGCTTTGTATCATAGATTAGAATTGTGCTCTTCATGCTTCACCATGAACACCCACTTATTTTTCAAGCTCTTCTCCCTTTGGGTAGCTTCATCAACTCAAAATTTTTGTTCTCGTGTAAGAACTTCATCTCATCTTGCATGAATTCAATCCATTTTTTTATTCGTCATCTATAGCTTCTTCATAACTCTCAGGTTCTCCATCATCAATGAAAGTTACATACTCATCTGAAGGATATGTGGTTGAGGGTCATCTTAGTCTATCACTTCTTCTCAGTGGAATAAGAGAAGTCGCAAGTGTTGGTACTGGATAATGAACATCATCATCTCCTTCATCTTTAGAACAAATTCAATGGGAGTATCATCTTCATTAGGTGAATAAACTTGGTCTTCATCTCCGACTTGTCTTGGAACTGATGTTGGAGGAATTAATTCCAAATATGATGAGTCACCATTGGAATTAGAAACATCCTTCTTTGTTTTGACAATATCTTTAATGGTCTCATCTTCAACAAATTTAGCATCATAACTCCTAACAAATATCTTTACATCTGGATCTTAAAATTTATAGCCAAATTGATCTTGACCATAGCCAATAAAAATACACTGTATTATCTTAGCATCAAGTTTGGATCTCACATCCTTGAGGATATGAACACATTCTTTGTAGCCAAACACCCGCAAATGAACATAGGAAACATCATGACCATACTTTATCTGAGACATCCATCTTGAGAGGAGTACATGGTGAAATATTTAACACATGTGCAACTATGAGTATGACTTCACCCTAGAAAATATTAGGGAACTTTGCATGTGAGAGTAGACATCTGAATCTCTCCATCAAAGTTCTCTTCATCCTCTCAACTAAACCATTCAATTGCGATGTCTTTGGAAGTTTCATCTAATGTTGAATACCATGTTTTTTTGTAGTAAGCATGAAAATTTCATGTGCATTCTTCATCATTGTCTATCCGAATACACTTCAGTTTCTTCCTAATCTGTCTCTCAACTAAAGCATGAAATTCTTTGAAGATATCCAGCACCTGATCCTTTGTCTACAAAAAATATACACACGTCTTCCTTGAATGATCATCAATGAAAGTCACAAAGTATTAAGCACCACAAAGTAACTTGGCATTGGTCCACACAAATCGGAATAAATCATATCTAAAATATTATTTATTCTGGAAGGAGGGAAACTCTTGAAAGAAAATCTGTTTTGCTTTCTTGCTAGACAATAAACACATTTCTCCAAATGTACATCATCCATTTCGAGGAGTATCGTCTTCTTGGCTAGATTTATCATACAATTTTCACCCATGTGACTAAGTCGCCTATGCCATAATTCAGCTGCACTATCTTTTTCCACGATATTTATTGTGTCGATAGAGAGCTTCGAATGCATTATATACAGATTTGTATGTTTCTCACCTCATAAATGAACCTTTTGTAAGAAACCTTTTGTCATAAATGAAGGAGCTGTAATATCCTTCATTTGTAAGTTTACATACAGAAATCAAATTCAAGTGTATATCTGGAATATTCCTAACATCCTTCAAAAATAGTCTAATTCCATTCTTTGTTTCTACGTAAACATCTCCTCTACAAACAACCTTTGACAAGCCTTCATTTCCCATTCTACAAATACCCAAACTTCCTGGTGTATATGTTTAGAAAAATTCTCTACACGATGTAGCTTGAATTGTAGCACCACTATTAATCACCCAGTTGGTCTCGTGTAATGCAAGATTGAAAAAATATTCATCATAAACGATATTGAACTCGTTTATGGTATTTGTTTACTTATCATCATTGTTGTCGTCTTTCTTCACTACTTTGCCTTTGTTCGTTTCCGGTTCCTTCTTGAACATCCGGAAAAATTTCTTGATGTGATTTTTCTTCTTACAATGATGGCATTCAACATTGGCATATTTTTTTATTTTCTTTTACTCTTGCCTCCGGATTTATATTCTCTGAGTCTCATACTACAATAAGGCTTCTACAATAACTTTAAATTGTATTATCTTTCGCATAAGTCAAAGTTATTGTGAGATAATTATATGATGAGGGTAGTAATGCCAACAACATCACATCTTTCTCTTCATTGTAGAAACTCACATTGCCTTCATTTCTCGTCTAATATAGCTTCTTCCACAAATAAAATTTATTTTCAAGGATCTTTGACATATACACATTTTCTAGAGTTTCCCATGTTTCTTTTTCAGTCTTGCAAATTTTTATTCAATATTTTGTAAGACACTATCTGATAGATTTAGACGGGTTGTACTAGCTACAATCTCATCTATCTCCTCCCACTATTTCTCAGTGATGATTGCTGCCTTTTTTTCTTTCCCCATCAATACCTTATGGACCTTCTGTTGAATGAGAATATCCTTCATCCTTCTTTGCTATAAAGAAATATTATTATTTCCATTAAATTTCTCAATATCTACCTTAGCTTGACATTTTTTTCCCGCTGTATTTATTTTTCTGCAAATAAATATGCACTTGACCTAATAAAATCTTTTCTGATGTGACAGATCAATCTACATTGCAACCACAAAGCATACTAAGAATTTTACTAGCATAGCTCTGATACGAGTTGTTGGGGCACAATGGGTTAAACTAAAATAAATTCAGTAGAATAAAATAATAACACTAGTAATTTAACGTGGTTTACCCTTTAATTTGGGTTACGTCTACGGGACAAACTCTAAAAAATATTTCTTTTACTAATAAAATTAATGTGTACAAAGTGAGAGATAATACAACAATTGAGATAAACGCAAAATAATGGCACACAAATGTTTCACACTCACTACTTTGTCATTAATTTTTTAGAAAAATATCTTAAATATTTTTCTAAAATATTTTCTCACTCTCACACACACAACATTATTTTTCATAAAAAGAAATTATTCTTTTTGCTTTGTTACTTTTCTTCTTTTTAGTGTGTCTCTTTAAGGTAAAAATATTGTCTATTTATAAGCAAAATTTATTGTCCTTTATGTAGGTAAAAATTGACTACGAAATTGGCCAAATATATATATTTTATTTGATGAATTTGTTAAATATAATAACATCTAATTTTTTTTTTCAATTTCACGTTAACGGAAATACAAATATTAGATTATATACACGTGAATTTCAAAATATTAAATATTGAATTAATTACTAAAAATATAAGTATATTGTGTTAAGGTAACAATATAATATAAATTATTTTCCAATAACTAAAACTTTTTTTTTTTTGGTAAAAACCCCACTGCAAAACTTGGTTGTTAAGAAAATTTGCCTTTCCATCCCATTGCACTTATGTTTTCTTTTACATAATATTCACTTCCCCTTGGAAAAACATTTCTATTATAAATTTAATTTTATAATATAATAATATTTAAAATGATTTAGATATATTACATAAAATTAGGATAAGAGAAATTATTTACAATTGTACTACTAGGTAAATCATTATCATGGTTCAATAGTAGTCTAATATAAGATTTAATTCTATCTTTTTTAAAATTATAAGTTTACATTATATCAAATTTTTGTGAATAAAAAAATATGTGTAAACCACTCGAAAAATGATATGGTTATGTAAATTTATAGTCACACTAATTGTGGTGTGTGTTCAAATTTTCATAAAAAATAATTTTTTTCATTTATAAAGTTATTTAGACATGTTTAACAACATAAATTAAGGTGATAAGTATAAATTTATACGTTACAATCATTAACCTTTCAAATTTTTATTACATGATGAGGAAATTTTTTATTAACATAATAGAGAGTTTAATTAAGGACATTATCATTATAATTGAATTTTAAGACGGTAAAAATATTTAAAAAATTACACAAAATTATATTTCTAAATTTAATAACAATAAAAATAGTCTTCTAATAATATTACTAGAATAAATTCAAGATTTTAACATTAAATAAGTTTAAATGGTTAGAGTTTAACTTAAATAGCATGTAACTAATTAGTGTTCAATATAAAATAATTAGGATATATTTTTTTTATTAATAAAAATATATAAGTTGGATATAACAAGTAATATTTTTATAATTATATTTTTTAATATGTATTATAAATATTATTTTTTCAATAAATTTATATTCATATTTATGTCAATTATTATTTATAACGTGATAAAATTTTATAAAAAAAATAAAAAAATTAATTATTTTTTCAGGTATCATAACATAATTTATATAATTTGCATGAGATGTAAATTTAAGTATATGTTTACTTATTGTTACTCTTATTTACTCGTTAAAGTAGTTTTAACTCGCTTTTGAAAAGGAGAAAACCATTCAAGTTATATTCTCTTAAAGAAGTGAAATTGTAAGACAAACTCATTATTGTATCCTATGTGCATTAAATTTTTCAGAAAGTAGGTTTGCTTTCTTGATTACAAAATGGGGCAACACGACCCGCTTCAGTATACCTTAAAGAAAATATCACTTATGAATATAAACATGCGCGTCCTTTTCTACCACCTCTTTTATTATCAAAAGGTCGCTATTTTTTAACTACTTATATTTTTATTTTTGTTTTATCTTATTTTTAATTATTACATATCAAATATTTAATTTCAATAATATTTGATACATATGTTACTCTAATTCTTTAAGATTATTGTTGAATTTAGATAAAAATATATATTTAATAATCTAAAATAGTTTATATATTTCAATTAAATATATGTATTAAAAATGATACCAAAAACATAACTACTAATATGTCATGAGTTACAAATGAGAATATGTTTCAAAATAATACTAGGGGATGGTTTAAGGATAACAATTTATGAAAACAGTCTCAAAGAATATGACATCATTATTTTAGCAATTTGATAGATGTATATCCTTTAAATTGAAATAATGTTAGTTTAATTGCATATTATAATCTTCTAGAGTTTTATTTTATTTTTAAATATAGCTTAATATATATATATATATATATATTTAATGGGAGTTAAAATTAAAGTAATATAAATAAGTCGGTTATATATAAATAGGACCCTATAATAATGCTTGATAATATTTGAGGAAATATTGAAGGTTATAATTTATAAAGAAAATAAATATTAGACAAATTATATATAGGACAAATATTAATGATAATATATTACATAATATAATTTTTAAAAAAAATAAAGAATTTTTTTTATTTTTAAATTCATTTTAACATATATAACTTAATATAATTGATGTGTAATTAATATTTATCTTTTAAGTCAAAACAAGAAGTAAAATGTAAGAATTAGTTAATTTTTTATAGATAATATTATAACACTTATACACAGTACATTTAACCCTAACTTAAGTTTGCACGTTTTACAACATTACTTTAATACCATTTCCCTAATAAATCGGGTAAAGTTGGCTAAATTTTGACCACATCCTCAATGTTATGAATTAAACTTAGAAAGAAACATACATATGCAGAGTGAAGAGAGACCTCGGATCTGATGAGAAAAGGAAGTTAATATCAAATTGTTTAAGGCGTGGGAGAATCTCTTCTGTAGTGGCAAGCCATCTTTTCGCCCCCAATCATGAAAGAGATGTTATTTTAATGAAAAATAACAAAAATAAAATATTTAAAATTTATAACAATATTATTTATATTTATGATATATATTTTTATTATTTAAAAATTTTAACAAATTATTTGATATTAAATATCGTTTAATTAAATAAATTAAACAATATTTAAATTAAATTAATATTATATATAATCTATTAAATAATATTCAATTAAATCACATTCAATATTATTATAACGTATTTGATGTATCATATTAAATACTAATATAATTATATTAAATTAAATTATATTATAATTATTATGTATATTATTTGGTATTAATCTCTTAAATATAGTTAGATAAAATTGATTATAAATATTTTTATAAAATAATTAATATTTAATTTATTTATATATATATATTTATATTTTTATATTTTTAAAATTTAAAAAAATATTTTTAATTTAAGATAAAAGAAAATATCAAAATACATAATTTTAAAATTAAAATTTCAGTTAGATTAAATAAGTGTTATGTACTACTTAGATGCACAACATTATTGGTATTAAATTTTTATGTAACTATATAATTTATATTTTATACAATGTGATCTTATTTTACGGTTAAACATATAACTGTATAAAAATGCATTTAGTATTGTGTAAAAAATATATCTTTAGAATATTATTTTATTATTATAAGTTTTAGAAATGTTATTTTTTTATAAATTTATTTTTATTTATTACAAATTTTAAACTAAAAATGGTTAATTTATGTTCGTTTAGGGGTCTAATTAAGTACACCCTTTTTATTTTCCATTTATATTGTTTTTAAAATGCTTATACTACTTCCAATGATCGATGTTTATACAATTTTAATATCAATGAATTTTCTCTGAAATATATATATAATATCAACATGGACGCTAATGAATCACATATTGTCTTGTATGATTAGTAGAATAGATTGGACGAGGAATATGAGTGATAATAAAAATTGAATTTAATGTATAAAAATATTATTATTATTATAGTATTTATTTAAGTAATATAATTAAAATAATAATAAATATTAAAAAAATTATAAATAAAATAAAATTAAAAATAATTTTTTATTTTTAAATGAGATAAAATAATAATGATGATAATAATAATAAATAAATAATTATATAAATATACGAAAAAAATAGACTATTTTAATGAATTTATGAAGGTTGTGGATGAACAAAGATTTTTACTACTATTTAAATGTTTTATATTTTATTTTAAATTAACTATCAAACTAAATACATAAAATACTCTACATCTTTCATATTAATATCAATTAAAAATAATCTTAATGGAAATTAATGTTTGAAAAATTGACCATATTATTTACAATATAGTGATATTATCATTATTTTGTACACTTCACATCAAAACGTGAATAAATTATCGTAAATTTTTTAAGTATAATTATTGTTTAATTATCATAAAATTTTATTTTTGGCTTAAAATATTATAGATATTATAAATATTATTGTTAAAATAACTATAAAATTATACAAATATTGACTTAACATGTAGGATGAGCTTCTTCTTCTTTCCTTTTTTTTTTAAGCAACCTAATCTCATTTTTTTTTTATTAAATAAAGAACTTATGTTCATAATGATAAGATTAGGAGTAATATCAGCTTTACCAATCACAACATCTAAGATGAGCTTGATTTGTCATAATGTCATAAAAAAAGATTTGTATACTTATAATAATTAATATACTTTGATAGTATATTTGATTTTTTAAATATTTTAATTACTTATTTTATAATTTTTTTAAATTATTATATAATATTTTAATTAATTGATTAACAAATTAATCGATATAAATATTATAAGTATTTAAAAATACATGTATTAAATAAAAATTAATTAATAATATAAGTAATTATTTGTTTCAATGTTTCAAAAATTTCATAATTTTGATATAATTTTTATAATTTTCGTAATT
Organism: Hippophae rhamnoides; assembly: GCA_033030585.1. Lineage (NCBI taxonomy): Eukaryota > Viridiplantae > Streptophyta > Magnoliopsida > Rosales > Elaeagnaceae > Hippophae > Hippophae rhamnoides. The sequence continues at coordinate 12,397,929 of CM065430.1, forward strand.
GTTTTTAAATTTTTATCAACAACAATAATATCTTCGATATTTTTATAAAAATTATATTTCGATATCTTGATTAACCATTATATTTCAAATCTTTTAAAAAAAACACTAGAATTCAAAACACAAATATCACTACTCTTAAACTTTTGAATTGAAAATAACATATGCCCATGTGATAACCCTTTTTTATTTTTAAGAGTTTCTTATTCTTACATTCTTTTAAAATTTTATGAGATTATAAAGATATGTTAAACATATCTTAAAAAAAAAGTACTTGAATTAATGCTATGAACATGTAATCAACACATGTTCTCTCTTATTAATTATTTTCTAATTATTTGTTAGAAAAAGAATTTGAAAAGAAATAAAAAAAAATGGATCTTTAAAGTTCCAAAGTCTTCAAAGATAAGGGGAAAAAAAGAGAGAGGAGGGAATTAGGGTGGCCCTTATATTAAAAAAAAGAAAAGGAACAGAAAAAAGAGAATATCGAGTGTGGTGAATTGAAAAAAAAGTGAAAGCAAAACCCAAGGCAGGTGTCCCCCAGTGCAGGCCCAAGGCAGAGCTCCTTTAGCGCCGGTGTCTCCGCTTTGGATTGTTGGCTACACATTTGCCTATTTATCTAATTACTTTGCTAAGTGTGTTCCGTATTTATGTGCATGTGTGCTCAAAATTTGTGTTGTATGTTTGTCCGTGTGACAGTTAGACTAACTTTTGTACGTACTATCCTTTACTTCAATAACTTCTTTCTAGACTAATGATATTCTTTCGCTGACATTAGGCACTCTTGTTCTCAAAAATATTTCCACTACTCTAAAAGTATGTATTACAAATGAGTAATAGTATTCTTCATAATTAAGAATATAGAAATATTAGTATTATTTAATTTTATGCATGCTTTGTTATAGTAATTTTTATATTATATATATATATATATATATATATTATAATTATTTTAAAATTATAAAAATGATTCATTTTTTTATAATAATTTTAATATGTCATCAAATCTAAACAGTGTGAGTACAAAAGTGATTGTAATTTTATGTTTTCTTACTATTCTTTATTGAGAATAAATCTAAAGAATAACTTTAGAGATACAAAAATTTGTATTTATTTTTATACAAATAATTTTTTTCGAGTGTCTAAAAAATTCAATCATTTAAACAATATTAACATTCATTTAAATCTCAATTTATATTTGTGAAAAAGAATACTATATAAGATAAAATTAATTTGTACTTATATTTACATAATGATGAGCAAGAATGGAGCTAGAAATATATCTTGAGGAGACAAGTGTAATTTTTTATACAAAATGGAGATGTATTTAAGTATTTAAGAATAAAAATATATATTATGGTAAATTTTTCAAAATTTTTGTGTCATGGTTAGGGGTGTTCATCGGATCGAAACCGTTGATTTTACTGTCATCCGATCCGATCCGACCATCCGCTCGGATTGAAACATCCTAATCCACAACCGATCCGATCACTTCTTACATCCGCTCAATCCGATCCGTAAACTATTCGGATGACATCCGATCAATCCGATCAATCCGACCAATAAATTTAATTAACTCTATTTTTTATATTTTTAAATAATTTTTTTAAATTTTTACATAAATCATAACATAAAATTATTTTATTTAAAAAAACATTAAAAAATTAAATAAATATATATTAATTATTTATATATATTTAATTTAATAAATATATATAATTAATTTCGGTCGGATCGGATCGGATCGGATGAAACGTGGATCGGATGAAACGTAATGAAATCCGCCATCCGATCCGCACTTAACGGATGAAAAAAATCTCCATCCGATCCGACCATCGGATTGGATCGGATCGGATGAAAAATCAACGGATCGGATGATCGAATTTTTTGCACACTCCTAGTCATGGTACATGAAATAAATAGAGTTAAAGTATTATAATTTATAATAAAAATTATCTAAAGTAAATAAAAAGATAAAAAATTAATAATTTAATAAATATTAATATCATATATGTATAAGTGTTAAAAACTAAACTAAAATAAATGTATTAAATTATAAAAAATAAGATATTATTTTAAGATTTTAAGCTTGATAAAATATTTAAAAATACATATTGTTAAAAAATAAAAATAAAACTAATAATACATTTGTATGTGCTTTTTTTTATCAATTTTCTTTAAACGATAAAATAAGTCAATTTTGTATAGTTATAAAAATGAATGAAAACTATGAGAAAAATATTTAAAAAATTGAAATAATATAATATTAGATCAAATTAAAACTTTGAGTTAAACAAAATATAAAAAACTTTTACAAATGAAAAAACCTTAAAAGTTTTAGTTTTGATTTTCTTATAATTTTTGTTTTGTTTTATTTTATTTCTTATAATTTTTAGCATTGGCATTTTGTTATCATAGAATAAATTTAAATACATGAATATTTTTTGGATCACTGTAATATTGATTTAAAAGATATTTTTATATAATATATACTATTATAATAATGTGTATGTAATTAATTAATATTTTTCAAATACATAAACAAAAATATCCATGTTCAACTATTTTAATTACTTTTGCGTGGAAATAATTCTATATGATCAACTAATTAATGTTTGGTAAATATGTGAAAAAATAATTCTATATGATCAACTAATTAATGTTTGGTAAATATGTGAAAAAAACGACATTTTACTCACAATTCATGTATGTAATTTTTGTATTGTACATCTTTTAACATTGTTAAAATATACAATAATATATTAAAAAATATGCATAGTAAAATTAGATATTACACGTTATTACAAATGAGATGTTACACCTTTGATAGTAAGATACTTGTTTCATACACTATTGATTTCTATTTATACTAGTTACCACTGACCACTAATATTGGCAGTACCTATTGGCTTCGTACATGTGTCAAAAGCTACTAACAAATTCTCTGTAAACATTTAGCATGGATTATAGTCTAATATCCCTCATCAAAATGACGATTTAGCTAAATCCATTAGTTTGACATGAAGAGAAAGCAAACATAGGAAAAATAAGAGCATCAATTATAGTTCTATATTCTGACTCGATGCTAAATCTTAAGACGACATGTTGTTTAAGTATGTGTTAAAACACCAAGTTATTGCCCCAAAAAAATGCAATAGACACCATTAGAATTTTTGTCATCAAGGAAGAAGGCCAAGTTAGCATACTATAAGCTACTAGATCTAGATGATGAAGGCTTGAGTAAAGTAAAACCATGCTAAATAGTTGCATTAAAATAACGAAGCAATCTATTTGCAGCACCCCAATGTACAGTAGGCTTGGACATGAATTAACAAAGCTTGTTAACACTAAAATCAATGTCTAGACGAGTCAAGTTACAATATTAAAGAGTACTAATAATGCTTTGGTACAAAGAATCATCACTGTCTGCCAATGAGGTGCATCAGCTAAGCATACAACTTTATTTATTGTAATAGGTGTGTCACAACCCTTAGATTCAATTAGACCATATCAGTCAAGCAACTCTTGAACATATTTCCCCTAATTCAAGTGAATGAGTTCCCTTTGCATAATAACCACAACGTCTAAAATATAATTTTAGCCATTAAGATCTTTCAAACTAAACTAAGAATCAAGCTTAGCAGTTGATTCCTACCAGAGATTGGTATATCATTGTTTCAAACTTTATAGTTAAACGTACTTAAATGATAGAAATACAGGGATAGATGATACCCAAGGAAGTGCCTTTATTTATAATTTTGTAATTGATTTGTGGTATAGGTGGTATTACTATTCATTTACACAACATAGATAATCTCATATATATATATATATATTATTTCATTTATTTAATTAAAAAGTAAACTTTAGTGTTTTTTTTAAATAAGGGATGTAATTGATCAAGTATAACTAAAGTTTAAAATATCAGAATGGATATGTGACTAAAAGTTTATGAAAATATTGAATATATTATTATTATAAACGAAAATTTTGATTTTTTATACTATCTTTTATATACTCTTGGACTTTTCTCATTCATATGTGTACTTGCATTTTTTATTATAAAGAAAATTTAGTTTTTGAAAGAAATTATTCCAGTCATTGAATCGAGATTATTTATAAAAGAGTATATGTGAAAGTGTACTTAGTATTCTTTTCTTGTTAAATTTAATCAATTTTTTTCATTCTTATATGATAAAATTTATGTTTATATCTCTCTCAAAGAATAATTAATTATGTAGTATAGAAAAAAAAATTATCTCTCTCTCTACATATAGAAGTTTTATAATTTTGACCATTCTTTAGCTTTATAGGAAGTATTAATCTTAATATATTCTACCTATTTCAGCACTATTTTTTTAAAGAGGATTGAAAAAAAAATGAAATTACATTATTTTAAAAAATTTCGTACACTCTTCCACCTCCTTGATTGGCACGTGTCTTTTTTAAAGAAAAAAAATTAAACTATACTTTAAATGAAAATTACATTTTTGGAAAGTTCTCTAATACATGTTAATGACAAAAATATAAAATATACGAGGGAGTGTATAATGGAGTGTTATTAGCACTTCTCTTTTTCCAAATTATAGGTTATTTTTTTGGTCAGAAAAATTATAGATTGATATCTTACTTTTCCTTAGATAGATTGATATCTTGTTGATTATGATTGAGCATGTAGATTTTCTAAATTTTTTTTTTTTTTTAGAATCATTTTCTGATTTTCTTAACTGCAAACAATTAAAATATTATGATTTTGGTTTATATGCTCATTTTCTAGTAGAAATGTAGAATAGTTTATTTCTTAATGTATTAACTTTATACTTAGTTGTACAGCTTGCTTTATATATAATAAGTTGTGCAGCTTGCTTTATATATAATAATTCAGTTACACAATCCGAGTATATTGTTTTCTATATGCATATGGGCAAAATGTGTGACTATAATAAGGAAATATAGTATATATGTGTGTTTGATGTATAGGCTAATTTTAAAAAATGTATATTCTTAATTTCTTCTCTTAGATCACATACATTTGTTATAATTTAAACTTGTAATTTTAAATATGAGTCATAAGTTACATTGTCATAATATATCATCTAACTATTTTATTTTTATAAGTTTGTGTAGGGTAGACACAATATTATCCGTATCTACTTTTAGCTAGATATATTATTTATGCCCAAGTAAAATATATTTAAGTATTTAAAATAGTTGGTTTTTTTTAATACATTAATTATTATAAATTATAAATATATTATAATATTAATTTACGTGTTAATTTTTTATTTGATATATTTTAGTAAATTTTATTATATTTATTAATAATAATTTTTGTTTGATATAGTTTATTAGGTTTTACTATATTTATTAATAATACTAAAATTATGATATATTAATTATTTATGTTATTCCTCAAATTTAAGATATATATATATATTATTTTCCTTCTTTATTAAATTTATGCTTATACTCTTATACAGGCGTACACATACATAAAGCAAACTATGTTATTCTATTTAATTAGTATACTATATATATACTACAAAGGTGTAATCAAACTCAAGCATGATCCAAAAAGCTGGTGAGGGTTTTAAAAATGTATTCTAGAAAGAGATCATCATAGTAGAGTTTTTTTTTTTTTTGTTTTTAGTCAGTAGAGTTTGATTTTTATAGACTAAAAACTAAGCAAGGAAAACCCTAAATTAAAGTAGGTCTTTTTGCTTCCTCTTAACTTCATTCCACTCACCTTCTAGTTCGATCTTAACCTTTTCATCCAGAGGCAAAACCCACCATTATACATTCTCTGCCTCTCCACCCCTTAATGCCTCCTCATGATCCCTCCCTCCCCCCTCTCTCTCTCTCTCTCTCTTTCTATCTTTTCGTTATCCCCTGTTCATCAGCTCCAATAATTGCAGTTGCAGATGGCAAGAAGCTGCTTCCATTTAAACAATTGGGTTGTGTTCTTGTTTTGTTATGATAGTTTTTGTTTTTTTTTTTGCATAAATAAATCTTTTACGATATAAAAATCTCACATCAAAGTAGCTGTATATGATGTATGGGGTTTTCCAATATTGTTTTGTGGAATACAAATTATAATTTGAAGATGCCCGTGGGGTTAGAAGCACAAAAAAGAATATTTTTCTTAACTCATTAACTTTTACATAACATTTTAGTTTATGAATAGTGTATATCTATGTATACCCATTTTCGGTTTATATACAATTTGTATATAAATAAATGTATATTTTATGCATGTTTATGTATAAAATACATGTGTACATATATAATATATGTAAAATTGACGTTATTTTAATTGAAATAACTTGATTATGTATAAAGTTTACATATTATTAAAGGCATTAAAGAAAGAATATATACGTTTATATAAAAGATAATAAAAGTATATAAAATACTTTAAAATGTACGAAATTTCATTAACTATAATTACGTTAGATGTTAAAAATCTATTAATTATTAAAAAATTATATCAAAAGAAAAAAAAATTAAAAATTCCATACTTGTATTGAAATGGTGTATTTTTAATATGAGTAAAATAGTTATTTTAACTCTTAAAATTAAAAATTCTTAAATTTTAGCTTTATTTTTTGTTCCGATCTCTAAGAATAAGAAAATTTTATTAAAATATATAACTTTGATTTATCTTATATAATTTAATTTCTGGATTTTTAATGAAGACTAAAGAATGTAGTTAAGATTTAGATATTTCTATTTTATGGGTTAAAATGATTATTTTGCTTATGTTAAAAAAAACCTACCTTTTTACACGAAATAAATCTGATATTTTTTAAATTTGTCTTTTTAGTATATTTTTTGATAGTTAGTAGATTTATATAATAAAATTTTATATAATTTTAATATAATTAGTGATCTTATATGTGTTGGATATATATATATATATATATATATATATATAAGAAAATATTAAGGTTCTCCAACTACCTAATAATACACCAACTTTGTCTACAACTCCTACTCCACCAAATATTGACCAAAGTGTCACTCACCATAACTTTAATTTCTCTAGCTCCCACCATGAACTACCTAAAATTTAACTGATTATATTCTTTTTTCATGAGTATGGGTCCGAGCTTGTTATTCTTTATTCAAACACTTTTTATTCCTTTTTCTTTAGGTAAGTTGTATAATTATGGAGCCTTTAAACTCAAAAGCCAAACAGACCACTACGATTCACTATATCTCTTCAAAAACACACACACACACATGTATGGTTTGAATACATGCTATAGTTTCATGTGTGTTTCTGGCTTGCATTAATGGAAAGAAACAGACTTCGATAAATGGTTTTGCGCGTGCGGGATTCGAAACAAAGAAAGCGATGTTGGTGCGGTTCAATCCGAAGACGAATTTACGATGTTGTAAAATGCAATCTCAGATTGAGCCGCGCCAATATCACTTTTATATATATATATATATATGTGTGTGTGTTTCTTATATGATGATAATATTAATTTAACCTTAAGTATAGTTCATAGAAATTAAAATTTTAAACAAACAATAAAGCTTCGTATTCATGGTCACCTTCCCTAGCTTATGTGATTGTTTTTGCTAGGTGTCATATATCAGTAAAGTCCTGGAAGATTATACAGGTATGTATTTATGTCACCTCTCTCTCTCTCTCTCTCTCTCTATATATATATATAATGAAGTATGGGTTCACTTATTCTACTCATAATATCATCAAGCGGCCGGTACCCATGTCGCTAATCTCCACAATATTGACTTTTGTATTATGGTTTGTTGTGTCTATTGGGCACCGGTAGGTAAGATTTGATTTTGTTCAATAATTTTTTTTTAATAAATATTAAGTAAATATAATATTTCTTTTATTTTACTTAAACAAAGCAAAATTCACGTACAATATAGTTGTACCCAGTTAATTTCATCGTTAATTACCTCGATAAATGGGGTTGATCATTTACACAAAATCAACCCAACATCAAAGCAATGAAGATACAAGTCAATTATCAAAGGTGTTCAAAGCCAAAAGGAGGAGCCTGTGTCGTTGTAGCACAGTAGCACAAAAAATCTTCTTGTAAGAGGTATAAATGCAAGGTAAGAGATTAAATAATTTGTATATTTATATATGTATGGTTTGTTACCTATCTTTATAAATCGATATTATAATTACGTTCTAATTTATTCTCGATACATCCCAAGCTTACACCATGTCATTAATTACCTTTGATGAGAAGTTATTGGGATGTTAGTTTGAAGAGAAGAGTTCATAAAGAGGATGGAATAATGAAACTCAATAATAACTATTTTAATTTATTATTACTTAATTTTCTCACAAATAAGAAAAGTTTACAGTTCATAAGGAATATGAAGATTTTATTATAAGAGAGTAGTGTATCAAGTAGTAATGTGCATGTGTGTGTATATATATATATATATATATATATGCTCAAAATGCGGGTTTGAACCTCTGCTTAAAAGGTTGGAAATTATATTTGATAATTTTCTCTTCACAAACCGATCCAGAGAAATTATAAAGTAGTGAAAAATATGGATCGATTATGATGATAGGTGTTGCTTCTCTAATTCCCATGAAAGATGAAAATTTTCTAATTTAGTAGTTAGTAGAATTAGCCACAATTTTAGCAGAAGTAATTTCAGATCATTGATTTGTTCTAGCTAGTATCAAACATTTCCAAGCAGAACAACTCTTCAACATTTTCTCAAATTAATACATTTTTTCTTCTTTAACTCTTCTTTCTACCTGTAACATTAAGTTTTCGTAAAAAAACCAAACTATAAAAGTGATTAAAAACCAAAAACTACTTATACATAAAGTCATAAACTTACCAACAGCTGTCTCAGTTTTTAATTGTCTATGTGGCTTTTGAAGTTTCAATGTGTACACAAAATTAAAACCTTTTGTTAACCACTTTATCTGCAAATAAAGTAGCAATTAATTATATTTTCAAAAACAGAAAGTGCATAGCTTTTTTTTTAAATTATTATTGTAATTATTATTATTACTATTACTATTACTATTTCTTGTTTTTCATAAATTTTGATGAAAATCCTCACTTGGGTTTTCATTTCCTTAAGTTATTAAGGACTATAGAATATATTTTTAATTTTTCAAATTAAATTAAATTTTGGAAGAGAGAAGGAACAATGATGGAATTGAAGGTTGATGGTGGACCAGAAATAGAATTAATGCCACAAGGCTGCCATTTTTTGTGCCCGTAAGGTGTGTTTGTCTCCTAACAAATCTTTCCTAAGGATGTTTTTTTCTAATTACAAGCAGCTGCCTCAAGCTAGACTTGCTTACACTTTCTGTTCCCAAATTGGATGATTCTTGTTTTGGTAATAATTGTTCATAATCTATATTTGTCACGTGTTCATTTCATTATTAAATGGTATGAAAATGTGATTAATAAAGTTCGTTGTAAGCGATTTGTAGATGTGCAAGTTTCTACGACGGCAACCGTAGGAAAACTTAAAAGGGGCTGTGGAGAATGTATTTAGTGATCAATTACTCAATAATAAGGAAATCAAAATTTCATGGTAATTTTATATGTTGTTGTAAGTTTTAAAATTATGATCACTATAATTAGGTTCATTCATCGGATCGAAATCGTTGATTTTACATTTATTCGATTCGATCCGACCATCCGTTCAGATTAAAACATTATAATTTGAAAACGATTCGATCATCTCTCACATCCGCTGAATCCGATCTGTAAATTATTCGGATGGCATCCGATCAATCCGACCAATAAACTTAATTAATTCTATTTTTTGTATTTTTAAATAAAAAATTTAAAACATTAAAAAATCAAATAAATATATATATTAATTATATATATAATTTAATATATATATATATAAATAATTTCGATCGTATTAGATGAATCGTAGTAAAATCTGTCATTCGATACACACTTAACGGATGAAAAAAAATTTCATCCGATCCAACCATCAAATCGGATCAGATTGATCGAATGATCGAATTTTTTGCGCACCCCAAGTTATAATTATGATCAACATTTCATGATAACAAATTTAAAATATTATGTACTCACACTCTTGTAAAATCTCGTATTTGACACTGACAATGAAGCAGTTACATATAACATATGTTTATTATATACACTTATTTGATTGAAGAATTCATGGATTCAAACTCGATCACGTATTATCGGTGCCCATTTAGAGCATATATATATACAATTGATGAAAATAATTCCATTTTTTAACTTCTCATTTAATCAAACGATAAAAAGAAGATAATGAACATATATATAATATATGTCATGAGTTCTGTGAATTTGATATATACGTGCGTGATGTGTTTGTGTGTAGGTCACACGTGTGGAGTCATTTTTGTTTATGCTAAAATGATAAGCATCTGTTAAATAACAAAGACCATATCCTTTTTGTTTATTAATAAAGTTTTGCTAATGATGATTATTGATCCTCTGTGCAATTATGCTTTGTTCAGCATCTTTCAATCAATGCAAGCAAGATGTGAAACTTATCTAAAAGCACAGAAGCTTACTTATCAACAACCATAATGTGGAGTTCAATATATGGTTACTAACATGCCCTAAACGACTGATTATTTCTTTACTTTTATTAAATACATTTCAATGGTATAGTATAATTGAAGTAATAAGGATATTTACGTAAAAAGTAAAGAGAACAATAAAATCATAAATAGAAATTAATGTAGATTGATTTATCTTTGAAAATTTGAAAATACTCATCACAACTTTCTTACAGTGAATTTCATTGTCTTTGTATAAAACTCGTTAATTTATCATAAAGAAGTGTTAAATACTAATTTTCTTAAAAACTTAAGTTCGTTGTAAAGTGGTACATAAATACTTATTATCACTTTAACCATGTTATGAATAAAGAAAACTGACTTTCCCACGTTATGTTGATCTAACAAGTCAAACAAATGTCAAAATGTTGGTGACCAAATTTTTTATTATTTTGAAGACCTCCAATTTGTGCCTTTACATAAGACTATAGAGACAGGAATCTGTAAAGAAACATGTCACTTCATGAGTTCTGCCGCATCATATATAGAGGTCCTTGCTGACAAGAAGCATATATAATAAAGATGATGCTATTATGTTCCTGAAACCTTCATTATGCATCCTGTTCAGAAGATGTTTATCGAATAACTTAAAGTCAGATAAGATTCAAGTTTTATGCCCAGCATATATAGACATATATGCTTTGTATCATTTTTGTAGTTTTGTTTTAACCATCGTATGGATGGATGTGATTCGCAAGTAGTTTGGTAGATAAGAGTCCCCTCTAAGCATTTAAAAGTCACAGATTCACAGTAATATTGTTTGATCTAAAAAAGGGTGATATAGATGGATACCAAACGTTTAATGGACTAGCAGAGAACAAGCTTATGCCAAGACTAAGTTATATCAAGCTTCGTGCATATGAACTTGTCAAAACTCTTATGTAATACTGACATCTTAACTCTATTTGATAATGGAAATGTTCTACATGATTGAAAGATATAAAATCAGGTATCTAATGGAAGTGATTAGGATCCTGCAGAATCCAAAGAATAATTTGAGCACAGCTCATCTAACATGAATTAAATTCATGATTGATACCATGCAAAATAAAATTCTTCAGAATGGGAGATTCATCTAATTACAAGATATATTATGTCAATTACAACTCAGGAAAATAGCAAGTAATGCTCCAATTGACAGTTAGCTCGCTGATTTAAGGGTCTAAAGAAAGGAGAATGATGAATTTCCCTCTTCCATTCCTTCTCTCTACCTCTGGTCAAATTCAAATACCCAAAAAATTATACAAGCTCGAAATACTGTTTTCACACAACTCAATGGAGAAAATGAAGCATTCTAACCTACCTTTCATTTTTGCCCATTGATGAGCTAGCCAAGTAAATGATTTGACTACCCTTCATCTATTATGCTGCTTTCCAATATTCAATGGAGATTCTCTGATGCTTTTGGATTGGCTGTTTGCGAGTTGCTGGATCCCGTCAGATTTCTTCTTAAGTCTCCCTTGTTGCAATAAACGAGAATGATAAGACAAGATGGCAAGGTCATTAAGATATTGCAATGGAGTTAGAACCTTAACAATTTCATCCATTGTAGGACGGGATTTAGGATCCCTATTGAGGCAGTTGTAAGCTAACTGAGAGACTTTCTGTACCCCTTTAAGGGAGTAATTAAGCTCCAAGCGAGGATCCACTAGTTGGTAAAGCTTTCGCTTATCGGCTAAATATGGCCGAGCCCATGAAACAAGATTCTGTTCTCCACTTGGACGTTTCTTATCCATTGATCTTCTTCCAGTTAAAATCTCCAGTAGCACTACACCAAAACTGTAAACATCACTTTTAGATGACAAGTGACCTGGAAAAAGAGAGCCAAAGTTAAATTTGTAGGTCAACTAATCGACCATGACATTATGTAAAAGTTCAACTACATCATGTAAATTTCAAACTCTGTGCACAATTTTCCAAGTCTTACCAACCCATAACAAAATTCTTTGTTGGAAAAACAAAAATGTGTAAGCAAATGAATTCAAGAAGGGCATTTGTGAGATCTTAACGTATCTGTATATAGCTTCTTCTTTTTTGGCGCAAGATATATGTGGACATATGGCATGCATTTCTGGTGAGTGATTTTCCTTGACACTCATCTCCATGTGCACAATGATTTTGGAGATGACAGATTTTACACAAGCCAGAGAAAAGGGAAAGGAACTATAATGTGTCAAAGCACAAAATATAATGTTAATAAGAATTTAGACGCAGTGTTCGAAATGCCCACATAAATATCTCATCTAAATTTTCATATAGCTTCCTATCAGCATGTGTAATCATTAATGGATGAAAGATTCTAATGCCAACTCCAAAGGGTATTACAGACTAGTCAATCTTACAAATACAAATTTACATCCAAACTTCCTTTTCATTTTGATTTAAATAACTTTCACTAGGCTTGCAGAGTACCTTAAATTCAGAATAATATTATTTATTAACCATGTAGTAATGACTTTGTTTTACCTGTCATTACATATTCTGGAGCAGCATAGCCATAGGTTCCAATAACCCTAGTAGAGACGTGTGTTTTGTCTCCTTGAGGCCCAGCTTTTGCCAAACCAAAATCCGATAGCTTTGCATTGTATTCCTAGAAATGTAAGTTCTTGTTAAATAACCTATCTATGCAGAAAGAATCACATATTCATTTTAATATCACCAAGCACTTACTGAACCCAGCAAGATGTTGGATGTCTTGAAATCTCTGTATATGACTGGCTCTGAACCATCGTGGAGAAAGGCCAACCCTTTTCCTGCACCAAGTGCAATTTTGATCCTGTTGGACCATGGAAGAGGTATAGACCCTTCAAAAATATTGCAAGCATCATTAATCACTTTCCAATGCAGCAAGCCAATCATAACGACTAAAATTCAAAAAAAGTTGCAAAGAAACATAAACTTCACCCTTGTCATAGAGTGAAAAACACAACATAGTGCCTAGGGTTGAGTTAGATAATGGTCAAAGCAACAAACTAGTTATACTCACTTCTGAAGAGATGATTTTCAAGACTCCCACGAGTCATGAATTCATAAACAAGCAGCCTTTGATCATCTTCGATACAATAACCTATGAGCTTAACTAGATTAGGATGATGAAGCTGTCCAAGGAAGTCTACTTCAGCCTGCATAGAAGTAATTACCACATGTTAACTTTCAACTTTCAGTACCTTACTGACAGTCTCTTTCAACATCAATCTACTAACCCAAGGAAGATATTTGTACTAACCACCCATTCCCTGTGGCCCTGAAGACCATCTGGCTTCAAGTTTTTGACAGCTACTGTAACACCTGTCCCAGGCTTTGCCGGTGCTGTACGGTTTTCCTCTATCCAACCCTTAAAGACATATCCGAAACCACCTTCACCAAGAATACTATCTGGCCTGAAGTTCCCAGTTGCAGCTTTTAATTCTTGAAATGTAAACTGGAGTAAATGGAAAGTAGATTTGCAATCTGAAGAAGGTGGATTGGGATTATCAAAAGATAATTGAGCTTCATTTGGTGCGCATAGTTCTCGGTTGCTAGCGTTTAGATAACATGTTTCAGTGGCTGCAATGACAGGGCCATTATAAAACACAATTTCAAACCCAAATCTTTCATTCAAGGTAAAAAATGAAAAAAGAAAACAAGCAGCTTCAAACGCTTTTGATATTTAGAGAGGCTAGGTCATCAACTTAGTATTTATTCTGGTGGAAAAAAAATTCCTCACAAGAATCAGATAGTGGCTACAACTTTACAAAATAAGGTGTCAAATGTAATAAACAATGGAAAATGAATGAAACGTCAATTGTACCAAATCACCTCCGAGGCTCCAACTTTAGAGAAACCGAAATGATACAGAATCAGAAGGCAAACTAGATGATTTCAAAATATCAAAACTTCAGCTGATACAGAATTAGAATTGTGTCTCGTTGGTGACTAGAACAAATGAAGAAATATCTAGAGGGAGAAGCCAGAATAATCCCAATTTGAGATCTCCCTTTGTAATTACAGCCACATAAACCGGAGATTACCGAAAACTAAAAAAATTGAATACTTTCCAAGAAAAACAGAGGAAAATTAAACATAGGACCACTTAAAATCATAAAATTAGCGGAATTGCATCTAATTTTTAAGAAAACTAAGAGATTCTGAGTAAGAAAGAGGAGCATTATCTGTCTGAAAGATAAACATAAAGCATTACCCATATAATCTAGATCAATATTTTAAAATCACGTTCCAGGAAAAAAAAATCATACACATAAACAAATATACCTGCGTCATAAACAAGGTTAGTACGAGGGATAGTGTTAGCATAGTCTTTGGAAGCAGAGGATTTGCAAGCACCTCTAACGCCAAACTTTAGAATGTTGAAGCCTGTCGCATGCAAAAGATAAAATTAATTCAATAAGTAGAATAATGGCATCGGAAATTTAACGTGGTTGTGGCTTTAATTTGAAATTTCGTCGCGAGCGAACTCCGAAAAGTATTCTTCCACTAATAAGATTAATGGGTGCAAAGTGAGAAGCAAATCTATAATTGAGATAAGCAAAAATAGTGTCGCGAAGTGTTTCCCAACTCACTATTTTATTTTGTTTCTCTTAGAAAAATATCCCAATATTTTTCTAAAAATATTCTCTCCCACTTTCTTACACACAACACTATATTTCTTCAAAGGAAAATGTTCACTTTCGTCATTGGCTTCACTTCTCTGACAGCATTTGGTGTGTTGATGTTTCTACAAGCGTTATTAAGGCCATTTATAAAAGCGAAATCGTATATCAATGTTAGATACACTCACCATCGTGGTTGTCACCTCATTTGTAACAGACTCTACCATCGCATTGCACCTACCACTCGTGTTTTAATACTTAAATGTAGGAGGACTCACAAATCTCCCGATAAGACTACGTAGTAGGCTCCACCAATCACAGCCTAAACGACGTATTCAAAATTTTGTCTCTTGAGAATTTTTGTTAACATGTCTCGATCCATTTTCTTCTCGTATGGATCTTCTCAAGTTGTAATAGCTTCTTCTATTACATCCCTAATCCAAACTGATATCTCTCACATCAATATGTTTTGATCTCGAATGAAAGCGAGGCATTCTTTTCCAAGATGGATAACTGACTATCACAAAATAACTGATAATGTCTTGTCAGAACCCAAGCTCTTTCAAGAACTTTTTCATCCATAACAACTCTTTACATGCTTAGTTCAACTTTATGAGTTCTCGGTAGTGGATAATGCAACACATTTTTGTAACTTTGATTGCACACATGGACACGCCTCCACCCTCGCAAATGTAATCAAGTAACTTGAGTGGATTTTACGGAATCCACATCACCACCATATCTGCATCCTCGTGTATCCAACTAACACAGGGTTTATCATTTCCAAAACATAGACATATTTTGGAAGAACTCTCGAGATACCGAAAATCCATTTCATCGCAGCCTATATGTTCCTTTCCCAGGATTTGAAAGGAATCTACTCACAATTCAACTGCACGAGTGATATCCGCCGTGTACAAACCATGGCATACATTAGACTTCCAATCTTGAAGGTATGGAACCTCTTCCATCTCTTCCTTTCTTTGTCTGTAGAAGGGTTTTGCTTAGAACTTAGCTTAAAGTGATTAGCAAGAGGACAACTAATCGCTTTAGCCTTATTCATATGAAATCTCCAAGTACTTTCTCAATGTACTTCTACGTGACAACCATAATTTCTTCGCCTACGTCTCTAATAATAGTCATGCCGAGAATGTTTTCTTTGGTCCTAAGTCTTTCATGGAAAAAGACTTGCACTGGCAACGTTTTCAAGTTGTCGATTCTGGAAATATTTCTACTAACAATCAACATATCATCCACATAGAGCAAAAGAATAATAGAATCATCATTAGAGAATTTCGCACAAAAACACAATGTCCGAAGTAGTCTTTTGTAGCCTTGCTCCCCATATGCAGACTCGAACTTCTTGTACCATTGTCTTGGTGCCTGTTTTAAGCGTAGAGACTTTTCTTCAATTTGAGACATAATCTTCTTTTCCGATGAAAACCCTCCTAGGCTGCCTCCACGTATATCTCTTCTTCCAAGTCACCATGTAGGAAAGCGGTTTGACATCCATTTGCTCAACCTCCAAGTTAAGACATGATACTAACACTAGCACAGCATTTAATGGATGTCATTTTCACAATCGGAGAGAAAATCTCATCAAAGTCAACACCTTTTCTTTGGTCAATCCTTTGACAACCAATTTGGCTTTGTATCGTGGGCTGAACTATGTCCTTCATGCTTTACCCTCAGACACCCATTTATTTTTCAAGGCCTTCTTCCCTTTCGGGCGGTTTCATCACCAAAGGTTTTATTCTCATGCAAGGACTTCATCTCGTCTTGCGTGGCTTCAATCCATTTTTGTTTGGATTCGCCATCCATAAACCTCTTCATAATTCTCGGGTTCTCCCCGTCGTGAAAGTTACATACTCGTATCCTGGGAGGATATGAGATAGAGGGTCGTCTCAATTTCATCACTTCTTCTCGGTGGAGCAGGAGAAGCAGCAGTGTTGGTGCTTGGATAATGAACATCATTATTTCCACTCATCTTGAGAACCAACTTCACATGGGGGCATCATCTTCATCGGTGGATAAACCTGGTCTTCATCTCCAACTTGTCTTGGCACGATGTTGGAGGAATTAATTCCAAATCACGATGAGTCACCATTGGAATTAGGAACATCTTTCTTCATTTTGATAATATCTTCAATGAGTCTCATCTTCAACAAATATAGCATCACGGCTCACCGACAAGTCTCTTTGCAAGCCGGATCGTAAAATCTATAAGCCAATAAAAATACACTGCTTGTCTTGTTTTGGCATCAAGTTTGGATCTCTATCCTTGGGGATATGAACAAATGCTTTGCATAGCCCAAACACTCAGATGATCATAGGAAACATCCTTTCTTGACCACACTTTATTTGGAACATCCATCTTGAGAGGAGTACAAGGTGAAAGATTCAACACATGTAACTTATTTGTGAGTATGGTTTCCCCCCCAAAAGTTTTTGGTAACTTTTCGTGTGAGAGTAGACATCTAACTCTCTCCATCCAAGTTCTATTCATCCTCTCAGCTAAGCCATTCAAGCTAACGGTGTCTTTGGAGGTGTCATCGATGCCGAATACCATGCTTTTTGCAATAAGCATGGAAAGGTCGATGTATTCTCCACCATTGTCTGTCGATGCTGCTTTTAGCTTCTTTCCATCATGTCTCTCAATCGAGGCATGAAATTCTTTGAAGACATCTAAAGACTCGATCCTTTGTCTTTAAGATATACACACGTCTTCCTTGAATGATCATCAATGAAAGTCACAAAGTATTGAGCACCGCTGATGACTTTGGCATTGGTCCACGTAAATCTGAATGAATCGGATCTAAAATATTATTCATTCTGGAAGCGAGGAAAGCTCTCGAAAGAACCCTATTTTGCTTTCCGCTACTTGATGAACACATTTCTCCAAATGTACTTCATCCATTCCAGTGCAATATCTTCTTTTGGCTAGACTTGTCAAACCTTTTTCACCCACGTGATCGAGTCTCTTATGCCATAGCTCACCGCACTATCTTTCTACTATGGCATTTCTGTCGGTAGAGAGTTTCGCTTTGCATTATATACAAAGTTGTATGCTTCTCACCTCCGGCCACTTTACTAGGAGCCTTTTGTAAGTTTCCATTTGTCATAAATGAAGAGCCACAATATCCTTCATTTGCAAGTCGGCGCACGTGAGATCAAATTCGTGCGCATATCCGGAATATACGACATCCTTCGTAAATAGTCCGGTTCCGTCTCTGTTTCCAGCAAACGTCTCATTTACCTACTACTCTTGACAGACCTTCATTTCCCATTCTAACAACACCAAAACTTCCTGGTGTGTATGATGAGAAAAATTCTCTACGCGATGTAGCGTGAATCGTAGACCACTATCAATCACCCAACCGGTCTCGTGTGATGCAAGATTGACAAAATCTTCATCATAAACGATATTGAACTCTGCCTACGGTATTTGTTTGCTCATCATCACCTTTGTCATCCTTTTTGTTACTTTTCCCGTGTTCGTTTCTTGTTCCTTCTTGAACACCCGACAAAATTTCTTAATGTGACCTTCTTCTTACAATGATGGCATTCAACGTTGGCAAATTTGTTTGATTTGCCTCTGCTCTTACTTCTCGGTTTTGTTCTTTGTCACAGTCTCCTCTGCACTGTTGTGATAAGGGCTTTGTGCTTCAATCTCTTTCCTTGTTTTGTTTCTCATATGAGAACAAGGCTTCTACAACAACTTCAAACTCCATCTTGTCTTTTGCATAAGTCGAGTTGTTGTGATATGATTATATGATGAGGGTAGTGATGCCAATAACATCACGCCTTTCTCTTCATCGCCAAAACTCACATTAAATTCGTTGCTAAGTGAAAGCTTCTTGTTGAAATTGCTAACATCTTTGCCTATAATGCCTCACATTATCTTCCTTCCTCATCGATATAGCTCCTTCCACAAATAAAATTTATTGGCAAGGTTCTTCGACATGTACACGTTTTCTAGAGTCTCCCATGTTTCTTTTTTAGCAAATGCGCAATTTTTTGATTCAATGTTTTGCAAGACACATGCCCAGAGATTTAGACGCAATTGTGCTAGCCTGCAATCATCTATTTCCTCCCATTGTTCCTCGACGGTTGCTACCTTCTTTTCTTTTCAATGAACGCCTTTATGGACCTTCCGTTGAATAAGAATATCTTTCATCCTCCTTTGCCTTACAAAGAGAAATTATTATTGCCATTAAATTTCTCAATATCTACCTGGCTTGACATTTTTTTTTGTGTTTTTTTTTTTCGTAAATAAATACGCCCCCGGACCTAATAAAATCTTTTTCGATGTGGAAGATCACGTCATAACCACAGAAGCATATTAAGAATTTTACTAGACCAAATTTTCCGATACTAGTTGTTGAGCACGGCGGGTAAAGATAAAATGAATTCAACAGAAGTAGAATAATGACACCGAAATTTAACGTGGTTCACCCTTTAATTTGGGCTAAGTCCACGCGGGGCAAACTCGAAAAGTATTTCTTCCACTAATAAGATTAATGGGTGCAAAGTGAGAGCAATACAACAAATTGAGATAAACCCAAAATAAAGTGTCGCACAGTGTTCCTAAACTCACTTTTTTGTCACTCCCCTTTTAGAAAAATATCCCAATATTTTTCTAAGATATTCTCTCCCACTTTCTTACACACAACACTATATTTCTTCAAAGGAAAATGTTCATTTGGCTTTGCTTTGCTTCACTTCTTGTTTGGTGTGTTGATGTTTCTCTAGAAAAGACATTGCTGTTATAGGCAAAATTGTATATCAATGTTAGATACACCTACCATTGTGGTTGTACCTACCATTTGTAGTTGCACCTACCATTGGTGGTTGCACCTACCACTTGTGTTTTCTTCCTCTTAAATGTAGGAGGGACTCACACAGCCCAACACCCACACTTGTTCTCCACAGCTTTATAAAGGTCCTAGTTTTCATGGGTAGTCACCATAAATGCACTGGAAGTCAGAGGCAAGTGAAAACAAGACAAAATTAACCATGGCTATGAGAAAATAAAACAGAGGAGGTGAACAAAAAGAGAAAAGTGTGGAGAGGGGAAGAAGAAGAGAGAAGGGAATATTTGTTGTTGTTGTTGCTGCTGCTGTTGGAGATTGCATCATCGCCATCATCGCCATCATCGCCATCATCGCCATCATCGCCGTTTGTACAAAAAGAACTTTTTCCTACTACCTTTTTGTGTGGGGATGGGAATAAGACACTCCCTCTGTTACACACTTCTCAAAATTACCAAATACATTTGTGTTCACGAAAGTGCTAGCAATCAAGGCAAAACCCATCAATGTCTTATCAAAAATTGTCCCTTTTAAAATTTAATTTTCTTTTCTTAATATATCTTTTGTTTTTTTGTTAATTTTTTTCTCTTTCCCAATTTCTCATGTTTTCCTCTTAAGGTACATTTTAATTTACCGTTACCGTTACCGTTACCGTTACCGTTACCATTAATTTAGGGTGAAGTGAAGTGTAACAGTGTAGATTTTATGAAGTTCACGTGAAAACTTTAGCAAGTTTGTATATGAATAATCATTAGACATATAAATTCAGTTGAACCCGCTCAAAATTTTATAAATGTTGAAAAAGTGCACCTATCATTTTAGGGACATAATAAATTCAGTTGAAGCCTTTCAAAACTTTATTAACGTTCAAAAAGGGTCGGTATACCTATCTTGTTATTATTTTTATCTTTATTTTCGTATAAAATTTTTGGATTATATTATTTATATTCATTTTGATTGATTTGAATAGTAATTATATATTTAAAATACTTTAATTTATTAAAATTATTATTAAAATTAATCAAAATAAATATTAATAACTAAAATAATAATACTTCAAAAATAAATCTCGAAAATAATAATAAAACATATCAAAATAAAAATAAGAGTGCTTCAAAAGTACCAATTTATATAATTAATACTAAACATTTATATTAAGAATTTGTTTGAACACAACCTAAGTTCCAAATTAAGCTCAATTTTTATAAAAAATATATATTTAAATTTTTTTTGACATTATCTTTTAGTTTATTACGTCTTTAAAAAAGTATTAAATCATTCAAAACTCATTTAGTTTATAAAAACAAGACCCAAATATACTTAAATTATTTTATTATCAAATTTTAGATTTTTTTAATATAAAATTTATGTCCTAATCTAAACAAAATATTTATATGCCTAAAGAGTCTAGCTTTAGCTTCACGTAGATAAAAAGGTTTGTGCTTATATTAGTTGTGTATGATGGGAAGCACCATTTCGAATTCTTTGATAATTTATAGAGTGATTCGTTTATTTTTATCTTTGAAATGTTTTAATTTTTCAAAATTCTATGAACATGCAAAAGATAAATGTTATCCCCTTCGTATTAAGACATAACTTTTACTTACTTAAATAACAATTAAGGTAAAATAGGATTACAAACAACGAATCTCTTTATTCACGTACGACTCAAACAAAATCACCCAAATACAAGTTTTACGATATATGTGTAAAAGTATAAAAAAATTTAATTTTATGATTCATTTTTTTTTTATGAAAATATGATAGAATAAAAATCAGAAAGATCTTTCTCATGATTCTAATGTCAAAATATAAAGTAGGCTCGTTCGATGGAAAAACATGTAAGAACTCTTAAAAAAAAGAAATATAACTTCGTTTCCTTTGAAAATAATAAAATCTTTACATACCTAAGCTTATGCACGATGTGAAACATCATTTAGGATTCTTTGATAACATTATTAATTTTACATTAGTTTTTAACTTAATAAAATTTTTGAAATTTTAATCTTTGAAATTAAATTCATATATCTCTTCTCTATCTCCCAAAATACAAAACTAATAAAACAATTACACTATGTTATTAAAAAGCATATTGGAAGAGTCAAATTGGTTACTATATCTTTACAAAAAATATCATTTAATCCCCAAAATTACAAAATACGAGTTTTAGTTCCTTTGTTTATGAAAAAAAATATTAGTGAAAGATGTTTTAGTATTTTTTTAAATATTATTTTATTATTAAAATTTATTGTAAAAATTCCCTAATTAGCTCTTTTTATAAGAAAATATTAAATTATATATTTTAATAAAAAAATGACTAATTAGAACACTTATAACCTAAAGAATTAAACACCACTTTTCATAAAAACAAAAGGAGCACAAGATTTTTTTTCTTAATAAGTATTGAACAATCAAATTTAATACAAAATTATGAAAGTTTATTTTTTTGAATGAAATTTCTTTTCCAAACATCCATCATTATTCTTTAACTTTAATTTTGAAAACTAAAAATAAAAATTAATTATTAAACAATTTTTATTTTAAAAAATTTTAAAAGTAAAAATAGAATTATAAAATTAACGAATTAAATATTTCAATGGTTGTAAAAACAAATTTTAACCAATCAAGCAAAAAAAATCTAATATTTACAAGAAAAAAAGGGTCTGGGTAGAAGATAGAGAAAATATCACATATATCTCTTACATTAACTTACATTAAATTAAAGAGATAATTTAATCCCTTACAAAAAAATGTTATTTGGTACTTTACTTTTATGAAAAAATGATAAAACTATTTTTTATCAATATTTTGAATAAAATAATATTATTTTCTTAATATTTTATTTTTTTCTTAAATAATGAAAATGTAAATCTCGTTGTTCTGAGTGTTTGTGTGTTAGTTTTCAGTGCATAAAACACGATGTTTATTTATTTTATTTAGTGTTCTATCTTTCTTTATATAATATTGGTTACTTCAAATCAATAATGCATACACATATAGTTAGGTACACTTTTATATTTGAACATGTTTATATACAATACATGATTGATTTTCGTAGTATGCATACTAAGTTGAGTGTGTTGTCGCTCGTGTTTTTGTTTCGTTTTGGGTATGGATATTTATGAAAATTATTCAAGAATTTTTTAAAAGAAAAAAGGAGATTTTTCGACACCTTGTTGCACCCATCATCACCACCCCTCACCATAACCCTTGGCGAGGTCCATTGTGAGGTGACTAACAAGATGGCTGAATGTGTGCTATAAATACCCCATTTCTCTTATCTTATGATCTAGAAAATATGTAATAGAGTTCTGTCAAATTGACATTTCGATTTTCTGTTTTCAGATCATTAATATGATCGATACATGAATTGTGTACAATGAATACGTAAGTATACGTGTCGCAACAAGTAATATAACAATAAGAAAAGATCATTCCCACAGAGATTATGTTATTAGAAACTAATTTTTAAAACAAAAAACAAAGATCAAATTTTTTTTGTGTTTGTATATTTTAATAAAGAAAAATATAAAGTACTAAAAATAAATAATAATAATTAATTAAATCAAATTTGGTAGCTAAGATGATATATTGGAAAATATCTAGGAATACTTAATCTTCTAATTTTCTAAATATGTGAATCACTAAAATCTCATAATATAATTATCAATTAATTACATAATCAATTGAATCTAACTTAGCATGTATTACTCTCTCAAGTAAACTACACATCATATAATAATAAACCAAATCACACTCTCATGTCAATTAAATTACATGCTAGCCATTAAGCTCATCAACTATGACTCATATACATAAGAATCATACATATTTACCTAAAAACTATGCATGTTATTTAATCAAGACAAAAAATTAAATAATTCTCTCAAATATGTTTAATTGCCTCTATAGATCAATTATTGGCCAAACAATTCATAGCATAAAAATCATATTAAATAACATGATTAAATTGAATTCATACTCAAAATTTTCATAAAAAAATGCATAAAAATTGATAAAAGAAAGAAGAAGAAGAAGAAGAAATACAATCAATATCTTGAATTGTAGTACCAATCTCTTCTTTAATCTCTACAAAAATTGTATCTCTTTTTTATTTTTTTTAATACTTTTATACTTTTTATCTTTTTTTTAACTCCAAAAATTGATAAAAAAATATGTTAATTTTGTCTCATTAGGATTTATGGGGCAATTAAAGGTTAAATATAGCTCATGTGAAATCTAAACTGTGAGATCAACTTCAGATTAAGAGCTCATATCAAAAAAGGAAAATTTAACAGCTCCAATTGATGACTTTATGAAAGCATAGTCATTAGCACACTTTTTAACTTAATATTTTCTTGTTTTATTCAATAAATAGTATTTTTGGGGTTAAAAATATTAATATATATATATATATTAGTGAAAATGGGTGAAAATATAATTTCTTAAATTTTTAATACATGACCAATTAGAAACTACCACGTGTCACTATGCAAGCAAAAAAGTTAATTGGACAAGCCATGCAGATGCCATGCCAACATAGATGATGAATCGTTCATCACAATGTGTAAGGGGTGACGTAGCACCTCGCTGCGTGCCAACACATCATTCATTTTGATTTTACAACGCATTCAAACCATGTCACCACGTGTCATCATGCTATTTGTCATCGCTTTCCACCAGTGCGTCACACCATCTGTTTTCATGAATCACGTTGCACCAACTGGCACCGTCTCAACAACATTGACCTGTATGCCATGTATCGAGTTTCTATTCACTAACGCTATTAATTTTGCTTGTTTTGATCTCAACTTTTGATCTGAAGCTGATTTGATGGTCTAGATTTTGATTGAGCTATATTTAACACCCTAATCACTACATAAACCCTAACGAGCCATCATTAATATAATTTTAATCAATTTTTAGAGCCAAGAAGAGAGAAAAATATAGAAAAATTTAAAAGGATATGCAACTTTGGTAAAGATTAAAGAATATATTAATACTACAATTCAAGAGATTGGTTGAATTTCTTCTTCTAATATTTTCTTTATTAATTTTTATGTTTTTTATGAAAAATATAGGTTTTATGAACAAAATTATGTCTGCTTAATTTATTAATATAAGAGTCTTATGAAACTAATTTTCATCATGTTATGGTTTAATATTTTACCTCAATTATGAATTCAATTTAATTATATTATTTAATCTAAATTTTATACTATTAATTGTTGGTGGTGTTAATTCTAACGATTGATGATCGTTACACTGCAACAATAATTGTTTTCTCTATGCAACATCATTAATATTGGTTGCTTAGGCTATTTCTATTTTGAAGCATCTTTGAAGCTAAAGGACGAGGATGTAAATTTACTTAATATACATTGTAAGACTATTTTTCATAATTATTGTAAATATTAGAATTAGCTAGTAAGATTTTATTATGTTTTAGTATATAAACTCTCAAATGTAATTATACTCTTAATTTTAATATTTTAATTAACAATTTTATTATAATTTATATTAATTTTTTATATTGTAATTAATAATTGTATTTTTATTTAAATATATGGTTATAGATATACCTCATGACCTCGATATTATAAAAATTAAGACCATAAACATACCCTATAACCTCAGTGTTTATAAAACTGAGATCATGAGATATGTCTATTACGTCGTTTAAAAAACTAAGATAATAGGTAAAACAATTTATGATCTCTAACCTAATTATCGATTCTTATAATCGTAATCATAAATTTATAATAATAATTAAAAATTGAGATAGTAAATAGTGTGCCATTTTTAAAAATATAAAAGAAATATTACATAATGTATATTGGATCAACTCCATGTAAGAATCAATTTTAAAAGAATGATATCTGATATCTAGTTCCAAAAAACATGAGATAAACATATAATGTGTACAAGGTACTTGTATAAAAATGTATAAAAGTGATGAGATTGATATAATTGTGAAAAACAAATGGAAGCTTCTTGCGTATGATTTATACTCGTATCAAGATTTAAAAGAAATGTTTTCTCATGTGACTCATTTCGGATCAATTCAACTATTGGTTGAATTAGCTTCTTTCTTTAAATTTAAATTACATCAAATGAATATGAATAAATGAATTTTTCGCTAATTGTTAAAAGAGGAAGATTATTTTTAGCAAATTCATTGCACGAAAATACATGTATATGACCATAGTATTAGTCAAATAGTCATCCAAAAATAAGCCTAAAAGTCACGCCATCTTTCATCGATTTCATCAAGCATACACCAATAGAAATTACCCACGTAATCCCAACCTTAATATATGAGATGGAATATTAAAAATACGCTTTGTCTAAAATTTTCTACTCTATTCTACGAATCTCACCTCACAAATCACAATTATACCAGTATCTCCGAATAAATCCGAGTAATGTTTTTTTTTAAGAAAGCATTAAAATTCAATGAAACCAATTAAGAATAATGAGTTAAAATAAAAAATAATAAATGAATAATAACATCAAAAATCACTTTAAAAATCATAATACATAATACATAATAATTTTCGTTAAATTTACACCCCATCATTATTATATTGCAGTAGCCTTAATTTTTTACGCCTAGTAGTTATAATTTTATAAAAAAATAATAATTTTAATAATATATTTTACTTTATTTTAATTATAAACTAAAATATTGTAATACCAAATTATTTTTTGATTTTAATAATTAAATCAAACAAAATTATTTTTATTTTTAATTTTGATTTAATTACTTGAACAAAAATTAATCTTTATAAGTTAAGAATATCAATTATATTTTTTCCGTATAATTACTCCACCAAATGATAATTAGGTCGTATTTCTCACGGAGAGTGGATTTGCCGGAGAGCCAAGAGTCTCTCTTAATTCTCCATAGAACACAATGATTGATCAAAACGCTACAATCTATCTCCGTCCCCAAATTGATCATAAGCCCTAACTTAATTTATCCATTTCCTCATCTAATTTGATAGAGAGAGAGAGAGACAGGAGGAAGCTTCTCAATTCGATTGTGTTTGGGGAAACTGTTTTTTGATTTCTATTTATTTGGGAAAATAACTGATAATTTATGTTTGTGGTTCTGGCGTGTGATTGAAAATTTTAGGGCTTTTTTATTTGGTGGATCGAACTGAAATTACGAGGCATTAGGATTGGATCGTGAGAAGAGAGAGTAGAGGTTGTGGGGTGGAAGGATAAATCAATCGGAGCAGATTGAACCGAAACATGTCTGCCATAGTGTGCGGAAAGAGATCCATATTCGAAGACCTCCCTACGACTCCTCAAGTTTCCAAGAGAATTCGTTATTCTTCTTCATCATCATCGCCGTCGTCTTCTTCGCCTGTACGGTTCTCTTCTCCCAGGTCGTCCTCTGCTGCAGCTTCTGCCTCTTCGAATAACCATTTCTTTGCTTCTCAGCTGCAAGTGTCGCTCCTTATTGAGCATCTTAGGGCTCTTTTCCCTGAAATGGACAACAAGGTTTGATTCTTTTGAATATTGTGATCGAATTGCATTAATGGTGTTATTTCTTGCGAAAAAGAAGTAGATTATTTTGTAAACTGTGCATGTTCTTATATGATCAGCGTGATTTCTTGTTGTACAGAGAAGAAAACCGATAAAAAGATTTGGCTTGAATATTGAACTTTGGTTTTGTGTCTTTTATGATGTGTTATTATCATTCTCTCGTGCTGGTCTGTCCTTTACATTGTTAATATTTATACAATTGTTTGGTCGTTAGAATGAAAACTTAATAGAAATATTTATAATAACTGAATGCAATGAAAACCATATTATTATTATTATTGTCTGTTTTAGCGTGTAATTCAAATAATGATAAATATTAAAATAAAATTTATAAAATTATAAACGAAACAAAATTAAAAATATACTCTTTTTGATTTTTAAATGATAAAAATAATAAATAATTGTACAAATGTGTGAGAAAAATAAAATATTTTAATGCATTCTTGTTGGGGTAGTGGAAGGAACGAGGATTCTTGTTATTGTTCGAGTGTTTTATATTTCATTCCAGATTATCAATCACACCAAACACATGAATTTTTTGAATTATTCTCGTTACTATTCTTATTAGTATAAACCAAACATGACATAAGGGTTCTTTGTTTTAGTAATAGCAATATACGTCTCTTTTGGACTTGGGCTGTTTTTTTTTGGTGGTGTTGTCGTATTCTCTTCAAAATGTAACTTCTGACTCCATATTCATGTTTTGGTAGTCCATACCTATGATTTATGTCTCTTCATAATATAATTTTGACTTCATATTCCAGTTCTTAAATCCACAGTGCTCATTGATGTCTTATCTTATTTTGGAGTTCTACATCTGTTTTAGTTAACATGAGATGACTTACAATTTTGGAATTTTTCAACCCAGCTTTTGGAGAAGGCCCTTGAAGAATGTGGAGATGACTTGGATTCGGCCATTAGAAGTTTGAATGAACTTCGATTAGGATCTGCCAATAAAAACGTAGATTCTGCTGAGGGCACATCAGATGTTGTATCAGAACAAAATGCTCCTCTCCAATCTCAAGGTTCCTATAATAAACATTTTGAGCTGACAATCTGAACTTATGATTGACATTAGTTGTTGTTTATTTTCCTCAGATTGCTAGAATTGTTTGGCATTTCTATGTCTATTTGAACCCCCCACCCACTACTTTCTCCTCTCTTCCCCAACACAACACTCTCACACACTATGTGCTAGAATTGTTTGGCATTTCTATGTCTATTGCACCTTCCCTTCCTTTTTCCTCGCATCCCCAACACAACACACACACTATATGTAGTAAAATTCTACTGTAGTCTATACTTGTGGACAATACGTCTGTTGATTTTGGAGGTGTAAATTAAGATGAAATTTACGAGACAATCTATTGATTTTCAAAATTCATTTAATCTTATTGTACTTATTTTTTTATGAGATGAGATGTTAATGAAACGTTACTGATTAAGATATCTCATTTTTTATTAATGGACCTAAATGAGACAAATAAAAATAAAAATAATAATAGAAAATATGATAAATAATTTATATAATGCAAGTTATTTAAAGTTAGGTCCGTTGGTGTTACAATCTAAATGAGATGAAATGAGACAATATTGCATCATAAACTCATTAGACACTTAATGAGACATGAGATGAAATGATACAGTCCACTTTATATCTCTAATTGATTGCATCCCTCCTGAGATAACGTCAACAGTTCTACTAGAGGTGGTTAAGAATCAGAGCTCCTTCTCAAAGAGATTGAATCCCCCACCCCAACTATTGAATGACCTAAAAAATATGAGTGTGTCAAATGATTTGATATTACACCATTTGTAAAGTTTGGTTAGCTTAGATTAAGTTTTTTTGGTTTTTTTTTCAATGGACTTTTGATCGTAGCTTTTGATATTGATGACTTTAACAGTCAAGTGACTATGAAATCATAAGTTGCAGCTTGGATTGTTGTGCATAAACTAAATTTTTTTCGCTAATTAATAGCAGAAAAGAAAAAAGAAATATTATTTTTTGGCCCTGTAAGATACAGTTAGATATCTAACTCTAAGTATAAATAGCCTATCTGCATTTTGGTCCATTTAAAAATATTCAAAGGTTGGTATGGATGTGATAAACTAAGTTTGTGTTGTGATTGGATAAGTTGACTGCATACTTGAGAAGCAAAGCCCCAGTATGGACAGAATTCATTATAAACCTATTTTCAACACACTGAATCTCTCTAGTTTCGACTTTTGGTTTCCATAAAGGTTTGTCAGAGCTCAGGGAGTTGGAGCTTTGTGAATGCTATGTACAAGATTTTCTGTGAATGTTGTAGGAAGAAAATTACAAAATTTGCATCCCCTGTTATATCTTTATCCATTAGCTATATATTACCAGGATATGCACTCAGCTGGTTTTAGATTTTTAGTCCGATGACTAGAATCTGGATAGCCTTCTTTTGACAGTCATGTCTTTGCAATCTCAGGCAGGGGTGTGTTGTGTTTAGTATCTGGCTCTATTGAAGTGGCAGGAAGTTAAGGCAAGTAGTTACATGGAGTTGTGTAGCCATAAACAAATCGCTAAACAAGAGTAAACAAAATGATAATATGAAAGGTGCATGGGGGCCTGGGTTATGTAATTCGTTTGTTGAAGCAAAAGATTATAGGTGTAAATTTTTGCATCCTTATTTTCATGTTACTTATCAGCCCTTTATGTTAGTTCTACCCAGTTGTTGGATCACGTTTTTATTTTGGGTACTACTACTGAACGTATTGTGATAGTAAAAATCTTCTTAAGGTAACTCTCTAAAGAAACTGAAAGCAGTTGTGCCACTTATGAAAGAATGATTTCATTATTTCGCTCAGGAGTGGTGACAACTAATGAAGAGATAGCTGTTGCTGAGGAAAATCTTCCCAAGGATGGTGCAGACTGGGTGGAGCTCTTTGTTAGGGAAATGATGAATGCTTTTAATATGGATGATGCCAAAGCTCGTGCGTCCAGAGTTCTTGAGGTTTTGGAGAAGTCCATCTTTGCACGTGCTAGTGCTGAGGCAGCTCAAAACTTCAATCAGGTTATTACTGTTATAGCAATAGTTCATACCTTCTGTTTATGTACTTTAAGTTTGTTGATGGTAAATGTTAACCCTTAACAGTGGTCTCCTTTTTTCCTCTTTTTCTAATGTTTTGCTTTCAGGAAAATATGATGCTGAAAGAACAAGTACAAGCACTTATTCAGGAAAATACAATTCTCAAGCGAGCTGTATCCATTCAGTATGAACGTCAAAAAGATTATGAAAATACGGCTCATGAGATACAGCATTTGAAGCAACTGGTGTCTCAGTACCAGGAACAGTTGAAAACATTAGAGGTTGAGCTAATGTTTCCAACCAACACCCTTTGTTTTCAGTATCTACATTCAATAGAAATTTCTTTTAATTGTCAAGTGCAAATTATGGGCATAAACTTCCCTAGTGCTTTCAGTACATGCCAATTAGAAGTGTCATCATGGGTCATGTGGCTACTGATTTTAAATGAATGAAATTGATTGTTTTCATTTTCCACTAACAGGTCAACAATTATGCACTTACATTGCACCTCAAGCAGGCTCAGCAAAGTAATTCCATCCCAGGACGCTTTAACCCTGATATTTTCTAAGGATTTACTGAAGTGATTGTGAATGAAGGCCATTCTTGATTCTTATATATGCTTTCTCTGTAATGCTGAAAAGGTAAGGCTAATATCTGAAGGTAGCTCATATTGGAATGGCTAATAGTTTTGGTCTTGTCACACGACCTCCAATTCATTAAGAAGGTAAGCCATTATTGAAGTCACAGTTAGTTCGAAGCATGCACGATATAAAGGACTTTGTTAATTCACCATTTGTTCCATTTGTGTTTTTCCTTCTTTACAGATGTCCATTTGTGACTTTGTTTTATTTATCTGGATTTAAGTTTGATGTTGCTCATAGAATGTTTATTCACAATTTCACAGCATAAGATGCCAAAAGTATTTATTTATTTATTTACTATTATTATCATTATTATTTGTAGGGTTGCTTTTCAGATATTTAAGGAATGAATATAATCAATTATCTTAATCTTAGAATAATTTAAATTGATGGTGCAGATACTATTACAATTGTGGGTTTAAAACTAATGTTAAGAAAGGATTTTACATGTTAAATATAAATTAACTTTCACACAAATTATAAAATTGATGATAAATATTTCAGTAAAATAATTTGTGGTTAAAATGTTATGTAATTTTTACATATCAAAATAATTTCATTATAAAAATTTATTTAAATTCATATTTTATAATTTTACATTTAAAAATAAAACTATTTTAAGATAAAAGAAAAGATCCCAACATAAATTTAGAATTTAAATTTGGTTAAATAAAACTCATATTCCCTCAACTTTTACTTATTTTATACTTAATTCTCATAATTATTTTTTTCATAATATTTGGTTATATAACTTTTTAAATTTGATAATTTTTATTCAAATAGTTAATTTTCAGTTAAACATGATGTTTGATGTTAAAAACTCATTAAATTATATATTATGATCCCTTAACTTTTCCTCATTATAAGCTTTGATCTCTAATTATTTTTTCCCTAATTGTTTTGTAAGATTTGATTTTAATTTTTTAAATTTGATAATTTTTATTTAAATAATTAATTTTTAATTAAATATAACGTTTTATGTTAAAAATTCATTAAAAATTCAAGTGTCACATGAGTTGATCATTTTCATAAAAATTCAAGTGTGGCACATGAGTTGATCATTTTCACTGTATTGCTTATGTGGTGTATATTTTTGTAGAGAAGAAAAATATATTTTCGTGGAGATGTATATTGTATTATCCACAAAAGTAATAGTAAAAAATAATACATTTCGATTCAAATTCAACAATTTAAAATTTAAAATTAATAATTAGAAAAACTTTGTAAATGATACTTAAAAATTTTTAAATTTTATATTTTAGTATATTTATTATTATTATTTTTATGATTTGTTCTTCCCTTTTTTTATTTTTTTATTTCAAAATTGAGTTACTTGAAATTAAATTTTATAAAAAAAAATAAAATGATTAAAGTGTTAAAATTAAAATTAAAATTAAAATTAAGTTATAAAGAAAAAATAAGGAGATCAACTTAACAAAATAATTGAACCAAATTATAATTTATTTTATCAAAATATAAAAATTCTTTGCATAATTTACCTTTTTAATATTAAATTTCACTAGAGAATATATAATTTTTGCCATATTAGTATTATTAATTATTTTCGTGTATAATTTATCATTTTCAACTATCTGGCACGTAAATTTTAGTTTGGTTTAGTATATATTTTTATCTTGGTTTTTAGATATGCAAATAATATTAATTCAATATATTATTTTCATGAAAATAATATAATTTATATATATATATATATAAATGATATTATGCGATAAAAATAATATAATTAAAATTATCGGTATATGTACAGCACATATGTTTTTGACATGAAAATTTACAATTTTGATTAAAATTATCAAATTTAAAAAGTTAGACATTAAATCTTACTAAAGAATAACTCATTTCAGAGTATAAAATGAGTAAAATTTAGGTCATCTTGTGTATTGTTTAGTCAAATTTTTAATATCTAAAGACAAATTTAATTGAGAATTAATAATTTAGATTAAAGTTGTTAAATTTTAAAAATTAGTGTTCAAATATTGTGAAAAAATTAGTGATAATTTCAAGAGATTAAGTTAAAAGAAATATATTATCTAAACTTCTTGACATGATTTTATAAACTTTATAAGACAGTTCACTAGACAATTAAGCATTAAATATACATAATCGGTCATATATGGTTGTATTTGATCTAATATCTACAGCTTTACAGTTACAGTTAGTACCCAAAAAAAACACGACATAAACGAAAAAAAAATGTAACTATTTTTAGAAAGTGAGGTGTGTGTATATAATATATATGTAACGATTGGGGGACCATGAACAACCCATACCTTTAAATCCCATTAAAATATAAATAAATCTTGATCACATGGTGGTAGCATGTGACGTGGGTGTGTGTAATTTGCATTTTGTATTTTACTTCGGACTTTTATTAATTTGTTTTGATGTAAAATCTGAAATGACAATTATTTACCAAAGCTAGCTAACGAATATTATATATATATATATATTTTTTTTTCTTTTTTGAAAAAAAAATTAAAATTAGTATCACATTAATATACTTATTATTTGAATGGCTATGCAATGATCATATAAATTTGATATTTCAATTATAATAATAATAACGATAAATTATATTATTGGTCTTTTAATTTTGTGATATTTTATACTTTAAATTTAAAAATTATATTAAATTATATAATAACAGTTAAAATTAACGTGTTAAAAAAATTAATTTTTGATATTATTTAATCTATTAACTTTTAAACTGTAATATATTTAATCTATTATATTTAAAATTAAATTAAATTATTAAATTTAAATAAATAGTTCACTTAATATTATGAAAATAAGTTAAATAACTAGGGCGTAAAATCTAATAAGGTTTATGAATCTAATACAATGTAATAATAATTTTAAAATTTAATGCTTGTACATCTTAATATAGTGAATCACAATAGTCTAATATTTCTTCAAGGGTAAACTTTTTTTTATGTACATAATTCTTAACCTAATTGCTAATTTGTCTAGAACTTTGATTTGTTAAAAATACATCTCCTTAATAATTTTGTTACATTTAAAGAATTTAACTTATTTTTGTTTAATTTTTTTAAAGTAACAAAAATTGAAATGTATCTTGTAAAATTAAATATTAAATCATTATTTTATATTATATTTAATTATTTATTGATAACATAAATTCTTAAATATAACATATAACATTAGAATTATACATATTTCAACAAATAAAAAGATGAGGTTAAATTTACAATTAGCTCGATAAGTTGAGGACGAAAAACTTCATTTGCCTTACTTTTCTTTGTAGTTGTTTGCTTGGCTCTTCTTACCATGCATAATTAAAATACTCTATTATATAATTGTTAAATTGGTTGGTTATATTGAGTTTGGATAAATTTGTTTTTAACTTACATTATTCGAAATTAAGTTACATATTTTTTATTTTTTTACAAAGTATTTATATATAACCGATATAAACATAAGTGTTTGTATTTGGATGTGGGTGTTAGATACGTAACTAAAATTTTAGTATTTTCGAAATTTTAGAAAAAATCATATATGATATATTTTTTAACTCTATACATTTTATAGATAGGGTAAGTAGATTAATTCGTTTACAACCCCAAATCAATATAAAAAACTTGACTTTGTGTTATGTTGTGCTGCAATTTTTTTTTAATAAGATCCAACTAATTTTACCCAAATTCAACACACTATCTTTTCAATAAACATGTTAAGACGAGTAAATTTGTTTACGATACATTTCATTTAGCCTAAATGCAAACTTATTTAAAAGCATAAGTGGCTTCAAAAAATTTAATTTTGTAATGATATGCATTTAAATGATGTTTGATTGATAAGAATAAGATTTAGAATTGAATTATTTATACACATTCTTATATTTAGTTGTGTTATATACTAAAAACAAATTATAAACAATATTTAAAACAAATTAATTTGTTATTTTACCATCGCAATTGTTATTCTATTTCCATACACATTGTATAAAAAAATTTATTCCAATTTTACCCTCAAATCTTAAAACATAAGTCATAAACCATATACCATAACACTAAGTCCTTAAATCTTAAAATCTTAAACATTAAATCTAAAACCCAAAACCCTAACACTAAATCCTAAAATCTTAAACCTTAAATTCTAAATTCAAAACTTAAAAATCCTCGAATCTTATAAATGTAAAACACAAACCCTAAATTTTTTTTATTTTGATTATGTGATATTCGATACTGATATAATGAATAAACAATATGACTTTACTACTATATATTAATATTTTTTATTATTTTGCAAATAATATGAAAGAAAAAAATTAAAAAATATTTTTTCTTGTTTTTAAATTTTTTAAGTAATAATTATTTAAAAAATAATAATTTTTAATAATATATTATGTTTAACAGAGAAAATAAAAATTAAATGACATTATTTCAATTTCACTTAATATAAAGATATTAAGATAATATATAATATTTTTTTATTCTATTTAAATTGTAAACAAAATAATGAAATATTGATTCATTATTTAATTTTTATAGTCAAATCAAACAATGCAATAGTAATATTGTTTCATTTACATTAAATTCTATTATCATTATCATTCTTTTTTATTTTTTTTCATTCTTCAAATCGAAGATGACCTAAATATGAAAGTAAAAGCTCATTTTTGTGGGTAAAATGCAATGTCATAAGTGAACCCTACTCAACCCCCTCTCTATAAAGCTGGTAGGTGTTAGACAGATTATGTTATGCTAGAGTGGTCCATGAAAGAAAGTGTGTATGGGCATTTATAAGCCATATCTCATCGTTTCTTCTATTACTCTCTGTTCCTCTCTTCTTAAGAAAACACACAATATGAGTAACATATCGGCATAAAATCTTCTATTTTTTTAGAATGATAGAAGAAGAATGTTAGTGAGTGAGAGACGTGTGACGATCTGAGAATTGAGCAAGTCCTGGTCATGCTTTTCCACAGCTTTCTTGAACTTTCTTTATCTCATGACCGCTTAATTTTATTTTTTTAAAAAAATTAGTAGTTTAAATCATTGAAAGCTCAAGAAAGCTGTGGGAAAATATGTCAAGTGTCAGGATTTAACTAATGTGCAGACTAACAATGCTGGTCATTGGTCCAGAAAATATCCTTCTTTCCATGCAATTGAAGAATCAGATTAATTAAATTGGTAATTCTCTCAGAATTCATGAGGTCCCTTTTGTTTATATATGTTCTAATTCTTAGTATTTGTTTATATCTGGTACAACTTGAAAATATCTGCATCAAAATGTAGAGTTTTTCTTCTTTTATTTATATCACCTATAATTTTGATTTTATCTTTAAAAATGTGGTTTTCTATGGTTCAACACTAATGTGGGTTTTAATTGAAGTTCATAAGAGATACCTTTCCTTAAGAATTTACTTTCAAAAAGAAAAACCCATATGGATTGGGGCTGGAAATTCGAAAATTTCATAACAGATTTGTTCTAAAGTTTTTTTTTTATGAAGATAAGTTTCAAAAATAGTTTTCTATTTTTATTTTTATGCTTTTCTGCTAAATAATCTTCTGCTATATACACGTTCGAGTCCTGCATGGGAAGGGGTTTGTTGAATAGTAAATTCAAAAGTATACTAATAAACAATAAAAATATCCTTTTTTTAAATTTATAATCATAAAAATAATTATTTTTATATATTTTTATTATTAAAAATATATTTCATCATTATTACATTTAAATTGAAATCATTAAATGTTATAAGTATTATTATTTTTTTAATTTCTCAAGTATATATTCTATTTATATGCTCTGTTCATTTAGTGGAAATGTTTCATTTTATTATTTATACAAAAAATTATTATCATTAATTCAATACGTAAGATGAGAAAAGAGTTATTCTGCAGGGAAGATTCTCTGGCTTTCCTTTGGATCATCAATATGACAGTTGTACCTGTCAGCCTTTTGAATTTTGATTTTGCTTCCACATCTCCTCCTACATTTCTGTGAAAAAGGTTAAACTTTGTCCCGTTCTTACCTCATTTTTTTAACTACCCTTGACTCCTCCGTTTCCTACATCAGTTTCATCCTTGTCTCTCTCTCATTGTTTGTTAATCTATATAGATGGTTGAGTTGTCATTAATGCTACCCCTATTATAAATGGTAGGCATGTGATGCTAAATATTATATATTTATTTTAAAAATATTATCTAGATATTATATTTGTGTTTCGTAACTATATTAATCTTATTGGTAAGAAAAAATAATCAAACAATAACAAATAAATTATTTTTTATTTATTTTTTTCTTCAATTCTTTCTATTATAGTTTATTCAAATTATAATAATTTTTATTTAATGTAATTAAAAAAATAAAATGAAATTTTTTTATATTTATACCATCACTTTTTCATAATAGTAAGTATAAAATGTTACAAAAAATAAATATATAACTTAAGTGTTATTTTTATAATAAATAAATGATTATTAAAGTATTTTTTTCTATAAAGCATTGTTGTCGACTTTGGTTAATGTCAAAGGAATATTCTTATCTTTCCTATGAAAAGAAATTATTAGAACCTTGGACCACCATTAGAGTGGTGACCTTTAACTCTCCGATATTTAATTAAGTCAATGTAAAAAGTTTATAGATAATAGATGAGTTTCTCGCTCTATGATAAAAGCAAAGAAGTGTAGAGATTGTTTCTCAAGTTGTTCATGTTGTGTAAAGTTTACAATTTGAATATATGTAAGAAATAGAATCTATTTGATTTGTATCTCTTATCTAATTAGATAGACTTTATGTAACACCATTATTATCTTTCTATAATTGTCTCTTATAGATAATTAAGGATAATTATCATTTGTTTATCTCTTTAGAAGATTATCCAACAAATGTGATGATTTAATAACTCAATACTTATTGGACTAACCTATGAGTTATTTTGTTGATTGAAATAATTTATCAATTGTACGTGATATGTATTAATTTACACCTAATATCAACTTATAGACCTTTTATACTCGGCGAATGAGCAAGCAAGTATATCTGTAGTTTTGTCGACATCAGAGTTCATAACCATTTTAATTAGCAATGCTAAACCTACTTTTCTGTGATGTTTCATCTATCTAGTTGAAGGATTTTGTGCTCAACTTGACTAATCAATACATGCATGGAGGCTTCACGTCGCTAAGGTATTTCAATATTTTCAATTAGCCTATCGATTTGAGAGTTATGCCAAAGTTAAAGTTGGCTTTCAAAAAATCAACTCAAGAGTTATAGGGTGTCTTTCATCTTTTGTACTGTGAGACATGCCTTCCAAATTCTTCAAGTCTGTGTAGAAAATGCTTGAGCAATATGACTTTCCCCAAGTCTCTAAATCATCTATCTTAACTGTATTCCACTTTCTAAAAAAGAGAGTTTGTGCTTAGATATTTTTCCTGTTACCAAGTCATTGCACACCTCATCGTATTGATACATACACTATTATGTGTAGGTGTTATGAACCGAACTCAATTATGAAGGACGTGAAGATAGATCGGTAGGGGAAATTTTGGTTGCACTATATACATTCTAGGATAGAGATGGATATAGGGGTCCTTGTGGCGTGGATGGTATGTTCGATAAGATTCCATCTGACAGTAGTCTATTAGGCGGGTCCTAGTCTAGAAGGGTTCTATCTGGCACACCTTTGGTTAGCAAAGTTTCAATCATGTATCATGACCTAAATGATGGGTTCGATCTCTCAAAGAGATGCAAACCATTTAGTTATGTCTCTATTGATGGTTTTAGAATCCTAGCGAGATTTAAATGTGAAATAGCTCCTTTTTCCAAGAGAATTTCTCAAGCATATAGGAGTTTTGATACCATCTTCTCGGTATTCTTATTTTATAACATTTATGTTTTTCTTTATTGTAACCCTTTTTTTTATTTGTGCACTTTTGTATCCTTTTTGAGCAAAATGTCATGGATGCATAAAAGATTGGAATTTTTGGGAAGTCCAAGAAGTGGGAGAAATCACATCTTGATCACCTAAAGTTTAGATAATAAAAACTTTCTAATCTGCTTAAAACAATTCTTTGATTTACTTGTATTTGGAGCTTACTAGAATGTAGACATGTATTTAAACCATTAGGAAGATACTTGACCAAGTAGGATGTGCTTAGGTACATATATTATGGCCCGACTTGGAAAGACAATGGATGTGGACATATATTGTGCTTAGTTATATCGTAGTATCAATGAAAGCAACCAAATCCAAAGAAGATGAGTTGGACATTTTATTT
The DNA here is from genome assembly GCA_033030585.1 of Hippophae rhamnoides. NCBI lineage: Eukaryota > Viridiplantae > Streptophyta > Magnoliopsida > Rosales > Elaeagnaceae > Hippophae > Hippophae rhamnoides. Next base: position 12,437,447 of record CM065430.1, read on the forward strand.
CCAAATAAGAGTGAACCATTGCTATAATGCATCAAATATTTAACAACCAACCAATAAGCATATAAGGGGCATGACATGAACTGGGAAAGCTTGTTTATAGAAAATAAAATTTTAGGATGTATAACAGTTAAATATTGAAGTGTTACCACAATATTTCTATACTTAGTACCATTCTCAAGAGAAGAACCATCATATTTACTAAGTTGTTTACCATAAACCATAAGTGTATTAGCATACTTGATTGTAAATTACAATGGCTATCAAGATCTCTAGCATAATTTCTATTGACTTAGATGGATGCCATCAGAACTACAGTACACTTAAACCTCAAGAAAATAATTAGGTCTACCTAAATCTTTAAGAAAGAATGATACATTCAACTAATCAAGTAAGCTTTGAATCTAATCTAAAATGTTTCCAACAATGATAATATCATCCTTGTATACTAAAACCAATTAAATGGGAGATGATTCAATAAGGATAAACAAACTAGCATAAGACTTTGAGTGAACAAATTCAAACTAAAGTAAAAAAAATTACTTAATTTTTGAAAACAAGTACAAAACTCTTGCTTAAAACCATATAAATTTTTCCTAAACTTGAATACCAAACCAAATCCTTGCTCAAAACCTGCTTGTTGTTTTATGTAAACAACCTCTTTCAAATCACCATTTAATAAGGTATTATAGATATCTATGTGCCTTAATTTCTATTTAAACATCAAATCAAGACATAAGACAATTATACTAGTTGTTGGTTTTAGAACAAGATTGGAGATCTCATAAAAATCCACACATTCTTTTTTGCAAAAATCTCAAAGCCATCAACATGCTCAAAGGTGTGTGGGTAGGTAAATCTATGTAAATTTTTTTTTATTGTAAGTGAGATTTTAAAGCAATAATTATGGTAAGAAATTTTTTAACAAAAGTGAAAGTATGATCTTTAGATTTCATGAAAAACAACCATATAAACTTACTATAATCATCAAATATAGAGAGAAAATAAGGTTTATCATTACAAGACAAAATAGGTAAAGTCTACAACTCTAAGAATAACAAATCACAATAATAAATGCTTTTCTTTAAACGAGAAAAAAAAACAAGCTTATAAGATTTAGTAGTTTGAAAATCTCAGCAAAAAGATTGTCATTGTTAATTTTAATAGCATCTATTAAACTACTTTTAGCAAGATGTTTAACAATAGTTAGCAAGGGATGACAAAGCCTAGAGTGTCATTGCATGAGAAAAGCTACGATGGCTTAAGGTGTGTGATAAGAATTTGGAGTGGAGGCAATTCTAATGAGTTTGTAGAGATATTTTTCATTTGTTCTTTGCATCAAGATTTTTTTAAAAAAATATCCTTAACATAAAAAAATATTGGCATGAAATTCCATATACACATGGTTATTAGTACAAAATTTTTATACAGAGAGAAGTTTTTGAGTGGCATGTGAAGTGTACAAGATGTGATTTAAAGTAAGTAAACATTTATGACGACAAATAGATAGTGAACCATGACCAATACAATGGATAGTGAAAACATTGTCATTTCCAAGAGTATCTCCCTCATTGCCATTGTAGAGTGTAGATTGTGAAATATTAGAAGAATTAGAGAAGATGTGATGACTAGTAAATGTGTCTAGAAGCTAAGAAATTTGAGGGAACAAAAGAAGAATCATTAACACCAACAGTGAAGGTTGAGTGATCAAATTGATTAGAATAATAAATCTTGTAGGTTTTGCTGGGTTCCTGGAGATGACCCAAAGTTTGAAGCACCTAAATGCCTGATGACCTTAGCAATCAAAATTGACACACATGTCTTTCCCAATAAACTTTCTTAACTTAAAAAGGAAGGGGGATTAGAATTGGAACTATTGGATAGATGTGAAAAGTTAGAGATTATATGAAGATTTATTAAGGTTATGGCTTACATTTTTCAATAAACCTTATAATTTTTAAGAATCAGGGTTAGGTGAATTGTATTTAGGATTTTCAAAGTTTTAAAATTTATTCACCGAGGCTACACTGGCATAAAAAAACATGATCCTTATCAACATTGGATTGTTGTATAATCATTATTTTATAAGGTTTCAACTTACAATGAGACACTAGAATTTGGCTTTTCAACCATCATATTGATTGAAGAAACAAAAAAATCATAGCTTGAATTACTGCTTAAACCAACAAGTGTATGCATGCATGATCAAATCCTTACCAAATAATGGTTCTCCAATTCCAAAGAAATAATTAGCAATGGTTCTAGTTTTCAAGATGTAATCGTGTATAGATATACCTTCCTTCTTTAGTGTTTGCAACTGAGATCGAAGATCTAGGATACAAGATTGTGTATTATAAGAAAATGCGTTTTTAAGAGATCTTCATTATCATAGACAATACCTTTGCGAGACACGTGAGTGTTCGTATCAATAGAAACAGATAAATATATCCAACTTTTCACTATGTTGTTTAGTTGATTTCAATTGTAGTAGTGCAGATTAACAACATTCTTCTAATATCAAGAAATTGAGGTGGAGCTATCAACAATTCATGAGTAAGGGCTTTGAAAGTATAGATTATAATTAAACTCTCCGTATATTCTCTCCAATGAGATAATTATTATGATCAAGTTTAATTGATAAACTTACATTCAGATTAGAAGAATGAGAATCAAAACTTAAATGAAAACTTTGATCATAATTTGTGCAATTTTGAACAAGAGTGTTAACAAAATTACGATAAGAAGGTTGATAGTTAGGCATAGAAGACAAGAAATCAAGAAAGAAAAATTCCAAAAAGCTTTTAGTGTTACATTTTATTGTGCTCTGATAACGTTCTAACAAACACTCAAATGAATTATAATATGTATTGTTATTGAATTAATAAATTGTAATACATTTGTTAAGTATTATGTAGGCATGATATAAGCTCGTGAAATGCATTAAAGTAAAAGAATACAAGCATATCAATAACTAACTTTCTTTTATATTGTACATAACAATACTGCATTACTTCTTTAGTCCACTTGTGGTAAAATATAACAAGAATTACTCTAAATACGAGAAAATTGAAGCAAAAAAAAAATAATGAAAAAAAATTCAAGAAAAAGAGGATCCCAGAATGGGTTTGAGTTTGGATATTAAACCTAATTTTAAAGCTATTTTGATGATGATATAGGTAAAGTGTCATTTGTGACATGTAATCTCTCTAAATGTTTGGCTTTTAATTTATCACATGGGTATTTTTATAATTATAATACATTAGACAAATTACTAAAAGTAATATAATTTTATATACAAAACATTTCATAATAAGTTTACGCAAAACGTATTTTATAAAGATTATATTAAAATTTTACGAGAACGACAAAATAATATTTTTAACTATTAATTACAAAAATTATATTTATTATATTTAATTTTATATAAACAAAATTCAACTCATCATTTCATTTTGAATCCATTAAATTATGTTTAAGTTGAAATACGATTATTTAGACGCATTTATTATTAAATTTTTTTTAACTCGATCTAATTTAATATTATTAGAAGTGTTAATTTTATTAATATAAATTTTAGAGGTATTATTTTATATAATTTCTTAAATTTTATATTTATTTAATTCAAAATCACCTTTTATCGTGATGAATTTTTTTAAAGTTTCTAAAAACAAAAACAAAAGAATTACCCTAAATCGTTGTCAGTGATTGCATATTGAAACACGAGAAAAATACATCATTACCTACTTTACAAAATTCATGCAGTCTCATCTATTTTTCTAAACTCCCCTTAGTTTTGGATCTGAATTACCCTCACTGAATGGATCATCTTCAGCCTAAGATTTCCGAGTCTCCTCAATAATAAAAACAGCCAACGCGGGCCTGATCTCGACAACCAAGTTGGAGCAATATTAAAAAATTTGGATTCTGATAATAATAACAATAAATATATAATATATTAAAATAGTTGGACCTTTTATCACATAAATTAATAATAATAATAATAATAATAATAATAATAATGATTGGACCTAAAACTAAAGGAGGAAAAGTCCATGCCCAAAAGAAATTATAGGCGGGTTTGGTATGGCAATTTTTGTTTTTTGTTTTTTTTTTCCTTTCAATGTGACCCAAAAGATACCAAAAACAAACCAAATCTTATCTGTTAACGAGTCCCAGCCATTTCCCCTTTATCTAAAGGTCCAATTCGTTTCACGGGTTTGTTCCAAAAAGCCCATTTCTCTGTGTGTGTGTCTCTCTCTCTCTCTCCCCCTGACTTTCTCTCTCCTCCCTCTGGTTCTGTAAAACCCTCGATCTCGATCTACCGCTGAGATCTGTCTCCAAGCTTCAACTAACGCTACTCGATCGTATTCTCTCTCGGTCTTGTTCGAAATCCCTGGTAAAAAATCGTACCCTTTCCTCCTCCTTTTTAATATGTAAGATTTTGAGCTTTTCTATATCTATTCTGGGTTTTTATTTTTCGTTGTAACTTATGTACTTGTATGAGTATTGGGTAATTTGTTCGGTTCCATTGCGAAAATCGTTGATATTAGAGGTGAAGAAGAGAATTCCATGGTTTCTGTTAAATGTGTTCCGAGGTTATCTGCTTGGTTCTTGTTATGAAATTTTTTTCGTCGATCTGGGCTTTTGAGTTTATGGGATATCTTTAGCCTAGTATTGTTCGATTCATAGATCCTTTGTTAATAATGTTATTTTTGTTTAGCTAATTTTAGCCCTCTTTTGGTCAAATAATTTTAGCCCTGTTGAAGAAGGCATCTTTCGTCTTTTTGATCCTAATTCATGTATGATCCATACTTGGTCTGGAGGTTTAGAGCTCAATTTGATGGAAGGTCGTGATGGACTTTCATCTAATGGACTGTATTGAATCTTAGCGGTATGGTTGATTGTTCATCAATTTTTATGTGCCGGCCCATGTAGGCCCATCCAAGCCCATTAGTGGACCCGAGCTTGGCGTCTGATTCTCTGGGGTTTACTCTTACGTTTAGGACTCAGGTGAATGGGTAATTTGCTAGTGAAACTGGTATATGGGCTTAGGTATCTGTATAAGCCATGTAAGCCCATACAAACCAAGAGGGCGTTTAGAATTACAACTCCAAAAAAAAGGGGGGGCATTAAGCGCGTTTAAGACACCGCCTCCGTAACTAGGGGAGAAAAAAGGTATTAGAAGAACAACTTTTGAAGATATAAACCATATGAACAAAAAATTGAATTACAACGTTACTTTCTAATTAGTTTTGAATAGAAAATATGGTACGTGAATTCAGTTTATTATATTACCAATAATGTAATAAAGAACTGGATATGGCAACTACACTAGGTTGGTACTTTTGTGGTATCCATGTTTTAACAAAAATTTCATAAATTGATCATGTTTTAAAAGGGTTTTCATTTAGTACCTGTAATATTAAAAAAGTTTACATTTAGTATCCATAATATTAAAGATTTCACATTTAGTACCCCATAATGTTTAAAAAGTTCCGATTTAGTCATTTTTGAACATTAACGAGCAAAAAACTCATTTGAATCTATTTGAGTAGGATAAAATGGTCATTAATCTTCCTTTTTACCTATTTCTTCCCTTCCAGCTGCATTAGCACCATTCAAGGGTATTTCAGTTTCAGGAAAACATAGTATCCCCTCATAAACTCCTTTCAGGAAAACAAAAATACCTCAAAATGGCGTTAAATGCAACTAGAAAGGAAAAAATAAGCAAGAAGGACGTGAATGACCATTTTACCGTGCCCAAACAGTTCAAAATGATTTTTTTTCCCTGTTACTCTTCAAAAAGAACTAAACCGAAACTTTTTGAACATTATGGGTACTAATAGGAATTTTTTTTAATATTATGGGTACTAAATGAAAATCCTTTTAAAACATGATCAATTTATGGAACTTTTGTTAAAACATTGGTACTGTAAAAATGCCGACTCCAACTACATTGCTGCACATTTTTACTATGTCAATTATTGGTGATTTAACTCTCTATTTCCATTTTGGATTTTCTTATCAAAGTATATTTCAAAACCTGATACTAATTTGTTAGTGATTAGATTGCAAAACTTTTTAATATATGCAGCTAAACTATGAAAAATGTTTGTAAAGAGACAAATATATATAACTTATGAGCCGGAGGTGGAAACATAGGTTTGTGCTCGAGCCATTTTTGCCCGGGATTCATGTTGTTTTGCAACTGGGGTCACTTTAATCATGTAGGTTTGCAAATTGGGACATTGTGAGGACATATTTAGTTCTCCAGAATGACACTTTCTTGTCAAAATGTCCTGATGTTGCAAACTTGTAGGACTAAAATCGTTCTTCACCCTTAAAGCTGTTGCTTATGCCTTTATGGGCGAATTGGTTCTTGATGCCTTGGGTTACTACCCATTATTCATATAGTTCATTTATTGCAATTTGATATCTAATTATATAGCAAAACAATCTCTTTCTTTCACATTTACAGGTAATTCAAGAATTGCCCATATAGCTTATTAGATTAGACATATATGTCAACATTGTATCCTAAAATTCCTATAGTTGATTAGTTGTGCCTGAATTGCAATAATCTTTGAGGTTGATTTGATTGAATGTTTTTTTATTCCTTCTTTCAAGTTCAGGATTTTCCCTTTCTGAAAAAAATGGCTACAACTATTGATGACAAGATGGCTACCCCGGTTATTCCTGATACCCCTGTTGATGACAAGGTTCAGGTGCTTACTCCTGATGAGGAGAAATTGATAACTCCACATGTGGAAAGGATGGAAACCCCTGAAGATGAAAAGATGCTAAGCGTGTATGAATACAAAACACCAGTTGCTTATGAAACTAATGAGGTAGATAATGCAGAAGTGCAGCCTAGCAAGCGAAGGAAAAAAAAGTCAATAGTATGGGAGCATTTCACCATAGAAAATGTAAGTGCTGGATGTAGGAGGGCTTCTTGTAACCAATGCAAGCAGAGTTTTGCCTACAGTACAGGGTCAAAGGTTGCGGGAACCAGCCATCTCAAACGCCATATTGCAAAGGGAACATGCCCAGCCCTCCTTCGTAGTCAGGACAAGAATCAATTGTCTCCACATACCCCTTCTACTAACATGAGTGGTGCGTCTGATCCACCTAAACGGCGTTATAGAACTTCTAGCACACCGCAGATTAACTTTAATCCAGACCTTGCTCGCCATCAGGTTGCTAGGATGATTATTATGCATGATTACCCAATTCACATGATTGAACATTCAGGTTTTCTTGCATTACTCCAGAATCTTCAGCCACGGTTCAACATGGCAAGCTTCAATGTTATCCAGGGGGATTGTGTTGCTACTTACCTGATGGAAAAGCATGGCCTTATGAGGAATTTTGAGGGCATTGGACGCTTTTGCCTTACCCTTGACATGTGGACTTCTAGCAAAAGTGTAGGTTATGTGTTTATTGCAGGACACTATATTGATAATGATTGGAAATTACAAAGACGTCTTCTCAATGTTGTTATGGAATCATACCCTGACTCTGATACTGCCTTTAGCCATGCTGTTGCTGCTTGTCTTCATGATTGGAACTTGGAGAGTAGATTGTGTTCGATAACTTATAATCAGCCACTGAGTGAAGCTGCACTTGAAAATTTGAGGCCTTGTCTCTCTATCAAGAATCCACTTATCATTAATGGTCAGTTGTTAGTTGGTAATTGCATTGCCCGAACTTTTAGCAGCATTGCGAAGGATGTATTTGGTGCAGGAGGAGAAGTAGTTAAGAAAGTAAGGGACAGTGTAAAATATGTGAAGATATCACAATCCCATGAGGAAAAATTTCTTGAACTCAAGGAACAGCTTCAAGTCCCAACTGATAAGACCTTGTATCTGGATGACCTAACTCAATGGAATTCAACATATGAAATGCTGGCGGCTGCTTTTGAATTGAAGGAAGTTTTCTCTTGCTTGGATACATCTGATCCTGATTACAAGCAATCACCATCTATGGAAGAATGGAAACAGGTTGAGATTATCTGTTCATCCTTGAAACCTCTGTTTGATGTCGCCATCATCCTTAAGGCTACAGCAACAAACCCACCTGCAATTACCATCTTCCATGAAGTGTGGAAGATTCAACCTGAGCTGGCTCGTGCAGTTGCAAGCGAGGATCCTTTTGTCAGCACAATAACTAAAATAATGCTAGAAAAAATCGATAAATACTGGAAAGATTGTAGCCTTGTTCTGGCAACTGCAGTGGTTATGGATCCTCGATTTAAGATGAAGCTCGTTGAGTTCAGTTTCAACAAAATGTATGGTGAAGAAGCTCCTGCATATATCAAGATTGTTGAGGATGGAATCCATGAACTTTTCAATGAATATGTGGCACTGCCTCTACCACTTACACCAACTTATGCCGAGGAAACAAATGATTCGGTCAATGTGAAGACAGAGGAGCAGCAGGGTGGAACTCTTCTAACAGACAATGGACTGGCAGATTTTGATGTCTACATCATGGAGACTAGTAGCCAGCAGATGAAGTCAGAAGTGGATCAGTATTTGGATGAATCTCTACTGCCTCGTTCCCAAGACTTTGATGTGCTAGGGTGGTGGAAATTAAACAAGCTTAAGTACCCAACTCTTTCAAAGATGGCTCGTGACATTTTGTCAATCCCAGTATCCACGGTTCCTTCAGATTCGGTATTTGACACCACAATCAAAGAGATGGACAGCTACCGAAGTTCATTACGACCTGAGACCGTGGAAGCACTAATATGTTGCAAGGATTGGTTGCAGTTCGGGTCAGCAGTAGATCTTTCATATTTGGATGCGAGAACTGAATATTGATCAATCAATCGAGCTTGTAGTTTTTGAATCCATATGTCAGTCATGTAAAATTGGTAGGTTACTCAGGCAGAGAGAGATTTAGTTAGGTGTCGTTTAAAATTCTATTTGACCATTAACTATCATTTGTACCGTCAGAAGGGCTCTTCTTTCTGTATGCTTGGTCGTGAGTTTAGTTCATTTAATATTAGAATTCAATTGTCACATGCAGTTCAAGTTTGCCAATGGTCTTATTTTCTTCTATGCACAAAAGAGGCAAGAGAGGTTACAACTTATAGTTGTACTAACACTGCCTTTCGGCTTTAGAATTAGCATTCATAACATACAAATCCAATCTTCTAGAGAATTGTGGTTTATTTAGGGTTTGTCTTGTAATAAATTATGTTTTTAAGTTTTAATTTTTGAATTCAAGTTTTTAAAGTGAGTGTTATTTGGTAATTAATTATATAGTTTTATGTTTAAAATCAAGTTGGAGCTTTGTTTCATTTTTCCACTTCTTTTATTGTTTTTAAAACCTCAAAAAAAAAAAATTGAAAACCATATTCCATATTCATTTTTATTATTATTTAATCTTTCATTTGTTTGTTATAATTTAAGAGGAAATGAATAAAGAAAACATCATTTTTTTTACTTAACAAGTTTTTGCTTCTTTTAATGAATTAGAAAATAAAAAATTAGTTTTAAACACAAAAAAAAAATTGAACTTAAAAACATAATTATTACATAACGAGCTCTTAGTAGTTTAGTGATAATATTTATTTTCTCTCCTTTCAAGTTATAAATTCAACCACACAGTTCTAGGTTTGATTTTTTTTTAATAACTGTTATCAGAGAAACCAAGTCAATATTGTTACAAATTACAAGAAAACTATAGCTCGGTGTCCCCACTAAATTATGGTTTAGTTTACAAAGGGCAATTAGATAATTTTATTGAGGTTGGAAATGTCAGTAAAATAATTGACAACTCTTGACTCTACAAAGTAAAAGAATACAAAGAAGAAAAGTTTAGTACAAGCTAGGTACTTGGCATAAGGAAGAGATCACGAAGTTGAGGGTAAATGAAAATAGGAGTTGATAACTAACTTGTAATTATACACCAAATAAAACTAATTAGAAACACTGAAAAGTGGGTTGTGAAAAAGGAGAACAAAAAAGCTTCAAATAAAGTGAAGTTGGTATTGAGGAAACTCTGGATCAGAAGAAGTTCTAATTATCTTTGAAAAAATGTGAGGGCCAGGTAAAAACTATTCATATAGATGGTAAAAAATCTCTCTCCATGATATTAACTGTTGTTAACTGAACACCTTTCAAAGTGAATTTTAATGGTTATAGTAAATTATCTTATTCTTTTTTTACAATAACTAAAGTATCAATAGATTTATGGGAATATAGTTTGAGATAGATTCCTCGAATTAATTTTATTCAAACCTAACCCCACTTGCATTGTTTTAGACTTTAGTAGTATACCCCTACTAATATTATATTAGGTTTACGTTAGTTTCCTTTCTAAAAGTATTCGACCTTTTGCTTCCGTTACTTCACCATCCTCTTAATGCTCTTAATCTAATTCTATGCCAGCAGACAATGGATTTAATTGCAAATCTTTTAACAGATTCGAAAAACACAGAGTTGTATCAGATTTGTTCTACTTTGATGCTTCGTTTAGAATCCACCCAAAGCAAGATTCATTCAATGAAGAAGATGAAATTAAACAGTGGTGGTGCTCCAGTCGTTGATCTCCATCTGGGGCAACAAGTTCACATGCAATCCCTATGATGGCGCCATGCATCCAAAATGGGTGATCGAAAATTACAAACAGAAATTCAGGTCTCAACGGCGGTGAATGCACTAATGTATAATAGAACAGGCAAACAAAGGCGGTGTACCTGCAAACTGAAAAGTGAAAAGTAAATTAAAGGGTACAAAAATATAGCACTAAACTGGAGAGGGATGAGCACTCAATGAGGTCACCTATTTTGAGACATCACGTTACCATATTACAATACAAATATTAAGAGCCATAGATAGGGATGTCAAAATTATCCACGTATTATTTGAATAATCGTAAATAATAATCAAATATATTCATTTTTGGATTGTTTTTTGGATTCTATTATTATTTTGTTTAAAATTTTGGATTTGGGTGAATGTAGGGAAATTTTACATTTATATTTTTTTTAGAGATAAAATATATTTATGAATAAAAATATTTTATTATTTAATGTTTATAAAGAAAAATAAAATAAAATATATTAAATAACATAACGTATTATTAATTTTAATTTATATTATTCTTTAAATTTAACATTTTTGAACCATTTTAAAATAAAAAGATATTAAAATTTAATTTTTTGAAATTCTAAATAGGTAACCATTATTCAACGGTGATTACTTAAATTTATAACTATCAATTTTACGTATAATATTTCAATTTCAATTTCAATTTCGTTTAAAGCATCCTCAGACTCCATTGGGTAACAATTACTCCGTTAATATTCTTAATTATAGATATTAAACCTTAAACTCCAACATTACACATAATCTCTTTCTATGTATATATATAAATAAATAATAAAACTTCATAATTCATATGGAATATCATTTATATGTCAATAAAAGTAACCGTGTTTGAAAAATATTTACAACATAAATAAAATCTAATCTAACTCTATTCGATCTGATGTTTGCAACTTGAAGATGATAGCAACTCTCCAATTATATTTTACCACGTTTACATTCCTAGCTATATGTTATATATTGCTCCTTAGTGAGAAAATTGAAAGTCACACGTGGCGATGAATCAAGACGATGGGTGTTGGATTTGCGCTATAAATAAAGTTCTCATTTACCATTTTGTAAACATCCCAAAAATTTGTAAATCTTTCCTTTTGTAGCAGGGTAATTGATTAGGCTCAATTTTGCCCAATTAAGTTGTAATTTTGAAGTTCATTCATTTCGAGATAGTGGAAGTGGTCAACCACGCCTTGCGACTCAGGTAACATTTATACCAACCTCGTTAAATTTCTGGTGTTTTTATTTATTTGCTTTAATATTTTTGCTTAAATATATGCTTTAATTTCTTTTAGCATTATATTTACAATAACATTATTTTGTCGGGCTAATTTAAATTCTATTCATTTAAATCATAAGTGAATAGTAACTATTTAGAATAAAAAAAATACAGCCATTTTTCCAACAATTGGTATCGAGAAAGGTTTTCTACCAGGCATTTGTTTGTATTCCGTCATATTGGAATATATAGTGCATAGTTGTTGTAATTTGAAGAAATGGCGGAAGAAAAATTTCTTTCAAACAAAGCGCCACTATCCACGCTGGCTAACCACGATGAACGCAAGGTTCGGCGTGGAGGTTTGATGGAACCGGCCATTTTTCGGCGTGGCGCGAAGTTCTAGATGCCTGCTTTCAACAAGGTCTAGACATCGCCATCAAGAAGAGAAACCAGATGCTTGCGATGAAGTAGAGTGGAAAAATATCAACCGATTGGGGTACGTGGTACAATCCGTTCGTGGTCTCTCGGTTAGAACAAAAGTACACGTTCACGGGCCGAGACATCCGCAAGTAAGTTGTGGAAGGCGCTGAGAACAAGTTCATGAAAATAGTGGACAAAATCGGCTCTATTTGAAGAAGAAGTTGTTTCGGTTTGAATACCTTCCAGTGTACTACAATAAACGATCACATTATCTTGCTTTTAATCAATTAGTAGCAGATTTGTTAAATATGGATGAAACTTTAAAGATGAAGATTTAGCCTTGATGTTGTTAGCCTCCCTTCCCGATGAGTTTGATAATCTTATTACGAACTTACCTATGGGAAGGATAAAGTGTCTTTGAGGAAGTTTGTACCGCTTTGTATAGTTATAAATTAGAAAGAAAAGAAAGAGAAAGCAGGAATGAAGCGTTGTAGGCATTGTCTGTAGAGGACGTCCGCAAACACAACATAAAGGAATGAGAGGTAGATCTCTATCAAAAGGAAGACTTGGTAAAGATGAATGTGCCTTTTGTCGCTGAAAGGTCATTGGAAGAAAAATTGTCCGAAGTTGAAAAAGAAAGAAAAGTCATGCAATCCGATGCATTGTAACAAAGCAATTCAGATTCAGATTTTGTATTGGTTGGTTCGTCAACATCATCTCATCCCTGGTGATTGGATTTTTGATTCAAAGCATGTACTTTCCATATGTCTCCCTAACAAGGAGTGGTTCTTTAACTTTGAAGAACTAGACGGTGGAGTTGTTTTCATGGGTAATGATTATCCATGCAAAGTTTTGGGAATCGATACAATTCGCTTGAAGAATCAAGATGGTTCAACCAGGATCTTGACAGATGTTCATTATGTTCCGTATATGAAGAAGAATCTCATTCAAGCGAGTCTTAGAATCAAAAGGCTTCAATGCGACCATACAAAATGGGGTATCAAGGTTACTTGAGAATTGTGGCGATGAAGGTGTTCGGAAGAATAACCCGTACTACCTTGGTAGTACGGTTATTGAGACTGATCAACAAAGAAGCCAGTCGGATGAAGAAAGAGATTTAGAAACTACCAAGTTGTGGCATATGCGTTTGGGACGTCTTGGTCAGAAAAAGCTTTACGATTCTAGTAAAGCAAGGCTACACGTTAAAAGGTGAGAAACCGCAGTTGGAATTTTTGGAGCATTGTGTATTGGGGAAGCGTAAAGAGTAAGCTTTTTATAATCGCTTCTTCATAATACAAAGGTATTTTCGATTACATCCATACCGATGTATGGGGCCAACAAGAACTCCATCCATGAGTGTCAAACATTATTATGTCACTTTCGTTGATTTAATTTCTCCGTAAGAGTTTGGGTGTATCTCACGAAGAAAAAGGATGAAGTGTTAGGTATTTTTCTCAAGTGGAAGAAGATGATCGAGACTCATACCGGTAAAAAGATCAAGCGTCGAGGGTCGATAACGGTAATCGAAAATACACAAATGATCCATTTATGAAAGTTTGTGAAGAAGAAGGGATAGCCATGCACTTCACATTATTCAAAAACACCACAACAAAACGGAGTCACAGAACGTATTGAACCGGACTTTCTTTGGAAAAGGTTCGTGTATGTTGTCAAATCTTTGGTTTAAAGGCAAGCAAGATTAGAAGTGAGGTCATATACGACATGTCATCTCGCCAACCGTCACCATCGTCGCTTCAAGGCAAACGCCATGGAGGTATGGTTGGAAAACCCGCTTAGGGATTACGATTTCTTACACGTGTTTGGTTCAATTGCATACTACTATGTAACAATCAAAGTTGGACCCAAGAGCCAAGAAAGCCATTTTTTTGGGGATCCCTTCTGGTTCTAAGGGATATCGACTATGGTGCCTTCAAACGAAAAAGATAATCTTTAGCAGAGATGTTACCTTTGATGAATCTGCATTGTTGAGAAAGGTAACTAAGAAGATTGATGACACTTTAGAGCAGGTTGAGCAAACTCCAAAACAAGTGGAGTTTGAAAGCAAAATTGTTAATCCAATTAGTGAAGATAAGACAGAAGTTGATCCTCCATTGACAGAAGTTGAATCAGATGAAGAGATTTTAACCCCAGAACCTCCACAGTAACAAGAAGAAACTGCAGTTGATAGGCCACGACGACAAAATGTCAAGGTACCTGCTCGATACAAGGATTTTGAAGACCTACCTGCTCAGTTTAAGAATACGGTGGCCCGTGCACTTTCAACAGTTGGTTTAATGATGTTCCTTCCATATATAAAGAAGCAATCGTAAGCCCCGAAGTTGAAAGATGGAAGGAAGCCATGGATGAAGAACTTTTGTCCCTTCGTAAGAATAAAAACATGGAAGTTGACACAACTACCTAAAGGCAAGAAGGCAATTGATGCAAACGGGTGTATGCAAAGAAAGATGGATTTCCTAACAAAGATGGTATTCGCTACAAGGCGTCAAGGTTGGTGGCTAAGGGCTACGCTCGAAGGAGGGAATCGATTATAATGAGGTATTTTCTCCGTTGTAAAACATTCTTCCATTAGAATTTTGTTGGCCTTGGTAGCACGCTTGATTTGGAACTAGTTCAACTTGATGTGAAACCGCGTTTTTACACGCGACTTAGAAGAGGAAATCTATATGTCTCAAATTTAAGGGTTTATTGTCTTTGTAAAGAGAATTGGGTTTAGTCGAACAAATCATTGTATGGATTGAAGCAATCTCCAAGGCAGCAGGTACAAACGATTTGATCGATGTTGCAACAAAAGTATACCAGCACACACGATCATCAGGTATTTTCTTCAGCTACAAACGAGTCTTTCGTCTATCTCCTATCAGGACGTCGACGATATGTTGATTGCATCAAGAGTCAAATAGAAATTGAAAAGTCAAGGCTCAACTAAGTCGTGAGTTCGAGATGAAAGATTTGGGGAGAAGCCAAGAAGATTCTCGGTATGGAGATAAGTAGAGACAGGAAGAAGGGAAGCTTAGTTTGACCCGTAGTCAATATTTCGCGGATACTACAACGTTTTGGTATGAATGAACAAACAAAACTGTAAGTACTCCGCTAGTTCCTCAATTCAAGCTTAGTGCTCAATTATCTCCTCGTAATGATGCGTAACGAGAATATATGGCAAAAGTACCATATGAAAATCTATTGGTAGCTTGATGTATGCAATGGTGTGTACAAGACTGACATTTCACATGCTGGTTCAGCTGTAGAACAGTACATGCACGTGATCCCGGTAAAGGATACATTGGTTGGACGCTAAATGGATTATACTCGGTATATTATAAATACGTAAATGTTGGTTTAGTATTTCAAGAGGATAATACCATTGGTCAACGTGGCAAATGATATTGTGATTCGACCATACAGGAGATTTAGATAAGCGCCACGGCCAACCATCGGTTATGGTTTACTCTTCGCTAGAAAGCACCGCCAATGGAGTCTACCTTGTAGTCTACATTGTTTTGTTACCATGGCGAGGCAGAGTATATGGCAGCACGAGGCCGGTGGAAGGAAGCTATTTGGTTACGAGGTTTGCTTGAAGACTTGGGAGTTGGTCAAAACATATTAAGGTGTTTTCAGTGATAGTCAGTCTTATTCATTTTTAGCAAAGAACCAAGTCTACCTACGCACGTACAAAGCACACGGGACGTTCGTATCATTTTCGAGAGATTATTGAAGAAGGTGGAGTACTAGTTCGGAAGATTAGTACGATAGAGAATCTGCAGATATGATGACGAGGTGGTAATAAAGAATCAAGTTCAAACATTGTTTGGACTTGATTAACATCCTACAAATCAATTGGCTTTGGCTGATCTAGCAATTGAAGAAATCATTTAAAACCACTAAGTCGCTAAGGTGGAGATTTGTTATATATTGCTCCTTAGTGAGAAAATTAGAAAAGTCCAACATTTGGTTAGGAATGAAGATGGGTGTTGGATTTGGGGCTATAAATAAAGCCCTCATTCACCATTTGTAAACATCCCAAAAATTTGTAAATCTTCCTCTCTTTTGTAAGGGTAATTGATTAGCTCAATTTTGCCCAATTAGTTGTAATTTTGAAGTTCATTCATTTGGAGATAGTGGAAGTGGTCAACGACGCCCGAGGACCTAGGTAACATTTATACCGAAACTTGTTAAATTTCTAGTGTTATTATTTTTCTGCTTTAATATTTCTGTCTCAATATCTGTTTTAGTTTATTTTAGCATTATATTTCCAATAGCATTATTTTGTCGGGTTAGTTTGAGTTCTATTCATTTAAATCATAAGTGAATAGTAACTACTTAGAATAGGGAAAATATACCCAATTTTTCCAACACTATAGATATTAAATCATAAGATATAGTGTTATATTCTATTTATATATGGAAATAATAAAACTTCATACGAGTAATATTCTTCAAATAATATGTTCGTATAAAATATCATATATATGTTAATAAAAGTAATTGAGTGTGAAAAAGAATAACAATATAAATAAAGTATAACTCATTTGATATGATGTTTGCAACCAAAAGATTGTAGCAACCAAAGTCTTCAAGTATTTTATTTTTGGACCTATGTATTTGTATATATTTATGATTTAAATTTGATAAATATAATTTATTAATCAACAAGTAATAATTATTATTATTTCAAAAAAATTATTTAAAAAAAATAAAGGAAAAAAAAGTCTCTAACTATGTTAAGATGAAAAAATAATTTTAAAACTTTATATAAATGTTTGGAAAATACTTTTAAAATAAATAAATAATTAATTTGTTAATTTTGTGAAGAATAAATATATAACAATTATTATTTACAAAAAATTAATTAATTTTTTGATAATATATGATAATATTAATTGTTGAGTAATAATTGTTATTGTTTTAAATTCTTTATTTTATAAAATAAAATAAAAAAGTAAGTTTTTGAATATAAATTTTAAAGTTAATTTTATTATAATTAAAAAATTGATATTAAAATATTTTATAAAGTGATTTAAAGAAATAATCTTACAATAAATAGTTAGTTAATTTGTTATTTTAGTGACGAATAAATATATAATAATAACTATTTTATGAACATTTAATTCAAATATAATATAAACATAATGATTTATCATGATATTGAAAATGATTACATAATTTTATTTAATAAATATATCAAATGTAATATAACAATATATTAACTTATTTAATTAACATTTATAACATCTAAAAAGTTAATTTTAGTTATATAAATTGTAGATATGATTTAATTGAATTTAATTGATATGAGATATAATATAATCTTGATATACAAAAATATTTATTATATGAATATTAAACAAAAATATGATAAACTTACAAATAAATTAATTAAACACTCATCAAATGAAAAATTAATAAGTGTATGATTTGTTTCTTAATGTAATAAAATAATTGTATTATATAAAATAAATATTCATAAAAATGTATTTATTATATAAAATTTATTAAAAATATAATATATTCACAATTGAATTAATTGAATACTAATAGATAATTATTAAGCGTATAAATTATCTTTTTTAAAATAATAAAATAATTATTAATAATAATATATATTTATCATATAAATATTTTGATATTTATTTCATAAAAAATAAAATAAAAAATATATTTATTAGTATAAAAATAATAAAAAGTAAAAAAAATTCCATAAATCATCACATATCTACGCTTTTATATATAGAAGATTATTATTTTCGCAGCATGGAGGAGAGCTGACCCGCCATTTGTTTTTTTGGCGCGAAAATTGCTCCCTTTTAAAAGTAAAAAAAAAACGATCTCAACTCTAAAAGTTAGGGTTTTTCTTTTCTGATGCCACGGGTTCTCCGTTTCACTCAGTGCAAAAATGTCGAATTTCTCCAACCAGCTCGAAGAAATCAGAACCCTAATTTCTTCAAACACCAAAACCGACAAGTCGTCAGCTTACTCAACCCTCATGCACCTCCAAGAACAGGCTAATGACTGCCCTTCTTCTATTCAAAGTCTAGCTGAAAGTTCCAAGAGCTTAATCCCTCTAGTCGTTGCCGATATTGATGTTGAAGACGAAGAAATGTGAGTTAAGCTTAATTATTATGTACAAAGCACTCTAGTTACTTCCCTTGCTGAGAAATCACAAAAATTTATACTAAATAAAAATTCCAATGCACGGTCTTCTTTTTTTAGGGGATAATTATGGTCTTCTTGTTTCCGTTTCATAGAATCTAATATACTGAATCATATTGTTTATACTTTTTAATTACATAGCTTGCTTGTGTTTTTTTTAACCTGTTTTGAATTGGGAGTTTTATTGTTTTCATCAGTGCAGCACAGTCCCTGAAATGTTTGGGCTTTATGATCTACCATCCTTCCCTTGTTGCTACACATTCTGGTAGGTAGATCCGTTTACACATAATAGCCGTCGAACGTTTTGGTTATAAGATTTATTTAGGTCCCGGTCTGGGTAAAAAAATTCCTTTCAAATCCAGACAGTGGAGCTGAAAATTTAGGTTTACTAGTCTTAGAGTTGGAGATCTGCTGGACTCTGCCTTATAAATGATATGTTTTTATGAGTGCTTTGTGTTAAGTAATGTATTTAGTAGGAGCTTCTGATGGAAATCCAGCTTCCTGGCACACTTGATTGTTTTATTATAACATTATAAGTCATGTTAACTTCTTGGGCTTGAAATTATTAGTTCAGGCAATCTGGCATAAAGCCATAAACTACTAACATAGTTGTTGAATATGAGTTTGTTATGTTACTTGCCTCTTGTGGACAAATAGTGCATCTTAAAACATTATTATTCTCTGTTATGCAGTTGATGAAGCTAGTTTAGTTCTAGAGTCACTTGCTAAACTCATTACAACCTCAAAAATTAAGGTAATGCTTGCATCGATATTAATTTACCTGGTTTTATATTTATTTGATTTTTTTTGGAAAGTAACATATTCTTGTTATCTCAGGCTGTTTGTAACTTAGGAGTGTGGTGCATATCTATTCAGCAACTAAACAATCAGGTTCTAGCTTCTCATTTTCATTCTCTGTTGCAAGCTCTTACATATGCCCTTGAAAATCCTTTTGGTTCGCTGTCAACAACTTTTGAGGCAATCCAGGTACAAGCCTTGCTTCTACCATGAACACATTAAAATCAAACAGGGATTTTTATCCATAAGAGAGATTATAATGATGAATTATTTCTACTTGATTTTGGTTCATTCTTATCTCCTTGCTTAATAGTTAACTGTATTGATATAGCTATTTTAAATTGAAAATATCCTTTCAACCAAAACAAGTTTTAGTCAGGTGCAGTTCTACAAAAAATGACTGGAATTACTTTACATGACAATGGTAGGCAGTGACAAGGTTGGCAGGACAATTACGTGAGCAGATGCAAGATGTGTCACATGTATGGGCTCCTCCAATCTATAGGAGGCTACTTAGCATGAATAAGAGGGAGAGAGATATGTCAGAAAGGGGTCTGTTAAAGATTAGATCTCTCATAATACCTCCTTCACTGAATCTCTCTAAGGTATTCATGCATGAATTATGGTCTCCTTATCCTTTAAACTCAATTTCCTGAGTCTCAAAGGGAAAAGATGACACATTTACTGTTAATTTGTTATCTTACAAGATTGGTTCAATTTAAACTTGTTTCAGCCATTATAAAAGTGTTAGTAACCAATTATCTTAAAAGCTTAAGATATCTGAATGGAGTATAACAATCTTCTTATATATTATAATTTGGGTCACTTGATGGGCTTGTATATGTGGTTTTTTTATAACTCCCCTAAATAAATGGGATTTCACTTTTGGAATGTAGATATTTCTTTAGGGATCTCACTTGTGGGATCATTATATATTTTCAAAGGGCCATTAAGTGGAGATAAATATCTGAATATATAATTTTAGAGGGCCATCAAGTGGAGAATACTTTAAAGTGGGTTAGAAAGGAGAAAAAAAGAGACCTAAAGATTTAATATTGACCCATATAAATGAAAATATTAAAGTTTGGGAGATTCTAACCCAAGACCTTGTGCTATCTGATACCATGTAAGAAGATTATTAGTAACCAATTCTCTTAAAACTCAAGCTGTTGGGAGTGGCTTAACAATCTTCTTAAATGTTATATTGTGAGTCTTAATAAAAAGCTTCAAAGCACTTTTTATAATAAAAGTAGAATATTAGTAGCTATATAGCCTCTTCATCTTCTGCATGATGTATGAAACCCTTGTGGGTGAGCTATCTAATAATATATCCTGTCAGTTCTTATGAACTACAGAACTAGGAGACGTACTTTCCCTATAGTTATCTTTGTTAGCACTTGTTGAAATCAGCAATAAATTTTTCTTTGTAGCTGAGAATTTTCATTAACATTTTTAATATCTTTCTTAGTTTCTTTTTATCCATATATTTAAAAAAAAAACTCTAACTCAGAAGAATATGTCTTGAGAAAGTTTGTAGGAATTGGACTAGTCACTATGATATGCAAGATGTGTGAATCTAACATTCTTTTTAGACTACAATACTGATATTCAAGGTTTCTTTATGTGCTGGAGTTTCTGTTCTTATTTGGTGACGGAATAACCATTAATAGAAGAGAATGGGTTTTGCATAAATCTTTATATCTTATTAAAGAAAACGTGATATGCAATTTTTTAAATTTTAACTATTTATTTCAGAGAAAAAGGTACATTATCAGTCAACAAGGCCCAAAGTTACTTGT
This sequence comes from Hippophae rhamnoides, assembly GCA_033030585.1. Lineage (NCBI taxonomy): Eukaryota > Viridiplantae > Streptophyta > Magnoliopsida > Rosales > Elaeagnaceae > Hippophae > Hippophae rhamnoides. Next base: position 12,458,458 of record CM065430.1, read on the forward strand.
TTGTTTCAAAGTCTAGACCACTTTGGTCAGTCATCTAAGTTGTTATTTTATATGATTGCGGTAGATTATAGAGTAAGAATAAGGCTAGTGAATTATCTCAATGTTTTAACAGAATAGTGATGATGTTCATTGGTTTACCTGTATTTCATTCTCACCAAAGGGGGTACTTTTAAGAATATGAAGGACCAGAATATCCTGACTTATTTCCTAAAATGTAAAACAAGGAGAGAGAAGAAGAGATGAAGTCTTTTATAATTTTTTAAAAAAAAACTCTCCTGTTCCTCGTTTCTCCTTCCGTTTGCATCTCAGTTTTCAAACTGTGACAGTCTAACAACGTGTCAAATTTTCTTACACTAAACATGATTGTCTTCAGGAGTGTGATCTTGCTACTCTTTATGAGACAATAACATATTGTGACATCATAACAAAATTTTTCTCCTAAGAAGGTACTTGTGAAAGATATAAAACAGAAATTGCTCGGTGGGATGAACAATTTGCTAAGTCAGGGTATGAAGATTCAGACTATTCTTGCATGGGGATGGTTTATTCGCTTGGTAGGATCTCATGCACTGAAGAACAGGCATCTAGTTAATGATATGCTGAAAATTCCTGAGCATACATTTTCTGATCATGACTCACAAGTTCAGATTGCTTCTCAGGTACTTCCAAATATTTCATTCAACTTTCCTGCAAGCCAGGAATCCTCCTCCTCATTATTATTATTATTATCATTGTCATCATTATTATTATCAAGCTGCCATTTGTTTTTTTAGGCTGAAAGTTTTATTGGCTCTGACAAACCATGCATGTAATTGACATTTGCAATAAGCATAGATGAAGGAATCAAATACCACATATAAATAAATTTCAATAGTCCAAAGCAAATTTAGCTTCTTGATAAACATCATGGGCATCATTTTTGTAAATAACACGGTTGGAACTTGGATTCTGATTTTTCAGGCTGCATGGAAAGGTCTAATTGATGCTCTTATTCACTCTCAAATACGAACTTGTAAGTCAAATTCTAGTAAAGGTGATGATGGTATTCAACCAAGGGAAGCATCTAAAAGTAATGAGATTGAAGGAAATGGATTACTAAAAAGCGTGAAGTTGATAATGACACCTCTAATAAGCATCATGTCAAGCAGCTGTGATGCATCAGTACATTCATCTTGTTTTAATACGTGGTGTTATCTATTACATAAGCTTGATTCCTCACTTAATAGTTCCTTAATAATGAATTTGGTATTGATGCCTATTTTTGAGGTGGTTTTCCAGATTGGTCCACACAGTAAGCGGATCTGGTTATGGAATATGTGCATAGATTTACTGGATGATTATATATTAGCAAAGTGTAGAGATGGAGATCATGAAACACACAACCTACCAAGCCATCACTTGTCCACTAGCTCCTCCTTGGATGGACCTTCAATTTCTGGAAAACGTTCTTTGCAGTATTCTATCAAATGGTTGGCATGGGATCTTACTGATTTGGATTTTAATTTAAGGATTATTCACATTCTCATTGTTCATGCATCAAAGGCAACTGTCTCATATGAGAACAGAAGTTTAGCATATGATTCTTCCCTGAGATTATTTAGATCTGTTTCAATAGGAATCCAAGTGGAGTTACAAAAGCCATCAACTGAGTATAGTAATGTCATGCTGTGTCTGAATGTTATTTTGAAGTTCATAAAGAATTTGTGTGAAGAAAGTTGTGAAGCTAGTGATAAAAATGAGTTATGTCTTTTGTCCCTTCGTTTCACAGAGGTTTTCATCGAGGAGATAGAACCTGTAATCTTATGTTCCCCTCTTTACATGGTGGCATTAGACCTAAAGTATATTCAAAGCTTGAAAGTTACTTATGATGATGGATATGCAAATGATTTAGGCATGTGTGCTGTCAGGTATATGGATATGGTTTCACCAATGGGTTATCTAACTGCCCAATACTTCTGTTTGGTGGTTCAATCTACCTCATATTCAGTACATAGAGATTTTGAAAAGGCAATTTACAAATATGTGAAAATTATGTTTTCATCTTATGACCCCATGGAAAATTTGATGGTTGCTGTTGGATTGCTGTATAGGAACACTGAGCCAGGTTGCCTAAGAATGTGGTTGGCAATAGCAGAAGGGATGAAAGATTACATAGGTGGTATGAATGACATTTCATTAAGTAATGTGGATCAGAGCAGCATTTATTTTTCCATTTGTCGTCTATTATCCTATCCATTCTTTGTTTGCTATTATTATCAGAAAGAGATTTTGTCAACAGAAGTTAATTGTTCCTTGGACAAATATCTTGTTTCGCTACAGAGAAAGGTTTCACCCTTTCACCAAGTTCTGGAAATCTGGAAGTCAGTTTATGTTTCTCTTTGCATGTCACGGTTCAAGTATTTCATCACGAAAAGTTTCTTTGAAGATTTGTGTAATACATTGGATGGGTGGCTTCAGAAGTACACTGGCATACTGGAGGATGCCACTGATTTGGAATTACTCCATAAGCGTCTGTATGTTGATCACATATTTTCCTTGTATGGGGGTGTTGTTGCATGCATTCTGGAACAAGCACAGCCTACAGAATCACATAAAGAAGAAAACCATAAACACCGTGGTGACTACAATATATTTGGTGACATGAAAAGCTGCTTAACGTTGGCTATCAGGTATGATGATGCAGGTTTTGAATCCCCAAGGATTCCTTTAGTGTAACTATGATTCTTTCTATAGTCTGCAAATTTTACTTGAATAGGCACTTTCTGCATAGATTTCCTATAAATAACAGGTAGCTATCGATTCACATCTGATTAGGTGCTCCCTTCATTAAATTGAGAACCGGAGCTTGTAATATTACCAAAACCAACACTTCCTTAAAACTTCTGTATAGTCTATGATTCGTCCTTGGATTATGGGACTTTTTTGTCTGGGAAATCCTTAATAAGAGGGAAGTCCCAAGGACTGTCTCAAATATTCATTAATTTCCATCCCTCCCTACCTCCCTCCCTCTCTTTCTTTGTGTTTGTCTTTCTGTCTCTGTCTCTCTCATATGATGCTTTTGGTTTTGGAATCGTTACTATATTTTAATAAAAGATTAGAAGTATTAAATGTTTGATTTTTGAAAGACTTGGGCTCTAAGGTGTTATTAAAAATAATTGATTTACTTCATCTTTTTCACAGAAAATGTTTCTTTTACGATTGAAGTAATGAGAAAAAGGAATGGTTTTGGTTTTGTTCTTTGACCCTTTTAATCCATTTCAGTTGCATCTTTTCATATTCTACTTGTTTTTATGCAGATTTATGAAGTTGCAGAATAATGTGGAGAAAGATCTGCCAGTCAATCATGTTGTGGTTTCAAGGTAACCTAACTGCTCATTTACCTTCGTATTTGAATTCTTGTTTGTCTTTTCATCATCTACATCTTCTATACCTTTGTAATTACAGGGTATATTCTGCAATGGCCCACTTCATCAGTTGCCTTAACTTGAAGCTGGACATCCTTTCATTTCTTGAGGTTTGTATTTTCACCATTTACAGTTCTTTATTTTATTTATGAAACCCTACATTTCTTTTTTAGTTTAGGAAAACATATTCACTGCATCACTACACGTTGTGTAGTCTGCGTACAACCATTCTTGTCCGAAAAGTTCCAAAACATACACTAGGCGCAAATATCTTTATCTTCATATCATGCTTCCGTTCGCTAAAGGCCGTACTAAAGTTAGAAGTCTGTGGAAGACTGCAGCCTATTTGTTAGTCTTTGAAATAGATACACATATCCAACTTCTCATTTAAACTCAAATAGAACCTCCATTTATGTAGGTATCGAACTTTCTTTTGTTCTGGACCTTTGGTTTTTGGGACCCTCTTAAAAGAAGAGGGGAAAAAAATACAAAAAGAACTATTATAAGATGACTAATATCAGTCTATTAGCCTTTTGAGTTGCATAATGGTTTGTGGTCAAGATACACTTTCAATTTGCTTCCAGTTCCAGCTTTCTTTCTCAGATGATGTAATTTGTTAAAATAGTATTCTACTCATTGTTATACTTGTAGATTGCATGGTGTCCACTGCTGAAATGGATGGTTAAAGAAAAAATGCGGGATGATGATGAATACAATCAATTTGCACTTGTATGGAAAGAAATCCTCCTTAGTCTACAAAGGAGTCAGCCTCCAGTAACCTTTGATTCCGCCTTTCTGAAATTCCTGTCACCCATTCTCGAGAAGAATCTTGATCATCCTAACCCATCCATTTCTGAGCCAACCATCTCTTTTTGGAATTCAACATACGGAAAACGAATCAAGTTAGAATATCCTAAGAAGTTGCTTCCAGTCTTGGACAAGCTCTCAAGAAATGGAAGAATAAACATCCAAACGAGAAGCTCACCACCTATTAAAAAATGTGGTTCTAGATTGCCAGTAAATACTGCTCGAGAAAAATACAAAGTGAATGCAACAAATTCATTGGGATCAAAAAGGGTCGAACTAGTACAGGATGGAGCAAATGAGAGAGAGTGCAATGAAATTCTGGACTCATGTTTGAAGAGAAAAAGGCTGGACCTAACTGAGCATCAAAGGGAAGTAAGACGCGCACAACAAGGGAGGGAAAGGGATTCTGGTGGACATGGTCCTGGTATCAAAACTTACACAAGCGTTGATTTTTCACAGGGGAATGAAGATTCACAGGAGAGCCAGGATATCCAGAATCAATTTATCCTGGAGATGTTGACAAGAGGTAATTAAGTCATGCTATAATTAATTGCAGAAGGTTATAGGTAAACTATGTTTACTGTGTATCCTTTGTTTAGATTGTATAGTCTTTTTTAGGATAAAAAATATGAAAAAATTTATTTACTATAAATTTATAAATCACTTACGTAGTAATATTATTGGTAAGTATTATAGTATCTATATAATTGTATCTAATTAAAAACTATGGTATAATTGTAATTATTATATAATTGTGATATATAAAAGTATCTAAAATATATTATTAGTAAAAGGGCAAGGTGATTAACGGGATTTATAATGCTTTATCAATTTTAAATTTCGAAGAGGGGTAACTACCAATTGTATAGTATTCAATTCCAAGCTCTATGTACAACTTATTTATCTCGATCTTGCATTTATTACTTCTTCAACCATACATGAGGTCATATTCCAAGTTACTATTTTGTATATTCTATAAATAATACTTATATAATGGGTTTAGTAAAATAAACATATTTTCATTTTAAAAGGTCTGAATAAATACCATATAACAATTATAATAACCATGAAGTTTAAAATAAAGTACAATGTCTATAATTAAAAACTAGTATTTAATTTTAAATTTCGTAGTTATTATAGCCTCTTTTTTTCCTCATTTTTCAGGAGTCAAACAATGAATTTTTTTAATAAACTTTCAATTTTAATAAGAAAATTATTTCAGTAACAAGCTAGTATTCATGTCTAATATTTGCGTAAGATAATCAGGATAATATAAAGAGAAAAATAACACTTAAGTTCTTAAGATTATGTTATCTATGCCATTTAATTTTTTAAATTAAAAACAATGTTAATTAATCTCTTAATTTTGTGAAAATGATTAATTAAAGATAAATTATATTATTTTAATAATTTTTTATTAAATTATTATTATTTTTTATTAAGTGATTAAAGGTGATTAAAATTAGAATTTTTAATAATGATAAAATTATAATTAAATAAAAATATTATAAAATATTTGTATAGTAATATTTGTTAATTTTATTATTATTTATTTTCAAACTATTTTATATTCAATTTTACTTTTATTATTATCGTAGATTCGTATTTTAATTACTTGATAAAAATAATAATATTTTTAAATAAAAAATTATTAAAATAATATAATTTATTTTTAATCGATATTTTTTACAAAATTAAAAAATTAAATGATATTGATTTTAATCGGAGAGATAAAACAACACGAACAACTTAATTTAAAGGGCTTTTGTGGCATACTATAAAATAAAGAAAATGGTTATTCAAGTTTCTCATATAAAATTCTAGAGTACATTTAGTTCCTCGAATTTAATGAGTTTTTTAGTCTCTCATATGGCCATTTTTTTTCTCTACAAAGAAAATCAAGGATAATAATATTATTTTAATGATGTTATTAAGATATTATTCTTTTGTATCAAATTATTAAAACTCGATTTTTTAACGATGAAAAATGACAAATAATATGACAAAATTTAAGAAAATTTGTTTTAATATTTGGTTATTATTACTATTTTTATTTTTATTTTTTAATCAAAGTGTGTTTAAATAATTTTTTATTAGAATATTTTTATTAATTATTTTTTCTTGAATAATTTTGCATTTTAATGGTTTGATAGTAAAAAATAATATTTTAATAATAAATTATTAAAATATTAATTTATCATTTTCTTGAAACGTGTACAATATAAAACAATTTTTAAAATTAGAAGGATTAGACAATAACAACATCAAGACTTTTATGAAAATTCTTCCTGTTAAATAGTAACAATTAAATAGCTTTCTAGTAGAATACTCCACCCAATTGACTAATGAATAAGCTATATCACTACGAGGACAATGGTGAACTTCACAAGAAGGTGATCCACTCAAGTACGGGTGAAATATTTTGAATTATAAAGCCTCCTCCAGAAAACACCCATTTAAATCTTGTGAGTAGCTACAAGAAAGTCATTCTCTAAAATTACATTTGCAACACCTCTCTATCATCAAGTTCGATGCCTTCCTTAATGCCATGAGTTTGGCAGTTGAGTTTACGAAAGAGATTTTTAAAGCTTTTGTATATTGGAATTAATCTTGATGATCTCTTACCACAATTTCAAGACTAATATATTTAGAATTTTCATCCATCCACGTTGATTTTTAAGTACCTTAATTATATGGTGCTAACCAGAGGTGGGAATTGATACAAAGGATGAAAATTTCCGGTAATATTGTCACAACAATGTTGTTTTTTTACACATCTCGGTATCAAAACGTAATATTTATATTTTTTGATCAAATTATCATGAAAATATTGATAATGTTGTTAAATTATTGATAAAATATAATTATCATTAAAATGTCGCTTAAATAATTTTTGGTTAAAATGTCGTTAATATTGTTGTTAAGATATCGTTAAAATGTCACTAAAATATTTAAGAAAATATCAAAAATATCAATTTTTTCTTCGAGTAATCATTTTAAATTAATTTTTATCACTTTTGAAATAAATAATATATTTTCTCACTTTTTTTTAAACATACTTGTTGTATATATAAATGCTTTTAAAAACAAATAATCAATAAAATTTATTTTTATATCGTAGAGATTTATTTATTTATAATAATTATTATTAGATAATATACTTAATTATTTCAAACATTTTAATTATTTATTCTACAATATTTAATAAAAATATATATATTCTATTATACAATATTTAATTAATAAATATAAATATTATATATATATATTTAAAAATGTATGTATTAAATAAAAAAATAGTTAAAAATATAAGTAATTGATTGTTTTGATATTTTATATTTTTTTCGGTACTTTTAATAGAGTTTTCATAATTTTCAACCAACGATAATATCTTTGATATTTTTGTAAAAATTATATCTGTACATCTTCACCAACATTCATATTTCAAACCTTGATTGAGATTAGATGTTGATAAGATTTATAGTACAATCTTTTAACTTTTAAAAATCATCTTATCTTATTTTGCTTAATTTTTAATAAGATGATAATAAGATAATATTAATTGAGATATTTTATTTATTTACGATTGGTCTAAATATGACAAGTAAAAAATTAAAAAATATAATTAATAACGTGAGTTTAATAAGAAAATGATATCATATATATTTAAAATTAAGTCTATTTTGTCCATAATATAAATAAAAAAATGATATAAGATAGTATTTAATTAAAATAAGATAATATTATAATTTAAGTTTTTTAAAATATTAAATAAAATATAAGATAAAGATATTCTAACGCCACACTGCAAAAGAAGCACGATGCTTTGCCTGACTAGTAGAAAATAGTTTATGGTTTCTCAACATAGACATTACAATAAACTATTTGAATTGTTGATATCTTATGCATATCATGAATCCAAGTAGTATTAGACTTTCAAATTGACCATAGTAAACATAAGAAAGTGCCCACATCTGATTTCTGTTACTGAATTAGACGACGAGATAGCAACTCCTTGAGGTTATAATAACATTTCTTTTCACCTTAAAATTGCAAGCGTTCCAAACATCTATTATACTAACACATGCTTTAGTCAAACAATGATTGCAAAATAAAACTCAACAATAACTGTAATTGATTTTTTTTTTCAATTTGTTGAGTACTTGAAACAATTAGAGAAGGCCGAAACCTCGAGATAAAATTCTAAAAGTGTTGTTTTTTTTTTTAAAGAGGGGGAGACAGCTTTCAGAAAATCTGTTAGCTCTGTTTCAGTTCATAAGTACTTGCACTTGCAGAGAGAAGAGAAGTGAAGAGAGTATTCTTAAAACCTATTCGCTCAAAAGACATGGAGGATGTCTTGCCATCCATCAAGTTAGTGCCATTTAATATAAAAATGAGTTGATGTTAGTAATAATATTAAGAAATTATTCATAACTAAATACATAAAACAATAAACAAAAAAAAGAAAAGAAGAAGCTTAAGTGAGTCTTTAAACTAAAATAAATAAATTCAAAGGAAGGTGAATCTCATCTAAACATATTAGATAATCCATTAATGTTATAATTTTTTAGTAAAAAAATATTAACTTATAAATGATATATTATTAATATAGTTGAATAATAAATGTTCATTTAAGTTAATTTATTGTTAATAAAAAATTAAATAATCATTACACATTTATTATCACAAATATATAGATATAATTCCGTTAAATGTTAACATTTTTAATAGTTAAATATTTACTTAAGTTATAAGCATATAACGTTTTATCAATTTTTATGAGATAAATTATTTTTACGATGTATCGTTTTAATTTATTTATTTCAAAAACTAGTGTAAACACATAAATATTTAAATTTAAACTTGTATTAAATTATTTTTTTGGTTGAATTCTACATCGGTCAAACTTTAATTAGGTCATACAAATTATCTCTATATTTTGACTTATTAATCCATATCTATATCCTTAAACCCATGACAATATCTTCGGCCCTTATACTTGTTCGGGCTTTAACAAATAAATTGCTTATCGACAAAATTCAATACATAAGGTAAGAATAAAAAATAAAAAAAAAATTTAACTTTGGCTGCTGCGTTCACAACCGCCACTTTTTCTTAATAATTTTTTTTTAATCTAATTGTAAACATGAACAATATGGATAATAGCTTTCTCATCGTGTCTTTAATGGAAAAAAAAATTACATATAAATTATTTTTATCTAATCCAAAATCAAATAATTATGACTATAATACATTCTTGAATTTGAATTCATAATTTAAAAAAAACGATAATTACTCTCAAATCTAATAATACTAAAAATTACTTAATAACATTCACGTTGTATCAAGATTAAAAAATAAATATAAGAAAACATATTTAAATCTATAACCATTAATTATTTTATGTAACTTAGTGTTTAATCTTTCAACTCTATGTATTTTTCTTAATGAATTCTTTTGTTTTCTTTTGTTCTCTCTAATTATAAAATATCATATAAAATTAGAATATAATGTGTGATTTGTAGACCATAACTACTGTATAAATGAATAATATTAACTATATTATTATTTTAATTTATCATTAAAATAAAAATTAATCTTAAGACTCTATGTATTAAAGGTACACATCTTAAAAAATATATTAAAACTTAAATTACTCAAATTTTAACAAATTATTTTTAAATATATTTAACTTTATATAACAACCTATATTCTATAATTATTTATGTATAATTCCATCAACAATTGAGGCATTCGTAAAAAGTTATTCAATATACTTTTTTCACGGCTTGTATAGCAATAAGTATCAACTCCTTATTCACATTTTGCTATGAAAATATATTACTAATGAATTAAGCTTATTATAAGATAATATAGAGATTTCATTAGTAAAAATATGGTTATTTCTTTTTAGAAAATAAAATTTAATGGATTACTGAAATATATAATTTATATAAAAAATTATCAATCTAAATATATTAAACTAAAATTAAAAACCTTTTCGAACACACAAAAAATCTTTAACTTTTACCTTTCATTTTATTATTAAATTCTTCGATCAATTATTTGATTACTCCAACTGATATATTAATCGTTTTTTTTAGAAAAAAATAAAATTTTGATACCATATTATAATCTTAATTATCTTCGACATTACGAATCTAGATAAAAACCTATATTAATAATAACTTTAAGGACATAAATATGACATAGATTATCATAAATCAATGTTTAGATGAAAAAATCACCCTAAAGTTAGATATAGGTGAAGAAACAACATAAATATACATTTTTATTTAAAATAACTAATAAAAAGTAAAGAAATATAAGCAAAATAAATCTATAAGATAAATTCTTATAAAATAAGATCTTTTTCTATAGAAATTAAATTAATTTCTTGAAATTTTTTGCTTAAAATTAATAAAAGTTTTAACTTTAATTTATTTTTCTTTTCAACAAAACATTGCTATATTTTAATATTTCAAAATATCTCAAATGCAATTTTTTTAATCAGGTCATTTGTTAAGATATAACAAACTTAAGGGATAATATCTAAAATGTTCCAGAGGTTTAACATATCTCTACTTATGTTCTTTAAATTTGTAAAAAATGTTAGAATGTTCCAAGACCTTATGGTTAATATCATTGGTGTTCTCAAAAACTAAAAGTGTTATTTTTTTCATCCATTCCTATTCATGTGGCTATGATGCCAACTTGGATTTTTTTGATCACTAGAGACTATTATGATAGAATTTCGATCAATCTAACATAAATGTGATGACTAAGTTATTGGAGTCATGATAAATCATATGTGTTGAATGCATATTTTTTTTCTATTCGTAATATACAAATAGATTTTTTTGTATACATACAGTGTACTTATAATTTTCAAAGAAGTAGTATCTAAACATTAATTTATTGAATTCATCTTCTTTTATTCTTACATATTTTTTACAAAAATAATCTTTTAATTTCTTTGAAATAAAATGGTCTATTATACTTGTGATAACTTTAATATAATATGTATAGATATCTAATAAGAAGTTGAAACTTCTAAAATTTTAAAGACAATTTTCATAATCCTCATATTTAAAATAATCATTTAATATTAAGAGATAACCTTTATTATATTTTTATATTTCATTTTAATTTCTTTTAAATTTGGAACTAGTTATCTATTCCAGTAATTATTAAAAATATTTTTTTTATTTTCCTTTATATTTCTATCTTTTTGTTTATCAATATTATAACTTGATATAAGTAAATATCTAAACATTCAAGATTCTTCTGTTCATATCCTTTTGTTACACCGGTTATGTCTCAAATTTGTTTAAAACTTAACACCCTATTGGTAATGATGAGCATTCTGTATCAGTACATAAATGATGTCCAACTTTTAACTTACTAGAAAAAGTAACTGAACTTATTCGTAAAATAGCACTTATTTGTCCAGTGCTCCCCAACTTTCTTCTTTGCTAGTCTTAATCAACCTTCAGCACACATTTCTACCATGTTGATTATGATTCTGGGGGTAAGTGGAACATGTATTTAATCTCTTAAGCCTCTATCAAAATTTGAGGTGAATTCTTGAAAATATGGAGTCAAAAGCAAAAGCTCAACCTTAGAATCTGAGCCCCACAATGAGTGTAAAAATGTTAGGATTTGTTCGATTTGTAGAGAGAGAAATTTGTGAAATATGTGGATCTCTTACAGAGTCCATGTATATATAGAGTGTTACACGTACAAGTTTTGATTACATATAGTATATACATATAAACGTGTTAGAGGGTATAAAAGTAAAGTAACCATATTTATAGTTTGAGGTTGACCACCCCATAGCTCGGGTTGGTGATCGATCCTCCAGATACCAAAGCTCTTCAGGACAGGTCTCTCCCATGAGTGTATTCGTGAGTGTCGGCACATGTAAGTCCTCTGAGGATGATTTGTCTTATGGCTCAGGTTGTCTACTAGACTTAAGCTGTTAGATGTGTCGGGCTCCAAGTTAATCTATATATTTAAACAGTTTTCTTATCAATTAATATTATCTTATACCTTCATTTTGTATCTGTAATATTAATATTTATTTTTTTATTACTTATTTCATAATAAATTATATCTTTCTTTGAGAATAATTTTTTTAAAGATATAAATATTAGGTCTTTAAATCTATATCTTTTTTTTAAATTTAATTTTACTTTTTAAATTTCTTTTTGCTTATTAGTATTTCTTGTGATAAGAATACTTAGATATCTTATATTTTTAATTCTACTATTTCGTGATTTTTTTTTATTTTTATTTATGAAATGTTATTATTTATTTTCGTTAAATTTAACTTTTGTTATATTTTGAAAGTATTTTTGAATTTTTGAATTTTTTAATCCTTATAAGTACATATTTGAAAATATTTCAAAATTTGAGGATATTTTTTATGTTTATCCCAAACTTCATGGATATAGTTAATATTTTCAGCATTCCAAAAGCACTCTCTCCATCTCTGTCAAGTCCCCAACTTTGGCCTAATCGGGATTTCACTTCCTCCTTCAATTACACTCTTATCTCAGCCAAATATATATATATATATATATATTCTCTCTCTAAAATTTCTCAATCCCTAGGGTTTTCCCCAAACCCAAAATCCATCTGAATCCGAATTCAAAACTCATTGTTGCTCTCTCTTTAAACGTTTTACTCTTTTAGGGTTGAATTGTATAATAATTTATTTATAGACTTCTCTCTTGTGTTTTGGGTCCCTGATTTTTTTTGCTTCTAAAAATAGCATTTTGGATAAGGTCACTTTTATTATTGGATTCTGATATTGGTTGATCTGTGACATGGACGCCCGAGATTCATCTATATATTCGTTGACGGCCACGAATCGAGATGGGTCTTCTGCCGTTGAGGATGAGACCATATTATCTGTAGCCGCTGCTCTTGCGAAGGACGCTGCTTTGCATTTTCAGTCGGGAAAGTATATCGAGTGTATTGAGGTCTTGAAACAGCTCTTGTTGAAGAAGCCAGACGATCCCAAGGTAATTTACAATAAAACGCTTTATTTTGCATTTTAGCTGGCAGGGCCTTGTGTAGCCATGGAGATAAGGATTCGATCGATTTAACGAATGTGGAATTCAGTTTTCTTGAGTGAGTAATGAAGCTAATGAAATGGGAATGTCGATTGCTGTCTTTGCCAGCGTTGCTAGATATATATATTATTTTTTTCTTTCTTTAACTCAATTGGATTGCATTATCAAAAAGGGAGTGAAATGTAGATTAGTTTTCTTTATGGGTGAATTCTGTTCGTAAACATTGGAAACTCTTTTATCAGTTTGTTGCTTTGTTCATCAGGTGCAGTTATTGGATCTATGTTTGATGGAGATATAGTGAGTTTGTAGTGTAAATTCTCTATTGAAAGTGTAGGGATAGGTTTTGTTGTTTGACTGTTTGGGAGCATCTGGGAGTTCACTAGGAATGCAGGGCTTGGTTATAACTGACTGTCATCGATAAGGGTTAAATTGTTATACCTTTTTATTATTATTTAAATCTCAATTAATTTTTAGGAATTAGTGCAAACTTATGATGTTGCAGTATGTTATCTGCTGTTAAAGCAATAGCAACTACCCCTTAATCCAATACTAAGTGGAAAAAATACATCATTCGTATTTGTAGACTTTGGCTGATTAGCGATGGCATTATGACTGAATACAATGTTCACTTGAATGTTAACTTAAATGCAATCTATATTTACTTTACATAGCTTATAGTTGCTATAATACATTTCTTGTGTTATTTTTATACATTTTCGAATTTTTGGACATGCCTCTTAGATTCTTCATAATATTGCAATTGCGGAGTACTTTCGGGATGGTTGCTTAGATCCGAAGAGATTGCTTGAAGGACTTAATGGTGTAAAAGTATGTTGCCTCTTTATTGTTTCTATTCTCTATGCATATTTGGTGCGATTCTGATTGGTTTGTTTTATTATCAGTCAATTGGATAGTATATATATATTTATTCCCTTTACTTCTTTCTATAGCTTATCATGTCTGTAATACTCTGTGACTTTTATTTAGAGCTTGCAGCTGCTTGAATTATATTATAAAACTTAAGTAGATCTGCATATATGATAAGAATGTAGAACTGCATTTGAAACTTGAAAACTAAGAAGTTTGTTTTTTCTAAGTAACATCGATAAGTGATGAGTTTTCATTATGTGGTGTGGCTCAACATAGAAGTCAATAACTTAGAATTTTAAATGATAAAGTCAAATCATATATTTAGATGTTGATGTTTTCCATAAATTATTGAGTTAACTATTTTCTGATGAATGCTATTGATTCATAATTATCTTCTGAGCATAATAAATTTGCTCACTATATGAGGTTGGGGAACTCTTCAGTTTACTTTTTTTTTGGTGAGCGTATTTTCCTCTCTAGTCTAGGTTTATTTTGCAATATTACAACTAGAAATATCTGTTTACAGAGATTTTGATATTTGTTAAAATAAGTTTCTAGCATGATATCACTATTATTTTTTTGTTTCCTTTATTTCGTCTAGGTTATTCTGAACCGTGCTATGAAACTTTCATTATCACTTTATAGCCATCCATAACTTTATTGTGTTATTTTCATTTAGAAGCAAAGTGAAGAGCTTGCTCAAGCATCTGTAGAACAATCGGAGTCAGGTGGCAATCATGGAAATAAAATTGTTTTAGGTTCCAAAGGAACTAATGTGGTGGTTCATCCGGTTTCGGCTACTAGTAGTGCTGGTATCATTTACATGGATGAATTTGACTCTTCTGTTGCAGCCCTTAACATTGTAAGTTGTATAAATTGTTTTTTGCAATCAATCTTTTCTCGATTTTTTTCTTTTTTAAGTATGTTTATTTAATTTGTGGTGACACAGGCTATCATCTGGTTCCATCTTCATGAGTATTCAAAGGCATTGTCTGTTCTTGAACCTTTATATCAGAACATTGGACCCATTGACGAGGTACATAGAATTTGACATAAAAGGTCTTGTTTTTGTTGTATCAATGCTATCCTAAGGGCATCTGTTTAAATGCAGACAACAGCTCTTCATGTATGTCTTCTTCTGTTGGATGTTGGGCTAGCCTGTGGTGATGCATCAAAATCTGCCGTAAGTTTAGATAGTGTGATTTATTTCTTTTGCTTGTTAATTTTCACCAACCAAGATGTTTAGATATCCCCTTGGGGATGATACTATATGAATAATTGTGCACTATAATTGAGTTGCATTGTAATTAGGAGACGCCTGGTACAATTATGGTGTCCTTCTTTTACTATGCTTTGAGAAGAGTCTTTTACCAATAGAGAGACAATTTAATTAAGATCCACTCTAAATATGAGGGTTTTGTATTGATTGGTTCACTTGAACAGAAGGCTGCACTATCGGGAAAAAAATGTCCCTACGGTGAAGGAAATGTTGTATACTGGTGGAAAAATAGTGCAAACTTTTCAGTTCGTAAAATGCAGTTTAAAATCTAGCAGGAAATGGAACTTCTTTGTGCAATTTATTTCTGAAAGATTATTTTCGAACTTGGTTGACAAAAGCAAATTTGATGAATTTTTTATTACTGTGCTCTCTTTTAGATTTGTAATTGACAAATGGTTGCCTGTTTAGTGGGACAAATGTGTCTGCTAATTGTGATTGTGGTGCCTACCACAAAAATATCATGTCTTTACTCTTTCTTTTAGAACCTGTTCCACACTAAACAAGTAAACAATCCCATTTGTTCTTTTTATTTTCATAATACAGAGTATAGTCAACTTATATTTTCCAGGTTCCCTCACTTTATTTGTTGGCCCTGACCCCTTTAGATGAGCAAGCTCCGTTTTTTTTTATTTGCTTCATATAACATGCCATGGCATGCATCTATGAGCTTGTTCTTATTTGATTAAGGGAATGTAGTGATTTCTCCCTAGTGCATGGACATTGGATAGGAAATTATTTTTGTTAGGTGTCTAGTGTAATGATGGATATATTTGGTTTGCGTTAAGCTGCCAGATTGCTGACCATTGGTCATTTAACTTTGGAATTTGTGTTCTTGAATTTACTAGACATGATTCATTGAATGTCAGAGTTATGATGGGGCTGTTCTTTACAGATCAAGTATTCTACTGTCACCTGAATCTGATTTTTTCATCTGGGAAATACCAATTAACTGGTTGGATATGAAATTAAATTAAGATTAATCTATCAAGTACTAACCACGGTCAGTGACCTGGCTACTATTACTTTTTTCCCAAGGAAATTGATGAACTTAATTTGCATGCATTAATATAGTTTGATTTACTTATGTGAGTTCTTAGTTTCAAAACAGTGCCACTGTCATGCATTTTCTCATTATTCCTTTTGATTACCACTAGCTATTTTCCTTTTCTATTTTTTTTAATTTTTTATCATTTTCATTCAGGATGTTGTAACATACTTGGAGAAAGCTTTTGGTGTTACTTTTGTGAGTCAAGGTGACAGCGGAAGTACTGCACATCAACAACATCAACAACCCGTGAACCTAGTTGCAAAATCTTCTTCACTTCCTAGTAGTTCATTGGCCACTGATATTTCCAACTCAGATTTAGTTGCTAGTGGAAATGCCTCCGAGAATCATCTCTCGAGAACATTATCAGAGGAGACTCTTGAATATGAATCTATGTTTCTTGACATTGATGTAGCACGGGCAACTGGTCTTTCACCCACAAATGATATTATAAGGAACTCAGTTGACAAGTCTATTTCTTCTATTGATCTTAAGTTGAAATTGCAGCTTTATAAGGTCAGGTTTATGCTTCTTACGAGGAACCCAAAGCAAGCTAAACGCGAAGTCAAGCTTGCTATGAACATGGCACGTGGGAGAGATTCATCTATGGCTCTTCTTTTGAAGTCTCAGCTTGAGTATGCTCGTGGTAACTATCGTAAAGCCATTAAGCTGTTGATGGCGTCTAGTAATAAGGCAGATACAGGGATCTCCAGCTTGTTCCACAACAATTTGGGATGTATCTATTATCAGCTTGGAAATTACCACACGTCATCTATTTTCTTTTCCAAGGCATTGACTAATTGTTCGTCCCTTCGGAAGGACAAGCCTCAAAAGCTGTTGAGTTTTTCTCAGGATAACTCTCTTTTAATAATATATAACTCTGGTTTGCAGAACCTGGCTTGTGGGAAACCACTGCTTGCTGCTCGCTGTTTCCAGAAAGCTGGTTTGATTCTCTATGACCGGCCTCTTTTGTGGCTTAGACTTGCAGAATGCTGTCTAATGGCTTCAGAGAAGGGGCTTCTGAAGAGCAGCAGTTACCAATCAAATAGTTCAACATTAAGGGTCTATGTTATTGGTAAGGGGAAATGGAGGCAACTAGTTCTTGAAGATGGGATTTTGCCAAATGGAGGTGTGGATTCTGTTGATAATAATGAATTTTTATTGGGCACCAATACGCTGCCTAAACTCTCATTGCCCCTTGCCCGGAAGTGTCTTGCTAATGCCCTTTACTTGCTGAACTCTTCTGAGTTAAACCATTCAAAGAGGTCTGGTTCCTCTTTGGAGGAGAATGAATCAAGTGAAAGTGCTTCAAAAAACTCATATCATTCAAATGGTGATTTAAAAGAGCAAAAAGGAGGGACGACTCAAGAGCTTGTGCAGAACTCGCTAACCTCTTATGAAGATATCTCTAGAAGAGAAAGTATGTTGATCAAGCAGGCTGTTCTTGCTAACCTGGCGTATGTAGAGTTGAAATTTGAAAATCCTACGAAGGCACTGTCAGCTGCAAAGTCCTTGTTGGAGATACCAGAATGTTCTAGAATTTATAGCTTTCTTGGTCATGTTTTTGCAGCAGAGGCTCTCTGCTTGCTAAACAGGAGAAAGGAAGCTATTAATCATTTATTGAACTATTTATCTGGAGGGAATGACATTGACATACCATTCAATGAAGAGGACTGTAAGCTTCGACAACTGGACAGGACTGCAGAGTGTGAGGAGTTAAATGGAGGATCAGTGAATGCCAAGAATTATCCCTGTGAGGGGCTGGAAGGTGTTGCCTTCCTCAAGCCGGAAGAAGCACGTGCAGCCCTCTTTGTAAACTTTGCTGCCTTGTACGCAAAGCAAGGTGAATTTGACCAGGCACATCAATTTATATCACAAGCACTGTCCATAATACCCAACAGTGCAGAAGCCATTTTAACTGCAGTGTATGTGGATCTCATGCTAGGTAAGTCACATGAAGCTCTTGCCAAGTTAAAACGTTGTAGTCAGATCACATTTCTACCAAGTGGTTTAACATTGGAATAGTCTTCTTGATCAGTGTCTGGGTAGTTAAATTCATAACCTCTGGCTCCACCTCGTAGTGATAAGTTTTAGTGGGTAGATCAGCGATCCTTTTAGAGGATTTGTAACATATATAGAGCTCAATTGAGAAATAAATTTTTATGTTATATTTTTTTGAAATTTTCAAATCTAGGACTCATTTATAGGTGGTATGGTGTGGCTGCGTTTTGGTTAGTGCGGAAGCCCACCTTTCATATAGGAGATGTAGTTATATTTCAGCTTTTTGTGTTTTAGTGCCAAATTAAGTTGGTTGAAATTTTTTAGATCATGTGCTGTTTCTTGAAGAGGAAACTGAGGAAGGAAAAAATTAGAATTATCTATTCTGGATATAATACTGAGTCAGTTCATTGTTTGATGTTCCGAGTCTTATGTAATTCTGAGTCTGTGCAACTGTGAAAGCAGTGTATATATATGTGACTGCATGCAGCCTTTCACTTTCAATATATCTCCCCTATTTCTGCTGTCTGATTTTGGTTTTGATTTTGGTCTTGCTTTTACTTTGTTATAGGTATTAGATATAATTTCTTCATATTATAAAAGCTCATGCAAAATGAGATTAATTTTGTTTAGGAAAATGCTATTTATCTTAAATTTGAGATATATTCCAAATAAAGAGGCAAAGTAGTATTAGTAAGTATATACTCATATATTGTATTTAATGAGAAATTATAATAGATTTGTGATATATGGTAGCGTTATTTTTGCTTTTTTAAACCATTTGTTATATAATTATTTGTACGTAAATTTGTGTCTCCTGTTTGTCCCCACCCCCCCGATCTCTTCTCGTTTTCTTCCCTTTTCCGTTTAAAATAGAAAAACAAAACATAGAATGGGATAATAAGACAACAAAAGAATCTCTTTTGTTTCATAAAGTGCAATACGTGAACTATTAACTGACAGCCCATGTTTATTTGAGATAAGAAAGAAACTATAGTCATATAGTCATATGCCATGGATTTTAGTGGTCCCTAAATGCTTCCTTTAACAATGGGAGTCATTAGCCATTTGCCATGTATTTTTCCTTTGGGCAATTATACTGTCCCACAAAAGCTATCAGCACATGCCCTAATATTTAAAATTATTAAAACAATTAATATGAAGTAAAGAAAAGAAAAGGAAGAAAAACACCATCGTCCCCGCTTTTGTCTCTCCCTCTCTTCTTCTCCAACTAACTAGCTGTCGTTGTTTTGCCCAGCCATTGCCATCGCTGTCAAGTGCTGTTCATCATTGGCCCCCACCAATACCCTCTCCTAACTTGCATCCCAAGTAAGCCTTCAATTGTCGACCCCCATTGATTTGTTGATGATTTCATTCATGGGGAAGAGTACGACTAGTTAGATACGTGGGCTTGATAGGAAAGAAGGGTTCGCCTGATTGTGCCAAACATCACAAATATGTTCAACAAACCCAACTAAATAGTTTGTAATTGTCTGGTCTTGATTCGCCAATCATAAATCAATTCGCGAATAAAAAACATTGCAAAAAATATAGTTGAAAATGAATTTCTCTCGGTTTTTCTTGTTTCAACATTTGGGTTTCTAAGTTTCATTCCAAAGTATGAAGTACAATTGTTAAAAGAGTTGAATGATTTGGTTAATGTTGGAGGTTGAGGTGGTGGTGGAGGTGGAGTAAAAGATGGTGGTTGGTGGCTAGTTGCTTTTTTTTCTCAGTAAATAAATGGGAGAGGAGGAGATGGATGTATTTAATGGTTGGTAACTTTTTGTCATTGTTTTTTATGATTTAAATTATTAGGGGAATGTAGTTGATAGTTTATGTGAGATGTACGTAGAATTGGTCTTTTTCCCTTTTGAGAGGCCAAAGAAAACACGAATCAGATGACTGGCTTAAAAGTGGATATTTTATTAGAAGGCAAGGTAATTACATCACATATCAGCTCGTTTAATCTTATTATTCCAAATTACATCGATTACCTAGTCAATTTTGATTGAACAACATCAACCAACAGCGCTAAATCTTTGATTGATAAAATCTCTAACATTCACATGTTACAAATCACTTCTGTCATCATTCATATTTAACATCAAAAGAACAGAAAAGAGGGAGGACAAAAAAATGAAAGAAAATCCAATGGTGCCTGCTTCAGCAACAATACCAAGCAGTTTGAAGAAATTAAAAAAAATAAAATAGAAAAACATGATTAAGCTCAAGTCTAATAATCAAATAATTTGAAGCCCCTCCTCCCTTACGCTGTTTATTTTGAAAGAATTTCGATCCTAGCTAACTACTGCACATACACAACTTATGATACAAATCTGCTTCATCCAAACTTCCTTTCCTGAAATCCATAATTGATTGCTCTCCAACATCTATCGTGCCCTGTGTATTACCATGTGAAGTACGTATTCTTTATATAAACAGTCTAGATGAAGCCTGTATATTGGTTATATGTTTGGACAGGCATACCCGTGCCATAGGGATGCACAGGGGCTCCAAAAGGATTTCCAAAAGGATTTAAAGACGGTTGTTGGTGTTGCTGCTGAGGACCCATCATCATTATTTGCTGTTGTTGCTGCAACATAAATGCATGCTGGTGATGGGTCGTTGCTGGCATCTGCACAGAAGGTGGTGCAGCGACTGCATTGGAGGCATAAAATGGATCATGCACCGGTTGTTGCAACATTGCACCACCCATTGGAGAAGGCTCCCAAGGGTTGTAGCTCGTATTCTGGTTTCTTCTATATGCATCATCGTATAGGCTATCTAGTGTAAGCTTGTCCAACCCTCCAGCCTTTGATTTAAAAAATAAAAAGAAAAGGAAAGGAAAGAAAAGAGAGGAAAGAAAGAAAGAAAGTCATGAATACAAGTCATTCCCTACTTCCAAACCATATTACTCAGAACAGTATGCCATCGAGACTCGAGAGTAGAATACAAAAAAGGAGAGAACTTTTTCTATAACCCCCAGTGTAGGAATTTAGTGGTAATATGTGCTTTAAACGGTAAACAAATTATAAAATAATTAAGAGACAGGGAAGAGGTACCAATTTACTGGCAACTGTAGCACTTTCATTTGAGCTTGGAGCAGTAACAAGTGCCAATTCCCAGCCTGTAGTTCCATTTGCTTGAGTTGGACCTGTAGGTGTTGGTTGATGACCCGCAAGATCACCAGTGTTTTCACTTTTACTTAATTCCTTATACTTACAGGGTTCCCGTAAAATACATGCAAGAGAAGGTTCACATTTCTTGGCACATAACCTGTTTATTTATTTTTTAAGGGCACATAGCCTGTTTAAGCTAAACTCAAATGGATCAAAAGATTCCAGCTATTTGTAACTCATTAAGGCATATACAAATAATATCAAACCAAAAGAAACTTACCAACTGGAACAATGGCCAATGCTAACGCATTCTTTTCGTCTAATTCTGAAGTAACTGAAATAGGGTCATTCATGCCCTAGCAAAAAAGAAAATAATTACCCAATTAACCAAGTGCATGTTAGGTTTCCAACTTATTTTTAAACAACAATTTTTGGATCACTAGCGTATAAGAGAACACACTTCTCAAGAAGTTAAAAGAGGATATCTTGTCTTCTTGTGACTTGGATTCTGTTTTCAAGAACAAGGAATCCCAATCTCAACCCAGTGTAAAGGATTCAAATGACTGGATTGTTTTCAAGATAATAATTTGATGATTAAAGCGTACGAGGAAACATAAAATAAATTACCAGTAAATCAGGTGGCTCAGAGACAGGTTCTTCAACCTTAACTGGTTCGGATGGAGGAGGTGATGGTGGACTTGCTTCTTCCACTTGTAGGGCCTTTTTGTCCTCTATAGCCAGCACTTCCTTGGGAGAAGCAATTTTATTGTCTACCGCCTGCTAGGCCAAAAATATTAATTAATAGACATTAATCAAGGTGAATCAAGGCGAAGATAACAAAACTCATTAATTAGAGAATAGGATTTATTACAGAAAAAATGTTCAGTAATTTCCACATCATATGCATAAGATAATTTATTAGAACGATCCAAGAGTATCAAATATTGCATCAAGGTATCCCCATCCATTTAATACTATGTTTAGATGGGAGCACTCTCATACCTGATCCTTGCAGACTATTGAAACCCGGGGAGTTTCTTTGACATACTCTTCCATGGCTTGTAAAAATGATGCTGGGGGCTGTATCATCATATAGCTAATAGCTCAATAAAATTCCATATTGTATACAGAATTTTTTTTTTTTTTGAAGAAAAAAGTCTTTGTTACAGAAGATCCCACGAGTTGAAAATCTAACCTGCTCAATCTTAATAAACTTTTCTCCACGCCCAATATCAAGACTTTTACATACTTCATAAAACTCTGAAACTCTTTCTGCCTGCAATTCCAGTTGCAAGGTTAGTGCTTTTACACGTGTCTCTCTATCCAAAACTGGTGGACAAGATAATGGTGACTTAATAAGATTTACCTGCTGCCCAGCTCTCCGATATATATCCAGAGCCTTCATAGCATCAGGGCGTTGCATCTCAAAGAACTACCATAAATATATTAAGTATGCACATACATGCAATCTTTTGAGTGTCTTTATCCAAAAAAATAATTATATAGTTACCTTGTCAATTAGATTAACTGTACCATCACTTATAGCTTGATAAATCTTGACACTCTCTGTAGCAATCTACTTGGAATGAATACAACAAAATCAGAGGAGAAGATAATGTAAAATCAGAAATAGACAAATTATTAAAAGTTTCACTTACCATTGTTAATGCTAACTGGATCACAAAATTATGAACTGCTGCACCGTGTGGCTGCAAATAAATAGTAGGATCCAATAAACATTGCTTCCATGAAAAAATTATGAATAATCTTTATCAGAATTTTCCAAAATGTACCTGGCAACCAAGAACACGGTAAAGAAGCTGCTGCAGTGCAGGCAAATGTTCAAGCAACTCAGCAGTATCCAAATCTTTGGTCCTCTGCATCATAAATGCAATAAATTCTCATTGACAATATACAGTGCACTTACCTATTGACATAAACTGTATTCATTTGCAATTCAAATTAACAAATTAGCAAGAGTGTAGAGTATTATTCGCCCCCAAAAAATTAATGCAGAGTATTGAAGTGAGGGAATACATAAAAGTAACACGTCTTATGAATGGAATCCTGGTAAAGCAACCAGCTGCAGACCACACAATTTTTTAAATGATGAATCCAACTCCAACTTGGACAAGTTTTCACAAATTTAACAATTTACTGCATCAGGGAACCACCTAGCTAGAAATAAAAGATAGAAACTCCAAGATTTTCTGTTTTTTTCCCTCTTTGTGAGGTCTCATTTCTTTCTCCTTCTCAACCCTGGTTACGCCCTTTTCTGGTTGAACCGTTTATTTTATTTAGGGAAAATGTCGTAGGGGTCCTTTTGCTTTTGTGAAATGTGGTGTTTAATACTCTAGTTTAAAAAATGTGTTTTTAGGTCCTCTTGCTTGTGAAAATGTATTTTTAAGTCCTTTTGTTTGTGAAAAAAGTATCAGATAAGGACAAAATTAGCTTTTTATTTGTCCTTAACACCTTCTTCACAAGCGAAAGGGCTTTATAAGGACTAAATGACACCTACTATCTAACCAAAGAGACCAATTCAGCTCTCCACCCATTTATTTATACCCAATCTCCTTTTCACTTTCGCATCAACAATTAACCTATGGAAGCAACCTAATTCTACTTCATGCTAAATTGTGAAAAATGAATATATCATATTTTAGATTCAAGTTTTCTCCACAAAAAAACACGAATGAAGTGCCACAAGAAGCCTAGATATATTCAAGGAAGTAAAGCTCTTACTGGGCGATCTGTCTCGACATCATACTTCAGAACACGAAAACATTCTAGCCTCTCCTCCAAGAACATGGCATATGTACGAACCCAGGCAGAATAATCCCATGCTAAGTACACAAGGTAGGAAAAAAGGTTCAAAATTTATGTTTTTTTTTCTCTTTCTTCCAGAAGAGAAGTCAGACAATATACATTTGTAGGGAGTGAAACTACCATTTGGACTCGAGTCATCTTTAAAATGAGCTAAGTTCAGCATATGGCCTCTACTTCTGCCATAATTAATGAGTTCTTCGTGAAATGTGGGGTCCACTTCTCTCATAGCTCGATGGATCACAATTAAGGTCTTCAATGCAACCTAAAAAACCAAAAAAAAGGGGGAAGAAGAGCAAAGAAAGATAAAAGAATAGTTTTAGATTATGAAGTCTATATCACAAGAAGCATCACCAAATGAACACTAAATTCAAGATAGTGATGTTCATTATACTTGTGATCAAAATGTTCACCTAAAGCTGAATGATAAAAAGAAACAAACCAGTCATAGCAAATTTAAAGTTCTTTTACTTTTTCAACTATCACCCTAGCAGAGAACCACATCTCTAGAACTTCTAAAAGAGACCAGCAGTGCAAAAATCATAATTGCAAAAATCATAATTGTGAGGGCATCATAATATAATTCGTACTCTCTGTTTCTCAGGTAAAAGAAATTTCTGCTACTATAGCAGATTTTATAGCATTGATATATATACACTGGATAATGAAGGTTTCCATAATATGTTCCAGCGCCCCATCACAAACGCAAAGATTGATAACATACCGCCCAATTATGTGTCTTTGTTAACCTTCTGGCTAGAGCATGGATACAGTATGCAACATCAGCACGGGGTCTGGTAGCCGAAATGGCAGCAAAAATAGCTGAAAGGAGAACATAAGTAATTATTAAGTCCCAATCCACGAATAGTGTAGACTGAAGCCAGAGTAGAAAACAGTAAGCTGGGAAGTCTGTAATGAAGAGAGAGAGAGCATGTACCTCTGATGTGTTTTTCCTTTGCAGGGCGCTCAACATGGTTCGTGGCTCTGACAATAGAAATGTCCAGTTCCTGAAAATTTCAAATATCCAACGGACAAAGTTTAAAATATCATGGTTGTTAATACCATTGAGAGGATTACGAACAAGTGGTACTACGGTTACTACCTTGTAGTCACTATTGACCTTAGCCAATGACACTGTAGTAGTGTCCTTGAGGGCTCCAAGAGCTTTCCTCAAACTTTTCTGTGTACCTGCTGACATTCTTCTCCTCTCTTCTTCTACAACAAAAGTCTACAACACAACAGGACCATACAAAGTTAACCTGGTTTTTTAAATACAACTATCCATTCAAAGAACTTAAAAAAATGATTGAACTACACAAATGTTCCCTATATTTTTCTATGTTTTATAGTGTGGTCTCCTTACTTTTCTTCTTTTGATCTGGTCATGTTATTTTTTAATTTTCACACTTTAGGACACCTTACTTTTATCCTTCTATAATTTGGTCAGTTACTTTTTAATTTCCATACATTTAGTCCAAAATTTGAGACTAATTTGAAATTAAACTTCAAAAATATATTAAAAAAAATAGGAGACTAATG
Source organism: Hippophae rhamnoides (assembly GCA_033030585.1). Lineage (NCBI taxonomy): Eukaryota > Viridiplantae > Streptophyta > Magnoliopsida > Rosales > Elaeagnaceae > Hippophae > Hippophae rhamnoides. The sequence goes on from CM065430.1 coordinate 12,484,422, forward strand.
TGTAAAAATAAAAATAAAAGGATTAAATTGCAAGGAATAAAGTAAGAGAACCAAAGTGTGAAAATTAAAAAGTAAAGTTACAAAATTAGGTGATCAAGTTTAGAATATATAGAAATACAAGGACCATTTGTGTGGTTCATCCAAAAGTATTCATAATATTAAAATGGGAATTGCTATTTCCAGAACAGAAAAAAACTAATGTGAAAGAAATTAAATATTTTAACTAATAATCCAATACTCAATTGTTTATGAAAAGAGAAACTTTGCACCAGCATTAGTAAAAACTGCTTTGCAAGAACTGCCCTATCAAATTCTTACTTATATCAAACTACAAAAAATGCACACAATCAATCATCAATCCAAACTTGTAAGTTCATAATTCAGATCCGATAGCATAGAAATCTGGAGAGCTAAAACTTTAAATAGTTACTCACTAATATTACCAAGAAACAGACTTAATTGTGACTGGAAATGCAAATTTTGTAGATTCCATAAGCAAAATGAGCAATCCAATCCAAAAGGTTAACCCAAAGGAAGGTAAGTCTCATGCTACTTATAAACACTAGACTAGTACATACCAAGATACATAATTCAAGGTCATCACTCATAGAAAAGAAAAGAGCTAATTCAGCTTTATCCACATGAGAAAAGTATGAAATACTCACAACAATGGAAGGAAAAACAAGAATAAAATAGACAGAAATGAAACAAGAATTAAGATCTAACCACAATAAATATAATCCATCAAAATCCAGAACGCTCTATTGAACTTTTAAATCTCAGAAATCAGCTCTAGAAAAGAACATAGAAAATAAACAGATCAGAGAGCTCGATTTATCTTAACACAAATTGAAAGAGTAGAGAGAGAGAGAGAAGGTAGGTGAAGACTAGTCGAAAAGCAGAGAAAAGTCGACCAGAAGAATTGGGTTCAGTTTGGTTGGCTCGTCGGCGTCTATAACAAAAAAATAAAAAAATAAAAAAATTTAATTATTAGTTTATTTTCTAAAAAGTATATTATTTATTTATTTACTTATGGTTTAATTATATGCATTTAACCCCTCGAGCACATTTTTTTCTTCTTATAATCTGAAAAATATATAATTGACGCATATTTGAAAATATATTATATATATATATTTTTTACAGTAAAAAACATATATTTTTTGAAAATTAAAATCAAAATTAATTAAATGAATTTATTAATATCGTCAATATTCTTTGTTATTTATGATAGAGTTGCATAGCACAACTTGTTTTATTATTATCATAATAATTTTATTTAATAGTTAAATTTTTTTTAATAAGTTTTAAAAAATTAAAAATGAGATATTTATTTGCATAAATTCTGAAAAATTAAATGATATATTTATATTGAAAAGTATTATCTTTAATATTATAAACGTTTTAAATTAATGTTAATAACTTAAATATTTTTCAATTTTTAAAATAAAATATAAATGATAAAAAAATGTTATTATTCTTATAATCTGAAAAATATATAATTAATGCATATTTAAAATTATATTATATATTTTTTTATAGCTTAAAAACATATATTTTTTAGAAATTAAATTCAAAAATAAATAATTAAGTAAATTATATAAAATCAAATAAATTTATTAATATTATCAATATTATGATAGAGTTGCGATAACACAATTTATTTTATTATTATTATTATAATAATATTTAATTAATGATAATTTTATATAATAATAACATCAAGTTAGATTTTTTTTCTAATAAGTTCTGAAAAAAATAAAAATGAGATATCTATTTGCATAAATTCTGAAAGAAATATATCATGATATATGTATATGAGAAAGTATTAATATTATAAACGTTTTAAATTAATGTTATTAACTTAAATATTTTTTAATATTTAAAATAAAATATAAATGATAAGAAAATGTTATTATTTTAAAAAAAATATTTTTTTTGTACAAAATTTCTCATTTTTGTTTTTAATTATTTTTAATAAAAAATTTACCTTTAAAAAAAAAAGAGAGATCGTGTAGAAACTAATAATCTGATAGCTAAGAAAGAGAAAAAGTATGAAAGTGACTCTATGTGAACACTAAACAAGGTCGGTTAGAAAACACAGATGCCGGTAGACATCTTAACGTTTATACAACAACTTTAGTTATTATTATTACAATCAAATAAAAATAATCCACAAATTCGGTAAAGAAAAGGGGAAAATAATAATAAATTACAATTTTCAACCCTTCAAACTCTAAAATATAATGCATCTATTTTTTTTTTACATACATACATATATACATACATAAATACATTGATATTAATTAAATACTTTTGCGACAACCAAAAGTTTTACGCCAGTCTAAAATTACAAGCGTAGCAGCATAATGTGCCAATGCACCCATAACAACAAAAACATGAAATATTTGATGACTATGCCCTGCTATATCAAACCAACCAGGCTTCAATCTCTCAGGAATTCGACTTACATAAAATGCAGTCCCAATTAAATAGAACAAAGCCATAGCAATTTCATATGCTAGGATGATATTACGATGAGGATTATACCAATTGATCATAATAGCATGAATTGCAGGAACAACACCCAAGAGCCCCATCGACGAGAATAGCATAGCACGAAATGCGCGAAATTTACTGCCCGAGAGCTTTGGTGTTAGCAGTGTAAAGATGGTGAAGATGCCCATGATTGTAATACCAGCAAGGTATAGAAAGTGCCAATTTGAGTCACATTGAAATATGTAGTATATTGGAGGGAAAAAGGAGGTGATGATCATTGTGGTGATTCCAACATAATCTATTCTGAGTAATAAGATGTTCATGGAATGGGAATGGCATGAAAAGAGGTGACAAGTGCTACTTGAGAAAAGGCAGAACATTGAGCCTCCTAAGAAAACAAAGAATGGCCATTGTGCTATGCTTTTGTTGCCTGATGCAATGTCAAACTCTTGGGAGGCTGCTATTTGTGTCAGATTCATGAATTTCGTTGTTCCCTAAAAAGATTAGATTCTAGATGTTAAAGCCAAATATATATATATATATACATTTTTGTAAAGAAGTTGATTTAGAAAGCAAGAAAGTGAATAATTACCACAAAGAAATAATCTATACTGTCATGAGAAACATTTGCAACTGCACTAATAGGTAAAGACCTGCAACAAGTAGATTAACATATGTACATAAGTTAATTTTTGTTAAAGAGTGAAGAAGCAGATTTTAGGTTTGATGAAAGAAACGAAAGCAATAGTTGTAGAAATTGGATGCTTGAGAACAACATAAAAAGAAAAACAAAAACAAAAGGATTGCTTTAAGGGGTCATTTATTTGTATTTTGTTTAAAGTTACAAAAAAAAAAAAAAAGAGAGGAGGGTATTAAATTGAGAGGTAATAATATACTTTTTACTAATTATTTTACTTTTTTTATTTTTATTTTTATTGAGTATTTATTTTTCTCAAATAAAAAATTATATTAATCTTAAATTTCATTAACTGAAATAACATATTTTAAAAAGATAAGAATGTTTAGGAACTGAAATAACATATTTTAAAAAGATAAGAATGTTTAGGCTATAACTAGTCCAATGAAGCATTAATTTATGGTTCTGTAAAAAGCCCCTTAACAACATTCTCTCTCTCTCTCTCTTCTTTTTTGATTCAAAAGAATTTTTCATTTGTTGACCAAGTAAAACAACAAGAATATCATTTGTTTAATTAGGTGTTTTATTTTTGAAAGGAAGTCATGAAAGTGTCAGATCTTCTCAGCAACTCTACACCTACTAATGTGTTTCTGCAGCTACTTTATATTTGTCTATTTCATTAATCCAAATGAACTACGGCAAAGAAACACCCTTTAATACCTTATCTATTTATACATACGAATTACATTCGAGGTCTTTTCAATAAGCTAAACGTTTATTGTTCAGTACATAAAAGCATTTATGTATTAATTTTATTTTATTTTAATAAATAAAAAATAATAATATTCTTTAAAATTTATAGTTATAAAAATAATATATTTTTATTATTAAAAAAATTTAATCATTATTTTATATTAAATACCGTTGGAATATTTTTAACATGATTTAGATGATTCGTTAAATGTTAATAAATTACGTATCTTTCTTAATATTATTTTAAAGAGTTAATAAGTAAATGAACCTTTATAAAAGCTACAGGACTTAAGAGGCACGCAACCTAATGAATTACACAAAGTAAGCCGCAAAACTTTTATTGCTTCCCCAATTAAAACTTTCTTTCTGTCTTAATTTTAAGTTAGATTTAAAATTAAAAATAAAATAATATAATATAATTTCATCTTATTAATTTTATTCTAATATAGAAACTCCAGATAGAGTTAAGTTAGCAAAAAATTTAAAAGGCAAATGATAAAAATATATATACCTGGTAAGAAAACTAAGGAGATCCGGTACATGAGGTAATTCCATCAAATTCGCCATAGTTAATACTAGAAACAGAACAAACCCAACTAAATGCCTGAAAAATAACACATTAATAACCAAACTAAATCATTTTTAAGTTAATAAAAATTCAGAAGAAACCCATTAAAACAAAAGTTTCAATTCATAAAACAAACATTAATAAATAAATAAAATCCATAAGAGAAAAGTATCACTCACGTCCAAACGTTGAGTGTTTCATTATGCCAATGGAAAATACTTAAAAATGCTTCTTTTAGAGGCCAATTTGCTCTGTAATAATTCAATATGAACTCGTTGTCCTTCATGTACTCTGGCAACTCCTTAAACGACATCAGAGCATACCGTTTCACCTTTTGTTGTTGGGATTTACAATCCACTTTCTTCTTTTTCTTCTTCTTCTTGTCATTTTTTTCATAAAATCCAGGAAAATCTTTCTGGGTTTCTTCTATTTCTCTGCAAAATTTTCTTTTGCAAACAATTTCTTCTGTGAAACTCATTGTTCGTACAATTATCACAAATTGGAAATGTAATATATAGACAAGCCCTTTTGGGTTTTCAAGAAAAAATGGTTTCAATGTGTTAAAAGACTTCAATAATAATTGTAGTTTGGTGGTAGCAGAGCTGAACCAACGGTGAACATTTATAGGCTTCTTTACATGCATGCAGGTGCAGCTATGAGCTATGGATGCTGCTGCAGAGGATTGGGGTGGCTTTTTATTTTTATTTTTTTTATAAATTATTATACTAATAAATAAATAAATAAATAAATAATGATATTAAAACAACTCTATTTATTATATTATCGTAATAAAAGTTTGAAATTGAATATTTTAAGTTTCATGCAATAATATTGCTTATAAATATAATTTTTAACTCTATAAAATCTTAAATTTAGACAACTATTAAGTCAATAAAATCTTATTTAGTTAAATTAGACCTAAATTTTTAATATTAATAATATATTTAAGTTTTTGTTATCATTGTACTATTTTTTGCCGTATTTACATTATATATTTGATATAAATTTTAAAAATTAATGAAAAAATTTAAATTAATTTTTAAAATTTATATTAAATATAAAGTTAACATAATAAAAAATAATTGGAGTCGCATTAGCCCCGACCCATCTATTTACACTAAATAATCATTTTGGTCTGAATTGAAGAAAAAAGAAGATTAATTGGTTAACCATAAATTGTCTTCCCAACAAATATCCATCAACTAAATTGAGAACCCACTTGTATATAAAATTACTTGTTAAAATTATGACATGCCCAAGTAACAAAAAAGAGGAGGGTTGCTAACTCTCTTAATTATATTTTTATTATATATTAATTTTTTTAAAATATGAAGAAAAAAAATGTTAATAAAGTAAAATTTATACATATTATTTAAAAAATAATGTAAATGAAAAATATAATTAAGAATTTTTCTATCACTACTCAACAAATTAGTTTTATCAAATTCCATTGATTAGTGATCTTTAAAATTTATTTGCATGGTCCAAGGAAAAACAGAACAAGTACCCACTCGCTGCCCATGAAAACAAAATGCATTTATTAGGTATTTATTATCCTATTGTATTTTTTTCATTTTGTAAAGGAATTCTCTCATTTTTTAATTGAAATAAATAATATTAAATAATTATACATGTTTAAATTGAATGGTTTTTGTCACATTTTTTTTCAAAAAAGAAAAAAAGAACAACGAATTAAGTCACGTGTTGGTTCTACATCATGGAGGTCTTTTACATTATTTTAAAAATATGTTTTTTTTTTCATTAACATTTTTTACTTTCTTTTTATTAAGTATTATATATATATATATATATATATATAATAATTTATTAATGCTATTGCTTACTCTTTTAAATAATTCAAGCTAGCCTGCAGCTGTATCTACGTACCTATGTTAAGGGCAAACAGTTCATCCCTTTTCCTTTGGTTTAAGTTCTTTGGATGACTTTATTAGGAAAACAGTAAGCTCTTATTGAATGACTATCACAAAAATAGAAGTTGTTAGGTGACCTTTTTTATGAAGTCTTTAGTTGAATTTTTTTTTTGGATGGAGTATAATGAGTGTATTTTATATTATGTTACTTATTTTTTAATGAATTGTTACGTTAACAATATGTGTCTAAATTTGAAAAAAACAAATTATAAAATAAAAAGAAAAAAAAATATGATTATCTATAATAATCATGAAATTATTAAGAATAACTTTAAAAGTAATAAAATGATATAATATTTAAATATAATATATTAAAATGAGACAATTTATTTAACATCTCTAATGCAATGCTTTCAAGTTACAAAAATATGAAAAAAAAATTGGATTAAATACATGTTTATATTCAAAACAAATATTTAAAAAATTAAAAAAATATATTTCTATATATCATAATCATAATTATATAATAACTATAATTATTACAATTATTTATGATAAATTTTATTGAAATACAATTACACATGTACGATTATATTTATTAATAATAATATATTATATTTCTTATAAAATATCAAAAAATTACGAGAAATATAATTTTTTTTTATTAAAAACAAGCCAAGGACAGTTACTTTTCAAAAGAGTTATCATAAATAAGGTGCGTAAAATGCACCCGAATTAAACTAATATAACCCAATATTTTCGGTGTTAGAATTTTATTTATTTAAGTTGGTTCTTCTTTTCATATAGAATCAATTAATATTTTGTTAATTTATTTCTCGTTTTTTTAAATCAAATTCATCCGAGATACATTTATTTTATTATTTTTATTTTTATAAACTTTAAATAATTAATTTTTTTAATCATTGTTTCTTCTCATTGATGCTTAAAATTAAAAATGAATAATTAAAATAAAAAATTATTTATTGTTATATTTTTAATTCCATCTAAGGAGCAATCCTTTTCATTTTAAATAATATTTTAAAATTAAGTTTTGTCTTCTACACCCGTTCCCCAGAATTGTAGACAAATTCTCTTATGTCTTCCTGTCGTTCCTAGCTAGTGAACAAGGGATGGATTTGATGAATGATAAAATTAGATACATGTATTGTTTAAAGAAAAATAACTTGGATAAAGATATAGCATATATATCTTGTTTTGTTAGACAAATATATATATATATATATATATATATTTATATTTTGATAATTTAATTTTATTTTTTTATTTTTTTATTTTTTTTGAAAAAAAAAATATAATTTTAAAAAAAATATAATTTTAAATTTTATTAACTTAAAATATTATCTTATTACATAATTTAAAATTAATCAGTAATTTTTAATGTTTTGTTTCACTGATAAAGCATCTAAGAAGTAATGAGGTGACTTGTGGGAAACAAGTAGTTAATTACTTAAAAATAATTAATTACTGTGCCTTAAGGGTAGGTCATCGCCCATCCATCTGTCTCTTTTTGTAAGCAAAAAGTAAACATATAGAGAGTCAACCAAGAAACAGACCGACAAAAATACTAGCTTCTACGTCAATTTTATTCATTGATTTTAAATAAATTTTCTGTTAATTATTTATATATTTTTTTAAAAAAATTAATTATATTAATATTATCTTTTATTAATTTAAAATAACACGTTATTACTTGATACATAAACAACTAAAAATTACTAACTACTCCAGTCCCCGTACATAGCTGAGCCTCCCCTCAGCCTTAATCGTACTTTGAATTTTCCAAATAAAAGTACTATTAATTGATGGCTAAAAATATCAACCTATTTTCATGTAACACTATAATACTCCCTTTTATCAACTTCAAAGTTTTCATAATATCTCAAGTGTGCAAAATCACACACTAGGGTGGTAAAGATGCTTTCTTTCTACATTAATTTTATATTTTAATTATACTTCAAAAAATTTAATTAAAATAAAAATAAATTAAAGATACAAAATATTAGTCCAAATTATTTTATAAAAAAAATATCTTAAATTAATTAATAAAAATATTAATGTAATATTTATAAGTAGTATGATTAATTTTTTTAAGATTTAATGACTAATATTATTTATATATTATAAAATTTACTTTAATTTTAAAACATATATAATTCTTATAAGTTTATTAAGATAAAATAATATCTTATAATCGAGGAGACTCTTGAAAGTACACACATTTTAAAATTGGTATTTTTTAATCGTTTGTTATAAAATATGTTGTTAAGTTTCTTATCTTTGAAAAAAAAAATAATTAAGGATAAATTATATTATTGTAATGATATTGATAACTGTATTTTATACAGTTATTTGCATCAATTTTAGTAATGATAATTGCTATGTTCGTTTAATATTTATTAATTTTTGTTAAATAAATTAATATTTTCTTTTTTTTTGCTAAAAATACATTTTTAATAAAATTAAATAATATGTATCGAAAATGTACTTAATTTCATATTTTTGTCCACAAATATAATTTATGATAATATAGTTTCTTAATTACAATTTATATAAATCAAAAATATAATTTAAATTAAATTTGGGCTTAATTATAATTATTAAAAGTTAAAAATTTAATTTAAAATTAGAAAATGGCTAAAGTGTAATTTAAGAAAGTACAAAAATGTAATTTGGATTAATTTTGTGGGTCAAAATATAATTTATAAAAGTTTCAATATTCTCAAGCAGGAGATGAAGTCGCGCAACATCACACTCGCTAAACGTGGACCGTCCGATCGGGTGGATCAATCGGCTCATATTCGTGCGTGTCCATCATCAAGCCCATCAAGAGATTGGGACAGAGATATTCGTTTTGCGCAGTCGGGCGTGCGATGGAGCCGTGGCCCCATGTGTCGCGTAGGCTGGCCGTCGAGTGGACCCCCACACGCCGTCGGCCGCGTGGAATTCCCCGAGGCGATCACGACCGTCGGATCGGGACGGCAGTCCACCATTGAAAGCCGCGTCCATCCAAGCCACGCGCACCGAGCCGCTTAATGTGACAATCCCGGTGACGACGGTCCATACGCGGCGTCATCTTCGCTTTGCTGCACAAGAATCCGCCACGTGTCCCACGAAGATTTGCCTAATCGTACGCCGACACGTGGCTATTTACAATCGCGCGCGACCGGCCTCGATCACGACCCGTTTCCACCGTCCGCTTCGCCGCGCGCCAATCCTACGCGCCGTTCCTACGTGCAAGCCGGTTTGTGGTACCCACGACGCTTGCCACGTGTCCTTTGGAAATCTTTTAGCGAATCATACACTGACACGTGGCATGTACTTTGAATTTAAAAAAATCAGAACGGCGGCCCTGTTTCACGCGTAAATTAAATAAGATTTTCGATACAAAAATCGATACGCGTGATTTTATTTTTTTCGATAAAAATTATTACGCGTTTTCGATAAAAAAAAAATAAAAATGTAATATTTTGGATATATTTTTTAGCTATAAATAGGAGATAGTTTTTAGTTGTAAAAAAGTTTTTTGGTTGATTAAGAGTTTTTGGAGTTTAGAATTTTTTGTGGTGTTCGGTTTTGGGATCAAGAACACGCGAAATGAAGCCATTTTTGGCTTTTGTTGTATTTCCGCGTGTGCCAAATATTTTCGTTGATGTTTTAATTTTCCTTCTTCTTCATCTTATTTTTATGAATCACATGTAATTTTAATTTTAATTTTAATTTTATGAAAGTAATTTAATTTTTCTAGTGGCTGCACAGATTTTGATCTAAATTCTACGGTAAGCTTTAATTTTAATTATTTTTGTTTATAGATTTATAAGACGTTCGATTTGTTCGTTCTATTTTGTGCTTAACGCTTTTTTGATTATTTACGAATTTTATCAAAACGATTTGTGGCATAAAAATAAAACTTGAGAAAGGCATTTTTGTGTATATTGCTCGTAAATAGAACGACATGTATGATGAAGGATAGTGAATATACCCTAATCAGACACATGGCCATTCGAGAACTTAGAACTTAATTTAATCTTATTAAATTTAATTTATGTGAGATATAATAATTAATTTAACGAGTGTGTTTATAATTTTCGGAAGAGATGTATGAATAAAAGAAGTTTTCGGTTGACAAATTAAATGTACTAAAAAATATAAATCCAAAGAAAATAGTATGATCAGAAGTGGATTAGTTTGGTGAAAAATTGCAATCCTGCAGAGTTCTTTATTTTCTTTTTTACCTTTTTTTCATATCAACGATTATTTTGGATAAAATCAGAGAGAAATAATTTTAGTACTCAACAAACTATAGTAACAAATCTCCGTGGGATCGATCTTTACTTATAAATGTTATTACTTGCGACCGTGTATACTTACACGAGTTCGTGTGTTGAAAAACACGCAACAGATATTATAAATTCAATTTTTATATAAAATAATTAAAATGTAATAAAATATGATTTTTAAAAAAAATCATAGTAATAATATTCTAACAAAAAATTATTTAAATACATATTTTTATTTTTTTAATAAAAATCAATAAAATATTAAAACAAAAAATACGATAATTAATAAATATTTTGTGAAAAATATTTTATATTAACTATTCCTTTTTCATTATTAAATAGCATTTTAATCGTAGGGAAAAATAATATTTTAATAAAATTTATTAAAATAATATTATTTATTTTTAATTGATCAATTTTATTAAAATTATGAAATTAAAAAAATTATTTTATGATATAAATAACTAAATACCTACTTAAATTTAATTTAAAAGACTCTGGTGAATGTTTTCATCTAATATATCTTAGTACTAACATAAAAAGTATAAAATATTTAATATAGTGATTATTTATATTTAATAACAATAAAAAAAATAACATATTTAATAAATAAAAATAATACGATTTAATATATATATATATATATATTATAAAAATTAAAATAATCTTAAATCTAATCAATTTAATATTTAAGATTAAATCTAATCAATTTAATATTTAAGATTAAAGATTTGATGTTTATAATTTAAGATTTTAAATATTTTTATTAAAAAAATGGATTGAAAGGTTGAGAGAGAGAGAAACACCTCCCATTTAATATTATATAGATATTTTAATTAAGATCGTTAGTTTAAATAATTTTAAAATTTAAAATAAAATATATAGGATATAACAAGGGCTTTTTTCTCGAAAATTATTTTAGTTGTAATGTAGATTTTTATATAAAATTTAGCTATAGATATAAATACAAATATAGATAAATAAATAAATTATATTAATTATTTGTATGTATGCATATATTTTCAACTATTTAAAAAAAATAGTTTAACAATTAAAGGTTACAACTAATTATGTAAAATGTAATGTTTCATCTTATCTCATGTTTCATTTAATATTTCTAATTAACTCATGATATAATATTATCTTATTTTAATTAAATATCATTTCATTTCTTCTTATTTAAATTGTATTCTTAATTGATTTAACTATAAATATATATTATATCATTTTTTATTAAATTTATATTATAAATTATTATTTATCATATTTTGTTTTTGTATCCTTATCATGTAACATTTCATATTTACAATGTAATTAGCGTACAAACTTAATTAATATTAATAATAGAAGAATACGCAAAAGGAAAAAAGAACAAAAAAAGCCAAGATTAGTTAGAATTAAAAAAAAGTTTGCTATAAGATGGATCATCTAACTGATATTAGGGACAAGTCATTTTCTCTCAATTTTGGTACATAGGATGGATCATGTAACTGATTTTAGCGCCAAAGTCATTCTCTTGATTTCTCTCAGATTTTCTAAACTCTTTACACGTACACAATGACACGTTAATACACAGGAAAAAAGGTCTTTGCCTTAACACTGTTTATTAATTTTGTTTAAAAAAATTGTTTTTTAATCTATTTATTTGTGTAAAATATACCATATAATAACAAAATTAAATTTTTATCTAATTTTTCGTTAAATATAACAGAATAATACATGTAACATATAAATAGTCATTTTTAATTAAAAAATTAGTCAATTTTTTTAACAAATTTTTCGATTTAAATTAAATTTTTATAGTCTAGTAACTTTGCATATTACATAATTTTAAAATTTATTGAATATTTGGTTTAATTTTAAAAGACATTTTTTTCTTAAAAAGTTTGAATAAATTTTTAATTAAATATTAATTTTTTATGTACATGTCTATAAAAAAATATAAGTATATATGTTATTCCGTTATATTTAAAAAATAATAATAGAATGAAAAATTACCTTTATCTTTATCTAAATATTTTTTACAAACAAAAATACTTTAGTGATACATTTTTTCACAAATAAATCGATTTAAAACAATTTTTTTTAAACAAATAGACTAAACAATACATTTGGATTAAATAAAATAACTATTTAGACACTAAGGGTATATATTTATATTAACCAACATTTTTAACAACTTATTTTCAACCATTTGAGTTGAATCTATTTAACATGAATATGTATTTTTATTTGATTTTATTTTTTTGATTAATTTAATAGTTATTCATTAAATTTTAATTTAATTTTAAAATATGATAATAATTTAGATTAACCTATAATTAATATTTTTTTAATATTATTTGTTATATCTATTTTTATTTAAACGGACCCGATGTATATCCGTTTTGATGATAAATGATTTAGATAAATATTATTTACAAATTAAATTGAATGGAATTATTTAAATATATAGATGTTAATAGATATAAGAATTTAAAATAACGAGTAATTCATAAAAAAATTAATTATAATTAAAAATATGAATTATATTTATTTAAAAATCGAGATTATTTAATAAAATTATTTATCCAAACTAATTTCTTCGGTTATTATTTATTATAATATTTTCTTTAAATTTATTCACTTTTATTAATCTTTTGTACAAATAGTTTGAAAAAAAGCTTATTATTTCAATTTTACAAATTTGGAGTTTTATGTTTTATTTTCAGAAAAAAAAGCTCGAATGGAAGTATCTGCGAAATAGTTGTCCAAGGCGTTTAATTTGTGGGTGACAGACATAGGTAATGAACTTAGTGTTAATCTAAGTTATAGTTAGATTATAGGTAATGAACTTAGTGTTAATCTAAGTTAATTTGTGGGTGACAGACATAGGTAATGAACTTAGCTACCAAATGTCAGTCATAGTTATACCGGATGAGTGGAGGGTAGGAGTAGGTGGTTTGAGAAATTTTGATGATTATTAGAGGATTTTGGTGTTGCAGGGGATTTTTCGTAGAGATAGAATGTGATAAAGAATATGAAGAAAGTGTGGTGTTATGATTTTAATGTAGAGTGAGTTTTCCCTGAAAAAAAAAAGTAAATTAAAAACTATATGGGATGCTAGTAGCCGTCCTAAATGTTTACAAGATAAGACGAACATTAATTATCCTATTCATAAACAAATAAAAAGATCAATATATGTTCTAACAAAATGCTCATTAACCATCCTATATACTTTTATGAATAATTTTACCTAATAACCTTTTTAAATAATATATTAGATAATCATTTACTAGTTACCGTCCTATTTTATTTTTACTTTAAAATTTAGGTCATCATATTACTTGTATTCTTGTAACGAGTAACTTAAAAGTGGAGATTTTTTACATTTTTTTTTTCAATTATTGGTAATTAAAATACTATTTGTCAAAACAAATTCACATAATTCAATTAAAAATTGATCCAAATAAGATATCGATGTCTAAATGATAGATTGATACTCTAACCCATGAAATATTTTCGTGAACTCTATTTCAACCTATTAAAGAAGACTTCTTAACGTGAATTAAACAAATAGCTCTATAGAATTACAATAATACAATGTTTAATTCAACACACCATGAAAACTGTTGGAGATTGTTATAAAGCTCCTTAAATTAAGGAGCAAAACATGGAGCAATTCATGGAGCAAAACAAGGAGCTTAATTCAAGGAGCAATTTAAGGAACCATTAATTTAAGGAGTAATTCAAGGAGTGAATTTTCATATAAATAGATGTGTAATTGTAATGAATTAATCATCCAAAAGTGTTCATTCCAATTGAGAGAAAAGCTTTTGTAAGAGAAAATTGAGAGTAATTTTCTTGGGTGTAATTGGGTTGTGAGTTGTTAGTGTTGTAAACACCTTGTGTAATTTCTCCCCTTTCAGTAAAAAGATTTACTGGTCCGGAGACATGCAGATTAGTAGAACTCCTAGTTATCAAATTTTGTGTGTTATTTTTCTATTCTTGCTTTCTCATAAATCTGGCTTATCGAAAATTTGCGTAATTTCTCAACAAAAACAACTAACATATAAAAAAGAAGAATCTTTTGTAGTAAATATATTAGAAATAGTGGGCCTTAGAAACTCTTATCCAAGTTAGCAATATACATTAAATAAGGCAAATAACACATATTATGTAAATTAAGTAATTATACCGAGAAAGTTTTAAAAGATTTTCAATTACTTCAATATCATCTATGTATAAAAATATTTGATAAATTGTAATTATACTCTCATCATATTAAATCATACAACATATAACGAGGTAAACTCATATAAGATCAAGCTCTTATGTCGTAGCATCATCGAGTTGATTAAAACAATTTTCGAAAACAAGCAATTTACTAATAAAAGAAAATTAATAATTCACAACTAAAATAATATATGTTAATATCAATTGGAACATCATGCTCAATTGTGCTTAGGTTACTTCTGCTCTTTGTCAACATAGTATCTTATTCAAGTAGATCTAATTTTGTTCTCGAAGCTCTATCGTATTGTGATATGATCGATTACTAATAGCTCAATCTCCTAATATGCATACATGTTACAATCTCGCAAAATCCATCTGACACACGACACACCAACTCTAAAAGGTATCATAAATGTGCTCCTTAACTATAGAGTTCTCATTTCATAAAAGTTATAGGATCTATCACGCACTCGCCCATAAAATATATTATTAGTGAGTTAATATAAATAGGGATAACAATTGTATTATTATTGTTATCTTGTCATTCTTTTGTATTTGTTGATACATTAAAAAAATTGGTAATTTTTTTGTCGTATTTTTTATTTATAATAATAAAAATCATTAGAAAAATATAAATATACAAAATAATTAATGATTAAATGTTTTTTATCTTATCATAATTGTCATAAATTAAAAATTCTATGAGTAAGTTATGTAATATGGATAATAAATTTTATGCATTGTAATTAATGACGAGTTAAGTGTAATTTATTTATTTTTTTTTTTTGAAAAAATAAAATTTGATTAAAGATTAAAAGGTAGAATCTACGTAAGAATTCATCAATTTAAATAAATCGACAATCAAATTGTTAAATCAAAACTAAAAATTTTATTAAACACACAAAGAAAACTTTGAATTTTTATCTTTTATTCTATTGTAAGGTCCTCCAATCAATTATTTAGTTACTCCAATTGATATATTAATCGTTGTTTAGATAAATAAAATCTTTATATTATATTGTAATCTTCGTAATTTTCAATATTACGAATTTAGATAAAGATCTATATTAACAAGAAAACACAAATTTTAAAGACATCAATGTGATATAGATCATCACAAATAAATACCTAAATGAGAAAAAAATGCCCTAGAGTCGGATTAGGTAAAAAATACAAATATGTATTTTTATTCGAAATAACTAATAAGAAAAATATAAATATAAGCAAAACAAATAGAGAGATTGAGGAGGATTCCTATAAAAAAAATTCTTGTTCGATATAAAGTAAATTGACTTCTTGAGGAGGGTTTTGAATTGTTTTTATAAGTCAAGTGTAATTATTTGTAATGTATAATAGGAATATTATGCAATTTATTAATAATAGTCGTTGATGTCTTCTCACGTTAAACATTTTTTTTTATAAAAGAAATGATCAAAGATGAATGCATTTTAATGCATGTCAACGTTGTCATCTGTTGTGAACACTTATCAATATTAATTGTTAATATCTTTTTTTCATACTACATTTTTTCCCCTTCTTTATAAAAACAAAAAGCCAATACGAATCCGTTCAATCACAGATGTTATATGTTCCAAGTTATATTTGTTCCCTATTTTTCGATCAATAAAAAATTGTTACATGTATTATCATTTTACTTCAAACAACTATGATTTTTACCTATAAATATGTGTTAAATATTGTATATCTTATCTTGATCGGTTTAAAAGACAAAAGTAATAATATACATAATCTATATATCAATAAATTCGAGAAACTTTTGAACTTGTGTCATAGCAAGGAGAACTTTTAAGAGAAATCATACTCTTCTTGTCAGTTAACACTCTTTAGTCTTTTCCTTTTTTACATATCCTCCAAACAGGGTATCCTCCTAGAAGACAATGTCAGCTCAATAAATCTTCAATATGAAAACTAAATTGGAAAAAAAAAAACAAAAAATTCAAATCATGCAGAGGACATCAAATAAACTAATTGACTCCCATAATAACCGAAATAAACACAAGGAGTATTATATAAAAGAAACAACATATAAAAAAGACATTTAGGCACTCCTTCCGATTAAATAAATTATGGCTTGGGCCAACTTGTCCCTGTGAAAAATTTGTCTTGGCTATAGACCAAATTAAAGCCATTTTCATGTACTCTACAAAGTATTAAAAAAGATTAATAGACTTGCATCTTTACACTCTACAATTTTCATGTTACCTGTTAATGTTCACTTCAATTTCCTGCTTTCTAAATGCTCAGAGAATGAAATATGCATAGTGATAACTCAAACTATTATATAAAAAATGCTTAGCTCCACGAAAATGTTACCAACTAAAAAGATCCACCTGCATGCAGGGATCGAAAAACGATTCATTAGAGAATTTTTCGTTGCTGTTGCTAACACAAGTGTGAACTATTGAGATCAAAGTTAGCATTGTGATCATAGCTAGCATTCCATCCACGCTCAACATAGCATTGTGATCAAAAGTGTTTCTAGTGAAAAAATGGCTTAATCGACCAAGATTGCCTCCAAAAAACCTCTAACCAAGTTAAAAGGAAAATAAATCTCCTTATATCATCTTCATGAAAGATAACTTCCCTTAGAAGGTGGTCGTATAAACATAAAGAGGGGAAGTGCTGAGGTCTCCATTAACAGTTCCAAGACTTAATTTGATATGCCAATGTGAGCACAATTATGCATTGCCCTCTCCATGTTATGTTTTCGAGACAACAAAATTACAAAGATGCATGATAAAGTTGAGCTAAATGGTTCAAAAGAAATTTAATTTAATTTGATAAAATAAAATAAAATAAAAAAGAGGAAAAGGAAAAATAGCTAAAGAGTTTATAAGTAATAAATTTACATTTTACATAATAATAAATAAACAACTTCATCGTAAACAATCTTAATGTTCCCCAAGGAATCGATCTTACTACTAAATGTTTTGTTAGAGAGACAAAGTGTCTGAAGTTTATATAGTTTGCCAATTGAGGTAGGAATTGGCTTGGAGTTATCTGCATCAATGCAACCTATTTTTGAGATAAACACATGATTTTGTAGTATGAGATTAAAAAAAATTAGACTTTAGACTGAGTAGAATGGTTAAGCAAATGGTGTAAAACTCAAATATAAAATGACAAAATGAAAGGAAGGAAAGGAAGGAAAGGTTAAAAACACAAGCAATCTTCATATATAATTTGATTAAAACGAACGCATGATGTGAACACATAAATTTCCCATAGGACAGACAGTTGTTAAACAAACAGTTTTCAGAACCTTTGAGCAAGAAGAGGAAGCAATACCTTAAAAATGACTTTAAAAAGAAACACGGATGGTGGATTCTGAAATATTGCTGCTGGTGCAATTTGGGATGGCTACGCTCATACTACAATAATGTTGAGATTGTAATGACAAAAACAGCTACGATTGCGATAACACGCCGGGTGTATTCTGTTGATTCAAATATGTAAAAACAAGATACGAATAATATTACGAATATATTAAAAAATATTATTTGAGTTAAATCACACACTAGATCATTCTCTTTAAGACATTTCGTAATTCTGTCTAAAAATAAAGTGTCACCTCACCTCACACACGCACAAACACTCAGACTCATTTTGACACAACAAGATTGATAGGTCGTAACTCTGCTTTTTGAGACTCAATACTAATTATATATCCTTTCTATATAAACAACTCTAAAGAGATGTAAAAAAACAATATAAGACAAAAAAAAATTAAGAGGGGAAAATTTTACACTTTTTTTTTATCATTTTTTTATTTAAATTCACACTATTTTCAACAAACTCTTACTTGAATTTTATATAAAAATAGTTTTTATCGAACAACCAATCAATTAAAAGTATAAGATTATGCATCAATAAAAAGTGTATATCGACTTTAACTTTTGCATAGTGTTGATATTTTAGAATATACTAAAATAATTTTGAACTCTATCTCTAACAATATTACAAACACAATATTTCCAAAATGTAGTTCGAAAAGTATGTGTTTTATGATCATGCACATGTATTCCAATATAGTGAATGCTCTAGTAAATTTTGCTCAAAAAATTTCATAAAAAATGATCACATTTTCACATTCATATAGGTGACTATATCAAGAGTACTCTTATAGCTATCTAATCCACCACATATTGAGTATACAAATCATTAAGAGTTAATAATTAACTCATCATTTTTATCACTTCAAAACTTCATTATCCTAACAATATAAAATAGGATTTCATAATAACATAATTTATCTCATATTATTTCATAACTTTTTATTACACGTTTAACTTATTTGTTAGAATCAATATTCTATAAGTTGAGTTAGCTGTGAGAAGTTTTGAAAAAAATTCTCTTAGATAATACTTTCTCAAAGGTTAAGTCAAATTTTCATTATTACATACATGATATACTTTTTTTCTTATCATTTTAAACAGATTTGAGATGGGTGTAGGCATTTAGTACGAGGTTTGGTTTGGATGCATGTGTGGGAAAGAGAAGGGGTGCTTTGGCTGCTGCTGCTGCTTTTTTGATATTATTATTTTTCCTCTCCTTTGTTTTTAACTTTAAATCAAACAATTTACAAATCGGTGAATCTGTTCCTAGCAAAGAGTAATGACGCCTTATCCTCCCGCTAAACGAAAATTTGAAAGAAAATTATTTAGCTACAAAACCTAGTAGCAAATGGCTATTATTGTAGATATTCCATGGCTTATTTGTTCAAAAGATATAAAAAAAATTATAAAAAATAATACTTATAAAATTTATAACAATAAAAATAATATTAAATATAATTTTATTGGATGATATTTAAAATTTAACTAATAAAAATAAGCGTAATTTAATTTATATAACGTTTAAAGTCAAATAATATATTGATTTTTTTTAATAATAAAGATTTACGAAATAAACATAAAAATATTATTTTTATTATTGTTTCAATATATTATACATAAATTATTCATGAATTTAGATTTTGTGGCATGTGACTTATTGGGCTTTACATTTCGATCTTGTATGGACATTTTTTATCATGAATTTAGTATAAAAAAAACACTTGTTAAAATGTCAATTCGATCTTGAACTTATGGTCTTATATTATTTTGAATTTCGATGGTAATTTAGAGATTTGGGCCATGAAAAAGAAGTATTAGTTATCTCCTCGAGTTGACCAAAAAATCATTAAAAATTGTTCACATGGAAGGCACATTAGGCAATTATGTGAAGTTATTGGAGAAAGTTAACAATGGGATATTGTTGCATTATTATATATAACATATTAACATTATGTGTATTATTATAAATATAAAACATGTTGGGCAAAATTGCAATTATTTCAATCTGTTATGGGCATAAAAAAGTTACTATTTCAATCTCTTCTTTTATTTGATAGTTTAATTTAAAGTTTTCTACACCTTTGTATTTTTCTTTTGTTTTTTAATAATATTCATCGAGTAATAATTATCATAATCAATAAGTTTTTAGTTTTTTTTTTCCTTTTTGCTTTTTAATAATATTTTGTATCCCGTAATTATTATAATTATTAATGAAATGAATATATTATTAAAAACCAACAATATAATAATAATTTTTTTCTTTTTAAAAATATTTTTTTAAATAATGACATAATACTCATTATTTTGAAAAACTATAAAAAAAATTTAAATTATAATTTAAAAATAAATTTTGATTAAGTTATCAAACAAGTACTAAATTACATATTAAACGAAATTTAATTAAATAATATTTAAACTTTAACGTGTTTAAATAATAATATTTTAATTTAAATAATGTTCAATTAAATTATGTTTAAAATAAAATAATATATAATATTTTTTTAAAATAATAAAATTATATAATATGGATATAAAAGATATTATTTTTATTATTATAAGATTTAAGTAAGTTATTTTTATCAATTTTTTCTAATTTTTCTAACAACAACAAATTAACATTTATTCTTGTTCTTAGATACAAATTAAATTAAGTATTTTAATATTAAAGCTTTAACAGTTGTAATTTATTGAAGAGAGCAATAGCTACCCAATCCAATTCCAAAGGAGACCACTTCACTTGATTAATCTCAGCCGTTGATCCATACCACATCTCCGGCTCTAAATCTCCACTCTTTTGAACCCCATAACTACTCCTTCCCATAACCTCCCATATCAAAACCCTCGCATCATCTCCACCAGAACACAATTGTCGTCCCATTTTTGGTGACCACGAAATGGAATTAACACTACCTTTATGTTTACAAAGCTCCATCAATGGCGTTGTCGGAATCCTAATATCCAAAATTACCACTTTATTACTATCCATCCCAACAGTTGCAATAAACCTCGGATCAAATTTATTCCACTCCAACCTCAACAGCGAACAATTTTCAACTGGGTTTTCATATATTATGGTAGATCTCTCTTTATCTCTCAAATCAAAAACCCTAACCGACCCATCTCCAGAAACCGAAGCAAAAACATTAAATCCACCCCATGATATATCATACACTTCCTTATCATGTGCTACCAATTGAGCATCTACACATTCTTTCTCAACATCCCAAATTGTACATGTTGTGTCGATACTCGACGTAGCAATACGTCGAGTATCGATCTCCGCCCAATCGAAGGATGTTATGGGGGAATTGAATTCGCTACCCTTGTTTCCATTGAGAAGTGATTTCAGTTCGATTCGATCATCGTGGATTTGCCATAGTCGGAGGTAATCGCCTGAGGTGGCGATGATATCGGGGTTGGCGGTGCTTTCGGAAGGGAAGAATGTTAGGTTAGTGGGTGCATAAGGGTGATCGAACAAGAGCCTATTGTTGGTAGTGAAATCGGAGGTAGTATGGTTGAAATGGACAAGTTCAACCTTGTTGCTATAGTCTTCAAGGAAGCTTCCAATTGCAAAACGGTGAGGTTTGTCTTGACGAAGTGACCAAGCTAATGCATAGATTGGCCATTGAGCAATGTATGTGTGAACTCCTGATTTTCTCTCCACAGAAAGAGGGCTCTGCATAGTGTGAGAATGAACTACTACTTCTCATGAAGTTGAATATTTCTCTGCATGTAAGATAATATTTGTATTATATATTTATTTATTTTTAAGATACCTTCATTTCTTTTCTTTTTTTACCTATATATATATATATATATATATATATATATATATCTTTCTGTAAAATAAAAATATATATTATAGGTAAAATAATATATAATCGTGTAATCAAATAAATATTAACACTAAATTATAATTAATGATATAATTATAATATAAATATATCACAAATTATTTTTTTACGACAAAAGATCTGTAATATTAATAAAAAACTTTGATAATAAATTTATATTAATAATAAAAAATTAAGTATAAAATTTATTAAGATAATGATATATTTATATTACTAGTAATATTTTAATATTATTTTATTAATTAATAAAATTAAATAATATACTTATAATTTTATTATAAAGTAAAGTTGAAATCTCTATACACAGTTCTTTAATTTATGAACTAGTTGTATATAAGTACGTTAATTTAATAGAAAAATAATAGCAAATTTAATTAGTAGCTAAAAGTGGTGAGAAGTTGGTAATTTTAAATGTTCAAAATATTGACATGTGTCATCACGTAAATTGATGGTATCTACCAAATTATAATTTTTACAGTTAAAAAGAGAAAATTATTAAAAAAAATTAATTTTTTAGAATAGACTTATTTAAAAATTAGGTAAGTAGAGAGAATACTAAAAATACACATTAATTTTTAATAAAATTTTATTTCATAAAATAACACATTAATATGACTTTTACATGCATGTTTGAATTTTATTTCATAAAATAACACATTAATATAGACTATATAGCAGACATGTACACATGCGTTACAGTTTTCTACCCTGTGTGTTGAAATTTCAAACAAAATCAGAATTAATACAAATATAAGTTGGGGTTCAAGATTTTTAACCATTAAAAAAAAATCAGTCTTCAAGGTTTTAGAGAGAATTCATGATAATTAGTTTTTAAGAAATTAATTTAAACCCTTTAATCTTCATTTATAATGGTTAATATTTTTTGTTGTGTGATTAAAATGGTTAAGCAAATGCAAATATAGTATATGTTTATATTTTCTTACCAAACGGTCAAAATTAAGCACTAGAGTCATGATTATTTTAGTATTTTAGTATTTTTTTGGTGAGATTAATACAAAAGGAGTGGTGTGGCTTAGTTATGATAATTATTAAAACAGTTTAATTTTTTTTTTATTAACAATTTTATCTTTTATTATGATAAAATAATAACATAATGACAAGTAATGAGAAAAATTTAAATATTTTATTTATTTATTATATAATCATTATTATTATTAAAGATAATATATAACATTTATATTTTAATATAAATTAAAAATATGAGAAAATAAAATAAAAAATTAATTATTTATATTTATGTTATTATTTTTTCAAAATAAATGTATTATATTATTAAAATTAAATAATAAATAGAATAAATTATTCTTTACACGTTATCATTTCCACTATCACTCACCATTTATTCGTAGGCTACTAATTATGGCTCCAACTTTTATTGTTTTTATATTTTGACTTTTTTGGCAGAGGCAAAGGACAGTTATTGTTGGAGGAATTAAATCAGATAATTATTCGAAGAAATATCCTGTATTTGACGCTCCTTATTAAATATAAAACATGAAAGACTTTAACTGTTCACTAGAATATTTTCTTTGTTAAGACGGAAACAATACAAAAAAGATATTCTAGAAAAAACTAACCGTATAATCTTTTATTTATTTTAAAAATGATATTTAGATATTATACTTATTTTTATAAGTGTAATTTTATTATTATGAAAAAATAATCTTATAAGATAATTTTTTTTATTTTTTTTAACTATATTAAATAAATATTATTATAATTAAAATAAATTGTAATTAAGAGAATTGAAGAAAAAAATAAAAACATAAAAAAATAATTATTTATTATTATATAATCAATTTTTCATTACAGTAATACTATATTTTTATAAAAAAAATAAATATATGAATTAAGTGTCATTTTTAAAATAATTATAAGATATTTACAATTAAATTCCCAAAAATCACTTAGAGTTATTTGGTAATACTTTTTGTTTTTTTATTTTTTTTTTAAAAATTAAAAATAAAAATATTGGTCATTATTTACAAATTTTATATTTCTAATCATTTTCATTAAATATTTATAAATATAAAATTGGTAGCAATTGATTTATTCTAAAAAATATATCTAGTAAAATAAAAAAAATCAAAAATAAACTATCTAATTCAAAAGTTTTATTTTTAAATTTTTTTTAAAATCATTACTAATTAAATATATTTGATTAAAAAATCATATGAAAAAAATAAAAAATTTAGAATAAAAAATATTGTAAATTAAAAAAGTCAAAATCAACGCATACACCTATCAATACTCATTGTATCTTATGGGTGCTTAATGACAAATGTTTGTCATAAAAAAATGAATGTATGATTTGTTTGTGTGTGCATTGATTTTATAAAATTAGGAACAATTTTGTAATTTATAGGGTACAATTAATTAAAAAAAATCAATAAATTTAATTATAAAAAAATATTTAAGTGCATTTTTGTAATTCTAAAAATACTTATATATATATATATATGGTATTAGATTACGTTAGTCGTATTTGGAGTTGAGATGATGAAATTATCACGTCGACGTTTACCTTTATAATAAAAACTCAAGTTGGGAATGATAACGAGAATAAAAGAACATATCCTTATCATTCTTATATTTGCTTTAACATAAGTGATTATGAATAAAGAGAGGGGAAATTAAATAAATAAAAAATAATATTTTTAAAATTTATAATAAAAATAATAACTAATAAAATTAAATATGATTTAATTAAATAAATCTAAATGATTATATCTTAATATAATACTTATCTAATTAAACGTTTATATTTACCTTAATATAGGGTATTTTTTTATAATTATATGTTTAAGAATATTATTTTTATTTTATTTTTTAAAATTAAAAAAAAAGGATTGAATAACAAATATTTTTTAAAATTTTAAAATTAAGTTAGACTGATGTTGTACTCTTTGATCTTTAAAAAGAGTGACCAAACTTACTGTAAACGGATTTGACGATGTAGAGGTTTCCTTACTTTTAATATTTTACTAACATTTTAATATAATACTACTTTAATTATTACTCATCCGATATTAAAAAGAAAAACACTTAATTAAAACCATACTTGTGATCTTAGTATTTTGAGTTTATAAGTAGTAATAGAGCTATGCATCCCGACAAGAAATAAATAAAATAATAATAATATATATATATATATATTAATTAGTAAACTTACAATTTACATGCATGTATAGCTCAGAAACACTTGTATGCATTTTCTTTTAATATTTTTCTTTGGCCAAACACAACATATTGCAAGACCACTGACAATTTTTGAGGAGTGAGAGAGAGAGAGGGGAAGAGAGAGAATGGGGTTGAGAGAGTAAAAGGGTACTGCATGATGGCTATGAAGTGGAGGCAGTAAATATATATAATTAGAGGGATCGATCGGAAAATAAATGGGGAAGGGAAGGTGAAGCTCATCGGAAGGAAAGGTAAAGCTAATAGTCAATCTTCACGAGTTTTCGAGCACACAATCCTATTTGGTTTGGTTTGGTTTGATTAAAGATAATTATTGCTCTAAGTTTTAAAAAAATAAAAATAAAAAGAAGATAATTATTGTTTCCATAATTTTGTTGTTCGATACGTCAAATTTAATTGGTTCTTCGATTCTTTTTATAAGGATCATGGAGATTAAAAATTATGGAATATTCTTGTTTCTTCGATTTTTTTTAAAAAATTAATTATATTTTATGAATAGATACATGAGTCAATAAATATTACTCATATAAAAATATTATATAATAAAAATAATTATGACATGAGGTTCTGATTAAAAAAATCTTATTATGACATGAGGTAAATTTTCGTACTTAAATTGTGTTCATGACTTTTCTTTATGTAATTAATTTCATAAGAGTAGTTTAAATTTTTATGAGATTGATTTTTTAATAATTTTAATTTAGTATTAGAATTGAATATTTTGTATTAAAATTTTAATAATTTTAAATATTTTATATGTATATAGGAGTAATATTTATTAGAAATAATAAAATGTATAAAACTATTATTAATTCTTATTACACCCACTTAAACATTTTTAAAAATTTAATTAATAAGAAAAAATAATATATTTAAAATTTCTAATAGTAAAAATAACACTTCTTATATTTATTTTATACATTTTTTCTATTAATTTTTTTTACACATAATTGCATTTTAAATACGATCAAATTAGATGTTATTCAAAGTTACAATCATTTAAATGAAATTTAAAACTAATATCATTTAGAAACATTTAATGTTAAATGATGTTTAATTAAATCTTATTTAATATTATTAAAATGTTATTTTTATTATTATAAGTTTTATTATTATTATTTTTTTAACTTTTCGATTAATTTCATAACAAATTCTAACATATTTTTGGATATTATGTACAATACAACAGGTGATTTACCAAACTTTAAAGGAATTTACAACTAAATTCAATTTCTATCAAAATTATGTCACATATGTCTTATGCATATAATATTAATATCAAATATCCATACACTATGGAGTTATTATAAACAAAGTTATGAAGAATTTTTAGATGAGTACAAAAAGGCATTGAAAATACATAAGTGTTGTGGTAAGACTTACTACAACAACGATAATGTCTTACCACAAATGTATATAATATCGTAGTAAAATTTATAACGATAAGTTAATAACTTACCATAAAAATTAATAGTATCATGATAATGAGAAATGATAATTCTTACCTTCAAACAATTTTAATAAAAATAAATAAATCTAACACTAAAATGGAATCCAATAATTTTGTCATGCAAAGACAATTTTGAGTAATTTAAGCAAGGATAAACTTTATACGATCTTATGTGTTAACCCAAAAATAAATCGATTCAACTATAAAAAAGATTGTACAAATAATTATACCCAATTAGTGTTATATATTACTCTTAAAATACAATCTATATCAATCATATTATTTATTTTTTTATTCAAATATTAGATAATTATACTTTTTAAAAATACAATAATATATAATTTATATTTAATTATTGATCTAAAATATTACATCATCATTATGGGTGTGCATAAGTTGGTTAGTTTAGTTTTTGAACTATTTTACAAGCTGATCTTATCTTGACAATTTTATAAAACCTAAAACCTTCATTGACGTATAATTCAAAAAAACCAATATTTAAATTGTTTAGCCTACAAGGTTAGCTTGATTGAGAATAGTTTGACAGTTTTCGACTTATAATCATAATATAATATAAAAATCTCATTTGATTTAAATAGAAAAAATATATTATATAATTTAACTTAAAATTTATTAGGATTACATATTCTATTTATTCAATCTATTATTACTAATAATAAATACGAAGATTCTAGTATGTATTATACAAATATAATATTTTAATTGTTTTTAAAATTAATCATTTAAAATTTTATACAAAAAAATTATAAAAAAATTAGATTGTGATTAACAACTTATCGAACATAAAATGGAACTTTAAATCCACGTCAAATATTATATTACCAATCAAGAACATGTAATCTATGTAGTAATGTAATAAAAATATTAATTTAAGTATTTTATATTAAGTTTAATACCAATTTAAAAGTAACTTGAAGATTGATAATGAGTATCTGTATTGGAGTCATTGGGTTTAAATTTTATAATTTTAAATAAATTTAAAATTATAATTATAAGATATAAAATAATAATTAAAAATATATTTTAAAATAATAATTATATATTAATATTATAGATTAGTTTTAGTTCATTTAATTTTCAATACTTATAGAACTCTATTCAAGTTGATAATATTAATTTTGATATGTTTTAAACATATTTAGACTAATAAATCTAGAAAAAAAAATCATATATAAATTTGGTTTGATATTAAACTTGGGTTAGTTGCCCAAGTTTTCTTAATAATTATGTAAAATATATATTATTGTGTAATAAAATAATTTTCGTTTTTTTATCTTTATTAAATTAAATTTTATTTTATAAAAAAAATGGAAAAAGAAAGAATGAATTACTAGTAAAATTTGATACTAAAAAAGACTAACGATGTGAAGCGTTGAACTTTAATTTTACCGTCAATATATGAATGAACTTACCAAAACACCCTCATGAAGGCATCCGGGCAATGACAGGTTCCGTAACGGTCAACATAGTCTGTTTGTCCAATTGTGGAGCTGAATATCTCAACATTGCGTCTTAATTTCTCTACTTCTTTCTCTTGTTACTCTTTCTTAATTATCGCCAGTCTTTGTTTTTTTCTTCGCTTTGATTTAATACTTTCCGCAAAAGAAAGGATTCAAGTATAGTATCTTTCAAGGTTATATATAACATCCGCCGCCTCTATCAGGTTTGGTTCTGTTGTACTGAAATTATTATTTGGTTGGGTTTGAGGCCATCTGAAACTTTCCTCTTCTTGTTATAGAACTTTTTGCGGCTGCGTTTTTTCAAATTTTCTTGTTTTATGATGCGAGTTCGGGTTTGATTTTAGATATTAAGTCAAAGTTTTGGGATTAGCCCTTTGGGTACTAGGTCTTTGACTTATTAATTACTGTATCATCTGGGTTTTGATTATCTTTATAGTCAGTAAATTTGGTGTGTAAAGCTCCGCTTGGATTACTGTGGTTGCTGAAAAGGGCATAGACCGTTGATAATTAGACTTACCTGTTCAGAGCGTTCTCAATAAATACATTGGTTTTCGGCAACTGGAGCTTATTTTGTAAATTTAATCTCGAAAGTGTTGGTTGATTTTTGTGGTTACTAAACTAGCAAATTAAAACCTGATAATTGTGGATATTGTCAAATTATTGAATAGGGTTTTCTGGAATCTCATTCAACTTCAAGGTTATGGTTTAAATTTTGGTACTGCATACTCAGAGAGCTGAGCAACAATATTACTGGGCTTTGAACTGTCCTTACTAGAAGATATTTTGTGATTTTGTCAAGGTTTCTGGCAACTAGGAGTTTATGCTTTCAGCATTCTTGCTTCAGTGGCTTTGCTTGATGGTGGCTGATAGAACATAGAGATACTAAGCTGATCCCATTGATAAATGGATATCAAGGTGTTAGGATGGTTGCTGCTGGTGCTTTTACCAGCAATCTTTGCCTCTGCTTTTGTCATGCAATCAAAGGTTTGTGATGAGCTTATTACCTACTCCAATAGTAATGGTCAAGAACTCTTTATTATAAATGGTGATTCATTAGATAAGGATTCTTTCTGTGAGGCTCTCCATATCTACCACGCAAATGGTTGCATTTTTGAAGGTTACCTTGGAAGCAATAGCTGTCACCTGGACCATTCAATAGGTATGGTAAACTTGCGTATGTATAAGTATGTGTGTGTAGATTCTTTGCATTAAACATGATTATTGGCATTTTTTATTCCAGTAAATTATTTTCTTTATCAGGCATTGTTGGAAGGGGAAACTTTCTTAGAACTTTTATCAAGTGTACTGCTTCTGCTACTGAATTTTTTGTAAGACAGGAAGGAAATTCTTGGAAAGAGAGTCATTAGATGAATCTACAGTCTATGATCACAATAATTTTTCAAGAGAAGATAAGAATGATTCGGTATTTCTCTCATCACCGAAGAATGTTGGACTAGCAGCATCTGGAGCTTTTCTCTTGTGTTGTGTGTTACTCTGCCCCTGCTTTTATAAGAAAAGAAAGGAGACTGCCGAAACTGTCCTTGCTAAGGAGCTAAATTTAAGTAAGTCTTATCTCTTATTATACGTCTTTCCATATCTCATAGATTATAAATTAACAAGTAGATGTTGCTTGAGTGATTATAACGATTTTGTACTAGTTTGCAAATGGAGTGAAAAGTGTCCGATTTTTCTGTAAAGCTAGCCCAAAATTGTTTTTGCAGTTTTTTGCAGTTTAGATCTTTTACCTTTTGTCAATATTGCTCAATTTTTTGGAGCCTAGTAGATTCTTTAGGGGAAAACGGTCATACAGGTCCATTTGTTTTTCGAAAGGTATACTTAAGTCACTTTGTTAATGGAAATGGTCATAGAAACCCCTTTATTTTTGCAAACGGTCAGATTAGTCAAAAATGTCACAAAAATGACCATATGGGATCACATGACTATCATGTGACATTTTTTACAGGGGCAAAATCGTCATTATAAACAAATAACAGTAGGAAATTAAAAAAATTTAAAACAGCAAGACCTAGAACCTTCATTTCCATCATCCACCATCAGCCCAGCGTTGTTGTCTCCGATCACCATACCTGGCAACATCCCCATTATTAGAATTAGAATTCCTCTGCCGTCCAACCCCTGTCATCTGACCTCTACCACAAGTCGCCGACCATTGGAAAAACCAAAAAATCCCAAACTGTTCATCTTGTCGATTGTCGGCGAGTGTAGCCTCTTCAGTCGCCGATTAGTCAACTCCAAGTATTCCTGCCAACTGATTCCATCGGAATCATCCTCTGTATTCAGATGATCAGTTTTAGGTTTTTTGGTTTTTGCGATGATTCTAGCAGAGTCAGGTGGCAGGAATACTTATGCTTGATTAATCGGTGGGTGGGGAGGCTATACTTGCCGACAGTGTGAAATAGGGATGTTGTTATTGGGAGTCGGCGAGATGAACAGTTTGGGATTTTTGTGATGGTTAGCGACCTATGGTTGATGTGTTGATAGAAAGGGTTGGAAGGTAGAGGAATTCCGGTTCTGACGGTAGGGATGTTGCTAGGAATGGTGCGGAGACGGCTTTGTTGGGGTGATGGCAATGAAGGTTATGGGTTTTTCTGTTTTATTTTTTATTTTTAATTTCCAGCAGTTATTTTTTATATGATTATTTTGCCCCTATAAAAAGGTCATGTGACTCTATATGGTCATTTTTGACTAGTTTGACCTTTTTCAAAAACAAAAGGAATTCTGTGACCCTTTCCAAGCAAAGGGACTTAAGTACACCTTTCAAAAAACAGAGGGACCTATACGGCCCTTTTCCCAATTCTTAGTACGACAATGTATTTTTCCTGATCTTAATGGTAGAATCGAATGATTTTGTTTTTGCAGTGGATTCAGTTTCTTCTTTTGAAGTAAATACTGCTACTGAAAAGATCCCAAGCAGTCCACTTCGGGTACCACCTAGCCCTTCTAAATTCTCAATGTCTCCAAAACTCAGTAAACTTGGATCAGTTCATCTAAATTTGAGTCAGGTTGTTAAAGCAACTCACAATTTCTCGCCATCACTAAGAATTGGTGAAGGAGGCTTTGGAACTGTCTACAAAGCCCAACTAGATGATGGTCAAGTAGTCGCTGTAAAACGAGCAAAAAGGGTAACTTGCAGCCCCTATTTTCTTGAATATATTACTTTTGCATTTCTATTCCAGTTGGTAACTTGGTATTGTAATTTGAAGTTGTGAGTAGCTGAGAAAAAGTTGGGACGCTTAAAAGTTAAAACTTTTAATTTGATAGAAAATTCAAATAAGAAAAATAATTAGATTGCTTATGGCTCGAATAAAATGTAGGAACTCTTTAACTTTGCTAAATGAAAAATTTACACAAGATTATAATAAAAAAAATTATTTGGCTATAGCAAACCTTAATTGCACTTAATTGTCATCAACTGTGCATGGCCCTTTTCTTTTGTGCCGGTGCATTGTTTATTTTTAACTCATATGAATCAGGGTTGACTTAAGAAATTGACACAGTTATTAGGGTTCCCTTGTAGTCTCGCTCACAGTAATTTGAATGAAGATTAGAGCGCAAAAGATCTCCCTTAAATTTCAACCAAGTCCTAAATCTTCAATATCATTGGGAAAGGTGCACATAATATGTCAGGGATTCGTGAAAGTTTAGATCCTAATTTACGACTTAAAATAATAAATGTGAAATTATTATATCATTGGGGAAGGTACACGTAATACAGTGGTAGTCCAAGTCCAAGTATTCACTATATATGTTTAGTTTGTTTTTGTCATTGGTTTAACAAAAGAAGTCAATTTAAATCTGGATCATTTACAGTTTTATTTTATTTATTTATTTTTTTAGTTGAACTAAATCATTTGTAGCGGCTGACATGTAAACTTTATATAGGAGCAGTTTGAGAATCTTATAACTGAATTCAGCAGTGAAGTACAACTTCTTGCTAAAATTGATCATCGGAATTTAGTGAAGTTACTTGGTTATATCGACAAAGGAAATGAACGCCTCCTCATTACAGAGTACGTATCAAATGGGACACTTAGAGAACATTTGGATGGTAAGTTTACCTAACCCTAAGATTGGCATATCAATTGTTTTAGATGAAATTTTAATGTTGGCATTTTGCTGTCATTGCTGTCAGGTCATCGCGGGAAGATTCTGGATTTCAATCAGCGTCTTGGAATTGCTATTGATGTTGCTCATGGCCTAACTTATCTCCATCTGTATGCAGGTACAAAGCTTTCCATGTCTTAGGCTTGCCTCTGGAAGCATTATAATTCCAAAGGCTAATAGTATGAGAAATCCTGTGTCTTGTTATTTTATGGGTGACGAGTTTGTTGACAAGAATTGTTACTGTATGTCTTTTTCTCTCACCTTACTTTTCTTGTGAAAGTCCATAGTGAAAGCACAAGACAAGTCGCTCCATGTCTGTATTAGACACTATTGGTATGGTATTAGATGATACGTTAAACTGGCCGAGTCATAACTTTATTGTATTCCTTTGATTCTATGTATAGAATGTTAAATAGAAAGGTCAAAAGTCATACCTTTTTCTATGGGCATCTCAAAAATGAACAATGAGGTTATAGATTAGTTACATTTTTAAATATTTGTACATTGGGAAGTGTCTTGTGCAAAGGTGATTATGTTGCGCATTGATCTTGTAATTGCCAAATATGTCTTATGGTCATGTTTGGTTGAGAGTAATAGAAATAGTAATGGGAATAATTCAAGGTATTTTTGTGTTTGATTTAACTGTTAATCAATAATGGAATGTAAAGCATTTCAATAGTGACAAGAATGTTTATTCATCTCACATTCTTCAAGACTACGGTGGAATATTATATTTTCCTCGTATATTTGTATAATCATTTTTTTTATTTTTTTCTCATTTAGTAATCAAAAAAGTATATTATTTAATTTTGATTCATTATAATTTTATAAAATTATTTTAATATTATTATTATTATTATTTTGATTCTACTGTTAAAACAACCATAATAATAATAATATTGTTTAGATTAAATTTAATTCTTATTACCATAATGTGAATCGAACATAATCTATAAGTTCACATAATCGCACCCTATTCCGACTATATGATTGCCTTGCGTATTTGTGGACAATATTTATATTTATTGGTGTCAGTCAAACCAATTGAGGCCTAATATTCTTTCATCTCACCTCAGAGAAGCAAATTATTCATCGAGACGTAAAGTCATCCAACATTCTTCTCACAGAAAGCATGAAAGCCAAAGTGGCTGATTTTGGATTTGCAAGGATTGGTCCAATGGATTCTGACAGGACACATATTTCAACAAAAGTGAAAGGAACAGTTGGTTACTTAGACCCTGAGTATATGAGGACCTATCAACTCACTCTCAAAAGTGATGTCTACTCTTTTGGAATATTGCTCATAGAAATTGTGACAGGTCGCCGACCCGTGGAATTGAAGAGACCAGCCGAAGAAAGGGTAACACTTAGATGGGTGAGTTATGACACCTTTTTTATTGTGTTGCTGTTTTTGAATTTTTATGTTAACAGTTTACAACATTTTCTACACAGCTTTTGACGGTGTTAGTGTATCTTGGTGACGAGTAAGTTGTTTGAAAATGGGCTAACATATTATATATAGTCTAACATTCATCTCAAGTGTTTATAGGGCTAACCTGCATGAAATTAAACAATGCAGGGTTGCAAGGGATTGTATATAGGAACTCCTGCTTTAATAAAAGTTAAATTGTGTTGGTGGGTTAGGGTTAGGTTGAAATTGGTATTTGATGAGTTAGGATTGGGGTTTTGGTACCTGCTCTCTGATACTATGTTAGAGTGTGTCACCAATCCTCCAAAGGCTTGAGTGGTTGGTAGATGAGCTAACATATTATATACAGTGTAACAAATGGCTTTGGTGCTACTTATTTTTATCTGGTTTTTTCATTTTTCAGGCATTCAATAAGTTCAATGAAGGGCGTGTGGCAGAGTTGGTGGATCCTTTAATGGAGGAAGTTGTAAGTGCAGAGATACTTACCAAAATGTTTGATCTGGCATTCCGATGTGCAGCACCAGTTCGAGCTGATAGGCCAGACATGCAATCAGTGGGACAACAGCTTTGGGTAATACGAGCAGACTCCATTAATAGCAGGAAAGGTTAATTAAAATCTAAGGTGGTGTGCTATTTTTTCCCTTTCTATTCAATTTCAAACATCTTTCCCTCAACACTTCTTGGAAAAATGAATTTACTTGAATAAAGTTTGGTTTTCAAAACCTGTGGTTGTCCACTGAGAATCCGCTCTTGCAATACGTAGAAGCAAGATTCGAACCCAGTAGGTTTATTTTTGAGTATTCTCCCTCCTGTCGTGTTAGTTTATTTTTTTTTAAAAAGGCTCGGTTTTCATTGTGTAAATTATCTCTAGCTCCATTCTTCGTTATGGGAGGTGAAATTTTCTTTTATGGGAGGTGAAATTTTCTTTTATGGGATTGTGGCTTGGAATTATTGAAGGTAATGTTCTAATGTTAAATGATTATTATCACCATTTGCATGTTCCTGCTTTAATGGCATTCTTTTAAGATACATATAGGAGAAAGTATAAAAAAATTTACATCATAAAATTTGTTTGGTGACAGAATCAAGAAGTTTCCGATCAGTTTTGTTGGTAAGATTAAATTTCGGGCACGTGGGAAAACTAGCTCCTCAGATTGCATGATCCTTTCGAGCTTTATTTTTATGCAAGTGTTGTGTTTAAATATGGACTTGTCACCTAGAAGCAGTTTCAATAAAAGTGATTTTATTAAAAGCGTTTTTAATTAAATGCAGCATGGAAGCAATGATTTTAGGCAAACAAGTAACAAATCGTTTTGATTTAATAAAATTAATGCTTGTAACTACTTGGTAACAAGTCTCTAAAAGTGCTTTTTAAGTTCGTATTTATTATTTAAAAAATCCTCTTATGTGTTGTTGAAGAAGGAAATTAAAATGGTAAAGATTGAACTTTTATTTAAAATGTAACTATTAAACGTGGGTCACACTTGTTTTATTCAGAGAAGTGATTTCTTAAAAAATCATTAAAATGTTGTATAAGTGGGTCACAAGATTTAGATGTAAATACCTCTTATATTAGTATCTTACTCTTTCATTTATCTGTTTCATATATCATCGTTTGAAACACACATTATTAGACTTATAACAAATAGTGAAAAAAAAATGATAGATCACAAAATTGTACCATAGAATTTGATTAGACACTGATCTAAGAGACCCCACGTGACTGAGTTTTGTTTTGTCCAATAAAATTTTAACATCTCAATGGTGCTCATCACAAATTTTTAACAAATAGCATTTTCCTATGTATGAACATATATAATGGAAAATAGGACTTCATGGTGACATATGTTGGAAGCACACAGAATTGAACCTTCTTTGCCAGAAGGTTGTTTTCTTCCCTCAATGCCTTATCCTATGAAGGATGATGAGGAACGTACCCAACAATTAAGACTAAAGACAATGAATTTACTAGTTCTATATATGTATGGGTCAATTTTGTTTTGTGCTTCAAAAGAATGAAACTTAACAAAGATCTGGAATAGATTGAAACTTAAGTTGGTCCTCAAAAGAAAGAAGTATGGTCACAAACTTAAGTTGGTCCTCAAAACACCTGTAATTGGGATTCAAATTCCAAATCTTTTACATATTTAAATGAATTATAGTTCGTTTAATCTTAAAATCAATTAGTATTTCATAAGTTATTATTAATACATGCATAGTGCACATTAGCTATTTAAAAAAGTGCCTCTATTATTTTAGTTTTTGATGCAGGCCGAAGGATGTTTTACCTTTGATACAGAAACGCTTAGAGAAAGATGCAGAGACGAGATTGTGACCAAACTTCTTTAAAACTTGTTCATTCCGTAAAATACCAGAGCCTATGACAATAACTATTCATTGTTTTGTAAAAATATCGAGAAATTGAGAATTAAAAGATGGAGAACACAAATCTTAATGTCTTCTTTGTCGATAAGCTTACAATATCAAAACTTAGAGGTCAAGCATAGCAAAACTGAGAGGTCAAGCAAACATTTTCATTATTTTTCTTGTCTCCAAACAGATACTTAAGTATAAAATTGCTTTACAAGTACAAGTAAAATTACTCAAATATCCTAAAAATAATCATAAATATTATTTCAATGATCTGCCTTACCACTCAACGAGCAACTTCAAATGATCACTAATAAAAGCCCCCTATCTTAACGATATCCTTTTCTTTCTTGAGAAACTTTCATTTATCTAAAAAATTTCAATTTTGGTATTTGTTTTGTTTTATTTAACTACTTGTATTATTGAAATGTATTTTAATAAACTATTTTAATCAAAATTATCAAATTTAATAGAAAATTTTAAATCCTATATACGTCACATAAAATTTTAACTTTATTATATTATCTAACACACTCTTATAGTTCTACGTGTCGTATAAATGATTTAAATATTTTGATCATATTTATCAATTTTTAGTCAAAATAGTTGATCGGAAGACATTTCAATAATAAAATTAATCAATTGAAAAAAATATTAAAAATAATAAATTAAATTTTTTAAGTAACATTAGTAATTATTTTAACTTTTTTTTTCTTTTTTACTAACAAATCTTTTAAAATAATTAAATAATTATTATTTGTAAAAAGTTAATAAAAATGTTATAAAGATGGATAGATAAAATAATTCTTTAAAATGAGTGAATTGATATTAGTTTTGTAAAAACTTTCAGTGAATTAAAAAATATTTGTTTAATTTAGGTAAAAGGGTAAATTTTTTTTTACCTTGAGATGATATCTCAACTAAAATATCATAGTTTAGATAAAGTATAAAAATAGGCTCAATTATTTCAACCAATTAAAATTCGCGACCTCATCTCAAATTGAGATTAAAAAAAATACTATTCCTAACTGAAAAGATACCAATGATTAAAACTTAAATATATAAAATTTCCTGATTAAAAATTTAGATGATTGTATGAAAGAAAAAAATGGATAATTCTGAACCCATTAGTTTGAGTTAAAATAATTAAAAAATTATTTACTTAAAATATTTATTTAAATACTAATACTGCATAAAAAAAATTAATTTATTATTTTTATTAATGAAATATTTTATAATCAACTATTTCTTTCAAAAATTAATAAATTTGATTAAAATATTTAAATTAATTACGCAACTTGTGAAGTTATTAAATATCAATAATATAATAATAAAATTATAATTTTAACGTATCATGTATATGATTTAAATTTTTTGATAAAATTTATTAATTTTTGATAAAAATAATTGATTAAAAGATATTTTAATAAGATAATAATAAATTAAAATAAAATATATCAAAATTAATAAATTCAAATTTTTCATAGTGAAATGAATAATTTTTCCTAAAAAAAAAAAGAGTTGAAAGCCGAAAAGGCTTGTTAATTCATGTCATCATGTAAGGGTACACATGTTTTTTCAAAAGCCGTAAAACCGAAAGAATTCAAGAATAAATCAAACCTATTTCTTTTTTATATTTTTGTTGGTCTTTATCGTAGTTCCTAAATTTTATTTATTTTATAAAATCAAAAAATATATTTTTATTATATAAATTTTAATTTTACAATACTTATAATAAAATATTATACATATTTCATAAATTTTAATTTCTAAACATAATGATTCCAATGCATCATAATACACATTTTTCTTTTGGTAACGATATTATCCTGATAAAAATTCATAAAATTTCAATTTTATTTGTTAATATTAATTACATTTTAATATTATTATTATTAAATAAAATTATAATTAAATATTCTTATTTTCTTAATTTATTTTATCAAGTGATATAACTTATATTTTAAAGCTTTTCTTAAGCGATTTAATTTTTTAAAAAAATATAGAAGATGTTAAGATTTTTTTTTAATTTTAAGTTATGTTTTTATAAATTTCGATTTTATATATAGGCTTAAATGACTATAAATATATTAAGATTTTAGGTTTTTTAAAACTTAAAAATAAGGTCGAATTTAAAAATAAACTAGTAATAAGTAATCAAACCCACTTCACCGGCCTATCCGCAAGGCAAGGAAGCAAAGACACTTTCCCTCAGTTTCAGACATCCCAAACATTGAAACTAAAGTTCGCAAAGATATCTCCTGGCGGTAAAGCCTTTGAATAACAAACAATGACTAATTATTGACAGCGGATGTCAATCCATTAGCCGCACAAACGAACCCAATTCTACTCCTAGCCAAAAATAAAGTCTTTTTTTTTTGTTTGTTTTGTCATTCATTTGGCTTTAGTTTTCGGTGCCCATCTCACCGTTTGCTCTGATTTGATTTGATTTGTTTCGAAATCAAATGGCTTTCTTTTTCGGCCTTTTGGTCGGGATAATCGTAGGACTTGGGATCATTGTAGGCTTTGTGAAATGTGAGAACTCAAGGTCGAAGCTCAGGTCTGAACTAGCCAATACTATTGCTGCTTTTGCTAGGATTACTGTGGAAGATTCGAGAAAGATTTTTCCTCCAGAGTATTACCCTTCTTGGGTTGTCTTCTCTCAGCGTCAGAAGTTGAGCACTCATTTTCTCTAATGGCTTCACATCTTACTTTTGTCACTTTTTTTTATGGTTCTAACATATATAGGTTTTGTTTCCTTTTGCAGTTGAGCTGGCTTAACTCTCACTTAAATAAGATCTGGCCCTATGTTGATCAGGTGAATAATTTTTGGGATCATTGGTATTTACTTTGTTTTGGCCTTTACTTTATTTTCAACAAACTGATTTTGGGTTTCTGAATTTGGTGACCTAGGCAGCGTCTGAGCTGGTGAGGACTATGGTTGAGCCGATTCTCGAACAATATAGACCGGTAGTTGTGGCGTCTCTAAAATTTTCCAAGTTTACCCTTGGAACTGTGGCACCACAATTTACAGGTTAGTTCAATTCTGGGTTTCTGGATGTCTCCCTATTATGCGGATTATTTTTTCAAATGTACTTTGTTAAGATATGGCATATTGAGGAAATGAGTGAGTGAAAAGTTAAAATTTCTCCCGTATTTAAGAAAAGTTTTCATTTAGATTTTCCATCCCAAATATTCACCATCCCAAAAGTTGAGGATTCTTCTGTTATTCAATTCCGGCGCTTTTCTAACTCTCCATTGTATATATAGTTTCCTTATATTTCTGTTTTCTTTTGATTATATTGCCAATTTGTCACTCCATGCACACACAATTATGTCTTTAAATGAAGCTAGAGGCTGTTACACATTGTTATTACTCCTTAATATTGGGGTCCTCATGAACTAATTCTTTTCTTTAGGAGTGGCTATTATTGAAGATAATAAAGATGGTATCACTATGGAGTTGGAAATGCAGTGGGATGGAAATCCAAGTATTATACTTGATATTAAAACTTTACTTGGTGTAGCACTTCCAGTGCAGGTAAGACGCAGTCTATCACTTGTTTACTTCTGTTCTTCAGACTTCGACTGATCATTTTTCTAAAGCTTAATAATCATTTTTGTTATTCTATTGAATATTGTATTTCAGATGTATAGTATTACTTATGGTTGGGATTTCTCTGTTCAGGTCAAAAATATTGGATTTACTGGGGTTTTCAGGTTAATGTTAAAGCCTCTTGTTGACGAGTTCCCATGTTTTGGAGCTGTTTGCTATTCTCTCAGAGAAAAGGTAAAGTAATTGTGGAATTAGGGAAGTTTACGTGACTTGGACACATAAAAGTTTCTTCACAATGAAGATGCACTTCTGAGATGTATGCCTATAGTAATTTCTTGATGCATCAAGTCACTAACCTGTTAATGGAGAGTTTTTTCCATATGCAACAAAGTGGTCATACACTTATCTAATGGCTTGCATTGTTTCCTTGAATAAATGAAAATTGAAAGTAATGAATTGAAAGACGCAGTCATAATCAGTGCAGATAGATATGTTAATTGGTCTGTAGAAAATCCATCTATACGGGTGTGTGTCTGAATAAGAGACAAAGAGATACCATGCCATGATACACCTTCTCCCATAATGTACATTGCACTTACGATTTTGCTATATTCTTTTCTGAATTGCAGAAACATTTGGACTTTACACTAAAAGTTAGTGGTGGTGACATATCAGCCATTCCTGGGCTTTATGATGCAATTGAGGTTTGAGAAAAGTTCTTACTCTATTTGATGCTTTTGATTGTATATTGCATTTCGTACATTCATGCACGTATATTTCATGCTGGAAATTATATTGCATATTTGCATTTGGCAGTGACACACCACTTCTAAATTGAGAAGACTGTTTGAAATTATTCTTGCCTGTCAAACCCAGTTTAATCCTATCAATAGACAAATTAATGAGTCAAAACAAATGGGTCACATTTTTTTAAGCTTCAATGTCAATGTCATCGTTAAGTTGTAAGTTTACATGGGCATGGATTATACACGATCAGAAAATAATATAGTGACAATACTGTCCATTATTTTGGATTTTTTAGAAAGAATAATACGGTACTAGACTTTCTTATTGTAGGTATTTTATTTAAATAGATGGATGATGAGAAAAGTGTGCATTAAAACTATGTTCAAGGACATAAACGTTAAATTCACAATAAGAGTACTCAATTCATTTGCCATACTAAAAAACTGATTTCGTGAAAGAGTTTTTACATGATGCCGCATTTGTTTATATTGCCTTCTCTAGTTGGTATTATTTTATTAGGTCTACTTGTTTTAGTTAAAGACATGATATGCATACAGGGAATGATACGGGATGCTGTTGAAGATGCGATAACATGGCCAGTTCGAAAAATTATTCCTATTTTGCCTGGGGATTACAGGTAAAACAAATTGTAAGCTGTTGACAAATGATAATTAATGTTAAATGTGGCTTTGTTATGTTTACCTTATGTGTTCGAGTGAGTAGACTTGGGGCTGCTAGTATTTGCTTTTGTTGCTTGATATTATAAATTTTATACCTAATTGCATTTTTTTTATTTTTTATGTATTAATCTATCTCTATATTTTATTATTTAGTGACTTGGAGTTGAAGCCAGTTGGGACGTTAGAGGTTAAGCTTGTGCAGGCAAAGGAATTATCAAATAAAGACATCATTGGGAAGTCGGATCCATATGCTGTACTATACATACGGCCTATACAGGACAGAATGAAGAAAAGCAAAACAATTGTTGTGTACTTGAACTTTCTGCTATACTCTTGCCTCCTTTGTTTTGGCTTAAAATATAAGTTTATTTTTAACAGTTTTTTTTGTCCTGTTCAGAGCAATGATTTGAACCCAATCTGGAATGAGCACTTTGAATTTGTTGTCGAAGATGCATCGACTCAGCACTTGGTGGTAAAAGTTTATGATGATGAAGGGGTTCAGAGTTCTGAGCTCATTGGATGTGCTCTTGTACGGCTTAGTGAAATTCAGCCTGGTAAAGTGAAGGATGTGTGGTTGAAACTGGTTAAAGATTTGGAGGTCTGCAGAGATAATAAAAACAGGGGGCAGGTGAATTCAAGAACTTTAAGCTACTTTAGGGTCGTTATTTTTGTATTACTATGAGAAGGATTCTTATTATTTCATTCAACTTAACATCTGCAATTCTTCATTTACTGATATGGAGAATCCATCACATTGAATTGTAGGAAGGTAAAGTCAAACTAATATTGTAATACCATCACTTATTTGATCCACGGAATGCTTCACTACTTTCCAACTCTGTGTTCATGTCTACAAACAATATAAAGACTCAGCAAACTGCACAAAAGTTGCAAAAAGTTTGTCATATAACTTTTCAATTTGTTCTAACTAGTTCATCTGTCCATTCCCTTTGTATGAAGGTTCACTTGGAGCTTTTATACTGTCCGTTTGGCACGGAGAATGAATTTACCAACCCATTCACGTCCAAATTCTCCATGACCTCCTTGGAAAGGGTTCTTGAAAACGAAACCAATGGAACAGAAGCTAGTGAAAAGGAAAAGGAAATTTCTCAGAGGAAAAGAGAAGTTATAGTCAGGGGGGTACTCTCTATCACTGTAATTTCTGCTGAAGACTTGCCTGCTGTTGATTTGATGGGGAAGGCTGATCCTTACATAGTACTTACCATGAAAAAATCAGGAACAAAGAATAAAACTAGGGTAAGTTTTGGAAAATCTTTTAAGTGACAATTTCTCACAATCCTTGAGATACATTAGCTTATTTATTTACTTTGTTGAGCCCAATAACTTCTTAAAACAAATGACTCCTATTACCGTTGTTTCACTTGCACGCTTAAAGATAGAAATACTTGTGCATAGCAGGCTCAATAATGTTTTTGCAATTTGCAGGTTGTGAATGAGAGCTTGAATCCTGTATGGAACCAGACTTTTGACTTTGTTGTTGAGGATGGGTTACATGACATGCTAATTGCAGAAGTCTGGGATCACGACACTTTTGGAAAGGTAAAAGCCCTATTTTGTCAAAGTAAAATTTTACAAGTTTTAACTTGATCAAGTGATGCTGAATTAGTCTCTCCTAATCAGCTAATTGATTTATTCATCCACTGTAGTCTTAGTAGTCTATGTAGCTATTTGTTATTTGCAACATTATGGTTATGTCATTGCATATCACATGCACATCTTGTTCTATATGGCATGGGGTTCAGACCTAATAGTATATCATGTTTGGAGTAGCTCTTCTTAACCGAATAGCCAATTCGTTTTCATATTTTCCATATGAAACTCGTTCGCATACCAAACATGTTCTTGTCTACATGTCTCAGTAGTGTTATACACTGTCCATTGCTGTCTCAGTTTTATTTCAGGGGGTGGCCGAGTCTGTTTTAAGTTTTGCTAAGTCAACTCTTTTAAGTTGTGTAGGATTATATGGGAAGATGCATCCTGACACTCACCAGGGTTATTTTAGAAGGAGAATACAAAGACTCCTTCCAGCTAGATGAAGCCAAATCTGGAAAATTGAATTTGCATCTCAAATGGATGCCGCAGCCAATTTACCGTGACTCTTGACTGTCTCAGCTATATGGATGATGGTGCTCCTCTCTGCATAGATTTTTGTACAAAGAGTATGCATAAGCCAAAGCCAGGAATAAATACACAGCTGTTTATCATTTGCTTAGGAGGAAAAGCTATCAAATTGGGTACATAATTGTTTTATAAATGTACCATATTGTAGAAAATGAAGTTTCTGTGGGTCACAACTGGTGAGATTATTAACCTTTCGAAAATTAGGTTTCTTGGCATCTTTAAAGCGTTTTGTGTGATTATTTTACTTGTTCTAAGAGTGTGGTCTGACGAATTTTTTTTTTCCTTCTTCTTCAAATGAAATTTGTTATAAGTTGAAATTATGAAATTATAATGGTTTCAAAGCACCAGCATTTTGTAGACCTAGTGTCATGAAAAACATTGATCAAACAAGTGGCTGGATTGAGATTACTATGATAGTCTTATCAAAAACATTTTCAAAGTTATTAGGTGGTATCTCCATTAGTCCCGTCAGAACTATGATATGAAGGTGCATGATTTTTAAATGGAGATTCTGCCGATGACCATCTTCAGATGACGCTTCCTCAATTTTCTCCTGCGATTGCCAGCTTGTAAAAGTAAAATCAAGCTGGCTTGTCATAAACAAACAGTTAAGAATTAGAAAGAACAAAATGTGCAGCAATTTTAGAGTAATTATGCACTTCTTAAGTTGCCAAACTAGTTCAACTCATTTGTGTTTCTCCTAGTTAAGCATAATAAGGATGCATTTATGTGGACTGTTTGTCTTCTTTTTTTCCCTTAAAAAAAACGCTTTTAAATCCTTTAATTTTAAGGGAATTAGTTTGTGAAAGTTTAAGAGTTATTA
This sequence comes from Hippophae rhamnoides, assembly GCA_033030585.1. NCBI lineage: Eukaryota > Viridiplantae > Streptophyta > Magnoliopsida > Rosales > Elaeagnaceae > Hippophae > Hippophae rhamnoides. The sequence continues at coordinate 12,528,495 of CM065430.1, forward strand.
TTACTGTTTTTAGAATATAAAAAATATTTATTTTTCACTGTTATTACAAAAGAGGAATATAAGGATAAATAGTTAACTTTTAATGAAATTTATAATAAAATATTATTATTTAGTACATAATTATAATAATATTATTTAGTTAACAGTAAAATGGATATTAAAATTAAAAAAATTAAGACAGAAAGAATTACATATTAAGTTGTTAGAATTATCGTTGAATGTAAGTAATTATTAAAATGATAACTATTTAACGTGTAAAATTATAAGATAAATTTAATTAAAAAATATTCAAAGATTACTTTTATTCTTACTACATAACTGTTTTTTTTTACAATGACATCATAAAAAAAATACTAATTTTAAACTATAAAGCTAAAAAATTTAACCTAAATAATTATGATACTCCTCATCCTATTTTTAAGTTAGGCACATTTATTTGGATGTTTAGATAAAAGGTGCAACTTAGGTAGAACCCCTCCATAATTAATGCATTTTTATTTAAAAGTGAGTCATTCAAAGTAGAGATTTTTGGAAAAGAAATATTTATAATACTCCATGATACATAAAGTATTTACCATCTAACTCATATTTATATAAAATAAAAAAAGTTCTAAGCAAAATTTTTTCATTTTGTATGTTTTCTTGGTTAAACTTTAACTAATTAAACACATAGTTTAATGTTAAACTATGTTTAAGTTAAATTTTGATCAATTAAATATTTTTAATATTAAATTTCAATTAATTAAATCCATTTAAAGTTAATTTTAATATGTTTATCATTACCTTACAATGCAATTTGCGTATTTTTATAACTTAGTATTTAGCAATTAAGCATTTTGTTATTATCAACTTATATAAACATTAATTATTTTTGAAACCATTTTTGGAAAAAATGTTTGTGTATTCTATTAATTCTATTAAAATTTAAAGTACAAGTTTATTGTGTCCCTATTTTTTAATATAAAAGAAATATTATTGTTAGAATAAAAGCTTAACTATTCTATTATTTCTTTAACATTAAGCAAATATGCACAAAGTTTTTAAACTTCTAAAACATAAATTTATTTCACTGACTAATAAAATTATACACATATGTTAATAAATTTTTAATTTCTATTATTTAATTTAATAATTTTTTAAATTTCATGCATAGATCTTAACTTGATTTTTAAAATACATATTTAAAATTTAAAATTTTAAGATTTGTCTATTAAGTTTAAAAAGTTTAAGAACTTAATCGTATAATTTAAAAGTTAACGAACTTAACTTTACAATTTGATGATTAAATTATATGTTTTAAAAGTTTAAAAATTTATGTATAAATTTAATTAAAATTTAGGGACTAATTACATGCCATAAACTAAAATCAAATATTTATTCTTAAAAACATTCTCATATGATATTGTTAGTTTTTTTTCATTGCTCTGACAACATTGTTTATTATATGAAAATAGCAATTATCTATTTCTTATTACTATATTTACTATATATAATATAAAAGTGCGAAGGAAATAGGGTTATTTTTCCAAATTTATGAAGATATAACAAAATTGTAATTAAGATTAATTATCTCAAAATGTAATTAAGTTAATTATGACTATTAAAATTTAATTTAATTTAAACTTTAAGCTCAAGTTAGTTATCCTTAAATAAATTATATTTATATTCTTTTTATTTATTTTTTCTAGGATCTTCATATTTAAAAGATTTTTTTTTCAACATTGTTTAAAGAAACACTTCAATAATCCCACTTACATTCAAATATTTTTTGGATAGATGTATTGGTGTTTCAGAAATATATAAATAGCCTTATATATTTTGTAGATATAACAATTTTTCCATCAATATTAATTATCTAGAGTTTAATTTGACAATATTGTAAATGAATTTGATCTTATAATTAATAGAAGCTCAAATTATTACAAGCTATATAGCAATCTTTCGTGGATAATATTGTTGATAATACTAAAACTTACCTTTTACAAAAAATCTGGATTTTTCCATGCCCATCGTCAACAATTTTCTTACAAGATTGATGCGGGATCTAATTGTTTAGTATTTATCTTCTTTAAAAATGTATATATAAATATTTATATTTTAATAATTGTATTTAGTTTTAAAAAAGTCTAAAATCTAGTATATAATAGCATCTTAAAACTCACTTCAATCTCGCAAACAATGAAAATACTTAACAATAATACGACATATAAATAATCAAAAAGAAATAAACATTTAAATATTAAACATATTTAATAATAACACATCATGAAAATAGTATACAAGATTGAACCAACAACAATATAAATAAAGAAAGCATTAAGTAAAGAAAAATACTAAAAAGAAACGCAATATAAAAGAAAGATTTTTCAATTATAATTAACTCCTTCTATATAGCATATCTTAATTGTACTCACACTACAAACTATCAACAAATACAAAAACAACTTAACATAGTAAATTCACATAAAATTCATGTGGTAATATTAAACAACTATTTAACAACAATTAATTTAATTATTATGTAAAATAAATTATAAGTTTGTAAATTAAAAACAGTATTAAATAATGTCTCTATTAGTTGAAACAATACACTCAACTTCATTGCTATTTGTACATAAATTGCAATCCGATCTCTCCTTGTAACACAATCACTAACAAATTAATATACATGGTACAATCTAAGTTAATTACAATCTCATACACATATATCTAATTTACAAATACATCTTAGTATTAATTCAATTTTAATTATTTTTCTAATTTATTTAAATTTTTGAAAAATACACTCATATATCATAATACTTAAATACATTTGAAATATTGATGATACAAAAGTTAAAAAATAATATTTCATTGAAAAATCTCAAATTTACGAACCTCAAGAATTTTTTCATTTTTATTATTAATTTTCAAAATTCAAATGGGGAATCCATAAAAGATCTTTGAGTTGCTTGAACCCTCCAATTTTTGAGTTCCCAACATCCACTTCTTAACAATACTTTTTGAATGTTCTGACTTTTCTTCCAACTTCAACTGTTTATGTCCCAATATTCTGATGAGGTCATCATTTTCTTTGATGGATGCCAGCAAGAAATCGACAGAACAACCAAGATTTTTAACTTTTATTGGAGTGTAGCTAACTCTTCATCTTTTCTTTTTTTTACTTTTAAGAGAAATAACATTTTTTCAAGAAACATGATATGATCAACTTGATCTTCAAATAAATCAAGGTCGGCTACCCTCTAATTTTCTTGGCTTGACTCAAGCTTCTTCAGTTCCTCCTCCAAATACTTCATTATGGAGTGAGTGGTTCGAAGTGCATTCAACCTATAGAACATTTTACCGTTTTTGAATGATCTCACATTTATATGATAGATTATCTTGTTCTAAGTTGACCTAGAATAAGAAAACAGTCATTACATAAAAGATTTCTTTTCTCCCTTTTAAACATTATTTCTCTGTATATTGAAACGAAAGATCAACTCCATAAAAAAAATACCAAGCGCTTGATTTTCCATCAATTTCACTAACCTATTTATCAACTGATTTTGTTTAGTGATAATACAACAATAATAGAAGCATATATCATTAGCAAAAACAAACCTAAGCTTTAGCCTCCCCCATTGAGGTAAAGCCACTATTATTAGTAACTGCATTCTTGCTTTCGACTTTATACTTCTTGTAGATATATCACTTTTATAGAATTTTCTAGTCCTTAAAACCAAAGTCAAGGAAACAAAAGCTCCAAACAACATAGCCAAAGTCATTATAATAAAATGACAATCTGTAACATATTGAACCTTTACAAGTTAACTCTCCTACTTCTTTCCTTATTAACCCAAGCGCTTTCATTTGTTTCATACCCTCTTTGTCATATAAACGACCAGTGACTATAAAATTAAAAACATGAGATCCAATAGGACTACAAAGTCCACAAAAAATGTATAAAGCTGCAAAGTGTTTAAGCCCAAATAGTTTGTGGCAAATAGTAATGGAAATTGAGCTCCAAAACTTAGTCCAATTATCATAGAAGAAGCATAGAGAGAATAAGATATTGGAAAAACAATTAAGGCATAACCAATGCATGATATAACAAGTACAATAGTGTAAACTAAAGGACGAGGGACTTTGTACTTTGTCAATAATAATTCCCATGAAAAACCTATGACAATTTTTCTCAAAAATCTCCATATTTTTTTTAAAAGGGAATTAAAATCTTATTTTTTTATTAAATAAAATAAACATTATATATGTATGATTTGATCTTGAATTTAAGTTGGTGGGAGTGAAAAATCATTTCATCTAGATTATAAACCAATATCAAGAAACTCCATATAATCACAAGTGAAACACAAGTTATTAAGCAAGTGTTTAGTAGTCTAAGGAGTTCCAAATTTGACCTAAATTGTCAATTGTTGTTAGGGCTCCACTCATAACATGTTGAGTCCCACATCGATCAGGGATGCCAGTTGAGTGCTAATTATTAGTCTGGGTGGCCTTTTTCCTGATAAGCGTGTTTTGAGGGAAACATTGGGCTGCTCAATTTTCAATTTGTTATCAAAGTAGGTCTCTGGCGGTGAGTCCCCTCTGACTCACCTCACAATTCCCTTGTCTTTGCGGTGTCTCCACCCGAGTGGCATCGGTATTTGCGGTGTCACCGTCCGATGTGAGGGGGAGTGTTGAGTCCCACATCGACAAGGGATGCCAGTCGAGTGCTGGTTATTAGTCTGAATGACCCCTTTCATGATAAGCGCGTTTCGAGGAAAATTTTGGAATGCCCAGCTTTCAATTTAACAAACAATGTTATCATGTAAAGGCTTACAAGAGTATCCAATATGGTGTACATTGTTATAGAATGAGGCTGTTTTTTTATCTCTTTGTTTTGTATTAGGACAAGATAAATTAGAGTGTTCTGTTAAAGTTACTAGCTTGATTTCAGGAGGAGAATTATTATCCAAATCTTGTGTAGAAGCAAAACAAACACAATTGAACCACTAAAAATACACCAAATTCTTTTAAATGTATACCATGTTTGTAAAAAATGAAAACCATTGAAGTACCAGCAAGGCCTAATGAAGCATTGTTGAAGCAAGTTTATAAAAAACAGTGTAGGAACAATATTACCGATAACTTGAAAGTAACTGCTTGGGTTGAGTTGCGGACTAGGTCGCTCTCTTTAAGACGTTTCGCGGATTACTCCAATTTGTGCAAGCAAACACAAACCGTCGTCCCAGGATAAAACAAACCCAAAATCTTAATCTCTGCCTCGTAACTTCAACTTGATGAAGACCGGAATTTCGCACACAAAAATTTGTTGCTCGGAAAACTAAAAAGAAAAAGAACTTAGAAATTGTAGAGAATTTTTTCCGTAGGAGATGATTGTTGATTTGTTGTGTTTCAAATGAGAGTCAAGCCCTCCTTTTATAGATTTTAGAAACCGCGTGGCAATTATGAATAAAGCGGTAATGTCTGGGAATTAAGAAAGCGTAGCAGTAATTTCCGAGTAATGAAAGTAACGGATAATGTATATATTTTTTTATGAGTAAATACGATCAACGGCTCTTTTTCTGAATAAAGAAAACAAACGGCCATATTCTTAATAAAAGAAAATAACGGTCATTTTTTTCGGAGAAAAAAAAATATATATATAACAACCATTTTGTAAGTGGAAAAATTTTCCTTAAAAAAAATATTTTACCAAAAAAAGAAAATACCACCTCACCTCACACACGCACTCGTACTTCGGCTTTCGGCTCGGCCGTCGGTCGGATGACGGACGGCGGCGCGTGCCACGCGTATGTGGTATCACATTTGCCTAGGTCCTCTCCCCTTCCACAAAAGTGGGTGCCCCTTGGGGGCCAATCCCAATAGCCAACTCTTCACTATTTAAACCTCTTTAAAATAATACAAAAAAGCAATGTGGGACAAGGCACATTTCCTAACAAATTTTTTTTAATTAAATTTCATCTTTTCCAACAATCCCCCACTTGAATTTTATATAAAAATAATTTTTCATCGAGCAGCCGATCAATTAAAATTATAAGATTGTGCATAAGCGAAAATGTGTCTATCGACTTGAACCTTTGCATAGTGTTGATGCTTTAGAATATACTAGAGTAACTCGTAGTTTTGAACTCTATCTCTATCAATCATCACACACACAACCTTCCCAAGGTGTAGTTCGAAAAAGCCTGTGCTTTACGGCCATACACGTGTATCCCAGTATAGTGAACGCTCTAGTAAATTTTGCCCAAAAAATTTTCATAGGAAGCGGCCACACTTCCACATTCACATAGGTGAGTCTATCAAGAGTACTCTCAGAGCTATGTACTCCACTCCACATGTAGTATAGAACTCATTAAGAGTTTAACAAATAACTCATCATTTTCTATCGTTTCGGGACTTCACGCTTCTAACAATATAGAATGAGATTTGATTAATATGTACGATACATCTCATATCACTTCATGACTTGTTATTACCCTTTGAACTTATTTTCTTGGGATCTCCAGGTCTATAAGTTGGGTTACCATCATAAGTGACTCTTCATTCTAAGTGGCATTAATCCCATTCCTTTTGAGGTTTTGAAAACCTTCTCTCTTGGTAATCCTTTCACAAAGGATCTCCACAAATTTTCATTAGAACGCATACGCGATCCACTCTTACCGCTCCCATTGGGAGAAATTCTCTAACAAGATCTTATGCTTACGACGTATGCTGTCTCTTTACCGTTGTAGTAACGATTTCCGAATCTTTGCAATAGCGTGGTACTATCGTTGTGGATCAATACAACAGGATCGATCTTTCCCAGTAAAGGGATCTCGGCTAACAAACTTCTTAACTGGCTTCAGCCGCTTCTTCACTAGCAAAGGGCTAGTGCTATCATTTCCGTACTCCATTGTAGATTGAGCCAATATTGTTTGTTTCTTAGACTTCCGGGAAAGCAGCTCGCACTATGTTAAAAATATAGCCACTAGTTTAGTTGCTTTGGAGTCTTCTCGATAAAGTGTTCCAATCGACCGCATCGTATCCTTCTAAAAGCAATGGGAAACTTTTTATAATGTAATCCATGGTTCATAGTTCTCTTAAGGTATCTCATAACCCTTTCAATAGCATTCCAATGCTCTATACTAGGTCTCTTGGTAAACCTACATAGTAGTCCCACAACATAAGCTATGTATGCGGTCTAGTCCGATCAGCGTGGCGTAAGCTACCAACGATGCATACCACTTGTCTAACACCGTCTCCTGTTCTTGAACAAATTTACACTAGATCATAAAGAACACGTGGGGTTTACAGTTAAAAGTAATTATATTTCTTTAAGATCTTCTCAATGAATGTGAGATTGATCTAGAGAAATTCCACTTTTGGACCTAGTTATTTTTATACCAAGGATTACACTCGCTCTCCAAGATCTTTCATATCAAAATTAGCTCTTAACAACATTTTGACATTATTCACAACATAAATATTTGATCCAAAAATAAGCATGTCATCCACGTATAAACATATAATAGTGCAAATATTATCTTCTAATTTATAATAAATGCATTTGTCACTTTCATTTATTTTGAATCCATGTGAGATAACTAGATTATCAAATTTTTCATGCCATTGCTTAGGTGCTTGTTTTAGACCATAAAAGAGATTTATCTAATTTACAAACTTTATTTTTCTTGACCTGGGATAACAAAACCTTGAGGTTGATCCATATAAATTTCTTCTTCTAAATCACCATTTAAGAAAGCGCTTTAACATCCATTTGATGTACTACTAAATCATGGATAGCGTAGAGAGAAAAGTACACGTATGGAAGTTATTCGTGTAACTGGTGAAAAGGTATCAAAGAAATCTACATTTTCCCTTTGCCTATATCCTTTAACTACAAAACGAGCTTTATATTTTTCAATAGTACCATCAGGTTTCAATTTCTTTTTTAGTATCCATTTACATCCAATGGATTCGCAACCAGGAGGTAAGTCAACTAAATGCCAAGTCTTATTATACTCAAGTGAGTCCATTTCATCATTTATGGCTTCTTGTCATAAGTTGGCATCTAAAGAAGATAATGCTTCTTTAATAGTTTGGGGATCTTCCTAAGGTATAAGCATAAAAATCAGACCCAAAATCCTTAAGGGTTCGAGCTCGTTTACTTCTTCTAATTTCAGTGTTTAATTCATCAGTTTGTTCACTAGTTCTAGTTATAGGTAAACTACTAAGACGAGCCCACTATTCTTAAATTTAAAGTGGAAACCTATATTCATAAGTCGGCATCATTTGATTCTATAACTACCGATCTTTTAAGTCATAGAATTTATAAGCTTTACTATTCTACACAGTATCCTATGAATACACATTCATATGCTTTCTACTAGCAAGTTTATTTCTTTTAGGATCGGTGGATTCTAACATAGGCTAAACAACCCCAAGTTTTAAAATAAGTTAAATTAGGTTTCTTATTTTTCAAAATTTCATAGGTGAAATTTTATTTGTAGATTTAGGCACCTCTATTCAAGCATAGCAAATAGTTAATAAAATTTCTCCCCACCAACGAGACTGACACCGTAGTTTAATAAAATTGCAACAATTGATTCAATAAAAGTTCTATTTTTTTCTTTCACTTTGCCATTCATTTCAGAGAATAAGGTGCGCTTTTTTCATGAATGATTCCATGAGTTTTATAAAAGTCATTGAAGATATTGGAATCATATTCGGTGCTCTCTATCACTTGAAACCTTTTTATTTTTTCTTTAAGTTGATTTTCAATCTCAGGTCTATAAATATTTTAAACATATCAAATGCTACACTTTTATTTTTTCATTAGATATACATAGAAGTGTAATCCGAGCAATCATCTATAAAAGTTATAAAATAGCGTTTTCCATTTCTTTGTTAAATTTCCATCAAGTTCACATATATAAGAATGAATTAATTCTAAAGGTTCGATTCTCTAACTGATTTATGTGAAGTTTTGGTTATTTTAGCTTGACTACAAAATTCACATTTTTCAAAATCATTTAAAGATAGTTTAGGAATTAGTTCTAAAGCTACTCATGTTCTTTATTATGCGTTTATTAACATGACAAAGTCTAGCATGCCAAATATTAAAGGAACTCAACATATAAGGTAGAAGAAGAGGTTTTATTTATTTCAACATTTAATTTGAACATGCCATCGGTGCACTTTTCCAACAAATATATTATTTTTAGTTATAGTATATAAATCACTCCACTATAAACCCAAACTTTGTTAAGAAGATATCCCAGAAACTAAATTCTTTCTCATCTCCTGAAAGATGCGGGACATCCTTCAAGATGATAGTCTTTCCGTAGGTAAACTTCAAAACCACCTCACCAAGACGAACTTTAAAGTGGAGTGGGAGTCACCAGCCGAAGAACACTTTCTTATCCTCGGAATCGAATAGGATTTGAACATGTCTCGATCATAGCAAACACGGGCGAGAAGCACCAAGTGTCCATCCACCACCCCTGGATCCACCAACAAAATTGACTTCGAGTATATCATAGCAATAAGTTGATCTTCGCAAGGTTCGCGCCGCGGGGTAGGACGATTCTGCAGCGGTTCCTGCCAAGTGGCCGTGTCTATTACAACTATAACACGTATGAATGTGTTATTCCTTAAGGGGTTGAGGTCCATTACGGGGAGGATAGTTTCTATTTCTATTTTGGTGGTTGCGGTTTGATTATTACTACGATTAGGAGTTTTCATATTTCTACCTTTAGGTTTTAATTGTAGATGAGGGTTTCTTATTAGTACTATTATTTGAGACTACGAGTACTTCATCTCTTTGGTCTTATTTTCGAGCTTAACTTCTTCTATTCTTAAATCCAAGTTATAAGACTTTCTAAAGAAAATTCCTTAGTTTTATGCCTAAGTGTATTCTTAAAATCTTTCCAAGCAGGGGGTAATTTATCTATTATAACAGCTACTTGAAAATTGTTCATCTAAAGTCATACCTTTAGAAGTTATTTCGTGTGCTATCTTCTGCAGTTCATGTGATTGAGTTTCCACTGATTTTCCATCAATCATTTGAAACTTCATGTATCTACTAACAACATACTTCTTAGTACCAGCTTCCTCAGTGTCGTATTTCTTTTGAAGTGCTTCCCAAATTTCCTTGAGACTTTATCACAATTATAATAATCATACAAGTCATCGCCTAAACCATTAAGAATATAGTTTTTGCATAGAAAATCATTTTCAATCCAGGCGTCTAAATCTTTAGTTTCGGCCGGGAAGGAGGATCGACCGTATTGGTTTTTGTGCCATAGAGAAACGACTTTTTCATGGTTAAGAAAAACAACATTTTTTGTCTCCATCTTTTAAAGTGTAATCCTCAAAACGGAATGGTTTGTTTAGATCAATGAAGAAGCATTTCGGTAGACATGGCAGATTGAAATCGTCTTAAAATTGTTGAAGCAAGTTTATAAAAAAGCGGTGTAGGAACAATATTACCGATAACTTGAAAGTAATCAAGTTGGGTTGAGTCGCGGACTAGGTCGCTCTCTTTAAGACGTTTGTGATTACGCTGATTTATGTGCAAGCAAACACAAATTGTCGTCCTAGGATAAAACAAATCTTAATCTTAATCTACTGTCTCGGAAACTTTCTTATCGATGAAAGACTGAATTCTACTAAAATTTTGTTGCTCGGAAAACTAAAAGAAAAATAACTTAGAAATTGTAGAGAGAATTTTTTCCAGTAGGGAGATGATTGTTGATTGTTGTGTTTCAAATGAGAGTCAAGCATTTTATAGATTTTAGAAACCGTGTGGCAATTATGAATAAAACGTAATGTCCTGGGAATTAAGAAGCGTAACGGAATTTCCAGTAATGAAGAGTAATCGGATAAATCGGATATATTTTTTTATGAGTAAAATAGCAGTCATTTTTTTTCTCGAGAAAAAAATATAAATATATATATAACAACCATTTTGTAAGTGGAAAAATTTTTCCTTAAAAAATATATTTTACCAAAAAGAAAATACCACTCACATCGTGCATTTCTGCACGGCTGTCGGTCGGAATCGGCATGCGTGCGTATGCTCACATTCGCTTCTGATTTAACTTTCATTAAAAAGTAGCGTCTTGCAATTCCAATAGACAACTCTTCACTATTTAAACTCTTTAAAATAATATAAAAAAGCAACGTGAGACAAGTCACATTTCCCAATAAAATTTTTTTAATTAAATTTCATCTTTTCCGACAATCATATAGAAATTTGAACAAAACTTGATACTAATTCGTAGACTTCGGGACGGTTTTTAAAGTTCGAAAGATTCGAAGAAAGAACAGAGGAACAACAAGTTAGTGACAGAAGGAACCAATGAGCATAATTTGTTATACCCCATAGCCTGAGCTCCAATGTCAAGGTATATATAGCCATTTGCCACACAACTGGCTTAGCAATACGACCCGTCACAGCCAACCAAATCATGAAGTCACCAATGAAGTTTATGATTGAACCAATCAAAAGAATCCCACTTGGTGGTATAAAATCAGCAATGAGGCCAATATAGAAACCTAAAATTTCCTCCCAAGTCTTTGAAAAAGCTTAGCAAATTGAGAGTTGCTTGGTCACAGCTTAGTGACGTTTGGATGACACCTGAGTACTTACCGTACATATATATTGCTCCTGGTGTTGACATTACAACTAAGGGAGAGAATTACAACTAAGGGAGAGAAAAACATGAACCATCTTCCCACAAGCACGTGTAAGCAAAATCTCTACATATCCATACTTAGACTAGAACTTGAGTCCAGCTACTACCAATTTTGTTGTTCACGTAATACTAAAAGTGTTTAGGAGGTTAATTATTAATAGTGAGATGGAGAAAGAAGAAGGAGAAAAAGATAAAAGAACTGACAGATAATCATGACGAGTGTTGAATTTTATGATGACCTTTTTCTTATTGAAATTTTTAGATGACTTAATTGGTTGCTATAATGATAATATCATATATGATTAGATAAAAATGAGATCACATCTAACCAAACTTAAAATGTGGTGCTAGAAACTATACGTCTGTTGAATTGATTAATACAAAACAGAGAATAATAAATATACTATATATCAGAGAATTTCCATTTTGTGATATTCTTATATTAAAATTAGTATATTCTATTTTTTTTAACTTTGTAAAAAGAGTCATGATAAATTATATTATTTTAATAATTTTTTATTTAAAATATTATTATATTTCATCAAGTAATTAAAAAAAATTAAAATATGAGTTTTTAATAAGAATAAAAGTAAAATATAATATGAAATAGTTTCGAAAAAAAATAGATAATAATAAAATTTAAATAAAAATATTTAAATATATTTTTAATTTATAATAAAAATTAAAAATTAATAAATATTAAAAGATAAATATTTTATAATTTTTATATTAATTATTACTTTATAATTATTAAATACTCGTATTTTAATCGTTTATTAGAAAAATAATATTAAGAATTAATAGAAAAATTATTAAAATAATATAATTTATTTTTACAAAAATAAATAACATTATTTTTAATTTAAGAAATTAAATGATACAAATACCCTGAATCTCTAAAATAAATTTGAAAACAAAGTTGACATAGCATCACAAAGACATTTGGAACTTGCATGGTACGCACTCAATTACTTTCAATATGAAGAATATGTTATTGCACTACAAATCAAATCACAAAAATGTACGAAACAAACTTAATAGCATCATATTTAGAGACTTCTATAAAAGTTTTAGTGGGTGTACTCTTCACTTTTATGGATTCCTTTAAAAACATAGAATAATTTCAAATTAAATACAATGTTTTAAGTTCAACAAAATCTTTTCAATTTAATTATTCTTTATTCTGAAATGTAGTTGCAATTGTCTAAAATAAATAAAATAACTTAAATGTTCACAAGTAAAATAAAAAGTATAGATACCATTCCGATTTTTTTAACTGAAGTTTAGATTTATTAGACACGAGAGATTTCCCACCTATCTTACACACACATAAGAACTACAGCCAAGTCTTCTAACAGTTTTTTTTTTTTAATTTGAAAAGAGAAAAAAAAATAACTACTCTAACCCACAATAAAACAAAATGATCATGAAGAAGCAAGTTGCTGCCTTTTTCTTGTTCTTGTTTATTTCAGCTTTCACACAATCACTAGCGACATATTGTCATCCTCTTTCAATATCGGTATGACTCCTATGGATTCCTATCCATGTAATATTTCTTTAAGATAAACTATATCAATGATTTAAGATCAAAATATACAAAAATCTATTAACTTTTAAATTTTAAAAAGTACACAAAAAATCCAACATTTATAAAGATATTAAAAATAAAACACGTGAACACAAATTTATATTTTTTTAAATTACTATGTATTACAAAGTTAAAATTTTATTTATTTGAAATTATCTATATTCATATTTTTTAAGTTTAAATTGATTTAAAAAACATGAATCTTCGAACCAATTTACATTGGCATATATTCATGTGCTCTATTCATGATATTTTTTGAAGTTTTGAATTTCTGATGCAATACTCCTTTTCCTTTCTTTTATTTAATAAAAAAACGGAACTCAAATGTCCCATTAAAATAAGTAATAATATTTTTTTTTTAAAATACTCCAAGCTTTCCGAAGGTATAGCAAATATTATATAGCTCTAGCAGTACTCCACCAATCCGCAATCCCTATTCCTCTTCATATTGAAAGATAAACGGCCTTAAATAGCATATAGAGATTATACACAACCAAATTGGCCTCAAAATAATAAGTTAATTATACATAACGTATACATAGTTATGTGAACACATTATACATAACATATGCATATTATGTATAAGCTATCATACTATTTTGACACCAAATGTACTCTTCAAATGGGTTTACGTGGGAAGGGATCAACTAATCAAAACGGCATTAATATTTAATAGAGTAAAGAAACAACATATCACAAGCCATTAAAAAAGGATTGCATACCTTTATAGAATGAAATCTATAATTTACCTAAATGCAAGACTGCCTCAAAAACTCAGCACTTCATGCTCCATATGAGAATTATAAATTACCTCTATAATATCCAGAGGGCACATGGAGCTGCTTTGTTCTTAGCAACTCAATGTCATCTTTTTCATGGTCAACAAAACTTGCCAGAGTTTTTTAAAGTGCATTTATGAACTAGTCATAGCTGCCAATTACTATTCCCAACTTTTGCCCAATTAGTATAACTATTATTTTCTCCTCAAGTCCTCGTCCAAGTACCTATCTTTCATTTGCTTTGTAGAATAGCATCTTCTGTACATAAAACATCATGTAGCCTTGTGCAGCCCTCACAATGCTCTCACTTACTTCGGTGATCCATGCATCATCACACTTGTACCACTGGTTACATAACCGCAGGTAAGTTACATAATGGCCAGCATCTAGTTTACCTGAGTGAGTGACAACAGCAAACAACTCAAATTCTGACGAAAACTCATTTGAAGCATCTGCCTCGTCCCTATCAAAAGGAAAAATTCTATTGCCAAAACGATTCCTCAAGATGGAAGATGAAAGATAGGGTTCCATGTTCAATGACATTGGAAATTGTAAATAACGATCAATCTTCCTTGACATTTTTCGCACATGGGAATGCTCAAACCTCTTGATGTGGAAGCAAGAAACAAGTGGAAGCTTCCTAATCGACATCTGTTTGAGTGACTCTTGCCTGATCTGACACTGTTGGCAGAAGAATTTTTGGTCAGATCCCAACTTCTCAGGTCTTGTAAAACGGTCCAAGCATCCCATCAGGGTAGATATCCCACAGTTGTGCTTTGAATTCATGCAATCTAGCTCACCATTGAAAAAATGACTAGATTTTGTCGATGCCATCTTCGAAGAGCCCCCTTGGTTTGGCTCCAAGTCCAATGAGATATCAACACATGGGTCATATGTTGTAGATGTGAAACCACAAGCCATGCACATGACATCAGATCGCAAGATACCAGAAAATACTCTGTGAGCAATGCAACAGTTTCCATTAGCTGCACATTTACGAAAACTACAGTTATTAAGATATACATCAAATGAAATATAGAAAATATATTATTCGATTTTTTAAGAAGTTCGCCAACATGCTAAAGGAAAAATGCATGGAGATGCCATTTCAAAGTAAAAGCCCATACCTACTGCAATTTCCACAAGCTAGACAATGATGTTCCAGCAAGCAATATATGCAGAGACATAAGGGGTAAACATAATAATCGATAAATTAACCTAAACAATTGAAACCGAGCCAAACCAAAATGAATTTTATGCTTTATAGGTTCAAACAGCTTGGTTTTGATTTTGAAAATACAAAAACCAATGTATGTCGGGTCAGTTAAGGTCGGGTCGGTTAAGTTTGAGATTTAACCGAACCGACTTACATATTATTAATACACATGTTTATTTTTTAATTTTATATATTTATAATCATCTAATTTTAGTTAAACTTTTATGTAATTTGAGAAGATGAAATTATTTATATTATTATTCTCTATTGTTCATTTTTAAAAAAATTTACTATAATTAATAATAAAATCTAAATTACTTTTTATTTTTA
This sequence comes from Hippophae rhamnoides, assembly GCA_033030585.1. Lineage (NCBI taxonomy): Eukaryota > Viridiplantae > Streptophyta > Magnoliopsida > Rosales > Elaeagnaceae > Hippophae > Hippophae rhamnoides. The sequence continues at coordinate 12,544,092 of CM065430.1, forward strand.
ACAATTTATTCATTTTTAAAAGTTTCTCTCTACTTGAAAATTGATGCAGAATTATAATTTAAATGTTAATATATAATTTTTTAATTAAATTATTGATTAAATAATAAATCTTATTTATTAATTTAAGATTAATATAAAGTAAAATTATTTAAATCCACTTTTAAAACGATTAGATTGAAACCACAAACCAAACCGACGTAAATAGGTTGATCAAATATTCTCAAACTGATATTTTATAGATTGATTTCAGTATTTGATTTAGCAAACCGATATACGTCGGTTCGGTTAACGTTTTAAGTCAAAACAAACATATAATAAATCCCCTTGCAAAATTAACCAGGTATACTTTCAAATCTAGAACTTCTTATCCAGAACTATGGGTAGCACTACAGGTGTAATGGAAACCATATCCTTCTAACAGAATCTCCTAAAATACAGGAAACACGAAACTGGTTGTAAACCTAATGCAGACCAGAATTATGGGTAGCACTAAAGATTAATTGAAACCATACCCTTCTAACTCAATCTCTTAAAATACAGAAAACACAAAACTGCCTGTAAACCTAATGCAGCCATCCTCTTAGTGAAGTGAGATAAGTGATAGATCCCTACCATGTTAGAGGGAGTGAGCATGAGAAATGAGTGAGTAGAAAATCCTAAGATGAAACCAAGTGGGCTAAGGTAAAGATGACTTACTGGAATGGAAGCAGAAAGCAGATGACATTAACAGCCACCATGTTGAGGTTGAGAATTAGCCCTAAAACTTTGAGCACTGACCAACTCCTAAAGCAAAATGCAAGATACCTAGACCACTGTCCTGCAGTTAAATGTTATAGATTACTCCTTAACCACAAACAGCAGTTCAAACATCTTGATTTAAAAAGACATATCCAATTTTGTAACGTTGGGACACAAGCTTGCTATTAAGAAATTATAGGTCGTATCCTTAACATTACCCTAGCAGCTAGTACATCATATGTGTCATGATTTTAAACTCCACTGACTAATACATCCTAAACATTTCATTTTAAGCATCTAAGTGCACCCAAATTATACACTAAACTATTAGTAAACCAGAAGTCAAGGAGACTAGAACAGATTCAGCTGCCTCCTCTATCAGAATATATGGTGATTACCAAATGTTCGATGGAAAATTTTATAATAAGGGCCTTGGGTGAACTAGATCATCAATGAGGTTGGCTTCAGGTCCTAGCAACAACCCAATCTAAAATACAACTTCCGTATACTCTGGAAAACAAGATTTCACTTACATACCATACGGCTTCTATCAGATATTACGTGAATAACTTATAACCCAAATGACTCAATCAAACAAAATAATGGCTAAATCTCATCAGTGAAGAAGCCACTTCTTAGATGATGCAGCAGCTAATTATCTCTAGAAAATTGGCATTTAATGGACCAAGTAACCAGTAAAAAAAAAAGAACGGATGGACCAGTTGAGTATTTTGGGTACGTCCGGTTTTGATTTATTTTTAAAAGAAAAATATATTTTATGACAACTAGACGTTTGTATCAGTTTATATATCACAATACAATTGACCCATTTTATTAATTAATCCCGCAATTACTTTAACATCTCATCTTTTTAATGCAATATCCAATCCAATACAACAACACTATCACATAACTTTATGCATTGATACATATAAAATTACTTTTTTAAAATCGTAGGAAGATCATATAGCTAATTTGACTTAAACCATATTAGCTAACCAAGCAAAACTTAAAATTCATATATCAGACCAAACATTTGAAGCAAAAAAAAAAGTAACGCTAAGCAGGGAGGGAACCGGGATTTAAATTTTAAGGGGCCGAAAAAGAGAATCCATGATTTAATATTTTTGTACAAATGATAAGCACCCAATGATATTTTTGAAAATAAAATTCATGAAATAATGTCCCTTAAATATGCAATACATTTAAAACTAAGTATAAGAAAATTAATTTTAGCATAATAAAAAAATGGACAAAAGCATCAAAAGTCCAATAATTTTTCAAACTGAGCACTTTAATCCAATAATTTATAATTAGCCAATACTAGTCCCTGTTATTATGAAAAAGTAAGCACTTTTAATCCTACAATTTACTAAAATGAATAATTCTAATTCATCAAAAGTATTAAAAGTGAGTACATATTGCCCTTAACTTTCATAAATAACGGGAAGTGTCCAACTCAAAATTACAGAATTAAAGTACTCATTTAAATAACGATATTACTGTAACTTTTTTTTTCAAAAACTATGAGACTTTTAACACCCAATGTAATAATTACAGAATTAAACCGCTTAAATTAAATAATTATAAGATCTCTGATACCTAGTTTCCAATAAAAAATACACAAAACAATACTAGTACCATATTTCATATCAGAGAACCAAATTTAAACCAGATTAAATTTAAACCAAATTTAAAAAAATTAGTAAGATTTTGTTTACTTTTATAAATATAAAAAAATAGATAACAATTTATCAATGTAGTTTTTTTTTCAAATTGATAATACATATTGATTTAAGGATAAAATATCTGTTGCCAATTATTTTTACAATTTTTTCCCCTTGTATCCCACAAGTTTTTTTTTGGTGATTAGGTGTGTCATGACATCATCTACTATATATTTTCACATTTTTTAATTATTATTGAAAAAATGTGTATTAAGTAATTTTTTTTAGAAACTAGGGTGAGCCAAAGCTCCTTTTTTTCATGCATATGTTCCGAGCAACATAACCTTAATATCATCGCTCTACCGTATTCAATCAAATCAAGATATACAGATCAAAAATCATGAGAACACTTTTTTATGCTATAAGTTGTGATACAATCAAAACTGATATAACAGACAATTATTAACTAAAATAGTATGACTCACATTTTTTCAACCTATAATTAACTGCCACAGTAATTGTAGTAATACTACAACTTATAGTAAGTAAACTTTTTATATGACAAAAGAGCACTTCTTTATACCACAACTAATGTGACAGACAATATTGGTTAAAACAGCATGACCAATTTTTTTCAACATATAATTAACTGTTTAGTATTAACTTGTAATAAATAGATTTTTTCTATGACAAAAGAGTATTTTTTATGCCATAACTTGTGGTTCAAACATAACTGATATGACAAACAATTATTAGCTAAAATAGTATAACTCATTTTTATAAACTATAATTAAATGTCACATCTTAATTTGTGATAAATAGAATTTTTCATGACAAAAGAGCACTTATTTATACTACGAGTTATGGTACAAACACAACTAATATGCAAGATAATTATTAGCTAAAATAATAAAACCTATTTTTTAACATATAATTAACTACCACATCAATTGTGGTAATACTCCAACTTATTGTAAAATATATTTTTTCCATCACAAAATGTCCAGCAATTTGAAACCACGACCCGTGAAATGCAAATGCAAAATACATCAAAAAGAAAAGGCTTAAGACGAAAAGTGAGAGAATTCTTTTCTCGATAGCCTTTATGAAAACTCAAGAAAAATAAGCCCATATGGTTTTATTATTTATCATTACTAAATTTTAAGAAGATTATCACAATTTTAAATTTTGTGATATAAAGCCTTTCTCAAGAAAAAATAGAAATCAGTTTTACCTTGACTCTGTGGTTTCCGCCGTTCATTCTCCACCTTCTCATGGATTCCATCAAGCATGGAAATGAAAAACTCATGGGCATCCTGCTGTTCATAACTTGCCAGATTAGATGCATGTTGCCACCAACTGCCACAAAACCATGGATCAAAATCCAAACTTTACAACCTCACAAATTGAACACATTGCATTTCCCAAACGAAATCTAAGACTACCAACTACCCACAATGCCATTCCGAATCTAACACAAACACAGACCTGTACAAAAACTTTGCTGGGCTAAAGGGTGTTCGATCCCCTGAAAAAACAGCCGAAAAAATCGCATCCAAATCACAAGCCAAGCACATTCGGGAAGTCTTGTTCGCATTACCATCCCCCCTAGCACCATTTCTTCGAGTCCCAACAATCGCACCATTCTTCTGCTGACAAAAGTAACGGTTATGCCGATCGCTCAAGAAATAGTTCCGCAACGGCGGCGTATGAAGTAATGCTTGTAAAACCGAATTCATAAAACAAGTGTTTCCCAAATTGTTCAACCCTCTCAATCCCCACGGAAATTCTGAGGTCGTATTCGAACTTTCCAGAGGAACTGAACAATTTCCAACCAAAAATTTCTCTCTCAGATTTGGTGTCCACGGCCGGTAATCAACTCGTCGCCGCTTCCTTAGATTCTCCGGCGGAAACTGACGGCTAAACTCTGCTGATAATGGCTTTCCGGCGAGCATTGACGCTGCCGTTTGAGCCAAGACAACCGCGGAGTCAAAATCACGATCGTAGACCTGGTCGCCACACGCGCAGCAGAAGAGCTCGGCCCGATCAACATCCACAGCGAGTTCGTGTCCCGGCGGCATTGACTCAGCGTGAGCAGCAGCATGGGAGGGACCACTCGGCGCGTGACAGTACACGGCCGCGCATGTGACACATGCGTATAGTCTCGGAAACGCGGACTCACCACACGCGCCGCAGCGCGGGACTTCCTTCGGATCTCGATGGATTGAAGCTCGACCGCTCGGTGGTTTGACACGGAGGCAGTCTTGGAGGGACCGAAATGGTTTTGATCCCTTTTTGGATCGGAACTCAGCTAGGTGGGGACAAGGATCGGGAAAGAACTCGCCGTTGATTTTCTGACTGCCGTAACCGATCTGTGTCGTCGACGACATAGATGATGATGGAGAGAGATTGCGGAGATCTATGGTAGAAACCCTAGTGTTATAGCTTGAGAGCATGAGCTTCTTTGATCGGTTAGATCAACGGCTATGATTGGTTGGGAGACCATCGCGTTGACGTGGATTATTGAAGTTAGATCTCCTTTCCTTGTAAATATGGCGTATGAATTTTTATTATTATTTTAAAAGATTTAAAAAAATGGACAACATTTTTTTTTAATAATTAATTAATAGCATCTTTAAGGCAACAAAATTATTGACGCGTGCGATGAAATGTTGGTAAATAAAATTTGAGCAAAGTATATGAAGAGTCATAGTTTATAAGCACACTAATGTCTAATTTAATTATTTCATCAAATATGTTTAGTAAGTTTGTGAAGGATCCAACACAAATGGTGAGAGCTTAGAATTAAAAAAAAAATGTGTACTTTCCTCTCAAATTGAACAAAGTGGTTTTGAGTACTTTTATAAATTACAATAGAAACCAATTATTTTGAAAGTTTATAAAATATGTTTGATATTCATTATAAATTAAATTAATGATATTTTAACCATAAAATTAATGTGAGATAATTTTAAACTTGTTATTACATCGTTATATTATCGAAAGATATTCATATAACTAAGTTAGAATTTTGAATACCTATTAAAAATATTGTATTCATAGAATATAATTATTGTGATCTAAACAATAGATCTAAGTTTAAATTTCATGATATAATATTTTTTTATTTAATAAAAAAATACACTTAATTGTTCTTTTTAAATTGAAAAAAAAATGATTTTTGTTTCATAAAATCATTTTAAAACAAATAATCAACCCTTAACCATTTTTTAAGATAAGTTTAGATATTGTGGTACCGTTAACTTAAGAACTATGAGGATAAATGAAGTTTTTACTAATAGTAGTAAATTTCATTAAGTAGATTTAGGTTGAAACTTTAACTTGTGTTAAAAAAGAAGAGTTTATGCATTTCATTTGAAAAAAAAAACATCATCTATTAGTTCACTTTATCTCAAGAATTAACCATGGATTATGGGAAGTAGTTTATTAGGTAAAAATTGACAATTTTTTTTTTTTTTTTTTTGGTTTTTGACTCACTTAATGCATTTCACTTTTTGACTCTTTTTGTTAATTCATGCTCAAACATAAATATGTATTCAAAAATAAATTTCTTTACCCAAATATTCAAGAATTGTATTAGTTTTCTAACACTTATTTTTAAAATTAAGCATGATTTTTCAATCATTTTAAAAACATTTATTAATAGATTTATCAAAACTCTAAGAAGATTTGTATTTTTAAATATTTATAAAAATAAATTTTCTTTTACATGTGTTCGTAGAGTACTAGACAAAAATGAAAGGGCACCTTGAAAAGGGGACAATGTTCCCAATAATTTATATCAATTTTATTAAATTCAAAATAAAGTTATAATTTCTCACCACTATTCTTACATCTTTATCTTCTTTAATTTTATTATTTATTTAATTTTTTGTTTTAATTATATTTAAGAAAAACATTTTAATTTCATTAATTAATCATTTTCCACCGATAAAACTTGAATTTATAAGACAAAGGGCATATTTAAGTTTTACATTAGGCTACCAAAACCCTTTAACTGCCTTTTTACTTCTTTTATTGACATATGTTATTTAAAAAAAATTGAAATCTATTTAAAAAAAAATCATTTTTAGAAATTTCTTTAACACATGTCATCGAAAAAAGTGGAAAAAAAACATATGAAATATTATAAAAGAAGTATATTTAACATTTCTCTAGCTGTAAATTTAGATATTAATTTAATATTATCATTATGCAATATTTTTAATTATTACATTATCATAATTATAATTGTACTCGAAATAGGCGGATGTATTGTTACACAATTTTAGATATTTGCTATCAAATAGCAAATATCTTTAATTTAAGATAATAATATTTATAATGATTTTTATTATTCAAACAATAAAAATATATAAAATATTTATTATATTTTTAAATTTAATAATATTATTTTTAATAAATAAAATAAAATAATTATAAAAATGTTACAACCCTTAATTTAAGTAATTAATTATTGTAATTAGATTTAGCAACAAATAGCAATTTTCAAATCTTTGACGTTTTGCTCAAACTCTGAAATCCCTGAGACAAAGACCTCACTGTTTGCCCACCACCGTAGCCGTTACTCAAGGTTACTAGGAAGACCAGAAAAATAACTCCCTTATTGCCCATATGTTCTCTTCTATATCCATCATTATGTTGTGTCTTTCTCCTCTCCGTACACCATCACTTACAAGCTTGCTCTTTAATCTCTCTCAAATTCCATTTCTTCACCCAAATCTCTTTCTTTTATTCCATCCACCAAAACTATTTTAGTCTTCCCTCGTCGCCTAAAAATTCAATGTATTGATGCTGCATAACTCTATGACTGAATCTAAAATCGCCACCAACTTTAATGTCTCCAACAAGATGAAAATCATCATCATTGGCTTTGGAAACTTGGGTTAGTTTCTCGCTAAAACTTGAGTCCGTCAATGCCATAGAGTTCTTGCTCATTCCAGATCTGATTATACCCAAATCTCTAAAGAACTCAAAGTTTCGTTTTTTATAGACCCAAATGTGAAGAACACCCTGAAGTAATTTTTGATCTGCACGTCTATAATTTCAACAAAGCTTGCTCTTCACTTATTGCCATTGCAGAGACTGAAATGTAGCACATTGATGTTGTATCGGTGAAAGAATTTCCCAAGAACTTGTTGCTTAATCTGTTGTCTAATGATTTTGATCTTATTTGTACCCACCCCCATGTTTGGACCCGAGAGTTGTCAGTTTAGGTGGAATGGGATTTTCTTTGTACATGAGAAGGTTCGTGTTGGAAATGAGAAATCAAGGATCTCTAGGTGTGAGAAGTTCCTTGACATATTTGCTGATGAAGGGTGTAAAATGGTGGAGATGAGTTGTGCTAAGCATGATAAGTATGCTGCAGAGTCTCAGTTTATTACTCACACTGTTGGGAGAGTGTTAGAGAAGTTGGAGTTGGAATCTATACCTATTAGTACAAAGGGCTATGAGGCTTTCTTGGATTTGGTGGGAAATGCTGCTAGTGATAGTTTTGATTTATATTATGGTTGTTTATGTATAATAAATAAGAATGCATTGAGTATGTTGAAAAAGTTGGATTTAGATTTTGAGGATTTGAGTGATCAAGCTTGTTGGAGGTTTGTATGATGTTGTTAGGGACCAATTGTTTGGGCATGCAGATATGATTCATATTTCACGGGAGGAAAATGCTGGTATGCACAAAATGGATATGCTAAATCATTATCTTCAGAAGCAATAAGGAAAAGTGATTTAGCCTTGCGAATGTACTCACTGACAAATAATAATCAATTATTAAATAATTAATATCTAATTTTTAAATTTTCATTTTTCAAAAAGAAATGGTTTATACATAAATTGAAAATTCATTTCTAAAAACAAGAAATTAGAGATTAAAATGGATATCAAAATTAAAAAAAAAAAATCACATCAATTAAATCATAAGGCATATATATTAATTCTCTCCAGCCTAAACAACAAACCTCTTCTAATTTGAGGCGCTTATTGAAAATTTTTAATCTAGGAAAAACATGGTATTTCCACTTAATTAAAAAAAATTAAACAAACAAAACAGGAAAGTTTGAGGGGAAAAAAATAGTTGAGGGTTATTAAGGTGTAATTAATCATATGAATTAAATTTAAAATTATAAAAACTTGTGAAAAATAATAAACAATATTGGTGCTGCAATACACTGCTCCGTATTTTATGAGTTGAAAGAGTGTTAAGCAAGGCAGGTAATAAAATATTCGCAGGACCCCAAAATTTAAGTAGCAACTAAAAGTTTTAATTATGAAATTAATGTAATAATGTGGGAGTAGGTTATTGAATTTAATATGCTTAACAAACTTCCCTTAAAGTTATTTAACAATTCTAAATACTGTAAAGTTAATATACATGAAGTGATTTTGTGAAAACATTTTCTATTATCTATAAATAAAATACTTTATTAAAGAAAAAAACATGAACAAATAAACAATAGAGGTAAGAGTCAGAAAATGATAAAATCAGCAATACATATATTGGGTATGCCCACTTCTCCATACTTTTGAAATATTTAAAAACAATTATGACTTTGAAGAGCTGCATGTGCTCTTTTCAATTAGCTCTCAAAATCCATTAAAAGAAAGAAGGAAAAAAAAAATTCCTACCTTTGAAAGTTTCATGGACTTATATAATCTTCCTAAGCAAGATGACATATTGATATTTGAATTTGGAACTAGAGAATAAATGGACCCTTCATGTATATTCCTATTTTTGTATGAAAGATTTTATACAAAAACAACAATTGTAGGTTTTTTTAAAAAGTAACATATTGTCACATTAATATAATATGAATTCTTTATTATCTTTACAAACAATTACATTTTAATACTATTATATTTAAATAAAAAATAATTATATTATTAATAATTTAAACCGTAAACCTAATGATATACTTAAATTAAATTAGCATGTGAGACTCTTTAATGTGGGTTTACTAATTTTTTCAAAGGTTAAATAAGATCATTAAATATATGGGGTCATATGCTTCTAACTAATATCATGACAAGGAAAATTTATTCATCAATATTAAATTATATATTATTGAGTAGTGATATATATGTATTAAATAATTTATTAATTATTAATTAAATGTAAAATTTATAATAAAAAATGATAAATTTATTCATTTATTAATATTAGCTAGTTAAATAGTAAAAATTTAATTAAAGAAATATTTTTATATATTATTGTTAGTAAAGTTAATTTTATAGAATTATATATTGATGATTGAGTTGTAACAAACTTTTTAATGTATAATAATACTAACTTGAATATAAAACAATAAATTTAATAGATTTTGAATAACAAGGATATATAGTATAAGATCACAATAAATAACTTGTACCCAAATTACACATGCTCGTGAAAATTTAGCCATCATTTATTTCCACCGCCAAAAGAGAGACTTCATTAAACCATAAAGAATTTAAACACAAGTCACAGGTAACGAACGGGTGAGGTTCTCAAAATTAATGTTCTCTAAGTCATAATTGAAAGCAACATGGCTTTGCAAACGCTAGAAGATGTCTTTGAGTATTTGATAACAAATAAAATAATTTGGTCTTTCTATCTTAAAAGGATAGACTTATATAATTAATTAGTGGTAATCTAAACCATATCCACTCTTCGTACATTCAAATATTCAAAATATTATTGAAAATACTTTTAGTTATTTAAATTGTTTATAATTTTTACCTAACTTTTAATATTTTTGCAAAAATAAATTATTAATATCACCACAAAACTTAATATTCGAAAAGAAAAAAAATATTTAATCTAAGTCATATATTTTTACTGTAAAGAAGAACGATGAATTTAAGATTTACATTTAAGATTAACATCATATACACACAAAAATATTATTAATTATTTTTTTTATTATTTATTTTTAATTAAAAAAAGATATTCTGTGTGTCTCATTTTAATAAAAATGTTTAAATTATTGAGTTTTTTTTATATGAAACAAAGTTTGAAATGTTGATGTCATTCAAGATATTGAAATAAAACTTTTACGAGAATGTTGAATATATTGTTATTTTCGACGGAAATTTTTTAAAAAATCATATAAATTATAAAAACTTTATTAAAAATGTGAAAAAAAATTTATAAAACATCAAAAAATTAATTAATTATATTTTAAAATAATTTTTTATTTAATACATATATTTAAAAATTTTAAAATATTTATATTAATCAATTAATTAAAATATTGTATAATAAAATATATATTTTTGCTAAATATTGTAGAATGAGTAGTTAAAAAGTTTGAAATAATTAAATTGAGTATTTAATTGTAATTATTATAAATAAATAAATCTCAAAAAAATGAAAACAAATTTCATTGATTATTTATTTTTAAAACTACTCATATGTATAGAAAACATGTTACAAACAAGAAAAAAAAAGAATATATTATCTACTACAAAAGTAAGAAAAAATTGAATTGAAATAATTATTTAGAAAGAAGAAGAAAAATAAATAAATCAAGAATTGATATTTTTGATATTTTGTTCGATAGTTTTTGACATTTTAGAGACAATATTCATAACATCCAAGACATTTAAATGACATTTTAACGATAACCATATTTTTTAACATTATCGATATTTTTGCAACAATTTAGTTAAAATATATGAACATCACGTTTCAATGTCAAGATGTATAAAAAAACGACATACATATAGATCGATCCGTGATGAAGAAAGTCTAGTCAAAACCTTACACATAAAACATCTATTAGTTAGACACCGCTCAAGTTGACTTCCAATTAGTTAAAACTCGTTCAATATTAAATTCTATATAACTAGACTTCATTCAAAACTAATAGATGTTATTTTTATTATTATAAATTTTAAGGAAAAACAACATCCAATTTTTGCATCCATTGTGTTGTTGAGAATTCTTGCCAACTTTTTTTTAGGTGAAACACTCCTAATAGAAGCCATTGACTTTCTAAGTCTGAATGGAGAACTGGTCAACCAATATGGCTTTTCAAAGTTTCCCAAGTTTGGATCATGATGAATTTTCTAAATGCATTCTTGGTATACCTTTACTTCTTATTTTTGTATGGATGTCTTTTGTATAGTCTAGTTGAACTCTTATGGTTGAACCTTGGTTAGGTTGGCTTTTCTTGGGTAGCTCTAAGTAGTTGATACTTACTTTTTGAGTGCATCTAAATTGGAGTGAAATTTTCTATAAGTTATGCTCATTTGTAGCTAAAGTGGCTCCCAATCCCCTAGGTGGGAGACATTAGCTTTTAAACTAATGATGTAAAATGCATGTTGTTCTCAACCTTCCAAAGTTCATTCTTGCAAGATATTTAAAAGTGATGGGATTCTAGATCTTTACATATCAAGAATTCTTGGAATCAATTATGTGGTGAACACTTGATTCTAGATTCCACTTTTTACTCGTGGACTTCTAGGTGAAGTTCTACTCTACTTGCAGGTAGGTAGATACATGGGAGGATGTAGTTATCACCAGTTGACTTTTAAGACGATCGATAAACCATTTTGTTTGGAATTTCATAGTTAAGTATATTTATTTTGGAAAAATTTAGAAATAAGTGACCCCTCTATGAAGTCTTTTTTTGAAGCGCTTCTATTTTGGATGCAATGTTGGTTGCATCTCTTGGAACATAGCAACAAGTTACTTCCATTTTGGCATAGCTTGGATGGAAGCGACCTAGAATATTCTTCTTGGAGATGATGATTCTAGACATTGTCACTCGATAATTGACAACTTAGATCCACAATTTGGAGAGCGGAAAGCTAGGCAATGCAACTTGGAAGAAAGCTTGTATAGGAAATGCAACTGGGTGGCTTTTGCCAAGGTAGGTTAATTAAGCTCCTCTACGACGACCATATCATCCTGTTACATCGTATGTATAGGTGTGTTTTTGGATTCCACCCAGTTCATTCTTGTGGGGGAATATCCTTAGAAACACATTTTTAAAATGTTGTAAGAACTCATATAATGCGTTTTGGAATTCCTTGAGATAAGGAAGTGCCAATTCAAACAATTTTGTGAGGTTCTTATTCTGATAGGACAATAAATTTGGTCTTCTTTTTTGGCTCAATCATTGAAATATGCCTCATTCTGGGGTCGAGCTCTTACCCATGTGCTTTGAGGTATGTCTCGATAGAATCTTATCGTACTCCTATAAAACTAGGTGATGATCTAAAAGCTGAGATATTGAGATCTTCTTAATACTTAGCCATCCTAAAGCATGAAAAGCATTGATTCTTGAGAATTTATTGGCTTGTTAGCATGCGATAGTGATGAGAAGTTGCCATAAACTTGTTGAAATCTTATCTTGAAATTTCAATAGGTCAAACATGATTTATAGGAGAAAAATGTGATAAACACAAATAAAAACGATGAATAATTTTGATTTATTCGTCGCTCGAGTCGATTATAACACCAAATTTATTTCCCACGTATAACACCATATGTTAAATCTAATTTCACGTTCATTATGTTCACTACTAAACATGTTGATCTGGATCCTGAAACAAATTATCACACGATCGAAAGGAACGACACTAAAGACGTTATATCGACTCTAAGGCTTAAGTTAGTTCTCAAAAGATTTAACCGGAGAAAATCATATAAAGTTTTAGAATGATATAAAAATTCGTGTCTTTAATGTTAAATATTAGGGCCTATTTATAAGCTTCTTTCAATAATAATATCGTAAAATTACATTGAATCATTATTATAAAATAATATATTTATGAATTTTTTATATCAAATATCAAATCATAAATATTTATTTTGAATTTAAGTAAAGAGATAATTATCATAATTGTTTTCTATTTGAATACAAAATCTATGTGACTGTGTATTGATATATATTTTATTATTTAAAAATGATGTAAATGAATTAAATGGTATTATACATACTTGATTAAATTTCCCGAGCAAGTGTTATATGAGGTAATTTGACAGTAGCATTATCTAAAATTTACCTATTCCTGGACAACAAATGTTGTTAAACCTTCGTACTCCTACATTTTGTTGGTAGAGTCATACTCAACCCCAACTACCATCCAAAATCCCATAGAGAAAGAATTTTGATTTCAGATTTTAGTATCCAACCTAAATACTAACTTAGTAACTTACCCACCAAATTAATCAATCATATCTACTCTTCACGTTCTTATATAACTAACGCTCAATACAGCCTAACATAATAACCCAATAGCCATGGACTGGTTCTCATGGCTATCCAAAACCAACCTTGAGCCCTCTCTTACTTATGAATATGGACTAGCCTTTGCTAAAAATGAACTCCGATGGGAAGATACAAGTTACTTCAACCATGAATTTCTTCAAAGCATGGGCATTTCTGTGGCAAAACACAGGCTTGAGATTCTCAAGCTTGCTAGGAAAGAACAACTAAGAAGCCCAAAATCACTAAACAGTATCTCTTGGGTTTTTGGGAAAACCAAGAAGTGCTTTACCAAGTATTTCAACAAATTGGTTTCTCATGAAGACATGTCTGCTTCTTTTGGAAAGGATTTGCCTGAGCCAATTAAGTACCAAGAGCAATGGAGAAGAACATTATTGAGAAAACAGAGGAGTGAGAATGTGAAAGAAGAGAATCCAGTTGTTAAAACAAAAAGTATTGCATTTTCTGGTCCTATAGATGGGAGGGTTAATGAAAGATTAATGGGAAGTAGTAATCATAATAATACTAGAAGCTTGAAGCTATCTGGGCCTCTTGATGGAAAGGTTCATGAGAGATTGATGTATACTGCAAATAAGAGTACTTATGATGGGAGGCCTCCAATACCTCCTCCTAGTGAGATAATGATGATCAATACAAGTAGGAGTCCAAGGATATGTGGATTTGAAGATGGAAGAGTACAAGAGAAGTATTTGATGACAAATAAAAGTCCTAGAGTTTCAGAACCATTGAATGGAAGAGTGAGTCCTAAGTTCATTAGTCCATATGATAAAGAAAGATTGGATTTTGATTATGATTATGATGCTAACTCACTTTGGACTGGACTTTTTCAAGATATGAAACCCACTTGAGAAATTTTTTGTTTTCAGGATTTGTTATATTAGAATTGGAGATGGGCATTCTCAATTTTTTGTTAAATCAGAAAGAAGAGTTGTATGCTTTTGAAATACTATGTTTTTACTTTATTGGATATGTATTTTTTTCTTCTTCTTTTTCCAACTTTGAATGAGCTAGAATTGACGTGTGTGTTGTATAAAAATGCCATTGTTATTTGAAATTTAGTTTCATGTTCGTGAGTATCATAAAGACTTCTTCATACAATCATTTCTTGCATTTTATGACTTCATAAGTCAATTCATGGCGTTTGCCTTTTTATTGTTTATCTTCTGATGGAAAGGAAAAAATTATTTTTATCATTCTTTTTGAGTTATGCATGATGAAATGGTATTTGATTTATTATTTAAATATATAAACTTAAAATGAGAGTAGGATCTCAAGACTATAATATAATCACCTATTAATTAACAATTAGTTTTTTGAGATATAATTCATCGAAAGTACGTTGTACAAATTAATTAGAGTTAAAACATTATGATAAAAAAATATAGAGTTAAACATTAGTTAAAATTGCCTCGCTTCTTAAGTTTCCCCTCTTCTTCGTTCATGAATATCAAAGAAAAGTTAATTTGTATACATTTTTATATTTATATTTTTTATTTTGTATTATACCGTTAATATTATTTAAAAAAATAAATTGTTCATTTAATTTTTAAAATAATTTCAACACATATCACAAAGTATTAGTAAAAAATAAGTATAAATTTATATATTATTAATATTTATTTCAAAATAACATAACCACTTTCATTTAGTTGATTCCTAAGTATTTTTTTATTTTTATACAAAGTTTTAAACTTTTTAGAACTTAAAATTCATGTTTCGTCGAGTGATATATCGGTAAAAATTACTACATCTTCGTTTTAAATAATATGTTGAATCATATTCCTTTTTTAAAAAAAAAAAACTTAAAATTCACTTAAAGCCAAATGATACACCCAATAGCATAGTGTAAGTGAGAAGCTATGATTTACTGTCAAGACTTTTCCCTTTACGGGTTGAAACAAACCATTACACAAAACTATTGTTTGATTTAAAGAGAATATTTTTTTTTTAAGACTTCTCTAATTTTTTAAAGATGAGTAGTATAAATGTTCCTATTTTTACGTGAAATGTAATATTTTCATCTCGTTATTTTTGAGTTAGATATAGTAAATTTTGTTATTATAAAAACTAAATATATTTAGTTTTATAATTATTAAAAATTAATACTCGAATTTCATAATTATTTAAAATCATACACTTTAATATATTTTTTACAATAAAATATCTCATTTTTCATAAACAACACTAACATTTCTTTCTACCCATAAATTACATTATTAAAGTATAATTTTTCACGTAATACTATGACTCTTAAAGCTTTTATTTTTTTTAAAGAATGAAGTATTATAACTCTCAATAAAAAATATATAAAAATCTTATAGTGTATAAAATTTTTATAACTTTTAAAAAATATATATATTGATCATAAATTAACAATTCATTATTTTTTATTAAAATAGTTATGTTTTAAGCACAAGATTACATTTTATGATATTTTTACGATTACAAATTAATAAAAAAAATGACTAATTATTATGATATTTGTATATGTCATTTAATAAATATAAATTTTTTATGCATTTTTATTAAAAATCATAGAAATCTTAGTACCCTTTGGGCCTTTTTTTTATTTTTTTACACATACTATTAGGTACGTAAGATATAAAAAAAAAGTACACGGCAAGTTCTAAAAAAGAAAGTGTACTGTTTATGTGGCTTGTGAGGGATTCCTAGTGCACCTGTATTAAAAAAAAAACTTCTAATTATGACTTTGATTATCTTTTTATATTTACATCATTTATCAAGTAAAGATAATGAAAATATGAAATTCAGTTACCCTCTAGATGAGTGGTATATTTGTCACACTTTGGTGAATTTTAATTTTGTACAAATTTTCAAAATTTGGTATTACCTGTGAAGTTTACCCGATTATAACATACTTTAAATTGTATAATTTATACAAATTTATTTTAGCATGACTACTTTTGGAGCATGAATAAAAGAATATAAATACTTTTGATGTTAACTAAATCATATCACTTTTCCTTTAATATATATATGAGACTTAATAATATATATTCACCTCAGACACTCAACGTACTTAATGTTAAAAAAAAGAAAACTTTGAATATATATATATATGTTAATAAATATATAAATTTAAATTAATAAATAATTTTTAAAATTAAAAATACATAAAATGAATAAAAATATGGATCATTAATCCATACGATTTAAATTCTAAATTTTAAATGTTAAATTATAAATCAATTATATTTAGAGTTATTTTAATTTTTTAAAATTAACAAGTTTGCGGATTGGATTTAGATGGGGCTATGGCTCTAGGCTCAATTTTAGTTGGGTTTGGGTAGCAGAACAACCACCTTATGGGGCACCAAATAGCCCCAATAAAGAACAATCATTTTATTTACATCCCCTTTATATGTTTACCGCAACAAAGACATCCTACCAAAACTCTTGATTACTATTTTTTGCAAACACAATAGATAATAAGCACTTTTTGTGTGTGTGTGTGTGTGGTAGAGGGGATAAAATTGGTGAGATTTAATAATAATTCTTTTATTTCGAAAGAGATAGACTCAAATAATTAAGTTATCAATCGATATCGAGTTTATTTTATACTCATTATCTAAAAATTGTTTAAATAATACTTATATTTGAAAATTATTTTTCAAAATTATTTTACATGTAAAAACATACTATTTCAAAATTAATCTCAATTAATAATTGATTAATAAGGATACCTGATACTGTGAACTGTGTAATCAAATTTTAAATTTGGATGAAGGGTTCATAGATATGTTGACTCTAAAGAAGAATCTTACCAGCATAGGTTGTATCCAGCCATATATTAATATGTTAAATACAACCCGATCAGTAAACAGGGGAAAAAAATCACAAAAATTTGATATAAATTGAAAGGTTATTCGTGCAGGTTGTACAAGTTGTTAATAATTTATTTCAATTTTATTTTAAATTTAATTTAATTCAAATTAATAACCGTAGTTCGAACACAAATAAATTTAAGTTAATTAAATTAATACAAATAGTTAATTATATTTTTTTTTATCAATTAAATTTTTTTATAAATCAATAGATATTTTTAATAATATTAAAACTTATTAGTACAAACATCAACCAATGAAATAATAAAATTAAAAAATATAATATTATAACAATTAATTAATCATAAAAAAACACAAATTAATATCTTATTATATCATCATTTAAATATTAAGATATAAAACAATCTATATTACATTTTAAACTTTAATAATTTCAAGTCATAATATCATATATAATATTTTTAATATATATTATAAAATCACATTTTTAATTTAATTTTAGTTCAATAGGTTGACACAATTTTAATTTGGTTTCATGTTAACAATGCAAATCTAATTTGATTTTTTCAATTTATATTCCTTTAAAGTTTTTGATTCAAATTCGATTCAATCAATCCAATTACGACACTAACGAAATCCTAGTAAAAAAACACATCATTTGGATATATACTCTATTCGTTTAATTGTTAGATAAGACAATAAACTTATATCTCAAAAACTCAACTAAAATCAACTCATTTTATTTATATATTCTATCTATATACGAGACTTGTTAGTTTTTTATTTCAAAAGAATTATTACTAATAATACAATGACATATCGTTTATGATTCAAAAACAAAGAGCAACATCTTTGCCACGCACCTAAGAATAAAAGTAGAAAAATATCTTAATAATCAAACAAACATCACACAACTTGATCTTTCAAAGACACGGATGGGGTCGGATATTGTAATTAGGCCTTCAGCATAAGCAGCTGCACATAAATATCTCAAAAGCCCATGTATATGTGTCTACTTGAATACTAAACAAAGATAGAAACATAGCATAATCCAATCACATAAATGACAAAAACATGTTACTCAAATATACAATATAAAGAATAATCCAGATAAGTAGCTAAGCTGAGGAGATCATATCAAGGCTTGTCTCGGTGTTCCACAGTAGAGCTTGTCATAAACTGTTTTGAATACACACGATGTCGTCGCTCCCTTGCATAGATAACCCAGAAGTTCAATGACAACATAACAGCTGCAGATACCAGTACTAATCCGGCATAGATCCATTTGCTGTGTTTTCGCAGACCTGGACAGTATATCTTACTGATGTCTGTAAATGTTACCCGAACAAAAGTGCAGTCTTGCAGATCTTTCAAGAACGGACCATAATGGTACAAACCATAGCTCACATTTACAGCAGCTGTCATTTGGTCATAGATGGTTGGAGTCATTCGGCCAGGTGTTACACAGTTATCACCGGATGCAGAAACTTGACAGGTATAGTTCTTCCATACCTGAGTGGAACAAAAACTAGAGTGTCATTCATTAGATAGAAAATCAAGGGGCAAGGGAGGCTTAGGGCCTATTTGCTTCTGATAGTAAAAAATAACTTCTGATTAGCTAAAAAGTACATTTTGTGCTTCTTCCTCCAAGAACTTCATTTGAAACAAAATTTGCCAAAAACCGTTTATAATAAAAGCACAGGCAAACACACAATAAAAGAAAAAAAAAATTGTGTTATCTCTCTAGCATCATAAAAATAAACTTTCCTTCATGTGTAAAAAGTTCCAACACAAACTTTATTCGTGTTACCTCTCTAGCATCCTTCAATTCCACTTCACCAGCTGGACACTGATGAGCAGTGAAATCAGCATGGAAAGGGTTGCAAAGATTAGGCATTCGCAGACCAGACTGGTTATAGTACAAGGGCTTAGCATTTGGAGGGAAGTTAACATTTGTGACATTATTGATGACAGTATTAACTACATTGACGAGTTGGTAGGTGACATCCTTGGATCGTAACAAGGTCTCTTGTGCTGTAGCATTATCCACGCATGGGAGAATATCATCTAAAGCTGTATGAGCAGTGGGGTACATGACCCACTCGTCCATTGCAACGCATGTGTCTGCAACCACACTAATTCATGTACAAGATAGAATTAGATTAAATATAACAAATTCAAATAGACAAGCTTAGAATTATAAGCACAAAGAAATACAATTCTCTACCGATTGGGTAGAAAATTTTATGCAGAACATAAAGCTGACATTATCTAATGAACTTGACTCGGAAACTTAAAAGGTGGGTGATAACAAGTGTACAGTGTGTATTAGAGTGTTAAGGTCTTATAAAAAAAATACAGTCTGAAGAAATCACATATAGTCCAATCATATTTACAACATTAGTCCAATCAAGTGTACAGTATTTGAAGAAAGGTTACAATCTCTTGGGGAAAAAAAATCTAGAGTGAAGAAGTCCCACTTTTCTCTAGAAATTTTTAAGGTAATGTCTGTCTTTCCAACCCCACAACCACCAATATGATCGAGTAATGCCTCTTTCATTTTTACTCAATTACACACCCATGTAACCAAGTTAAATTGGTGTAACTGAGTTAAATAGATCAAGACCAAGATGAAACTTGAAATGGTTCAAAACTAGAAAGTCATCAATCCAGACAGAACGTACTTGTGGAGAAGCAGAAATACACCACACAAAATGAAAGTTCCCGCAACAAGAATCCATCCAACTATAACCAAGCTGCAAACAAAAA
Organism: Hippophae rhamnoides; assembly: GCA_033030585.1. Taxonomy (NCBI): domain Eukaryota; kingdom Viridiplantae; phylum Streptophyta; class Magnoliopsida; order Rosales; family Elaeagnaceae; genus Hippophae; species Hippophae rhamnoides. The sequence continues at coordinate 12,564,312 of CM065430.1, forward strand.
ATAACATTAGATAGAAAATTAGATAGCTAATACACAACGGCATTGAATAACTAAAAAGGGATAAGCCAAAAGAAGGATTAAAGATTAAATATTCAGTTACATAACTACTTACACGTACACAAGAGCTTGCAGACCAAAGATTGAGAGCACTACAACAAAAGCAACACAAACAATGTAAGTGAATCCTCATGGATAAAAAATTTCTCAGCCATGAATTTAATAGAAGACTTACAAAATCCAATAAATGCCAAAAAGAGCATGAAAGCAGCAATGATAATGAGAGCCAGTCTCCTGCAGCAAATGGCAAAAGATAATTATCATTCATAGTCATTAACACCAGGGCACTGTTTAAAAAAAGCGAGAGCTCTATCAAGGGTGTTATATTACATGCTATCCAATCCATGTTGTATAACCTTCGAGTTATCTTGAGTTTTATCAGCAAGTGTAGTTGCTGAAGAGTTAATCTTTGTCTGAATTTGGTCAATATTGTTTTGGATCTCTGCAGGCAGAGTCACTGACTCTATACCAATTCGCTTGGCAGCAGTGAGATAATCTGACACATTCCTGAGGTTTTCAACAGTTACATCCGCCTGGTGTACGACATAATCCAGTGTATTTGTTGTACTACTGTGGAACTTCCCCTGACCAGTATACAAGACAATGCATCCAATACTGCAGGTGGAGAATTGCACAGTAATGGGATCACAAATAAAAAATGCAGCAAAATATGATTGCAAGACATGGTAAGGTACGAGATATTTACATTGCTGCAATTGTGAAGAGTATGAGGAAAATCAAAGAGAGAGCATAGGCAGTACGAGAATAACTGTAAGGCTCTCTACGACAACAGCAGTAACAAAGACATATGATTGACAGGGTAAGCCCGAACACCACAAACCAGACGCCGGCAACAATGAAGAAGGGGGCTGCGGTAAAACCAACAGACTGCATCACAAAGTCATTATCAAATTAAGTTGAAATAATGAACATTATTTAACACAACAAAACCAAGAGAGCAGGGGGGGAAAAGTAAACAATTTGAACAGCAAAAAAAATCAACAAAATATTTGCAGAACAAGCAAACTAGAAACTGTTTTAAATATCTATAGTATTTTTTAAGTTTTTAACACTTTTTCTTTTTTTCAAATGCCTTCAAAGCAAACATTAGATCGTTCCGTCCATTGAAAATCTTATAAACTGGCAACCCCATCAGTAACAGTAACTGTGAAGATAGGTTGACAATTACATACTTTTAGGACTAATTAATCATCACCAAACAAAGAGAAAACAATTATTAAAAGCGCTGAAACACAAAATGAGAAGATTAGCAGAGCAGGAGTAAAAAAAAAACAGAACCCAGATGCCAGATTTATCACAAAGAATTTAACCCAAGTAAAGTATTTTACAAATTTGATTAAAAACAATAATTTAATCAGTATTTTCGAAAACCCAAAATAGAATTTCAAAAACAAGGTTAAAATCAAAGAAACTCACAGCCCAATAGTGGTTATTGCTAATATTCCAGCCACCAGTGTATCGTTCAAACTTATCAAGAGGGTCTTTCCTGTAAGTCCTCTGTTCAGCCAATATCAAAGAAGAATTCTCCACGGTATTGTCCGCAAGATACCTCCTTGTACTCCATGCCAACACCCCACTGTTTTCTTTCTCCCCAAAAACGCCTTAAACATTCAAAACATGAATGAAAAATAAAATCAAACACATAGAAAAGCCAATAACCTTTATTTAAAAAGAAAAACAAAACAAACAATCCCAGAAAACTAGAAAATGAAATGTTGAAGTTTGTTACAATACCCAGAAGGCGTTGAGAGTGGAAAAGGAGGCAACTTCCGAAAGCTGAAGCAGTGAAGAGGAATAATGCAAGCAAAAGAATTGATTTTGAAGATTGTGATCTGAAACATAACATAATGTCTATGGTTTCTAGACTTTTTGGCCACCGCCAACTATTTGCTTCAGTTTTTTGTAAGCCTGGTTTTGAAGGAGATAAAAGGTTGGTATTCAAATCAACTTTTTATTACTTTAGGCTAAATTATTTATTTTTTCCATAGATTGAGTTAAATTTATTTCACATTTAAAATTTTTAAAAACCAGTTTGTCTAATTACAAATATATAAAAAAATTTAAAAATATATTATTAAATAAGTTTTTTCTTAAATAAATTTAATTCATATTAAATTATAAATTTTTACAAAACTCATTCATACATTTTAAATTTTCCCAAAAAACTTCGGTTTAGTCGAAAATCATAAGGAGAGAGAAGGGGACTGAGATCGTAAGACAGATCATGACAGTTTGTTTGTGCTGTCACGCTATGTAGCCGTGTAGGCCCTTATGGGTCATGTCGATACTTTTTACATGACTAAATTACCCTTCTCACTATTTATTTTGATTCTAATTTTTTTTCTTCTCCAATTTTAGATTATCTTAAAGAGAATTTTTTTCCTTAGTCTTTGTTTTAACAATAATAAAGTTTTTATTTTTAAAATAAAATTTTTTAAATATATATAATTTTCTATTATAATAGTATTTATTGTTTTAAAAATATTAGTTTTTAAGCTTTTTAATAGTGAAAGATGAATTAGTGTTTTTGCATATAATTAAGATCTTTATATAAAGAAAAATTATTAATACTTGATAGAAATAATTATAATATAATTAATAAAAAATATATTTTATAAACAATAAATAATATTACTATCTCAATATAATTGAAACTAACTTTCTCAATAAGTGTGCATAATGTTATAAAAAAATATTTTTTAAAGTTGAAATTGGTCGAAGAATATTGTATTTGCTTCCATATTTTACTAAAATACCTCAACTTATATATATAATTGAACTCCAAATTATCTACCAAATTTGCATGATTTTAACTCCTTTTTCTAACTATTTCTTTTAAAATGTAAGGATATCATCAAAAAAGTTAAAAATAAAAATTAATTAATTAATTAATTCAAAATAACATTATCCATAAACACAAAATAGAAAAAAGAAATACTTGTTATTTTGTAATATATATATTAAACACATAATTTTTATTTTATTTTATTTTAATATTTAATTAAACATCAAAATTATTATTTGATTATTAATTAATTAATTCAAAATAATATTATCCATAAACACAAAATAGAAAAAAAGAAATACTTATTATTTTGTAATATATATATTAAACACATAATTTGTATTTTATTTTATTTTAATATTTAATTAACATCAAATTTATTATTTGATTATTAATTAATATATTTGTTTTGTTAAATGTATTTGTGTAGGTGCTATTCAAAATAATCACATTGATTGTGAATTTTTTTATGAGATACACGAAGAATATTGTATATTAAATATAAAAAAATTCGTCAATTAATAGTAGATTAATCTTTTAGAATAAGTTATTCAAATTATTATATTTTTTTTATAGTCTTTAGAAAAAAACAATATACAAAATAGAAAATCCTTATGTTCGTTGAAGAGAATTATGGCAATTGTTTTTTTTAATAAGGTTGAAAACTTAAACTAATTAATCAAGTTTTTAAATATATAAAAATAGTTAGTTAAAACAATACTTAATATTTTTTTATAATAGATACATGCATTTTTTCAAATTATTAAGTTTAATATTTCATATTTTGGTATTTAATAATTAACTTATGCTTGTAATTAATCGTGGTAAAATTAATTATGAGTTTATGCTTGTAATTAATTAGGGTAGAATTATATATATATATATATATATATAAATTTGATAATTATACAGTAATATTAATTGATTAATAATAATTATTATTGTTATAAAAAAAATTATTTTAAAAAATAAAAGAAAATAAAGTATTTAAATATAATTGTTTTTAGATTGCTTTTACTATAACAAAATAAAAAATTAATTTAATTTTCTATATAAATTTTTGAAAAATTAATGTACCGTAATAATTAATTAATTAATTTAATGAAAAAATATATATAATAATTATTATTTTATTAATCGATTTATTAATTTAATAATAAAATGTATTTACGATAATAATTGTTATATGAGTAATATGAATAATAGTTTATTTAATATATAAATTAAATATATCAAGAAGATACATAAACTTAACATGGTAGATAAAACTTGATCGAAATTAATAAGTATTTTTATCAATTTTTTTTTTCTTAAAAACAATGTAAGTTATTGATTATTTTTAATTCATATTAGATATAACATAATTTTGATATGAAAAACATAATTAATTCAGCGTAATTAGGACTCTTATACTAATAATTTAATATTCATAATATAAAATTAATACAAATAAAACTATCAAATTCAAATTATAAAATTATTATTTATTATAAAAATATTTTGATATTTATATATATAAAAGAATAAGAAAAAAACAAAAGAATACTACCAAACATATATATATATATATATATATATATTATATTTTGGTGTTTATTAGTTAATTTATGTTTGTAATTAATTACGGTAGAATTGATTATGTATTAAAATATATATTTATGATATTTGATATAAGCAGGGAAAATAATATTAAAAATATATGATATTTGATATACGGAAAAAAATCATTTACAAAAATTTAATTTAATTATTTTTAATAGTGTTGTAGACTATACCTAAATATCTATAAGTGTAATTGAAAGTTTTAGATACTATTGTTAATTGTAATTAAATGACTATTAGTATAATTATAAAAAAATTAGATATAGTTGTTAATTAAACCTAAAAACGTTAGAGAAAAATGTTAATTATACATAAAACACTATTATAAAAAGAGGTATTTAATTCGTTGTGTAAAGTTGGTTTTTTTCAATAATCGACTTATAATGAATTTAAAGTCGGTTCGGTGTATATCCACGTTAGATGTAGCGTCGATTGACGTAGCGTCGGTTGACGTGGCGAACTGACGCTACGTACGTGAATAGCGTCGATTCTACACGTCAACCGACGATATCCACGTGACATAGCGTCGGTTGTCGTGTAAAACTGATGCTATCTACGTTGGTAGCGTCGGTTCACCACATCAACCGCCGCTACATCCTATTTTTTAAATTAAAAAAATTAAAATTAATTATTATTTTATTTGACTCTTTAAAATTTAAGTTTGATAAAAATAATATCATTTTTTCTTTTTTTAGACAATTAGTTTTAAAAATTATATAGTTTTGTTTATTTGTTTGGATATTTAAATTTATATATGTAACTATACATATCTTTATTTAATTGTGTATATATTTTAATTAAATATTATTTTAAAGTAATTATTTTTTTCTATTTCTATATATGTATATATATATATATAGCAAATAAAATAATAATTGGAAAAAAAATTTAAATTAGCGTGAAGAACCGACGCTACACACACGGATAGCGTCAGTTCTTCACATGAACCGACACCATTCACCTAATATATCCAAATTGGGGTCATTTTTTACTCAGAAACCATTTTCTTCCTCTATCTCCTCCATTTTCTCCCGCGCGTGCCACCTTCTTTCTAAATTTTCAGCCACCTCCGACCACCATTTGTAACGTTGTTTTGTAAGTTATATTCCTCTTCTCATTATCTTTTAGATCTATTATTTTTTTGAGCGAAATATTAAAAAAAATTATACCTATTTTCTGTAAAAATGTTTGATTTTGGTATATTTTTTATTTTGTTTGTTATGTTTGACTTATTTTATGTGAAAATAATATCTGAAATGTTGTGGGTTTGATGGATTATATATATTTACTGTGCGTATATAAATTTATTTATATATTATAAATAATTATATTTTATTAAGTAGAATTTTGCAACTTATTATTCAGTTTGTTTTATATATATATTATATAAAAAATTTGAGTTATGTATGTTTTTATTTTGCTTGTTATTATGTTTGACTTATTTTATATGAAAATAATATCTGAAATGTCGTGGATTTACTGTACGTACATAAATTTATTTATATATAAATAATTATATTTTATTAAGGAGTTAACTCAAGAAAAATCATATGTTGTAAGAAATTATATTGGTATAAAAATTATACATGCTATCTATTGACTCTTAAAAAAATTATAAATATGTATGTATAAACTCAATAATTTAAATAATATATATATATATATATATATATATATATATATATATATATATATATATATATATCAAATAATATCTAAAACGTAAGTAATATTACTATTTTTATTTATATATGCTACTTATTTGTTAAAATGTTATATATGTTACTATAGTAATCACTATATACTTATATAGAATGTTATATACGTATAATTAAGATTACTTTTTAATTTTGATATAGTAACATGCTTAGAAATTATAATCAATCAAAGTGGTTGGTTTTTATATTCATGCTAACATGTTGCTTAATTTTTAATTTGTATAAAAATAGTTTTGTAAAATGATTAAAATGATAATTATTTTGTATTATGTATGTTTTGATATATATTCTAATAATTAAGAAATTTATATATAATAATACATCTCATCTCTCTTTCCTACTTTACTTGCGAACTCATATTAGCACTTTATTAATCATTTGTTTATAAATATGAGTTTATCTGGAATCTCTGCTTGTTTGATGGATGTTTTATGGATAAGCTGTTTTTTTGTCTAGTTTTCTTGTTATAATGCTTGTGAAGGCCAATCAAGATTCTATGCTAACCAAACTTACTCGATCGCATCTAATTATACTTTGACGATATTATTTTATTTGTAATTTAAGTTAACTATATGTATTATATATATATATACAATATTTGTTTTTGTAATAAATTTAATTATCGAGTAATTAAATATATTTAAATTTTTAATTATTTGTATTATTATTTATATTTTAGTTTTTTTTATGCTATATATATATTAAATAATACGAAAAATAAGAATAAAAAAATCATAAATTGTATGAGTAAAGTCGATTCACGCGATAAACCGACTTAAAATGTAAAGTCGGTTCACACAATGAACCGACTTTAAATTTGTTTAAAGTCGATTTTTAAACGACTTTAATGACTATTTTTATAGTAGTGAAATGTTTCAAATATAATTATTAATTATATTTAAATGTATACCGTACAATTGTAAAAGTTTTAAGTATAATCATTAATTATATCTAAAACATTTTAAATATACCTAAAAGTGAGACTTTTAAGGGTATGGTTGTATTTACGAAAGCAACAATACCTAAAAACGTTTTAGGTACATTTAATATATGTACTTAAAAACGTTTTTTGTTGCAGTGATACAAAGTATTTTAACTAATTAAATATGTGCAGTATTAAACTGTTAATAACTAAGGGTGTCAAAATTATATGTAAATTTGGATAACTTATGATAATAATTGAATTCAAATAACTTATGATAATAATTGAATGAATTCAATTTTGGATAATAAATTTTGAATTCATTTTAAGGTTAAGTTATTATTTTGTTTAAAATTTTGAGGCTAGGTTCGGTTTTGGAGACGAGGAATCTGACCCCAATATCTAAAATTATGAATTTATATTTTGAGATAAAAATATTTATAATTTAATATTTATAAAGAAAAATAAAATCAAATATATTAAATAATATAACATATTGTTATTTTTAATTTTTAATTTTTTTGTTAAGTTTAATGTCCAGGGACCATTTGAAAATAAAGAAAAATATTAAAATTTGATTTTTGAAGTTTTGAATGTGCAACTTGATTCTTTGAATTTATACTAATTTGTTTCTATTTTAGTTTTCTAATTATGATATAGTATAATATTTTAATTTTATTTCAAATAAAACATCATTCAATCTCGTTTTATTTCGTTAAAATTCCAATAAATAATTGATAATATATAGAAAAAAATACAATATTAAATAAAATAATTATATTTTATATTTTATATAAAAAATACCAATAAATATATAAACAACTTATAATACTTACATGTTATATTCGATTTCTCTTTTAAATAATAAACTAAATGCATAACTAACATTTATTTTATATATAAAAACTAAAATTTTCGCTTCTTATTATTCTTTTCCTTCGTGAGGCTCCCCTTTGTACTTTTTTAACTTTATTTTGTGTTTTACCGTTAATAAATATTGAAATATTATTATAATAAATAATAAATATATAACTTATATTTGATAATTTTATTACATGTTAATTATACATTTTAACTTTTATTTATTATTTTAATCGTCATAATTGTGATAAATTAATCACAATTTTCGGATCAATATAATGTTATATCTAATATTAATTAATAAATATTTAACTAACCTACATTGTTTTGAAGCAAAAAATTATTTATAAAAATACTTATTAAGTTCGATCAGGTTTTATTTATTGTGTTAAGTTAATGTCTCGTCTTATTGTATTTGATTTATTTGTTAAATGAATCATTAGTCATATTTAAATTATATATCATTACGACAAAATGTCGTATTATTTATAAAATAATTATTATTATGTTTATATTTTAACTAAAATAATAAAATTATTATTATTATTATATATTTACTTTTCGTTAAAGTAATAAATTAATTAATTATTTATTTTAAGATTTTTTTTACGTTTTTATATAAAATTTTAAACATTAATTTTTCATTTTAAAAACTTTTCTTTCTTTTATTTTTTAAAATAATAATTAATTAATATTATTATATATTTATTATCTATACGAATGCAAAATTTGTATTTTTTTATAAAAATGAAATATATATTATGTATTTATGAATAAGATAAACAAATAAGACAGAAGTGAGTCATTTACATTTAGTTATATACTTCTTAAATACATTATGTAAAGAGATTAATAGAACACAAATCTTAGAATTGTTTCCTTAGTATCAATTTTTTTCTAAATTTATTATATATAATTACAGAGTTATTATTTATTTTAAAATTCGTTTATCTTATATTTTTTTATCATTTTAAAAAAATATATTTAAATAAAAGTTAATATTTTTATTTTGATTTCTTCCAATTATTTAACAAATGTAAAGAAATTAAATAAATTTTATGATTTATTTTCTCTCCAACTCGATCTATATTTATTCTTATTTTCACTGATTTCTATTATACATTTATAAATGCATCCAATTGCAAAAAATGATGTAGCTAGTGTTTCTCCAATTGAATTTTACTCATATTTTTTTAAAAAAAGTAGTATTAATAAATGCCCCTCGATGTGAAAAGTGGAAGTGCAAACTAGTCATACTCCATTAGTCATAATATTTTCATCTAATTTATTTGGATTCTTTGATATACCATGGGCGCTTATTTTATGATTTTGTTCCAACACAAACTTTATTTGCATTCTTTGATTCCACAAATAACATGGTTCTTTGCCTTATGCCTCCAACTACGCTTTATATATATATAATTTTGAACATCTTATAATCACTTTTGTAAAAAAAAAATTCGGTGTTTATTTTTTGAAAAACTTAAATTTAATTTAATTTAAATCTTGTTAGGAGAAGACTGATAAATGTTTAATAAACAAATGTTCTAAAAAGTGAAAAAAAAGAGAAATCAAATGACTAAAATGATAAAAATTAACACAAAAAATAAGTTAGAGTGTCAATAAGTACATCATTAATGTAACTAATATTTAGTGGTTTAACTATAGGAATAATATAATAATCCACTTTGATACAGATATATACCTATCAAATTGTTGTTTAGTTCTTTGACCATTAAATTTTAAAAGGTCTCTCATTGATTAAAAATAAAATATTCTCTTCAATTTTTAAAACATCTTAAAATTTGTAAATCTTTTTTTATTTTTTAAAAATGATTGATTAGCTCAATTTTATCCATTTAGTTACAATTTTAGAGTTCATCTATTTGAAAATAGTGGAAATGATTAACAATATCCGAAAACATAGTTAATATTTATACTAAATCTCGTTAAATTTTTAACATTTTTATTTATCTATTTTAATATATGTTTTAGTTTCTTTTAACATTATATTTTTAATAACATTATTTTATCGGATTAGTTTGAATTCTATTTATTTAAATCATAAATGAATAATAATTACTTAGAATAGGGAAAATATATCCGATTTTTCCAACAATTGGTATCAAAGTCGAAAGTTTCTACCTAAATATTTATTTGTATTCTGTTTGTTTTCTATTGAAATATAGTTGCTAGTTATTGTAATTTGAAGAAATGGTAAAAGAAAAGTCTCCCTCAAACAAAGGCCAACCATCCACGTCAAGTATAACAATAGTTATGAATGTAAAGTTTGAGGTGGAGAAATTTGATGGAACCATTTATTTTAACATGTGGTAAGGAAAAGTTCTAGATGCTCTGTTTCAACAAGGTCTAGACATTGTCATTGAAGAAGAGAAACCAAATGAAGCAAATGAAGTAGAGTGAAAAAATATCAACCGATGGACATATGATAGAACACGTTTGTGTCTCTCAAAATAACAAAAGTACACATTCATGAAGTAGATGTCTGTAAATAAGTTGTGAAAGGCATTGGAGAACAAGTTCATAAAGAAGAACACACAGAATCGACTATATTTGAAGAATAAGTTGTTCTGTTTTGGATACCTTCTAGGTACCACAATGAATGACCATATTATTGCTTTTAATCGATTAATAGCATATTTGTTAAATATGGATGAAATTTTTAAAAATGAAGATTAGTCTTAATGTTATTAGCCTCTCTTCTTGATGAGTTTGATTATCTTATTTCTAACTTACTTATTAGGAATGATAAAGTATATTTTAAAAAAGTTTGCACTGTTTTGTATGGTTATGAAATTAGAAAGAAATATAAAAAAAACAAAAATGAAGCACCAGAGGTACTATCTATAAGAGGGCATCCATAAACTCAACAAGAAGGAAGAAAATGTAGATATTATGTAAAATGAAGGCTTGGTAAAGATGAATGTGTCTTTTGTCATGAAAAATGTCATTGGAAGAAAAATTGTTCGAAGTTGCAAAAGAAATAAAAAGTTGCGCCATCTGATGCATGTGTAGCTGAAAGCAATTCAAATTTAGATTTTGCATTGGTTGGTTCGTCAACAACATCCTATCTTGGTGATTGGATTATTGATCAGTGTATACCTTCCATATGTTTCCTAATAAGGAGTGAGTCTTTTAACTTTGAAGAACTAGACGTTAGAATTGTTTTTATGGATAATGATTATTCATGCAAGGTTTTAGGGATCGATACAATTTGTTTAAATAATCAAAAATGGTTCAATCAGAGTCATGAAATATGTTCATATATTAGGGTTTTTCCTCAGTATCATTCCCCTAGAATTTCAAAGTTTATTAATATTTTTAGTTTTATTATTTAACCAAGTTCTTGAAATATTTTGTTTATTTTTATAAATTTATTTTTTTCATATATTGAACTATTATAACTATTTATTAATAAATATCCTAGTATATAGTGTATTAAAAATCGATAACTTATTTCTTTCGTTAAGTATCATTTTTCAAATTCATAAATCAAATTTGATATATGATTTAAATTTTTATCATGAATATTAATAACAAACGTAGGTATATTATGAATTTTAGTTATCATATATTATTCCTAGCATAACATATTTCTTATTTGTTATTATATTACTTAACAATGTTATTTTTATTAGTATATTTATTTATTCTTTAAAATAAATTTATATTAATATTTAGGTTCTTTCTAAATGAATGTATCTAATTTTTTCTCTATTTTTTTGAATTTTTTTTCATAATAGTTACTTATCAATTAATGATATATTATATATTATTTTTGAATATATAATATTAATGCTTATTTATTTATTATTTATTTCATATTAAAATATGTCTTTTTTTTTTGGAATAATTTCCTTAATAATAATGAATCTTTAAATCTATTTTTTTTAAGATTTAATTTAATTTTTTAAATTTATTCAATTTTTTTAACTAATTATTATTTCTTACGAAATTTCTTTTATTTTTAAAAATAAATTAAAATTTAAAGATATTTTTGAAGTTATTTTAGAAAAATAGTAGTTATGAAGATACAGAAAGTGGTGAGGAAATTGTGGTAATGGATAATTGAAAGAGACTAGTGGAGAGAGAGAGAGAGAGATGAGGCATTTTGGTGGGGTAGACCAATTTTGAAGAAGAAAACGAAGATAGAAGGGGGGTGGACCAGGGGAGCGATCATGAGATGGAAATTGATTGATAACAGAGAGAAATCAAGGAAAGATGGATGAGATGATTTTCCTTTTAAATTTTAGTTAATTTTTAAAGCTTTTTTTTATTTCCAAGAATAATTTAAAAAAATTACAAAAGGTAACATTATAAAATTTATAATAATACAAATAATTTTTTAATAATTAGACTGTTTTTAAAATAAAATAATATATTAAATTTTTTTTAATAATAAAATATATATAATTAAATTTTAAAATTACTGTCCCAATCATTTTAGTTAATGATGGACTAAAGAAGACGTGAAGTTGGTAATTCTCTAGCTTTATCTACTGGGGAACAAATTGTATGGCTCTTTAATTATCCACGTACCATCAATTGGGCCACTGATATTAAATGATCTAAATCAAAGGGGTTCGTAAGTATTGGAATCTTATTTCTAATATATATATATATATATATATATATTATTTTTGGGTATATTAAAAGTTATTTTTTATGAAAAATGATATAATTTATTTTAAAAGGATAATAAAAAGATAAATTTAATTAGATTTGATTAATATAAAATATTAATAAATAAATTTTTACACCGCATCCTTTCATTAAAAAGAAAAGGAAACGTAAATCTCTTATCCTTCCCTATTTTATCTTTCGTCAAATCAACATGTTAATGATATCCAATATGCTCTCGTTTGTTTTTCACTCGACTTATAAGGAATATATGAAATTGGATTTTGTAATTTAGTGTTACTTTTATTTAATAAAAGTTTATATATTATTAAATTATTATATTAATAATTTTTTATATAAAAAAATAAAATAACTTCAATATTAACAAAAACCTACCAACTTTAGCGGTAACTTATTAATTAAAAGATACTTGTTTCGATCCATATTATTAAATTAATATAATGATATTTCCTTTATTTAATTAAAGTTATAACAATAGCAAAATTTTAAAAATAAAAAATTTTAATTTAATTTTTATAAAAATATTTATTATTTTATATATTCTTTCGATTGTTTTGATCTATTTCATTAAGTTTTAATAGCCCTATTTATGCTAATAACTATGTCCACTTTTATCATTATCTTTGTCATATATTTAATATCACTGCATTCTTTTGTAAGCAAATGATACTTCATTGTTTGGTGCATAACAATTTAAAAATATAACTTTAATCGAAACTAAAATTAGTTAACCACAAATTTATTTAAAGCATAATTTTTGATAATAATTACAACTATCATCAACTCATTTCATCAAATCTTTTTAATTCTTTATCATTTTTTGACAATATTGTATTTGATCAAAATTACTTTCACTTTAAATTTTATCGAATATAATATTATAAAAAATGACTAGCGGTTAATAATATTAGAGTAAATAAGCTACTATTAGTCACAGTCAATATAAGAGACATGTAATTCAAATAAGTTTGTGGTAACTTAATTAAAGATTAAGACTCATGTTTACTTCGTTTTAAATAAAAAATTTAAATTAAATTAAATATTATTTAATAAAAAAACATAAATGAAATAATTAAATGAAATTAACTAAAATAACATTTTTATAACTTACAACTATAAAAATAATACTCTTTATAATCATATTATATATTGTTACTATTAAAAAAATCGAGTACATTATTTAATATTGAATATCGTTCAAATTTAATTGCGATCGGTTATACTTAAATATACCTTCCAAATGGATTATTTTGAGTCCACTTCTCTTATTTAGGACAATCGAGATGCTTACATGCTTTGAATCTAATGAGCTGCACGATGAGGTCATTAGCTTGTTGCGTTCAACAATCGTTGATCGAGGTGTTATATTAGTCATCTCGTCATCTCTCATATATTGTGGGACTAAGAAGTAAAATGAATAGATTTTTTTTTTGCTTAAGCACATAGGACACGCTTTAAGTAAATTTAAAGTTGATTCGATGAAACGACTTCGAATCGACTTTATATAGGATGACTTAAAAATGTAAATTTGATTCACGCGTTGAATCGATTTTAAATTTTAATTTTTTATAAAATTTACCAATTTTCTATTATACTCAAATTAAAATTTGTATTCGATCACTACATAATAGCTAAAAAAACTAAAATATGTTTAGCAAATAATTTAAATAATATAAATCATTGAAAAATTAAAAATTAATTAATTACTTGAGAATTAAATTTATTACAAAAAATAATTTATATACAATACATATATATTTAACTTAAATTATAAATAAAATGATATCGTCTCTTTTATCATGAATTTTATGATATTTTTACTTTATTTTAAGGAGAGGAAGCTGAGTTGGCTTAGTAGGAAAAAATAGTTTGTCCATATATATAACAATTCATTCCCATAAATACATGAGCACATTAACATTCATCAAACAAGCAGTCCAAACTTATAGATATAGAAATGAAGAAATTAAAGCATTATAAAAATTATCATACGGCGTTGTTATATGTTGTTTAAGATCATTATATTTTTCTCTTGATATTATAATTTGAACAAAGTGTTTTGTTTATTCTTCTCGTAAATCATTAAAAATTTACATATCATAATCTCACTTATTCCAACCAAAAAACTATATGTAATTAAATTCAAAATAAGAATGTAATATCATGAATTCACAAAAAATAACTTATATATGTTAAAAGATTAGTAAAAGAGATTACTACATCGACACCAAATTGATATAATAATAACCAACGCTACAGTCTACGTATTTTTAATTTATTTAAAGTCAATTTTTCATTTGAATCAACTAGATGGTTTTTATTAAAACCCAAATTTAAATCTCAAATTAAATACACCTTTTTGTAGTAGTACCACGTACTATCTCTTCACAATTTTGACTAGTCATTATAAAAATTTCTCACTTGTTTAATACAACTAGCATACTTGATGAGGGTAGAAAAATTACAAATATTTCATAATTTTATTATAATTTAATATGATAAATAGATTTGAATATATAGGTTTATATTATTATTTAAACAAATTTATATGTTATAAATGATGGTTATTTTTTTCCAAGTATTTTTTACTTCAAATATATAAATTGATTAAGAATAACACTTAAGCACTCATTTATACCTTAAAAGTTAAAAAAAACAAGATATGTAAGCCTTACACGAAGAACCAACTAATATGTAAGAATTGTAAGGCAATAATTGAAGTTAAATATATAATGACGCATTGAGAATTATTATTGGTCACAATGCACTACTTTTTATGTAAATTTACTAGGCATTTTTTTCATTATATTTCACAGCCTGATTTGTTCGGGATTTAATTGGTAAAACTCTATGTATCTCAGAATGGGACGCTGAAAAAACTGAAATCGATTTTATATGCTTAAAATAAACTTTAAATTATATAATAAGAGGCAAACTTCAAGACAAACTATTCAAGTTACATATTTTTAAATCATATTGCATGCATGATTATAATTATTATGATATGATACATGGAATAAACTTAAGTGTGTTAGTCCCAGCTCATCTTCTTTTCCTCTAATAAACTTTCAAGACTAGACTTTTAGTAAGGCAACGCTCAATCTACTGTGGATGAAGGAAAAAATTTAAAGGTTTATTACTAACTTGTTGTCTATTTTTCATAATTGAAAATATTACTTCTACTATTGTAAATTATTTTTGTATGACTCTACATTTTAATTTTATTTGTCCGTATATTCCTTATGTCGAATTAAATACTTTATATATTTTAAAATATAGTTAATAGTTTAAAATATTAGATATCTCAAATTTATTAAATATTTAAAATCATCTTTTAAATGATATTTTTATATAAATATATTTTTAATTATTATTATTTTTTATATCTCACTTTTCCATGTTGAGATACAATCTACAAGAGAGTATAGTCTTATTGACTAGATCATAACAAGAACGGATATAATTGTAAGTTTGTAATAATGTTTTTTTAGACTCTAACAAATAGCATTTTCTAATAACATTATTTTTATATATTATTATCATATATTAATTTTTATTGAATATAATTATATAAATTTAATTATATTTATAAATAATATTATAATACATCACAATAAAGACTTATATTTCTGAGTCGAATCTACCATCCCATGTAAATCAATTGAATTGTCAAAGTAAATAGTACATCCCCCAGTCATCTGATATGATTAATCAATCAACCGAAATAGAATGCCCTGCAAAGCATAGCCACGTGATCATCTGATTACTCATGAAATAGAAATTAAAAAAAAAAAAAAGGTTTGACTTCCCAAATGGCAATTTTTAGCATTTGGCAAATCAGCTGTCTAATCCTATATATATATTTTTGCATGATGATGGAAAATGAGACATACATTGCCCCAAAAAACGTTAGGCTCTTAAGTGAGTACTTCAAAGTTCAAACATGACACATTCATCGGAGATATGGAAAGGAAGAGAGTACAATAAATTTCGATACAGAGAGAAATCAAATTTTATTCATTATGTTTATGCCTCCAAAGGGGTGCGTCATTTTGGTAAGAAAATGCAGACAAGAAACAAAACAAACGTAAAAACCTTCAATCTTCTGTTGTGATCATCTTCGTAATTTTCTTCAGCAGTCAACATTTCTCCAAATGAAGAGATGTTTAACTCTATCTCTTATACTTTTGTGTCTTCTTGTTTATGAGTCTCAAGGGATTAGAATAGATAAGGGATTCATACCAAAAGGAGAGAAAAAATTCCAAGTGAGTATTTGTTTTTTTTTTTAATTTCTTTCTGTAATTGCGCATATAATTAACTTTGATTTTTATGCTATATTTTTTCTTACATTCCTATATATATTATATCTTAAATGCAGAAGAAAGAAAATCCTTTAACCAAAAGAAGCAATAATGTTGTTCAAAAAGAGGCTATTCTCTGCAACAAAGATGAACACTGTTCAGGAACCATGAAGAAAAGTGTTTCTATAGTCTCCAAGAAATCACACCACTTGTTACCCAGCATTCATGAAGATTATTGTGGACCTAGGAGCCATAGATCAAAGCACCATTAGCTTCTTCTTCTACTTATTCTTTTGTGTGTGTGCACGTGTTGTGGCTTGAGAGGCATAATTCTTTGCATTTCTCTGATCATTGTTCTTAAAAGTAGTTGTTTAGAAAAACTGGGTTTTTTAGATGACACAAAACCTATTTACCATGTACCTTGAGAAACAATTTTGCTTCAAAACTAATTACCTAGCTATATCACTGGCTATTTTAGTTAGTTGTTTAGTCCATTAAGACAAAATGTTACTTTTAGATATCTTTCTTCATTTTTTTTCCCTTCTCCTTTTTCTATTTTTGAATTGTTATTTTAAAAAACTGTTTAGTTAATTATACATGTTAAACTTTATTTATGAAGTGCATTTTAAAAAAAATAAATTAAAATTAAAGAAAATAGCTGCTAAACTTCTTAGTGCTTTGTAATTTGTCATATTTTTTTAAGTATATTTTTATGTAACATGTGATAAAATTACAATTAATAAAATATATAATTATTAATTAAAATATTAGAATTTATTTTTTTTAACTTATAATTAATTATAATAATATTTCAATTTTTAATAAATAATTTTTTTTTGTTAAAAGTAGGCTAAATTATTATGGATATTTCACTTACAATAAGTAATATACTTGTGCACTCACATTATAAGTTTAAAATACTCAATCAAATTGACCACCAATCATATATTTGTCAAGTAGTTAATTTTCTCATTGATCATTTCCAAACTGTCTAAGGAAGTAATAGAAAACTTATCAATGTAATTGTTAAAGTCTCACCTCGACTGGGGATTGGCTCATGATGTGCATATAAATAAGGGTAGTCTTCCATCTCATAACTTGGGTTTTGAGATGGAGTTAGTCCCAAATTTAATATGGTATCAGAGTAAAGTTACCCGGTCGGTGCAGTTATTTCGCCACTGGTAAGTGATGAATTCCACCACTTGGGTTCCATAAGCTCAACATTCCCGTCGGTCTCAAGGGGACAGACCCTTGCCGATGTGAGGGGGAGTGTTAAAGTCACATATCGACTGGAGATTGCGTCCACGTTATGCATATAAATAATGGCAGTTCTCCATCTCATAACATAGGTTTTGAGATTGAGTTATACACAAATTTAACATTAACTAAATCTATTTACAAGGTTGGTTATTATTTAAATACAAAATATTTATATGTTAAGCTTCCTAGCTAGCTAGGGTTTGAATGGAGACCTAAAGCTCTCCTCTTTTTTGTTCATTTACATAGTAAGAAGAATTCAAAGCATAGAGTTGACCCAAATTCAAATGAAGGAATTAATTCATTTGATTCTGGTCATCACCAAAAGGGGGCTACTACAAATGATCAGAACTACTCAGACTTGGTAGACATAGTTGAGATGGATTCTCCAGCTAAGAGAAAATCTCCAATACAGAGCTGATTCTTTGGGGAATTAATTAATAGGGAAATAAAGAGGGTTCAAACTTTAAATATTTAATTAGTTGATAAAATGTTGGACAGCATTACATAAATGGTAGAGTTTAGAATATTTAATGATATTTTACATTGTTTATTCAATATTTTATTTAAATAATACTACAAACTTCTTATATATATATATATATATATATAAGTTTTTCAATTTTAATAAACGGTTTTAATAAATCATTTTCAAACGGTTGAAAATATATTCAAATTAAACCTTCAAATTTGAAACATAAATTAAATAATAGGAAAATAAAATGTAGAGTCAATGTTATTATAAGAATTTTTTGACTGCAAGAAAGTTGAATAAGATTCATAATAATATAATAACAAGGAAGTCAATGTTATTATAAGCGCAGGAAAGACAGAGAGAGAATTGCATGTCATAAAAACATAGGTCAAAATGTAATTTAATCTTATTTGTTTATTTCCTTATTTAGATAACTTGCAAAATATATAGACGGAAAGAAATATTGCCATTTTTTATAAGAAATTGATATTCTAATTTTATCTTTAAATTTTTTCCTATTTTTTTAGTTAACGAATTCAATTAAGATTAATATTTTATTTAAAAAAAATTATAAAAATTATATGATCAATTGGATGCTACAAAATTAATGTATTCTCTTTCTCATTAACCTTATGAAATGTACAAAAATAATAGTGACTTTAACTCAATAAAATTGTTTGAATTTAAATATTTTTCTCAATTGAATTATGTTTATAAATAATATAAACAAATAAGAAAAAAGTGAGTCATTTACACTCGTTTGTATATTTCTTAAATACATTATGTAAACAGAATAATAGACCAGAAATCTTAGAGTTGTTCCCTTAGTATCATTTTTTTTTCTAAATTTATTATATATAATTACAAAGTTATCATTTATTTTAAAATTCTTTTATCTTATATTTTTTTATCATTTAAAAAATATATATTTAAATAAAAGTTAATATTTTTATTTTGATTTCTTCCGATTATTTAACAAATACAAAGAAATTAAATAAATTTTATACTTTATTTTCTCTCCAACTCGATCTATATTTATTCTTATTTTCAGTGATTTCTATTATACATCTATAAATGCATCCAATTGCAAAAAATGATGTAGCTAGTGTTTCTCCAATTGAATTTTACTCATAATTTTTAAAAAAAGTAGTATTAATAAATGCCCCTCGATGTCAAAAGTGGAAGTGCAAACTAGTCATACTCCATTAGTTATAATATTTTCATCTAATTTATTTGGATTCTTTGATATACCATGGGCGCTTATTTTATGATTTTGTTCCAACACAAACTTTATTTGCATTCTTTGATTCCACAAATAACACTGTTCTTTGCCTTATGCCTCCAAGTACGCTTTATATATATATATAATTTTGAACATCTTATAATCACTTTTTGCCAACTTTTTTTTTCGGTTCTTGTTTTTTGAAAAACTTAAATTTAATTTAATTTAAATCTTGTTAGGAGAAGACCGATAAATGTTTAATAAACAATGTTTGAAAAAGTGAAAAAAAAGAGAAATCAAATTACTAGAATGATAAAAATTGACAAAAAAAAAATGCAGAGTGTAAATAAGTACACCAATAATGTAACAAATATTGAGCGGTTTAACCATGGGAATAATATAATAATACGCTTCGAGACAAATATATACATGTGAAATTGGTGTTTAGCTTTTTAACAAATAATTGAAAATTTCTCTCACATTGATTAAGAATGAAACCATCTCCTTAATTTCTAAAATATTTTAAAATTTATAATCTTTTTCTATTTTGTAAGGTTGATTGATTAGTTCAATTTTGTCCAATTAGTTACAATTTTAGAGTTAATCTATTTGTAGATAGTGAAAATGGTTAACGATATCTGAAAACATAGTTAATATTTATACTGACTCTAGTTAAATTTTTAGTATTTTTATTTATCTACTTTAATATATATTTTATTTTCTTTTAGCATTATATTTTCAATATCATTATTTTATCGGGTTAGTTTGAATTCTATTTATTTAAATCATAAATGAATAGTAACTACTTACAATAGAGAAAATATATCCAATTTTCTCAACAATTGGTATCAAACTCGAAAGTTTCTACCTAAACATTTATTTGTATTCTGTTTGTTTGCTATTGAAATATAGTTGCTAGTTGTTGTAATTTGAAGAAATGGTAGAAGAAAAGTCTTCTTCAAACAAAGGCCAACCATTCACGTCAAGTAGAACAATGATTTGAGGTAAAATATGTTATTTATTATTTATAGAGTATACTCTTTATGTATTTTTTTTTAAATTACATTAATATTAAATTTTATTAAATTATAGTAACACGTCATCACAATTTTTAAAAATAATGGATAATTTATTGTTAAAAAAAGGTCCCATTTTTATTCTTTCATATTGACTAGATGCATTACATGTATTAATAATAGTCATACTCATAATCTTCTTACATGTTAGGCATGTGTATAAATCTTCTATTAGAGCAAAAAGGTCTTAAATTGTCCAAAGAGAAGACGATGATGATCAAATTTAAACATTAGATAATCAATTAAGCCAAGTAAAAAATGAAAGGTCATGCATATAGAGTTTTGGACAATTTTTATTAGTTTACCTCGTTAAATGGTATAAACAGAAATGCTAAATTCTCGTAAATTTACACACATTTTTTATTAAAACTTTTTTATATGTACTTCAAAATACATCTAGTTAAACACGAACATCCTTTGTTTTAACATCAAATTGTGTAATTTCTAAGAATGTGAAAGATTGAACCAAGTGTGTTGACTTCTCAAGTATTAGGACATAAAAAAGTGTTTAGAATCGAATAAAAGTGGAGTTGAAGATTGAAGACAAATGGTATAATTTAGTTGATCATGATCTATATAAACTAAACTATGTGTGATTAGTAACTAACTAGCTACAAATGATACCAAATAAAATTGAGTACTTTTGTGAACATGTTCTAAGAACTTGGGTATAAATAGATTTTTTTATAAATAAGTATTTGAGTTATTTAATCTAACATATTAACCTTTTGTAATTATATCAACTGATCGAAAATCCTAATATCTCACATTCTCATGGTTTTTAATTAGAGAAGTGCTAAGGATACATGAATTTATACATACATTAATACACATACTAATTTTGGTATGTTATGTGGAATAACTTTGAAAATGAAGAAATTATTTATTGTAAATCATGTAGTCTTTTTTGTCCGTGATGGCTTCCCGTGTGTAAAATATAGACTGTATTTTTTGCTTAATGTTATGTTTTTTCTTGATGTAAGGTTGGTTACTATAGATCAATAATATACACACACTTATTTATGAACATTGTGATTGAAAGCGTATTTACACAAATCAAATGTTAGTTTTTGTAGTGTGCATGCTAGATAAAGTGTTGCGACTTTTGATGAGCAAGCATGCAAGCAAGCCGACATTATTTATCATGTTTTTGACTTTGGTTTGGTGTAGGTATTTATTTTGGCACCTTACCACACCTCTCGACAAGAGCCTCGTCACACCTCTCGACAAGGCAGTGATAAGGTGGTCGATCAGGACCCATTGTGAGGTTACTCGTGAGATTGGGTAACTTTTAAAAATACCCTATCTCTTATTATTTCTTATCCAGAAAATACGTAGCAGTGCTATGTTAAATTGATATATCGTTTTTTTCATTTTCATATAACTATTACATCTAGTGTTGTTAGGTATTAGTAATTCATAACTATGTAGACAAAACTATGTTCTTGAGAAGTGAGTACTTGAGGTGAAGTTTACAAGTGAGATTTATGTGAGGATCATATGTGGCTGTGTGATGTGTGTCAGCAAAGTGTTTTGGGAAAAATGACGTGCTTAAGTGTTAAGCTCAAGACTACTTTGTTTTCTATGTAAGACACAATAATATGAGATTGATTTGAGAAATCTTTAGTTGTTTACGATACATGGGTGACAGTGTGTCATACATAGACGATTTGTGGATTACGATGAAAGTGTTTCCCACATTGATTTTTGATGTTTATGATTGATGGTGGTTTTCAAGGTTGATTGTTTCTCTCTTTATATATTATCAAACTAGGTTACTCTGAAGGCAACAAGCAAAGGTAGTTTGGATAGAGTCCCAACTGATAGAGATAATTTGGGTTTTATTCTATTAGGGTTGTAATTGTTCTATTACTTAGCGAATTCGTTTGTTGTCGAGTGGTTATCATAAGTAACATTAGGATGTTACCATATAGATAGGATTTCTATGTAGGTTTACTGTTGTGTGTTTTGCAACACACAGAAATCGTGCAAGTATACACGGTCACAAGTAATAAAGATTTGTAAGTAGAGTATCGTTCCCACGAGGATTTGTTACTATAGTTTGTGAGTACTAAAATTGTATCTCTCTGATTTTATCCAAAATAATCGTTGATTGAGAAAAAGGTAAAACGAAAATAAAAGAACTCTAGGATTGCAATTTTTCACCAAACTAATCCACTCAAATCATATTATTTTCTTTTGATTTATATTCTTTAGTACATTTAATTTGTCAACCGAAAACTTCTTTTTTTATTCATACATCTCTTTCGAGCTCCTTATAAACACACCTCGTTAAATTAATTCACTATATCTCTATGAGAATTAAATTTAATAAGATTCATTAAGTTCTAAGTTTTCAAATGGCCACACATACAATTAGGGTATATTCCTATCCTTCATCATACATGTCATTCTATCTACGAGCAATACACACACAAATGCCTCTCTCAAGTTTATTTGTGTGCCACAGATTGTTTTGATAAGATTCGTAAATAATCAAAAAGCATTAAGCACAAAATAGAATGAACAAATCGAACGTCTTATAAATCTTTCAAAAATAGTTAAAATCAAAGCTTCATAAATTTAGATCAAATGCAACCCTAGAAAAATTAAATTACTTCATTAAATTAAAATAAAAATTACAACACATTCAGAAAAATTAGAAGAAGAAGAAAGAAAATTAAAACATCTTAAATGGCAAATATTTGGCACATGTAGAACACAACAGAAGCCAAAAATGGCTTCTGCGTGTTCCACCGTCCAACCCCAAAAACTACAGAAATCCTAACCCAAAAAAACTCCCTCAAATTAGATTTTAATCTATCTTAAATTACAATCAATCCCAATTTTAATTTTAATTGTATTTTTGACTTTTAAAAATTGCAATTAAGCACTCATTTATTTGAAATTATATTTTTGGACAAAAACTTGCAATAAAGTACATTTTCGATACAAATTATTTAATTTTCTTAAAAATGTATTCCATAATCTATAAAAAGTGAATATTAATTTATTTAACTAAAATTAACCAAAAATGTAAAGAACATAGCAATTATAATTGATTAAATAGATAAAAATAACTATATAAAATACAGTTATCATTTACCTTGCTATATCTTGTGTTGTGTATGCTCTATTATTTGGCTAGTACGATCAAAGTTTAACTAGTGTATGTCTTTACATACTAAAGTTTAAACTTTGATTAGAAAGCATTTATTATTTATTGCTTATTTTTTGAATATTGAATATTTCATCTACTTTATAATATTGTATGTTTGTGTTTATTTGTAGTATTACTACGATTATCTGTCAAGTATTTATCTATTTATTGTTTGCATGTCTGGGACAAGTTTTTAAAGAGTCAGTATCTTTTTAACCTGATTGTGTATCACATCTTGAACTCCTTCAATATTGTTTTTCATGATTAGATTGTTATGTTAGTATAATTTGAGTTTTTATCATGTATGTGCAAACATACTATATATCTAAACTCTAATTATAAAGATAATTTATTTTGTGTAGTTGCATGTTGTCTTTCCATTACATGTAGCATGCTTATATCTTCATATTCATTAATTTTTCTATTGTAAATTAATCTGCATGGTTCTTGATTAATTTATATCGCATGTGCCTTTTATTTGCATGAGTTTGGTATAAGTCTATAAGGAGCTAGTATCTCCTTATCTTGGTATATATAAAATGTCAGGCTCTTTATTATGGTTGCTATGTTATGTTTGATTGTATGCTATGATAGTACAATCATCGTTACAAAATATGTTCTTACATATGAGGTTTTAAATTGATTGAAAATCCTTTAAAGTTTTTCAATATGTATGAATATTTTGCATGCTATGTGTTGTTTGCCATGCATGCATGTTGCTAGCCTGAACATGAGCTTATGAGGCATACTATAACTAGTGTGTTCACTGTAAATTGTTATTTTTGTATCTTTTGATTATTTTTGTTGTATATTGTAAGTATGTCGTTTAATACTTTTAGTGTATAACTTGTTTAGTTCACGTTCATGAGGCATATTTGGCTGAATTGATATAGAGCTTGCAAAAATATTTCATAAGTTGGTGTTTTCATATCTCATTTAGGTCCCGTTTATTTATTTGAATCGAAAGAAAATTTTGATCTTCTACAATTAGTCCCATATATGGAATTCTCATTTTTTTAAATAATTTGTGTCACATGATACATCATAATTAATGTAAATGTAAAGGATAATTTTTTTGTAGCATTTCTTTTTTAAATTATCCCTACTAGTTAGTAGGCACTAATCATTTACAAGTGACAAAAAATTCAGTTTATAACGTGCTTCAATCTTAAATAGCATTATATGTTATATGCAATCAAATTGTCTTTAAATAGCATACATGATATTTTAAAGACAGTTTGATTATGTACAATAAAAAATGATAAATTAACATAATTTATCTATGTTGTTACCTTTGATTCCCAGAATATAGATGAGTAATGATAAGTGATTTTAGGACAATTCTTTATACATTTAGAAAAACTCCAAGCACATACCTTAAGACCATTCATTGCTATTGCACACAATAAAAAGAACTACTTCTCTCTTTGGTTTAAACTAGATAAATTTATATAGTTCTTAATTCTTGTAACCTATTATTATTATAGAAAACTTTTCCAATAATAAAAAATGTAAATTTTCAATATAAATGAAATAAATAACTTATAATTAAAGAAATTTTATGTCGATAAAATTCAATCTCATATTATTTTAAGTGAATCACATTAATTATTATTTAATTTATATAAAAAAACAACCACAGTGAAAAGTGTTTAGATATGGTTGCTATTAAAGGGCCAACCATATTGTAAGTGTTGTATTCATAAGTATCAATTTTAAGCATGGTTAACAAATATACAAAAACTTGAGTCGCAATTGTAACAATAGTTACACAACTATACCTGTGACGATTTGAGTATAATTGTTCAATTGTATCATATAATTTCAATTAAAAAAAATTGATATCAAATATAATATGAAAGTAAGAAAAGAGATTTTTGACAATAATACATCTTATAAAACTTTATTTTTATATTCTTGGTAAAAGGGAGAGTAAAGACAAAAAAATACCACATAAAGAAAAATAAAAATATGTTACAAATTTGCAATTGCTCCTCTGCTACTTATCTAGTACATAGTATTATACAGATTAAGTATAATTATATTATGTTTATTGTACTTAATCAATATTTGATGACAATATGTATAATATAGTTGGATAAAATGAGTTGTCCTTGATCAATATTTGATGACAATATGTATAATATAGTCGGATAAAATTAATAAAAAATATGTTAATAAAATAATATATATTTTAAATGGAGTTACACAACATTATATGTTATGTAATTATATTATAAAAATAGTTTAGTCTTGAAATTTATAGGTTTAGCATCTCAAATCCCATAAATTACAAACAAAATTCAAAATTAGTATTATTTTTTAAAATTTCATTAAACAATTAATAGTGAAAACTATATAATATGTATACGATCTTCTTCTCGAAGGATATTTGTGATAAAAAAGGCAAAATATGTCTAAGTCAATTATTTTTGACGAAAATATATTTCAGATCCGTACTTATTAAATAAGGCATCACGAATCTGTTATCTTTATAAAATAAACTTATATGATTATTTTTGTAAAATTATTGAAATTATGCTATTCTGTCTGATAGATAGGAGATTAAAATACACTTTCATTAAATGTAACAAACTTGAGCTACATTTTTCCTAAAAAAAAAGATATTTTAATATTTTCCAACTGTTTTATCTCATATTTTGTTGTAATGTTTTTCTAATAATTGAAATGAATTATGTTGATTTTTAAAGTAATTTCATTAAAAAAATTATATTTATATTTTTTGAGAATATGGTATATCATGAACATGAAATTGAAATTAAAAAGTGGTCAAAAAAGTGTAAAACTTTTAGGTAGAAAAGGAAAATATGGTTAACCATATATTATATTCTTTTTTGCTTTATTTAATTTGTTAGTTAGTGTTGTAAAAAATTAACCATAAGGGTAAAAGATATAAAAACTTTTTAATTATTTATGAGGTTATTTTGTAATGATTAAGCACATCATTAGTCTTTTATAACTAAATTAACTCATAAAAAATAGTGAAACACAATTTCTTACATAAAAAATCTTATTTTTCTTTCATAGAATTCGTGATAAGACATTACCCTGATATGTGAAGACATTTTTTAAATGTGAGAAGACTTATAATTGGTATTCAATGTTGTGATAAGATTTACACTAATAAGATAATGTTTTACCATAAAAATGATAAATCTTATATCAAAGCAATTTTGGTAATAAAAAAAAGACTTTATTGTAAGACATTGGCTTGATGTAAGAAAATTTAACATTTGACATCCAATAGTAAGACGATTTTGATAAAGAAAACGACTTTTTTGTAAGGCATTGGTCTTGTGTTATAAGGTGTTGGCATAGTGTGTAAAAACTTACTAATGATATCTAGTGTTAAGATAAAGCTTATAATGCATGCCTTATCAAAAAAATGGTAAACCTTTTTTTGCAAACAATTTTGATAAAAAATAGAATCTAATCAAATTTTTTATTAATTCGATAAATCAAAGTGATTAAAGTAACAATTTCATGATTGAATTTATTTTCAAGCTTAATTTCAAAACTAGATAATATTTTTTCAATTAAATAGTATATAATTTATTGAATATAGATTTTTATCTATTTAAAATAATTTTATTATTAAAATTTTATTTATTTTATATTTTTTATATTAAAAAATATTATTTTTATTTTGAGAAAATATTAAAAATTTAGATATATTAAGTCTACGACATAATTTTGATCACATTTTATAATAGAACAGAATTACTGGTAAAAGAAAAATAGAACAAAATTTATACATAACTATAAGAAATACATACTGTGTATGCTTATTATAAAAAGAAAAGAAAAGAAGAAGCCTGAGAGACGAGATTGCGACAATACCACTTGACTCACGTTCATATATATACGATACTACGACGTATAAAAGGAGTTGTTATCTAGGAGTATTGTCATCCCCAATGTAAATTTGCAATGATTTTGAATTTCAGAGTATCAGATTATCACATACAGCCGAGAGAGAGAGAGGGAGACGAGTTCATCAGTCATAACAGTTTCTGCCCTCGGGCTATTCAGGTCTCACCTGTCATTCTCTCTTGAAAATTATCGCCGTCTTCTCATCATTTCAGGTAACTAATAAAAATTTGTTTTCTCCCTTTCTTTTGGTTATATTAAAGTCACCCAATCGGAGGATCATCGCCGCGCAGCGTATAAAGCAAAGCGGTCTCATAACCCGCCAGGTTTTGAGATGGAGTTAACGAAATTGCGTGGTATCAGCGAGTTCAGTCAGTGCAGTTGTTTAATGGCTGGTGAGTGATCGTTCCACTTGACCATCAACATCAACGTCGTCGGTCTCGAGGGACAGACCGCTGATGTGAGAAGTGTTAAATCGCACATCGTCGTGATCGCGCCTTCTTGATATAAACAAGCGATTCTCCATCTCATAACCTGGGTTTTGAGATGGAGTTAGGCCCAAATTTAACAGTTCCTTCGATTTTAAATCCCGATAAGTTCGAAATGTGATTCTTTACGCTTTCATTTTTTACGGGATCATTGGTGGGTTTTGGTTTCTATTGGTTGAGCTTTTCTTGATTGTTCTTTTGGTGGGAAAACCCTATGATATCTGATATTTGGATGGTGGATTGGTTTTTCGGATTTATATATTTGTTTACTTTGGTGGGGACTTTGAACATATATATACTATTGGCAGTATCGCTTTAGTAATTGTAATTTGGATGATGCATGATGGATTTGAGGGATTGATGAAATTTCGATCTTTAATTAAAGATTTGGTGAAGCTATAAGAGGGGTTCTTGAACTGGTTTACCAATGTTTGTTTAAACATTGGTGTGTGCCTTTAATTGAACTAACAGAGAAGAAGGTAAGTGTGAATTAGAAGAAGAGAGCATTCTCGTATGTTATTTATTCAGCATCTTCTTCTGAAGAGTTGGGTGTATCCGTGGTTCATTATCAGCTTGGTAATCTTACTTGTGTTGGGCCGTAAGATGGAACCTCCTAACTAGAGTACAAATAAGATTTGTAACTCGAATAGTTTGTGTTGAAGTTGTCCTCTTATTAGTTGAAAGAGTTTATTTTAAGCGTATGAAATTGATTTCAGCTGTGGCTAAGCAAAACTAATTAACCAAATGCAACTTTCCTATGATGCCAGACTTTTCGTTTTTAATTTGTCAGTTCTTGGTGCTTTTAATCTGGGTTCTGCAATTTATAAATAGTGCAGATAATACAGTATTTGGTTTTTTGTTAAATAGGCTAGACTATATCAATGACTAGCAGGATCTTATATATCTTTTGTTTATCCTCTTTTCCAAAATTTCTCTAGTAGAGACTTGAAGGGTTCATCTATATGGATTTAGGTGTCCTTTGATTTTTTTGCTAGAGGAAGAAACAATGTGAACTAAGGTTGAGTGCATTTTAAGGTTACTAGAAATAATGTGCATTAGTATTTGTTATGGGAACTATTGGCCCTTTGTGTGATTCAGGAGGCTCACTTAAAAGGGTGTTCCAGTGAATTGATGGTTATACTTTTGATTAAGTGCACAGAGTGGTTGGAATGGTGTCAATTATCTTTTTTTAGTTTTTCATTATTGCGTCTCGTTTTATTGTATACCTTACATGGACAGAGAGAGCCTCGACTAACATATTTTTTGATGTCATTAACAGTTTCTTTTGAATGGATACTCTGAATAAACACCTATTGGTTTTGTTGAAATGGAGTTCCTTGTATATTCCCAAGCATCTATTATTTGGTTCTTTTGTTCCTTTCTTTCCTGTCATGAATATCACATACTCTAAGTAGCTTGGGTGTACATTTTTCATTCTTGACTTTCTTAAATAATAATATGTGCTAACATTCTTTTGCATATTTTCTCTCTCTTAGATATCAGTTCAATCTAAGTCATCTACAAGAAGAATGGGAAGTAATGGTGCCTTTGCTCGCATTGACATAGTTGATGGATTGGAGACAATTATTGAGATAAAAATAAAGACACTGGATTCACAAACCTACACATTAAGGGTGGATAAGCAGGTCACTTCACTAGTGTTTCTTTGTATTATTTTCATAATAATCTGCACTTCTGGGCTATTTGATTGATCATCGAAAGAAATTTAAGTCGTATGGACTTCGAAGTTGTCTTATTTTGTTCAGCAATACTTAAGATTTCTTTTACTATCAGAAAATTAGATTGTGTTTGTTCATCTCTAGTATAGTCTGCTTAAGTTACTTGTTTGGTATCAATAAAATTTATTAGGTTTTGGTATTAAGTATTTGAAAAGTTTATTTATTTCTTTGAGTGATACTTAGATTTCTTGTTATGGTTTCTGGATTTGCAATGACTTCTAAATATAATTTCAAAGTTATGTTTGTTTGCAACTGTTAAGATCCAGAAATGCATACATATCCATGCCGATGCTGATGTCTTCCACTTGTGAGTTTGTCCAATATTTGAGGTAACTAATGTTAATTGATTCTTGTTAATATCTTGCAGATGCCTGTTCCTACTTTGAAAGAACAGATTGCTTCCATCACTGGTGTGTTATCAGAGTATCAAAGATTGATATGCCGTGGGAAAGTTCTAAAGGATGATGAACTTCTATCTGCCTATCGTATCCTAATACTTAGGTGTTTTTGCCTATAGATTTTTAAGTTTAAAGATCTTGTTGTTTCAACTCTGCTATTTACTTGCCTTTTCCATATACTATATATAATTTCTATGATCAAACTCAAGACAGCTATTACTCGTTTGGTATTTGGTAACTAATAATATTCTTCCGTTTTCATTTTAATTGGAAATGACTCCTCCTTTTTAGAATTTTGGAGCTTGAAAAAAGAAAAGCTTCCAAAATCTACTTTATGTTTTGAGATTGGTTTTTACAAGTCCTGTTATTCTTCAAAAGTTATAATTTAGTTGTCTTCTTTTAAGGTATACCCTTAAGATCCTGTAATTATTCAAAAAATGTACTTCATTCGTCTATCTTTTAAAGTATATATTTAGGATTTTCTAATTCTTTAAAAGCTTAATCAACTCCAAATAGTCTGAGAAAATAAAGTACAAAAAGTAATATATATTTTTAAAATGGATGTTAAAAATTCAACTTTTAAAATACAAAATAATGCATAACTTAAAATTAAAATTTTGAAAAAACCGAAAATATAAAAAAAATTGAACAATGAAAAAAATCAATATAATTTTTTTTTCCAAATTTTTCATTCCAAGTATTAATCTTATATGTTTTTTATTTTTTATTTTACTTATAGTGTTTTACAAAAAAAATATTTTTTTATTAATTTCAAATTCTTGATTTTTTTAATTACTTTTTGGGTTTTTTTCTTTTAAAAATTCCAAATTTATCCTTGAAAAAAATACTATTTGGACTTGATTGGAACTTTTAAAGAATTAGAGAACTTTAAACGATAGAAGATTAAAGTATATATTTTGAAGAATTATTGGACTTATCGAGACCTTAATCTAGTAAATTCCATACCATATTTTAAGATCTCATTTTTACAAAAATCAAGGTTTCACCTCTTTTCTTTCGCTGTTGTCAATAAAATAAAATTAAGAATTGAGAATATAAAAAGCAAAATTGAGTATTAAATAGAAAATAGAACTTGTTACCAAACAAATTTATGTTTCTTTAACAAATAAATTAGAAAACTTAAAACTAGTTTCAATTACAAGAAAATTAAATTCAAAAACAGAACTCGTTTTGTTTATTATTTATATAGCCTGTGATTTTTGTAAAGGAAAAAAGTTATAAGCATTATGCATTTACTAGCAGTAATCGTCTTGCATTCTTCCTTGGTATGAGATGCAAGGTACATCACCTTCATGTGAAGCTGGTACTATGCCTCTAAGAAAGCTTTTTTGGCATAGCAGCCTAATTTGATTTGAGGGAATAAAAACCAACCTCATAATGGATTGAGCTGCCATGACTCAAACCGAGTAAACTTTCATTGAAATCAGTACAACTAATACAATAATATATATTACTGATGGGAAAATGACAAACAAAACAGTAAAAATGGCATCATGTATCTTAAGTATTAAAGTAACAACTTCCCTTTATGCCCCTGCATCATTTTTTGGAGAAGCTTTGTCATAGCATTACCAATGTTGGTGTCTTACAATAGCCAATGTGCCTTTATTGCAAATGACAAAGCATTAGATTTCATAATAAAGCAAGAACAGATGCAATTTACTTAAAATTTTCTGTTAACGAAATGCAGTTCTTTCATAAAGTTGAGAATTACAGAAAGTGCATAATGTTAAAAGAAAAAAAAATTGAGCGACAATGTCAGCAATTTTCTCAATTTTTTTAGGAAATTAGCTAGGATATTTAGATTTCTACTTTTGTGTAGCTTCATATAATTATTTAAGAGTTCTGAGTTTATTTCTAGGATATGCATAGTTTTTTTACTTATGAATATTTTCTGGGCATCTTTTCTTAATTTAGTATTTACCCAGATTGCCGTGACAAATGGAAATATGAATATGTAAAGATCTTTGGCAATTTGGGTTGATTGCAAAGACTTGCAAACACGGAAAATGGATATGAGTCATGTGGCATTTTTTTTTCCCTTTCATGCTCATAGTATGTGATTATTGGGCATACTTCTGGAGCTGATGGTGTGGAACTTGTGCTGTTACAGTTTTCCCTGTCTCATCAATCAAATTTTCTGGGGTTAACTGGATTTCAGCTCTATGTTTCTTTCATAAGGTTCAGACTTCCGAGTTAGCTAGACACGGAATGGTTCGATCATGCTTGAAAGCCTCATTTCTGGATACCAACATTTATTCTTAGCTGTCTTTTTTCTTTCTTTCTTATTTTCTGTCTTTAAAGGCAGAAGCCTGCCAATAAAGTGATGCTATATGAGACTTGCATAAGCTTTTTAAATGAACTGCAGGCACTACCACTGATTTACATCCTACTCTATTTAATTTCTCTCCCATAGAACTCAGATCCCTTTGTTAACAATCACCTTCTTAATCTTTGGTCTTCAAAAAGCTAAAGTTGTTGGGGATGGGCCAACATTACATGTATACCTTCTAACACCTCTTAAAGTCTCTATACAGTTGTAAGTTGTAGGCCCAATACTTGATATTCAATAATTTAGGAAACATGACTAGATACAATTTTAAATTAAATTATCATTAATTCTCCCAAAAATTTAAATTATTGGGAGATGAGTTTACATATCATATATAATCTAACACTCTCTTCAAGTATGGGCCATATACACTTTTTGTAGGCCCGACACTGAAAATTAGCAATGTCAGTTGCAAGTTTTTGAACACAAAGACCTCTCGCTCTGATACTATATTAGAGCTTATTGGTTACCAATCCTTTTGTTAGAAGATGGATTGACTTAGAGTTGTTGGGAGATGGCCAACTCTCCAAGTATGGGCTACACACCACTTTTTGTAGGCCCAACACTTGAAGTTCAATAAGGTGGGGTTGCAAGGGTTTGAATATAAGACCTTTCTCTCTAATGCCAGGTTTGTGTTTGTTGGTCACCAATCATTTCTTCAAAAGCTTAAGTTGTTGGAGATCGGCCAACTTTACATTTATACGTTCTAACTGTCTTTGAAGAAGTTGCTTTGGAAGGTTGCTTATTTCATTAATCATTTGCTTTTTATCTATAGCAGATTGATATCTTGATTTCGTATTTTTCTTAAATAAATATCTTTAAGCAAATTAATGAAAATAGCTCTTACAGTAATATGTAAGCAATCTGACCAGATTGTTTGGACTTCTATATCCTTTGCATCAAATTACTTTGGTTATATACTGCTCACAGCATCTTTTAATTTTTTTCTTTATTGATTCTATTTCTCCAACCCTTTCATATTCAGCAGCCAAGTGTTTCTTAATTTGGATTAGATGTTGAAGATGGTCATACACTGCATATGGTGGTCAGACAACCCATGCAGCCCTCCCCAGAGGGTTTACAACATCATCCAGGTTATTGTTTAACCCATCGTTTGGGTTTCTCCTGAATTGGTAGTGTTGTTTTTGTTAATTTGAATGGTGCAAATATGTTTCATAGAGTGTCTGTATGGTTGAACTTGGTTCACATTTTTAATATACTTGTTTATCATTTAAGTTGTTGAGACAATCAGTGAAGTGAAATTATTGATTCACATGAATGTAGTTTTCAGCTTATTGGTGCAAATTTATTGGTTTACCATATCTAGGTCTACTATTTGTTTGTGTTGGTTTGTGTAACTTTAGTTGCAGATATGAGCATATACTATGTTGCTTTAGCATGTCCTAATCTCTTAATCATTTATCATGTGTTTATATGCCTCTATTATTTTCTTGGGTTTTGTGGTATTATCTCATGTGCATTATTTGTTATATTTTTTCTTGATTGCATTCCTTTCTTCTTTATTAAAATAAGTTTTAATTTTTATTTTTTAAGTCACTAATACTACTTTACATATGAGAGCCATCATGATTGGCTTCCTTGGGAAATTGAGTTTAGATTTAGTTGATAATGGTGCTTCATGTCTTTTGTTTTATTTAATATTATCTCTTATTTTCCTTCATCAAACTGCCTATCCGAGGGATTGTTTTCTAGAGAAGGTGCTGGATAAACATTTGAAAGATGGAAAGTGGTACATGTGAGATGTGCCACATGGAGGATTGGTCTGCCGATATAGTAGCATGCTGATTATCTTTGAAATTGTCTTGAATTAAATATATTCCTTGGTAATTTTCCTTTTTGTGTTAGTGTATGCATATAAGGAATTAATGGCGAACTTATCATATCAGCTTCTGATCCGGTTTCAAGTACAAGTCGTAGTCAAAATTATTCTTTTGCCCCTAGTGTTGTAATTGAAACTTTTAGTGTTCCTGTTCAAGGGGAAGGAGGTTCTGCAGACATCAACAGGGTGAAGTCTCAATCTTAAAGTTTTAAGCATTGTACTGGTGAAATTATGTCTAATGTTTTTTTTTATAATATATTGAGCAGATTCTCTCTGCTATTCTTGGTTCTATAGGAATTTCAAACATTGGATCCGGCGTTGAAGGGAATGATGTGAGGATATCTTTAAATATATAGTCAAATTCAAAGTTAATCATTGTAGCTTGTATCAGTGAAATTATGCCCGAAATGTTGATATCTTTTGTTGACTAGTATTATATATTACACAAAACACTCATGAAAGTGGAATTGTCTTTTCTTATAAAAAAAGAGATGAAGTTTGTCTTTTAAGTGTATGGTTCTTGAACATATATGTTATTTTCAATATAAGGAAACTGGAATTATAAATAATAAAATATACGTTATTAATTCATGCCTTGGTGGAAGGAAATACAAGCAACTTTTTAGAGGTTTTAGGAAATCATTGAGGTCGTGTTTTGACTCTTAAAAGGATGCAAACATCATATTCAATCTATATCCATATGCTTATACATATTTCAAAATCTCATATAGTCTTTGACTCTTGATATTATTTTGGTGTGGCTAAAGGAACATGGTCCTCAAAGATTAGAAAGAACATTGGGTACTGGTGGTATGTCAGAATCATTCCAACTCCAACCTGAACAAGATGGCACGAGGAGTGCATCACAGTCTGGACTGTCATCATTATTTTCTTTGGGGCATCAACCATCTCATGTAATTTTGAATATCATCTTATTAATTTCTATTACTTTATTCAGCTCTACTTCCTTTCTTGATAAAGGTATTATAACGAGTGATTTACCAATTTAGTAGGATATGACATTTGGATTAGATTTCATTTTTTACCAAAATGACTCTCGAGGTAAAGGGTAAACCATTATTGTGATAAGATATTACCTTGTTATGATAAGTCTTACCACGGCATTGAGCGCTAGTGGTAAGCCCTCCCATATTGGACCAATGCTTTCTCACACCAGGCCAATGTCTTACCTTCGAGCGATTTTGGGTAATTTTTTTTCGTATTATAACATGCATTATTTACTTGATTCTACACACATTCCTTGTTTTTAGGTAATTCCTGATTCTTTGACAACTTTATCCCAATATCAGAACCGTATAAGACGTGAATTTCAAGACATTGGTTAGTATTTTATGTTGGAAGGTGTACTTTTGCTTAAAATATATCACTCTGGACTGGACTGGTGATCCATTGGATGGTTCTGATGTTTTGCTGCAGCAAGAGATGGGGGAAATGACAGTCAAATGGGCACCAGACATGGGACTGACGAAATGAGTTCTAACTCTGCTGCTCGTACAAGGAGTAGACCTGAAGGGTTTCCCACACCTGCAACCTTGGCAGAAGTCATGGTCTCTACAAGGCAAATGCTTATTGAACATGCAGCAGAAAGCCTACTTGTGAGTTCTCAAGTACTCTCAATACATTCGTAAAGGTTGTCTTTTGAAGCTTTATTATCTTGTCTTTCTTTAAAATTTTCATTAAAGAAAACCTCTCTTCCCCATCCTTCTCTCTGTCTCTAAGTTTTGCATGGTGCTATACATCTTACTAGCTTCCTGTTTTGTATTCAGTATCAGAAAATGTGACTCTGCTTATGTTCCATGTTGGCAGCAAAGTGCTAGACAATTGGAGAATCAAGAAAATGTTTCAGATCCCTTGATATGGTTGAACACTCAGAACAGAGCATTGAGTACTGGAGGGTTGTTTCATAATTTGGGAGCATTTTTCCTAGAACTTGGTCGTACTATCATGACTTTGCGATTGGGTCAAACACCCGTGGGTTATCTTGAACCCCAATATTATTTTTATGTCATCTTATTTTGTCATCAAAGGACATGCTTTGCTATTTCTTATTTCCCTTGTAGTCTGAAGCTGTGGTTAATGCTGGACCTGCAGTATTTGTATCTCCAAACGGTCCCAATCCTATAATGGCTCAGGTGATTTTATTGATACCATTAGAGCTTTTGTTTCTACTAAAATAATTTTCTGCTGATTAACCATGTCTCCGCAGCCTCTTCCTTTTCAAGCGGGTACAAGCTTTGGTGCCATTCCTCTGGGAGCTGTGCAGCCTGGGTCTGATCTAATTAATGGACTCACAACTCGGTTTCTCTCAAGGCGTGTTGATATACAGATACAAAGAGGTTCCTTGGAAAATTGATTTCCCGACTATTATTATCTGTGTTCTCTGCAATAAAGAATGTTTTTCTAACTGTTTTGGTATTTTATGTGACCCATAAGGTTTGTCAGCAGCTTCAAATGTTAACAGAGATGAGCATGGCAATGTTCTGCAGCCTTCTGGGCAAAGAGGCACTGCTTCAAATTCTGGTGGTGAAACTCCTGTTAATCAGGTAACTTCAAGGAGCTCAGATGGTCCAGCTGTTGCAGGAGACTCAGGTGCGAGGGTAGTGCCACTAAGGCGCATGATTACAGCATTGTCTGGTCCATTTAATAGCCTACAATCAGACTCATCGGGTAATTCATTAGGTTTATTCTGTCCTTTTTTGGAAGATTTTGGCACGTAACTTCTGAAACTGTTAGCAATAAACAAAGAAAACGAGCGGACACAATCCTTCTAGTCTCCATGCTTCAACCACATTCTTCTGAATCTGCAGATCATAACATTCAAGATCTTGCAAGTAATTTGAATATAAGTTTATCCAAATAACTGCTATTCACTTGTGAAAAAAAAAACTGTACCCCTCTTTTGTTGGCATCCATCATGAAGGAGCAAGTAGTTTTTGATACAGTTGCATGGTCCAAACCTGTCAATTGTGATTTTTAACAAAGAGTTGAAAGAAAATGTAGTTGAAATGCAGGCAAGTGATTTTGGTGGATTGGGATCCATGTCAGTTATGGTTTGGGTCCTTTGATCATCCACTTCATTCCGTCAGCAACTTGTGATTTATTCTGATAATAGTGAACTATATTTGGATTCTTGTTGTCTACTCAAATTAGTTTATAAGTATCTTGCATATAAGAGACAACATAGCAACTAGATGGATATTTGTTTTGTAATGAAGACAAAAAACAGAAAATGTAGAAACACTCTGGTAAGGCATAGGTCAGACTTAAGCTTATTGCACAGAATCTATAGTGTCTGGACTATTATTGGTTTGCTCAGCTTTCGAACCAGCTAATCATTTCTGCCATTCGATAAAGAGAATATGTGCTTGTGTGCACATCTTCTAGTTGCTCTATGATACATAATTTGCTTGCTAGGTAGTTTTTAACCTTTTCTTTGAATGTCATTATTTGATGTTATTACCTTTTACATTAAATAACTCTCACTTATCAATATCTCATCATGATGCTTTTGGATCTGATAATCTTGTTCCAGGAAGATGTTTGCAGCTATTTTGTGCCTATATCAGTTAGATGCTTCTAGGAGTTGAATATATATATCTCTTCGTGCAGGTCAATCGCAAGCTCCTAATAGACAACATGTGCCACTCAATGCACGCAGTGCTAGCATCAATGTTATTTCAGCTCCTGGGCTGCAGAACAACCATGAATCTGAGCAGCAGCTTCCTAATAGTATCATTCAGTCTCTTAGAAACCATTATCCTGGTGATGAGATTCACGTAGAAGATGGCAGTGTAGAGGAAATGTCTGTGGGATCTGATGCAAGCCAAGCTAGGACGTCCAGTAACATGGATGCGGCAGAGGCAGATCCAATGGTTAGTGATGAAGGAATATTTTTGTCTAATATGCTTCATCAGATCATGCCTATCATATCTCAACAAGCTGGTCCAGAGCAGGCCAATGATAGGAATCACACAAGGGCTCAAGACTCTTCCTCTCAGGTTGACCTGCTTTCTCAATCTAGTGTTGTCATGGCTTTCTAGTTTCTATACTATGCCACAACCAATTCTTGGATATTTTTCAGTTCTATTTGTTTGAATATAAAAAGAGAGTCCACAGTGATTGTGGATTACTATTGTCTAGATTTTCTAAGTGCTATGGATAGGGTGGCCATGGTACTTGTGGAACTTTATATGATATTATATAGTCGGAGCTTTAGTTAGTTGGTCCTATGGCTAAAACCTGTGGGCCTCCCTCCAAATAATTGGAAAAAAATACTTGGGCGTTGTTAAAATGAATGAGAAGACAAGTGATCTAAGGAAAAATATATTCAAGTAGAATGGCCTTGTTAAAAGGGATCCACTAAAAAGATTAGTGTTGATGTTGGAGTATAAAAGGGACTCTCATATTAATGTGGATGATCCTCATGTAAATGTAAGCCATCGAGAAACATTACTTGATCTCACCACTCATTGATTAACTGGGCCAGCTCGATTATCTACACTACAAAACTTTATATTATTCACTTTTGATCTAGGCCTTCCTAAATGAAGGGATGCAAAATTGGATGTCTAGTTATATTGTTTAGAAGAATCTAATAGAGCATGTATGTGCAGCTTCAGAAGTCTAATG
Organism: Hippophae rhamnoides; assembly: GCA_033030585.1. NCBI lineage: Eukaryota > Viridiplantae > Streptophyta > Magnoliopsida > Rosales > Elaeagnaceae > Hippophae > Hippophae rhamnoides. Next base: position 12,603,790 of record CM065430.1, read on the forward strand.
CTGGGACATCACGTAGACAGAGTGGTCATGAATCTGATGCCCCAAGTTCAAAACGCCAAAAGGTGCCTGCTAGTGACTTTTGTTAATTTAGTGCAATCCTTGTTTTGTGTTTATTTTAATTACCTTCCCACATATGTGCATGTGTTATAAATCTAAATTGTTTACAATATGCTTTCTTGTTGGAAGAAACCCGTGACAATTATGAGAATTATTTACATAATATAAGGAATTTTAATCTACATATGATATTATATTAAGATTTGATTTATCAAGACACTACCATTTTCAGTTAATGCTTGATTAATTAGTTTATACTAGGTTTTTGCTTATCATTCTACCTCATTTTTGGCTAAAAATATATCTTACAATTCTAATATATATTCATTAAAGTTCATAATTGACCCTTGAAGTCAATTCACAGTAGTACAAATTGATTGCTATGGTTAACTGAGTAATAGTTAAAAGGTTATTTTGAGCATTGTACTGTATGACCTGCAAAATTGTGTATTCTATTTATTTATTGATCTATGTTTTAATTGTGAACTGTGCAGTGTACATCTTCAACTGATTTTATAAGCTCTTAAATAGAATTATCGTTCTTTTGCAGACAGAGTAGTTTTGGTGTATCGTTTGAAGAATTTTTTTTCTCAATTCCTAATCAATGTCCGATCAAATGCCTTGATTGCAATTCATAGCGGATTGATTCTGCAGGTGCGCGGCAACAGTACAGGGTCCTTGTATCGTATGGTTTTTTGACCTCAAAATTGTGACATTTTTTCATTTAAAAATGCTTTTTGAAACAATAATGTTTGTTTTTTCTTTATCTATGTCAATGACATTTTGGTGCGTAACTATTGTTTATATGGATTCCATAAAGCCTACTACCTATATATAGTATAAGCAAATATCCATCACTGCATTATATGGTTTTCATTCTTTGTTGTTGTCTGTTGAAGCTCTCCTTTAAGCACTGGGAGCAAGAATCTCGATCTCCCCCATGCCAACCTGATGTGGACGTGTGGATAGATAGTTGCTGTAGAAGTCTATTTTCTTATGCTTAATCGAAAAAGTGCTATTAGAAAGAAGCCCAAAGTTTGACAAAGTTACAAATGTGTATTTTTAGTTCTAAAATCACTTGTGATTTTTTTTCTTTTCTTTCCTTTCCTCTTCTTTTCTGTTTAGATGAGAACGGTTTTAATATATCAAAGCTGTTGTTTAAGGTCTCAAAAAGAACAAACAATATACCTTTTTCATTTTGCATGTTCGTTTTATGAGACCAATTCTTGAAATGTTGAAATACTGAAGCATTTCTTAATAAAACAAAACGTTGTTGATAGAATATTAAACGGCCTCTCGATATCTGTGCTGAAAAGATCTTAGAATTTCATGAAAACTAGTACGGAATGGAGTAAATCACGAATTGATGTGACCATATGGGGATATGCATCTCTTCTCAACACATCATCACCTAATGTTCAGGAATTTTTTAATTTTATTTCTATAACGATGAAGAAAGATTTCATTTAAATATGAGCTAAACATATAAAATGATATAAAATTTAGTTTTTTTAAATACATTAAAGTTATAATTAAAGAGAAGATTATCTAGTAATTGTATTACTTGATTTATGAGTTAATATTGTTAGGCATTCTCCATTTGTTTTATATTTTCCTTCGAATTAGCGTATGTTTTTGTTTGAATCAGCTGATACAATGATTCTCTAAAACCCTTACACAAAAAATATTCAATTATATTTTTATTAAAATATTATATAATTGTTTTACAATCAATCGATTATTCATGATTAATGTTATTTTTTTACTATTTACGTCTTTATCAGTACGATTGGTGTTAATAGATACTTCAATAAAAATTAGAGCTGATTTTCATAATCAATGTCATCGTCATGTCCTTTTCTTTAAATGTTGTGGTTTTTATGGCAAAGTTAAAACTTAATAAAAATAAAAAGATTGAGTTTTTTTTTGTTAGGATAAGAAATTCATAGAATAATTTAAAAAAAAAATCGAAGGTAGCTAAGATTTCTTTGGAAGTACTCGAAGTCTTTGACATGAAAGAAAGTTATCTTAAATTCTACCACTTTCTCTCTCTCTTCTTCTTTCCTTCGCTTAATAAACAAACTCAAGTTTAGAGAATAAGAGAAAAAAAGAAACTCATAAAGTTGAGGAATTAAGTGAAGAATAAGGGAGACCTACCTTACTATTTTAAGTTATTATTTTTTTAGATAAAAATGTTAGCAAGGTCTATTAAATTAAGTTTTAATATATATTTAGTTTCTTATATTTAAAATGGTGATTTATAATCTCTAAATTTTTAAAATATAAGTTAATTAAGAATAAATAATGTTATTTTAATAAATTTTATTAAAATATTATTCTTTAAATCAAAATGTGATTATAACTTGATCATTTAACAATGATAAAATGGTAATTAATATTAATATTTCGTAAAATATTCTGTTTAGTATTTAGTTACTATAACTATTTTATTTTAATATTTTATTGATTTTTATCCATTTAAATAATTTTATGTTAGAATATTATTATTGTTGATTATTTCTTAAAAACTTTCATACTAAAATTTTCTTTTACCTTTATTAATGACTTGTAATTTATCACGTTTTAATCACTTACTGGTACAATATAATAGAAAAATCAATAAAATGATATTATTTGTTATTAATTGACAATTTTTTTCAAACTTAGAGAGACTAAATGACATTAACATGGGATTGCATGCTCCTTCATTTTATTTTTGAAATCTCAAACATTTCCTCTAAACAAATAACATAAGTCACGTTAGTTTTGTTATTTTAGTGGTATTCTTATTAAATAAAATATTCACGTTTAGATTATATGATCAAAATGGTACATTAGTAGTCTACGCATTTAATAAAATGTATAACAATAATCCAATTTTGAAAAAATAATAATATATAGAAAGATAATTTTATCATTATGAAAATATTTATTATTTTATGCATTCTCTTATTTTGTTTATTTATTTTAATACTTAAACATCTAATACAATCTTAACAATTATCGTAAACCTTTATCATCCTCTAATTTTTACCTGTTATATTACTTTATTTCTTTGTCGACCAACAACTTTCATTATTTAATATAAAATAATCTAAAATTATATTTTTTTTATCGAATATATCATTAGGCCATCACCAATTAGTTCATAGTACTCATTTCTATCTACGACTATTATTACCACTAATTCATTATCTTTGATTTAATTAACATTTTTATCATTTTCAATCAACTTATATTCAATCCAATATAAAGTAAAAGTAACTTTGATAGAACACAAAATAATTAAACAATGATAAAGGTTCAAGAAGATAGAAGAAAATGTGCTTACGGGAGTCACAATTATTAACAGTAATAATGCTTTAAATGAATTTTTGGTTGCCTAATTTTACTTTTAATAAAAAAAATACTTTTTAATTTTTTTTGCAGCAAATAATGAAATGTAATTGCTGGGCAAAAGAATGGAATAATTTTATAGGTACGACAAAGAGGATAATCAAGGTAGACACGATTTCTATTATGTAGATAGGTTATTTTCGTAATAAATGCACAAAAAAAAAGATAATGCATAAAATGATAAATATTTTGTATACAAAATTTGTCCTTTTGAAGTTTTTTTATTAAATTAGTGACTAATAGTAGGGGTGTCCATGGTCCGGTTCGGTCCGGTTTTGCCTAAAAAAAATGTAACCAAATCAGACCGTTCATATAGTTGAAACCGGACCGGACCGAACCATTCACAAATTATCTCAAATGTTATGCAACCGAATGTTTGGTCCGGTTTGGTTAATATTTTGTTAACGGTTTTCAACGATTAATAATAAATAAATATGATTCAATTTAATATAATATAATTTAATAGGATGCAATCAAATGTAATGCTCGTTTATAATCATACATAGATAGATATTATTGTTAAATACATAAATAAGATGTTATCAAAATCTAAAATAAAAAAAAGATTAGACATGAAGAAATGAATTCCAAATATCTCATTTGCAAAGAATTCTTAAACATATACAAACATCAAAACTCAAAATCAACAACAATACATCATTAGATAATAATATTTAAAAACTTACCCATTATTAATCATCAACGATCATTGTAGTGTCTTTAATGAACTTTACAATCAAACAAAATCAACATCTTCATAAATGTCTAGGTCATCATTGTATTCTGGTAAGAGAACATTGTCATTATTAATGGAAGAACGAAACCAATTTTGACTACATACTAATGTTCTACCATTTTAGGATTCAAAGAACTCCTAAATGGATCAAGAATGCGCCTCCGTGCTAAAAAGCCGATTCTGATGCAGTTGAAACTTGAATTGCTAACACATCACACATGCAATGAGAGAGATGATAGGAAACCTAAAGAATTTGCCTTCCACCATTTTAATATATCAAACTTATCCAACATGACATTTTCACACTGTGGTGTTCAAATATTTCTCAACCTCGGTTTTCAATTCCAAACTATTTTTCTCCTCTACAGCGTTTAAGAAACTTCAACTTTCTTGCTTCCTCGCATGATGGAATCCTTCCTATTACATCTTGTGATCGAGTCACATTAGATTGAAACTCTTTTCCATGCATTTAACATATAGTAAGCTTTGAGCAGATCCATAAAAGTATTTTTGACATTATCTCTCAATTTTTGAACAATTTGTAAATCATAAATCTCTTCAAATAAGAATTCCAAATACTCTAATTTGTACCTTGGATCAAGTACAAATGCAACATACAACATCTTATTAGTCTTGTCTACATTTCCCCAATACTTCTCAAATTTTGTTTTCATGCTAATAGCCGTATTTTTTAACAACAAGTCATCGAGAAACACACCACGTATAAGTATTTGAGATTGAATGTTATGTAATTCGTAAAATATAAATTTGAAGTAGTGCGTAAAGATGCACCTTGAATGATAAAGTAGAGTCATAAAAAGTTTTCAAAAACTTGACAAAAACACCAAGATTCTTCCAATCATCTAATGTCATGCCCAACATTCGATCGCTCCTCATGAAAATAAGAAATAAAGTTTGCTCCTTCTCTTCTTCAAGATGATCAAATGCTTTTGAAAATCTAAAAGAAGATTTTAACATTATATATGTGGAGCTTCCATCTTCAGAAGTAGGCACATCTAGCACCACACTTCCTTTGGACTCAATATTTTCTTTAATAGAACACATTTTAAACTTTTGTAATCTCGAAAGGAGATGATCTAACATATCTCACAAATGCAATGAATACTCATAATAGTACTATAAAGATCTTTAAGTCCCTCCCTTACAATCAAATTCAAAATGTGAGCACAACATCGCACATGAAAGAATTCTCCACTCATAACAAGTCCATCATTCCAATTTTTTAGCTTCCTTTTCAAGTATGACACAGCAAGATTGGCCATTTGAGGAAGCATTATCAAGTGTTATGGTGAATACCTTACATATACCCCAATCACGCAAACTCTGTTCTATCACTCTCCCAATTGTATCACCTTTATGATTCTCAACTTGACAAAATTTTATAATTCTCTTTTGCAATTTCCAATCTTTGTCAATATAATGAGTAGTTAGACAAATATAATTAATATTTTGAATTGAAGTCCAACAATCACTAGTAAGACAAACTCTTTACTTTTCACTTATGAAAAAGTTCTTCAAACTTTTTTTCTCATCTAAATAAAGTTGAAACACATCTCTAGAAATTGTTTGTCGAGATGGCGCATGAAACTTAGGACAAATTTCAGATATAAAGTCTTTAAATCCCTCACCCTCAACAAACCTAAAAGACAATTCATCAATAATAATCATTTTTGCCAAAGCAACTCTAGCACGTTTGCATCAAATGAAACAAAGAACTAATTTATGAGTTGTCTCTATCATCCTCTCTTTTGTGTTTGAAAACTTAACATCTTTTGTCCTTTATCTACTTCTTTAGGAATCTTCTTACATAAATTTTTGAAGTGATGTATCATGGAAGTAGTTCCATTCCTTGTGGGATGAAGCTGACATAACTTTTTTTACAATAATGACATGTAGCTCTAGGATTTTCCACATCAATGGTAAAATATATGAAAAATGATTCCATATTTCGACCTAAAATTTTTTGGTTTCTTCATATCATATTCATTATCGTGGTGAACATTACTTACTTCTATTCCCCTTTTTGAAGATGAGTCATTTAAATTCTCGTGGTGGATTTTCCATTTCATTCTGATGAATTTCGTGTTCAATGTCTTCAATCATAGGCATAGCAAAGTATGTAAATTGACTTTCCGTCCAATAAACTCATGTACATCATCACACTATATTAAGAATATAGATTACTACATATTCTTAATATATTAAAATATTACTTTTTTGTAATTAATCAAAAATCATTTCAAAAACTAACATAATATCAACACCAAAGTGTAACATTGTAGCATAGACAACAATCTAGGACATTACCTTGAATTTGAGTGGCTTACAAAATGTTTGGTGCCTGCTACATTAAAAAGATGGTAATTTTGTACAATTGAATGCTAATAAAAAGCTGTTTTTTATTATTTATTAACTTTGTGGATTAATTACATTTAAAATATAATTATCTGCGCATAAATATTTAGTTTATAGTTGCATTACCTGCATATATGATAGTATGATACCAATATATGATATCGGTGTTAATGAATTAATAATACAGTTTAGTATTCAAACTTTATCCAATCTATAACAATATTAATTTAAACATTGTTTATGTACATTTTAAAAATTAAGAATTAATATGATTTAATAAGAACCCATAAAACAAAAACACCACAATTTATGTACATTTTATGACAAAAATACAAATTTTATGTGATTCTCAGGAATGAGCGTGATTATACTAAGGCAATTTGTAAAGACTGATTTCGGACTAAAAAAACTAACATACGATTCGATTTGAGATATCAAACTAACAAAAAATGACATACCATTCGGGAATTGGAATCGAATCCAACAGTAAAAAATAACTATACCTTCTAAGATCATGATGGGTATAAGAAAGGTGGAATGCATCACGATGATTATAATTAGCTTAAATTGAAAAAATGAGTTATGTACGTATACGCATATTCTTGATGACATAGATTTTTTTATTCTCGAGGGGTAGACTGCACTTCTTGAAAATTGAAATTCATAATGATCAAATATTAATAAAATAAACTATATATATTTAATCTATAAAGAGAACTTAATTAAAATAATTAAGCTTTAAAAAAAGGGACAACATATGAACAATTCAACTGAAGTTATAAGTTATAACAAGATAATTAGTTTCCACTTTCCACTATTTAAAAAAAAATGAACTCTGTGGAGAAAAAATTGTTCAAACTTCTCGAGTTCACGCTCAAAGTATTCGGACTAACAAAAAACGACATACCATTCAGATTTTAGAATTCGGACTCCGGACTTACCATTCATTTTAATCGGAAAAAACTACTACCAGACTACCAATACATGAATTTGAGCTCCAAGTTTAATTAACTTTCTAGATCAAACAAATACTCATAAGAATTTTAAGGAATTGGAATCGGATCCAACAGGTAAAAAATAACTCTACCTTCTAACAGAAGATCACACGGGTATAAGAAAGGTGGAATGCATCCCGATGATTATAATTAGCTTAAATTGAAAAATGAGTTATGCATACGTACATATTCTTGATGACATAGATTTTCATTCTCGGGGGTAGACCTGTACCTCTTGAAATTCATAATGATAAAACATTAATAAAATAAACTATATATATTTAATCTATAAAGAGAACTTAATCAAAATAATTAAGCTTTAAAAGAGGGACAACATACGAACAATTTAACTGAAGTTATAAGTTATAACAGTATTAATTAGTTTCCAATTTCCACCATTTAAAAAAAATGAACTCTGTGAGAAAAAATTGTTCAAACTTCAGAGTTCACAGTTCAAAGTATTCAGACTAACAAAAAAATAACATACCATTCAGATTTTAAAATTAAGACTCCAGACTAACAAAAAAATGATATACTATTCAGATTTCAGAGTTCAGACTAACAAAAAAACGACTTACCATTCAGATATTAGACTAACAAAAAAATGATATACCATTCACATTTCAAAGTTCAAACTTCACACTAACAAAAAAACGACATACCATTCAGACTTTTGAGTTCAGACTTTAGACTTACTGGATTCGCCGTTTATTCAGAAAAAATTACTACCGACTACCAGACTAGTACTCCGTGGTATTAGGCGACATACCTATTTCATGATTTTTCGTCCATTGTTATGCGTCATGACACGGCCGACGCGAGGAGAGGTGGCGCTTCGTGAAGTAACGTGTGAGCAATGGCTATTGTTGCTGGTGGAATCAACACGAGGAACGATGGCTAGTTACCTGGTGGAAGCGACGATGGCCAAACCGAGAAGACGTGAAGAACTCAAGCCAGAACAGAGGCGTATGAGGAGAAACAGAGAATTTTTGAGTTGGGGTTAAGCGTTACGAGTGACTTAACCCTAAACTCGAAAACAAACTATATATATACTAGGGTTTTATAATGTTTTAAATAATAAAAATTATTTATTTAATAAAACCGATTAATCGGTTTCGGGTCCTTTATAATATTTTATAACCTGGCCGAACCGTTTTAAAATCGGTTTTATTTAATACTTGACCGGACGACTGTTTCATTTACAAAGCTATGGTTCGGTCAGTTTGATTTTCGGTTTAAACTGATCCGTCTTGGTTTTGGACACCCCTAACTAATAGTATAATAATTTTATATATAACTCTAAATGTATATATTTAGTTTAATAAAAATATCACTAAAGTATAGAATCTATTAATATTATTATAGTGAATAGGATTATGGTTTTTATCTTTATATTTTTATATAAAAGCCCCCAAGTTTGATAGTTCTCTGGCCACTTTTTTCTTATTGGTTTCTTCTCATTTTCTTTTATACTTTTTTAAACCTTTTATACTAATAAATATCAAATATACATATACTAAATAATAATTGTATAATTTATATTATATAATTTTATTTATACTTTACACTATGAATCTTAAGTTATAATTTTAGAAATCATAATTACGTAAACTAATAATATATTTTTCTTATTTAGATGTGTTATATACATTATTTATTAAAAATAATTTATTAATTTATATTATTTTTAAACAAAAAATGTTCACAAAAATAATTATTATATTCAATCAAATTTTGTGTATTATGTCAAGTTGACTCTATCATATCAAATTCATATATATTATCCTATTATATTTAATTTATTTTTTAAATAAATTATTATTTATATTTAGATTGTGTGTTATTATCACATAGTATCATATCTATTGTTCATAGAATAATTATTATTGTATATATATTTTTTTACTAAATAATAAATTAATTAACTATTTGTTAATAAAATAATTATTGTATATTTATTATTCATTAAAATAATAAATTAATTATTTATTTATTTTAAGAGCATTTTTTAAACTTTAATGTAAAATTTTAAAATCAATTTTTCATCTTATCACGATAAAACAAACTAAAAAAACAATATTTAAAGATATTTTATTGTTTTATTTTTTAAAATAAAAAAATTTAAAATAATAATAATTATTATTGATAAATTAATATCATTATATATTTATGAAGTTTAAATTTTATATGTGTGCATTTGTCCTGCCCTAAAACTACTATATTTAATAACGTGAATAAGAATATTGATTAAACCACATTATACTTGGTCGAATTTTTATTATACTCGATTGAAGGAAGAAAACAAAACTTTACTCTACAAATGATAAATATAAGGTAATCCCTTTTATTTAAACAAAACTATTATTTAATCTTTTAAATTAAAAAAATATCAATAAATTATTTATTTATAAAAAAATTTATTAGTTATTTTATTTATAAAAAGTGAACCATATAAAACATTTTAATTGTATTAATAAATATTTTATTGATAAAATTTTGTAAAAAAAACAATGCCCAAAGTATTATTTTTATTTATCTGTATATCAAACGAAAAAAATTTAAAAATAAATAACCCTATTTTCTTATCTCTGTTTTATTTTGAGACAAAACACAAAACAAAATCACCATTATTTTAAAACCAGAAAACACCATTAAATAAAGAATCATATTTTTGTAAAAAAAAAAAAATTGAATACAAACCATTTGCTCATTTAAGGGATAGATTGAGTCTGGGATTATTAGGTAATTTTAAACAGTGAAATGACATAGATATTTTTATTAATTTTTTAATATTAAATAATTTAAAAATTATTAAATATCTTTTTTATATATTTTTAAAATAAAAAAAAATAAAATAAAATATTATTTAGTTTATAAAATTAAATAACATCTTTTGTATAAATAAATAGATTAAATTAACCGTACATCATATTCTAAATTGAAATAAAATGAGGGATATAAATGCTTTTGATTTAAAGTAAGGTTATTAATACGTTTAAATAATATAAATAAGAGATTAAGTGTGATCGAATAAAAAAAAACTATCATATTAATTTAATTATAAGGTATAATACTGTTTATTTATTTTTTTGAAGTAGGACTGAATTCAAACTTCGACCAGCATAAAAACAGACACGTGCCGGGGCCAGGGCCAGTCCCAATGTCATTCCATTGTTATATGAGATTTTGTATATAATAACCATCTCCCACGTTATTTAAAATTGTATTTTTTTTATAAATAAGCAACACCTTACTTTAAACTTAAAATCAAATTTTTTAATCAATTTAATTTAAAAAATATATATATTAACTCTATTTTACTTAACATAATTATTATAAATATAAAAAAATATTATCATCTTATATAAATTTATAATTAATTTTAAATCCATAAATATCTTTTATCATATCATATATTAAAACTTTTATTTTAAAAAATAAAAAATAATTTATTTTATAATAAAATAAATATAAATTTATACGTATATTTAAAATGATATGTTAAACATTTTGATAATTCATAAATAATATAATATATTATTATTAATAATAAATATAATTATAATTATATTTAATAAATAATTATGATATATAAAAATAATTAAATTATTAAAAATATTTACGAAACCTACATGTCCAACTTTCTACTAAATATAATATAAACATAAAATATTATATTACAAATTTTACGTGAAAATATTATTTAATATAATATTATTATAATTATTTTTATTATTAATATATTAAAAAATATAAAATATATCTAATTAATTATATTTTAAAACTTAAATAAAATTATTATTAATAAATATTCATTTTCTTAATAATAATTAAAATTATAATAATATTAGATATATACGTTACAAGTTAATTTATTTTTTAATTTTTACAAATATTCTATAATATTAATTGAACATCACAATATATTATGTTTTCTAGTTTTTTATAACTTAAAAAATTATTAAAAAATTATTTGATTAGAGAAAATAATAGAAACAATAAAGAAAATAAATAATGAAAAATAATATTTATATTTTATAATATAAATCAAAATAATAATAAAAATTAAATTTTTATATCATGTTAATAAATATATAATTTATTTATATTTAAAAATTATAAAAGGTAACTAGTAAAATTTTTTATAATTTAAAATTTTATAATTATTTTATAATAAAAATTTGATAATTTATTTGTTATAAAAAATTATAAATTTTTTATTATATAAATATAAATTATTTTTATTTATAATAAAAAAATTATTATTTATTAAAAGTTGTGTTCGATTATTTTTTTTTTTTTTACGAGGGAGTTAGAAAAGGAGACTAAGAATTTACCGAGAAATTGTTTTGCAGTTAAGATGTTGTTTATTTTAAAAAAAATATATTTAATCTCATTTTTAAACTGTGTATATATCTAAATTTTAGAAGACTAGGGTTCTTTAGCTAAGACTAGAAGACTAGGGTTTTAGCACACGCAAATAGGCGTCTTCTCCACACTTCACTGAGAGCCTGCAAACATGGCCGAACAGGTCCTGATCTTGCTATTCTTTGAACTTCTTTCTTCAATTATTCGTTCTTTTAGTCTATCCTCTTTAATTTCTTAAAATTTTGAATGTATTGACTTTTTTGCTGTTCTTGCTGTTGTTATTACAGACTGAGAAGGCGTTTTTGAAGCAGCCTAAAGTGTTCTTATGGTATGTAAAGAAAACCCATTTTTATTTTCCTGCTTGTATAATTTTTAGATTTAGATCATATTAGGTTTTGTTCAATTGTGTTTTACGCTGTATTAAAATATGCATGAACTCTCTAAGTTTTATTTATTTTACTTGAAACCAATTTAGCTCGAAGAAATCTGGTAAGGGAAAGAGGCCTGGAAAGGGTGGAAACCGTTACTGGAAAAGCATTGGGTTGGGTTTCAAGACGCCCAGGGAAGCCATCGAAGGTCTCCCCCTAAATCTCTTAACAATTCTATGCGCTCCCATTTATTGAAACCACTGGGGAGCTTTGTTTTATCAAAGTTTCTTTTATTTTCCATGCTATCTTAGGGATGTTGAAATTGAAGGTCTGATTGGTAAGCTAATACAATTTGATCATGACCTAAACTGTGAGGATTCATGTAGGTTTGGGATGGTGCTGTGCTGGCATCTCGTAAAAATCTCAAAGCTAATCCTTTGATGACCCGCAAGCAGGAGCGTATATAGTTACGTAGTATGTCATTTATATATGAATATAACTAGTCCTAAGAGGAGTTTTGTATCATTGTTTTATCATAATGGTTTAAATGTGCAAGTAGTTGATGATTGGTGGTTTATTTTTGATCTGGGTGTCTTTCCCAACTTTTTTAACTTTCTGGTCTACCTTTGAAAGATTTTTTATGCGCACTTCAAAAGAGAAAAGAGAGATTTCTAGGGTGTATGCTTTGTCAATGAAATTGTAGCTGTTAGAGCAATGAACGTTTTTAAAAGCTTGAGTGGGTGAGAATATAGGATTGATGCAATTTCACAAAGTGATTTAAGGGAGTACTTCTTTGTCTGCTTAGTGTTTTTGGATTTGAATGAATCAGTCCATCCCAAATGCAATATGATGGGTTTAGCATCATGCATCATGCTTGCGTTTATCATGTAGTTAACACTTTTTGAGAACAACAGGGAAATAATAAAAAGTGATATAGTTATGTGGCTATTTGAACTATGATTAGCTGATAGAAGCTCTGCATCTTTTTTATGATCGCAGGTACTTACATTGATAAGAAGTGCCCTTTTACTGGAGGTGTTTCTATCAGAGGCCGCATTTTAGCCGGTACTTGCCACAGTGCTAAGATGGTTAAGACCATTATTGTTAGACGGAATTATCTTCACTATGTCAAGAAATACCAAAGGTATTGTATTGTGAAAGATTTTTCTTCAATTGGTGAAAGCACATTGCTCTATTGATTGACATCTTTTGTTTGTCTTTTAGATATGAGAAGAGGCATTCCAATATTCCAGCACACATATCTCCTTGCTTCCGTGTGAAAGAGGGAGATCATGTCATTGTTGGGCAATGCAGGTGATTTCAGGGGACCTTTTCTGTAGCATTTACCTCCCTGAATTCGTCCCGGTGCATTTTTTGCAAATGTAATTTTTTTTTCTTCTCAATTTTCAGGCCAATTTCAAAGACTGTAAGGTTCAATGTGCTGAAGGTTGTTCCTGCCGGATCTTCTGGAGCTGGGAAGAAGGCCTTCACAGGAATGTGAGATTTTGAGTAATGGTATTTTTTTCTTGGGCTGTTATTTGAAATCTTCAATTTTCAAGGCTGTTGAATATATATGGCAGCAGCTGGATCTTGTTTTAGATAATGGCTCTTGTTTCAGTTTTGGCTATTTTAAAATTGCCCAAGGATTCGTGATGTTTTTTTAAATTATATTTTTGATTTGTTTCATCAATTAAGATGGTTAACCTAAGGAATATTAATCAATTCAAAAATGAATACTTAAAAGATAAAACTATTTTAATATTTTAAAGTAAAATATATTGTTTGTGTTAATCTCTCCCTCTCTCTCATTTGCTGCTAATAATAGTAGTATGTATTAATCAAATAATAATGTAAAGGGAAACCTTGATAAATTGACTTTATATCAAGTTTCTCTCCTTACAAACTTGCTTATTACCATTCAATTTCTGGACAGTCGATCCGTTATCGTTGGCAATCAATCAACCAATTCTTTTTAATCATTCTGTTTTCGTTGGCAAAATGTCATCATCTTTTCTTTGGTCGTCATTGTCAATCTTGCCAACCGTTTACAAGTAAGATCTTTAGCCAATTTTGTTTAATAGTAAAAGTTTGGCATAATTGTTTTTTTTACCAAAGTAATTTGTTTGGGTATTGTCCCATTGTAATAATGAAACATTAAATCATGATAATTATCATCTTCTTTTTTGGTATTTGTTTCAATCCTTAAATTAAAAAAAGCGTTATCGTCGTTGAAAAAAAAAACATATAATCAATGGTATTCTTGTTCAAAAAAAAGATACAATAAAAAAAAGACTAAATAATCATATGATCAAAATTAAAAAGGAAAACTTATCAGATGCATATGCGGCTTGCCTCTTAGACTAACGGATACTGCACGTTTGGATTTATATTATTAAATTGATTTAATCTTTACGTTTTTTAATGAACGTCCAATTTTTCTTTTTTTTACCTAATTTTATGCGTGCATATACATATTTTTACCTATATGTATATATATATACACATTTCATTACAAAAACAAACCTTATAATGTCTCACATTTGATACCATTTCATTACAAATATCGTAATTTTATTACTTTTTATCTTATCTTATCTTATATGATCTTCTTGATCTTCTTTAATTTTTTATGTTTTTTTTATCACTTTGGGTTCTATTATAGTGATTTTCAATTTATATTTGATCAAATATAAAAAATGATGAAAGGATCGGAAATAAGCCGGTGGAAGTAACAAGTACTTTAAATAAGTTCAATAAAAAAAATATAGCTTTTAATATAGCTTCAAAAAATGGTTAGCTCACAAAGGAGTAAAGAAAATATCAGGGAGTACAATGAAAGTTAAATATAATTGTTAAACCTGCAATATCAGTGAGTATAATGATATATTTTCATATTGAAAATGAACAAAAACAAAAGTGAGAATGCAATAAAATAATAAATATTTTTATAATGACAAAATTATTTTTCTATGAATTATTTTTTTTTTAAATTAGATCATTGTTATATTTTTATTAATTAAAAAGATTATTAGTATATTAATTTGATAATATGAATATAAATATGTGGTTTTTGTTTAATAGAAGACTAAAGTATCAAATCTGAGTAAATTAATATATAACGGTAAAAAAATGTACTTTCCATACAAACAAGGCACGCCCAACTTAGATTTATGAATAGAACAGGTGCTTGAGCTACTGAAGAACAGAGTTGTTCATTTCTCACAGCACTTGGCTCCCCCAAAATCTTTCAAAAGTAAAACAAGCAAGTCTTCATCTAAGCTAGCCCTCAGTCACTCATGCCTTGGAAGTCCAAAAAGGATTCTGATCTTGGTAGTATAAAGGAGCTGATTCAGAGAAAGGATTAGTTTCAAATAATTTAGTAGTACTTTCTTGGTGAGCAAAGAGGTTTGGATGACAATTCTCATCACCATCATCAAATGTCGTCCATGGCATTGAATTGCTTTTGTTTGTTACAGCTCTCAGATTATCCATCTGTCCCTTATGATCTTTGAATTCATTTTTCACCACATCCAAAACATCATCTCCATAACGATCACACCATGACCTGAAAATAAACCAAACCAAAACCTTTTACACACCAAAACCATACACTGCTATGATTTGGAGAAATTTTGATTGCTAACTGGATTAATCCTGACGTGGTACTCTATCCATCCCACACGATAAAAACAGAGACCATCTATAGGGAATTAGATAATGTCTTAATATTTGAAAGAGACTCATCAATCAAAATTGTTGTTCTAATTTTCAAATTCAGCAACTCATAACTAAGTCTGGTTGATAAGCCTTTCACTTGTTCAGTCAGTTGTGGCCAAAAGAAACATTACCCTGAGAAACTAATGAACATTGTCTTGAAAGTTTGGTAGTAACTTTAATACACTAGATTAATATATATAATCAAGCATTCATTAACGACATTCTTTTTCAATTTATAGGACAAAGAAAAGAGATGCCTCACTTGGGAAAGAACTTCTTCAGGTCAGACTTGTCCACTGGAAGCTTGGTCGAAATTTCTTCGACCTGGTCAGCCCTGGTTAAAAAGATAAAGTGATCAATTTTAAAAATAAAAAATATATTTATATTGCAGGTTTACTCTATGTATATAATTAGGTATATAAATGGGGAAAATATGAAACATTACAAAAACAAAGTCATATGGGGTTTCCCCAGGATCCAGATGAGGATGCTTACGAAAATGCAAGATTGGGATTACTGGTATTGAGTTGAGTCTGAATTTGTGATAGCTCCTTCTTTAAGTTCTCTCCCAAGACCTTCATCCAATATAAAATACTAACTTCAAGCTGGATCTACAGTATTTGGTAAAATTTGATACAAACTAACATGAATGTTAATGAGATTGATTTAAATTATTTATGTATTTGATTTGATTATTTATCTTGAATGGAATATAAAATATTACAACGTTAACATAATTGCTTATTCCTCTTTATATCTTAAAATGGTTATAATAAGTTTAAATTAAAATGTACGGTATTAAAATATTGTATTTTTTTTTACATTTATATAATTATTTATTATTATTTTTATTTAAAAATAAAAAAAAAATCTTATTTTTTAATTTTACTTTATTCATAATTTTATAATTTTTTTTAATAAGTATAGTTATTTTTATTTTATGGATGAAACTAATATAATAATAATAATAATAATAATAATATTTTCATTTAACTTTGTTTTTATTATTATTCTTATTTCTATTTCGTTTACGTCCTTTTAACATAATATTAACTTTAATCAAAATTTACGAAAGAAGTACAAAGAAATTAAGGAATTGGAACCTTATTAGACTTTTCCTCTGAATCATTTTTGCTCCATTTCTTAGAACCATCAAAGCCCCATTTCCTTTTGCTCTCATTTTCTCCTCCTCCTCCTCCTCCTCCTCCTCCATAATCACCCCCATGTCCCTCTCTCTGAAACAGATTTCTAAAAGGTGTCCTCTTTGACTTATCTCTACTTCCATTTTCTTTCACTGTTTCTGGTGTTGAGTTTTCTACTAACATTAGAGTTGATCTTGGTTCATTTTCTTTACCTTTTTCTTTGTTTTGCACAGTTTTGTAAGGTGAAACAAAGCCAAAAATTGAGGTTGCTCCCTTGATTTGCTTCATGGCTGAGCTAAGTTGCTTTTGTTTGTTATTCTTCGAATTCGAGTTCGATTTTCCCTGCAAGCAATTTTCATCCTTTAAGTCAATAACAGACCATTCTTCTTCAACACTCTCATTTGGTTCCATTGGTGACTTAGCAACAATGACATCTCTAGCCTCAATCTCAACTCCTTGCACAGCTAATCTCTGCAGCAATGGTCTTTTTGAAGAGTGGTACTCATCTTCTGCAATACACTTTGAATATAACAGCTCCTACAAGTTTCACAATTTATTTGAGCACTTAGACCATCTTAGAGAAATAGAAAGGAAAATTATTAGAGATAAACGCTAAAATACAAATTAGCTCAACTGGTCTAATTAAGAAAATTACCCACCCAACAAATAAACACCGAAAGTAAATTTAAAATTGCTTCTTGACAAACTTCAAAAACCCATTAGAAATTTACCTGTAAGAAAAGCAATTTATCTTTCAAAATAGCTGGAAATTCTTGTTCTGGTGGAGAAGCAATAAGAGTATGGAGCAAATGACATCTAAAAGCCGAAACCTCAGTGTCAGCTAAAATTCCTTCCTTGTGAAGGCCCATCAAATTCAAAATCTGGTGGAAAGACTCTTGCTGCCACTTGAGGTTGTCAGACTGCAGTTTTGATTGCTTCCGTTCAGATGCCGTCAAGCGCCGCTTCTTGCTGAATGGAAGAATGGTCTTGCAAAGAGAGGTGATGGAATCATGAATGGTAGAGTAGTAGGTGGGTGTGTATGAGTACACCATTTTTTTTATTTTTTATTTTTATTTTTGAGTGATAATATTTAGTTCTAATTTATACAAATTTGCAAAATGCTATTGAATAAATTGGAACTTTTGTGATTTCCCTGAGTTATATCTGAAATTGTTGGTTGAATTTTGGGACTTTTTGTATTTTTGATAAAGAGTTAAGAAAAGATTGTCCCAACATATAGAGTGAAAGTTTGTTTCAAGTGTCTCATCAGATTTTGAATTCAAGGCTCGAAACGATCACTTTTAAACTAGCCGTTGCAGAACGAGGGTAAATTGGGAAGACTAGCAGTCTTTCGCGATCGACTTCAAATTACTTTTCGGAATATCCACGTGATGGGCTTCATACAAGGCTTCGGCTAAGTCATATTATTCGCTACAAAATTAATACCTTTGGATTTTTGTCTACAAAATTAATACCCTTCTGACCCATATTATTTTTAATTTAATATTTAGATACTATTTTTATTATTATAAATTTTACTTATATTATTAAGATATTATTAATATTTTATGTATATTAAAATTATCACTGTCATTTTATATTGATATGTACATGTTTTTATTAAATAAATAGGACAACTCTATAAAAATATAGTTACTAATAATTTTCTTTTAAATAAATATTTACTTGTTTTTATTAAATAAATGGGGGTATTTTATGTCTTAAATGTTAAATTTAACTTTTATAGATTAAAAGGGGAATAATACAATTTTTTTTTTGGGATTTATTTGATTTTTTTAGGTAAATGTAATTAGTAAATAAGGGGATATACTTAGCAAGCACTCCAAAATATGTGGATGTGTGTAGCTAGCTCGTGGATCAATGCAGCTCTAGTGTTCTTCATAGTGTGCCATTTGTCCATCAACTGCTCATCTTGCGTTCGCTCTGCCTATCTCTTTCGCGACGCGTGTCTTCTAACTTATATATTCGTTTGGCGACATATTTCCACCTATTTCTCTAACGCCAATCATCGCGCAACACGTGTCGACCTTATTTCAAACGTTCTCTCACCTACTTGGGCTATGAAAGTACTTTTGGACGTGAAAGTTTGATGATTCTCGTTGAGTTTCTTCTTTTGTATTTTATTTATTTATTTATCTAAATTTTGTACTAAATTAATAATGAATTATTAAGGACTAATGGTTAATATAATACTAAATAGTCATAAATATGTAGATTAGGATTATATGATTATGATTTTAGTAATAGATGCGTAATAAATTATTAATTAAAATATAATTCGATTAATAATTTAATTAAATTAATTAGATAGAGGGATTAATGAAATAATCGGAAAAAATTATAATCTTAAAAACTCATTATATTAACATTACAGTTACTTTAATTAATATAATTAATTAATTTTGATTTTATTTTATTTGAGATAAACTTGCCTGAGTTTGATAAAAATAAAGTAATTAAATTTCGATACTTGATACAACTAATAAATCTTCACCGTGACAATTTTGTTATTAAAAATACTTATAATTTATATATAATTTGTATACTCACCAGTATAAAATCACTATTATTAAGAAATTTTGTTGGAAATGAATTTAAATAAAAAATATATTTTTTATTATTTTATGATCATTATTTCATAAATTATGTAACTATCATTTTCATAATTATATGGTCATTATTTTTATGACCGTTATTTTCATAATTACGCGATCAAGTACTTTTATTAATTACTATTTTCATAATTATGCTACCATTAATTTTATTTAATCGTTATTTTCATAATTATGCGACCGTTATTTTTCATAATTATATTACTGCTAATTTTACGATCATATTCTCATAATTACGCGATCACATTTTTACGACCGTTATTTTCATAATTACGCTGTCTCTGCTATTTTCATAATTACGTTGCGTCATATTTTCATAATTATACGACTGCTACACATATATTTTTTCCACTATAAAAAGGGTAATAAATTTCTACTTATAATATAACTTAACAACTCAAAAATAGTTCTACGATTTTCATAAAGAAATCAAAGAAAAGAAAATTCGTAATTGTTTTCTCGATTTTCGAGCAACATAAATATTCGGAGAGGTAGTATTCCTGACTTCATCAAAAGAAGTTCCGGTGATTTAAAAGATTCCTTGCTTATCCCTGGGACGACGGCGCGAATTATTATTGCCAAGTTCGCAGAAATACAACGCCTTAAAGAGAAATGTAACCTAGTCCCGCGACTAACCCAAGCATTATATTTCAAAGATATCGGTAATATTGTTCTTACATAGTTTTTTTCACATATTTGTTCCAACAATTTTAAGACGTATTCTATCTCGCTACGCCATCGAAATGTTAACTCCATGATCTTAACAAAACATTTCGCTAAGAACTACACTTTAAAAATGGAGACAAAAAAATGTTATTCTTCTTAACCATGTAAAATGTCGCTTTGTTTTTATTATTGAAAACCAACATTGCCTAATTCTCATATCAAGCTACAATAAAGGATTTAAACACTGGATAGAAAATTATTTTCTATACAAATTTTTTTTATTCTTAATGGATTAGCTAATGATTCAGTATGACTATTATAATTTTGATAAAGTCTCTGTTAAGGAAATTGGGAAGTACTTCAAAAGAAGTATGATCGTGAAAAGGTGGAACTAAGAAGTATGACGTAGAGATATACATGAAGTATCAAATGATCGATGAAAAATCATGGAAGCTCAATCACACGAACCTAAGATAGCAATACCTAAATAACTTCTCTCAAGGTATGACTTTAGATGAACAATTTCAAGTAGTTGTTATTATAGATAAATTACCCCATGCTTAGAAAGATTTTAAGAATATACTTAGACATAAAACTAAGAAATTTTCTTTAGAAAGTCTTATAACCGCCAAGAATAAGTTAAGTCCGAAAATAAGACCAAAGAGATGAAGTACTCGTTGTCTCAAACAACAATACCAATAAGAAACCCCCATCTACAATTTGGAAACCTAAAGGTAGAAATATGAAAACTCATAATCATAATAATAACCAAAACTGCAACCACCAAAATAGAAACAAAAACTATCCTCTCTAGAATAGACCTTAACCCCCTTAAGGAATAACACATTCTACGTGTTAAAGCAATGCACTGCCAATTGGCTAGAACCGCTGCATCAGAATCGCCCTACCACGTAGTGAACTCATCGAAGATCAACTTATTGCTATGATTTCTCAAGTCAATTTTGTCATTACGGATCCGGCGGGTGTCGGACACCGGTATTTCTCGCCATGTTCGCTATAATCGAGACATGTTCAAGTTCTACTCGAGTTCGAGGATAAGAAAGTGTTGTTAGTGACTCACATTCCATTAAAGTTGTTCAGTTGCATCATGGCGTGGAATTAAAGTTTACCTCTGGAAAGGCTATCATCTTGAAAGATGTCTTGCATACTCCGTATATGAGAAAGAACTTAGTTTCGTGGATATCTTCTTTACAAAGTCGGGTTTACTCAAACTATGCGGGCCGATTTATATACAATAACTAAAAATAATATTTTTTTGAAAGTGGCACGCCACTAATGGCATGTTTAAATTGAATGTCGAGTTCCTTTAATATTTGGCATGCTAGACTTTGTCATGTTAATAAACGCATAATCAAGAAATACGAAGAGTTTAGAACTAATTCCAAAACTATCTTTGAATTATTTTGGATAAATGTGACTTTATAGTCAAGCTAAAATAACAAAAAACTTCACATAAGTCATTAGTTGTATAATCGAACCTTTAGAATTAATAATACATTGGCGACATACGTGGAACTTGATGGAAATTTAACAAGAAATGAAAAACACCATTTTATAACTTTTATAGATGACCTGCTCGTATTACACTTATGTATATCTAATGAAAAATAAAAGTGAAGCTTGACATGTTTAAAATATTTATGATCGAATTAAGAATCAACTCAATGTAAAAATAAAAAGGTTTCAAGCTGAGAGAGACACTAAATATGATTCCAATATCTTCAATGATTTTATAAAACTCATGGAATCATTCATGAAAAACAACACCTTATTCTTCTCGAAATGAATGGCAAAGTCGAAAGAAAAAATAGAAATTTTACTAAATCAAATAGTTACAATTTTATTAAACTTTAAGTACGTTGCCTTCCCATTGGGCGGGAGAAATTTTATTAATCAAGTTTACATGTTAAATAGAAGTGCCTAAATCTACTAGTAAAATTTCATCATCTCGAAATTTTGAAAAAATAAGAAACTTAACTTATTTTAAAACTTGAGATTGTTTAGTTCTACGTTAGGATCATTGATCCTTAAAAGAAATAAACTTACTAGTAGTAACATACTAATGTGTATTCATAGGATATGTCATGAATAAGTAAAGCTTATAAATTCTATAACTTAAATGATCATAGTTATAGAATCAAATGATGTTGACTACTATGAACATAGGTTTTCATTTAAATCGAAGAATGGGGCTCATTTCTACTGCTTACTCCATAACTAGAATTATCAACACAACGAGGAATTAAACAATGCAATTGTAGGAAGTAAACAAGCTTGAACCCTTAAGGATTTTTGGGTCGATTTTTACGCTTATACCTATGCAGGAAGATCCCCAAACTCGTAAAGAATCATTCTCTTCTTTAGATGCCAACTTATGGGAAGAAACCATAAATGATGAAAACGGACTCTTACGTGGTATAATAAAATCCTTGGCATTTAGTCGACTTACCTTACGGTTGTAAAACCACAGATGTAAATGGATACAAAAGAAGAAATTAAAATTTGATGGTACTATTGAAAAGTACAAAGCTTGTATTGTAGTTAAATGGTATAGGTAAAGGAAAAATGTAGATTTATTTGATACCTTTTCACCAGTCACACGAATAACTTCCATATGTGTACTTTTTTCTCTTACTACCATCCATGATTTAGTAGTACATCAAATGGATGTTAAAACTGCTTTTCTAAATGGTGATTTAGAAGAAAACATTTATATGGATCAACTTGAAGGTTTTGTTATCCCAGGTCAAGAAAATAAAGTTTGTAAACTAGATAAATATTAGTATGGTCTAAAATAAGCACCTAAGCAATGGCATGAGAAATTTGATAATATAGTTAACCCACATGAATTCAAAATGAATGAAAGTGACAAATGCATTTATTATAAATTAGAAGATAACATTTGCACTATTATATGTTTATATGTGGATGACATGCTTATTTTTGGATCAAATATTCATGTTGTGAATAATGTGAAAACTTTATTAAATGTTAACTTTGATATGAAAGATCCTCAGGTTGTAATCCTTGGTATAAAGATTACTAGGTCTCAAAAGTGGAATTTATTTAGATCAATCTCATTACATTAAGACGATCTTAAAGAAATATAATTGCTTTAATTGTAAACTTGCATGTACGCATGATGATCCTAGTGTAAAGTTGTTCAAGAACATCTGAGATTTGCAGCCGTTAGACAAACCCAGTACGCGAAAGCATCATCGTAGCTTACGCATAACGCCATCGATCAGACTAGACCGTATATAGCTTACGTCATGACTACCATGAGGTTTACTAATTGACTCCAGCGTAGAAGCAGAATGCTATTGAAAAGGTTACGTGAGATACCTTAAGAGAACTATATACCTTGATTACATTATACAAAGTTTCCCGCGTTTCTAGACGGATACAACGATACAGATTGGAACACTTTATCGAAGACTCCAAAGCAACTAAGGGCTATATTTTTAACATACCAGCGAGTCAAGCTCGGAAGTCTAAGAAACAAACAATATTGGCTCAATCTATAACGGAGTTTGAAATGATAAAGACTAGCCATCACAATAGCTACAATAAGTCGGCTAAGAAGTTTGTTACCGAGATCCCTTTACGGGAAAGACCGATACCAAACCTGATCCATCCAACGATAAAAGACCGCTATCAGAAGATCTCGTGAATCACATTACTAACGGTAAAGAGACTTACGACACGTCAGAAGCATAAGTAATCGCAGAGAATTTCTCTCAACCCGAGCAGAAGAATGGGATCACGACGTTTTCGATGAAAATTTGCATCCTTTGATTTAAAGGATTACCAAGAGAAGGTTTTCAAAACCTCAAAAGGAACGGATTAATGCCTCTTTAGAACAAGAGTCACTTATGATGGTAATCCAACTTATGATCGGAGATCCTAAGAAATAAGTTCAAAGCGGTAATAACAAGTCACAAGGCGATACGTAGATGTATCACGCTATTAATCAAATCTCATTCTATATCGTTAGAAGTAAGTCCTGGCGATAGAAAAGGATGAGTTATTTGTTAAACTCTTAATGAGTTCTATACTCTACGTGAGCGGAGACATAGCTGCGAGTACTTTGATGGACTCACCTACGTGAACGTAGCGTGGTCGCTTCCTATGAAAAATTTTTTCGGGGCAAAATTTACTGTAGCCGCTCACTATACCGATACACGTACGGGCCGTAAAGCACGGGTTTTTTCAACTACACCTCGGTAAGGTTGCGTGCGTGATGATTATTAGAGATAGAGTTCAAAACCACGAGTTACTCTAGTATATTCTAAAGCATTAACACTACGCAAAGGTTCAAGTCGATAGACACTCACATGCATAATCTTATACTTTTAATTGATTTATTGCCATTTGAAACTATTTTTATTTAAAATTCCGTGGTTGGGATCATGGAAATGAATTTAAATAAAAAATATTTTTTATTATTTATACGACCATTATTTCATAAATTATGTAATCCGCTATTTTTCATAATTATATGGTCATTATTTTTACGACTGCTATTTTCATAATTACGCGATCACTTTTTTACGACCATTATTTTCATAATTACGTGGCCATTAATTTTACGACCGCTATTCTTATAATTACGTGACCGCTACTTTTATTAATCGCTATTTTTCATAATTACGTGGTCGTTAATTTTACGTAATCAAGTATTCTCATAATTACGCGACTGCTACTTTTTATGCATCATATTTTCATAATTACGGTCCGTTATTTTCATAATTATATACGACCGTTACACATATTTTTTCCACTATAAAAAGGCAATAGCCCTCACTTAGAATATAACTTAACAACTCAAAAATAAGTTCTACGATTTTCATAAGAAAATCAAAGAAAAGAAAATCTCGCACTGTTTTCTCAGATTTCCGAGCAACATAAATATTCGAGCAGGTAGCATTCCATCATCAAAGAACAAGTTCCGAGATAGTAAAAAGATTCTCGGGGTCGTTATCCCGTGACGATTTATAGTGTTTGCTTACAGACAAATTGGGCAGAAATTAAACGCCTTAAAGAGAAATACCTAGTCCGCGACTCAACCCAAGCATTATATTTCAGTATATCGGTAATATTGTTCTTACATAGTTTTTTCACATATTTGTTCCAACAAATTTACTTTTTCGTTTAACAAGCATGTATTGAAAAATAATTAAAAAAATGTCTTGAAAATAAAATAAAAAAATTTAAGGAAAAAAATGAGATTATAGTCATTTTAATTCTGCAACTCTTCAACAGAATATTTAATTTATCTTTTTAAATTAGGTAGGTTTAATATATTAACTTTTAAAAGAATCAACTAAATTATTATTTTTTTAAATGTTAATTCTTCAAGTAAAATAAGATATCTCTTAAAAATAAAGATCAAAGTAAGTAAAAAAAATCTTTCACTTTTTTAAAAATATAATATTTCTCTCCCATTGCAATATATCTTCTCCTCTCAATCTTCTTCATCTCATTCTATTTATACAGTATTCTAAGTTTTAATTTTAACTATGAAATTTGAATTTACGACTTATAAAAGATTAAAAAAATAATATTTTTTTTAATAAAACGAAATAAAGAGATTTATAACTTCATAACAATAAAGGTGCTTTGGAGATATCAAAATTGTTGGGATGTCCTATATATCTACTATTATTTATCTCCTACAATCTTTAATACAAAAAACAAAGAAATTTAAGATTTAATACAAAAAACAAAGAAATTTAAGATAGAGATTGAGAGATACTCAAATGATAAAGAATTATTTCTTGGATTTTGTAATTTGTTCATCTATAATATTTATCTCAAAAAAAGTATTTATTTTGTAACATTTTAATATAATTTAATCCAAACATTTTGAAATTTATTAATTTTAATCCAACTTAATAGTTTTGGTGAAAATAATAGAGATCTGTTTTCATAAAAATGTTATAGATCAAATTGTATTAAATTAGATTAAAATTATTAGATTTTAACAAATTATGAGCTATATTATACATTTTAAAAAGTAAGGGATTAATTTTTTTTTTTTTGAGAAAAAATTTATGTACTACAAAAACCTTATTTTTAGTTGGGAACAAAGAGAGAGAGTTTTTTTTTAGGTTTTAATATTATTTTTACTTTATTTATGGTTAATTTATACAACATTTTAAATAAAAAATATTTAATTCTTTCTATTTTTTAATTGATTGTAAAAGTAAATTTAAAATAAAAAATAAATGACAAGATATGTCTTTATTTTAAAATATAAAGAAATTTTTGTCTAAAAATTATTTTAGGAGTAATTTAGATTTTTATGTGTAGTATATATTTTAAAAAAAAATCAATTTTACTAATAAAATATTTCATTTAAAAAAATTAAATTAGACTAATTTATCTAAAAGTTGTTGTAATAAACTTAATCAACTTAAAAAAGAAGACTAAAATGTTATTATTAAAGAATTAGATGAATAACTTTAATTCCGAAAAAAAATTATTGGATCAGACCACTTTCAGGGCAGGGAAAAACATAATTTTTTTTTTGCTCGTCTATTAAGAGAGTATTTGGTAATTTATTGGCTTAATTACACAATTAATTATTATTTTATCAAATTTTACACTTGATTCCTATTTTTTTGCCATAATGTTACCTATTAAAAATTATATTAAAATAAATTAACTTGTTAAATTTTTTACATTTAACTTTTAAATAACACATCCACTCATTCAACTACAAAAAAAAAAAAAAGAAGAAGCACACATTTGAAAGATGAGGAGCAGTGCAACTATGCAAGCCACATTGATATTATATATTTGCCCTCAGTTTTAACACCCAAAGTCTTGTTACTATCAAAATCGAGTACATTGGAAATCCAAAGTCTTGTACCCAAGATTTGTAATTGATCTCAAATCCCTTCAACTTCTGCTCATCTTTAATCCGATTGGACCGCTATTTTAATTATTTGATGGCTTTTGTATTTATTCGGCGATGTCTTGTTTCCTTCAGTGACTTGTTTCAACAGTGATTTTAGTTTTTTTTTTTTTTTGCCAAATATCATGATTAAATTCTCCTTAATTGATGCCAAACAAGATGGATTAAATGTGTTGTATGTTTTTTTTTTATTTATAAAATATCAAATGTTTTATTTTAATGAATTATGGTTTTTATATTCAATTGGAGGGAAGTTATAGTTATGTTATTTATATTAGATTAATAATTTTATAGTTAAAATATATGATATTATAGAGTTTAATATATTTTAGTTAATTCTGTTATTTAATTACTTAACATTCAAAATACCTAATAAATAATGTAATAATTACAACCATGATATAAATAAAATCCATTACTTTTATTAGTTGGAATCATTATCTGAATTACTTATTGTTTCTCCGACTTGTTATCTCCGCAACAATTTAGTTCGACATACGAGCTTGGTTTTTCTCTAAAGCTAGCACCACTTGATGCAGTGCGATCAGCTACCAACGATCAATGAAGTAAAAGGATTTAAACACCCAACGTAAAAAAACACTCAATCACAATTACTTGTAAACTCACAAACAATCAATATGTGATACACATTTAACTACGTATCACGAACCTTCAACAACCAAAACACACGGCTTATCACTTAAGAAAAAATTATACGAAGGTAACTAATAGACGATACACAACTCATAACTACATAAACTTCTCACGTAAAAAAAGTTACACGAAATAAACTACCAATTAACACATGACTCACAACCACATAGGCTACTCACATAAGAAAAAGTTGTATGAGGGTAACTACTAACAGACACACGGCTCACCAAATCACGAATCACTAATACCTAACAACATTTAAAATAATAGTGATATGAAAATAGAAAAATGAGATGTCAATTTGAAGAGTTTTACTACCTATTTTCTATATTAGAATCAAGAAGATAAAAGGTTATTTATAGAAGTTATCCAATGGTCAGACCACCTTGCCACGGTCCTTTCCATAGACATCGCCAACCATCTCACCAATGGTGTGGTGAGGACCCTAGTTAAGGGGTGTGGTGAGTAGTGGTATCCACAATCCGATTCGATCTAATTTTGAGTAGTTTTTTAACTAAATTGGATCGTTTATATTGCTCAAACCGGATCGGATTAGATTGTTTGGTTATTAAAAATGTTGTAATCGACCGATTTGGTACAGTTTGGTAAACAGTTTTCAACGGTTTGGTCCGGTTAATAATACATAAATATGATACATTTAATGATATACTTTTTGATTAAAATATGATAAATTTGACCAACAATTTGTGAGAAGTGATTAGAAAATTCAATATATTATTAAAATCGACCCAATCCGATCCGATCGGTTTAAAACTTAATATAACTGGATCAAATCGTTTGAAAAACGATTTTAGTTAATACAAATCGAATCAGAGTGTTTGATTTATAAAACTGTTTAGACTGATTCTATTTGGTCCATTTTTCTAGTTTAATTCAGTTCAATCCAATTTTTGGACACACCTAATGACGAGGTGACAAAAAACAAATTTTTTTATCCAAAAGTTATCGAGTAATTTTCATAAATACTTACACCGAATAAAAAACATGAGCAACAATATCGATAAGCGAGCGTACTTAACCTAGCATGCATACTACAGAAACCAAACTCCTGGTATATATAAAAGTGTTTTCATTCATAGTGTTATAAACTAAATACGTGTGTGAATTATTAATATACATTAAAAAATCTTATATAAAAGAAGATAAAATATTAAATAAAATAAAATAAATTTTATATTTTATACTGAAAAATTAACCCATACAAAAAAATCTATAAAACTTAGATTTTGATTAATAGTAAACAAAAATGATTTGATTGTAACAACTACAAATAATTGATCATTAATTACACTTAATAAACGGTTCCATTTAATCTTAAATTGCAAAGTGTTAATTGATTTGGCCCACTAGACGGGCAACTACTTATGCATTATTTGAAAACTCAATTACAAAGTAGGATAAGAGGAATCCAAAGATTCACTACTTTTAGGGAGGAAAAAGAGAGAGACCCAAATATCTTTTCTTTGTCAAAGAAAAACACCTACTTTAATATATTTTACCGTAAAGGATAAAAAGACAAAATAAATAAATATTTTCTATCTAAAATGTGTGTGTCGGTGTGTGTCATGCTGTAACCGGAGAAAATAAATAATGTTTTAGTGATTATTATCTTCAATCTTTCTATGTTATGCTTTCTGAGTGCTCGATGATCAACTTTTCAATGGATCTGATATCCATGTTTATTTGAAACAGAAACAAAAAAACAAAAAAAATTAGTTATCGAAGTTTAAGCACCTTTACAATCAAAGAGATTTTAAAATTTTAAGGCTTCTTTAACCACTTAATTTAAAATTTATTTTCAAATCATATATAAAAAACAATTTTTTATAGTTTTTAAAATTAATGAAATATTTGACAATATTTTAAAAAAAATTTAAAAAAAAAACATAATTTTATTGATGGTTGGTCAAATTATTTTAGAACTTGCTTTCCTTGTATATTTCTCAATATTAAATTTAGTATTTCTAAATTAAACAAACCTATTAATATAATTAAAATGGAAGGAAATACTACTTAATAATAGATGTCAAATTCATATACAATTTAATAATAGCATCCGATTCTACAAACAACTACCTAGTTCTAGGAGCATGTTCTTGTAAATTTGATGAAAGATATAATCTCGATAACTTGTACACATTTGAAAAGTAAAAAAAAAGAAAGGAAGGGTATATTTCAGTTGGTGATTAGTGTCCAAATGATCTTATAGAAAAATTATGGATACGTGTGGCAAAAAAATTATAACTTTTAATTCATTTTTAAAGAAAAATTATATTATTTAAAAATAATATTTTTTAATAAAAATCTATTAAATTCACGATATATTTTTTAAAATATTTAAAGTAATACATCACAAAACATTAGGAGGAGAAAACATGAAAAAATCTTCTCCTAAAACATTCAACATAAGTCCCAAAAAAATGTTTACGATAACCAAACTTACTTTAAAAAGTTAATAGAAAAATGAGATGTGTTGTAACTAGTTAAATAAGAGTTTAATCCAAGTAATTAATATATTAATAAATAGTATAATGTATAATGCATATTAATAAAACTTATGTATGTATAAAAGTAATATAATCATTACAAGCAATACAATATAGTGAGAATTTATTTATAAAATTTGATATACATGTACTTATTTCCAAAATTAGGTGTACATTTTAGTATCCTATGTATGTTCATATGATATATAATATGTCATGTTAGGTTTAAAATTTATAAGCATGTTATTCAACCTATTATTGATTAACTTTGAGGTATACAAACATATATACGGTTAACCTTCGAGACACACGTGGATTCGCTTCGATTCCATGTAAGGTCACACTTCAAAATACATATGACACATGTATTAGCCAATTCCAAATTACACGATAGTCAACACTCTTTTCATATAAGCGTTCTATTCCAAAACACATAGAGGGTCAACCTCTAAGGTCCATATGCGATCAAATTTTAAGACACATAGACAGACAAGCTCCAAGACCAGTATATGGACAAACATCAAGATACATGTAAATACAACGTGTAATTGTAGCCCATTGAAAAATTAGTCTGTTGCAACCAGTAGACTATGAGTACCATATTTTACAAGACTTCCATACAGGCAAACACTCCTCACAAAAATTAATTTCATGATACATGTATAAAATCTTAGATGTTATATGGAATATTTTTAATATTCGTATCATATGTAACAATTTCATGAATACATATAAAAATGTTTCCCAATGAGTATTTTATTATATCAATATTCATAACATTTTTCATAACAACATAGCATTGTTTTTCTTTCATTCGTAAATATATGATGTATGATATTTTCATAAAATAATACATGAATAGAAAGTTGGAATAATAACACTTCCATGGAAAAATCGTTAGTTCATGCTCCTAAGTAATATAAATTTAATATTTAAATGAAATTTTTTACATTTTTGAGTTTATTGGAATAGAAATTAAAAAAATTTCGTCACGATACTTCACTCTTTCAAAATCAAATGCTTGCAAATTTTATTTTTGAAATGTATTTAGGAATGTAACAAAAATCATAATACCTTAGATAAAAAAAATTTAGAAGGAGAAAGAGAAGACATGATTTTTCAGTGTAAAAAATAGGGGTGATTTACAATTATTTATAGATCAAAATTGGTGCTCGTAGCCACCCTCGTCGGTAACTCACCGAGTACCCTCGAGGAGGCACAAGCAAGAATCGACGAATGTGTAAATACCTTGATAGCCCTCACCATGCACTTGCCATTTGGCAAAACCTCGACGAGTTTGATGAAAAATTTTCAAAACTTCACGATAAATTTAACTTTTCATACGAATTTTCTCGATATGTTGCTATATCTTAAAATATTATTAAAAATTATTTTCATTAAACTTTTATAATTAATTATCAATTCTCTTTGTTTTACAACTTTAGTGGTGTTTCTTTTAAACTAGATAAGTTTAGTCTTGTAATTTTTAGATTGAGTTAATCTAGTTTAATTTTTTAAAAAAGATAATATTTATAATGGTAAAATTGAATATCTTAAAAATAAAAAAAAACCAAAAAATGTCTTTATTCTAAAAACAAAAATATCAATTCTCTCCCTCATCTTAATTTATGTCATTTCTTTCCCCTTAGTTTCTAGGTAATGTATTTCTCTATCATTTTATTATATTTGTGTACCTTTAATTCATTTATATAAACATTATAAATTTATTTTTTTATTATCAAAGTTTAAATTTATAAATTATAAGAGAGAAGAAATAATATTTTTAATAAAATAAAATAAAGAGACTAAGAGATAAATTATTTTGTTTAGGAGCAAATTGTATTTTTTTTATTTTTAATGTTATTTTTAGGAGTTTTATAAATAAAATATTATTTATAATAAAAATCTAATATATCCTTAAAATAATATTATTTTTAAAAAATTAAACTAAATTTACTATATTAAAAGTTACATTATTAAATGTAACTAACTTAAAAGAAACAATATTAAATTACCCTTTATAACATCCAA
This sequence comes from Hippophae rhamnoides, assembly GCA_033030585.1. Lineage (NCBI taxonomy): Eukaryota > Viridiplantae > Streptophyta > Magnoliopsida > Rosales > Elaeagnaceae > Hippophae > Hippophae rhamnoides. The sequence continues at coordinate 12,636,379 of CM065430.1, forward strand.
ATCTCTAGTTGTATTGTACAGTATTTAACTATTTTATTAAAATAATTATGTGATTATATGTATCACATCATTGTTTTATACATATTATAAAAAGGTTCTTAATATTTCTAATATAAAAAAGTGTTCATTTAGTTTTAAAAAGTTTCGATTTAATTATTTTTGAATATTAATGGAAAAAAAAACCCATTTTGAACGCAGAGATATTTTTCATTTATCCTTAAATTCCCTCCTCTTCTCTGTTGCCTATGGTTCCTATTTAGTATATGTATCTGTGCTCTGTTTTATAGGGACCTACAACATTTTCATTTTCCATGTTGACAGTTTTTATTGTATTTACATGCGTAAGTTCTATAAATTGGCTTTCTTTGAACAATTCAAATTCATGGATTTTCATGTAGATTATTGTAGAAGACTTCTTTGAAGTTGCCCGCAAAACGAGGAAACATACTGCTATACTTCTTTTGACATTGTAAAGGTAGATATTTTAACTATACCAGTTGTGTGGTTTGGTAGAAATGCATGTAAAATCTTTACTTGCTATCTAAGCATGGATGATTGGTTTGAATTGCAAGTTAAAATATCTTTTCAATGAGCTTCAATACAGATCTTGATACTAATTACTCTTTCTTTATGATTCCAGGAGTTCAATAAGCATGATAAAGAACCATCCAAGCATATTAAGCAACGGAGAGGCATTAAACCAAAGACCCCTGCACCCTACCCAAACATTGAAGAAGAAGAAGAAGAAGATTTGAGAGTAAAATGAGAATTATTCCTGTTCAAACGGTTCAAAATGGGTTAAAAATGATTAAACAAAAACTTTTTAAACATTAAAGCTATTAAATGATAACTTTTTTCATATCAAACCCTTTTAAAATATGATTAATTTATTAAACTTTTGATGGTAAAAAATCCATCTTTGAATTCATTCCATGTATCGTGAAATACTGCTCTGCTCCCATTATATATTGAGCAATCCAACTTTAATTTACTGTCGTGTGCTCTATGGCTGGATTTGATACCAAATCTGTTATGGGTTGGATAAAGTGAATAATAATTAAAATAATTATATTGGAATGAACTGATAGCACTAAGAAAATTAGTTCAGTGCCTTTTCCCATTTTTTTTTATGTCGATTGTTGTTTAAGAAATGTGGAGAATCAAACATCATACGAAAGAAGATCTCCGCTCCTTATCCACGCTAAGTAGTGAGCACTTTAAGATGTAAGTGTGTTATAAAATATTGATCTATAATTTTTATAAAAAATGTAGAAGATATTTTTGTTCACGGAAATTTTCAAAAAAAAAAAAAACAAAAAAAATTAAAAAAACTTTATCAAAATTACGAAGAAAAAAATTATAGAATTTTATAAAATTTTAAAAAAATCAATTACATATATTTTAAACTAATTTTTATTTAATATAAGTATTTTTTAATACATAATATATATAGATCAATAAATTGAACAATTAATTAAAATATTACATAATAATTTTTAAAAATATAATTGTATTAATTATTATAAATAGATAAATAAAGATGTATTTTTTAAAAAAAGAATACATTCTCTTTGTTACGGCACAATAATAAATCTACCTCATTTTACATATATAATCTATACTTTAGCAACTATATATACTATACTTGAGATATTTTAGTTAAAAAATATATTTTTACGATAATTTAATGATAACAATAATTAAACGACGATTCAATGATATTTTTGATAATTTATCCAAATAATATAAATATCATATTTTAATATTAAATATTAAGATGTATGAGTGTTGAAAATAGATCCATCTAATCCAAACCAAACGCAAAATCCAAATGAACTCTAATTATAAGATTTTTTTTCATTGTAATTGGATTAGATTAGATTTAGAAATTGCAAAAAAGATCCATCTTATGTTGGATTTGTTATTGAAGCTAAATTTTTTAGAGAATCGATAAAATACATACTTATTTTATATTAAATATATATATATATATATTAATATAATAATTATAATTATAATTAGTAAAAATGTAAAAAATAATAATAAAACTAATGGTTTTTCTAAGTAAACTTTACATTAATTCACTTCACTTTTTTAAATTTCAAATAATTCTTTCCTATTTCCTTACCCTAACTTTGCAATTTTATCAATTTTTTTTTAACTCCAAGTCCCCAATGTAAAGAAGAGTAAGAGACCTAAAACGTAATATCAAATCATGGATCCTCCAATTTTTAAGTTTCTATTGCTTAAATTAAAGCTTGTTATATATATAATAAAATTAAAGAGTGAAGTGTTTAAATGGTAACTTTGTTTACACCAAATGTGTTGTTAGTCGATTTATTTAGAAAAAATAATTTTAAATTTTTTTATTTGTGAAAAATGTGTCGGACAAAGATAAAGTTAATTTTAATTTTATTTTTTGTTAAATATAATGAAATAATATATGTATCACATGCATGTTTATATTTTTTTTATAAGAATATATGTACAAAAATAACAACACGTATGTATTACATGTGTTATTCCGTTATATTTAATAAAAAATTAAATAAAAAGTTAATTTTGTCTTTATTTATAATCTTTTTAACAAACAACATAACAAAAAAAAAAGCATTTTACAAAGAAAATAGAGTAAATAACCCTTAAGTTTTAAAGAAAAAGGATTTACATGATCATTTTTTCAAAATTAAATAATAAATAATTTTCGTATTATTTAAAATTTTGAATTGAATAGATAATCTTTGTTTATTTATTATTTAAAACAAATAAAAATCTTTTTAAGTTTAAATTTTTATTAATTATTAAAGTATAATATTTATTTAGTTATTAAAAATATGTATTTAAAAGAATAGCCATCATAAAAAAGAAAAAAACTAAGCTAAATTAAATTATAAAATCTTACCTTCCCAATCCAATCTAATTCAACCTAATCCATAGGGTTTGATTTCGATTTCGATTGGTCTTATAATTTTTTTTATCAAATTAGATTGATTCTTACTTTTAGGGAATCGACGTTATTAATTCAGTTTTGATTTTAGTACAAATCTTAATCAATCTATAATATGTATTCTTTAAAAATAACAATAATATCGCGATAATGTCAATGATATATTAAAATTTTCAAATCTTGATGAGCACAGATAAATGTTAAATATTTTTATGAATATAACAAAATAATATTTATAATTTATTTAATGTTAAATTTTATTTATATTATTAAATGATATTTTATTGTTAGATGTTATTTAATATATTTTTTGATTTTTTTAGAAACAAAATTGTGGCCGATGGAAAGAGACAATACTCGCAAAAATTCCGACAATCTAATTTAGAACCACTAAGACGACCGCATACATATTAGTATCAGCCGATTCTTTGTAAGTCAGAAAAAGAATCGAGTGCTAGCTAAAGATTCATAGATGACATTTGACAAAAAGAAAAAAAAAATGGAAAAAAGCTTATTCCATGCAGACAAGTTTCCAAACTTTTCCAATGCAATTATTCTTTTATATACTCTTAATATAATTAACCTTTTTCTATAAATAATTATCAAATTTTATAAGAATTATATTTTTTAACTAAATTGGTAGATATATTTATATTACTTGTAGATTTTACTATTAATTATCTTTAATCAATGTGTAATTTAGTTCAAAGCGTAAATTTTCATTTTTTATTAAATAAATCATTTTATATTTTTAATTTATTTTATTTATATTATATTATAATAGATAAATTTATTTTCTTTCGTTTTAAAATCCCATTTATTTTTATTTTGTTGAGGGGAGACTAAGGTTATTGGCTAAACAAACTAAAGCTTTAATAGTATCTTAAACTTAGTTAAAATTACAATGTTAATTCAATAATTAGAAATATTTATATTTTTTATAAATTTTATTATAATGTTATCTCTAATCCATAATTGTTTAATTTTGATTAAAATAATATTATAGAAAAAATTATAAGTAACTATTGTGTTTATATTCGTTGAGTTAAATATTTTGGGATTGAAATGCTAATAAATCTTATATATTTTGAAAATAATCTTACAATTATTCGTTATAACTTCGCATTTAGTATAAAATTAACACATAACTCAATAAAAAGAACAGCTTAATCCATCCATACAGTATTCTTCATTTGGATTACAAAAATTACAATAAAAGCCAGAATGAAAATTACAAAGGAATAATACCCATTCTGCAACAAGGGCAATGAGCATTGTTCTCTAACCAAGGAACCAAACACCCAGAATGAAACCTATGGGCACAGGGCAGGTGAACCAGAGTCTCACCTACCCTCAACCTTTCTAGACAAACAGGACACTCATCTTCTTCATCTGATCCTTTCCAGCTCAATATTTTAGTCCACCTCTTCAATTTTCTTGACCCACTACTTTCTTTCTTTCCACCATAAACCTCCATCTGCAACAACTCTCCTTGAACCACACAATTCTTACGATCTCCTCTTCTCAATTCTCTTTTCCCCCTATATTGCCTATTTAATAAAAACAACTTTGCAATTGTAATTTTTTTTTACAAAGTGTATTATTAGTTCCTTATAACTTTTGAAATTAAATTCATACGTAAATCTTTAAACTTTTAAAACGTAACATATGATCTTTAATTTTTTAAATTTTCACACGTAAATCACTTACAAGTTACTACTCAAACTTTTAAAATTTCATATAAATTATAAACTTTTAATTCGTTGATATAATCAATTATGTATGTAATACAAAAAACTAGAAGATTAAGTTGTAGAATTTAATATTTTAGGGAATCTTGTGTGAAGTTTCAAAAATTTGTGATGAAATTGCATGTTTTAAAAGTTTGAAGATATGCTTGTGAATTCAATTAAAGTTTAAAAATAAACTTAAATTTTAACTCTTTTTTTTTCGTTATATTTGTAAAATGAATTATAAGTTATTCATGGTTAATTATTTACCTCTTGGGCTCTGCTTCCCTCAGTATTCTTAATCTTTCATCCAATCTTCCTTTGGCTTCTGTTGCCTCCACTCCCATCTTCTGATCTTGGTATGCTTGGTTTAATATGCTTCTTTGCTTTATTCAAGTGAAATGAATAAAATAAATGAAACTAATTCAATACAAAATTGATTACCCAAAAACAAAAAGTTCAAATCTGTGAATTAAAACTGAAAATTTCAGAGAGTTTATACTAAGTATGTGACTTAAAATGGTAAAGATTTTGAGAGTCTTATATATGTAAGAACAGTCGGTGAAACACATCTAAATAGAAAAATTAAGTTGAAAGCAGAAGAGAGTACCAATGAGGAAGTTGTAGTAGTGTGATGGGTTTCGTTGCTGCTTTTATTCAAACAGAAAGAGGACCTTCTAGTCCAGCCTTGAGTACCAAAACCACTTGATTGATCCAAAGACCCTCTATTTTGAGGAAATCTTCTCCTCCTTGCAAATTCCACACCAGGAAGCATTCCGGCCATTGATTAAAAAAAATAAAAAAGTACAAACCAAAGAAGATATGGGTTTTTTTTTTCTTCCTCAAATGATCACAAGCAATTCATCCTTTAATTTCACTATGAAACTGTCTTCTTCATTCTGAATCATACTCAAATTATAAGACAGATGGTTTCAATATTGAAAGTTAACTGATAATTCATACTAGCACTATAAATAAAAACAGGTTAAAAGAATACTATTCTAATTCTAAACCCATTAAAAGATTGTGATGGTGGCAGACAAAAGTAGGTTCATCTTAACGTATGTCAACTAAGAACGGTTTTTGCTTTTAATGCAATGTAACTTGTGGGATTTGAATTTGTGTTTTAAAATGAAAAAATAAAATAAAATAAACCACGACTGTATCCAAGGTTAAGTGAAATAGTTGAGTTTTACTATTTGATACTCAAATAATTATACATCTCTCTATGTCATTTGATCTGGTTTCTCTCTCTCTCTCTTTTTAATTATATGGACAGGAGTTAAAAAAAAAAAGAATATTAGAACGTAGAGCCAAAGAACAAGAAAAAATAAGTAAATAAAGCAGCAGTAGAGAAAAAGTAGTAGAAAGACGGTAAGGAAACTTGAAGCATGCATTTTACAATTGACTTTGGGTAAGGTTTGATATGAATATATCTCGATATATTGCATATAATATTCAATATCGGTGAAGTTTCACGTACAAATTAATACGTATTATCGTTTTAATCGGGAATAAAAAATGAGAATATATTTCGATATATCATTAATAATATTCAATATTACTAAGGCTTGATATGGATATTACTAAGTAGTGTTGTTTTGGTAAAATTATCTAGATATTTTTGAACATCAAAGATCTTATCAAACGATATTAACATATTGATTTTTACGGTTTAATTTTTGCAAAAAAAAAAAAAAATCAGATTTTTTTTATATTTATGAAGTTTAATTTGTGAATTTCTTTTATTTTATAATAAAAATGTTATACGTGAATAAAATTATTTTACATATTTTTTAAATCAAATTATAGTTTAGTATGATTCTTAGTCCTATCATCGAATTACAAGACGAACCACAAATACATTATACCTTTTTTTTTCTTGGAAGTGTTTTCGTGGAGTGATGAAGATATCAAAGAAAAAGATAATAAATAACATGATATTATAACAAGTGGTGATGATGATGAAGATGAAGGGAAAATAACATGTGTTTTTAGACATAACTTACATTTAAATCATTAACTTGTAAGTTAATTATACATGTGACATACAGGAGGAAGACTATAAGTATAGAGCTATCGTTATAAGAATAGGTGCTATTTGAAAAAGAATATACAAGAAGATATTATAAAGGATATGATTATATGCCAAAATTAGTTAAAAAAATTATGGTTTTAAATTTATATTCAATAAGCATTATAAAGGATATGATTATATGTCAAAATTAGTTAAAAAAATTATGGTTTCAAATTTATATTCAATAAGCATTAATACGAATAAAATTATTCTCTCAACTAGCATAAATATACATAATACTTATGTAAGCTTTTGAAACCACTCAAAACAATTTGTAAATTATTGAGTTAATACACAGTTTTCTATCTATTAGAAAATAGTATGAAAATATCACAAAATATAATCATAGTATCTTAGTCATTACATGCAAATTATTGAGTTAACATGTCATGACACCAATATTATTTGAATCAAAATAATATGTGATTTGAATTCCATAAAAAAACTATTTAGATATAATTATAGTATAGTTTTTTAATTGTCTTTATTATTGGAGTATCATATTTTCACTCAAATTATTATTTTATTTGTCACGTAGTTATTAATTTATTGAAAAGACTATTCTATTAGATGTAATATTATTTAATCTCTCTATATAATTCAATATTTTTAGATGATTTTTCATACTTTATTTTATTTACATGAATTTTCATCCGTATTTTTTATATCATTACTATTTTTATGAAATTTAATTGTAAATATTTGTATTTTAATCCTTGTATTTTAGCCAAATTATCAAGATATTATCTATATAACGTATACCCAAGATATAAATATATTGATTTTTACAGTATAAGTGTTTTTAAAAAAAACATATTTTATCCACAAAATTATCAATTTTTTTAAATTATGTAAGGTATTTTTTGAATTTTTTTCTACATTTTAATAAAGTGTTATAAGTGAATAAATTTATTTTAAATATTTTTTAGATCAAATAATATTTTAGTGTGATTTGAACCTACGACTTGAAATGAAAATTGGTGATTAAGTAAAAACAAATTGGCGAATAGCTTGATAGTACAAGAAATGATGATGATGATGGAAATAGAGGTAACATAACATTTGGATTTAGATATAATCAACCTATAAATACATTAACTTGTCAAGATAACTATACATATGTTACACAAAATGAATACTATGGGTGGTAATTTTTGACACGAAATCGACCTGAATATGAAGTAATTCGACACGATATGATAACATATTTTAATTCATTTGTTAAATTGATCAAACACGACATGATACAATAAATTAAAATTAATCCATTAAACTAATTTTTTAAATATTATTTTATTCATTAACTCCGCTATGAACATGATCTAATCTTATCCTACCTAAATATGATAACAATAATCAATTTTAAAAAAAATTACATTAATTTTAATATATTTAGTGATTATATTTAAATATACTATACACTCATTTTGATATTGAATTATTTAAAGATTTAGGTGTGCTATTTATCTCAAACAATATTAAGTAACGTGTTAATTTTGATATCTTATAACTTAATTTTACTTCACATATCTGTTTATAATCAATTAAAATAATTGATTATAGAGTTTCATTTAAAAAATTTAATTTTTAAAGTAAATTTTCATAATTTCTTTTTAAAAAATTTCACCGCAAAAATAAAATTTTCATAATACTAGTTTTTGTTTTTGTTTTTTTGTAAAATTTATCAATCTTATTTTTTTATTCATATTATTGGAAACTAAAACTTTCAATTATTTTTTAGCATGTTGTTAGAAGTAAGATGCAATGTCCCTGTGCAATAATAACATATGCAGTTCAACTATCCGTTACAAAGACCTTGTAATATCAACCCATCTGGTAGGTGACTTGGCTTATATATCAAGCATGAAATATCAAACACTAATCTTTGGAGGGGTGCGACATGCGGCGAACCGTGTCATGGATGGCACATGAGCTTTTAAATGGAAGTAGTGTTTTAATGTGATATCGATTCCAATGAGATATATTTATCAAAGTTTTCTTCCTTATATGTGTTCTCAATCTATATTTTTGTCAACTTTTTTTTATTTTTTTGTTGTTGACCCACTAGGTTTATGTGTTTTCATTTGGACTATTCATGTGGAGCTTATTTGAGAAGAAGCCTCGTTCTTAATCTTGGTTATTGGTTCAAATCTCCATTCCCATATTAAAATAATTAGTTAATAAGTGTGTGTTATGTATCAAAAATGGATTATAACGGTTGACCAAAAAAATCTTGAGAAGAAGCAATATGCGCTATAGTGCCATTTGATAAGAATCAAGAAATATCGCAACAAGATCCGAAATACATGTTGCATGTACTCGATGTGCCAATCACAAGAGTAAGGGCCAATAGTATCAAAGAAATACTCAATGGATTGATCCAAAAATTACCAGATTAATCTAAGGTTGTATATACTAACTAGAGTCCAAATGAAAGCTCAAATTTAATTAAAGTAATTCAGGTTGTGGAGTAATCAACAAAGGACCTAATTGGACTAGCTTGAGCGTGCACTTAGAAGACTCTTACTTGAGGAGGATGCTTGGGTAGCACACTCACCTTTAGTTTAGGATTCTTAATTTTAGCATATTATTATATTAAGATTGAATTATCTTTTAGCAATTATTAAATCTAATTGCTCTTGGATTCTAGTTGCACCTTATCTAGTTAGGATTAATGATTCATTGTTTTAACTCTAAATAACAATTAATGGCATATTTGAATGATTAATAAAATTGTTAGCTTTAGCTTTTTCTTAGCTTTTTCACAAACTTAGAACTTCTCAAGGTACTTATTGTGTCATTCTTTTTAATCAATTGGTTTGTAGCTTGGTTATAGCTATCGGGTTTAGACTCTTTTTCGTAAATCTATTTTAGCTTTTTTGGGTGTGATTTTATTGTTGTTGAATTCTAGATGTGTTCTTGAGGTTCTCAAACACGGATTGTTTGTAGGTTTCAAGACTTATTCTACGAGGTTTGTGTGAGTTGTATCAAAGTTCAGGCTCTAAAACTAGATATTATCCTTTGTATTTTATTTGTTTTCCTTTAGTTTTCTAACATTTTTCATGTCTTCTTGTCAAGTTGAGTCTTTGATTTCATTGGAATGTTCTTTCTGTCTTGTCTGTTGGTTGACTCTTTGAATTTATTGGAATATTTGTCATGTCTCATTTCATGGTTTGTTCCTCTTTAGTCTTCCATTTGTTTTCCTTTTTCTTCTTACTAATTTAAGTTTAAAGTAAGAGAGAGAGAGAGAAAGAAGAACAATTTGATCGCAAAAGAATGAAATTATATTAGATCTTATTTCTTGAATGAGTAAATAGATTTTTGAAAAAAAAATCATAAAACTAATACATCTAAAATCTATAACAATAAAAATAGCATTTCTTAACACTAATTTATATTTTTGGATTTTTTATGATTTTTTAATGCAAGACCAATAAGAAGACGCTACATGAATGCCACACAAGTAGGGGAGCTAACCAGAGATGGTGAATTTTGCAACGTTATGTGTATTGTGTGATGTAATATCATGCCACATGTCAGCACAATGTTTATTCTGAGTTTCACATCGTAGTTAATAAGTGTGCCATGCGTCTTCACTGGATTCATCTATTCTTCCCACCAGGACACCACGCAAGTAGTAACTACGAGTCACATCATACCACGTGGTGCTGACTCAATTAGGTTGACCAGACTAGTCCAATAGTGTCACACGTCATGCACTTATTTGCCTAATAAATCTCTTGTATCATGTGTCACGTTTTTATTGGATATAACTGTTAATTTTCTTTTTTTTAATCTCAATCCTTGATATGAAGCTTATATGACGGTCTTTATTTCACCTGAGCTTAATTCAACCTTCTAATTGCCCTATAAACCCTAACGAATCAAAATTAATATATTTTTTATCAGCTTTTGGAGCTAAGAAGATAAAAATATATAGAAAAATTCAAAAGAAGATACAATTTTGGTGGAGATTCAAGAGAATATTTATGCTACAATTCAAGAAATTGATTGTATTTCTTTTTTTTCTCCTTTTTTTTATCAATTTTTATGAAAAGTATGAGTTTTATGAACAAAATTATATCTACCTAATTTATTAATGTAAGGATATTATGAATCCAATTTTCTACTTGTGATGATCTAATACTCTAATTATGATATCAATTTAATTATATTATTTCATCTAATTTTTATGTTATTAATTATTTGGTCAACAATTGATCTACAGAAATAATTAAATAAATTTTAGAGAATTATTTAATTATTTGTCTTAATTAAATAACATGCATAGTTTATAAGTAGAAATGTATAATTCTTATGTATGTGATCAATAATTGATGAACTTAATGAGTAGTATGCAATTTAATTGACATTAGAGTGTATTAGGTTAATTACTATATGATGTGTAGTTTACTTGAGAGATGAATACATACTAGGTTAGATTAAATTAATCATGTAATTGATTGATAATTATATTAGAAATTTTTAGTGATTCACATGTTTAGAAAATTATGAAATTAAGTATTCTAATATATTTTCTCATATATCTTCTTAGCTGTCAAATCTAAGGTAATTAGTTATTGCTATTTATTTTTAATTCTTTTAATTTTTCTTTCTTAAAACATAAAAATACAAAAAAATGATTTTTACTTTTAAGTTTTAAAAATTAATTTAAAATAACATAATATCTATATGAACGATATTTTCTTATTATTATATTGCTTGTTACGATATATCTACTTGTATATTTATTGTACACAATTTGTATTCGATCAATTGCCATAAAAATGGAAAGGTAACTCAATAGAAAGGGCAATCAGTTATTACAAAAACCAAATACTTCAACCCTACGGAAGCAGAATTGGAAAAGGGAAGATAGAACAACTTCTAAGCCTAAAATCAAGCTAGCCAAGCCTAAGGAAGTTGTGCAAGGCAAAGATAAAGGTAAAACTAAAACCTAATCTCTTAATCGTGACATTAAATGTTTGCATTGTCTTAGTAAGGGGAATGCAACTTCACAATGTACAAATAAAAGAACCATGGTTACACATGCTAATGGTAAAATTATGATTGAAAGTGAAAGTGATGATAAAATGTCACCTCTTGAAGATGCTAGTGAAAATGAAGAAGAGTTTGCAATTGATGGAAAGACATTTGTAGTTAGGCATTTATTAAGTGCACAAAACAAGAAAGATAATATGAAGCAACAAAGGCAAAACATATTCCACACAAGATGCCATAACAATAAAGTCTACAATGTAATTATTGAAATGAAGAGTTATAACAATGTAACTAGTACTACCTTAATTGAAAAACTAAGTTTATTATAAAAGTCAAGTAATAGTGGGAGGTTAAGGTTACCAAGCAAGTGCTAGTTTCTTTTTCCTTTGGGAAGTATAATGATTAAATCATATATAATGCAGTGACTATGCAAGCAAGTCATGTTATGATGGGTAAGCTTTGTTAATTTGGTGGAAGGGTTATACATAATGAGATTAGGAACATCTACACTCTTGAAAAAGATAACAAATTTATTGCTCGTATAACCTCTTTTTTAAAACAAGTGTATGAAGATCAATTGAAAATACAAAAAGAGTGAAAAAAAATTGAGACCAAGATCTCAAAAGAGAAAAAGAGTTGAAGGAGAGTTGATTGAATGTCAAAAACGAAGAAAAAAATGTGAGAAAAGAAAAAGATTCAAAAGAGAAAGAAAAAAAAAAGTGAGATTCTATACTAAAACCATTGAAATTGAGAATGTATTTTACTCAAATTAGCGTATACTTTTAATTTTTTAATTTTGTACAAAGAGACTTGCTTACAAGAAATTGGACCGATAATGGCTAATTATTTTCTAACGAAATTAAATTTATTACTAAATGATACTTTTTTGTGGTAAAGTTTAAAGTTTTATTACTAACTTATTAATAATAAACTTTATTATTTGGTAGCAAAGTTTGATGTTAATAATGTCAATTTTTTACACAAATATGCATAACAAATAATCAAAGTAATACTCATCATTGAAACAATAATGCGATTTATATAAAATGAAAAAAATGGTGAGTCAAATTATAAAGCATATTTTGAGGCAAAATTGCAATCTATTCCAACAAAAACATTTATTAATAAAGTAATTAATTTGTGAAGGAATATTTTACTGATAAAAGTTTAAAATAATTTACATGTATATGATAAATCAATTTTGTAATCATTATAATTAATTTGTATAAATTAGATTATTATTGTTATCAATTGTAAGAACACTATTCTGATATTTTTTCTTGGGCTAAAGAAAATACTATTCTGATTTTTTGCGGGTAATAATATTAATTTCCATATATCAATTCACCTAAAAAACAATTGCCAGCTCCTAAGGGTTGAACCAGAAAAAAAAATAGAAATAAAATCTATTCTACACTAATTTCTTAAGATTCAGTAGTTTTTATTAAAATAAATATATTAATTTTATAGTTATTTAATTAGATATTAAATTTTTTAATTAATTATTTTAATTTTTAATCTTATAATTTATCGAGATGAATACTTATAATTCATCAAAAACATTAAAATAAAATATTTATATTATTTAACTTTTATAAATATCAAAATTATAAATATTTAATTTAAAAATTATTGAAATAAAGATATTTTTAAAAATTATAAAATATTTGATATTTAATATAATAATCGGTGAAATAAATTATTTAAATTAAATAATGATACCTCCTCCACATCTAACTTTCCGTTAAAAAGACATTTTGATAAAAAAAAGTTATTTTTATTCTCATTCTTAAATAGTTATTTTTATAATTGAAAATAATATAATTTTACTTCTTCTTACCTCAATTTCCAATTTATTCTTTTATTCATTTTCTTTCAAATTTCATTACAACTTTACTAATAAATGTCCCTTACTTTTCAAAATTGAATGAAACCATCAATGCGGATGCACTAAAATTGCTTATAAAATCTATACTAAATTGAGTGTGGTAATTGTTGGTGTGTCTTGTTGTGGTAGACACCAATGTTTAGTGGAGTAAAACATGGAGCATATAATAATAGTAGTAGAGCCATAAAACATGGATGTGCAGGAATCATGGTTATTTTTTAATTTTCGTTTTTCTTTATATACATATATCTCAACTCTTGTATAGAATACAGAACTATAAAATAATGAAATATACATGTCAATTATCACAGAAATACAATATTTGTCATGGTATCAGAGTAAGTTTTTGCTTATGGAATTACCTGCTACGCTGATCTCTGTTCTCAGACCATTTTTTCCTGATTTCTGATTTCTCATGATGTTTGATTTCTCCACATTTTGATTTCTTCTGATTTCTGATTTCTAATTTCTCCAGATTTTTTATTTCTCCTCATTTCTGTATTTCTCCTGATTTCTGTATTTCTCCTTACTTCTCTTGTTGAAACCGATCAGTTACAATACTAAAAAAAAATACCACTCGCCAGTGCTGCGACCATCTAGTATCAAGATGGCCATTTCTGCTCAACGTCAGTTGTAGATGTTGGCTGGCCGAATTTGCAACCGTCTAGCCAAAGCAGTGAAGAAGAACACCGCTTGAGGACCAGGTGGAAGGGTCGACCTGCCTCTGCGAAAATAAAAAAATTAATTACGGTGAAAATGGAAGGCACTTTGGTTCATTATAAAAGCAACGGACGAGAAAAAGAAAGAAAGGACCGAAGAGCGCCACTTGTAGGAGAAATCATGCGGATGAGAATCGATGCAGGGTTATAGTTTATGTTGTCTCTGTGCGTGTGGCTGGTTAGAGTTGTAGGTTTATCTACAGTTGAGGGAGAAAACGTAGCTGCTTAGAGCTGTAGGTTTATCTGCAGCTGAGGGAACAAAACGCAACAGAGGCTGCATGAAGAAGAGGCTGTGTGAAGAAGAGGCTGCATGGAGGAAGGAGGAAAAAAAATTTGAATTAGGGTTAGCAGAAGCTGCGTTCGCTTGGGAATTTTTTTTTAGGGTTAACAATTTTTTTTCTTTATATAGTGTACGAATTTTTTTTAGGAATCTAGAGATTTAACTACCAATTTCATATTGGAAGATTTGACGGCGAAAATGACGGAAGTTCTAACTAGAACTCGTACTCGAGGCCACAACCTCCGCCAATCGAAGGCCGATCGCTCCCATTAGTATCAAGTTGGGAGGATCCAACTATGCCTTGTGGTCCCAGGTGGTGGAGATGTATATCTCTGGCAAAGATAAATTGGGATATATTAATAGGGATTTTCCTCAACCTGTTGAAACTGACCCCTCATTTAGGAGATGGCGTACTGAGAATGCCATTGTCAAAGGATGGTTGATGAACTCGATGGACCCTCCGGTGCAAACTTTATCCGATTCCCAATCGCGAAACGGGTTTGGGATTAGGTTGCTACTGCTTACTATGATGGGACGTACACGTCTCAAGTGTATGATCTTTGCCGTCGAGTTACTAGTACGAAGCAAGCGGGAGGATCCATTGAAAAATACTACAATGACCTTCAAGGGCAGCGGAAATTGATTTCCCAAGGCGTCCTAATCCAATGGAGCCAGTGCGATTGATATACAAAAACACAACTCCATCGTACGTAAAGATCGAGTGTATACCTTCCTCGATGGACTTGATGATAGATTGGATAAAACTCGAAGTGATGTGCTTGAGGATCAAACTATTCCCTACGGTGGAACAAGCACTGTGGATTCATCCGGTGAGAAGAGGTCGACGCATCACGATGATCACGGGTGTAGATACGACACCTGGAGCCGGGTTATGGCTTTTAAAGGGGGTCGAGGACACCATAATCTAATGCCACCAAAAACGGGACCTTTCTTAGGTAGCAAGAAATCCACTCGGAAATCCACCATCTCTTGACATGAAACGTGGCTATCATGCGGAAACTCCAAACACACCCGTGAAAATCGCTTCCAAACTACGTGGGTATGTAGAATGGTGGAATGATCTTCAAGCACGGAAGAAACGAGACACCACCGGGCGAGCAGCTGGCTACCAATAATGCCTCACTATCCCTTACTTCTCGTGCCGAATCTTCCGGTATATTTCACATCTCTACTCAGTGAAAGGAGAAAGAGTGGTTCGGGACTCGGAGCTACAAATCACGTGACATTCGACCCAAACGATCTCTCCAACATAACCCAGCCCAAGACGAGTCGTGTTGCCAATGCAAATGGGGTCACTTATCCGGATTACGGGAGTCGAACAAAATGGTGACACTTATCTCTTTCATTATCATTATCTAATACTTTGCTTGTACCTCTCTCGGCAAACCGACTAATGTCCGTAAGTCGTCACTTCATACCTTAACCGTGTAGTATTGATGTATTCTACTTTTTGCCTTCTACAGATATTCTCACCAAGGAGATCATTGCGCGTGGTACTAGGAGAGGAGGGCTATATTATGTGGATGACCTCAGTTCTGGAAGGGCCAATCATATGCAACATACTGGTGGGAACAAGGAACGACAGGTTTGGTTTTGTCAACGTCGATTTGGGCATCCATCATTCAGGTATTTAAAGACCTACTCCCTGCTTATTTTCAAATATCACACATTCAGATTTCAAATGTGATACTTGTATCCTAGTAAAAAGTCATAGGGCGTCTTATCCTATGAGCATGAATAAAAGTGTGACTCTTTTGCTTTGGTACATTCTGATGTTTGGGGACCTTCCCCGATCATTACGTCATCGGGTCATCGTTGGTTTGTTATTTTTATTGATGATTGTACACGAATGACATGGCTTTACCTTCTCAAACATAAAGATGAAGTATTTGCTACATTTCACATGTTTCACACCATGGTTCAGACACAATTTTCTGAAAAAATTAAGATACTTAGGTCTGATAATGGAAGGGAGTATGTTAATCAACAATTAGAACATACTTTGACAACCAGTAGTATTCTCCATGAAACCTCATGTTCACAAACCCCACAAATGTAAATGACCGCAGAGAGGAAGAATCGGCATATTTTAGAAATGGCTCGGGCCTTACTAATCGGTGCACATATGCCTAATAAATACTGGAATGATGTTGTTACTACAGCTGTGTATCTACTGAATCGAATGCCCACAAAGACCTTACAATTTCAGACTCCATTAAAAGTGTTATCTGATCATCTTCCCTTGCCTACTATTTTGATGCTTCCACCCCGAATTTTTGGGTGTGTTATGTTTGTCCACCTCCATAAAAATCAACGAACTAAGTTGGATCCATGTGTTGTCCGATGTGTATTCTTGGGGTATGGTGTACAAAAAAAGGGGTACCGATGTTATGATCCAATTACTAAAAGAAACTATACTACCATGGATGTCACTTTCCTCGAATCCGAATGTTTTTTCCCATCACCGGTATCCAATTACACTCTTCAGGAGGAGAGTTATGGTGAAGAACAAAATTGGCTTGACAATGTTGAAATATTAGACACGAGTCCAACATACTCGGATCGTGCCCAATAATATGGAGGAGCCCGTATCTGACCCGAGCTTGAACTTCCAAGAACCGAAGGCGGAAGTAGTAATTGAATCTCCAGTGAAGTGGTAGATGTACCTCCATTCTCTAAGTACCTAATGATCCTCACTCTTGAAAGAAAACTCCTCGGGTAGCTATCATATCACACCTTTACAAACTAATGCTATAGATACATCCGTTGGTTATGTTTTACCTTTCAGCATAATAATCGAGGTAAACCTCCAAATCGATACTCACGCAGAAGAAGAACAACAACCCAAGTATCCAATAGCAAATTATGTATCTACTTTCAAAGGTTATCGAACTGTCGGGGGCATTTGCACAAACACTCTCCCTCGTGTCAAATTCCGAGTAGCATTGAAGAAGCCTTATCTAATCCAAAATGGGCTCAAGCTATAAAAGAGGAATTTGAGGCATTGCAGAAGAATAACACATGGGTGTTAAGCGAGTTGCCTCAAGGGAGGAAGAAACTGCATGTAGATTACAACGAGCATTGTATAGACTAAAACAATCACCTCGAGCGTGGTTTGGTAGGTTGAGTTCAGCAATGAAGAAATATGGGTTCTAACAAAGCAAATCTGATCATACTCTTTTCCTAAAACATCGATTAGGGAAGATAACAGCCATTATAGTCTATGTAGACGACATGATCATTACAGAGGATGATAAAGAAGAAATCTCTAAGCTTTAAGAACAACTGTCAAATGAGTTTGAAATGAAGAACTTGGGAGGGCTCAAATACTTCTTAGGTATTAAGGTAACAAGATCAAAACAAGACATATGTCTTTCCCAAAGGAAATATACTCTGAACCTACTAACAGAGGCAGGACTACTAGATTGTAAACCTGTCGATATTCCAATGGGTCAAAATCATAAACTCGGAGACTATGAGGACCAATTACCAGCAGATAAACAGAGATATCAACGGTTAGTAGGTAAACTCATATATTTATCTCATACTCGACCTGATATTGCTTATGTTGTGAGTGTCGTGAGTCGGTTCATGCACTGCCCAAGTGAAGACCATATGGATGCGGTCATGCGAATACTTCGTTACTTAAAATCCTCCCCCCCGGGAAAGGACTTATGTTTTTCAAAGATATGGTCGATTCGAAGTCCCTGATATATGATTCGATGGGTAGGGAATATGAAGGATAGGAAATCTACCGGGTACTTTACTTTCGTGGGCAATTCTTGTTACGTGGAGGAGCAAAAGCAAAACGTAGTTGCCTTATCTAGTCTAAGTTTGAATTTCGAGGAAATGGTCGAAAGGGAATATGTGAGCTCGCTTTGGTTGAAAAAACTTTTAACCGAGATTGGTGTTCTTTCTAACTACGAAATAACTTATTTTGTGATAACAAAGTTGTTCATCGCTATCTTCACAATCCAGGTTCAACATGATCGCATCGAAGCGTTGAAATGGATCAAGACATCAAACAAAATCTTGAAGAAAAGATTATTAAGTTTCCATTTGTTAAATCAAGATCAATTAGCCATATTCTCACAAAATCGTAGCTTAACTTCTTCAACTCACTCGACAAGTTAGGCGTACAAGAGACATATACGCACCAACTCGAGGAGGACGTGTTGGTGTGTTGTTGTTTGCAGACACCAACGCTGTCAAATGGAAAGAAACATGGAAGCGTATAATAATAATAATGTATCTATAAACAATTGGATGTCTGAATCACTGGTTATTGTTTAATTTTCATTTTTCTTTATATACATATATCTAACTCTTATATAGAATACATAAAAAAAATAATGAAATATACATATCAATTATCACATAAATATAATATTTGTCAATAATAACCCATTTATTTTATTAATGAGTAAAGTTATTGGAACAACTTATTTTTTTATATATATTATATTTATTATTAATTTTTAAAAATATTAAAAATATCTTTAATAAATTTTAATTGGTATAAAATAAATATATTAAAAATAAAAGATTTTTTTTTGATAATTTTTAAATTTAAAAATAAATAGACTAATAACCTCACCCTAAAAGTTAATACTACTGTAAACGATTCTTTTCACACAAAATTCCCACAACAAATCATCCGTACCCGCCACTTTATAGATTACACCCTTCAACAGCTCTTTCTTTGATATTTCCTCTTAAATTTACATATCTTATCTCTCTTTCCTTCCATGGCTCCCCAGGCCATAGTTTAAAAACACCCCAAAACCAATCTCATCACAACTCTCTCTCTCTCTCTCTCAAATGGCTTCTAATAATAACCCTTCACAAGAACCAAACTTGAGCCAATATTCACCCATACATGAAAACCAAGATCATCAATCTGAATCCTCAAATGGGTTTGGGTGTTTTAGGCTTTTTGGGATCAAAAGGAAGAGATCAAGTAGTGGCAATCAAGTACACAAGTATTTGTTGCACAATGAAGAAAATTGCAATACTAACGACATGACATGGTGGTCCAAGAGTAAGTTGTTGATTGATAAAGTTAAAAATTTCTCAAAAGTATTGAAAGGGCAAAATTGGAAAATTTTCATTAGAAAGATTGGTGGGTATTGCAGAAGAAAGAATCACAATACACGGTTTCAGTATGATCCAAATAGTTATGCTCTTAACTTTGATAATGGTGCCGTTGATAGACAAGAAGATGTTTTGGTTCGTGATTTTTCCGTTTCAAGGTATAGTGATTCTTTTGGTAGTACGAATCGGCGGACTGGTCTCTGAAATTCATGGTTTAATTTTTAATGTTTTGATAATTGGTATTTTACATCTTTGGAATCTGCTTGTATCTGAAGCTTCTTTCTGTTCTCTTTGTAAAATATTATAATAATTGGTATTTTACATCTTTGGAATCTGCTTTAAGGTAGATTTTCCTTCATTATTTATTTAGTATTCCAAATTTTATCAATTTTATATAATTTTTAAATTTTCCTGAATTTTTTAAATATCAACTTTTAAAAATTATAATTTAATTTTAAAAATTATATTAACTTTAATACTAAAATATATATCTCATCAAATTAAAAATTTTAAAATTAAACCGTATTAACTCCACGAGGTTTACACGTTTTTCAGTCCACTCCCAAAATTTAAATTAATATCTTAAAAGGACAAAATACAATAGTTAACCGTTAAAGTTAACATTCTAATGGCACATTCGTAATTTGTTGTGCCGAAAAATGATAAAAAATAAAAACTTGAATGAATTTATTTTTTTAATTTACAGAAAAAATAATGTCCATCCCATCTCTGCAACACCAATGAGGTCAGAAATGGCGCTGGAAGTAAACCCATAGAGATGTGAGTCCAATAACAGTCTTGAATGACGACGAAGATGGTGGATGGTGGATGGTGGATGGTGGATGGTGGCAGCGAGAGGAAACAACGATGAACAGACTGTGACTGGAACGAGATGATCGCGCATAAGGATTTAGGCGTTGTACTTGGGTGGAATTGCTGGAGTTGGCTGGTGTGAAACCTTTTTGGTTCTAGTTTCATTGCTGAATTTTAATCTTTAACCTTTTGGCTCTGGTGGTGCTGCCGAATCTGAATCTTTTTTTTTTATAAGAAAAAATAGAAATGTCATAAGGAAGAGAAGATTATATTGGACTTGGATAGTATCGTGAAAGATTGCGTTGGACTTGAGTGAGTGGTGTTACGACATTCATGGGAAATGATCGGCATATGAGCTCTGAGTAGAGTGGTATTTGTTGAAGTCACGCTTGTATTTTTTTTGTTTTTATAAATCTATGATAATTTTTATTATATTTATAAATCTATGAACATCTTTCCTCTTAGATGAAATTAGTTTATGAATTTTTCGTAGTATTAGAATCAAGTGATAGAATCGGTACCCAATTGGTTATAGATGATAGATCTTGCACCGGTGTGAGAGAAAATCGTTCTATATCTTC
The DNA here is from genome assembly GCA_033030585.1 of Hippophae rhamnoides. Lineage (NCBI taxonomy): Eukaryota > Viridiplantae > Streptophyta > Magnoliopsida > Rosales > Elaeagnaceae > Hippophae > Hippophae rhamnoides. Next base: position 12,657,530 of record CM065430.1, read on the forward strand.
GATCGAAAATCAATGTGAGTGAGAGTGTTGAAATCACATATCAATTGAGTGTTGGGTTTTCGCAGTACTTATAAGTTTATGATAAACTTTTCTCTTTAAAAACTCTTTTTGAGGGAGTTAAAACATGGATTTTTTGACGACGAGAATGAAGTTGAGACTCGATATATGATGGTGGTGAGGGATGTGGAGTGTAAAAAAATTCTGGAAATTTCGTAACCCTTTTTTAAATGATTTTGGAATTGTTTTTTCGAAAAATTAATACTTTTTTTTGGCTTTTTTGTTTTTGTTATTAATTACATAATAACTTGTTTTCTTAGATTTTTAATTAGTATTTAAATGTTTTTCCTATTTTGTATCTATTATTTCATTAATAATTTTAATTTTACTAGGTTGTTCGGATCACTTTGAAAATCTATCAAACTTGTAAAACTCATTTTTGGGAGTGAACTCAAAAAAAGGGAAAAACATATAAAGAGGTGGGTGATATTTATCCATTTATTATAAGATAAACCTATAAAATATTATTTAACTATTTGTTATGTTAGGTTTATATGATTAAAATAATTTTTTATCTTATCTATATTATCTAATTTGTTTTATTTATATTATTTTATTAACCTTCATTTTACGACATCACATATTAGTGATCCATTTAACATAATTTAAATAATTAATTCTGATATTTTATTTAACTATATGAAATATGATACCGTTGAACATAACTAATAAAATAATAAATTGAATAAATGTAATAATTAAATGATATAAATAAAATAAAACATAATTTCATGATAGAAACCAAACAAATACAAATAGTTTAGTAATATTTTTTTATGTTTACTATTTAATATATCACTAATAGTTAGCAAAGAAATAGACAAAATGTGTAATTTTTTTTTACAATACTAACCCACTTTTTATTCACATTATCCCATATGTTTGCTGCTTAAAGTTTAATGGAGAACAATATGCCAATTCTAACTGCATGGTTTCGATGTTTTGGTTATTTTTGGCTTTCATTTTCAAAAAAGAGATTGAAATGACTTACTGCTAATGAGTTGTGTTGTCGTGTGTGATTAATCTTTATTTGGTTAGATTTAGTCTCACATCGATAATGTGTATCTTAAAAGAAAGCTTTAAGAGCCTTACCTGAGACTCCAGTTTTATTTGGTTTCTATTGTTTGGTTGTTCTTGGCTTTCATTCTCAAAAAAAGATGAAATACCTTACTGTTAATAGTTGTGTGTTTCTGTGTGTGGTTGATATTTGTTGGATTAGTCTTAGTCCTACATTATAGTATGTATGTGTTAAAAGAAAGCTTTAGGATCCTTACCTGATATTCCAGTTTTAACTGGTTTTGATAATTTGATTGTTATTAGCTTTCACTCTAAAAAAACAAAAAATAGATGTTAACTAATATAATTTGTTTTTTTCTTAAATAAATATTTTATAAGGACGGAGATAGAAAACAATTTAATCGGTAAGTATTATATTTTAAGAATAATAAATAATAACTCTTTTGAGGCATTGATTATTGTATAACTTAATTGACTAATTTAAGACAATGATGATTGGTAAATCATGTAAACATAAAGTTTTGCACACAAGTTGCAAGAAAATTTTATTTTCTTCTATGTTTTACTTGAAAAAAGTATACATATTTTTAATAAGACTGGTTTGCGAGACTTTAAAACTATATATTTAAGGAATAAATCTTGTTTAGGTTATATTTTGAAAAACTTTACCTTACACTCTAAATCTCACTTTTATTCATCCTAAAATTTTATTTTCTTTTCTTGCTTTCTCCTAATATCAACCAGTAGGTGATTTTTGAAAGGATTTTGCAAGTTGGACAAGACATGTAAACAACTAAAGTTTATATGTTCTTGAGAAGTTTGAACTCGTGATCTCAAAGTGATGAGCCTCGCTAGCTATCAAGCTATCAAGCTATTCTAACCCGCCATGAAGAGAAGAATCATAAGCTAATGGGCAAAGAATGATTGAATGTGACATTTTATAGTATCTGTATAAATAAAATAACCCATTTATACAGAATGGTAAATGAGCCCTTTATGTTCATAGATCATAAAAATGAATAGAAAAATGAAAAGATATCTTAATACTTACCAACTATATCTTGTTGTTCTTGACAACAAGCATGTATGAACATTTTCACGAAGTATATATCAAGATAATCCAAAGTCTTAATATTTAACTTTCGACTTTTTGGTGGAAATACAACGTTGATGAAACTATATAAGTGTACTATTACGTGATAGAGATTTATTATTTAATTTATTCATTTGAGTAATTAAAGAAATCAATATTATGTGACTATCAGTCATATTTTAGATTCATCTTGTATGTATAAGAGTAAAGTTTTTGTATCTCATAACCAAATTATTTTTTGATATAAATCCATGTATTTTCAACACATTTTACATTTTAAAAGTACTTGATAACTAGTCCTTACATTATATCCATTTCACTTTGGACATAAGTGAATGTAATACTTAATATAATGTTTGTATTTAACAAATACTTTGCTTTGTCAACATATAATAACTTTTAATTGTAATCAAGGATTGTCATGTTATCTTGATTTATCAAAGTAGACTTTAAAAGAAAATATGTTATATCAAATTGATACATTAATATTTTCTTTCTCCAATATTGATATCCTTTTATTTATTAAGTAATTAAGACCATATAAATGTCAATTTTTTTTATATCATTTCATTGTTTTATTTTTCATCAATATACTTAACAATTTTAGACAAATAATAAAGGTTTATTGATGTATCATTTCAATGTCTTATAACAACATCAATCACCACCCTAACATTTTGCAGTTAAATTTGTTAGTGTCATAAGTAAATGCATCTATAATAAATATTATTATCATTGAGTGATTTTCTAAACTTCATGTTCCTTAAACATAGATGCATTATAAAAACTTTTATCTTGTTATATCTTTTTTTCCTCCCATAATGAAAAACATATTTTAAATATCAAAATGATTTAGAAAAATTACTTATAATACATATTTTTAAATTTATTGATAGATCTATCTAAATATGTTGAGTTGGTGTAATAAGAATACAAACAATGCACCTAAATTTTACACTAATATAAGTTGCAATTGGAAAATAACAAGTAATTGATGGGTTAAAGTGAACCCAAAATGTATCATGTTCTCGTAATAACGTCGACAATATTATTTTCATAATTGATGATTTATCAATATTTTAAATTTATGAGATTATTAAATCTTGTCATTCATATATATAGTGCTAATATTTGAGCAATTTAAATAAACAGTGATTATTGTATATAAAATTAATTACTTGCAGTCTTTCAAGATATCCGTGAATATTTTTCACCTTTGATTATATTGATGTCAATTTTTATCAATATTGATAATTGGTTGCGCCTCTTTCATGTGTATTTAATAATAGAGAATAAGATGTTAGAACTTTGAACAATCATTAGATGTGATGACCTTTAACCTTTTGATACTTAAATAAGTCTAAATACTTTAAAGATGGAGGAGATGAGTGTTTCTTTTTGTGATTTAAAGAGATGAAGGGAGATGTAAAGAGAGATTGTAAATTCTTATACGTATCTCTTGCTAAGTTATGTTCAAGTTTTTTATGAGGAATATATTGAGTGAATATATATAAGAGAATAACGATAGATTTATATTAATATTGGAATTATCTTTTTGTAATTATATCCTTGTTGGACAATTAAGATAATTTTTATTGGTCATTTATCCTAATGAATATCTATCAGGTAATAATGTTCATTTACTGATTCAATGCCTATTGGGATTCCTTGTGAGTCATCCTTTGATTAGGACCTCTCATATTATGACACATGATGCCTGGATATATGGGCTATGAGATCTATTTTTCCATTTTGTTATCATCTGGGTTCATAATCCTTTAAACCACATTAGTAGTGTCAACTCCACATTCATGTGATCGTTACTTACCTAGTAGAAGGGTTTCTTACTTGGCCCAATGTTCAAAATGTGCATGGTGGCTTCTTACCATTGGTGGTTTTTATGGATTCTTAATTAGACTCTTAATTGATGAGTTATGTTAAAGTCAAAATTGGCTCTTAAGAAGTTAATTTTTTTCCTTTTTGAAAAGAAAGAAGAAGTTCATATTTATGAGCTTAGGAACCATGAACTACCCCAAATCTTGGAGCCCTTGCATGGGTCATTTGATGGATGGATGAGATCACTTCTCATTCCTTATATAAAAAGAGTCTCATACATTCTTCATTCCACTTGTAAAGCTCACATTTGAAGAAGAGTAAGGAGTGGAAGAACTTGGCATCAAGGTTTGTTAAATTCTTATTTTTTCAACATTTTTCATATATTTACTTTCCTAGTGTTTGGTAGAAAATGTATGATTTTTATTTTCTTAATTTCCAAAAACTTTGCACCCAATAACACTTACACTCACATTTTTCTACACAGGTAATGATGAACGATGGAGTGATTGATGAACGGGGCTAGACTTGATTGTCATGGAATTTAGTGTGAGTGGGTCAGGAAAGGTCGTGTAGGGTGGTTGTAGATTGAAGGTTCAACAAGGGAGTGTCCAACCATGGTCCATCCAATAGTGGTTCGAGCGACTTGTGTCCATGCATCCATGATATATAATTTTGTTAGTATACTTTCATTATAAATAAATTTTATGCTTTAAAATATTTCCAAAGCATTTTGTAGCTATGATTTTATAATTTTAATGTAATGTATTTTATAGTAAGAGTTATGGTATTCATATATTATTTTGTATATAATTTTTAATTTTTTTTACCATACAATCCTATTTTTTTATAAAATAATATATCACACATAAAAAAAATTATCTTCTAATTCCAATATTGCTTACTTTTATTCCTATAAGCAACTAATAAGCGATAGTCTCACTGCAAAGTCAAGTTTACCTTTAATACATAGGTTTACTCTCAAATCCTAACGGGATAAAATGATCTCTTAGTTAAAAAAGAAGAAGAAAAATACGAAGTCCAATAGGTAGGTTTATCTTCAAATTTCCATTCATATTCGTGTTATTTATAATAAATGATTATTGTATCCTTTTAAATCTTATAATTATGTAATTTATATATTTTAATTTTAGGTGAGTTCTATTAATATTTTAATAGTATAATTAATTAAATAAAAAAATTTAAAATTTATAATTTTTTAGTAATAAAATTAGAATTATATATTTTATTAATAATAAATTATAAAAAAGAAAAAAAGGTAGTCAACTAGTAAAATGCGAATTATATGTTTGTAATTCTTTAGTTTGATAAAGTGAGATAAATAACGAAAATACCATCACTAATATTTATTTATATTTTTTTATTAATAAAAATATTTTTATGATTCTTTTTTATAAATAAAAAGATTAATAAGCACATCTTTATAAATAAAATGATTAATATTTATAAGTAAATGGATTAATAAGGAAATTTTTAAAATTAAATAACTAAAAACATTTTTACTAAAAAAAAGACACTCATGGTATATTTTTCTATATTTTATAAAAGAACCTTCTTTCTTCCTTATCTTTTTTTTTTCTCTTTTTCCATCTCATTTTTCCCTCATTTAATTTTATTTTAAATTTTTTATTAATAAAATAACGATTAGAGGAGGGAGAAAGAAAAAGAGATAAAGAAATAGAAGGAAAAAGAAAAAAAATTTAAAAAATAAAATATAGAAAAAATGTCATGAAGGTAGCTTTTCATTTGAATAACAATATTATTTAATCATTAAATTTTAAAAAGATGTTAATTAATCAATTTACTTATAAAAATATTGTTCATCCTTCCTTTTATTTATGAAAAATATTATTATTAATCTTTTATCTTGTAAAAATGAGTCATAAAAAAAATTTTATTAATAAAAAAAATTTCAACAAATATTAATAAGAGTATTTTCGTCATTTATCTCATCTTATCAAACCAATAAAAAATTATAAACATAAATAGTGAGAGTATTATTATCCTTTGTCCCACCATATGAATAAAATAAACCTTATAATTTTTTAAATAAATTTAAAATTATTAAATGTCTTTTTTTACATTATTTTATAAATAAATGGACTAAATGTCACATTATTAAAGTTACCTGACTAAATGGAAACTTTTGTATAAATAAGATGATAAATGTAATATTCAATTCTAAAATATATAATTTTCATTTTATTCTTAAATTTTTTTTTTTTAATTTTGACTTAATTGATTATACTTTTAAGTTACAAAACTAATAGACTTTAGTTAAAAAATTACATGATTAAAAATGTATAATTCTATAATTATATGATTAAAATAACCACGCATACATAGCAAAGAATAAAATAAACAAAAATATAAATTAATAATTAAAAAATATATTTAAAAAAAATATTAACTTACTAATAATATACATACTTGTATTAATAATTAAACCTAAAACTATTAATCTCTAACACTAAATTATAAATCATAAATATTTAATATATTAGATTTAGAGTTATTTTAATTAATTAAATTATATTAAATATATTATTTTTATTCGTTTTATTTATTAAAAATATTACGTTTTGTATTTTGTTTTTACTATTTCTTGTAAATACAAACTATATTGAGTGTTTTAACCTCTATAATCCTATTCCATTGATCACAGATTCACAGGCCACTTCATCGGAAGCAGCGGGCACGTCGGCCATGGCGGCAGGAGGAAGAAGAAGAGCCAGAGGAGGAGGAAAATCCAGCAACAGCAGCTGTAAAAGAAACAACAACAGGAGGAACAATGGAAAGGGCAGAGGAGGAACAAGAAGAGGATCGTCATCTGGTACTCGAGGAGCTTTGTTCGTTGAAGGAGGCCTTTTGTCTGACTGGTCCTTGACACCCACTCTTTTTCGAGGTTCTTCTACTTATTTTTATCCATTCATTTGTTCCCTGTGCAATAATCATGAGCAAAGGATAATGAAATATATATTTTTTATCCGTTATTTTGGATTGTTTAAATTGATCTTTCTATTTCGAAAAACCATATTTTCTGCGCTAACTGGGTAAAAATGGGATCTTGGTCATTGTGATTGATGATGGAAAATTTTCATATTTTGCCCTTCTGGGTAACGTACTTTATTTCTCTGTGAATTCCAATTGGGACACAATGTGATGGGTCTTTTTATTGTTACTTTTTTAGTTATCCTTTCAAGCTCTTGAGATTTTTCTTCCCGCGAAAGTGAATGATGAAAAAATTGTTATTTTCTTTCCGTTCGCTAAGAATAAATAGAGAATGGGATGTGAAATGGATTTCTGGTTCACTAGTAGATGATGAACATTTCAATTTTTGAGCAACGTAAACCTTATTTTTTCGCCGTTGTTTCCATTCTATCTTTTGGATTTTTTTTCTGCTTGAAAATTGCAGGGAAAAAGGCCAGGGTGAATAAGAAATCTGGGTCTAAATCTGGAAGCTTTGATCGAGAAAAAGCATCTGTTTTTGTTAGAAATGGGCCTCAGAAACTTAGTGGAAACGCTATTGGATATCCATATCAATACCCTTCAGTTGATGTTCAGGTGGGTAGTAGTATTACATAAAAGCTCCATTGTTCTGGTCACCTTATAGAGCGTCAGAGTTGAAGTTTAACTACTTCCAAATTATTCAATTTGTCTTTGTTTTAGTATAGCTACAACTAAGCTTGCGATTTTGTTTTTTTGGAAATGATTTCTTTTAGTTTATGATTGAAATGACCATATTCTAGATCCTGGCGCTTACTTGCAGTTTGGAAGATTTTGCTTCCTCTGTAAATATTTATTTTGATTATTTTATGGTCTCAGGCAAAGTTGAGGGTTTTGAGTGTACACTTTTTATAGATGATTAAAAGAAGTAAGGAATGAGCATATCTCGTATCTGAATAGTTAGTTTGTCCCAATTTGACTTGTCCTAAAAGGTGTTTTCTGAGATATACTTCAATGTTATTACCAGTTAATTATGTTTGTTTTGATCTATAATTTTACTTCCATGTAGGAGGTTTCACGTTTCGAATCATCGGTGCTGAATTCTAATGATGATAATGGTTTGGATGAATCAGATCCTTTTATTTTGGTTGATTCCAAGGAGGCTCCAATTTTTGCTTATATGGACAAAACACCATCTTCAAGGACCAATGATGTACAATTTACTTATAATTATGGTTCCAATTTTGTATTAGGTGAGACCTCTCACAGAGGATTTGGATTTTCTGATGAGCCTGAGGAAACTCCTAGTGGTGTTGAAGCTTCCTGTAAGGAAGTGGAAGTTGAAGAGATGCCATATTCTGAATCATTATCCTCTGGGCATGAAATGAATATCGAGAGGATGAATAATGCAGTAGATTTTGATATGGATGAAGATGCGCTAGCTGGGGAAGGGAAATCGTATCCTAAAACGAATTCAGGATTTCTGCATATCGGAGGTTTGAAATTATACACACGAGATATATCTGGTGAGGAAGATGGTGAATCAATGGATGAAGGAATCTCGGAGATTTTTGAGCCTGATGGAATAGCTGGATTTTCTGAAAGTGATTACTCTGAAGAGACATCTGACAGTGGTTTGGATATTGATGAAGATGTTGCAGAAGATTATTTTGAAGGAATTGGGGGGAGTGATAAAATTGTAAACATAAAATTGTTTGTGAAGCAGGAATTCGATGAGTCAACTGACGATACTTTTTCGAGCTGTGACTATGATGAGACTGTAGAAGAATTGGGTGGGATAGCTCTGCAGAAATCATCTAAAGAGTTTGGAGTGATGAAGATCTATCCAAAGCAGAAACATATTGACAGAGGTAGCGCTTTCTGGGGTTTTCAGTGTAATGTTGACTGTTGAAAGTGTGCCATGCATATTAAGTAGGTTCAATTGGAATGTCTATTCATCTAATGGTGACCTTGATAAAGGCTGTGACTGATATGCTAAAATTTCCTTTTGCCTATGTTCAGGTTTAAAGAAGAAACATCGTAAAGAGATGATTGCAGTGAAGCGTCGGGAGAGAATGCTTCGCCGTAGTGTTGATCTTGAGCAAGTTAATGTGGTAATGAAAGGAGAGAAATGATTATATGATTTGTGTTTTTAATTTTTATTTGTGCTGAGTTAAGAATTTTTTTTAATATATTATTTTTGTTCTTGACCTTTTGCTATTGGTATTTTCTCTAAAATTGTATGTCCATCTTTGAAAAGGTAAAGGTATAGCCTTCTAGTAAAAAAAAATAAACGAGTTTGTTGAATGACTTAGTATAGATCTACATATATCTTCTTCAAAAAGAGCTTACAACTTTATGTTTCCATTTACAGAAATTAGAACAGATTGTTATGGATGGAATGGATATCTATTCTTTTCAACCAATGCATCCCCGGGATTGCTCCCAGGTAAAGAAGCTCTGCTATACAGTTGATAATGTATTTTCCCATTTCATTTAGGCTGTTTTCCACTTAAGGAAGTTAATCACCTCCTAAGTTTTGTAATTTATTATTAAAACTAAGACCCAAAAAAGATTAAGCGTGTTTATCTTTACTGTTTTGTATATTTAGACTGTTATATACTTAGCAGTGTTACAATCAATATGTTTTGTTTCGTATAGTGATTAGTGCATTTCATTAGAGTTCTATGGGAACTCATTTAAGTACCATTTGGGTGTTCATTAAGTGTCACCCTGTTACTGGTTATAATTTGCGTGATAATCATAAACATTCTGTCCATTGGCACTTTGATTCAACTCAACCAATAATGATTCCATGTATTTTCTGCTTGGAATTACTATCTGATCTGCAATTCTGTTTAACAAGTGCTTTTTGGTGCCACTAAAAGCATATGCTTCATGTCATTTAATCTATAGGTACGACTGTTAGCGGCAATCTATCATTTGCAGAGTGGCTGCCAAGGTTCTGGCAAGAAAAGGTATTATTTTTATTTGTGATGATTTCATTTTTTTTCCCCTCATTACTTTGTTGAACATGTGTTCAATTTTTAATACTAGGGGTCAAAAATGAAAAACAGTAACAATGGGTTCAAAAGAAAACTGCCCTTTCTATTTGCTGCATCCACAAGTGAGATGGAATCTAAATTTCTTAACTAAACTGGAAATTTTCTCTTTGCAGAATTGTAACAGTGACACGAACACAACATACATGCATGCCATCCTCTAGTGATAGAATTCGTTTGGAAAAGGTTCTAATCCTTATCCTTACTGTGCACTCGTGCTGTCTATTTCATTTTTTGTCGTTTGTGCCAACTGTTGTAGCATGCTACACATAAATTCACGTGCCTTTGTTTCATAACTAGTCATCAGTACGGGCTTGGCACGTTAAAATTTACACTTGTGAATTAAATAGAGAATTATTTTTATTTATGATAATTCATTTATATTACAAAAATTTAAATAAATTGTAAAAAATATTTATTGATTTTATGAACATATAATATGCACTCTATTTTTATCGGTGATATTTTATTACTCTAACTAGATATTTGAGTTGCATGTTTTTGTATGAAATAAAGGTAACATTGTACAAATTCAAATACAATAGGCACATAAAATAATATTCTTGATCAATGTTTCATGAATAGACATAGCAAATACATAACACCTATATAAAGAAACTTAAGTGCTTTTAATTTTTAAAATTACAAAATCTTTTAGATTAAATCATTATAAGAGAAGAGAATTGCAAGACATCCATGAGCATAAAGACAACTTTTTTTTTGAGGAATTTTGTTAAATAGTTATGATGAACATTGTGAAACAAATTAAAATTCAACCACAATTAATTTGGTAACTTTATTGATTTTCATGGTATTAAAAGTGATAAGTTTTAAAAAAATGATAATATAATAAAAAATGTTGGACTCAAACATACATGTGTTGTTTTTTTGTACCTTCTTGTATCCTCAAATCATCAAATAACTTCTCCTCGTTCATTTCAAGTCAGCCTTAGAGGTTTGATTCACAACGTATCGTTTGATATAAATAAAATCATTAAATAACCTCACAATAAATTTAACAAAACAAAAAAAATTATGACCATATTGTCTAGTAAGTTAGATATATTGGGTTGGGAGCAATAAAGATACACATATGCAATCTATAAGTATGTATTTTTTTTAAAGAAAGTTAAGAAAGGGTGATTAAATAAACAAAACTAATAATTTTGGAACTCTAATTTTTCGTTCTTAATTAAGTCATTATGCTTTATTTATTATTCTACAAATAATTTTTCGTACCGTTTGATGTCAATAAATTTAAGAAATAAAAAAAATAAAATTATGGCCATATTTTCTAGTAAGTTTTCTACCATTGGTGTTTGGTTGGGAGCAACAAAGATACACCAAAATAATTATATGTAATTTATAACCATATTCTTTTTTTAAAGAAAGTTATGAAAGGTTGATTAAATAAGCAAAACTAATATTTTTGGAATTTTAATTTTTCGTTCTTAACTAAGTCATTATGTCTTATTTATTATTCTATAAATAATTAATTTTAATTAAAAATATTTAAGTTTTGTAGAATTTTGACCATTTTAATTTATGTAAATGAAAGTTATGAATCAAAATTAAATAATCTAACTTGAAGTTTTTTTTGGAATTCTATTTTTTTAATTTCTAAACAAGTCATATTAATTGTTATTTATTATTCCATTAAGAATTAATGTTAATTAAAAACATTAAAGTTTTGAAAAAGTATGGTAAAAATAACTATATTCAATCTATAACTTTTTAAATTTTTTTTAAAATACAATTAAGAAAGGGTGATTAAATAATCCTAATTAAAATCTTTAAGAATGCTAGTTTTAATTCCTAATTAAGTCTAATTTGTTATTTATTGCTTTAAAAACAATTAACTTTAAGTGGAAAAAATTGATGTTTTGAAGAAGTATTACCAAAATAATTATATATAATCTATAATTTTTTATCAAAAAGTGTTAAATAATTCTTTTGATATTATAGTGTATAATTCTTAATTAAGTCATTATGTCTGTTATTTATTAACTCAAAGAATTAATTTTAATTAAAAACATTATAAAAAAGTTTGGAAGAGGTGACTAGATAATGCTAACTGAAGTATTTCAAAATTTTAATTTTTAATTCTTAAATAAACGTTTGTGTATTATCTCAAAGAATTAATTTTAATTAAAAACAAAAAATAAATATACGAAGGAGTGATTAAATAATCAAAATTGAAGTCTTTTAGAAGAAATATGACCAATTAAATACACAAGTAAAAGTAAAACAAAAAACGAGAAATTATTTTGTGATACATCATTCTTTTAGAATTTAAAGTGGAATAGTAATTATTAAGGGTATTGTTATAACTGAGAACATGCAACTATACATGGTCACGCACAAACGAGAAGTAATTCAAGAATAAGGGTTATACCCACGAAAATTAATAACAATATTTATTGTTAATTACTAGTTTCTTGGTAAATTAATTAAAGTTAACAAATAGGGGGTTTTCAGTGTTTTCATAAAATAATATAATAAAATAGGTCGTAAAAGAATTATGAGTGATATGTAATTATGGGATTATCATCACCATTATCCTACAATTTAATTAAACATGTCATGAATAGAAATTATTTTTTTAAGTTCTAAATCACTTTCATAATTTAAAATTATTTTTGAATTCTTAACTTTAGTTTTAAAAATCTAGGTCTGTTTAGGACTTCTCACCGTTTCTTACTGTAAATTGAATTAATAATACGATCCTTAATTAACCTAAATCCTAAATAGCCTAAAAGTACACTTATTAGATTTAATTCATTTATTGCATTAAGATCTAAAAAGATAATGACTAAATTTTGCAAGATTAAAATCATCGCTTAACTAGATATACACATATTCATGCAACAAACTAATCATACACCTAATTCATAACATGCATAATTTTGGCATTTAAATATTGAATTAAACACATCAAGCATTAAGAATTTTAAACTAAAATTTATCATGACGTTAAATTAGTAAACCATAATATAGGAGGTTTAGAATTGCACACAATCACATTATAAGTTTAGCTAAACATAGATTCTAAATGAATAAACATTATTTTCATGGAAACTATAAACAAGAGAAATAAGAAAAGGCTTAGCAAAAGTAGATGATGAAGCTAATATAATCTCAATCTTCAATCTTCAATCTTTTCTTTTAATTCTTCTTCAAAAGTTGAGTGTTGATTGGACTAACCTTTGCGATTTCCAACTCGAGAATGCTCGATCGGAGTTTGATTGAAGCTCGATCGTTTCGATCTATCTAGCAACTCTTGTTGTTGTTGCCCTTGCTACTCGATCTATCATCGATTCTTCGATTGATTGAGACTTTTTTGATTCTCGATCTATCGACCTATAGCTCGATCAATCAAACCTGTTGATTCATATTTCTACCCGAGGTTCCTTAACAAATCATTGATCGAGTGTCCTATTTTTTTTCTAAATATATTTTTTGCCTCTTTATTGACCTATAGTTCAATCGATCAAATCTGTTGATTCATATTTTCCATCCGAGGGTCCTTAATAAATCTTGATCAAAGATCGATCGAGTGTCTTATTTTTGTTTTAAATGTACTTTTTGCTTCTTTTTGTCCATTTTGTCTCCTAATGTCTATATAATACAAAATAAACACATAAAATACATAAAGAATAATAATTTATTGTAAATATGTGGGAGTTATGCTCATGTGTGTATATATATAAGAGCAATCCTAATATTTGTGTTGAAGGATAACTATTTTTATTTTTGTAATAATAGAGAGAAATAATATAATATTATGAACAAATAATACAAATTATGAGAGGATTACACGTCTTAAAAAAGTCAAGGATAAGAGAAGTTCAAAATAAATTAGGTATCAAATGCTAAACAATTTATATTATTGAATCTAATTCTTTTTAGAAACAAAACTTAAATTTTTCAACAATTTATAGATAGAGTTAATTTTATTGGAGTGTGCTCAACTTAGTTGATGGGAGGAGAATAAGAAGAGAGGTGTAGAATGCTCAAAGTCTTTATTTTACATGCTAGATGAGGACTAGAAAGTTGGGAGAATTTACTAAGCATAACAAATTGATGGGAATTTATTAGAAAAAAAATGATGGGACTTTTTTTTCTTGTTTCCTAACAAGTTAAAGAACTTAAATGGAGTAATTAAAATTTCAGTGATATATTACATTCATTTTCTAAAAAAATTATTACTCTAATTAAATAAAAAATATTTTTTTTCATCTATTTAAATTAATATGTAAAATGAAATTGAAGCCAATTATAATGAAATTATAATTTTTTAAGGTTGAAATTATATTATGAGAACAATTGAAGGTATAATAGTAATTTCATTATAAGATTAATGAGTCTGTGTATGTCTCATCATTTCACAACCCCTGATTATAGAGTCTAAGAGCTTCTATACGTAACTTGAGCAAAACCTAATTTTTCTTCTTCATATATTTCAGCTTATTGGAGATGATATGCAAGATGCTGATTTTTCTGTAGTTGATGTCTTGAACATAAATTCAATCGGTGGTGATAAAAAGAGATCAAAGAAATTTGCACAAGGCAGCGGTTTAAGTCCACTGGAGCAATGTGCCCAGAGTAAAACAAAAAATAATTCATCTAGCTGTCATGGAAGTATTAGAGCCAATGAGTATAAAAAGAAGGGGAAAAAGGAACCATATGCCAACCAACCAATGTTGTTTGTATCAAGTGGCACAATGCAATCACAAAATGTTGAGATTGCTACTCGTATTTCGGCGGAGATGGAATCAAGCAGTAAAAATAAAGGTGGTGGCAATGCTGCCTCAGAAAACTTTGGCACATTTGAGTTATACACAAAGGGCTTTGGGTCAAAAATGATGGCTAAAATGGGGTTTGAAGGTGGAGGTTTAGGAAAGGATGGTCAAGGTATGGCAGCGCCCATTGAGGTGATCAAAAGACCTAAATCGCTTGGCCTAGGTATGGAGTTTTCCAAGGAGGTTGATGACCCAGTAAAGAATACCCCCACAAAACCCAAGTCACAAAGACTTGCAGCATTTGAGAATCACACAAAAAGGTTCGGGTCAAAGATGATGGCAAAAATGGGTTTTGTTGAAGGCATGGGTTTGGGGAAAAATAGTCAAGGCATGATCAACCCTCTAGTTGCAGTCAAGCGTCCAAAAGCTAGAGGCTTGGGTGCTGAGGTATAGGAAGTATTTGTCTTTAGGAAGTTGCGTCCTTAATCTTAACTGTAGCAAAGGCAGCTCAATTATCTATCTGTATCTGTATAAGATGATAGTTTAGTTTTGGGAAAAGAACATTTATAATACCCTTTATTACTTGTAATTACACAAATAGCATCCTGGATGTCCAACTCATATTATTACAAAGAAAAATCTTAGTCCAAAAATTTCAAAATTTTCAAAACGAATGTAGTCTAATTGAATGTCATTTAAGATGTATTTTAACTAATTAGATCCGTTGAATATTCAATTTTGATTTATTGGAACTTGTTTAATGTTATTGGATGTTATTTATTATAAATTTTTGGATATTATTTTATGTAATTTTTCTTTAGATTTTGAGCAAGAAGGCACTTAAGCATGTTAGTAGTCTCTTTTGCTCTCTAGATGTATTGTCTCACATTTGTTATGTAATTATGGCTTGCTTTCACTAAGCAAAGCAGCTTGATTAGGTAGTCTAGCCCTTGCTCATTAGGAAGACATTTGAGCACTTTGTATATATGCCCTATTTTAGTGCTACTATTCAAATAGAAAAGGAAAGCAAAGAAAAAGCTGACAAAAAAAAATTGATGGCTTATCTCCCATTCTTATCTTGATATCAATTCTTGTTTGTGCCCTGTTCGCATTTTGTTGAAAGATATTGAATTCATGATTGCATGATGTTATCACCTAAATATAAGCATTTCAATTATCACAAGAAAATCACTTAATTGTGTTATGCTTTATTTTAGGTGACGAAATTACCAAAACTTAAATTATTATTGTCAATATAATTTTTCAAATAACTTTATTCAATGATAGAACTAAAGTATAATTATTTTAAGAAAGTTTAAAATTATTACTTATTATAAAATGAAGTGCATAAAAACAAGAACTTGGGAAAAAAAACTACAGAAACAAAGCTACAGGTAAAAGAGAATTGAGAGAATTTTTTTATATTTTTTGTTGTCTTGTCTTTGCCTTATATTTATAGGCATAGGAGAATAAAATAATTAAATGTGAAAGATCAAAAGACTTTGGTCCTTTAAGGGAAGGGTAAATTATGAATCAAAGGACATGGGTTCATAAAGAAGTTACGAATAAGAAAAGGCTTCGCTAGTTGAGAGGTGAAAAGGTGTGCAATGAAATATCCACTTTATAACACTCCTCTTTAGAATTTCTCTTTTTAAAAATGCATGAAACCTAAATAAGAAAATCCAATGGGACCAAATATACTAAAGAAAAAAAGAGTACAATGTTCTTATTATATGCTAATTAAATTTCCCCATTAAAAATCTTATCAAATCAAGAAAACCAATGAGACAAAACATAAACAAAGGAAAAAGGTTACTGTGCATATTTGTCTCCCTTTGATATGCACATCAATAAAGGTCCTTGAGTCGACGCATGCCAATCTCGTGTACCAAATCCTCTAACGAATTTGTTTAACATCAATTTCATCATTTTTATTAAGGTCATGATTAAGGATATTTTCTTTGAAATGTGCTTCATTCTCTCTCCTTTAATGTATCTGCCCGTTAGTTAGCCTATGCATGCAACATTATTTTCACACAATGTCGTCAGATTTTTTCTATTAGAAAATAGATTATACAACTCTCAAATATGCTGACTCATTGATCTCAACCATGCACATTTTCTACTTGACTTATGAATTGCAAGTATATCATTTTAATTCTATCCAAACTAACACAAGATTGTTTCAAATAAAATAAATTTAAATTAATCAGTTATAGAAATTAAATGATTGAAAAGTTAAGATGATGAATTCATAGGATTTTAATTTTTTCCAATTATTTTATTTAATCCCTTAGTCAGTCTACCTATAATTAACCTAATAATTATTAGCAGAATTATTTCTCAATTAATAATCACCCACATATCTATGTTCATGACAAATTCTAACTATATAATTCTAATCCACATGTTGATGGTCATCTAGCATGTCATTAAACATAAATAATTTATTAGTGACTATACATACATAAATTGATACTTCTTGTTTCATAAAACATATGACAATTTATTCATGACATAACACATATTCTCTTTCAAATGCACACATATCACCAAATCAATCTAATTAGTAATCAATTAATCAAAAGAATTAAAGATAAAATAAATCGACTAATAACAATTAAATTAAATATATATAAATTAAACCAAGGATTCAAATTACATGTTTGGGATTCATTGAAATCCTAGAGCTAGAAATTATTCCAAAAACATTTTAAGGCAAAATCTAAAGAAATACATGAATAAAATAAAAAAGAATAAGGAAAAGAAAAACCCAATGAGAATCCTCAAGTTTTCATACCCAAAATTGGCTAATTTGCTCCAATTTGCTTCTTTTATGTCATTTCTCTTCCTAAAATTCCACTATTGTATGGAGAGTTTCTCGCTTTATCTACCCTCCAATACCTAAAAAAATTGGGGATGAAAATGCTACATAACCAAGGAGAAAGCAAGGACAAATTTGGACTATTAGATCAGGTAAAAATGGACAAATCTACATGTGTACATGTGTCACAGAGGTCAGAAGGTGTTGAATAGTGCGCAACATGCATCACAGTCTAAGATGCATTATTCATTGCTTCTGGAGTATACTCACCACCAATCAGATTATTTTTTCTCTTCAATTCCTATTGGATATTTATTTATTTTTTTTGAAAGAAAGTTTGCAATAATTTTGAATTTCATTAGTCTGAAATACCACATTATCAGATACTCTAAAGGGAAACAAATAAACATTAGGAACTTGAGTGCCAATAAGAGTTATGGCGTCTAACAATTGATACATACTAATATATGTGGTCCATTCCCTACAACTTCTTGGAATGCTCAATAGTATTTTATCACTTTTATGGAAGACTATTATCGTTATAGGTACTTATACTTGATTCATGAAAAGACAATCCTTGGATGTTTTTAAGGCCTTCAAAGCCGAAGTTGAAAATCAACTAGGTGAGAAGATTAAAGCTATCAAATGAGACCATGGTGGTGAATACTATGGTAGATATGAAGGATCAGGTGAACAACGTCCATGACCATTTGTCAAATTCTTAGAGGAATGTGGAATCGTCCTACAATACATAATGTCAAGGTAACCTAGCATGAATGATGTTGTTGAGAGACGTAATAGGATGCTTAAGAACATGGTGAGAAGTATGATTAATCATTCTTCTTTGCCAGAATCACTCTAGGGAGAGGCACTTAAGACTGTAGCCTACATATTGAATAGAGTACCTAGCAAAGTAATAGCTAAGACCCCTTATGAACTATGGACAAGAAAAAGACCTAGTATTAAGCACTTACACATTTGGGGTTGTCTAGTTGAGGCAAGGCCTTATAAGCCATATGAAAACAAATTAGACTCAAGAATTGTTAGTTGCTATTTTGTTGGGTATCCTGAACGGTTGAGGAGTTTTAAGTTTTATAATCCCTCAACTAAGTTCTTTTTTGAGATAGAAAATGGGAGATTTTTGGAAGATGTTGTGTTTGAGGGGAGAGATAGAGTTAGGAATGTTGTCTTTGAAGAGGAATCCATTTCTTTACCAAATGTTGCTATCGACAATGATAAATCTATTGACATTGTTCAAGATATAATTCATGACAACAATGAGGATTTACCTATATAAATCTCTACTTAAAATCAAGAGGTTACTCCAAAAGAGAAAACTCAAAAACCTCAAGAGCAAGTGCCACTTAAGCAATCCACTAGAGAGAAAATATATGCAATTTCAAGTGATTACATTGTATTTCTTCAAGAGTATGAGTTTGACATAGGGATAATGGAAGATGATCCAATCAATTTCCAACAAGTCCAACAAAGTGTTAATTTTCAGAAGTGGATTGATGCCATGAATGATGAGATGAAATCCATGAAAGACAATGATGTTTGGGATCTCGTTAAGTTGCGTGAAGGTGCAAAACCAATCGGTTGTAAATGGATATTTAAAACCAAAAAGGAATCTAAGGGCAACATTGAGAGGTATAAAGCACGTCTAGTCGCCAAAGGTTTTACTCAAAAGGAAGGTATTGAATTTAAAGAAACTTTCTCTCTAGTATCATCGAAAGATTCTTTTAGGACAAGAATGACACTTGTAGCTTATTTTGACCTAGAGCTGCACCAGATGGATATTAAGACAAATTTTCTCAATGGTGACATTGAGGAAACCATATACATGATGTAACCAAAAAACTTTATATCAAGTGATCCAAGGTCCATGGTTTGTAAACTGAAAAGATCCATTTATGGTCTCAAGAAAGCTTCCCGTCAATGGTATCATAAGTTTCATCAAATCATTATCTCTTATGGTTTTGAGGTCAATGCAGTTGATGATTGTGTATATCACAAGATTAGTGGGAGTAAATTTATCTTCTTGGTGCTCTATATTGATGACATATGCCTTTTTTGTATTATGGATCAAGATACATCGAGATTGTTCTCGGGGTGTCCTTGGGTTATCACAAAAGAGATATATCGAGAAGGTACTTGCTAGATTTGACATGAAAGATTATGCATGAGATACCCTTGTTGCCAAAGGAGACAAGACAAGCTTAGTCTCAATCAATGCCCCATGAATGAGATTGAAAGAACAGAGATGCAAATGATTCCTTATGCTTCGACAGTTGAAAGTCTTATGTATGCTCAAGTATGTAAGAGTCCAGATTTGGCATACATAGTGGGTATGTGGGGTTGATACTTAAGTAACCCCGGTATGGATCATTGGAAAGAAGCAAATGGGTTATGAGGTACTTACAGAATTATATGCTCACCTATCGGAAATCAAATAATTTGGAAATAATTGGGTATTCTGACTCCAATCTTTCGAGTTGCCATGATATAAAGAGATCTTATTCTGCCTATGTCTACATGTTGTTTGGAGGAGCTATATCCTGGATAAGTGCTAGTAATCACTCATAGCTCATTCTACCACGGTAGTAGAATTCATAGCTTGTTTTGAGGCAACCAATCATGCTATATGGCTGCGTAATTTTGTCATTAGGTTGCGAGTTATGGATGGAATTGAAAGACTACTAAATATTTATTGTGACAATCTTTCAACAATCTTGTATTCGAATAACAATAGAAGCTCGTCGAAGTCTAAACATATAGACATTAAGCTTTTAGTTGTTAAAGAGAAAGTTCAAAGTAAAATAGTGTCTATTAAGCATATAGGAACAAAATTTATGCTAGTGGACCCACTGACTAAAGGTTTGAAACCCAAGGTCTTTCATGAGCACATTGCTCGAATGGGTGTTATCTTATTTGATGATATGCAGTTTTAATAGGAGTTTGTGTTCTGTATTTGGTTATTTTTTTATGACATTATAATACTTTATGTATGTTCAATTTTTTGCAGAATAAAATTTATGGTTTTATTATCTTTATTACTCTGAATGTGTTATCTTTCAATTTTGGTTTGACATAAAGTTTGAAAGATTGAGGTTTGATCTAACTAAGGAATAAATGACCAATTAGAAATAGGCATGATTAAGATCACATTACATGTAATTTCCAATTACACATTCACACTTGATCTATGTCGTTAAATATATTTGGTATGATGATCATTGATGGGTCAAGTTACGATAAATGTAATAAAGGTCGCTTTGGTCTCATATTGGTATAGGATACAAACCAGATTGATTAAAAAAGATGTTTATAGAATAATTAGCAAGTTTGTGTGCATCTAAGTTTATCAAATATAATTATCATTGAAATTGAAATTGATTTGTAACTCAAGTGTGAGATTTTTGGGTTATTTTTAATAACCCAACGAGTGGACTAACAAATTAAGAGAATTATATTTTAAGTTATTATTATTCTAATTGGGTTAATTAAGTGATCTAATTAAAAGAGCTCAATTAAACATCTTATACGGTATGGGTTTCGCAATGTGTAATGCGCAATAATAAACATAATTACGATTAACGAGACTCTCATTAATTTACTATATAAATAACACTTTAGAGTTTGGTCTCCAAGGTTAATTATAATCACCTCTCCTCCTATTTTCTTATCTATTGAGTGAGAACTCGTAAGAGATAAAAGATTAGTATGTGAAATACTATAAACCTTTATTCTATTCTTCAATCATTCATCATAAATTCAAGTATGTTCTTCATTGTTTTACATAATTTTGATAATCTGATGTGAATCTAAAATCTATATATATATTTAGATCTAGTTATAACATATTATTATTAGAGTTATTTTTTACTATTGTTATTGTTAGAATGAAGTTTCTAGTTTTAAAAATACTTAAAATTAAATTATAAATTATTTTAATATTAATATTTTCCAATATCCATTCCTACTAATTATTAATCATTTTTTGTTCTTTTCGGCTCCGTTAAGATAGCTTACTAGATAGATTGAAGAGCTGGCAAAGTGGTACAAGCAGTTTGTGCACTACGTTAGTACGTTAGATACTAATTTTTTGTCTAGCAGTAATAAAAGCCTATCAGATCCTGATTTATTTCTCTCTGCTAAACGTTTGGAGAGTAGTGGAACGTGTAGAATATTTCAATAGTATAATTTTAAGGCGAACAAAATAGGTTATGGTTTATATTATTTAGAAGTTAAATAAAATAGGAACAAAAAAAGAGTTTATATAAACTTACGATTAAAAGATACTAAACAATAATAATATTCTCAATTAAATGGAATAGATTAATCAATCTAACGAGCTCGAAGAGGGTTTTTAGATGTACGTAGGGTCCTTTTGATGGGTTTGCAGTGAGATGTTCACATTCATCAGTCCATAAATATGTGGGATCCTTACCTACTCTCCAGGAAAGGAGAACAGATATTGAAATGTAGTATTTTTTTATTTTTTTATTTGTATATTTTACAACTTTATAAGAAAAAATAATATATAAATAAGGAAACAAAATATCTTTTATAATACAAAATAATGAGAAATCAAATGTGATGATACTTACCAAATCTCTTAATTATGTCATTGATGCTGGTAATAATTACATAATCAAAATTTTAAATATTTTTTGAATTTAATACTCTCTTATTATAAATGTTGATCAAATCTAACTTACACACTAAAATAATCAAAATTTTGTAATCCTTCATTAAAAATATCAACAATTTGTTCTTTTATTGGAACAAAGTCATACAAATATTTTCATTTTTAACATGTTTTCATAAAATGTTTATTGACTTCCACATATTTTTTTCTTTTATTTTGAACTAAATTAAGAGAGATAATGCTTTGTTGTCATAATAAAATTTATCCGGTGGTTTTACTAAAATTTAAAGGTCCGTCAACAGTATCCTTAACTACAATGCTTCAAAAATTTTGTGTGCAACTTCCCTAAATCCAGCTTAAGCATTACTCAATGGTGATTACATTTTGTTTTTTACTTTTCTCAGTCACCAAGTTTTCAAAGACAAAGATATAATATCTAGTAATGGACATTCTATCTTGTACTAAGCCAGCTTAGCCTACCTCAATGAAGACTTATATATATTTGACGTCATTTCTTTTGAAGAACGTGCCTTTTTCTAGTATCACTTTTAGATATCTAAAGACCTTGTAAATTGGTTTAAGATGAACTTCCTTTGGAAAATGTATGTGTTGACTTACTTTACTAACTATAAATACAATGTAATCTAGTATGAGATAGATATATTAATTTTCTAATAATTTCTAGTGTTTTTCTTTGTCAACTAACTTTTTCAAATCTTTTTATTTCTTTTCTACTTCAATTGGAGTATCATTCTTTTTGCATCCAAGTGTTCCTGTTTTAGTAAAGAGAGCAAGAATGTACTTAAGTTGAGAGACATTGATTCTCTTTTTTAATCTTGCAACTTTCATTTTTTTAGAAGTGTTACATCTGTCCCAGATTCTTGACTTCCAATTCTGTTGCCAAGTTATTTTTTAGTCTCTCAATCTCTTCCAATTTATCTCTTGTTAGGATTATATCATCAACTTACACAATCAAAATTATCTTCTTTCCATTTTCACTATTTCAAAAGAATGTTGTATGATCTATTTGTCCTTGTTGATACCTCTATTTCTTTATCACCTTTGTAAACCTATCGAACCATGTTTTTGGTGATTGTTTAAGACCATACAATAATTTTTTCAATTTTCACATTATGTTTATATCTTGTTTACCAAAACTTGGTGGCATGGTCATGAAAACTTATTTTTCTAGTACTCCATTTAGGAATGCATTTTTAATATCGAGTAATTAAAGATGCCTATCTAGATTTGTTGCTAGCAACAAGAGAACCTTATTGTATTCAGTTTAGTCACTAGTGTAATTGTTTATGTATAATCAAATTTATAAGCCGTGTAAACCCTTTTGCAACCAGACGAACTTTGTCCCATTTTATCTCCCTATCAACTTTATATTTTATCAAAAATAACAATTTACAACCAACAATAATCTTCTATTTTGGTAACTCTGTTACATCCCATGTTTCATTTTTTTCCAATGCCTTTATTTCTTCTATAATAGTTTCTTTCCTTTTGGGATTTTTAAAGCTTAATAGATTCTTTTGGAATTTATTTTCTATCAAAGTTAGAGGTAAAAACGTGAAACCCAATAGAAAAAGTAGTATATGAAATAAATTTGAAAATATGATGAAGTGTACAAGATCGAGTTGACTTTCTTAGAGAAATAGGTAAATCACCTGACTAAGGACATTCAAAATTATCTCGTTTTGAGAGAGACTTTTAGACATTTTGATCTATCATCTTTCTAACTCTTTTGGTGCATCAAGCATGAAAATTTTCCTATCTTTTTATTTAGACATCTGTGAATAAATAATGATCTCTTTGTTTTTCATTTTTTTCTATATATGCTTCTCATTTTAAGTTTCCTTCTTTAGATGGCATAATAGAATCGATGGGGCAATCAGTTCACTGTTTGGTTTAAATGTAGTGTTTACATAGATGAATTCATAGAGATTAAGACACAAATCCACGTACTAACCAAAAAAGCTTTTGTCACTCATTTTCTTCCCTTGAAAGAGGACTTTTGGTGGTAAGATGTGTCTTCAAAAAAAGAAACATCATAGCTAACAAAGATCCTTTATGTAGATGGATAATAACACATTTGGTTACTTTAGAGTCTAACTGGGATCTGTTGTTAGAGTGAATGTGAGCAAAAACAATGCAACTGAACACTATAAGGAAGAGGTCAGATTGAATTTATGACAACAAAAAATTACTTCAAACTTTTGGATTGGTGTTTCAAAGGAAAAGATATGGCTTGGCATTTAATTAATTATATATGTTGCAATTAAAACTACATCCCCTAAAATGATTTTTCTATATTTTTAGTAAATAGTAAAGCTCGAGTTAAATCAAGGAGATGTTTCTTTTTTCATTTAGCGACTTCATTTTGTTATAGAGTATGGACACAAGAACTTTGGTATATTATCTCATGTTTTTATAGATAACGTCTTAAGATATTGTTAAAGTATTCTAACCCATTATTAGTTCTGAAGATTTGATTGTGTTTAAAATTGAGTTTGAACTATTAGGTGAAAATATTACTAACCTCGGTTTTTTTTCAATAGATAAACCTAACACATTCAAATATGATTATCAATTGATATGACAAACCATTTAGGGTGAGTACGGGTAAGAAAACAAGAAGAACCCAAAACGTTGTTGTGAATTAAAGTAAAATGTTTGGATAGTTTATATTGTGTGTTTGAGAAAGAAAGACATTGTTATTTTGCAAGTTTACATACTTTATACCGAAAATTAATTTCTTTATTTGAAACCATAGAAGGAAATAAATGTTTCAAATACTAGAAATTAGGATAACTCATTCTATAATACCATAACATAAAATCATTATTTTTAGAAATAGATGTAGAATCACATATTATAATTTGATGATTTTCACTGCATTGGTCCCATTAAAATAGTAGAGCCCTTGACATTCTTCAATATTTTCAATTATCTTTCCTAATGATATGATATAGAACGGTTAATTTGTCTACTTACAATGGGACGGGACCTACTTCACATGACACTAGATTATCTACTTTGGTCCATAAATGCAAGTTCAATGGGCCCATAGCTATGACTTGATAATTTAGCGGGACCTCACAGCTTTATTTCTAAGGAGAAACCCCAAAAAGCATAATGACATTTAAAGAGTGCTCACCTTTTATAAGCACATCATCACCTAACTTCCTAAACAACGTAGGATATGTGCAGGCACATTACATCATATACCCTACTTAGAGATTCTTACGTCCTCTTAAGAACGCAAGCCTACATATCCCAGTAGGGTTATGGCTCTGATACCAACTGATACACCCCACTCCATGTGGCACAAGATTGTTCTCTTTGGTCCATAACTACAAGTTCAATGGGCCCACGACCATGACTTAACACTTCAGCGGGATTTCACGGCTTTGCTTCTATAAAGAAACCTCAAAATGCGTCATGCCATTTAGAGAGTGTTCACCCCTTATAAGCACATCACCACTTAGCTTCCTAAGCAATATGGGACATATGTAGACACAATGCATCATGATAGGTCTTGAAAAACACAATAAGATAAAGATATTATAGTTGAGAAATTTAAGCCTGATGACTAACTAATGGATATTAAATTACAAGCCAAGTGTGAAACATAAAACACATAATTGAGACACATAGAATCAAAAAATATTGATACTTATTCTCTCACAATAGTTGAGAGAAATCCATATGCCACTCTAACTTTAAGATTACCAATACAAGGTGAGTAAAAGGTAAATAAAAGATAAGTGTAAGTTATATGATCAGAAACACTTGAGTCTATTATAAGGATTTTTGAATCATGAGGTGGTAACTAAGGTACTTAAATAATTACCTTTATATTGCACTAAGGATGAAGAGGGATTTCTGGATGACTTGAATTATCTTGAGATTTTTTGTGTTCAATTAAGGCCAGATAACTTCAGGTCCTATTTTACTTTGTTGATATTTATTATAAATTTTTCAACATGTATCTTTTAAGTGTTTTAACTTAGGACAATGATCACATAAAATTCTTTTTCATTGTGAATTTGAGCAATTTTTTGAATGCCCATGCTCTATTTGCCCATGGGTTGAATTAGTAGAAGGCCCAAGCCTATGTAAATTTCCAAAGCTCCTCGACCCATTATCCCTAATTAGAATGGCTTAAAAATAACCTAGTCCACTTTCCCTTTGCCTAGCCTTATTAGACACCTATCCAAAAGAGTCATTTGTTCCAACTCTAAGCACCCAAACCTTATGCAAGCCATTGTAACCAACGTTGCTTAAAGAAGCATCATAGAGTTTTACCTGTCATTGACTCTCTTCTTGCCAATCCTGAGAGGTTGGTTGGATATCAATGTGAAAAGACACGAATATTCTTATATAAAAAGATTCCTTATAGTACTAGTTTGTTCAATGTAAACTAAGGTTTATTACCTTCTCAAATATCATCCTTACATTCGTAAGCTTTTGATACTCAAATGGGTCCATCACCACTTTACAAAAAAAATGCAACAAGAAATAGAAATAAATAATTAAATATAAATAGAAAAATAAGTTAGTGAGAAAAAATAAATATAAAAAAATCAAGTAGAAATCATGGTCAAATTATGCTTTACACTTTTTTATTTTTAAAAAAATTAACGCTCAAATTAGTAATGGTAATTCCTAGTCTCCGACAAATTAAAGCAGACCCCTTCTTAGCTTTTGGTGACTGCTTGTTTCTCACTGTTTTATTTTTTATAAAGGATTCGACTATAGTGCGAATTCTTCCATGTTTGTTCGTTAAAATCATGGTCGTTGTCTCATCTTTCTTTTATATGTTGATGACAACATTTCAACTGGAATAATCCCAATATAACTTCAATTCCATGTAATGATATCAAAAATTTGACATGTTTGAGCACATGCAAGTATATGTGATCATGTATAAGTTATCTGTAATTTTAAGAACAAGAGTTACTACACCCACGATGATTGGATTATTAAGTGTTTGAGTACTAGACTTTGATTACACAACACTATTTAGACTAATGAAAATTGACATATAAAATATACTAAAAATAACAAAAATATATATATATATATTTACACTAATGTGATCCAACACACCAACACAAACTATTTTGGTATAAAAGAATGCTAGGAATCCAATTTCTCTCATTTTGTCACATATGAATCAATTTATCATCCTAAGCACTCATTGATATGATACTTAATCAAATGCCCTACGCTATCATGTAATTTTTTTTAAATAAACTACATGTCATATAATGATTAAATATACACTATCATATTAATTAATTTGGAGTCATTCATAAGCTATCATTTATAGATCATACACATACGAAGTGTACATCTCTACTATACATGATAATTAATCATGACTAATAATTAAATTTGCTCTCTCGAGCATTACCTAATTATCTCATTATATTGAAAATAATAAAAATAAATAAATTAAAATATTAAATATCAAGAATCACAAATTAATGAAAAATAAACTAATTTGTTATATAGAGAAATTGAGTTCAAGAGGAACTTAACAACATGTTTAGTAAATCCAAATGATATTAAATTAAATCTCAAAATTACAAGAAAGTAATAAAATAAGAGATAGAGAAAAGATACAATCAATCTCTTAACGATTCTCGACTCTGAAACCTTTAATATTTAATACTTCTCTTATTTTTTCTCTCTAAACTTGTTGCTTTGTTTTTTAATAATATTTGATAAATATAGAAAAATGTTCAATATTTATCGATCAAGTGGTAGACCAATTGACAAACTGATTATATGTGAGGAGGCTTGTGACCTTTCCTAGGAGAGGTTTGTAGTTCAAGTCTTAAGAGGCACAACAGCTCCAATTGAAAGCTACAAACCTTTATGTACAAATTGTAGGCATAGACTTTCCTGTTAGAATTTAATTGGTAACTTCAAAAAATAGCCTATGATCTAGGGGCAATTAGGGAGGTTTTAATTCTATTCTTTCAAGATTGGCTTATAATTTAAGTAGTATAATTCTCCAATCTCATCACATTATACACAAATTTGAATCTCATTCATGTAATTTTTAGTTATTTAATAAAAAAAAGAAGATTTTAGTACCTTTTTAAAAAAATGTAAAAAAGTTTTGAATGAAGTTTTCATTTGGTTAAATATGCTAATTTTTATGTATAATCCTAAAATAAATCTGAAATGTTGATTACCATATGATATATTGGTAAAAGTAGGTAAAATATGAATGCCACGCATATAAGGTGAAAAATGGTAAAACATAAACCAAAATGACGTCTTTTTAGTTAACATTGTCCAAGCATATGTGAAACAACATCATTCTAGGGGAGAGAGGGCACTATAAAATAATGAAAAATGATGATGTTTTCCAAAAATCTTGTACACCTCTGCTAAGCCCATCCACTTGTTATGAGTACATCTACTTGATTTTTTATTCCTTTGACCCATTTTCTTTTTATGCAGCCACCACAATTTCTCGATATAACCCTTGATCGATCGAGACTTCCAAAAACACTTCCAAAAATTTATCTGAAAGCCTTACATCAATCTTAATCGAAACTAAAATGGATCAAGTCTTCTAAATACACTCCTAAAATCATGCTTTGTACATCCACATGCACTAAACAAATCCTAAAAATACCAAAAAATTCAGAAAAATTTATTTTCTTCCCATATCCTAAATAAATAAAATTTAATATTTTTAAACACAATTTTCACCTTTTATTGACTAAAACAAGAGAAATATTAAGCTTAAATGACATTTATAACTCTGTTTTCATATAATTATCGGTATATAACAAAAAAATAATTAATTAATGAAAAAATAGAAAGACAAAACATAAATTAATTTAAAAAACTATTTAATAAACATTTTGCGAATGTACTACCAAAAGGTGTCACCTGTAAACTTTTTAACGATGATGCATGTTAATGAAAGGACCTTACTCGAAGGCAAGTGCTTGATTACCATAGGAAAATCAATGACCTTACTCAAAGGCAAGTGCTTTGTTTCATTTTTGTTGTTTTTTTAAAAAAAAAATCAATTAGATGAAAATGCCCCAAGGAATCATACCACTAATTTCCAAGTGGTGCCACATGGCTAACTTCATAATATTTGGTATAAAACTTATTTTGTATATAAAAAAATTAATTATTGAACTAATATTGTTCACGTTACGGTCATATTTGGTTGTCATTAATAAAAACAATAATGAAAATAATTCATGAATATTTCTATGTTTAGTTTGAGTATTAATCTATAATAAAATATAAAACAATCTAATAATAGTAAAAATTATTATTCGTATCACACTTTTCGAAAATCAACTCAGATATTATATTTTTCTCAAACATTTTTATAATTATTATTTTTTATCATTTTATCTCATTCAAAAAAAAATTAATTTTACTTCATTTATTATTTTATAAATTTTATTTTAATATTTATCATTATTTTAATTATACTATTTAAATAAATATAATAATAATATTATTATTTTTATTGAATTTAATTCTTATTACTATTCTTATTCCATTTTTACCCTCGAATAATTCATGTGACCTTAAATTATATCATTTTGAGTTTTTTTTTACTTGTTTGAAGCTTTAATATAATTAGTGTATTAATTTGTTTTAAGTAGATCATTAAGTTACTAAGTGAAGTTTTGATATAGATAAGAAATTTGGAAAAAATTAATCAATAATTTTTTTTATTTTCTTAAATATCTTATTATTTTTTATTATTATATGTAGAAAATGGAAAAAAATCAAGTAAATTTTTGATGTATCAATTGACACATAAACACAACACGTTTAATTTAAAAGATACGATTGTCATCTTACTTTAAATTTGTATCGTATTAAATAAACATTAGAACATAAATGTTACCATTAATAAATTTAGAAACAATTATGATCTATGCTTCTAATTGATTGAGTTTGCTGTAAACATGTTCAAAGGATTTATAAAGTTACAAATGTGATTATAGATATATTTATTACAAACATATATATATATAATATTTATATATTCAAATATATTTATATTAAATATATTTAAAATTTTAAATATGTATTTTAACTTTATAAAATTGATGGGTATTTTTTGTAACAAAAACTTACGGGCACAAAATGCAATCAACCCAAGATATATATTTCCCTTGGCTCTTGCAAGTTGCATCTAAACTTTCACTGTATTTTCCTAGCGTTCTTAGTTCTTCCCCAAGTGCGAAGGCCATTTCTAGGGTATGAATATCCGTACTGGTTCGTAAATTTTCCGGGCTTGTTCTTTCGAATTATAGATGTTTCTTTCTCTATTGGAGGTCAGTTAGATCTACAATTTTCTTGACAATACCGTTCTGCTTTCTCTGTTTCATAGTTCCTGGATTTGCAATGCTATAATTATAATTGCTGTGTTCTTTCAATTATTTGTTTCAGAATCTTTGCTAGAATTGAAAACCCAGGTATAAGTCACAACCCTTTTTAGTTTTTAACTCTTTCTCCGATCTGGTTCTCCAAGACTTGGAGCAAATCCAACATAAATCGTTCAAAAATGGACTTATTTCATCGTTTCGGGATCTCCGTCTTAACCATATTTTTGATTTTTCAATATGCTTTTGGATTTTATCTTCCTGGTAGTTACCCCCACAAATACGCTGTCGGTGACTCCCTTAATGTGAAAGTGAATTCTCTGACTTCCATTGATACTGAGATGCCTTTTAGTTATTATAGCTTGCCCTTTTGCAAACCCCTAGAGGGTGTCAAAGACAGTGCAGAGAATCTCGGTGAGCTCCTGATGGGGGACAGAATTGAGAATTCTCCCTATAAGTTTAAGATGTTCACAAACGAATCTGAAATCTTTTTGTGTCGATCTGACCCTTTGTCTGGTGATCAGTTTAAGCTCTTAAAGAAGAGGATTGATGAGATGTACCAGGTAAATTTAATCCTTGATAATTTGCCTGCTATTAGATTCACTAAGAAGGAGGGTTATTTATTGAGGTGGACTGGGTATCCGGTTGGAATTAAGGTCAAAAATGGCTATTATGTATTTAACCATTTGAAGCTTAAGGTTCTTGTTCATAAGTATGAGGAAGCCAATGTGGCACGTGTCATGGGAACTGGCGATTCTGCAGAGATGATCCCAACAGTTGGGAAGGCCGGATCTGACAAGCCTGGATACATGGTTGTTGGGTTCGAGGTCATACCTTGCATTGTCAATCACAATGTTGATGCAGTTAAGAACTTGAAGATGTATGACAAGTATCCAAATGCCATAAAATGTGATCCCACCTCCGAATCGATGCAAATCAACGAAAACCAGCCAATTGTGTTCACCTATGAGGTTGAATTTGAAGAGAGTGACATAAAGTGGCCATCACGGTGGGATGCTTATCTGAAGATGGAAGGATCTAAAGTTCATTGGTTTTCTATCCTAAACTCTCTCATGGTTATCACTTTCCTCGCTGGCATTGTCCTTGTAATCTTTTTGAGGACTGTTCGTCGTGATCTTACACGGTATGAGGAATTAGACAAGGAGGCTCAAGCTCAGATGAATGAGGAATTGTCTGGATGGAAGCTTGTTGTTGCTGATGTTTTCCGTGCTCCAGCCAATCCTGCACTTTTGTGTATAATGGTTGGTGATGGGGTTCAGATTCTTGGAATGGCAGTGGTTACCATAATGTTTGCTACTCTTGGGTTCATGTCACCTGCTTCTCGTGGGACACTTGTCTCAGGTATGATATTTTTCTATCTGATTCTTGGTATTGCTGCTGGGTACGTTGCAGTTCGTCTTTGGAGGACAATTGGCTGCGGAGAACACAAAGGATGGGTTTCAGTCTCTTGGCGTGCTGCTTGTTTCTTCCCTGGAATTTCCTTTTTGATTCTAACTACATTAAATTTCCTATTATGGGGTAGTCACAGCACAGGAGCCATTCCATTTTCTATCTATGTCATCCTTATTTTGCTCTGGTTCTGCATTTCAGTCCCACTTACTCTTGTTGGTGGGTACCTTGGGGCCAAGGCACCTCATATCGAGTATCCAGTTAGAACCAATCAAATTCCTAGGGAAATACCGGCACAAAAATACCCATCCTGGCTGTTAGTTCTTGGTGCTGGAACTCTCCCATTCGGTACACTGTTCATTGAGCTCTTCTTTATCATGTCTAGCATTTGGATGGGGCGTGTTTATTATGTGTTCGGCTTTCTCTTTATCGTGTTGATCCTCCTTGTAGTGGTTTGTGCTGAAGTGTCTTTGGTTCTAACCTACATGCATCTATGTGTTGAGGATTGGAAATGGTGGTGGAAGTCTTTCTTTGCTTCTGGTTCTGTTGCTATATACATTTTCTTATACTCCATAAATTATCTTGTTTTCGATCTCAAGAGCTTGAGTGGACCTGTCTCAGCCACGCTGTATTTGGGATACTCACTCTTCATGGTTCTAGCTATCATGCTTGCAACGGGCACAGTTGGCTTCCTTTCTTCGTTTTGGTTCGTGCATTACTTGTTCTCCTCTGTGAAGCTGGACTGAAGAACATTTCGTGCAATGATTTGCACTTTGAAGAGCAATAGTTTACTTACTGGGATTGGAACGATGCAATAGAACTAATGTTATGTTTTATTTTCCTACTTTCCTTCATGTCAATTATATAGTTTGATATTCAAAGTTTATTTACTTTGTTCTTGAAATATATAGCATGTTAGACTTTGATTGTGGTGATAATGGCAATTGAGATTGATAGGTATTATCCTTTTTCAAGCTATCACGGCTTGCTTTTGATGAATATCTTCTTGGGTTAGCAGATTGTGAAAAACTTTTGAACATACATAGAAAAATGAAAAAAGACTGAACCTGTAATGTGATGATCCCGTCTTAAATATTCAACCGCTGATTTTGAATTAATCCTTATTAGTCAGGTACGTTTTGATAGCTTTTTGATGCCCAAAAAAATGTAATCCTTATTATACCAAACAAAATGCCAAAAAAATTTAAATGAGGAAGGTGCATGCATGCAGTGTAAAAATTGGGTGCAAAGAATCTTACAAGAGGAAGGTCAAGAAGATAAAAAAAAAAAAGCACTCAATAGAATGATCCAAAAACTTGGGGATAAATCCAGGAGGGTACATACCAAAATAGTCCAAATAAAAACTTAAATTTAATCAATGAAATTAGGATCATGGAGCCTCAAAATCCGTGACCAACAAGAAACTTTTACGACATGAATGAAAATATTTTAAAAATTTTAATTTTAAGTTTCTGATCGTTCTTTTATATTTATTTTAATTTTATAATATTTGATATTGATATTTTATTATCATAAATTAAATTTAAATATATGAAATAATTTTAGATTATATCATATTAATTTAAGAAATATTATTATATATACTGTATAATTATTTGCATGTAATTTATTAATTTTTTTAAATATGTGAAAAAATACCTCTATTTAATAATTTTACTCAAAATTTATTTATATCACTTTTTTTTACATATCTTTAAATATTATTGATACATATAATAATATCCTAAAATATATACAGAAAAATTTATACATAGTATATTATTATAAATAAAAAATTTATTTAAAGTTAAAAATAAACCATTAATTGCATGACTTATGGTTGTTATTAGTATTTTTATTCTTTAATTAATGTCAACAGGAACAGATAAATTAAACTGTTTAATTCTGATCATTAATGAAAATTAATTAATCGGTGAAAAAAAGAAGCTGAGAAAGAATTAGTAACATTTGGTAGTAACTACCAGGTCATTTGGTCTTGGTCGTTTTTCAATTACCAAAAGAGGAGTAATTTTTCTTTATGTTGTTGTATGTTTTGACACGTGGATAGATATATTGGGGTTGTATTTTTATTAATGTATCTATTTTTTATTTGTTATCGTAAATATGTTACGTTTTTAAATCAAATAAAATCTATAATAATTAATGTAATATTTAATTTATTTATATACCAGGATGAAATGACTATAACATTACAATGCAAATGTTTATTTTTATATAAGGCAAATTAGTTGGTACCAATTAAGTGTTTCAATGGGCTGTTCAGCTAAAAGAATTAGAAAACTTTCAAGATAATGTAAGTTTTTAAAATTATTTCTAAGTAGTATTTATATTTTGACATCTAATTAATAAGGTTTACATTAATCGATGAAAAAAATCATCCCAAAATCAATAAATTTTTATTTTTTATCTCATTCAATATATTTTAATAAAAAATAAAATACATTAACGGAATTATTGATTCAAGGAAGTAAGGTTTATTACTAATATCAAATATTGTGATA
This sequence comes from Hippophae rhamnoides, assembly GCA_033030585.1. Taxonomy (NCBI): domain Eukaryota; kingdom Viridiplantae; phylum Streptophyta; class Magnoliopsida; order Rosales; family Elaeagnaceae; genus Hippophae; species Hippophae rhamnoides. The sequence goes on from CM065430.1 coordinate 12,692,101, forward strand.
AAATTTATTAAGATAAAATAATATATTATCACAATAATGATAAGTTTTATTGATAAGATATTATTTTGAAATAATTTTAATAAAAAATGAATTTTATTATAAAATATTGACTTATTACAATAAGTTATTATTTCAATATGGTAACGCATCCTATCTCTCAGTAAAACTATAAAATAATACCTTAACATAATATTAATATAAAAAAAATAAAATACAATTAAAATATTCGAATCAGTCGTTAATTGTAGTCATGTATCTTTTTGTCCTCAGCTTGCTTAGAAGCCTGTCTATTAATCATTTCAAGCCTTTTTTTTTTTTTTGCTCTTCAATGTACATTTTTTTTATAAAAGATAAATTTGCCCTTTTACTTAAAACACATGCATAAAATATCTAATTAAAATCAGAATTTGGATAACTGTTGTAACTTAGGTTAATAGAAAGATTATTATTATACTACTCTAAAAATATAAATGTAAATACCTTATATTAAAAAAAAAGATTATCATTAAAGTAACAAAAACCTTACTTACTGCTATTAAGAATTAAAATTTATGATTTCAATTTTAATGTGATTTTTTGCATATAATTATACGTATTATTAATATATAATAGACAAAAATAATTAATAATGTGAACCTTTATACACATTTTTTCCGCGTAATGTATTTTGGTAAATACAGTTACACAAGAAAACAGACTCTGCCTCTGCGTGTGTGTGAAAATACTTTGCTGTTTGGCTGAGAGTGAAAGAATATCTTCTATTTTTATTGTGTTTTTAATACGATGAAGAGTGTATTTTCTTTTCTTTTGAACTTATTAACACAAAAAAAATATATATATGTATGAATATCTTTGTCTAGAAAAAATTTAAATATTTTTACTTAAAATAAACCAAAATATGATTACAGTTTATCATTCAAACAGTTAAAAAAATAAAAAATCATTTATGCTAAAAAAAGAAAATGTCTAATAACTTGCCATTAAACTTTTAAATGACCCTTATATTCATATAGTATTTTGGATCTGGGATCTGGGATCTTACTACAGGCAGCAAAATCTAATTAAAAGTTAATAGTTTAACATTCATATTATTCAATAAAAATAATAATAATTCAACACTCATATTTTTACCAATTTTTACCAACTCCTTTAAAAATAAACAAAACACATGGAACATGCAACTTAGCAAGCCACAGAGAATCACATTGAACAGACCGTTCTGCTAAACGTGTAGCTAGTAAAGGCTTCCCCTTAAATAAAATAAAAGGAAAGTTAAATTTAAAATTCTATTATCAGGTAATATTCTCGAAATATTCGGATTGAGTTAAGACCATTAACTAAGTCTTATGTCACGATCTTAAACTTCAAGTAGTGATCGTACGATACTTAGCACAATCCGTTACATTAAATCTGTCTTTTAACTCGAATGAAACACTCAAAAAAGACTAGAAAGAGAAGTTGTAAAGAATGTCTTATATTGTTCTAGAGAGAGTTTATCTTACAATTTCTTAAGATTTTTCAAGATGGTTACAAATGAAGACCAATTGGTTTATTTATAGTGAGCCATAAAGCTTAAGACTATGCCACAACTTTCTAGATCCTTCTATGACTAGAATGTACAAGATTGTTATAGTTTTATCTACAACATGCCACAAGGTTCTAAGATCTTCTAGCCATCTCTAGAGTCTTTTAGGAGTATCTAGTTCCTTCGTGCTAGTTCTAGGATGCTCTGTAAGCTTCTAGGGACTTCTACATCTTTCGTGAACCATCTAGCACATTCTAGAATATTCCAACCCTTTCTAGCACCTTCCAACACATGCTAGTATACTCTGGAATATTCTAGAGTCTTTAAGGCTTAAGTTGAGTCAATCCAAATCTAGCTCATTCTAGACATCTCTAGGACACTCTAGAACTTTCTCATGTAGAATAGTCTAAATCCTTTAGACAACCACAAATTTCTTTGGATTTTAAGGGACATTTTGAGCAAGACGTAACACTTAGCTCTCTTTCCTTGAATAATTTTACTTTTTAACTTTTAAAAAAATATGTTTTTTAAGTTATAAAAAAACATTTTATCATATTTTTAAACATTGAACAAATATATATTTTTTACTTTCTATAAAAAAATACAGATAAAAATTATACTATATAATTAAAATAAATTAAAAATACTCACTTCTAAGACAGGTAGGCTGTGATTCTAAATCACTTGTTCTCATTCTCAGTTAACCACTCCCACGAAAATAACTTGATATATATGAATAATATTCAAATTTTGAAGTGATATCACAAATATTTTTAAAGTTACAAAAATATCACAAATACATATTAAATTTAACGGAAGTTATAGTTAACGGAAGTGAATAATAATCTTTTATACATAAAAATGATACAAATATAGACACAAAATATATCATGATGTTTCTCACAAAAATGGTAATCCACACAAAGAAAATTGAACAAAAAACAAAAGTAAATCTTAAGAAATTATATGGATTTAAAGATATATCATTATCAAGAATAAGAAATATATTTTTTAAAAAGATATAGTTTATTATAAAATAAATAGTAAAAAAATTATTATTAATATTACATACGTAAAATAAATGTATAATATACCATTAACTAACAAATAAATCATTATGGATAAACTGACAAAAGAAGGAAAATTTTGATACATTTATTTAGGAAGAATCTAAATATTAATAAAAGCATATATTATATAATTTAATATGTTACATAGTAGGATATTCATTAACAAATAACCATAATAGTTAAGTATATAAACAAAATGAATTCATAAAAATAAATAAAACTTTTCAAGAAATTGAAAAAATAATAAAATCAAAAATATTGATATGCTTTGGAATATTAGAATAATGAAACTTAGATATTAAAGAAAAATTCGTGTATCAATATTTACGTTTATAAATCTCAAAGGAAAAACCTCTAACAAAGAAAAAGATATGACAAATCTAAAACAATAGTTAAAATAATGAAAGCATTAATCCATAACGTAATATTAGGAAGAAAATGATATTATTTCAATAATATTCAAAAACAAACCACATGATATAGAATTAAATTTTAATATAAATGTAACAAGCATATAAAAAAATTAAATAACAATAATGAAAACTTTAATCCTTTTAAAATAAGAAATTGATGTAGCATAATAATCAAACATCAAGTGCTTACAAGATATAAATAAAAATACGAAAAAACTCATAAAAAAAATTAAGAGAATGTCATTATAATTAGAAATTACAACAAGACATAATAAGAAATTTGTAGAATTAAAAAGTGATGTAAATAACATACCTAAAAATAATGAAATTATAGGTATAAGTTTGATTCATTTGTAGGATTAAAAGAAGATCTACTTGAAAGATCAAATATATTGATACATAGAAATGAAAAAAGAAAGAATGAAGAAACACCTAAAGATAAAAGAAGAATATATAATCCCAATTTAATGGAATATAGAAAAAAATAATTAGAAGAATAATTATAAATCTTGAGAATAGGGACATAAAAAAATTAGTCGGGGAATTAGAAGTAGTACGTCTTCAGAATTCAAACTTCATAAAAATTATAGATCTAATTTTTTAGATTAAGAATGTATAAGAGACAGAAAAAGTTTTAGATGAATGGTTCAATGTTATGAGTGTAATTATACAATCTTTTTCAACCACATGATCAAACCCTTCAACTCGTAGAGTCTTAATAGCCCACAAAATAATAAAAAATATTAAAATTTGGTTTACAAATTTAATAGAATAATAACATTTATAAATGTAGGAAAATGTTCTCATAAGTACGAGTACTTAGATACCTTAATATAAAATACATAATAAATTTAGTACAAAAGATAAAGGTAGTCATATCACTAAATCCAATGAAAATGAAACTTAGAAAGCCTAATAATATTTAACAAATATGAAAATATGTGACATGTGTTATATAAATTCTCTTATTTATGAATATGAAATGTATTATTACAAGTTAGTACACTCTATGTAAAAACTTTATAAGAAAATATTTTTAAAAAAAATTACCTGAAATATTACATAAAACTATAACATGAGATGTAATAAAAGAAATATAGAAAATATAACAAACATCTTTAAAATAAGAATAAAAACTCTTAAAAATTGAATAATCATTAAATATTAAGAAAAACAAAAATATAAATAAATAAAAGAAAATTATAAAATATTTTGTATCACGACAAATTTTTGGATGTTAGAATAATATAAATATAACATTAAATCTTAGAAAAAAAAGTAAAAAGATATAATAAAAAATTCTTTAGAAAAATATATAAACCATTACAAAAAAAAAATGAATGCGCATGAGAAAAAAACGGCAAAGAAAGGATATTACCCTAATGATTGTCCTATAGGCTTCAACATAATTAAGCCCAAATCTATCCAAAACTTACACAAATATTATCAAAGCTGTTTTTTTCTTTTTTTTTTCCGACAAAACGTTGTTTTCAATCCATCTCTGTTCCTTCCTAAAATATATATATATAACAATTATTAAAAAAAAAATCAATCTCTAATAAAGCTAACATGCTAAATGAATGAACTGATGAAAATTAAATATCTAAAGAAAAGTTTATGGTTTCTCAATTCCTAAGGTTGGTGGCAAGTTGGTTCTCTGCTATCTCAGATAATCGTGAGGTATTCGAGAAGAAGTGTGGTGAGTTTGAAGATGGCAGGGGGTCTTTTGCTCCTGCTGGCGTGGTCAGTAAGAGAGCAGAACAGTACCAAGGGAAGGTAACCACCTATGTTATCATTGCCTGTATTGTTGCAGATATTGGGGGGTCAATTTTTGGCTATGATATTGGAATTTCAGGTACATTTATCTCTCTCTCATGAACTGTGATTTTGGCTATAAGGTCTAACAGAAATTAAGATATCTGATTTGCAAATGAAAGCATGGAACTTACTTTGATTGAGAGAGATAAGATGTGGGATTGTTCATAATATTAAGTTCTATTTATTACATGGAACTATGCGGTACACTTCGTAGAAAAGAAAATCTTGAACGCTTATTGATTTTTAGATTGGAATAGGAAAATTAGAACAAAAGGGGCGATAGAACCAAGAAAAGTGAGTGTTGTTTAGGGACCATATAGTTCTATGATTTTACTTTCTATAAAAAATTAGAGACTTTTACGTTATCCATGCCCATGCTAAGGAATGATATGGATAAAGCCTCTACTTGTTACTTTATTTGTATGCATTTACTTATACAACTCATTTATGTAGCAGTGTCAAACGTGCAACACGGCATGACACGCGAGAAAAAAAGGCAGCACGGCACGACACAACCCATAATAGGTTGAGTTATATTGGACTGTACCGACACACTAGTTCAAAATTAAATTTTAAATAAATATATATTAAATATATAAATATATTTACATATTATAAAATGTGGGTGTAGCTCAATGAATAGAGTTAATATTGATACATTGGAGGTATGAGTTTGACTCTCGTTACTAACCATTTTTTCTACTAAACAGGTCATTGTCGACCCATTAAGCACAATCCAATAGGCTAAGCATGATACTATACAGTTAATGGGCTATGGGTCAACACGACACGCTAATTTGATGGGCTGGTCATGTCGAACCAGCCCGAACTCTTTGACACCTCCAATTACGTAGTTATTGATGAAATTTTCTTGAAATTATCTAGACACACATATTCATTCACATGGCTTATACAGATATTTTTTTTCCAAAAATTAACCCCTAAACTATAAACTATTTTCAAGGGATCTAAACTTTGATTCTAAATTTATAAAATTAAACACATAAGTCAAAATTTACAAGCTTGAATGTTTACGTGCTAAAAATTTCTTAACACATAATTACCCAAACTTATCAATTTGGGTCTTATAAGTTTGAATAGCTTTTTTTAGGAGAGAGAGATAAAAGAGAAAGAAAATCGGGTTCTTGGTTATAAAGGAGTCAAAGATTGGATTTTTTATTTTGATAGAAGGGTCAAATTTTGGATTAACTAAGAATTTTACTTTGTTTTTGAATATTGAAGAATTTAATTAAGAAGAATTTGCTCATATTGATGCCTTATATAAATCAACTTTTAATGGGTGATTATTGCCAAATAGTGTTAAGTGGTTGTAACTCTTATGAGAATTACAATATCAATACAAATTTAATTAAGCTCTAAACAACGTAATAAAACATATTCTCCTTCTTTTTGTGAATCTTTTAGAAAACAAATAAATAGAGCTCAAAATGAAACACGCAAAAAATCAACACAATCAATTTATATGTAAAAACATTCCCAGTGTAGGAAGGAAACAACCACGATACTCAATCTCCAAAACTTTCACTATCAAGAAACAATTATACAAAATTTCTCTTTGTATAAAACTAGAGAAAAACAATCAATAACATCATCAAGAATACAACTTCTTAGAAACTAACAATTATTTCAAGAAAATGGAAAAATCTAACCCAATTTTGTAGTCGCTATTCACGGCCCAGATTTTCTTAAACCAATGAGCCAAATCCGAATCCCACCGTTCAGATTGAAGAGTCTTGATTCGTGAACCTTATTTCAAAATTTCAGCTCAATCGGACCACAAAAAACCTTATATTGGAATACTTAATGAAGACTTGTTGGAGAAAGAAAAAACTGAAAAACTACTTAGTTTTTCTGCTGCAAGTGGTGCATATTGAATTCATTCTTTAACAAACCCTAAATGGATTGATTAATGAAGCAATCAAATGGACAAAATTGTCCCTTCTTTTTCCATGTACAATGAGACCACATGGGCATTTTTGGGCTCCTCCAAATAAGAGGAAAAGCCCAACATTAACTACATATACACGTGTAAGTTAAAGAGTGGAATTGTTGTATTATGAGTTAGCTATATGTAGTAGCTTTTATTAAAGTAATGAGATCGATAATTCATTTTGCTTCACTTTCTGATTTCATTTCCCTTTTGCTTTCTCGTTTCCTATGGTATCAGAGCTTAGGGGTTGACAAGCTTTCTTCTTTTTCTTCCCTCTCGTTCTTGATTTTTTTTCTTGGTTGTTATTTCATGGAAACTTAAGACTCAAGTGCAATAAGGAGTGATACCAATCTTGATGTATCTTCGGAATCTTCACAATTAGTGATGACTATGAACCTTTCTTTTCTGATCAATCTTGATCTTTCCAATTATATAATATGGAAGGAGTAATTGCTCTATGTCATTTCAACCTAGGGGTGCTACTAACCATATCACTCAAGATTCTTCTACACTTGGAAATACTATTCCTTACTCGGGTTTTAATGGCATTGTAGTAGGTAATGGTGACTCACTTTCCATTCTTTCTTATGGTATTGTTTCTATTCCTACTAGTCATTCTTCACTTTATTTAACAAATGTTTTGCACGCACCTACAGTCACAACTAACCCTCTTCAGTTAATCAATTATGTCAAGATAAAAATGTCTATGTTCAATTTTATTATTCTTTTGTGTTAAAGACAAGCTTTCGAGTGGGATTCTTTTTCAAGGTCTACTTGATAAAGATCTCTACATATTACTTGCTGATAGAAGTTCCTTCATGTTTGGTAATTCAACTTCTGACATTATTAGGTTGCATATCTTTCTATTGCCTCTATTTGGCATGAAAGGTTTTGTCATGTCTCTAATTCTATTGTAAATACTATTTTACATAAAAATGGCTAATAAAATCCCATAGTTCTAGTGTTTGTGAGTCTTGTGAATATGGTAAGTCTCATAAAAAATCGCTTTCTATTGGTAAGCATGTAACTACTTGAGCACCTTTTGAACTCTTTTATATAGATATTTGGAGACCTTCCCCTATTGTTTCTTGTTCTATAGAACGTTATTTTTTGTTAATTATTGACGATTTTACTCATTTTTCTTGGATTTTTCCTTAACCACTAAGGATCAAGGTATGTCTGTTTTTTCTAAAGTTTAGGACAATGGTTGGATTGCAATTTGGTCTAAACTTAAGTCCGTGCAAAGTGATGGGGTTGGAGAATTTAAAACTCTTGTTTGTTTTCTTAAAAATGAGGGTTTGATTTATCAATGAACTTGTCCCCATTCCTATAAGCAAAACGACATTGTTGAGAGTCGTCATCAACATGTTGTGGATACAGGTCTTACTTTGTTACTACGATCTAGTGATCCTAAATATTTTTGGACGTATGCTTTTTGAACTACAATTTTTGTTCTTAATCTTGTGCCTTCTCAAGTTCTTTCTTATCTTTCTCCTTATTTTTTGCTAAATCATAGGCAACTTGATTTTTATTTTTTGAAACCTTATGTTTAGGAAGAACAAGTTAGATGTCAAGTCTGCAATGTGTGTTTTTCTTAGCTATGGTTTTGGTTACATTTGTTTAAAAAAAATTATGGGAGGATTCATATTTTTCATCATGTGGTATTTGTTAAAAAAAAATTCCCTTTCTTACTCGAGATGTGTGTTATGTGTCTACTTCTTCTAATCCTTGCCAAAATATTTCATTTTTTATTCTCCTTTGGTCACTGCTTACATGGTGGATCTATACCTAATATTTCATCCTTTCTTGTCCCATTATAGGTTCTGGTACATAGTGGGTCTTTACCTATTATTTTTATCTCGTCATCTCCTACTATAGGTCTTGGTGTGTCAACTATTGTTTCTACTTATCGTCCCTTTTCTATTGCTGCACAATCTTCCCATGATATGTCTTTATTGCCCATGGCTATGTTAGTGGCCTAGCATGTGCCCATACAAGCCTGCCCCTATGCCAACGCTTGTGCTTGTGCTTGTGCTACTGCCTACGCCTATGCTAGTGTTTGTGCCTATGTTAGTCCTTGCACCTGCATCTTCATCCCTACTTACTTTTGTGCCATTTATGATCGTTGGAATACCCACCTAATGCAAACTTATGGTATTGATTATAAGGAGACTTTTAGTCTGGTGGTTAAAGCTTATACTATTTTGTTGTGTTTTCTCTCATTAAGTTGTTTGGTTGGGAGGCTCGTCAAATTGATATCAATAACACATTTCTTAATGGAGACCTTAAAGAAACTGTTCTCGTGCAATAGCTACTAGGTTTTTTCGATAAACTCAATCCTAATTATGTGTGAAAGCTTTCCAAGTCTCTCTATCATTTGAAGCAGGCTTCACGTACTTAGTATCATAAGTTGAGTTCCTGGTTAGTTCAAGATGGTTTTTAGAATGTCGTTTCAAATACTAGTCTTTTTATTAAACAATCTAGTTTTGATGTGTTGATGCTTTTAGTATATGTTGACTACATTTTACTCAAGGTAACTGTTAAGTTATATTTGATATTGTAATTCACTTATACTTCACTTGTACTGCACTTGTATTATTTCACTTATACTACACTTTCATTATTTCACTTGTACTACACTTGTACTACACTTGTTACAACCCTATAAATAGGGTTCTTTATGTACATTATAAACACACCAATACAACATTAAATCATTCTTTCTTCTTATCTCTCTATACTCTTCACATGGTATCAGAGCCTCTCATATACCTTTAAAATTTCTATCAAAATTTCGCCTCTCTTCATCACTCTAAACCCAGCTCACCGCAAACCCGGCTCACCTCAAATCGGCTCACTCCAACTCGGCTCTCCTCAACTCGGCTCACTCCAACCCGGCTATCCTCAACTCCTACCACTCTAACCCGGCCACCTCAACCCGCCTGTGCTTGTTTTCAACTCCTCTTTTCATTTTTAAGGATATCTCCTTTATACTGTTTCTATATATTTTCTTTATATTTCCTCCATTATTTCGTTAAAATGGACCGAAATGATGTCTTAAAACCAATCTCTACCACTCTTAATGATACTAACTACCTAGCCTGGGCACAAGCTATGAAAAGTTTCTTAAAAGGACGCAAGTTATGGCGTTTCATAACTGGTGATATCTCTATACCCATCCAAGAAACCACTAAAAATAACTCCTTATTTGTTGATCGCCTTGAAGATTGGGAGACATGAGTCATATGGTTACAACAAGCAGAATCAAAATACCATAAAGATTTACCTGATGTGAGAGACAAGGTAGTAGGAGAAGGATTACTAGATTGTGAGAGAACATGTTTAAGAAGATCTTCAAGTTCTTGAGTAGAGAAGGTAAATTTGTCATGATTATCCTCAGAAGCAGCAGCGGTGATAGATGAGTTACTATTTTTACCTGAAGCATGTTGAGAGGGATTTCGAGAGGAATATTGAGAGGGATTCCGAAAGCAATCTCTATTAAAGTGTCATGGACCCTTCTTGTGACAATATATACATACCCGAATGGGACATGTAAGAAGCTCATGATTGGGGTTATGACAGTAGGTGCAGCCTTGATGTTTGAAGTCCTCTTTAGAACCTCATTTAGGGCGATAAAAGGGGGTGGCAAGAACAAAATATGTATGATGAACTTTGAAAACCCCCATCCGAGTTTCTTCAGAGCGAAGCTTGGTCACATCAGTATCTAAGGATGGAAAAGGACTCCAATGGAGTAAGGTAGCCCGAACAGGTTCAAATCGATCATGAAGAGCCATGAGAAAAATAACAAGACGCTAGTGATTACGGTAAGTTGCAAACATCTCAGCATCAATCTTGTTCGTCCAAGTTGGTCAATTATGTGAACTTGGTCTTACTATTACTTTTTCCTCTTCTGGTTGTCATGTGCATGATCCACAGACAGGACAGATCCTTAGGATAGGCCGTAAGGTTAGACGATTATTTGAACTTATCAACCTTTATCTACCCAATTCTCCTCATACTTCCGTTGCTGCTTCTACTACTCCTATCAACCTATGGCATGCTCGTCTAGGCCATACGCCTATAAGACGTCTTCGTCCCTTAGCATCTTCTGGTAAATTAGGATCTATTTCTATTTCTGATAATGTAAATTTTTTGCCTTGTCAATTGGGAAAACAACCTACTTTATGTTTTAATAAAAGTGATTCTACTTCTGTCTCTCCTTTTGACTTAATTCATTCTGATGTTTGGGGTCCATCCCCACATCCTACTATGGGGGATGTGTTTATTTTATCATTTTTATTGATGATTATTCAAGATTCACATGGATTTTTCTCATGAAACATAGATCTAAATTACTCAAAATTTATTATGATTTTGCCCAAATGGTTAAAACCCAATTTTCTCAAAATATCAAAGTACTTAGAGCTGATAATGCTATGGAATATAAAGAAACAATTTTTTTTAAAAAAAAATTTCGACAAAATGGGACTCTTTCTCAATATTCTTGTCCTGGCACATCTCAACAAAATGGAAGAGCTGAGCGAAAACACAGACATATTCTTAATACTGTCCGTACTCTCCTCATTTCTAGTTCTTGTCCTGAATGCTTTTGGGGTGAAGCAGCTCTTACGGCTGTTTATACCATCAATCGTGTTCCCATACCTATTATTCACAATCAATCCCCTTATGAGCGTCTCTATAGTACTTCTCCATCTTATGAACTGCTCAAAGTGTTTGGTTGTGCCTCTTTTGTTCTTCTTCACCCTTATGAACATAATAAATTAGAACCTCGTTCTCGTCTTTGTTGTTTCTTAGGGTATGGAATAGAACACAAAGGCTATCGTTGTTGGGACCCTATCTCTAAACGATTGCGCATCTCTCGTCATGCCATCTTTTGGGAACATAAAATGTTTTCCTCTATTTCTTCATTTCATGTCTCATCTTCTACCTCACTCTCATTTTTTAATGACCCAACTATTGATTTATTTCCTCCTGACATTGCCTATGCTGTTCATCTGGTTAGTCAATTCATGTCTGCTCCACGGTCTACCCATTATACTGCGGTTCTTCGCATTCTCCGCTACATCAAAGGCACCATGTTTCACGGTCTCCACTTCTCCAACAAGTCTAATCTTCTTCTTTCTGCCTACTCTGATGCTGATTGGGCAGGTGACCCAACTGATCGTCGCTCTACCACTGGATATTGTTTCTTTCTTGGAAACTCTCTTATATCTTGGCGAAGCAAGAAACAATCTCTCACTTCTTGATCCAGCACTGAAGCTGAATATCGTGCTCTTGTTGACACCACACAAGAACTTCTTTGGCTCCGTTGGTTACTTGCTGATATGGGTGTTCTCCAATCAACTACAACTATCCTATATTGACACAATCAGAGTGCTATTCAGATTGCTCACAATAATGTATTTCATGAACGAACAAAACATATCGAGATTGATTGTCATTTTGTTCGTCAACGTGTTCTTCAAGACACTGTTTGTCTCAAATCAATATCTTCCACAGATCAAACAGCTGACATCTTCACCAAATCTCATCTACCAGGTAGATTTCAAGAATTAGTTTCCAAACTCAAGTTGATTGTTTCTCTTCCTCCTTGAGTTTGAGGGGGGATGTTAAGTTATATTTGATATTGTAATTCACTTATACTTCGCTTGTACTACACTTGTATTATTTCACTTGTACTACACTTCCACTATTTCACTTGTACTACACTTGTACTATTTCACTTGTACTACACCTCTACTATTTCACGTGTACTACACTTGTACTACACTTGTTACAACCCTATAAATAGGGTTCTTTATGTACATTCTAAACACACCAATACAACATTAAATCATTATTTCTTCTTATATCTCTATACTCTTCACAGTAACAATTCGGTGTTGGTCCAACAATTTGTTACTCAGTTGTATCATGTTTTTCCACTCAAGGATCTTGATTCTTTGGTCTTTTTTGTAGGTATTTAAGTTACTCATACTTTTGGTGGCATGTTTCTGTCTTAGCAAAAGTATATTCAAAACTTACTTTTAGGGTTGGTTTAACTCATTGAAAGTCTACTTCTACCCCTCTGGCCTCAAAGGGAATGTTTAAGGTTGATGTTGTACCTCTTGAACAAGATGATGCCGCAGTGTATCGCAGCTTAGTTGATTATCTACAATATTGTTGCATAATTAGGTTAGAGCTTGTTTTTGTGTGTGCAAACTTTTCCAATTTCTTCGGTGTCTCCCGAATAAACATATACAGGCTATCAAAAGAGCTTTTAGGTATCTTTAGGGTTATATGAATATTGGTTTGAAATTCATGAAATCATTTGGATCTTGTTGGATACTTGAATGCTAATTGGGCAACATGTCATGTTGATCGAAGAAGTGTGGGTACATATTGTGTATTTCTCAAGGATAAACTTGTTTCATGGCTATCAAGCAAACAAAAGGTTGTTGCAAGGTCATCAGATGAGTCAGAGTATAGGGCTCTTTCATCTCTTGTATCAAAAGTGAAATGGATCAGATTACTTTCTAAATTGGGTTCACATTTGAAGCATCCTCTAAATTTATATTGTGATAACATTAATGCTACTTATCTTTCACAAAATCCTATCATGTATCAATGAATAAAGCATATAGAAATCGATATTCATTTTATTAGAGAACAAGCTCTTAAAAAGGAAGTAATTGTTGAGTTTTGTCCTTCTTAACAACTAGCTGATTTACTTACTATGCCTTCAGGTAGGCGATGTTTTGAAGAAGTGAGATACAAGCTTATGGTGTTGTTCCAACCATAAGCTTGAGGGGGAGTGCTAAGCAGTGTTAGGTGATTGTATCTATGAGTACACATGTTAAGATAGTAATGAGATGAAGAATTTGTTTTTCTTCATTTTTTTTCATTTCTTTTTTGTTTCCTAATTATTCCAAACAAAAAGATAATTATGTTTTTTTCCTTTATAAAATAAATTATTTCTTTATTTTATCCTTGTAAAATCAGGTGAACTATATTATCGATTTCGAACTTGAACAAATTTACAAATAAGTACCTAAATTTTTAAAACAAATTTACATGCTCAGTTAGTAACAAGAGGAGTCACATCAATGGATGGACTTTTTGAAAAGTTCTTCCACAAAGTTTACAAAAATAAGAAACATGCAAAAGAAAACAATTATTGCAAGTATAACAGCCAAGGGCTTGCAGCTTTTATCTCCTCTTTATACCTTGCTGGTTTGGTATCATATCTGGTAGCTTCTACTATTACAAGAAACTACGGATGTCGGGCTAGCACATATGCGGGGGCATAAGTTTCCTTGTTGGAGCACTCTTAGACGTCTTTGCACTCAACCTAGCAATGCTTATTTTCGGTTGAATCATGCTTGGTGTTGGTATTGGATTTGGAAACCAGGTATTCCCTTTTATATCCTAACGTAAACACACATGAAGCTTTAACAAAAAGAGGTTAATGTAACACAGTAAATTTGGATTACCATTTCGTGTTGATCTTCTGCTGTTTTCTCCAAGTATCTGATTGATTCTTTCTTTTGATTGGCATGAAGGCAGTTCCACTATATTTATCAGAGATGGCACTAACACATCTTCGAGGAGGTTTAAACATTATGTTTCAGCTAGCAACTACCCTCGGAATCTTTATAGTAAACATGGTCAATTTTGGAACTCAAAAGTTTAGACCATGGGGACGGAGACTCTCTGTCGGATTGGCTGCAGTATCAGCCGCTCTGATGATAATTGGAGGAATACTTTTACCTGAAACACCAAACAGCTTAATAGAATGGGGATCGAACGAGAAAGGGGAGAAATTCCTAGAGAAAATCAGAGGAACTTCAAATGTCAATGCAGAGTTTCAAGACATGTTAGATGCAAGTGAAATTGCTCATGCAATTGAGAAACCCTTTAGAAATATTCTTAAGAAAAAGAACAGGCCAAATCTAGTTATGGCAATATGCATGCCAATGTTTCAGATCCTTACAGGCATAAATTCTGTACTCTTTTATGCCCCAGTTTTGTTTCAAACTATGGGATTTGGTGGAAATGCTTTACTCTATTCTTCAGCGTTAACAGGAGTAGTTCTTTTCTCATCAACATTGATATCCATTGCACTTGTGGATAGATTAAGTTGTAAAGTTTTACTCATTAGTGGGGGAATACAAATGATAATACGCCAGGTAATAAAGAATCAAATGAATATTCAGTCTATCCAAGAATAAAAATTCTGCAAAGGTTACTGAGGTTTTCTATATATGTGATGCAGGTTCTAGTTGCCATAATCTTGGGGATCAAATTTGGTGATGACAAAGAATTATCAAAAAGTGTCTCCATAGTAGTAGTGATTTTGATATGCTCTTCGTTTTAGCTTTCGGATGGTCTTGGGGACCACTTGGATGGACAATGCCAAGTGAGATATTCCCGTTAGAAGTACGATCGTCGGGCAAAGTGTCAGCTTTGCTGCTATAAATCTTCTGTTCACATTAATTATTGTAGAGTCATTCCTTTGTACACTCAAATTCAGAATTTTCCTCTTCTTTGCTAGCTGGATTAGTGTCATGACCATCTTTGTTTATGTCTTCCTACCTGAAACAAAGGGAGTACCTATAGAAGAGATGACATTGATGCGGAGGAAGCATTGGTTCTGGAGGAGGATAGTACCTGCATGTCAAGATGTTAGTAAAAGCAATGGAAGGTGAAAAACAATCAAAAGGATAGATAGGAGTAGAAAACTTTCACTGCCGAACAAAGTCAGTTCTCATCTAAAAAAGTTATAGCATTTTGATGTGATGTAATGCATTAAGCAATGACTATGTACTCTGCTCCACTTCATGTATCCTAAAAGCCATTATCAGAATCTCGATCAAATTATAGGGTCAAATTATGGAGTCTTGATCAAATTACTGGGCATTAAATATCATTCTTATTGGCAAAACAAATATCATTAGTATTGGCGAGAAATGATCTAAGGCACACCATCTGGCAAACTAGGGCACCCGATTGGTTGACGAGGCACCGTTGATTGTCTACCACATCACCCAGTCTGGTGCTGTAGTGTGCCCGATGGTGGGCACCATATAATTCCTCGAGTATTGGAATCCTAATAATGGTATCATCAACTTCAACTCGATATCCTTGAATGAACGATAAATATATTATATATTGATTCTAGAACATCCAAAATACAGAAGAGAAAATCAAAACGATGTCATTCAAATGGACACAGAGAATAAGAAAATTCATAGATACCAAAATGCCGTAATGAAGAGTGACTGCTAGCCTCTTTTATCTACTTTTCGACCATCCATAAACTATAGAGCTTGTCTAGTACCCTCTTGTGCTAAATAGTCTAAGAACACAAAATTGAATCAGATACAGAAGCTGATTTTCAAGATAAGCAAGGAAACTTAAATTTAAGCACATTAAATTCAAGAAGTTTTTGGCTAATAGCAATGATACATACTTTAGTTTAAATGGAATATGATTCGATAGTTTCCCTGCAATAAATAACTTAGATTAAATATAATTTTTATGATAATTTAAGCTATTTGTAAAAAAAAAAATCCTTAAATTTAGCCATTTAATTAAATTGTTATTTTTTAAAAATTAATGAATTAAATTATCTTAAAAAAATTACTAGATGTAATAACTAGTGGATATTTCTCATATTTATCTCTAATTTAAATGATAAAATAGAATGAGAAATAGGTTTATAGTGAAAAAAAGAGACAATATTGTCTCTAAGGAGGAAAAAGAAAAAATAATGTGAGCTATAAACCAGTAAATGTTGGTTTTTAAAATAAAAGTTACTATAAATATCATATTTTTACTAATGCAATTAAACTATGCAACGGTAAAAAAATTAATCCTAACAAAATTATTAGTTACGTAATTAATATATTTACGAGGATAAGTGAATATGCTCAATAAATAAGATTTATCTTTTGAAATAGAGATTAATACCTCTATCTTTCAAGGTTTTTTTTTCAACAATTGTGGACAAAATTGGAAAGAAATGGTCTCTCGTTATGTGTTTGAAATAATTTGTCTCACAATTTTTCTTTCTTAAATTTAAGGGTGAAATTTGACCCCACTTTTTTTTAATCTCTTGCACGGGCTAATATTTTTTACTATATATAATGTTATACAAATATGGTTTGTGAAATACTGGTTTTTTATAAGATTAGATCATAAAATCCTACGCTAAACAAAATTTGATTTCTTCGAGTAAACTAACTTTTCTTATTATTCTCATATGTCACATCATTTACTTTTCTTCTTATTATGCATATTTCACATCATTCTTAAAATCCAATTTCGAATTGGATTGCTTATTCTAATCCAATAAAAATTACAATCATACATAATTTATATTAAATATAGATCTTATCTAAATTTAATCTTAATCACCAAATAACAATTAAATTATCATTGAATTTTTTCTATATTTATTTGATTTAATTTAAATATTCATTTGATATTTACGAAAATATTCAATTTATTATATAGACCTATCATAAAATAGATAATTGATATTTTTATCATTTATTATTTATTAATTAAATAATTATTATTTAATCACACTAAATAATGTAATTTTTTCAATTAAAAATTAAATTTTATTTTCACAACTCATATATTAAAAATTAAATTTTATTTTTACAGTTGAATCATTGAATAACATAATTTTAAATATTAATTTTAATTAAATAAATAATTAATTCACAATAAAATCATTTATTTTCTTGAATTAAAACATCGTTCAACTATTGTCATGAAGTAGATTTAGAAATGTTAGAACTATGTATTCAAATTTCAATAAAATTTGATGAATTAATTAATCCTTTAATTAATTATTAATTATATTAATTTCAAAGTTATTCTGTGAAAAAGTTGAAATTAATTATCACATAAATGTTATTTACCCAAACTTATGTATTTGAGTAATCTATTGATATAATCATTAGTTGTAGAATCTTCCATAAATGTCATTTACGATGACAAATTATCTATTATGTCCGTAACATAACTTGATTCTTCCAAATCCTTCATCTAAAATTCCTTAGCCAACCACTAGTTTACATTCAACAACAACTTTACACTATTTTCAATAAGTAGAATCTCTTCGATGTAAAGCACTAGAAAACCACTTTTCACTCTTGATTAACTTGTAGATACAAGGTTCTTTAAGATTTTGATAAAAACCATAGGTTTTTACAATTTCATCAAACTTGATATTCCATTATTTTACACATGCTTAAATCCATGGATGGATCTCTTAAGCTAGCAAAATTTTTGCTTTTGGCCTTTAACTATGAACTCTTTTAGTTGGACCATGTAGATAGTCTCATCAATATATCTATCTTGGCATCAATTTTTCAAATCTCATAATCGAGTGTTATAATAATAGACAAGAATATTTGAAGGATTTAGCCATAACTACTAGCAAAAAATTTCTTAATAGTCCACCCAATTCTTTTATGGTAAAACCATGTGCCACTAGCCTTCATTAGAAAGCCTTCAATTCCCTATATCTCCTCATTTTCTCTTGTAGATCCACTTGCATCTAATTGGTTATACCTTATCGAGTTTGTCTACAAGTTCCCAAAATGAGTTGGAATACATAGATTCTTATATCAAGATTCATAGCTTCATTGTTTATAAGACAATAGGTTATCGATATAATTGTTAAATACAACCATAGTGCCTCACCAAATCGTATGTAGTGATCCAGAAATTTAATTACCCTTATACTACAACAAAGTTATGGTATATCTTGACTTTAGATGATGATATCCTGGTTTTATCGAGTTATCCTGGTTTTATCGAGTTTCAACTTTAATAGTGGGTGATAACATGATCTTATCATTTTGCAACTCATTTTACCAACACTTTGCTTTCAGGATTGAGGTTTCTATTGTAATTGTTCTCAAAGAACACAAAATTTGTTGAAATAGATACCTTATTGTTTTGAGCATTATAAAACAAATATTCCCTTGTTTCATTGAAGCATCCTACAAATAGATATGCGTATTATCATGGTTATAATTTTCAAGTATTTTCTCCCATTATGTGTATTGAGAAACCCTATATGTAGAGATGTCACAAATTAGTTTTATGATCACTTTAACACTCCAGAGGAGTCTTCAAAGCAAACTTGGATGTAACTACATTCAATAAGTACATTGTTATGTTTGAGGCATATTCCATTAACGATATGGGCAATGATGCATAAATCATCATTGATCTAAACATGTCAAGCAACATACAATTTCTCCATTCTGCAATACCATTCTATTGTTGTGTTCCAAGTATTACGATAGAGCCCTAAATAGAAAGAGTTTGTATTTAAATTTATGCTTGAACTATAATAAATAAAAGGAATATTTTTTTTATTGAAACGTGTTGTTGCATTATTTAAATAAATAACAAAATCTCCTATTATTCATATTTGGTTAAAAACTCAATATATCAGTGTATATATAGAATGACTGATTTTACATTAAATAATCAAATTGATCACGACGATTAATTAAAGTTTATATAATGAGATATTTAATAAAGTTAATAGTACGATCCATAATCATTTATAATGGAATGACCAGGTTTTTATATGAAAACATATAGTTAGAGGTACTTTTTATAATAGTTGATTATACGGGACTAGACAATACATATTAGAAACACTTTTAATATTCATTTACTCTTAGTTGTTTCTTTATGTCACCCAATAACCATGTGTACAACGATTTTAATCTCGAGTGATTTAACTGTCTATTTACTATAATATCTTGGTATTTGACATACTTTGTGATGCTGAGCATTAAGCTAAAATATCTTAGCATCTTTAGTGCTTATGTTGTGTTAGGAGATTATCTCACAACACGTGGAATCCATTCCATTTGTTCGCATATATTAGATAATAGGTCTTTTATTTGGCGATCTAAAGCTTGAATGAATACACGCAATTTTATAATATGATTATAGATAATTATTTATATACATCTTGGGTGTAAAAGATAAAATATAATAAATGTGTGAAGAGTCAAGTTACACCTAATAGTTATATTAATAGATTACTCATATACGTTATGTTTGGTAACTACTAGTTATGATATTCAAGAGTTTTCAGTCTTAGATTTATAGTGTAACAACTACGAGATTAATAAAAATTGATAATTAGTTAAGATGTTAGTTAATGTATCAATGTTTTATTTAAATTTGAATTCATAGTTCAATCAGTCTTCAAAGTTTACTCCATAACAACGACTGAACATTGTTGCTTTTAAGATAAATGAATAATTAATTGAAATTAATTATTTCATATGATCATAATGTATATTTATTTATTGAGATAATGTATTATGGTCATAAATATCAAATAAATATGTAAAGATAAAATAAAAAATTTGTATAGTTAAATTAATCCAATTAATTAATTAAATATTATTCAGTGGAATTAAATATTTAATTGAATTTATTAAAAATATTATAACGTTAAATTTAAATATTTGATAATCATTTAAATATTTATAGAAAATAAATAATATTTTAATAATTATCAAATTTAATTTAATTTTGGATTAATTATAAGTGAGATACGTGAAAGTGGTTAATATAGAGGTGGTTAAGATATAGTTAAGATAATGTGAATGAGATTCTCATTTTAACACAAAATTTAATAGCATGGAGGAGTATATTTAGGAGTTGTATTTTACACTAACTCTTAAGTTAGAGATTATTTAATTGCCCACTCTTCTTCGTTCATTGTCGACGAAACTAAGGAAATTTGAGGATTTTGCTAACTTTTAATTTAAAATTTTGTATGATAATAATATTCAAGCCAAAGTCATAGCAAAAGTTACGGTTTGTTCATACTTTACGCGTATTTATTTATTATTATATTTCATTATGATTAAATTATTATTATCATAAAATTTTATTGATAAATTTTTGTTTTCTAATATTAATAACTTGTGTTATTTTTATTGTTGAAAATTAAATTTTATTTGAAAAGAATTTTCAAAATAAATAATTAGTATCATAAGTAACTTACAAAGTTATAATTTAATTCTATATGTTAATATATGAATAAAATTGAAACTAAATTATATGTGATTTGATTAATCCTAATGCGCGCAAACTTTTCCCACAAAAATCAATTTCGTCGATTAATTCATAAAGGTTGCCTACAATACCATCTACAGGTCAAAATTGGGTCAGCATTTTGCCACAATTCCCCCGCGGAGGATTATTGACAATCATCGACGAAAGTAAGTGTCGGTGAATAGTTTGTCCGTAAAAACCATCTCTCTTGTGGTGATTATATCTTACCACCGCAATAAATCCCATAGCCGTGTTTATTCTTCTTCTCCACCACAATCACTTGCCATTATCTCTTTATTTTCATTCCCAAATTCAACAGTTCCTCATTTTCGTACGAGGCACTGAGGAGAGACAACAAAAGAGAGAACAAAAAGAAAAGGGGTCTGAGGAAATTGTAGTTTGATTGATCGACGACGATGGATACTATGTCGCCGAATAAGATTGGGAGTGAAGGATCGGAGGGGGACGGGTTGGTCCGATCTGAACAAACTACCGCCGGAGGTGGAGAAGATAAGAGCGATAAAGGTAAACTTGAGTATTTTGGGTGGGTGTATCATCTCGGCGTTAATTCAATCGGTCACGAGTACTGCCATCTGAGGTTCCTTTTCATACGAGGCAAGCACGTTGCTATGTATAAATGCGATCCCCTTGAGAAACCTGGCAATGTAAGTTTTGCTTCGTTTCTGTTTGTCATTTTTGTTATAATATAATTACTATTTTAAACATTTTAAATATCACAATCATTTTGCTGTGATAACTGGCCGAATTAGGAGCTCTGTCTTTTGGAAGCATACAAGTGAAATATTTTGAAGTTCATATAAATTGGGCAGCTTTATTTTGCCACAGCCAGATTTGTTGCTTCCACAGCTTCAATTTATTTTTATGATAATTTTACCAATATATTGACACCAAAGAGTTGTTAATCGTAGCGGTGAAATTGACAATTCACAAAAATTCTATTGTTGGTTTTTCCTATATGCTTTGCTCTTAAATACCTCTTTTGGCCAGAAACCTATTAGGAAAGGTGCGGTTGGCTCTACACTTATGGTGGAAGATCTAGGGAGACGAAATGTCAACAACAAGGTAAGGTTGTCAAGTCCGAAGTTATCGAAATTTTTTGTAGAAATTGGAATTCATCATTTTGCCTTTCAAGTTTGACAGATTATAATTTTCTCTTTTTGAGGAGATGATGGACTAATTTTTTTTTGGTAGGATGTGTATGTTCTGCGATTTTATAACCGATTGGATGAGTCTAAAAAGGGAGAGGTAAGTTGTGATTTCCTTATTCCACACTGAATAGTTGGCCATATTACAAACACTGCATTTCTTATGCATAAGATAGAAGAAGACAACAGTTTGATTGCATTTCCGAAGAAGACATAACGGCGTGATTTCTTTGTGCTTGATTTGGTGCATTTGTTGGGGAGGTGGGGAAATTATGGGTCTTTTAGAGAATGGATAGTTCATGCTAAATATTTTGATTGCTCATAGGGTTTGATTAGTGCAGCTAATGGGGAAGTAAAGTGGGACGTTTGAGGGAGTTAATTAATTATGCTATGCTTGAAAGTGGTCTTAGAGGCAAAAGAATACTAATGCATGTGATGATATGCTGGTATCAGGGCATCAATCTTTAATGTTTGTTTGAACAGAAGTGTATTGACTGAGGAATATTCTCTAATGTATATAGTTGTGTACTTTTGAATTGCCATAAGATGAAGTTTTGTATTTTCATGCTTCTTTCATCCTCTTTCTAGTTGCGAACTGATTTATTTTTAAAATACTATTTAAGAGAAAAAAGCAATATCAATTATCAATTTTTTAGTTAAGATTGTTTGCAATTTTTTTTTAATAAAGATTGCTTGTGCCACGGCTGGGGAAGCTCAAAAATGGATGGAGGCATTTGAGCATGCAAAGCAGCAGGTAATCCTCCCCCTCCCCTCTCCCCCCAAAAAAAAATTATAAGATTTGGAACTAAAGTCTATAAGCATAAAAACAGTGGAGAGAAAGCCACAGCTCACTAAATAATTACAATACTCTCAGATAAAATGGCCTCCTTAAACAGTTCAATAAGCCCGATGAATAATTTTCATGATATGGAAACAACCAAAAACAAATTCTAGCTAAACAATCTTCCAATTTAATTCAAACAGAAAATTGAGAACAGTTCACAACATCTTTGGAGGCCAAATAGGTAGCAGGTCTCTTTTTGCCGCAAGTTGCATCTATATGAACACTAAGGAACAGTTTTACCTAGACACCTTATCTTTTCACCCTGTAATTGAGTCATGTGACACTTGTTTCTGGCTTCTTTTGGAGGATTATTCTCATATTCAGATTTGGAGCAATTGAGCACTTGTTACTTAGGCGTTTATCTGGCCTTTTGATATGGTTTCTGGTCAGAGTTGTAGTGTTTTTCTTGTGGATCATCTGTTGACTGTTATGTAGTTCCTTTGTTTTAGAAAAAGGAACAGAAAGAAAAGAAAAGCTTTGTGGCACTTTGATCTCAACTGGTTGACTCCCTTGAAAATAAGATTTATACTTGTTTAAAAATGTTATGTTGTTAAACTATGCTTTTGACAGTGTGAGAAGGAATTAGCAAGAGGAGGTAGTGCCAGACACACACTGAACATGGAGACTGAGTATGATTTTCTCATTCCTAATTAATGATACACTTGAGTTATCCATTCACACTAGATTTTGGTTTTATCAGTTCCTTCTTTATGAAATGACTAGAGTATTATTGAGCATTGGAGGGAAGTCAATTAAATCGGTTGCTGGAGCTGCTTTGTGAAATCTCTCTCTCTCTCTCTCTATATATATATATATATATCCCTTTTTAATTCTGAAGGATGGTTCACGTAGTCCACTAGATTTTCCAGTTTGTAATTTTCTTGCAAGGGAAAATTTTGGATTTGACATTGATCTTTGTTTGCAGTTCTCAAGTTGACACTTGGGTAATTATGCTCATGAAAAATTGTTATTGTACTAGCTGGTGAATATGTTTCTTTAAAAAGTCATGCTACCTGTGTAGCTTTTCTGTTAGGAGAACTCTTTGTCAATGATAGATGCTTTGTTATCTATAGGAAAAATGTTCATGCCATGTAATCATTTTGCATGCTTTAACATATAATACTTTGTCTAGCAGTGATGACATATGTAAAACTTTTATGTTGTAAGGATAAATTTGGAAGGACATCGGCCTAGAGTAAGGCGGTATGCGTATGAATTGAGAAAGCTTATAAAAATTGGGCAAGGTAAGAATTATGTATGGATTGAAGCTATAGGTCCTACTAAAACTAATCTCTTGATAACTTTTCTTGTCACATATCATTTTAAGTTTGTGGTAGATTTTCTTAAAGAATAACTACATAAATAGAGTTTAGAGTAGCAAGAAATCCTTAGAGAGGATAAAGCTAAAAACAATTTTGCATTTGGTGTCAGCTTGAGTCAAATCAAGATCTTAGGTACACTCAATAAGGTTAAAAACCCTTCGTTTTTTAAATTAATTCATGTTTAATAATTTGCAGTTTGATATAGGTTTGTGCGTTATATACAAATTATAATTTGTATATTTCCATTCTAAAAATTATAAATTTGTAAGTTGGATTGCTGGTTCTCTATAAAAAAACCAGGTCTTCAGAGTTTCATGCAAAAGTATGTTGAATTACATTTCAATAGTATGAATCTCTAAAATGGGAGCAATGCTAAGTAGTTTTACATTATCGTATCTTTGTTTCAAAGGTGTTGGGGATTTAATTTAATAAATAGAATTTACTGGCGTGTCCCTCATTCTTATTTGTCCATTCATCTTTTTAATTTTGCATGGAACTTGTTTGGTATGCGAATTATTGACTTTGCCATAAACATAATCATAAATGCTTACTTTGAACACGCTGTTGGGTGCCCTGGTTATTTTCAAAATTTAAAAGAAAGCTGGTTCTTTTTCTTTTGCAGGCCACGAGACGCTTATGCCACAACCATCAGAATTGGGTGCTAATTTAAGGCCAGATGGGTACGTTGATAAGGATGCCGGTGATGTAATTGAGACACATGCGTGGATGTGTGTTCGAACAATTAGTGGTATTCTTTTTTTTTTTAGTGCCTTGGAAAATATATTTCATTGCCCATAAATCCAGAGCTTCATGGCCTCTTTTTATCTGATGGACACATAAGGCTTGAGTTTTTTTGAGTGCTAAATATAAGGCTTTAGTTGGTTGCTTTAAAATCAAAAGGCAAATGTGGTTTGAGATTGGGCGAGATTCATGAAGGCATTTGAGTTATGCAAATTATGCGAAGTAGACTTGGCTATGAAACGTTGCCCAAGTATCTGGTGGAAATAGAGAGAGTAAAACAAGTACTAGATTTTCCACACATGTGATATAGTTACAGGTGGGCACACGGGTATATTTTACAACATGGAAGTTTTTGAGAGAAAATAAGATTGGGGAAAATTAAAAAAAAAGAAAAAGAAAAATCATGAACAGTGATATAGACATGGTGAAGTAGGGCTAATCATCATTATATGGGTATATCTTGAGCCCATTTTGTGAAACCCCCTCTTTAAATTCTATTTTTTTTATCTTTTTCTTGAGATGAGAGTATAATTGTATAGATAGATCGTTGAGTAATAGAAGATCTCTCACCGCCCTTAGCTTTGTTGCTTAAATTTGCATGCAACATTCTCAAGATGGTAAATTTTCTTTGTTGTGAAATAAATGAAACATGGTGTGGGCTTGCAATGAAGATATTCTTGGAATCTTCTTTAAGTGAAGATGTATGCAGGAAGGATTATATTGGGTCAGTTCTTTATCTGGTTTTATGTTTTAACTGATTTTTCTCTCTTCAAGTAAACTTTTGAGTAATATATCTTGTCATTGCTTTGAGACAACGTGTCATTTGTGTTGCTTTTCTCTTCCTGAACTTCATATTATTTCTAATCTAAAAAAAAGGAGGATGTTGAGGTTTAGATTATGGTGTTATAGGACTAATGTCACATTTTTGTTTCATGAGGCAGGCAGTTGGATTGGTTGAGTTCAAAGAGATAGGGTTGGTAGTTGATGGAATGATGGTTATTGACTTACCAGCTATTTTAAATTATTTATGCTTAAAAGAAAAAAACCCAGTTTCAGGAGAAAATCCATATTGTACGAATTGTTGGATCAGGATAGAGAAGTCACACACATGAGAAATTGAGTGATGGAAGACAAATTAAATTATACCTGCAGCCTCTGTTGGAGTTCAATGAGGGATCTTCTATGTAATTAACTAGTTTCCTGTTTGAATATTATGCTACCATGAATCTGGATGCTTTTATTACTATTGTGTGGTAGAAATACAGGTGCTCTAGTACTTCATACTTGTATTGTTTTTTCTTTCAGGTGTCAGAATCCTTGAAGATGTTGCTGACTCCCAGGTATAGCATTCTTCTGTCTTTGTTACTTTAATTGATGCAGGAGAATTGCATGATTAGTTGCTATGTATCCTTCATTCAAATATTTTCGTTATTTTCAGAGTGGTAAAGGTATTCTTGTGAAATCAGTTGGTGTTGTTGATGCAAATGCAGACACTGCTTTTGAAGTGGTTATGAACATTGAGCGGAGTAAAAGATATGAGTACGTTTGCTTCCAGAACCTTTCACATGGTTACTCTTGAACAATGTTTGTTTGCTACTTTTTTTAAGAACCTTAGATAAAAAGAGGTGGGCCAACACTTGTTTTAAGGAACAAATTCACATGTCCCATTTTGTGTGTCTTGCTGCATGTACTTCCAGTTAAGTGATGTCATGTTTTGGACAATTATAACCAACTCTTTTCATTTATCTTAATATTTTTCTATTACTTATCTCTTTAAATCACTGACATGCACCACCTGATTAGTGGTACATACAGTGACACACAAAGTGGAATAGAAGATTTTCTCTCTTGTTTTTATATTGTTTTGTTATATTATTAGAGATAACACTTTATCTTTCTAATAGTCTTTATCCCTTCTTAGGTGGGATACACTGACTTGTGACTTGGAGTTGGTAGACTCTTATGATGGACACTACGATGTTGTATATGGGATGTATGATCCAAAATATTTAAGTAGGTAAGGATTTAAAATGTAATAACTCATTCTTATTTACACGTTTCCATCATATTGTTGTAGAATTTTGCATTTCTTCACTTTTGTTACCCAAACCAAATATAACATATGAAAGATAATTAGTCCACCTCCTAACAATTTCAACTTTTAGGAGAATTGGTTGCTAACTATCTTCTAATATGGTATCAGAACTTAAGGCCCTAATTCAAACTTCTTCCACTCCATAATTTTTACTAATATTAAATGGGCCTCTCTTTCTATTGTTTTTACCCAACTTTAAGTCTATTTTCACTATATGGGCTCTTCATTTACTCAGTTGATGAGATTTGATGAGATTTCTGTAATTTTGCTTGAGGAACCCTCAAGTTTATCTTCTTAAGCTCACAAGTGAGAGTCTACTACAACCATTTACTTAGTTGATGAGATCCTATCTAACTTTACTTGATGAACCTTCAAAATTATTTTCTCATCCTATAAGTGAGCTCATCACAATCGTTTGCACAACCACAAGTGATAGCTCATTAATTTAGGTGGAGTACAAAATAAAAACTCATCAAACCAGGGGAGTGTTAAGATGATAGTTAGCCCAATTCCTAACAACTTGAGCTTTTAAGAGAATTGATTGCTGATTATCTTCTAACAACTGTAAAGGTCATTCATTCACTCATATGAATTTTGCATTTGTTGCCTTTGTTTATGCATTATTTGTTACATGAAGGAAATGGGAAAAAGAAGAAGAAAAGATAGCATCATTAAATCTATTAAATTTGTTATGCAATGGTCTAGTCTTTTGGCTTCTTCCACAGTGTAAAGGAGATGACTACTCTCTAAACACTTTCCTGGATGCAATTGCAAACTATGACTACAACTTTAGGTCACTTGTATATGATTTATCATCAGTTGAAATAATCTTTCTAACTTTTGATACTATATTTGGTATGTTTTTGGATTTTGGGTAATTGCTGTGATATTATATCTACTGAAGATACCTCTGAATTTATCATGCATGGACTTGCTATGGAATGTGTATGGCAGCAGTGAAATTCTTATATTGTTGTCACTTATAAGTTTTAACTGTGGCCATCAACCTTTCAATAAGATAAGTTACGTACTTTGTGGTTCATCATGCCTTTGTCAATGAGAACTGTGTTTCTCATTATAAAATTTGTCCAAGACCTTTTTTCCCTTTTAGTTGTCAATTTACTTTTCCTTTTCTATGTACTCTATAGGTGGCATTCCAAAAGAGATTTTGTGTTTTCTAGGAGATGGTTTCAAGGACAAGATGGAACATACAGTAAGTGAATAAGATCATGGTGTCTAATATTGTAGAATTTCTTTTGCTTTCAAAATTAGTATTTTCAATGATTTTTGTCAGCAAATTAATGCTAATTGTGGTTCCTTTGAGTCTCTCAAGAGATTTATCCTTGTGAAAACATAGTGATGTTTTTATCTTGGGATTAAGAATGGATATCACTGCTGAGAGTATGAGTTGGGGGGAAAACATGTAAATAGGAGAGTACAGTCTAGAGAGTTGGTCTGTTTGAAACCACATTTCCTTTCACCCCTAATACAAATATGAAAACATTTGCAAGGGTATGTTGGTTTCATATTAATGTTTAGTTATTCTTAGTTTGGTGGGCACATTATGTCATTGAATTTCATATTTGTTAAGTTTTATTGGTTGATAAGTAATGTTGATCCACCTTCTATGAGCTCTAAGTGACCATAATGCAATATATCCATCTTACATTTTTCCCATTTTTTGCTTCATGGGTTTTTTTTTAATGCTTTGATAAATTTCCTTGAGTGGAGACATGGAAATTATTATTGAGTAGATACTTGAACCACTATGATGCTTGCCTTTGATTTTAAAGCATTCGCTCATGCTTTTCTGGGCTAAGGATTAAGAAAGTTTCACTGGAGCATAACTCAACGTACTTAGCTAAGAATAAATGAGATGGGGGTGGGGGGATAAAAAAAAGAAAAGAAAGATTGATGATGACCATGGATAGTGTAGTTTAATTTGCCTCCCGTATTACTAGGTGGGTTTTAATGGTTTTCTTATAATGCTGCGTGGTGGTGATGTTGAACGGGAAGAGAAGGAAAAGGGAGGGTTTGAAGGAAGACATAAAGAAATTAGGATGTGCAATACTTGATAATCATAATGGATGCAACTTAGTAAATGACATAGAATATCTTCTAATCCTTTTCCATTTGCATTTTAATTGATGACGTAGATTGTTTGTTGTTAAAGTGGTTGGTAACCAACTCTCTCAAAAGCTTAAGCTATTGGGAGGAGGGCCAACAATACTTTTATGCAATTATCATTAGTTTTACCTGACATTACTGTATCAGTTTTAGCAGCAGGTGTGACTTACATGTGTATATGTTCCCTAAAATGGGAAATAAACTAGTAAAGTAACATTTTTTTTTGTTGGAGCTACATATGGTACTAAAGTTTATATTGCTGCCCTCTGTGTTCATGAATTATTTGCTTTATTTCATTATAGCTTTTTAAGGAGTAGCTTGCCTTTGAGCTTAGCTGATACGTGCTCCACTACTATTCATGCAGCAATCTTGCAATTTCCAACTGAACATAAGAAGAAGCCTCCAAGATCCGGATATCGCCGTACAAAAATTAATCGTAAGAGTTATATGCTATGATAACATGTTTGCCTTGTACTTTATTTTAAAGATCTTTTTTGTCGTAATTGTGGGTTGTATCATTGGAATGTTTACATTCCCCCCTCTTGCCTAAAACAATGTCACATTTCTTTCCATCGTGAAATTAGGTGATACTGTTGTCTATTTGGTGGGATTTTCTTTTTCATGTTATTTATTTATGTGTTACTCTATACTGGATGCTAGTGCTGTTTATTTGGGAGGAAGGTTCTTGATCTATTTGTAGTGCTTGTAGTAAAAGTTTTGGTAAAATGGTGTTCTTAGACCGAAAAAAGTGTTCCAGTCACTTCTTTGATTGGGAAGAGGGAAAACATTCCATCTTCAAAAGGTCAGATTCTAGAGGTTGTTGAAGTGCATCACACTATTGTTTTGGTTCTTCGAAAAGCTAACCTATGCTTTTGTACAAGGACTAGGCACATACACGAGGGTATGGGAAACTGGACATCTGTTTCAATTTCTATTAATTGAATTTATTTTCCAGAGTGGATGTATTACATTCTTATCCTTTTTTTTTCATCTCTGTGAAGAGCCAAAAAAGTAGAATATATAAGAATATTGTTAGCTCACCTTAACATTTTAAGCTTTAATTTTTAAGAGAATTGGTTGTTAACATTATTCCAACACGGTATTAGAGCGTAAGGATTGGGTTCAAATCTTTCTACTTCCAATTTTAACTTGCATGATGTTAAGACCTAAATATAGCATATAAGATAATAGTTAGCTTACCTCGTAACATCTTCAGCTTTTAGGGAAATTAGTTGACAATTTTTCTCTAATATGGTATTTGAGCACAAGGTCTTGGGTTCAAACCTTCTCTATTCTAAAATTTTCACTAGTTTTAAATTAGATTCTTTCTTTCACTTCTACATCACTTAAAGTCTATCTCCACTTGATGGGGTTTATCTACTATTTACTCAGTCAATGAGATTCTGTCTACTCTACTTGACGGACTTTTAAAATTATCTACTCAACCCACAAGTGAACTCATGACACATATACTTAGTCCACAATTGAGAGTCCATTAATTCAGGGGAGCGTTGAGAAAAAAATCGCCCATCAGAAGGGAGAGTGTTAAGACCCAAATATAACATATAAGAGAATGGTTAGCTTACTTTTTAACAACTTGAGTTTTTGGGAGCATTGGTTGTTAATTTTCTTTTGACATATGAATTTATGTTAAAATCTTTGGGCTTTTTTGGTGGGTGCCTAGCTTTATTTTTATCTCAGATAATTGGTGCTTTCAAAATATCTAATTCTCTCTACAATCAATGGGATCTTGTTTATCTTCACTTGATAACATTCGAAAAATATATACTCAGCCTTACTTGGTCCATAAAAAAAATACGAAAATCACTCTTTTTGAGGTTTTATTTTAGCATTTTTCATAAAGGATAATTAGTTAAGCGGATTTTTTAAATGGAGTTAGGATGTGTGAAATTTTTACATGCTTGTGTGAAAGAGGAAGTTAAATGATAACTAGAATTTTTACATGCCCATAATTTCCACACAGATTTGTAACACAAGTGTGTGAAAGTGAACAATAAAATGAATAGTGATTTAAACATATTGTGAAATAAGGCTAACTTAGACTAAATTGTGAATATTAGTATAACTCGGTCCTATTTTGTGAGTTTTCCCTAAAAAGTATGTACTCTGCTCACAAGTGAGAACCTATTATCTTAGGGTAATGTCAAAAAAAGCTTACATGTGCTGATGAGGGAGAGTGCTAAGAGCCTAAAAAATATAACAATATTGTTAACCAATCTCTTAACATTTTAAGGTTTTAAGAGAAGGAGAATTGGTTGTTGACGTTCTTCTAACATTCACAACTTTATATTTTTCCTGGTTTAGTTTCTATGTCCCAATTCCTTTCCAAGTAAGGTTTGCTCACTTCCTCCTTCCTCCTTCCCCTGTTCTATGTTCCTTTTTTCTCTCAGAAGTTTTGATCTTCACTATTATGCTTTAATGTTCAGTTGGTTCAAGCTCAACTTGGAAATTTTCATATCTGCTTTTGCTGGGAGCCACTGTTAGGCAACTTTTATACAGCGTTGGTGTTGTTCTTATTTTAATGTTTGCTTGACTTTATTGGTGTACCTGGGGAATTCTTTGCTAAACCTTTGTTTAGTTATGAAAACTTAGCTTTAACTTTTTTTGGGGTGCTAAATAACATATGCTTTAACTTGTATTATAATTTTGAACGGAAATTATGAGCTTAATTGGCTTTAACTTTTTTAACGATCAATATGAATCGTAGCATCGACTTGGGAAATCAGAAATTTGAACACGTTGAAGGATTCTTCTTCTCCAAAATGTCTTGTGACACAAACACTGGAGATAAATTCAGATGGCTGGTGTAGATGGAAGAAATATCACTGCTCCAAATTTGAAAAAAGTATACCTTATGCATTATTGACCCAAGTTGCAGGTTAGAGATTATTTTTATTTTTATTGTTTATCCATCTACTTCACCATGCCATAGATCTGTATGTTAAAACCCAATTAAGCGGCTGCAATCATTAAAGATAAATAAAATCTAGAAACCCACTTTTTGTTATTTCTCCCCCAGAAAGTGCCATTCCTTTGGATTTATATATCGAGTTGAGTGCCATCTGCATTATTGAGTTAGTTATACTCAAGTATTACATTTTGTCCTTGTTCCTTTATTAAATTTTTAATAGAATGTTTCTTGGTAGGCACTTATGTTCTTTGGTTAGTGTTATTTCAGGTCTCAAGGAATATATTGGAATAAATCCAGCACTCAAATTTGAATCTTTCTCTACTGTCTTACATTCAAAAGTCTCTGACTCTGATTATGGTCGAGAATACGAAGAGGTAGAAGTGCAGGATGAGTTTTATGATGCAATTGCAGAGGACTCGTCGTCATCATCAGAGGATGAAGAAGATGAGTACAAAGAAGCTGAACAGGTTTCCCTCTTATCCTTCCTTTGGACCACAAGTTAATTTCCTCTGAGATGCAGTTGTCATTTACTAATGAATTTGTTTTTCCTAATTAATCAGGGTACACGTCTGAAACTTAAGAGTGTGTCATTGGCCATTTCAGGCTTAGCTTTGAAGCGAACTTCAGGTCTACTCATTACCTAATTTCTTCTATCATGCACTAAAGTGATAACTTACCACTTTGCATTCTTCTACTCAATATGCTACTCTCAGTTTATATTATATTAGGTGAGGTGTCATACATGCCTCTTCGATTAAGTCTTGTGTGTCGTTTAGTCCCTTAGATTAAGAATGATGTCATTTAGTCTCTTAACTATGGAAAAAGCGTTAAGAGCAAATTGTATTATTTACTTTAATAAGAATAAAAGCAAAATTTAATATGAAATTGTTTAAGAAAAAAATCAATAATAATAATATTCGAACAAAAGTTATTTAAATAAAACAATTGCAATTAATAAATATTAAAACGATTATTTTGTGATTTTTTTCATATTAATTGTTAATTTATCATTGTTAAAGACTCGTGTTTTAATCACGTTTAATCATTTGACAAAAAAAAATATTTTAATAGAAAAATCATTAAAATAATATAATTTGTTCTTAATTAGTTCCTTTTTCTATAAAAAAGTATTAAATAAAATCATTTTTTACCTAAAGGATTAAACTACACGAATGATCTAATATAAGGGACTTCTTTGAAATTTTTCTCTAATATATTATGTTTTTGCCACATCCTTAAAATGAGTTACTTTACGGAAGTGAGGGTTGTTAAACATTTGAAATCATAATTTAGGTAATCAGGAGTACATTACAAATTAGCATTCTAGAGATGGAACCTTAAACTTTTTTAATATTTAGTGAATTGTTGATAGGAAAAGTTTGGAGCAAATTAACAACACATGAAAATGTATATGTTGTGAAGAAGATAAGTTTATTGGTTGAGGTCTCTTGAACATAGTAGATAGAAGAAGACTTGATCAAATCTGATTTTGGTTGTGGAATTCATATTGTTGAAGTTGATTAGAAAACTATATTTACATACAAAATAAGGCTAAGCTCTTCTAAGATCCCTAAGCTTCATATTGGTTCACTTGGTACGTAAAATAAAATAAAATCATATTTGGTCTTTGTTAGAGATGTTAGTTGTGTATTATGTGTCTATCACTAGCTGAATATATTAGTTGTGTATTAGGTGTATGTCACCTAAGAGTGTCCCTAGCTTTGTATATAAATATGCAGTGTCTTTGAATGGAAATGAATAAGAGTGAATTCTGAGTTTTACATGGTATCAGAGCATTTGGGTTACAAAATTTGGAATTTTTTTCCCGTTCAAATTAGGGTCTGATTTTGGGTAAAACACAAATTAAGATTTAGTGCATTTTTGGGTTCCAACTTGGAACACCCTTTTGGAGTGCAATTTTTTTCTCACTGTCGGCATAGGGAGGAAGCCCAGCCGCCGACCGGCCAAACCCTGAAGTCCGGTCACCAGATGAGCCGCGAGTGAGCCATATGCGCCACCGCGACTTTCTACCATCTTTCCACGCGCCGGCGTGCGACAGCGTGTCCCTGCAGTATTCTTCTCCGGTCGACCTCGTGTTGCTCTCCAGCATTCCCCTGCGTCATCTGTGGTGGTTTGGCACTCATCGCTTGTGATTGTTCAGGTTTGGGTTCTTCCAATTTTGTGTTTTTGTTTGCTGCTATTGTTGGCTTTTGTTTGTTCGTTTTTTGCTGCCTTGTCGTTTGTAGGAGTTGTGGCTGAAAAGAAATCTAATGTTGTGACGGATATGGTGCCTGTGATGTCTAAAATCACGGACCATAAGTTCAATGGCTCGAATTATTTGGCTTGGAGCAAGACCATTTGGATTTATTTGAGAAGTATCGACAAAGATACTCATTTGACTAATGATCCTCTTAAAGATGATTCAAAGTAGACATGGCTTAGAGAAGATGTCCGCTTATTTTTGCAGATTCGGAATTCTATTGAGAGCAATGTAATTGACTTGATCAATCATTGTGAATTCGTTAAAGAATTGATGGATTATTTGGATTTCTTATATTCTGGTAAAGGAAATCTTTCTCGCATGTATGAGGTATGCAAAACATTTTACCGTGCAGACAAACAAGATCAGTCACTCACGAATTATTTTATGGAATTTAAAAGGACTTATGAGGAGCTTAATAGTTTGATGCCTTTTAGCCCTGATGTGAAAATTCAGCAAAGCCAACAGGAACAAATGGCGGTCATGAGTTTTCTTGCCGGTCTTCCCTCTGCTTTTGAGACTGTTAGGTCTCAGGTTATTTCTGGTTCTGAGATCTCCTCTTTACAAGAGGTGTTTAGTTGAGTACTTAGTACAAAAGACACTCCACCTCCACTTGTCAATTAAATGGTGTTTTGGTCAGTCGAAATAATAATTATGAGCATGGACGGTCAATTTATATGAATAGAAACAAAGGAGGTGGCTCGCAAGGGTTAGAAACTCGACCTAGGAGGTATTGTGTGATTATTGTCATAAACCAGGACATACGAAACATGACTGTAGAAAACTTCAGTACAAGCATCAGAAAGGTCACTCGGCTCATATTGCATCCACTTATGATACTTCTGACAAATCGGTTCTTATCTTTGCAGATGAATTTACCAAGTTCTCACAGTATCAAGAATCACTAAGGTCTTCATCACCTTTTGTCACTGCTATTGCTGATTCAGGTAAATCAAATGTGTCTCTTTTCCTCATCTTCCAAATAGGTTATTGATTCTGGTGTCACAGATCATATGACAGGTAATTCTAGTCTCTTTTCTACTCTTTAGTCACACACTTCCACTTCTATTGTTACCTTAGTCGATGGGTCATCATCTCGTGTTCTTGGGTTTGGCACAATTACTCCCACTCCTTTGCTTCCTTTATCGTCTGTCGTACATTTACCCAGCTTATCCTTTAATTTGATCTCTGTAAGTCAACTTACTCGCAATCTTAATTGTTGCATCTCATTTTTTCCTGATCGTTGTTTATTTCAGGATCTTATGACGAAAAAGACTATTGGTAAAGGACATGAGTCTTGATGCCTCTATATTCTTGACACACCAATATCGAAATCTATTGCTTGCTCTGGTGTAACATCTCCCTTCCAGGCACATTGTAGATTGGGTCATCCATCTCTTCCTTTACTTCGGAAACTTTGTCCTTAGTTTAGTAAGGTGTCTTCATTAGATTGTGAGTCTTGTCAATTTGCAAAACATCATCGTCTTAGTTCAAATCCAAGAGTTAATAAACGTGTTAGTGTTCCTTTTGAATTAGTTCATTCTGATGTTTGGGGTCCTTTTCCTATTTTGTCTAAAATTGGATTTAAGTATTTTGTTACTTTTGTGGATGATTATTCTCGTGTAACTTGGTTATATTTAATGAAGAGTCGTTCTGAATTGTTTTCTAGTTTTTGCGTATTTTGTGTTGAGATTAAAACTCAATTTAATGTTTCAATTCGTACTTTGCGAAGTGATAATGCCAAAGAATATACATCTGCTTTGTTTCAATCTTATATGGTTCAAAATGGCATGCTTTATGAAACTTCGTGTGTTGATATTGCATCTCAAAATGGAGTGGCCGAACGTAAGAACAGACATATTCTCGGAACTGCAAGTGCCTTATTATTTCAAATGAATGTTTCTAAACTTTTTTGGGCCGATGCAGTTTCAACATGTTTTCTTATTAATCGTATGCCCTCATCTGTTCTTCATGGTGAGATTCTTTACAAAATTTTGTTTCTTAATAAGTCACTATTTTCGGTTGACCCTAGGGTATTTGGTAGCACTTGTTTTGTTCGGAATGTTCGTCCGTATGTTACTAAATTAGATCCCAAGTCTTTGAAATGTATCTTTCTTGATTATTCTTGTCTCTAGAAAGGTTATAGATGTTATTGTCCTAGTCTTAACAAATATCTTGTCTCAATTGATGTTATCTTCATGGAAGACACACCTTATTTTTTGTCTTCTCCTCCTCCTGTATGTCAGGGGTTGATGATTTGTTAGTTTATTCTATCACATCATTTGAACCTGTCTCTGATCCAGATCCTGTTAGGCCTCCTATAACTCAAGTCTACTCCAGATATAGACTTTCTGATTCATGTCCTGCACCTGTTATTTCGTTATCAGATCTAGTCCTAAACGATGATCTTCCTATTACATTACGCAAAGGTAAACGTTAATGTACTTATCCTATTTCTTCTTTTGTTTCTTATAAATGCTTGTCGCCTTCCTCTTGCTCTTTTATTGCATCTCTTGATTCTATTTCTATCTCTAAAACTGTTCATGAAGCCATATCTCATCTTGGTTGGCATCATGCAATGATCGAGGAAATGAATGCGTTGGATGATAATGGTACTTTGGACTTGGTTGATTTACCTTCGGGGAAACGGGCTATCGGATGCAATGAGTGTTAATAGTTAAGGTTAATTCGGATGTGTCAGTTGCTCGATTAAAGGCCCGTCTTGTTGCTAAGGGATATGCTTAAACATATGGAGTGGACTATTTTGATACTTTCTCTCCTGTTACTAAATTGATCTCTATTCGGTTGTTTATTTCTATGGCAGCTACTCACCATTGGCCTTTGTATCAACTTGATATCAAGAATGCTTTTCTTCATGGTGATCTTCAAGAGGAGGTGTTTATAGAGCAACCTCCTGGTTTTGTTGCTCAGGGGGAGTCTAGGCAAGTTTGTCGTCTCTGCAAATCTTAGTATGGTTTGAAACATAGTCCTCGTGCTTGGTTTGGAAAATTTAGTCAAGCTATAGAAACGTTCGGTATGATGAAAAACAAGTCTGACCATTCTTTGTTCTACAAACAATCAGAAGTTGGTATCATTCTTTTAGTTGTGTATGTAGATGACATTGTTATTACTGGAAGTGATACTACGTGAATTTTATCTCTTAAGTTTTTCCTACATACTCAGTTTCACACGAAGGATTTAGAGATGCTAAAGTATTTCTTGAGTGTTGTAGTCACAAAGAGTAAAAAATGTATCTTTCTATCTCAGAGAAAATATGTCCTGGACTTGTTAACTGAGACAAGAAAATTAGGAGCAAAACCTTGTAGTGATCCAATGACTCCGAACATCCACCTTACAGGAGATGAGGAACTCTTTAAAGATTCTGAGAGATATCGAAGGGTGGTTGGAAAGCTGAATTATTTTACCGTGACTCGTCTCGATATTGCATATTCGGTTAGTGTTGTTAGCCAATTTTTGTTATCCTCAATAGTTCATCATTGCGCAGTGTTAGAGCAAATTTTGTGTTACTTGAAAGGAACACCTGGACGTGGTATCTTGTATGCAAATCATGGACACTCATATTGAATGTTTTTCAGATGCAGATTGGACAGGTTCCAAAGTGGATAGTGTCAGAAACAAGTCAAGAATATTGTATGAAAATGACCGAATGATTTGGTCTTATGATTTCTTTCTATTTATAGACTTTACAAAATACAACAAACCTATAAAATACATCAAAGCATTTGTCTAAGGGCAGTGTGATGCAACTTTAGACGTTGTGGAACTGACTTTAGCAATTTGTTTATGTAGATGTTGTGGACGACCATGTAGATTCTTGTCTATGGGCGGTATGGATATTTGTTTATGGACAATTATTCTGACTAGATAGGTATGGACGGACCAGGTGTGTACAATAAATGAATATAGAATGACAAATTACATCAAAGTTGTTATGGGACTGGCATGATCAATGGAACAATGGCCCATTATGGAGCTGACTAAAATTTGTCCGTTGTGACCCACTTAATTGATGCGGGTTGATCAATAAGCATCGATTTGCTACTTAGAAAGCAATGTCGATGGTAATTGAGAGACTTGGTGAAGATATCGGCAATTTGTAATTCGGTAGAAATATGTGGAAGAGTGATAACCACGAGGCTTGAAGCTTCGCGGATAGAGTGACAATCGACTTGATATGTTTTGTGCGCTGCTGATAGATCGGATTGGCCGTGTCCCGAGATAAGCACTTGTATTATCGGCATGTAAAGGTGTAGGATCGGTCTCGGAAAGTCTAACTCGACTAGCAAATCTCAAAGCCAAATTATTTGAACGAGCAAGAGACATTGCTCGATACTCGGTCTCATAGATGACTTAGAAACTACGTCTTGTTTCTTACTCTTCCAGGGAGATCGATGCATCGCACAAAACGTGCATGACTAGTGATGGGCGGCGTGTATCGTGACCCATACGTCGACATCGTATAAGCAGAGACGAAGAATTGCACGAAGGAAAGAATAAGCCACGCGGGCGGAAGTGCTATGAGCACGTAGCGTATAATCAAACGGACGGCTGACGGATGAATATGACGAGGAGCCTGAAGAAATTTGCTAACTTGTTGTCTGACAAAAGAAATATCTGGTCTAGTGGTGGTGAGATAGACAAGGGCTACTACCAATTTCCGATATAGTGGGATCAAGCAAGTAAGTCACCTTCCTCTTTCTGGCTTGACATTTTAATTCCATTGGGAGTATCAGCGGAGGGTAACCGTAGTTCGGTGTAGTCGCAAATCACTAGCATATTTGTGTTGATTGAGGAAATACCGAAATTAGGGGCTACGATGCCCTCGAGACCCGAAAAATATGTAAGAGACGAGATCCTTCCTTATGAAAAGATTGTGAGAGATGGGTCTTGAAATTTGAACAAGTAAAGTAGAATCGAACCGGTGATCACAATATGTCAACGTAAACCAAAAGGACAGAAATACCCGTATGCGATTTTTGAAGAAACAATGAAGTGTCATACTTGCTGCGTATGAAAGAAAATTGTAATAAAGTGGTTGAAATTTTTCCAAACCATGCCCGTGGAGCTTGTTTAAGGCAGTAAAGAAAACGGCAGAAGTTTACACATTGGATGTTGGAGAGGAAAACAACCACGGAGGTGGCTTCGTATAAATACATTCTTTAAGATCTCCGTGAAGGAAAGCATTCTTAACATCCATTTGATGTAGTGACGATCATTGGAGCGACGAAGCTATTATCGTTCGAGCAGTGGTCATTTTTAGCCACGGAGCAATGTCTCCTCATAATTAACACCATATTCTGTTTGTTCCCAGAATGACAAGTGAGCTTTATTGATCCAAACTTCCATCGGGCGAACCTTGGTGAGTAAACCCATTTGCAACCCCGAAGGAACTATAGTGGAAGGACAAGCCTGATGTCCCAGGTGTGATTGGCCTCGAAGTAGCAATTTCTTCTACTGCGTAGCTTGGCGACAATCGTGCCCGGACGGCGTGTGAGTGGCGTGTGGGAATATCAAAATTGGACAATGCGGTAGTAATTTGAAATAAAGTTGCGGAAGAAAAACCATACCTATGCTGGGGGAGTCTGGGACACTCGAGAAGAAGCTGACGTACCAAAGGCTCTGGAGAGTCTTTGCAGTGACTTTGGTGGATGTTAGGATCGGTTATCGGGTGAGCCAGGAAGAGGGCGTAGGCGGGATTGTCTTGTATATACCATTCTGGTTTGAAGCGAGAATTGTTTTGAGGAAATTAAGAGCATTGCTGAAGGAGGGAAGGACTTCTGATGAAGAAGATGGCCTGAGAAGACATAGGAAAAAAATGTTGATTTTCAAAGAAAATAACATTCCTAGAAATACGTGTACGATGTAATGTAGGATCATAGCAAACAAATCCCTTTTGACACACGTGATATCCTAAAAATGCACATCTAGCAGTTGAGCGGATAATTTATTTAATTTCGTGAGGTGGTAAATGAACAAAAACATACCTGACCAAAGATCGAAGATTATCATAATTAGGTTGCTTAGTAAACAAGCGAAAATAGGAGATTCCATGTGCAAAACTTGGGAAGGTAAAGCGATTAATTAAGTGAGTAGTAGTCTTTAGAGCCTCGACCCGAATATGGATGGAGCAGAAGATTCTAACAAGAGTACGTCATGCTCGAGAAGATGGCGATTTTTGCGATTGACTACTCCGTTTGTTGAGGAGTAGCGGGACGTGAACGTTGATGCATGATACCTTTAGAAGCTAAAAATACACGAAACTTCGGTGGACAAATATTCGCCCACGGAATGCATGCGAAATGTCTTAATATTTGTAGAAAATTGATTTTCAACATATCTTTTAAAAACTTCGGTGAAAGTACAAAAAACCTCGGATTTAAATGAAGAAAATAAACCCAGTGAATCTGTATGATCATTGATAGAAAGTTACATAGTATTTAAATTTGTCATGTGAAGTAATCGGGAAAGGTCCCCAGAACATCAACTTTGTGAATAAGATCGAAAGCAGGTGAGGCGGCTACTCTAGCATGCAAAGGAAATGGAAGAGTTTTGCTTTTACCAAGCTTACAAGAGTCACATTCAAAAGGTAAAGAAAAACGTTCTTTATTACCGAAAGCAGGAGTTCATTATATGATATAAAACTTGAGTATTAGGATGGCCTAAACGTGATGCCACGCTATACTTAGATTAGGAATATTATTACAAACAAAGACTCGATAGAAGGAATTGGATAAATTATGACCGAAACATTGCATATTTTAGAAGGCATAGATGATCCATTTCTTGAAGCTGCGTAAGCCATGTAAGTTGTCGTCGTGGAATTGCCATAAGATTGTTCGAATAGCTTGAGTACTTAGGCGTTGTTCTTCGCGAAGTAACTCACCAAAACAAATATCTAGAGAAGAACGTGAGATACTGTTCGATAGAGAAGAAGCGGCCGGATTCATATTAGGGCATAATTTCATGAGGAAATTGATCACGGCCCGACTAGTCTTGTGAAGATTTTGAATAGTTGATATAGCAATGACGGGAACATTTGTTGTAGCTAAATCGACATCAGTATTCATGCCAAAGAGTCAAAAATGTCGAGTAATAATCACTGGATGGAAAGACTACCGTATTTGGAACATAGCAGTGCATGTTCAAGCCGAAAGCTTGACGCGTCATTGTCTTGATGATAAACTTTCTTCAAATAATTCCACGTGGAGGTGAAGCGAAGCGATGAGCCATCAAGTTGGTGGCGATATGTGGTTCCTTAGAACTAAGAAGCCAAGACGTGATTGACATCAAGCGGCCGAAGGAGAAGACCACGACTTCACTTAGAGTTGGCGATGTCGGATGTTGGTGTAACATCTGGGCCATGATATGGCTCGAAGGTCTTTTCCATGAGGAAAAGTTCAAAGCTGAAGAAAACCAGTAGAGTAATTTTCAGTAAACTTAACAGTGGCAGTGTTATCCGTTGCAAGTAAATACAATCAGAGATAAGGACCTTACTTTCGGAAATATAATCTTTGAAATTAAAGAAATCGAGAAAATGACTTTAAATAGAGATTGCCAAAAGAACACTTGTTTAGCACTTATTAAAAAATATCAATGAGATTTCCTCACAAATAGAAAAGCTGAATTTTTTTTCCGAAAGAAGCTCACGATACCATGTTAGAAACAAAGTCGAGAATATTGTATGAAAATGGTGAATGATTTGGTCTTATGATTTCTTCTATTTATAGACTTTACAAAATCAACAAACATAAAATACATCAAAATTTGTCATGGGCCAATTTGTGAACTTGATTAATGGAACTGACTTTAGAATGTTGTTTATGGACGGTTGTGGCCAACCCGTAGATTCGTATGGGCCAATTTGTTTATGGACAATTATTCTGACTAGATAGACTATGAATGACGGTTGTGTACAACTAAATGAATATGGACAACAAATTACATCAAAGTTGTTATGAATGACTAGCATGATCAATGGAACAACAAAATTTGTTATGGACGACTAATTTGTCCATTGACAGATAGAAGATCCACATCAGGCTATTGTATTTTCATTGGAGGAAATATGGTCTCATGGAAAAGCAATAAGCAGAATGTTGTGTCACGATCAAGTACAGAGTCAGAATATAGGACTATGACACAATCTGTGTCTGAGATAATATGGATATATCAGCTCTTGGATGAAGTAGGTTTTAAAACTTCAGTACCAACGAAATTTTGGTGTGATAACCAAGCTGTTCTTCATATTGCTTCTAATCCTGTGTTTCATGAGCGAACTAAACATATTGAAATTGATTGTCATTTTGTTCGCGAGAAAATTCATAAAAGGTTTGATTTCTTCAGGATATATGAAGACTACTGGAGAACAATTAGGAGATATCTTTACGAAAATTTTAAGTGAGGTTCGGGTTGATTATCTTGTAACAAGTTGGGCATGATTAATATCTATGTTCCAACTTGAGTGAGAGTGTTAGAGATGTTAGTTGTGTATTAGGTGTCTATCACTAGTTGAATATATTAGTTGATTAGGTGTCTTAGTTGTGTATTAGGTGTATGTCACCTAAGAGTGTCTCTAACT
This sequence comes from Hippophae rhamnoides, assembly GCA_033030585.1. Lineage (NCBI taxonomy): Eukaryota > Viridiplantae > Streptophyta > Magnoliopsida > Rosales > Elaeagnaceae > Hippophae > Hippophae rhamnoides. Next base: position 12,735,079 of record CM065430.1, read on the forward strand.
TGTATATAAATATGTAGTCTTTGAATGGAAATAAATAAGAGTTAATTCTGAGTTTTACAGTCCTAAACATGTTGGGTATCACACATAAGGCTTTAATATTACACTTAGGTCCCAAATTTAACAATTATGGGACTCATGTGAAAAAGATTAGTCCCACTAAGTCTCCAAACTTGTTAAATTAAGTGTGATACTTAACCAGTTTGGGACCATAATTAATTAATTGTAGACTTTATTTCTGCAATGAAATAAGTGATCTTTAATTAACCATTTCTTTGTACGTATTTATTTATTAGTTATGCATAATTGTATCATGCTTCTTGGGCCCAAAAGAAAAGAAAACATTTGATGCTATTTTCCTTCTTTAGAGCAGCTCCAGATGCTAATAAGGTGCTTGATCCAAATGCACATCCCATCCTTATTGATCCAAGTCAATTCAGTGGTTCCTTTCTCAAAGGAAAGGATGAAGCTGACACAAACTGTTGGACTTCTCCCAGTGGCATGGGGTTTATGATCCGAGGAAAGAATTACTTAAAAGACAACCTCAAGGTGATTAATTACTCAAATTTAGAGTTCTCTATTTTTTTTTCTGTATTTGTTTATGCTGATATATTCCTTTCTCGTGACGAAGCACTAACTTTTACACAACTGGTACACAAAGGCCCGTAAACTTGGCAAAAATAAAATGAAGGTTGTTGAAACATGAGACTCTCATTATGATAGCGTCCATTGGCGAGAGCACGGTAGAAGGAATACTTAGCATCCGCTTGTAAATCCATTTGATTTAAAATTTGAATGCTGCTAACTTTTAAGCGGCTGCTGTAACAAACATGTGCACCACGGGAGTCTATAGTGAAGGTACTTCAAGTGGTGGGTTCAATTTCCTTAGCAAACCTTCCGAATTCCAAAAAAATGCTGCTAAAATTCCAAATAGAAGGTGATTTGACTGGAAATTGTTCAAATGTTGGCTATGGAGAAAGAAAAAAATGCCGAATGGAAATTGTCACTCAATTCTCAAGTCCTGTTAAACAAGATTATCCATAGACATAGTATGATTATTAGACTTGCATGCCACTTTACATAACTTTTTGGTTTTACTTTGAATTTTAATTATCAACACTCCTATTTTTAAATGGACAAACAAAAACTAAGAAAACAATGATACCATAAAATATTGGCAATGGTTATGGAAAATGCTGCTCCATTCAGTATTTAAGAAATTTAAAACTTGTTACTTTCACTTGTAACTAACTGTCAACTTTTATGTATTTTTATTAGTGGTCAGTGCTCTGGTCTCGATCCACGTTGTTGCTTCCATTTCTTAATTAATACGGATTGGTAATTGCTGAAATCCCTAGTAATTAGGGATTAAATCATGTACATTAATTAGCTTATCAATATTTGTGGTGTACATTGTTAGGAGATTACAATAGTTTAATGAGTGAGATTTGTACTAATTTTTAGGAAATTTTTTCCTTTTTTTGCCTAATTTTACTACCGTTATGTGGTAGGCACAAGTGTAAATTTATAACAATAAGAAATACACTTCAATAAATATCATTTTCTCAAAAAAGTTTTTGTAGAAATTCTATATAGTATAAAAGCTGAGACTCATTTCAATCTCGATAGTTGATATGGTTGAATCAACATTTAATCCATGAAATTAGTTTTTAACGGTAAAGATAGAATGAAGTACTTGACAAGGGAAATAAAAAGGGCTAACTTCGATGCTCTTTAATGATAGAGCTCCAATTCAATGGGATTGTGAGGTTGTTTAACTTAATTCAATCGTAATAGAAAAATCCAATTTGTTTCTACCTAGTACTCTCGGTCGGCGACCATTACCCATTGTGAGAGAAGTTTTCCTCGAAGTATAACGAGAAGGGAATTGATGAAAAGTGTTGATGGAATAGGCTAGTGGTGGTTCTGAATATTGGCATTGGAGAGTTTTTGACTCGTGGCTTGCGGAGGATATGTTTGTGTAGGTGGCAGAGGATATGTTCTTGTGGCTTATGGTGGTTTCGTTGCTAGAGGCCTTGCAGTTGGTGAAAGTAAGAAATCTGAGAGAAGGTTTCATGTTAATGCAAGAGAGTCGAGATCTCTCTTAAACATGACCAGTGGGCTTGGGCTTAGATATGGGCTTAATAAAAATGGAGTTGGCTTGAAGAACAAATTGGCACAATTGAATCAATTCTGGTAACTCTTCTCCATAATTCAAAGTATTGGTCGATCATCCATAAATATTTCTTCAACTTTGCTAGCATACAAAGGTAATTAATTGACTGCTTTAGTTATTACATCACGAGTTAAAATTCCTTCGATTATTGACTCTGGTGCATTAGATCATATGACTAACACATATAATTTATTTACCTCTTTTTCAATGTGTGTTGATAATCTTAAAGTAAGATAGCAGATGGATCTCTCTCATCCTTAATGGAAAAAAGAGTATTCAAAGTTCTAATTTTATTGTCTTCCAATATATCTTCCATGTCCTAAATTTATCATGTAATCTGATATCTATTAGTCAGTTGACTAAAGATTCATATTGTTCTGCTAATTTTCTTCCATCTTATGGTGTCTTTCAGGACTTATCATTAGGGAAGATGATTAGCTGTGCTAGAGAGTGTGAATGCTTTACTACTTTGATGACGCCAATATTGGTGGATATAGTCAAATTAAAATTTTTGATTCTGCATTTGTTTTTAAAGATAATGATTTCATGTTATGACATTATAGAATAGGTTATTCCAACTTTCACCACTTGAAATAGTTATTTGTAACTTTTTTTCTCTCGAAGAAAGTAATCAACTTTTGGTGTGAAATTTATGAAATTGTAAATCATCAGTGTGTCTCTTTTTTCAAAGTTAAGTACAAACAATCCAAATTGTTTGCTTTACTCCACAGTGATGTGTGGGGGCCTTCCCGTTTTTCGAAACGTACTCATACCAAGTGTTTTGATGATCATACTCAAGTTTGTTGAGTTTATTTACTCAGAAAAAATTAATGTTTGTTATATTTTCATTAATTTTTATTTAATGATTTAAATCCAATTCCAAACACATTCAAATTTTTTGGAAACATAATATTTTAATCACTCCTTAGGGAGACTAACTTAAAAAACATGGGATAATGCACCAAAGTTCTTCTATTCACACCTAACAAAATGTGGTTGCTGAGAAGAAAAATTGACATCTTTTAAAAGTAGCACAAGCATTGATGTTCACTATGAATATACCTAAACAAGTATAAGGAGATGCTATTTTAACATTAGCATACCTAATCAATCGAATGCCCATTCGGGTTCTTTCGTTTGACACTCTACTTCAGAAACTCTAATTTTTTAACTCAATATCTCTCATCCAATCTAACCTATCCCTTAAGGTATTTAGTTATATTGCATTTGTTTATATGCATTCCAAATCCAAGTTAGATCCAAGAGCTATTAAATATGTTTTTATTGGTTACTTTCTTACTTAAAAAGGTTACAAATGTTATGATTCCTCTACAAAAAAAGGTAATTGTTAGCTTCAATTTCACCACCTTCGAAAACTCTCCTTATTACCAAAAGTCCTCTTCAATGGATGAATTCAAAAGAAGATAATTCTTTTGGTCTGTACTTAAATTTTACTCTTTTTGAATCATCTAACCCATCTGAGCCAACCATTGACACTTCACTTGAAAATGAGCCTACAACAACACTATCTTATTCTACCATTTATTGGAGAAAACTTGAACATGGGTGGGAGTGATGTGAAAATATCAAATAATCAAGGAACATATAGTTTATTCAAAATGGCCAACATGAAAGACTAGAGAGAATTTCATAATTGAGGCACTAAGAGCGTTTGAATCGGTAATAGATCCAACTCTCCTGAGTCTACCTCAATACCAGGTAATTCAGAGTCACCAAAAACTTCTAAATTACTTATTGCACTTAGAAAATCAACTCAGTCCTAGACTCTTTATCCTATCTCTAGATTTATCTCATATAATACTTTGTCTCCTTGATTTCATGCTTTTATCACTAATTAATCTTGATAAAACAAAGATTCCAACAAAAATATCTATGAGACCTTGAAAATTATGGAATGGAAAGATTATGTCATGGAAGATAGTTTTGAAGGTTCATTGAGTTAGACAAAATCCCATTAATTGAGTAGATGAAGAGCACATCAAGTGGAAATAGACTTCAAGTTTGGTAAAAGTGAAAAAAAAAGATGCTCATTTGATATTAGTGAAAGTTTTGGAGTTAGAGATGTTCAAACAGTAGACCTTAGGCTTTTTTATCAGAGGAGAGTTAATAATCAATTATCTTAAAAGGTTAAATTATTGGGATAATTGATTTCTCAACAACTTTTAACATGGTACCAGAGTTAGATGTTTTGAGTTCAAATTTCAGTAACCTCAATTGTTGAATTCTAAGTGTTGGGTTTATTTTGCATACAGTTGATCGCCACATAAATTGTGTGTGCAATGAATACGCAAGTATATGTATTGCAACAAGTAATATAATGATAGAAAAGATCGTTCCCACATATATTATTTTATTAGAAACTAATTTGTTAAACTAAAAAAATAAAAATCAATTTTTTGTGTTTTTATATTTTAAGGAATCGAAATTAAAATAACTAAAAGTAAATAGCAATAATTAATTATATTAGGTTTTTTGACTAAAAAGATATATGATAAAATATCTATGAATATTTAATCTCTCAATTTTCTAAACATGTGAATCGCTAAAATTCTTCTAATATAATTATCAATTAATTACATGATCAATTGAATCTAACTTAGCATAACCTAGCATGTATTCTTCTCTCAAGTAAACTATACACTATATAGTAATTAATTTAATCACATTCTCATGGAAATTAAATTACATACTATTCATTAAGTTCATCAATTATAGATCACATACATAAGAATCATACATCTCTGCCTAGAAACTATGCATGTTATTTAATCAAGATTAATAATTAAATAATTCTCTCAAATCTATTTAATTGTCTCTGTAGATAAATTGTTGGCCAAACAATTAATAACATACAAATCAAATTAAATAATATAATTAAATTATAATTGAGGTAAAATATTAAATCATCATATGGTGAAAATTGGGTTTATGAGATCCCTAAATTAATAAATTAATTATACATAATTGTGTTCATAAAACTCATATTTTTCATAAAGAAAGACATAAAAAAAGAGTAGAAAAAGAAATATAATTAATCTATTGAATTTTTTTATTAATTTCTTCTTAAATCTCCACCAAAATTTCGTCTTCTTTTGAATTTTTTTTATTTTTCTCTTTTTTTAGCTTCAAAAAATGACCAAAATTATGCTAATAGAGGCAAATTAGGGTTAATGGAGTGATTAGGGGCTTAAATAAAGCTCAGATGCGATTTGGACCATCAAATCAGTTTCAGATCAAGGGCTACGATTAAAACAAGCAAATCTGATAGTTCTAGCCAATCACAACGTGACATGTGGCATCAGAAATTCATTGGGCGAATCAGGGAGCGACGTGTGGCATGAGAGACCTGTCAGAGTCAACGCTCGCTGAGTCAGGGACACATGGCGTGACGTGATTCGTGGAAACAGATTGTGTGGCACACAGGTGGAACGCGCGGAGCAATGGTGTAGCGACACGTGGCATGAATGGTCGACCAATTTCTGAACTCGGATTGAACGTCGTGCTGACACGTGACACATGTTTCGTCCTTCTCACATGTGGCATTACACGATTCGCTTTGTGTGCTTGTGTGGCTTGCCTAGTCAGCTCCTCTACTTGCATGGCATGCCACGTGATAATTCCTGATTGGTCATGCATTAAAAATGCATAAAAAATCTCAAAAAATTCCAAAAATTATATTTTCATTCCTTTTCACTAAAAATTTTATATTTTAATTTTTTTGACCATAAAAATATTATTTATTAAATAAAACAAGTAAATATTAAGTAAAAAAGTGCGCTAATGACTCTATTTTCATAGAGTCATCAACAATCTATATTTGTTAGGAGTAATAAATATATAAAATAATTATTAACCTTTTTCCTATTAACTTGAGTTTTTTCCAATCACGTCTAACAGATTGTTCCTCTCTCGTACCATTATATCAATTAATAATACTCAAAGAACTACTTTTCCTTGCAAGATAATAAATTTATATAACTCTATTAGATTTCTATTTGTTTAGGCATTTATATGATTGAGATTGTTACTTTATTATACTAGGTTTTTCTTCAATTTCTCTTTCTCTCTCCTTTTGTTTTATTTTGGGTGACTATATTCTAGGGTTTTCTTCTCATTATAAGATTAAATACTTTTCCACGGATGTTCTCTATAATATTCCACAGCAAGGGATCTTCTTATTGTATTTCAGAAGACCAGATTTATACCGAGGATTGAATAATATATGAATAAGTATATTATGATTCCTTTAAATCTTAATATTTATGTTTTATATTTTTCTCACTCATTTCTCCCCCTTCCCTTCCCTTCTCCTTTACTTTCTTTCTCCATTCCCATAAATCACTATATTTATGGTGTTGAGTAATGTGGTCGATATATGTTTATTGAATGCATGCATTTTTCAGGTTATGGGTGGAGACCCTCTCCTCACACTCTTAACAGCTGATTGGCTTCAAGTTGATAAACCTGCAGATAGAATTGCATTGGATCCCAAGAGCCTTGTTCAGGTATACTTACCTATTTCGCCTAAAACTGAATTTAACTCTTTGCTGTGACATGAAATTTGGATTCTCTGCCTATACCTATGCAAGCTCTAATTTTTATAATATCGCAATGCCAACTTCAACTTATTGCACCAGCTACTGGACTCAAATGCCTAATTGAAATAAATTACAGAGTGCAATATGAGAAAGGGATAAAGGTCATTGTGCGAATGTTTTGTAGTTTGCTTAGTTTTTTGTATCGTACTTCTATTGATGTTTTTCTAATATATATTTTTTTACTTCAGGTTATGTTCTTTTCAATTTTTATGTAGAAGTATTTTCTCATTACTGTAAACTTCAGTCCAATTTTCATGTCAATAACGGATTGGTTAGTAAAACTTGTTTGCTACTACTGTTTTTATATTAGTATACATCAGTGCTTTTTCTTATGCTTTTTTGTTGCTCTTATAATTGAATCACTTTCATGTTCTTTTCTATGGTGGTGTTTGGTTTATTAGAATGGAATGGAATTAGAATTGATTCATTCTAATTTTATGTTTTAATTTGCTAAAAAATGGGAATGAAATGTAATCAATTCCCAAAAGAGAAGGAACGAAAATTTCTTCTCCTCTTAGGAATCATGATTCCATTGTCATCTTAATTTTTTGTTTCAATTTTATCCCAACACTAAATATAACCCTAAACTTAAAACCCAAAACCCTATTTATAAAAATAATAATTTTAACCTTAAACCTTAACCCACAAATATAACCATAAACCTTAAGCCCTATACCCTAAACCCAAAACCACAAAACCTAAAATCCAAAATCCTATTTAGAAAAATAATAATTTTAACCCTAAACCTTAACCCATAAATATAACCCTAAATCCTAAACATTATACCCTATACCAAAACCCTAAATCCTAAATCATAAATCCTATTTAGAAAAATAATTTTAACCTTAAACTTAGCCCACAAATATAACCCTAAACTCTATATCCTAAATTCCAAAAACCAAAATCTTAAATCCTATTTAGAAAATAATAATTTTAACCCCAAAACCCCAAACCTAAACCCTAAATCCTAAATCTTATACCTTATAACCTATACCCTAAACCCTAAATCTTAAAACTCTAAATTCCAAACCTCAAAACCTCAAAACCTATTTAGAAAAATAATAATTTTAATAATATATTTTATTTTTGAGGAATAATTATTTAGAAAAATAATGATTTTAATAATGCATTTTATCTGATGAAAAAATAACAATTAAATGATATTATTTAAACTTTACTGAATATAGGATATTAAGATAAGATATAGTGTTTTCCATTTCATTTCAGTTGTAAACCAAACACTGTAATACTGATTCCTACTTTGATTCCAGTGATCAAACCAAACAATATTGTTTCCATTCTATGACCAAACGTCACCTATGGGGGTGCTTGGTTGGTAAGGATGAAATGAAATTATAATTGATTCCTTACAATTTTATGTTTGGTTGTGTTATAAATTGGGAATGGAATGGAATGAAATCAATTCTTAAAAGAGAATGAATCATGATTCCATCTTCCCTCTTAGGAATCATGATTCCATTCTAATGTTAAATTTTAATTTCAATTTTATCTCAACTCCAAATATAACCCTAAATTCCAAAATCCAAAACCTTAAACCCTGAACCCTATTTAAAAATGATAATTTTAACCTTAAACCTTAACCCACAAATATAATCATAAACCTTACACCCTAAAACCTTAAACCCTAAATCCTAAACTCTATTTAAAAAATAATAATTTTAACCCTAAACACTCAAATATAACCCTATACCTTAACCCATAAATATAATCTTAAACCCTAAATCTTGAACATTAAATCATAAATCTTAACCCAAAACCCCAAACCCAAACCCAAACCCTAATCCTTATACCCTAAACTCTATATCCTATACCTTATACCTTATACCCAAAACCTTAAACCCTATTTAGAAAAATAATAATTTTAATAATATATTTTATTTTTAAGTAATAATTATTTAGAAAAATAATGATTTCAATAATGTATTTTGTTTTACAAAAAAATAACAATTAAATGATATTATTTAAACTTTATTAAATATATATGGGTATTAAAGTAATATACAGTGTTTTTCATTCCATTCTAGCTGTAAATCAAACACTATAATATTGATTTTTCTTTTAATTCCAGTGATCAAACCAAACAATAAAATATTTGTGCTATTTTTTTTATTCCATTCCATTCTCATTCCAATTCTATTTTGTGAACCAAACGTCAGCTAAGTGAAGTGTTTAGTAGTAATACCCTTATTTAACAAAAGGTATGCATACCCTTATTTAGGAGTAATACCCTTATTTTGTCACATACATGGGCAAACAGTCGAGGGAAAACTCACCTTTAAAGTTGTTTTCTGCCAATGAACTATCTCTCAGTTTTCAACCCGCCATTTCTTCTACAAATTTTTGCATGAGCATCACGTTGTGCGATTTCATCACGTAGTGTCAAAGTATTAGAATATTTTTTTTGTAGTGATATCATTCATATAACATATCATATAGACTACATCTCTTTTGATTTACTAAGTTTTCTTTGTTACTATTTTTATATTAGTATACATAAGTGCTTTTTCATATGCTATAATTGAATCACTTTCATGTTGTACTTCTTTATATTCTTAGTGGGTTTTAGTTCCTTAGTGGTATCCTTTTTAAACAAAAAGTACTCATATGGAGTTATTTTTTCAAAGTAGTAAAATAATAGTCCCCTATTTCCTTTAAGGTATACAAATGGCTTAATTTTATGTTTTAAATGGGAGATTTCAACACATATTTGGCACATATTATACAAGTGGAATAATTTTGTCATTTAGAGGGTTTGGTTCTTTAGGAGTACCCGTATGTAAGAAAAGGTACGCATATAAATCCATATTTTCATAACAAAACATTAATAGTCACTACATTCAATTTTAGGTACATTAGTGGTTCAAAATTAAGATTTAATAGAAAATTTCAGTATATGCTACATACATGGGCAAATAATTAAGGAAAAATTCACCTTTAAAGCTATTTTCTGTCAGTGAACCACTTCTCAGTTTTCAACTCGGCATTTCTTCTGCAGTTTTTTTCATAAGTATCACATTGTGTGATTTCATCGTATAGTGTCAAAGTATTAGAATCTTTCTTTTTGTAGTGATGTCATTCATATGACATCATATAGACTACATCTTTTCTTATTTATTAAGTTCTCTCTGTTACTTAGTATTCTTGTGTTGGTTCTCAATTTGTCTCATGAGTATTCATCTTTTGTATACTTTTTCTTATCTTTTGCTGTAGATGCCTTTATAAAAAAAATGTGTTGATATGCTTGGAAACACGAAAGTATACGTGATTAAACTGTATAAGTGATAAGTAATTTAATAGCAAAAGTTGTTGAACCCATAAGGATTGCTACAATAAATATCACTAATTATTAGCTTATTAATAAATTTAAAGGGGGTTTGAAAATAATTTTTAAATAAAAATTAAACAAAATAATAAATAAGATACATGAGTAACACAGATTCAGTGAAGTATGTGATTATAAAACAATCCTTATCACTAGCCTGTTATTTAATCAGTTATATCATAAATTAAAGATAATATTGAGAGGAAATATTCTCTTATTTGTATTTCAAATGTATGTGTAACAATATAAATGGGACTAAGAAGTAGACAAATAGACCATTAATCTAGGAATATAGTCAACTATTATAGTCTGTACAACCACTAACTAATACAACATGTACAACAACTAATGTAGGATTAATTAAAGATCATCTCTCAAAAATTCTACACCCCTCTCAAGTTTGTTGATAGATATTAATCATTCCCAATTAGCAACTCAGTTATTCAAAAATGATGGTTTGAGGTAATGCTTTGGTAATGATGTTTGTAATTTAATGACGACTAGATGTATGTAGGAGTTCTACGATTTTTCCATCTAACTTCTCTTTAATGAAATTACGATAAATTTTTACATGTTTGGTTCGGTCATAATGAACTGGGTTACTTGTAATTCTTATTGCAGCTTGATTGTCACAATGCATGTTGATAGGTTCAGTAGTTGTGAAGTCCAGTTCATTGATTAGTCTTCTTAAGCACATTCTTTCACAAATCCCATGAGCCATAGCTTTGAATTTAGTTTCTGCACTACTTCGATCGACTACTAACTGTTTCTCACTTCGCTAAGTTACAAGATTCCCAACACGAATGTACAGTACCAATAGGAGATCTACGATCCATTATTGAGCTTGTCCAGTCGGCATCTGCAAAGACTTCAATTTTCTTGTTGTCATCTTGAGATACTTGAGTATACGATAGACCGTCTCCATATGTTCTTCATTGGGATTGTTTATAAATTGACTTACAATACTCACTAAAAAACCAATATCTGGTCTTGGTTGAGATCATTAAATGAGTTTTCCCACTAATCTTTGATAACGGTTTTTGTCTACAGGTGCATTGTTTTCTTTGATTCTGAGTTTTACTGTAGAGTTTATCGAAGTTTCTGTCGGTTTACACCCCATCATTCTAGTTTCTTTGAGAAGATCAAGTACATATTTCCTTTGAGATATAAAGATGTTTTATTTTGTTCGGGCTACTTCCATTCCTAGGAAATATTTGAGATTGCTTAGATCTTTGATCTCAAATTCCTTGTTTAGGAACTCCTTGAGTTATTTATCTCAACTGTAGAATTACTTGTTAGAACAAAATCATCTACGTGCACAATTAGGATAACTATTTTGTCACTGGAGAAATGCTTGATGAGGAGTGTGTGATATGCTTGGCATTGATTGTACCCATATTTCTTCATAACTTTAGAAAACCTATCAAACTAGGCACGTGAAGACTGCTTCAATCCATATGAGGATTTCTTACGTTTGCAAACTCTATTGGTTAGAGCAGGAGATCTAATTCCAAGAGGAATGTCCATGTTTACTTCTTCGAGATCACCATTAAGAAATGTATTTTTTACATCTAATTAGAGAGGCCGATCCAAGTTAGATGCCAGGGAGAGAAGAACACGAATAATGTTGAGCTTTGCTACAGGTGCCAACATTTCTTGATAGTTAATCCCATATACTTGAGTGAATCCCTTAGCCACAAGGCAAGCCTTGAATCTTTCTACACTGTCGCCTGCTTTGTGTTTGATTGTAAAGATTCACCTACACCCAACATCTCATTTTTTCGGTGGTAGTTCTGTGATCTCTCAAGTCTTGTTTTTCTCTAAGGTATTGAGTTTTTCAAGAATAACTGTCTTCCATTCAGGTACTTGAATAGCTTCATGAACAGAATTGGGAACCTATATCTGATCAAGGTTACTGATAAAGGTCTTATAATGTGGTGAGAGACTTTTATAGGAAACCAAGTTGCAGATATGGTGGTTTGTAGAGGATCTTACACATTTCTTCATAGCAATTGGCAAATTCTAATAAATGTCTTCCATTCAGGTACCTGATTAGCTTCATGAATAGAATTGGAAACCTGTATCTGATAAAGGCCTTATAACCTGGTGAGAGACTTTTATAGGAAACAAAGTTGTAAATGGGGTGGTTTGTACGGGATCTTACATTTTTTCTCACACCAATTGGCAAATTCAAATTATCAATAATAGGAGGTTCAATGATGTTACCTTGTGAACTGTTAGAGTGACCTGTATTTGGGTTGGACTCTTGGACTGGTTCAAGATATGCCCAATTCTCTGTTTCTTCTTGAGTAAACAAGAAGATCACTGTTTGGGACAAGTGAATTTTGAGAATCTGTTGGTAGAGGAGTTGAGGATTTATTGAGATTCTCGAGAATTTGAGGAATATGATTTGAGACAAAATTTGTTGGAATTATTATTTGTTCGCATGAAGGGGTTGATTGAGAGGTAATGCTATTCCAAAGCTGGTATTCATGACCTATGTTCTCCCCTAAATGATAGGTTTGAAATAGTATGGATTGTATTTAAAAGAGGTGCAATTCATTGTATTGTAGAATTCTCTTGTGATAGGTGAGAAACATTCGTAACCTTTCTGGTTTGATGAATACCCTAAGAATATGCATTTGATGGCTTTGGGATCAAGTTTATCTCTATGGTGTACATGAACATAAGCAGAACATCCGAATAGTTTAAAAGGAATGTTGGACACGATTCTGGTGTGAGGTTATGACTCAAGAAGAGTACTAATAGGTGTTTTGAAAGTTTCACACTAAGAGCGTTGAGGGTATTATCCAATTGAGCCAAAGTTGTAGATGTTGTTAGCAAGGATTGTCCAAATATTTTATGAAGGAGATCAATCTGCTCCTTGCTAAACAGGGAAGATTTAGGTGAAGTAGTTCCATGGGTTATGGAGGCAGTATTTTCATGGCTTTCTTTGTTGGTACAAAGGATGACTTCCAATCAGCTAGCTTGTCATGAATTTTCAAGTAGGTTTCTTTAGCACTAGGTTTACGACAATGGTCATACCAAAGTCTTCCTATTCGGAGACGGTTGTCTGCATTTTGAGATTGCTAGTGTCCTTGAACAACCAGTGCATATCTTTCTTTAGTCACTGAAATGGTAGATTGAGAACCCATCATTACCTTTTTCTGACTCTCCTCTTGGCAAACTTTATAGAAGGTTTCACGAAGGCTTGGTAAGGGCTTTGTTCCTAGAATCCTACCTCACACATTGTCAAGATCTTTGTTGAGCCCTATCAAAAATTTGAAAACTTGTTTTTTTCAGTAATTTGTTTGTACAAGGTTCCGTCTGCTGGACACTTCTATTCTTGAACCTTAAAGGGGTCTAACTGTTGTCAATATCGAGTGAGAGAGTTAAAGTTTTGGGTAACTGATGATTCTTCTTAACGAAGATCATGGAGGATGCTATCAATAAGTTATAAATTGAAGGATTGTCCAAGGTTATATGTGCAATTGAAGCCTAAATCCTGGCCGACATGGGACTTTAGGTTCCTTAGCACTCCATTTCCATGTCGGCGAGGCGCCAACGGGAGGTGAGCTTCAGGGCTGCTCGAGGGCTTGGAACCTAGCTTTGATACCATAAAGATAATATTGAGAGGAAATATTTCTCTGATGTGCATTTGAAATGTATGTGCACCAATATAAATAGGATTAGGAGTTATACAAATAGACCATTTAATCTAGGAATATAGTCAACTATTATAGCCTGTACACCACCTATATAGCCTCTACAACCACTAACTTTTACAGACTAATTAAAGATAATCTTTGAGAAATTCTACGTAAATCAATATTAAAACCATCTTTGAATTAACAATAGCTTGGAAAATCTATGCACTACTCACCAACGACTTTCAACCCATCTTTTCTTACTTTTAATCGAAGTAGAATAACATCGTAAATCAATCCTAAATCAGAATATAAACCTAGTCATAGTTGTTAGATAAAATTCATTCATCACATTACGTACTAAAAAGGAGAGCTAAATTTTGCGAGATCACATTTCTTAGCAACCTTTAATGAAGACATTAACTTTACTTGTCACACTTTCACAAAACAACAAGTTATCACTTCGAATAAGAATATTAGCAAATATCATAACTGATGAAATAAATAGAAATTTATATATTCGCAAGATATAACAGTAACATCTTAAACTAGCATTAAACATATATATGCAGTAAACTAATTGATTACTTTAATTTATACTTGTATAGTTATGGAAATTAAATAGAGTCAAAATCTAAAAATCATTATAACAAATTGTAATTAAAATTATAGTTTAAGGCTTGAAATTGTCCATAATAACATAAACAAATTAGCTAGACATAATCATAATTAAAAAGATAGAAGAAGAAAAATAAGAAATATTTCTTAATTATCTCTCGAAATTCTATCTTGTCTCTAACTTTGTCTCTCTATAGAGATTGTATGTAAAACTGTGTTTCTGTATATTGAATTATATTTGTACATCAAATGTCTAGAAAATAAGGAAGAAAATCTCATAATGACATTATAATGAAGAAAATCTCATAATCATTATGTCTAAAATTATTCAAAAAAAAAACTCATAATAGGGCAAGAATAGTTCTAATAGATACAATATAATAAATCAAATCTTTTCATTTATGTTTGAGATTTTAACATTTTCCTTCAAGATGGATCATAAATATTGATCATATTCAACTTGTAAATAAGATTATCATAACTAGGTCAAAAAATTTCTTTGGTGAATATATCAGCTGTTTGTTTCTTTGTAAGAACATTAGTCATGCAAAAATTTCCTTTTTCAACTTGTTTTTTAATAAAGTGTTTGTCTAACTCCACATGTTTGTTCTATCATGTTGAACCGGGTTAGAAATAATATTGGTTGCTTTGTTGTCGTAGTATAGTTTGACTGGGAATGTTCTTATAATGAATATTCATCAATAGCTTTCTTAACCACAAAACCTCACAGATTCCTTGTGTAATTGTCCTAAATTTTATTTCTTTGTCCATTCTGGTTATTACATTTTGCTTTTTACTTCTCTATGTCGCTAAGTTTCCGAAGACAAAGGTGCAATATTCAAAAGTGGAACATCTATATTCTATTGAGCACGTAAGTCTTTAATTTTCTTTCCAATCTTAATTGGAGTATCACTTGGTTTACAACCAAGCATGCCTGTTTTAATGAGAAGATAGTGAACATACTTACATCGAAAGACACTGATTCCTTTTTTCGATTTTACAACTTCCATTCCTATGAAATATTGTTGACTTCAAATTTAGTAACCAAGTTTTTCTTTGAATTCTCTGTTTCTTCTAAGTTGTCACCCATCAAGATTATGTCATCAACATAATCTTAACGGGTGACAACATAATATCTAACAAGATTGTTTTCTTTCTATTTCTAGTTTGTTTTAAAAATAAGGTATAGTTCGACTGTTCTTGCAGATATCTTTGTTTTCCCATTACTTTAACAAACTTATCGAACCATGCTTTAGGTGATTGTTTAAGCCTATATAAAGATTTCAATTTACACGCTATATTTGTTCCTTCTTTGCCAAATCCAGGTGGTAGTCATAAAGACATCTTCTTCGAGTATTCCATTAAAAAAACATTTTTAATGTCAAGCTATTGAAGGGTCAATCTAAATTGGCTGTTAATGACAGAAGTACCCTTATCGTGTTTAGTTTTGCCACATGCACAAATGTTTCCATATAATCAATCCTATATGTTTGTGTAAATCCTTTTATAACTAGACGAGCTTTGTAGCTTTCTACTGTCTCATCATCTTTGTACTTTATTTTAAATACCCACTTATATTCAACTAATATTTTTCTTTTTGGTAGTTTTCTTATATTCTATATTTCATTTTTTTCAAGTACCCTAATTTCTTCCATTACCATTTCTTTCTATTTTGGAATTTTCAAAGTTTCATGGATGTTTTTTGGAATTTCTGTAATATCAAGTTTATAAGTAAAAACATGGAATTCAATAGACAAAAGTTTTGTATGAAACAAATTTAGATATAGGATGTTGCGTATAAGATCAAGGTTTTTTTCTCAAAGCAATAAACAACTCAAAATTACTTATGTTTGAATCTATCATCAGATTAGACTTTCTTAGTATATCAAGTGTGAAATCTTGCATATTCTTTAATTTCGACCTACGTGAGTAAATAATCAATGGTGGTTTTTGTTTCTCCATATCTTGTTCTATGTTTAAGTTTTTTCTTGCAGAGGGCAAAGTGGAATAAGATGGGGTAGTAGGCTCATGATTTGAACTGTTTTTGTTTGACTTAGGATGTTGGTTGTGTGGTCTTGATTCATTGTTTGGTTTATTAGGGAGCTCATGAAAATTCAAATTCAGATTTAAGTTTGAGTGTTGACCAAAAAGACTTCTTGGCTCAAACTCTCCTTGAAGATAGGACTTTTGGTGGTAAGGAGTATCTCTAAAGAAAGTGACATCACGACTAATAAGGACCCTTTTTGTGGAGGGTTCATAGCACTTGTATCATTTTTGAGTAGGAGACTACCAAATGAAAATACATTTACTTGCTTAGGGATACAATTTGGATCTATTAGGTGAGTGAATATGAGGAAAGATGACAACCAAATACTCGGAGCGTTAGGTCAGACTTATTGTGAAACATCAGAAAAAAACTTTTGGAATCTATGAAGTGGAGTTTCAAAAGATAGAATATGATTGGGCATCTAACTAATGAGATAAGTGGTAGTTAAAATGGCACCTCCCCAGAAGGTTTTGGACATATTTGTAATAAATATTAAGGCTCGAGCTACTTTAAGAAAGTGTCGATTTTTTTGTTCAATTATCCCATTTTGTTGGGGAGTATGAACACGAATTTTGGTGTATTATTTCATGTTTTTGAAGATAGTTTCCTAAGGTATTATTGAAGTATTTTGTTTTGTTATCAATTCTAAGTATTTGAATTTGTGTTTGAAATTGAATTTGGATCATAATATGAAAGTTAATGAACATATCACGAACTTTGATCTTTTCTTTTGCAAATACACCCTATACATTTGGGTATGATCATCAATAAACGTAACAAATCATTTAGTGTGGGTATAATTAGGGTGAAGAAAAAGTCCTCGTACGTCTTTTTAATTAGAGAAAGGTTTGAATGGTTTGTACTAATTAATAGGAAATGAAATATGCTGATGTTTTAGTTCACAACTTTCACATTAAAAATTGATGGTTTTATTTGAAAACATAGATGTAAATAAATGTTTTAAATATTTGAAATTAGGATGTTCGATTCTATAGTGCCATAACAAAAGTTTATTATTTATAGATGTAGATATAGAATTATAAATAGCATTTTGGCTATTTTTAATCACATTTGCCTCATTAAATAAGTACAATCCTTTACACTTTTCATCATTGGCAATCGTCTTCCTCAATGATAGTTTCTGAAATACACAATAAGTTGAAAAAGTTGAGTAAAGCAAATTGAGCTTTTTGTTGGTTGACTAATTGATATTAAATTACAAGACAAGTTGGGGGACAAGAAGAACAGGTTTAAGTGTATTAAAGTTAGAAATTTGGATACTCTATTTTCCTACAATTGTTGAGAGAGATCCATATGCTATTCTTACTTTAAGAGTACCAACACACAGTGAGTAAGATGTGAATAGGTGATGGGCATTAATCATATAATCAGAAGTACCAAAATCAATAATCCAAGAAATTTTGGATCGTGAAGTAGTAACTAAGGTACTTAAAAAATTATCTTTGTAGGTTACAAAAGCTGAGGATATATTTGAAGATGATAGGCCTGAATTGTTCATATTGGAAAAAAATTTGTAGAGTTGATCTTGTTGTTCTAGATTAAATGCTCCCCCTAGGCTTGATCCATCATGAGTACTAGTTGAAAGTTGATAACCTTGGTCTCTATTTTATCCTGGTTTTCAATCTGTTGGTTTTGCATGGATTTCCCAACAAGTATAATTTGTGTGACCTAGTTTGGTAATGATCACAAAATATTTTTCGTTGCGAATTTGGGCCAATTCTTGAACTGTTTCCATATAAAAAATTTGTTGAAGGCCCAAATATAAATTTAGGTCCATTAGAATAAAACAAATCCATGGGAGGCCCATTAGACCCATTAAAATGTCCATGAGTAAAGAACAATGGGAGGCCTATTATTATTTTTTGGGCCATGTCCACTAAAAGTCATTTAACTCTTTTTTCTTCTTCCCATCAGACAATCCCCTTTCTCTCATTAGGCCTATTAGAATAAAAAAAATCCACCCTTTCTCTCATTAGGCCTATTAGAATAAAAAAAATCCATTAGCTATGGGAAGCCCATTAGACCCATTAAAATGTCCATGAGCAAAGAGCAACCATTAGATTGATTATTTTTCAATTTTTTCCATACTCTTGATTCAAGTTTGAGTCGACTATAACTTGGTTTTATCACAACCGTAGCTCTGATACGATATAGAAATTGTATGTGAAACTGTGTCTCTGTATATTGAATTGTATTTGTACATCAAATGTTTATAATATTTATAGAAAAACTATGTTTGGAAAATAAGAAAATCTCCTAATAATGTTTACAAAATAACGAAGAAAATCTTATAGTCATTATGGATGAAATTATTCTAAAAAAATAACTCTTAATAGGAGTAAGAATAATTCCAATAAATACAATATATTAAATCAAATCTCGTCATTTATGTTTGAGATTTAACACTCTTTCTGTAAATCTAAATATATTTTATTTAAAACCTGTACTATAATTTATAACTTAATTTGTGTTTGTTTTTGTTAATCTTATCTATATATTTATAGTATAAGAGTTGCATGTAATTATATTGTAGTTAGGATTAGGATTGTAGATGTTTAAAACAAGTAAAATGTTATCAGTACATATTTAGAATTATTTGGACAGAGTTGAACTTGAAATTAGGTGTTGGAGTGCGAATCCGAGTTCATAGGCTACGACGCATATAGAATCATGCCGCGGTGCGACTCCAATTCCATTTCTATTAAAATTAGTCTCGAGGGTATTGTGCTGCAGCGCACATGTACTCATGTTGTCGTATGCCTTTAATTTTTCTAAACTAATGTTTTGATCCTTCTTTGATGTATCTTGTATAAATGTTTGTATTTAGGTCCTCTATTGTATGACAATTGTATCCTTGGTCGTAAGATTTAATTGGTCTTTTGTTATTTGAATCTTTTAAGTCCAAAAATACCTAAAATACATCAAAACATACCTTGTGATTCCAAAAATACAATTTATAAAATACTTAGTTTAAAATGTAATATTAAAACCTAATTCATTAGTTTAATTCCACAAAATATGTGTGCTTCTTAAGCATTTATCACGTGGTTTTTTAAGCGTAAGTATTTGAGTATTGTTTCCTATTTCATTTGTACTTGTTGCTTGTTGTGGTTTATCACGTGCATTTTTAATTGTGCCATATAAATTATTTACCTGTCTTTAGGACTTTTGATTTACATGCGTTCTTGTGACTAGATTAATATGTTTAGTTGACATGTCTTTTGTTTTTAGTCTTAGAACCTGAGTCTTATCTACCTATATGTTTTCTCATTAAATAAAACCCTAAGTTTTTATCGTAAAGTTATCCATTCTCCTTCTTCTTCTTCTCCTAAAACCATGTTCTTTGATATGATTTGATTTCTTTAGTGTTTTTTTAAACTCTTAGCTTTTCGTGATTTCGTTTGGTTTTGAGAAGTAAACTAATTTTTTTTGTTAATAGTGTTTTAATGAACTTTTTTTTATTTTGTAGGTATTTTAAAGATGAGTTTTTCCTTTATTTTTTGCCCATGTGTGTGGTATATGTTAAAATTTTCAATTAAATTTTAATTTTAGATTATTGGTGTACCTAAAATTAAACGTAGAGATTACTAGCGTATTGTTATAAAAATATGAATTTACTGCATATTTTTTATTAAATAGGGGTAATAATGTACGAAACCCTCTGAATGACACATATACCTTTTACTTATATCATATGTGTCAAGCATGTGATAAAATCCTCAATTTAAAACATAGAATTAGATCATTTGTGTATTTTAACGTAAATGGGGGACTATTATTGTACTACTTTGAGAATGTGAGTCTATGTTATATGTACTTTTTCGTTAAAAAGGGTACCACTGAGGTACCAAACCCTTAGTGTGGTTGGTACCTGTACTTCAATAACTATGTGTAGGTCAAGAAATTTGATGTTAAACTAAAACCTTACTTGGTGCAGTTAAGTTATAAGCAGTTTATTTGTGCATCACTTATGATGTTTCTGTGCCATCTAAATTTTCAGTTCTTATCACCTTATTTTATCTCCTTGATTTCAAGTGTTGATTATCTCCACTTTTGATTATTTTATGAAGGGATAAATTCTTGTGTACAAAAATGCTGAAAAGATCATTGACGAAATTGAAACTGTTGGGTCTGCTCCATTCATGTGGCCCACAGTTATGTAAGTAAGTAAGATGAAAAGAGGAAGAAGAAAAAAAATAGCCAAACGTTTTGGCTAATGAAGTTGAAAAGCTAATGTTTTAATTAATGTCAATTAAAACAAACCAAACAGCAAAGAAGTTGAAAGGTTGATTTGATTTATATATATTGGTTTTGGAATTACGTTTTTGATGAGAAATGAGAGGCTGCAGAAAATTTTAAAAAACGAAAAAGAGAGAACAAAATAGTGAGTGTTCCGAGCCAACGACATTTTCAGTACAATTTTTGATCCCATTTAGAGGCTTATTCATCTCTTTAAGTTGTATTTCTCTACCTGCTTAGATTTCAGTTAGGCTTTCATTTGTTGTGCCACTAAGGTTCTGTCAATTTTGGTGAGGTATTGTGCTTAGATTTTTGTTATACCTATTTTTGATACAGTGAAATTGGAAAGTGGAGGTATTGTGGATTAGATACATCATTAAATCACGTAAAAAATTATTGTCTCTTATTTACTGCTTTGGTTGTTATTTGTTATATTTGGTTAATTGTGCAATTTTAACTACACAAGTTAGAAAGGTTTTATTTGTCTGCTTTCATTGTTACTCTTAAATTCTTACTTTTCCAACAAAAACTTCTGATGTTCTTATTATAATTAAAAAATGAAAGATGATACAATCTATATTTAAGCTCAATTCTTGATTCTCAAAAGTTCCTGTTTTTGATGATATTCTTCTTGGTTCCAGTCAGAATCTGGCAAAAAGCTTCCATTCATTCTCATCATTAATCTCCAGGTATTTTCCTGCATTCTTTTCTTCTTATTTTGACATAATAGGAATTCCAGTATATATATAACTCATGCGATTCAATGTTATTTCTTTCCTTGTTAGCAAGGTGGTTGAAGGTCACTTTAAGTTTATAGTTCCCGTAGTTGCAATGCAGGAGTAACTACCAGTAAAAATGAAACGAAAATTTCAAAAGTTATTTGATTATTCGATATAAAGGATTTGCTATAAACTGTTGAGGGAAAGTGTCTCCAAATAGAACATATGAGCTGAAGGAGAATTGTTGATATCTTCAATTGTCATTCAGCTGCCAGTCTCAACTCTATAACAATATATATGGGATATTAATAAGCATTTAAGTGGCCAGATTTCCCACCTGACATTTTGCAATTGATCTAACTATGCCAAGTTCCTATTTACTCCTATTTACACGTATTTATTTGGCAATACCGAATTTTACAGAAGTGCATTACATGGTTTACATGTATATTTTTTAAAGGTTCCAGCAAAACCAAACTACAGTTTGGTTCTTTACTATGCTGCTGATAGATCTCTAAATGCAAACTCTTTGTTGGCTAAATTTGTGGATGGGAGTGATTCTTTTCGAGATTCAAGATTCAAACTGATTCCAAGTATTGTGGAGGTATGACATTGAAAAGGATTATTTTCAATGTTTGTAGTCTCTGTCTATTTTTTTCCTTTGACATCAGGCAGAGCTAATTTGTAATTCTATAGGGTTACTGGATGGTCAAGCGTGCCGTTGGAACAAAAGCTTGTTTACTGGGAAAAGCTGTGAAGTGCAAGTACTTTAGACAAGATAATTTTCTAGAGGTATGGGATCTAAAATAATGTCATATTTTTGGAAACAAGAGCCATATGCTTATGCATTATGAATGCAAAGTGAGGATATAGGTCATTTGGAGTGGAAGTGGTTCTCAACTTCCATGTCTCTCTACATCCCAAAACGTGGGAGAAAAGGGGGGGGACTTTCCTTTTCTCTTCTGCAGTGAGAGGTGAATGTGAAGCATCACCTCAAATAAAAACTAGTATTTAACATACAAATGACGACATATCTGTCTTTATTGTTCTGATGCAATGTGAAACTAATGCATCTCTAGCATGGATACTGCATTTTTTTGGATATTGTACATACTTTTTGCTTAAATACCCTTTCAAATTTTGGTTGAATCTTACCACAAGTTTGGTCTTATCTTTCTGCCTCCTTTTCTGTTTAGTTGAGATTTGTAGAATACGCTCTCAATGTCTCTGATTTCCCTTCTTTTAGTATTTAAATTATCATGTACTAGCTAGCACAGATGACAACGTACAACTTCAGCGGCCTGCTGTAAGGCAATATTTTCTTTTCTTTTCTTAAATAATGCATTAAGATTGTGATATTGACAATTTCTAATTGGTGAAATTGTAACTTCAGCTGGTTGTTCTCGCTCAACTTTCTACAATACTATAGTAGGGATAATTACTTATTTTCCGAAATTTGCAGATTGATGTGGATATTGGATCATCATCTGTGGCAAGGAGTGTTATTGGCCTTGTGTTGGGATATGTCACAAGTATAGTAGTTGACCTAGCAATTTTAATAGAGGTATGTCTTTCTAATTTTTTACAATATCCTGTGATTAAACCCTCTGTTAAAAGTAGTGCATCTTAGATTCTTAATATAAGAATTTTCCAATGTATGAGTGAAATTAGGCATGTCTTGTACTCTTAATTGAGCTATCAGTCTATTAAAATTTATCTGTCTTGACCATGCCCTTTTATCTAGATTGTTTTTGGTATATCCATATTTGGGCTGACTAGATTTCTCTCTATTTTATCTTGCAGTTAAATATAGCTTGGCTCCCTTTTTTAAAATTTTACCTGATGTGTTAATTTTTATTTTGAAGATATGTTTGACAACTAACAAACAGATTGCGCTGTTCTGCCACGTGAAGTTTTTAATTGCCTAGGTAGATTCCAACATACACCCCCCATGACCAGCATATAAAAGAGAGCTAAAACTAACCCACTGATCCCCAACTGTCCACCCTAAACTTTTTTTCCCCACAGTTTATTCACCTACCTTAAAACTTCACACTGTCAATCCTATCTTTCCCATCCATTAAGATTCACACTGTTGGTGTCGAAAACATCAATGTATGTTTAGTTGAGAAGTCTTCAGTTTTCGTTAAGAGAAACAGACTGATGACTGTTCATTGCAAGTTCCGTCTGGTGCATGTGAATGTGATATCTTACTTCAACAGTTCTACTCACCAAAAAAATATTGATACTGTCTTGTTAATCCTTTGCTTTAAAGTCCATTACTATCTCATTTACATGCATTTGATACTGAGGAAGAAGCTAACATTCCTCACAATCTTTTACAGGCCAAAGAAGAGGAAGAGTTGCCTGAATTCATTCTTGGGACTGTTCGGCTAAACCGTGTTAGGCTTGATTCTGCTGTACCTTTGGAGGCTTAAGGTTGTTCAACCTTAGTTCACCTTTTTCCTGGCCTTTTTACAGTAAATGGAAAATAATGTAACCAGGGGCTTGTACTCGGTCTATATTCAATGTTGTCTCAGGAACGTATAAAATATAAATCATAAGGTTTTATTCTAGTCATAAATCAAAACTAAATTGTAGTGGGACGGTAATTCAGCTATCATCTATGTTTAAGTGAGCTTTGTTCATTGTTTTTATTTCATTTACTGAAACTTTTAATCCTTGAGTCAAAATCTCAGGAATAAGTCCTTAAGACGAGTAATAGGACACAGGATCTGAAGCCTTATTGCTTTAATATATGTTTTGGTCAATTACAACTTACCA
The DNA here is from genome assembly GCA_033030585.1 of Hippophae rhamnoides. Taxonomy (NCBI): domain Eukaryota; kingdom Viridiplantae; phylum Streptophyta; class Magnoliopsida; order Rosales; family Elaeagnaceae; genus Hippophae; species Hippophae rhamnoides. Next base: position 12,759,289 of record CM065430.1, read on the forward strand.
TGTCAATTGTACTGTGTTACTAGTAATTTGAGTTGTCCAGCATTAACCTTTTTATACTTGGTCACGGAATAATGTATAAGTTAACATTTTATATTTTGTTTTTAATTGTTTTTATAATTTGATTTGAGTTTTTAAATATATTTTTGTGCACTTATTGAAATATGTATAAGTTGGAAGTAATTTAAGTAGATACTGAAATATTTGATACTCATAACAAAAAAAAATACTTGAATAATTTAATTTTTATAAAAAACGTTATTGTTATTTGCTAATAAATTCAATTTTTTACAAATTGAATTGATATTTTAGTTAATTTAAATCTTAGCTAATAGGCATTATAAAAGAACTAAACATATTTAAAGTATTATGAGAGTTTAAAAAAAAATTCTTTAAGAGTAACTTATTATAAAATTAAATTACTAAATTTAATAAGAGTGCTAGATAAGAAAAAACATAAGTATAATTTTTTTTTCTTATTTATCAAAGAACTGAACATAACTATCATTGTGGTACAATATAAAAGTAACTTAAGCTAAAACAATATAAAGTGATTCAAATTTACATGTTATTTTTTAATTGTGAATAATCTCAAATTTATATATAAAAAAGGATCTTTATATAGTTAGGTAGAATTCTCAATCATGAGAATATTGGATTGATAATTCGTGTGAGTTGAGTTAATTTAAATTGACTTAAATTAATATAGTTTAAATTTATCAAATTTTAGTTCAATTTAAATTTAATTCGAACTAACAAATATGAGTTTGACTCAAATCAAATACAAATAAGTTTGTTCAAATTAATTTAAATTGTTAATATTAAGTTTTTTATGTTAATTGAATATTTTTTTATAAATAAAAAAATATATTTAATGATTAAATCATATTAGTTTAAACAACATAATATGAAACACTAATAAAGAGTTGAATAACATTATAATTAGTCTTTAGAACTAATGATAAATTAATACTGAATTAATAAATCATACTTATAAAAAAATCCATAGAAATAATACAATTCTCCAAACAATTTATTATGTTATAATAACTAGTTAATTATAAAATAAGACCATCAGTAAATATAAGTTAAAAGAAATCATATTTTTAAAATAAGTTCATTTCAAAATAAATTTGACAAATGTAAACGCAATCAAACTCCTTTAATGCAAAAGATGATATCATGTATTCGTAAAAACTTATAGTTTAAATAAAGAGCTTCATATATCAATAGAATTTTCTCAACCACTAAACATAAAATTATATGAGTAAGATTAAATAAAAAATTTCCTTTAAAATTGATCACATATATATAAATTTTTTTAATGTATTCAAGTAAATCATACAGTGATTATACAAAGAAAAATTATATTTTTAGAATATCATGAAAAATACTTTAACTTGCTTCAATGAACATAGAGTTTATGTTAAAAAAAGATGAAACTGTATTGGACGTAAGGTTGTTATTGGAGAAGAGTTGTTGTTAGAGAAAGGTGAAACAATGTTGGGCGTAAGGTTGTTATTGGAGAAGCGGTTCTTGTTGGTTACTAGATGAGCATAAAGTTGAGAGAATAAGATTAAATTGGTTAGGAATTAAGAAAAAAATGTATTTTTTTAATTTTAAGTTTTTATCATAGCGTATAAGTTATAATGTTTACATATTAAATCATTTGTATTTTTCTTCTTAAAAAAATATTTCGGACTAATCGAAATTTGTTTAAGTTTTTTCAAGTTATTTGAATTTTGTCCGAATTTAATTCGATTCATATTAAATTCAGGTTCTACAAATCGAATTCAATTCAATTAATCTAATTGCGATATAAATTATTATCTGTATTTTGTACGTCGAGAATATCTAGGTCTTGTTACTTTGTTTGTATCTAAGATGATATAACATTTTTTTAAATAAAAAAGAAAGATGATAGAGTATAGAACGTTCTTTTGATATTTCCAAGCTTTAGGTTTAAGTATTTTTTAAATGCTTAGTTTTGTTTAGCTTTTCATTTTGATTAAAAATGAATAATTTTCTCAACATGTTTTTATTTTGCTGGGTACTGCACCATGCTTTTATACGGCCGGGATTTAATAATGCATATTAAATTTCGGCTTAACTCAAAGGAAATAAAATATTAGAGGAGTTCAAAAGCTGGAAGTTCATATTTGTCCTCTATTTATATAAAATATATTATTTAATTTATTAATTTTAAGAATAAGATATTTAATCTATTTATTTATAAAAATAGTGAAATAAACAAACATTTATTAATTTTAAATTTAATAAAAAATGACCAAAATACCTCTAAGGTTAGTTTTGTTTGAATTTTTTTTGTTTTGATAAGATAAAGATAAATGATAAAAATATCCTCATCAATATCTATTTAAATTTTATATCAATAAAAAAAAATTTATGACTTATTTTTTTATAAGTAAAATAACTAATGAATATAATTTTTTATAAATAAAAAGATTTTTAAACATGTTTTTAAAGTTAGATGATTAAAGAACACTTTTACTCAAATAAAAAAGAATTTATAGTATTTTTTCATAAATAAAATACAAATTTCAAATATATGATGCAAGAATATCCTACTTCAATGTATGATATTGATTGCTTTAGTCTATAATTGTGATTTCATCTAGTTAATGTCAATAGGGTCACGACCATGAGTCACTAACTAAGTGGGTCTTTATAGCTTTATTTTCAGAATAAATTCAAAACACATCGTATTATTAAAAATGATACATTTTTTATGAATATATTACCACTTAGATTTTTAGGCTATGACATGCACAATGATTTTGGTTGCATCCTACAAACCTTTTTAAGAAACCTTAGGTACTTGTAGGACATAAGCCTGTATAATCTTATTAGGTTATGATTATGATATTATATTATATAAAAAAACCTTATTTCACAATACAATATTGTATATTTGAAATCATAATTGTTAATTTATTGAGTCCATAATTATGATTCATTGGTTTAATGTACACTCATGAGTTTACTTACTTCTAGATTAAACTCATAATCTGTCATATTATTGAATGATATGAATAAATAATACATTATTTAAATTCTTATATAATATGAGATATATACCTTCATTTTAATTGTGTAAATACATATTTAATTATTTTTAATTTTAAATTTTTTTATACCATCGATAACATATTTTTGAGTAACATATTCATTAAAAATAAAATATATTTAATTATTGTTAACACATGATATTATTTAAAGAAAAAATGATATATTAGAGAATGAGAATTTTTATTTATCACACCAACAGTATTTCAGATTCCAACACCGACCTACTCGAATTCTTACTCCGGACGAAGACTAAGCAGTTCTTGTGAAATTCCTGACTCTCCTACACTTCGACACAATTCTGCTCCTATCCTTCTCTTTGTTCTCTTCTCCTTTTGGTTCTTTGATTTTCAACTTCTTCGTCAATGCCCAAAGGTGAGCTTCTTACTGTCGCCGCTTCTACCATCAAGTCCCAAGCTAATGCTTCAACTTCAATGTTGGGAGAACCGGGTTTGGGTTGCTCTGATCGGGTTGATGGCGATTGGGAAGCATCAAGTTCTGGGGATCAGAAGACTGAGAAAGATCCTCGAAAGATTGCCAGAAAGTATGTCCTTTTCTGTTTTCTTGCTGCATTTGCTGTCTGGGTTTGTTGTTACTTTTGACTTTGTGATGCCCGCAAGTTGTTCTGTGTTTGGCCTCTGAGAAAATGTGGGAAAATGGAAAAAGATGAGAATTTTATTTTTTTAAATGCAATTTTTGTGGCGGCAATGTGGGTTATTTATATAGTTGTAATGCGCCAAGTGGTTCCCCCCCTCTCTCTGTAGGTATCAATTGGAGCTATGCAAGAAGGCTTTGGAAGAGAACATAATTGTATACTTGGAGACTGGTTCTGGGAAGACCCACATAGCTATTCTGCTCATTTACGAGCTACGCAATTTGATAAGAAAGCCCAGTAAGGATGTATGCGTTTTTCTTGCTTCCACTGTAGCTCTGGTTAATCAGGTGACAAGCTTCTTATCTCATCTCCACCCTGTTGCCTAGAATGAGGCTCTGAACTTGCTCGTTTGTATTTGAAGTTTTGAGTTGATGTCCATCATGTGCCAGAATAATTTTATTATTCGTATTGAACATATATTTTGACTGTTCCAGCGATCAGGATTGGAATTTGATTGACTAATTTTACTTATTTTAAAATTTAAAATTTAGGTTGTGACTGTAGTCGAAAAAGTAGAGTTTTCCCATAATTTAAAAGTGAAAAGTGAAAAGTGATGCTTAATGCAATTTATTTCTTGAAGACAAGCTATTTTCTCATTTCTGCATGAACTAAATAACAGTGGGGAACATTCTCCCTCTTGTCTAGTAAACCAAAAGCCGTTTAGGACCTCTTTGAATCTGTGGAAAAGAGAAAAAGTAAGCTATGTTATACGGACTCCTTTACAATACCGAGAGTCATAAATTTTTAGATATACATCTAAGTGTCGGACATAACAATTTTTCTCAATTTTATGTAAATATTCATCAAATTGGAGTGTCCGAGTAGCCACAACCATGTCTATGTTATGTCGCTTGGACACAAGTAATTCATGAAAGTGTCTTGTCCTCTGCATGATTGCATGGTTTTAAGTTAGATTTGCTATCATCTTGCAGCAAGCCAGGGTCATAGAAGACTCTATTGGCTTCAAGGTTGGCATATATAGTGGTAGCTCCAAACGCCTGAAAGGCCATGAGGATTGGACAAAAGAAATGGAGAAATATGAGGTAATTGTGCTTGTTGGTCAATCCAAACATTGGAAATTGTACCATGTATCTACGTACTACATTCATGTAATTTATTGTTATTTGACTTGTACACCAATATCTCAACAAAGGAGATATTGCTCACCAAGTATGGAAAATGAATATTTTGGTTCACTCTGCAGTAGCAGTATTTGCAAGTTACAATATTGCTATCCTGTTTAGCAAATAGAAAAATGGATAAAGGGAAAGAAATAAGCCATTGAATACAGCTCCAGCAGCTTATATTCCCTTCACATAATTCCTGTTCATTGTTTCATGCAGGTTCTTGTTATGACGCCTCAAACATTACTTCGTAACTTATCTCACTGCTTCATGAAGATAGAGTCAATTGCCTTGTTGATATTTGATGAATGCCATCATGCTCAAGTCAAAAGCAGCCATCCTTATGCTGTAATCATGAAAGTAATGGATTCTTCTGTAAAAATAAATATACACTAGCATGAATTCTACCATGTTGTCTTTTGGTTTCTATTTTATTAGTTTCATTATATACTATCTTGAAATTTGGTAGGTCTTTCACAAAAGCAATGCTGCAAAGCTCCCTCGTATATTTGGCATGACAGCATCTCCAGTTGTTGGAAAAGGTACTGATTGTTTGTATTATGTAATCTATCTCTAAACCTATTAGCTCTTCGCCATGTAGTCATGTTCTTGTCAATTTTCACAATCTCACCATGTAGCATATGTAAGATCTTTGCTTGCAAATTGTGGCTGTAAAATCCTTCATGAAATTGTTTGTCATATCATCAAATTTCTGTTTCTTATATTAAAAAACAAGGGAATAAAAAGAAAATGCTTTTGTTCTAGCTCTCTGTTAATGTCTATAACATCAATGATCTTTGTTTCATTTCATTGATTTTTTACATGCAAACATTACTCTTTCAGGTGCTTCTAATCACGGAAATTTATCAAAAAGCATCAATAGTCTTGAAAAATTACTCAAGGCTAAGGTGGGTTGTTAAGATTGTCATTATAATATGGGGTCTATGCAGTCCTTGTTCCGCATAGGTGCTATGCTTTTAGTTTGGTTCTTTCCATGCTCAGATGTGTAGTGTTTGGCTTAATCCATGTTATTTGACTTATGGTCCCTCACTATTTTAGCTGAATGCGTATCTCTTGCAATTCGTGAAGTGGCAATTATGATAAATAAGTTACTGTTATACTCAGATAAAAAGAATATAATGGATATTGCCTATTTTCTCCTTGTGTCTGTTTAATGGTAGAATGGTAGAGTAATATGCCTTTTCATGTCATTGCATGTATCCATGTTTTTATTTTTTGTTCACAAACATGATATTGGGATTTTTCTATGGTAGTACTCTATACTCAGAAGAGGCTTTCAAATCCCTGGGATAACCTTGTAGTACAGCTCTTTTGATTTCCGTATTAAAATAACATGACTTTGTATTGAGAATGTTATATAACTTCAGTGGAGAGAACCTTTCTAGGAAGCAGTAGTACTCTTAGAGCTGGTCAGCAATTTTTATCGTGTGTATCTCTGTTACTAGCTATGCACTCAAGCAATTGTACAAATTTAGGTGCAGTGATTTACTTCCCATTTTTTCTGTTATTTTGTAGGTTTATTCAGTTGAAGATAAGGAAGGATTGGAGAGTTTTGTGTCAACTCCAGTAGTTAGAGTCTATTATTATGGTCCAGTTATTTATGGTGAAAATAGTCCTTACATGGCTTATTCTAGTAAACTTGGAGAGATGAAACGAATGGTATGTTGTTATAATTACTTCAGTATCATAGAGCATATGCTTGTTGTTTAGTTTGTATAAGGGCCTAAGGGAGCTTTAACTTGTTTCTATCCTGTTGCGATAAGAGCAGTGCATATCAATGCTCAATAAAAAGACTGATGACTTCCAAATTCTGCGGAGTACCAAGAAAATACTTAGCAGAATGCATGATAATCTCATATTTTGCTTGGAGAATCTTGGCCTATTTGGGGCATTACGAGTAAGCCTTGTCAATCTAAGTAATATTTATTTTATTTTTAATTATTCTTAATGTTTTAATTTTAACTTTTTTTTGTGTCATTGTTTGCATTTTCCCAATAATATTAAATATTGTTCATAATTTTTGTTTGTTTATTTTGTCATTTTTGGTAAACGCCAGTCATGTTATCTTGGTTCTGACTTCTACATATTTGTGATTGGGTTATAAATATACTAAAATTACCTCCAAACAGGTTACATGCTTTTTCTTTTTACACGGAGCAAAATTATAAAAAACTTGTAGTTTAGCACCCTGTCATGACTGCATGTTTGCAAGCCACAAAATGTGATTTTTTGGATGAAGAAGATGGCTATGTGGGATGTGAAAAGTTAGGTTCTAATAATTGAAGCTCATGAAATATTTAATCTTGCTATGAAAACATTAGAGATATTATCATTCCATAGCTTGTGTTAACTTTGCCTTTGACAAGAAAGATGCAGGTCTAATATCTCTCCACCAGAGAACTTGTATAGAGAGGGTAATGGTGGAACATTGAAGACTTTTATTTAGAAAAACAATGAAACATATTGTTTGATACTTTTTTGTTGAGGTAATGAATCAGGAGTGGTATGGTACAATGATGACGATCATCATAAGACTTGTACAGTACTCTTGATAAAAAGTTTTCTCTGCCTTCTAGCTGGTGTTGAGGAAAAGTCCAATCTGAAAACATCAGGCGGACAAGCTATCCAGCAAATACAAAAAATAAAACAGATCTAAGTCTAATCATTCACCACAGGAAATAATTACCTTTGAATTGTCTTGCTTCATTTCCCATCTTTTAATTCGATGATCTACCCCTCGGTCTCTAAATTTTGGGTCAATTCAACACCAGTAACAGAAATCTGCTAGGAATTACGAAGTGCCCATCATTTGTTTTCTTTAGGCATTATTGAAGATCTGTTCTTGTGTGGATGGTCTTGTGCTAGACCGCTAGTTGCTTGTTGCTTTAGCAAACTGATGCAAAATTGGTGGGTTGAGGAAAAATATTAAGTCTAAAGATTTGTGTTAAGATGGGAAACCTTAAATGTTAAAGGGTATTGGCCATAGTTTTCCTAAAAATATATTTTATTGCATTTCCTTAACCTAAAGGTCATTGGAGAAACATAAATGGGGGACACTCAACAATTTGAGGGTGGTTTAATTGAGACGGCACACACTTTCTTGATTTCTATTCTGTTATTGTGATGACAAATTTACTTTTATGTTCTATATTTGATTGTTGGCATGGTTTTATTTCTCTCTTTTCCCCTTCCTTAATTCCCTAAGGCTAGTCGCATACTTTCAAGTGGTGATCACTCTGAGTGGAATGAACCAATCGATGTGAAGGGAAATCAAAGTGATAATTCTACATTTGATAGATATTTAGCTCAGGCTGCTGAAATGTTCTCTTCTGACTGTACTAGAGGTATTGTGATGAACTTACCTCTTTCTTGTTTGGCCATTATCTACTTTCACTTATTCAACTTGAGCTGTACAAATCATGTGCTCTAGATTTGTATAGGAGTTGTTCTGCCCCTTTATAGTGTGTAAGTATGAATCTATATGATAGCAATACTCTTACTTCTGTTTGGATAATTGATGGGTGGACTTTGTTTTTGCTAATGTTGTAGATGGTAGTGCTTTTGATCTATCTAGTGCAGAGAATTTGAAAGAGCCTTGCTTCTCCATAAAGCTCATTCGTCTCATAGGAGTTCTTTCCTCATTCAGGTTGGTGTCTTGTGCTTGATGATATTTCTTTCATAGATGTTTTTCCTGCATTGCATAAATGTAATAAAATCCTACAATGATTTCTTAAGATTATTTAGTTTATCATTTGAATCATTATCACTTTAGATTTTTACCATCTGCGTGATATTCTTCTTGATTCTGAACAAAATAATTTAAGTAATACAACGATTCCTTTCCTACCAACCAAACCTGACCAATTTGGTGGAAATGATTCCTTTCCTTTCTCTCTTAAAAGTCAAACCAAACAAAAAGAATGTATAAAATTTCAATTCCATTCCTAGCAACCAAACTTGACCTAAAATTGGGTGAAATAATATTCCATGATTTATGCAGAACCATCTAAGTATCTAATAACAATATTGGTAGTACATTATACCACATCATAAAACTATCAGAATTAGCTATTTATTATTTTCTTTTTCTTTTTTGTAATTTGTGATGCTGTAATTAAACAAATAATAATGAAGATTGGAATGAAAGATAGAATAGATTCATTCTTTGTATTTTCTGATATGTTTTGTACAATATTTAGCTACTAATTTATAGTATAATTTGTATGAATGAAAAAAGGAAATTAAATATCCTAATTTATGAGAATGATTTTTCTTAATTAAATCTTAATATTACCATAATTACAGATTTCTTAATGGTCAAATTTCCATAACTAGACCTGCTGAAATTTAAGGATTTCGACACTTCTCCTTAAGTTGGATCATAGATTTTGATAATATTTAGCTTGTCAATGAAATCATCGATATGTCATTAAGGAAGTTTTTTGGTGAATATATCTACTGGTGGGAACATAGGTCATGCAAATAGTATATCATTGTTAACTTTTTTTTTTGAATAAAATGTTATCCATTGCGACAGGTTTTGTTCGGTCATATTGAACATATCGATTTGTTATCACAATAAAGTTTAATTGGAGATATTATCGCAACATGAAGTTCTTTCAACAATTTCCTTAACCATAAAACTTCACAAATTTTCTGTTTAATTGTTCTAAACTCAGCTTCATCATTATTTTTGGCAACTATATTTGTTTCTTATTCCTCCAAGTTAATAAGTTTTCTAATACAAAGATACAATATCCTATAGTGGATCTTTTATCCTCTACTAAAGTAGCCCAATTTCCATCAGTAAGAACTCCTCTCTCTTTGGTTAGAACAATCCTTTGCTTAAGGATTCTTTAAGATACTTAAGAATTTTGTAAATAGCTTTGAAGTGTGTGTACTTTGAAGAGTGCATATGTCGACTTACAATACTAATTGCAAATGCAATATAAGTTCTGGTGTGAGGCAGATAGATTAGTTTTCACTAATCTTTGGTATCTGTTTTTGTCCACTAGTTTCCCTATATCTTCATTCTTCTTTCCCGTTTCTAGGGTTGTCACTTAGTTTGCATCCCAACATACCAGTTTTGGTGAGGATATTGAGAATATATTTCCATTGAGAAACACCAATTCAATTTTTGATCTTATAACTTCCATGCTTAAGAAGTATCGCATCTGTCCCAAGTTTTGAAATTCAAACTCTATAGCTAAGTTTTTCTTCAATCTCTATATTTCTTCCAAATTGTCCCGTCATGATTATATCATCAACATATACTCTCAAAATTATTTTCTCTCATTTTCTGAGTGTCGAAAGAACAATGTATAATTTGATTGTCCTTGTTGGTACCTATGTTTCTTTGTTACTTTACAAATCTATCAAATCATCCTCGAGGCAATTATTTGAGCTCATAGAGTGGTTTTTTTAGTTTACATATGGTATTTTCTCCTTTACAAAATCCTTATGGCATGGTCATGAAGATTTCTTATTCTAATTCTCTATGTAAGAAGGCATTTTTTTATGTCCAATTGGTGTAAAAGGAATTCCAAATTTGCTTCTAGGGATAGAAGAACCCGAACTGTATTCAATTTAGCACAATTGCAAATGTCTTGGTGTAATCAATTCCATAGGTTTGTGTAAAACCTTTTGCAATCAAATAGGCTTTGTACCTTTCTATTATTCCATCAATTTTATATTTTATTGTAAAAATTCATTTACACCTAATTGGAGTTTCTTTTTGGTAGATCCGTAATGTCCCATGTTTTATTTTATTTCAAGTGCTCTTATTTCTACTATGATAGCTTCTCTCCACTCTGGAATTTCTAAGTCCTCATGAATGTTTCTTGGAATCTTTGTTCTGTCAAGGTTAATATAAAGGCACGAAAACCAGAAGATAGTTTTATGTGAAACAAACCTAGATATAAGATGTAGAGTAAAGATTCGAGTTTGTTCTCTAATAGCAATAGGAAATTAAGAAGACTCAAGGGATTTAGATTTACTTGGATTAAAAGTAGACTTATAAAGGATATCTAGGTCTATTACTAATTTGGACTTATTTGGTGCTTTAAGTGTGAAGTTTAACCTTTCTCTCAATTTAGACCTTAGTGATTAAGTAATTATTTCTTTGTTATGTTGTTTTTTCTGTTTGTAGCACTGAGTTCAAGTTTCTATTTATAAATGGCAGAGTAGTATAAGATGGTGTGGTATGTATGATCTTGGTTTCTCTGGTCTTTGTTTCTCTGTTTCTTTGTTTGGGTTATGAGACTCATTATTTTGATCAAGAGTAATGTTCAAGTATGGACCAAAAGGGCTATCCAGGCTTATATTATCCTTGTTTATATTCTTTCCCTGAGGAGAAGACTTTTTGGTAGTAGGAGGTGTTTTTGAAAAGGATAACATCAATGCTAACAAATGTCCTATGCATAGTGGGATCGTAGCATTTGTATCCTTTTTGAGTGGGGAAATAACCAATGAAAACAAATTTAATGGCTCTTGGATTAAGTTTGGATTGGCCTTTGGAATGGTCATGAACAAATGCAATACACATAATCACTTTAGGAGATGAATTATATTGGAAATGAGACATAGGGTAAAAAGGTTGTAGCTATTGAAGTGAGGTTTCAAAAGAGAGAACTCGACTAGACATACGATTGATGAGATGTGTTGTGGTTAAAACGGCATCTCCTCAGTAATTTTTTGACATGTTTGTAGTGAACATTGAGGCTCGAGCAACTTTGAATAAGTGTATTCTTTCGTTCGGCTACTACACTTTGTTGGGGAGTTTCAGTGCAAGAACTTTGGTATATGATCCCATTTTTTTAAGATAATCTTGTAGGACATATTTAACATACTCTATGCCATTATCATATCAGAGTATTTGGATATGTGTTTGAAATTGGGTTTGTATCATTGAGTATGAACATCAATAAATGTAACAAACCATTTGTTATGAGTATGATTTGGAATGTGGGATGGACCCTACATTATTCTGAATTAAGGCAAAGGATTTGGAAGGTTTATAGTGAGATTTTGAAAGGGAGCTAAGTTGATGTTTGGCATATTCACAAGTTTCACACTGAAATTTAAACGTTTTATTATTCATAAATAGAGACGAAAACAAGTGTTTCAAATATGGGAAGTTAGGATGACTTATCCTATAATGCCATAATAATATTTCACTTTTCTTCGGAACAAAAATAGAATCATAAATAGCAATTGGATGACATTCACTCACATTAGTCCCATCAAAGTAGTACAATTCTTTATATTCTCTAGCACTATTAATCATCTTCCTTGATGATAGGTCATAAAACAAAGAAGATAGAAGAAATTTAGCATAACAATGAGAGTTTTTTGTAAGCTGGCTAATAGATATGAGATTAAAAGATAAGTTTGGAACATTGAGTACAAATTTGAGAGTGAGAATTTGAAATTTGAATATTCTCTTTTCCAACAACGGATGAAAGAGATTCATCTACAACTCGAACCTTAAGATTTCTAGCATAATGTGAGTATGAGGTAAATAAATGATACGCACCATAATCAATGATCCAAGAGATTTTGTTGTGGGAAGTAGTAACAAGTGATCTTAAATGATTGCCTTCGTAGGCTAGGGAAGTAGATGATTGTCCAGAATTTTGAAAATTCAAAAAAGTTTGTAAAGTTGATCTAGTTGCTTTAGATTGAATGCATCCCTTGAACTTGGATACTTTGAGGTTTTTGATGGTCAATTGAAGCCTGATAACTCTATGTTCTATTTTTTTCTTGGTTTCCAATATGCTGGCTTATCATGAATTTCTTAACTTGTATCCTTTGAGAATCCGATTTTACGACAATGGTTGCAAAAAGTTCTCTTTCTATGTCCATTTTCTGTCCGGTTTTCGTATGACCTGTGGGATAAATTTGCACAAGATCCATTATCACGTAAGGCACACTTTCTATTGGGTGTCCGAGTTGCATTTGTTTACAGCCGAATCCTATAAGATATGCTCGAGTTGTTTTTGGGCCCAGAATTATTAGCCCATAGGCCCCATCAAGCCCACTTGGCTTTGCAAGCCCCATCTCCTTCATTTCAACCTTTACCATTGAGACTTACCGAGCAAGAGAGTGATCGTGAGAAGCTTCATCGCTATCGCGAGAGGACAACCAATCGTTGCCAACCCCTTGAGGCATCACTTGCTAGCGAATCTTCTCTCGTCTAACTTCGGCAAAAACCTCCCGGACAAAGGGTAGGGGTCATTTGCTTGGTATCCTCCTGCGAATATTATCCAGATAACTGTTTAGTCCAACCAAAAATTCGAATACTTTTTCAGCTTCATTTCCCCCCCTCCCCCGATAACAGGTACTATCATCGACACATTTCCATTCTTCTTTAAAACTCAAATCGAGTTTTTTCCAAGGAAAACTATCTCTATGTAATACTTTGTCACTCATTTTTTTCCTTGTTTCAGATTCCATAGTCTTGTTTTTTCTCAAAAATCTTAGTCGAATCTTCACCGTCGGAGTAAGTCAAATGTTCTTTGTTGTTGGTAAAAGCAGATAAGTTTTCCCAATAGAAGGCATCATGGATTGAATGAGTCAAGTTGTTACCAATGAATTTTTTGAGCTCCAATTGGAGAGCATTGGTGTTAGTTGTTGCCCGTTTTTTGGTTTATCTAGTTAAGTAACCTAGCCTTCCTTTCCCATGAATGACTAGTTTCTCTGATAATGCCATTATTTAAAATTGATTCCATTCAATTTTTCCACATTAAGTTGTAAGAATAAGTTGTCATTTCCACTTGCACTCATGGTGTGATTAGTTTTTGAATCAGAGTTTGTCTCTAATTTTCTTGAGTAATTAGGTCTGCCATATGAGGTTAAATTTTAACAAAAACTCAGTTTTGATACCATGAAGGTTGAAATGAAAGATAAAATAGATTTGTTCTTTGTATTTTCTATGTTTTGTATAGTATTTAGTTACTAATTTATAGTTCAATTTGTATGAATGAAAAAAGGAAATTAAATATCATAATTTATAATAATGATATTTTCTAATTAAATCCCCAATATTATCATAATTATAGATTCCCTAATGGTCAAATTGTCAAAATTAGTGTAAGATAACATTCTTGTTATCAAAATGAAAATATAGAGAAAAGATGAATGGAAAAATTTCCATCTTACATTTCTTACATTGCTTCAAGTTCCTGAGAATTTTGATCCTTGAAATTTGTGTTCTATACTTACAATGAACATAGTGGTGAAAAAGGTTAAATTAGTTAAGAAATGCATTTCAAGTGTATCCTGAATGGTTCCCCTAACCCTGAAAGATTGTTCTTTTCTTTTCAGGTCTAGATCAAATATGAAATGTATAGTTTTCGTTAATAGGATTGTTACTGCAAGATCCTTGTCTTACATTCTTCAAAACCTTAAGTGTGTTGCATCATGGCGGAGTGCTTTTCTCGTTGGGGTCAACTCTAGACTGAAGAGCATGTCAAGGAAGACCATGAACACCATTCTTGATAAATTTCGCTCTGGAGAGGTAATGTGTACAATTTGAGTTACTAGCAACGAGCCTTATCTTAGCTTAATTTTAAATTTGAAATGGACACTACTTATTTTCAATGATCAATTACTAACTATAGAACAATTACTTTGTTTCTTTTTAGTGGATTCCTGGTTCACTACTTGTACTTTTTGGCTTATTTATGAATACAAACATCAAAACAATTAAGAGCTATTACATATATCACTTGTGGAGTAGGTTGTTGTCCCTGACCAATGTGATTTGGATTGTACTTAATTCATCCTCAAACCTATTTATAATAGACTTTGAATGCTTTTGGAGATCTAAGGAAAATCATTATAGAGAAACGCATCCACAATGTTTTAGACTACTTGGTTGGAAAGGATTAGAAGAGTTTATAAAGATAAAGAAGGTAGCAAGAAAAAAAGAGTCAATGAGCCTTATATATATAGAATAAAATTGATTTTATTTATTATTAACTTGGATATCTTAAAATGTGTTATATCCTAATCTATATATAATACATATAAAGAATATAAAATAGATTACAATATCTAAACTAATTTATATACAACTGTTTTATTGTTATAACTAAAAGATTTGAGTTTAAATTTCAAAAACTTAAATCCCTAAGGAATGAGATTTTTATACTCTCCCTCAAGTTGAATCATAGATGTTAATCATACTCAATTTATTTGTGAAATCATCGAAGTTTTGTCGTGATAGTCTTTTGGTGAAGATATCCGATGTTTTATTCTGTGTTGGGACATAAGTCATGCTAATAATGTCGTTCTTCACTTTTTCTTTGGTAAAGTGTCTATCTACTTCGACATGTTTGGTTCGATCATGTTGAATTAGATTGAGAGAGATGTTGCTGACAGCTTTGTTATCACAATACATTTTGAGCCGAACTTCAATCTTTACCTGTAGTTCTTCTAGGATTTTTTTAACCAGTCCTTCACAAATCCCTTGTACAACTTCTATAAAGTCTTCTTTCGCACTATTCCTAGCTTATTATGTTTTGTTTTTTTGTTCCTCCATATTACTAGGCTTTCCCGTACAAACATACAATATCTAGTATTTGGCCTCCCGTCTTCAAATGAGCCTGCTCAATTAGCATCAGAAAACACTTCAACCTTCATTTCTTCTATTTTCCAAAAGAGTAGCCCCTTTCTTGGAAAGCTTTTGAGATACATGAGAATTTTATACACAGTTTCTAGGTGATCTTTTTTTGGAGAGTGCATGTGACGACTTACTACACTCATTGCGTATGCAATGTTGGGTCTCGTATGTGATAGATAAATCAGTTTTCCTACCAGTTTCTGATACCTTTCTTTTTTTACGAGTTTCTTATTACTCTCCATTCTCTTTCCTATCTCAATAGGGGTGTCCCTTGTTTGCTCCCAAGCATACTGATTTCCTTTAGGAGATTAAGAATATATTTTCGTTAAGGAACACTTATTCCTTTCTTTAATCGAGTAACTTCCATCCCAAAGAAATACTGCATTTGTCTCAATTCTCTTACTTCAAACTCAGTAGCAAGGATGACTTTAAGTCTTTCAGTTTCGAATAGATTATCTTCAGTGAGTATGATGTCACCTACATATACAATCAAGATTGTTCTTATTTGAAGAGTATTGTATGATATAACTGTCCTTGTTCATAGCCTTGGCCCTTTATTACTTTCGTGAATCTATCAAACCGTGCTTTGGATGATTATTTGAGCCCATAGAGAGATATTTTTAGTTTGCATGCCATATTTTGTTTGTTGCCTTCACAAAAACCTGGTATTAATATCATGAAAATTTCTTCATCTAAAACTCCGTTGAGAAAAACATTATTGATATCCAATTCTTGAAGAATTCAGTCTAGATTTACTACTAAAGATAATAGTATTCAATTTTACAACTGAAGCAAAAGTCTCGTTGTAGTCAATTCCATATGTTTGAGTAAAGTTTTTAGCAACAAGACGAGCTTTATATCGTTCAACTGTTCCGTCGACCTTATATTTCCATCAAGTTTTTCCTCGTTGGTAAATCTATTACATCCCAAGTTTTATTTTTTTATAGGACTTGTAATTCCTCCATTATTGTTTCTCTCCACTTGGGAATTTCCCATGCCTCATCATTATTTTTTGGTATTTGTATCCTATCAAGGTTAGTAGTAAAAGTATAGAATTTCTAAGATAGAGTTTTATATGATAAATTTTGATATATGGTGAGAGGTACATGATTGACTTTGTTTTATGAGAGCAATGGGTAAATTATTAGTAGGACTAAGGTTATCTGGATTGAAGGAAGACTTGAGAGTGCTTAGATCCATCACCGGATTGGACTCTCGTAGTGTGTCAAGTGTGAATTTACCTTTGTACTTTGATTTTGGCTGCCTTGAGTAAAACAAAACCTCCTTATCTATCTGGGCCTCTACATCTCCCCCTGAGCCTACATTATTTTCTGTAAGTGGCACCTGAGATCGGTGAGATGTTAAAGGTTCAGGGTGGCTAGTATGGAAAGGAAAGGTCAAAGGAGTAAAACTGATCTTCACTCACATTCTCTCTTTAAAGATAAGTTTTGGGAAAGTAGAAGGGTGTAGTCTCAAAAAAGGTGACATCACGGCTAGTAAAAATATGTTTGGTATGCTCATAGTATTGGTAACTTTTCTGAATGGGCGAGTATCCAATAAAAGCACATTTGAGAGCTCTAGGGTCTAGTTTTCCACGATCATGGGGATGAGTGTGAACGAATGCCGTATATTTGAATATTTTAAATGGAATATCTTAGAGGAGACGAGAAGTTGGAAAACACATTTTTAGTTGGTGAAGAGGTGTTTTAAAAGAAAGGACCTAACTAGGCATTCAATTTATCAGGAAGGCATATGTTAACCCTGCATCTCCCCAAAACATTTTTGGCATATTTGTGATAAACATGAGGGCTCTAGCAACTTCTAAGAGATGCTTGTTTTTGCTTTTAGCAATTTTATGGTTTTGAAGATAATCTTTGAAGGATTTGTTAACATATTTAGTACCATTATCAGTACATAGAATTTGAATTTTTGTTTGAAACTGTCTAAATCATAGATTGAAAATTGATGAAGACCGATCAGACATCGATTTTATCTTTAAGTAAATACACTTGTTATATTAGCCTAAGGCATAACTCTCAACCCAAAAGCTAGCTCGTAAGTTAGATGATTGGTCACACTTATAAACTGCAGTACAGCCAAACGCCTAGTCGATGTGGGGCATAATCCTTCAACACCCCTCTTACATCGGACAGGGGCAACGAAAGCCACAAACCATGATGAACTCAGGCCCTAACTCTGATACCATGTTATATAAGCCCAAGGCCTAACTCTTAACCCAAAAAGCTAGCTCGTAAGATAAAGGATTGCCCACACTTATAAACTGCACTACAGTCGAATGCCTAGTCGATGTGGGACATAGTCCTTCAACAACACTCAACACACACGGGTATGATCATTGATAAAGGTGATAAACCATTGTGTATGTGTGCGATTTGGGTTCCGAGTCGATCCCCATACTTTGCTGTGAACAATGATAAAAGGTTTCGAAGGTGTATATTTGGGTTTTGAAAATGATGTGCGGTAATGTTTAGTGGTAATTCTTTATTTTGAACAAAAAATGGAAACAATTGTTTTAAATACTTAAAATTAAAGTTATCTTTTTTAAAGTGCCACAATAGAAAATCATTATTCCTAGGGTTAGAAGTAGAATTACAGTTTGTAATTTGACACCTGTTACTCACATTTGCTATCTCAATGAAGAGAAAAATTTAATTGAATAGTTTGTATTTACCGTTAATTTATTGATAGATAATAGATTGCATGACAATGTTGGAACACGGAGAATGAATTCAAGGATAATTGAGTCAGGAATTTTAATACTCCCTTTTCTTACAATTGACGAAAGAGTTCCATCTATAATTTTTACTTTTAAATTTCTAGTGCAAGGTGTATATGAAGAAAACAAGAAATGCTTATCGATCATGAGATCTGAAGCACCGAAGTCAACGATCCATATGGTGTTATTTTTGAGCTCATTCTTAAAACAGTTAGAAAATTACCTTTGTATGCTAGTGAACTAGAAGAAACATAGCTAGAAGACTGACCATTTCTCTGAAATTTTGAGAATAGCTTATAAAGTTGTTTTGGTTGGGATTGAATGAATCAGATTTTCCATGCTGCTCAATAGAGGCATGATACCCTCGACTCTTGAAATTCCGTCGTGGTTTCCAATCCATTGGTTTTCCATGCAAGTCCTATCACGTGTCTTTTGTATGGCCAATTTTACGACAATGATCACACCAGGATCGTTTTTTTTTGTTGGGTCTATTCGGGTTTATTTTGTGACCCACGAGACAAAAGCTCACGTGGCCCATTTTTAGGAATTGACCCAACTACTTAGAAATATCAGCTCCTTGGTCCAACTGGTTAGAGCCTAGTCCTCAATTCGGTCCATCTTTTAACCCAAGGCTCATTGGTTCATTTGATCCATGCGTTCCATCTCGTTCTACGAAACTAGAGAGCCATTTGCGATCTCCTCTAGTCACGAAGCCAGAGCTAGCCCTAACCGTCGTTGAACTAGTGCCATCCACCATCATCACTCCTCGGCATTGTCCTTCACGACACACCTTTGAGAACATTTCTCCCGTTGTTCGGAGGGGTTGTTGGCTCAGTATTTGCCCTCTCACATCATCGAGGTCTCGATTGAGACTTGCGAAGAACTCAAATACATGTTCGTCATCTAGTTTTGTCTTATATCTCACAATTTTCGCTGCACTCCCATTCCTCATTACTGTGTAAGTCAAGCTCCTACCATAGAACCACCATCCCCATGTAGTAATCATTCATAAAGAGATTCTTTTGTTTTAATTCCCACATTTTGGTTTTGAGTTCAAAAACCCTTGAATAGTTTCCTGAACTTGAGTAGGTGTCACGCATAGCCATCCATATATCTCTGGGAAGAAACAAATACATTTTTCCAATTGATGGTTTCATAGAATGCACCAATTGCGAGATAATTAGTGCGTTTTTGGCTGTTCACTTCTGGAGTTTGTCTGGATTTTCTGGTTTCTTAGTGTCACTTGTTAAGTAACCTATCTTGCCTTTGGCTTGAATAATAAGTTTAATAAATTCAGCCCATTCTCTGTAATTGTCTCCATTTAACTTCTCTATTGTGAGATAAAGTATGGAGGTACCAATTCCACTAGGGTTAGGGTTAGTCATCTCCTTTGTTTTCTCATTGGTATGATAAGAGGGATGAGACTTACTAGCATTTCCCTCCATTGATGATGAGCTGAAACTTTAATACCATATAGAATAAAATTGCTTTTATTTATTATTAACTTAAATATCTTAAAATATGTTACATACTAATCTATATATAATATATAATAGATTGCAATATCTAAACTAATGTAGATATAATTAAACTAATTTATAGACAGTTGTTTTATTATTATAACCGAAAGATTTGAGTGTTAAATTTCAAAACCTAAATTCCTAAGGAACGGGATTTTCACAGTATACCTGTGCACAACCTGCAATTTGTTTCGTGCAGATTACAAATTTGTTCATCCACATTCGATCTGTACGTTACTTTCATCCGATCTAATCTGATCTATTGTACTATAGATTGGATCGGATGGATCCCACGTTATGTTATTAGGATATTGTTTTTACTACTTTTTTCTTCATTAATTTTTAAAAAGCTTTTTTTGTCTTTAAAAGGGATAATTGTGTGTTGTATGATGCAAATTAAAAATAATGAATATATTTATTTTAAAGAGTTGTGATTAGGTGGTGAAAAGTGTTCTAAAATTATCAAATTATTGTAGAAACTTGACACGTATGTAAAATATATTTTACAATTTAATATATGCAAATTAGATTGGATCGGATTTATGTGGTATAAAAATGTAAAAATGAAATCCACAATCTGATCCGCATCTTGCTGATTATGAAAAATTTCATCCAATCCAATCCAACTATATGAAAAGTGGTTTATGATGGAAAGTAAAAGTGTCATCTGTGTTATATATAATATGATATATCCAAAATTTTTCTTCAGTACTGCATGTTAGACTGAATGCTGATGACTCCATTGCTGTTGTACTCCATCCAACATTTACACTTATATTAGTTTTTTGTTGAATTGACAAGCACGCTTTGAGGTGCTCAGATAAAGGCACGAGAAGGGTATGCTATGATGAGAATGACTGCAACACAAACTGGCAGAAGACTTCATCAGCAACGATACACCTTCAAACTGGAAAAATGCTTACACCAATTAAATTGCATAAATTAATTACAAAAGAACACCTTGCTTTTCCTATAAATGATATTAGTCATTATTGCAGTCTCAGTGATTGTGTGATAAAAGTTTATATTTGGGTGTCCAGGGACTATAATTCTGATGGTATTTTTACTTGTCAGTTGAATCTATTGATTGCAACCAAGGTCGGTGAAGAAGGGCTTGATATTCAGACATGCTGTCTAGTGATACGGTTTGATCTTCCAGAAACTGTTGCTAGTTTTATACAATCAAGAGGTCGTGCACGTATGGCTCAGTCAGAATATGCATTTCTTGTAGACAGGTGCTTCTGCATATATTTTATTTAGTTGCTGATTTTGTGGCTATGCTATAAATTAGAATATTACATATTTAATATTATTATAATTAGAATATAAGATAATTATTATTATGTTTCCTTATTAATTTAGAAGTGTTATTTAGAGTCCTATTAGGATTAGGGTTTTAGTATTGTTATCTCCATAAATACATATGTACATATGTAATCTTTCAATATTATTAAGAATGAGAATTTGAATATTTTTTTTTTGATTCTTTGGTTCTTCTCTCTACCTATTTAGATTCTTTTATATTCCCTTCCGTATAAACCTATTTTATATTTTTACTTAATATCAGAGCCATATTCGTTTAAGAAAACTTTCGATCTATTTTCTAAACCCTATTTTTATACTCTCTTCTCCCTTAATGTTTTGCTTAGACATTAAAAAAAATATCAAAAAGTCAGGAAAAATAGCTCGTATATCTCCTTCAAGTTCAACAAACAGTTCAACCATCTCTCCTATTATTAAATCCATTCATGCCATTCAACCTTGCCGTCAAACTCGTTTGATCTGGTCCTAACTATCATCTAATTAAAGTGACCTTCCTCTGCCATCCGCCCATTCGAGTCAGCCTAACCTTTGAATCACGAGACATTGGTTGGATCGCAATCGCGGGCGTTGTCAGTGAATGAACCACCCACGTGTAGCTTTGTTGTCGCTATTCCTTTTATTGACGTCAAAGTCGTTATTTTTTGAGGGACCCAATCACCATTGTTAACTCAATCATCATTCCAGCTCTTGCCAATCGTCCTCCATCTTACTCTAAAAGATTGTGATTTTTTCTTCTTATAGTATTGCTATTTGGGTAGTATAGTAACATTGGAACTATCTAGGTTACTTCCTTATCTTATTTCAAATCACTCTCACTACCTTTGGGGCCAGCAATAGCCTACCTCTTCCATAACTCGCCACCTACCCAGCTAGCACCAACACTTAGCAAGCATTCCCAGCTCACGCCGACACTTAACAAGCCTTCCTAGCCAGCAATCACTTATAGATGCTACCGTTTGTCTGTTTCTGATTTTTTAAGTGTTTTCTACCAATGGTTGCTATTTTCACCGCTGTTCCACGTATTTTTTTTGAGATAGAAAGATATCTTTTTTACTTCTTGTGACTTCAACACCCAAGAAATACTTTAGCATCCCCAAATCCTTCGTGTGAAACTGAGTATGTAGGAAAGACTTAAGAGATGAAATTCCCGTAGTATCACTTCCAGTAATAACAATGTCATCTACATACACAACTAAAAGAATGATACCAGCTTCTGATTGTTTGTAGAACACAGAATGGTCAGACTTGTTTTTCATCGTACCAAACATTTCTATAGCTTGACTAAATTTTCCAAACCAAGCACGAGGACTCTGTTTCAAACCATACAAAGATTTGCGGAGACGACAAACTTGCCTAGACTCCCCCTGAGCAACAAAACCAGGAGGTTGCTCCATAAACACCTCCTCTTGAAGATCACCATGAAGAAAAGCATTCTTGATATCAAGTTGATACAAAGGCCAATGGTAAGTAGCTGCCATAGAAATAAACAACTGAATAGAGATCAATTTAGCAACAAGAGAGAAAGTATCATAATAGTCCACTTCATATGTTTAAGCATATCCCTTGGCAACAAGACGGGCCTTTAATCGAGCAACTGATCCATCCGAATTAACCTTAACTGTGAACATTCATTTGCATCCGATAGCCCGTTTCCCCGAAGGTAAATCAACCAAGTCCCAAGTACCATTATCATCCAACGCATTCATTTCCTCGATCATTGCATGATGCCAACCAAGATGAGATATGGCTTAATGAACAGTTTTAGGGATAGAAATAGAATCAAGATAAGCAATAAAAGAACAATAGGAAGACGACAAGCAATTATATGAAACAAAAGAAGAAATAGGATAAGTACATTGACGTTTACTTTTGCGTAATGCAATAGTAAGATCATTGTTCAGGACTGGATTTGATGACGAAGGAGCAGGTGCAGCACATGAATCATAAGGTTTATGCCTGGAGTGGACTTGAGTTATAGGAGGCCTAATAGGAACTGGATCAGAGACAGGTTCAGATGATGTGATAGAATAGACTAACAAATCGTCATCCTCCCCATGATATGCAAGAGGAGGAGAAGACGAAAAATAGGGTGTGTCTTTCAAGAAGGTAACATCAATTGAGACAAGATATTTGTTAAGACTAGGACAATAACATCTATAACCTTTTTGGAGACGAGAATAACCAAGGAAGATACACTTCAAAGACTTGGGATCTAATTTAGTAACATGCGGACGAACATCCCGAACAAAACAAGTGCTACCAAATATCCTAGGGTCAACCGAAAATATTAACTTATTAGGAAACAAAATTTTGTAAGGAATCTCACCATGAAGAACAGATGAGGGCATGCGATTAATAAGAAAACATACTGTTGAAACTGCATCGGCTCAAAAAGATTTAGAAACATTCATTTGAAATAATAAGGCACGTGCAGTTTCGAGAAGATGTCTGTTCTTACATTCGACCACTCCATTTTGAGATGGAGTATCAACACACGAAGTTTCATGAAGCATGCAACCATATAAGATTGAAACAAAGCTGATGTATATTCTTTGGCATTATCACTTCGCAAAGTACGAATTGAAACATTAAATTGAGTTTTAATCTTAACACAAAATGCGCAAAAAATAGAAAACAATTCAGAGCGACCCTTCATTAAATATAACCAAGTTACACGAGAATAATCATCCACAAAAGTAACAAAATACTTAAATCCAGGTTTAGACAAAATAGGACAAGGACCCCAAACATCAGAATGAACTAATTCAAAAGGAACACTAGCACGTTTATTAACTCTTGGATTTGAACTAAGACGATGATGTTTTGCAAATTGACAAGACTCACAATCTAATGAAGACACCTTACTAAACTGAGGACAAAGTTTCTTCAGTAAAGGAAGAGATGGATGACCCAGTCTACAATGTGCCTCGAAGGGAGAGGTTACACTAGAGCAAGCGACAGATTTCGGTATTGGTGTGTCAAGAATATAGAGGCCTCCAGACTCATGTCCTTTACCAATAGTCTTCTTCGTCATAAGATCCTAAAATAAGCAACGATCAGGAAAAAATGAGATGCAACAGTTAAGATTGCGAGTAAGCTGACTTACAGAGATCAAATTGAAGGATAAGCTAGGTAAATGTAAGACAGACGACAAAGGAAGCAAAGGAGTGGGAGTAATTGTGCCAGACCCAAGAACACGAGATGGTGACCCATCGGCTAAGAAAACAGTAGAGGTAGAAGTGTGTGACTGAAGAGTAGAAAAGAGACTAGAATTACCTGCCATATGATCTGTGGCACCAGAATCAATAACCCATTTGAAAGATGAGGAAATGAGACACACGTTTGATTTACCTGAATCAGCAATAGCAGTGACAGAGGGTGATGAAGACCTTAGTGATTCTTGATACTGTGAGAACTTGGTAAATTCATCTGCAGAGATAAGAACTGATTTTTCAAAAGTATCATAAGTGGATGCAATATGAGCCGAGTGACCTTTCTGATGCTTGTACTGAAGTTTTCTACAGTCATGTTTCGTATGTCCTGGTTTATGACAATAATGACACACAATACCTCCTAGGTCGAGTTTCAAACCCTTGCGAGCCACCTCCTTTGTTTCTATTCATATAAATTGACCGTCCATGCTCATAATTATTATTTCGGCTGACCAAAACACCATTTAATTGACAGGTGGAGGTGGAGTGTCTTTTGTACTAAGTACTCAACTAAACACCTCTTGTAAAGAGGAGATCTCGGAACCAGAAATAACCTGAGACCTAACAGTCTCAAAACAGAGGGAAGACCGGCAAGAAAACCCATGACCGCCATTTGTTCCTGTTGGCTTTGCTGAATTTTCACATAAGGGCTAAAAGGGATCAAACTATTGAGCTCCTCATAAGTCCTTTTAAATTCCATAAAATAATTAGTGAGTCACTGATCTTGTTTGTTTGCACGGTAAAATGCTTTGCATACCTCATATATGCGAGAAAGATTTTTCTTATCAGAATATAATAAATCCAAATAATCCATCAATTCCTTAACGAATTCACAATGATTGATCAAGTTAATTACATTGCTTTCAATAGAATTCCGAATCTGTAGAAATAAGCGAGCATCGTCTCTAAGCCATGTCTGTTTTGAATCATCTTTAGGAGGATCATTAGTCAAATGAGTATCTTTTTCGATACTTCTCAAATAAATTCGAATGGTCTTGCTCCAAGCCAAATAATTCGAGCCATTGAGCTTATGGTTCGTGATATTAGACATCACAGGCACCATATCCGTTACAACATTAGATTTCTTTTCAGCCATAACTCTTACAAACGAGAAGACAGCGAGCAAACGAACAAACAAAATCCAACAACACCAGCGACCAAACACGCAGCAAACAAGAAAACAAAATTGGAAGAACCCAAACCACCACAAATGACGTAGGGGAACGGCGGAGAGCGACACGAGGTCGACTGGAGAAGAATTCTGCATGGACGCACTGTCACACTCCGACGCGTGGAAATTTGACTGAAAGTCGCGGTGGCGTGTGTGGCCCACTCGCGGCTCGTCTGGTGACCAGACTTCGGAGTTTGGCCGGTCGGCGACATTTCTTCCCCCTGTGCCGGCGGTGAGACGTGTGGAAATTTTGACAGAAAGTCGCGGTGGCGCGTGTGGCTCACTTGCGGCTTGTCTGGTAGCCGGACGTCGGGGTTTGGCTGGTCGGTGGCTGGTCTTCCTCCCTGTGCCGGCGGTGAGAAAAAATGTGCACTCCAAAAGGGTGTTCCGAGTTGGAACTCAAAAATGCACTAAATCTTAATTTGTGTTTACCCAAAATTAACCCCCAATTTAAACGGAAAAAAAAAATTTCCCAAATTTTGTAACTCAAATGCTCTAATACCATGTAAAACTCAGAATTCACTCTTATATTTTCATTCAAAGACACTACATATTTATATACAAAGTTAGAGACAATCTTAGGTGACATACACCTAATACACAACCAATATATTCACCTAGTGTTAGACACCTAATACACACACAACTTATCATCTTTAACATAATCATTCAAGCTAAACTTATCTATGTTCAACGTGAGGGGAAAAATTAGAATATTAAATATTTAATATTACTATAATTAAAATATTAGATAATTATTATTATGTTTCTTTATTAATTTTGTAGTCTTATTTAGAGTCCTATTAACATTAGGGTTTTAGTATTATTATTCCTATAAATACATATATAATCTTTCAGTATTATTAAGAATGAGAATTAGAATGTCTTTATTTGATTTTATGGTTCTCCTCTCTATCTATTTCGATTCTTTAAAATTCACTTTCACATAAACTTATTTTATATACGTACTTTATATAATGTTTAGTGGTTACTTTTTTCTCTTCTAATCTGGAGAAACTGTTGCAGTGGCAATCAGAGAGAAATAGATTTGATAAAAAAATTTAGACTGGATGAAAGTAGAATGAATATGGAAATTGCTTCCAGAACGTCCAGTGAGACATTCATAGGTCCAGAGGAAGGAGTATATGAAGTCGATTCTTCTGGTGCTTCCATTAGTTCTGGATATAGCATACAAATTCTTCACCAGTATTGTTCAAGACTTGCACACGATGAGTATGCCCTTTTGTCAATTGCAATCTTTTTTCACCATTCTTGGATCATATCCATTTACTTAAGAAGTCGTCTCAAATGGTCTAACTTTGTTTCTGTTAATGTACTTCTGCAGGTATTTCGACCCAAAACCAAAGTTCTTCTATCTTGATGATGTAGGGGGAACTGTGTGTCATATAATTTTACCTTCTAATGCTCCAATACATCTTATTGTCAGCACACCACAATCTTCAACAGAAGCTGCAAAAAAAGATGCTTGTCTCAAAGCTGTTGAAGAGCTTCATAAAATAGGTGCCTTGAACAGCTATCTCTTGCCAAGGCAAGACGATCATCTTGAGGAGCAAGGGCTTGATACTTCTGATTCAGACAGTAGTGAAGGTTGCTCAGAATGCTCTATTGAAAATTTGATGTTTCGTTTACTTAATTAATATAAAATATTAAATAAAATTTCACTTTTCGTCTTATTTATGCTGGACCATTTTGTCATATGTTTTTGTGATAGGTGATGGCTCAAGAGCAGAACTATATGAGATGCTGGTTCCTTCTGCTTTCAAAGATTCATGGAACAATGTGGAATCTCCTGTTCATTTGAGCTCTTACTATATAGAATTTAGCCCTGATCCTGCAGATAGGACCTACAGACATTTTGGTCTATTTGTTAAGGTGCCTCTTCCTGTTGAGGCTGAAAAATTGGAACTGGATCTCCATCTAGCTCGTGGCAGATCTGTAAAGACTAACTTTGTCCCGTCAGGAGTTACAGAATTTGATAAAGATGAGGTGTAGCATTATATATTGAGTATAATGTTTTCCTGAACTTCTTTGAGGCCTATATACCTTTTTTTTTGGTCTGTTTACAGATTATGCTAGCAGAGAATTTTCAAGAAATGTTTCTCAAGGTCATGCTTGACCGAATGAAATTTGTTTCGGGATTTGTTCCGCTGGGAAAGAGAGATATTCATGATCCAAACTCATCAACCTTCTATCTGTTGCTTCCAGTAGCTTTTCAGGGTTATGACAACAGAGTGATTGTAGATTGGAAGACCATCAGGAAATGTTTATCATCCCCTGTCTTCAGGGGTCCATCAGATGCTCTGGATAAGAAATTGTTTTCTTCAGATCTTCAATTACAACTTGCTGATGGTTGCAAAAGTGTACATGATGTCAAGAATAGTTTAGTCTATGCTCCTTGTAGGAAGATCTTCTTCATCATTACTAATGTAGTTCATGGTAGAAATGGATGCAGTCAGTATGAAGACTCTGGCAACTTAAGCTATGCAGAGAACTTAATTGAAAAGTTGGTAACTGGAATTCTTGATTTCAATTTGTTTATTACTATAATGCAATTAAATTATCTATGCCTTCATGTTCACAAAATTTTAGTTTGTAATCCTGTTGCTAAGGAACCTTTATTTTTTGGTAACTTATTTTCCTGTTCATTTTTTTTAACTAAGGGATATTTTTTTAAATGCTGGGATTCAGGTTGGATATTCAACTGAAATACCCTGAGCAACCTCTTTTGCGTGCAAAGCCACTTTTCAATTTGCACAATTTGCTTTACAACCGAAAGCAGAATGATTCAGGTAATCTTGAATATGACGGCTTTTCTTTTTATTGGTCATGTTTCATCTTGTATTCCAAATATATTACTTTAGATTGTATTATAGTTGTAATTGGTATATTGCTTGATGATTGTTAGATACCCCGATTGCATGTATTGCTTCACTCTGTTTTTTGGATGTCATGTGTCTATGTGTCATGTTTCAATATTTACTTGATAATCAAGCAGTACATTATCCATGAAAATTTATTGTCTGTATAATGTTTTTTGCTAGTGTTCCCCAATTGCAGTTGAAGAACTATATCCAGTGCATTTTTCAGTGTTCAGTGTTATGTGATGAAAAAATTCTCTAACTTAGTTTTTGCAAAATTTTATAAGGACTTTTTTATTTTGTCTTAATCTGGTGAGTCTACTTTGGATGCTAATTGAAAATAAAGTTTGACAGATAAAGCTTTTAATAAGGAGCTATAGTGGTCTAGAAAGAATTAGAAAAAAGAGTAGTCAGGAGGCATGGAAAAATTATATTAGGAGATAGAAACAATTAGGGTTGTTACTGTATTCTCATTAAAGAGGTACCTGGAATGGTTCAAAGGAGTATAGTAGCTGGCATTTGAAGAGTGATTCTGGTGTACTAAATTCAAACAGGACCACATCAGCTGGATGAGTACTTCATTGATTTGCCTCCCGAGCTTTGTGAATTGAAGATAATAGGCTTTTCAAAAGATATTGCAAGCTCAATATCTTTGTTACCATCAATCATGCATCGTCTCAAAAACTTGCTAGTCGCTGTGGAGCTGAAGAATGTATTATCTGTGTCATTCCGAGGGATCTGAAGTTACTGCTCAAAGAGTAAGAGCTTGCTGCATGATATGGGGTTACCATTACTGTCAATTGAAACATGAAACATAAATTTTACTACCTTCTGTACATGTTTGTATTAGGTTTTAGAAGCGCTTACCACTAAGAAGTGTCAGGAGCGTTTTTCTCTTGAAAGGCTTGAATTACTTGGTGATGCTTTCCTCAAATTTGCGGTTGGACGACACCTTTTTCTTTTGCATGGTAATCTTGATGAAGGTGAACTTACTAGGAAACGTTCTAATTTAGTAAACAATTCCAATTTATTCAAGCTAGCTTCCCGGAGAAACTTACAGGTATAATTAAATTCAGGGTCTGATTTAAATTTCTGAATTTTGTCTCTATATTTTTTTTAGTTTCCAGA
This sequence comes from Hippophae rhamnoides, assembly GCA_033030585.1. NCBI lineage: Eukaryota > Viridiplantae > Streptophyta > Magnoliopsida > Rosales > Elaeagnaceae > Hippophae > Hippophae rhamnoides. Next base: position 12,788,767 of record CM065430.1, read on the forward strand.
TTTCTAGTTCAGCTTCTTCCTCTAATTATGGATCTAGGAGTGTTTCTCCATGAAATGTGGAATAATCTACTACATAGTAATTTGGAGTAATTATCTTATTTCTCACCCAAGAGTAAAATCTCTTCTGATGTGGGCAGAGGGTGTCAATCATGTCACTTCAGAAAACAGAAAAATTAATATGTAGAAAATTTAAGGCTTTCATGTGTAAGTTATAATGTTCTGCATGGATGCAGAGATTAGCATTCAAATGATATCATCGTTTGCCGAAATGATAATCTTCCATCTGTCTCTCTCTTGGTGACTTAATGCTCTAGAAATTGCCCGGTTATTTGATCTTTGGAAAGCACGTTTTTCTAATAACCAATGCTGCATCTTCCATAGTCGAAGGGAAATGAATGTTTTATGAGTTTTAACTTCACCAAATTTTAATAACGATTGAGTATTTACTTGTATTGCTGTCTTGCATCAGGTATACATACGTGATCAGCCATTTGAGCCCTCTCAGTTCATTGCTGTGGGATGTCCATGTCCTATAATTTGCGACACGGAAACAAAAGAAACCATCCCTTCTCGAAATTTTGATAATAAGGATGACCAGGCAGGTGTTAGGCAAGTCAGGGGCAATAGATCTCATCACTGGTTACGTAAGAAAACAATTGCTGATACTGTTGAAGCTCTAGTTGGAGCATTCATTGCTGACAGTGGATTTAAAGCTGCTACTGCATTTCTAAGATGGATTGGCATAAAAGTAGATTTTGAAACCTCACAAGTTACCAATATTTGTGATGCAAGCACAAAATATCTCCCACTTGCTGCTGGCAAGAAGATTTCTACCCTTGAAAATTCTTTAGGGCATCAATTTCTTCATCAAGGTCTGCTTCTAGAGGCACTTCTACATCCTTCTTACAACAAGAGCGGAGGAGGCTGCTACCAGGTATGCAATATGCGTTCAGATTTTATATTAGTTGTTGGACAGGAGCTACTAAGATTCTCTTCCACCCTTGGTATCTCTTTGACACCGATGTGAACTTGTGGCTTTGTGTATTGTGACATTTAAACCTTTATGCCATGACCTTTTGGCCAGAGGTTGGAGTTCCTTGGAGATGCTGTTTTGGACTACTTAATCACCTCGTACATTTATTCAGCTTATCCAAACCTGAAGCCTGGTCACATGACTGATTTGAGATCTGCATCTGTGAACAACATATTCTTTGCCAGCGTTGCAGTTGATCGATCAATGCACAAATTTCTCATCTGTGATTCCAGTAGTCTTTCTGAGGTCATAGAAAATTATGTTGACTTCATTAAAATGCCCAAAACAGAAAAGGGTTTGGTTGATGGACCAAAATGTCCGAAGGTAGATACTGTGAACCTCGTATATTTCTTTTTTTTTCCCTTTATGATAAAATATTGTATTGGTATGTTTACTTGCCAAGAATTGGATTTAATTTCAGGTAGTGATTCCCTTGTGTGTACTTGCAACATGGCAGTCTAGTAATTGGAAAAAAGTAGGTAATAAAATAACTGATTTGACAGTAACATAATTAGCACTGGTTAGACCCATATAAAAGAAAAAAAAATCTTATCTCCCAAAGTAACACTCTTTAAACAAAAGAACCTCGTTGTGTTAAAAAAGATAAAAAGATTTTTGAACATGAATTTGAAGATCAAATAGGACATTAAGAGGTTGCTACCGGTCTACGAAAGATTTTCTATTACTTTCTATCACATCCTAATCTCAGCTTATCCATAAGTTGATTCATGGAAGTTCTCTTACATGAATTGGATAACAAGCATTATCTTAATTTCCTAATAAGCATCTTAATTTGCAAGTTGTTCTCTCACTATATATAGATAAAGAACCTTAACATAATTATAACCACACATTTATTTCTCAGTTGGTGGATTTGATTTCTATATAATTTTTGAGATTTATTTTCAGAAAGAAATCAGATAGTTGACTAGCTAGGATTTAGTTTCCTTTTTCTATATTGACTAATTGTAAGAGTATTAGATGTATCCCTCGATTAGATCAGTATCTTATTTATACTATTGTACATACATTTGAAATCAGAGGAGAAAAAAATAAAAATTAATATTCAGTTTCTCTCTCGATATTTTCTTCATGGTATCATAGCATTTTTGAAATCCAATTTTGCATCGACTGACGTCACTCACCATCTGGTTCATCTCCCACGACCATCTCCCAATCTCATTTTGTATTGTATTCCATCCCAAACTCAGAGGACCCTTGCTAACATTTAACGGCAGAATCCACTATCTTGTCGAAATCGAATATCAATGGCTACAGGAAAACCTGTAATGATCGGTTCCAATGGAGGTTCCATCGAGAACAATATTTTTTCCATCACCAGTCACAAATTAAATAGGCATAATTACCTTCAGTGATCTTAATCTGACATGATGTTTATATGTGAAAAGATGAAAGACGATTACTTCACTGTAGTTGCAGCAGCCCCAAACAAGGATGATTCGAAATACAAAACATGGAAATCCGAAAACAATATAGTGATGTCTTGGTTGATAAATACCATGACGAACGAGATTGGAGAGAACTTTCTTCTCTACGATACTGCCAAAGAAATATGGGACGCCATCAGAGATACTTATTTTAGTTCTGATGATATGTTTGAACTGTTTGAGACCGAAAGCATCCTCCATGATCTTTGTCTAGGGGAGTCTTCAATTACCTAATACTTCAACTCTCTCACTCGATATTGGCAACAGTTAGACTTCTTTGAGGTTCACAAATGGAAGTGTCCAACAGACGGAATCTTGTATAAATAGATTGCTAAAATGAAGCAGGTTTCAAATTTTTAATGGGGCTCAACAAAGATCTTGATGATGTGCGTGGTAGAATTCTAGGAATAAAGCCCTTATTGAGCATCCATGAATCCTTCTCCGAAGTTTGCTAAGAGGAGAATCATAAAAAGGTGATGATAGGTCCTCAATCTGCCATTTTAGTGATTGGAGAAGGGTCTGTATTTGTTGTTCAAGGACACTAGCAATCTCAGAATATAGACAATAGTCCCTGAAGAGGGAAAGGCCTTGGTGTGACCATCGTCGTAGATCTAGTCACACTAAGAAAACCTGCTAGAAAATTCATGGAAAGCCAACTGATTGGAAGCCATCCTCCACATAGCACACCAACAAAGAAAACCATGGAAATACTGCCTCCACAACCCATGGAACTGCTTCACCTGAATCTTCCCTGTTTAGCAAGGAACATATTGATCTCCTCTAGAAAATATTTGGACAATCCTTGCCAACATCATCTGCCATTGTAGCTCAATCAGGTAACACCCTCAATGCTTTTAGTGTGAAACAGGTTAAGAGACATTGGATTGTTGATTTAGGTGCTTTAGACCACATGACGGGTGATTCTTCTCTTATCATGAATCTTAAAACCTATCAAGAAGGACACACTGTCAGAATTACCGATGGATCAGTATCCAAAGTAATAGGGATTGGTTCAGTAAAAATTTCAAATTCCTTTATTCTCGATTCTATCCTTCTTGTTCCCACCCTTGATTGTAATCTCTTATCAATTACTAACTCACCCGTGATAAAAATTGTGGCTAAATTTATTCATAATCTATGTGAATTTCAAGACATGGATTCGGGGAAGATGATTAGTAGTACTAAAGAGTGCTCGAGACTCTATCTCCTCAAAAGTAAAGACCCTCCAGAAAGACAAGTCCTCCCAATTGTATCCGAGGTTCTTTATTAGAATAAAGTTTTGTTAAATCTTAAGTCCAATGACGATGGTGAAATCATATTGAATCACTATCGTCTAGGTCATCCTAATTTCCTGTATTTGGAAAAAAATTTCCCTTCATTATTTAGAAATAAAAATTCAAAGGATTTTCAATGTGAAGTATGTCAATTTTCAAAACATGTTAGAAATTCATATCCTAATCTTCCACATAAAAAATCAAATACTTATTAATTCACAATGATTTTTGGGGACCTTTTTGAATAAAAAATATAAGAGGGACACGTTGGTTCATTTCATTTGTAAATGAACATACTCGAATCACTTAGTTATTTCTCATGAAAGAAAAATCCGAAGTAGGTTAGATCTTTAAAAATTTCAATACCATGATTCCAACCAAATTTCAAACAAAAATCCAAGTATTGAAAAATGACAATGCTAAGGAATACTTCGCTTCAATTCTTAGTGATTATCTGTTAAATAATGGGATTATCCATCTAAGCTCTTCTATTGACACATCTCAACAAAACGGGGTGACTGAAAGGAAAAATAGGCATTTTCTTGAGGTAGTTAGATCTCTCATGTTCACCTCATGTCCCTAAGCATTTTTAGAGGGAAGCTATCCTTACGGCTACCTATCTTATCAATATGATGCCCTCTCGTGTCCTTACTTTCAAAACACCTATCAACACTCTGCTTGAGTCATACCCACACACTAGAATTGTGTCCAACATTGTACATCATAGAGGTAAACTTGATCCCAGAGCCATCAAATGCATATTCCTAGGGTATTCATCACACCAAAAAGGATACAAATGCTTCCCACTTATCACAAAATGGTTCTACAGTAGAATGGATGTCACCTTCTTTGAACGATATCCGTACTATCCCAAACCTACCATTCAAAGGGAGAACATAGACAATGAATACCAGCTTTGGAATAGCATTACCACTCACTCATCTCCTTCATCCAAACAAATAGTGATTCCCATAAATTCTGTCTCAAATCATATCCCTGAAATTCTCGAGAGTGAATCAGTGTCTCAAACAAATGCTCCTAATAATCTCAATGAACCCTCAACTCCTATGCCAAAAGATTCAAACTTCGTTGTCCCAAACAATGGTCTTTTTGTCTACTCTAAGAGGAGAACTTAAGAGGAAATGGAGAACCGAGCATATCTTGAGCCAGTCCAGGAGTCCAAATCGAGTACATGCCACTCTGTCAATTCATAAGGTAACATAATCGAACCTCCTATTATTGAGCTGCCTCCTAATGATTTGAATTTTTCAATTTCTGTTGTAAGGAAAGATGTAAGATCTTGTACAAACCACCCCATCTATAACTTTGTTTCCTATAAAAGTCTCTTACTATATAAGGCATTTATCAACAACCTTGATCAGATACAGGTTCTAAATTCCGCTCATGAAGCTTTTCAGGTATGCGACTGGAAGACAACTATTCTTGAAGAACTCAGTGCCTTGGTGAAAAACAAGACTTGGGAGCTCATAGAACTATCACCAGAAAAACGAGTTGTTGGGTGTAAGTGGATCTTTACAGCCAAACATAGAGCAGGTGGAAGTGTAGAAAGATTTAAGGCTTGCCTTGTGGCTAAGCTCAACACTGTTTGTGTTCTTCTCTCCCTAGCATCTAACTTGGATTGGCCTCTTTACCAATTAGATGTCAAGAATGCATTTCTTAACGGTGATCTCGAAGAAGAAGTCTATATGGACATCCCTCCTGGAATTGAATCTCTTGCTCCAACTAATAGAGTCTAAAAACTTAAAAAATCCTTATATGGATTGAAACAGTCTTTATGTGTCTGGTTTAATAGGTTTTCTAAAGTTCTGAAAAAATATGAGTACAATCAATGCGAAGCAGATCACACATTCTTCGTCAAGAATTTCTTCAATGACAGAATAGTTATGTTAATTGTGTACGTAGATGATATTGTTCTGACAGATAATTCTACAATTGAGATGAATAAACCCAAGGAGTTTTTAGCCAAGGAATTTGAGATCAAAGATCTAGAAAATCTCAAATATTTCCTAGGAATGGAAGTAGTCTAAACAAAGAAAGGCAACTCTATATCTCAAAGGAAATATGTACTTGATCTTTTCAAGGAAACTAGAATGATAGGGTATAAACCAGCAGAAATTCCGATGGACTCTATAGTAAAACTCAGAATCAAAGAAAACAATACACCTGTGGACAAAAAGTTATCAAATATTAGTGAGAAAACTTATTTACCTATCTCACATTAGACCAGATATTGGTTTTCAGTGAGTATTGTAAGTCAATTTATGAACAGTCGCACTAAAGAATACATGGAGGTGGTCTATCGTATACTCAGGTATCTCAAGATGACTAGGAAAAGGATTGTACTTCAGTAAGAATCCTACCAGGAAAATGACTATAGTGGATTATAGATCTACCACTGGGTACTGTACATTTGTGTGGGGGAATCTCGTAACTTGGTAGAGTAAAAAACAATCAATAGTCACTCGAAGCAGTACAGAAGCAATTCAGAGCTATGACCTATGGGATTTTTGAAGGACAGTGGTTAAGAAGACTACTCAATGAACTGGACTTTACAACTATTTAACCCATCAGTATGGATTGTGACAATCAAGTTGCAATAAGGAATTACAAAAAACCTAGTTCATCATGACCAAACCAAACATGTAGAAATTGATCGTCATTTTATGAAGTTAGATGAAAAAATTATAGACCTCCTATATACATCTACTCGTCATCAAATTGCATATGTCCTTACCAAAACATTACCTTGAACTATCTTTGAAGAACAGAGTCGCAAGTTGGGAATGATTAATATATATCACCCAACTTGAGAGGGTGTAGAATTTCTGTGATTTATTTTCAGAAGGAAATCAGATAGTTGACTAACTAAGATTTAGTTTTCTTTTTATATATTGACTAATTGTAGGAGAATCAGTATATTAACTGTGTCTCTAGATTAGATCAGTATTCTTAGATTAGCAGTCTATTTTTCTAACTTTTAGTACTATTTATATTGCTGTATATACATTTGAAATCAGATGAGAAAAAATAAAAATTAATATTCAGTTCTCTCTCAATATTTTCTTCAATTTCTTTGGTTGTACAGGAGGGGAAAGGAGGCAAATAGAGGGGAGAGAGAAGGGGCAGGGTGGTAGATTTGATTTTATAGCTGTCTTTTTATTTTCAATATCGTTCTAACAAACACAGTTACTCGGGTTCTTTAATCATGTTGAATGAATGCCCAACAATTGAAATTCCATGCTCTACACCAATCTCTCTGTAGGTTGAATAAGACATACAACTTGTTTTGTTTACCTAAAATTATGTTTTACTGTTGTGCGCATTGCTCCATTTGATTCCTTGTGAACTTGTGTTGACGTTGGTTTTCCTATCAGGAGTGCTCATAATTCTGAAATCTTAGTACTGACTGTATTTAAAAATATTGTTAATCGCTATCTTATTATTGTATGCATGATACCATACATATTGGGTTGACCCAAAACGTTATTCTCACAATGATGTCTTAAAGTAAAGGTGGTCCTTCTTTTCCTGAGCTTCCTGATTGGAGTTCTGCTGCTGAGTATAGCAGCAGTAATAATCCAAATATCTAAGTGTCCTTTGTTTTATTCTCAGTCAAATGCAAACCTAACTCTAGTTAAGCATATTTGTGGAGGGGAAAGGGAAAGAAAAAAAGAGAACAAGAGAAGAATCATATTTAAGGTGTCTTGGGGTAGTATATCTTTGCTACATGAGTTGACTATTGAATGGATATTATCAAAAGGCCAGGGAATGAAACTTTTGATTTTTACTATTATCTACCATTGCTGTCAAAAAAGTAAAGCACATGAAAATGAAAATTGAGAACCCTCCATTTTTTTAAGTTTATGGAGAAAACCCTCTTAACCCACAGTTCTATAAAAACCTTTTTATATTATCCTTCGAATGAGATATTGTTGGTAAATATATACAATTAATGCTTTTCAAATATCTGTTTCTGAGATTTATATCTGAAATGATCTACTTTCTAGTCAGGTGAATCACTTGATCTTTTATTGAAGACCAAATTGAAATTCATCTTTTGGTATTATGGAAACTATAGCTCGTTGTTTTGCAAAATTATTGCCGAGTGTTAGGACAGTTCCAAGTACAAGATTTTAGGCAGTACTCCTTTTGCTGTGTAGCTGGAAAAAACTTTATATATAAGCTAAATAGCCTTTGATTAAGTTATTTTAAAAAGAGAGTGTCGATTATATTCTTGCCTCAGGTTCTGGGAGACTTGGTTGAGTCTTCTATGGGTGCCATTCTGCTTGACACAGGGTTCAATTTAAACTCAGTATGGAAGATAATGCTCTCATTATTGGACCCAGCCATGAGCTTTTCAAACTTGCAGCTTAATCCTATCAGGGAACTGCGAGAACTTTGTCAGTCCTATTCTTGGGATCTTCAGTTTTCCACATCAAAGAAGGATCGATGTTTTTCAGTCGAAGCAAAAGTGAATGGCAATAACGTCTGCACTGCTGCTTCTGCCACTAATTTCAACAAAAAAATTGCTACTACCATTGTGGCCCAAAAATTGTGTAAAAAGTTGAAGGTACATACTTTTGCTCAATATATTTTTCCCCCCCTTTCAAATTTCTAATTATTTTTCCGCAAAAGAATTCATAGGAAAAGACTAATCTGCTTCTTCCATCATATTAGAGAAAATAGGTTAGGCTATATAAGTAACTGGGAAAAAGATAAAGACGTCTTATCATCATATTAAAAAAGAGAGTAAATAAAAGTTATCAATGTAGAAGATCTAGTATACATGGCCTCAAAATTCCTAGAATAAGTCATGGAGATCAGGTTCCACAAAGTGGTTGCATGACTATTTCACGTTATTGTCTAACAATGTAAACAGTGTGTAACAGCATAAACTTGCTAAAAATTTTATTTTCCTCTTTCTACTTATACTCAGGCATTAAATGATTTCTGTTCATTTTGGCTAAATTATTCTATAATTATGATTAATGACCTTTTCAAGTTAATACATGAGCTGATTTGTGTAATTGTAGAGGATATCCAAAAGCCATTAATTTTTTTCATGCTCTTTCTTAAACTATTCTCTAGTAGCAGCTAAAGGGAAATTTACACGTGGTTCTGAAAAGTAAATGAATTGTTGGGATTTTACATTTTTGGTCAGATCAGAGATTAAATTAGAAAGATCCTCTTCACTTTTTTTTCTTTTTATGTACCAAGTGATGAAAATTAAAAATAATGATAGTACTTCTAGGAAAAAGGGTACCCTAAGTCCGCTACCATTAAGAAAAATGCACTTTTGTCCCCTATCTATTAGATGGGGAGCATAAATCTTCTACCTTTACAAAAAGGGGTCATAGAGGTCTATTTTGTAAAGGCAATGGACTTGCATTATCCCACTTTAGCCAACAAAAAAAAAGTAGGGTAACACAAGTCCATTATCTTTACAAAATGAACTTTTACAATCTTTTTATTAAGGTAGTGGACTTGTGCTATCATATCTAGTAGGTACGAGTCTAAAGTACACTTTCATTAAAGGTAACGGACTTCAGTGACCCTTTGTCCATAATTTTATTTTAAATTTGTTAGGATTTAGATTGGGAATTTTAATATCTCATTTTTGAATTTAAGTTTTTATCTTTTTGGTTTGAATAATATGATGGAAAGTCCCATAAATAGGACTTTATTTTAAGTTTGTTGAAAATAATAAATACTAGGATTCTAAAGGACAAAATCGGGTACCGAGGTGGTTGTCATAAATGAAGCAAGGTGTAAACCTCACTTAAAATTGAAAAAACATATAAAATTATTAATAACCTTTTGTTATATAAAGAAAATACACTAAAAATTAAAACACAAATCATAAAATGTAAAAATCACGTAATTAGTTTAGATATATTTTAATATAGTTGAAATGATATATTTATTCTAGAGATGTGTTTATTATTATTATTATTATTATTATTCTGTAAATATTTGTATATTGTTCATTGAAGTTTTATGAATTTTACAGAAAATTGCTTAATTTATTTCTTGATATCAAATACATATATATACAGTTACTAGTATACATCTAGAAGTCAGAATATACATCAGTTTTTTAGGAAATAAATTCCTGAAAATTAGGGGGTGATTACACCCCGAAAATCAAGAATCAATCATATACCTAGATTGATTTTCTATACTACCCCTCAAGTTAGGCGATATATGTTTTCCAAACGAAGTGCTACACTTAACTCTGTGAGATTAGGTCGAAACAAAGCTTTGGTTAAGATATCTGCTATTTGTCTAGTTGGAACATAGTTGAAGGAGATCATCTTGCCTTCAATTTTTTCACTGATGAAGTGTCTATCAATTTTTTCATGTTTAGTTCGATCATGGTGGACTGGATTTTTGGCAATTGCAATTGCTGACTGGATGTCACACATGATTCTAATAGATTCTGAATTTTCAACCTTGAATTTGTTTAGCAGTCATTTTAGCCAAATTTCTTCACTTATGCCCAAAGTCAATGCACGAAACTCAGCCTCGGTACTGCTATGTGCTACCATTGTCTGCTTTTTTCTATGCTATGTCACCAAATTTCCCAAAATAAATTAGCAATATCTAGATGTGGATTTTTGGTCACTAAGAGATTCAGCCCAATCAACGTCAGATTAAATTTCCAATGTCTTATTAATTGTTTTCCTAAACATGAGTCCCTTTTGAGGATCCTTCTTTAAGTAACTTGGAATACAGTTTACTGCCTCCAAGTGATCTACTGATGGGTTGCCAAGAAAGTGGCTGACAACACTGACTACAAAACTTATATTTAGATGTGTATGAGTCAGATATATTAACTCACCTACCAAACGTTGATATTGCCCCTTGTCAGTTGCCAATTCATCAATTCGAGGCATTAGTTTGGTGTTAGGGTCTATGTGTGTTTCAACAGGCTTATACCCATTCATGGTAGTTTCATATAAGAGATCTAGAACATATTTGCGTTGAGAAACTGAGATTCCTTTGGTATTACGTGCCACCTCCATCCCTAAGAAATATTTCAAATATTTTAAGTCTTTAATCTCGAATTCTTTGGATAATAGCATTTTAAGCCTATTCATCTCTCCTACATGATTATCCGTAAGAACTATATCATCAACATATACAATCAAAGTTGTGATTCTTCCATCTGTGAAGTGTTTGACAAACAGAATGTGGTCTGCATGTGTCTGAGAGTATCCATCCTGTTTGAGGACCTTAGTGAATTTTTCGAACCATGCTCTAGGTGACTGTTTTGGTCCATATAGTGCCTTTCTCAACTTGCATACCTTCCCTTGTGTATCCTTAGTCTTAAAGCTATGAGGGTACATCCATGTAAACTTCCTCGATCAAATCTCCATTTAAGAATGCGTTCTTGACATCGAGTTGAAGCAGTGGCCAATCCTCATTAACTGCAATAGACAACAAGACACAAACTATGTTATGTTTTGCTACAGGAGCAAAAGTCTCCTGATAATCAATTCTGATTGGGTGAACCCTTTAGCCACTAATCAAGCTTTATATCTGTCGATATTTTCATATGCCTTTTGTTTAACTGAGAATATGCATTTACTGCCCATTGTCTTCTTTCCACGTGGTAGCTCTGTTAACATCCATGTACCATTCTTTTCAAGTGCGGTGTATTCTTCTAAGGTTGCCTTGTGCCATTCAAACACCTTTAGAGCCTCATTGATAGAATTAGGAATCTTGATGTTGTTTAGGAATGTCACAAATGCCTGAAATTTTGGGGATACATTTGTGTAAGAAATGTAACTTCAAAGGGGATGTTGAGTGCATGATCGAATACCTTTTCTCTACGCACTAGGAAGATCTAACTCAGGATGAAAACCTAGTGTTGGATTAGATTTTGCTTTATCTTGTAATCTTTCAGATCCAGTCTAGCTCGGGAGAGATTCTTGGCTTTGTTGATTTCGTGTGGGCAAGCCAGGATTTCTCTTTCTTTCATATATTTTTATGGCATCATTAGGAAGGAGAAGATGTCTAGGATAGACAATGAGAGATTGATCAAGTTTGGTCTTTAATGGAGAATCTGGAATGAGAATCAGGTTGGAAGAGGACAAGGTAGTAGAAGATGACTGAGATGGTAAATTCGGTTCAATGAGTGATGACCAATCCCAATTCTGCAATTCATTAGTGTGATTCTCCCCTCGAATGGCAGAATTACATTAGAATGGAGCTTCTTCAAAGAAAGTAATGTCCATGGAATTGTAAAACTTATGGGTGATGGGAGAGAAACATTTGTAGCCTTTTTGATTAGCTGAGTAGCCAAGGAAGATGCATTTAGTGGCACGGGCATCAAGTTTACCACAATATTGTGAATAAATATGGACAAAAACAGTGCAACCAAAAACCTTGAAAGGAATTGGTGACACATGTTGTGAGGTAGAATATTGACCCTGAAATACTTGTAAAGGTGAGTGAAATTTGAGAACTCGAGAAGGTATTTGGTTGATCAAGTGTGTTGCAGTAAGAATGGCTTGACCTTAAATTTTTTTAACAACATTGGTTTGAAAGAGCAAAATTCGTGCAACCTCAAGTATATGACGGTTTTTACATTCGGTTACACCGTTTTGTTGTATTGTGTTAACGCAGGAGCTTTGTTGGACAATGTCATGTGATTTAAGATATCCATTAAGATCAAAAATATTGGAAATGCGACATGATCCCCAAATGTCACCGTCAATAAGGAAAAAAGGGTGGCTTGGTTTGTGTGCGTGGTGAAAAAGTGTTTTGAGTATGTTTTGCCAACTAGAAAACATCACAACGAAATAAATTGAGATTTTTATTGATGAATAAGGATGGAAACAAACGTTTCAAGTGCAAAAAATTGGGATGACGTAAGCGAAAGTGCCACTGCATGATTTCACTTTCTTTACCAGTATGACTATTAGACTTAAGACTATGACTCAATTGATGCTGATAACTAACAGAATGGATTGAATGAGTGTTGACATCAAGAACATAGAGGCCCGCATGAAAATTAGCACTTTCAATCATCTTCCCCGAGCTCAGGTCCTGAAAAACACAAGATTTAGCCAAGAATTTAGTTTCACAGTTAAGGTCATAATGTAATCTACTAACTGATATGAGATTGTAGTCAAAATCAGGCACAAATAACACAGATTTGAGGGTGAGGTTGTTTAAGAGACAAATGGTCCCTGTTTCGACCACTGTGATACGAGTACCATTGGCGACATGCATTGTTTGAAGTCTGTTACAAGGTGAGTAGGTTGTGAAAAGTGATTTATCACCTATCATGTGATTGGAGACACCTGAGTCTACTATCCAAGGTGAGGAGGGGAATTTTCCTGCATGCATTGTTGAAATACGGGAGCTATGAGTGGGGTTAATGTTTTTTTTTGTATAATTTGTTGGAGGAGATCCAACTGATCCTTAGTGAATGAGACAGGATTATCAAATTGAGAAACTCCAATAATTACAGCATTTTCCTTTGTCTCCTAATCTCGATTTTTTTCCATGTAATTTCCAACAGGTCTCCTTCAAATGCCTAGGCTTTCGACAATAGTCACACCATAGGCGACTTTTCCTTATTCGATTAGTGACAGTATGTTGAGTATCGCTTCGTGCAACAAATGCACCAGAATTTGGTGAATTGTCTTTGATTGCTGCAAATGTTGGAACTTTAGGAATCGTGGAAGGATTTGATTGTCCCAGCATAACACGTTTTCGACTCTCCTCTCTGCACACCTCAGAGAATACCTCTCGCAGACTTAGTAGTGGTTTTGTTCCAAGAATTCTACCCCTTACTTCATCAAGGGATTTATTAAGTCCCACCAAGAATTTGAAGACACACTTAGTCTCCACAATCTTTCTAAAATATGTGCAATCTCTTGTACATTTCCATTTACGTATCTCAAACAAGTATAGTTGTTGCCAATGACGAGTAAGAGTTGTGAAATAAATAGTCACAGAATTGTCGCCTTGATGAAGGTCCTGGAGAGAACTCTCCACATAGAAGAGCTTGGAAGTGTTCTCACTACTGGAGAACGTTTCTCGTGCAACTTCTCATATTTCTTTTGCTGTGGTATACAACAACAAATTTTCTCCTATTTTAGTTATCATAGAACTGATTAATCAAGACATAACTAGATTGTTTTCTGCTTTCTAGATCCTAAAATCAGCAGTATTGGGATCGGGTTTTGGGATGTTTCCAGTGAGATATTCATCCTTGCTTTGCCCGTTTATGAACATCATCATTGATTGAGACCATTGAAGATAATTTTAGCCATTAAGTTTTTGTGTGGTGATAGAGACAAAATTATTATCTGTGTTGCCTGATGTTAACTAAGGAGTAGTTGGAATATTGAAAGAGGGGTGAAATGTTATTTGGAAGTAAAAGAGTTAGATAAGAGCAGCAGTTTTGATAAGAACAATGGTTTCTCTGTCCAAAGCTCTGATACCATAAAGTTTTATGAATTTTACAAAAAATACTTAATTTATTTCTTGATATCAAATACGTATATATATAGTTACTAGTATACAGCTGGAAGTCAGAATATACACCATTTTTTTAGGAAACTAACTTTCTGAAAATCAGGGCCCGATTACATCCTGAAAATTAGGAAACTAACCTCCTGAAAAATCAAGGGTTGATTACATCTTGAAAATCAGGACACTAACCTCCTGAAAATCAAGGGTTCATTACACCCTGAAAATCAAGAATCAATCATGTACCTAGATTGATTTCCTACATCCTTAATTAGGATTAACGTATATGTATAAATACCCTATTAGGGTTAATGAAAAAATATGAAAAATTTTCCCATTCCAAACTTAATTTGGTATCAGAGCAAAAAAGGAGAAAGAAAAACTTAAGTTGCCCTAAGAAAAAGGAAAACCCACAAGTAGTAGTCGTTGTTCCAATTCTGCGATTGGGGCCTCTTTGCCATCGAAAAGGGATGCCATCATCTCTACACTTCTTTCCGTCGTGCCTTTTTCTTGCCATCCTCTCTGGTTTTTTGCTGCAATTTGAGGTTTTTTTTGCCACCATCATTGCTTTATACCTAGCTCTAGTCGATGTCGTTGCTACCTCAGTCGACACCGCTGCTACCTCAGTCGACGTTATTGCTACCTTTGCTATCTTTGTGGCGGGTGGTTTTTTTTCCCTTCCTATTCTAGATCTCTTTTATATATATATATAGTTAGTTTATCTCTTAAAGAAAGGAAAGAAAAAAAAATAGTTCAAGTGTACTAATTTATTGTCACAATTATGTCTAAGAATCAAATAAATACTGACTCCTTCCAACTGTTAAATTATTTCTACTAACATACACGAGAGTTCATCCTCTATTAATATTAAATTAGATGGTACTAACTATCGTATATGGTCCAAGATTTTGAAAATGCTTATTGTTAATAAAGATAAAAATGTTATATTAGAGTAGAAAAGTTACCCCAAAAGATAATAATCCAATTTTGATAAATGGCTCATTAACTCTATAACAAACAAGTTGATGTCTCATTCTGTTCATTGTGGAACTGCAAAGGAGGTGTGAGATGTAATGAGAAAGAGTTACCTAGACGTTTCTAATTCTTTACAAGTATATGAGTTAATGTAGAAGTCTTTTTAACTTCGACAGGATTGTTGATCTCTTGCAGAATATTACAATAAAATGAACTCTATCTTCGTGGAGTTGGATTATCGTAGGCCTAATGATATGACATATGCTATTGATATTGAGAAATTGAGAAAACGTACTACTGAGATCGTGTTTATATGTTTCTTGTTGGTTTAGATCGAAGTTTGGTTCAATTTAGTAGTTGGGTTTTGGCTACACCTTTGCCAAGCCTAGAAGTCTATTCTCTGTCTTTCGTGAAGTACAGAGGCAAGCCATGATGGACATTGAAGATAATCCTGAACCATCTACTCTCATTGTCTAAAGAAATAGACCATATTTAGATCCTCCATTTGCAAACTTTGGTTCTCTTTTTTGCACCTATTGCAATAATTCCAATCATATTGTTGATGTTTATTGGAAAAAATATGGTTATTTAGAATGGTATAAACTTAAGCAGGTTGAGTAAAAAAAATATCTTTTCAAGTTGCTGCTTCTGCCTCTCAGGTTTCTCGAGTAACTACTTAAGGAGGTAATTTTGGTTTTGCATTTATTTCTTTTGCTTCTAACACTTGGCTTATTTATTTAGGAGTCATTAATCATATGACTAGTAACCCTTCTGTCATTAATCATATGACTAGTCAATGGGACACCAATGTCAATGTTAGGAGCTGACAATGTCTCA
This sequence comes from Hippophae rhamnoides, assembly GCA_033030585.1. Classification (NCBI taxonomy): domain Eukaryota; kingdom Viridiplantae; phylum Streptophyta; class Magnoliopsida; order Rosales; family Elaeagnaceae; genus Hippophae; species Hippophae rhamnoides. The sequence goes on from CM065430.1 coordinate 12,804,843, forward strand.
TTATCACAAATTTTTTTCATGAACTCTATTTTATTGGTACCAACTCTTAAGAATGACCTTTTTTCAATTAGTCAACTCACTAAGAATCTTGATTGCTTCATAACCTTTTACAAACAAAGATGATGATTGGCATTGATAGAGAAAGGGGATGTCTTTATTACTTGGAGAAGGCGTCTGGCAATCCTAGTTGTGGCTTTCAAGTGAATAGACTAAATGATTGAGCAAGAATTATATTATGGTCCCTTCGTCTAGAACATCCATCGTTTTCTTATTTGGAACATTTGTTTCCTAAACTTCTTTCTAATATTTATGTTTCCAGTTTGTGAATAATGCATCTTTGTCAAAAATAACTAGACTACTTTCAAAATTAGTTTTAATAAAAGTTCTGTTCAATTTGCTTGTGTCTATATTGATGTGTGAGGTCATTTCTCTACTACTACCTTTTGGTCATTAGTATTTTGTTTCTTTTATTGATGATTGCACTCGAATCACTTGATCTACTTGTTGAAATCTAAAAATGTTACGCATGTTATCTCTCAATTTTATAAAATAATTGTCACACAGTTTCATATACCAGTTAAATTTTTTTATTGTGATAATGGTTGTGAGTTCGTGAATTAGCCTCCTACTTTTTTCTTCAAAAATGGCATCATTCATCTGATATGTGCTTATAGACCACAACAGAATGGCGTAGCAGAAAGCGTAAGAACTGTCACCTTCTTGAGGTGACGCGTGTCCTATACTATGCATGTTCCTAAATGTTTATAGGCTGAGACTGTCATGACTACTGCTTTTGTTATAAATCGAATGGCTGCTACTATCACTCCTTTGAGAAAATTATCCCTTTTTCACACTTTATTATTTGCACTTAATATCTGTCCTAAAGTGTTTAGCTGTGTTTGTTATGTTCATGTCCATGCATTTCATCGAGATTTTCAATCCATATGCTCTTAAATGTGTTTTTTTTGTGCTCTAACATACAAAAAGAGTATAAATGTTTTCATCCATCTCCCCATAAATATTTTGTGTCTATGGATGTTCAGTTCTATGAACATTATTTCTCCGACGACGTCTCTTTGACTCCTCTTTAGGGGGAGATTAAGAGTAAGGAATAGGAGAAATTATGATTCGAGGAAAAAAAGTTGTGGATTTTTGATAAGGGGACTCTTCTCCTTTGAGAGAACTCGCACTTGAAAAGGAGAAACCAACTAGTGAGTTGAGGCCACCTCATATGTTTCACCTGGAAGGAAAATAAAGACATTACTGTTATGGCCCCACCTTTTAACTGAGATGCTCCTCTTGATGTTATCACCGTGCCTTCAAATGAGTCTTCTGAGATTGATGACGAGATACATGTTCATCCTTTATCTTCTGCTAATGATATCTCCACTTCTGACATATCTTCTGACCTTGTAGTGTCAGTAACTATTATCTTAAATTGATCAAGGTAGGAGGCATTCTCTTAGAACTCATAAACAACCTGATAAATTGGATTTCTCTAAACTTTTATCTATTATTTTTTATCCCATATCTAACTTTGTTTCTTATCATTGGTTGTCTAAAGCTCACCTTGCTTTTGCACTTTAGATTTCTTTTATACCTATCCCTGATCATTTTTAGGAGGCTCTTAAAGATCCAAAGTAGAAAGTAGCTATGTTAAAAGAAATGAAGGTCTTCCATAATAACTATATTTGGGGGTTGAATTATCAAAGGAGAAAAAGACTGTGGGTTATAAGTGGATATTCATTATTAAGTTTCATTTCGATGGAACATGGTAGGGGAATAAGGCCAGAGAAGTGGCTAAGGGATATGCCTAAACTTATAGGATTGACTATTAGGAGACATTTGCTCCGGTGGTCAAGATGACTACTGTTCGAGTTATACTTTCTATTGTTGTGAATCTAGATTGGTCATTACTTTAATTCGATGTAAGTAATGCATTTCTCTATAGAGATCAGTTAGAGGTGTATATGTATCCTTCTCCCAAGTTCCCAACTGAAGATAGAAAGGTGTGCGAGTTGAAGAAATCTTTGTACGGGTTGAAACAGTCACCCAAGACATAGTTTGATAAGTTGAGTTGGTCAATGAAGGAATATGGTTTTAAATAGGCACAAGCGGATGACACTTTTTATTATAAAAGAAATGGTGATGATATTACCTAATTTTTAGTTTATGTGATATGATCGTTACAGGTAGTAATACTGGTAGTAATGCTGGTGGGATAGAAAGATTATGCAGTTACTTGGCCAAAGAATTTGAAATGAAGGATCTAGAAAGTTTTAAATATTTCTTAAGTGTTAAGTTTCTAAATCTAACCAATGACTATTTCTCTCTCAACGAAAATGTATATTAGATCTCCTAACGTAAATTGGTAATTCTGCTTGGATTTTTGTCGACACACCTATGGAGGTGAGTCATGATTTAGCTATTTATCTTTATCAAATTCCAACTAATAAGGAGAGATATCAAAATTTGGAAGAAAATTGATTTACTTTATTCATATTTGACCTGATTTATCTTATGCTGTAAGTATGATAAGTTCATACATAATCCGAGTGACCGACACATGGAAGCTGTGAACCAGATTTTGGCTTATTTGAAATCCTCTGTAGGCAAAGGTATATTGTTCTCAAAACATGAATATCTAGACATTACGGGTTATATCGATTTTGACTTTGTGGGTTCCAAGATGAATAGATAGTCTACTTCAGGGTACCTTACATTTATTGGAAAAAATTTGGTGACTTGAAGGATTAAAAAATGGAATGTGGTATCATTGTCCGGTGCAAATGTCTCTCTTCATTATGGTATTACGGAGATTTCTTGGTTAATGATTTTGTTAAGTGAGCTTAGTTTTGGTCCTAAGAAGTATATGACTTTATTCTATAATAATACTGCAACAATTAAGATTGTGAATAATCTGGTGCAATATGATCGAGCTTAGTACATTGAACTTGAAAGAAACTATATCAAAGACAATTTAGATGGGGCATAATTAAAGTCCCATACATCAAAAGTGTTGATCAATTAGCTGATAATATGATTCATTTTGTTATTGAAAGTTCCTTTCATATGTCACTATCCAAGTTAGACATGTGGGATTTCTATGCTTCAAGGGAAAAAGTTGAAATGATACATTTATTCTAGAGATATGTATTTATTATCCTTCTTTAATTAGGATTCACATATTTATAAATACTTTATTAGGGTTAATTAAAAAATACGAAAACTTTTCCCATTCCAAACTTAATTAATACGTTGGTCATTGTTAGTTTCTTCCTTTTCATCTCTCAAGTCTCTTAATTTAAACCATCACTTGTTACTCGTAACTCATTAGTTCCCTCGTCATTACTGGTTTTATCATTTATTGAATCATCATCGTATCTAATTCTAGGATGTGTTTACTAATTTGTAATGTGAATCAATTGGAATCATAATGACCAAGTAATAAGAATACATGTGTTGATTCTCTTTGATAATGTTTACTAATAATTTGTGACAATCGTAATAACCAGAAAAGAGATTACCTTTGAAATGTAAAGTAAACATTCCGAGTGAAAATCAAGGGAAATAAAATTTACTCTACAAAACTATCATTGTAAATAAATTATTATTTATGTTTAATTTATAATTAATATTTTAGTTTTATTTTTTAAAAAGTAATTAATATAATAATATCTATAATTTTAAATAAAAATTAATTTTTATTTAATTTATTATCATTCTCTATGAAAAATTAAATAATAAAAACGTAGCCTAATTTTAAAGGGTATTATTGGAATATTATATTTTATAGTGGATGAAATTGTCTCAAAATTAGTATAAAATAAAAATAAAAAATGAGGAAAGGGAAGCAATCCTAAGGGAGGGTTAGTAATCAACTTGGGGGAAATTTTGGAATGAAAGAGGAATTTAGGAATCATTCTTTTTTCCTTTCTTGTGCATTTTTTGTTAAGTAAACATGGAAAAGAGAGTTATTACCTTTTTTTTCCTTTCTCATTCTCTATTGGTAAACACATCTCTAATGTCTTATTCATCTTTACTGATCTTTACCTTTAGTATTTATTGGTGGATTTTTTTTAGTTCTAAAAGATCATTCACTTTTTTGGTGTGTTCATTTTCCTCCAATCAAAAGCTCATCATTAAGTTCATTTATATCTCTTAGTCGTAGGTTTTCAAGTTATCTATCTCTGACATACTATTTATCATTTGACAACACATCATCAAGTACCAAAAGCACCTTGTCTTCTTTGTGTGCCTTAAGTTTTATGTGTTTATGTTTTAGTTTTTTGTTGCACATAATATAAATCAAAAAATCCATCCTAAATGTACCGAATCGGTTTTATGGAATGACTCTGGGAGTTTCTTCATTTCTTCTTTTCCTTTTTTTTTCATTTAATGGCTATGGGGTTTTTATAAATAATCTGGGTCTAGCTTAAGAACAACACAATTTGGCTCTATATTTTAAGACTTATGGTGCTTCAAGATGTATAACCTTAAGGCAAACGTCTCACTATAAAAGGCATAAGCCTCAAATTACGTAGATGAGGACGCTAGCCTTAAGGTGCCATCTCAATGCATTTTTTGGAATTATGGTAAATATAAAATATTGTGTTTTCTTATTAAATTAACCAGTCTTCCTATAAATATAATTCTATTCTTATATTTGTATCAACTTGAAGAGAATAAGAATGATTTTTTTTAGTTTTCTCGTTCTCAACAGTCTCTCTCTACTTATTTCAATTTCTCAATAAAGTTTATATTCAAAGTTAATAATGGATGATTATCCGTTTCTCTCCTAATTTTCAATCTCTGTTCTCCCTATTGTTGAATTTTGAATCCCTAACCATTATTCTTTTATTGTACCTTATTCGTCCCCTTTTGTCCATTTGTGCTTCTATTTCCCTTTTAGCTCTACATCACTAAGCATTTTCGTTTTCTGTTATGTGTTTGACTTGTGAAGACATCACTAGGCATTTTCATTTTCTATTATGTCTTTTACTTGTGAAGTAAGTCCATCTTCTGGTTTAATCAAATATGCCATTTGTACTAAAACCTTGTTTTGGTATAATTTTTGTATTATTATGAAGCATAAAGGTAGAACATGATACTAAAGTATAAGTATCCAAGAACAACTTTTAAACTGAGTGTGGAAAAAATGTTTAATTTTAATTTTTACGGTTTGTTTATACATAGGTCCTTAATTTATAGTGGAGATTTTACAATGCAATTAAATAAATTAATCTAAAAAATTCCGTAATAATCAAGAAAAGAAAAAACAAATAACAAATATTTGAAATTGTAACAATTTAAAAAATCCCATTAGTTTTAGGATTTCTACTCCCCCAAATTGAATCATAAATGTTTCATTTTCAACTTGTGAATGAAATCATCGAAACTTTGTTGAGATAGCCCTTTGATGAAAATGTCATTTTTTTGTTCCTTTGTGGGAACGTGAGTCATACAAATGATTTCAGCTTCAGCTTGTTCTTTGATGAAAGATCTATCCACTTCTACATGCTTTGTTCGGTCATGTTGAATTAGATTAAGTGAAATATTGATGGCAGATTTGTTGTTATAATAAACCTTGATGGGTGCAACTGCTCAAAATTTTACTTTAGTATTACTTCTGACTACTACATTTTGTTTCTTGTTTCTCCAAGTTACTATGTTTCTCCAGACAAATGTGCAACATTCATTAGTAGATCTCCTATTCTCTATCAAATCTGTCCAATCAGCATCTATATGTATTTCTATTTCTTTGCCTTCATCCTTTTTAAAGAATAATCCTTTTCCTGAAGATCTTTTGAGGATTCTGTGTACTGCCTCTAAATGATTTTCTGTTGGTAAATGCATATGCAGGCTAACTACTCTGACTGCAAATACAATGTTGGTTTTTGTGTGAGATAAGTGAATCAATTTCTCGACTAACCTCTGATAACGTTCTTTGTCATTTGGTTTGTCATTAACTTTTGTTCTCTTTCCTGCTTCGATAAAGGTGTAATTAGATTTGCTTCCAAGCATCCTAGGCTCGAATAAGAGATAAAATATATATTTTCCTTGAGATACTCTAATAACACTTTTTGACCTAGCAACCTCCATACCCAGAAAGTAGCATAATTGTCCCAGATATCTTCAAATTCTTAGGCTTGTTTTCTTAAGTCTCTTAATCTCGATTAAGTTATCTCCAATTATGATAAAATTATCAACTCAAATAATTAGAATTGTTTGTAACTCTTCTGTAGTTTGTTGGAAGAACACAGTGTGATCTGATTGACCTTGTTAGTATCCTTGTCCCTTTATTACCTTTGCAAACCCATAAAACACTCTAGGCGACTATTTGAGGTTATAGAGAGATTTATTGAGTTTACATGTCATGTTCTTCTCCCCGCGTTGACAAAATCTTAGAGGTAGCATCATGAAGATTTTTTCTTCTTACTTTCCATGAAGAAAATGCATTCTTAATGTCAAGTTGTTGAAGCGTCTAGTCCAAATTTGGTGCTAGTGATAATAAGATCCTAACTGTATTTAACTTGGCAACTGGTGCAAAGGTTTCATGGTAATCGATCTTGTAAGTTTGAATGAACCCTTTAGCAACTAGTCGGGCTTTGTAACGTTCCATTGTCTCATCAACTTTGAATTTCATAGTAAAGACCTACTTGCACCCTAAGGGTTTTTTCCCACATGGTAGTTTGACTACATTCCAAGTGTCATTTTTTATTAGAGCCCGTAATTCTTCCATTACTATTTTTCTCCATCTAGGAATTTCCCACGTTTCTTCAATATTTTTTGGAATGTTTATTTTATCAAGGTTAAATGTAAAGGCCTGGAATTTTGGGAATAAAATTTTGTAAGACAGTTTGAAATAGGATGGAGAGTACAAGACCTGGGTTGTTTTTTGAGAGCAATAGATAAATCATTAGTAGTAGATTTAGGATTACTTGTTTTTGAAAGAGACTCAAGGATACTTGGAGTTATCACCGGTTCAGGTTCTCGTAGTTATTTAAGAGTGAGATTCTCCTTAGTTTTTATAGTCGGCCGTCGTGAGTAGACAAGTATTTCCTTGTTCTTTTGTGTGCCTGCATCTTTTGTTAAGTTCAAGTTTCTTTCTCTAAATGGTTCATTAGAATTGAGTATGGTTGGATCAGGATCAGTGTTTGGAAAGGGAATATCAAAGTTAAACAACTGAGCTTTATTGATCTTCTCACCTTAAAGAGAAGGTTGTTGAAAATAAAGTGTGTTTTCAAAAAAGGTTACATCAAGACTAGTGTAGATTTTTATGGTACACGGGTCGAAACATTTGTAACCCTCTTGAGTGGGATAATATCCCAAAAACAAACACTTGAGTGCTCTCGAATCTAACCTGCCTTGATTATAAGGATCAATGTGCATGAAAATCATACAAACAAATACTTTGAGAGGGAGATCAAAAAAGGGACAAGAAGTTGTAAAACAATGCCTGTGTTAGGATTGCATCATCCCATAATATTTTTGGCATATGGGTAGTAAACATTATAGCATGTGTAACTTCTAAGAGATGTTTGGTTTTTCGTTCGACGACTCTATTTTGTTGAAATATTCGATACTATTATCATATACAAAATTTGGATTTATGTTTGAATTGGGGTTTTTATCATAGTATGAAAATTGATAACAATGTTATGAACATCAGTTTTCTCGTTTAGTATATAAACCTAACACATTCAAGTATGATCATTAATAAAGGTTATAAATCACTTTGTATATGTACGAGTCAGAGTACGAGGACCCCATAGATCATTGTGAATAATAGTAAATGATTTTGATGGTTTGTAATTGTGCCTGAAAAGACATGTGACGATGTTTTGCAAGTTTATAAATTTCACACTATAAATTAGATAAATTTTTATTTGAAATAATAAAAGGAAATAATTGTTTTAGATATTCTCTCATTATAAAGTGACATGACATAATTTCACTATCCCAGACATACATAGATGAAGAACTACAATTGAAAATTTGATGTTGTCCACTCACATTGGATTCCTCAAAGTAGTAGAATCTCTCACATTCTTTAGCACTACCAATCATCTTTCCCGATGATAGGTCCTGAAAAATACTAGATGAGAGAAAAAATTTAGCAAAATAGTTCGAGTGTTTTGTTAATTGACTTACAAACAGTAAATTACATGATAACTTTAGAACGTGAAGAACTATAGAGTTCGAAATTTTTATACTCTTTTTTCCTACAATAGGTGAGAGAGTTTCATCTGTAATTTTAGTTTTAGGTTTCCAGTACAGGGTAGATATGAAGAGAAAAGGTGATATGCATCAGTCATATGATCTAAGGCATCTAAATCAATAAGCCAAGGTGTTTTAGGTCGTGAAGTGGTACTTAATGCTTTTAGAAAGTTACCTTTATTGGCTAGTGAACTTGAAGGAATATGTACTAATGATTGACCAGATGTTTGAAGGTTTGAAAATATTTGGTAAAGTTGCTCCATTTGCTCTGGGTTGAACGCTCTACTAGAGGTAACTTTTTCTCTTTGAAATTCTATAGGAACTTGATAGCCTCAACTTTTATTATTGTACTATCTTGGTTTCCAATCTACTGGTTTACCATGTATCTCTCAACAGGTATCTTTTGTGTGGCCATTTTTACGATAATGTTCATACCAAGGACGCCTTTATTGTTGACTCAGATTGGAATTATTTTGAGGCCCATTTGAAGGCCCACGGGTAGCAATCCAAAATTTTTTAATCGAGTCTCATAATTATCAGGTCTATCTCCATGTTTGGATAGCCAATAAGGTTTATTTTCGAGTCCAGATGATTCACGGCTAGGATTGGGCTTTGGAGGCCCACAGTTCGAATGGGCTTGTGATGGGTTAAGAGGTTGGGGCTCATGACTTCCTTGGCTTATTAGGACTGATAAAGGGTCGTACACCTCATCTTCTCTAGTTAGCATGATCTTTCAACACTTTTCCTTATGGAAAATTTCTTCAAAGACTTCCCGAGTGGTCAGCGATTGTCGGCCACGTATTCTTCCTCTAACCTCATCCAGTTTGTGATTGAGCCCTGCGAGGAATTTGAAAACTTTTTTGTTTTCGAGTTTAGATTTATGCAATACACTGTCTTCTTTGCACACCCATCTTTCCTCCAAATTCATGTCGAGCTCTTGTCACAAGGTAATCATCTCCATGTAATATTCAGTCACATCTCTTTTATTTTGTTGCATTCTCTGTAGTTTGGTTTTGATTTCAATTTTTTTTGAATAATTCTCGTCTGAATACGTTTCTCGTACTGTATCCCAGATATCTCTTGCCATCGATAGAAATAGATGGCATGCCGATTGTAGGGTGCATGGAGTGTATTAGCCAAGCCCTAATCATGGAATTTTGAAAACTTCATTTTTTGTCGATTGATGGGTTGATTAGAAGCAGTTTTTCTATTTCTCTGAGTTGATCAAACTTTCCTTTGCCATCAATTATCATCAATTTGATTGATTGTGTTTACTCTCGGTAATTTTTTCTGTTGAGTTTTTCAACTGAGTTGAAACGATGAATTTTTGAAACTTCCAGAGCTCATATTTGTTGCTTCTAGTGTTTTCTCTATTAGAGTTTTCTGATGAGATTAATTTTGGGACATTGTTGTTAATCTCAATCATCATATAACAGGATTAATAGAATCTAACTCTGATATTGAGCGAAAAAAAATGTTTAATTTTATTTTTTATGATTTAATTAAACACAAGCCACTAATTTATAGTGGAGATTTTACTATGCAACTAAATAAATAAATATAAAAACACTCCCTACTAATCAGGAATAGAAAATCAAATAACAAATACTTAAAATTGTAACTATTTTGACCCCTAGCTAATAGGATGAAAAAAATACCATTACTTTCAAGATTTCTACACTACTACGGGGTCAATTTGTACATAGATGTCTGACAACCCTATTTAATTAATGGCTTTCCTTTTCAGTACAATATAAACTTTACTGCAGTACCCCCAAGTTTTAAAAAGATTAGTTTTGGAAAATAGACAATAATATCCCTTGAATTATTAATATAGTCCAATATCCTGCCCTAATTTTCTTGATTTTTTTTTTCGCAAATACCTTCTTTGTAAAAATTCGAACAAATATACTTGAGGTTGTTATTTTAAGGTTCAACAAACCCAGAAGGAGGTTTAGCACTTTATTGTTTTGTAATTTAATTCAGTTTAGATGTGAGCAGCTAGGATAATAGTTTATTGGTTTTATTTTCCTAATTTGCAGGCTCAAGGCTGCATGCCCAAGCTTAAGCCATTGGAAGAAATTATGAAGTCAACCTTGAAGCTAGAGGCCAAACTTATTGGATATAATGAAGCACCTACGAATGTTGTAGCTCCTGATGTCATCAAATTTGAAAATTTGAATGTAAAGGGAACTTGTGATAGCAAATTTGAACCTAAAGTCTGTTGGATGAGTGAGTCAGACCCGGGTTTTTTCCCTTCCATAAAACCTACAACGGGACAGCCCCTGTTTGCATTAGAAGCGGTAAGAATGCATTCTGGCCAAATAAATGAGAATTGTAGCTCTGCAACTGACACACTGAAAATAGGTACTTCCATTATTTTTGTGGCTTGAGGGATGTTTTTTCCATGATTTGCTGTGAGTTTTTGTTTACCTAATACTCTGCAAAACAATGTCCCAGGTCAGTCATGCATACAACAAACAGCACGATCTCGTTTACGAGAAGTGTGCACTGCTTACTGTTGGAAGTCTCCTTTATTCGAATGCGTTATGGAGGAGGGACCGAGCCATTTAAAGTCGTAAGTGTATTATAACATGATGAGGTCGTTTGCGTCGGATAAATGTTGTTTCAGAAATTACTACCTTTACTGTAATTGTGTTTTGATGCTTCTCTTCAAGCTTTGAACTGGTAGAGCTTTAGAAACAGTAATAGTTCACTGGACATCACCTTACCACCTTAACCTAGCACACATACATGTTGAAAAGCTTGTTTTATTCCACTCACCAACTTATAAATGAAAACTCCAATGCTGGCACGGCTAATTTTTTAAAAGCTGAATCAATTTTTTTTCTTTTTGCAGATATACATTCAAGGTTATAGTTGAGACAGATGAAGATCCAGATACAATTTTAGAATGCTTTGGTGCACCATGTTCGAACAAGAAAATAGCAGCAGAGCATGCTGCAGAAGGGGCACTTTGGTGCTTGAAAAACAAAGGTTACTTGCACACGAGAAATTAACAGACTTAGTTTCAACTTGGTAAACTGAGGACCCTCCTTGTTAGGTTTGGTGGTTCCTATATTACTTGGAACTCCATTTTTCAAGGATTTTGATTAAAATCCTTATGGCGCCTTTTATATAGATACTTCTTGTGCAGCGGTATATTTCCCATGTGGGTACTTCAGTGGCAGCGTGAGTTCTAGTCTCGCCATGTATAAATAAGTGCTTGAGTGTGTAACTATTTAAAAATTTAGAAGTGAAAATAACCTATATTCATCTAAAGTCATGTAGGATTTTTTTATTTTTATTTTTTTGATAAAAAAGTCATGGTGGATTAAGAGTACCAAGTATAGATAAACTTTTAGGGGAAAGTCGGGAGGCATGTGTATTATTGTTGTAAACAATCTTTCTTTAGTATAACCGTGGGTAAAAGCAATTACTCGTTGAGTCATAGCTTTTATTCTCGTCACCCTGGACGGTGAGTGGTGGTCGGCAAGTGTTTGAGAGATTTGAAATTTTTCTATAAATTTTCTTTCTCCTCTTTCTTATTTGTTTGGTTAGAATTTGTGGGTACGTTTTGTTAGTTTGGGACCAGAATTTCATATTACATCTATTTTTCTCTATGAGTACATGAAAAAATGAATAAAAGTTTTAAAGTTTATTAGATTTAAATTTTTAAAATTTTACAGAACTCACTATAATATATATATATATATATAATATTTTTTTATTAATTAAAATATAAAATACATAGTTTTACTCTCTTTTTTCATTCTACAAATTTTCAAGAGTAGAAACTCTTTCTCATGCTATTTATAATTTATATCAAGTCTTTATTATTGATTGGCCAATTGTTATTGCAATAATTATTAATTTAGATTTCACTGAAACTAGAAAATAATAAATGCAATAGTAGTGTACCTAAAATTCAACAATTATTGCACTTAAATCATTCTTTTAGGTCGCATTATACTATTATTTGGTAGTTCAATAATGTTAGAGGCTTCGTTCAATTTTAATTATAATTATTATTTATAATTTGTATATCTTTCCTCCTATTTTCTTATTTTAATGAAAAAAAAATTGGATAAATTTTTGAACCAGATGATTTAACGGAGAATTAAAATGTAAAAATATTAGGACCCGTAAGTGTTAAATAAAATTTTAAATAATAACTCTAATTATATAAAATTTCTATCTCAAAAGTTTAATTTTTTATTGAAAAAAGAGTTTAACTGTACATTCAGTACTTAAATTTTATTTAAATTTATATTTAGATTCTTAGAGTGTTCTAGGTACACTCTCACACAATTTTAATAAGAATAAATATCAATTTGATTGATTATTAATTTATTTTATAAATAAATCTAGGATGACAATTTGAAGATAATATGTGCTTTAAACCTACAACTTTTTAACATAAAATTACTTATAAAATTATAGTTTAAATTTAAGAATTTTTTTAATATAATATAACTTTTACGTTGGTGTTTAAAAATATTTAATTTTATTAAGATTTAAAGTTAAATAAGAAAAATTATAAAATGTAACTTATATCTCAATTACTATGCAACGAGGAATGATAATCAATATTGTTAGAATTATTATAATTTGAAAATAAATAAAAAATAAATCCCATACAAACCTACTAAAAAAATTGTTAAAATATGTTTACCTTCCCCTTTCAAAATATAAAAAGTATTTTGCATGCATTAAAGATTAAAAATTTTGAAAAAAGATAAATATATTAATTAATATATATAAATATAATAAAATTAAAATTTATTTATAATAGGATTTTGGTAAATTTTATAAAATAAAAAATCTAATTTTATAAATAATATTATTTACATTAGAAATCAACTTATCTATAAAAATAAGTTTAGATTTAATTTTAAATATTTACACATATATTATTGAAAAATAATAAAAATAATCCTCAAAACTTATAAATTTAAAAATATCACTATTTATGTTTAATATCATACATTTTCTTTATTGTTATATATTATTTTATTTTAATTTCTTTATTGTTATATATTATTTTATTTTAATTGTTATTCTATTGGATATTGTATAAATTGAACTATAATTATTTAAATTTATTTAATATTAAACATTATTTCATTAAATACCACCTGTTATTATTGAGATATTATTTGTGTTTCTTATAAATTTTAATTATGTTATTATTTTATTTTATTTTTGTAATTTTTTAATAAGGAGAGAGAGAAAAATTCAATTAATCCTACGTATACACAGAGGATGGTGACTTTACCAATAATTGGAGTTTTCTTTCTTTTCAAGTATAAAAAAGATGACACGGTCCACAAGGAGCCATTATATTTCCCGCCAAAAATCCCCTTCCCGCCAAAAGCAAACCAGCTTCCCTACCCTACAACTCCCCAACCCTACATCTGAACATTTCCATTGTTTCATTCTCAAATCACCAGAGAGAAAGAGAGACAGAGCACATAACGAAAGAATAGAAATCAGAAATGTCAGGTTGGGATGAGGGAGCGATCTATTACAGTGACCAGGCACAGTCCCTAGGTGGCGATGGCTCAGGCGGTTACGGCGATGATTCATCGGCCCCCACCACCAACCACTCGATCCTTCAGAAGTTTAAGGAATTTATCCGAAGCTTCGAGACCGAGAAGAACGTTTTGCCTTACAGAGAAAGTCTCCTTCATAACCCTAAGTGCCTCCTCGTCGATCTTGAAGATGTTCACGCATTCGATTCCGATCTCCCCGCCAAACTCCGCTCTGCCCCTGCCGATTACTTGCCTCTTGTAAGTCATGTACCTGATATTGGAATAAAATTGTTCATATTATTCATATCATTTGGATTCTCAGAATCGATGTTTTTTTTTTGGCGATTGGTGGTTTTGTAGTTTGAGAATGCAGCAGGACAAGTCTTGGCGAATTTGAAGACGAAAGTGGCTGGAAACGAAGGGCAGTTGGAGGAACCGGTGCCTGAGGATGTTCAGATTTTGCTCACTTCTAAGGAGGATCCAGTGTCTATGCGCTCGCTTGGGGTTAGTCTTCTGAGTCTTTCATTTTACTTTGTAAAATGCTAGGTACCATGCATGACTATGTCACTACTCTATTATAAGCTTCTTCTTTTTTATTATTTAACCTATTTTTTACATTGAGTAGTGGTATGGAACACGAAAGTCACTCTCTCTCTTGATTTTAATGGTTAACATTGAGTAGTGGTATGGAAGAAGAAAGTCAAGCTCCTAAGCGTTACTCTTTTACTTTTGAGTAGTGGATAATTTGAGATTTGAAAGTCGATGTTTTCAAAAGTTTTGAGCTATCTACCATATTTTGTATAATTATATGTTCTCTCAAAGAGTATTAGGCTTTTCACTTTGAACAAATAGAATAATGGGTTACTTTTTAACGTTGATGGGTAGGCTCATTATATATCAAAACTTGTCAAGATTGCTGGGATAACTATAGCAGCTTCTAGAGTCAAGGCAAAGGCGACTTATGTTACTGTTATGTGCAAGAACTGTAAAAATGTTCAGAGGGTTCCCTGTAGGCCAGGCCTTGGTGGGGCCATTGTCCCTCGTTCGTGTAGTCACATTCCTCAGGTTTGTTTCCTGCACTAATATGGTACCTTGTTCTTACAAAGCTAAGCGAAGTTGTAGTTTTGGTATTGATATGAGCACACTAATTTGTAGCCTGGAGAAGATCCATGCCCAATTGATCCGTGGGTAGTTGTACCAGATAGAAGTAAATATGTTGATCAACAAACCTTGAAGTTGCAGGAAAACCCAGAGGTAATCACATACTTGTTAGGAAGAACTCTGTAAGAAAGGAAATGCTTTCATTTGATTAATAGTTTGGTCTATTGGTCATTGAAGGATGTTCCTGCTGGAGAACTTCCAAGAAATGTGCTCCTATCGGTGGACCGACATCTGGTACAAACAATTGTTCCGGGCACAAGATTAACCATCATGGGAATATACAGCATCTTTCAAGCGGCAAATTCTTCGAAATCGTGAGAATTATTATATCTTGAGATAACCCAAGAATTATTTGATTAATTAACTGTACTCTCTGCTGGTAGACTCTGATATTAATTTCACTTTCTTATGCAGCCACAAAGGAGCAGTCGCTGTTAGACAACCTTATATCAGAGTTGTAGGACTAGAAGAAGGAAATGAAGCCAACTCTCGAAGCCCAACTGCTTTTGCTCCTGAAGAGGTAATAATTGGGCTCATCATGATGTCAAGGAGCCAATAATCAAATCTTCACCGAGAGTTTCCATTCTTTACCTCAGTGTTGCAACTTAATTGACTTTCTATTTATGTGCCTAATGTGGTTGATCAAATTTTGTAGCATGGTTTGTTTACTCTTTGTTGATAACAAGTATTATTTTTCTTTTTCTGCAGATAGAAGAATTCAAGAAATTTGCTGCTGAACAAGACGTCTATAAAAGCATATGCTCCAAGATTGCTCCATCTATATTTGGTCATGATGATGTGAAGAAGGCTGTGGCTTGCCTTCTATTTGGCGGATCGAGGAAGGTATATCATGGATTATGATCTTTTACTAGTGAAGTTTTCTGATTGTCTGCTCTGTTTGATCTTTATTTTTCCTAGTGAAGTTTGCTGATGGTCTACTCTGTTTGATCTTATTTTTGTTCAAATATGTTGTCTTGATTTCTAGGATATGTTATAATGAATTTATCTATGAGCAGAATTTGCCAGATGGGGTGAAACTAAGAGGCGATATCAATGTTTTGCTTTTAGGTGACCCATCTACTGCTAAATCACAGGTTAGTTCAATTCATGTCATTAAGAATGCTGCTGCCTGCTGACCTCGTTTTAACAAATAAGTATAATTCTCGTTTTAGTGAAACAGCCACTTGACTAAGTATAAGAATATTTTATCTAGGTATGTCAACTTTCATTTTAGGATTGGCTCTGATTTTGTGTCATCTCACTTGTGTAGTTTCTCAAGTTTGTTGAAAAAACAGCTCCTGTGGCCATTTATACATCAGGAAAAGGCTCGTCTGCTGCTGGTCTTACAGCTTCTGTGATTAGAGACAATAGTTCTGTAAGCTCTTAGTCTTTCTCCTTACCTTTATCCTTTGCAATTAAAAATATTTTGAGTTATTCATGTATGTTCAATGCAGCGAGAGTTTTATCTTGAAGGAGGAGCAATGGTCTTGGCTGATGGAGGTGTTGTCTGTATTGATGAGTTTGATAAAATGAGACCAGAGGATAGGTAATGCAATTTATAAATAGATTCTGATGGACCTATGCTTGTGTCATGAGTCTGAAATCTTGCTCTTGATGTGGCTTAGGGTTGCCATTCACGAGGCAATGGAGCAGCAAACCATATCCATAGCCAAGGCAGGGATAACAACAGTTCTCAATTCTAGAACATCGGTGCTTGCAGCTGCTAACCCTCCATCTGGGCGTTATGATGATCTTAAGGTCTACAGTCTACGGTTATATTACTTTAGCATCTTTTTGCTTCCTGCTGAGAACTGAACGTAATTCTCGCATTATATCAGACTGCACAGGATAATATTGACTTGCAGACAACAATTCTCTCCAGATTTGATTTAATCTTCATTGTCAAAGATATCAGGATGTACAGCCAAGATAAGGTAAATTATGAAATCTTCCTTGGCAAGATGCTTGATATTGGGTATCACTTAATTCCACAAAAACCTACAGTTGAATTATTCAGTTCTGGATGAAGTTTAATGTAAATCTAAGTGATATTGTTGTTACATGAATGTTAATGGAAAATACATGCTTGAATGCTAAATCACACTGAAAAATAATGTATCTTTGTGTTTTTCTAAAGCTCCCTTTATCAATGTGGTAGCCACTTGATTCAAAGTTCTCTTTCATGACAGATTATAGCAAGTCACATCATTAAAGTTCATGCATCTGCTAATGCATCACGTACTGACAACAGAGCTCCTAAGGAAGATAATTGGTTGAAAAGGTATGTTTATGTATGCAAAACATTGAGGGGGTCTTTTGTGATTCTACTTTCACAGTACTTGTGAGGTTAGATCTTTTGTTGCATACCTTTCAGGTACATACACTACTGCCGAAGTGGATGTCATCCCCGTTTATCAGAATCTGCATCCAATATGCTACAGAACAATTATGTCAAAATCAGACAGGTACTCCTGCTGCTTACTTTTCCTTAAGAGGGGATTAGTCTGTCTAATCAAATAGATATCAAACTATCAGGGCTCGTTTATCACTCTTAAGAAACGTGAAAGCAAAGTGAAAAGATTAGTCTGGAAAAACAACAAAGACAACATTCAAGAATCCCCACTTGAATTTTGTGGTCTGGGCATTCAGATTACCATAATTTTGCTTTTCTTACTGTAGGACATGAGACGGCAAGCAAACGAAACTGGAGAGGCTGGAGTGATCCCAATTACTGTTAGGCAACTTGAAGCTATTGTAAGGTTGAGCGAAGCACTTGCAAAAATGAAATTGTAAGCACCTGTCTTCAAATTGATTTTGTGTATGGAAGTTGCAAGATCGATGCATAGAAGTTTTCAACTTAAACTTATTGGGAATTGGGCATTCAACCGTATAATGAGGAACTGCATTGTCATATGTTTTGGACATCAGAAAGCTCATACATAACATTAAGACATTGGAACTTTGGAAGTACATTTTTGAATAGTAACTTTGGATAATAACAAAGTACTATGAGTATAATCAACTTTGGTTCAAAATTATATTTTACTTTTGGAAGTCTTTATGATTTAGTTTTTATAGCATGAGAACTTGATAGTCATTATGTAAATGTTCCTTAAAAAGCTTCTGAAATGAGCTCCACTGTCTTCTCTATCTGTCATCTTTCAATAAATTAGGGTAGGTCTTGATCTTCTTTAAGCAACATGACTAAACATTTTAACAGCTTTCCTCAGTTTATAAATTCCCTTTCTTTAATGGATATCCATCAGATCCCATGTTGCTACGGAGGAGAATGTGCAGGAAGCAATAAGACTTTTCACTGTTGCTACAATGGATGCAGCAAAATCGGGAATAAATCAACAAATTAACCTAACAGCTGAGATGGCAAATGAAATAAAGGTTTGCAATATACCAAACTCTTACAGGAACAAGAAGACACCTTTATTCTCTTGTCAGCATTTTGCAATTGCAATTCAATGTCTTTTTGTTTTTGGGTAATCATAAACAGCAAGCAGAAACGCAGATAAAGAGAAGAATAGGCATTGGGAACCACATTTCGGAGAGAAGGCTCATTGATGACCTCAGCAGAATGGGGATGAATGAATCTATTGTAAGTAACAATTTTAAAAGTGGTTTTTACTTGGTGCGTTATATTATAGTTTAATTACGTGACAAGCTTGTAGATTAGTATGATGTTAGAGAACATGGATGGTCAAGAAAATGATCTTGTACCTTTTATGTTTCTTGGTGATATAGTGTGGAATTTAGTCATTTCAAATTTTAATGAGTGGGATTATATTTCAAAGAACAACTCTATGACATAGCTTGTGGTTCAAGATATGGCCATTGTCACATCAGCTGTGCCGGAATATCCAGCCGTGGCTAGATGGTATGCGTTGCTTCTGGAGTAGACGATGGATCTACTCCAATAAAATACTTTGCAAGTGTAACATTAGTAACAAT
Organism: Hippophae rhamnoides; assembly: GCA_033030585.1. Classification (NCBI taxonomy): domain Eukaryota; kingdom Viridiplantae; phylum Streptophyta; class Magnoliopsida; order Rosales; family Elaeagnaceae; genus Hippophae; species Hippophae rhamnoides. The sequence goes on from CM065430.1 coordinate 12,823,718, forward strand.
TTCCAAGAAAATTCTTGCACGTATAAAGCATTTCATTGGTTGGAGTAAGCACATCAACTTGTTCCACCAATAATGAGTGCTGCCTACAGGCACAGCAATACAAATGTATAACGGATGAAGGGCCCAAACGGTCCACAATTTCTTGAAAAGGGGCGCTTTTGTACCCATATTTCACTTCAACTGGTGAAACCAATTGATAGTGTGCAACCAAATTGGATTAAAAAATAACAAGCGGGTCATGTGGTTGTACTGTTCAGGTGCAAGTCTGGGGATCAATTAATGTATAGCATAATAATTTTTTAATTCAATTTTTGACAACGCTGTCAATTGGACTATAAGGTGTATCATTGGAAAAATTAGTGGTCTTGATGTGGTCCACTGAAAAAATAGGATACTAAATGCTCATTTTCAAGAATTTGTGGATCATTTTGGGCCCTTTATCTAATGCACAACTCTTATGGAAAATAGTAGGCTTAACAGTATACTGTTATGTGGTGCTTAAACTCCCATTCTTATGGATGTCATTTTGGCAGGTGAGAAGAGCTCTTATAATCATGCACCAGAGGGATGAAGTTGAATACAAACGAGAAAGACGTGTTATTTATCGCAAAGCGTAACTCATTGTAATATTTTATAAAGCCTGGTTGCACACAATATTATCAACAAGAATGTGTTTTTGTAGCTTTATGAAACTGTTTATTTTTTATTTTTATTTTACATCACTGATAACAAATTATGACTTGTGAATACAGCAGTAACTCGTCATATTTAGGAGTGAACAAATTTTAAAAAATATATATATTTCACGAAAAGGGTTATTAATTACTGAGGACTAAAGTCTATTTGTGTTAGCTAGTTAAGAAAACCGCAAGAACTTTGAAATGTTTGCATGAAAAGTTGACACATTGATTTTGAACTAATGTTGTATTGAAGCAGTACAATAATAATATAGAAATCCAAATTCAAATGTGTAAAAGAAAAAAACTGAAGTTATTTTTACGTGTTTTATTCTTTATTTTAATAATTGTCACATTATATTAGCTTAGAATATTGGTCTGTCACCTAGGAATATTTTCTATATTTGCATGCTAAGAAGAGAGGTAAAAGATACATGGTTAGGAGTTCATAAAAAAAATGTGATGAAACAAGTATAATGTTGATAACAATATTATAATGTTGATAACAATATTATAATGTTGATAACGATATTTCAAGTATAATGAGTATAATGTTGATAACGATATTCATTATAACGTAAATACAATGTTAACATGCTTATTTGTAAGCGTTTATTTTAAACAATATATCATATTTAAACAATTTTAACTAAGATAATACAATATTAGGGATATTGGTCTTGATTTGATCTGATTTTAAATAAATAAAATTTAACCGGATTAGATTGGATCGTATGTATTATTTAAATCGGATCAGATTAGACCGTTTGAATATTAAAAATATTGTAACTGAACAGTTTGCTTAAGGATTTTGTTCGATTTTATTAATGGTTTGATCTAGTTAATAATACATAAATATGATACACTTAATAATATATTTTTGATTAAAATATGAAATATTTAATTAATGATTTGTGACAAATGTTATTAAAAATTTAATATATTATTAAAATTGATCTTATTAATTTAAAAATTAATATAATCGGATCATACTATTTAAAAACGATTTTAATTAATATAAATTAGATTATTTAGATCATTTAACGAGAAATTCAAAGATGATTACAAATAATTTAAAATGTTATATCTATGTTCCCATGTATTCCTCTTTTGAGAAACCCGACTCCATTAAGTAAAAAAGAAAATCAATTGAAGAAGCGATATCATTATTTTCTTCTTTGTCACACTGTCATTGTCTTTATTCACTTCAACTTTATGGAGATATTCTCATTTTAATTGAGGAGGTGTTGATTTAAATTATCATGCTATATATTCAACGATGGATTTAGAAAATTATTTTTAAATTAAATTGTGAATATTAATATAAATATAATATTATTAAAAGGACACCATTTTGTATCAATTTTACTTGAGTAAATAGATATTTTTTTAATTAAGTGTGATAATTGTTACAAAATTATTATTAAATTATAAACTTATACAAAACTACGATAGATTTAATTGATCAATAATATTGAGGTTAAATTTATCAAAAAAAATACTAGAGTTTTTTTAACCGTTGTGATTTTTATCTTAATTTTTACTCATGTAACAACAATTAAAATATAGTTGATAGTTTTGTAACAAATTAAAATTTAGTCTCACTTTTGTAAAAACTAAGATGGTAAAAAAAATTCTTTAACTTTTAAACAAATTAATGCTTTAGATTTACTTATATATAAAAATAAATTAAATTAAATTAAATTTCATAATATAATAATAAATTTGACAATTTAATTTAATTTATTTAATTAATTTAATTATAAATTAATTTTTTCAAAGTTAGATTAATTTTCTCATAAAAATTTTAATTTTTCTGAAATCGAGATTCAATAAATATGAAACTTGAAAATTTATAGATTTACAGAATTAAATACTTTAAAATAAATTATAAGAAATTCATTATTTTACAGATACAACATTTACTTATTTTATGAATACAAAATTCATCAAATTATTTTATAAATGTAAAATTTATTTATTTTATAAAACTACAAAACTAGTAAATACAAAAATTATTATTTCTTAAGTACAACAATTCAAATCAAGTGAAAACATCATTCATTGATTTATTTATTTCAAAACTCGAAATTAAAAAAATTTATCAAATGTAAGATTTCATTAATTCACACTTACAAATTCACTTATTTCATAAAATCAAATCAAATAATCTGTTAAATTTGAAGTATAAAATTCATCAATTACGAATTCATTTTGTTTCACCCAATTATAAAATTATAATATTTTTTCAATTATGAAACCATAATTTGTAAAATACGAATTCTTTTATATTTTTTTTCAAACATCTAAATATTGAAAAATCCACTCTTAATAGCATAGCAAAATCTACATTGTTGGCTCACAAGCACAAAAATTTTTACTATTCGATTAAGATGAATTATAATTAATCATACTCGATCTTTACTATAATATAAAATGATTATAACTTTAAAACAATAAACCAGATATAATAAATTAGTGTAATAAAATCATATATCTTTGTCTATATAAAGCATAAACCTAATATATCAAAATAAATAGAAATAACAAGATATTAAATCTTGATCACATATTAATTAAATATTTACTAGTAAAGTTTGAAAGAAAAACCGAAAAACTGAATAAATTATATAATTACATAAGCATAAAACCAATTAAGCATTTCATTTTGACATAAATGCAACACACTAGTCTTTAAAACCAACAAATTTAAATATTTAATCAAAGAACGGTAAACTATCTTTTTAACAATTCTCTCCTTTCCTACTAAAAAATGAGATAAGAATCAAAAGCGAATATTGGCTAGCAAATTCAAACCCCATCAATTCTTCACTTGTTAGTTATTTTCTATAAAACCATCAAGTTCAATATAAATAAGAAGTCAATTAACAAGCACAAATATAATATCAGATAATATCATAAAATTATTATTGTTATTCATTTTCCAAAGAACCATGAAAAATTTATTTAAGTAATTTGTATCATACAAAAATAAAAAAAAATAAAAAACAGTAGCAAAACCGTTTCAGCAAGAAGAAATTAATATTCATTACTATAAACAGTTTGAAACAAAAAATAATAATTTTATTTTTAAATTAAGAATAACTAGTAACTGAAACACAAGTAGAAGATAAATGGAAATTATAGTAAGCTGGAAGGAAAAAGAAACAATCAGTAACAAATAAGAAAGTTAACAGTAAAATAAATAAGAAATATCAGTATCGATATAAGATGATAAACAGTGCGAAGAAAATAAGCAATATTAGAAATTATCACCAGTTTAGAGATACACTATTGAAAGATAAAACTATACAATAACAATTAATTAGTCAGTATATAATAAATTAATACCCAAACAAGCAATACTATATAAAAAGTTAAATCATATAAAAACACTAATTATAATAAAATAAATATACAGAGGTAACAATATTAATAAATAATAAGATACTTGCAAAAGACTTAAGATGGTAAAAGTAAGTAAAAGCAAAGAAGAAAATTAGGTGCCAGATTGTTATACAACTTTTTAATTTAAGTAACAAAATAATTAGTTTAATTCAAAGAGTCGTTAATTTAAAGAGTAAATTTTCTTATAAATAGATGTATAATTGTAATGAATTAATCAACCAAATGTTCATTTCAATTGAGAGAAAAGCTTTTCTGAGAAAAATTTGAGAATACTTTTCTTGGGTGTAATTATGTTGTAGGTTGTGAGTTGTGAATGTTGTAAACACTTTGTGTAATTTCTCCCATTTCAGTAAAAAGATCTGCAGTAGGTCTGGAGACGTAAGCAAGATTGGCCGAACTCCGTTATCAAATTTGAGTGTTATTTTGTCTATTTTGCTTTTTCATAAATCTAACTTATAGAAAATCTGCGTAATTTCCCAATAACTAGTATGAGAGCTTCAGACGATGATTATTGTCAATTTCCTACATATTACTATTCACGTGAATAGTGAATTACCTAATATAGTGAAATTTTGTCGACAATATTTGTTTGTTTACAGAGGTGTTCTATTACACCATGGTTTGTAGAAATAGTCAGAAACGATTCGGAGGAAGTCAGATTTGAGTGGGAATAATAATTGTAGATGAAAGAAAGGTGAAACTTGAGAAATTCGATGGCACAGATTTCGAGTTTTAGAAAATGCAAATAGATGATTATATGTATCAAAGAAATCTGTATCAACCTCTCTCAAGGAAGAAGCCAGAGGCTATGAAGGGAGAAGATTGGAATCTTTTAGACACATAAGACCTCGAAGTTATTCGATTGACGCTATCTCGCAATGTTGCTTTCAACATAGTAAAGGAAAGAGACCACGACGGGTCTTATGGTAGCTCTCTCCAATATGTATGAGAAGCCATCAACCTCAAATAAAGTGCACTTGATGAGGCTTTTGTTCAATTTGCGGATGACGGAAGGCGTATCGGTAGCTCAACATCTTAATGAACTCAACACAGTCACAACCTAATTGAGTTCAGCTGAAATTGAATTCAATGAAGAAGTACGAGCATTGATACTTTTGTCTTCTTTACCGAAAAGCTGGAATGTTACTGTCACAGTTGTAAGTAGCTCATCAGGAAGCAATAAGTTGAAATTTGACGATGTTCGTGATCTGGTTCTCAGTGAAGAGATCCAAGGTAGAGAGTTAGGTGAATCATCAACCTCTTCAGTTTTGCATACAGAGTCAAGAGGAAGAAATTCGACCAGAGGGAATGGATGTGGTAGAATAAACTACCGAGGTAGATCAAAGGACATGAGGTCCAAATCCAGGAATCCTAATAATTCCCATAGCTCGAAGACTATCGAGTGTTGGAATTGTGGAAGAACTAGGCACTACAAAAATCAGTGCACCGAAGGTCAAACAAGTGAAGGCAGAGGCAAATGTTACTTCCACCTTAGGAGGAGATGATGTATTGATATGCTCTTTGGAGAGCAAGGAAGAATCTTGGGTGTTAGACTCTGGAGTATTGTTCCGTGCAACTTCACAGAAAGAATTCTTCGAGAAATATGTCCCTGGAAACCTTGAAAAGATATATCTTGGTGATGACCAACCATGTACTATTATTGGCAAAGGTGTAGTGAAGATTAAGTTGAATGGGTCTTTTTGGAGCTAAAGGATGTCAGGCATATCCCCGACCTAAGAAGGAACTTAATCTCAATAGGGAAATTGGCTAGTGAAGGCTACACTATAATCTTCCATGGTGATGATTGGAAGATTTCAAAGGGTGCAATGACAGTTGCTTGAGGCAAGAAGAATGGCACTGTTTACATGACAGTAGGGGCACGTTGTTCAATCGAAGTTGTAGCAGGAAATGAAACACCAAATCTGTGGCACCAGAGACTAGGTCGCATGAGTGAGAAGGGAATGAAGATTATGCACTCAAAAGGAAAACTTCCAGGTCTACAATCTGCGGAGATAGACATGTGCAAAGATTGCATACTTAGAAAGCAAAAGAGAGTCAGCTTTCAGACAAGTGGCAGAACCCCAAAGAAGGAAAGGCTAGAGCTTATTCACTCTGATGTTTGAGGACCAACGATCGTCTCATCCATTGGTGGGAAACACTACTTCTTGACTTTCATCGATGATCACTCTCCCAAGGTATGGGTTTACTTTCTAAAGCATAAGACTGAAGTATTTGAGGCTTTCAAAAGATGGAAAGCTATGGTGGAAAATGAGATAGGTTTGAAGATCAAAAAGCTCAAAACCGATAATGGTGGTGAATATGAAGACACCAAATTAAAAAAATTTTGCTATTAGCAAGGGATCAGAATGGAAAGAATTGTGTCAGGCATGCCTCAACATAATGGTGTAGCTGAGCGTATGAGTATAACGTTGATAGAAAGAGCCAGAAGCATTCGTATACAGTCAGGTCTATCGAAGCAGTTCTAGGCAGAAGTAGTCAACACGGCAGCTTACTTGATCAATTGAGGCCTATTTGTTCCATTGGATCACATAATATCATAGGAGGTATCGAGCAGAAAAGAAGTAAAACTATCACATCTAAAAGTTTTCGACTGTGTATCATTTGTGCATATTAGTGATCAAGGCAAGAATAAACTTAATCCCAAATCTAAGAAATGCACTTTCATCAGCTATGGTGAGGATGAGTTTGGCTACCGCATTTGGGATGACGAAAACAAGAAAATGATTTGTAGTACAGATGTGATTTTCAATGAAAGAGTGATGTATAAGGACATGCATAAAACAGACACCAAAGACTCAAAGCAGAATAAGTCAGTATTTGTAGATGCAGATGATGTCCTAGATAGTTCCGTGAAGGAACCAATTGTAGCAAGTCCTCAACCAGAGGAACTCGTTAGATAGAGCAATACGCAGTATTTCGACATACCACAGCCTCATACTCCAGCTCCTGTATTGAGAAGGTCTTCTCGACCTCATGTACCTAACAAGAGATACATGAACTATATGTTGCTGACTGATGGAGGGGAGCCTGAATGCTATGATGAAACTTGTCAGACTTGAGATGCCAGCAAGTGGGAGCTTGCCATGAAACTAAAGTTGTGCTCAACTTCAGTTGGTTTGCTAGAGTAACAATACTAGAAAAGTTGTTGCATTAATCGAGGTGTGAAGACAGATTGAAATCAATCTTCAAATGGGAGATTGTTATAAAGCTCCTTAATTTAAGGAGCAAAATATGGAATAAAACAAGGAGCTTAATTCAAGGAGCAATTCAAATAATCATTAATTTAAGGAGTAATTCAAGGAGTGAATTTTCCTATAAATATATGTGTAATTGTAATGAATTAATCAACCAAGTGTTCATTCCATTTGAGAGAAAAACTTTTGTGAGAGAAAATTGAGAATTCTTTTTTGGATGTAATTGGGTTGTGGGTTGTGAATTGTGAGTGTTGTAAACATCTTGTGTAATTTCTCTCCTTTCAGTAAAAAGATCTGCAACAGGTCCAAAAACGTAAACAAGATTGACCGAACTTCGTTATTAAATTTGAGTGTTATTTTATTTATTTTATTTTTTCATAAATCTAATTTATCGAAAATTTACATAATTTTCTAACAGATAAGTAATAGGACATAAATTTCGAACATCAAAGGAACACTATCAAATAATGAACAGAAGAAGAACAAAAATAGAAACAATAAAATGTACGAGAATAAAATTCTAAAACTTTTTGTCCTTGGAAAGAAAAAAAATTATCTAAAATAGTTGGAAATACAATTAGGATAAATATTATATCTTTTCAACTTAAAATTATATAAATTTAAATTTAAATATAAATTGAATAAAAGAATGATTGAAATCTATGAATTACATTATATCATTAAGATAATTTTTTAATTATGTATGTTTAAATTTTTTTTTTTTTTAAAAATATATCTTATGATACAACGATTAACAAACTACAAATATACATGACCAATTGCTATTTCAATGAACTTTCATTTTAAAAAAGAAACAAAGATACAAAAATAAATATATCCATAAAAGAGATATAAAAAAAAACTGATCTCTTAATTGAGAGAGACCCACGGTAAAATTTATTTCTCTCTTTTGAAACAATTTTTCATTAAAAAAAAAAGTAAATAAAAATTCAACGATCTTTACTAGTACGGGATGGAGGAATAGAGAGCACCTCCTCCACAATCCACGGGGAAAAATTGATTGAATTAGTGATAAGTAATAGGTGGTGGTGGAGAACAAGGATGATTTAGGAATTATGGTGGGTTTAGTCTTGAAACTCTTCATTTTATTCTTGTTTATGTTTATTTCTGTAATTTTTATAATTAATATATTCCAATTATTTTAAAATAATATTTTTTAAGGGTAAAATCATTTTTTTTTTTTGTAATTTTTTTTCTATATACTCTTAAAAATAACATTAAAAACTCAAAATATGTTTTTTCATTCTTTTTATCATAAAATAAAAATAATGTTTATATCGTTTGAGTCTCTCTTCTATAAGTCACTGCGTTTCTCTTCAATAAAAAATATTTTTTTCTCCTAATTTATAAATTCAAAAAACTTTATAGCTAAAACTAAAAGTTATAATATTTATATAAATGAATTAGATTTACATAAATAAAATAAGATTAGAGAAATCAAAAAGAAATAAATACATTAAGAGAGAGTTTGAGATTGATTAAAACAAAAAAGAGAAAAAATGATATATATTTTTTGGGAACGTAGATAATAAGTTTTTAGTTTTTATTTTATTTTTAACATAAATTTAATTTTAGACTTGAAACATTAACAATTAAAAAATTGATTTTAATTAGCTTTATTTAAAAGTTAATGGAATAAATTTACCTAAAATTCATTTAGAGAATAGCTACGGACTAAAGTCGTCACATAATCTCATGTCTAACATTCATTAAAGAAAATTGAATATTTTAAATTTTGAGAGTGAAATGTGTAATTGAAATTAGAAGGTTTAAAGGGTAATTTATTAATTCGACTCATATAAATTGATTGGGAAATTTATTAAGTTAATGCACGGAGAATTAACTCTGCAATCATTTAAGTAAATATATAAGGAGAACTTTAATATCACAATTTATTATAAGTTAAAAAAACTATAGTAACTTCTCTCTTATAATAGATCAATATTATAAGTTTAAATTTTTACCCAAATAATAACACCCTAAAACTTTTAATATAATATAATTAATAATTTTCAATCATTATACTTATCAATAATATTATATCTAATAATTTTTATATTTTGAAATGCTTTCCTCCTAGCCATGACTCAATGTCGGTTATCATTTGATCAGAGGATTTTGTTATAATAATAATAATAATAATAATAATAATAATAATAATAATAATAATAATAATAATAATAATAATGCAAATTAATGGAGCTTTTCGAAGAAACAAAGAATTAAATGGATGGATCGCCATATATATCGGTGAAAGACCCACTAAAAAAACATCATTAAAAGAAGCAATTCATAAAGGAAAGTGATATAGGAAAAGCATTTTTTTGGTCAGCAACAACTAGAAATCAAAAACCAAAACCTTCTTATGTAATGAATGTGATTAAAGCTCTTTTTAAAAAAATAAAATTATCAGATTAAAATATATACTAAAAGTTGTGGTATAAACTGCAGAAGTCATTCGAATTAATCTAAAATATACACTTTTAAAGAAATTTAGAATGTAATAAATTTTTAGAAGAATTTAAAATTTAATGATGTTTAATTATGATTTTAAAGAAATTTAAATATTAATAGGTATATTTATTTTTAAAAAATTATTATAAAGTCTAAAAAATTAATAACAAATTCTAAATTTTTTATGAAATTTTATTTTAGAAATTTAAAATACAACTATTTAAATGATTGGCCTCCAGGCCGAATTCCACATCTTCTTGACTTCTTTGACCTACCCTCGTGTTGTAGTAGTAGCAAGAAAGCTCGAGTGGATAAGCAGCTTCGGACTTCTACCTCCAACGTTGGAGATTACAATGACAGAGTATGGTTGTTATGGTCTTAACAATAGAGGAATGCCCACTCCACGATTGGCTTCTTTCTCTTCATCCCCTTCTTCTCTCTCACAACGTCCTCTTAGGTACTCGTTCTCTCTTAAATTCTACGAAATTTTCTCAATTAAGTTTCTTATTTTATATTCTGTAAAAAAAAAATAAAATAGTATACTTTATTTATTGGTGTTGTAGATATGCCGTTCTTGGTGCTGGATTTGCTGGCCTGTCTGTAGCTTGGCATTTGCTCCGGGTATATACCTTCTTCAGTCAGTCTTCAACAAAATTTTCCCGCTTTTTTTGGGAAATGGAAATACGGAATACTAGTGATTGATTGATTATTTTTCAGGAGAGTAGTAAGGACTTGAAGCTTTGTATAGACATATATGATGAAATTGGGATTGGAGGAGGTGCTTCTGGAGTTTCTGGAGGGCTTCTTCATCCCTATTCCCCTAAAGGTTTTTACTATTTACACTCTATCATACTAATTCTTCTTCAGCGCTCTTGCTTATAACTTGTGCTAAATTTCCAAATTTTCCTTCTTCTTTTTTACTGGGTTTTTGTCAGGCAGGCTTATTTGGCGGGGTGCTGAGTGTTGGAATGAATGTTTGAAATTATTGGGTATTGCTGAAGCTGCCATGGCTTCCAATAGCCATTTGGATTCTGATGTTGCAGATTTTGATCTAGAATTCCAAGGTGCCATAGTGCGTAGAAGGTTTGTTACCCCCTGATTTATTTCATCTTTCATGGTGTTGAAAATTGAAATGACTCTCTTAGTTTGTCTTTGTGCCTCAAATCATCTTTTCCTCCATTTCTAGAGTTCCTTGAAGTTAAATTAAGCTCTCTAAGATGCAACGGTCCAGTGTAATAATTCATAGACCATCGATCAAATTTTTTTCCTTACTCCTGGATTTTGAATTCAAAATTTTGTATTTTTGCTAGGAGAATCTTGAATTCATTTGAATGGGGTACGAATTAAATAGTATAAATACATATCATATAGGTCTGTTGATTAGGTTTTATGTTGTGTGTTTAACCGTTGATGATATTCCTAAACTCAGGGGCATATTGAGACCAGCAGTGAGCATGAAGAACTTGAAGCTTTTCAGTGATGTAAATCTCTTCAATTTCTCTGACTTTTGTATGTGCATTCGGCATATCACTTGATGTTTGAAATTGTACTAATTTTGACACTTCGTGCTATACGTGATTAGAATGCTCAGAATTGCCTTGCAAGTTGCAGAATAGAAACAGTTGACAAGGATGCCACTCAAAATCTTGTACCTAATCTAAGTGTGCCTTTCAACACAGCCTTCTATATGCCCGAAGCTATAAATATTCATCCTCGACGCTATCTCCAAGTATGAATAATTCAACCTTTAAATTTTATTATTTAAGTTAATATGCTTTATTTTCAACATTGTCCTGTCTTTTTCTTTCTTTTTTTTTTTTAAAACTTCTGGATCTCACAATTGTTAGGCACTCTTCTTAGCATGTCAAAAATTAGTGAAGGAATCGTGTACTTCCGGCTTTGGAGGAAAAGAGTTACATCTGTACAAGAAATCTATTGACAAACTCCATGATTTAGAAGGTAGCTATCCCTTATTTGTCTCTTTTGCATATCATTGTTTTTCTTTTTGAGTTAACAGATGGGATCCTATCATTGACTTAGCTTGTGCACCACCAGGTCTATATTCTTCTACCATTTTTTTGTTGGTCAAACATTTTCTTGTACCGTTTGACATTCGTTATTTTTCATGAATATCTATGTATTTAGAAGCCCATTAAGTTGGTTAATTTCTATAAATTGTGGACAGTGCTAGTAATTTCTCCAAACACTAACATTTACAAAGAGAGTTGTGACTCACCTACACTATCATATTTTCACTTAATAGATCCGTGCTCTTATAATTTTTTTTGTCTCTTCCATGTTCAGCTTTCCTTAGTTTTGCTTATAACTTTTTCCTAATTTCCCCCGGGCTTGTATATAAACTCGTTGCTAAACTCTGAAATATCTGTTTTCTCCTTTTATTTGAAGTTAGTGAAATATGATTTATCGATTACTAATGTTAAACATATAGAAGTAGATTGTCACTTCATAAGAGAGATTGTAATAAAGGGAGACATGTTTATTCTTTATGTTAAGTCGAATGAACAGATTGGAGATATATTTACTTAGATTGTTATCAAAAACTTATTTTTGTCATTTTGTTCCAAGTTGAACATGTTAAACATTTATGCTCCAGTTTAAGGAGTGTTACAAATAACATAGTTTAATAATTTTAATATGGTCAATTATAGGCTATGTATCTTCCTTTCAACACATTAATAAAATAATAGAATTGTTATGATTCAACCGGTATCTTGTTGCTATTCTCTTACAAAGTTTTCTCATCTTATTTTATGATATCTTTTATTTTTCCATATTCACTTTGTAGTATGATGTCAGGGGAATACCATGCCGTAATAGTATGTTTAGGTGCTAAAGCAGACATGATTTCAGAGCTTGCTGGACGGCTTCCTTTACGGAAATGCAGAGGTATTGTAGCACACCTTCGGCTTCCCGATGATAGAGGGTAAAACTTCGTCCTATGCTATGTGTGCATAACAAGCCAAAATAATTTTTTTTAGGATTTTAGAGGTTCTACTCTTTGATTTAATACACTTTAGTCCTAGAACTTTTGAGGTGAGCCCTATTGGTTTTATAATTAAAAAAATTGGTCAAAAGGTAATTTGTTTTTTAATTTTCAAATGCACAATAAATGGAGGCCATTTTTTATATTAATATATATATTTTTTTAAAGGCCTTTTAGCATCGTCCCCCTTATTCCTTGATTGTGCATTGAGGACCCGATGTAATTTTCTTGGCAACATTATCTTCCTCATCCTCAATTGCACATGGTACTCTCACTCGCTGGTCTAACCAACCCTTCTGATTCACCCTCATCATTTGTTTCAACTGGTGTCTTTGTTTTCGAAGCTTCTGCTGCTCTATCCTCTACATCTCCATTAAAACCCTTGCTCTTGGTACCTGAAACAAATCCAATGGCCAAAGACATCAACAATTACACAGATTGGGGGGACGATGCTAAAAGTCGTTTAAATTTTTTTTTTTATTTGAAAGATTTGAAATACCAAAAATGCCCTTTATTTACTGTGCATTTAAAAATAATAAATTACCTTATAGATCAATTTTTTTTAATTATAGGACCAGTGAGACTCATCTCAAAATCTATAGGATTAAAGTGTATTAAACCAGAAATTACATGTAGAACCCTTAACCCATTTTTTACATAGATTAGTTGCATCCTCTAGGTGACTAGATCTGTAATTACCTTGAGACCATAAGCTGCCAAAGGTTTATTATACAAGCTATAGTTCAAATTTGATTTTAAATAGCCTTGGATATGTATTTAAATAATCATAAATAAAGCTCGAAAAGATTTCACTCAAGAAGCCAAGTGCAAGCATTAAGCATCATAACATGCACTACTTCATATTACAAATGTTCTTTTCATCTGGCTTTTTGGGGTACAAATGTTGGGTATGTTTTGGACTGTATGCTTTCTCCATTCCCTTCTCAAGAAAAATATTATGAATATTCTCCAAAAATGATACTTCAAGTTTGTTTATTGGTAGAGAATATACAAAAATACGAGTTTACGAGAGACATGCTCTCACTTCTCTGTAAAATATCCTTGTGGGAACCCTCATTGTTTTCGAGCCACCCAATCATCACAGCTGCCTCCCAACCGCCTTCATCGCACCTTCCCCTTCCCACCCTCCACCAAACAACCTACCCACCATCCCCATTTCCTCTCTTCTTCCCCCACCTGTTGCCAATTTAACACCAATCCACCTTCCACCATCCACCGACTCTTTCGACCCAACATGGGTTTCTCCTAAATCCCATGTTTTCCTCTTCGACCTAAACCTAGTATTTGCTAGTGGACATCATTTTTTATTATCTTGGTATAGTCTTGGTGGTTTCTGCGAAGGATGTGATGATTCCAACATATTTTTTACTTCAAAGGTTGAGATTTTGCATCCTTTTCTCCGTGATACTAACTTATTCTATTTGATTTTTGTTTTTGTATTGTTTAGTTTTGGCCTTTGGGGATTTGGTGCATTGAGTTCTCTTTTGATCTTATAATATGTTTACATAGGCTGTGTTTCTAAACTTTCTACATTTCAGAGAAGAGTATCCACAGAGGGGTCCCTCAATACTTTCCGATGCATGGCTAGCAATCCAGGAACCACGCAGTTTACTCATGGGCTCAACTTGGGATTGGAAATCAAGAAGTTCATCAACAAATGTTTCAGCAGAAGAAGCCTCGAAAGCTCTGGAAGAGCTTCTACCCAAGGCATGTGCAATTTATCCAGATTTAAAGAAATGGGAATTTGCCGGAGCTAAGGCTGGTCTAAGGGCAATGCCACCACTTACTCCACACGGCTCACTTCCTCTTTTGGGTCGCATTGACAACATGGTTGGTATAAATAATAATTGCAAATACTGGTTATTTGGAGGACTTGGTTCAAGAGGATTGCTGTATCATGCTTGGCTTGGGAAATTGATGGCAGAGGCTGTGCTTTCTTGTAATGAACAATTAATTCCATACGAATTAATCTCTTGGAAGAAAGAAAGGTAATTACTTTACATCCAATATCAAACGATGGCTAACAAAAGAAAGTTCATAAACTTCTCGCTAAGGTGATAATTAGACCAAATGGCCAAACCATGGGTCACTTGATTAACGCTACTATAGGAGTGCTTTACCAAACTTTTGAGGAGAGAGAGCAAAAATACTCTTCGTCCCATGAAGTATCAAGATTGATTCTTGATTTATTGTTTGTTTTTAAACAGATGAGTCTCTTCAATGTGTGTCAACGATGTGATCAATACAATCACCAAATCAAAGAATATATAAATTCCGAAATATATACTTATTCTTGGGTAGGGTTCCTCTTCTACTTATTTAATACATCGATAGAACATTTTTGGATAATTATGTAAAATATTTTTAAAATTTATAATAATAAATTTAGTGTTTCATTAATATTAAATGTGATTGAATTAGATACATATTAATAATAAATTTGTTTAAATAGTCGTTCAACTTAAATAATATTTAATGGGAAATGTTAGTATATTTTTTTTAATAATTTTTTTTATTCTTTCCAATTTTGTGAAAATAACATTTACATCAGTCCAATAAAAAAAATAACACTAAACAGCCCAGTAAAAAGAAATCTACATGTCATTAAAAATAAATAATAATGGAAATCTTTCTAATTGTAATAAAATTAATATGTTTTCTACTTAAATAAAAGCTTCAAAAATGGCCTATTAGCTTCCTTGTACATTTTATTTGCCTAATAGTTTCCTTGTACGCTTTCTTCTTTTTATCTTTATTTAAGGGTTTTTTTTTCTTTCTTTTTTCTTTTCAAAAATTTAAATTGAGTTAGGTTATTATATAATTCTATGTTTAATTAAACTCTTATCTATGCCACAAAAAAAGGGAGGATTTCACGTGTTTTTTCTTAAGATAAGATAAATCAATGATTTTTTTAAATTACAATGACATTACTCATAAATATTGAAAAAACTTCAATAAAATTGTCCAAAATGTTTTATGACTATATTGGCTGTTATATATAGTAATAAAATAATATATATGTACATTATATTGATATATACACAATAAGATTAATGCATGTCAAATATTACACTACATGTGATGGCGGACATCTAGCACATAGAAATTTTAGGGTTGAGTATCGGTTTGAAACCGCACATTTTAGATCAATTCGAATCCGATCCGATCCGATCCAAAGAAAATTATGAATTATTCAATCCGTATTTGATCTCTTATATATGTCAATCCGAACAAATCCGAATCCATCAATTTAAGATAATTTGAATCTTATTCGATCTGATCTTATTCGAAAATTATTCAATCTGAATCTACTTTAAATAATAATCCGAACAAATATGAATCTGATCCGATTGGATAGGGTCAAAATTTTAATTTAAATCTATTAAAAAAATTACATAAATAAATAAATTATGAAATATTTAATCCAATTCGAACATCTATAAATGTCAATCCGAACAAATTCGAATCTGAATCCGATATAATTTTAACATATAAAAGAAAAAATTTGACATCAATTACATAATTTAACTCCAAATATACATAATAATAATTTAACTCTAAAAAATTCAAAATCAATTACATAAATTAACTTCACTCTCCAAACATTAATAATAACAAGAACTCTTTTTGATAATCATTCAAGATTTAAGTCACCAATATCATCAAGAATATCTGCATGATGAAAAATTACGAAGTTAAAAATATACATAAGTAATGAGCTAATGAACATAATAATATATAAAAAAACTTTAATTTTCATATAATATGATAACAAATAAATCTATATATATTCAAATTATATATTTGAAAGTTTATGCAATATACCTGATTCTAAAGTCTCAATTTCATCAAGTGACTCTTGGATATTAATAATTAGAGATGAATGAATCCAATTTTGAGTGCAAATCAAGGATTGTACACTTTTAGAAAATAAGGAACTCTTGTATGGACTAACTGTACGACCACCAGTAGAGAATGCAGATTCAAATGTTACAATAGATATCGGTATGACCAATACATCTCGAGCTATCAAAGACAAAATCTTAAATCTTGAAGAATGAATATTCCATCAACTTAAAAGATCAAATTTCTCATCATCCATATCAACCAATGCTTCTTATAAGTATTTTTCCACCTTAGATTTTTTTTCCATAGTATGAACTTCTTTTAAATGCTTTCTCTTACGAGAAGCATAAAGTTGGAATGCATCTGCTTCTAAACCAAAACCTTATGTACCCATTTTTAAAGGTTGAGAAGATTCTTCTATGCTTGATGGAAATAAGCTTTATGATACTCCTCATACATATCTTCCAAAGTTTTTTTCATCCTTTTTGAACTCGTTGATGCCTCAATCTCATCCCCCAATACACAATTTTAGCAAACTAAGATGTAAAGAACACTCTTTATGTCTAGGATCAAGTAAACAGACACAAATAACATCATATTCATTTTAGCTACTCCTTCCTAATATTTGTCAAACTTTACTTTCATCTCATTAGCCATCTTCATCATAATGTAATCCTTACATTTACTCCACATATCAAGTTGATCATGAATAAAACAAATTCGATCCAAGAAGAAATTAGAAGTCACATACAAAGATCCAGAAAATGTTAATGTTGCTTCATAAAAAACTTTCAAAAATTGGACAAAATGTCTAACATTATCTCAATCCATTGTAGTCGGAGTTTGTTTAATTTCACCTTGATAAAACTCTTGATAGTACCCCAAATCAATGATCTCTAACCTTTCAAATGCCTTTTGAAAATATGTTGCAGAATCTAACATCAAATAAGTTGAATTCCACCATGTCGTAACATCTAAACAAACAAGTTTTTGAGTAGAGTTTTTCAATGTCAGCAGCACTCTTAAATTTTTGCAGTCTAATTGGTGATCCTCTTACGTATCTTACAACAAAACGAATCCTATTTATTGATATGTTATACTCTTTCAAACCCTGCTCAACAATTAAATTTAGAATATGTGCACCACATCCATGTGCAAGTGTTTTGATTCTAAAATTGCATTACCCCAACCATTAACACATTTTTTCAAATAAGTAAGTTCAGTATCATTAGAACTTGCATTATCAACTATAATACATAATATCCTATCAATGCCCCAATCTAACAAACATGCTTTAATCGCCCTACCAAGTGTAATACATAATATCCTATCACCTTTATGATTTGGAACTTGACAAAAGTTCAAAATTCTCTTTTGTAAATTCTAACCATTATCAACAAAATGAGTAGTTAAACACATATAACATAAATTCTAACAAGATGTCAATGTATTAATAGTAAGGCATATTCTTTTATTAGTTCTATTCAACAACTCTTTCAATAAGATACAAATTCAAGCAATCTCATGCAATAGTCCACGAGAAGGGATTTTAAACAAAGGTTGTAGCTCTTCAATAAACTCCTTAAATCCTTCACCTTTTACGATAATAAATGGAAATTCATCTTTTATTATCATATTTACCAATTTTTCTCTACATCTTTCAGCATTAAAACTGTGAGGTATAAGACTTCCTTTCTTATTGAAAGCTAAAGTTTTTTGCTTCTTAAGAACTCTATCGGGAAACTTATCACATCCAATGGCAATGTGTGCAAGCAAATTTGACGTGCCGGATTTTCTTGACACATACTTATATTGTTTCTTATAATATTTGCATATAACTTTGCGATGTTACCCTACCTCTTCTATGATAAAATGAGCCCATGCTTCACTACTAGATCTAGAGGAAACTTTTTTACCTTCTTTTTTAGAAGCAATGCAGAGGTAAAGAATTGGAGTACTTACAGAATCTTCTTCTTGAGTTGGTCATGTTGCACTTTCATCTTTAGTTATTTCATCAATCACATAATGTGTATCATCATCTTTATTTTAAATCATATGTATAGTTATAGAAAAAAAATATTAGATATTTGCAATAAATAATTGTGAAAATGTGTACATAGATGTAGGGTGATGTTGGACATGTTTGTTTTCATGTGATTTAAAATATGTATTGAACATTTATATATAATATAACTAAAAATTTAATAATAAGAATGAAATGTTCAATTAACATGCACCATTTATAAAACAAAGTTGCATGAAAAAATAAAACAATGTTTTATGATATTGGTTTTTATAATTATGTAAATAATCATGATGTATTACAAATTTTTATTTAAATACTACTACAATGATATGCCTGAAAAATAAAACAAAGTTGCTAATGCCAAGTATTGAACCTTGTCCAAGAAGGAAAAAACCTTTCAACAATGACATTTGTTCCACTAAACCACTAAACATTTATGTCATAAGCATCAAGCTCTTTTAATTAACCATATATTGCATTTTTATCTAATTGTTTTGGTCAAATATTGCTTGATAACATGTCTTTGAAGCGAACATAAAATATCTGTGTTTTGGTGCTTCATTGTTCAATATTAATAGACCTTAATATTTTAAAAGTAGGGTGAAAATGTTTCTAACTCAATTAAAGCATGAAAAACAGCATTTTTTGGGAAAATAACTGTGGCAGTTTGACGTACCTAGATCTCGAAAAATTACATGGAATAAAAAAAATCATCCAAAATGGACCTCTTAACACAAAGTTATGATCGTTCAAAGTTTTCCTATAATGTCACCCAATTTTTTTTCTACAATACCATCACATTTCTACTAAAACTCGTAATTTCACCTCATAATTCTATTATAAGAAAACAATACATCACACAATATGTTCTTGAGAGCTTCTTGCTTCACACATCTATTTGAAACAAAAATAATAACTATTAATAGCAGCCAAAACAGATCATTTGAATATTAGATCTGAAATCAAAATTCAAAAATAGAAAAAAATTCAAACAAATCTAACCTTTTATGAAAGATGATGAAGAACATCGAACAACAACCAATGACAAGACGATGAAGAACAATGACAGGCAAACATCGAACAACAAGCAACGACGGGCGAACGCCAAACAACAAGCAGCAACCAATGACAGGACGATGAAGAACATAAACATGCGAACACCGAACAACAAGCAGCGATAGACAAACATTGAACAGCAAGAAGCGATAGGCGAACAACAATTGGAATGAGATACTGAAACCAGATTCTAGTATGAGAGACACAGAGAGAGATGCCGCTAAAGAAAATTTTAATTTAAAGTTTGTTAAGAGAATAAGAGATGTGCGCAGAGTATATTAGCTTAGGTTTAAATGTTTAATTATAATATTATAATATATTATTAATTATTATATATATATATATATATATTTAAATAATATATTAAATATATCGAATCAGATTGAATTTTACGTATTTTAATATTTTTAATCAGAATCTAAATCTAAATCTAACTTGATTTCGGATCGAAATCACTCAATTTTAATAGATTTGATCAAATTTTTCGAATTGATCGAATATTTTTTTCACCCCAAAACAATTTGGCTTTCTTTAGTAATATATTCGATCAAATTCCTCCGTCTCCAAATCTCATATTATATATATATATATTACATATCTAAACAAAGAAATATAATTCCACACTCTCTTTTTAATAAGTAATATAAATCCTCTCTTTAGATGGGATAGAAATTAAGTAACATTACAGAGTAGATATATATTACAAAATAGATATAAAATAAGGTTACTGCTTATCAATTACTGATATATTAAATATATAGCCAAATCAAATATATTCTAAATTGGAGTAAAATTATTTTTAACAATATGATTTCTTATTAGATAATTTGATAAACTTGTCTAAAATTCAAGTATAAAATCATCTAAAATAAAAAAAATAACATTGAAGTAAATATATACAGTAATAAGATATATATAAATTTGTTGGGGTGGTATGTGAGATCACACTCTCTTCCCTATCCATTTTTGAATTCCATTTTCTTACATTTTTTTATATAATTACATAGAAATTCAATTATTTTCATTAAAAATAATATTTCATTATGAAAATACAACATTATAAATAAAGATATACATCACTTTATTTATTTAAGGAATTAAAAAGCTAAATAATATAATTATATATATTATTTAATTAAAAAGCCTAAAAACCATATTTCTCAATATTTTTTGGGCCACATACATAACATAAGCATCAATGTGTATTCTTTAAAAATACACCACACTGATGTTCCAATTGTCTTTCTATGCATGTTCTAGAGGATTGCAACATGGTTTATGTTAATAAAATGTACATTAATATAAAACTACGGAAAAAGATCAAAAGTACCCCTAAGATTTAAAGAATCTTCAGAAATACCCTTCAGGTTTTAAAAAATTCAAGAATACCCTTGAAAACATAACGGAAGTTAAAACTAACACTCATCAGAAATACCCCTAAGGTTATAAAAAAAAGTATGGAAGAAGAAAAAATAAACCAAGAAATAATAGATATACAAAGAGAACTATTAAAGGAAATAAAGGAGCATGGTTATAATAAACTACAACAAAATATGCATAAAGAATTTTCAGAATTAAGGAAAGATGTATACAATCTAAAGATAGATCATAAATACTTACCCACTTAGAAGGATTAAAAAGAAGAACCACCAAGGAAATCAGATTCTCTCGATTCCCAAAAATGAGAAAAAAAATGAGGAACAACTAAGAGTAAAGAGAGATAATTCCAAATTAATGGAATATAGGAAAAAATTGGAAAAAGAATTTATGAACCTTGAGAATAGGGATATAGAAACATTGGTCAAATTATTAACATTAACCAATGAAGAAATAGAAGAACATTATATTGGAAAACTTTGTACTAACAAAGAAGAAGATGATATGACAATAATCAGTCGGTGAAATGATTCAATCGTAAAATACTTGACCCAAAGGTCATATGAAACCAATTTCATTACCATCCGCACCAAGAAGAAACATCCGACCCGCATAGGGAGGAAAGAAGTAGACAAAGATCGAAGAACACGATACTACATATAGAAGAAGACAACCACCTAAAATGGAGGAAGGGTTGTATTGGGAACTAGAGAAATATTCCACTGTGAGTTCGAACTCCCGAGATAACTATAATCGAACTTCTAAATTTAGATTGTATAAGAGATAGGAAAAAAGCTTTAGATGAATGGTCTAGTGGGATGAGCGTCCTTATACAAACTTCTCCAACTACCCAAACAAATCCTTCAATTTGTAGAGTACTTATAGCACATAAAATGACAAGAAATGTAAAAGTTTGGTTTTCAAACTTAACATATCAACAACATTTATTAATGCAAGGAAATGCTTCCACAGGAAGAGAATACTTAGATACGATGATAAATGAAATATACAAAGAATTTATTGGGGAAGATAAAGGAAGAACTATCACTAAATCTAGTGAAAATGAAATCAATGAAGCTAAATGGCATCTAACAAAAATGGAAATTTGTAACATGTGTTATATAGATTCTTTTATTTGTGAATATGAAATGTATTACCCTAAATTACCACCCTACATACAAACAACCTATAAGGAAATGTTTTTCAAAAATTACAGAACATTATATAAAACTTTAATGTAGAAAATTGGGAACAAAGGAATGTAGAAACTATACCGGATACTCTGAGGAGGAAGAATAAGAAGTCTTAGAGATTGGATTATTATAAAATGCCAAGAAAAGAAAAGAATACAAACAAATAAGAGGAAATGATAAAATTTGTTGTGATACAAGAGATTTTAGAATACCAGGAAAAATATGGATGCAATATAAAACCTTATAAACAAAAAAATAAAAAATATAAAAGATTTAAAAAATATAAATTTAGAAAACAAAATTTCCAAAAATATAAAAAGAGATTCAATAAAGAAAACTATAAGAAAAGATATTTTTAGAAGAAAGGTTTATAAACCATCCGAAAAAAGGAATTATTGCCCTTAAGGAAAGAAAAAATCAGATGTTGGATCTCTGTAATGAGGAAGGACATTATGCAAATGAATGTCAAGTAGACTTCAACATAAAAGGAATTTAAAAAGGAATTTCCACAGAAAGCAAAAATCTTAGAAGTTAAGCCTTCAAAAATGGAATTAGAACCAATTGAGGAATCGATATAGATGATACTTATAGTATTTATCTATTAAGAAGAAGCTGAAGAAATAATGATTCGAATATGAAAATTCAGATCGTAGAATATTCTTCGGAAAATGAATGATTTGTATAGTATTACAAATCCAAATAGTACTTACATTAAAGTATGACTAAAATTTAAAGGTTATAACACTTATCATTTACATGCATATATAGATCACGGAGCTAGTATGTGTGTAGCTAGTAGATATGTATTTCCGAGGAAGACAAGCGGAAACAAGCACCTAAAGAATTAATTGTAAGAATTGCTAATAATACTACAATAAAACTCGATCAAGTATTAAAGATCGATATAATAATAGGAGGAGAAAACTTTCATATTCCTACTATATATCAACAAGGAAGCAGTGTAGACTTGTTAATAGGAAATAATTTCTTAAATTTATATCAACTTTTTACACAATATTTTGACAAAATAAGCCTTTACAACCTTAGAAGGAGATCTGATATATGTCTCTAAAGTAAGAGAAAGCTCTAACTCTCCAACCCAACTTTTATGCAACAACATAAAAGCGGCGTGGTCGGATAGACCCGACAAAAACCGAAACCTGTTTAGAAAATATTTCATTAGATATAGAAGAAAAACAAAACTCTTTTCTTAATGAAATACAGAAAGATAAAACCTAATGAGGCATGAAGACTATTAAAATGCGGTTCGAGAAAATCCTTTGGATCCAAAAATAAATAAGACTAAGACAAAAAGTCGGGATAGAATTAAAAGATCCTAACAAAATCATAAGAGTAAAACCAATGATTTATACTCGAGAAGATAGGATTGAATTTGGAAAACAAATTAAAGAACTTTTGGAATTAAAAGTTATAATACCAAGTAATTCACCTCATCAGTCCAAAGATTTTTGGTTGAAAAAAGAAAGAAAAAGAAGAGGTAAAAGAGAATGGTAATAAACTTCAAAGCAACTTAATAAAGAAACCATTGATGATGGATACTTCATTCCCAAAAAAGGAAGAATTACTATCATTAATAAAAGGAAAGAAATACTTCTCAAGTTTCGATTGTAAAAGTGGATTTTGGCAAATAAGACTAGATGAAGAATCTCAAAAATTAACGGCATTCGGTTCTACCGAGGACAATTCAATGGATAATACCATTTGGATTAAAACAAGCTCAGGAGTATTTTTCAAAGATATATGGATAATATTTTTAAGAAATTACAAGATATTTGTTGTGTTTACATAGATGATATTTTGGTTTCGGTAATGAATTAAATAAACATTATTTGGATATTATCAATATATTACAAGAATGTAGAAAAGAAGGCATTGTACTATCTGAAAAGAAAGCAGTACTTGCTCAACAAAAAATCAAATACTTAGAATTCAAAATTGAAAATGGAAAACATAATCTACAAGCCGATATACTAAATAATATTCAAGGTTTTGTTAGTGAAATAAAAGATAAAAACCAATTACAAAGATTTTTAGGATGTCTGACATATGCAGAAGCCTATATCAAGAAACTTGCGAGAAATGAGAAAACCATTACAAGCAAAATTGAAGAAAGATTATGTCCTGAAATGGACAGAAGAAGATACTAATATATGGATAGAGTAAAAGCAAAAGTAAAAAATTTTGTACTTTATACCATCCAGAATGGGATGATAAAATGATAATTGAAACAAGATGCTTTCCACAAGAATATTGAGGAGCAATTCTTAAACAAGAGTAGATGACAAAGATGAATATCTTTGCGTATATACATCACGGTCTTTTCAAGGGCCAGAATTAAATTATCATAGTAATGAAAAGGAATACTTAGCTGTTAAAAAAGCTATTAAGAAATTTGCAATATATGTTATAAGTTCTAGATTCATTATTAGAACATATAACAAGAATTTTGGTTATTTTTTAAGAACTAATATTGCAGGAGATTATAAACAAGGAAGACTAATTAGATGGCAACAATGGTTCAACCATTACAATTTTGACGTTGAACATCTTCCAGGACATAAAAATAGCTTGGCTGATGCTCTTACCAGAGAATTAGCACCTCTAACTATTTTTATGATTGCATGAATGGAACAACTTGATATCAAAATCAAGATAAAAGAAAAGGAGATAAAAATCCTACAGGAACAACTCGAGTTGCTATACCTCGAGAAATCTATTACAGAGACAGGAATAAAACAGGAAGAACTTAAATGTTCAAAACAAATTTCAGATGAGAAATCTCTGATAAAATAGGAAGAACTTAAATGTTCAAAACAAATTTCAGATGAGAAATCTCTGATAAAAAAGGAATAACTTAATTGTTCAAAACAAATTTCAGATGAGAAATCTCTGTTAAAGGAAGAACCTAACAGTTCACAAAAAACTTCTAAACCCAATTGGGCAGACGAAGCAGAAAAAGAAGAACAGAAAAAAGTTTATGTGGTCTATAATGGCCCAAGACCAGGAATTTATAACAACTGGGCAGAAGCTAGTAAATCTATTCTAGGATTTTAGTGGAGTAACTATGTGAGCCTTCACTGACCTAATAGAAGGTGAAGGAAGTTATGCCAACTACAAACACCAAAACTAATAACTCAGAGAGAGATAGTAAGAAATTATTACGTAGTACTACAACAACAACCAACAACTCCAAGCGGTGACAAACCTTGGAAAAATAGCAAGACCGCCAATGCTATTCAAAGAAACATCTCCACCGTAGAGACATCAAAAATAACAAAACATTCAAGATCTTATTCAGGAAACATCTTCTTAGAACCACTCAGTTAATGAAGATAGAAAAAAGACCAATACGAGAAATCTTAATAAACAACAATGGTTAAGTCTATAATTTAGCAGGAAAATCTACCCAAGAACATATTGAAGATATGAAATTCTATACTACGAAGGAATTTCTGCGGTAGTAAATTCAATATATTGGAAGGAAGTGATCCAATTTTTGTGTATAAAGCATTTCATACGAGGATTAATAGAAAATATATATCCGAGGAATTAATTTAAGTGAATTAAATTATTTTCCGAGAAAATTTTACAAAGAGCAATTAAGAATTTTAGAAGAAAAATTAAAGCGGTGATAAACACATTTATCTTAGATTTTTTAGTTCATTAATGGACTGAATGAGAAGGAAGTATTAGTCCCTACCACTTTATCAAGATAGGGATTTCCAACCACAAAGCAGAGAGGTTCCTAAACCAAGGGGCACTTCGAAAAAGGAATTCAATGCGAGAAGAACTACGTGTATTAAGAGGACAAATGTTAAGCCAGTTCTATGAACTCGGAAAGATCGACAATTCTCTTTGAGATTAAAGTAAATTATTCAACTTGAAAGTTATCATCATCTCACATAGTACTGGCTCTGTCGAGAAGAAGATGGTGAAAAAATCACCAAATATGAAACCAATTTTAATTGCAACAACTTAGAAATTGGTCGAAAACCAGGAAAGTATTTTGCTTCTATGCCAAAAAGGCCACCAAAGACCATAAGTGCATTCTCTTGCATCAAAGATCGAGAAGATGAAGATGCGTCATCATCAACATCATCAAAGGAACAATTGGCGAAAGAAAATGACAAAGGAAATTAAGAAAAGCATTTGTCAATGAAGACTACAAAAGAAATAAAGATGTAGACCCATCTTGGTCAAGAAGATATGCCAAGGAAAAAGAAACGGTTATCAGGAAAAGCAGATGAATTATTAAAAGCAGAAGAATTATTAAAGCAAGGGTAAAATAATAAATTTGGTCTTGTAAATAGGGATTCCTTATTCTATAAAAGGAACCCTTATTATCATTTCAAGGATATAAAAAAAACACAGAAACAGATAGAAACCCAGAGCTCTCTACTCTGAAACTCTCAAATAGGAAAAACCTTTTATATCTAGAAATCCAGAACCCAATAATGAAATACCCGATGAAATGGCTAAGCACCCTTTTCAAGGTTCTTAGTTGGCCTTAAGTTGTAATAATTATTATATTAAGATAAAATGGAGTTCTATTACTCTTCTTTAGTAAGTCAACTTTTGGACACACACTCGTATGCGGATGCGCAGCTTACCATTACTAGGAAAGGTGTTGAGGTGTAAAGCGAGTGAGACAGAGTGTATGAAAGAAGAAGGCAACGTACGGAAGAATAGTGGTGGACCCATTAAATTAATTATGATGGTTATAAATTTAAGTTTAATTAAGAATCTTGAATGTTGAAATATTCGCTTACTACAAGGTATAATAATTTTAAAACAGGAAAAGCAATTTATTTTTAGAAAGAAAATAATATGAATATCGAATCACTGACACGTAAATTAACTATTAGACTTAACAAATGAAAGAGTAATTTTTAATTTTAAAAGACAATTAATAGAATCGGGATTAGAATTAAAGTAACCTTATAATGAAGAACATAACATCTTATCTGATTATAAGGAATACGTGAAGAAAAATTAGATTTATATAGTAAAATAATAAGTTTTTAGATAAATTATTAACACCAATAAATACACAGAAGCTTCATCGATTTTAACCTGGATGGGTCATCGATCCGCGAAAAATGGTATCAGAGCCAAGGAATAGTGATTAAATAGTAATGGAGGTAGAATTAACACCATTAAAACACAAGGGCATTTGTGACATTTTATAAACCCCAGGGGCATAACTGAAGATATAACAAACTTCAAGGGCAATTTAGAAAATGATCCATAAAACTACTATGGATGTTATAAGTTTAATGTGAATCTTTGAATCCATACAAATTTTGAAACTGTTGGTAAAGAATCCTCACATCAACACCATAAACATTTAGCATGGGATGGGGATCTCTTTCGCCCTATCATGTTAAGAGTACACTAGTTGTGATCGACTACTCCTTGGCTAACCTTTTGCTTTTTTGGTTAGAATACAATACTAAAGTGATATCAAAGTGAGGGTACAGTTTTGTATCAACGTACATGTTCTAAATCGAATAAATGGTTGGCACATGTTGGATGGCAATATAAAAAAAAAATTATGATAGTGTCATAAACTCGTCATAAATTCTCGAAATGTGATTAAAATAACTTAGATTCTTGGCCTCTTCTTGCCATGGTAAACTTAGTGAAGTTTGGTTATCCCGATTAAAAAAGGATGCAACTAATTGTGTTGCCAGCTATATGTGGTAAGGACATAGCTTGAACATAAATCCATAAGAACAAAAGAACAAGCTTGAACATATTTATTTTAGATTTCCAATTCTAAAAGACAACCAATAAAAAGCTTGAGATAGGATTCATGTTATCTATTTTATGTTGTCAGTATTTTCCTATACTTGTAGAAATACAGACTCGAATTCGTACTTACAAGTTAGATTGGTTGGTGATGATTTTATGAAAGCAGTTGAGTTATTAATTCAACTTTTTATTTATTATTTATTTATTTTATTTAATAAATAATATTTTTTAAGTTAAAAATATTAAAATATTAATTTGTGTGTCGAGCGTTCACTATTTGTGATTAAGAGATATACAGTAATCACATTAAAATAAGCTTTTATTCAACGAAGAATTAGAAGAAACAACAACAACAACCAAAGAAAGGAAAAGAAAAGAAAAGAAAATCACAGTTTCAATTAAAATTTAAGTGTTACCAATTTATCAGAAACTAAAAATTAGATAAAAATTCAAGAAATATATACAGTAAAACAGTAAGAAAACATGCATAAACAAAAATATGAATATTTCAGAGTTTAGAAATACGATTGGACAGTAAAACAGTAAGAAAACAAGCATAAACAAAAATATGAATATTTCAGAGTTTAGAAATACGATCGGACAGTAAAACCGTAAGAAAACAAGCATAAACAAAAATATGAATATTTCAGAGTTTAGAAATACGATCGGTAACAAAATGATTGAGTTGGGTGATGAGTTGAGCAGCCTCAGGCAATTCTGGGAATACATAGAATGCATGAAACATGTTTGGGTACTCCATCAACTCTGCCTCTTTCCCAGATTTTCGAAGCCACTGGTAATACCCACGCTGCCAATCCTGCAAAGGGTCCAGCCCAGCGATGACGACCACAGTTGCCGGAAACTCCAATTTCGTCAAATCCACCGCATTAGGCCCACTCACATTAATGGCCTCATGGTCCCGATTCGAACCCTCGGGCAAAAAAGCCTTCCACAGCCAATCAGTCCGATCTACAGAAACAATGGGTCCATTGGGAAATCGGATCTCCGATTCCGTCCTCTCCTCTCCTCCAAAGAATGGCTGTATTGCTATCAAACCGATGACCTTGAGTTCCTTGAACAATGACGATGATTGGCAATATCTAAGAGCCATATGATGAGCCAGATTAGCACCAGCACTATCACCGCCGACAAAGCACTTGGAAACATCCACGTTGACATTACTAGGTATTAGAGAGGAATGGTTTTGATCGAGAAATGTAAGGACGTCAAAGCCATCATCGTATTGTGAAGGGTAGCGATGTTCAGGGGTGAGACGGTAGTTAACGGAGATAACGACGGCGGGGAGCTTACGAGCGAAAACGCGGCAAACGGAGTCGTAAGCATAGGAAGAAGGGCTGAGAAAAGCAAAGCCGCCACCGTGAAAGAAGAACAGAACGGGAAGGGGATCTTGTGTGGAGGTAGCGGGAATGAAGAGTCGGAACCAGAGATTGCGAGAGGGATCGATGGTATGGTCGAAGGACGTAACGCCACGGCGGGGAGAGGTGGGGGTGGCTGGTGACCGGAAGTCGAATACCCGGATAAGACGACGGTTGACGGTTCCGTCAGAACGGATAGCGGAGTCGGTGAGAGTGGAGAGCATTGACAATATGAGGCGAGTCTTCCATGGAATTTTAGTAGTTCCAGTGGTCGTTTGTGGTGTTGCCATGTTTAGAAATCCAAGGAATAATTGTCAAATGAAGCTTCAATTGTACCAAGATTTCTGTATCAGTTACAGCTAGGAAGGTGCTTGAACGGGCTTGAGGTTAAAATCATGTTAGTATCAATTTTAGATATATTTAAATAATAATTTATTTTATTTTTATTTTTATTTTTAATATTTTAATATAGATGTTATTTTATTTTATTTTATTATTTAAAATATTGATATTAATTTTAATTTTGATTAAAATAAAAAAAATATAAAAATAAGAATAAATAAAATTTAATTTAATTATTTAAAATATTGTATTTATTATTTAAAAATATTTTATATAATTATATATATATATTATTAATAATATATGTTGATTAATATAATTTTGATATTATAATAATTATTTTTGAAATTTTTTATTAATTTTTTGTAAATATAATTTCATTATTGAATTTAATTGATGGCTGGTCGGTAGGTAGTAAGTAGATGAATGATGTTTATGACTGTTGGCTTTTTGCTCGCCCCGAACTGCCAACTAACAACAGTCAACCGATTTTTTTTTCTTTTAAACTCAACAGTGGCGGATAATTATAAAAATTATGGTTAAATTTTAAAATAATATCATAAATATCCTCAGATTTTTAACAATATCATACATATTTTTAAATTTAATAAAAATAAATAGTAATTTTTTATACATAAAAATAACATAACTAATTAAAAAATCAAAAAATAATACGAATAAAAACATATAAAATTTTAGAATATTTCTAACGAGAAATAGTAATTAGTAATTTTTTTTGAAAAAATATAAAAACTAATATTAAATCTTAAAAAATAAGTTGAATTTTAGGATTCATCTTTATCAAGAATAAATATAATATTTTAAAGAAAATATATAATTTATTATGAAATAAATAATAAAAAAATGAGTGATATTATTACATATGCAAAGAAAATTATAATATATCATTATTTTATAAAAAAAATTATTATAGATAAACTATCAAAATCCCTTGAAATGATAAAAGAAAATTGGATACATCCATTTAAGAAGAATTCAAATATTAATAAAAACATATTTTAAAGAATAAATTAATACACTAATAAATCTAGCATGTTAGATAATAGAATAACAAATAACAAATATGTTTTTAAAAAACTATTCCATGAAAACTTAGAATGTTAAAAATTTAAATTCACAACATACCTTATATTTGTAGACACGATTGGAAACATACAAATATATATGATCATATATAAGTGATAAGTAATTTCAAGAACAAAAGTTTTGTACCCATTAGAATTGATAATTGTATCTACTCTTGATTAACAATTCATTAGTAAGTTAATTAAAATTAGTAAAATGAATTTTTTGGTTGTATAAATTGAAAATTAAATCTAATAACTGAAATTAATAAGATAAAAATTAGATTTAAAGATTACGATAAAAATATGAATTAAAGAACTATTGTTGAATTATTCTCCACTAATAACATATATCCTAATCTCATATTACTTGATTATACCAACTTAAAGAGAAATTTACAAGTTCGAAAGTCTCTACCTTTTTTTACATATTCGTTGAATTAAACATCTTAATCCAAATTCTTTATAATAGACAAACTTAAATAAAATCTAAATTTAATCTATCAAAAGTATTCAATTATAAGAAATAAATTGGATTAAGGTTAAATATACAAACTCTGTTTAATTATCTTTAGTATTAATTTTCATAACAAGCAATTAATACATACCCAATTAATTAAATTAATTAAGGATGAATTAATCTAATTATTGAATTATACACTTAAATAATAAAAAAAATCATACTAAAAAATAATACATAATAAAAAAAAATTAAAAAATAGAATATAATAGATTCTATTAAATATTATAATCTATGTTTAAGACCTTGAAATCACACACAATTAATTATAATATTAACTATTAATGAAAAACAATTAATTTATAATAGTATTCATGAAAATAAAAAAATATTAGGATTAATGTCTTTAATTCTAATATTCACTTCCTTTGATCGTCTCTTTAATCTTCTCTTTAATTCTTGCCTCCAGTTTAGATTTGTATAAATTTTGTATCTAAATCCCTCTAAATCTATATTCATTTTCCTCTCTATTTTACATGGTGTTGTTTTGTATTTATAAAAAATAAAATCAAACTATGATGTAACTAAGATTGATGGTATTCTAGTGGATATAGTATTAATGTACACCAAATGTCAAAATGATATGATAAGCTTCAATGGTTAAAAGGATAGGATAAACTACAATATGAATAAGCTGTGAAATACATCAATTTCCTTTTAAGTCAATGCATCTATAAAATAAAAATCAATAAAAATCCTAAGAAAATCACAAAAAAATCTAGAAAATTAATAGTTTTTCAATAAATACAAAAATAACTAATTTTAGCTAATTATATATATATATATATAAAGGAATTGATATTTAAAAATGTATGTAAATTAAAACTTATTATTTACCATTAATATTAATGATACAAACTTAAACTAAATTTTAAGTTTAGACTATGAATTTAAAATAGAGAATTTAATGAAAGAAGAAAATTATCAATTTTAAATACACTATATAGTAGGATGTTCATCAATAAATAACCATAATAGTTTAATATATGAACAAAATGAATTCATAGAAATAGATAAATTTTTTTAAGAAATTGGAAAGATAATAAAATCATAAATATTAACAGACTTTGAAATACCAAAAGAATAAAACTTATATGCTAAAAAAACCTCTAATACCAAAAAGAAAAAAAATAATGTAACAAAAAATAATAATGTATCAAGGTTTATATTTATATATCCTGAATGAGAAACCTCTCACAAAGAAAGAGAAATTACAAATTTAAAATAAGAAATTAAAATAATGAAAGCATTAACCATGATGTAATACTAGTAAGAAAATGACACCATTTTCTTAACAAAATATATAGAACTAGATTTTAATGGAACCTAGCAAACATATAATTTAAAAACCAAATAACAATAATGAAACATTTAATTCATTTAGTATAAGAAATAGATAAAGTGCAAGAATCAAATATCAAGTTCTTATAAAATACAAAAGGAACTTCTAGATAAAATAAGAGAATATAGTTACAATAAGAATTTACATAATTAAAAAATGATACAAATAATATAGCTAGAAACAATAAAATTATATGTTATAAGTTAGATCTATTTGTAGGATTAAAATAATAACCACTTAAAAGATCAAATGCATTGATACCTAAGAACATAAAAAGAAAGAATAAGAAAAAAACTCAAAGAAAAAGAAGAAACTATAATCACAGTTTAATAGAATATATATAAGAATTAGAAGAATAATTTATGGATCGTGAGAATAAAAACATAGAAAAACTATGAAAATATTATAATGAAAATTTTTATACAAACAAAGATCTAGATGATATGATAATAATAAGTGAAAATAATTTTGAATAAAAAATATTATCTCAAAAAATCATATGAAACGAATGTCATTACGAATTCTTTATCAAGAATAAACATTTGCCCACATAGAGAAGAAAGAAATAAAAAAATCCAGAAGAATTTAACATTTCTTATAGAAGAAAACAATAACCTAATATGGAAATAGAAACCCAGTTGGAAACTAGAGGTAGTATTTTACTAGAATTCAAATTTCATGAAAATTATAAATATGATATTTTAGATTTAAATTGTATAAGAAATAGAAAAAACGCCTTAGATGAATGGTCTAATAGTTTAAATATAATCATACAAACTTCTTCAACAACACAACCCTTCCACTTGTAAAATTTGTTAATTTTTTTTATTTTACCAATTTTTAAAATTGAAATTAAACAATACAATTTATTTTATTTTTTTTGGTCAATTATTTTTTAAGATTTTAATTATAGACCTTTTATATTTTTTTGAAAATTTTTCTGTATTGTATTTTTCATGTTATCCAAATTCGATAATTATGTATGAAAAATATATACATAAAATTAAGTATCCAAACAAATACACAAAATTCTATAAATTCTATAATTTTAAAAACCAATTTACTAAAAAAATAAGAAAAATTATACTATATTCTCAAATTCAATTTTAAATAGTTCAAATAAAATAATAATTGACCAAAAAAATTGTATTG
Organism: Hippophae rhamnoides; assembly: GCA_033030585.1. NCBI lineage: Eukaryota > Viridiplantae > Streptophyta > Magnoliopsida > Rosales > Elaeagnaceae > Hippophae > Hippophae rhamnoides. Next base: position 12,857,608 of record CM065430.1, read on the forward strand.
TTTAATTTCAATTTTAAACTACATGTTAAAATAAAAAAATTAATTACGTAACGTCGATTGACGTGTTGAACCGACACTACACGTAGGACATAGCATCGGTTCTACATGTCAACTCACGCTATCCACGTGTGTAGAATTGTTTTTTAATTCTATTCCTTATAATATGTTCTTTAACATTTTTAAGATATTTTACCTTATAGTTTATTAATTTTTTGTTATTGATATATTACTTCATAGATAAGATTTTTAACTACTTTAATTTATTGTTTTAATTCCTTTATTTCTTCTTCTTGTTCCCATTATTATTTACTTATTTTTTTTGTCATTCATAATACGTTATTCTTTTCTTACTATATTATTTTTTATCATGAAATTAGAGTTTTTTTTACATCTAAGTTTTATTCTTCATGTATTTCAAAGTTTGTTAATATTTTTAGTTTTATTATTTGTCTAACTTTTTGAATTTTTTTACCTATTTTTATGAATTCATTTTATTTATATATTGACCTATATAATTGTTTGTTAATGAATATCATACTATATAGTATACTAATTAAAAATAGATTATTTCTTTTTTTCTTTCATTAAATCTCATCTTTCGTATCTATAGGCTAACTTAATATTAGGATCATTTATAATAAAACATCTTTTTTATTTATTATTCTATTATCTGTGAGTGTTAATATTATTTGTGTATCAATTTATTTTCTAAAATGTGATTTTATTAATATTTAGATTTATCCTAAATGGATGTATCTAATTTTTCTATAATTCTTTTAGAGATTTTTGATAGTTTATTCATAACTGTTTCTTTGTCAATTAATGATATAAAATATATTCTTTTTGAATTTATAATATTAATAATCAATTCTTTATTAATTATTTCATAATAAACTATATTTTTCCTTTGAAATATTTTCTTTATTCTTGAGAATAATGAATCTTTGAATCCATCTCCTTCCTTAAGGTTTAATCTTACCTTTTATATTTCTTCAAAATATATTTTGCTAATTATCATTTCTTGTGATAAACATTCTAAGATGTCTTGTGTTTTTATTTCTATTATTTCTTGATTTTCTATTATTTCTTTCATTTTTTATATATAAAAAGATTATTATTCACTTCCGTTAAGTTGAAGATATTTGTGATATTTTTAAAACCTTAGAAGTATTTGTGATATTATTTCAAAACTTTAGAGTATTATTGATAGTATCTCATTTCAATACACACCTAAATAAAAATTATTTCTATATTACTCCCAATTTCTTTTACTATTTGAATCTTTTGTTTTATTGTTAACTTTCTTATTTCTCTTTATTTCGTAAGACATTATCAATATGATAACATCTGTTTAGGATTTATGATTTCACTGACATGATTTTGGTAAAAATTATTTTACAATCTCTTACAGTATATATTGAAGTCAGATCACACAAAATTACAAGGTTTTAAATCCATGTGAGGTAGTTTATTTTGTTACTTATTACACGAAAATTTATGTATTTATCAATGATATTTTTTATCTCCTTTGTATCTCATCGATTTCTTGGATTTATTTAATTTGTATTTATTGTCCATGTTTTCATATTTTTTTGCTTACCATGATATAGATATATTTGTGTATTGCTTGTCAATGCAATATATATACATGATTAATTAGTATAAAAAATGTGAATTTTAGTATTTTTTAGCTCTTTGTGTTTTCCTTTTATTTTTCCCTCGTTATGGTTTTGATCTCCATCGAATCAAATCTTTGTTTAATTGCTACATCATTATACTAGGAGAATTTGTTATATCTTTAGTCTCCTATGTAGATCTTGTATTTTGATATACACGTAGATATGACATATTTAAGAGCTTATTGTTATTGTTTTTAGAGAATTACTTATATTTTAAAAGCTTATGAATTTGAGGTTGCATATTATATTTATTGAATTAGTTTATTGATACATAATATCTTTTACTTTTTGTTTGTACTGTTAAAAATTCAAGATTAACTTAACCCAATAAGATTTCATCGGGTTGAGTTAGGTTTAAGTTTTTAACATAATATCATAACTGAGTCTGACTTGATTAGTGACTTAGGTTTTGTCTTTAACAGTTTCACAGTGACTTTGTGAGATCACTTATGTCCGTGTGAAGGGAGACTATTTTAAGTTTTCTTCAATTCTACATCGACCATGAATTCGACAACAATGTTGTTTATAAACCTGGACATGACAAATCATATGTCGTTACTTTTAAAATGAGTGAAACTTTTATTTGCATCTTCGTTTGCTATATCAATAAGTTTATATTATAATTGACACTATTTTATTATAAGTGATAATACTCATCATTCTTAGTAAATATTTTACGGGGATATGCCTCAAATCTTAAATTGATTTGGAAAATAAACTTTCATTTTATTTTATTTTTAGTTTTTATTAAAGGAAATTTCCTAGTGATTTTATCAAAAACATGCGATTTTGTGAATACTAAATGCTATGTCTTATCTTATTATACAAAGCCTTTGATTTAGTTTATTTTATAGAAAATCATATTGATATCTCTATATATGTTATGCATTAATTTAAAATTGCATTTTTATAGAATATGATTGATAATTAGTCTTTTCATTTTCTCAAAATTTGCAAATTCATAATTAATGATATAATATTTTTTTGAAATGTGAATTGCATCATTACTATTGTTTTCAATACAAATCTTTCTTTCTTATATGTTGGCTTATATGTGTTGTGTTGAATTAAACATGTTGTTTTTATTGCATATTTTGTTATGTTATTTGCTTATTTCAAGTTATGAGATCTATTTGATTAAGTTGAAATAAAACTTGTGAAAAAAAATCCATGTGTTGGTATATCCACTCCTCATTTAGGTCTCAAGTGAATATTTGGATCAAAAGTTCAATTCATTGATGGAAAATTGTAACAATGCAATGAAATATTCAAATGGCATAAAAAATGGAGACTCAACCAATTGTTTATAGACCTTTTCTATGTTGAATTGTACTCATCCCGTGCTCGCTTCTTGATTTTATTCTCTAGGAATCACACTTTATTATATCATAATAGCTTTTCCTCTCGTGCTAGTCCCATGGTAATTCTTGTACATGATCTTGCGGCTCTTGTACAAGGTCATGCAAATAGTACATCCTTGATGCATTTTTTTCTTTTTAATATTATATAAAATAAAAGTTTAATTACATAGCATAATTCATTCACAAATGATATTTTATTTTTAATTCCTACAAGCGATAAAACATATGTTATTTTTCAAAGTAAAAAAACATGTTTTTCACATATTCAAAAATATAATGCACGTATTTATTTTAATAACATAAAAAACAAGCGAAATCATAAGTAAACAAGACACACTTTTAACCCCTCTAAATGTGTTAGGGTTAACAAATGGAAACTTGGTGTGAAACTTTAATACAATGCCTGGCTATTCCTTTATTTTTATTTTTTTCATTTTTTATGTAGCAATGCCTGGCTATTCAAGGAACTAGAAAAATGAAAGAACGGAAAACATGACTTTAGTTATTACACAAGGAGCTTTGTTATCTCCATTGAATCATGTGAATCTCTATTTTACAATATCAATTGGCACTAGGTGAATAAATCCAATATATATCTGCTTATTGTCTACCTTTTATGAATAAATGCATACAAGAAGATCAGTAAAGAAAGTATGATTTAAATAATATCCTTAACTCTCAGCTTCCATCTTCCCAATTATATAGTGTTTGGATAAAATATATGCTTTGCCTCTGTTTCCAATATTATTGAGGAAGACTTCTAGACTGTATAATGATGTTGGTTACTGTCAACATCTAACCCTTTCATCTTTGCAACTGATTCAACATGCCCTTTCAAGGTGTGAAGCTCCTTAAGCCTACAAAACCAATGATAAAACATTTAACAAGAAGTCACTATATATTCTCAATGTTATCATACTAGGAGCATAAAACATTTTCAGAACTTCAAAATGTGACTTCAACAGCATATATGTTCATGATCAGTTTATGACATCAATGTAAATCATTTCAAAGTATTCTGCATTATTGTACAATTTCAGTAGTAACTTTTTTTTTTTTTTTTTGGGGGGGGGCTACAATCAATTTAGCAATTACCTAGCAACTTCGGCTCGTTTTCTAGCTTGCTCAGCAATCTCAGTCAACTCCCGATAGCTGGCCTTTTCATTTACAAGGGGTTCAACAGTTGGGAGACCATGTAGTGTACGCTGAGCTGCGGCCCATTTTGCCTCTCTTTCTCCCTTTCCATAGTCCTGTTTTGTTGTGAAGGCGGTCTTAATTGGTAATACACAAGAAAGGATATGAAGTTAGTAAAAATAAAGCTATAAATAATGGACAAAAGCTAACTAGGATGCAGCTTATAAAAAGTTCACACACTATATATACCTTGTTGTCATAGAAGTTATCCCAAGCCTTGCCACTAAGTGCTAAGCGAGTTATAAACTTAAGGATATCAAGAGGGAAGTAAGTAACAAGACTGAAAATCCAAATAACACCTGCCCATCCCCAACCAATACCCCTGATTCTTGCAAATCCCCAATTTGCATACACAGCAATGATAGTAGCCACCTGATTTGTGAAGTATCAAATCTGGGATTAGTGATATATGCTTTGTAATGGAATTATCGAGTACAAAAATTCAAAAGAAGGATAATGCATACCAATTGTGCTGCTAGGAAAGCAATTATAAGCAAAAAACCAGGGCGTTCCACAAAGGACCAACTCCTTGACCTAGTCACAAATATGAGTGCTTGACTAATAATGCTCACTTGAAGATATAGAGCTGTATTAAGTTCAGACATACTGTCCTTAATTGGCCTAACCCCAAAAGTTTCCTGCATAATTGTTGAGCCTTAATACGTGCAACTCTAATATAAAATTATAGTTTTCTAGATGGGACTTTTTGCCTAAAAAGTTAGTTTAGTTGACTTACTGTGAAGAAATTAGTGCTGTATGATAGCCAAAAGAATATTGCAGTTATGATGGCCATATAGGTTCCAAGAACAACTCCGGTAGCAAAAATCTCCTTGAGCTTCCATGAGTCCGGCAAAGGAGATGGTCTCACCCTATCCTTAGAGATGGTCATGATAGTTCCATCATTCAAAACGGCAATGATAAGAACCATGAAAGGTGCAAAATCGAACTTCCAAATAAGAGCAACAAGCAAGAATCCAACCACAATACGAATTGTGATGGATACAGCATAAATTGTGTAGTTTTTCATCCTTTGGAAGATTGCTCTACTTGTTAATACAGCACAAACAATCACGCTTAGTCCTGGTTCTGTCAAAACAATGTCTGATGCATTCCTGGCTGCATCAGTTGCATCATCTACAGCAATACCAATATCTGCCCTTTTAAGTGCTGGAGCATCATTTACACCATCTCCAGTCATACCAACAATGTGTTTCCTTTGCTGTAGCTTCTTGACAATCTCGTACTTGTGCTCTACAATTGAAAATTTTGATGAATGAAATAAAAATAAAATTAATTTTTTTGTTTCCCCTTATTTACTTAAACATGGAGAATTTCATTACCCGGAAAGACTCCTGCAAAACCATCAGCCTTTTCAATGAGCTCCTCGATCGGCATAGAACTATGGCTTTCATGGCCTTGGCCAAGGAGGGATGACGAAGGATACATGTTGGTTCCCATGCCAAGCCTACGACCGGTCTCTTTAGCGATCGCAAGTTGGTCACCAGTGATCATCTTAACATTAACACCAAGTTCTAGAGCTTTGCGGATAGTCTCAGCACTATCATGTCTAGGAGGGTCAAAAAGAGGAAAGAGTCCTACAAACGCCCATGGCTCTCCGAGGCTTTCTTTGTTCTTCTCTAACACGGTCTATAAATAAACAAGGCATAAAACAATCCATTTTATGCATTAATTAAAGCATGTGTAACATTGGAATACTATAAATCCATCAAGTAAACTATCTAGCTTCCTACCTGTCGAGCAACTCCCAAAGATCGAAGACCACGATCAGCATAACTATCTATAATGGTATGTGCTTTCTTTCTCTCTTCCCCTTTGAGGTTACAAAGGTCAATAATCTGATAAACAAGAGAAAAGTTAGATAACAAGAATAAAATGTCAATAAAGGTAGGAGATAGGATTTCGAAAAAAAATGTTTGGTATTGAAGAAAGATCATTTACTTGCTCAGGAGCCCCTTTGCTACACCTATGCCAGTCACTATTGTTGTCAATGTAGGTAATTGCAGTACGCTTGTCTACCGGATTAAATGGCAAGAAATGGACTTCAGTGATTCCTGCTCTAGCCTACAAAAAGTGTAAAGAAAGTTAGATGCTAAAAGTTACTATAGGTAATTGTTAAGTAAGAAGAAAACCAACTTGCAATGTTGCTTGATCAAAACATTTTAGTTTGGTACCTCTTTTGGGTCGCCTAACATTCCAACGGTTGAAGCATCAATAGCATCTTGATTCTCAACTCGGGATGCCCTCGCAGCGAGCAAGATAAGAGTGTCCTTATCCATGTTTTCGTGAAACACCTGCAATTACCAAAGTCTTGGTGATAAGTAGTGATTAGTGATACGCTCATCACATGTTCAAAAGGATAGTCACCTACCTCAATCAAGGACTTATCGACAGTGAGCTTATTAAGAGTAAGAGTTCCGGTCTTATCACTGCAAAGGACATCCATCCCCGCCATCTCTTCAATAGCTGTCATTCTCTTTGTGATGGCGCCTTGTGTGGCGAGGCGATGAGACCCAATAGCCATGGTCACAGACAAGACTGTTGGCATTGCAATTGGAATACCTCCAATGAGTAGCACCAACAAATTATCAATACCATCCCTATATGCTCTATGTTGAATTGGGTACATCACAACAATCTCTATTACCATTCCAATAGCTATGGTACATATGCAAAAGTTACCGATGGATGTCAACACCTGATCAAACAATCCAAAACCATCAAAATGTTAATTCCTAATGCCTCAAACCCAAAATCCAATCAAACACTTATAACAACTGGGATTTATTATTCATCACATATACCTTTTGGAAGTGACCAACTTGATTGGTGCTATCTACAAGGTGAGCAGCCTTGCCAAAGAAGGTGTGAACACCAGTAGCAATAACAACAGCCTCAATCTCACCTTGTTTGCAAGTCGAACCAGAGAACACCTCATCACCGGGGTTTCTTGTGACGGGCAAAGACTCACCAGTCAGAGCAGACTGATCAATTTTAAGAGGATCTCCTTCCAATAGACGCGCATCAGCAGGAACAATATCACCTAATTTAATGCTGATCACATCTCCTGGCACCAAAATTGCTGCATCTTGCTCACTCCACTTTCCATCCCTCAAAACCTGATTTTTTTTTTAAATTTCATCCACACAATTCAATTTGCAAAATTTTCCAATGAGCTAGAAAACATGTAACAAAAAGAGCTACAGAACATATAATATAAAAACCTTAGTCTTGGGGGCAAGACCAGCCATCAAAGCAGCTGCAGCATTGCCTGCATTATTCTCCTCAATGAAACTAATAGTTGAATTGATGAGCAACAACACCACAATACCGACGAAGTCAGGCCAGTCCGGGGGCCTACCCTGTATTGTTCATCATCATAGTATTATAATGAATGTGAATGAGAAAAAAAGAGAAAAAGATAAGAGTTTGCTATGATGACATTGACATACCCCTCCATTAGCTAGGGCAATGGCCATAATAGCTGCGGCTTCCATAACCCATGAGAGAGGATTCCACATAAAACCCAGAAATTTTAGGACCTTGCACTCTTTTTTCTCCTCGAGTTTGTTTTTCCCAAAGATTTCAAGTCGAGCTTCGCCTTCTTGTGATGTGAGACCCTCTCTTGTACATTTGAGCTGCTCAAAGACCTCCTCAATGGGAATATTTTCCTGTACACACAAAATTTAAAACCATTTATAATAAAGCTTTCGATTAGCCCAAACTTTCATAGATATAGAATTTGAAGAAATATCCATCGTTTTAAAATATTTAAACAAACCCAGAAAAGAAACAGAACCAGTTTAGCTCATGTTTTGTTAGCCAAGTTATTTCTTTTTCTTTCTCTATTTTTCATTTTCATTTTAACCAACAAAGAGGCAAATATGTTAAAGTTGAATAATGAATAAAGTGTCTTACAAGACCAACAGTTTCATTCTTGACATCTTCCAAGGATATATTAGCCATAATAAGAACACAAGAAGAAGATCAGGTAATTAAAAAGCTCTGTGTCTTTTATTCTTTCAACTATCTCATGCACAGTATATGCAATAACTGCAACTAAGCCTTCTCGTCCATCGACAAATCTAAAAAAGACGAAGAGGAGATAGAGAAAGAAAGAGAGAGAGAAAGAAGAATGAAGTTTTTTATTAATCTGCAGCAGCCCAAATGCTTCAAAATTTTCAGCTATAATATAGAAAGAGAATGATAAACGAGGGAAACAAAAGAAAACAGATTGACAAACTGTGATAACCCTTAAATTTCTTTGCAGTTAAAGGTTGGTTAGAATGTTCTTGTGGATGTCCAAAATTCACGGCCTTTTGTTAATGGGAATCTAACTTTTAATCCACTGCTATGTTTCACATAAAGATTGCATTTTTGGGATATTTTAAGGCTACTGAGTTGTATTAGTTTGTTATTTTGGGAAACAAAAGCCTGCCCCAACTATTTCAATTTATTCAAAGAGTTTTGACCTTGTCTTAGCTTATTAGATATGTTACCATATATATATATAATTTCTCTTTAATATTTTAGACTACTGACTAGGTAATATAATTTTTCATCCAGACTTCCTTTTTATGGTTACATATATGAATATAATAGGAGTATAATCATTAAATACTTACATATAAAAAATAAATATCAAATTAACGTCTAAAGATATTATTCCCTCACGTCTTAAACTACAAAACCAATGAAGTAGCCTAACATGAAACTGTTTGAGTTGAAATGACATCACTTTATTCCATATAATCAAAATAAGTGTAAACAGAGAAAAATATAAGTTTTCAATCACAATCACCAAAAGAATTAGAAAATACCATTTCAGTGCGTTAATGAAATTTTTTTTTATCAGTTTCTTAAATTTGGTTTATTATTTAAAAATAAATTTTCTGATATGAAAATTATTTCCATTTAAAATTTCTTAAATTTGAGCCTGCGTTTGTTATTAAATTCAAAGCTATGTAATCAAATGTCATATACTTTATTTTTCGATAAAACTTCTATAAAACAGATTTTTAAATCGTGCTTGACCATTTAACTTCAAAACAACTTTCAATACTTGTTGTCAAGTCATTATCAAAAAATAATTTACAATAATTTTAAAAATATTTGTTGAAAATAATTTATGTAAAAAAATTTTTTTTAAAAAATATCTATTATGAGTTTACCCTTTTCGTATGAATTGTCTTAAGTTACTTAAAAACATCTTTGTGAAAAAGAGAGAAGATAAATAATTATTGATTTATTTTACATGTATTATCACCCAAATGAATTAGATGAAACTAAATTAATGAACAAATATAAGAATACTCAATTTGTTAAACTAATTCTTTTTTTTTTTACTTATTTTCAATAGTCATTTTAAGATAGTTATTATTTCAATAATTTTGATTTTTTTAATTATAAATAAAGGCATTAGGTTTAATATTTTCATATCATAACATAACTCTTTATGTTTTTTCTTTCTATAAATTCCTAACTTATGTTTTTGTACTTTAATTCCAAACAACATAATATTAATAGTTATTTCGATCTTATACCGTATATTAGAGTTATAAGATAAAATATTTTTTAGATTGTTTCATCCTATAGATAATGGGATTGTAGGTTATTTTTACCTCTTAAACATAACAGAAAAACATCTTAATTAGAACAAACTAATTCACAATTCAACATAAATTAATTTTAATAAATTTATTCATTTTTATTATTATTTTGCAGCAACAGTATTCATTGTTTGACCATTGCTTCTACGATTTGTTTTTCAAAAAATACCAAAAAACTTGACTATCAATCTGTTTGGTATAATTAAAAATAGAGTTTTAAATCTCCAATCAAATTTCAATTCTATATGCTCTGCTAGGGTTTCTCTCATCAATTTTCTTGCTGATTTCGCCATTTTTCTTCACAAATTTTGTTGGTTTCTTTTCCATATTTCATTGATTTCTCGTCTTGAATGTGTTGCTACTTCGGTTCCTGTGGATTTCAGTGTTTATTCTACGAATCTCTGGTTTGGTTCTCGTTCTTTCCAAGAGCTCTGGCTCTCTAAACTCGTGCTAAGCCTTTAGTGCTGCTCGTCTTCTTCACATTCATTCATACGCCATGTGCGATGGCCTCTGATCATTCGCTGATTCTTTCTTGAGGCCCTAGTTGTGGTGTTTCTCCTTCTCCAATTGCAGTTTATTCGTCTGCGATCTACAATTGTTTTTCTATTGATCTGTTTAGAATATGATTTTCTCAACTCTCAAATAAGCATCTCTGTTGTTCAGGACCTTTCCTTGAGTTTCTCTACTCTCCTCAAATAAGCCTCTCCGTTTTTGAGTAGATATGGATGCTATATCCTATTGTCTAAACAATTTGGACCTTATGCTTGAAATTAACGTTAAAGATTATTGTTCTGAAAATTTCTTTAATTTAAAGCGAAATTAAGGAAGCCAACGTGGAAACAAAACGTGGAAAGCCAACGTGGAGCAAAAGCAAATAATAAAAGCATGGACAATTGAATTCGAGGAAGCGGTCGAGCAATTAATTTAAAGAGTAATTGAGGAGTAAATTTTCCTGTAAATAGATGTGTAATTGTAATGAATTAGCATCCAAAGTTTTAAATTCCGATTGAGAGAAAAGCTTAGAAGCAAAGGCTTTTGTGAGAGAAAATTGAGAGTAATTTTTCTTGAGTGTAATTGGGTTGTGCGTTGTGAGTGTTGTAAACGCCTTTGTGTAATTTCTACTCTTTTCAAAAAGATCTGACGGTGCGGAGACGTAGATAGCGCGGCTAGTTATCAAATTTGTGTGTTATTTTATATTCTTTCTCATAAGTTTGGTTTATCGGGGAATTTGCGTTATTTCCCAGTATCGGTATTGGTAGTGATTTAAACGTCGATTTTTACGAAATAATCGAAACGATCAGGAGGAAGTCAGATTTTAGTGGGAATGGCGCGAGATGAAGGAAGGGTGAAACTCGAGAAATTTGATGGCCTGATTTCGGGTTTTGGAAAATGCGGATAGAGGATTATACGTATCGAAGAAATCTATATCAATCTCGGGAAGAAGCCGGAGGCTATGAAGGAAGAAGATTGGAATCTTACAGACAAAACGGCCTCGGAGTTATTCGATTAGTTATCCGTAATGTTGCTTTCAACGTAGCGAGGGAAAAGACCACGGCGGGTCTTTATGGCAGCTCTCTCCAATATGTATGAGAAGCCGTCGGCGCTCGAACAAAGTGCACTTGATGAAATGGCGCTTGTTCAATTTGCGGATGACGGAAGGCGCGTCCGGTGGCTCGTCTCGATAGACTCGACACGGTTACAACCCGGTTGAGTTCGGTGGAAATTAGTCGATGAAGAAGTACGAGCATTGATACTTTTGTCTTCTGCAGAAAGGCTGGAATGCTACTTGTCACGGTGTGAGTAGCTCGTCGGGGAAGCAATAAGTTGAAATTTGTGATGTTCGTGATTTGCTTCTCGGTGAAGAGATCAGAGCCGTAGGCAGGGAGATCGTCGACCTCTTCGGTTTGCATACGAGTCGAGGAAGAAATTCAACCAAAGGAAATGGACGTGGTAGAACCCGACTACCGAGGTAGATCAAAAGGCAGGGAGGTCGAAATCCGGGAATCTAATAATTCCCTGGCTCGAGACTATCGAGGTGTTAGGGAATTGTGGAAAGAGCAGAGCCTTGCAAAAATCGGTGCAAGAATGCCTTAGAAGGACAAAGCAGTGAAGGCGAGGAGGCAAATGTTACTTCCACGCCGGGAGGAGATGATGCGTTGATATGCTCTTTGGAGAGCGAGGAAGAATCTTGGGTGTTAGACTCAGAGCATCGTTCCGTGCTATTTCACAAAAAGAATTCTTCGAGAAATATGTCCCAGGAAACCTTGGAAAGGTATATCTTGGTGATGATCAACCATGTGCTATTGTGGCAAAGGTGTAGTGAAGATTAAGTTGAACGTATTTGTTTGGGAGGCGGGATGTCGGGCGTATTCCCGATCTCGAAGGAACTTAATCTCGGTGGGGCGATTGGCCGGTGAAGGCTACAGCTATGATCTTCCATGGTGATGATTGGAAGATTTCAAAGGGGTGCGATAGCGATTGCTCGAGGCAAGAAAAGTGGCGCTTCTTTACATGACGAGAGGCACGTTGTTCGATTATAGTTGCGTGACGATGAAACACGAATCTGTGGCACCGGAGACTAGGCCCGTATGAGTGAGAAGGGGATGAAGATTATGCCTTTCCAAAGGGAAAACTTCTAGGTCTATGGTCTACGGAGATAGACATGTGCGAAGATTGCATACTTGGAAAGCAAAAAGAGTCGACTTTCGGACAAGTTACGAATCCCGAAGAAGGAAAGGCTAGAGCTTATTCAACACGATGTTTGGGGACGGCAAGCGGCCGTCTGCGTATTGGTGGGAAACACTACTTGCCGTGACTTTCATCGATAATCACTCTCGGAAGGTATGGGTTTACTTTCTAAAGCATAAAGTACGAAGTGTTTGAGGCTTTCGGAAGATGGAAAGCTATGGTGGAAAATGAGACGGGTTTAAAGATCAAAGCTCGAGGCAGATAATGTGGTGGTGAATATGAAGACACCGGATTCAAAAATTTACGCTATGAGCACGGGATTAGAATGGAAAGAGCTGTGCCGGGCACGCCTCAACACAATGGTGTGGGCGGCGTATGAGCCGAACGTTGATAGAAAGAGCCGAAGCATTCGTATACGGAGTCTCTAGAAACAGTGCAGGCGAGCGATCGGCACGGCTTGCTTGATCAGCCAGAGGCCCGTACGTTCCATTGGAGCATAGAATACCGAGAGGAGGTATGGAGCGGAAAAGAGGGTGAAACTATCACATCTAAAAGTTTTTCGGTTGTGTAGCATTTGTGCGCATATCGGTGATCGAGGCGGGAATAAGCTTGATCCCAATCCAAGAAATGCACGTTCATTGGTATGGTGAGGATGAGTTTGGCCACGGCATTTGGGATGACGAAAAGAAGAAAGTTATCGTGAGCGAGATGTGATTTTCAACGAAAGGGTGATGTATAAGGACATACGTAAAATGACGCCAATGACTCGGAGCGGAATGAGTCGGTATTTGCGGTGCGAGATGATGTCCCAGGATACTTCCGCCGAGAACCAATTGTAACGAGTCCTCGACGGAGGAACTTGTTGGACAAACGGTACCGCATCATTCGACGCACCACGACCTCTTTACTCCGGCTCACTGTATTGAGAAGGTCTTACTCGACCTCGTGTGCCTAACGGGAGATACGTATGAACTATATGTTCTTGGTGATGGAGGGGAGCACGAATGCTATGATGAAGCTTGTCGGACTCGAGATTCCAACAAGTGGGAGCTTGTATGAAAGAAGAAATGAAATCTCTCATCTACAACGGACATGGGAACTAGGCGAGTTACCTATGGGAAAGAAGGCAACTTCCTGACAAATGGGTGTACCGGGTGAAAGAGGGCGTAGATGGTTCCCGAGAGATACAAAGCCCGCCTAGTTGTCGAAAGGGTTTCAACGAAGGAAGGAGTTGACTACACTGGTGACATTTTTCTCCGTTGTGAAGCTCAATACTATCGGATCGGTATTGAGCATTGTAGCCATCGAAGATCTTCATCTTGAGCAGGTTGGATGTGAAGATTGCATTCCTTCATGGAGATTTAGATGAAGAAATATACATGTACCCAGTGAAGGTTTCTCGAGAAAGGGGAAGAAGAACATGGTGTGCGACTTAAGAAGAGTTTGTATGGCACGAAACAAGCCGAGACAATGGTACAAAAAATTTGTGACCATTAAATGCGAGGAAGGTTTCGAAGTGCAATGCGTCATTGTTGCTACTTGAGATATAGGTCAGTTATATCATTTTACTACTTTATGTTGATGATATGTTAGTAGCGAGGTTCGAGATATGGATGATATTAAAAGGTTAGGACAATTGTCGAAAGGAATTTGACATGAAAGACTTGGGTCAGCCAAAGAAGATTCTTGGAATGCAAATCACAAGAAATAAGAAGAAAGGATCCTTTGCAATTATCTCGGGCAGAGTACATCCATCGTGTTTTGCAAAGATTCAACGTATGGGCAATGCTAAGCCGGTTAGCGCCGCACCCTGGCCGGTCATTTTTCGCTATCCGAGGATCGGTCCCTCGAGACGAGGAGGAAGAGAGAGAGAATTCATGGCTAAGGTTCCTTATGCCTCGGCTATTGGAAGTTTGATGTACGCATAATGGCGTACAAGACCGGACATTGGCAATGCGGTGGGAGTTGTTAGCGGATTTATGTCAAATCCAGGGGGAAAACTCATTGGGAAAGCGATCCAGTGGATTTTGAGTTATGCGAGGCACCACGAGAAAAGTGTTTGTACTTTAGTAAGGAGAGTTAAATGTACAAGGATACGTAGATGCGAGACTTTGGAGGTGAAGTTGATCAGAAGAAGCACCAGTTATATATTTTCTTGTTGGAGCTACGGTAAATTTGTTAGTTGGATGTCACAAATATAGAAAATTGTCACTCATCCACTTCTGGTGAGTATGTAGCGGTAACTAAAAGCTAGTAAAGAGATGATATGGGCTTGAGTTTGTTAAGCGAGTTGGGATTCAAACAAGAGAAGAATGTTACTGCGTAGTGATAGTCGAAGTGCAATACACTTGTGAAGAATTGACATTTCGTCTAGAACCAAACATATTAGGCTTCGTTATCACTTCATCGTCTACTATTAGAAGATGATGTGTTATCTTGGAGAAGATTCGAGGAAGCAAAAATCCAGGCGGATATGTTAACAAAGGTGGTGATTATTGACAAACCGAAGTTGTGCTCGACTTCGGTTGGTCTCTTAACAAAGACTAGAAAAGTTCTTTGCATTGATCGAGGTGTGAAGACAGATTGAAATCAGTCTTCAAGTGGGAGATTGTTAGAGATTATTGTTATAAAGCTCCTTAATTTAAGGAGCAAATTAAGGAGCAAAACATGGAACAAAACAAGGAGTAAAACATGGAACAAAACAAGGAGTAAAACATGGAGCTTAATTCAAGGAGCAATTCAAGGAACCATTAATTTAAGGAGTAATTCAAGGAGTGAATTTTCCTATAAATAGATGTGTAATTGTAATGAATTAACCATCCAAAGTTTTCATTCCAATTGAGAGAAAAGCTTAGAGAGCAAAGCTTTTATGAGAGAAAATTGAGAGTAATTTTCTTGAGTGTAATTGGGTTGTGAGTTGTGAGCGTTGTAAACACCTTGTGTAATTTCTACTCTTTCAGTGGAAAGATCTGCAGCAGGTCCGGAGACGTAAGCAAGATTGGCCGAACTCCGTTATCAAATTTGTGTGTTATTTTATATTCTTGCTTTCTCATAAGTTTGGCTTATCGAGAATTTGCGTTATTTCCCAACAATTAATGTCCTAGTTAGGGAAGCACAGGAGCTGCTTGATCTTGTGCACTAACATGCTGAACAATTCTATGCATTCTGATGAGGGATGTAAAGTGGTTGTTGAGGAGTCCAATGTTCCTGGGAATGGCAATGATGATTTGAATGTCACTTTTGGGGCTCTTGTTCAAGCAAGGATGGGTAGTGCTCGTGGGGGACGCAAGGATAAAGGAGTTGAAGATTTGGCTAGTAAATTGGTTGCTATTGTTGTTATGAGCAAGTGGATGACTCCATGTGCTGTGCTGCATGTTTTTAAGGTCGTGTGACTTATTTGAATATTTATTATATTTTCTTGTACAAAATATAGAATTTGATTGTTTTATTTAACGTTTTATATCTTTTGTATTACCCTCAAATAATTTATATAAATTATAATAATTTATTATCAAAATTTATCCATTTATATCTTAACGTTACTACAATTTAGTAATATGTTCTTAAGATTTATATAAATTTGATAATAAATTTATACAAATAAATTACGTAAAACCTATTTTATATTAAATTTAGTTTATTTTTTAACAAAATATTATATTATTACAATTTATATAAATTTATATAAATGAGTAAATTTTGACGATAGATTCTTAAATTTATCCTATATAATAAATAAATTTATATACATAAATAAATTAAAATTTCAATAATATTCTTATATAACTTGTGTGAATTATATAACAATTAAAATATAAAATTATATTTATACTATATTTACATTAGTACTTATAAAATAAATATTTAATTAAAAAAATAGAAGAAAAAAAACTACACATTATTATTGAAAAAATATCGTTTTAATCAGACATTCAAAAGATAAAAAAAATCATAAATAAAACAATATAGTTTTATATATATAAATAGTTTTATAATAAAATGTATTTAAATTTTATTACTCCTTATGAATTAATAAAAATAAAATTATGTTAATAAAAATAAATAAAAAATACGCTTCACGCTTTATATATAATATTAATAAATATTAATAAAACAAAATAAATATTCAAAGTGTATTAAAAGAAATTATACAACATCATGAAAATCTATCAAATATGTTTTAAAAAAAGATAGGTTATTGTTATTATGATTATGATAATTTAAAAATAATAATATAATAACATTAAATATGTCAATTTTATAAAATAAAATTGTGAATTATATGCTCATAAATATGATTTTAAATTTCATGGAAATAAATAAATCTATATTTTTCATCCTTATTTGATGATTCATATCATCTAGATTTTGAAGCAGGAAAATTACAAAATTCTTTTAATTCTATAAAAGATTTTTTTTTATTTCACTAACTATGATTATTTGTTTTTATCATTTCTTATTAATAGTTAAGTACAACACATACTTAATAAAAAAACAACTATCACACATACTTTAAATGAAAAAAATTTATAAAATAAATTAGATGATTATATTTATAATTAAAAAATTAAAATAATACAATATTATGTTCATTCATATGTGATTTATGTATCATTTAGTTATGCACTACTATCTAACAAAATACATCCAAAAATAAAAACAAGAATAGTAAAACAAAACACAAAATACAAAACTTGCAAAAATAATATAATTAGCATAAACATTAGAAAATTTTAGAGAACTTAAAAATTATCAATTTTTTTACTAAAATAAATAATTAATTATTCTAATATTTAAAATTAAATTAACATAAATTATTCATAAGTTATCTGACCAGTAAATAGAAAATTATTTTTTTTAATTGATGAAAGTCTATAACAAAATATTCTAATTTTTTATGATAATAATGTATTTAAATAAAAACAAAACGAAAAGACGTTGGATAAAAGAGAAAGGAAAAATACAATAAGATAATAAAAATCTTTCTTAAAAGAGGGGGTAATCATAAGAGCATTATAAAAGATGTCATAAATAGTGTAAAATATATTATTTAATTATTTTCTTTTATATCAATAAATAATATTAAAACAAGTTTATAAGTGAATTTCCACTAGAAGGGAGAAAAATATCAGAAAACAAAGATGTGGACTCCAAACGAGATTTGAAGTTCATATAACATTTTGATGGGCAATAGATATTATAAAGAACGAGCATTCCCAAGCATGCAAACTCAAAAATTTACAGTTGTAACTTAAGTTCCAACCAAGAGTCCGACTTGCGGGAGCACATTTTTTTGCTTCAAACTGTGCATCTTCTTCCTTGAACTGCTTTTAGGATAAGCAGAAGCAAATATACCCTTGGTTATCTATTATTATTATTTTTGCCAAACAAAATGGAACTTTAGTCAACATGCACAACACAACTAGTATCCAGTTGTGTAAGCACTCCACATTTTGCAACCTAAGAACCAGAAACACATCACTTACGGTAATGAAATAATCAGAAATGATGAGAACATATCATAAAGACATTCACATGCAAGCACTAGAACTCTAGACCACAAGGCAATTACCAAACACAAGCATATCTCACTACCATTATGAGCCTTGTACCATCCTAAATACAATCAACAACCCTCCTACCAGCAACTTCATCCATTCAGGTCAGACTAACGGATTCTGACAAATTTCTTCCCTACCAGCAATATATTCTAGTTGTACGTTATACTTGTTCTACAAAGAAGAAATAACAAGTACAATTTTCCTTTCAATGTTTACACACAACCATCTAAAGACTCAACATAACAAACAATCGACGTCAAGACTCCATGACAAAAATTGGAATTGCTTTATAGTCACCGTAGATGTTTTTATTCCAACAAATTCACCGAGTACAACTCACAAATAGTTTCACACAAGTAAAATCCTTGAACAGAGTACTAGTACACAAGAGAAATGCCCACAAGAGCACGGGTTGTTATCATGTTTAACACAACTACAAATTACGGAAAAAGACTCGAGATGCTAAGATAAAGGGCAAAAACTAATGCAAACATTTTGAGATAAAAACCACAGATTCCCATTAAAACAAATCCATCACTTCAAATACAAAGTTAACTACAAATCAAATTTTGATATCTCAAAATCTTGCTAAACAAGATAAACATTCTCAAAAAAATTTCTTCAAATGAACCAAGGATAGATGAAAAGCTAAAATGTAAGAGAGCTGTCCACCTCAAAACCCGAGCTTTGTGCGGCGCCAGTGCCTACGTTTGGCATTGTAGCTGCAAAGAAAAAAAAATAAAAACTTTAGAACACCTTCGATTTACTCTCAAGAAATCAAACAACAATATAATGGAAAAGAAGTAAAATCTCAGGTAAAAGAAATAAAACCGGATAGTGTTGTCAGTCCTCATGCGGATCCAGTGAGGAATAGGTCTGTTCTGCCTCATCTTCTTCGCCAACTTCTTTTTGATCCTGAAGGTCTTGTGGGACGGCTGCGAATCGAAAACAATATTCAATTGTAAGAATCAAAAAGGCCATAAACCTATAAATCAAATTGGAAATGATGATTCAGAATAGCAGGACATAGAAAAAGAGTTTTTACCATCTTCGCAGTGTTTGGTGACTGGAAACGGAAAAAGCTGCAAAGAAAGCCCTAGCGATAGAAAAACCCTAATTGTCAAATTGGTGTGTTTTATACAACAAATCAGAGACGGATAGTGTTGGATTTGGAAATTGGCCCATAGTAACTTTGTGTGACGGCCCATGTTAAGAAAACTGTTGGGCATAGATTAAAAAAAAAATTATGCTTATGAGTTTTTGAGTTATTTAAAGGTTGTTTTATTTTACATAAAGTTACTTTGCCTCTTTATTCATTCACAAGAATATTCAAATTTTTATTATAACTAACACTAATTATGTTAAGTAGATGTGTTAAACGAATTAGTTTAATCACTCATTTGAATATATTTTAATTTATCTAATTTTTAAATAAATTGAACTCATTTTTACATGAACTGAATAAAAATCTCATAAGTAGTATATATATTTCTTTTTTTACGACCACATTTATATTAAACTTTTTTTTAACATATTAACTTATTTAATATTTTTTAGATTTATGATATTAAATAGATTAATTTATTATTTTTGTTAAATTCGTTTTAATAAATTTATGATATTAATTTTTAAATATTAGATGATAATACGATGATTATATCTTAATTAATGAAATAAATAAATTTATAGTTAAAATTTTTTTTGTTTAAGGAAAAATTGATTATTTAGAAAAGGAAAAAAGTATTATTGTTTTGGTATAAAAAATTAATCAAAAAAGTGTTAAAAAATATATTTATCTAATAAAATAATTAAATAAAATGATTTATTCATTTAAATTTATGAATGAAATAAGTTGAGTTTTTATTAACGCGTTAAACTAATGGACTAATTTTAAATAAATTGATTTAGATTATATAGTTTATTTAAGAACTCTAATATTTATTCGCATCAACTTCTTATAATTAATTAGTTAACGTTGCAAATTTAATCATAAAAAAATTAAGTAAAATTGAGAGAAAAAAAATTGATACAATTTAAACACCATTGTTTAAAATTAAGCAAAGTATAAATGGCTGGAAAGCTGTTTAACACGACACGACACATGAATTAAGTACTGCTAGTTTTCGCTTCAGCGTTGCATTATTTAAAAGAGAAGTTGTACGATGTCATAGTGGAACGTGAAATTACCTTTTCAGATCTACTTGGATTAATACCCAACTCGCGCTCCTTATTCGGATTAATACTTCAAGTTTATTGGCAGCTAGTAAGGATCTTAGATCGGAGATACCAGCGAGCTTGCTCTTTATTTTTCTTTTTCAATCCAAGAGAAGGTCGGCTCGGGTAAGATTTTGACATGCATTTCCAATGTCTGACAAACATGCTTCGGTCAATTCTTCTTCTTCTTCTTCTTCTTCTTCTTCTTCTTTTTTACCTTCTTCTTTTTTACCTTTTTCTTTTTTAATTGTTCTCTTTTGCTTCCATTGGTGTGTTGCCTTCCAGTAAGGTACGTGCAATGAAAAATGACCCTCTCAAGAGGCTTCTCTATGGGCTTTGCCTTTGTGTGCTCAAGTAGCATTCTGTGATATGTTGGCTTAGGAGTTAGTGATTTTCTACGATGGTGATGTTTTCAACTTCCTCTTTCTTGCCCTTTTTGTAAGCATACGTACGCCATAGTGCGTCCTTCTTCGACTTTACTTGAATTTCTAAGCTTATTAGAAAAGTTTTTGACGTGATAGTTGATGTTGCTCATATATAATACGTTTGATAGAAGTCTTCAGAGATCTACTAAGCTTTGTGCCGTAGATTTTAATTGGTTTCAGATGGTATTTTTTTAAATAGTATGTTATCATGCAATTTACTAATGTGTTTTCCTTTTTGTTCGTAGGATGAAGTCTATGTAACTTAAAACTCACCGAGTAAGAAGATAATTATGTCATTTTATTATTTCATTAATAAACTCATTTAGGGTTTGATAAGTGAGTATTCTAAAGAGAGAAAAACGAGTGCAAAAAAACAGCAGCTGTAGCAACAGTTTTTCAGTTTCTCTTTCTTCAATAAGTCTTCATCAAGTGCTCCGATGGAAGGTCGTTTGTAGTCCGATTAAACTGAAATTTTGCAGGCAGATTCACAACTTAAGACTATTTAATCTGTACGATGTGATATCGATTTGGCTTATCGGTTTGGGAAAATCTTAGCCGTGAACAGTAACTACGAATTGGGTTAGATTTCTCCATTCTCTTGAAATAAGTGTTAGTTTCTAATAAGTGTATTCTTGATAATGTTGTTGATTGTTTGCCTCTAATTTTACCTAGAGAAAAATGTTGTAAAATTGTTTCTTGATAGTAGAAATTTTAAAGAGGAGTGCCGTAGTTGTTTCCTTCCTACACCGGGAAGGTTTTTCCACGTAAATTGCTTGTGTTGATTTTGTGTATTTTTCTCATTTTGAGCTCTATTTATTTGTTTCATAAAAGATCCACACAAAGAAGGATAATAGGTTTAATTCTACTGATTATAATTTAATTAAGTTCGTATTGAAATTGTGATTCTCCTAACATTTATATTATTTTTTTCTTTTTCCATTTTTAAATTTCTTCTCAATGGAATTTTGTTCTTCTACATTGTAAAATACTATAACCTGGATGGGCCGATTTATATAGAGTTTTTGGTACATATTCATCGGCATATCTAGATAAAAATGTTACCATGAGTAGTATTAATGCATTTGAATTCAATTTTATTAGTTTTGATCAAATTCCAGGTAAATAATATATAGAATTTTTAAAAATATAAAATTGTACATCATCAACACACATGCACTCAAGGATCTTAAAGATGTAAGTATATATTTGTATGAAATATACATAATATGTTACGTATCTAATGACTTCCATATTTTTAATCAGTATGTTAGTTATTGTATTTGGTGACCCATTCTAAGTTCCTATAACCACTATCCAATCCATATATGGTTTTATATATTTTTATGAAATATATATAACATGATATTATATATTTTTATGAAACATATATAATATGTTACATATATTTTGAACGTAAGATCTTACATATTTTTGTAAGTTATGTATAAATTCTTATATTCGTTGACTTTGACATTAGTCACTGAAAATCTATCGAAATATCAATAACTTAATTGAAATTTTGATAAGATTGTAAGCTATGATCACCAAAACTCTAACAAAACCGATTTCATTTTATGAAAGTTATAAAATAAAGATTTTTTAATCTTTTTATTGAATAATTTGATATAAAACCATGAGTTTTATGATGAGTTATTTTTACATAACAAAAATTGATCAATTTATTAAAATAAAGTTATTTACTTAAAAATCTTTGTTATCATAGGATTTATATATATATATTTTCCTTTTTTTTTAATTTTCTCCTTGTAGAAATTTTTTACTTCTTCTACATTGTAGAAGACTAGAACCCGGGTGAGTCGTCCTATATAAAGTTTTTGGTACCTATTCATCGGCAAATCTATATAAAAATGTCATTACAAGTACTTTTGCATTCTCCAGTTCAATTTTATTAGTTTTGATTTAATTCCAGCTAAAGCATACATAGAATTGAAATAAAAGAAGACTTGTATACATCCTCCATAATGTGTCATATCAATAAAATAAATAAATTAATACCCGTTGTTTTTAATTAAAAATTAATACTTATTAAAATACTTCATAAATTCAATCAGAGATATGTATAGTTTCTTTTTAGATTATCTTCTTAAATAATAATAATAACAACTTTAATTAAACAAGTTTCAATAATGTATTTGTTTTTTAAAAAAATAATTAAACAAATTTATATATATATTTTTATTATATTTAACTCATTTGAGATTATACAATTTTTTTCAATGTCGCATCAAATCACTCTTAATTGCTTTATGTTTTGGATTGTATGTTACGGTTACAATTAAAAGAAAGAAAGAAAAACAAAATCAAAACTATACTTGAAAAAATAACAAGTGATTGTCAAGTGTGTAACACACGAGCCTAACTTGTTAAATATAAAATCTCGAAATAGATAGATACTAACAAAAAGAAGAAAAAAATTAGGACATGTTTGGATGTAGTAAGTTTAGAAATGATTTTAAAAGAATTGAATTAAAATAGTTAAAATTAATTTAAAGATAAACATTAAAATATTTTGAGATAAAATTATTAGAGGTGATATAAAATTACACCAAATATTAGTAGATTTTTTTTTTTCATGCTACACTTACACTCCATTTAATAAACAATCTTGAAAGCACTTTAAACCATTTAAAATCAATTTTAATTAAAAGAAGTAAAAGTTTCTACGAATATCCATCTATTAACACAAAAAGTAATGTTTTCTTATATGATATATATTTTTTTTCATTTCTGCACAAGTAACATACGCTAGTGTGCAACCGTACAATTAATTATATTGTTGTACAATGGTATAACGTAAGCATATAAGTTATAACGAGTGTTTGTGCTAAACAATGGACATACATAAAATCTACGAAATAATTGAGAAGAAAATGTTACCTTGGGTTGAGATTTCCCAACCTTTATCATAACCTAAGGCCCAAAAGAAATACCCACGAAGCTCAAGAGCTTGAGCAAACCCAATCTTTGTTGTAATTGTTAAGGAATCGTCAAAGGCAATCCATGTTGTGTTTACAAAAGCATATACTGAGACAGTCTTAGCATCATACACCACATTTGCTCTATGTTCCTCTATGAACTTCTTTATATGCGAAGAAATCATTGTTCCATTTCCTGGGCCTGGGCCTATAGCCATTGCACCAATTCCATTATTATTTGGATCTTTCAGCTCCCATGTTCGACCATAAAGTGATAAGCCCATGACAATTTTTTCTCTCGGCATCCCGGCCTCAATCCACGACGTGAGCCCATAAATCGTATTCATCCTACTCTTTGGGTCAAACAATGATGCATTAGGTCCAGTTATATTACTCCATGAGCCATGATAGTCATAACACATTACATTGATCCAATCCAAGTTGTTTTTCATCGAAGTCACCGGATACGAGCGGTTGACATAGGTTGAGAAGAAGTTGGAAGAAAAGTACACGGCGGCTGTGAGCAATAGAGGTGGCATACTGGTGACTTGGGCCTCTTTTTTAATTGTATGTTTCCATTCTTGTATTAAGTGGCCCAAATACCACATATATTTTGGGCTTTGTGGGAACTCCCAATCAAAGTCCAGCCCATCAAACTCAAACATACGAGCAACTTTTATGGTTGAGTCTATGAAAGTTCTACGTGAGGTGTCATTTGATGCTATGCGAGAAAATAGATCCCTAGTACCACCTATGGAGAACAGAGCTTTTAGAGGTGGGTTTTGGTAGTGAAGAGTGTTGGTGAAATTGGAGAGCTTAATAGCCGTTGAATTTGATATTTCAAACTTATATGTAATATTGTTTGGTACAAGGAAAGCATAATAGATATGAGTGAACAAAGATGTGTTTATGGCAGGAGGAAAGTTCGTTGCCCATGAAGGATAATAGGCAGCTTTTACTGTCGGATACTGTTCGTGGTGGTAGCGGCCGGTAATGGTTATGGTCAGTAATGTTAGAATGACAAGGAAATGGAGAAAGATGTAGCCTTCAACCATTTTTATTAATATGGTCTCTTGGGGTTGAGTGTTTTTGGGTTGATATAAAGAAAATATATGTTAAAATATTACTATATTTCAAATTAATTTGTTTTTCATATAGCTTGAAAGTTCATGTTTAGTTCTTATGAAGATGTTAATGATCACTTTGAAATAATTACTCATTATAAAATATAGATTTATTTATTTTACCTAATAGAGTATTTTGAGCTTAGGTAATAATTTTTCCATTACTCTTAAAAGCCGTCCTTTAATGACCCTTTAGAATAGAAAATTAAGCATTTGATGGCTTATGTATTTTCATAGTGAATTCCTAGATTAACTAATATATTATTGGAGTGAAAGTTCAATTAGAAAGCTCCAACAACTCATAGTAAATTATATTATATTTTATTTTATTTTTTAAGTAGAATAAAATGTTATATTTTTACCTAGATCTTAATTTAAATAGGACTTCTTTTAATACAATTTTTGGTATATTTTTATTAGTTTTTTTTTTCATATTTTTTTAATTTAGACCCAACCTAGATTTGTTAATTTTATTTTATTGGAGTTGATACTTTAGCTACTAAAGACATTGATTAAAACAAATTGATTGAAAATATCAACGAAGCGTTTGGAGCAATCTAAGAAAACAAAAGGAAGCCCATTGTGATTATTAACAACGATGTCATAGGAATGATAAAAAGGGATGATTATGCATTAATTAGTTTATCAATTTATGTCTTATAATTAAATTATTTGTTATACTCTAATTTCAATGAATGCAAATTTATTTTTTCAAAAAAGAAGAAGCTATCTTATCAATGATTTCCTTACCAAATTACTATTTCCATTCCCTTCTTACACTCAAATTCATTTACAATTTTAATCCTATCAATGGTTTCCTTTCGTTACCAAATTTATTTTATTATTTTTTTCATCTTAAAATTTGACAAAACTATCTTTATTCAAATGTAAAAATTATGAAAATAAGTTGTAAATGACATTACTAAAATATATTATTTTATTATTTATATATAATACTTAATTTACTTATTTATCAATTATTTTTATTTTATTTATTTATTCACTATATATCATTATTTATATTTTATAAAAAATTTTATTTTATTTATATAAAATATAATATTTTTAATTTTTTAACATATGAAAAAATATTATAAAGGTATTTTGGTAAAGCTATTATTTTTATTTTCCATCATTCTAATTCAACATGTTTTTTTAGGATACGTTATCTTAAAAATCCATAACTTTCAATAAAAAAGCACAAAAATCTTATAGTTATTAAGTGGTACATAAAAGTCTTATAGTTTTTATAAAAGGTACATATTAATTCTAAATTGACAATTAAATATTTTGTTTTTTGAAAAGTAGTCATATGACAAGCACAAAAATACATTTTAAGGGACATTTTTAAAATTATAAATTAATAAAAAAATCAATTAATTCATAATCTTAATAAAGTCAAAGGTTAATGATCACTTAAAATCAATGTGTATTTTTTTTTTTGAAAGTTATATAACTTTTATACATTATTTATAATTACAAGATTCTTATACACTTTTATCAAAAGCTATAGGATTAGTAGTTTCATTCACTCTTTATTTTGGTAGGAATTTGTTTCCTACTTATTTTGATTCCGAGTAAACAACGTTCAAATGTAATCATATTACATATTTTAATTCCTCTTTATTTGAATTTATCCCCATTTTATTTCAATTTAATTTACATTCTCAACTAATAAATGCACCCAAAATAAATAATTGTAAGCAAAAGAAGCTTTATGTAAAACCCTTAACATTTCAATCGGCAAATATGCAAACTCATGTAACTGCTACCATATTGGAAAGTTGCAAATATATAGGTGTAATTGTGATACATGTAATATTTAACACGTTATGAAATAATATATATATATTTATCTATAATTTTAATAATAATTCAATTCAAATAGAATTATAATGAATTTTAAATATATAATTTTGAATATAAAAGAATTGAATATTTTGCTATCTGAATTTAATTTTATCATAACTTTAAAACTAATTATACTTCTTGAGTCGGATTAGATTTATTAATTTAATTAGATTAATTAGATTTTAAACGTAATTTTACTTAATTTATATTTCTAGTAGTTGTGGACATAAGGTGAATTGGGTTGGATTATAGAAAATTTAAGCCAACCCAAATGGTCCTATTCATAAATTTTTGGGTTTAAAGTATACCTTAAATCAAGTAACACAAGTCATAATTTTTTGGGTTGGTAATTTGCCCTAGAATAAAACACAAGTAATTATATATACTAATTTTAGAGGCCTAAGAAGCATATATTTTGTCAAATTCATTATTAATTTAATCCTCCTAAAACAACATTTTTAGACCTAAATAGCATCCGTATCTAGTTGATCTGTTTCCATGCAATTTTTATCAACCCACTACTGACAAATGGTTAACAGGTTATAACACGAATCCATTAAATAACTTTTTGAACCCATGGTTGGGTTAGTTTGTATGCATTGGTCTGGTTGGTACGAATATTTGTCTACCCCTATAATTTCTACTAGAGAAAAGGTCAAAAGATCAAACGTTTAACCGAACAAATTCATTAAGTGTGAGTTTGCAACTACTTCACAATATATGCTTTTAGAACCTTGTGAATGAGTTAAGACACCTATCTAACATGAATGTGCATCAAAGTCTAAAATGACAAATCAGAACTCAAACCTATACCTATATTATGATCTGTTGCTTCCTTATACCTCTTCGGAGTCATGTAAAATTATATTAACTAATCTTTCCAGCCTTCTTTAGAAAGCCGCCGGAAAGTTTGACCTTTAGAAGAAACGCCGAGAATTTCCTATTAAATAAAAACAAAACTATGGTAAATTTTATAAAAATGATGGATATTTATACTCATTAAATTAATTTTTTATGTTATAAATTAAAATTTGCGGAAATAAGGATCGGATTCAATTTTGGTTACACAAATATATAATAATGGATAACAGTAAAATAATAAGCAATGAGAAAAATAAATGGCACACAATGATTTAAGTGGTTCAACTTTTCAATATGAAAAATCTACTCCACTAACGACGGCACACCGAGAAAAATCCATTAATAATCAAATAGATGTACAAATACCAATATTCAGATAGTTTCACAAATTATACTAAGATCCAAAATATACACAGATATTTTATGCACAGAATCAGTAAACAAACCCAGTAAATAAATTACAAATTTTTAATATTACCAAACAAGAGAGAACGAGATGGTGGAGGTGGCGAAGCTGCGCTGCTCACTTGTGAAGGAAAACGTTGGCACTGTTGGATTCACTAGGTTGGATCTTATGGAATCGCAAGGCTGTTCCCGATGGAGGCGACGCCAAAACAGGCTGACGAACGGAAATTGAAGATGCCTGATAAGCGGATGCAGACTGAAACAGATGGAGGAAGTCAAAGAAGGCCAACTCTATTGGTGACCAGAAATGAATGAAAAACTAGTGGCCATTCTCGTTGCTCTCTTCTTCTTTAATTATTCCTCTATTTTTGGCTTCAAATTTTTAGTGGCATTCACTTCTTTTCCAGCAACTTCTCTGGTAGCTCTCTCACGCAACTACTGGTTGTTTTCCTCTTTGTTGCTTCTTGCGGCTATTCACGCAGAAAACTGAGGAAACTTAGTTAATATATATATATGGAAAATGAATATATGGTTTATTTAGTATTGGGTCTTGGGCCATTATTTTAACAAATCTTCACTTTTGCTCAAAATAAAAAACCAATTCTTCAAATATCAAATTCCTCGGATTACCAAATAACTGTCATCCAAAGCCCCAAAGGGTGATCATCTTCTGCAAATACCAATCAAGTCAAAGGAATGCTTAAACTTATTAAATGGAACTGGTTTGATTAACATATCAGCTGGATTTTATGTAGTGACTATCTTATTGACAACAATAGCACATTGAGAGACAATGTCAAGAACAAAGTGATATTTGATATCAATATATTTGGTTCTTTCATGATACATAGTATTCTTAGTCAAGTGTATCGCACTTTGACTATCACAAAATACAACATAAGTATCCTACTGTAAACCCAAATCAAACACCAAACCTCTAAGCCAAATGGCTTCTTTCACTACTTCTGCTACTGCTATATATTCTACCTTTATTGTAGACAAAGCAACTATAAACTGTAAAGTAGTCTTCCAACTAATGACACAATGAGAAAAAGTGAAGACATAACTTGTTATAGATCTTCTTCTATCCAAATCACCAGCATAATCGGAGTCCACATAACTAATAACACTACAACTGGTATTAGAACTTCCATCATATATCAAACCAAAATTAGATATACCCCTCAAATACCAAAGTATATATTTCACTGCTTACCAATGACCCTTACCAGGATTACCCATATATTTGCTAACAACACTAACTGCATGTGAAAAGTCTGGACGAGTACAAACCATAGCATACATCAAAATACCAATAGCACTAGCATATGACACATGAGACATGTGTTGCTCTTTTTCTTTTGACGGTAGTGACAAATCCAAAGAAAACCTAAAATGCGCAGCTAACGGTGTACTCACAAGTTTAGACTATTTCATACCAAAACGTTCAAGAACTTTTTCAATATTACTTTTCTGAGTCAAATAAAGCTTGCCCGTTTTTTTATCCCTGTAAATTCCCATGCCCAAAATTTTCTTCGCTATACCCAAATCTTTCATCTCAAACTCACCATTAAGTTGAGACTTTAATTTCTGAATCTCAGACTTATTCTTAGAAGCAATAAGCATGTCATCAATATAAATCAATAAATAAATAAATGAACCATCATGGAATCTTTTATGATAAACACAACTATCATAATCATTCCTAGAGTAACCATGATCAATCATAAAAGAAACAAATCGTTTATATCATTGCCTAGGGGATTGCTTTAACCCATATAAAGACTTTTTCAATAAGCAAACATGATCTTCCTTACCTGGAACAACAAACCCCTCTGGTTGATGCATATATATTTGTTCCTCAAGCTCACCATGTAAGAAGGCTGTCTTGACATCAAGCTATTCTAATTTCATGATAAACAATGCAACCATAGCAAGCAACGCACGAATAGAGCTATGTTTCACAACAAGTGAAAATATTTCATTGAAGTCAATACCCTTATTCTAAAAATAGCCCTTTGCAACAGCACATGTCTTGAACCTAGCTGTTTCAACCTCAGGTATACCTTCCTGTTTCTTGAAGACCCATTTTTTCCAACAATCTTCTAGCCCTTAGGCGGTTTCACCAATTCCCAAGTATGATTCATATAAAATGATTCAATCTCTTCATTCATAGCAACCAGTCACTGGACAAACTCATCACAAGTGACAGCTTCATGATAACTATAAGGTTCATGTATCTCAATAGACCCTGCCACAGATAATGCAAAAGAAACTAAGTCTGTATCTACGTACCTCTGAGGGCATAAAATCTCTCTTATTCCTTTACCCTTAGCGATACTATATGGTTGCTTATGTTGCTCTTCTGCTACATCATGTGCATAATCATCTATCTCATCCACAGATGGCTGATCTGAAGTGCCCTTTTGTACTTGACTAGGAGCTCCACTCTCAAGCTCTACCTGCTCACTAATACCGTTGTCTTTATCTACAACAATAGAATCTTTTTTTCTTTTTCAACATGGAAAACTCATCAAACTTAACATATCTGCTAATCAAAAATTTAGGTGACTTGGGTTCAACACACTATAATCTATAACCCTTCACCCTAATAGGATATCCTAAAAATATGCATTTCAATGCCCTAAGCTCAAGTTTACCATCATTAACATGAGCATAAGCAAGACAACCAAAAACTTTTAAATCAGAATAATTAGCAGAAGTACCAAAGAATACCTCAAACAGAGTCTTCAACTCAATTGTAGTTGATGGAGATCGATTCACCAAATAGCAGGCATGGTTACAAGCTTCAGCCTAAAAAGATTTATCCAAGTTATTCATACGTTATGCTACTCCATTTTACTGTGGTGTATAACGCACAGTACGGTGTCTCACTATGCCATTTCTTTCACATAACTCATTAAATTGACTGTCACAAAATTCCAAACCATTATCAGTTCTCAAATGCTTGATTTTCTATATAAGCCTTGAATTTCACAAATTTTGAGAACGCATCTTATTCTTGAGAAAATACACCCAAATATGACGAGAGAAGTCATGAATAAAAGTCAACATATATTGGACACCACCCTTAGACACAACATGAGAAGAACCCTAAAGATCTGAATTATTATAATCAACAATACCTTTCGTATTATGGATGGTTGTACTAAACTTGACCTTGCGATGTTTCCATAAACACAATGCTCATAGAAATCAAGCTTCCTAGTTTTCAGACCACAAAGCAAATCTCGTTTGCTCAAAATAGACATCCTTGCTTCACTCATATGCCTAAGCCGCATATGCCATAATCGAGTAGTGTCTAAATCTTGATCTAATGAGGACGAAACTAAAACACTGCCAATAACAGTGCTACCCTGAAGCATATAGAGGCCATGCGATAATTTCCCTTTAATAACAATGAGAGCACCCTTACTAACTCTTAAAACTCCACATTCAACTACATACTTGTAGCCTTGTGAATCAAGAGTAACCAAAGATATCAAATTCTTTTTCAAATCTGGAACATGGCGAACATATTTCAAAGTCCTAACAATACCATCATGCATCTTAATTCGGATAGTACCAATACCAATAACCTTACAGGACATATTGTTTCTCATCAAGATAACACCCACATTAATAGACTCATAAGAAGCAAACAAGTCTCTACTGGGGCACATGTGGTAAGTGCAACCCAAATCAAGAATCCAAACATCTGCAGGAGAACCAATAGATACTGATAGAAAATTTTCACCATCGAAACCAAAACTATCTGCAATACTAGCAACATCATTAGTAACAGAAGACGATGTGACGGATTTTCCTTTACCTTTGAGTTTCGGACAATTTACTTTTCAATGCCCTTCCTGACGATAGTAGTTGCATTTATCTTTTCTTTTTCTAGACTTGCCTCTATTATTACTTGTGCCTTTTTCTTGATTTTTACCTCTGACAAATAAACCACTGATATTATCATTATTGCTTGTAGACACTTTTTTCTTCAACTCTTTGGAATTCAAAGTTGCTTTGACATTTTCCAAAGAAATAGTGTCTCGCCCATATAACATGGTATCAAAAAATGTTCAAACGAATGAGGTAAAGAACATAATAGAACTAAGGCCTGATCCTCATCATCAATCTTAACACCACCATTTTTTAGATCACGAAAAATTTTAGTAAATTCATCAAGATGATCGTGTAAAGATGTACCTTCTAACATTCTGAATGTATATAAACGTTGCTTCAAATATAACCGACTTGTCAAAGACTTGGTCATATACAAAATCTCCAATTTAAGCCATAACCCAGTAGGAGATTCCTCATCACCAACCTCGCATAATATCTCATCAGACAAGGATAACTAAATAGAACTGAGAGCATTTTCCATCAATGCATCTTTTTATTTATCAGTTAATTTTTCTGACAATTTATTTTTGCCTTCAAGTGTCTTAACGAGCCATTCTTTAACTAATATGACTCACATCTTCATACGCCATAGATTGAAATCATTTCTACCATTGAATTTCTCAATTTCATATTTTGCCGCCATGACAGAAAACCTAATATTAAATAAAAAAAAGCACGACCTAGAAAATATGAAACCAATCAGATAACTAGAAGCTCGCAATAAATCCAAAAGAGCAAACTTGATCGGTTCCAATAAATAGCATAATAGCACAATGCTCTGATACGAATTTGTTATAAATTAGCACTTGCAGAAGCGAAGATCGGGTCCAATTTTGATTGCACAAATATATAATAATGGGTAACAGCAAAATAATAAGCAATGTGAAAAATAAATGACACACATTGATTTAAGTGGTTTAACTTTTTAATGTGAAAAATCTACTCCACTAACGATGGCACACCGAGAAAAATCCTTTAATAATCAAATGGAGTTATAAACACCAATATTCAGATAGTTTCACAAATTATACCAAAATCTAAAATATACACATATATTTTTTGCACATAATTAATAAACAAACACATCAAAAAAATTATAAATCTTTGATATTAACTAACAAGAGAGAGCAAAATGGTGGAGGTGTCGAAGTTGTGTTGCTCACTTGTGAAGGCAAATGTTGGCACTGTTGGATTAACTAGGTTGGAGCTTATGGACTCGCGAGGCTGTTCCAGATGGAGGCGACGCCAAAACAGGCTGACGAATGGAAATCGAAGATGACTGATAATCGGAAACAGACTGAAACAGATAAAGGAAGTCGAAAAGGACCGACTCTATTGGTAACCAAAAATGAATGAAAAACTGGTGACCGTTCTCAGTGCTCTCTTCTACTTCAATTATTCCTCTATTTTCGTCCTGAAATTTTCAACGACAGTTCACTTCTTCTCCGGTAGCTTCTCTGGTAGCTGTTTTCCTCTTTGATGCTTCTTGCTGATATTCCCGTAGAAAACCGAGGAAACTTAGTTAATATATTTATATATGGCAAATGAATATAGGATTTATTTAGTACTGTGTCTTGAGCCAAGTTTGTTTTGTACCATTATTTTAACTTTTTATAATTGAACAGTACATGATTCTTAAGAACTTTGACGCCAAAAGATTTACCTGTTTGAGATAGCAAGAGCAGTAACAAGAGTTAAATAACAAAACAACGTTACAGGTTCTCATAAGACTGGCAGAATAAGTAATAACATAAAAACAACATCAATCATTATCAATAAGGAGGCAATTTATTAAGAAATTCAATAAAAACTCGTGCGTGATTCAAAATAATGTTTGTTTCTGTTTGCAATTACCTTTTTGTTTTCTGTTCCTTGGAGTTGAACTGTAGTTTGTTCTAGGCGAACATATTCAGGAGCAGAAATGGTAACTGTAGAAACTTTTTACCCTTGTTCTGAATCAAAAGTGAAAGGTGTGGAGATTCAGTTGAAAAGTCAAGACAATGAATGTAATGAAAAGACATTAAAAAGATTCATAAGAAACAAAACAGGATACTAATGAAAAGATTAAACATCATTATCAACTCTACTTTATGAGGAAATAACACGGACATTACTTATTCCAACACAATTGATAATTAAGCGAAAATTAAACACATACCATTTCTGGGAACTTTCAAACCATTTTTATTTGCTGAGAGATTTCCTCTTCATGCGGTTTCGATGAGATCAAATCTTCTTTATTTGCTGCCTCTTTGGGCACATGCTTTGGTAAGCGTTTCACTTCACTTACGAAGAAATCAATGTTTGAAGAAATAATCAGAGGAAGAAATAAACGTTTCATTTATTTATTTTCTTGATTTGTATCGGATATTTACATTGTTTATATAGACAAATACTAATTATTATTTCTGGCAATACATGAGTGAATTGTATGATTCTGAGCAGTTGGTGGTAGTGTATATTAGAAAATATGTTTAGGCGTCGGTGCGATGATTGTTGAATTGTGTTTGCGGTGTTTGTTGAATTCAACACTCCCTCCAAGTTGGTGCGTAGATGTCTTTCATGACTTGTCACTGCACGTGAATACTCGATATAAGGCCCTTTAGTGAGGATGTCGACCGATTGATCTTGAAAACTTGATTTTGGCAATTCGATGAATTTTCTTCGCTTTTCTTTAATAAAAAATCTGTCAACTTAATGTTTTGTCGATCGTGTTGAAGCGGATTATCGCAATATCGCGTCTTTCTTTATTGTCGCAAAATAACTTAATTGATTCTTTTACGGGATATGTCAAATCTTTTTAAAGAGATTGTAGCATGGCTCATGGCGTGCCGATTCCTGCTGTATTCGGCCTCTGAACGACGGGCAGACCGTGTTGTTTGTTTCTTCTTCTCCGTATTCTGAGATTTCCTCTGAAAGTGAAGTAACGATGTAGATCATCTATCATTTATTGATCCAATGATCGGCATCGGTATATACTTGATTACTGAAAACTACGAGTTCTTAGTGAAACAATACTCCTTTTCCGAGAATGCGGACTTTAAATATCTCAATACGAATAGCGCATTCATATGTTGTTACTCCCGAGGATTATGCATAAATTGGTGACAATACTTAAAGCATAGGCAAGTGCAGTCTTGTGTGCCAAATACATCAACGCCAGCAAGCCTTTGGTATCTTTCTTTATTTGTTGGAACTTGATCAACCTTGATACATAACTTTAATCCTTCCTCTCTTGGTGTATTATTGGTTGACATCTTGACATGTCGGTTTCTTTTAATAAATCTAAGAGCATACTTTCTTTGAGATAAGAAGATTCATACATTGATCGAGAAACCTCGATCCCAAGAAAATATTTTAAGGAACCAAGGTCTTTCATTTCAAATTCTTTGGACAAGTAAGTTTGTAGCGCTTTCCTTTCTTCAAGATTATTTCCTGTTACTATCATATAAATGAGCACATATACAATAAGTGCGGTGATCTTACCATACCCTTTTTTTAGAAATAAAGTATGGTGCGAATTGCTTTACTTGTAGCCAAATGCAGCCGTTGACCTTGTGAACACTTGACCGTACTCTTTGAGGATTGTTTCAATCCATCTGATGATTTTTAATTTGCACACCTTTTCTCCATGGATTGTGGATTTCTTGATTCCTTGTGGTAAATCCGTGTAGACTTAACTTCAATTAAATCTCCATTGTAAAAGGCATTTTTTACATCAGTGAAATATAATGCTTGATCTAAATTTGCGACTAGAGATACGAGACTAGAAACGGTGTTAATTTTGGCTACAGTGCAAATGTTTATGTATAGTCGATCCCACGTATGTTTGAGTGTATCCTTTTGCCACCAATCTTGCTTTATATCGTTCAATCGTACCATACACTTGATATTTCTTGAAAAAATCCATCGGCAATCCAACAATTTTCTTTGTTGGTGGGACGTTGACAAGCTCCAGAAGTTCTATTTATTTCTAAAGATTTTAGTTCTTCATTCATAGCATCTTTCCATTTTGGTCGGCCTAGCTTCTGCAGCTGTTAGGAATAGATACGGCGATAATTGATTCTGAAATGATACGTTTGATTTTGACAAGCGATGTTTAGACATATAGTTACTCGTGGGATATTTGACTTTACTAGAAATCTCGGGTTAATACGTGGCTTTAGGAATACCTCTGTTAGGGACGTGATGGAAGTATTTTTGGTTGGTTCAATGGTTGGAACATCCTGCTACCAAGCGATTGGTTAGGTATATCGGTGACTTGTGGAGAAGGAATCTCGTACTCATTTAGTGGTAGTAAGGAACTTCCTTGATGATCTTGAAGTTGATGAGGACTTGATTCCATTTCCTTGAGTCTTTTTCTATATTGAGAGTTATTACCATCCCGAATTC
This sequence comes from Hippophae rhamnoides, assembly GCA_033030585.1. Lineage (NCBI taxonomy): Eukaryota > Viridiplantae > Streptophyta > Magnoliopsida > Rosales > Elaeagnaceae > Hippophae > Hippophae rhamnoides. The sequence continues at coordinate 12,893,835 of CM065430.1, forward strand.
AAGTTATTTGTATTTTCCTCACATATAATTTGTCTTTCTTCATAAGGAAGCAATTTATATGTAAAGTCTAATTCGGCATGGTTGTACTCCCACGAAATTCAGGTGTAGAGAAATACATTGTATCTTAAACGAAAAATAACATCCATAGTAGTAATCATTTGTTTTGTAGGAGGATGGTAACAGGTACCCTTTTTGTTGTATGGCATATCCCTTAAAAACACAACGTATTGCTCGTGGATCCAACTTGCAACGTTGTTGTTTATGTAGGTGTACAAATGCCACACAACCAAAGACACGAGGAGGTAGATTGGGAACATTTGGTGCAACAATTGCTTCGATGATGGCTTGTAGTGGTGTTTGGAAGTTAATGGGCGGAAGGTACCGGATTGATTAAATATGCACGTGAAGTAATTGCTTATACGATATGATAATGACATATTAGCTTGATCAATGAGGCACGGACAACTTCCAACAAGTGTCGATTTTTTCTTCTGTAACTCGTTTTGTTGAGGTGTATCAACCACGAAGTAGTTTGATGAATAATGCCTTCGATTGAAGATATTCTTGGAAAGTCGAGAACTTTTATATTCTCACTCGTTATCCCTTAGAACTTGGATCTGTGTTTTATATTGATACGAACCATTTTATGAAAATTTTCTAAATAAAAGTTTACCTACTTTAGATTTCATTAAGCAGACCAGTCGTTCTACTAAAATCATCGATAAATGTAACAAACCAACGTGATCCTCCCAGCGTAGAGACTTTGGAAGGACCCAATACATCAGAATGTATAACCGTAACGGAGATGGACTTTTATTTAAGGTTACGGAAATGAGGCGATGACTTTTTGCTAGTTCGCGACATCACACTTTAAAGTAGAAAGATCTAAGCTAAAAATAAACTTGGAAATAATTTTTCAAATATCTAAAGAAGCGTGACCCAATCTCACATGCGTAGCCATATATTTGATTCATCCTTGTTAGATCCGATTGCTACCAATGCATGATTTGTTGAATCCAAGTCGAATAATCTGAGGTTTCCTACTTTAACACACCACGACCAATCGTTTGCTTTGTTTGAATGTCCTTGAACACACTGAAAGTCGGTAAAAAATAACAAAACAAGATAAAGCGTGGTTATTTGAGAAATAGATATAAGGTTATACTCTAAAGAGGGCAACAGTAGTACTTGAGTCTAAATTCAAAGTACTAGTGAGAGGCAAAGATCTTTCCCCGATAGTGGGGTTGTGTTACCATTAGCGGTGCAAGCGAGTTTTGTGTGAGGATGGTTTTGAGATTTGTCTAGAATGAATTTCATATGATCAGTTGAATCAATTATCCATGTATTATTAAAAAGCGAGGAGAAGAAATTTTAAGCATCTTTACCAACATGTCTTTGAGGAGGTTGCAACATGATCCTTTGTTGTTTGATGATGGTGGCGTGATGAACATCGTCGTGGATTTTTCTTCAGGAGTCACCGGTTGTGATCCCTTGGATCCAGGATATCCGCAGTTCAAAACATCGTTCTTTTGTATGACCGCACCGATGACAATGGGTACATTTAAATGATGATTTATCGATCACCTTTCGTTAACTGGCGATTGGAAAAAACGATTTTTAGTTATCGTAATGGCGGAAGCGTCAGCATCTACTAGATTTTTCCTTGATGAGATTGACGTACTACCTCACGTCGAATCAAGGAATAACAACCTTCTAAAATCTGGGATAGTTTCTTTTAAAAATTTATACGAACATATCGAACTCATCATCTAATCCGTGCAAGTAAAATATGTATCCTTAGTACTTTCAACGGACTCTTGATATGATATTAGATCGTGAGGGTCTTTCATGATCACCTTATCGATGGTCAGCTCTTGGAAAATTTGATTAGCTAACTCGGCCAATACTCTGAAAGTGATTTTCCATTTTGTCTAGAAGTAAAGGCTTTTGGTTTTAAGACAAATACACGTAATTCATCAACTTCCATCGTAGAATGCTTTAGAGCTTCCCAATTTCAAGAAGCGATGGGTATGCGTAAATATCGACTTGTGATTTACGGACTCGTTGGCATAAGTAACCTTGTCTCTTCAACTTTTTGATTTTAAATACTTGTTATAATTGTTTGATGTTTTTTTGGGTTGCAAATTTTTGTCGTGAATATAAGAGAGTTTTCTCTCTGCGCTGATAACATTTCTATTATTTGAGACAAACATCATAATTAGTCTCATTAAGAACAATTCGGCATTAAACAACCTTGATGAGCAGTTGTACAACAAGCGGATTTGATTGTTCGTAGGTAATGAAATTATACCTACTGTCGTGATATTATGGTAACGAACTAGAAAATGGTGTAATAATTTTAGGGATAAAGAATATTTTTTTTGTGTTTTTAATATATATTTATACTAAGCAGGATAAAAACCATAAAATCGATTCAAATTTGGTTTAAAAAACTAGGAAAAATGAGCAGGATGGGTGTTAGAAATCGAGCAGGAAAACAAGCAGGGTTTAGACCTTTAAAATAGGCCAAGGCAGAGCCAAAAATATGGGAAGGCGTGAACAACCCAGAAAGCAGGGTTCAAACGTGGCCGGACATGGGACCAACGACTGGCCAGGAAAGGCACTGGCCAGAACGAGCACGGCGCCACTCGACTGGCCGGCAGACGAGCCGGATGACACGTCATCATCTTGACCTCCAGGCAGCGCGTGGGCGCGTGGAAAAACTTATCCTTCCGCCGGTAGTAGCGTGAGGGCACGTGGAAGGTGTTCTACACTACTGTTTTTGCAAAATGTTCAGAATTGTGTTTAGAGTAATCTGGTAAAATTATGTGGGAAAAATACTGCTTAAAAATTGATGTTTGTAATTAATATTTGTAAGGGTGTTTCAAATTTGTATAAAGCAACGACTTGGCTTTGATACCATGAAGAAATCAATGTTTGAAGAAATAATGAGAGGAAGAAATAAACGTTTCATTAATTTATTTTAACGGTTGTATGGGATATTTCATTGTTTATATGAGCAAAATATTAATTCTTATTTTGTCTGTAGTAATTGAATTGTATGATTCTGACGAACGATTGGTAGGCGCCGTGTATATTAGAAAATATGTTTGGCGTCGGTGCAGTGATTGTTGAATTGTGTTTACAGTGTTTATTGAATTAACACCTTCAACTTTCCATGACCACCTTTATTCTTCAAATCTTTGTTAAGTTCTCCCTTACTTCTTGCACATTGCTAACTTGTTTTGGTTCCTTTTGCCTACTAAAATTGCTTTTCATGGATAGCATTCCCAACTTGCATGTTCCATCCACTACCCACTTGATCCTTTTCTTCGTTTACTTTGTTAACTTCTGTGGAATTTGAATCTAGATTCGGAACGTTGCGCTTCACCTTTGAATCTTCCGTAATGTTCAAATTCTGTGAATTATTAGAATCTAAAACTCTGGGTAAGTTAGCTTTTACCCAAATTCAAAATTCACTTTCATATCAGATATAGACTTCAAACTGCAGCTAAACGAATTTCTACAAATATCATACCTTCAAGGGGGGCAGTAAACGACGAACAATCCAAGAAGAATCCCAACCAAAAGAGCAAACTTATTCTCCATTTTGGAGATAAAAACAATAATTTATTCTACAATAGAACCCTATTTTCACGGAATCAGGAGTTAGACTACTGGGTGTTTTCTACTCCAAGCATTAAAAAGAAAATAAAAAGAAGAAATTCACGATTGAAAGAAATTGAATAGCTTACACGAAAAGGTTACACTAAAACAGTTGCTTAATGATTAGGGTGTTTAAAAATCAACCTCATACAAAACAAACCAATTTTTAAGTTGTTGGATTTTGTTAATATATTGATTCAAATTTATAAATAACTAAACCTATTTGAGATATATATTTGTATTATTTTTATATAATAATTCATTAAGTAAAAACTAAGTTTTTAAATTTCTGTTGATCACTGTTCCTTTAACAATTAATTCCTAACTTTATTTATTATTTTAAAGTAATTACTTTTTATGTATACAATTTATTTTTAAATTCATATGAAATTAATTAGTAAATTAATACAAAAAATATATATTCTCAATCCAAATTGTTTGATTTAAATTATAAATTTTATATTGTATTTCGGCTCCTATTTTAATTCAACGTAATACTATTTTATAATGGGGCCCAAAATTCACTCTAGAGTCACTTCATATTAGCCCATGAAAAGCTCCATAACGTGCTGAAATTATTACTGTATACTTTATGGCAACTTCATGTCACAATTCGATTAATGGGGTCTTGTACGCTAACTATCCACTTAGTCTGCCATAATACGGGCCTCAGGTCCCTTAATAGAGAGTGCTTCTTAAGTAGGCCCACGTTTTCTCTCGGTTAGACCACACATTTTGAATGCATTTAATAAAGTCATTAAAGACATTAATTACTATATGAGGGTTTCTTTGTAAAATTGTTATCATACAATAATTAATACGCTAATTATTATTGATTTTGATAATAAACCAATATTAAATGCAATACCAATCGATGCATAAATGCTTTTTTTTGTTATGGTATACGATATCGTTTTATATTAAATTAACCGATAGAAATAAAATAATAAATATTACAGAAAATAACAATTATTACACCCTTTAAATTTTTAAAAAATATATTTTATTTTTGATTAAATTTATCAAATTTAAAAATATTATAACTAAATTATTTAAAAATATATTTTGTTTGTTTTATAATTCATCTGTTAAAGAAAACATAAACTTATTTGATAATGAATTTTGTTTTCCATTTCTAGAAAATAATAAAAATTTTGATTTTTTTTTCTTTTCTATGAATCATTTGTTCTATCGAATATTTTCAAAATTATTAACTAAACCTTCCATTTTTTTAACAAAGTAAAATATTTTTAATGTTTATTTTTTATAACTTTCTTTTGAATTTCTCCTAAGATATTGTACTTTTTTTTATATATATAAAAAAGAAAATATTCAATTACCTCACAAGATTGGTTCACCATATTAAATTGATTCGAGGGATATAAGTGAACCACACAACATGCTAGAATATATTTATGAGAATTGCTAACACCAAATAAATTTGTAATAATTTAGAATGTTGGTACTATTACACATCATATAATTATATAAAAATAATAATAATTTTTCATTTTCCAAAATAATTATACATATGTCATGATTAAGGATCAATCTTTTAATTGTATATAATTAAAATTATAATCATTTATAAAAATTTGACTATTTTTTTTTAAATAATGGTAATGTTAAGGTGTAAGACATATATCAAAATTGTATATCAAAAATAAAAATACACTTTTAATAATAAAATATATAATACTTCAAATAATTAGATTTGATAAATTATTATTTTTGATTAAATTTATAAAATTTAAAAATATTATAATTAAATTATGTAAATTAAATACTATGAACTAATTTTTAATATATTATATAGATTATGAACCAAATACAGAGATAAACCAAGAAAAAAATGTGTTACTTTTCTAGTTTAAAAATACTAATTTTTATATTAGATTTATATATTTTAATAAAAAAATGTACAATTCAAGCATTTGAGATTTAATAGTTTGAATTTAGTTATAATTTTTATTATTATAAATTTTATGTGTTTATTTTATATAATTTTTATAAATTCTATTGGAAACCAAGAGTCAATGCATTCAATTCTTTGGATTTGTTTTCATGTGTCATTCTACCTCACATATTCCGTAAGAGTTAAACTTAAAGAAGATGATTGATTTTTACTTATTTTAATAAATCTTATCTAATTAATTTTATCTTTTTAAAAAAGTAATCGAACACAAATGCTTCATACATATTTATCTTTTACTAATTTATAAATAAAATAAAATAATTAATTGAGAAAAAAATTATTCATGTAACTTAATATAAATAATTGTAATATAAAAAATTATCAATATTTTAATTATTAATAGTTCATTACTTAATTGATAAAAAAAATTAAGATAATTAATAAGAAAAAATGATAATATTTATGTTATTTAAGATGAATAATATTATATTAAAAAGTTGTAATGTAAATAATTGTTAATATTTAATTTATTAATAATTTATTATTTAATTTATAAAAAATAAAAAACTAAAATAAATATAATAATTAAGGATAATAGTAATCATTACGTTAAAATATGTGAATAATTTTACCTAAAAATTTATAAGGCTTGATATAAAAATTTATGTATAATGTAAATTGCATATGAGCAGTGATGCCAGTATAAGTTATAACTTTATGATGAAGATTCCACATCATCTATTTAAATTAAATTTATTATTTAGTCTCTTTAGTTTGTTTTTTTTAATATAAGTCTCTATTTTTGTAAAAATATGTCATTTATTTCATTTTATTTGTGAAAAATATGCAAGTTAAGACTCATCAAATTTTTTTTTATAAAATATAACATAATAACATATATGTCACATTTATGTTTATATTTTTTTATAGATATATACGTAAAAATAATAATATTTACTTAAAAGATTATTCAAACTTTTTAAGAAAAACTATTCTTTAAAAATAAAATAAAATTTTCATTGTTTAATATCAAAATCACATATTATAGAATAAAAATTTGATTTAAATTTGATCGAAGATTTATTAAAAAAATTGAGTAATTTTTTAATTAAAAATTACTTCATTAAATATATATATATATATATATTTAAAATTATAAATATGTATGTGTTACGTATATTATATCATTATATTTAATAAAAATATTAATTTTATTAAAAATATATTTAATAAATAAATAGACTAAATTACACTTTAGATCTAAATAAATGCACCTTCGATATCTTTTTTCTCAATTTTATTAGAAACCAAACATACCACTTGCAATAATTTTTATTTTCAAAAAAAAATAACACTTTGTATCAAAAATATCAAATCATATTACATGGGTAGCATCTATTATATTTTTCTATGAATAGCTTTGAAAACTTTTATATGATAGTGGGAAAATGATAGGCAACATCACAAATATATATATATAATAAACACATACACATAGACGCATTGAAAAACTAAGCCCCATTTACACTACTCTGTGCTTTCAACGTATAAGTCAGTGTATCATGTTTTGTTGGGGTTTGAGTGTTTTTTTTTTAATATTTAAAATAATCAGTGATTAAATATATATCTTAAAATAAATTTTATTTATATGTTAAAAAAAAAAAGTCATTGAAGTGAGATATGAAGAGACACAACCTTTAAGCGTCGGTGATGCACGAAGGCCACATGGTTTCCGGCTATACTTGTGTTCTAAGTCAAATATCTTCCCAAAATTTAGGGTGTGATAAGTGTCTTATTTCAAAATCTTAATTAAATCTACTTAATTTTATGTGTGAAGAGGCTTTGATCAATTTCAAAAGCTAGCCAATATTGAAAATATAATTATAATAAATAAATATTGATTATTTAGTGTTTATATCTTTAAGTCAACAAGAAAATCATAGTAACTAGTCAAAGTCCTCAAATCTACTATTAATTAATTTATAGAGTTTAATAATATTTTTACTTCAAGTGTAAGTCAGTGGGTATAGTTTAATTTGAGATTTTGCGTTGTACTGTACCTGGTCTGAGCTACGGCATCAAGAGAATTACATTGGAATAAAAATAATGAAAATAAAATAAAATTATAAAAAATAACATCTTAAAATTTATAATATTTTATATTAATAATCGTAATTTAATTTAAATAATATAATAATAAAGATTTATAAAGTAAATATAATAAAATTATTCTATAATTATAAATTTTAAAAAATAAAAAATTGTATCCATCTGTCACAGCTCATTTACAGTTTACACCAAACAAAAATCCTGATTATCGTCATCTACCAAGCTAGTGATAAGTGAAGTCTGTTCTAACTAATTCTAAGATTTTTCTAGAAAGATTTACTTTAATCAAGCATGTTCAATTATTATATCCAATTTTATATTCCCACGCAATTAATTGATTTTTTTCTTTTGTGCAGACAAAGATGGTAGAAACACATCCTCCCCTAAAATCATATCAAATATTATTTATTAAATAATAATAATAATAATAATAATAATAATTAAATAAGTAAAAATAATATATTTTATATACAAAATTTTTTTAAAATATATTTTAATTTTTTTTAAAATTAAATTACAGTTATTTAAATCAATTTAAAAGAATATACGGAAACAAAGAAAAATTAATTAGTTAAAAGACAGCTATATTATCAAAGGAGGGGATCACCTCGCGTCGAGAATTATTTATCATTTAATAATATTATTATTATTTTAAATGAATTTCATTATTAAAATTATATATTTTATTGAAAAATATTTATATATTTTACTTTATAATTAATAAAACATTATTGGTGTTCAACCATATCACAAAAAGTATAGGTGGATTAAATATCTTATCAATTAGTATTTTTGCCTCCTGAAACGCAAGAAGAATATAATTTCATATGATAAATATAGCAGGAAGCAATGAAGTGGAAGATGTGATAATCTTATTAGTATGTGGTGAAAGAATTAATTAAATGTTACTTATTTTTCTTTTATCAAATTTAATTTAGATTTTTTTAGTATAAATTAATTATTATATTTTTTTAAAAAAGTTCTTTTTATTGTTAACAATTTCTAGTAATGGAAAAAAAACAAAAAATCCTTTACAAACCTTTAAGTGCTCAGTGCTCATTAAATATAACAGAATTCTACTGTAAATAATTTTTCTTTTAAGTTTATGAAAACATCTTATTCTAATTTGCTTGAACTTCAATCTTTTCACTACTATTTTTTAAAAACTAAGATAATTCGAGATTATTTTACTATAAAAGTGATCATTTAAGTCGAAATTTAAAATTAATTTATTGAAAAATCGATTTAAAACACGTTGATTTTACTTATTAACTGTTTAATATTTCAAATACTAAATGGAATTAATTCAAATGTTAATGATTTTGTTACAAGTGATCTCCTTGGGCTTCAGACTACAAATGTTGATGAGTTACACAGTTGCTTTCTTATTCATGAGAGACGCTATAAGATTAGGGTCACAAGATATCCAAAAACTATGCAAGCAAATGTGACTAGGTTTGGCTTTTAAGTCTTCACAAAACTATTCTAAGTATGTGAACTCTAGTGTTCATGGTTAAAAAAGACAACCCTGGAATCTTCACAAGTTTTTAGAAACTCATATTAGAGCCTCTTGTATGATTAAGGATAAGAAGAAGGGTAATGGTTCGAAGGTAGTGAAAACTGGTGATTCGATACAGTTTCAAATCTGTGCTAAAACTAGTCATTCAACTGTTAACTATTTTCAACTAAGGGATCATGCATGGGACTAAGAGTGACTTTTAGAAGTACGTACTACTCATCATTTAACTACTAATGGCAATAATCTCGATGAGGTTGTTGCTTACTTAGGTAATGGATCAATCACAATTGGATATGGACATAAATTATACATTTAATAATTAGGTACAATAGATTTAGTTCTGAATAATCACAAGGACCTCTTGCGTGCACCACAAACTTCATCTAATTTATTTTTTGTTAACATGCTGTGCATGGACAATAATATGTATGTTGATTTTCATCAAAGTGTTTTATTTGTAAAGGATCCATCAACACATAAGACCGTCTTCTAAGGTAGTTTGCTAATTTTGATCATTGGCATAGTAAGTTATGTCATCCTTCTAATGTAGCTAGTTGTGTACAAAGTTAAGTATTCACTCGGTATTTTATGTTCTTAATCAGTGTCTAAGTGTTTTACTTGTCCTCTAGGATCATGAAGTATTGATGAAAGCTTTATATTTAGTTTATTTTGATTATGGATTTGTCCAATTGTTAGTACTATTAGTGCTAAGTATTACATGCAACTGCTTTTGATGATATTACAAGGTTTATGCTGGTTAATTTTTTTAACATTAAAGATTCAAGCTAACATAGCTTTCTAGTTTTTCCATTTGATGAGTGAGAGGCAATTTATAGTGAACAAATTGTGTCAATTAATTTTTACACAATCCCAATGATGCACACTAACACTACTACAAATTCTAACTTTTAAGTCGGTTCACGAGCTAAATCAACTTTAAATTCTATATTTTTTAACATATTATGTGCGTTTTTTGTTATCTCCACTACCTATTTTCGATCCCATAATAGCAGAAAAAATCAAAATATATTTAAAAGAGTTTTTAAATAGCACAAGTTATTAAAAAATTAAATATTAATTAATTATTTAAAAATTAAATTTATTACAAAAAAATAATTTATATAATATATATATATATATATATATATATATATATATAACTTCAATTATAAATAAAGTGATAATGACTCTTTTGTCATAGATTTTGTAATATTTTTACTTTATTTCAAGGAGAGAAAATTTGATTTATTTCTTAGAATCACTAGCAATGCCTCATTCATAATGACTAGAGGAAAACATGTCCAAACAACAATTCATTCTCCCTAACATCCATTAACAAAATTACCATGGTTTTGTCTTTTGCTATTCAATATCATTAAATTCTTTTCCTCATTCTTCTTGTGATGTAATAATTTGAAGCATGTGTTATGTCCATTCTTCTAGTAAATCCTTAAAATCTTGCATATCATATTTTGATTTGTTCCAACCAAAGAATTACATTTATTTAAATTCAAAATAAGAATATAAAATCATGAATTCACAAAAAATAACTTATATATGTTTAAAAAGTATATTAATAAAAGATATTATCACATCTTTAATTGGAATGTTGATATTTGAGGTGATTTCGCTCATAAATTTTATGACAAATTAACCACGCATGACTCCATCATTTTGTTGTATAACTTACAAAAAATAAGTGTATATGATTTTTCATATTCGAACATTATTATTATTAAATAGTGTAATTCATTAAATTATTAACATTAACTTGTACATACCATAACTTTGTCCCATATAAGCTTATGTGATTTTTTAAGAACAATGTCCCTACTCTTGTTCCATAGCTTCCATGCACTATCAAAGTTTAAAATAATTAATTCTTTATTAAATATTACAAAAAACAATAGAAGAAAAATAGTTAACTATAACTCTTACATTTCAACAACTTCTTTTGTATCTTTACTCAATTCTATGGAAGCTAAGTCACAGTACCAAACATAATTTTCATATAGATCAAGGATTTAAAAAAAAAGTTATTTACAGTAGATCTCTGTTATATTTAATGAGCACTGAGCACTTACAGGTTTGTAACTATCAGGATTTTTGTTTTTTTTTTTTTTGTTTTTTCCATTACTAGAACTTGTTAACAATAAAAAGAATTTTTTTTTAAAAAAAATATAATAATTAATTTATACTAAAAAAAATTTAAACTAAATTTGATAAAAGAAAAATAAGTAACACTTAATTAATTCTTTCACCACATACTAATAAGATTATTCTGATTTATGTTAGGTGTTAATGTCTTATCACATAATTGTTTAGGTCTGACGCTAACATCTTTATCTTGATATTAATTTACAAATGATGAATCATAGAACATTGCTTAATGTAATAAGTGATTAGCTTGAAGTCGATAATAACATGTCTTATATAAAATAAATATATATAAATAATTAGATAATATAAATATAATTACACGTTCTACATAATAAAAGTTATTTACTCATTAATGACTCACATTGACCACACTTGAATTATACTTAAATTAATCATTTGAAATTCAAACAGTTGCAATATGTACTCTATTTATATATATGTTTTCCCAATGTCTACGCTAGAAATTTCTCTAGGAAGTGACACATTTTATCCATTATTTATGCTAATCTTGCTCCCAACAATAGTCATTAAAGAACCAACTGATTTAGTGCACGATGATTGTCAACTAGACATAGATTTTCCATGAGATATTTGCTTTGTATTTCTTAAAAATACCACACTTACTAATACTAGTATAATAAACTAAAGAATAAGTATTATATATGTTAGTAACAATAAAATAATAATAATATAATGGCAAGATGAAGATTGCGCAGATCAGATACAAATTGAAGGGATAAATTATCTATTACGTTTTAATTTGGAGAATCACAAGGATGACATAGTATCATATCATCATATCGATTATCGGAACACCAAGTCAACATCTTTGATGTCTATTTATTTTTGAACAACCTTTGAAAGAGAAAAATCGGAAGAAAGTACAAAAGAATTTTTACAAGCATGTCTTTCTTAGGTGTTAAATTTTGTATAATGTATAAATAAATAATAAGAAGTATTTTATTTTAAAAAATTAAATTGAAAAAAATTTAAATATCATAATAATTATGAATATTATATTAATATGTTTTTTTTAACTAATATGACACATTCATGTTATAAACTGACGATATAAAAAAATATCTGCGAACAAAGAAAAATAATTATTAGGTAAAGACAGTTATTATCAAAGGAGGGGATCGCCTCGCGTCGAGAATTATTTATCATTTAATAATAATATTATTGTTTTAAATGAATTTCATTATTAAAAAATATTTATATATTATACTTTATAATTAATAAAACATTATTGGTGTTCAACTATATCACAAAGAGTATAGATGGATTAAATATCTTATCAATTAATACTTTTGCCTCCTGAAACGCAAGAAGAATATAACTTCATATGATAAATATAGCAGTGCTCAGTGCTCATTGAAAACAAAAATCCTGATAGTTACAAACCTGTAAGTGCTCAGTGCTCATTAAATATAACAGAGATCTACTATAAATAACTTTTTTTTTAAGTTTATGACAAATCATATTCTAGGTTACTTGATCTTCATTCTCAATTACATAATCTCAAACAAGAGACTCAATCAATGGATCACGAATATTTTATTAGAAACTAAGATAATTGGGTATCATCTTGCCTCTATTGGGGTACCTGTATCTGATACAGATCTAGTGTTCCAATTACTAGATGGACTTAATTCAGATTTTAATGATTTTGTTACAAGTGCTCTCCTTAGGCTTCAGATTACAAATGTTGATGAGTTACGGACATAGTTACTTTCTTATTCATGAGAGACAACATAAGATTAGGTTCACTAGATATCCAAAAACTCTGCAAGCAAATGTGAATAGGATTGGCTTTTAAGTCTTCACTAAACTATTCTAAGTACGTGAACTCGATTGTCGATAGTTAAAAGGGACAACCCTCGAATCTTCACAAGTTTATAGAAACTCTATTAACAATATCAAATCCACGACAATGGTTTCAAAAACTCGATAAAATAAAATTGATATTAGATTAACAATATCGATCTTACAGATATTTTAGTTTTATATTTATAAAACTCTTGTAAATACACAAATCATTTTATAAAAAAAGTCAAGTATACTCCTAATATCAATCTAAGTAAATATTATATTTAGTTTTTAATTTATTATTTAAATTTTTAAAAATTAAATTAAATCATAAACATCATGTTATATTATTTTTATTTTTTTGTATTTTCTAATCTAATAACATAAAAAAAACATAGATATTGATTCAATAAAAAATTATTAATTTTTTTTTATTATTCATAACAATGTAATATTTATGGATATAATGATTAAATTAATTATGCTTACCGATATTATTTAAGTTATTAAAAATATAAATTGATATTTATTTATTCTCTTTTTTTATATATAAATACAACATTTAGTAGGATTAGATATTATTTATTAATTAAATAAATAAATTAACACCTATGAATGATGTCAATAATTAATTTAGTTAATTAAATTAATTTTTTTTCTAATATATTGAAAATGAATCATTTAAATGACATATTTGGTAAAGTTATATATTTTAAACTTTATTCAATGTGTACAAATTAAACCTAAGAATTTAATTATCTGAGTACTAACTTTCAAATTTTAAAATCATTATTCAAAATATGTTGTCATTATATTTTCAAATAATAGTTCTTATAAAAAATTTTGAAATAAATTTTCACTTTAACTACAAGACAATTGTACCAACAAATAAAATAGCACTACTCTAAATCATATCGGATAATTAAATCTTAAAATCTAATTTTCAGATTTAAATTTGTAATGAAAAATAACATATTTATCTCTAATATCCTTAATATAAAATCTTGAATAAAAACAAAATCAATTTATTTTATAGAAATTTTTTATTTATTTAATATTTTTTTGCAAGCATAATAACGTTACTATTATATCATATTAAAAAACAACCAGTCGTGTTAAATTTAATCATAAATAAATTAAATATAACGTATAAGAGTAAAACATAAAAATAATTATAAAGAATTAATTTTAAAATTATAACTCAAAAGAATCTTCATAAAAATTTGATGCTTGTCAAGTTGCAATAGGATAGTTTCACTATGAAGCCTAAGACATCATTGTATTTTATCTTAATCCTATAAGTTTCATGTAGTGAAAGATGTTTTATCACACGAAAATGTCAAATGGAGAGTTTGTAAGGATTATAAGTGTTGGCTATTTTCGTGAAAAAAATATTTTTAAGCTCATTATCAAGTCCATCAATCAAGGTTGAAAAAACACCAGAATTTCATATAGTCATACTTGAGTTATATTTGTTATAACTATAACATATAGGATTGCACTCACGCATTTAATATCACATAAATCTGAAATTATTTTTGTTATTAAAATAATTATGCTAAAATATAAAATAAAATATATGTTAAAATATTATATAAGATATACCCTATATTATAGGCTAAATTTTAGCTTCAAAGTTAACATAAAATATACTTTAAAATAATTCTTTTTTAAATAGGAGTCTTCATGATTAATGAGTCTACTTTAAAAGAAATCTTCTTTAAATATGAGTATTCTTAATTAGTGAGTATTACTAATTCTATTTATAATAGAAAATATATTTATCAATTATATAGGAGTCTTCATAATTAGTAAGTGTTATTAATCCTATTTGTAACAGAAAAGATATTTATCAATTACATAGGATTAAGGGTTTACTTTTTTTATAAATAAAACTCATTGCTCATTGTTTCAATCAACCACACAAGAGCATTATTCTCTTCTTAATTTTTCTCTTTTGTTTTGCAAATATAAGATCATAATTCTTTAAGCTTTTTTATTTAGTTAATCTATCAAATATTGGTGGTTGTGTTTGATTTATTAATAAGCCTAATTAGTTTATGATATTTTGATCATATGTTCTTATAGCTTTTTCTTGAATTGTTAGATTAAATAATTATGTTTATCATATCATAATTATTTGATTTGATTATTATTCTTTAAAAAAATTATTTTTATTGAACTTGTGCTTAATCTTTTTACTCTAAGATTTGCTAGTTGATTTTAGCTAAGTGACATATGTTTTGAATTATCTAGTTATGATTATTTATTATTAAATCTGTTATAGAACATACACAAACACTTTTTTGTGTGTTAATCATTTTGTAGTTGATTCGCCAATATATCTTATTGGCGAGGAGCTCATTGAAATATTGGTCTGAAAACCACTCATGCGAACATTGGAAACAGTGAAAATAGAGCAGTGACTCGTAAGTAAGGTATATTAGGGTAGTATCCTAGGGAGGGTAGCATAAGATCTAGTTTCTACTTTAACATTTGTTTTTCATAGTGAAAAGTTAGGTGGTTTGGTAGACGGGTGGTTTTTTTTAAGTCATGGTTGTGGCCTAGGTTGTTTTCATCTAAAAAATATAGTGTGTTATTATTTTATTTCTAAATTTTATTTTTACACACGATTGCATGACTGACTACTTTGTTTATGTTATTAAATTATAAATTGATAAAAATTAAAAAAAAATATTTACCTCTCTCTAAGTTAATTAGGTCCATATTTTATAAATTCTCAATTGATATGGGAACAACACTAGATACATTTAGTGTTAATCCTACAAATTTTATTATGGATCATTTTATTGAGGGTTATAGCTGAGATGATGATGAACTTGAATATTCTTTTCTCTCTAAATATAATGTTAAAAGTTTTAAAAAATTATTTTATAAATGTCTTATAGCCATAAAAGAGAATAATAATTTAAATATAAAAATTAAATGAACAACTTGAGGCACATGAAAACTTTTCTAATAAATTAAAAGAAGAGAATAGTATTTTACAAGAACAAAATAATGCTTTGAATTTGAGTTTTGTAGGTTTGAAAGAAGAAAATAGTAAACTTATTGAAGATAATAAAAAACAAGTGCTAGAGCTCCAAGAATCATGTAAAGTAGTGGAGAGACTTATCATTGGAGCTTAATACTTGGATAAAATCTTGAGCATTGGTAAGTCACATGGTGATACAAGTAGTTTTGATTATAAGGATGATAGTTTCACACCTTCAACGTCAAAAACCACATTTGTAAGGCCTTTAAACTCTACTCCTACTATTACTACTTATGCATAAAGAACTATTACACCAATGGTAAAAAAAAGTTTTTAAGTTTGTACTTATCTGCCATGATTATGATAGAAAATGTTATATAAGATCAAAATGTAATTTTTTGATGAATGTTCATGAACGTAATGATTATTTATATGCTTTACATAGTAAGACCCGTAAGCATCATCCATCTATGCATGCTACATTATAGATGGATGATATAACATGGAAAGTTAGGTGGTTTGTTATATCAGTGATTTTTCGTTTAAATCATAGTTGTGGTCTAAATTGTTTTCACCTAAAATCATAGCGTGTTATTATTTTATTTCTGTATTTTATTCTTACACGTGATTTATCGATTTGTTTAAGTTGTTAATTATAAATTGATAAAAATTAAAAATAACTTATTTACCTCAATCTAGGTTAATTAGATTCATACTAAGTCTATTATAGTTTTCTTCTTTTGTGCAAATTTAAGAAATATTTATATGACTTACTATAAGCTACGCAGGCATGGTATAATAAGTTGAAGTCTAGCCTTTTTAGTATGGGATTTTTACACTCTAAAATAGATGTCTCTATATTTCGATTTCATATTCGCAACTCTCTTTTATATTAATTTTAGTGTATGTTGATGAAATTGTATTAATTGGTAATTATCTTGTTTTATTTCAACATTTTACTGATATTGTTAAGTTTAAATTTGCTTTGAAAGAGTTGAGATTTTTGTTATTCTTTCTTGGCATAGAAGACGGTCAAACAAGTGATGTTTTGCATATGTCACAAAGCAAATATGTTAATGAATTGTTATACATGAGTGGATTAATTAAATCAAAGTCTTCAGATACTTCGGTGAATATAGGTAGGAAATTCTTAAAGCTTGTTGGTGATAAACTTCAGGATCTAGTGTTTTATAAGAGCATATATAGTCAGAGCACTCAAATATTGTACCTTAACACATTCAGATATGGTATTTATAGTGAATAAATTGTTTCAATTTTTGAACAAACCCAATAATGCACACTGAAATGCAGTGAAACGAGTAATTGGGTACTTAAAAGGGACAGTAAATCATGATATTGTGTTACAGAAGCTTGAGCTCAATGATTTTTCTCTATTTTAGAAACATTTATTTGAAAATATTATTGTCTTTTTATAATAGATAATTCAATTAGCCTTTATTTTCTTTTTTGTTTTACTTGAAATAAACATGCATGTTAATTTCTTCTTCTTTTTTCGTTAGCAATTTGCATTACTTTTTTAGAATTTACATAGACGATTAGGTCCTATTGAAACACCAAGTTCAGTTCAACACAAGAGACCATGTATGTTTGTTTTTATTTTCTTGAAGGGTATAATTTATGATTAATACGTATTTTATAAGTAATTTTACCTTTGAAACTATTAATTTTCTAAAAAGAATTAATCTATACTATAAAAAAGTAATATATTATATAGCCAATATTAAATTACAGTGTAAGCACATGTTTTCTTTATAGTTATGTAAGTCATATAATAAAAAAGGGAAAAAAATACAAGTCTTTATAATTTAGCTATATGTGGTTTTACACACATTTTTAAAAAATTAAAACCTATTTTACGTAATTGAATTTGGAAAAAAAGAGCTCTTGATAAACGGTAGACATTAACCTCAAGCATCGTGTCAATTAAGAGCATTAGAAATCTGTTTCATTTGATATAAAGTATAAATCAATGCTTTATCGATAGTAATAAAAAGTGTAAAACATTTGAATAGTATAACAAATGTTAATTCCTATTGTATCTTTTAAAAATATATTAAAATATTTTATTTTTTATACATTTACATAATTATTTTTTTTATTTCATTTATAAGTTTATAAATTTTATTTTAATTTTAATTTCTAAACAAATATAATAATAAAATAAGAATATAATATTATAATATATTATTTACAGAAAATAACTAAATACTTTTAGTTTTTATTGATAAAATATAATTTAATTTTAACTAAATATTTATTAAATTTGATTAATTAGGGTTAAATAGTTATCTAATTTATTAGATTTTGAAATCGAGTTAGAGATATATATAACGTAATTGAATAATAGTTAAATTTATTTGAATATGATTAATCGATAAAATTATTAGTCAAAAATAAATTGAACATATATCTAACTAATTAAAGAGTTATGTAATTTATCGAATTTTAATATAACAGTGATCTCACTCGTCTAAACTAAATTAAATATATCTTTAAAATAAAATCTTTAATTTTAATTTAATATATTCTTTAATATTTATATTCAATTATATATTCGTTAACCATATGATATAAATAGTAATAAAATTTAAAATTTAAAATTTAAAATTTAAAATAAAAATAGCCCTATTTTCCCTTCAAATGAAATCGGTTAAGAGATTACCTTATCACGAAATAATCTTCCCCAATTGCCTCTTTGATCGTGACATAAATTCAAGAATCTTATTATCTCATCAGCAGCCACAAGTGTGATTTCCTGAGCTGAGGCCGACAATAATTAATTAATTTTGTTTATCCGATAAAGCTTGACATTGTCGTTTCTTTTCATGCCGTCATGCCACGTTATCATGATGAAAGCTTAGAAGGTTGATGAGTCCGTCGAGGGTTTAGATATTTTACGTATAATTATGTTTTAGAGTAGTAGCTTTGTAAGGATTCGTATTTATGTTTTATCAAATATTTTTTAAATTAATTATATTTTAAAAGAAATATTTTTATTATTTAAAAAAAAATTTGAATTTAACTTTTTTAATAGTAACGGATAATAAATATTATTTTTAACTATTTGAATAGAGATATAAATAAAATATAAATTTTAATTAATATTTTATCCTTTATTTACTCTGTAAACTTAGCCAAATGAAACAATTAATTATTTTAATCAACTACTGGTAGTGTTATGACTGTATTGATTACCAGAAATACAATGATTCCCACCAAGAAGAAACAAGCTTTCTCCACCTACTCAGATAACCAACTTGGCATGCGGATCCAAGTTTAAAAAGAAACAGAAAAGATGGCTCATGAGGCAGAGAAGTATAAGGTAATAAATAAATAGAAGTATTTTTATGTCATATGTATTAAAAGAAAATTATTAAAAATAAATTTTATTTTTTAAATTAGATGAGACTCGTAATAATTAATAAAAATTAATTTATTTTAAATAGAGATGAGAAAATAACGGAGATGTTTAATGTTTACATGTTATTAATAAGTTTTGTTATGAATGTACACTAATTCAAGTATTTTTAGTCATTTTAATTAGTGTTTATTCATTTTTAATCAAAATTAATAGTTTCTTATATTTTTAAATTGAATAAAATATTTTTAAATAAAAAAAATAGTTTAACAGTTAAAAGAGATATTAATAATTATATTATAGTATTAAAATAAACATTTAATAACAAAAAATATAGAAAATATTAATACATTAACTAAAATATTATAACTCATATATCAATAACTAAAATAGTATAAATTTATTATTAGTTTTTGTATCAATATAGTATTATTATCATTAATTATCTAAGTTTAAAAAATCTTTCAAAATAAAAAAATTATTATTAATTAATGTGACGGTATAGTTAATGTATCTATATTGATAGTTATGTTTTTAAAATTTAAGATTTTAAGTCCATCATTATTTTAATTAAATATTCGAATATATTTGTAATGCATCTAACTTAACACATTTAAAGTTGTGTTATATAATTTATATTTATATTTTATTATTATATATATCATAAATATTTCATTCTAATAAAAAATTAATTAAATTAACATATTATTATTTATTTTAATATTTATTAAAAAAAATTAAAATATCTATCGATCGTATTTTTAATATTTTTATAAAATTAAAATCTTTATAGATGTCAATATTTTTGTCGTTGTCTCTACGGAGTGACGACCATGACAGTGTGAAGATAGGAAGATTGGTGTCCAAAAGTGGCACGGCAATTCCTAAAATGACGATACTTGGAGTTGCGGATGCATTTATATGCGTGCGCGAGAAGTAGCAGTGTATACTACGCGTTACTCGAAGTAGAACAAAACCTCACGAGATTATAAAATTAACTCGGCTTGATCTTTTTTTCATCTTTTGGGATTGTGTTAAATGACCCGATGCTCTTACCAATTTGTGCAATAAGACGTGTCGGTACACAGCAAGAACCACTTTCACTCTGTCACTGTGACAGTCGGTATCACTGTCGATTGCTCTATGTTACTCCACATACTGCCAAAATACAGCTTTATGAACAACTTTGAAAATCAAATACGGATTAAGTGCCCTAAATTATTAATTTCTTTTTTTTTCTTTTTCAAAATAGAATACTTCATTTTTTACACTACTATCTCACTTTAAATCATTTTACTTTAAAAATTAACAATTTTATTTAAATTTATATTATCATATTTAAATAAAAAAATATTCGTATAAAAATAAACATTATTTAAAATTAATTAATTTTTTTTATTTTCTTTCCATTTTTTAAATTTTTATTTTCAATATAATAATTTCATACCTACAAATATTCTATTTTATATGTAAATTTTTTAAACAAAAAAACACATTTCACAAAGCTACGTATATCTATGTTAGGAAAAACCTTATAAGGAATGAAAAAAAATTAGTTAAATCTTAAAGATATCTCTGCTAATTTTTATATAATTTAAAAATAATAATATAAATTTAATTTATTAAAAGTGATTAAAATAATCTATTTACAAAACAAAGTGATTGGAATTGCAATTCATCCATCAAAATACTTTATAATAGGAGTGACTGTATTTTTTTTAAATCGTCCAACTAAATAAATTCAAGAATAAATCAAACCTATTTTATTAATTATGTTAGAGATACTTGAATTGCATATGATATAGTTAGTTAGTAGAATACATGTTATGTGTTTACATATGCATCACTTATTATATTCTATTCAAAATATTTTGTAGAATTTGTGGATTTTATATGAGATCTATGTATACATAGAGTATTGTCAAATGGATTAGAGTATTATCTAGAGGTCGATCTTCCAACACCAAGAGCCTAATGTGTAAGCAGACTCATACCACTAGTATCGTTGTGGGCATGAGCACAAATTGGTTCTCTTAGGATGACTTGTCTAATGGCTTAGGCTATTAGATGGATTAGGCTCCCAATCAATCTATATGTCCAAACATCCAATCATCATACTCTTTCAACTCGACTACTCAATAGGGGTGAAAGAGTAATACCCGGACAACGGATCTGAACGGTTCAAATCCCCTAATAAATGCTTGTTATATGATTAGAGAGAGAAAGATGGACCTCAATATAAGGAAGAGTTTGGGCTTCTCCTCATTTCATCATTTCCTACACATCATTAAAAAAATAAAAAAAATGCTCTATTGCCTCAACTTGAGCCATATAAATTCTCAGCTCGATGGTAAGAAATAAGTTTGGTACATGGCTTACTTACTTGGGTTTTAAAAGAAAACTCCTCGAGTCTAACATTTTTATACTTTCATTTCAGGTCGGTTTAAAGAATAATTCCTCTTTTATTTCAAACTCGACCCAAGGTAATTTCTACTTCTCGTGCCTTACTTTTTTATGTTTCATGATATTTTGTAGAGACCACGCACAAAGAAAAAACTTTTGGCTCATCCTCCTAAAAGAGCCCACAATATCTCACTTTCTTGAGCTAGCTAAACAGTAACATCACAAGGCCTATCAATGAGACAAGCACTTCGAGCGAAGGGGAGTTATCTCAGCCTCAACTCTTTACCACGAGCTCTCGTCCACAGGTCAAACCTACAATTAGGTTGAACGTGCCTTAGACACAAATATTCCTCCCGAGGTCATGGAGGAAGAATACGAGGAATAAAGGAAATTGGGAGCCCATATGTCATACCAACGATTAGGTTATTCCCTCAAGATAAGGAGAGGATAAGAAGAGCATACAACATTCCCTCCTCAATTCATATAATGATTCCCAGGTTGGGCACTCATGACAACGAGCCACCTCCAAATGGATGGACAATCTTCCACTATGAGGCCTCATAACTAGGGGTCAGATTTCCTCTATGCCCTTTTATAAGGAAATTTTTGGCTAGGATTCAGCTTGTGCCAGGCTAGTTTATGTGGAATGGGTCGAGGTACCTGCTTTGCCTCACATTGATATGCATAGAGCTCGGGGTCGAATTGGAGATGCTTGAGTTTAATAAGGCATATGTATTGAAGCAGAATCCTACATATATGAGAAATGTCTATATGTCTATGAAACAACACCATGACATAAATGTGATCCTCCTCGAGAATGAGAAGAACTGAAAGGAGTATTTCTTCTACGTTTTTGGTCGATGAGAGACTCTAGATAGTGATGTCAAGCTAATAAGAAGCATCTGGGCTGACACCAAGGTCATGCTAAGGAATATGGGATCCTTTATCACGACCTTGAGCCACGAGGTCAAGAAATGATTAGCTAATATCCAAAATTATCTTCTTGAGAATACTCCGTTAAGGCATCTACTAAATACGCCATGCTTTGTTTCATGTGGTTTAATAGGGTAGGGCTCAGTAGATCCCCTTCATAGGATTATATGTAAACCTCATGCACCCTCAAAGTGCAGAACCCCTCCCATAGACGATGGATGGAGGTTCGAGGTGGTACCAGATGATGGTGAGCTAGCCCCAATCCCATAAATACTTTGCTTTTTATTTAGCTCGTGCTTGTAAAACTAATACCTTTTTTTTTTGTAGATAGCATGAAGTTCAATGCCTCAGAGTTGTTGGAATGGCATCAGAGTAAGCTCACTCAATAGAAGGATGGTTTTAAAAATGTTTCATTGTCTTCTCAAGGGATGAGCTCCAAAGGGAGGAAGATGAGCAAGTTCTCTAGGCAGGAGGCCACCCCAACCTTGTCAAAAAGGAAGAGACGGGTCACCATTAACTCATCCGTGCCTTTGAATTTCATCGAGGCCTTATCAATATCCTAAGGTCAACACACCTCACCAACCATCAACTCGGGTTAATAAACACCAATTCCTCCTGTGAAGGATTTGAGGAAAGGGAAAGGTGTCATTGATGACCTCACTACAGATGTTGAAGGAGCCCTATACAAGGACATAACACCAAAGATATTGGACCATTACATGGACCAACTCCTTTACATTGTATATGAGAGACAACTTGATGCCACATGTAAGGATATGGAAGGTCGGGTGGTGCTCAACCACCTTATGTATCAGCTAAGTGTTAGTCTGACCTTGTTTCTAACTGAGTCTCGGGATTTCATATTTTACTAACCTTGCATTATTTGTCTTGTTTTCAAACACAACTCCTTCATGAGCTTATCAGAGCTCAAGGTGTGGAAAGTTTGAAACATAAGCTCGTGATAGAGAAAGAGAGTTATGCTTCGACTTAGGCCAAAAATGTTGTGATATTTGCCAAGGCCAACAATTGGGCCAATGAGATCCTTGACAAGGAGGAGAAGCTATCCAAGGCCATACAAAAAATGCAATTGATTTAGATAGGTAGTAGAGTACTTGTAATGTGTTTACACATATATCACTTATAAGATTCGATTATACTATATATTATAAAAATAGGATGTAAAATGTTATAACTTGAAGTGTTAAGCATTTTTGAATAATGCATTTTCTCTTCTTCTTGATCTCTTAAGTCTTCGAGGTAAGAGGTTTTTATTTTATAAAAAGGATAAAAATTGAACGTCTTAAATGTATTATAAATAAATTTTAATTTTATTATATTTATACATATTAATTAATATATTTATTAATTTTTATAAATTATAATTTTTAAATCTAATCATGTACATATACAATAAATATTTTTTGAAAGAAAAAACAAACATATTTAAAAAAAATTCTTAATAGATTTGCATTGATTTATTTATTTTTTTGTTTTCAAATTTAACTATTTTACAAATCTTTATTGTTATTTTTTACTCTATATTGATTTGATGTATGTTACATATTTTAAAACTTTTCATATATAACTTTAAATATTTTTGAATAATAACATTAAAAAAATAGTATACTAAAAACTCTTCTTAATTATGGGTTAAGCATTTGTAAGGAAACTTTTGTTAAAAATTATATATCCAACCCTATCAAACCAGATGTCATCAAACTTGTAGAAAATAATATAATTATTTTTTAAAAAATATATAGATACAAATACTTGATAAATAAAATAAAAATATCATTAATTAAAAATATATCTTAAAATGATAAATATCATGTCTATAATTACCATTGACCATTAATTTGTGCTATAATGCGCGCATGGTAACCAAAATACTTAGTTAATTTAGTCCCTTTTATTCCCCCTCACTTTAAAGAATAGTTTAGTAAACTTGTCTTTGAAAGGCTACAGGGCAATTACAAAATATTGTTGTTATATATTTAATTTTTAAATGCACACAGGTCCTTCACTTTAAGATAAATAAAAACGTGTTATTCAATTATTTATTTTCATAAAAAAATTAAAGAATGATAAAACTATTTTTTATTAATATTTTCAATAAAATGATATTATTTTTTAATACTTTATTTTATTGATAATAAAGAAATGATAAATATGACCTTTTATTATAATATTTTATCATAAAAATTATTAAAATATTAAGTGAATGATAAAAAAATTATCATAAATTTATTATAATATTGAATAAATAATAAAATTTGTCTTTCTTTTATACTTTTTATAAAATATAAAAGATTAAATATCACATTTTATATGGTAAGGATTAATTTACACAAATCTCATAATATAAGGAATTTTTATAGTATCTCATCTTATTTTTATATATTTTTTATATTTTTAATTGTAATTATTCACTTCAAAATTATTTTTATAAAATATATTACAGTTGAATAATAAAAATAAAAAGTAAGCCATGTAGCGTAATTCACTAATTTAGTTTTATGTCATATATTTTCCAAAACAAGTGGAGTCAACAGTTTAAAAAATTACTAAAGGACATAAATACTGATAGCCAACATAAATACTGATAGCCAACCTGGACTATAATAAAAAAATTAAATAAAAATTAAATAACATTTTATAAAACTTATAATTACAAAAATACTAATTCTTATATTATATTTCTAAATTTTTATTATTAAAAATATTTTAATTTATATATAATTCTATATTAAACATCGTTTAAATTTATTTAATATTAAATCTCGATACATTTATAAGAATGTTATTTATTAAATTTATTTCCTCTTTTTTACCATTGTTATAATTTCTCGTTATAATTTCTCTTCTCTTTTCTTTTCATAGTTGTTTTGCAAAGACAAAGAGACTTCCAATTATCATCTCATGTATATGATCCAATACAATACTTGCTATTGAGACATGATAGCGTTACGTTAATCCCTTATTTCATATATTTTTATTAGAATTTACATTGAGACATGATAGCGTTACGTTAATCCCTTATTTCATATATTTTTATTAGAATTTACAACTTTAAAGTTGTAACTTATTAAGAAAATTTCAATAAATTTTCAATTTTAAAAATGTAATCTTACTCAATTATACACTTTAACATCTAAAATTTATATATTTTCTATTAATGACATTAAGTATATTAAATATATATCCAACCAATATATTTTAGATATTATTATATATGAATTGCTTAAAATATCTATCAAAACATCGTATAAAAATAAATACATAAAAATTAAATAATTGATAAACTTACGGTAACATTAACAAATATATAATATTAACAATATATATAATATATAATAATTTATATATATATAAATACATATAATTAATAATAATAAATATTAATAAACTCATTATATATTATATTATATAATATAAAAATATATTTTATATTATATATATATATCATGTCTATGTAAATAATTTTCAAAAAATTTAAATTTTAAATAAATTAATATATATCAAAAACTTAAATACATAAAATTATTAAAATAAATAAATAAAATATATTTTTCTCTTTTAAGTTTGAATAAAAATACACAATTTATATAACACAAAAATTTATACAAATAATATACATTAAAATAAAAAAAATATGAATAATAAGTGTAAATTAATTCATAGAAATACTTACAATAGTAAATAAAGTTAGGGGTATCCACCGGTCCGGTTCGGTCTGATTTGGGGAAAAAAATTAATCGGATTAGACTGGACCGTTTGATTTATAAAACCGTTCGATCCGATTTCGTTTCCGATTTGGTTCGGTTTTTGAACACCTCTAATGAGAAATAATATGAAAATTTTAATATATTATTAAACCGATCCGGTTTGGTTCGATCGGTTTAAAAATTAATACAAACTGAACCGAACCATTTGATTTATAAAACTGTTCAGTTCGGTTCGGTCCAGATCGGTTTACGGACACCCCTAAATGAAGTGACAAAATGAAGGAAACGAAGAAAAAAGAGTGTTGGTAAGTGGGAAAGTGAAGGAAAATGGGTATAAAAAATTTAAGTATTATACTCGAAAAAATAATGGATCTAAAAGAGAAATTGGAGAGGAAAAAAACTAAATTGATGGCACTGAAAATGATGGCCGAAAGTGACCAGAAAAAGAGAAAGTAAATAGAGATAATAAATTTTTTTTCTCTATAAGGGAAAAGGGAAACACAAGCTAGCACTTTCGATAAATGGGGAAGAGAAGAAAATAAGAAAAAAAAATAAGGTTTACGAACACCCTTAAATGAAGTGACAAAATGAAGGAAATGAAGAAAAAAGAGTGTTTGGTAAGTGGAAAAGTGAAGGAAAATGGGTATAAAAAATTTAAGTATTATACTCAAAAAAAATAGTGGAACTAGAAGAGAAATTGGAGAGGAAAAAAACTAAATTGATGGCGCTGAAAATGATGGTCAAAACTGGCCAGAAAAAGAGAAAGTAAATAGAGATAATAAATGTTTTTTCTCTATAAGGGAAAAGTGAAACACAAGCTAACACTTTCGATAAATAGGGAAGAGAAGAAAATAAGGTAGCATCGATCGACACATAGAATCGACGCTACATGTAGGATTTTAAGTCGGTTCTATGTGCCAATCGACGCTACACGTGATTTTACTTAAAATCTTACGTGTAACGTTGATTCTACATGTCAACCAACTTAAAAAATTACAAAAAATAAAATAATAGCACCGATTGACACGTAGAATCGACACTACACATTGGATTTTAAGTCGATTCTACATGTGAACCAAAACTACACATAGTTTAAGTTGGTTGACATGTAAAAACGACTTAAAATCCTACGTGTAGCATCAATTATACGTGTCAATCAACTTAAAAAGTTACAGAAAAATAAAATAGTAGTGTCGGTTAACATTTAGAATTGAAGTTACACCTAGGATTTTAAGTTAATTCTACATATCAATCGATGCTATATGTGGTTTAATTCGGTTGACACATAGAATCGACACTACGTCTTACATGTAGCGTCGGTTGACACGTAGAACCGATGTTATTTTTTTAATTTTTTAAGTCGATCTTTCAATATATCGACTTAAAATTCAATATAAATAATTTTGTTTTTTCAAAAATTGATTTTAACTTAATTGTTACTTTTTGATGTATAGTTTAAATCAAATAAAATATTAACAAATTAAAAAACTTATATATATACGCAATTAGTAAAAAGAAAATTAATTTGAAGAAAGGGGACAATAATGAAAGAAAAATAAGGTTAAGATTAAAGAGACAAAAGGGTACAGAGTGAAGGATACTATTTGGGGAATTGACTTTAGAGTGAAGGAAAATGGTTAGGTCTATTCACATGCAATAACAGAAGCTGCGGGGGTCCAATAATTTTTTTCTTTGATTATTTATTATTATTATTATTATATTTCTAGGAATGGTCCAATAGCTTCAATATATATATATATATATATATATATATAGTGACGTATTTAAATAGAAGTTATATGTTTGTGATTATTTTAGCTCATATAATATAATGTGATTGGTTATTAAAATAATTGAGACCATACGAATTTAATGTTAACCAATACAATGATGACACTTCATTATATATTCATATATAAGAGAGAAGTAGAGAGCCACAGCCCACACGGATACAATGCTGATACCTTCAAATTACATGTTATTTTAAGAGTATGTATTAGTATTGTACATAATAAAATACAAACAATTAGACAATAATCTTTAATTTGTAAGCTATTTTGTTCACACAATTTTAACAAATATTAATTAATTGTGTTTTGCTTATTAATACTTGTTGAGAATAATAATAACGGCCATTAAGAATCTGCCATTAATAACACGCTAGCTTTCTTCCTTTCAACGTATAAATATAACATTGTACATTGCCCAAAATCAATTCAATAACTCTCTCAACAAAAATCAAAGAAAATCAATGATTAGATCGTGAGCCAGAGTTGATCTTGCTCCAAATCAATCCCACAAACAAGAATCAGATAAGTTCAAGAAATCTAGAAAACGCTACAACATATGTAGAGACTTACAGCAATACGCTAAATGAGAAATTACCATCTTTGGGCACGCCAAGTTGACTTTTGGTCTAATCAAGTGACAAATAAATTGGTATGTCACCTGGTAAGAAATCAAACCAAAAGTCAAGATCCAACACACCCAACAAGAAGAAAGGAAATTTCAGAATGGAGAAAGAGTGACAATTTCACACGAGTTGGTTATCGGGTAAACCACTAACCCCATCTTCGATCTCATGACATATCTAGATACAAATGAGATATTGCGTTAAAGCCGAGACAATGTTCGAAAGAAGAAAAATTACTCTCTTATTTATCAACTTTCAAGAAGAACTTCAACAAGCATAACAACAAAATCAATCATACCGAACTATTCGAAGAAAATCCAAAAAAAGAATGATTTAGATTGAGTTGTATCGACCTCTCACAAATGATCTTGATGAAATCAAAAGAAGAGAGACAGGATGGAATTTTCACCTTCCTCTCCAAGCTCGATTCTGCCATGACGGGGCATGCCACAAATTCTTCTCACAGCGTACCGCCATCCGTCTTGAGGTCATTGGGATGGCTGTTATAAGACAGACAAGAGAATAGTAACGGGTACTCAACTACCGACAACCCTGAAGCTGCTTTCATCACACCGTATCTAACCCTAAAGCCGGGAACGTCGGAGACTCAAACACTCACCGTCGCGATTATCAGCAAGGAAGGACATAAGCGCGAGGAACGCCGGGTCACTCACTCGTTGCGATTATTGTGCAAGGAAGGACACAAGCGCGAGGAATGCCGGTGTCTCAACCTCATCTCTCGGCAAAAGCGGAAGGCGGAAGCGAGGAGGCTTCGTAGAGGGAGATCGGCCGACAAAATCGAGGTGCAGTAGAAAGTAGAGAGAAAATGGGTTACTCGCACAAAAGGAAAAAGAGGATACGTAAAGTACAAACTAGCTGAAAAAGAAATAAAAGGTGTAGGTGGATACGGATCAAATGAGGCAAGTCAGATACACAATTATCCGGATGTTTCAAGGAAAATCTCAAAAACCTCTGTATGATTACAAACCTTACTCAAAATTCTTTAAATTCCAAATGGATTCTTTGATTCAGTTCAACTGATCACATAACCTAAATAAAAACTTACTCAATAATTACAAAAAAATTGAGACTAAACAATTTGTAATCGCTCAGTAAATGGTGAAAAATGGAAATTTTAGGAAATGGTTCAATTAGTCTCCTTTCAAGAAAAATTTCAAATGTTTTCAGACTGTGAATAATTGTACATCTAACTTGTTATCCATTAGTAAAATCACACGAGACTTAAATTGTGAAATTACATTTACATCCAAAAATGTGATTTTTCAAGAATTGATAACGAAGAATATCATCGCTAAGGTTTTCTAGAAAATGGGCTTTATATTCTAAGTGAAGAAAAGTGCAACTTCAATATTAAAAAAGAAGAAGAATTTAGGCACTTTGGCATAAGAGAATCGTCATCCTTTCGATAAGATTTTAAAATGTATTTTTTGATTTCAAACAACTAGATCAGTAGAATTGTGAAATTTGCAAATTAGGAAAGCACACAAGGTTACCATTTAGTTTATCCACCATTGTAAAAGCAAAAAACCTTTTGAGATAATACATTCGATGTTTCGTGGCCCCTGCTCCAATGAAAGTCATTTAATTGCTATAAATACTTTGTTATATTTATAGATGATTTTTCAAGAACTACATGGTTACACTTGTTAAAAAATAAAAGTGAAGTGTTTTCTCAATTTCAAGAATTTTATAATTTTTTGTAGAAAATCAATATGATGTAAAGATTAAAACTTTTAGAAGTGATAATGGAACGGAATTTGTAAATCAAAAATTTTACAAATTTTTTCAAGCAAAAAGGAATTTTACATCAAACAACTAGATGTATTTTACACACCCCAACAAAATTGTGTCGAAAGAAAAAATCGACATTTACTTGAAGTAACAAGAGTACTTTTGTTTCAAAATAATGTTCCAATAATTTTTTAATTATGACAGTTGTTCAATTAAGAACATATTTAATTAATAGATTGCCAAGTGCCAATTTGAATTTCAAAAGCCCACTAGAAATCCTCTACCAAGAAAAACTCAATATCTATCATTTAAGAGTATTGGATGTACATGCATGTGCACAAAATAAACAACACAAGTTAGATTATACATCAATCAAAGCTATTTTTCTGAGGTATTCATCTCAAAAAAAGGGTTATAAATGCTATGATCCGATTAACAAAAAAACATTACATTTCAAGAGATGTGACATTCCAAGAAAATGAGCCATATTACAAAACACTGGTAAAAGCGAGACTAATAACCAAGAGGAACCAAATGAATTTACATTTCCATTTTTTTATTCTCAAGAAGGAAATATAGTAGTAGAAAATGAAATAATCAATTTAGAATGAAGAGGAAGAAACTTCTCAAAATGAGGGGAAGATGGTACTACCGAAATAATACCATCGAGTAAGGTCTAATCGCACTCCACAACCTACAACTAGATTACTGATTTTGTAACATACGAGGTAAAATATCCTATCCAAAATTATTTATCTTATAAAATGTTACACACATTAATATGTGACTTATTTCAATTCAATTTCCAAAGAAAACGGCAGCCAAATAACCTTTGAGGAAGCAATAGGCCAACTTGTAATGGTGCCAATAAATAAGAAGAACTTCAAGCACTTGAAAAAATGAAACACGGGTAGTCGCATAACTACCCGAAGGAAAGAAACCTAGGATGCAAACGGGTCTATAAGATTAAGTTTAATAAAGTGGGTACTATTGAAAGGTACAAAGCACGATTAGACAAAAGGTTACACTCAAACCTACAGTGTGATTATCAAGAAACATTTGCACTGTGGCCAAATGAATACCGTTAGGATTTTACTTTCCATACGCAGAAACCAAAATTGGACCTTACATCAAATGGATGTCAAGAATGCTTTTCCAAGGAACACTTAAAGAAGAGGTATATATGACACTTCCACCGGTCATAAAAAAGAAAACAATTCTAGTCTAAATGTGTAGGTTAAAAAAATCTATTTACGGACTAAAGCAATCTCCACGAGTACGGTATGGAAAACTAAGCTCTTATTTAATTTCTCAGATTTTAAAATTAGTAATGCCGATCACTCATTATTTTCCAAAAATTACAGACATTCACAACCATAATTCTAATATATGTAGATGATATAATAATTACCTAAATAATTTGGAAGAAATTAAAAAGTGAAAATGAAATTAAAGGAGAATTTTGATATCAAAGACTTAGGTTTATTAAAATATTTTCTAGGAATAGAAATAAGACATTCACCGCGGACTCTTTATTTCACAAAGAAAATATACACTCAATCTATTGAAAGAAAACTCAGTAAATTAGGAGTAAACCAACATCTACACCAATAGATAGTAAATGCAAATTAAATATCGAGGATGGCTTAACCCCCAAGACATAAGCCAATTTCAAAGACTTGTAGGAAAATTAATTTATTTAACTAAAACTGACGTATATTTCTTTTTCAAGAAGCCAAATTAGTAAATTTATGCATACACCTAGAACATACCACATTTGTAGGTTATACATAGAATTTTAAAATATTTAAAGGACACCTAGTAAAGGAATTCTCATGAAATGTAATAATTTAATGTGGTTACTCCGATGCAGATTGGTCAGAAGCTTTGATAGAAAATCAACCACCTGTTTTCGCACGTCATAGTAGGCGGAAATTTAGTCACATGGAAAGCAAGAAACAAAATGTCAGGCACGATCAAGCGCTGGAGGCGAAATATCGAGCCACGGCATCAACTCCTCAAGCGAGCTAACTTGGATCAAACAACTTCTTTTGATATTGAATTAGAATTCAAGAACCAACGAAGATGTTTTGTGATAACCAAGCTAGCCGACATATAGCATCAAATCCGTTTCACGAGAACAAACACATCGTTGATCGCCACTTCATTCGAGAAAAAATTCAAGCAAAGGAAATTCAAACTCCATTATGGTAGAAGTGAAAAACAATTACGGACATCTTCACCAAAGGTTTAGATTTAAAATCATTTGAAAATTTAAGCAAGTTAGGGTTGCCGACCGATATCTACACACACTCAACTCGAGTGAGCTGGTATAATAATAATCGGCCATTAAGAATTCCGCTAGCTTAATAACGGCCATTAGTAACTTGGCTGGTTAATAACTACATTAAGAATCCGCCAGTTTAATAACTACTTAATAATCCGCCACGAATCCGCCATTAATAACCAATTTAATCCGCTACTTAATAACTATTTTTCCTTTCAACGATAAATATAACATTGGGACATGTTGCCCAAAATCAATTCAATAACTCTCTCAACAAAAATCAAAGAAAATCAACAATACTACATATATTTACATACTAAAACCATCGCAAAAAATTTGAACAATCTTAAACTTAATTTTCAAGACTTCACTTTACGTATTTATTAATGCCGCGTTTATACGTGATATATTCAACCTTTCTAATTTGAATGGGTTTTTTTTTCTTCATAGTTTATTGCGAAATCATTGCAAGGGGTGATTTTGCATTATTTCTCACTTATCTTTCATTCATTATTATTATTGTTATTATTTTCTTTTATGTGGATGAGAAATGGATATGGGGAAAATTTTGCACCATATATTTTTATAGCTAAAGAGGCCAATTATGACATGTGATATTATTTTATCTATTTATTTTTTTATTTATATTTTATTAAATTGTGGTATGGTCTTGGACAAGGACAATTATATATAAATTTATGAATTTTATAATTAAATGTGATACCATCTTATTACATTTTCATGAGTATTCGTTAAGAAAGTTGTCTAACCTAAATTTGCACCAGTACATGAAACATGGCAATATAGTGGTTAATCGGAATGATACTATATAGCCAAATAATTTATAGGGTTATAGGAATATTAGGGTTGCTGTTGCTTATAGGAGTGCCTAACCTTTTAGTGGATGCCATATGTTTGGTATATATTTTCTGTCATAACTTGAAAGAAGAAAAATTAAATCATAAGTACTCATTTTACTTGATTGATCGTTAAACTTTGACAAAGTTTAGCCGTTGAACTGTCATTAATAGTACTGTATTAATTGACTATATTTATTTTAAAGTAATTTTTTGATTCATTATTTAAAAAAAAATTATTATTAAGATATTTCGTAATTCTTTTTACTTTTAATAAAAATAAATTAAATCTTATGAATTTTATACATACGTGAAAAGCATGGTTTAAAACATAAATCGATAAATTTTTGTTAATTCTTTTAAGTTTTTGAAAGGAAAAAAAATCAGATAACATTTTTAGGTTATTTTTTTAATCATTCATTATAAATTATAATCAAATAACTTGATGTTTATTAAAATTAATTATTTAATAAAAAAATCATAAATCGTAAAATAAATAATTATCAAAAAAATCATAAAATAAAATAAATAATTATCAAATACCTTGATACAAACATCGTTACATAACATCGAAATCCCACAATAACAGTCTAACCAATCCCATGTGGGTAAGTAAAAGAGGATATGATTGATGACCACATGATGTTACATTTTAACCAATGAAATGTAATATCAAAAATTTATTTACGAAAAAGAAATATATAGGATAAAATAATAATAATATTTATTAACAATAGTTTCAAATATTATCATATATATATCATTAAAAAATAATATTAATTTATTTTAAAAAAAATTACACTATTTTTAAATATTTTACATTCACAAATAAATTTAATATAATTTTTTTAATTATTTGAAGAAAAAAAAAATCTTGCCCCCGATATGAATCGGAAAGGACAAAGACAAACATAACTGTTTTGAAAATAGACGCGTGTCCACTCGATTTATTGCTGTAGTGGACTTTAATGTTTGGAGAAGGAAAATGATTTTTTTATCGACTTTATCACTTACTAATTATACATATATTTTTTTATTATTATATTAATTTCACATCATATATATTCAAAGAGTTCGTAACTTTATCGGTGTTATATAATAATACATTTAGATAATTTTATTTTTATAAAATAAATATATTAATTATTTTATTTTATTATTAAATTTTAGTCGTTTTAATTATTTTAATCACAAAATTTAAATTTAATTTAATCTAATTTAAATTTTTTATAATCTAATTTAAATTTTTTATATTAAATGAATTAAAAAATTAAAATTATAAAAAAATAACTATAATATTAAAATAATAATAATAAAATGATTAAAATATATATAATTTATAACAAATAAATCGAAAAAATATTATGCTATCGAATATTTTGAGGATGAAGAAACTAACTGACGCTGTTTCTGTGTAGTCATTGTATGATAATAAATCTAAAAAGTAGCCTTTTAAACACATCCAAGCTTCACCACATAGTTACGTACGTTCCTTAATTTTGGGGGACCAGAAGCTCTGAAATTCCATCTGCATATTACCATTTTCTTTGTGAGGATTACTAGGTGATACAAATATAATTATAGTTATATTTATATTAATTATAATACGATATATATCATAAATTTTTATATTTAGAAATATAACTATATGTTATATTAAAATTAATATAATTATAAATTTACGTAATATTAATATTACTCTTTTCTCCTATACACTCTTACATCCTATTTTGCACCCTTAACTATTTGTTGGACTCAAATTGAAAAAAAAAATCATAATTGATTCTTTTCAATTTTATGTTTGATTGGATAGAAAAGTATGAATAAAATTGAATCGATTTTTAAAAAAAAAATTATGATTCTATTTTCATCTGAATTTTTTTTCTTGAATTTTACCTTAACCTAAAATATAACTCTAAATCCTAAACACTAAATCTCAAATCTTAAAACCTTATACCTTATTTTGAAAAATAATAATTTTAACCATAAACTTTAACTCACAAATATAACGTTAAACCCTCAACCATAAATCTCAAAACTTAAAACCCAAATCCTAAATCTCAATAATGTATTTTGTCTGACGAAAAAATACTATAATAATAATTAATAATTAAATAATATTATTTAAACTTTACTGAATATAAGGGTATTAAAATAATATATATTGTTTTTTATTTTATTCCAATTGTAAACCAAATACTATAATACTGATTCCTTTTTAAATTATAGTGGTTAAATTAAACAAAAATGTTTCATTTTCATTCACATTCTTATTCCTATTCATATTTCTATTCGATTTCATTCCGTAAACCAAACGACACTTTAGAGTTTTCTTCTAGAAATTTATTGCAAGAAAGAAAAAAAATTATAATTACATTAATACCCTTCTCATTTGGGAAAATAGTTTTGAGAAATTATCGTACTTAAAACACCTAAAATTGTAATTTTTATTAAGATGAGATAATAATGAAATGATACTAATTAAAATATCTCATTTGTTTATAGTGAGTTTACATGATATAATTAAGAATACAAGTAAATAATAAATAATAATTTATAGCGTAAATTTAATAAAAATAATAATACAACGTATGCTTAAAGTTAGTTAAATTATGGTTATAATTTAAATTATATAAAATAAAATGAGACAATATCACACCATAATTTCATTAAAGACAATAAATATCATATAAGATGAGATGACTCAATTTAATTCTTTACCATCATGTATAGTAACTTTATGTATTTTACGCATGGAAAATTCAGTAAAATTTATAGAGTAGAAATGTAGAAATTAGCCATTTTTGTCTGCAGAAAAACAGAACATGAGAAATTGGTTTTTTAATAAATGGTTGCACGCTAGCACCCTATTTACATATATTAAAAATAAAAAAATAGGAGAAGCTAACATCGAATGATATTTGTACCAATATATACTAAAGGTAATACAATTTGAAGCATGCAAATTTGATTTCTTCTTTTTACCCCTAGAATAAGCTACATTTGTTTATTAATGAATTAAGTGGGTTTTATTAGCTTATTCTCTTTAATTATTCAATCGTGGCTACTGAGATTGCAATTGTTCTATTACCAAAGTATGGAGCCAACTGTCATAAAAAATCATACAAGGGCATTACAGACATTATGGATAGCACCATGCTGTAAGTTTGAACAAATTTCAAAGCATATAGAATTTAGTAGTGTAATATTCATGGTAGTAGTTGTAGGATAAAGTGATGTATTAGTGATTAATTAAATTTAAAATTAAGAATAATAAAATAATTGTATAACTACTTATAATTAAATTATCTCATTTAAATTGTTGTATTTTTTTATTTTATTTTTTTTGAATTTTGTTGTCAGAAGGTGATCTAGAAAGTAAAATGCAAACTGCAGCTATAAATACATAAGATAAGACATGGAGATCATTCTCAAGAAATCTTCAAAAGCCAATATAATTATTGTCATCTTCTTTATTTTCCTTTTCTTCTTCTTCCTCATAAACACCTCAAGCTTCTCAGTTCTCACCCTCCGTTTTTTTTTTCTGTAATACCATCTGTTCCAATTTTCCCCGAAAAAAATAAACAGAGAACTCCGTCAAATAAGCCAACACCATGGACAGATTTCAAGAAAACAACGTTCCTTTTTCATACAAAGATGGTCTTAATATCCGAAAATCACTATCAAACTTAATATTAGAAGGAGGAACAAACACCTTGGATTCGATTTTCTCTCAGTGTCAACCATCTTGTTCCACTGCTAACAACCCTGTTTTTGAGCCACTAGGCTCTTCTGTTTATCACACACAACGAGACCTTCTTAAAAAATTTGGTGAAGAAACCAGAGCAAACGGCACCTTTAATCATTATTTTCAAACGAACCCAATTCAAGAATCAATTCTTGCAAGAAGTTATGATATTCAAGGCAAGAAAAAGCTTTACAGGGGAGTGAGACAGAGACACTGGGGCAAATGGGTCGCTGAGATAAGACTTCCTCAGAACAGAGTCAGAGTCTGGTTGGGTACTTATGAATCCCCTGAAGCTGCAGCATATGCTTATGATAGAGCGGCTTATAAGCTCCGAGGTGAATATGCGCGCTTGAATTTTCCAAATCTTAAGGACCCAAGTAAGTTAGGATTTGGAGAATGTAGAATGAATGCTTTGAAGAACTCTGTGGATGCAAAAATTCAAGCAATTTGTCAGAAAGTGAGAAGAGGCAGAGGAAAAAAGGAAACGAAAAAGGAAAAACCAAATCGTGATAATGAGAAAGTTGTCAAGGTTGAATCTTTATCGTCTTCATCTTCATCATCTATACCTTTAGTTTTTGGGGATAATTCTGAAGATGGGTTATGGAAGAGTGAGAGTTCGCCTTCTGTTTCTACAGAGTACCCTTTGGGAGTAACGGAGGAATCTGAGTTTTTTGATGGGTGCTCGCTAGCAAGAATGCCTTCTTTTGATCCTGAATTGATCTGGGAAGTTCTTGCTAATTAGAGTTTTTTTTAATCATTATTAATCTTTCTGAAATTAGTGTAGGCATTGAGCTTATTAAAGCAAAATGTAATCTCTGTTGGGTTAAGCTAATTTAGATTGTTAAGTGCATATGGCAGTCTTTACTAATTAAAGCTGCTTTCAATCTCTATCTTGAGACTTTTATGTTTATGTCCTCCGGTGCCTTCGTTTTTTCATGAAGGTTAATATGCTAATTTGCTTTACTTCAGATTCAAAACATGTTTAATAATAATCAACCTTAACTCTTTTTTTTTTTCCTTCGGTCTCTGAATTGATATTAATTTTCACGAAAAGCAATCATATCTTGTATTACAAAATAAGGATAAAAATAATGCTTCAAAATTTATAATAAAAATAATACATATTAAATAAATTTAAATTATTACGTTTAATATAAAATAATATATTAAATCTTTTTAATAATAAAAATTAAATTTACACTGTTTAGTCCAATAAAACACAGCCAGAAAAAATCGAGATCTTTAATCGTTTGCTCAACTTTTCCAAGTAGCTGTCTTTAAAACGAATTGATGTTTTCGTATGAAAACAATCTCTTCAATACGAGTTTTTTTTTTCGTTTTCTCATTCTGATTGGTGCCTGATTATGAAAGGAACATTTGTCAATCCCTTATATTGATAACTAGTCAATCAAGCAAGTGTCACACCATCATTTAGCAAACCCAAATTATAGTTAAACACGTAACATGTTTTGGTTCAGTGTTGAATATAAAAGATTATAAATGTTTGACTCTTGAGTCCTACAAGAGTTGATAAGGCAAGTCTTGGCAGGTTGTGTATCTTTTGCAGGCCACGTAGCCACAGGCATCACATTTTTCATTTATGAACACAAAGGAGCCCATAACGTTCATACCTATCGAAAGAGCAAATATCACTTCTTTTTTCCCAGAAAAAAAAAGCTTTCTAATAGCAGCATCACCACTGTAGTAGGAGAAATTATTATATTTTATGTAAATTAAATTTAAGATTAATATAATTTTTTTAAAATAAATATTTAATAAGAAATAAAAATAAAGTAATCTGATAATTATAGAAAAAACTCATAATGAATAATTCCTCTTCAAATGTTACCATTGATTTTGTGATAAAGAGAAAGTTAAAAGGATTATGTATTATGAGTACTTTGTGTAATAAACTATAATATAATTTATATAATAAATAATTATCGATTAAAATGACAATTTTTTGTTTTCTAATAATTAATTATAATAATATTACAACTTAAATAGATTTTTTAATACAATTTTACTATTAACAATAATGAATAAGGCACTTGAAAAAAAAATTGAAGGCACCGTAATTACTTCCCATAAAATTTGTTATCAATTAGATGTAGTCCTTTACTTCCTAAGCGACTTAGCGAAAGTGATGGCACTCCAGATAAGCTGAGAAACATCACGCTTGAAGCAGTTTCGTGTCATTTCATCCCTTTCATAACCTCTACTGGAATTATCTTTGTTGAAGAGGAGCAGCTAAAATACTTTTTTATTTTAAAATAAATGATTTTTCTTTTTAAAAAATTAGATTGCTTAAAATAAACCTCTAACATTTATAATAAAAAATAATATGTTATTTAAATAAATGGTAACAAATGAATTGTTTAATATTTGTATCAGATTTAGCATGATAATCCATAAAAAGAACGAATAAAAGCTTACAAAACTGAAGCTCCAAACATGCAACTTGAATATGGCAGATTTCTAGAGTTAACTAGTACTCTTTCATCGATTGCTAGTTGATTAAAAAGACACTAAATTTAATAACATAATGTTAGCTTTACATGTCAGTTATCTAATTGTATTAACGGAACGAGACCAAATAAAAAGTAATTTAACAGGATCTAATTTATCACCAGAAGACCTGTGAGAACTGGATCTTTGTTGCATACATTGATTGGGTTGTTACTACCAGTTAAGAAGGTTCTTTGAGTTTTGAAGTTTTGCGCGGTAGGAACTTTCAATATCCTCCTGAAACGTCCACAAAATGCATGGTCAGTCCTATATATTCAAAAACTCTAAGCTCCAAATGACAGACATGCACTTGCCAAACTCCACCACTTTCAAGAGGCAACAATGCAAAAAATAAATGAAGACTAATTATTTTTGCAAAGAATTAGCAAAATAATTTATCGCTGACTCTAACTGCTAATCCAGCCAAAAGGGAGTTTCTATTGAACCACTTCTAAGAACAATCACTTCATACGCAAATAAAAGGAGATTATAACCTTGCAAGATCTGAGCAGTGGCTCCAAGAATGAGGACCTGAAAAACCTAATTGACTTTCCAAGTGATGTTCTATCCCATTCTAGAATCAAGGAAAAAAATTACCACACAATCAGTAATAGGAAAAATAAAAATACACCTAAGATAAAAGACAAGTGTTGGCACTTATTATTTCAGGTTGAACGGAGTAGCATAAGTGCCCCCATCATCAAACATGAAGAATAATGTTTTATGTTATGCCATGACTCACCATCATCAACCTCTGCTCTCACCCCTCCTGAGTTTAGTTCTTTTATAAGCTGCAATTAAGGAATAACTTGTGTAAATTGTATGAAAGAGGTAGAGAGAACATAAATTGCATGATTTAATATTTAACTATTTCTGGTTCTCATCACATGCCCTTAAGTAGATTTTTTTTTTCCTTAGCGCATTTCCCCACCTATAAAATCTCATATGCGATTAGCATTCACAACCAAACTTCAGAGAAAGGTCCAATTCATAGAAGTTGACCTAAAAACTGCTTCTTAATGTATATTTCTTTACATTCTTGCACCCCTGTTTTAATATATTTTGAAGATGATAATTTCTAGTTTCAAAAGATCAACTATTGTAACTCTCACTATTTTGTCAAGTTTACAATATTCATTCCCCTTGTTCATGGTATCTTTTGAAGATGTCAACCTAATAAATCTGTCTCATACGTTTCTGCTTGTGGCTCAGTGTTCGACCCAATCCCAACAAACTAATGTTGTCCATATTGCTCGTAATACCAGTTAATGCAAGATTTTAATTGACTACTTATTGTTCCCTTTAAATCTATCCCCAATATAAGATCAACCTCCTAAATGTTTTAAGAACAGTATCAAGCATCCGTCCTTTTTATCGGAAAAACTGCAGGAACAGAATAAGCATGTGAAGAAAATGAGCAATTCTTAATGTCACAAGTTGTGGTACAACCACAACTAATATAACAGACAATTATTAAGTAAAGCAGTAGGATCCACTTCTTTTCATCATATAATCAACTGCTACATCAGTTGTAATAATACCACAACTTGTGATAAATACTTTTTCAAAGAAAATAATCTGTTTACTATGCTTTTTTTCCCTCCTATTTGAGGATATGGGGATGTGGTCGAGACAGTCCATGACATGTATAGTGTAGTGTACCTTTGAAAGAGATGGTACAGCAGTGGGATCAAATTCATCACAGTGATTTGGATCAATAGGGATACAAACACGACCTAGAAATAGAATAAGGCAGCAATAAGATCCAAGTAACCAGAATACACAGGGAGTTACAAATGTAGTATGTCTCAAGGACATGCCTGTATTTGGATGCACACAGAAGGGTGCCTTCAGCAAATGATTCATTTTCTTTGAAACCTAATAAAGAAAGAAGCTCTCCATAAGAAATTCACATAGAAATTTCCGAGAAAAAAGAGATGCTCTTGCCTACTGAGAGTTTGGGCTCTTTAATCTATACGATTCAATGAACCTTACAAGACAAGGAGATAGAAGAGAGGGTGGTGGACATACCTCCATATCAAGCCTAGGGTAGGTGAAAGAGAAGACAATCTCTTCAATACACCTACGAAGTTCCTGAATAACCTCTCACAAATTGATCTTCTAAATGTTATTGATGCAAAAAAGGAAAGAAAAAACGAGAGAAGAGAAACAAGATAGGTAGATTGCAGAATATGAATATAATGGTTTAGACGAGAATATTATAGGCAAAGAAACAGAAATCTTATTATTCAATATTTAATATCATACTAAGTATAGTTTACTCTCTACAACATACTAAATACAATTACATGATCTCCATCTAGATGACACTCAGACGATTTGATAAAATATTTTCGTTCTAATATGATTTAAGATATGATACCCAACTGTTTTAACATTCCTAATAAAGTATCAACCCTGAATAAATAACACCCCAAACAAATATAGAAGTAAAACACTAATGATAAAGCTTTCTATCCTGCAACAACATAAAATCATCCCTTGACAAACTAAAACTAAAACAGTTTAACAAGGATATTCTTTGGCTTTAAGCATTCACTAATAGAGTAGAAGATTTTCTATTCTCCTTGACAAATCGTTGACTA
The DNA here is from genome assembly GCA_033030585.1 of Hippophae rhamnoides. Lineage (NCBI taxonomy): Eukaryota > Viridiplantae > Streptophyta > Magnoliopsida > Rosales > Elaeagnaceae > Hippophae > Hippophae rhamnoides. The sequence goes on from CM065430.1 coordinate 12,936,619, forward strand.
TCCACAACAGATGTGCTCAATAGAAATCACCCACCAATTCTAGTGGATAAAGCATAATTAAGGGCTCCCTTTTTAATACCTTATATTTTCCAGATTGCAACATACGCTTAAGCTGGTTCCATCGAATGACATTGACATCTTCTTTAGAAGTAGAAGATTTTCTATTCTCCTGCCACTTTCCTTGGAGTTCAGAGCTAAGAGCTGCAAATTGAACTTATTATACTAGGATGATTATTGCAATTGGTAAAAGAAAATCCTTCTTATGTAAATTAGTAAAAGAACTTAGTAAAGTGCATACATTCATCAGGAATCATCTCCAATATCTTTTGATATCTCTCCTCAGTCAAAAACAAATTTTGCCTAGAAAGCAAATTCATCTCAAAAAAGTTCTTGAGCACCTCTGTATATGCTCTCCTACAGTTATAAATTATCTTAGTAAAGAATGAGCATAAAAAATAGAGCTATTACGATGACCCCAAAAAATGACCTGTTAATACTTACGCAAGGAATGGATGAAGTACAGGACCAATTAAAGAAACCTTCTTATTGCTGTTCTCATTTCCCTATAAACCGTATCAGCCAATTACTCCAGCGAAAAAAATACCATAAAGATACGTGGAAATCGAACATTACAGCCACTTTAATACCTTGTAAACACGGAAATAATCAGCAATGGATGTCCTTTGCTCATTAGTCAAACTGCAAAAAATGAACATACATGTGGATCCTTCCACTCTGCAATAAACATAACAAACCAGGAAAAACTGCATGTATTTTGTACCATTCAATGCAATACCTTCTTGCTTTACCATCACAAATCCAGCAATGAACGCCACGTCTCCCACTATAAACCCAGAGAATATGATTGAAACCAAAGTCGTCTGTAACAAAGTTTTTAAAAAGTGTTAATAAGCTCTCAACATTTTCCTACCATAAATTTCATTTACCTCTGAGGGCCGCATCAATGACTTTGATAGCAATAGTCATTAGTGGCCAACAATCCAAGCAAATATCAGCCCCTGTGCAGCAGTATCTAACATCATCATAGTCTGACATATCCTGTGCAGAAAAGAAAGGGATTTGATCATGTCAAACAATAAACAGTCACAGCAAAAGAAAAAGCATATTTCCTTAAATTAGTACAAAGATTATTAGCTTACAATATCAAAAACTAGCTCCCTCTCCACAGGGATGAAAACATTGTCACCAGTTTGTGCATATGCATGTCTTTTTGAGGGCTGCAGCACATAAAATAGGAGTTAGAATGCTGAAAGGCCATACAGATGCAAGGAAAAACAAGAACGATGAACGACACCAAGCCATGGATATAACTCCTGCTTATTATCAATTGTATAACAAGATCAACAATCACATTGCACTTACTTACACTAAACATAAAAAAAGATTATTCCCTTTAGCTCTAAACATAATATCATATCAAAAGTTTTCAAGCTAATGATAAATGAAATTCTTACCTCAACACTATAGACTGCACCAATATCTATTTTAACTGGACATTCTTCGTTGATGTACTTCTCAAGTTCAGATGCACCATTGAAGGACTGGTATCTCGTTAAAATTTTATTTTGTAATGTGAAGGAAAACTCTCTTCGGCCAAAGTAAGACTGATCGCACCCAGGATGCCTCCCATCTATACATTAGCAATAAAAGTAACAAAACCAAAACACACAAATTTCAGCTAGTGGGTATAATAAACAGGAGACGCATGCATGACTCCAAAATTTAACAGCAAACTAACTAATAGGATCTTACATAAACCTCAAAGTCCCTCTCACTATTAAGAATCAAATTGAACCACCAAGATAACCAGATCAATAAACTGAAAAATCGAATTTAGTCACTAAAAAGGGAAGAGCGCGTTAATCGGTATTCAAGACTCACCGTTTCCATAGGACATCCATTGGTAAATATCAGCAAGTGGAAATAGCTTACCTGCCACACACAAAAAAAGAAAAGGATGACCATTTTTGAGAGATATTAACAGATGGTTTCCATTAAAATTTCATTGAGTACATAATTCGCCAAATAATTCAGGCATAAAAGAGATATGAACCACAGGTAAAACAAAGGCTGGCATACGGTAGTAGACTTTCAGATAATTAACATTGAATTCCTCGGGAACTTCATTTGCTTCAATTTGATCATCTATCTCCATTCCAACTCTTCCATTCTCAACCTCCTCCCCGTTCATGATATCAAAACACTATTCTACTCAATCCACACTGTATCTGTTTCAATTCCACGGAAATTTAACAAATAGAAAAATGAAACGGGATTAACAGTACAAAAACGAAATATTGACTCGATTAGGAAGTCTAATATTCAGTATTCACACAAATATGCAAGTATTTCTAGCACGAAATTCAGTAAACTTAACCCGAAGAGTGCTTACCTTTGCTTTATTGTTCTTTTTTTTTCCTCCTTCGTACTTTGTCTCTGATTTGGGAAAAATGGAATCCAGCGGTTCCTGATAGGGAGAGTTTTAGAGACTGAGAGGACTGAAATATGAGATCGAGGGTTCGCAAGGGCGGGAAAGGAGAAGATTGGCGCGAAGCAAAAGTGAGACAAAGGTAAGAAATGTAGGTTTTAATTTGTGGATTTCGACTTAAAAGCCCGTTATTTAATGGGCCCAAATAACTTGGAACCACACGTATTAAGATTTTTTTTAACTAGAATAAAAATATTTCATTAACCGTTCGGATGAAATGGAATGGAATGGAATGGAATCAGAATCGATTCCTTCTATTTTTTGTGTTTGGTTGGACGGAATGGAGGGAAGAATGGAATCTGATTACTAAAAGAGAAGGAATCGCAATTCCTTCGCTCACCTTTGTTAATCATTATTCCATTTTCATCTAAACATTTTTTCCCAATTTTACCCTCACCTATAATATAACCTTAAATTCAAATCCCAAATTCTCAAACCCAAAATTCCAAAACCCTAAATCCAAATCCTAAAATCCTAAACCTCAAATCCCTAAACCATAAACTTTAAAACATAAGTCCCAAAATTCTAAACACATAAATGCCCAAATCCCTAAACCCTAAATCCCAAATCCCTAAATCTCAAATTCCAAATCCTAAACCCCAAATCCCCAAATCCATAAACCCTAAATCACTAAACCATAAACCCCAAATCCCTAAACCCTAAACCTTAAAACATAAATCTCAAAACCCAAAACCCTAAAACATAAATCCCTAAACCCTAAACCCTAAACCCCAAATTCCAAATCCTAAAACCATAAACCCCAAATCCCTAAACCCTAATCATTAAACCCTAAATCCCAAATCTCCAAATCTCTAAACCCTAAACCCTAAACTTTAAAACATAAATCCCAAAACCCAAAACCCTAAAACATAAATCCCAAAACCCAAAACCCTAAATTCTAAATCCTAAAACCATAAACCCTAAACCTTAAACCTTAAATCCCTTAAACCCTAAACCCTAAATCTAAAATTCTAAAACCCTAAACTATTTTTAGAAAAATAATAATTTTAACCCTAAACCTTAACCTACAAATATAACCCCAAATCCTAAATCCCTAAACCCTAAATCACACATCCCAAACCTCAAAACCCTAAACCCTATTTAGAAAAATAATAATTTTAATAATATATTTATTTTTAATTAAGTAATACTTATTTAGAAAAATAATGATTTCAATAATGTATTTTGTCTGACGAAAAAATAATAATTAAATGACATTATTTGAACTTTATAGCATGTAGGGGTATTAAGGTCATTTACAGTTTTTTTCATTCCATTCCAGTGGTAAACCAAACACTATAATCCTGATTATGAGCTTGATTCCAGTGGTCAAACCAAACAAAATTATTTCTTTTCCATTCCATTCTATTCCGATTCAGATTTCGATTCCTATTCTATTCCACGAACCAAACGCCACCTAATATTTAAACAAATACACTTATAAAGTATAGGAGAGACATTAATTGTGCATAATAATATAATACAATAGCAATCTAAATTGGCAACATTACAAGCCTAATAGAGGGAAATAAAATATAATATAATACATAACAACCTTGCAAAACAACATAAATAAAACTCTTTTAACTTAATATAATGTAATAAACAACCAAAAAAATATAATGTTAATAAGACTCAAACTAAACACCAAGCAATGATGTAAAAAAACATACTTCCTAAAATGCTTGACCAACTCTCACACAATCATCACATAATGACATCAAACAAAATGATGCGTGGTAGTGTTATCCATGTATGTATTGTTTTCGACACTAAAAATGCATCAAGCTACCAATGGAAAATGTAAGAAAAGTGCTAATAGACAAATAAGAATTTAATTTTATATAAAACTAAAATGGATCAAGATATACGATTACTATAAAATTTAAATTTATAATGAAAAAAATATATATCAAGTTATGTGTTACACAATTTTGTTAAGATAAATTTTTCTCATCATATAGTTGTTTGAAAATAAAAAAAATATATCTCTCAAGATAAACTGATCAAGTAATAATAGTTGAATCCCATCAAATATTACTTCAGTAAACTATTTTATACATGTACTCTATTACACTAATATATAAGGGTAGAATACGGGTGAGCAATAGACCAAAATTTTTTATTTTTAGTTAATTCAAATTCAATTCGATCCAAATGAATTTGAAGATTTTCAATCTGATGATATAATTAATCTGAACCATTCTAAATCCAAACATATTGGATTTTTTCTGATCGAATAGGGATGTATTGATATTGAAATATTGAAATTTATTTATAAATTATTGTCATATATAAAACACGATATTCACAAAATTAAATTTTAAATTTATATTTTTATAACAAATATTATTATTTATAGTTACAACTAAAAAAATATTATTATAAACATTTATATTTATTTTTTAAATTAAAAACATAATATAATTATTATATGCATAATACTTAAATATAACATAATATAAAAAAATATTTATTTATTATAATTTAATAGTAATTCAATTTGGATCGGATACAGCGGATTATAAAATCTGTCAATCTGAATCCAAACGATCAAATCGGATGAGATTTGTTAATTTAAACGAATCAATCGGATTATTTACTCACCCTTAAGATAGAACCTGTGAAGAGAAAATTTATTTTTGGATCAAATTCATAAATTCTATATATGCATTATAACTGTTATTTTCTTCCTACCATATATGGCTTCTCAAAGCTATATAAATAGAGAGTCAATATCTCATCTATGACTTTTCTCTCCGGCACGATGGTTGGTATAAATCCATGAAAGATGAATTTGAAGCGCTTCTTAAAAATGAAACCTAGCTTTGGTGTCAAGACCTAATGGTCAAAGGGTTATTAGCAGTAGGTGGATCTATGGAGTTAAATTCTTACTACTGATCTTCTTGAAAAACAGAAGTCTCAAATTGATGCAAAAAGGTATGTTCAAGTGTCTGGTTTTGATTTTTTTAAAACTTTTAGCCCAACTATAAAATTGCCTACTATCAAAGTTGTATTTACCGTAGCTCTCAGTTTTGGTTAGGGTTTAAGTCAAATAGATATTATATTACTTCCTCAATAGGATCTTAGAGGAAGAAGTTTTTATGTATCAACCTAATGGCTTCAAAGACAGTGAACATCTTGATTATGTTTGTAAATTTAAGAAGGCTATTTATAGTCTTAAATAGGCCCCTCAAGTCTGGTTTAATAGATTAAAATTGGCTTTGATTAGGCTTGGTTTTCACAACTTTAAAGCTTATGCTTATTTCTTTGTTAAAGTGATATCTCAACTTATTATCTATATACTCGTTTATTTAGAAGATATCATCATCACACATTAAGATGCAATTGAGTTTAATGTTCTCATTCAATTGCTTCATACTAAATTTGCTTTAAAAGATCTTGGTATGTTGAATTACTTTTTAGGTATCAATGTTGAAATATTAAGTTCAAGCTCTCTTATTCAGCCAAAGGAAGTACATTCTTAAACAGGCTAATATGCTGGATGCAAACTTAGCTGTAACCCCCTGTGTGTTAGACCACATCTTTAATAGCATATAAAGGTGTTATTTTTGATCAACTGATCATGTGTAGAAGTATTATAGGAAGTTGCAATATGCCACATTAACTCATCTTGATATAGCCTTTGCTTTCAAAAAAAAAAATTGCCAGTTTATGATCTCAAAGTTTGCCAATTTATGATCAATCCATGTATGCCTCACTGGGTTGCCACTAAAAGGATCCTTGAGTACCTCAAAGGTATATTGGATCATTGTCTCGAGTTTAGACCATTAACTCATTTGTTTATTAATTCCTTTGTTAATGTTGATTAAGTTTATAATTTGGATAATTGTAAGTCTACCTCTGACATTTGGATTTTCTTTGGTTTCAATCTTGTCATTTGCTTGCTAAGAAACAATCATAAGTTACTTGATCTAGTATTGGAGTTGAATATAAAAACGTGATCTATATACCTTCCGAAATCATTTGGAGGCTTCAATCACTACTCTCTAAATTGAGTTTTTCCCCCGCTAAAACTCCTCTCATTTGGTGTGATAACCTTTAACTCTATTGTCCGTACAGCCAATCCAATTCTACATGTGACAACAAAGCACATCAAATTAGATTTGTACTTTGTTTGAGAGAAAGTCCTCGATGGTCAAATTACATGTTCAAGCATGTCAAGCACTTCTACTTGAGCTGTTAGCAAGTCTGCAACTCTACTCAAGCTGATCAGCCAAGCTTATCAAGTGATTCTTCTCAAGATATTCAGTAAGCATACTTGCTTTCTAGTTAATATTGTTGCCGCTTATGTAAGCACATATTATGTTATATATTGCTCCTTAGTGAAAAAATTAGAAAAGTCACACATTGGTTAGGAATTAAGATGCGTGTTGGATTTGGGACTATAAATGAAGCCCTCATTCACCATTTGTAAACATCCCAAAATTTGTAAATCTTCCTCTCTTTTGTAAGGGTAATTGATTAGCTCAATTTTGCCCAATTAGTTGTAATTTTGAAGTTCATTCATTTGAAGATAGTGGAAGTGGTCAACGACGGCGGCGACTGTAACATTTATACCTAAACTCGTTAAATTTCTCGTGTTATTATTTTTACGCTTTAACATTTCTCGCTTTCAATATCTGTTTTAGTTTATTTTAGCATGTATTTCCAATAGCATTATTTTGTTTCGGCTTAGTATGAGTTCTATTCATTTAAATCATAAGTGAATAGTAACTACTTAAAAATAGGAAAATATACCCGATTTTCCCAACAATTGGTATCGAGTCGAAGGTTTTCTACCTAGGCATTTTGTTTGTATTCCGTTTGTTTGCTATTGGAATATGGTTGCTAGTTGTTGTAATTTAAAGAAATGGCGGAAGAAAAATTTCTTTCAAACAAAGGCCAGTCGTCCACATCAAGAACTATGGTGATGAACGCAAGGTTCGAGGTGGAGAAGTTTGATGGAGCCTGGCCATTTCGGCATGTGGCAAGGCGAAGTTCTAGATGCTCTGTTTCAAGCAAGGTCTAGACATCGCCATTGAAGAAGAGAAACCGGACGTGGAAAAATATCAACCGATTGTACGTGGTACAATCCGTTCGTGTCTCGAGAACAAAAGTACACGTTCACGTGAGGAGACATCCTGAAGTAAGTTGTGGAAGGCGTTGGAGAACAAGTTCACGAAGAAGAAGTGGACAAAATCAACTCTATTTGAAAAAAGAAGTTGTTCCGGTTTGAATACCTTCCAGGTACTACAATAAATCGACCACATTATTGCTTTTAATCAATTAGTAGCAGATTTGTTAAATATGGATGAAACTTTTAAAGATGAAGATTTAGCCTTGATGTTAAATTTCCCTTCCCGATGAGTTTGATCATCTTATTACGAGCTTACTCTACTTGGGAAGGATAAAGTGTCTTTTGAGGAAGTTTGTACTGCTTTGTATAGTTATGAAATTAGAAAGAAAGATAAAGAGAAAGCGGGAATGAAGCAATCGAGGCATTGTACGCAGGACATCCACAAACACAACATAAAGGGAAGGAGGTAGATCTCTATAAAAAGGAAGACTTGGTAAAGATGAATGTGCCTTTTGTCATGAGAAAGGCCATTGGAAGAAAAATTGTCCAAAGGCTGAAAAGAAAGGAAAAGTCATAAGTGCAATCGATGCACGTTGGGTAGCCGAAAGCAATTGATTCGATTTTGCATTGGTTGGTTCGTCAACATCATCTCATCCCGGTGATTGGATTTTTGATTCAAGATGTACTTTCCATATGTCTCCTAACAAGCAGTGGTTCTTTAACTTTGAAGAACCAGACGCTGGAGTTGTTTTCATGGGTAATGATTATCCATGCAAAGCTTTGGGAATCGCTACAATTCGGTTTAAGAATCAAGATGGTTCAACCAGGGTCTTCGACAGATGTTCATTATGTTCCGTATGACGTAAGAATCTCATTGCCTTTGTGGGAGTCTTAGAATCAAAAGGCTTCCTTGTGACCATACAAAATGGGGCGTTGAGGGTTACTTCTGGAGGACTTGTGGCGATGAGAGGTGTTCGGAAGAATAACCCGTACTACTACCTTGGTAGTACGGTTATTGGGGACAAAGACGGTTCGGATGAAGAAAGAGATTTAGAAACTACCAAGTTGTGGCATATGCGTTTGGGACATCTTTGGTGAAAAAGCTTTACAAATTCTAGTAAAGCAAGGCTGTTAAAAGGTGCGAGAAGCCTAAGTTGGAATTCTGTGAGCATTGTGTATTGGGGAAGCAGAAAAGAGTAAGCTTTGGCACTGCTCTTCATAATACAAAGGGCATTTTGATTACATCCATACTGATGTATGGGGGTAACAAGAACTCCATCCATGAGTGGCAAACATTATTATGTCACTTTCGTTGATGACTTCTCCAGAAGAGTTTGGGTGTATCTTATGAAGAAAAAGGATGAAGTGTTAGGTATTTTTCTCAAGTGGAAGAAGATGATCGAGACTCGGTGGTAAAAGATCAAGCATCCGAGGTCCGATAATGGCAATGAAAGTACACAAATGATCCATTTATGAAAGTTTGTGAAGAAGAAGGGATAGTGCGACAACTTCACTATTCGAAAAAACACCACAACAAACGGAGTTGCAGAACGTATGAACCGGACTTTCTTTGGAAAAGGTTCGCGTATGTTGTCAAATGCCGATTTAGGCAAGCAAGATTGGCCGAGGCTGTGACATATGCATGTCATCTCGTCAACCGTCTACCATCGTCGCTTCTTGAAGGCAAAAATGCCTATGAGGTACGAGTCCGAAAAACCTGTAGAGATTACGATTTCTTACATGTGCTTGGTTCAATTGCATACTACCATGTAACAGTTAAAGTTGGACCCAAGAGCGTTAAAGCCATTTTTTTGGGATCCATACTCGGTTCTAAGGGATATTGACTATGGTGCCTTGGAAACGAAAAAAGATAATCTTTAGCAGAGAGATGTTACCTTTGATGAATCTCGCATTGTTGAGAAAGGTAACTAAGAAGATTGATGGCACTTTAGAGAAAGTGGAAGCAAACTCCCAAACAAGTGGAGTTGAAAGCAAAATTGTTAATCCGGGGCTTAGTGAAGATAAGGCACGTGTTTGATCCTCCATTGACAGAAGATGAATCGGATGAAGAGGTTTTAACCAAGAACCTCCACAAAGAAGAAGAAAGCTGGGTTGATAAAGGCCACGACGACAAAATGTCAAGGTACACCCGATACAAGGATTTTGAAGACTACCGCTGTTTAAGAATACGGTGGCTTTGTGCACTTTCAACAGGTATGTGCATGATGATGTTCCTTCCATATATAAAGAAGCAATTAGAAGCCACTGAAGTTGAAAGATGGAAGGAAGCACGTAGATGAAGAACTTTTGTCCCTTCAGAAGAATAAAACATGGAAGTTGACACAACTACCTAAAGGCAAGAAGCGGCAATTGGATGCAAATGGCGTGTATGCGAAGAAAGATGGATTTCCTAACAAAGATGGTATTCGCTACAAGTGCAAAGCGAGAGAATCGATTATAATGAGGTATTTTCTCCGGTTGTAAAACATTCTTCCATTAGAATTTTGTTGGCCTTGGTAGCACAATTTGATTTGGAACTAGTTCAACTTGATGTGAAAACCTGCATTTTTCACCGGTGACTTAGAAGAGGAAATTCATATGTCTAAGCCCGAAAGGGTTTATTGTTCTTGGTAAAGAGAATTGGGTTTGTAAGTGAACAAATCATCAGATGGATTGGAAGCAATCTCCAATGCAAAGTGGTATAAACGATTTGATCGGTTTATGTTGCAACAAAAGTATACCGAGAAGCACACGTGATCATTGTGTATTTTTTCGCAAGCTTCTGAAATGAGTCTTTCGTCTATCTCCTATCAGACGTCGATGATATGTTGATTGCATCGAGAAGAGCTGCTGAGAAATTGAAAAGTTGAAGGCTCAACTAAGTCGTGGAGTTCGAGATGAAAGATTTGGGAGAACCCAAGAAGATTCTCGGTATGGAGATAAGCGAGAGACGGAAGAAGGGGAAGCTTAGTTTGACCTGTAGTCAATATTTGAAGCGGATACTACAACGTTTGGTATGAATGAACGACAAAACCGTAAGTACTCTACTTGTTCCTCATTTTAAACTTAGTGCTCAATTATCTCCTTAGAATGATGCAGAACAAGAATACATGGAAAATGTACCATATGCAAATGCGGTTGGTTATTTATGTATGCAATAGTTTGTACAAGCTCTAACATTTCATATGTAGTTGGTGTTTGTAAGCAGGTACATGCATGATCCTAGTAAATGAAATTGGTTCGCCGTGAAATAGATTCTACAGTATATTTTAAATATTGTAAATGTTGGTTTAATATTTCAGCAGGATAATACTATTGGTCAATGCAATGCGATATATTGTGATTGACTACGCATTTAGATTTAGATAAGCGTCTTGGCCAACTACCTACATGTGTTTACTCTTCTTAGCACCAATCGATTGAAGTCTACCTTAGCGGTCCACGATTGCTTGTCTACTACAGTATATAAGCGATTCTGGTGTGAAAAGCTATTTTGGTTACGAGGTTTGCTTGAAGACGTGAGTTAATTGAAAACATATTAAGGTGTTTTGTGATAGTCGTCTTATTCATTTAGCAAAGAACCAAATTACCATGCACGCACAGCGCGTTACTATCGTTCGTTATCATTTCGTACAGAGATTATTGAAGAAGGTGGAGTACTAGTTTAGAAGATTAGTACGACAGAGAATCCCGCCAGACATGATTTGACGAAGCGTGGTAAGCAATCAAGTTCAAACATTATGCTGACTTGATTAACATCCTACACATCCGAATTAGTATTTGGCGTCGTTGATCTAACAATTGAAGAAATCATTTAAAACCACTAAGTCGCTAAGGTGGAGATTTGTTATATATTGCTCCTTAGTGAGAAAATTAGAAAAGTCCCACATCGTTGGTTAGGAATGAAGATGGGTGTTGGATTTGGAATTTATAAATAAAACCCTCCTTCACCATTTGTAACATCCCAAAATTTATAAATATTCCTCTTTTTGTAAGGGTAATTGATTAGCTCAATTTTGCACAATTAGTTATAATTTTGGAGTTCATTCATTCAAGATAAGTGGAAGTGGTGGCAATGATTTGCGACCTGTAACATTTATACCGAACCTCGTTAAATTTTTTGGTGATTATTATTTTTCTCGCTTTAATATTTGTTTCAATATCTGCTTTTGGGTTTATTTTAGCATTATATTTCCAATAGCATTATTTTGTCGGGTTAGTTTGAGTTATATTCATTTAAATCATAAGTGAATAGTAACTACCTAGGGAAAATATTTTCCCTGTAATATTATTGTGTATGTTAACATGTTATTACACACGTAGATGATTGTAATTTTGAAGGAAAATTCTGTTATAATTGATCAAGACGGTGAGGGTATTTTTTTACTTGTATCGAGGCTGTGTACCCTTTCAGCTTATATAAACAATGCTTGTGTGATTCAATAACCACTTAATACAATACAATGTATACTCATTTATATCTTCCATCTCCTTCCTTCTTCATTGCTTTCTTTACTGTTCTTTGTTATTTTCCTGTTATTTTCTCAGTGGTCAAACATCAGTTTCTAGTTTTTCTACAAGTGTTAGAATGTAAAGGAATAAACAATTTCTGTAGAAAAGAAAACAAAGTAACCATTTAAATAAAACTGCAACAGAAACTAAAGAAGTTAGTTAACGAAGATAAGGTTCTGTAGAAAAAGTGCAGCACGTTCAAATACTAAAGTTAGTACCCAAAAAAATAAAAAACTCAGAATAAAAGAAAAAAAAAATAAAGCAAAGTTAAAACCCGTTCTTCTTTTATTAATAATAATAATAATAAGCTTTATCTTAAGATGTAGGAAGATTTGTAGTAAACAAACAAGAATTTAATTTTATATAAAATTTAAACTTATCAAAATACAAGAGTAATATAAACTTTAAATTTATAATAAAAGATAAAAAAAAATAAAGAAGGAGAGTTTGTATTACACGTTTTCTTTAAAATATTTTTTTCTTCCTATTTTTGATATATGAGAACAAAATAAAAAATACTATAACATGACTAAGTAATAGTAGTTAAACACCATCAAATATTCTATGAGAATGAAATCTAAGGGCTAGAATATGTGTTGATCAAATTGAGAAAATCTGTAAAGGAATTATTGGTGCTATTTTCTTCATGTCATCTATGGCTTTTCAAAGCTACGTAAATAAAGAGTCGATATTTTATTAATGTAGAGGCTGAATGTTTGGAAACAATAATTAGCGTTCAATGTGCAAATTGCAACAAACATGAGCCATGATTATTTCAAAGAATCATGAATCCAATAAGGCACAATCAAATGAATTGATAAAATTGAATGATAAAAGAAACAATTTTTCTCTCCTTCAATTAGTAGATCAAACCTTTTTTTTTTTTTACCTTTCATCTTGTATTTTTTATTAACCTCGACGTTATTATAATAATATAAATATATGATTTCAAAACAACTACTAAATAGATTTTAAATATATCATACTCAAAATGATCTCATAAAATGACAAATTATTATGGGTATAAATATCCAATTTTTCAATTATATCTTCTATATGAAGGAAAAATTAAAGAGTTTTTTTTTTAAATAAATTAACTCAAATCAATTTTATCAATAGTTTTTTTTTTCTTTTTTCTTTCTATTTTCATTTTTCATTCAACTAATATTATCTTAAGTATGTTAATATTGCCTACTCATAGTAGACCATTGGATCTAGGATTTGATTTTAAGAAGAGTATCATGTTAATAGTAAAATATAGAACGATTTATTTATCAATTATTATTTATTTTTAATTAAAAAACATCTTATATATATTTTAAGTTAGTATAAATATGTTCAAATTATTAAGTTTGTAATGAATTTTTAAATATTAAAATCTTAAAATTTAAATTCAAGATGAACATAGTTTAATTTTATTTTTATGCATATAATTTATATATTAGATTAGAGGTAAAGTATAACTCAAATCAAACAAAAAAACTTATTTATTTCAAATAGATCGTATTTAAAATAATGTCTCGACATGATATATCACGAAAGATACAAATATCAAATTTTATAATTAAGAAAAAGAGATATCGGATATAGATCTCTTTAACGATAAACTAATTTTCAAATAAAAAATAAATATTTGTAGTGAAAGTTACGAGAGATAAAAAAACTAAGAAGATGAGAAAAAAAATAAGGATGAAGAGTATAATTAGTTTTATTATTTTGAAAATAATTAGTCTAATATTATTATTTTTGGGTTGATCTAATTAATCCCAATATTTTTAATAAATAACTGATAATTTTGAAACATTAGTTTTGTTTTGACACGTGGCATTCTTGTTGGGGAGTATTTGATAAATTTCAATTATTTTGGTGCCAAGTAAAATTACTAAGTGTTTTCGAATTTTATCATTTTCAAATCAAATGTTTTTCCTTATAACGTGGGAAAAAGAGATTTTAACTTTTAGCTACATATGGATTATTTTTCAATTTTTTTTTATTTTTTATAGTTTGAAATTATTTAATTTATTTTAATTAATTAAGCATGCATTTAAGAAATATATTTTTTAATAATAAATGAAGTCTAATTTTAATAACATTATATTAATTGAACTATATATTTATTAAATTATGATATATAATCAATCTCACCTAATAATTATTAGACAAAAATACATATATATTATGAAAATTATGGCTGTAAACCTACATTTTTCCGATAAGAATAATGTACTTTAGTTTATATATAACACACTTATTTATGTGATTTTATTTTTCTTTTTAAAAGCATCTATTGTTCATGTTATGAAGAATATATGACGGACAAAATATGGTTTTTAGAAAAATACAAAAATCTCATAATTAAAACTTATAACTATAAAAATAACATTATTATATATACTTCGTACATTTTAACTATTAAAAAAAATATAATATGTTATTTTATTTTGAATGTCTTTCAATTGAACTATTTCAATTATAAACGATGTTTAATTGAATACCATTCAATGTTAATCAGATGCTATTTTCTATATTATAAGTTTTATGTATGTTATTTTTTATACTAAAAATATTTTTTTATGGGTTTAAAAATAAAAATCTATGTATGAATAAGGATCATGTCACGCAATTAACATACTAATTCATATATAATCCATTTTTTCACATGATTTTTATTTTTAATTGTCTAAAAAAATATATTTTGTTTACGTTGTGAACAAAATATGACAAAAAAAATATGTTTTTTTTATAAAAAAAAATAGAGTTATATGATGTGATGATCTCATATTAATCAAAATCATACATGTTCCCACTTACTTGTTTTTTTACACAAAGTGACAAAAAAATTAATTTTTATTGAACAATTATGATTTAATTTTGACTAAATATTTGTTTATTTTAATTGTTTAGAATTGAAAGATGGTCTAATTAACTTTAATTTGATTGGTTGATAACACTGCTTATTAGAGTTGAGTCAGATATCTATTCAATTAAATTAGATAATTATTTAACTGATTGAATTTTAATATCACAATAAGTACACTAGTTGAAAATGAATTGGATTCATGTAATTATTTTGACTTGGACATGCTAGTTGGATATCAAACTCTGTATCATTAAAATTTAATAAAAATAGTAATAAAATTATAAGTTAAAGTTCTTATTTATATTAACCTATTTTTTTGAAAAAAAAATATTACTAAGAAAAATAACATATATATAAATTAAAAATAAAATTTATGTACGGAGGGTTATTTCATACGATGAACACATGTTTATTCTTTTAATTTCATATGTACTGTTATAACAAAAAACTTATGAAATTTGTTTGAAAAGTTTTATTTATGCGAAAAAGTTATAACATTAATATTTTATATATATCTTTATAATTTTAGAATTAAATATTTTTTGTTAGAATTAATTAATTAAAAATATTTAAATAATAAAAACAAAATATTAAATATAATAAATTAAACTATTTATTTATAGATGATAATATAACTTAAGGTGTCGGCCGGAATACAGAAGTGAATTATTCAATATGATAATGTTTTCCACATAATTTTGACTTTTACAATTACGTCCATAGTCTAAGTACACATTAATTATAGAGCTTTTGTTACAAATTATTATTATTTAAAATATTTATTAAACACTTACATCATGTTTTTTTTAAATAACGATAAAGACATTAGTTGCTTTTACCTAATGTTAATTTTAAAAATTAATAAAAATAATTTAATTGATGTAAAATAAATATATCAAAGATAATTTTTTTGATTAATTTAAAATATTAATACAAAATATATTATAAAAATAAAAAAAATTATGATACTATACTCACATTTATATTTGATATTTAAACTCAAAATCAAATATACTTTTTTATGTTATATTTTGTAAAGATTTTAAACATATGTTTGAGAAGTGGAGTTATTTATTTAGTGTATAAAATATTAATAATTATAAATATAATATAATTATAATTTTTTATAATTTTTACTTTAAAAAACTAAATCAACCACAAAAATTTATAATTATATTATATTTATAATATATAATCAATATACCTTATATTTATAATTATTAATATTTTATAGGAGATAATTGTTTTTGTTCGAGACATATATTTGATCATTTATATTTATTTATATCCACGGGACTGGTGTGTTTCCATAACTACTACTGTACTGAGGTGGAAGTGTCTGTATTACTCCACGCTCAGACGCTCTTCTTCATCCTCATTAACTATTGCTAATCTGATTATTTGATCTTACTCAGGAAAAAATAAAAGCTCGTTTATAGCCGTTGGATAGTACAGCACTCAAGCTTACATATTCTCTCCTTCTTCCCTTTCTTATTCCCCTTAAAGAGCAAGCTCACTTCTTCAATCAAGTGGTGCAACCTCTCAAGTAATTCCGCTCAATTTTCTCAGATCTACGAGCTTCCAAATGAATATATAAATTGCATCTTCATATTTCTTCCTCTTTTTTTTTGCTAATAATTATCAGTCGACAAATTTAAGATTTCCGTTAGAATTATCTTTCGAAAACGAATCCTGTTTTGCAGATCTTAACATTCTGTTCAATCTGTAACGTGATTGAAAGCGCTTTTGTTAATTTTCCCTTACCTTAATTGTTGTCAATCTCAAGCCCTAACAATTTCGGACAAAAATGGTTCGATTTGTGGTATGGGTTTTCCTCCTTTTCTCCGCTATTGCATCATTTTTGAGCTGCATCTCAGCGGAAGTTATAACCTGCTCGGGAATAGTGCCGATGAGGTACCGTAACGACAAAATTTCGATAACTGACTTTGGTGGAGTCGGCGATGGACGGACATTGAACACCGATGCATTTCGGGGGGCAATATATCGGATTCAACATCTGAGGAGGAGAGGAGGCACACTTCTTTACATACCTCCGGGGGTGTACTTAACTGAGAGCTTCAACCTCACTAGCCACATGACTCTCTATTTGGCCAAAGGAGCTGTTATCAGTGCTACTAAGGTACTCTCCCTCCTATACTCTCTCTTACATTCATATCAATTCGTAATTGTTGAATTTTATTATGCCACAAGTATAATTAGATATAATCAGTTCAACTGTACAAATACAATCACCAAGAATTCGTAATTGGTGATGATAGTGAATGCAATTCCAGTTTGCATTTCAATACCATTCCGGATGTTTGGTTTTGGTTGTACCAACTTTATTCGATGTTTTTCCTCCCGAGTCCATTGTTCTAAATAGAGCAATGATTTTTACTGCAAAGGTTGTGCAATGATTGCTAGCACAATTTTTAACTGATAATGCTAGACTACCGTCCTATTAAGTGTGTCAACTAGTGGATTAAGATATCTCTGAGAACCATGGCGTAGGACCAGCCTTAAAGAGGAAAAACAAGCAGATAAGAAATGGTGGGTCTTGTGACTTGTGAGACATGGTTCCATGTGATTTAGATCTCCTGTATAGTGAATAAGTAAATAATAAAGATATTATAACACAGCTAGATGGTGGCCAGCTTGTCTTTTTTCCTTTTTTTTATACTCCACTAAATAACGGAGGATGTCATTATCTTATTACTTTAAAATTTTCATATATTAAATAAAAGAGGGTAAGTATGAAAATGTGTACAATGTCTCTTTTTTACACATCTTGATATCGAAACGTTATATACAAATTTTTGATTAAATTATTGTTAAATTGTCAAAAATATTGATTTTTTCTTTTTTTTTCTTCTTTTTGAACATTCATTTTAATTCAATTTTTTTCACATTTTTATAAAAGAGAATATATTCTCTTTTTTTTTATTTGTAATATGTTTGCTATATATAAGAAATTAATAGTTAAAAAAAAGAAATATATTATATATTACTATCTTTGAACAACCTAGTGAAACATTAACATCCAATTCAATTTAAAAATACAAAATCAACATTCATATTTTATTTTCTAATGTTTTACATTAACGTTATAACATGTTTATTATATTAAAGGCTAAATTCATTATGTTCCCACTAACTATGAATATTTTTTTAAAAAATAATCAATAAAATTTATTTTTATACTGGCGAGATTTATTTATTTATAATAGCTAATACAATTAGATAGTCTACTTAATTATTTCAAATTTTTTAACTACTTATTCTACAATATATAATATTTTAATTATTTAATCAACTCATTTATTAATATAAATATTTTTAGTATTTAAAAATATATGTATTAAATAAAAATTAATTTAAAATATAAATAATTGATTATTTTGATATTTTATAAATTTTTATAATTTTTTTCTATATTTTTGATAGAGTTATCATTATTTCCGTGATTTTTTTCTAAAGTTTCCATTAACAACGATGATAATTTTGATATTTTTATAAAAATTATATCTCGATATTTTCACCAACATCAATATGTAAAACCTTGATAAGCTGCACTGATGGTCTCATTTTTCTTAAAAAAATGCACTTTAGTACATAATTTTTGGGTGAAGTACTACTAGTTTTGTTATTATAAAAAATGAGTACACTTAGTCCAATAATTATTAAAAATGAGTATTTCAGGTTCCATATTTATTCAAAAAATGCATTTTTAGTCCCATTAAAGGGGCCAATTTTAAGTGTCCATCTTTTATGAATAACAAGACTAGAAATATCTAACCAATAAATTATAAGATTAAGGTACATTTTGCATATAACATGGCTATTAGGACCTTTTATAAATAAAATGTTTTTTCTATAGACATTTGAAAGGGGAGAAATGAGACTACTTTTATAAATTAGTCCTATTAAGGGATCAGTTTTTACATTGAAGTGACCAATTTTTATAAATAAGGGGACTAAAAGTATACAACCCATAAAATACAAAAATAAATTTCATTTTTGCAGGACTATTAGGACTTTTTATAAATTAAATGTTTTTTCTACAGACATTTGTAAGGACAGGAATGAGAACACTTTCAGCATTGTATAAAGACTTAGCTGCTCGGACCCACTGTTAAATATATTTTATAATGCACCTGTTCTAATTGTATTTTGTAATGTCATTATTGTCAACTTTCCTCAAAGTGTGATCTCGTTATCGTATGAGTCCACGCTCCATACACTCCTTTAGATGATATCATCATATATTAGGTCGTCCTGTTGCTTCTGGTGTCATGTAGTAATGCTAGTGGTAACTCATTACGGACCTCTATTTAAGCTGAGGCACAGTTGCCTTGGTTCTTTAAATACACAAAAACGGTGCTAGCCTGTTACATATCACTAGGAACATGACTTTTATTCTGAGCCCAGTATCAATGATAATATACTGCATCTTTTTAATGTAGTATACTTCCATTTTTATTTGCTCGCGCATTTACAATATCTTAGAAACATGGAGTGCTTAATACTTATTCCTCTTTTCCATTCTTAATTTTTGGTAGTTTTGGATATCTAAAACTCTTTTATTGAGGTTGTTGATATTGCAGGACACACAAAACTGGCCTCTAATTGCTCCTTTGCCGTCTTATGGAAGAGGGAGGGAACTCCCTGGTGGAAGGTACATGAGCTTTATTCATGGAAATGGACTTCGTGATGTAATCATCACTGGTGAGTACTGATTTGATTTTTTTTTTCTTGCTTCTTACCGACTTTCAAGGCATGTGTTGATTAACATCTTAAATGATTTGATATGTCAAAAAATTTCTCTCACACTAGTTGCTATGTAGCATAATAGTTTGCAACAAGACTATCCAAGTTGCAGTCTCTTATTATCGATTGAGGAAAGAGAGAGGGAGAGAGGGAGAGAGGGAGAAACTTATCCTTTATGCAATATGATTTTAAGACATACAATATCTGAATAACTAGCAATGGCTGCCATTATGGATGTTCACATTATAACATATTTGAAGGATTATTCTCCAGTTTGACTCCCTTTATTTTACAGGTGAGAATGGGACGATCGAGGGCAATGGAGATGTGTGGTGGAACATGTGGAGGAAACGAACTCTTAAATTTACCAGACCGAATCTCATTGAATTTGTGAACTCTAGAAATATTATCATATCCAATGTGATCTTTCAGAATTCTCCCTTTTGGAACATTCACCCTGTTTATTGCAGGTAAGTTTTATATTGGTTTCAGTTTTGTTGTTTCATATTGGAAAAAGAACTTTCTGCTGTTTGCTCACATGGATTTTGAAGAAGCATATAATCTAGAAGCCAAATTGTGACATTTGTATTTATATAGGGATCTTTCTTTCAAGTGTCTACATAATTTTGTTTCCTGCACTTTATTAAGGATTTTTATAAGCAAATATGTCTGCGACTGCTTTTTTAGCCCTGAGATTTTAATTAGTTATAGTATCTGGTGGGTTTTTTAGTAAGAATGTTTTGTGTGGATCATCCATTGTGTTTTGTTTGGATTATCTATGGCATGTATCCCCCTCCCCCCAAGTTTTTGTGTTGGCATGAGTTTAACTACACGGTAGAAAGTTGGCCTGAATATGGTTTCTTTATCAGTTCTAAACCAGGACGACTCTTTCTTAAGCACATGTCTGAAAATTCAGGATGAATTTATTTTATTTTGGTCTTTTCTAATGTAATTTTTTTTCAGCACCGACCATCTTCTAGTACAAACTTTCAGCAGTCCCCCCTTCCTTTTCTATTTCCTTCTTCCTCTTTTGCTAAGTTGCGGTGGTCCCTTAAGACATTACAAAACAGTCCTACCTTGTCATCTTGTTTAAGCTTTTACATTTTATCTGATATTATTTTCTTCCCTGCAGCAATGTTGTAGTCCGATATGTCACAATATTGGCTCCACGTGACTCTCCCAACACTGATGGAGTTGACCCTGGTATGTATGAGTTATGTTGCATTGAATTTGAGATATGTCACTGCATCTTATGATAAGTGTCAGTGCCACACAATTGTTATTGTAATTGTTCCATTTAGAAACCCAGGTCTAACTCTGAACCCAAAAACCAACTTGTGAGTTAGAGGGTTGCTAAGACTTATAAGCAGCACTGCTGCCTTACTCTTAACCAATGTGGGACTTAACATCCCCCTTCACATCGGCTAGAGTCCGGATTTACGGCACGAGGGCCGATGGGAGTACAAAGAAACCAAGAGCCTAGCTCTGATACAACTTAGATACCCAAGTTTAACTCTGAACCCAAAAACCAGCTTATGAGTTAGAGGATTACCCAGACTTATAAGCACCACTGTTGCCTTATTCTTAACCAATGTGGGACTTAACAGTTCCATTCATCAAGGACAAATTGTTGATAATGGAATCATGCACTATTTCATAAATTTTGTATAAAGTAACTGTTCCATCTTGAAGAGAGCTTTTAAAATTTTAACTGAATTATATTTCTTAATACTTGATCAATTTTATTGTGTTTTTTTGTTATAAAATAAGTAACTGAATAAACTCAAATAAATAAAATTACAAATGAATATATCCAGTAAATTACAATGGAATATACATAAACAAAATAAAGAAATGCTCGAACTTGTATCACACAATGTTATTAAGATAATTTTTTCATTTACCGTAGGTTTCAGAAAATTATCTCCCAGGATAAAACTATTAACTAGCGTCAAACTTATCACTGTTGGCTGCTCCAACGAATTGTCAAGCATCTGAACTCTATCAAAAGAAACCTAGCTCTAGAACATGAATACAAAAATTGAAAAACAAAAAGAGTTTTGTTTTCTTATTCTTCCCTTTTCTTTTTCACGTGTAGAATTAGTGTGGCTGCTCATCTATTTATTGATGAAGCTTACAAGCCAAATGGGGCAAAGAAAAAAGCAAAAGAAGAGCCCAAACGGGCTAAACAAAATTAATGAGTAATTTTAAAATGTGTTGATGATAACCGTATTAAAATTTTAATAAACATTAATTATTATAAAAAAAACTGTTGTTCTTGTTTTTCATTCAAAAAAATTCCCACACATTTTACATGCCATAAATAAGCTAGCTAATCTTTCATGACTTGTGGCATTCTCCGTAGGAAACATGTTGCAATAAGTCTCATGTCTAAGGCAGTGAGGTCAATATTACTCATTCATTCTTATTTATTGTATGAATTGCATGAATATTAACCTTGACATCTTGATATAGATTCAAGCTATAATGTCTGCATCGAGGACTCATATGCATCTACTGGAGATGATGTTGTGGCTGTAAAGAGTGGTTGGGATGAATATGGAATTGCTTATGGTCGACGTAGCTCTAGCATCACAATCCGGAGAGTGACTGGCTCATCTCCGTTTGCTGGAATTGCAATCGGAAGTGAAACCTCCGGTGGAGTGGAGAATGTCTTGGCTGAACACATAACTCTTTACAATGTGGGAGTAGGTATCCATATAAAAACAAACGTAGGAAGAGGAGGGATTATAAAGAACATAACGGTTTCCAATGTCTACATAGAAAATGCGAGGAAAGGGATTAAGATAGCAGGAGATGTTGGAGACCACCCGGATGACAAGTTTAATCCAAGTGCTCTTCCAGTTGTTAAGGGTATCACCATTAAGGATGTTTGGGGCGTAAAGGTTCTGCAGGCAGGTTTAATACTAGGTATAAAGAACTCTCCTTTCACTGGCATATGTCTTTCTAACATCAACCTTCGTGGCACAACCGAACCGAGATCACCTCCTTGGAAATGCTCAGACGTAAGTGGTGCTTCTCATCAGGTAAGCCCTTGGCCATGTTCTGAGCTAAGCAATGCCCAACATAAAAGTTATTGTTCCTCTTACTTCTGATAGTCCTGTGATATTTCACCTTTGTTCGATTAAATCCTTGTATGAATTGAGGAAACAATATATTTGCTATTCTGATTAAGGAAACAATATTGGTGAATTTGTTAAGCTCCAGATTCTCCCAAGATATTTATGTAGTCAACTGTAGAACTTTGTCATTAAGCAAAAGGCTTTTACGTATGCTTGTTTGTACTTTGTGTTTTCAATTAGAAGTGGTTTACAATATTTCAAAAACAGAAGCCAACGAACTGTAATTTCACAACTGTAATAATAGAAGTACTCAATTTCATTAAAAACTAGACAATATCCAAATACAACTCAAGTATGTTATGGTATATAAAATATCTGGAAAACAAGCAGAACTCATACGTAGTAGATAGGTATATGCCTAATTCTTATTGCTTCTACATCTCTGACTAGGGATGCAAAATTATTTACAACACAGTTCCACACGATAATAAAAAGAAAACACAATGCTTAATATGCGGCATCAGATAAACTACCATATACGCACAGCTTCAAAAGTGGGTTAGAAACTTGCGGAAACTCTTGAGGAAACCGTGTCCGTGCTCGTGCTCATATCCGTGTCCGTGCTCGTGCTCGTGTCCGTGCTCGTGCTCGTGTTCATATCCGTGTCCGTGCTCGTATCCGTGCTCGTGCTCGTGTCCGTGCTCGTGCTCGTGCTCGTGTCCGTGCTCGTGTCCGTGTCCGTGCTCGTGTCCGTGCTCGTGCTCGTGCTCGTGCTCGTGCTCGTGCTCGTGCTCGTGCTCGTGCTCGTGCTCGTGCTCGTGCTCGTCTTCGGCATGGCCATGGTGATGGTGGTGATGACGATGGTAATTGAACTGCCCCTCCATCATGTCGTCATGCTGATCAGCGATCCCACGGAGATTGATCCATTTAGACGGAACCCGGTGCACCCTGTTGCGAACCATCGAATCAAATCTCCTGTCGCCAAAACCCGACAGTATCATATCATCACCGTAGGGAATTTCTTCACTGCGTTGAGGATCTGATTCCTCAGTCCTGATGGATTGGTGGTGGTGACGGCAAGGGTGTCCATGACGGAAGGTAAAAGGGAACGGACGCCTTGGGAAGTGGCGATTAATGGGACGGAAAGTGATTATTGCTAACGGCATTTCATCGTTAGGGTTTGACTCCTTAATCTGCTCGGGAGTTGCTTCTGTGGCTCGGATGGAATGTTCTGGAAATTTTGAGTCGGTAGTTACGGGCTCTAAGTTAATCAAAGTTGTGTCTTCCGATTCGGATTTCTCGCTGGGTAGGAAGATATTGGAGGTTGTCTTGGGGTCTGATTCAGGCAAATTCTTAGAAGGCTCAAAGCTGACGTCGTCGTTTGCATGTAGATCGGACGGAAAGAAAGCATGTGTAAAAGCAAATAAGAAGAATAAAACGGTGATGATAAGTTTGGCCATGGTTGAGACTTTGAGATCTTGTGGCGATAATGAGATTCTCCACATAGAAGATAGGGAGGAATCGTTATTTAAAGTAGTTCGGGCAGATCGGGCATTGCGTGTTTGACTTTTTGTTTTGACTATGTGGGTTGTTTGGCGCAACGGGCAGAGGAATTACCAGCCATCTGATTGGAGGGAAGGGGGGAGAGTAACCTATGGATGAATCGGGTCTATATTAAATAGCAAATGGAATGCTTGATATATGAATTTGTAATTTTTTTCATTCAAATTATTTATATTTTAATACGTATTAATACTTTTTAAAAATAATTATGATATATAATATAATATAAATAATATATGTATCCAAGCACACAAATTGCACGCATGTTTCAAGGCCATCCTTGCAAAATACTAAGTCAACTTAAAGCTTTTTTTAAATAATTTTTTTAATATCAAATCAATTATAATTATATAATTAAATAATTTTTAAATAAAATAATTATTTATGTTTATAAAATTTTAATCCTATATGAAACAATAATTATAAATATATATTCATATTAATTATAATATAATATATAATTAAATAATTTTTAAAATAAAAAAGTTATTTATGTTTATAAAATTTTAATAATATATCATATAATAATTAAGATTACGTTATTCTAACGTTTCCAACGACATAAATATCATTTTCCTTAAGAAAGCGCGTGAAACTTGACTTAAGTTGGGCAAGGGCAAGGATGACCTTGGACACGTATGCAAGTTCTGAGTTTTTCCAAAGCCATATTTTCTTCCAAGGTGGTTTCATAGTGAGGTGGAGAGGTAGACTTCTTTATGCCAATGTTCCCATTAGAGAACAAGTTTCTAATCCTAAAAGTTATAAGAAACATAAAAACTTGGTAATTTTATTGGTATGGACATGGTAAATATTTGTGAAGCTGAAATGATTCCTTCTAAGGTAAATCATGTTTTTTTTTTTTAGCATTAGAAGGTCATTTTGAATTTGTGTTAATTTTTTTTTAAGTTAAGAGTCATCTTATTGAATTAAAGCTCTTCAACAATAATTACAGCTTTCTTTGATTGTTACTTCTTAAATTATGTAAAGCAAAAGCATCTTCAATTCGTTACACCATTTGCACCGTTCTAAGCAAAAATTGCATTATATATATATATATATATATATATATATATATATATATATCTTTTTAATAATTCGTAACACAAATACTATATTCTTAACAAAAATTAAAAATTCATTAACTAAACATTATATTCTTAACGCGTAAATAATATCGTTCTAAATGAAAAATATTACATCAAATTTATTATGATACTATTCATAGTGTGTAGCCTATTTAAAGTAATTTTTATTCTAAATATTATATTATTTTAATGTAATAGTGACTCCTTGAATATTATCTATAACTCTAATATATGTGGTCAGATGATTTACGTTTAACATTTGAATAAGAATTTAAATCCGTATCTATCTTGAAAGGTCTGAGACTCAGGTTTATAGTTCTAGAAACGTTAAAAATATATATTCTATAGATGTGTAGTCCAACCCATTAAAAATAGAGTTGGGCTTATCTTAGCACATTTACTTGGGCCTAATAGGCTCTCTCCATTACATGCTGCCGTATCTTTTGATTTTATTTTAAAAAAAATTTGCTTGCATCCCATAAAATTTTCTAAATACATACCTTTAATAATTTTATACATTAGGGTATATATATATTTAAAGGTTTTCTAAATTTTCTAAATACATATCTTTTGATTTTATTTAAAGGTTTAATTAAAGTGGATTCCACATATGCAAACAAGTCGAATTTTAAATGGAATGGTTTATACATGTCATTCATCCACATATATCTCATGTAAATTAAACTTTGTCAAATACAATAGATGATATGGTTGATGTATTATTAATTCCTCTGCAGCAGCTGTTTCCTTCCAATTTTTTTTTTTTGTGTTTTTTACGGCCTTCCATGAATGTGAAACTCCAAATTAATTATAAAAATAAAAATATATATATGCGTGTGTGTGTTTGCAGGTGATGCAGTAAACAAAGACTAAACTATATTTTTTGCACTGGCAAAGTCTTATTTATTACTTGTATAATTAAGACACGTACGGATTACATTTCAATATTAGACACACATTAAATAGATAATTGGGAACAATTTTAAAGCCATTGAACTTAGTTTCCTCCTTATTTGATATATTGTAACTTCATTTGGTCACCCCTGCAGCCAGTTATTTTGCTGCAAATAGCAAAAAAATATTAGACTGTGCGATACAAAAACCACAAAAATGAAATAATCATTATGATAAGAAATAGTTAGATAATTTGATAATTCTATTATATATGTGAGTCACAAAATAACATGCATGTCTATAAATTCTAAGTAATCAAATTAATTAATTAGCTCCGATATCAATTCAATTACTTAAAATTAACACGTAGAGAGTCTCATGTACCTGAAAATGCGTAGGCTATTTAATCACTGTCACTGCCACTGCAGCTTCCATATCCATCCTTATTCTTCTTCCTGTACCCAGATTTCCCTTTGAGTTTCATTCCAGACTTTTCGTTGGCGTAGCCATTTGGGTCGTATCCAGTTTGGTGGGTTCCCGAGTGATGATCTTGTAGGTATTCAAAGGGTATTATTTGGCCCCTTCTGCACTGTTTAGATCCATTGTGACGGGCAAAGGTGGCAGAGTTGTGACCCCTGGCTTTATTGGGTTTGCCCATGCCATATTGATCATCATAGCAGGTCTTGGTGGTTTCACTATAATATATAGTCTCGGATTTGACTCCATCAGGGTGTGATGAGTACTGTGGACCATAGCCACTTGAGTCATAGCTCTGACCATAGCCATGGTTCTGGTCGTGGCTTGCATATTGCTGACTTTGGTGGTTTGGTTTGCAATTGGACTTGTTGTCATCATAGTAGTCTTCTTCAGATCGCTTGTAGCAATGCGTTGATGCCATGGTTATTGAGGCTCAAGTGTATGGATCCAACTGTATTTTGATTGCTTCTTGTGGTTTGAAATTGTGTTCGAGGAGTTGTGTATATATATAGGCATGGAGTGAGTGGAGGGATTCCTTCACTTTACATTGGGTCACAATTTGAATATGCTTTAATTTGTATGAACGGCCAATATATATCTTTATATGTGACAAAAATGTCAGTTTTTTTATATATCAAATTGCCCACTGAATAAATTCGCATTGGTATAGACAGGCAAACAAATGATTTATACAATTTTTTTTAATAAATAAATTATATCTAACAATTCATTTAAGTTCATCTAATAGTAATATATATTTTTATTTGATTTAATTTTCTCCTTTATTCAATAAATTATTTATTAAATTTAAATTTAATATTATAATAACTTACGTATTATTGATTTAAATTAATTTATATTTATTACGAATTATTAATAATATTTGTTAAACTTATTCGTGAAATAACCGACATTTATAGGAATATACTCTGTAATACATGGACAACTGGAAACTGGAAATACAGGAAAGGGAAATAATAATAAATTCGATGCCCACTAATCTTTTGCTTTGAATATTTTAATCATAAATAATTACATAAATTTGATTATTTATTTTTCCAAAATCAACGGTAATAAATAATTCTTAACATAAAAGATGATTATTATCCTATAGAAACTATATTTAATTAAAATTATTAATATTATTTTTTTAATAAATTATAACTAATAATTCATTTAATTTCATCTAATAATAATATATATTTTTGTTTAATTTAATTTAAATTTAAAAATATAATAATTATACATCATATAGTTATCAATAATATTTGTTAATCTTAATAGTAAAATAATTAAATATATATATAATTATTTCTTTTAATAAAAAATATTTAATTACGTAACATATTTTTTTAATAGATGAAGTTTTATTTTAAAAGTTATTCTATTAATGTGAAATCATAATTACATGTAGTTTAGATAAAAAAAAGTTTATAAGTAATTATAAAAGATATCTCAAAGTATTTTTTTTTGGATATTTTTTCAGGTTAGTAAAGAGTTAATTTTTAAATAATTTTTAATACATTATTAAAGTTATATGTATAAATTAATAATCTTAATTGTTAAATTTTAAATATTTAATCTATATAATATATAAAGTTAATACTTGTAGGTAAGTGATACATATATAAAAATATTATAGATAAAAGATGAATGGTCTAGTAGCTTATAACAAAGGAGTACAAAAATTCTATAATTTTGTGATATAAATAAGTCAGTAATTTTTAAAAGAATAACACAAAATTCTTTATCAAATTTTCACTATAAATCATCCTATAATCAATACATTATTAAATTTTTGGAAATAATTTCAAAATTATAAAAAAAAAAACTAAAACAGGCTAATTTCTAATTCTCGTACATATGTATTTTTTTAAAAGAACATTAAATTTGTTGTCCTCCATTAAGGTGCCGTTATATCCTCCATTAAATAGCAAATACAAGTATGAACAAAAAAATAGCTTAAACATAATTCAATATCTAATCTTATATTACAAACTTCTGAATTTTTCTTCAACCTATCCAAAAATATGCAACTAAATTTCACCCTAAATTTTAGCTTCCTAATTTGTTGTTTATCATCCTTAGTCTTCATATCATTTTTGTTATCAATTGGGAAATCAATCCAACAGAAATAATTATTACCATTCCTTTCATATCTTTGTAAAAATAAAAATAAAATGATTAAAAAATGATAATTATTTTTTCTTTACTTCCGTGAGAGCACCTTATCTTTTTATTTTTCTTTAAAAATAGAGAGAAACTGAATAAAGTAAAATTTTAAAGTGTGATGGTATGTTAACGATAGAGATAATTAATGGAGAAGAAGATGCATGAGTGTTAACAAGGATGAAATTGAAAAGATTTAAGAAAACTAATATTTAAAATAAAACACTCACTTTAACTAAATCGATGTTATTCATCAATGTTGCAAAGATAATAAGACTCCACAAGATTTATAAATCCTTTGATAAGTCTGTAAAGGAAAAGGTAGAATTAAAGATCTTAGCTTTGATATTAAATCAAGTGTATTAAAAACTAAAGTTACTCCTATGAATAGGTGGTGTATATATATATGATACAAAAATGAAAATGAATCTTAAAATGAAAAGAAATATCAAACATTGGATCAATATACTTGAGAAAAAAATACAAAGAAAATTAATCGGGTTACAGTGGCAAAAAACCCATGCCATGGCACAATTTGGAAATTTGGGAATTAATTGAAATAAAAAAGAGTCTTGATGTGGTGTCCTTTTCTTATTGCTCTTATTTTATTCATTTTCTTCTTCCATGCATAGTGATTCATTTGTGGTGTTTTTTTTATCATGATTCAACTCTTGAATAAATACATGCTTCATTGAGTTGTTTCATCTTTGATCTCATGATAAGTTCTCTTGAAATTTTTAATGTTTCGTCGTTCTCATCATTCCCCATCTCTTCAAAAATATTCGACCTTGAATCATCGCCTGCATAATTAAAAGAAGAAAGATCGATAGTATTAAAAATAATGCTAACATTATTATACTCACTTGGAATATATAACATATAAGCATTGTCATTAATACGTTCAAGAACTTGGAATGGTCCATCTCCTCTAGGTTGCAATTTGGATCTTCTTCTTTCAGGGAACCATTTTTCCTCATGTGTACTCAAACCTAATCATCATATTCAAAAATGTCTCTTTGCTATCCTTTGTTGGCTTTGAAAACATATTCTTTATTATTCTTTTCAATATGTTCACGAATGATTTCACGTAGTTTCTTCACCATTTCAATCTTCCTTTTACCATCTAAATCAATTCTTTCTGAAACAAGAAAAAATATTAAATCTATAAGAATAAGTGGGTTAAAACCATAAACAATCTCAAATGGTGAATGACCAATGGTTGAATATACATTAAAATTATAAGCAAACTTAAGTACTCAACAAAAGGCAAACTATTATCCCAAGTTTTCAAATTCTTTTGCATTACAATTCTTAATAAAATGGACAAAGTTCTATTGATATCTTCAACTTGACCTTCAGTTTAGGAATGACACGTAGTAGAAAATAAAAATTTAGTCCCTAACTTAGTTTATAAAGTCTTCCAAAAGTAACTATAAAATTTAATATCCTAATCAGACACAATACTTTTTTGTACCACATGTAACCTAACAATCTCCTTAAAGAATAAATACTCTATATTAATTGCATCATCGATTTTATGATATACTATGAAGTACGTCATTTTATAAAACTTATTTACAACCACAAAAATAGTCTCTGTCTTTTTTGACTTAGACAATCCTAAAATAAAACCCATAGAAATATCCACCCAAGGTGCACTAGATATAGATAAGTGTGTATACACTCTTTGGGATAGGACTTATACTTAGCTTGTTTATAAGTAGTGCATCTAAAACATATTCTTTATACATCTTGTTTTATTGTTGGCCAATGAAAATATTCACACCAAGTTTCTAAAGTCTTTTTAACACTTAAGTGTCCAAGTAACTCTCATCCATGAGCCCCTTTAACTAAAATTTCACGCATAGAATAGTCAATTACATATGATAATTATTTTTTAAATAAATATTCATAGACTTTTAAAAGAATGGCACAAAGGTCTTGTTTTGGCCGTTGACCAATTTTTTGCTATATATCATCATGTGACCAATACATGACTAAATATTTGAGAGCAATTTAAAAATCATAAAAAAACTAAAACACCTTAATTTTTAGTTCTCATGTATGTATTTAAAAAAAGCATTAAATTTGATGTCCATCATTAAGGTGCCGTTAAATCCTCCGTTAAATAGCAAATACACATATGAGCAAAATAAAAAACTTAAACATAATCCAATATCTAATCTTGTATTACAAACTTCTGATTTTTTTGAAAACCTATCCAAAAATATGCAACTAAATTTCACCCTAAATTTTAGCTTCCTAATTTGTTGTTTATCGTCCTTAGTCCCCGTACATAAATTATATCTAACAATTCGTTTAAGTTCATCTAATGATAATATATGTTTTGATTTGATTTGATTTGCTTAAATTTAAATTTAAAAATATAATAGCATACATTGATTTATAGATCTGTTTAAGGTATTAATAATATTTGTTAAAGTTATTTGTGAAATAAACGGATCTATATATCCAATAGGATTATACTCTGTACTACATGCACCATTGGAAACTAGAAATAAAGGAAGGCGAAAAAAACAATCAAAATTCGATGCACACTTATCTTTTGATTTTTTGTCTCTAAGAAAAATTTAATTATATATAATTAAAATTATGATTAATTATACAAATTTAATAATTTTTTAAATAATAAAAACTTAAGATGAATATGATTATTATAATTTCAAAATTGTATTTAATTAAAACTAAATATATGTTAATATTATTTTTTATATACATATAGTTACGTAAAAAAATACATTTTTAATAATAAAATACACAATAATTGAAATAATTAGATAGAATTTTATGTATTATTACTTTTATATCTTTTATTTTACTTAGAAACATGTGCTAAATTAGTTAAAAAAATAAAAATTAATATCAATATTTTAAATAATATAGTATAATAAGACTTATGTTAAGATTTAATTTTTAAAATTAAATATATTTTTAAATAAATTTTAAAAAACATAATTAAACCATAGGAAAATTAGTATCGGTTCATAACCAACAGTTATTAACTGCATGTATCTAAAACTGGTATGAGATTATTATTGTTATTAGCGTAACCTTCCTCGATCATCCCACGCCCAATCATACTCTAATTCTATCTAATTAATTATTTTTTCAAATAAAATTTAAATTTAATTACATAATGATGACTATAAAGGAAGTTATTAATGCATTTTTTTACTTAATATTTGCTTATTTTAATCAATAAATAATATTTTTGGGCTTAAAATATTAAAATATATATATTTTTAATAAAAATGGGTGAAAATATAAAGTAGAGGAGATGACTGGGCAAGTCATGTGCTAAATTACTTAAATTTTTTTATGAATTTTTAATATAAGACTAATCAGAAGCTACAATGTGGCACTATACAAGTAAATTAGATGATTGGGCAAGTCACGTGGATGCCACGTCAGGAGAGATGATGAATCGTAGATCGTCGTGTGTGAGGAATAACGCACTACGTGTCACATGTCTGCACACCGTTCAATTTATGTTTAAGCGTGGTCAAACCTTCACACCACGTGTCACTACTCTATTTGTTCATTCATTCCACCTGTGTGTCACGCCATCCATTACCGTGAATAACATTATGTCACGTGGCACTGACTCAACATGCGTTGACTTGGATCGATCTCTTCTGTCAAGCGTCATGCTCTGATTCTCCCAATAAATTGTGTGTGCCATATGTCACATTGTCATTGGCTTGCATAGTTAGTTTTTCTTGTTTTGTTTTCAGCTCTTGATTTGAAGCTCATTTGACGGTTTAGATTCAACTTGAGCTATATTTAACCCATAATCACCTCATAAATCAGAATGAGTTGTCATTAGCATAATTTTGATTAGCTTTTGGAGATAAGAAGAGAGAAAATTACAAAAAAATTAAAAGGGAAATACAATTTTGTGGAGATTAGTACTACAATTCAAAAGATTGATTGTATTTCTTCTTCTACTATTTTCTTTATCAATTTTTATGTATTTGTCTATGAAAAATATAAGCTTTATGGATAAAATTATGTCTAACTTTTTTCTACTATTTTCTTTATCAATTTTTAAGTATTTTTCTATGAAAAATATGAGTTTTATGGATAAAATTATGTCTAACTAATTTATTAATTTAGGAATCTTATGAACCATTTTTTCACCATATGATGATCTAATATTTTATCTCAATTATAATTATAATTTAATTATATTATTTAATATGATTTTTATGTTATTAATTATTTGGCCTGTAATTTATTTATAGAGACAATTGAATATATTTGAGAGAATTATTTAATTGTTTGTCTTGATTAAATAACATGCATAGTTTCTAGGTAGAGATGTATAATTCTTATGTATGTGATCCATAATTGATGAACTTAATAAGTAGTACGTAATTTAGTTGACATTAGAGCGTAATTAAATTAATTACTATATGTTGTAGTTTACTTGAGAGAGGAATACATGCTAGGTTAGATTCAATTAATCATGTAATTAATTGATAATTATTTTGTTAGGATTTTTACGATTCACATGTTTAGAAAATTGGGGGATTAAGTATTCCTAGATATTTTCTCATATATTTTCTTAGTTATCAAATCTGATTTAATTAATTATTGTTATTTATTTTTAGTTATTTTAATTTTACTTTCTTAAAATATAAAAACACAAAAAAAAATTATTTTTTTAGTTTTAAAAATTAGTTTTTAATAAAATAATATCCATAGAAACGATATTTTCTTATCATTATATTATTTGTTATATGTATATTTATGCATTCATTACACACTTCATGTGTAGCGATCACATAACATACCTTCTTAACAAATGGAATTTTACTTTTTAATTTATTCTACGTGGTGGATCTATTTTTTTTCTTCCATATAACATAAAATATATATTTAAACAAGAAAGTTAAAAATAAGTTGCTATAAAAAAAAGGCAAATTTTTTTATATTTATGTGAAATCATAAGTACATATATCTTACGTCAAAATAATTTATAAGTAATTATCAAATATATATAAAAGTATTTTTTTTTGGATATTTTTTAATAATTTAATTTTTTTGGTAGTAGATTTTTAAATAATTTTTAATATGGATATCTTATATTTTAACTAATAATATCTTATTAGAGATGGATATCTTATATTTTAACTAATAATATCTTAAATTACAAAATATTTAATAAGCATAATGCATGCACGCATAAATATATTATAAGTGAAGGATCGGATGCTCCCGTAGATTTTGATAAAAGAGTAAAAAAAATTATATAATTTTAAATTGTTCTAGATAAGTCTTGTAACTTATAAAATAAAAAATCCATTAATCACTTTTTTTTCTTTCTTTCTTTCTTTCCAAAAATCAACATGGAACCAATACAAGACCAAATTTTCACGGGTGATTTCGAAATTAAAAAAATTGAAACACATTAATTTTCAACGCATGTTTTTCCTAATTTCTCTGTAAATGATCAATGCATGATGTTTGTGTTATTTTTTTTTAAACTTATTGAACTTATCCAAAAAAAATTGTATGTTACAAGATTTTTTTTTGCTTATTTCATCTTAAATATTATTTATATTTCTTCCAATAACTTAAATATTTGAAATTTAATTTTACAACAACTTTAATAAATTAAAATATTTAAATAATTTTATATATCTAAACACATTTATCCTAATAAATTACCATTCATATATATATATATATATATAAGTATACATAAATGTATATGAAAACATTAGAATGTTATATAATTGGTAAGCTCGAGGTTTCTAGTACAAATATGTATGCTTTTTTCCATTTATACATGCCTAATTTTCATTTTTTTAAAAAAACTTTTAGATATTAATATTTATCTCATAATCTATGTTTTTTTTACCATCGAATCTAAGTATTAATTGACATTATACATAATTTTGTATTGATTAATGTTTATAATTGACACGTATTATCTATCACGTGTAACGTTAATTAACATGAAGAATTGATTTTAAATGTTGATTTTTTTAATATATTTTTACTTTTAAATTTATTTAAGTTGATTTTTTATTAGAGTTTAATAAAGAATTGATTTTAAATTTTAAATCGATTTATAAAAATATATTTAAAATTTATTATATATTAATTTTTACTTAAAATCGATTTTAAATCTAGATTTAAATTTACTTTGTTCTATAATTGAATATGGGATATGAGCTTCTAATTACAAGGGTAATAGATAGTAATTATATTTAGATCCTAGGAATTTTCGTAAAATTAATAGATATGATACCATTTAATTAGAAGATAAATATTAAAGAAACATAAAATTATATTTATATTATTTAGATTTTATTTGAATTAATATTATATATTAATTTTTAAAATATTATGATATAAATAAAAAAAATTATTGGTGTAAAAACGTATACGTGACATAAATATATTTTCTTAATTAAAAAATATTAAATTGATGAATGAAGGAGTCGGTTGTCCTTGTCCCTATGTGGATATCTCTTTGATCTCTCCATGTGGTCCTCGGCACAATTTGCATAAATCAACGTGGTTAAGAGAGATGATAAAATTGGTTATATTTTATCACTTTAATCGATAACTAATTTTAAAATGAAATAAAAAGATTTTTTTTAATAAGATTGATAGAGAATAAGTCATACAACTTTAAAAATAATACAAGTTAATTTATAATAATTTTTTTGATTAAATGAATAAAAATAACAATTTAATAAAAAAATTAAATAAGTCCAAAATATATTTAATTGAGCCATATATTTGGTACATAATTATTTTTAATAGGAGTATTATCAAAATATCAAAAAACATTTTTGTTTTTTTCTCGCCCCAGTCAATTATCACTTCTTTTCACCAACCACCATTAAAACTCGACACTTCCCCTTTGTCACACCATTTAAATCAAAGCCTACACTATTTAAAACCCAATGGCCTTCATTACTAGAGGACATTTTCATTAGAGATAGAGTTGGAAATGGAGGTATTCTTTTCGATAAAGGAGACTTGTGAGGTTAGGATTCAAGCAGATAAGAAGTGATCCAAATAAAATGATTAAACATGTATAAAGATGTTTGATATTTTTAATTTTTTAATTATGTTTTTTCATATATTTTAATTTTTTCCCTTTAATAATTTATGTGATAGAATAAATTATGTTATTTAAATAATTTTTTTTATTTTATTGATTGAACTTAAGTATCGTTTTGTTCACGAAATAAAATTAAAATGAAAACGAAATAAAAAAGAAATATTTTTGTTTAATTTGACCATTAAAATCAAAGAAATAATCAATATTAAAGTATTTAGTTTATAAATGTAATGAAATGAAAAATAATGTATATTACTAGTGTTATAAATTAGCACTTGTGGAAGCGAAGATTGAGTCAAATTTTGGCTGCATAAATTAATAATAATGGATAACAGCAAAATAATAAGTAGTAAGAAAATAAATGACACACAATGATTTAAGTGGTTTAACATTTCAATATAAAAAGTCTACTCCACCGACGACGACAACACATCGAAGAAAATCCACTAATAATTAAATAGGGATACAAACACTAATTTTTAAAGAGTTTTACAAATTATACCAAAATCCAAAAATATATCTCCCTCTAATTTACTGGTAATATATAGCAATATAAATTAACAAACTTACTATTAAATCAAATATTATCATACAAATGACAGAAACATCATAAATGACATCAGAAATAGACAGTTTGTCCTTGGGCTAATTTCCCCTCTTTTCTATTCTTCTATGTTTTTAGCTTTAATGCAGCGAAGAGAAATACTTTGGCGTCAAGTAAATCACAAATGAAAAGTTCCACTAAAGAGGTGATTATCAATAACTATCTGTTTTTTTTTTTGGATTTTAGCAGTTGTTGCTTTATTCTTACTACCTTTGCTCCTTTTTTTCTAACTCTCAAATTTATTCTCCAACGGTTGCATACTCTACCTAGAGAACTAAGTTAATATATATATATATATATATATATATATAAAATAAACAAATGGGCTAAGGGTTTTGTTTGGGCCTTAATGTTTTGGGCCATTATTTAACAAATCTTCAGCTTATCTCAAAATAGAAAACAAATTCTTTAAACATGAAATTTCTTGAATTATCAAATAACCATAGTCTAAAGCCCCGAAGGGTGATTATCTTCTGCAAACACCAATCAAGTCCAAGCAATGCTTGAACTTGTTAAATGGAACTTGTTTAGTTAACATATGAGCTGGATTCTCTGTAGTAACTATCTTATTGACAACAATAGCACCCTAAGACACAATGTCACGAACAAAGTGATATCTGACATCAATGTGTTTGGTTCTTTCATGATACATAGTATTCTTAGTCAAGTGTATCGCACTCTGACTATCACAAAATACAATAGAAATATCCTGATGTAAACCCAAATCACAGACCAAACATTTAAGCCAAATGGCTTCTTTCACTACTTCTACTGCTGCCATATATTCTGCCTCTGTCGTAGACTGTAAAATAGCCTTCCAAATAATGGAACAATGAGAAAGAGTGAAGACATAACCTGTCAGAGATCTTCTTCTATCCAAATCACCAACATAATCGGAGTCCACATAACCAATAACATTGCAATCAGTATTAGAACTTACATCATATACCAAACCAAAATTAGATGTACCTCTCAAATATCGAAGTATCCATTTCACTACTTACCAATGACCCTTACCAGGATTACCCATATATCTGCTGAAAATACTAACTACATGTGAAATGTATGGACGAGTACAAACCATAGCATACATCAAACTACCAACAACACTAGTATATGGAACCTGAGACATGTACTGCTCTTCTTCTTCTGACTGTGGTGACAAATCAAAAGAAAGCCTAAAATGCGCGGCTAACGGCACACTCACAAGTTTAGAATCTTTCATACCAAAGCGTTCAAGAACTTTTTCAATATAACTTTTCTGAGTCAAATAAAGCTTGTCCACTTGTCTATCCCTGTAAATTTTCATGCCCAAAATTTTCTTCGCTGCACCCAAATCTTTCATCTCAAACTCACCACTAAGTTGAGATTTTAATTTTTGAATCTCAAACTTATTCTTAAAAGCAATAAACATGTCATCAA
This sequence comes from Hippophae rhamnoides, assembly GCA_033030585.1. NCBI lineage: Eukaryota > Viridiplantae > Streptophyta > Magnoliopsida > Rosales > Elaeagnaceae > Hippophae > Hippophae rhamnoides. The sequence continues at coordinate 12,974,749 of CM065430.1, forward strand.
CATAAGGCAATAAATAAATAGATGAACCATCATGAAATATTTTATGATAAACACAACTATCATAATCACTCATAGAGTAATCATGATCAATCATAAAAGAATCAAGCTGTTTATACCACTATTTAGGGGATTGCTTCAACCCATATAATTTTTTTTTCAATAAACAAACATGATATTCCTTACCTAGAACAACAAACCCCTCTGGTTGATGTATATATATTTGTTCTTCAACCTCATCATGTAAGAAGGTTATCTTGACATCAAGTTGTTCTAATTCCATGTCAAACATTGCAACTATAGCAAGCAACACACGAATAGAGCTATGTTTCACAACTGGTGAAAATACTTCATTGAAGTCAATACCCTTCTTCTGACAATAGCCCTTTGCAACAACACATGCCTTGAACCTAGCTGCTTCAACCTTAGGTATACCTCTTTTTTTCTTGAAGACCCATTTGTTTCCAACAATCTTTTGGCCCTTAGGCGGTTTCACTAATTCACAAGTATGATTCTTATGAAGTGATTCAATCTCTTCATTCATAGTAACCAGCCACTGAATAGACTCATCACAAGTGACAGCTTCATGATAACTAGAAGGTTCATGCACCTTAATAGACTCTGCCACAGACAATGCAAAAGAAACTAATTTGCATCTGCGTACCTCTGAGGGTGTCAAATCTCTCTTATTCCTTTACCCTTAGTGATACTATATGGTTGCTCATGTTGCTCTTCTGCTACATTATGAATAGAATGATCTATCTCATCAACAAATGGTTGCTTTGAAGTGCCCTCTTGCACTTGACTAGGATCTCCAATCTCAAGCTCCACCTGCTCACTAACACTGTGGTCTTTATTTGTAACAATAGACTCTTTTTTCTTTTGTAATATGAAAAACTTATCAAACTTAACATCTCTACTAATCAAAAATTTAGGTGACTTGGGTTCAACACACCATAACCTATAACCCTTCACCCCAGAAGGATACCCCAAAAATATGCATTTCAATGTCCTAGGCTCAAGTTTACCATCATTAACATGAGCATAAGCAGGATAACCAAAAAATTTCAAATCAGAATAATTAGCAGGAGTACCAAAGAATACCTCAAATGGAGTCTTCAACTCAATTGCAGTTGATAGAGACCAATTCACCAAATAACAGACATGGTTACAAGTTTCAGCCCAAAAGAATTTATCCAAGTCAGCTTGAAAGAGCATACAACAAGCTCTTTCTAAGAGAGTCCTATTCATACGTTCTGTTACTCCATTTTGTAGTGGTGTATGACGCACAATACGGTGTCTCACTATGCCATTTCTTTCACAAAACTCATTAAACTAACTATCACAAAATTTCAAACCATTATCAGTTCTCAAATGCTTGATTTTCTTGCTTGTTTGATTTTTTATACAAGCATTGAATTTCAAAAAAATTTAGAACGTGTCATTCTTGTTCTTTAGAAAATACACCCAAACATGACGAGAGAAGTCATCAATAAAAGTCAACATATACCGGGCACCACCCTTAGACACAACACGAGAAGGACCCCAAAGATCTGAATGAATATAATCAACAGTACCTTCCATTTATGGATGGTTGTAATGAACTTAACCCTTTGATGCTTTCCATAGACACAGTGCTCACAGAAATCAAGCTTCCCAGTTTTCTGACCATAAAGCAAATCTTGTTTGCTCAAAATAGACATCCTTGCTTCACTCATATGCCTAAGCTACATATGCCATAATCGAGTAGTATCTGAATCTTGATCTAATGAGGATGAAACTAAAACACTACCAATAACAGTGCTACCTTGAAGCATATAAAGACCACGTGACAATTTCCCTTTAATAACAACGAGAGCACCCTTACTAACTTTTAAAACTCCACCTTCAACTAAATACTTGTAGCCTTATGAATCAAGAGTACCTAAAGATATCAAATTCTTTTTCAAATTTAGAACATGGCGAACATCTTTCAAAGTCCTAACTATACCATCATGCATCTTAATTCGGACAATACCAATACCAACAACCTTACAGGACATATTGTTTCCCATCAAGAAAATACCCTCATCAATAGATTGATAAGAAGAAAACTAGTCTCTACTAGGGCACATATGGTAAGTGCAACCCGAATCAAGAACCCAAACATCTTCAGAAGAACCAATAGATACTGATATGACATTTTCACCATCGAAACCATAACTATCTACAACACCAGCAACATCATTAGTACTAGAAGACGTTGTGGCAGATTTTCCTTTACCTTTGCGTTTAGGACAATTTACTTTCCAATGCCCTTCATGACGGAAATAGTTGCATTTATCTTTTCTTTTCTAGATTTGGATCTAGACTTGCCTCTATTATTGCTTATGCCTTTTTCTTGATTTCTACCTCTGACAAATAAACCACTGCTATTATCATTATTTCTTGTAGACACATTTTTCTTCAACTCTCTGGAATTCAAAGCTACTTTGACATCTTCCAAAGAAATAGTGTCCCGCCCATATAACATGGTATCAACAAAATTTTCAAACGAATGAGATAAATAACATAATAAAACTAAGGCCTGATCCTGATCATCAATCTTAACACCTTCATTTTTCATATCACGAATAATTTTAGTAAATTTATCAAGGTGATCGTGCAAAGGTTTACCTTCTGACATTCTGAATGTATACAAATGCTACTTCAAATATAATCGACTGGTCAAAGACTTGGTCATATACAAATTCTCCAATTTAAGTCATAACTCAGTAGGAGATTCTTCATCACCAACCTCACGTAATACCTCATTAGACAAGGATAACTGAATTGAACTGAGAGAATTTTTCATCAATGCATCCTTTTCTTCATCAATCAATTTTTTTGGAAATTTATCATTGCCTTCAAGTGTCTTAACGAGCCCTTTTTTAACTAATATGGCCCGCATCTTCATACGCCAAATAGTAAAATAATTTCTACCATTGAATTTCTCAATTTCGTATTTTGTCGTCATGACAGAAAACCCAATATTAAACAAACAGAAGTACAAACAAAAAAATATGAAACTAATAAAATAACGAGAAGCTCAAAATAAATCCAAAATAGCAAACTTGATTAGTTTCAATAAATAGCAGAATAAGCCAATGCTCTGGTACCAATTTGTTATAAATTAGCATTTACGGAAGCGAAGATTGGGTCCAATTTTAGTTGCACAAATTAATAATAATGGGTAACAAAAAAATAATAAGTAGTAAGAAAATAAATGACACACAATAATTTAAGTGATTCAACCTTTCAATATGAAAATTTTACTCCATTGATGAAGGCACACCAAGGAAAATCCACTAATAATTAAATAGAGATACAAACACCAATTTTCAAAGAGCTTCACAAATTATACCAAAATCCAAAAATATATCCCCCTTTAATTTACTAGTAATATGTAACAAAATAAATTAACAAACTTGCTATTAAATCAAATATTACCATACAAATGAGAGAAACACCACAAATGGCAGCAGACATAGACAGTTTGTCCTTGGGCTAATTTCCCCTCTTTTCTATTCTTCTCTGTTTTCAACTTCAATGCAGCGAAGAGAAATACTTTGACAACAAGTAAATCACAAATGAAAAGTTCCACTAAAGAGGTGATTATCAATAGCTCTCTGTTTTTTTTTTCTTTTGGATTTTAGCAGTTGCTGCTCTGTCCTTCCTGACTTTGCTCCTTTTTTTTCATCTCTCAAATTTATTCTCCAACGGCTGCATACTCTAAGTAGAGAACTAAGTTAATAAATATATATATAATAAATAAAGGGGTTGACGGTTTTGTTTGGACCTTAATGATTTGGGCTATTATTTAACAACTAGGGGTGTTCATTGGATCGAAACCGTTGATTTTATAATCATTTGATCTAATCCGACCATCCAATCAGATTGATACATCCTAATCCGCAATCGATCCGATCACCTTTCAAATCCGATCCGTAATTTATTCGGATTGAATCGGTTGAATCTGATCAATCAGTAACCTATTCGAATTGGATCGGTTGAATCCGATCAATCCAACTAATAAACTTAATTAGTTTTATTTTTAGTATTTTTGAATAAAAAATTTAAATTTTCACGTAACATAAATTTATTTAAGTCAAAAGAAACCTTAAAATATGATTAATATATGAATGACTAATATATAAAATATAAATATATATTTAAGTATTTTCGGTCGGATCGAATGAGATTTGATGATGTATAGTGAAATCTGTCATTCGATCCGAACTTAACGAATTGAAAAAATATTCATCCAATCTGATCCGATAGTCGGATCAAAATCGTAAAAAAATTAAATGATCGAATGAGTCGGATGATCAGATTTTTTACACAATCTTATATATTACCTTAATACCCATATATTTAATAAAATTTAAATAATAAAATTTAATTATTATTTTTTCGTTAGATAAAAAATATTATTAAAATTATTATTAATTAAAAATAAAAAATATTATTAAAATTATTATTTTTCTAAATAATGTTTAGTATTTAGGGTTTAAAGTTTTGTGATTTGAGATTTGAGATTTAGTATTTAGAATTATATTAATGGATTAAAGTTTAGGGTTAAAATTATTTTTTTTAAATATATTTTTTGGTTTTAGGATTTGAAATTTAAGGTGTAAAAATTTAAAATTTAAGATTTAGTGTTATATATGTGTATTGAGTTTTAGCGTTAAAATCATTATTTTTCTTTGAAAAAAAAAAGTATTGGAGATTAAAGATTTGAAATTTAATATTAAGGTGTAGAGTTTATGATTTAATTTCTTGATAAAAAAAAAGTTTGAGATAGGAACCAAATGGTAATTCCTTCCGCCCTACTCTTTCGCTTTCAGTCACACATTCATAGTTGCGATCATTACCATATTTAATTAGAGATGGGAATGGTTGATTTGTTTTCCTCGGGAAGGAATCAAATCAACATCACCGGTTGAGGTTAGTCTGATGTATTAGAGTTCTGGGGAAGGTTTTAATGCAGCTTCTTTATTCTTTAATACAAACTATCACACACACACTTTTCTCATCTCTCTCACACGCACCACAGTTTTGCAATGTCTCCACCAGAGCATTACTCTGGTACACCCACATTTTTTTTGGGGGTTTAATTATTCGAAACTTTTTGTTTGTTTGTTTGTTTGTTAATTTTGTTTGGAATTGGCAGACCAGAACGAGGTTCGAGAGCTTCTAGTTTTGGATGTTAAAGAGAACAGTGACGACGATTCTCAGCCGAAATTTCGGATAACTAACTTGACAAAGTTATCGGAATCGGGAGATTCGATACTGAATGGGTTAAGCGTGGAAATACCGAAGGATGCGATTGTGGGGATCATAGGGCCAAGTGGGAGTGGCAAGTCAACGTTTTTGAGGGCGCTCAATAGACTTTGGGAACCGCCTCAGGATACGGTTTTCTTAGACGGCCATGATATTTGCGATCTTGATGTTCTCAATCTCCGTCGTAAGGTCGGTATGCTCTTTCAGCTTCCCGTCCTTTTTGAAGGTAATAATAATAACAATTAATATTCATTACAATTTTATATATTTTTATATTATTTATGGATTTTTTTTTAAAATTTAGGGTTAGTGGTTTGGACGAATTGCTCATCCTTGTTTGCAGAGATGCTCTGTTTTTTAGATAAGTCGTGGATTAATATTATATATTAGAAATATATGAAATAGTAAATAATATTATAATACATTATTTAAAATTTATACAAAATTTAAGTTAAATAGAATTTTTTTTAACTTATAAGTAAGAATATAAGTATTTTGAACACAAATTAGTTTCCTCAGAATCAGTTCTGGCAATTTCATGTCAAATACCTAGCAATTCTCTTAAAACCACTCTTATCAAAACACTTTATTTCAATCTACTTCTCTTGGAACTAAAATTAGGATGAGTTCATCAGTTCATTCAATATTTTTTTGGATGGAATTTTATATCAATTTTCCACTCTTTTATGTTAGAAGATAGAAAAATGGTTAATATGATTGTGTAATAACTCATCTATATTTTGGATGATTTCTGTGAATACCAATTTCCAGGAACAGTTGCAGAGAATATAAGATATGGACCCCAGCTAAGAGGTACTAAACTGAGTGACCATGAGGTTCATAGGTTGCTTGCTCTTGCAGACCTTGATTCTTCTTTCTACTATAAAAATGGTAGTGATCTCTCTGTTGGTCAAGCCCAAAGAGTTGCACTTGCTAGGACTTTGGCTAACGAACCAGAGGTAACATCATGTTTTTTCCTTCATGTCTTTTCAATTTTTGATTTTCCTTTGTTATTGTTATAATTATTATTTTAGGATTATTTAGATTGAGATTAATATATTATTTATATTTATATTTGTTATTTAATTATATAAATAGAGTTAAATATTGTATTTATTTCTCAAACAAAATTGAGTACAATTATGTGCTTGTTTCTTTTTCAATTATCTGATATTTTTTAACTTTTTAATTTTCGTCTAATCCAAATTCTCTCTCATATTTCTCTATTTGTTCTAGATTAGTTTGGTAACAGAGCTAACGAAACTTTTGTTTTCTTAAACGAAATTATCTATTCTTAAATTAAACAAAAAATAAAATAAAATTTGCAAACTCAGAAAAACCCATCTTCCCCTTATATAGCTCAACCATCAGTCCCTCACACACTCGACTATACCTATCGGTAGTCGCCAGAAACCACCCACTCTGCCGAGATCGACAACCACCTCCATCGTAGTCACAGCCAACGCCGACAGAAGAAAAGTCGCTCCCCGCAGTCCAAGTTATGTGACGTTTGCCCAACCACGCCATTATCACCCTCCGTCACTGCATTCGATGGGAATACGGAACTACCACAAGAAACCACTAGGTCTTTTCCACACATTGTCCCATCACTAACGTCGGCATCTACAACCACCACCACCAGCTTCTTAAAAAAAAACAATTTCAAAAAAGAAAAGAAAAAAAAGTTGTTCAATTTTATCTCACCATCATGCACTTGAATCTTTCATAGTCATCGTGAGATAAAATTGAACAAGTAGAAAAAATAGATCTATTGGAACATTAAAGTAAAAAATGAACTCTGGCATGGATTCACTTAAGAAAATGAAATTTCAAAGTTAAAGTATACAATTATTGCTTTTATTCTACAAAGGCCACCCCTACAATAGCGCAAAAAAAAAAAAAAAAAAAGAGGAGTAAAAATTGTAGATGAATCATGCATAGGTCAAAATAACGATCAAATCCCACAATCATATTTGACAAAACAAAAAGCGAAGGATACTTATTTAAAAATTGACGATTTCCATAAAAAAAAAAGAACAAAAAAGAGAATGTTGATACTTATTTGTAGATTACAATTTCTACCCTTCGTTATGAGAGTCGAGTTTTCGTTATATATAGAGAGAATGATGTAATATATAATAAGTAATTATTATCTTAGTGTTATCTAGATTGAGCTTACTATCCCATGAGATATTATTTAATGATCTTTAAATTTAAATTTAAATTTATTAGTTGAATATATAGATTATTTTAGTTATTTTATATTTGTCTAATCAGTTATTCTTCTTGAAAGGTTTTGCTTCTAGACGAGCCAACAAGCGCATTGGATCCAATATCAACAGAGAACATAGAGGATGTCATAGTGAAGCTAAAGAAACGGGGAATGACAATTGTAATGGTTTCACATAGCATTAAGCAAATACAGAGGGTTGCTGATATTGTTTGCCTTCTTGTGAATGGAGAGATTGTTGAAGTTCTGAAACCTGACATGCTCTCTGAAGCCAAGCATCCTATGGCACTCAGGTTTCTTCAACTCAGCTCCTAAAATGTCCATTTACTGTTTGTACATCACTTATTTGCTATTTGTGGAGTAATAGGTTTCTGAGTCAATGTGAAATGCAAATATGTTTGGCAATTTGGTTTTTAACTTTATGAGTTAACCTAAAAGCTTGTAATTACCTTATCTTAATTGTATGAGCTTGTCAATAAATCACTTCCACTATGTGTTTCATTTAAAATCTAACCATCATAGTCAAATTACATTTTGTAGAATAAGTTGTCCAACATGAAGGTATCAAAGGTAATTGATTTGAAATTTCAATGTTCGATATGTCGAAGGTGTAAACGTTGGTAGTGCCTCTACTGCGTTTGCAGAAGAAACATGAAGTTAATTGCAGTGACTTTATTTTCATAAATTAAATACATTAATCAACTTGTTTAAATTGTAGTTATCTTATTTTTATATTTATGGATAATTTAGTTATTTTTAATCAATTTTGATCATTTTAATTTTTTAATTTTTCATTTTTTTTCTTACGACGTTTTCTAAGGTTTAAGTTAAAAAAAATAGATTAATAAAAATCAAAATTGATAATTGTTATATAAGTCCAAGATCTAACTCAATCCAATAAGATCTCATTGAGTTAATGGTTGTCCACACTTATAAACTGCACTACAGCTGAACGCCTAGTCGATGTGAGACAATACAATCCTTCAACACACTTCTCACATCAGATAGGGGCAACGAAGGCCACAAACCACGATGAACTCAAGGCCTAACTCTGATACCATGTTATATAAGCCTAAGGCCTAACTCAATCTAATAAGATCTCATTGAGTTAAAAGTTACTCACACTTATAAACTGCACTACAGCTGAACGTCTAGTCGACGTGGGACAATACAATCCTTCAACAATAATAAATAATTAAAGTATTCAAAAATATAACACTAATATAACTAAAGTTTATCAATTATAAAAAAGTGATTAATGTGTTAAATTTATAAAAATAAAACTATAAAAATTTCATGATAACCGTTAAGTGATTGTCATTGATGTTTAAGAAACAAGCCATATTGTACAGCTTGACTAATTAAACCATTTAATGTCCAACGCAAAATTGTACTATGAAGTCCCAAATTGTTGCTTTCTATGATATTGCTCCCAAATGTTTGGAGAAGGGGATGCAGATACATTACATATTGTTGAAAATTAATACTTGCGGAAGCGAATGTCGAGTCCAATTTTAGTTGCACAAATAAAAATAATGAGTAATGGCAAAAGTAATAAGCATTAAGAAATTAAATGGCACACAATGATTTAAGTGGTTCAACTTTTCAATGTGAAAAGTCTACTCCACTGACGACGGCACACCGAGGAAAATCCACTGATAATCAAAAGGAGATACAAACACCAATTTTCAGAGCTTCACAAATTTAACCAAAATCCAAAATCAACCCACAAAATATCCCCTCTAATTTACTGGTAATATATAGCAAGATAAATTTAACAAACTTACTATTAAATCAAATATTACCGTACAAATGAGATGTAATATAATTGACAATCCTCAAGGACATGAAAATATGGAAGAAAAAAAAAAAAAAGCGACTTCTTCTTCTTCTTACAAATTCTCCAACAATTATATCTCTTTCAGTGGTCAGCGCAAAAAACTCTTTGGTGGCTCTTGAAAAACTCTAAGTAGTTGATACAAATGTATTCACGCATGAAGTTATATATAGTAAGGAAAATAGGGTAAGGGTTTAATGGGCTATATTGGTTTTGGGCCAATTAAATAACAAATCTCCACCTTAGCTCAAAACAGAAAACAAATTTTTCAAACATAAAATTCCTCGGATTAGCAAATAACCATCATCCAAAGCCCCGAAGGGTGATCATCTTTTGCAAATACCAATCAAGTCCAAGCAATGCTTGAACTTGTTAAATGGAATTGGTTTGTTTAACCTATCAGTTGGATTCTCTGTAGTGGCTATCTTATTAACAACAATAGCACCCTAAGACACAATGTCACGAACAAAGTGATATCTGACATCAATGTGTTTGGTTCTTTCATGATACATAGTATTCTTAGTCAAATGTATCGCACTCTGACTATCACAAAATACAACAGAAGTATCTTGTTGTAAACCCAAATCACAAACCAAACCTCTAAGCCAAATTGCTTCTTTCATCGCTTCGCCCTGTGCCATATACTCTGCTCATCGTGACAAAGCAAATCAGACTATAAAGTAGCCTTCCAACTAATGGCATAACGAGAAAGAATGAAGACATAACCTGTCGAGAGATCTTTTTCACGTCGGATCACCAAGATAATCGGAATCCACATACCCAATAACACTGCAAGCAGTATTAGAATTTCCATCATATACCAAACCAAAATTAGATGTACCTCTCAAATACCGAAGTATCCATTTCACTGCTTGCGATGACCGCACCAGGATTACCCATATATCACGACAACACTAACTGCATGTTAAATGTCTGGACGAGTACAAACCATAGCGTACATCAAATTGCCAACAGCACTAGCATATGGAACCTGAGACATGTACCGTTCTTCTTCTTCTGACTGTGGTGACAAATCCAAAGAAAGCCTTAAATGTGTAGCTAACGGCGTACTCATAGGTTTAGAATCTTTCATGCCAAAGCGTTCAAGAACTTTTTCAATATAACTTTTCTGAGTCAAATAAAGCTTGCCCATTGCCTATCACCCCAGTAAATTTCCATGCCCAAAATTTTCTTCGCTGCACCCAAATCTTTCATCTCAAATTCACCATTAAGTTGAGACTTTAATTTCTGAATCTCGGACTTATTCTTAGAATCAATAAGCATGTCATTGATGTTTAAGAAACAAGCCATATTGTACAGCTTGACTAATTAAACCATTTAATGTCCAACGCAAAATTGTACTATGAAGTCCCAAATTGTTGCTTTCTATGATATTGCTCCCAAATGTTTGGAGAAGGGGATGCAGATAAATTACATATTGTTGAAAATTAACACTTGCGGAAGCGAATGTCGGGTCCAATTTTGGTTGCACAAATAATAATAATGGGTAACGGCAAAAGTAATAAGCAGTAAGAAATTAAATGGCACACAATGATTTAAGTGGTTCAACTTTTCAATGTGAAAAGTCTACTACATTGACGACGGCACACCAAGGAAAATCCACTAATAATCAAAAGGAGATACAAACACCATTTTTCAGAGCTTCACAAATTTTACCAAAATCCAAAATCAACCCACAAAATATCCCCTCTAATTTACTGGTAATATATAGCAAGATAAATTTAACAAACTTGCTATTAAATCAAATATTACCGTACAAATGAGATGTAATATAATTGACAATCCTCAAGGACATGAAAATGTGGAAGGAAAAAAAAAACAAAACATCTTCTTCTTCTTACAAATTATGCAGCTGCTATATATATCTTTGGTGGCTGCTGCAAAAAACTCTAGTGGCTGCATACAAATGTATTCACACAGGAAGTTATATATAGTAACGAAAATAGGGTAAGCGTTTAATTAAACATTTGGGCTTTGGGCTATATTGGTTTTGGGCCAATTAAATAACACATATCTATATAGATGTATTGAGATACCATTTATCATCATTTAAGATACATGTACATATAACTAGCCAAATCAGCATACTGGCTTAAAGCTTCTACTAGTTTTTTTTAAATTGATTGAAATAATGTGCTAGCATTTATTCTTAAATTTATATATTTATAATAGACCGAAGCACATTCATTCTGATCACTACTTGACGCTTTCGGTTTTGCAAACACCATAATGAATCATATCCATCAAATATTACTAAGAGAAAACATATACAAATTTATAAGGTATTATGTAGATTATAATTTATTTTTTTAGTTTTTTTTAAACGTTTATTTATAAACTAAATTTTAAATTTGTTATCATGTTCTTCAAAATCAAGCCAAAGAAATACCTAAATTTTGAATAATCGTAGGTATAATATCTATACTATCATATTTAGAATTGTATTTATGTATTCATTAACACATTACATACTATTTAGAATTATTTTGTGTTGCTCAAATTGCTAAAATGTAGGCTAAAATATGTATTAAAATATAGGTTCAAATATACCTTAAAATATAGCCTAAAATTTAAGATTTTTGGACATAGAGTCCTTTTCTACTTAAGAATCTCCGGAATTAGAAAAATTATATTTCAATAAAGATTAAAACCCATTAAATTAGTGTTGTAACTCAATCGGATATCGAATGAGAAATATATATCAATAATAATAATAATTAATCAATAAAATTTCTTCAAAAATAACTCTTATCAAATAAGATTCTTCTTCAAGAATGAGTATTAAGGTAGAAAAACATGTTCTAATGATAAAATCCTTGATTATTATGAATGTAATTATGTAATTAATTATATAATATTAGGAGTCGATTAAGGAGCTTACTTTAGTCAACATTATGTAATGTTAGTCACCTTTTTTACTTCCTTTTTTTCATCTCTTATGAAATCTATATAAGTGTATAAAGTAACTTACAAAAGATAATTTTTAACAATATATTCAAAGTAATATTCAAAAAAATCTATATGGTATCAAAGTAATGAATTTATTAGACCATGTGAGCTTGCATTTTTACGATGATGTAAGACTTATAATGTAAGGGTGTATGATACAATATGTCTGCACATATTTCACATTGTTTAAGAAACTAAGTGGTGATATTCTTATAAGAAGTCATGATAACTGTTTAAATGACATAACGTATTTTAGGATTTTTCTAGAAGTAAAAATAAAGCCGTGAGATCCTCTTAAACTATCGAGTCATGATCGTGATCAACTCACTGAACTTAACAACTATGGATTAAAGCGAAGAATCTCGTATCACATGGATTAGGCCTTGCCCTAGTGTACGTAGAAGGATTAACCCTCCTACATCAATTGGTATCATAACAATAAGATCTTGGGATCAAATTACTATAATAACCCCAATGTCAACTTTGATAAACCTTACAAAAAGACGAGGAAACCCTCTTTTGAAAAAAACTTAAGTGATGACCTTTACAAAAACAAAATAGTTCACATATGAGGGGTAATATTAAATAGTATAAATGAATTTTTAGACACACTTCTTACAAATTTTAGCTTTTATTTGTGTTTTATGGGTTGTTTAGTCTATTTATTTAGAAAATGGTATTTTTAAGTTTACTTGTTTGTAAAAAAGGTATCAAACAATGACAAATTTAATTTTTTATCTAATTTGTAATGAAATAACACATTTGATACATGCATGTTTAATTTTTTGATAGATATATATCTAATAAAGTAATTTTAATTCAAAAAATTATTCAAATTATTTTAAAAAGTCTTTTGATCAAATTTAAATTATATTTTTATTGTCTAATGTGTAACTTTGTATAATAAAAAATTGAAAATTTGTTTAAGAGTTATTGATTTTATTTTTTTTTATTTTGAAAGAAAATTTTTTCTTAAAAATTTGAATAATTTTTTAATTAAATATTTTTTTAGGTATATACTTAACAAAAATATATAAATATATATGTAACAATATTTCGTTATATTTAATAAAAAATACGATAAAAGTTTAATTTTAAACATAATTGACATCTTCTTAAAAAATAAAGAAACTTAAATACATATTTTTCACAAATAAACTAACTAAAAGAACATTTTTTTTCTAAATAAATGGATTAAACAACATATTTGATTCAAATAAAATAACCATTTAAATATTTTACCCTACTAAGAATATAAAGTGACTAGTGGAGACTTGTATTTTATTAGTTTAAAATGACACATAATGATCACTTATTTCGAAAACAAATGATAATTTATCTCATTATGATACTTAATCATCGATTACTGTTGACTCCAAAACCAGGGGCTGTTATCTCTGTTACATTAATTTGAGTACCAAAGTTTATTCGTAACCTATGCAATGAAATTTATGGGAGAAAAAAAAAACAATGGTGTGGATTGTCAATTCCAATAAATCGGCCAAAGATACTTCAAATTTTGTTTTGTAGCTGCAGCTTTAACTACTCATCTAGGTAGCTGGGATTCTTAGAAGACCAATTCCAAAACGAACCCTCCTTCCCTCAGAAGAGAGAAGATGGTAGCTGGGAAGCAGATGTAAGTATACTTGTACTATTCATATTATAAAATTAAATTGAGCTTTCTTTCGTTAGTTAAAACTTAAAAACTATGGAAAATATATGATTTATAAAACGCATACTTAATAAATCATTAATCATTAATTTTTTATTATTATAATAATAAATTATATATTATATTTTAAAATTAATCACATGGTAATAATATTATTATTATTATTAAATAATAATTATGATAATAAATAATTTATATTAAAGTTACCATATTATCATAATTGTTATAATAATAATTTTATCTAATAATAATAATAATAATAATAATAATAAATATTATATATAATTTTATTATAATAATAAAATAATTAATTATAATATTATCATTAAGTTTGTATTATTATAAGAATATCTCTATCGAACTAGATTGGAATGTTTTTTCGAACATAATAAATATTAGGACAGATTTCCTTATTTATATTCTCAAGAAATAATTAAATGAATGATGTATCCATTATTAATTACACCAATTAATCATGTTATCGAAAAACTAAAAGATTCGTAAAGTCGTGATATGTTCATCATGTTATATTATGAATTTGAAAAAAAAAAGTTGCTAAGACATAAATTTTAACCATTTTTTTATATATTATATCATATAAAATAATAATAATTATTATTATATATCTTAAAAAATAAATTATTTCACTAGCTATTTTTTTAAAAAGGTTAATATCATTATGTTACAAATTTAATCATATACTTAAAATTTTAATAATTTTACCTTCTATCATAATATGGATAACCTAATGCAAAACTGTGTTCACAAGTAAATTTTAATAATTCTAGATAAGGATAACCTATGTGTGTTAACATGCACTTAGCTTTCCTATGTGTATTATATAAGTTAATCGTCTAACCTTTTTTTTTTTAAATAAAGGATAATAAAGTCTTTTTTTATTATTAAATAAAGAAAATAATAAATAAATTCGAAATTGAATCTATAATAATAAAATTGAAGATTTATACCTCCCCGACTAAATTACAAAAACACTTGACTGCTCTATAAGTGCACAACAAAATTCCATATAAAGGAAAAACATTAATATAAGATTTTTTGAAACCAGAGAAAAACACTTTTTAAAAAAAGGTAATAAGATTAAGCTTTTAATTTGTAAAAGAAAATTGAATATTAAAACACTTTTCCTTTTTTATAATACAGAAAAAAAAACTTTTAAATTTATCATATTATATCACAAACTTTAATTTTTTCAATATTTTTACTTATCACGTATATTACATATAAATAATGATAGAAAATGTTATTAATAAATAAATTTACATATATTTATAATATTTTTATAATATGATATATAATTATTTAAAAAAAACATTTAATTCTTTTAATAATTTTATAAAAATGTATATAAATTTACGTAATTATCAAATTATAACTACAAGTCAACTCGGTGTGCACGTTTGGTCGGTTGCCACCGGTCATTCCATTCAATGCATTCATATTACTAAAAAAAAGTTATTTTTTTTCCTGGATGTTATATTATATTAGATTAGATTATTGAATATATATATATATATATATACACATGTATGTATAATCTTAAAAACACACATATTACATGAATCAAACTTTCTCTCTCTAATACATTAAGAATAAATATATACACGTATATCTTTCTCTTTTGAATTTTCTTAATTCTTTCCTCTATATATACACATATATCTTTCTATAAAATAACAGTAAAAAAAAAAAAAAAGTAAAATCTTTATCTTTCAGAAGGCCGTAGTACTTGAAAGAAAGATTCTTCCAGTTTTATTCCTCAATCGGTCCTATATTCCTAAAACAAATCCTCTCTATAATCAATTTCAATCCTATAGCTAGAGCTACTTATTCTCATGGATAAACGTTCTTCAAAACGAGCCAAGCCAACAACTTCTTCCATTTCACAAGGTTTGTCTTTATCTCTCACAATGGAAATCGTTTTGAAATGATATTTAAAAAGAAAAGCGAAGATTAATTAAATACTTTTGTTAATTTGTATTAATATTGTTTGTTTAATTTGGTTTCAACTAAGAATTAATTAATATTCTAAATTATTTATTTTCTTTTTGGATTTGTGATGGAGTGAGTTTGTAGAAGTGAGCAGCATTGAGTGGGAGTATATAAAGATGACTCAACAAGAAGAAGATCTTATCAACAGAATGTATAGGCTTGTTGGAGACAGGTAAGTTTATTAATTAAACCTAATAAACAAATACAGCTATAATTAATTTACCTTTTTCTTTTCTTTTTTTTCTTTTTCGATGAATACAATCCATACATATATATTCACTAGCGAGATTTAATTACAGCACTTTTACCACAAGACTATATACATAATGAATTACATTTTCATTATTTACTCTGATTTAATCATTATTAATATTTGATTAGTATAATTAAGATTTTTTTTTTAATTTTTTTTTTTTGAAATTAAAGTTCTTATTTCTTGTTAAACAAAAAAGAAAATTCCTTGCAAAAGGTAACTACAAACTAATTAAGAAGGTACATAATTTTTTAAGCAGGTGGGATCTGATAGCGGGTCGGATTCCGGGTCGAAAAGCAGAAGAAATAGAGAGGTTTTGGTTGATGAAACATGATGGAGCTTATTGTTAGAAGATAATTATAAAAAAATTGTTAGGTTTCTCTCTGTTTTTTTTTTAGTTTAAATTAAGTAGTAGATGATTATTAACAAATAAATAACATAATGGTTCTGAATTTATTCAGAGAAATACTAATATTATATAAATTTGTATTCTTACATATTTTATCTCTACATAGAAATTATTTTAAAAATTAAAAAAGTAAATCATTTTTATATATAATATTGACACATGATACAATATATAACGTTATATAGACGTAAATTCTTTTGATATTTATTTTCATCTTGCTGCAATCCTATAATGCTGATCGTTAAATTTGTTACATATTCCAGAAGTTTATTTAGGTTCACATGCATAATGAGTGAGTATGAACTTCAAGCCTATCCAATGGAAAGAGATGACCGAGGATCATAATCTTTTGGTATAGACAATTATTTTATTTCATTTTGAAATTTATATATCTCGTACATAAATTTTATGTTTCTCCCTACAAAATTAATCTCACTATGTCTCAATTCAATTCTTCCCATTTGGGATTCAATTATAGGAACGGTTGTCAATCGATTTTGTTTTTAGAGAGTGAATAATTATAACTGTTTCATATGTTCGATTTAGAGTTTAGACTTATTTATTTTTAAAATAATTTTAAATTATTTTGATATTATTTTAATGTCATATTAATAAATAAAAATTATTGTTTAATCAACAATTTAATTAAAATACGTGTTATCATTTAAATTAAAATTGTGGGTTCATTTTTAAATAGAGAAAAATTCTTAAAAATTAATAATGTATTGATTATTTAAAAATAAAAAAATAATTTAAATTTTTTATTAATTATAATAATTTTATTTTAAAATGAACATATAAATTGTTTAACATTTTCAATTTACATATAATAGCGTACAAATATATATAAACATTAACATTTTAACCAAGATAATTTAATTTTTACATTTAAAATGAAAACTAAATTTCTTTTGATAAAAAATTAATTTATTTAAACTTATAAAATATAAAACTCATATTTATTATATTCACCCATATTCAATTATATGGTCTTGGTATTTGGCTGGGCTAGCATTGAGCTTTCCACTAGATTCAGCTGGAAGGCCGTCTTCAACACACATATATATATAATTTTTATCCAATTATATACTTAATTTTAAAATAAGATTATATTATATAAAATTTAATATCTATAATGAATATAGATCTAAACTCTAAAATATATTATTAAAAACTTTACTTAATCTATCTGAAATTTTAATTTTAAAATTATGTGTCTCAATTTTTTCCTTCGTTATAAATCAAAAATATTTTTTAATTTTTAAAATATAAGAAAAATATTAAAATTCAAATCATTTATGATGAAAATATTTTGATAGGTAACATAATTACATAAAATAAAATAAATATTATTTTAAATATAAAATATTTTATTAAAATATTTATCATTAATTTTATTCAAATTTATTATATAAATTGTAACCAAAATATTATACTGAATAATTACAATATAGTTTATTCTAATATAATTATAGCTATTAATATACCAAACATGTCTTTTAGAGCTTGCTTTATAATTATTTTAAATTTTAGACATTTTTAAATTAGTTATTTTTCATAACTAATTTCAATTTTTTTTCCCTAAAATTATAACTTAGTTTTATAATTTAATCAAATTTTAGAATTTAAAAAAAACATTATAAATGAATTTTATTTTTTTACTTCTTGACATTATGAATTAATAACTTAATTATATTCAATTATATTTAGCATTATTTAAAATTATTAAAGAGTCAAAATTTAATGAAATATGATCAAAATAAGTTCAAAATTAAACTTTAGAGCTTAAAAAGTTAAAAATTAGTTATTAAAAAATTAATGTTTAAATTTTTATTTTTTATTTTTTTAAATTGAAATTAAAGTCTGTTCTTAAACTAAATTTATTTTAAAAAATAAAAATTTTAAATTAAAGAATTAAAGAATTAAAGAATTAAAGAATTAAAGAATTAAAAATTAAAAATTAAAATAATGGTAAAATATATCATTAGTTTATTAGTTTTTTACAATCTTGATTGTTCGAATATTTATAGGAAAATGTAAATAAATCATTTGGTATTCTAGCCTTTTTCCATTCCAAGTGAAAAATGCAAAATTATCTACCTCATCGAATATGGAAGGATTTATATTTATCAAGAAACATAGGTAAGAGAAAGAATTATGTATCTTATAAGTTATTTTGTTTTCATATATGATATTTTAGTTATTTTATTTTCACAATAAATATTTAGGTTACAATTTCAATAAAAATTGAACATTTTAGTTCTTTTTTGAAAAATAAAGTATTATTTTATTGATAAAAAGTTCTACCATAGTAATAAAGTGAATCTAAAAGAGATAAAATTTTCATTTTATTTTAATAATTTTAAATTAAATTTAAATAGTATAAATTTTTGTTTCATTGTTTTTATAAAATTTATATTTTATGAAATTTTTAGATATATTTTTGAATTTTTTGTATAATCATGTTTAAATCGAAACTACAAACTTTATACAATAAAAAACAAGTGATACACAAATTAAAAATTTATATCAATAACGTTTCTCTCATGTCAATTATCTTTGAGAATTAATACAAAATATTGAATGACAGTCTCTACTATGTTGATCAAAGTAGGGTCACATGTTGCATTATTCTTGTGATATTGGATAATATTAGATTGAAAAGAGCTTATGTATGGTTTAAATGCTATTAATTTTGTAATTTTTTAAACTATGTAATTATATTTATGATATTATAAAATTTGTAATTTTGATTTAAATACAATGCATACTTAAAATTATATAAAAAAAATTTCTATAAATATAAATTTTACAAAAATAATTAACAAAAATAATTATAAAAATAAAATGATAATTTTAATCCATTAAATTTACTTTATTATCATGTCATAATTTTTATTAATAAAATCATATTTAATTGTTTAAAAAGTAACTAAAATATTTAGATGATATAATCAAAATAACTAGTCAAAGTCTCCTTTGTACGACATATATCCTGAGGTCGTTCCTCTTTGTATAAAGTTTTTAATCATAATACTTTCTTAGTTTTTCATTTGGTTAATATCTATGTATTCCTATTTTAAAGTTCTATAAATTATTTTTCTAATTTTTTCTATATTTTATTAAATTGAAATTATAGATTCTTGTTTATTTTTGATTTTTTTTTTCATTCTTAATTATCAATATATTTAATTTTCTAGATGATTATTCTTTTAATTATACAAATGAATTATGTTTATAACCTATAATTTTATTATTTATATATTTACATACATTCTTAATTATGTAAATTCGTTATGTATGTCTTGTTGTAAATTTTTATTACAACCATATTTTCTTATTTCTTTTAAGAGTTCTTTTTTGTGTTTCGTATATGTTATGTAATGACTTATGTTTTATTTTTATGATATATCTATTTCTTCTAATAAAATAATTAAAGTTTTTATCAAGTTATTTGATTTTTTTGATATACTTATTATGCTTTAATTAAAATCTAATTTTATATCTTTTAATTTATTTTTAAACATTATTGAGATGTTTCTATTTTACGTTCTATAAACGTAAACTTTGATATATTATTTTTTTTCATGGTATTAGAGATTTTTCTTTAACATCTATGTTTTATTTTTCTAATATTTTATATATTTTATTAATAAAAAAAATTGTCCATGAATTTTAGTTTATCGAAGTTAAATTATAACTATTTAATATTTAATTTTGTTTTATTTAACTCATTTATTATAATTTTTTTTATTTTTATTATTATAAATTATAAAATATTATTTTATTTTATTTTACAACAAAAGATATATGCAAATTGCATGGTATATAATCTTATCGATAAATAAACATATATACAAGTCTTTGAGTTCAAGTGTTTTTTTTTTTTTGATATATCAAAACATTGTATTAAAAATTAAAATTAATTATTAATAAAATACTAGTAAATTTGTGTGAGAAAATTTTGTTGAGTATTCATTGTTAATTATATATTACTCTTTATTTTAATATTTAACTAGATTAATTTATACCATGACATATTTTTTAAAAATATAAATTCATGATAAATCATTTGATATCATTTATATGACAAACGTAAAATGTTTTTTTATGATCCATGATTACTTAAAGAAACATATCATGAATCTTCGTATAGAATGAAATATGTTCAAATTTTGTAGATTTAATTATTAGAAATGTATATAAATTTATCCATAATATTATATTGAAGTAATTAAATTTAAAATAATAAAATGTTAAGATATTAAATAATATATTATTTATGAAAAACTCAAATTAAAAAAAAAATAGATACGTAGGAGAGAGTTTAGACTTTCCTTTAAGATAAAAGAAACTCAAAACAAAGAGAATTAAAGAAAAGTATGAATAAAAAAAAGAAGACGAAGACGATATATACTAAAATATATAAAGAAAGATGAGCCCCATTTCCCATTTCACTTATAAGAATAAAAAATTCAGTTAGTTTAAGAGGGAGGTCACCACTACCAGTCTAGCTATATTGATCCAAACTCCAAAGTCCTAATCAAAACTCGGACCACTACTATACAAAATAAACATATAATTTTTAATTAATCTTATAACTATATTTAGAAACTTGTGCTTCTTTTCTAAGCAGGAGACTGGAGATTAAGATGAAGCCATAATTAAGATTCGCAACAAATTAATTAGTATAATGGTATCCTGACATGTCAAACTAATTATATTTATTTTTTGACAGTAAAATTTGAAGATATAAAACCATTCTAATTACATAATCAATTATAATGTAAACATACATCATGAGAACTCTTCTGGTGATATAGAACTAACAATATTAATCTTATTTAATGATTTTTTTATTTATATAAATTACTACAAAAAATATTTTTTTTAATCAATTTTTATTGATTTAATATGTGTGTAATAAATAAAATAACAAATCTACCTATAGAATTAGATCCCAATAAAGAAGCATACATAAATAGTAACAAAAATATGCTGAAAAATTACCACATACAAAATTTATGAAAAGAAATGCCAAAAAAAAAAAAACTATAAATTGTAGTTACTTTTATTTACCTAAAATGAAAAAGGAATAAAGAAAACAAAATTTGAAAAACAACGAACACACAAAATGGTACCATGAGAAGTAGGGATGGTACAAAGAGACAATGAATCAGAGCTTTACAAATACATGTTTTAAATTAACATATATCATTATTGTATGAGATTGGATCATGATCGATATACAAAATCAATGGATTGTATTGATTCGATACATGATGAATTGATCTATAAATCGATCTAGATCAAATCAATCATTAGATCAATGCACATATAAAATCTTTTTAAAATTATAATTTTAAAATTAAAATCACACATTCCAAACATAATTTTTCAAAATTATTTATTTAAAAAAATCTATATTATGAGTAATAATTATCTATCTTACATTTTTATAAATATAATTTTCTCTCTTATAAATTTTCATAAATTTATCAATTAGTATTTAAAATTTATTAAACCAAAATTTAAATTTCAACATACTCATAACATTTATATTTTCTTATATTTACTATAAATAATATTTTTTTAATTTGTCATAAATTGTTTTAAAAAAGTAAAAAAGTTTTTAAAAACAAAAAAAAAGAGTATTTTCTTACAATATTTTTTTAATTTATTAATCTAAAATATGTAATGCATCACATTAAATAATATTTTAATTTAAAAAAAATGAACAATTCAGATTAAGGAATGAATATTTATTACTAATCTAATCTACATGTTAAACCAAATCAGATCTTTTAAACAATGAATCGAATCAAATCATCACCAAATCGAATTCAATGTCATCTCTAATCATAGGTTTAGAGTGATGGAGAAACTTGATTAAACTATTTTTTTCATCAAATCTTTCATTAGCTCTAATATTATGTTATATAAGGATATAGGCTAGCATGATGACAATGTATATACATATTTGTTTATTATAAATTAAGGTGTACATATTGTAATAATTTAAATTATTATTATTATAATAATAATAATTTAACAATGATAATATGATATAAATATTAACAATAAAAATAAAATAGATATTTTATATATTTTTGTTATAATAATATTAGAACCAATTTATTTTTCAATTATAACGAGGATGCACACTTGTATTTAAATGTAAGAATTTAGATATGGAAAATCACTCAAAGCCTAACAGTTTCATGTTAGCATATAATTCACCCCTTCGTTCAAATAAAAATAATAGGAAATGAAGTTAACTACATATAAAAAATGAAATAAATTTTAACTTAATGGTATTATGTGTAAGACATTTTTCAATCACAATTAATAGAATCATTCTGCTTTTTAACACAATATAATTATAATTGATATTTCTAATTAATACGTGATTCTTTAATTATTTTAATATCTTATTTTCTCAATTTAATATTAAATTTAACACTGAGACACTCATTTAATATACACAATAAACAAACAACATTACTCTTACTCTTTCCTAAAATATATAAAATACATTGGGACTGTAAAAGTATATATATACACAGGATAGGGTTTAATTCCAACGTGTCATCAAATATAAAGATTATTGATAAGAATATATATATATATAATTAATTTTTTTATTAATAAATAATTTTATTAATACATATAAAATTACGTCATTATTGTATATATACCTAAAAATAAACTATATATTTTAAGAATATTTATAAGTTGTATCGGATTTAATGGCAAAATTTACGTTTAAAAACTAATATACAATTAACATATCATTAGATTTTATGCTCAGTGCAGTGGTACAAATAAAATTACTCGAGTTGCACATGATGTCATATGTCAATTTGTAAATAATGACCCCTAACGCGGATTATGGAATCTATTTGAAAGTTCTTTGCAGCCATCATTAATTCAGACTATAACGACTTTCTCAGTTTCACATTTGCTATGCAAATTAAATAATGACACGTAAAGTTGTATAGATTTACATATAAATTTTAAATTTTTTAAAATATATGTTTTATTTCTTAAATTTTTTTTAAATCTTAAAATTTTACGTACAAATTTTAATGTTTTGATTAACATATGTATAATATTTTAAATACCTATTTATAAAATTTTAAAAATTATATGTTTTAAAATTTAAAATAAATAAATTTAATTAAAGTTTAAATTATTTTAACTTATTTATAATAAGATTATTTAACAAGTCATTGAATGAGTAGACTTGGTCAGCATAGACCCCTCACTCACTCACTCACTCTCTCTCTCTCTCTCTCTCTCTCTCTTTCTCTAAGGCTTCTCGATGACCATAGACCAGTCAGAGCTGAAAAACTCGGTTTCTCAGTCAAAATTCCACTTTCTACTTTAAATATCGCTTTCTTTGTAGTCTAGAAGACGATAACCCAAAAATCCAACCTTTTAAATGCACCTTCCATTCACTTTCTTTCAAATGCAATCTCATATCTCTTTCTATTTTCTCCTTCAGCTTCACTGCTACTTTGTAAAAAAAAAAAAATTCTCAATCTGAGTACTTCCAATATTCCATGTTTTCAATAAGAAAGTAGAAACTAAGCAGAGTACTATTGCTTAAGAGTGACACCAATTGAAACTACTGAGAGATAGAGAGTTAAAAAAAATGGAGAATAGTTGGAACTGGGAGCAGAGTAAACTGATTAATGAGCTACTTCTAGGGAAGGAGCTAACAATACAGTTAAGGCATAATCTAGTTGAGGAATCTTCACTAGATATGAGAGATTTCTTAATGAAGCAGATTATATCTACATATGACAATGCTCTTTTGATTCTAAAACGGAGTGAGTCATTGGGAAAGCCTACTCAGACTCTGGCAGTGACAACAACCAACTTGCCAGAGTCTCCCATATCAGTCAATGTAAGTCCTCGTAGTGATGACTTTGAGAGGGCTCATAAGGATCACCAACAACTTGGATACAAGAAAAGGTAATTAGAACTTCAAATTCAACCCAAGTAGTAAATTTTTGATACATACTAGACACGCCTATTTTCTGCAATTTTTTTTCGTAAATTTCCACAATTCTCATCCATGTCTACGTCGTGTCCAGACTCCAACACCGATTTGTCGTGACAAATAAAGAGCAGATGTAACATAGAATATAGCACGCATAATTGTTTAGTTCTGCTCTAAAATGATTACCTCTCTGATTGCTGACGTTCCATTTCAATGCTTTTGTTGGTGTTGGTGCAGAAAGGTTCTCCCAAGATGGACAGAGCAAGTGAGAATTGGCCCTGAAAATAGACTAGAAGGACCTATTGATGATGGTTATAGCTGGAGAAAATATGGGCAAAAGGACATCCTTGGAGCAAAATATCCTAGGTATTGTAATTACCAAATTGCCCTTTTCCTTTATTACAAAAGAACCATCCACTTTGCCATCTAATCATTTGCTCCAATACTCATTGATACCACATGTTCCAAAAGCAAAACAAGCAGACAACATTGTATGCCACGAACTGAAATACAACTTCTCATATGATATTATTCTCATTGCAGAAGCTACTACAGATGTACCTTTCGTAACGCTAAAGACTGTTGGGCGACAAAGCAAGTGCAAAGATCAGATGCAGATCACTCTGTGTTTGATATCATATATAGAGGAAAGCACACTTGTAGTTCTAGACAAGTCAACAAGAGTTCAGTTCAAGCACCATTTTCACCAGAAAAGAAAGAACAAAAACTTAGTAATCACCATAACATTCATGAGCAACAGCAATTTGAACAATCCATTCAAGGGATTCCAAATAATTTCAGGTTTAGAACAGAGGACTTTGAACTGAAAGAGAAAACAGATTTTCCATTTTCTTTTTCTTCAAGTCCAAATGGCTTTTCTACTTTGGTGCTTGACAACGAAGCTTTCTTGGGGAGTTTTTGTGAATCATTTATATCTCCAACTACACCTGAACAAAAACACATGGTCTCACCTTTTGAGATGAACAGCCTTAAAGGCAGCAACAAAGTCCACCATTCTGCCTCCAATCTTTCAGAAATACTATCTGCCAACACTTCAGCCACAAACTCTCCCATTCCAGAGTTGGATTTCTGCGTTGATCCGACAGATAATGAACAAAATTTGTCATATGACTTGTCAGAGTTTTTCTCTTAATTCCACTTGTGAGCAGCGATTCTGAAGTAAGTCGCATTCAGGTTGCAAATTATGTTGCATGTAGGGAGTAGCTGGTTACATTGGTCCAAGTTTGTATCACAAGAGAGGAAAAACATAATCTCTAGATAATGAAACAAGATGTAGGGATTTTCAACTATTATAAGACATTAAAAATGTTCTTTTAGGTAGTTTGTTCTGCTTGGTTCAGTATAAAGTAGATAACAGTCTTGATCAGAAAGGCTAAATGATAGTAACACCTCATTTATTTTGGGGGGTTTAAAACATAGTAACACCTCATTGCTTTCCACATCATTCAACATTAAAAGATTGTACTTTTGTAACAATTATGCTACTTTAGTTAAATATTTCCATAGTAAATTTATTAGTTTACTAAAAACAAAATTTACGAGTTTGTCTTGAAAAGATGTTGAGTATATAATACTTTACAAATAAATCGTTATTTCATTAGATGTTATATTACAGTAAGATCAAAGCCAACAGTGAATCTATTTATATGAACTCATAATTGACTGAGATTCCATAAGATAGACTTAGTAATTATTTATTACAATGAACACAATGCCATAACTAATGCACAAAATCATGTACATGATCCCAGAGAAAAAGTTTAGAATTCTTTAATATGGTTCCAAAAATAAGCATAATTTGAATAACTCAGGAGCACACAGTGAAACATCGTTATCTGCTTATCATTCACTTATGTACAGGTCAATGTCTCACGGTAGATGATTTAGGGAATATTGGGCATACACTCATATGTGAGAAGGCCGTAGGTAAAATCTGACATAAGAAGGCATAAAACATAAGAATTAGATTAAACTACGATCGCGTTGGTAACGGGGGTGCCTCACACTGAAGAGCTCGTGAGTTCGAGGCAAAAATTGTAATTTGTTTCACTTCCCCTCAAAATGAGTGGTTTAAGTGGTGACTTTAGAATTTCCTTCCCCATTCTCACTAGGCTAGAGTAGGAGTAAATATGATCGGAAGAAAAAGAAGAGAAGAAAGTGAATCAGTTGGAAGCACCTATCTGAGGCTCTTTTTAACTTAAAGCAGGAGTTATGTTCATCTTTTTGCATCTTCATCTTTCCTTAGAGCTGCTCTTAACCCCAAGACAATGAATAAATTGGTAAGTGTGAGCAGTGACTCTGCACTACCATGTAGCCAGTCCACATTAGCCAAGGAAGTTCCATAATGCACCTTTGCTGTTTCCCCCAAAAGAGAAAAAAGAAAAAAAAAAGAGAAGCACAATTAGGCTTTTATCTCTATTTTTCATCTATTATTCATGTGAATTGAAATACAACTCCTGAGTTTATCAGAAACATACCGTAAATTCCAGCAGGGACTGTTCGATTCAGAGAATTGAGAATTGAGAACAGCATAGGGCAATATAAAGGATGTCAGTAAAAATCAGATAAGACTACCCAAACCCCTCCCCCCCCCCCCCCCAAAAAAAAAAAAAAAAAAAAATCGATTCTGATCCTCGGAATTATATAACACGAACCTTTAAGCCAGAACCCCCAAATTTTGAAAACGTTAAATAAGTAATTAAATGGTCTGTGAAGGACTCACTGGTAGCTCCAACAAAAGCGAGCAAGAAGTAGAACCCAAAAAGAGTGAGCTTTGGGGCAGACTTAGATTTGGTAATGAAGTACAAGAAACCAATGTAGGGAAATAAAGAAGCAGCAAACAACTGAGAAGCTATGCTTTGTGAATCAATATTGGGTGCCCATGGATCAACTGGAAATAGCATCCCACATACAATCCCTGTTCTTTCGTTCATACCAACTTTTTTCCCTCTGCAACAACTGGATCCCCTGCTTTTATTGAATGGGTTTGCAATAGGGCTCTTATAGAAGGAAGTAGAACCCGGAAAAATTGATGGGACAACCAAGATGGAAGATCTACAGAGAGATTGAATACACGTAATCGTCATTGATACAAGTTTTCTTCACGGTTTTTGAGAGGCTTGTAGTTTTACTGGAGACACTGTAGAAATGAATAAGAGACGATGGTTCTCGCGTTTGTTATCATCAAAGTTACACACAAAAACAAATAGATACCACGTGTATACATATTTTGAGTTATCTTGTGTTAATGGGCTTTGTCAACGAGCCCATGTTTCCTGGACTGTTATAATATGTCGGGCTGAAAGTGTAACTCGTGAATGAGGCTAATCTGGCCTATAAGGAAGGTCACTTTGGGAGGTTTCTCTTCTTTTTTGTTTAAATGATATTATCATAATTATTTTTTTTATTACCACAAAAATAATGTATGAAATAACTATTATATCCTTTAAATTAATTAGATTATAGTACCAATAAAGTTCTAATTAATGTAAATAATTGTGAAAATATTACTATATATATATATATTTTTTTTTAAATTAAAGTTACTCTTGATCTAGCTTAAGGAAAATGGAGAGAATTTTTAAAACTATTACTATTAAGGGGCCAATTTACAAGTATTATTTTAAGTAAAACTTGCATTTACAGCCTCTAATTTATGAAATATTAGTAGTTGATGGACAGAAAACTTATGACAGCCTTGAATGCTGTCATAAGATATTACCTGCCTTTGGCATCCTGAGAACAAGCTCATTTGCATTAAACAAAAACAAAAAAAGCTTCTTTTTGGTCACAGGAAAGTGGAAACCATACTTTGGTTGTGGGAAGATTGTTTTTGGGACTAGAAGAGTTTTAAGATATGATCACTGGAAAACTCTATAATACACAAGGATATACCTTGTAGAATCTATGTTTATTTATATTTATATTTATTATTTATCCATTAAGTATTTAAATTAACATTTAGAACATTATTTATTAGAATTATCTGTTTTCTTTTTGAATCTACATCTTAGATTATCATTTAATATTTGATTACTTTGTTTATTATTATTTCAATCACTATAAATAATTAAATATGATGTACTTTCAAATCAAACTGGGAATATGAAATGAAGGTTATTTTTTATCTTTCCTATAATTTTTATTCCTCGGTTTTCCAACTTTAATTCTTCTAAATTTTACCCCCATTCGCATCTCTCTATCTGTTATAAATCAATAACCCATCCTAATTATGCAATTAGTAAAGAAACTGGCAGAGTAGGGTTTAGCTGTTTGCATTCATGTAAAATTTGACTATCACCTTTGAGTAAACGTTAAACATTTGATTTGATAGATCATGGAGAGAAAAAAAATACCAAAACAGTATTCGTGAAGATGAAACCAGAAGGCAGTTACAGTGAGTTATTGGGCTGGTTTGATATTAATGTTTTGTGAAGAAACTAAGTCAAGTCAGATGAATTTATAAGAGGATTGCCATTGACTAATTAGATAGAGGATGGAGGTAATTGGTAATGCCGTAAAAACCCTCATATTACCTAAGTATTTGGAGTAACTATGTTCCAAATAATACATGATCAATGAGTTTATGTTCTTTAATTGTACTCAGTATATATCCAAACCCAAAAACTATAACAGTTAATTTTCAGAAAGTAAAAGGCTAGATTAACCACTCAACTACTGTCTATAGCCTTAGGAAGATAACCAATAAGCTAAGTTGTGGGTTCAAATGTAGTCTGTTCTTGCCAAGTACCATTCAGGTTAGATTGCCACAATCGTACTACTCCATCCTTCCCTGTGCTTGCCAAAGTCATTCCACTCATGTCCCATTCCATCTGCCATGCCTAATCACAGAAAGTGACTATAGTGAGATAATATTTTCCAACTAGTTTCAGATATAAATACATATGGGATGATGCCTGACATGGGTCCTTTCAGTAGGCATCTGCTCCATGATTTTTTTAAAGGAATCTGCTCAATGATTCACCATTTGGAGATATCTTATTTGGTTCCAAATATTTATTTAAAAAAAAAATTTGTTTCCAGAAATTTATTGTCGTTTCTATTGATACCTCTCCTTCGTGACCAGAAAGCAGTCCAACTTGCTCCACTGAAAGCCTTCCATCAGATTCAGGATTAGATCCAACATGCCATATAGCTATTCCTTTGACAGTAGAAACAGCTATTATCTCATAGGGCCTGAAAAGAAAAGGGAATAAATTAATTAAGAAAATTATGATTTTCAAATGAGCAAATATTTCTGAAGCATTCAGCTAAGTTTCCAAATAAATGCTCATAATATATGGTTAAAATTAGCCAAACCTGCCAATGTTTGGTGCCCAAGCAACGGAATACACATGATCATCCTTGTTTCCAGGCAAAGCCAACTCTGCAACTGGAAGCCATCTTTGATGAGCCTCATCAAACTCCCATACCTGTGTTAAAAAGCCTTTTTGCTTATCTTATCAGTTGCAAATAGTTTAGCCACAAAGAAATAAAAAGGAAAGGGGGGAGGGGGGGAACTTAGTTTGTCAAGAGCTGTGCAAGCATAAGGGAAGGGCTGAAATAAATGTTTTAGTGGCGACAAGCTGGACACAAACAAAGTTAGCAAGCAACACAAGAAAAATCAAACACACCTTGGGGGAATTAAGTTGCAATGAGTTTGAATTAAAACCCAAAACAAAACTTGCTTCTTGACTTCCACTTCCTGGCGGGATCCAACATATAGATGCAGATACACACATCACTTTTCCAAGCAAAGATACTGAATCAATAATATTCTGAAATTCAGCCTGCCCAAAAATGAATGATAGGAAAGACATTAATATCAAGATACCTTCTACTTTACTTTCTTCAAGAAAACAAAAAGAAACTAGCAGAATTTCTATAAAAGTGTGCATTGCTCGTAAACAAACCAATAACTTGGGCAAACAGGCTTGGGAACTTCATTCAAAAGCCTATTCATAATATTCAGCTTCTTCTTTTTTACTTTAACATATTAAGATGACAGGATAAATAGCATATGAAAGAGATAAATGTCTTCATTTTCTACTCAAATACAGTAATCATTTAATATATTTACAAGTGTGTGTGGTTGTGTCAGATAAAGATTTTTGGAAGTCCCTAATGAAAACTACACGAAAACAAATATTAAGCTTGTTTTTAGCCAAAAGGCCGGCAAAGGGGTATGTGTGTAATAATTTCCCCCAAAACTTCTTGGCTAGTAGATTTCATGGAGGCAAAGAAATATTTAAAGATAGTCAAACGTGACAAAAGGAGCTATTGAATTGTTGAAGAAACAAAAATAAATCAATTTATCACATATTTTTTAGGGTAGCAAAGTTTACTAGATCAGATAAAGAACAAGAATATGATACCCAAACTTTTGTGAGGAAAAAGATTCCCAGTTTAAAGATAATTGGAAAGCATATTATCATAAGAAGAAGAAGAGCATTGACCAGGTAGATAAGATAAAGACAATCACCTGAAGTTGCCAATTCTTCAGTTCCAAGGGATCCAAGAGTTCGTAGACTCTAGCCTGCCCATCTGAATAAGCAGCAACCTATAAATGATGATTCAGACAATAAACAAGCAGCTCTACCACTAACACTAGTCACTCATTGATAAGAAGAATGTAATAATTTTGATGATGTCCAACCCGTGTTTGAACTTTGAATTAGGGCTCACCATTTTCAAACCTGACAGAGTGACTCCAAATTGCACATCTAGCACTTGGGCAGAGCAGCTTTTAAAGCTTTTGCACAGCTTCCACTTAAGGTGTTGAGTACCTATAAAATAAAAAATTGCAGGAAACTTATTATACATGTCACATTTTATATTTCATCCAATCAAAAACTCCAATAAAATATTGTGTCAAATGAACAATAACAAGCAAACCATCAGGGGAAAAGAACACTTGAAATAATTACATCATAAGCATAAAGGATCAGAAATATAAACATAAAATCTGTAACAAATGAAACCTAGACCATAATGTAGCATCCACTACAAACTCTATGTCCATCAAAATAAATTAGAACCACACAATGGTGATATTCAAGCTTTAATGGGAAGGTATCATGCATGTTTGGACCAGATAGTAAACATGACGCTACCTTCTGCAACCTCCTCCCACAATAACAAAGCTCCATCTTCACAAATGCATGCTACCGCATCACCGTATTCTGGAGGTACCCAGACAACTTTGTTGATTCCGCTATCATGAACCTAAAAAACAGTTAATCACAAGTCCAACAGTTAAGGAAGCATAAAAAAAATTCATAACACGTGAGTAGTTAACTGATGTCAAACAAATTATATACAATTTTGTTTTTTTCCCCAAAAGATATGCCATAAACCGTTGGGAACTTGATTAGATAACAGCATTCATTTCAATTCCTAAACTCTTCAAACTTCCAAGTCCAGTAACATGCTTAACACGAACTGCAGTACTATACAGCTCAATTTTCCAAGACTTAAACCACCGATTTCTTTGCAATCCAATACACAATTTTTTTTAAAAGCCCTCCAGTAGAGTCTTATAGAAATTCCACTATTGAACCCTAAGTAGAGTTCAGTAAATTATATGCTAAGTATAGTCCAAGCCAACCCAATATCAAAATTAGAAGTTCGAAGAGATAAAAAGAAATTATATTGAAATCCCACTCAAAAATGCCGGTAATGGATCTTAAATTCAAGTTCTCATACTGAGAAAAAGGAAGAAGGCAAAACAGAACAGGTACACTGGAACTTACAGAGCAATGACCACAAAGTTCAACTATACATAGAAAAATAAAGTTCGCCGACTAAGTCGTATGTAAACGACGGCGTAATAAGAGAAATGGAAAGGGGAAGAGGCAAACGAACCCGAGACTTGGAAGTGCATGTGAAAGAGGAAGAAGCTGGGTGTCGAGAGTCGAAGATAGAAAGAGTACCGTCGATGGAACCAGTGGCCAACCTCAGACCGCAGTAATTCCAAGAAGAGCAGATCGTGCCTTTGTCTAGCGACACCAATGACTTCTCCATATCCGTACTAAACTCCGATTTGCTTTTATGGCATCAAAGATGGGCATAAAACTCTTTGTATTTACTAGGGCTTTTCCAGTTTTTTTTTTTTGGCTCCGTTGTGGAAATACGTGATCGTTTGACTCATTTGAAAACGTTTGGTTTTTATATAAACTAATTATTTAACTGATTTTTTTAAAATATTAATTTTACTTTTGATTTTTTTTTTGTAATATTCTACGGTTAAAAATAATGATTATATTTATGATCATATAAAAGTATATTTTCTATATCGTAAAAAATAATATATATACATCACGTAAGGTGATTTAAAAAAAAGGAAGAATTTATGCCCTAAAATTAAACGTTTAAAAAATTATTATTTCAATATATATACATCCTATCATACATGCTTATTTCCATATATTTTTATTGATGTTTTATTTTAAAAAATAAAAAATATATATAATATCAAAATAAATAATATTTTGTAAGTAATTTTATTGTATAAATTGATTGATGTAATCTGAATTCATTAGCACAAAAATATAAAAAAGTACATATAATATGAGACAAAATCAATAAAAATGTACAACATTAACTTATAGCATATGCAACAAGTTTTAGGCTATAAATTTATGTTGTTTTAGTCCACTTATTTATGTATATTCGAAAATATAAATGTTTTTAGATTTTTAAATAATCCGATTCAATTCAATTACGATTATTACATTAAACAATATTAATTGTCAAAAATATAAATTTTGTACTCTGTCAAGAATATAAGTTTTATACTACTTTGTTACCATGATCTTAAAGATTTTGTAACCTATGTCCTACTTGTCCAAAAGTTTCTTTCTTTTGTGACGTTTTTCCATCTACAAAATGTATCATCAACAACTGTGATGGCACATGAAATACAATTTTAAGTAAGGTGGTATTAGGATTTTAGAAAGAGATAAAAATAATAAATATTGTATTTTAAGCATACTTAACTATGGTTAACAATTTAGCATTTAATACTTGAATATTTGATTACTCTTTATGCATTGAAATTAATTAAGGGTCAATATCAATTAAAAATTGACTCCAAACAATTAGTTAATTGTTTAACAAGTGATGTTTCAATTGTTCCATCAAAATTATTGTTTTTAATCATTAGTTTGAAAAAATATATACATAATATGTTACATATAGTATCAATAAAATTATAGAATAAGTAATTCGTAACTCTAAAACTAAATGATTTTCCTTTAATTGATGCTCCAATAACCTTCTACAACTTTTAACTCTGTTGAATAGAAGATAAGATTCAACATGATATTGTCTTTCTTACAAAATGTATAATTAAGCCTTTCTTTTACTATCAATTTTTAAAAGCAACAAACTAATTATCATAAATAAAAAAATCAAATAATTTATTTTAATTTTTTATAAAACTTGCAATAAATTTTATATTATTGGTACCTTCATATAATTCTGAATTAAACATTTATCTACTTTAGTGAAGCATCATCACTCTTAGTCCCTATACCAAGTTTAAGATTTAAATTTACTTGAAAACCTGTGGGTGTACTGTTCGACCATTTATGAAGCCACACAGGCCTGTTACTTTATGAGATTATTTACACCATTTTAAAGTTTGAAGCCCACTACAATTGTCCATCATGGTCCTGAGTGCAGTTATGAATGGTTCTATTCGAAGAAAATCGGAACCTTGCTACAAGCCTACAAAAGGGAACTGAAAATTATTACATTTAAATTTTTTCACCGATAAAATTAGAAATCTGTAAAATTATCGAAACTAAACCAACATACTTACCCACCCTACATTAATATGGTATGGTAGGCTAGACTAACTCAGTCGCTTATTCTACTAATTTACGGTTAAATACAGCATTTTTTTTAATAAATCCATGCCAATTAACACAATTTAATTAATTTTTTTTTCTTCTTTTTTTTTATCTGTTTAGATGGTTATCTCCTTTTCAATTTAAAAATTTTAAATCTTAATAAATAATCATAATCATGTACGATCCTAAATCCTTTTTATTTTAATTAATGATATAGAGAAATATATACAATACATAGATTAATATTTAACTTAAATATTTATCATATATATATATATATAATTTATAACCCTTGATCTACAAAATAAAATAAAAAAAATTAAAAATCAATACAATCAACCGAAACAATTCCAAAATTTTTGTAAGACTGAATCAGTTTTACAACTTTAATATTTTTAGTTTATGTTTTATTTTTTAAGAATCAATTAGATTAAATTAATTCAAATTTTAGCTTCAAATTGATTCAACTCAACTTTGCACACCTCTATATAAAATAATCCAAAAATATTAAAATTGACAAGAAATTATTAAAATTTCCAAAAAAATAATAATTAGATGATTAAAAGGTACAAATTTTAATAAAAATAATTAATGTATTGAATTTATAAAAATAAAGTAACTAAAATGATCATGCTATTGTTTTTTTTTTGTTGTTGCTAAAGTGTACAATTGGTTCTAAAACTTTAACAAAATTTATACATAGGTCCTCAAACTTTTAAAATGTACGTTTTGATCTTCAAATTTTTAAAACTTCATACATAAGTTTTAAAATTTTAAATTATATAATTTAGTTTCTAATTTTTTAAAATTTCATACATAAATCTTACATTTATGATTCAAAAAATTTATTTTAGTAGCCAAGCAAGGACTTGTATGTAAACTTTTAAAAAATTTGGGACTAAATTGTAGGATTTAAGAGTTTAGGAATCTATGTATGAAGTTTTAAAAATTTAAAAATCTAATTATATATTTTAAAAATTTGAAGATATATGTATAAACTTAGTTAAAATTTAAGGACCAATGATGTAATTTACATTATTATTTTTTTAAGTAAACTAAACTTTCAATACCAAATAATGGATTACATTATCATGACATAAGCTTTCATTTTTATCTATTTCATGTGATAGTTTGTTTAATTTTATCATTTTTTGTTATCTTTGTTTACGTATTAAAAATAAGAGAAAAATACTACATAACTCTCTTACGTTAAGTTATTTGTGTTCTTTAATTTTTTACATTTAAATTAGTATCATTTTGTCTCTTAATTATGAAAAAAAAGAAATTAAAGTTAAATTATATTATTTTAATAATTTTTATATTAAATTATTATTGTTTTTTTATCAAGTGATTAAATACAATTAAAATATGAATCTTTAAGAATGATAAAGTGATAATTCATATAATTTTTTTCCTTCATAAAATATTAGTTTTAATATAAGATTATATATTAAAAATTAAAATATAATTTTAAATAACTTTATGTTTGAATATTATTATCATTGATTTCATTCTTAAATAATCTCATATTAAATTTCATTTTTATTCTTGTTAGAAACTCTCGATTTAATTGTGTTTTAATAAATTGATATAAAATAATAATATTTTAATAAATATTTATAATAATTAAATGATATTATTTTTAATCTAAAAAAATAAACTATATAAATTATTTAATATAACATATATACTTGTATACAAAATTAAACAATATTGTTGATAGGCCAGTTAATATATTGAGATTCAATATTCTTTTATATTTACGGTAGTTAGTAAATTATAATTATACATTGCCAAGATGTCAATTTTTTCAAATTTGAATAATTAATTTCATCACTCAATTTGTCTTCATCGACAATTGCCGATTTACTAAGCAATATATTGAATTCTCGTATTTAAGTTGTTGTTTTTTTTCGATCAATAAAAACCTCATTGGGATACGTATTTACTGTAATATCTCAAATCATCGACATTATACTTATTTTCACCCATTTGTTGAAACTTCATTTCCATGATAGCATGCGGAGATGGGATATGATAATCTATCACATGGTATATACACGCAGAATTTAATCATAGAGTATACCTAATGTAACATTTGAACCTAAATACAGTGCACATCATTCAAGTTTGTTTTATATATTACAAGTTTTCACTAAAAAAGAGAGTAACGTGATGGAAAATTGTGTAATTTAACCATATTCATGTCGAGTTTTTTTTTTACATATTGTCATGTATATCAGGTTATTGTGTAATTAAATAACTTTAAAGGAAAAAAGAAGAAAACTAAACACTAATCACTTTTGTTATTCTAACATCTTCGTTAAATTAATCTACTTTTTGTAGAAAATAGATATTTTTCAACAATAACATATCACTAGTAAGTTTATTTTACTTATATTTTTATTTTTCATATTAGTTATTTGAATAAAAATACATGTTTGTGTTATTTTATTCACATAGATTCAACTTTAAGATTATTATTTTTTATCTAGATATTCATTTATGATAATCTATGTCATATTATGACTATAAAATTTGTATTTTATTATCAATATAGATCCATAATGTTAAAGATTATAAAAATTAGAATATGATATCAAGATTTTGTTTTATTAAAGAACTATTAATATAAGAATTTGTTCAAAGAAACAATCAATTGGAGAACCTTACAATGAAACAAAATATAAAAACTCAATTTTTTTATGTGTTTAAGAAAATATTTAGTTTTTGTTTAACAATTTTGATTATTGATGTATTTAAATTAATAATTTCTTATAACTTTTGATCCTAAAATCCTATTTAAAAAAAAACAGAAAAAAAACTATAATTACGTACATGAATGGGTACATAGTACAGGGCTACTCAACCACATTACTACTAAAAAGCTTGAACTTGTTGGCATCAATAGCTAATTTCCTTACAGAAGAGAAAGCCCCCATGAATCCTGCCATAGTGAACACAATGATAATAGAGATGTTAATCAAATAAGTGAGTGATGATCTTGAAGGTTTGTGTGTCCTGTTGTAGAGAAGCATTGGGAGTATAAAATCCAGAGGTATGAAGCCAATAGCTCCTACCACACTACTTATGTCTCCAATAAATGGAAGCATTGCTGCAAAGAACCCACAAAATATCATATAAACAGTTCGAAGTATTATTCGAGGAATAAGATTCCTTTTCGAAAATATCCCTTGGTTAACATCTGCTGATTTCTTTTCCATAACCTCATAAGCAACCTGTGAATATACCTGTATTCATTTCAAGGAAGCTTCATTAGCTTAATGGACTATGTTCATTTATAGTCACTTGACCACAAAGTTTACAAATACTTCTACTACTATGGGTGTATTTTCTAAAACTGATTTCAGAACAAACCACTTTTAGGAAGACAAATTATTTGTATTTTGATAGGAAACACAAATGGTATACATGTTTGCTTATATTTCTACCGTAAATTCTTTAATTCAAAAACAGTTTAAGGAGAAAGTGTTTTCAAGAAGATAATGGGTCTGTTTGGAGCCGCTTCTCCTTTTTATAAAAATTCTTTCAAATAGATCAAAGCACTTTTAAGGAATGAGATTTCAAAATTTTGACATTGAATGCATGCTAATATATTAAAATAATTATCCAAATTTCACTCAAAATCACTTCTAATATTTTCCACCCCAATTATATAAATGCTTCTCTTAAAACCATTTTTAACCAAGTTACTTTATTTTAAACTATATATCTTCACATGAAATCACTTTTAAGAGAAATACATCCAAAAGAGCCGTATCTAGACACTAAATGCACTTAATAAAAAAAGTTTCTTGTTTGGTTCAAAAGCTTTCTTTTGTTTCCGTAAGCACTTTTACAGTCTCACTAAAGCATCAAAAAAATACCCAAAATGTGATTTCTATGTCATGAAAGCATTTTGACAAATTTTTTCTTTTAAGTTTAAAAGCACTTATTTATTGTCAAAAATGCTTTTACAAAATCTTGGGATTGTTTTGAAGAAAGAAGTTATGTAGAAGACCAAGCTTACCAGGCCAATGGCAAGAAGTTGAAGAAGAACAAAGATCACAGCCAGTCCGAGAACCCAAGTAGGTGCTAAAGCAGGTCCTTGGTCGGGCATTAAACTCTTAAGAATGTTTGAGTTAGATTTATTACCAAACACCCAGTAACCAGTTACTGCAGTGGAGTAGAAAGTAAGGCAAATTACTGCGTAACACATGAGAAGAGCTTTTACCATCTTTCCAGTAGCAGGTGGAGCCAGAGTTGCCTAAATTTCACAAAAAAAAGCCTAAAAATACTTAAACCAATCGGGTCATGCAATGATTGTGGTTTTATAATTAAGCTTGGAATAATTTTTGGGTAGTCTTATTGTCATGACATATTTTGATAATGTGAGAGCAATATTTCTATTTTTAAAAACCTTAGAACATTAAATTGTGAGGTAAAATATGTACTTGTTCTGATATTAGTGTTTTTGTTCCGAAAATTTCAATTTCTTAATTTTTACAAACTAATGAAATGCTTCCAAAGAATCTATCTTTACTTGTATTTCAGGCAGTATCCCATTCCCAAAAATTGCAGCCAATATGGAGATGGAACTAAAGGCACTGAAAACTCTTGCTGACTTTGATGATTCTAAAGAATAGTCACTTGGTGGAGCTTTTTTTGAAATACCTGAAGCAGAAAGTCATTGAAAGCAAACTTTCAAATTGATCAGTGCATGATTACGTAAATATATAATTTAGTTGAAAAGCTAAAT
The DNA here is from genome assembly GCA_033030585.1 of Hippophae rhamnoides. NCBI lineage: Eukaryota > Viridiplantae > Streptophyta > Magnoliopsida > Rosales > Elaeagnaceae > Hippophae > Hippophae rhamnoides. The sequence continues at coordinate 13,014,070 of CM065430.1, forward strand.
TTGTGGTACCTGCATAAATACAAGCACCAACCACAAGGAAAGAGTAGCCAAAGCTGAGAAGCAGTGAAACAAAGTTGATGTGTCTGAGTGAGTGGAAGGTTGGAAGCTGAGACAGGACTATCATTACCACTGTCACCATTGCTATGAACTCATACAATTTCAGTGGTCCGTCCGGAGAAAGCTCAGAATACATTATCTTAGTAGCAAGCCACATATTAAAATAGAAATGAGAGGCAGAGTTTTTTTTTTTAATACAAATTAACAATGGAAAAAGAGTAAAACATAAGATGCTATTAATGTGTTAATATAATATGTGTAATTAGAAGTGTTAATTGGGATCGGTTGATCCAATACATGTTAAATGAATTATAACTCAACTCATTTTACTTAAATTTTAAATTTTATATAAACTAAGTTAACTCAAATCATTTTTAAATGAATTAACTTAACTTAAGAATTAGCTAATTTACCTTTACATAAAATAAAAAATAAAAAATATTTATAATTTTGTTTTTTAAAAATATTAGTATAAATATTTTATTTTGTTATATTTTTATAAAATAAGAAAAAATGAAAATGTTACCATTTAAATGCAATATTTTATAATGATATTTCATAATTATAAAAATATTATCATTTGAAAAAGACGTTTTGTTAAACTTGTTAAATGAGCTCAAAAACTTGCTCATGAGCTAAGTGGCCTAACTCATTTGGGCTCATTAGATAGATTAGTTGGAATTTTTCAACTCATAAAATTATTAAATCAATTTTAAATGAGTTGAGTTAGTCTAAAGAGCTCATTTGACATTATTATGCCTAAACAATAAGGTTATAAAGCACATAATAATAATGTTAATTGGTGAGGTCTATTATATAACATTGGCCAATTGACTATTTACATTTGAGCTGAAACAACTATCAAATTAGAATACTGTTTCATAGCACCAACGGGGACGACCGTAGACTTAGAAACAAATCTAATCATTAATTAAATTTTTAAAAATTGCATTAAACAATTAGATATATAAAATATAGATAATATTAAAAAGTTCAATGATATTCTTGTCCATTTTTTATCAAATTATTATAAAAGTCAATTTTTGTATGATAAACTTTTCTGATATCTTAAAAACATATTATTGTACTTGGTATACTACATAAGTATGAAACATTACCTCTAATATTCCTTTAAAATATGTCTTTATCTCTTACAAAGTCAATTACTTCATATTTTTAAGTTATTTTTATTGGGTCATTAGTCTTCTTTCTTTTGTAATGCCCACTAATTTATTTATTTTTGTGAGGTGAGGTCAAGTTTTTAGTCTATTAATCTACTAAATTTTTAATATTATGTTAAACTTCATAATAACTATAGCATTTCTAAAGTTAACTCAATAGGTGAGACACATACAATTCTTATAAATTTTATCATAATATTATACTTAATATATGATATATAATACAAATCTACGAGAACGTTTGAGAATAAATGTGGGTGATTAAGCATCAAAGTTGAACTATTACTATTGTATCATAATTTTTATAAACTCTATCATAATATTATACTTCATTTATAATATGTGATGCAAATCTACAAGATGTTGGAGAACAAAAATTGGTGATAAGCATTAAAGTTGGACTATGAGCAATGTATTTCATGTGTGGAGAAAGGACAAGATGAATTTTGGGCATCATGGTTTGTGATATATATATAGAGAGAGATAGGATCGATCCCTTTATGTATGGAGTGATTTCCCTTCTAGGAGGTTCTGATCGCCCACTCTTGCATAATTTCTAATTCCTAGTTTTTAATGGCTCAATTTGCTCGTAAAAATTATAGAAATGCACACGGGTTTTAGCTAATGGGCTCGAAAATGAATGGATTTTCTTATAATTGACATTGGAGATGTGTATAAACATCCATTTGTGTCCTATAGTTATATGTGATAGCATTAGAGTAAGCAGAGAGAAAAATAAGAGGCAATGAATATTATGACATTTCTAAAGTAAGGAGTGAAGTTTGTCTTATACACATAAGCAATAAATAGAGGTATATAAGTATATCAAAGCGGTAAAAAAAACATAAAATTTATATGTTTTGACAATTTATCTAAGTTCACAGAAGGTATCAGATATTATTGAACTGAGTAGGAAATATACAGAATATAGATACAAGTTTTCTCACTAATAATATCTTTCAAGTGTTTCTCCAAACTAATAGAAAACTCTTACAGTCGCTAAATATTTTTCTCTATTTGAGTTTGCTTATGCTCTCTCTAATTTTTTTTTATTGTTGCCTTGTTCTTCAATGCATGAACTCGTTTATATTTATAGAAGAAACAAGACTCGCTCTCCCTAAATTATACCATAATTTAAGCTTTAAATTATGTCATTAATTTTCTTAAATTAAGCTAATAATTTATTACTTTAGAGTCGATATTGTTTGGTGTTCTCGGATAAATCTTTAAGATTTTTGTTACTTTAAATTATTATTCTCTTCTTTTAGATTCATTGTTAACACTATAATATAAGTGTCTTTATTAGAATAATGTGAGGTTTAGAGGATTTTTTTTTATGTTAAAATGGGATTGAGAGATACATGTATGATTAAGATTAATAGAGTTAAGGAATATATAGTTATTGAGTAACATATATTGTAATATTATTTAAATATTTTATTAGTGTAAATTTAATAATTTTGATAACGAATCACATTAAATCTGTTATTATGTTCCTTATCAATTAATTCGTGCGTTTTGGCATATATTATTAATATTGTTGTTTTTGGTTTGGATTTATTTTTTTTACGAAGTTATATATTTGCTCATTCTTTAACACGACTTTTAGGTAACATAATCATTATCAGATATTACCTCCAAGAAATACATAATTATATATGTGCTGAATATTCGTAATGCATATAAATATTTTGAAGAAGTCCAGTGAAGTAATTAATAATGGACAAAGTAGTACCTGAAGGCACTGCCCTGCAAGCAAAATAGCTCCAATTGCGACCCCAGTATTTATAGCTGTTTGAATGAATATTACAAAATAGAACATCCATCCCGAACCTACAACAAAACACATAATATTATATATAAAAACGAAATGTCCTTACCAACTAAACTCAATTATTATGAAATTAATAGCATTCATACGATCCACTCTCCACTCTCCACGGGAAGAAAAGTAGCACTCATTGATAGTGGGTTGGCTGGGATCCACTTGGGTCCAAAATCAGCAATACACAATTTAAAATAATAAATAAATAATATATATATATATGTATATATAAATTAATTAAAATGAAGGATTAAATCATTTACTTGTTTTTGAATAAAATAAAATGATAATAAAAAAAATAATAATTGAGATATCATATTTATTTTAAATGAGATTAACTAAAATAAGTAATAAAAAAAATAAAGATACTTAAGTTTATTAAAAAAATAATACAATAAATATTTAAAATTAAATTTATTAGTATTATATTACGAATAAAATAAGATTAAATAATATTTAAATAAAATAAGATAATATTATATAAAGTTAGTAATCATGACTCTACCAAATTCTCAACAAAGTTGACAATTTCTATTTGCATCGAGTCTTCCTTGACTTGTTATGTGAAAGCTATGGATTAGTACTAGAAATAAAATATATTTTTTTAACTTATCATGTACTATATCACTTATTATTATACAATAAATTATTATAAATAATTTTTTTTTTCATATTTATAACGTGAAACCGACATCATATTAAAATTTTACAAATACCAATAAGGAGAAGAAAGTTTAAATTGCATTTATTAGTCACAGTTTACAACACGTCCTACGATTAAAGCGTGGACCCTCCGCTATAGAACTTATAGTTTTAATTACTATATATAATCAAAATATAGAATTGATATTTTAAGGAAAAAAATTAATATTATAATAAATTAAAATTTATTTTTATAATTTAATAATTAAATATTTTTAAAACTAAAAACTGTACTTTAATAATAGTTAAACAGTAATATGACTACCTTAAAAATAATAATATTATATTAAATTAAAATATATAAAATAAATATTGATTATATTTTAATATTATAATTATTAAATAAAATTATCTTTAATAAAATATTTTTAGAATAATATAACAAAGATATAATTAATTTAAAAATATCACATACATGACTCATTTGTTGTAAATTTATAAAAAAAAAAATCTTTTATTTAACATAAATTTATATATTTATTTTAATAAAAAAATTAACACTTAAATTATAATTAAAATAAAGTGTCTCTATATATATAATATCCTCAAATTTATAATATTTGGAATCTTTCAATGGCAAAACATTTAATGAGTGACAACGATGTTTTGTGCTTCAGAGTCTCATCGGTAACGCAATTGAATACATTTTCCGGCTTATAACTAGGACAAACCTTCATAAATAATATAATAACATTAATGATTATTCAATCAAAAGGTTGAAATTAACGGAATTGGTTACCTAGAACGTCGGCAGCGAGTTCACGGAATCGGATGTGACGACGACCAGCTTTTTCACAGTGGTCAAGCACCTTAGACATGAGTAAATAAGAGTAGAAAGTAACGACGCCCATCACAGTTAGACACAAGAACCCAATACCCCAACCTAAGCCTCTGAAAGCGTACGGCAACGTTAATATTGTGGGACCTACAATAGCCGTCGTCAAATGAAACCCAGCATGCCACCATTTACCTGCAATTATTTCACAATTACAAACGTAACAAAGAATTCAATAATTTGAGGCGCTTTAGGGAAAGGGTTGTCACCTTTTGATTGGAGGACGAAGGCTGCTCCGGCATCGTTTTCAAGGTTGGTCTTCGGGAGAGGATCGGCTTGTGGAGCTTCAGCCATTCGGGAGAAGTCGGGAATGGTTACTGTTTAGGCGCGTAATTTAGCTAGCGGGGAAAAGGAGAAGGAAGAACTAAACAAAATTAAATTGGACTGAGATGTGTAAATATGCCGTCCTAGAAAGAATTTTATTATTATTATTATTATTATTATTATTGCGTGCTGGTTCTGGACATAAATCACCATGTTATTATGATTTGTTTACGTGCGAAAGTCTTATCGATTGTTAATTAGTTTGTTGTGTGTTATTAGAGGTAAGTGTCATTAAATTTATATGTTTAGGATAATTTACTATTTAAGTTTTTAAGTAATATATTTTATTTTTTAAAATTTTATTAAGTTGAAATATTTTAGTATAAGATAATACTAACGTAATTAAATTTATATTTTTATGATATTTTTAACCCATAAATTTTTAATTAATATATTTTAGTTATTAAATTTTTAAGTTGTATATTTTATTCCTTAAATTTTACTAAAATAAGATAATTTAATCCTTATGTCTAATCTAAAGTATCTCAACTTAGATTCTTAGTAAAGTTTGGGGATTAAAGTGTCATAAAGATACAAGTTTAATGACATTTTTTTATAGACGTGTACTAAAGTATTTAAGTTGAAAATTTGAAAATTAAAATATATGAAAGACTGACCACACGATTACTTTTTCCTAATTTACAAAATAATAGTGATGTTATTACAACATAAATTATTATTGTTACAATAATATTTCATTAATAATGATTAAATTTATTCATTAATAATAACAATACAATATATTTAATACTATAAGTAAAATAAATATTTTATACATTTTTATGAATAATTTTAACAATATTTTTAAGTTTTCAAGGATCTTTACCAATATTTATAACGTTTTTATAATGTCATTAACACCATCGAATTTTAATAGAGATAAGAATGTGTGTAACTCTCGATGTAAAAGGATAATTTCCAAGATAAGGGTTAATCATGATTTTGGTTTTTCACACAAAGTAAACCTATTCATTCACGTAAACACAATGTCCTATCTCGTCTTTGTTCCTCTCAAACGAAACTCATTCTTTTAGAACCCTAGCAAAAACAACCAGCAATCAGTTAACTTATCGGTGTAAAACATCAAGTGTATAGTATCGTAGTTTTATAATAAAGTGATAAAAAAATATAGTTTTCAAGAATTGATAATTTATTTTTGACAAATACTAAAATTATATTAATCTCAATTTTATCTACAGAAGTCATTAAAGTTATTGTAATTAGAATTTAAAATTTTAAATAAAATATGCAAAAGAAAATAAAGATGTTATTCAAAGATAGATCAAATTAATTGAAAGAAAACTATTAGGAAATTGATTTCACCTAATCATTCACTATATTTTACTAATCTAGCTAATAAAATTTAATTCTCTCTATTTGTTAGAAATCTTTAAAAAACATCCAAAAGCCTATTTCAAAAATTAATTGAAAATATTCTTATTCATTAATTTACACGAGAAAGCATTAAGATCAATGATTTTAAAACTACACGGGTTCATACATGATTTTTGATCTCTATATTTACCTATTCCGAAATATTCCAGATCTATCCTAAAATTTCATTTTTAGATAATAAATCATAAAATTAAAATCATATAATTAATATACTCTTTTAATATATAAGTTATTCTTAATGAATTTATTATGTTAATTATGAAATAAGTTTTGTTCATTTACGTTTATAGAATAGTAATGCTTCTGAAGTGTTATTTGATATACTCACTTGTTTTATAATCATACTTTAAATTTATTAGCTTTAAAAATTTAGATTTAATATTTCACATGGCATGCAAGTTATGTCAGTTTTTTAAGCCTCTTCATTTGAAGCCATGAGAACATTGATAATGATGCATGTATACTTGTTAAATATCTAATATACTAATTTTTTAGCATATATAAGTCTTTTTTATAAATGCATGATATAATTGTTATTTTGAATTTAAATACATGTATTATTTTGATTGGAGTAAAACGAACTATGATAAGCAAAATTTTAAAGATTTATAAGAAAAATGGACGGAACATATGTTTCAAATTATAAGATTACAAAAAAAAAATATGATGCTATTTAATAACATATGTATCTTATTATTATGTGTTTATCTCGTAAAATTACATATAATAATGAATATATGTAATTTTATATCTAATATACCATATACATGTTTATTTGCTTATAATATTTAGTAATATTGTAATTAATTTAAATTTGTATATATATTGTATATAAGTTATTTTTTATTATAAGTCTAATTCTAAACGAATTAATTAATATCTAGTTTTTAAATGAATAAAAAGTTTTAAAAATTCTTTTAAATATATTCTAATGTTTTCTACAGTTACGTAATTTAAAACATGTAGAGAATTTAGCAGAAAAATAACTAAAATATATTTAGGGATTATACCATTTTATGTCGGTTAAGTGATTTAAAATTTTAAATCGATTGACACATAAAACCGACTTTAAATATTAAATCGATTTACATGTAGAATTGATTTTAAATTTTAAATCAGTTTTCATATAAGATTAATAAAAAGTAATATCTTATGATGCATAATTGGTCTTTTCTTGTATAAAATTTAATTTTTAACGTTCTTAGAAAAAGTAATATCATTTTACTTCGTAGTATCCTCTTTTCTCATGTTATTTACGACCGGTCACCAACATATCAACTTGTTTAAGAACAACCAATACATTTTCATTATATATAGGGATAATATTATTACTATTATAAATTATTAGAAATCAACTTTTTTACAAATTTAAGTTATTAAGAATGTTAATAATACTTTTATATAGTTACCACTCTTACAAGTATTGATTGTATCTATTATGCACGTTAAACATTTGCAATTTAAGCACATTCTCGGGGCGGAAGTTTCAGCATCCCTTATGCTCTCATGATACGTTGTGAAGAAAATAGTTATTAGGGATTAAATTGTGCAAGTCATTAGTTGTTTACAACAATCTCCATTATCACATCATTCCAAGAGTCTATTGGCCCAGGTAAACACCAGTGTAAGCAATCATTTTGAACCTTTGCATGTTTGTCCTTTGCAAAAGGATGATACTGTCTATATGGACCTGGATGTCCATCAGGTCTCAATAATGAAAGTGAACTAAGATCAAGGAGTTTCATATTAACCCCATTTCTTGAAGCTTGTTCAGTTGCCTTCTCAAATTCCTCGATTTCAATCTCGTGCAAAATTCTATGTATTTCCTTCAGTTGCATCTCACCCACTTTAATTGGTGATTTTCTCTTACAAGTCCCCCCACTAGACCACTCTCCATTCTCAAAGTGATCTGGTGTTGAAGTCCTAAAGAGTATCAAGCCCTTATGACTAGAAAATGCTATGAAATTCATCACAAGCCTCAGTGCCTTGCGGTATGCAAAATCAAATCCTAGCTCTGTGAGGTTCCTTTTGGCACAGTTATGGCACCCTATCACTTCATTGTTCTCGTAGTAGATAGAAGATTTGAGAAACCATTTACCGGTTGAAATTACCATGTAATCCAAGCTCTCGTATAGATTTTTCCATTCCTTATGAAGTTTATCAAGTTGCAGCTCAACTTCAGATGTTGAAACACCATTATAATCTTCAAAAATAGCAGCTTCTACAAGGAAAGGAGACCATATGACCGAGATAGTGAAATTGTAAGAAGGGAAGTGCCATCTCCTGGACCTATATTCCTTGTCATGGTAAACTTGAATGGGTTGGTCAACCTGAAAGAGGAGACAGCTCAGTTAAAAAATAAGAAAAATAAATTTAAGAGGCAAAGCAGGTTTCAAAAATTAAGGGTCAGTTACAAATACCTCCCTTCAAGCTTTTTAAAACAAATAAAAAGACCCTACAGGTTTGAATAATAACAATTATACCACTTATTGTCTCTATTTCTTAATTCTTTAAGGGAGGTATTTGCAATAAAAAAAATCAAAATTATGGAATTCAAGGTAGAGTATTGTAATAAAACAATAGTAGAATGGAAGTAATTACCTATTTTCCAAATTTAAAGGGTGTTTTTGCAATTTTGGATATCCTCAAGAGATTATGTAGTAATTTTCCCAAAAATTATTTATTCACAACAGAGTTCAGATTCTAGTACTTTATAAGCTGATAAATTTTAGTTTGAATACAGCAAAGCATTGACAAAATCAACAAAGATCATAAGCCAGAACAGAAACAACAAAAATGAATTCACCATTGTGTGTGAAGGGAAAAAAAAGGGCAATAGCAATGACTCTTTGACCTCTCATATTTTTGGGTACAACGTCGTGGATCATTCATGCACACAAAGTGAGGTGTAGTACAGGCATGATTGGAAATTTTGAAAGGTCAGAATGTACGCAAATACAAAGGAATCATTGGAATTATTACTTAGAATCAGCTTATTCAATGTTTGTTCTTGTTCCTATCGAGTTCTCTTTGGATTGTTTCACTGGACTTATTGAGCTTGTTTTGTTGTTAGAAAATCTATGCCTGTCTAGGCCATATAGATCTATTATAAATTGTTCATAAACAGTTTTCTTATTCATCAACTTGAACGAAAGATAAACCTTTCTTCCAGTCATTAGATGAACATCCACATGAACCGCTAAAACATACAAAACCTTGAATGAACAAAACAACTATCTTTCGGACATAATACCAGAGTTAAATGGTAACATGAGAACTGGTAAGATAGATAGTAAACACAAAAGGCCAATTTATCTTATCAACGAAACATGGTTGCGCAAAGCTTAATTGAAAGTCACGAAGCAAGTTTGACTGAAACATATCATTTGATACATCAAGAAGCCTCAGGTATCATCACACCACTGCCTCAGATAATAAAAATTATCTTGCAGAGATAAAATTTGATAATATGCATATATAATATGTCTAAAGCAATAGAAGCTTGGAAATTCACTTACAGGCAGTGCAACATTCAAATTCCATATAAGTTTCAAAGAAATCGAGAATTATAAAATTGAAGCAAACAATGAGGACATTTAGAAGCTCTCATCCAATGTCTATTGCTTAGAAATGTAGCAACCAGGCATTCTGGGTATTGAAATTCCAACTAAAGCACAAGTGGTTCATAATTTCATTATGTGGTGGAGAAGCTTGATCCTACTATATACCAATATATGAAATAAAAAAAGTGTTGATGAGAGAAATGATACACAAAAGTATAGCAAACATAGAAAGGCAGGAAAATAGAAGCAGTAAATTACCAATCAAGTAACTAAAAGGTCTAAACTTGACATAAGAAATCCAAAAACATAACTAATGCAAAGGTATATGATCCTTTTGGGTATAGTGAGGGCATGAGTTTGAACCTCAACGGTGTACATGTGTGTATGGGTGTAAATTTTATTTCCAAAAAAAATCCAAAAACATACCGCTGATAGCATACACAGCAAAGACTGCACATGATTTCGAGATATCGAATCACCTATCAATGCCCATGTTTTGCTCCTCATCATCTCAAGGAATCTCTCTGGATCAAATGGTGGTAACTCACATTCTCGTGGTTTCCATCTCCAATATAAAAATCCTGTATCAGGCCTACCATTCCTCATGCAATTCTGATGACCTTCCATGAGCGGGCAGCTCTCATTTGTGTAAACTGGACCGGAGGGGTTTGGAACCCACTCCCCAGTAAATAAATCACATTTTTCTGGAATAAATTGGCATTACACAAACTTTACTTCAGTAAAATCATAAATTTAGAAGCACGTATCACAAACTTTACTTCAGAATCCAAAATCTGCTGAATTTGATATTTCAATTATAGAAATATGGCAACTCAACCAAAATGTATATGAGATTGGATATCAATCAAATCAAAGTAACAATATGATCATTCCAAGACATAAAAGATGGCATTTTTCATCATCAAATTGGAATTTCAAAAACTTCGTCCAAGTAAAATCAGGAATTTAGAAGCACATTTTCACATATAGAATCCAAAATCTATCGAATTTGAGATTTCAATTATAGAAATATGGCAACTCAACCAAAATGTATATGAGATTGGACATAAATCAAACAAAGTAACAATATGATCATTCCAAGACATAAAGGATGGCAGTTTCTTCATCAAATTGGCATTTCAAAAACTTGACCCAATTCAAATCATAAATTTAGAAGCACATTGTCATATACAGGATCCAAAATTTACGGAATTTGATATTTCAGTAATAATAATAATAATAATAATATAAAAAGAGTAACTCAAACAACCAAAATGTATATGCCAACGAGCTTCTAACTCAGCGAACACAAGGAAGTTAGGAGTTCCAGTAACTGATTGACTGTGTGAGTTGTATAGTTATTTTTTTAAAAAAGGTCCTATCTTCTGAAGGGGGGAAAAAAACCAACCAAAATGTATATGGTAGTATATCAACTAAATCAAAGTAACTATTTGATCATTCAAAAAAGACCCAGTGACTTCTTTTTAATACCTGTGAGAGGCATCTGATCTCTGTTAAATGGAGCTTGTACAGCAGGTGGTGGCTGATCTATTTCAATTGGGAATTGTGAATGAACCGGAGGTGTTGAGGCCACAGCTTTCTCAGGGAAAGGAGTTTCTATTGAGGGAGAAATCACAGTAGAACGGAAGAAAAGGAGACGAAGAGCAAGACCCACGAACAGAAATGCAACTGCGAACTTCACAATTAGATACTTGTGCTTTTGTGGAGACCATTGCTTCCAACCCACCTTCATTTTCTTCTTCTCAAGTTCCGCAATCCTCATCACTGATGCTGAGTTGCTCATTTTTTCACATACGCTCAGTATAATCTATGTTTTTGAAATCCAGATGATGGGTTATTGAGCTTAGTTTTAGGAGATCCAAATTATTATCCAAAATTTGTAAAAACAAAAAAAAATAGTTGGGCCTTCCTTTTCTTATTTTCTTCATTTGGCGAAAGATAATGCATAGTTAAAGTAAATATACTGGTAATGTAAAAAGTATATCAAAGAGCCGACAACGAAGGCAGTTTTCTTTTTTTCTTTTCTCGTTTATATATATATAAGTGTTGTTACGGATAGTTATTGATACTGCAAACTACCTATACATTAATATTATTATTATATATATATATATAATTATATAAAAAATACATAATATTATATATAATTAGATTAAATTTTATTTAAAAATATATATTAAATAATTAAAATATAAAAATTATTATCAATATTTTAAATAATATAATAAAAACATATTTTGAAATAAATATTAAAAAATAAAAAACTTGATTAAATCACGGTGAACTACTATTAACCTATAATATATTATTATTAATCGAATGTAATCAAAATGATTATACCTATTAGTATAATTATCTTTATCTCGATTAATATTTGAAACTGTTTATTTAAAATATATTTTAAACAACATAATCGATTATTATTTGTAATTGTAATCAAAGTATATAAAATTTCATCAACTTTATGATTAAATCTTATAAATTCAATAATTATTAAAATGTGTACTAAAATTTCAAAACTTTAAAATATAATAAATGAATATAAATGTCCTTTAAGTTAAATTATATGTATTTAAAGTTATCTAAATTCATATTTTTTGAATTATAATTAATTTTGAGAATGCATAAATCTTACTTTATTTTAAATATTTTTTAAAATTTAAAATTTTTAATATATTTTTTAATAATTGTTGAATTTATAATATCATAGTTAATAAATTTTTATATATTTTAATTATAATTGAAAAAAAAGAGGAAAAATAAATTATAAGAGCCGTGGATTTCACCCGATACTATTCACTAGGGTAGTTTTCCTTTTCTTATTTTCTTAATTTTCATTTTCTTTTACTAGCCCTATTATTTTATTTTATTTTTGTGAAGGGAAAAGATGTTTGCTTTTAATCCAAAGAGAATCACATAAAGTCTAATTGTTACTATTATATTTTTTAAAACAATTAAAAAAATGATTTACTACATACATCATTTATATAAATGATTAAAATTGACGTATCAATGGTTGTTGAGAAGATATTTTTTAAACTTAGTTGGATTCCAACGACTTTCTTCTCTTTTCATAAGGTTTTTGTTTTAAATAAGTTGTGTTCTTTCATTAAGAATGGTAATATGGTTGCAACTTATAAGATCATTTCTTTCTAAATTTTAAGGTGATTATTTTTTTCTCACTTTTCAGTGTAAACTTTCTTTTAAGAGTTTATTGGCTTCAAAATTACTTCTCCATCCTCACGATTGATTTTACTTATAGCAAGATTTAAAGGTAATCAGTAATCAAATAGTTATAGAATTAAGCAAAAATTGATAATAATAATTATATAATGGTAACGTGAATCATGACTTGAAAGAAAATATTCAAATTGATAAGCACAGATAAATTGTCATTAATTATTGCTTACTGTTATAAAACCACTGACATGGATTTAGACTTTGCAACCACTGACACATATAACTTGTATGTAGGTGTTGTGTGATAGTATTTTTATTTTGTAACTATAAAAGAAAAATCTAAATAGATGTATAAAAAAATATATTATAATATTAATGATTTTAGATAGTACAAAATTGTTTACCCGAATGAGATTTTTTTCTTTAAAAAAAAAATAAAATTAAACCACTGACATGTAAAAGATATCTTAGGACAAAGGCAAATGGTGGAAACCTTAGTTTTATCTTTGAAAGATAGAACTGAATAATCAACACAGAGGGAATGTAATGAAAATTCATGATTCCAAAATTTGATGACGATTTCAGGATTTCAATGTCTAAATCCGCTTCACTTTCTCAATTATACCTTCAAAAGTATGAAGTAATGGAACTTTCATATCAAGGAACCATAAAAGTAGAACACAATAAATAATTAAAATAAAAAAGAAAGATAAACTTCATAAACATTAGTAGTGATAGCATTTTCTTTTAAGCCAAAGCAAGAGAGTATTCAAGCCTCGTACATCTTTTCTTTCAATGCAATATCACAAACGATACTTTTTACTGATTTGCGTTTGACCATTCCAATCAAATATTTAAGAAAATTACATTTTATTGGAATATTATATGATATCTCCGATAATGTGTGCTTTAATTTATTAGTGTTCACGTGGTGTAAACTATAAAAAATACCTAATGACATGATTTTCAATAATAAAAAACTGTTTATACCTTAATTAATTAGTACAACGTGCTATATAATTCATTGTATTTGATTCCTTTTGTTTTATTTATTTATTATACTAAACATCTTAGTTTGTTTTAGTTGATTGACATTAACATTGTATGTTAAATTTATAAATGTATCAAAATTACTTATTCTAACAAGTGATTTTAGTATTTGTCTATACAAATCTGAATGAATCAGATTTAAAATATTATCATTATTGAAAAAGTAAAACTCTTGAAAATAATTCTATTTTGTTTTCTTACTAAACAATCAACACATTTCTCCAAATATATTTCATACATTTTGGGTAATATCTTCTTCCTATTTAGACTTGTCATACATTTTTCACTCATATGATTGAGTCTCCTATGCCATAATTCAGTTATATTGTCTTTCTCCACGATATTTACTGTGTCGATGGAGAGCTTCGTTTGCATTATATACAAAATTGTATGTTTCTCACCTTTAGCTACTACAAAAAAAACTTTTATAAGTTTCCATTTGTCATAAATGAAAGAGCTGCAATATCCTTCATTTGCAAGTTTGCGTACAGAGATCAAATTCAATCAAATATCTAGAATATGCCTTACATCCTTCAACAATAGTTTGATTCCATTATCTGTTTCCAAGCAAACATCCCATCTGTCAACAACCTTTGACAAACCTTCATTTCTCATTCTAACAACACCAAAACTTCCAGATGTATATGATGAGAAAAACTCTCTACGAAATGTAGCGTGAATTGTAACACTACTATCAATCATCCAACTGATCTCGTGTGATGCAAGATTGACAAACTCTTCATTATAAATGATATTGAACTTGTATATGGTATTTGTTTGCTCATCATCACTATTGTCATCTTTCTCCACTACTTTTTCTTTGTTCGTTTCCTATTCCTTCTTAAACACAAGACAAAAAAAATTGATGTGACCTTTCCTCTTATAAGGATGGAATTCAACATTGACATATTTGTTTGATTTTCCTTTGCTCTTACCTTTGGGTTTTTGTTCTCTGTATTGTCTCCTTCCTCTGGACTCTATGATAATGGCTTGTGCTTATGAATCTCTCTCCTTGTTTTATTTATCACATGATAACAGGGCTTATATATTGAATCTCTCTCTCTGTCAGAATTGTTGTGAGATGATTATAAGATGAGGGTAGTGATGCCAGCAACCTCACAACTTTCTCTTCATCGCCAAAACTCACATTGAATCTTGTTATGCGAAAAAGTTTACTGTTAAAATCGCTAACGTGCTACATCATGCTCATATTATCTTCCTTCTTCATCTGATATAGCTCCTTCCAAAAATAAAATTTATTGGTAAAGTTCTTTGACATGTACACATTTTCTAGAGTCTTTCATGTTTCTTTTGTGGTCTTGCAATTTTTGTATTCAATATTTTACAAGACATTGTCTAAGAGATTTAGACGGATTGTATTAGCTGCAATCTCATCCATCTCCTTCCATTGTTCCTTGATGACAGTTGCTGCCTTCTTTTCTTTTCCCAACAATCCCTTATGGATTTTTTGTTGAATGAGAATATCATTCGTCCTCCTTTATCATAAAGATAAATTATTCTTGTCATTAAATTTCTCAATATCTACCTTCTGACTTGACATTTTTTTCTTCTGTTGTGTTTCCTTTTTCTAAAAATAAATACGCCATAAACCTAATAAAATATTTTTTAATGTGGCTGATTAGTCTATGCTACAACCATAGAGCATATTAAGAATTTTACTATACCAGCTCTGATACTAGTTGTTGGGGCACAACGGGTAAAAATAAAATAAATTTAACGTAGTAAAATAATGACATCAGTAATAAAATTAATGGGTATAAAATGAGAGACAATATAACAAATTAAGATAAACCCATAATAGTGACACACAAGTGTTTTCAAAACTCACTATTTTGTCACTCCTCTTTTAGAAAAATATCCCAAATATTTTTCTAAAATATTCTCTCTTACTCTCTCACACACACAATACTATTTTTCATCAACAGAAATTGTTCCTTTGACTTTGTTTTGCTTCTATTCTTTTGGTGTGTCTCTCTAAGGCAAAAATATTGCTTATTTATAGGCAAAATTTCCTATCTCATATGTGATCAAAAATTGATCATATAACTAGCCAAATTTTAGCTACAAAAATATTTGATGTATTTGTCAAATATGATTGCAACTAACATTTTCATTTTTAAATGTAATTGCACTTAACATTTTTATTTTCTTTTCCTTCCACTTGAACATGACCTACAAATATGGCTGGTAAGTTTAGTCAAATGCTTTGAAAAGTTGGGGAAGTATCAGATAAAATCTTGTTAGGATAATTGTAAAAGTGTGAAAAAGAATTTAAATAGTGTTTCTTTAATTAAATGATACTTCTGTGTGATTCAAACATGAGATTTAAAATGATATGAGAATGAATCTTATCACTAAACCATTAAACGAATCATGAATTTGAAGAGTTTAACTTAACTTATTTAATGTTAATCGATCTAGTTAATGAGTTGAAAAGCTAAACTTACACGTTTATGAGCTAACTTACTATATCTTTTAACAAAATGTATTTATCAAAAAATAATTATAATTAAAAATCCACTTTAAATATATTTTCCTTATTGTACATAAATATAATTAAAATATAATAATTATAATAACATTTTATTATTAAACAAAATTATATATATATATATATATCATTTTTTAAAACATGTAAATGAGTTAGTTCATTAGACACGCAACCCAACATATTTAAAAATAATTTAAGTTGAATACAATCTTTATAAAATTTAAATAAATTCAATTCAATTACAACTTATCTTAAATTAGTTAAAATCTAAGCGAGTTAACTCATTTAACACTTCTTACTAATTATAATTGGTTTAATTGCACCATTTATATAACCGAATTGATAAATTGAGTTTTATAACTATCCTTTTTACCCTAATTTAATATGTCAATGAATTTATAGCTTGCTAGAAAATATGAAAAGTGTAAGTTTTAATTAATCTCAATTATAAATGTGTAAGTAGTTTAATTATTTTAAAATAATAATAATAATTAATTAAGTTATTTATATGACAAAATTGTGATCGGTATGCAGCACAAGAAAACATGATAACTTAATCTTATTATGAGGTAATTATACATGTATAAAAAAAATGCATGGTATTTTAATGTTAAAATAAGATTAATAAGAAGAGTTTTAAAGAGTATTCTTCCAAATTCACTTATTAACTTATTAAAGATGGATGATTAGGTAAAAGAAGAAGTTAAATATTGATAATCTTTTGATCTAAAAAGAGAGAGAAAGTTGAATACAAGTCGAGCCATAAGCTTAGTAAAAAAACATGGACTTTTAGGCCCATAAAATACCTTTATAGATCATTATGGCCTATCTTAGATAGATTGAAATGATCTACAAGTTTTTCACTTTTTGCCCTAAAATACAAGTAATTCATTTATAATTTATACTTATCATAAACACAATTATGACATCGCCTTACTTGAGATGAAATCATCAATAAAAAATAAAATAAAATAGTTAAAAAGTAATTAATTCATTATTAGTGCATTAGGCTTTGGATGGAATGTTAATTTGTTATGTGCCTAAAACAAGTTCTCATTCCACAATTCACCCTTTTTGTGAGTGCTAAGTTTCTCAAATAAAATATTTAGTAGTGGATATCATTTTGGTAACTTACTTTAAAAAACTCTCTTACAAAGAACTTCTTGAATGGAAGTTCATTTCTCTCACCTATTATTTAAAATAGTTAATGAATGAATATCTACTTTAAATTAAATTATATTGGTTTTAAAAAATATTTATTATTGCACAATGGTGTAAGTTTTGATAGTTCTTTTGGTTTTTATTGTGCAACCCAAAATTTGTGATGTGTTTTCAATTATTTTTATTTTTTTCATTCAAAATATGCTAATTAAAGATTATGTATGGTTTATGATTAAGGGAGATAATTGTCCACTAATGTATTATTGATTGCATGACTATTGTTAAAATGATAATATTTTATTGTTTACAAATAAATTAAATAATAGAACTAATAAATGGATTAAGAATTGGTGAATGTTTTCTTATATTGATTCGGTACAACAAATACATATATATACAAAAAATAGAATAAATGGTTTTCTAATTATGTGTCTAATATATCATGATCATATATTAAATAAATATTTCTTATCTATATATCGTGATACTATATCAAAGATATATTTTCTAAAAAAGTCAATAAATAAATGGAATAAATACAAATAATTTTGAGATAATGTAAAAAAAAATTCGTATTACTCCCCCCTCAAGTTAGAGAGTGAATATCATGAAGTCCAAAATTATTATGCAACGTCATAAATTGGTCTTTTCTTAGAGCTTTTCTAAACATGTCTACCAATAGTAATCGTACGGGCATGAATGAAAGACCAATCATTTTGGCTTGTAATTCTCTCCAACAATGTGGTAGTATATCTCAATGTGCTCTGTATGTTTATGGAAAATGAGATTTGCTGTGATATATAAGGTATCCTGGTTGTCGTAAAATAAAGATGTAGAAGTTGATTGTGCAACCTTTAAATCTTACAATATGTAATATAACCATGTCAATTCCAAGCACGTATTTTCCATGGATCAGGATTCGAATTCTATAGATAATCTAAAAATATAGACTTGTTTCTTGGATTTTCATAAGATGAGAGAATCTCCAAGAAAAATGAAATATCATGTAATTGATCTTCTTGTGGCACATTAACGTTCCCAATCTGAATCATAAAATGCCTTGAGAGTAAAATTGTTTGTAGAAGAAAATAGTAAATATTAACTAGGATTACCCTTGATGTACCTGAGAATGCGTTAAGTTGCATCCCAATGTGGCTTTCTGGATTCATGCATGAATTGACTCAATATACTAATAGAGTATACTATGTCAAGCCTTGTCATAGTAAGGTCAATCAATCTATCGACTAGTCTTATGTACGTAGTTGGATCATTTAATAAGACCTTATCTATAGGAGTAAGCATCAAATTTTGCTCCATCGTAAAATTGGCTGTATATTGATGAGTGCTCAAAAAGCACTAAAATAACCATGATTTTATGCACATTAATTGATTAAAAATATATATATTTATATGTTTTATCATATATTTATATAAATTTGTCTTTTTCGGAATCACGGGTATTTTTATTGTTTTTCAGGTATTTTGGCTTAAAAACGCAATTTAAAGACTCAAAGAGGAATACTTGAAGCAATACATCACAAAAATATCAATAAATAAATGGGGAAAGGTCAACAAATATGGAAAAACTGGACAAAATAGGTCGAAACGGTCAAAAAGGAGAAAAACGCGCCGCCGCTGCCGCTGAAGACTCAGCCCGCCCAAATCACAAGACGGTATCGTTTACGCGCGCAGATCGCGCGGGTTACTGTTTCATGCGTAGCAGAAGATCGCGGTTATCGCCACGCGCGGCAATGACAGCCTGAAGCCAGTAGCCGCCCCTCGCGCTACGCGTTTTCACCCCATTTTTCACGTGCAAAGAGGACGTCATGCCGACGTCATTGATGACCTCAAATGTCCACTACACGTTTTTAATTTTTTAATATTTTTTTAACATTTTTTTACTCATTTTTTCTCTCCATCCTCACCTATAAATACCCCCCTTCCATTCACTTCAAAGCACACCTCAAAAACACACTTCTCTCCATTTCTTAGTTTTTAGTTTTTTTTAGTTTTTCTTATGTTTTAGCTAGTTTTTCTTATGTTTTAGCTAGTTTCTCTTAGTTTTAGAGTTCTTCCCTTTTTAGGGAAGAACTAGTTATGTTTTTGTAATATTTTAGCTTTTTGATTCAATAAATGGGAGTGCAAATTCCGCTTGGAGTTTTTCCAAAGAACGGAATAAGCGTCGAAGTTCTGTAAGGATTTTATTTTCTTTACGCTATTTTTATGCTTTATTCTTACATATTATATTTAATTTGTCGTGGTTAAATTTAATCATGTCTTTGTATTTTAGTAAACATGATGTAATAATAACGTTGTTATGCTTGCGAAATATTAAATAGGTAAAAACTCTAAAATGAATTGATTTTATTTTTATTCATGATTTTATATTAAGAATGTTAGAGAAATATATTATTTTTCATTACAAACTTAAACCCGAAAATTAGATTTTAAGGTTTAGTTATCCTATTCGATTTAGAGTAGTGCTCTTTTATTTGATGGTACAATCGCCCAGTTAGAGTGAAGCTCTATTTCAAAAGTTTTTATAAGAATTATTATCTCGAAAATGTATTGACGACATGTTTTCGGTAGTGGTTTTAAAACTTGAAAGTTAGTACTCGGATAACTAAATTCTTAGGTTTAATTTGGACACCTTGAATAAAGTTTAAACTGTCTAACCCCACCAAAGGTGGCATTTAAATGGTTCATTTTCAATCTCTTAGAAAAAGGAATTAATTTAATTAACCAAATTAGTTATCAACCCCACCCATAGGTGTTAATTGATTTGTTTAGTTAACAAAGAATATCTAACCCCACCAAAGGTGGTATTCATACAAAAAAAAAGAGAATCAATAAATATCAATTCATATCTTTAATAACCTAAATAATACGAGCAAGCATAATTAACTTAGTTATTATATCCATAAATACTCCACTATTTATAAAAGATGAAATTTGCATGAATGTTTATTGAATCTATGTTTAATTTTCTGTAATTAGATTAAAAACACAAAACCCAAAATATCGTGACAGGATGTTTAGGATTTAATTTCGTTTTTAAAAGTTTGAATAATAAATTAAAAACCACATACATTCCTTCCTTAGATCGACCTTGGGAGTATACTTATCATTTTCTACGAAATGATTCGTGCACTTGCGAGAGTTTTACAAATATTAAAACCAAAGTATTTGCGAGAATTGGCGATGCCGGTTTTCGCTCATCATATATACACCAAAATTTCTTGAATATGGTAAAATGTCTATTGCATATTCCTTTAAGACATGAAAATTTCCTT
Organism: Hippophae rhamnoides; assembly: GCA_033030585.1. Classification (NCBI taxonomy): domain Eukaryota; kingdom Viridiplantae; phylum Streptophyta; class Magnoliopsida; order Rosales; family Elaeagnaceae; genus Hippophae; species Hippophae rhamnoides. Next base: position 13,035,169 of record CM065430.1, read on the forward strand.
TTTTGATCGAGAAAATTCAATATCTAGAAAATATTTTAAGTCACTAAGACTTTTCATGTGAAAGTGTTTAAAGAGAAACTTTTTGAGATGTTCCATTTCTTGAAGATCATTTTCTATAAAGAGAATACCATTAATATAGATAAGGATTACAGTAAAATAAGTACCTCTATCTTTGATGAAAAGAGAATAATCGGTTTTGGACTATTGATAACCAGCTTTTTGAATGGTAGTAGAAAAGGTAGAAAACTAGTTTTTTGATGCTTGTTTGAGACCGTAGAGTGATTTACTAAGTTGACACACAATATTTTCTCTTTATCGTTGAAGACCATGTAGAGGTTCCATGTATGCTACCTCTTATAAATAGTCTTGAAGAAAAGCATTTTGAACATCTAACTAATGAGTGAACTAATGATGTGTAGAAGCAATAGCAAGAAGGCAACGAAGTGTATTAAACTTGGTAGTGGGATAGAAGGTTTCATGGTAATCAATACCTTCAATTTGAGTGTATGCTTTAGCAACAAGACGAGCTTTATGATGCTTACTTGTAGCCAATATGTTTATGATCAGCCGATAAAGGAACCATACTCTAGATGTTATTTTGCTCTATGTTGTTAATTCAAATTTCATTACATTTTGTCAATGTGGATTAAGGATAGCTTAAGCATAAGTGTGAAGTTTGATATAACTTGTTATGTTGGCTAGAAAGATACAGTGGGCAAAAGATATACGAGAATATGAAAGACAACGAGAAAGGGGGTATCGGGTACTTGATGCTGCATTAGGTGTCAAGGTTGAATGGTTGGCTTAGGTAGACAAAATGTAGTCTTTGTTCCATGTCATAGGTTGCTTTGGACAAGTGGATTAACATATAGGGGGATTAGAGGAGGCTAGTGAGTCTATACGAGACGAATTATAAGAAGAGACTGCTTTTGGTGAAGTTTTAGTCAACCGAGATTGTTAAAGTAATAAATGCTTAGAATATATCCCTCGAGTTTCATTGTTTTCTATTAAGGAATATGAGCATGACGAGGACATGGCTATTGATTTTGAGGAGATGGTGAAGTGTGTAGGTTAGAAACGTAAGAGAAAAGAAAGTTGTTTATGCCATCATGCAAAAACTTTGGTAAAACAAATCCAAAATTGGGTTGAGAAGAAACCGAACGAAATGTGGTTTCATAAAATTTGAAATCTCGACTAAGAAATTTTTTTTATGTCTCCAAATCATAAAGTTTGTAACTTTTTGACCGGTGGATTACCCAACAAAAGTGCATTTTTAAGCACGTGGTTCAAATTTATGAATGAGATGAATAGCAATTGCATAACATAAACAATCAAGAACTTTCAAATAATCGAGTGATGGTGGACGATAGTGCAAAAGTTTGAAAGATGACTTGTTGGATTGTAATGGTATAGGGAGTCGATTGATGAGATATACAACTGTCAATACACATTCACCCCAAAAAGTAAGAAAAAGTTAAGATTGAAAAGTAAAACACGTGCAACAATTAGAATATGATGATGCTTCCATTCAACTACTCCATATTATTATGGAGTATAGACACATGTACGTTGATATTCTATGCCATGTATTGAAGCTAATTTTGCATGGGTAAAAATTCAAAGTCATTGTCTACTCGGATGGCATTAACAGAAGCATGAAATTGAGTATGAACAAAAGTAAAGGATTGTAAAATAGTTTGAGTTTCTAATTTAAAATGCATAAGAAATACCCATTTGTATCTTGTAAAATCGCTCACTATAGTAAGAAAGAAAAATACCCCTAAATGTGTAGGAATTTTGTAAGGATCTCATATATGGCAATGCAATAAATCAAATGGAGCATGAGATGATATAAAATTGGAAGAAAATGGTAATCTAGTTTGTTTAACCATAAGACAAACATTACAATTATTATCAAAGAAAACTTTATCATTGGAAGACAATAACAACGATACTAGTTTTAATCAAGATGGAGACCGATGTTCAAGACGCATATGCCATAAGTTGTGAGGTTGAGAAACTTGATGAAAGGTTGGTGCCCTTTATAATAAAGACATGTAATAAAAACCACTATGTTTCTTACCAAAGTCAATCATCTTCCCCATAGTCAAAACTTGCAAGACACATAAAGTGAAAAAAAGAATGGCACAACAATTTAGGGAAGTTTTGATTTTACTAACAAACATCAAATTTAAATGAAAGGATAAGACACACAAAACTTTGTTTAACTTAATATTAGAGTTAAGAGGTATAGTTCATGTAGACGTTATAGAGGTTGAAGATCTGATAAGTAATTTTACAATTGGTATTGATGATATGTCTGTGTGGGTGAAAAGAATGGAATCGATAGTAATATGATATGTGGCTCTGCTATTCAATATTCAAGGCTTAATGACAACAAAATTAATAGCATTGGAAGAAAAAAACGTACCTATAGGATTTGCATATGCATTGTCATTATCAGTAGTGTGATTTGGTGTCATTTGAGACAAGGTATGAGTAAGTTGTTACAATTAATCAAGAGTAAATTCATTTGTTGCATTCATTGAGTTATTGTCTTGAGAATTGACTCAATGCGTAGATTATGAAGAATTTGTTGCATTGGCAACATGGAAATGATGATCTGAATGTTGAACAAAAATGGATTAGATAAGTCCATACTTGAATTGGTGTTGGTGGTATTTGAGTGTTTGGAATATGGCTTGTGTTTAAAATTTTTTTTTAGAGAAAAACTTACTCTGATACCATAATAAATTACAAAAGAGAGCTAAGAAATGGAATGAGAATTGGTAAATGTTTTTTTTATATTGATTCAGTAAATTAAATACATATATATATAAAATAAAAAATAAATAAATCATTTTAGAATTATATCTCTAATATATCGTGATCATATATTAAAGAGATATTTCGTACTCAAATATCGTGATCTTGTAAGAAAGAAATATTCCTTAAAAAATTCAACAAATAAATAGAATAAATACAAATAATCTTAAAATAATACAGAAGATTCATAATATTTACATCAATTCTATTACATCATTTTTGATGTATTAGTTTATGTGTTATGCTAATATATTATTGATAAACATGTGTGTAAAGGATACACTTTTCTACAATTTTATTTATTTTTTAATTATTTTTATTCATATGTTTGTAGTTATTATCAACACATATAATAACACATGTCAATTAGAGATTTTATTCATAAGTCTCTAGGGTTTTTATTGTCCATAATGATAATATTTATATCTTTCTTTTTAAATTTAATGTTCAAATAAATAATCAAATAATTTTATTTAAGTTTACTTAGATATTATAAACCTTTTTATAGATAAAATTTTACTTTTAACATTCATATTTTTTTTATAATTTAAAAAATATGATTTTTATATATTTAAAAATATAATATAATAATTAAATAATTAAATCATATAAAAATTGAAATAAAAAAGGGCAAAAAATGGTATGGATCAGGTTCCATGTGCTTTACTCTGAGCCCGTTTTCATTTACCCACCAGTAGGAAAATGATAGGAAGTGGGTGAGGGAAAAGGACTTTCATGTTCTCAATTCGAGGTTTATATTTAATGTTTTAATGTTATTTTTATTAATGTTGGCCCTTTTTATTTCACCGTATTTGTCATGTTTGGTTTGTTCTCTTCCTCCAAATATAAGCCTATTCCAAAATGCAAAACGTTCACATTATAAAAGATTGAATAATTTTCTTTTACCAAAATTACTTTCGATCAAAATCAATCACTAATTATTGTATACATTTTAAAGTTTTATTATTTTAATAATATAATAATTAAAGATGATTTTATTGTTAGAGCATAATTATTATCATTATAATTATTTGTTATTAATGATAATTTTATCTAATAATTAATTAATTATACATTAATAAAAAAATGTATAATTAATTATGGAATTAAAAAATTTATTTAACACTTTATTGGTGCGACATTAATAAAAATATTGTGAAAAATAAAGCTGAAATGATTTACTTATTTTAATTTAATGTGATCAATAAAAAAAATGCCACAATTTTCCTTATTAGTTATTATCTTATAATCTTATAATTTTATATATAATCTATATAATAAACTAATAAAGAATAGTTTGCTCTCTTTCGTACAATACCCCATTTACTTGATGTTTATTTTTTTTCTATATTTTTCTATTCTTTTTTATTTGAGATATCGCTGATTTTCAATATATATTAGTTTGTATTTATTTAAAAAAAATTATTTAATATTTTATTATTTTATTATTTTATATAGTTCGTTTGAAAAATTATTAATTTAGTTCTAAATTAAATTCACATGTTAGTGCATGTTAATAAATACGTGAGAGAGGAGATATAGTGAGCGATACAAAGGAGAGAAAAAATATGCATATTTTTTTTATTATCTTTAATTATTATCTATCTTACGTTGATTGGCCTGATTGGCCTAGATTAAGATAAGCTGATAGTTGATAGTTTCTGAGTTTCTTTTTCAGTTTGTATCTACTTATTAGAATAAATCTAAATCTTTTCAAAAATTCAATTCACATGATTAAATCTTTTGATAAATTTAATTTTTTAAATTTTCATCAAATTAATATAGTAATATCATTATTAATTATTACAGGACTTGACTCACTGATATATTTTAAAATATATAATTTAACACTTAATTTATAATAAAATTTATAATTTAATCATGTGATAAATTAAGTAGAATACAATTAAATTAATTTGATAAAATTAAAATTTTAAATTAAATTTATTAAGTTTAAAAATATATAGACTAAATTACATGAATCTAAAAATTAAACATTAAATTTTAATATCAAACAAATAAACAAGAATTTTTATTTTAAGTTAATTACTTTCTTTCTTACCTGTACCTATTGAAATTAGTTTTTTTTTTTAAGATTTGATAATTATTTAAAAAATTACTTGATAATTCAATATTTTTTTAAAAGTGAGAATTAGTTTTTTTTGTTTTGCTATTATTATACAACTTACATTTTTCATTCATATGAAGTTCACATTTTTAACGAGAATCGACATGCATATTTTTAAAAGAAAATATTTTATATTTCAATATTTTTATAAAAAAGACATAATTAACTTGTTTATGAATTTTTTTGGCATGTGTTACCTTTTTCACTGTAATAATTATTAATTATAAAATTATCATCATAAATATGATTAAAATAATACTTATGACCCCTAATTTGATTTTACAGCTTCGTCTGATTTTTTTTTTAACTAAATTTAATCCTCTAGCTCGTGGGAAACAGTTAAAAACTAGTAATTATTACTTAGTAGCGCCAAAAGTAACATGTTGGTCAGTTATATCATAAATATTAAATATATTTTCTCTTATATAATTCAATCATCTATCTATTAAATATATCATAAGATTTTAAAAAATTCTAATTAATTTTAAAAATATAATTAATTATGAATACATATTCCATTAATTATGTACCTCCTAATCCAAAAATTGATATATTAAAATTTTATTAGTAATATTTACTTTCACTATAAATATATTTTATGATATGATCTAATTCAATTACTATATATTAAATATATATCATATCTTTTGTTATTTTTTAAATTTTAATTTATTATAAAATATAATTATTTATGGTTACACATTTCATAAACCATGTAAAATTAAATATTAATTTACTTATACTGTTAACTATTATATTACTTTATCATTTGATTAAGGAAGAAACATATAAGAAGAAATACAAGCTAATTAAAATTTTCAAAATTTTTATACTTTTGAATATAAATTATTTTGTATTTAGTACCAAATTTATTTTGGTTCTCTAATTCATAATTTTTACAAGATGCATATTTCTCTCATTTTTAAAATTTGTGATTAAAATTTATTATTTAAGATAATAAATATAATGACTTAATTATGAATTAAAAATTAAAATTACAAAATATTTTGCATTTGGATTATTTAATCACCCATGATTAGGATTATTTAATCATTCTTTTATAATTTTTTTCTTATAACAAAAATCATATATTATTTATAATTATTTTGTTCATAATTCTTTGAAATTTTAGGTATTTAGTTAAAATTGATTAGTTTATAACAATATATAACAAAACATAATAGCTAATTATGAATTGAAATTAAACTTGAATTCTAAAATACTTCATTTATAAGGTTATTTAATTACCTTTTTATAATTTTAATGTTTTTAATAAAAATTATTTCGTTGTGAAAAAATAACTAACTATTATTAAAAAATATAATTCTCAAAAACTTAATAATGAATTATTTAATTATATTTTCTTAATTTATTTATAAAATTAAAATATTTAAAGATTACATGTAGTTATTTAGATGCATCTTTAATATTTCAAATCTAACACCAATAATTATTTATATAAATCCAATGCTTACTAGGTAATATGGTCATGATTTTTTTTTTATTTTCTTAAATTTAATGTGAGATCATTTGATGATATTTTTATATCAAATGATACTTGATATGATTCAAATATGTTGTTTGAAATGAAAAATAATATTTTATTTGATGATATGAGAATACAAAAAAAGTGTAAAAAAATAACATAATTAGGTTTGAGCACAATTTTTTTATTTATTTTAAAATGTATAACTTTTAATACTTAAAAAAATTTATCAAATTAATTATAATTAAATTTTAATTTGTTTCACAATCTTGTAATAACACTTAATCTATTTTATACTTTTAGATTTCAATAATATTTCCTAATTTTATTGGTATATATATTACATATATTTTTATTTAAATTTATGAAGCATTAATCAAAAAATTATTTTATATATTTTACATATGCTTTTTTTAAAAAAATAGAAAGAAAGAATAATAAGCATAGTCCTCCATCTCTTTCATTGACGTTTAGAGGTCATTAAACTCTAATGGCCACCCATGGGCGAATTTGTATTTTGGATATTGACCTTTAAACTTTCAGAAAATAAAAATAAAAATAAAATAAAAGTTGTGGACCAAAAATATCACAATCCGTGCTTGGCCTTGGACGATGACGTTTCTTGATAACTCTCTTTAATCTTATCTATTTAACTTATTGGCTTCACTTTTGTTAAAAAAAATTATTGGCTTCACATAGTCAAGAAGCGCGAAAATATCATGCGGAAGAAGTTTTTTTTTTCAAAGGATTAAAATTCATTTTTTATTAAATAAATTAAATATTATTCATATAAAATAAAAATTTATACTATTTAAATCACAAATCAATCATACAAAGTAACTATCTTACATTTTGGAGTAAAACACATTTGAAGGGAATTAATTGGTTTAACTTATAAGGTAAGTAATTTACCTTATTTAATTACATAAATATTAAAAAAATAAAATTTAATAGTATTAACATTAAATATAATTAAATTGAATAAAATTTAACATTAAATTTAATTTAATTAAACAAAACTTAATAACAAACCAATTTAAATTATCTAATATAAATGATGAGATGAGTTTTTATACTAAAAATATTTAAAATAAATATAAAAATAATATTATTTTTATGATTATAAGTTATAATGATATTAATAGAATAAATTTTTCTATTTTGCTATTTACATAATAAAATATACAAAATGTTGATTTTAATATTACTATTAATTATACATATATTAGTCACATTATTTTTAAAAAATTATTATTAATTAAATATTTTTATAATATTAATAATTTATATTATTACAATATTATTACATTATTTTTATTATTTTTAAAAAATAATCTCACTAAAACGGCGACTCTAAAGCATATACAAATATAAATTATCTTTGTAATATTCAAACACAATTATTTTCAAAATAATAAGATAATGATAAGTAACTCTATCAATTATTTAAAATTTAATAAAAAATAATAAAAATAATATCCTAAAAAATTTAATTATAAAATTTAATTTTATATTAAAATCAAATATTTTTATTATTAAAAAATTTATCATATTATTTTACATTAAAGTGTGATTATTTTGAGTAATTTAATTTTACACTAAATTGTGATTATTTTAATTAATTTAATTCTTACCGTTCAATTAAATATAGTTTAATATTTATTAAAATATTATTTTATTTATGATAAAAATTTAATAATATTATTTTTATTATTTATTAAATTTAATTTTAAATTTTAAATTATTATTAATAAATACAACAAACTTAAAAATCTATGTTTAATAATAATCGAGTTGCAAATAACACGTAACAAAAAATAGATAATTCTCGCTTAGAATATGCCTTGTCTTAGGGATGACTGTTATGGACTTATTAACTATTAAGTGTTTGAACATAATTAATCCTTTTTATTGTAGGCAAATGTTGTTCTTTATAATTGTTTTGTATGCTATGCATGGTTTGAGATATGAAAGTATTATATTATAAATTAAATAACGATTGTGTCATGTATATATAAACCATATGTTTTTATTAATTATAATTTTATAAGTTGAAGATGATATAATACTAATTAATAGAAAATATTTTTATATTTTTGATAAATTTTTAATCTATAAAAAAATACTCATACTTTTGAAATAAAATATATTATACACCAATAATATTTTTTTATACAATAATAAATAAAAAGATTTCCTTTAAAGTAAATTTTTATTATTAAATATGTATATTATTATTTGATAATGCAATAATATATAATAAAACTAGTTACCAATTACACTTTTTATAATTTATTAAAAAATTTGTTTATCAATTCCTATAAATAAATAATTTTTTAAAATATAATTGTATCTAAATATTAAATTAAATCATTAATAATTAAACCATTATTATAAAAGATATATTAAAAGATAAATAGGTTAAAGATAAATCGTATGAATTGAAATATTCGAAACTTATAATTTAAAATCGATTAAATTAACCTAAATGTTTTATCTCAAATTAAATTAAATTTAATATTAATAGTTAAGTTATAATATATTTATATTATTATAAAAATAAATAATATATTAATATTTATACTAATATATATATATATATATATATATATATATATATATATATATATATTTGAAGAATTAATTATGAATTCAATATTATTAGACATTTTAAATTTTAATATATATATATATATATATTTTTTTTTGAAGAATTAATTATGAATTCAATATTATTAGACATTTTAAATTTTAATATGTATTTTTTAATTTGATAGCTTAAAAAAAATAAATATATAATATTATTTTAATAAATATTTTTGTTAAAATATTATTTTTAATTTCAAAGTCAATAATTATTGATAAGAAAAAATAAAATTTAGTATAAAATTATTTAAAAGAATTAAAAATAATAAATATTTTAACTTAAAATTATTTAAATATATTTTTTTATTTTCAATAAATAAAAATAAAAATATTTTATAATTTTTTTCATATTAATTATTATTTTATAATTAATTTTAATAATTTAAAAATATAATATTTTAATAAAAAATTATTAAAATAATATTATTTATTTTTAATTTTTTCTTTATTAAAAAACACATTTTAAACCTATGGATTAAACCTACACTAAATCTAAATGTAAAGTTTTTAGCTTACATTTTCTCTTATTGTTATCGTAGATTTGTAACTAACAATTTATAGCCTTTACATGATCCTCAAAAATGTAATAAAACAACATCAATGAATATAATAACTTAACAAGTCGGTATCAATCTTCATATTTACAAAAGTTTCTACGACGCTTCACCTATGTAGAACTATGTACTCCATTATTTAATATTTTTGTTAGTTTGTTCTGATCACTGAACACTGATTCCTCTTCGGTCTCAAATCCAAACGATACATTTTGTCAGTACCACATGCGATCTTAGACTATCCCCTAGTTTGCCGGTTTGATCTACCGGCGGCGTGTTCCCTCCACGAGTTCTAGGGTTCAATCGAGTGATAGTTATAGGGTTTCCAAATGGCATCTGAAGATGCAGCTAGGGAGTCGAGAAGCGAGTCGGCGGTCTCCACGATCGTGAACCTCGCCGAGGAAGCAAAACTCGCCAGCGAGGGAGTCAAGGATCCAGGCCATGCACTCCTTAGCGTCTGCAAGTCTCTCGCCGCCGGAGGAATCGCCGGTGGAGTGTAAGTTTCTCTCTCTTTTTTGTTTTTGGCTTGTGTTCTGTGTTTGTAAAAATATGTTTACTTTCTGTGAATTACTGTTTGCGCACTTTAATTTCTTCTTTTCGAAACATTTCTTACTAGCAAAAGAAAAAAAAACCGGTTTGGTTTTGTTTGCTATTTGGTGATCTTGGTTTTATTGTATTTTGTTTTAGTTGTTGGTAATTTATTTATTTATTTTTAATTAATTTTCAGATATGGAATCATATCTCATCCTTAATGAATTATAAACATCATTAGAAACTAATTTTATTTTATAAATTGGTTATTTTCTGATATAATTATTTACATAATGTAAATGATTGTCACTGTAGGTCACGCACTGCTGTTGCTCCATTGGAAAGATTAAAAATCTTGCTACAGGTTCCTTTCCCCCTTATTCTTTGAACATAAAAGCAGATAAATTGTTAGGTTTCTTGATTTTGTAGTTAGAAAGTTCTAAGCTTCTGGTATATTAATAGATTTCATAAGTTGGTTTATCTAGTTAAGTAACCGGAATTGTATTTGGATTTTGTAGGTTCAAAATCCTCATAGTATAAAATACAATGGAACTATTCAGGGCTTGAAGTACATATGGAAAACTGAGGGTTTTAGAGGATTGTTTAAAGGCAATGGGACTAATTGTGCTCGTATTGTTCCAAATTCAGCTGTCAAGTTTTACAGCTACGAGCAGGCTTCTAAGTATGCTTTTGTCTATACTTTTCATTGACTTTTTTATCCGTAAATTTACTATTGGTAGCAGTTTTTTCCCTCATACTGTGGCCGCGTACTATGGTTCTTTTAGTTTTGCCGAAAGCATTACATAGATGTCATGGAAACATAAGTTTTCTGATAAATTATTGTATTATTTTTCTTATTTGAAACTTCTTATGAACAGGGGTATTCTATGGTTTTATCGGCAACAAACTGGAAATGGTATTGTGATCTTGCATCCATTTTACCATTAGAATGCTTGGTCTTTATGTTTTCCTACTTAGTGAAACACTACAAATTGTTTCGTGAAATTGCATTGCTAAATTCATCTGAGGCTAAATCAATGCAAGATTTTATTTTCGTGTTTTGGGAGTAATTTGTGGTCATGAGTTTCACGATGGATTTGTTATCTTCTATTGTGTTGCAGAAGAAGCTCAACTCACACCTTTGTTGCGTCTTGGAGCTGGTGCATGTGCTGGAATTATTGCTATGTCTGCAACTTATCCAATGGACATGGTCCGAGGTCGTCTGACAGTCCAGGTACTTTCAAAATTTCTGTTGGTTATTTCAATCATAGATTATTATTATTATTATTATTATTATTATTATTATTATTATTATTATTATTATTATTATTATTTTTGGTATTATTCAATGAGAATTCCAAGGCACAAGCATACTCTCTTTGTTTTGCTTCAATAAATTGACTTCATTTTATTTTTATTTATTCAGACAGAAAAATCACCTCGCCAGTATAAAGGAATCTTCCATGCTCTTTCTACAGTCCTCCGTGAAGAGGGTCCAAGGGCTTTATACAAAGGCTGGCTACCTTCTGTTATAGGAGTTGTAAGTTACATGTTTTAGATTTTTTTTGTTTTTTGTTTTCTCCAAAGTTTAACATAACTTAGTCTACGAGGAGTTGTGAAGGGATTTTTTAAGCTAGAAAAATTACAAATAGATACCTCAAGTGAGGCTTGAACCTAAAAGGTCATTTGGATTTTGAAATATGCCCTTGAGTTTGCGTAGACAGTAGATCTGCTTTCTACTCAGATCAATTTCAGATGGAATGTATCCATGAGATAATACTATATATAAATTTACTTATTTAATTTGTAGACGATAAGATTCCTTAATGAAGGACTTCAGATGGTTTTTATGGGTTTTGCAGGTACCATATGTGGGTTTAAATTTTGCTGTCTACGAATCTCTGAAGGACTGGTTGATTAAAACTAAACCATTTGGATTGATTAAGGAGAATGAGTTAAGTGTGACAACAAGGCTTGCATGTGGGGCTGCAGCTGGGACTGTAGGCCAGACAGTTGCTTACCCACTTGATGTTATCCGGCGAAGAATGCAGATGGTAGGCTGGAAGGATGCAGCTTCAGTTGTGACTGGCGAAGGGAGGAGCAAGACGACTGTTGAATATACTGGAATGGTTGATGCATTCAAGAAAACAATTCGGCATGAGGGGTTCGGGGCACTTTATAAGGGCTTAGTTCCCAATTCTGTGAAGGTGGTTCCATCCATAGCCATTGCTTTTGTGACCTATGAAGTAGTGAAGGACGTTCTTGGAGTTGAGACGAGGATATCTGACTAAACCAAAAAAGTATTTAGCTATATTGGTCATTTTTGTGATTGGTTTTGGAAGGGAAGGAGAGAGAGAGAGAGAGAGAGAGAGAGAGAGAGGAAGTGATTGGATCATTTCTTCCTCATATAGATAGGATCTTAGGAGTTAGGAGAATTTGTAGCAATTTTAATAGTTCTTCTATATGTAGGTACCTCTTCATTCAGATCCCTGTACTCATTAACTATTAATTCTTATGCTTCTGCATTTTGGTAATAAAAATACTTTTTAAGAAAGTTTATGATTGTGTGATTTATATTCTGATCATTAATAGTTCTATTATGTAGTGAAATTTTTGAATAACCAAGCCAAGTGTCCCAAAATTGAATATGTTTTTTTGAGTTTGAGATAAAATTGACTAATTTTTTGCTACTACAAGGTTTTACATGTATGTTGTAGTGCACGTACAGTACTGGTGGTTTTCTAAAAAACATTTTCGGTCCAATCTCCAAAAAGACGAGATTACCATTAAAAAAATTAAACATAATAGTTGAAATCATTTTTCTACGGTTTAGTTGCATTTCGGGCCTAAATCGCACATTTTTGGAGATTGTTTTTTTAAATAACTACTACCCAAGCTTCTGTATTGTATCTGGGATTCAAACCTAGACTTTTTACATGACTAAATGCTGTTTAGCTACAGCTAGTTCCCAGAATCTTTTAAATGGTAATTTATTGGTATAAGGTTTAAGGCTAGAAGTGTGAAAGGAAAATATTTGCGTCCAGCATAAAGTGATAAAACACAACCTGTATTGACCAAGAAGCAAATCACAACTTTTGCAATATCAACATACAATCAAACGAAGATGATGTTCCGATGATTAATGTTAGTAAATTTGGATAAAATGGTATAATCGTAAATTCTCCCTCCTAAGATCTTCCTTAGCAGAATATCAAATAACAGAGAAATAAATAATACACAACACAAGAATTATAGTGGAAACTCTAAATTAGAGAAAAACAACTTTCGTTGTCAAAAAACAACCAAAGAAGAATTCACTATGTAAAAAATTGTTACAACCACACTCTCATTAATTTTCTCACACACCCAAAAGACAAGAGTAATTACAAGCCCAAGAGAATTTTCCCACAAAATTCTCTCACTCTTAACTTCTCATACAAGCTTTTCTCTATTTTTTAACGATTATCAACGTATTAAACGGTAAGCATATTTATAAATTTCTTCCAAGTTCTCTTTCATATGCCAAACATTTCTTTATTCAACAAAATTGAAGCTACCTAATTTTCCTATTCTTTATTCAAACAAGGTTAGCATCCATCTTTCGAATGGTACAGAAGCCACCTTCCCATGAATTTTTCTTCTAAATTAGCCACCTCCTATTTTATAACAAACCTAATATTATTTTTAATCAATCATAACAATCTCCACTGATTAAAAATAAACGTAAACACGGTTACCACTACAACACCTGTTTATTCCAATGTACCATAATTCTCACACCGAGAATTATCATACTCCACCATAAAGAGTACACTCACTTTAGAATTAATCACCAATTCTAAGAATTTCACATCTCATGTCGAAAAAAACTTGTCAAATTTATAAAGTAACTCTACACTTGATTTTTCCGAGAGTTCATCAACCATCGACATCCTTTCCACCACACACCTTGCATCTATACCAAGCCAATGCCCGTGTACAAACTTCAGCACCCGCTACCAGAACACACCCTCTTTTCACAGCAATATTTAGGAGACTAATGGTGACGCTATTAGGATGACATCATTTTTTCAAAGAGAAGATCACTAGTCTTTGAAAATAGACATACTATTAGCATCACCGTCAGATTTGAACTTCTCACGGTCGAACTCCACCCTTTGAACAATATCTTTTGAGGTGCTCGGATTGTTCACACTCATACACTATCTTATTTTTCATGAAATTGTTTTCTTCTATTGTCAACTACCAATGTTGAGTTTTCAAATAAACATTTCTTTTCACCACTCACTTTTTCTTCAAAAACAACTTCTAGTAACTTTTGAAAATTATTTTCTCCTTTCCATGAATCAAGATAGGTTTCATGTGATCATAAGAAGACGAAGAGACCGGATGAGCCTTAAAGCTATATCTTCATCATCAAGTTTAACTCCAATGGTTTCGAGACAATACCATCGGTAACACTTAGATAATTAGACGTAATAGTTCCTTCATTCATACGCAGTATGAACCGCTTCTTTCAAATACACCCGATTTGGAAGACTTTTGCTCGATACAATTCTTCAAGCTTTTCCTTAACTTTGGCCATAGATATTCCATGCACATTTGCAAGAATATTTTTGGCCAAACAAAACAATTATGACTCATAGCTCTTAGATCAAGATCTTCTCAATCTTTTTCACTTATATTGGTTTTATTGGACTCAATACCAAGAACAAGAAATGGTTTCCTTTAACGCTACAGAACCCATATTGGATCAACAAATCTTTGACTTGTACTTGCCACAAGCCAAAAATGATTCTCCCATCAAATTTCTCAACGTCAATCTCGACTCGACATTTCTCCTTCTTTCTTTGAAATTGGCTCGATAGCGATTGTAGAAATTTGGATAAAATGGTATAATCACAAATTCTCTCCCAAGATCTTCCTTAGAATATCAAATAAATGCAGAAATGTAGATAATACACAACACAGTTAATTATAAATTAAACTCCAAATTGTGAGAAAAATCACTTTCTGCGAAAAGACAACCGTAGAGAAGAATTCACTATGTGAAAAATTGTACAACCACACTCTCGCAATTTTCTCACACCCAAAAGACAAGAAGCGATTACAGGTTTCAAGAGAATTTTCCCACAAAATTCTCTCACTTAAGAACTTCTATCATACAAGCTTTTCTCTATTTTTTTGAGATGATTATCAATGAAGAAACGAAGCATATTTATAAATTTCTCTTCAAGCTTCTCATTTCATATGCCAAATATTTCTTTATTCAACAAAAATTGCGCTACCTAATTTTCCTATTCTTTATTCAAACAAGATTACTACCTTCATCTTTAATAATACTGGTGCGTTTACACCTTCCAATTTAATTTTCTTCTAAATTAGCCACCTCCTATTTTGACTAACAAACCTAATATTATTTTTAATCAATCATAACAATTAATACTGCTTAATAATGTTTTTACTCAAACTGACTTTTGATTTTCAATTAGAAAATAAAGAGAAGAAATTATTAAACAATAAAAATAATGATGACATAAAACAAAAAGGGAAGCTTACTGCAACAAAAGGTAATCATACTAAAGAATGTTAGGCTGCCCTCTGCCGACTTTCATCTTTGAGAGAACTTCCTTGAGATAATTGTAGCGGCTTCGCTAATAATGAACCCACAAGCATAGATGTTTTATGGCATCCCTCTTCTCCTCTTCGAGACCCAACATTCCTTTTATCTTTCTTTCTTTTCCAACCTCTCTAGATCTCTTACCATCTTTTCCAATTGGTTCACTGCTTTATTCAGATTCTCCTTTTCTATTCATTTCTTCCTTGCATTTTGCCTCCAATTTCTCAACCTTCTTCTCTCTTAAGACCAATTTTTCTTGTTTCTGAACTTGCAGTTTTCCCTTGTCATTCTTTGTGTGAGTGACCAGTTCTTTGTGATTAGAAGCTCATTTGATGTTTCCAAAATACAGTTGCCACAGTGCTTGACATTGACTCAAGCTTTGAAATTCGGGTCTGTAATTCTGCATTAGTTTGTCTCAGTTCATTTGCTTCAGATTCTCTCCCCTCAATTTGCACTTCAATATCTCTCTTCTGGCTTTGTAAAGACTAGCTCCAGCTCCAGATTGGCAACTTGTGCCTCTTATCCCTTTTATTTGAGCCGAAGACTCACTACTGTATTATCCTCAAGTTTCTTCACCAGAGTAAAATGTTCTTCTTGTCTCTCGTTTGACATTGCTTCAAGCTCTGAAATCCGAGTGTGAAGCACAGTTTTTTGCTGCAGATTCTTTGTCCTCAAACCTGCACTTCAATATCTCTCTTCTAACTTTGCAATGACCCTAGGTCCAGCTCCAGATTGGCCACTTGTGCCACCAATCCCGTTATTTGAGCCAAAGACTTACTACTAATATGGTCAAGTTTCATCACAAAAGCAGATTGATTCCACATTGATTCAAGCTCTGAAATTCAGGCCTCAAGCTCAGCATTTGTCTCTCTCGGTTTATTTTCTTCAGATTTTTTCCCCTCCATCTGCACTTCAATCTCTCTCTTCTGACTTCGTAATGAATGTAGCTCCAGCTCCATATTGCCCACTTGCGCCTCCGATCGGAAATTACAGTGATATTTTAGTACAATATCTAAAATATCTAATATATTTTAGTTAAAAATGATATTTTTATTATTAAATCATAATATTTTCTACAATTTTATTATAATTTATCTAAAATATATAAATATCACGTTTTATATACAACAATATCGGGATGTTTTAAATAATGTCATTAATTTTTCAAACTTTGTGCAAGGTTAATTCATTTTCGATAAAGCATGCATAATAGTTTTATTAGAGCTAATATCCATATTATTATTTTGTAATTTATTTTTTTCGAATTTCTTGAATAATATATTAAAAGCATTTATTTGGTAAAAAAAAATTTATTCATAATACTAAACCATAAATGACAAAATAAACTCTAAACACTCTCTATCTATTTATATAAATTTTTCTTAATTTTTTTCATTAAATATTAAACCATAAATTTTAAACAATAAACATTAAACATTAAATTTAAATCTTAAATACTAAACCTCGAAACTTTAAATTCAAAAATTTAAATCTTAAATATTAAACACTAAACCTTAATCTTAAATTAAAAATACTAAATATTAAATTTTAAACACAATGAAAAAGAATAAGAAAGAAAAAAGAAAGATAAAAAGATAAAAAAATATTTAAAAAATTAAAATATCCTTCAAATTTTGTGTACATTTTTTTGACTAAATGGTTATCTTTTGGTTAATTTGTCTACAACACAAGAACTTGAGTAATAATGGGTATTAAAAGATTAATATGAGTGTTAAATTAACACTCTTAGTATTATCAATCTAGCAAGGTGGGGTGGTTTTGTCATTTCATCTTGATATTGAATGTTTGCAAAGAAGGGCCAAGATTCTTTACCGAAATTTTGGATAATTTGTGAGAATTAGACCTTTTCTGTTAACAAATAATATATATTTTATTATATATTAATAAAATTAATTTAAATTATGTTTAATAGATAATAAATATATTGTATAAATTATACATATAATTATATTGTCTATTTTAATTGTTAGATAATTAAAATAAAATAAATTTTTATAAGTAAATATATAATACATTTATATAAAATTATAATAAATTCAAATTTAAGGAGTGTAATCAACTAATCCATATTTTCTTCGTTATAATTATCACATAGGTAAAAAATTCAAAATATTTTCAATACTATTGCGGAGCACTTAATTATTAAGTTTTTTTAATCTGAATTATTAGGTCAAATTATCTTCCGTAAATATTTACATAAAAGTTATTTTTTTTAATGAGATATTTGCTTTCGAAGCAAAAGAATAAAAAAATTCTTTGTTAAAAAAAATAGATAAATAATTAGGAGGATGCTTAAATTTTATACTAATTAGTTTTAAATTTTTTTTACAAAAAAATTTAAAATTAATTATATTTTTTTAATAAAAATTATTGTATTTATCGTTTATCTCATTATTCTAAGCACCTTGACGTCTATAGTTTTTCCCAAAAGTCACACCTTATTTTTCTGTGTATTCTATTCAACAAATACTTGGATGACACGTGGACTCCAAGCAATCATTTCCTGAAAATAACGTAATCGTTGTATTCCTAAGCTCCAATCCATGGATTCTTACCTAGCTATAGCCATTTATGTCAATACAGGGAACTCGAAGAACTCCACTATTAATTTATGTTAAGCCATTAAGTAAGTGGGTAATAAAACAATACTACTTATAAATTTAAATAATTTTTAATTTAATAAAATCTTATTAAATTAAATTAAACTTCATTTTTAAATATTTAAAATAAAAAACATTTTTTAAATGCAATTTGACCGGATAAGAATAAGAATGAATTTACGCAACAAACGTGTCATTAGTCAATATAGACAAAGACAAAGACAAGATCATGGGATGAAACATCAAACGGTGAGGTTAAGTATGGATGTACTTCTTATAAATTGGTTCGGATTTAAGTTAAAATTGAAACCAAACTAATAATATCAAAAATTTGAATTTGATTGGATCGTATAAAATATTGTATTTTTTTGTTTTTGTTTCTACAATAGATACTTTTTTTAAAAAAAATTATTTTTAATAACTAAACAATTATTGTAATAAATTTTATGTTTTAATAATTAATTAAATTTAGACTTAAAATGATTTTTATCTTTTTCAAACAATAAATAAATAAAGATAATGTATTCAATTATAAATTTCAAATATCATGAAAACTAAAACAAATATCCATTATTTAATTTTATTTTATACTAATTTAAATATAAATTATACACATAAATAAATATTTAATTTAAATAATAGAAATATAAAAACCATATATTCAACGAATTAACTTTATGCTTAAGATCTGAGATCTCATACTCTCTCCTTTGGGACTTTTTGAAAAATTAGATAAATTTTATGTGCTAGGATAAGGAAGTAGACAAAATAACTATTAATTTTTGTTATATTATACACATTTTTATTAAATAAAAATAAAACATATATATAACATATTCTCGTCTGACATCTCATTTAAATTTAAATTTTAACCTTAATAGACCTAATTTTAAATATATGTTATATTTTTTTTACTAAATTTTATAAATAATCATATATTATATTTTTTATTATTTTTTGTATTTTATTATCTAATTTAAACTCATTAGAAATAAATAAAATATCTTAATTAAAAATTAAGTAAAATAAGATAAGATAGGGTTTAAAAAATAATAAATTATATCATATATCTCGTTAATATCTATCTCAATTTACAACTCTATTCCTAACAAACTGCTGCAAATATTACAAGAAAATAATTCCTTAAGGTGTTCACTTTTGTCGCAGAAACTAACGGATAATTAACTATGCCACTGCTTCTTGAAACTGGGGAGGAACACCATTACTCTGCTTCTTAATAAATTTTTTAATCCTCATCTGAAGAAACCTTTTGCTTCTTCCACCTATAAGCAGCTTCCAATATCTTCAGATTTGTGGTCTGCGTTTCCTCTGGGAATAGGTAATCTATGTATTCCTCATACCTGCCAATCCAAATCTTTGTTAGCACGTGCATAACAATACATCAAAACAACTTAAACACCTTAAAAACGGAGTCAAGTAGAACAATCAATATTCTCCACACTGCGAGTCAAGGATAAACTATCAGATTGTTCTTCTAGAAGGAAAATATTAAGTGGAAAAAAAAAGTGTTTGTCAGGCCTATATAAATAACCGTTGCACAGTTTGATAAAGAAAGAAAATTGTTGCATAAATATGAAATGCAACATACCCGGCAGGACCATCTTCACCAAGTATTTGCCTTCTCTTTTTGAGTTTCTTTGGAAGCTTAGTCCGTACTAAGCCAACATCACCCAATTCACCAAATCTAGCTTCCATATTCAACCACTCTTCCATTAGCATTGCCCTTTCTTCCTTCTGCTCAGGTGCTGATGTTCTAAAATAATTAACAGCTCTCTCAAAAATTCCTGGTTTATGATAACAAACATATATATGAGAATGGCTAATACGAAAGCCAAAAGTAATAAACTATAATTTAGTAACAACAATATTGAGATATAGTAGAGAATACATACTTCTAGCACGCTCAATACATTGTTTCTTTTGTTCCCGAAGATAATCCTCCGTGTCATTATCTGCCGAGTCTGAAACAATGGCCTCCTCAAATGCCGATTCCTCAAACTTAGTATAACTAATCCATACCTTTAGGTGCTTAGTTCGGTCTAACAGTCTCTCGTAAAGTTCTCTAGTTCTACCAAATTCACCTTCTGATATTTCAAAATCGATGTATGCCTATCATATACAAATGTGTTAGTAACTGGTATGAAGTCATTAAAAACCTAAGGGTTTTTTTAAGGCAGAGAAACCACTTAGTCAATTCATCAAACAATAGCACTCATAGCTTTCATTTCTACACCCAAGTCACATTTCAATTATTACCAAGTAATTTATTTACTGTAGAGGGAAATAGTGAGTTAACGGCAGATAAAGCAGATCAGAGACTCCGATGATAAGATAAAACCACCCATATACTTGGTAGTTTAAGAATAGTTTTTACAAAGAAAATTCAAAGGTCAAGAATAAATGATAAAGGAGCACCAGTTCAACTGAAAAGTAAACTACAACAAAAATATAAAACTGGAGCAGTAGAGTACTAAAGGAGACAGTCCTCACATAGCGTACAATTTACAAGGCTTGAAAGCGAGAAGTAAATCAAGTTACCTTCCACAACAGTTCTGGCATGTCAAGGGCTGGTTGATCAATAGCTAGTTCAAATAGGGCTCTTGCTCGTTCTGTCTCAGACAATGATTTCTCTAACTCAGCAAACTTGCTCCAAGCGTAGCAGTTTTGTGGCGCCCACTCTAAATACTTTTCATACAACTTCCGACAACGATCTATATTTCCAAGTTGCAGTTCAAACTCTATATACTTCTTAAAGATCTGATAAGTGAGAAGCAAGCACAAATGTAAGTACAAATTAAATCCATAAATCAGCTTATATTCTTATCAATTAAATAATCAGCTTATTGAAAAATTTAAAATCAAGTTTACACATACTTTATCTTTAGGAGCTTTTCCAATGGCATTACCCAGGATCAATCGTGCACCCTTAAGATTAAGCTGTCGTATTTCAAATTGTGCAGCAAGAAGCCATATTTTTGCAAATGAGAATTTATGATGCGGAATTAGCTTAAGACACTCCCTGGAAAAATTTGTAGCAGGTTAAGAATCTATTCAAAAATGCAAAGTACTAACATACAGTGCCATCCTATCACATCCCAGGGAAACTAAAAACCATCCATAGACATAAATGAGAGTCCATGTGTATGTATCTTTAATTTTTATTATTTAAATTTATGGCATAACTTATTGCAAGAACACTAGAAAAATTTATCAAATTCTTACTATGAACTGAAAATTTGTTACCTCTAAGAACCTAAGCTCAAACATATATAGGAGACATGTGATCAAACTTTTGGAAATGTACTCAAAAGAATGAATGGATATGATGTTCCACTTAGAAGCATCTGGTGAAAAACGACACAGAAACTAAGTTCTTTGATAATTAAAAGACCAACTCAATTCTATCATCTAAGTCTCCTTGGTGGGGTTCCTACGATAAAAACAAAATTGCAGTATGAGCACAATGAAGCATACCTATAGACTTCTCGGGTCCGTTCCATATCCCCAGCTTCAAGTTCCTCGTATAAAGCATAATTTATCCTAAATATGAAATGAAAAGAAAAATGACACAGTTAAGTAAATACATAAAACCAAGATACATGATTCTTAGAAAAAATGTTCCAACATCGACCTATTAGACAACAATTAAGTAACTACATAAACCCAAAACATGTGTTTCTTAAAATAAATGTTCCAACATAGAACATACCACAAATAGATGTACCGCTGCCAATACCGCTTTTCCTCTGCTGGAGGAACATTTGAAATGGCTCGCTCATAAACTTCCCTAATCCTCTCTTTATTACCCACGCTCTCTTCCAATCTAATATAGTCAAACCAAGAATCATAGTTGAGAGGATTTTTCCTCACCTCATCCTCATACTGAAACCTTCTCTTTCCCACTATAGCATCTTCAATCCCTTCTCTATCCCCATATTGCTTCTCAAAAGCTACAAACTTCTTATACAAATCCTCAGCCCTCCCTTTGGGTATATGATCAAGGGCAAACTTGTATATACACCTAGCTCTTTCTGTCTCCTTACACTTCTCCTCAAACTCAGCAAACGCAACAAACAGTTCCTCAGCTTCTTCATCATCAGCCAACTTCTCTACAGCCCTCTCATAAACATTCCTAGCCCTAGAAATCTCACCATTCTTCATCTCAAACTTAGCAAATCGAATCCAAGCTCCTACCTTTGGATGACACTGCACAAACCGCTCATAAATTTCCCTAGCTCTCTCTACTTCATTATACCTAAGTTCAAACTTTATATACGATAACCACCCTTGCTGGTCGGGCATCCAAGTCATCCACCTCTCAAAAATCTGCCTCGCACCAGCTACATTACCAAGAATCTCCTCCATATGAATGTACTTGTACCACAACTGATCGACTCTCGGTAAAAGATTGACGGCTCGATCCCAAACGTTTCTTGCATGGTTGACAAACTTGTTCTTCATCTCTGTCTCGGCGTACTTGAGCCAAAGAGTGTGGTTCCGATAATCGACCTCGAGAGCTCGTTCCCATACAGAACGAGCCCGATTGAAATCTTTTTGCGATTCTTCCCATTTGGCGTACTTGACCCAAACATTGATATTCCATCGAACACGGCGAATCAAGTCTTCAAACTCCTTGCGCTTGCGGAGACGATAGTCGGCGAGTTCAGTTGAATCAGTGATTTTTTGTTTTGGTGGTCGAATCTCAGCTTCTTGGCGCTCACGAGCCTCTCGGAGGATTTGTTCGGCGGTGATTTGGATTGAGGCTGGGGTTTTATTCTTAACCCTAGTCGGACGTGGAAGTTTCACCTCCGTGTCTTTTCGGGTTAAATAACCCAAATTTGGTTCTGCATCTTTGTTTGAATCCATAGCTGTGTCTCTGTTGAGAAATTACAGAGTCATAGAGAAAGTTAGGCCGTTAGGGTAGAGAGCCGCAGAGAACTTTTTGTTTTTATTTCCATAGCTGTGTATTTTGATTTTAATAGAATTTAATGGGTTTTAAAATTATATGGGAGCGTTGTGGTTTAACATTTATAGTTTTTTTTATTTATTTATTTGGGGAGTAGGAATGTAATCATCGTTAAAATTTTAGATGGATTAAATATTAAGTATTTAAATTAATACATGATAGAAGGTTAATTTGATAGTTTTATTTATATTAAAAGTGTTATTTAATATGTTTTGTTTTTTAAAAAAATATAAAAAAAAGATATTTAATAATTTTAAAATTATTTTATATAAAAAAATTATTAGAGGTATTCTTCGTCATTTTACTATGTAAAATTACCTAATAATTATTTTAAAAAATTATATTAATACTACTAAAATTTCTTATATGACTCATTTTTTTTATAAATAAAATCACGAATGAATACTTTTTTTACAAGTGAAACGATTAATAAGTATATTTTTTTTTAATTTATATGATTAAACAATATTTTTATTTAAAGAAAATGAAACCCTATCTCATTTAACTCAAAAATATATATCTTCAAAATGAATGCTTATTATTTTTTATGATAAATATTATACAATTCAATCATTATTGATGTTTAAAGGATTGATAGTGTGTTAGAATTTATAGAAATTATTAGAGAGAATATAAATTCACATTCTTTTTTATTGATACTACGAGGGTATATATAAATATATAATAAACAAATGTCAATATTACAATAGTAATTAATCTATTTGAGGTGTTAGAGTTGATCTATATTTGATAAAATTACAAGGAGTAAACAGGTAGACACAAGTTGTTATTTTCAAGCCTCATAAAATGGTTACTAGATAACAGACTAGATCTTGTTTATTAAATCATAGACATTATGTCGTATGTTATTGGGTCTACCCGAGAACCTCTATAAGAGTTGTAATGAATGCCTCTAAAGATTAAGTTGTTTATATATGGGTTGCTAAAAAGAAAAGCCACATTGATCATATTGAGGTACCTCAGGTTGTTAAGGTCACGTACTTGTCACTTAGACGATACAAAACATTATCTCCCTTATTCTCTTGACTTTAAGAAGTTATGAAAATTAAGAACCAATTAGATGAAAATACTTAAGAACCAATTAGACTTTTTAACTTCTCTGTAAACATTAACTTTTATAATCGTTAAGCTTCTTATATCATAATTGTTAGAGCCCCTATAAATATTAAAAACATTTTACCATTTATCACCTTGAACTTGACTTAGCATAATTTTTCGTTAGAAGATTGTAGCCTTGAATTCAATTCATCCATAAATATGACTTATGGGAAACTAATTTCTTAAAATGAAAACTATAAGGAATATGAATGTTGGTTATTTTCGTGGACAAAATATTTACTTGTAAATTTGTTTTTAGGCCTGCTATCAAGTCTATTAAAAAAAGTCGAACAAATGCTCAAGTTCCAGATAATTGTACTTCAGGTATATCTTTGATAACTACGACGCATAGAATTACATTCATGTATTTAATAACACATGTTTATAAATCTAAAATTATTTTTGGTGTTAAAATATTTATTTAAACTTAAATCAATTTATGAAATTATTTTTTAGATGTGTTTTAAAAAATATATTTTTTATAATATTAAGTTTTTTTAATAAGCTTTGAAAAATTAAGCCCAAAATATATTTTAACCCT
The DNA here is from genome assembly GCA_033030585.1 of Hippophae rhamnoides. Classification (NCBI taxonomy): domain Eukaryota; kingdom Viridiplantae; phylum Streptophyta; class Magnoliopsida; order Rosales; family Elaeagnaceae; genus Hippophae; species Hippophae rhamnoides. The sequence goes on from CM065430.1 coordinate 13,060,228, forward strand.
AATACTACTAGGTCATTATAATTATCTATATGTATATATATAGACATGTTAGGGTTTAATTATGTGTTATGTTGAAAAAAAAAGAGATCGACGATTGAAACAAAGAAAAAGAAAAATATTCAAATCTAGTGAAGAATAAAAACAATTGGTAATTGGTAGTTGTGAAGGTGACATAAAAGCTAATTGATATATATATATATATATATATATGATAGTTGCGACAGTGAAGTCAAAAATATAATCGATATATATAGATATATATTTGTACGTGATGATAGCATAGAAAATAATTAAAGTACAAAAATTAGAGAGATTGATTAATATCAAATTGATATCATATTAGAGGTATTTATTAATAAATTGATATGTTTTATCTTTATATGACTTCCTTTTTATTAGATTTATACATGTTCAGATCAGATGATTTTATGTGATTATAATTATTTTATTAGATTATTAAATTTCAAATAAGTTATTTTTATCAAACCTATGCTTAATTTTCTTGCTTTAGAATTTACTATTTGATTTGATTTAAGTGATATATATTTTGAATCATTTAGTTAGGATTATTCATTGTTAAATCCATCCTAGAACACAAAATAATCACTTGTGTTTTTGTGCTAACCTTTTTGCAGTTACTTCGATAACGTATCTGATTGGCGGAGAGCTTATTAGAACGTTGGTCTAGAAACCGCTCACGCTAATTTCAGAAACTGTGAAAACAGAGTAGGGACTCGTAAGTAAAGTACATTGAGGTAGTATCCTATGGAGGATAGCATAAGACCGACTTTGTACTTAAACATTTGATTTTCATAGTTGAAAGTTAGGTGATCCGATGGACCGATGATTTTCCTCTTAGGTCATGGTTGTGGGCTAGGTTATTTTCACCTAAAAATATTGTGTGTTATTATTTCCACACTTTACTCTTACACACGATTGCATGTCTAATCGATTTGTTTAGGTTATTAAATTATAAATTGATAAAAATTAAAAATAACTCATTCACCTCCTCTAGGTTAATCAGATCCATATTTTATAAACTTTCAAAAACTAATAATATTTTGAGAAAAACATGCTTCTTTTTTGCCTTGAAAGAAAATTTTCAAAAAAAAAAAGGAAGAAAAAGATGGTTGTTTAGTGTTGAAAGAGAGATGGGGGAGAAAAAAAGGGAGAAAAAAAAAACAAGAGAAAAAAAATTAAAAATCTCAAAAATAATTAAATTGATATGTGATTTCATTTTGTTTGAAAAAGTGTTCGTAAAATATAGATAATATTCTAACATTGTAAATAAAATGTTCTTATTTAGAAAATATTATTCATTTTTTCAAGATCGTATAAATTTTATGGATATTTTCATTGACATTGTTTCAAAATGTCAATATATATAGGCATATATGATTTTTTATTGATTTTTTTCTAATAATTTATATTTAAATTTATTTATTTATAGTTTTAATATAATCAAACTATTATTTTTTTTAATTTTAAGATAATATTTTAAATTTATTTTTGTATATAATTTTATTATCACATTTACTTTATTAATATTATGTATAGTTTTGTTTTCTATCATTATTATGCAAAATTAAAATTTATCTATTTATAATATCATTATAATTATAGTTTAAATAATTATTTCATAACTATTCGTTCTAAAATTTTCTTATTAATTAATTGATTTAGTAGTTAAAATAAATCTACAAGTATTTATAAATATATGTTTATATTTCTATTTTTTTGTATCTCAAAGCCCAAACCTAAAGGAATGCCCCATCCTATGCAAACGAAGCTAGTGAAGAGTTAATGGGAGTCATCATCATTGAGCTTGATCTGCAAGGATGATTCAACAATGGCGAACATATCTACGACTCAATTATAGAGATTCAAGTAATTGACCCCACTGTCCTCAAAAACACATAAGTAGACTTTTCTTTTGCTTTTGTTTTTGTCGATGCCTTACTCATTACTTTTAGGTGACGTTTAGTTCATAGAATGAAATCAGAATCAGAATCAAAATCAAAATGGAATGAAATGGAAAGAAAATAATATTGTTTGGTTTGATCGCTGAAATCAAAGAAAGAATTAGTATTACAGTGTTTGGTTTACCACTGGAATGGAATGAAAAAAACTGTCAATTACCTCAATACTCTTATATTGAGTAAAGTTTAAATAATATCATTTAATTATTATTTTTTCGTTAAACAAAATACATTATTTTTCTAAATAATTATTACTTAAAAAGAAAATATATTATTAAAATTATTATTTTTCTAAATAGGATTTAGGGTTTTGAGGTTTAAGATTTGAGATTTAAGGATTTCATATTTGTGGTTTAGGATTTAAGGTTATATTTTTAGGTTAAGGTTTATGGTTAAAATTATTATTTTTCTAAATAGAGTTTAAGGATTTGGGATTTGGAATTTAGGGTTTATGGTTTATGGTTTATGGTTTTGGGATTTGGGGTTTTGGGTTTTAGGATTTAGGATTTAGGGTTTTGGGTTTTGGGAATTAAGGTTTGAGGGTTTTGGGTTTTGGGTTTATGGTTTATAGTTTTAGGATTTAAGATTTAGGGTTTAAGGATTTGGGATTTAGGGTTTAAGTTTTGGGATTTGGGATTTGAGTTTAGGGTTATATTTAGGATTATGGTAAAATTGGAAAAAAATTGAGATGAGAATGAAATCATGATTGCTAAAAATGGGAGAAAGAATTGTAATTTCTTTTTCTTTAGAAATCGATTTCATTTCTGACTCATTTTTTAGTCCAACCAAACACAACATTATTAACATGTAAGATCAATATCTCACCTACCTTTTTATCATCATCGCTTATGTATGAGTTTTGATATAATATATTATATCATTTCTATTAATATGTTATATTCATATTTTTAAACTTATTTATTTAAAAGAATAATAATTTTTTCATTTTAAATTAAATTAAATTTTTTTATTTTTAAAATCAATTTTAGTATACATTTAACAATAAATTAGTACTTTATGTGTTTTTTTAAAATTTCAAATTTACTTAAAAAATATTTGAAAATGATTAAAAAAAGTATTAGATCAATTATTAATAAATTATTTTCACTTATATTTTTGTATGTAATATTAGATTATTTTTGTTTTTAAATGTAAAATGTTATGTTATTTGTCTTTTATGACTTAATATATTACATAACACGTAACATTGGATGGAACATATTATATCCTCATCGATGAGATCATCAAAGCTATGATGAAATCGTAAGCGTGTGATTGAAACTCCAATAAGATTATCGTTAGAGAAATAATATTATCTTACTTTAATCTTATTTTAAAATTTTAAATAAGAATATTTTAATTTATTTATTAAATAGTTTTATTTAAAACTCATAATTTTGATAAAAGTTATCATAGTTTATAAAATAATAAATAATAAACTTAAATACAGGCTAATTAGGTCGTTGATTGATGATATGCCTATAACTTAATAACTTAAAGAACTAGCTCTGTGGGCTTAAGTGGAGTGATGGGCCAAATGGGCTTAAGACATGGGATAGCGTGGTCTGTAAGACAAGCCCACTTGTTACTTATTCATTAATAGACACACTTGAATACATAACATCCAAAAAACAATATTACAAATAAATAGACTTATTATTTTAACAAACCATACACAATAAAAAATATACAAGCTCATATAGCATATAATGTCACAATTCTAACACAAACAATAATCAAAACCTAATAAATTTGTTTTCAACTGTCCCATGGAGAACAATAGAAGGTAGATAAGTAGACCTTCTCGCAACTTATTAACTTAGGATCGATGTTCATTCGTTGGGTGGCCTCTTGAGCAAGCATAGAGTTATAGCAATTTTATTTATAATAAGTTATTGTAAAAAAATAAGTTATATGATAGTTATATTCACTTTTTTTCTTAAATTATTATTACATGAAATATGATTTATTATTATAAAAATAAAATATAAATATAGTTTTTCAAAAGTTCACTGTAAATAATACCAAACATAACTTATTGCAATTATCAAGTGTATACAAAGGTAGATGTGATTCCTGCTAATATTTATCATTTATTTCGTCACATTTCTTACACATTTTTAATTTTTATAAAAATAAAATATTAAGATATTCATATTATATGTAAGATTCTCTCGTATATAGGAGTGATGAAGGGTCAATATCTTATCTTATTTTTTATCAAATAAAATTTAAATATAATGTTTATAAAATTATAAGCAAATTGTATACTTAAAAGAAAATTATGCCCTAATTAAATTTTAACTTTTAGGTTTTTAACATTCAAAAATTTACTATAAATTTAATAACTTAAATATATTTTTATTAAAATGATATATATAGCATATTTTTTAATTAAAAATGAATAATATTTAAGAAATAATAATTATTATTAAAAATATGTGTATGCTTGCTCATAGGACTACTAAATTCGCGATCTGAGTTCAATCTCTTCAGTTTATGACGGTAAGGATTAATTTATTAAATTTTTTTATATGAATAACCTATTTTGTTGGACATTATTGTCACTCTTGTTAATGTTAATATTTTTCATTTTTCGTGTCTAATATTTTCTAATCCATTTTTTGTGAAAAATTAAGACAAATTAATGGAGTTTTATGGAGCAAATCATGAATAATAAAATGAAAAATGAGAATGTAGAATGGGATTTGTATTTGTGGTGGGGTAAGAACGGAGATTATATTTTATGTTTCGTTCTTCGATATTATATACTTTATTTTAATAAATATATAAATTTTTTAGATTTAATTATATTTAAACTTAAATTAATTATTAATTATTTTATATTTTATCTTTTAGTTATAATATATTCTATTAAAACATGAAGAAACTATTTATTTCAAATTTAAAAATATAAAATGTTATAATTATTTTATAATTTATATTTATTATTTTAAAATAATTTGTAACAAGATTCTATTTAATATAAAAGTATTATGTATTCGTTATTATATTTAATTTATTTTTCTCTTTTATACACAAATATCTTTTATTTTCTATTATTTTTTATCATGTTTAAAAACAAATTAAATTCTCTATAATTTTTTTTTTTGCCTTTTTTTCCCTAGTGGATAACTGTATATAATATGATAGCGACACCCATAACCCAAAAAAATAATAACAATAAATAATTGGACATGATGGTCGGAAGAATTTAATGGTAACAGAATAATACTTTAAAGTTTAGATCAATAAGATGTCATACTCACTTAAAAAAAATCTTACTTAAAAATAAAAATAACATTTTCATCTAAAATATCGTATGTTAATTTTTATTTATTTTTACTTTATATTAACTATACATGGTTGGATATATAGTCACTTTTTTGATTTTTTAATTAAACTTAATTTGAATAATTATCTATTCATCCACCTATAGATAAATTAGATCTATAATTATAAACTTTGAAAAAAAAATTGGACTCTATTCTAAAAATATGACACATTTATAAGAGCATATTTACACAAAGAACCTTATTAGAACATATTCAATTACAAATGTTGAAGCTATAACCAATAGTGAGATTTCAAGTGTCTAAGGTCTTAATCGAGAAATTAATTTTAAGAAGCATAGTCATACTCAGCTAGAGCTCACACTACCATACTTTGTTAAATTTGATTAAGATGAAAACATATAGTTGAATTCTTAAGATAATAGTCGAAGATTGAACAAATTATGATCAAAAGCATAACAACATATGTTTTATTGGATTTAGTTTTTACATTCAATTTTTCCTTTTGTTTGCATTTAACTAAGAAAATATTGGGCGTCTTATATGACTTGTCTCAAACATTACAAAGAAAATGTCAAAATATTGTGAATATTATGAAATATATTCAAATACATAATGAAAGATTACAAATGATTAAAAAAGAAGGAATTATTTAATTGAAAATGTATCTTCTTTTTGTGCCAAATATCATATTGAAATAATAAATATGAATTATATGTATGTAGCTAATGGTGGTCTGCCAAGGCACAAAGCTCAAAAAATTACAATATGTGAGTGATTTATTAAATTAATAGAACATTTGGATTAGATTATATTTTTTTTTACTAAAATTGCTCTCGAAGTAAGGATTATTAATGTTATGATAATGTATTACCTTCTCATGTTAAATCTTACCACGATATTATATACTAGTAATAAGTCTTCCTATACGGGATTAATGATTTCTTCATACACTACGCAAATGTCTTATCACAAATTATATTTTTTTTTACCAAAATTCCTTCGAGGTAAGACTTACCATTAATGTGCTAAAACATTGTCTTGTTGTGATACACCTTACCACGACACTGAATATTTGTGATGAGCATTCCTATACTAGATAAGTGTCTTCTTACATTAAGTTAATACATTTTTCTAGATTTCATTTTTTACTAAAATCGCTTTGAGGTAAGGTTTACAATTATTGTGTTAGATAATCAACTTCAAAAGCTTAGTAATAGATCTATTGAAACAAATATAAAATTGTTATTTTATGTGGTCTATATAAATCCAATTGATTCTTTTTCAAGTTTTGATAAAATAAAGTCGATTCATCTTATTCATATTTATGAAAAGAATTTTAATGATGTCGTGCTTATAGACCTTGAACATTAATCGAGAATTACTTCATCGACGTGTAATTTAACAATGAATTTGTCACTTTAAAAATGAGTGATGTTGCAAGTAAAATGATAGGAAACAAAATCAAGTTTACCCATTGATTTATTTAATTATCAAATTAAGACTTATTTTACCAATGAGAAAGCATTTTCTACCTTGAAAATTGTGAAGAATAGACCATAAAAGAGAGATTAATGAATGAATAATAGCTTGATTGAATATATTAAGAAATATATTTTTGATAATGTTGATAATGTAATTATTATGCAAATGTTTCAATAAATAAATACACTTAGAGGAATATTATAATTATTTATTATATAATATAATTTATCTATTTCATCTTTTTGTTGCTTAAATTGTGCCTTTAAGTAATTGAAGGTATTTATTATCTCTATTATAATATGACTAAACTTTTTGGATATATTTTATGAGTATTGTGATTTATCTTTAGGTATGAAATTAAGAAATATGAATTGAAATTCTACTAAATTTATTAGTTTTAGGTTTTTGGGTTTGAAAATTTATATATTGGCATATACTATGTTATAACTCATAAATCATGAGTATTATTAATATTAAAATCATGTCTCTATTTTTAAGTCTATTAAGATGTAAAAACGATTTTTGAATAGTGTATTATCCATCAAATGAAAATTTTCACTATAAAAGAGAAAGAAAAAATATCTTTTAAATTCATGAAACGATAAAAAATAAGTACATATATATTATCTTTAATTTATACTTCATTAAATAAGCATACAAATTCGTTATTAATTAATATTCAAAATGTTTATAATTTTATATCTACGTTACGACCTCTAGATGAAATTGTTGGCTACATGACTCGAATAACATTAAATGAGATTCAATTATATGACTTTTAATATATATAAATGATTATAATTTAATTTGAATTGTTAATAATTTTTTTAATAATATAAATATATAATGTAGATATAATGGATACTATTTTTATGGTTATAAATTTTAAAGGTGATATTTTTTGTTATTTTTTTAAAAATAAAAATGACAAATTTTCTTTTTACATGTTTAAATTTAAATTTGTATTTTAAAATTATTATTTTTAATCTAAATGAACATATTATTATTAATCATACTTTATAATTTAAGAAATAACAAAAAATAACATCTTTAAAAATTATAACAATAAAAATAATATCCTAATAGCATTAACAATGGTTCAATTAAATAACATCTAACATTGAAAGAATCAAAACAATTGTAGTTTAATTTGAATATTGTTTAATATGAAATGATTTTCCATGATTTTTTATAATAATAAAAAAAGTATGAGTTAAAAATTAAGAATATTATTTTTATAGTTACAAATTTTAATATTCTTATTTGATAATTTTTTCTCTAATAGATATGAAACTCGTGTGAAATAATATAAATAACCTATATCGTGTGAGGACACCCCTCGATCTAACCTAAAACACATAATGTAACTTCATATTTCTAAGCGTTCAAGTTTAAATTTCAATCATTTTTATCATAAGTTTTCGTGAATATACACTTATATTTTCTTTGGCTCATTGAACTTCTAATATCAAATCTTTATCTTACTATAAAAATTCTTATAAATATATAATAATATTTTTCTCAATACACTTAATGCTTCATGATAAAAAATGTCACCCTAAATATATATCTAGATAAAAACTATTAATCAAAACCTTATTCTTCAAATGATGAATTCATAATCAAAAAGTCCATTAATAATGCTTCAAAATTAAATAAAAAAAATATAATTAAATATTTAATTGAAAAATACGACTACAAGTCCAAAACTTTTAAACTTTCAAACTTGACTTTCATGCTCATCGAAAAATAATTTAAAAAATAAATGAACAAAATATTTGTCAAATAAGTAGTGATTTATAAGTTTAGTATAAATTTATGAAAGAATCATCTGTAAAAAATTTATTTTACAAAAATTTCTAATCTCAATAATAAAAATAATTATAAAAAATGATAATTCAATGGATTGAATAATAATAATAATAATAATAATAATAGTATAAATTTATGAAACAATCATCTGTAAAAAATTTATTTTACAAAAATTTCTAGTCTCAATAATAAAAATAATTATAAAAAATGATAATTCAATGGATTGAATAATAATAATAATAATAATGAAAACATAATATTTTTAGATTTTACGTGTTTTAAATTATATTTTTTAAGTTCTTACTAATATTTTATAATATTCAATCCATATTATAATATTAAATTCATGTCATAATCCAATGCATCCTTACGTGCCATGTATTCATATGATATTGAAATATTTTTATCATATTATAGAAAAATGAGTAATCAATGGGGGTGGTAATAAATATTTCCTGGATATCGATAAATTTGCTAGATTTTATATAAAATATAATTTTTCATAATATTTAATCATTTAAATAAACTTTTCATCATTAAAATTTTAGGTTTGAAATATCACTTTTCATAAAATATGTTTCTTCTCATATATAAATAAACTCTTTTGTGATTAAAATTTAACTTAAAATATATAATATTGATGTAATATAGTTGTTTCAAATAAAAGAATTAATTGTTGTAGAAAAAATAATTGTAAAATATTGCATGTAAAGTTAATTGTATATATTAAAACATAATAATGTAATAAAATATATAGATATTTTATAGATATTTACATTCACTAGTTTGTGATTCTTCACCTAAAAGAGGGCCAATTAAGTCGTAGGTTGATAATAAAGATATGTATTATTATCTTAAATTACCGAAATTTAATATTAATATTAAATTACCAACCGAAATTTTTCTTAAATTACCAAAAAAATATATTACTTAATATTAATTATTATTAAAATATCACTCTAAATTATCAAAAAATATATATTAATTAAGATTAATTATTACTAAAATATAACTTATTTATTTTAATCAAAAACTTAAAATTTCTAAAAAGAAAATCTTCTAAATTACCTAATTTATTTATCACTATTTACTTTTTATTACTTATTATTAACTATTTAATTTTTTTTTTTAAAAAGAGAGTATTACATATAGGATTCCTACGGGCAATAACGTCCATACCTTCCCTTACATTCATCCACGAGCCACAAAGTTTTTTTTTTTTTTTTCATTTTTCTTCCGGATATTCGTTTCGGTTTCCAAATCAAAATTCGTTACATAACCTGACAAATCCACCCTTGAAAGTTTTGTTGTTTTTTTTTTTAAATATTTAAATTACTGAAACAAATAAACCATTTAATAAACGAGTTTATGTATAGGAAGGAAAAAAAACTTAAAAATGACACAGATTTTCTTTTTACATATTTAAATTTTTATAATTATTTTTAATGTATATCAACATATTATTATTAATCTTGCATTATAATTTAAAAAAATAAAAAAAATAACAACTTAAAATTTATAATAATAATAATATTAAATATGATTTAATTATTCTACGTTTTAGAATTAAAATTATCATAACTTAATTTAAATAATATTTAATATAATATATTGTATTAATTTTTTTATAATAATAAAAATATATAAAATAAATATTAAAATATTGAAGTAGCGGCAAATAACATAAATAACCTCCCAAATATATCGGATTCCTGCAACTTCCACACCTTCCATTACATTCTTCCACGTTCCACGAAACTAAAACTTCTTTGTCATCTTTCTTCCAGATATTCGTTTCGGTTTCCAGATAAAAATTCGTTACATGACCTGACATCCACCCTTGAAAGTTTCGTTTTTTTTCTTCTTTTATCGATTATCTGTTTTTTGTTTTTTGTTTTTTTTTTAATTCCTGAAACAAACAAATCGTTTAATAAACAGCTTTATGTATAGGAAAAAGAAACTCCTCCAGGTGTTTTTTAAACAGATTGATGAGGTCTAAACTGGTTGGTTAATTTTATTAGTCTTCCTCCTCTGGGATTTGAGCAATTTTGTTTTCATTTCCTCCAATATTTTCCTTTCATTTCTCATTACAATACATTGGATAATGGTTCTGCTCTGACCATATCGTGTAGAAATCTTCCAAGCCTCTTTTTGGGTTTGGAAGAAATCCATACGAATCGATCATTGTTGTTTTGACTTAGCCAAAAAAGGGTGTGGAAATTGGAATTCTCATTGCTGGTACGACCGTACGTATTTTGATCAAGATCAACCCTTTTTTTTTCTAATAGAATTTTTCATTCTTTTTCCCCCCCTCTCTCAATCTCTCCTTGTGTTTATCGTATTGTCAAACCAAGTTTAACGTGTTTTTGCTTTTACCCTTTATGATTTTGTCTTCGTTTCCTTATTTTTTAATCTTTAGGACTTTGTTTCTTTCATTTGGTTTGACATAGTTTATAAGTCTTTCCTCTGGTTTGAATTAGTTTGATTGAAGTTGTTCATTTTTGAAGGTACCCAAATCGAAATGGAACAATTCCGGCATATTGGAGAGGTTTTGGGAAGCTTGAGGTCACTAATGGTATTACAAGATGATATTCAGGTCAACCGACGCCAATGTGTATTGTTGCTTGACATCTTCTGTTTAGCCTTTGACACCATTGCAGAGGAGATAAGGCTGAACCTGAAACTAGAAGAGAGGAATTTTAAATGGAAAGCTCTTGATCAACCTTTGAGAGAGCTTTACAGGGTGTTTAAAGAAGGAGAGCTTTATATTAAACAATGCATGGATACTAAAGATTGGTGGGGCAAAACAATGAAATTCCACCAAAACAAAGACACTGTTGAATTCCATGTTCACAATCTGTTCACCCACTTCCCAGCTGTTATTGAGGCAATCGAAAATGCTGGGGAGATTTCTGGACTTGATCAACATGAGATGCAAAAGAAAAGGGTTATGTTAACAATGAAATATGACATGGAGTGGAATGATCCAATGCTTTTCAGCTGGAAATTTGGAAGGCAATATTTGATCCCTAGAGTGATGTTCAACAGATTAGAGACTGCTTGGAGGGAAGATAGATGGTTGTTAATTGAAGCACTGAAGGAGAAGAAGAGTTCAGGAGTAGATATTGGTTTGACAAAGAATGAACACAGGCTTGTAGACTTAATGCTCAATAAACTAAATGGATCAGATATACTTACAAGGGGAAAACTCTTCCCAAGTTCAATTTTAGTTGGTTCAAAGGATTACTTAGTTAGGCGGCGCTTAGGAGGAGGATATAAGGAAATCTATTGGTTGGGAGAGTACTTTACCTTAAGGCACTTCTTTGGGGAGATTGAACCACCATTGGCTTCAGAGATTTCTTCTTTGCTTTCACTTTCTCATTCCAACATATTGCATTATCTTTGTGGCTTTTATGATGAGGATAAAAAGGAATGCTCTCTTGTTATGGAGATGATGAACAAGGATCTCTTCTCCTTCATTAAAGAGAACAGTAGTCAAAGGAGGAGGATTCTGTTTTCACTACCTGTTGTAGTTGATCTTATGCTTCAGATTGCAAGAGGTATGGAATATCTCCATTCCCAAAAGATCTACCATGGAGAGTTAAACCATAGCAATGTGTTACTCTCTGCAAGGAATTCAACAGAAGGCTATCTTCATGCTAAAGTCTCAGGCTTTGGTTTGTCATCTGTAAACAACATCGATTCGAGTTCCCCTCGAAGTAATTCACCAACCAAAAGTAGTCCAATAAACGCTTTCATTTGGTATGCCCCAGAAGTCTTAGCAGAGCACGAACATCCAGGGAGTACCTATAATACTACTTCCAAATACTCAGAGAAAGCAGACGTCTACAGCTTTGGAATGCTTTGCTTTGAGCTTTTGACTGGTAAAGTTCCTTTTGAAGATTCACATCTTCAAAGTGACTCGAACATAAGTAGAAATATAAGAGCAGGAGAGAGACCTCTCTTTTCAGTACCGTCGCGAAAATACCTTGTTAACTTAACCAAAAAATGCTGGCATTCTGACCCTTGGCAACGCCCAAGTTTTGCATCAATTTGTAGGGTCTTACGTTACATTAAGAAATTCTTAGTTATGAATCCAGATCAAGGTCTGCCTGATCTTCATTCACCTCAAGTTGATTACTTTGAAATAGAGGCAAGTTTTCTCAAAAAGGTATCACATGAAGGGTATCCTCATATAGCTCCAGTGTCACAAATCCCATTTCAAATGTTTTCTTATAGACTTTTGGAGAAAGATATAACTTTCCCAGGTTATGTCAGGCTTTCAGAGAAGGATAAAACTTCTCAAGACATTAAGGATCCGAATTGGGAGGTAAAGAGTGATGCTGGCCCTGTTTCTGGAAATGCAAGCGATGTAGGTCCTATTTTTAGGGATGCAGCCACAGTTTGCAAGTGTGAAAACATGTCTATAACGGATGACCATTTAATACCATTAAGGGAGACAATGTCAGTTTGTTCTGATGTGAGATCAATTTGTTCTGAGATTCCAGGAAAGAGAATTTTTAACATGAAGAAACTTCCCGCAGTGAATGTTAACAAAAGCCCAGGTAAGTTTGTCCTTCTTAGTATGCGTTAATTATTCATTTCTACTCTACATTAGTGTTTGTTAAACATGGTCTATTTATGTTTCTTCCAACTGCCTAAATTCATATTCACATAACATTACCCTTGTTAATTGAGAGTCAGGTAATTGATTTCGTTTAGTCTAATAGATTAGAACTTGTGTCTTTTACCGGCTAAACTCTCCCTCAGAAATAGTTCCAAGTTATCTTCGACATTGATTAACTAAAGCTGTTGTTTTGACTCTCCACAGTGATCCCAAGATCAATGTCGGCACCAAAACCATATTTTAACCCATGTGGTCGCAGCTTGAAGATGAACCGAGATGGTCAGCTACCAACAATCGTAAGTCCTCCAAGAAGAACCAAGAGTAGACCAAGTAAACCTGCTTGGAATTCAAATACACGTTGAGGTCTGGCAAACCTCTGATGGGGTACAGTGTTTGTTTCCATTCCATTTGATATTGAAATCACATTTTGAAACCCTATAAATTTTTATTATTATTTCTTTTCTTTGTTTTAACGATAGTAGTGATCATGATGTGAAGTTCCCGCCCCCTCAATGTGTACCTCTGTAATATCATGGTGATAATAGGTTGTTTAAGATATAAATGACCTGTTTTTGCTGCCCCTATATGTCTCAAAATCTCCTATGGTTCTTCTATTTTTTTAAACAAGCAAGCAATATTTTGGTGTAATCGCCTAGCATAATTAGAGTTTCATTTTTAACTTTTTTGATACAATATATATATTTTTTCTTATGATATAAAATATATATATTTTTATATGTTTAAAATTATAGGGCATATATATATTTCTATAAGGTTATATGTTTTTAAAGGGTTAAAAATAAAATTATATAAATAAGTGAATTATATAAAAACTAAAATACAAATGAATGTAAAGTTTTTGAAAATAATTTTAGAAAAAAAAACAAAATTAACCCTTAAAATTTATAATTATAAAAATAATATTATTAAAATTTATAATTACAAAAATAGTATCTCTTCATCTCATATTTTTTTACTATTTAAAAAATATAGTATATTGTTCATTTTGAATGTCATTCAATTGAACGCTATTCAATTTAAACTCCAATCATTTAGATAATTTTAATACTGAACATCATTCAATTGGATCTTGTTCAATATAAATTAAGTGTTATTTTTGTTATTATAAATTTAAAAAATATTATTTTTTATAATTTTTCACAATTTATTTATTTATCAAAATATCCTCACAATATTGGTTTTGTTATAATTTTATTAAATAATTGTTCAAAATAATAGATATTAAAAATAAAATTCAGCTAAAAAAATTCAAAGAAAAGATATTACATATTAAATATAATTTAAACTTTTTTTATAAATTATAAAATATCACGTATAAAATTAACACAGCCCCTCGTAAGCTCGTATGATATGAGATATTTTGTCTTCCTTTTTTTATAGTAAAGGCATGATAAGTATATTTCATCAAAAGAGACATATTTTAGTATTATAAGTATAACATAAAAATCATATTACTTTTTTAAAAGATACCATAAAGATCATGCATTGATATAAATAAATCACGTGCTAAACACATGACCCATATTCTAAGGGCATTTTTGATTTAATCATTTTTATAAGAACATTTTTGAAATTTTATCCAAATAGAAAAAAATTCTAACACATTCCAACAAGAGAATCTTACATACAACATACAACATACAACATGAGCATGGACATGTAGTGGAACAAAATTATGTTGACTCTTTATTTTTATAAAAAAATGAAAATGGTATTAAAAGTAAAAAACGATATCAACGACTAATATTAATAAAAAATATACAATAGGTTGTATGTAAGATTGTTTCAGATAATATTACCCATAGATCTTATTAATAAAATAAAACCAAAAACTTCAATCCTAAGAGAGAATAAAAAAGAGGGATCTTTTCAAAGCCAATAGTCAAACTTGTTCCATATAATTTTAATGAGAATTTTACTCATAATATTGAATGTAGTATATCCACTTGCAAGATCATCTTCTATCCTTAATATCATTTTACACAAAATTTTACATCATTTTCAATCAAAAGTTACATTAAAATTTGTATTCATCTTCAACCTATGACATCAAATATTACACTAAAAAATACATTTCTTTATAAAATAAATATTCATTTTATTATATCAAAAATTACCCCAAATATTACACAATAAGTTATATTTAATAATTATTTTAATAATTTATTATATATATTTAATTTTAATTTATTATATATATTTAATTTTAATTTATTATATGTAATAAAAGAATTAAAAAATTTTCTTTTAAAAAATTGATGCGTGAACAATATTGGTAAATTTGGCACAATACTATTCATTGCACCAGATTTGATGATGGGTTTGAACAACTTTGCACCAAATTTAGTGTTTTGGTGCAAGGTTAGAGAAACCCTTAGGTAGATCAAGAAAAACACTCGTCAAGAATGATGATGAACATAGTACAACCTATTAGATCTCTTTTTCTAAACTCTCTTTAGATTTTCTCAATTTTTCTTTCAAAAGGAAATAAAAATAATTAGAAATATGAACGTATAATATTAGAGGCAAAAGACACGCCGATCAAGCTTTTTGGAAAGACATTCCAATGGTAGAAATCTCGACATCTCCTAACAACTCTACCAAACCTAAAAATGGTTGTTTTGTCATATTATAGATGGTGATATATACGATGATTATTGGTAATGGGATTGAGGTTGAGGTTTTGGGTTTGGTTTTATTAACGGAGGTCTATAAGTAATACCATGTTTAAGTTTTTCTTTCAATTTAGATAAATTTTTTAAAATATCCTTATAAAATAGTTAAACCAAAAATACCCTTATAAAGTCATGTGCTTGGTATATGTCTTATTTATATCAATACTTGATATAATTTTAAAAAAAACAATAATTTTATTCTCCACTTATAATAATAAAACTTATATGCTTCTTTAGTGAAAGATACAAAAGCCTTACTCTTCATCCTTCTTGTTTTTTTTTCTTTGCCAATTTTGGATTCATAATGAATATTGTTTTTATGGCAGAAGTTATGATACAAAACCCTAACTACTCTTAATCCTTTTTTATATCAATTTTAGATCAGTGATGAGTACTTTTTTGTGCCACAAATTATAATACAATCACAATTGATGTAATAAATAATTATTAACTAAAACAATATGACACTTTTTTTAACCTATGATTAATTACCACATCAATTGTGTTAATATCACAACTTATGTTCAAAAGAATTTTTTCTTTTTGGCATAGAGATTGAGATTTGAACCTTGATATTTTGGACTATATGACACATTTTGTGTGAGTATTAACACATAATTACCATCAACGAATATTAGTATATACATTGCCCACGAACTGCATTTTGACATTCTATAATATATATTACATACACCTCATAAATATTATCGTTTGGATGTTAGTAATACCTCAGTCTTCACAAGCTTGTCAATAGTGCCTTCCCTACTCTACAATCTGACAGGGAAGGCACAACAAAACTGTCATAGGAAAAGTTACAAAGGACAGCCCAAAGCACAATCTATTTTCATCCACAAGCACCTTCAATTTTCACATTGCTATTCTTATCGCATCCTTTTAAAATTTAAACCAAGATTTTGTGCATCCCAATTAGGCAGCCTCTATGAACACAAACATGACAATTTGATTCAAATCCTTCTGAAATGAGTTTTTGATTCAGTTTCAAATAATTGGGCTTGACCTTCATATCAATTGCTTCAGACATTCAATTCAGATTACACGAGCCCCTCAACCAAATATATATTTAATTTCAAATTTCATTCATGCCAACTGATTCTTTGAGTTTCTCCATCTAAATCACACTTTCAATTTAAATAGATCTACGAAAAGAATAGCCATGCTTAAAAGTTTCTCAAGAAATCATGAAGGGTAGTGACTACCTTTTCCTTAAACAATCTGTAATACTTTTATACAGCCACTTGAATTGGCAGCAACAACCATATCCGATGTTCCTTTCCAGCAGACGCTAGAAACAAACTGTCCATTGTCATCATCGGTATCTTTACCGGAAATTGAATCAATGGAGCCAAATTTATGAGATGTAATTGGCATAGGAAGGGATCTGTAGTAAGCATAAACCTGGGAGAAAAAAAAGACAGAGACACAAACTCAACCACTTTGACAAATTAAAAGTTAAAATCATTTTAATGTCTAGGAACATAATGCAGAAATCTTCTTATTAATTGATGTTTACTACTCTACTTTCCTCCCTTTTTTTTTATATAACAAATATGCTTGCAGCATTTAGTAATAAAGAAAATTTGACCAAGGGTAAAGAAGATGGAGAGAACAAGGGCAACTTCTGAGGTTCATTACATACGGGTTATATAGATAACAGAAATTTTTGTATTATTATTATTATTATTTTGGGCTACAACAGGAATTATTGTATTAAAACCACTGTCATGAGCACAATTGTTATATCTGGATGAAGAAATCGATACTATCCCATTAAAGATATATCGGTCCTTTAATCTTTGATGAGATCTAAACAAGGAATTAAAAGTACCTCATTAGATTCTGATCCGCATGCTACATAACCATCAGAGACTGACAAACCAACAAAGTTCTGAAAAAGCAAAACATCCAAACTTGGATCAACCCAGTAACAAGAATAAGCGAGATTACTCGGAGTGTCAAAATGCAATTTGTTGATATTAGTACTAATGTAAAAAAGAAAAAGGATTTAGCAAAGCAACAGATGTAAAACCAAAGGGGAGGGTGAAGAAGAGGAAAGTGAATACTACCTTCTCGTTAGTGTGCCCACTGAAGGTTAAGCTGCAAGCACTAGTGGAAGGACCACTAGGTGTACTCCTTTTGAGATCCCATAGCTTTAATGTATTGTCCGTAGAGGCAGAAACAAGAGTCTCAGAATCCAAGAATTTGACATAGCTTACAGCTCTGTTGTGGCCAGCTAATACACACCAAGGTGTCTTAGCATACCGAAGATCATAGCAATAGGTTTTATAGTCCGCACACCCAAATGCAAGCAAATGAGTGGAGTGGGGAGAGAATTGAACACAGCAAACATTTGCAATGCTCCTAACCGTGCCTAAACAGCTTTTCTGCATTAAAGGGAAATCAATTACTGAATTACTTAACTAGTATATAAGCTTTTAAGTTCTGAATACATACTATTTGGTTCATGCATTGCACCAAAACCATAAAAGCTGTTAAAACTCAGTGCCAAGAACCAACACAAAAACAGCAAATCAACAAGCAAGATCACACGAGACAACACACATTTACATGGTTCAATTCACAATGTGTGAATCTAAACCAGGGGAGAGGCCAAACCCTATCAATTCACTATGTTCTTGAAGCAATCATACACCCTCAATGCAGTTCTTGATTAACCACTACACTACACACACATTACAAGCAATTGAACTTCTTAAACACTCGTTAGTTAGACCTTAGATGAAGACTCTCACACCTTTTATTTCTCACTTACACAATTGTATCTCACAAGGCTATTAGCAGTCAATGCCATTTATAGGTCATAGCAAGGATACCTTACAAACTTATCAGATGTGTTATCGTGTTCCGTGTTCCAACTGATAAAGAACATATAAGTTCCCTAGCAAGCTTTAATGTGTTATTACTACAATTACATGGGTGTGTCATTAACTTTTGAGTCAATCTTCATAAATTCTCCACCTTTACTCATAAGGATTAGTGAGTGCTTTAGCTAGCATGGCCCCTGCCTTCATTATCTTTCGATCAGCCTTTACCAACCCTTAGCAAGTCCAGACACAATTTGAACTTACTCAAGGGTACCACTTTTGTTAGCATGTTTGCAAGGTTGATTACACATACAGTACCAGTTGCAATAATGTCTCTTATAAAATGCATCTTCACATCAACATGCTTGGTTCTTTCGTGGAACATGAGGATTTTAGATAAGCATATAGCACTTTGACTATCACATTTTACAGGCACAGATTGCACATTCAATCCAAATCTACTAGCAATCCCACCAAATCTACTAGCAATCCCATGCATCCATAAATCCTCCCTGATTTCCTTGGTGAGAGCAATATGTTCTGATTTTGTAGTAGAGTACCACCACATGTTAAAGTGTGGCTTTCCAACTCATAGGATTTCCCAACAGAGTAAAGACATAACTAGTATGTGATCTTCTCTTGTCAAGATCTTCAACATAATCAGCATCTACATACCCCACAACTACATTAGTTTTCACTGATCCTTTAGAATACATTAATTCCAAATTCAAAGAGCCTTTAATGTATCTCAGTATACACTACACACTTCATTGCTTTCTAATGTTCTAGTCCAAGGTTTGACATGTACCGACTTACCACGCTAACACTATGAGCCAAATCTGGTCTTGTATAGATCATTGCGAGCACTAAGCTCTCTACAACACTTGCATAAGGGATTTTGTTCATGGAACTCCTTTCCTCTTCATTTTTAGCATATATCATTTCTAAGATAAAAACAACTTCCCATCATTTCTATCTCTATCAATTTCCATTCTTACGATCTTTTTTGCATGCCCCGAATCTTTCATTTCAAATTCTAAGACCAATAGTTTCTTCACTCCTTTGATTTCTATCATGTCAACACTTGCTATGAGTATCTCATCTACGACACTCCTGGTTTTAATGGCTCCACCTTGATATACACATAATGATCATATTCATACCTTTTAAAGCCAATGGTTGTAATAAAACTATCAAACCATTTGTACCACTATCTTGGAGACGGCTTAAATCCATAAAAGGATCTTGTTAACAAACATACGTGATCTTTTCCTTTTTGATCATACCCTTGTCGTTGCTTCATGTACATGTTTCCTTCTAACTCTCCATGTTAAAAAATCATTTTTACATCCATTTGCTCAAGATGCATATCAAAATGAGCAACCATGGCCAAAAGCAATTTAATTTATGTGTATTTGGCTACAAACGAGAACAACTCATTGTAGTCCCCACCTTCCCCTATGCTATTAATCTTGCTTTATACTTGGAACCAATGCCATCTTTGAGTCTATACAACCATGTACAACTCACTATTTTAACTCTGTTGGGTCTAGGCACCAAAATCCAAGTTTTATTATGCATTAATGACTTATATTCATCATTCATAGCTTCTATCCATTTCTTAGACTCCTTACAAGTCATTGCTTCTTTGTAGGTTAAAGATTCATCATAGCATGGTTCAATTGATGCAACCAATGCATGATGAATCACACTCTGCAAACCTTATAGGTCTTCTAATGTCCCTTGTAGTTCTATCACGAGCTAATTGATACTGATTGAGATCAATCTCTGGTCTTCTCTCAATTGTGTCACATGAATCAGCCTCTAACTCATTAACATTAGCCTGAGTTTGAGGTTGTTCTTCTTCAATCTATGTATCCAGTCGTGAAGTATCTTCTCTACCCTCTGTTGAATCCAATTGAGAGTCATACTAACCAATCTTCACCTTAATTTGCTAAGGTTTGATAGAATCCTTTTGAACATAAGAGCTGATCATATTGCCTAGGTCTTTTATATTGGCATTTTCATTGAAAATTAGATAGTGTTTTTGAAGAATAAAGAATAAGTCTTTAAAAGATTTAGGTAGTGGAAGGCTCTTGTGAAGAATGTACTTGGTAAGAAGATTAAAATTCTCAGAATTGATAAGAATGGAGTTTTTTCGTCTTGAGTTCAATGAATTTTGTAAGGACAATGAATTAAAATGACATAGAGTAGTTAGAATGACCCCAACAAAATGGGATAGTTGAGAAGCTAAAAAGATCGTTGTTAGAAGTTGTTAGATGTTTGTTGTCCAAAGCATATCTCTTTAAGCAATTTTGGGGTGAGGTAATTCAAACTATCACCCTATCTGATCAAACAAGTGTCCATCAAGTGCAATTGATTTCAAGGTACCTGATGAGCTTTGGTATGGTAAGCCTACAAGCTAAGATTCTTCTTAATGTCAGCTTGCCTATCTAAAATTTAACTCCCTTCTGTTTTCCTGAGATGCAATGTTCAGATAGCTCCCCCTCAATTGTTCTATCTCCATGCAACAATCCTCATTTTGAAAATTGCATTAGTCTTATCACTTAGATGCCCCAATCTTTTATGCCAAATCAAAATTGTCCTCTGTTTTGTTGATAACAGCACTAGCACTTGAACAACCTTCCAAGATATACAATACGAACTTCTTGACTACTTTGAGCATCACAAGTGAACATTTAATGGCCTTCATCTTGCCATTGTCTACTTTTATTGAATAACCTCTAGCATCTGACATTCCCACTGAGATTAAATTATTTTTAACATCTGGTACAAACCTAACATCTAACATTCCCACTCTACATTCTAAGTTATCATCCAAGAATACATGAACACAATCCAATTCCTTAAGATTAATAAACCAATGCTTCACAAAGCAATTGTGAAACGAAAACACTGAGTCCATTATCTATTCATCATCATACTTACATGTTGAAACTATGAGAACACTAGAACCATCATCAGAGACGATATCAGTTTCATCATCACTAGTATTTTTTATTCCTTTCTTTAGAATTGGACAACCCCTCCTATAATGTCATTTCTTTTGACATACCCAACACTAGGTACCTCCCTCTCTTGATTTTAATCTACCTCTAGACTGAGATTTTCCCTTTTTCTCGATCACATTGTTTATGTTACTAGATCTACCTTTAGTATAAAGTGAGTCCCCATTGGAACTATCTTTCTTGTCACATTGTTTATGTTACTAGATCACATTGTTTATTTTCCTTTCTTGTTTCAATTCTGTATCTTTGGTTCTCAAGAAAAACACCACAGATCAAACTTTAGACCATATCTACCATATTACAATGCATTCTTAACTTTTTTAAATAGATCAGGTACTGAGTTGGGAAGAATGATGGTTTGATTTTCAACAAACAATTCATCTCATGAATCTGCAAGTTCGATGGTCATCTTCTTCAATTCATCAAGATTACTTCTAAGACTCTTTGATGAATCCATCTTGAACCCAAAGAGTTGCACTTTCAAGCTAATTCAGCTAGACAAGTATTTAACAAGAAACAATTCATCCAACTTCTTCCAAACCTTCAATGCAATCTTCTTTGTATTGATCTATCTGATCCCATTATCTGCAAGGTTTAAAACTATACTTGTATAAGCCTTTTTAGGAACCTTCTTCTTGCTCAATTCAGGGTAGTTTTTAGGGTGTTCCAGACTGTCTGCAATTCCCTCAGTCAGATCCTGTTGTACATTAATGAGTACATCTTTTGCTTCCATAAAACAGTCTCCAAGATTACGTGGTTCAATTTACAATGTGTGAATCTAACCAACATGAGGGGCCAAACCCTACCAATTCACTATGTTCTTGAAGCAATCATACACCCTCAATGTAGTTCTTGATGAACCACTACACTACACGCACATTACAAGCAATCTTTTATGGAACTTCTTGAACACTCGTTAGTTAAACCTTAGGCGAAGGCTCTAACTCCTTTTATCTCTCGCTTACACAATTGTATCTCACTTAAAAGGCTATTAGCAGTCAATGCTATTTATAGGTCATAGCAATCCTACCTTAAAAACTTACGAGATACTTTGTGTAAGACTTACAACAGTTTTTGTATTCCAACCAATAAACAACATGTAAGTTCCCTAGCAAGCTTTAATGTGTTATTACTACAATTACAAGGGTGCGTTATTAACTTTTGAGTCAATCTTCACAAAAGCCCACTCATATATCGCGGTAAAGGATCCGCTAGGTATAATGTATATCATTAATATATCGTGAGGATTTCAAAAGGTCATAGCTTTTAAGTTTGTTAAAAAAAGTTGTTATTTTGTATGTAAAAAAGTTATCGATGTAAAGGAGCTAATTCTGATGGCATCACTTATGATCCATTATATCTATTGACCTAGGTGCATTGGGCTCTCATACTGAAGTCCTACCTCTCTGCATGAAACTTTAAGGAATGTGCATTTTTTAATATAAAAAAGCATGAGAATAGGGAAGAAGATAGGAGAGCATGCCTCGTTAATACTCCACAGTTTCACGGTACAATCATCACTTCCACTGGCTAATTTTGTTGGATACACTTGTGAGAAATCAACAGACCAAGCTCTCTTTTCATGCTCCTTGTATTCAGAAAAAGCTTGACCAGTACTGGCATCCCATATCTAAAATCCAAGATAATTATTCCACAAGTAAGAAAATCACTAACTTGAAATGACGAATCAGATTAAAAATAGTTCAGACAAAATAGGGTAAAAGGAAGGTGGCATAAGTGTCTGCATAATAGATTCTATTAGCCAATTTTTTTATCATTGAAATGTAACAAAAAAGGTGAAATAAAAAAAGTGTATAATTTCTTATGATCGAAAAACCTAGAAGGATACCATGAATATTCCTGGAGTCTGAAAACATATTTCATTCCTAAATAATGTAATTAACAAGATAGTAGCACTTATCAACAAATTTAATGCCTCCGACTCTTCACATGCAATGAGTATGGAAATTATTCGCTACCTTATTGCAACCCCAGGTCAGACTCTCGAAGTTGAACCATAACATCCCAAGCTTCAAAAACTTTCAGACTTTAGTAAAACAGATTACACCGGCAGAATCTGTTTTGCTTTATAGAATTCATTGTTTTGCATTATAATCCATTTTTCCAAGCACATTGTCCATTATTTCAATAGAAGAAGACACACACACAGAGAGAGAGAGACTAAAACAATGAATTTTTTCAACATATATCATTAACTTTTGCAGCTCAAATATAAAACCAGATACAAAAGAAAATGGGACAGGAGTGATTAAAAAAAATCTTAGTAATCAACGATTGATTACTAGAAAATGCTTTATTAGTTTACTCAAGTAGAAAATACAAATAAAATATAAATCCTTCATCCAGAAGCATATCAATATAAATGTAAGATCTCCTACAGGCTCGTAAATCATTTTTGTCCCAGAATCTAAAGCAACTCGTATTATTTGGGAAGTGATGATATTAGATGAAGATATTAGCAAAGGAAATAATCCTCCGAACAAGCACTCTAAACATAAAGCCACAACAGCTGGTGCAGCACCATAACAGACACAAGTATTCTTGTCATGGAAATTTGAAAATTCAAAGGTGCATAAAATATACACACCTTGACTGCACCATCATAATCAGTTGAAGCCAGATAGTTTTTGATGTAGTTATTCCAGCGAACACAACTGAGCTTTGATTTGTTTGACATTTCAACCACTGGATAGTGAATTTCAACAGAATCATTTAAGAGTGCATTGAACTCAAATATCTTTATTTTTTTCGACACACCTGCAGCTGCAAAGTAGTCTTCATCCCTATCAAAACTCAAAGAGCATATCACATTTGGAGAACTACTAAACTCTCCATTTTTTAGCACTCCACGTACTTCAAACTTACTATAACGAGCATATTTGCACAAACCATCAAAGAAGGCTCCCACACGATCAGTTTTAATCTGTTTCTCTTCATCCTTATGGACCACATACCAATTTTCCCGATTCTTTAATAGTTCCTTATCTATGCGAACTGTAGCATCAGTCTCAGGGAGCTGAATTTTGGGTCTCATCGAGAAGTAAGCAGCTTCGAGCTGATCAATGTTATCCATCAACCTAGATCCATTAAAACCAGAAAGGGGAGGACATTGAGAAAAGGTGTATGAAGTTGAAGGTTCTTTGCAAAATAATGCATTTTGCCTTTCATGCAGTGAGGATTCGTCCTTCAAGGGAGAACGGGTGAAGGGCTCATTTGAAGGGTGCCGTCTCTCAACTTCTCGAATATCAGATTCCAGGCATTGTATGTCTTCCGCTAACTTCGAGGCATCCTTCTGCTTCCGTTCTTTTAATGACAAGAGAAAATGCGACAATAATTTTGATTCAATATCATCCTCATCCACAGACGATGACAATTCTTCTGCACAAACCTCCTGCAACCCATTAACCACTTCAGATTGTAGGATCTCCCTGTCAAAAGAACTATCAATTGAGATTGGTGCTCTATGGTAAAAACTGAAGTTAAAATCCAAGCATTGCATTGCATTGCAAAACTATAGTGAAGTACAAAGTGATAATGCTAGGATATATTTAAGAATTAGAGTACCAGTTTGCCTCTCTTGGGAATTTAGAAAGCATTTAAATCTAATGCCTATATAATGTCAAAAAATGTATTAAATCTAGTGCCTGAAAACCCATATATGCAATCAAAGGAAATGTTGTTGCTTACATGTATGATGAATATAAAGAGCTCTCTATGGACGATGATAGATTTTTAACCATAAAGTTCAATGCAAACATGTCAAGCTCATATCAGCCAATGAGTAAACTGGATTTTCCATAGAGGTTATTTTCTTAAACAATGGATCTAAAGATGCCTAAAAAACCTACTAGGTTATCCATCAATGGGTGATTGAAGTTTTTGAAGTCAGTTGATATTCTATGAATATCATCAAAATATACCAGTTAGGCACATTTGAGTAGCATTATATACTAATAAGTCATAAAGAGAGGAACATATTTGAAGAAGTTCAAATCTTCATATTTTCATGAAAGAAAAAAACACAGTTGACAAACTTGCAACCTTAATTCTTTTTCTGTGACACATCTCTAGGGAAATAATCACTTTAATAGACTAGATTTACAATGCCCTCAATAAGTTCAATTAATAATTAATATCCTCCATATTTACGACAATATCCCGCCAAGAATTCCAAGCTACCTTGTTGTGGGGCGAGATGATGAATCAGGATGAAGTAGCCAAAGACAGAACCCAGCTTCCTTAGGATTTTCTGATAAAAATTTTGGAGGAAGAATTCTGTGACGTAAATCTGACATGGCTGAGGCATGCGCACTATCTGATTGAAAATGAGCAAGCAACTGAAAGAAACAACCCAAAATCATTCAGTAGATTTTTCAGTCAATCCTTGGAGAAAACTCTAAACCAGCAATAAAAGCACGTTAGTTTTATTTATTAAAGAGAGAAAGGAGGGGAAGCAGGGAACTTTCTCCAAAGTAACTCATATAATAAACAAGGGAACATAGATGAAAATGGTGAAGCCTACATGCAGAAGCCCCATCCCTCCCCATTCCAAACAGGTAAAGGAAAGAGTTCCATGTCTGCATATTCTTCTTCTTCTTTATGGGAAAAAAGAAGAGGGTGTGCAGAGCTGCTTTTCTATAAATGCACGGAACACTTGATATAAGTGCCTTGAAATGCAATGATGTTAGAAATCACTTATGTTTGTCTTTTCTTATTCTTCCCCTTTTTCATAATTTCTAAATCAGATCAATGCATACAAGATAAACAGCATTGGAATGAACATAAAGAAAAATGCCACCACCAATTGCAACTGTGATAACTACTACAAATAGGTTTCCACCAAAGCACTAAAACAGGCATTTGCAGCATGGAATTGAGATTATAAGCAAGCCAGCTAGAGTGCCTCCATATGTTTCTTATACATATCTCAGTTAAGAAAAATTAATTTTATGCAACAACATAGTCATCAATTTCCCCACCTCAAAAAGAAGCACACCCAAAGAGTAGATATTTGATAATACAGTGCAGCTGCCTTCCTTGAGCTCCTCAGGACTAGCATACCACTTCTCTTCCAATTGTTCAGCTACAGAAGCCCTGTGCTCCCTTGCATAAGACACAAGAGGGCTGCAAGACATGCTCTCAGATCCACATTCTATATTTAGGTCCCCTTCATCAATTTCATTACTTGTATCGTGTTGACTGATGATGTTAGCATGGCTAGCATGCCCAGTTTCGTGTCCCAAGCCCAAATTTTGAGGAAACTGGGACCATTTCCTAAAAGATCTTGTGTTGTAAGCGACCTTAGGCTTTTTCGAATACAGACCAACTATTGGAATCATACCTTGCTCCACTGCCCTTTTCCTAATCACGATATTACCTGATGGAAAAACATCATGCAAAGCATCGCCGACAAACTTCACCTGATTTGATGACAATAACTTAAAATTAGTGGGCCGTAGGCCATGCAAGGCAACACCTTGCGAGTGAGAGTAATCAACAAGATCCAGAATCTGCTTAAATATATATAAGCGCTCAGGTTTGTTCACTTTAGAGAGCCCAACTTTCAGCCATTCTCTTAAGTTGACTCCATCACAATCAGAATCAGAATTCCTGGACCCAGGATAAACTCCACGAGTAGGGATAACAGTTTTGGCATCCAAAGTTTGCAACACATCAGATGCTTCCATGGCATGATCAGCAACCTTTATGCTACTTTTATCTCTAGCGTCCAGATGAAAGTAATCAGGTCGCGGGCTGTTACATACAACCCCCTTGCCTTTCAGCGTATTTTTAACAAAATACTCAGAGAAACCTGATTTAGTAAGGATCTTTGTCCGGATACTACTATGATTATTGCTCAAAGCACCTCTATTTTCAGAGAGTGTTAATTTTCCCACCTTATCATCATGGCCATCCCTACATGGTTTTTGAGCCGTAATCCCAGGGAAAGATGCACAATCTATACCCTCCAAGCCACTTGACTTAAAATTACCATTATCCCTATATGCAACATCACCTCGAATACCACTTCCTGATCCATTGGCTAGTTGATATATATGTTGCCAATGCCTTCTTCCTAAATTAGTTGATGTCCCACCAGTAGTTAAATTTGAGCTGCTATAATTTTTCACAGTTAATTCTTCCACAATGTTACCAGCATTGCCTGTCGATTGAAGGCTCTTATACTGGTCTTCAGCTGCATTCACACAGCTTCCACCACCATCTGCATTTTTACCTTCTATGAGCTCAGCAAACTCCTTGAGCGAGCTTTGGGGATAGACGTCCTCACTTGCTATAAGCATTCCTTGAGATTCCAACACGTTGTAACTTTCAGGTTTCGGAAAATGTTCACTCTCTTTGCTTTGAATGTGTCCACCTTCTGCAGTATCCAACAGAGTCACCTCTTCGCCCACTGCTTCATCCATGGAGTTGAAACTTGAAACTGGTTCATTCACCAGATCCTCTAGTTGGTTGTACTGAAAGAAAACCAATTTACTAATGAACTATAAACAAATGGTTGGTTAACCGGTATTATGAGATTTAATGAATAATTTACAAAATCAACCCAGAAAATTACGTTTTATTTATATTCTAGTTTCTCACTAAATCAATAGAAACTATACAATCATATAACTATCTATTTGAAGAAAGATCTCCCAGAATTAATGCTTCATTTGGTTGCAGGAAAACACAACCAATTCAATAAAATTTAGAAACCGTTAACTGTACCTCAGACTCATCTCAACAACTAACCAGAGTCTAATAAAACTATCACTCGGTTCAATGAGTTTCTAATTCTTTATCCATAAATCATAACCTACCACCAATTTACTATCATATTCTAGACAGACGATTTTTAAAAAATTGAAAAAAGAAAAAAAAATGTAAAGATAGAATAGAAATAAACGCATACCTCGGCAAAATTTCAACCGAATAAAACACTCCACCGAGAAACACAGAGGGATTCAATCTCCAGAAACAAGAACTTGAAAAGGGAACAAACTGAAGTTTTCCCTAGAGCAAAAACCCAAAGAGACAAGCTAATCCAAGTTCTCAAGAAGATGATGATGAAATAAATTGAGAAATATATAATCAACTAGTATTTTGCCAAAATTAGAAAGTAAATATCTGCTTTGCTTCAACTTCTTAGGTAGATCAAAATCAGTTCTCACCCTTAAAAAAATTTCCGGCTAATTTTCCTGTATTTTATTAATTATTAATTTCTTACGCAGTCTAATTTCAGATTTTTATTTTCCACTCCTTCAACCTCTGGGTTTCGGTCTAGACTCTAGCGCGAGATCTATGAAACGCGGAAAAACAGTAGCCATTAAATTTTCAGAAATATTTTTCATTTTATTTATCTATTAATAATTGAAAAGTTTTATAAAAAGTATTAATAATTGAAAAGTTTCGTCTTTTATCTGTATTTATATTATACTCTATGAAATTAATCTTGAAATCGTCTCTTATAATTTTATAAAAAAAATTATTTAGATATTTTAACATAATAATTATTATTAATTTTTTATTAATAATAAAATTTTATCTTAAATTTTGAATAATAAAAATAATATTTTTTAAACGTTTAATTATATAACAAAATATTTTAATAAATAGAGTTTCATCTATTACATAAAAATATTATATAACGTATTATTAGAAATATTATACACATATTTTTATAATATAATTTATTTAAACTTTAAATATAAAAATAAATCAATAACTTAATTATTTAGAAATAAAAGGAAAAAAGTTTCTCATGCCTCGTAAATTTAAAAATATTATGTTATTTTCGTTCTAATAAATATTATTATTATTTAATATCATTTAAAGAAATGAAATACTTCATATCACATCCCAAAACTTTATAAAAATCAAAATAACATTAATCTTATAATTTATAAATGTAATTATAAATGTTAAATATATTATTTTTATTATTAATTAACATCTTAATAATATTAAATATAATTTAATTAAATATTTTTAAATATTAAATAAATTTAAATATCATAATTAATTTAATTTGAATGTTATGATAAGAATGTGTTTAATATAAAATAATATGTTTAACTTTTTAATAGTAAAAAAAGTTAATATATATTATCTATGTAATTATAAATTTTAAAATACATTTTATATTATTTTCTTTAAAAAATTATAAAAATTATAAAAATAACACTGTTAAAATTTATAATAAAAATAACATTATTAGAATGGTTTAATTTATAGACAAAGAAATTAAAAAAAAGTAAGAAAATTTTACATACTGGTTGGACTGTAAGTTTGTTCGGACTCTCAATCAATTTATATGTACAAACAAATACGTTAATAATATTAAACATGATATAATTCAATTTTTTTAATAAAAAAAATAAATATAATTGATCGTAATTTAATTTAAAATACATTCAATATTAAATATGTATCAATTTTTTTATTTAAATAATAAAAATATATAAATTAAATATAAAATAAATTATTTTTATGATTATAAATTTTAAAGATATTATTATAAAAGATACTATTTATGTGACTACAAATTTTAAAATTTAATATCAATTATTTTCTTCAAAAAATTAAAATAAATTATAAAAATAGTACTCATAAAATATATAATAAAAAATAACACATTAATAATATTGAATAAAATCTAATTTAATTATTTTAACATTGAACGAATTTAAATTATTATAATTTAATTTAAAAAATATTTAACATTAAATAATGCGTTAAATTTATTATTTAAATAATAAAAATATTATTTTTATAACTATACATTTTAAAAATATTATTATTAATGTTTTAAAAAAATCCATATCAAACAATGAGCGGCCGTGTCTTTGTGTCGTTGAGCTGGAGACTGAATTTTACACCTTTTATTCTTCTTTTTGTTTCTTTCGTTTCTGGCTTTCAAATATTATATGAAAAACTTAAGTCACATTAATAAAATTATATCTATCCCGACACAGGAAAAATACCGTAGTCATTTAATTTTTTAATAAAAAATATATAATCTAAATAAAATTTAATTTAGTAATTATATATATCACCAGAAAAAAATTGCCGTTTGCAGTGGAATAAAAGTTAAACATTAACTAACAAATTTTAAATTATAATTTTTTTAATTGATATGCATTATTATTTATCTAATAAAAATTACACATTTTTTACTTTAAAAATTAAACATTTGATAAAGATGATGTTTCATCACCGTTAAAATTTACATTATTTACATATTAGGTATTTGAGTGTATTAACATATCTATATTCATCGTATAATTCATTATTTTTGTCTTTTACAATTTCTAACCTAGATCTTGAATCTCGAATATAGGATTTAGATTTGAGACTTTAAAATGGACAAATGAATGGGTTACACAATAAATATAGATATGTATGTTGGTTTAGATACTTTTTAATGTATAAATAATATAATTTTCAATTATATTTAAATGGATAATAAAAAGAATTATTTGATATTTTATATATAAATTTATATTTAATTGTTTAAGTTTTAAACGTGATAGTTTATATTTTATATAATTATCATTATTTACTTAGGATAGCTTTAACATATATATATTATAATAATTATAGGTATTTTTTTTATTAAATTAAGAAATTGTTTTAAATAAATTGTGTTACTATTTTAACAATTATTTTATAGGATAATATTATATATTCAAAGTGAGTAATGACGTGGGTTAGAATCATCTTAATGTAAAATAGATGAATGAGTTTATAACTTTTTTAATTATATTAGTCAAATCTAATTTATATTATTTTATTTATAAATATGATAAATTTATTTGATATCAATTCAATAAAGATAATACATAAAATTACAAACACTTAAATTATTTAATTTATCAAGTTTTTAAAATAACCTATTAAGAAAAAATATAATTAAATATACTTTTACATTGAAAATTATCAATTAAAATGTTCAAATTTTGTAAATAAATAATTTTATTTTTTTGAAATGTAATATTATACTTACAATTTTATAATTTAGTAATTTAGGCAAATATTTTCAAGAAATACTACGTAAATTTTTCTAATATGTTAAAAGAAAACATAATAACATATCTAATATCTATTTTTTAAATTAATTTTAAAATTTTATTTTAATAAACAAAGAGATATAACTCTTATTTAAATGGTTATATTTTAAATTGATTGATGTTACATTAGATAGGATATGATGTAAAATGATAAATTTAATTGTTTAAATAGTAATATATATATAAATTAATCATAATATATGTTATTTTTATAATATTTATAAATTATAAGAATTATATTTTGATTTTTTCTTTGGGCAGATTTTTTTGGAATAAATAAACTGAAAATCGAACATCACGTTAATCCTTAATCCTATAAGAAAGTTAATTAACTGAATAAGTAGACTTAAGCTAAAATAATTTTAAAATTTATAATCATATAAATATTATTCTTTATTTATATTATATATATATATATATTATTAATTTTTTTTACGTATCATTTAATTTTAAATTACGTTCAAATTAAACTATGATTATTTAGACTCGATCAATGTCGATTATCATCTAATTAAACTCGATTCTACGTTATTAAATTACTATTTTTATTATTATAAATTTTAAGTATTATTTTTTATAATATCTTATTTTTCATTACTAAAACATTGTAGTGATGATTATTAGAATATGTTTTGATGTCTAGTTGATAACGCTATCTTTGATTAAAAATTAAAAATTCAATTTTCGAACTCCACCTCTTACATTTAAAATAAATGTTTTTCTTTTTAAATAAAAAATATATTAGGTAACAACTAAATATTTGCAAATAAATTAAGTGATAGTATTAAATATAAAAAAATTTCATTTAGCTTTAAAAAATAATTAAGTAAAGGTAAATTAATTTATTTAAATATTTTTATATTAAAATAATATATTTTATTTTTAATTAATTATTTTTTTAAACAACGAAATTAAATAGAATCATTTTTAGGTAAATAACAAAACACAAATAAGCTAACGGAAAAACTTTAAATATTTCATTATTATGTTATTGAAATATTATTTTTATTATTATAAATTTTATGTGTTTTTTATAATATTTTATATTTTTATTACTAAAATATTGTAATTTTAATTCGTAGACATCAATTAGTAGTATATATTTTGATAGTTTAGTTTTGATTAAAAATTTAATGTTTAATTTTCGATCTGGACATCTTATATTTAAAATAAATGCTTATCTTTCTAAATAAATAAAAAATATATATAATAGTTAGTTTATAGGTAACCACGAACAAATTGTGTTATTATTAAATTTAGAAAAATGTTATTTAATATCGTTATTTAATTTTTAAAAAATTAATTAACAAACTAAATTATTTGAATATTTTTATATTAAAATAATGTTTAGAAATAAAATTTTAATGAAAAATTCTAAATATTTCACTAATAAATATTTTATTCATAAAATAAATTAAATATTTTTTTAATTATTATGAATCTTATATAATTTAATAACTAATTTTATTCATAACAATCTATAAAAAATATACACAGCTACTTATTAAATAAATTACTTGGAGAACTTGTGGTAAGATTTGAGACTCAATCTTCTCCACTTTAAATCTTTTGTTGGACTTTGTAGTAATAACAATTACTGTTTGATGAAGCGGAAAATGAATGATTTTTTCTTATTACAAAATCATTGAGATATTTGGAATTACTAGTTTATAGATACATAGTTTTTTTTTCTTCTTCTTTTCGTGGAGTCTTCGTGATTTTGGGAAGAGAATCGGCGAAGAACTGGTGATGCACGATGCACGTAAGTTCAGTATGGAATGCCGCAAAAGGAAAGCAGATAGGGATACTGATGCCGACCAACCATTACATCACGTGGCCTTCGTTGGGATCACTCAGACTTTAACCCTGTAATTATCCACCGGGACTTTTTTGCTACATCGTATAAAAGAATCTTAATTGTAATTTTTATATGGACGAGGGGTAGTAGGTTTTTTTTTTAAAATGAGTTAATTTAGTATATTATTAAAAAAAATTGAGTATATTTAATTTTATAATTATTAAAAATATATATTTTAATCTTATAATTAATTAAAATCATATAGTTTAGTTACATGCATTTTTTACTTTCAAAATTCTTTATTTTTATAAATTATGTAATTAAATTGACTAATTTATAAATAAAATGATTAAATTGATTCATTTCACGTAATAAATGGACCTTTATTATCTTTATCTTGTTTTTATAAAGTCATATTTGTAGTTATGAAATCAAAACATCTTATAGAGTATAAAAATAATGTGTTTATATAGAAATTTAGTATGGTTTCCTAGGTCTAAATCATATTGTACATTTAACTTAATCTTTTTAAATTTTTAAATATAAAATTATACGTTTTGATTTTTTTTTCATCTCAAATTAAAAATAATATTATTGTATGCTTTAAAATATAATAACAATATTAAAAAATTAAATATTAATTTACATAAATTTTATAATAAAAATTATTTTATTAAAATATTTATAATCAATTCTGTCCAACTATATTATAGTTTATAACTAAATATAGTGTATATTAATTACAATCCAATAGAATTATATCCACCGTATATGTTAGAATTAACCAAACAATTCAACGAATATACAAGCATGTAATGCATAAATGAACATAAAACAATCGAGATAAAGCAAGTTTTACGTGATTTCTCTCCCAATGTGAAAGCACACGTATAAAGGAAGAAGACATTTCTAACAATTTACCGTGATTATCCAACCAAACAATACAAGGTACTTACAATTTGTACGTTCTACTAAAACACCTTAGATACAATCGCAAAAATCATTTTCCTCTAATATAGTGTATGCTATCTATTTATAATACATAATCTTATTGCTTTACAATAGGAAAGAGTCTCGTATGACAACCTTACAATGAAATCATTTACACTACCTAATTAAGTGTTGCAAAATTCATCCTCGTACTATGATCTCCTTGTGTCATTATTAGGGTGTAATGCAACATCTTATTAACACAATATTTACAATTCTTCACATTTGTTCAACAATATATATATATATATATATATATATATATATATTGAACTTACCTTGGTAAGCATATCTATATGATTAAGATATATTGGAATTTTAACCACTTGTACGTCTTCTTAAGTCATAATATCTTGAATGTAATGTAACTTAACATCAATATGTTTTGTTCTTTCATAGAACATAAGGTTTTTGGTTAGACATGTAGCACTTTGGTTATTATAATGCATTGATATACTTTTTACTTTCCCTCTAAAATCGGTTACTATTCTTGTCATCCAGATTGCTTCTTTGACTACTTTTGTGAAAGCTATATATTAAGATTTAGAAGTAGATAAAGCCACTATATGTTTCAATGTTAATTTTAAACTAATTCTATTTTCAAGTACCGTAAACACATACTCAGAGTGAAATCTTCTTTATCCAAATCTCTTACATAGTCTACATTAATATATCTACACACTTGACTATTGTTTTGCAATTCTTTACCATATGTCGATACCACTATCAAAGTCCCTTTGATTTACCCCAATATGTACCTAACACTTAACCAATGTTGTTAACCAATCAGACATGTATATACTTACAAGACTTAATATATATGACATATTAAGATACTTACAAATCATATCAAACATCAAGCTTCCAAGTACACTAGCATATGAGGTCATGCTTATAATGTTTATCTCTTATTCATTTTTTAGGCAAAGAGCATTATACAAATTGAATTGTTGTCCCAATGGTATATAGGTTGGTTTAACATAAGTCATGACATACTTCTTAAGTATTCTCTCCAAATAACTCATGTAAGTTAAATATAGTTTATCATTATCTCTGTTATTCTTAGTTTTCATCCTTATAATTTTCTTAGAAACCCTTAAGTTTTTCATCTCAAAGTCAGACATTATGAACTTTTTCACCTTGACAATAGCTAACATATTATTGTTTGCGATAAGTATTTTATCTACATATAGTAAGAGATACACACAATATTTTCTAAACTCTACATTAATATATAAACAAGAATCATAATCACTTATTTCAAAGCCAACTTTGGTTACAAAATTGTCAAAACTTTTGTACCATTACTTATGAGACTAATTTAGACCATAAATAGATCTTTTTAACAAGCATACATGGTTCTCCTTTCTTGTACACTCATAAACTTATGGTTACTTTATCAAAATCTTCTCTTCTAATTCCCCGTGCAAAAATATTGTCTTAACATCCATTTGTTCTAACTTTATATTAGAATGAGTAACAATGGACAACAAGAGACTTATAGATGTATTTTACTACTAGTAAGAATATTTCATTATAATAAACTCTTTTAACTTGAGAGAAACCCTGAGCTATAAGCCTTACTTTATACTTTGTTGGTTCAAGATTACTCACGTCATCCATTAATTTAAACAGCCACTTACTTTTAACAATTGTTTGCACCATATAGATAAAATTCAACTGAGACTTTGTTATCAAGATAGAGTTTATTAATAGAAATTAAATTTGCAATATCATGAATAGTGTGTAACAGATCATGTAAAACAAAAGAAAAGAGTTAGAATTAGATTTTTTAAACAAGTATAACCAATATTAGTAACAGGAATAGAATCACCATTACTTAAAAGAACACTTTAAGAACTAGTATATGGCATAGACTGAGATAATTGAAAAGCATCAGAGACAATGTGATGACTTCTACCAGTATTCAATAACTAAGAACTTCCAAAATTTTCAGAGGCACATTGATCAACAACCTCTTTGCATTACTTTGAGAAACCATTGCAGATGGAAATTTTTTTGAGCAAATCATGTAGAACCAAATATGATTGATCACTGTGTCCTATCTTTTCACAAGCATGATATATATAGATCTTTCTCCACTTAGTTTCTTGGAGTAATTCTTGCTATTATTATTAGAAGCATTAAAAGACAGACAACAAGTCATATGGCTTTTGATGCAAAAAAAATTTAAGGCTCCATTTAGAAAAAAAACCATTCTTGTTATTATTCTGAGATTTGGAGAAATGTCCCTTTTGTTATTTATTATTGGCCCAAAACAGATTTTCTAGCCCAAATCTCACATTCTACATAAACCCTTGGCTCTTATATATATATATATATATATATATTCGTTTGTTTTTTCATTGAATGCAGCACGCCTCTCCAGAGAGAATAGAATTGTAGTCACAGAAAAGAAAGAAGAACTAGAGAAAGGCAGAGCAAATTCAATATTTAAAATAATAGCCACCAAATATCATATTGATCAGACGATAACTTTCATTTGAATAAATTGAAGACTTTATCTAACAATATTAGAATTTCTCTGCAGTTCGTGTGAAAAGCTTGTGCAGTTGCATGAAACTGAGAAGAAATGGAAGGTATCGACTCAAATCATTTTGTGTGGTAATATTTGATTTAATAGCAAGTTTATTAATTTATCTTGCTATAAATTACTAGTAAATTAGAGGAGATATTTTATGGGTTGATTTTGTATTTTGGTATATTTTGTTAAGCTCTATGAAAATTGGTGTTTGTATCTCCGTTTGATTATTAGTGGATTTTTTCTCGGTGTGTCGTTGTCAATGGAGTAGATTTTTCACACTGAAAAGTTGAACCACTTAAATCATTGTGTACCATTTATTTTCTTACTGGTTATTATTTTGCTATTACCCATTATTATATATTTGTGCGACCAAAATTGGACCCGATCTTCGCTTCCGCAAGTGCTGTTACCCATTATTCTGTTATTTATTGGAACTGATCAAGTTTGATCTTTTGGATTTATTTTTTGAGCTTTTAATTATGTGATTGGTTTCATATTTTATTGTACTTCATTATTTAATATTGGTTTTCCGTGGCAAAATATGAAATTGAGAAATTAAATGGTAGAAATGATTTCAGTCTTTGGCGTATTAGTTAAAGAAGGGCTCGTTAAGACACTTGAATGCAAAGATAAATTGCCAAAAAAATGAACTGAAGAAGAAAAAGATGCATTGATAGAAAATTCTCTCAGTTCAATTCAGTTATCCTTGTCTGATGAGGTATTACACGAGGTTGGTGATTAGGAATCTCCTAATGGGTTATGGCTTAAATTGGAGAATTTGTATATGAACAAGTCTTTAACAAGTCGGTTATATTTGAAGCAGCGCTTGTATACATTCAGAATATCAGAAGGTACACCTTTACATGATCTCCTTGATGAATTTAATAAAATTATTCGTGATCTGAAAAATGGTGGTGTTAAGATTGATGATGAGGATCAGGCCTTAGTTCTATTATGTTCTTTACCTCATTCATTTAAACATTTTGTTGATACCATGATATATGGGCGAGACACTATTTATTTGGAAGATATTAAAGCAACTTTGAATTCCAGAGAGTTGAAGAAAAATGTGTCTACAAGTAACAATGATAATAGCAGTGATTTATTTGTCAGAGGTAGAAATCAAGAAAAAGGCACAAGCAATAATAGAGGCAAGTCTAGATCCAAATATAGAAAAAGAAAAGATAAATGCAATTATTGCCGTCAGGAAGGGCACTGGAAAGTAAATTGTCCAAAACTCAAAGGTAAAGGAAAATCTACCGCAACGTCTTTTGGTACTAATGATGTTACTAGTGTTGTAGATAGTTATGGTTCCGATGGTGAAGATGTTCTATCAGTATCTATTAGTTCTCGTGGAGATGTTTGGATTATTGATTCAGGTTGCACTTACCATATGTGCCCCAGTAGAGATTGGTTTGCTTTTTATCAATATGTTGATGGGGGTGTTGTCTTGATGGGAAAAAATATGTCCTGCAAGGTTGTTGGTATTGGTACTGTCCGAATTAAGATGCATGATGGTATTGTTAGGACTTTGAAAGATGTTCGCCATGTTTCAGATTTGAAAAAGAATTTGATATCTTTGGGTACTCTTTGATTCACAAGGCTACGATGAAATGGTAGAGTTTTAAGAGTTAGTGCGGTTCTCTCGCTGTTATTAAAGGGAAATTTTCGTGTGGTCTCTATATGCTTCAAGGTAGCACCGTTATTGGTATCGACGCTTTCATCTCGCCGACCGATCAGATCGACACTACTCGACATGGCATACGTGGCTTTGGCATACGAAAAGTGCGGCTATGGATGTCTATTATGAACAAACGGGATTTGCTTTGGTCGAAAACTAGAAGCTTGATTTACGAGTATCAGGTTCACGGAAAGCATTGCAGGGTCAAGTTCAATACAACCATCAATAAAATGAAAGGTACCATTGATTATATTCATTTAGATCTTTGGGGTCCTTCTTGTGTTGTGTCTAAGGGTAGTGCCCGATTTATGTTGACTTTTATTGATGACTTTTCCCGTCATGTTTGAGTGTATTTTCTGAAGAATAAGAATGATGCGTTCTCAAAATTTGTGAAATTCAAAGCTTGTATAGAAAATCAAACAAGCAAGAAAATCAAGCATTTGAGAACTAATAATGGTCTGAAATTTTGTGACAATTAGTTTAATGTGTTCTTTGAAAGAAATGTCATAGTGAGACATCGCATTGTGCGTCATACACCACAACAAAATGGAGTAGCAGAACGTATGAATAAGACTCTCTTAGAAAGAGCTCGTTGTATGCTTTTTCAAGTTGACTTAGATAAATCCTTTTGGGCTGAAGCTTATAACTATGCCTGCTATTTGGTGAATCGGTCTCATCAACCCGTAATCGAAGACTACTTGAGGTATTCTTTGGTACTCTTGCTAATTATTCTGATTTGAAATTTTTTAGCTGTCCTGCTTATGCTCATGTTAATGATGGTAAAATTGAGCCTAGGGCATTGAAATGCATATTTTTGGGATATCCTTCTCGGGTGAAGGGTTATAGATTATGGTATGTTGAACCCAAGTCACCTAAATTTTTGATTAACAGAGATAGTAAGTTTGATGAGTTTTCTATGTTGCATAAGAAAAAAGAGTCTATTGTTGTAGATAAAGAGCACGGTGTTAGTGGCTTGAGATCGGTAGCCGAGCCTCCTAGTCAAGTGTAAGAGGCATTTTATCACTATCTCGTGGATGATATGATGATTCTACTCACGATGCAAGAAGATCAACACGAGCAACCATATAGTATCGCTATGGGTAAAGGAATAAGAGAGATTCGATCTCAGAGGTACCGTACGTAGACTTAGTTTCTTTTGCATTGTCGTAAGCGTAGTCTATTCGAGGTACATGAACCTTCTAGTTATCATGAAGTTGTCACTTGCATTTGATGCCCATTGCTCATTTGGTCGTTTCTATGAATGAAGAGATTGAATCATTTCATAAGAATCATACTTGGAATTGGTGAAACTCCTAAGGGCTGTAAGATTATTGGAAACAAATGGGTCTTCAAGAAAAAGGAAGGTATACCCAGGTCAAGCAGCAGGTTCAAGGCACGTGTTGTTACAAAGCTATTGTCGAAAAAGGGATTGACTTCATAAGTATTTTCACCCGTTCAGTGAAACATATCTCTATTCGTGTGTTGTTTAAGGTGTTGTATTGTAGACATAATTAGAACAACTTGATGTCAAGACATTCTTCTTACATGGTGAGCCTAAGGAATAAATATATATGCATCAACCAGAGGGGTTTGTTGTCCAGGTAAGGAAGATCATATTTATTTATTGAAGTCTTTATATGGGTTGAAGCAATCTCCTAGGCAGTGGTATGAGTGGTTTGATTCTTTTATGATTGATCATGATTACTCTAGAAGTGATTATGATAATAGTGTTTATCATAAAAGATTTCATGATGGTTCATCTATTTATTTATTGCTTTATATTGATGACATGATTATTGCTTCTAAGAATAAGTCTGAGATTCAGAAATTAAAGTCTCAACTTAGTGGTGAGTTTGAAGAAGAGCGGTACATGTTTCAGGTTTCATATGCTAGTGTTGTTGGTAGTTTGATGTACGCTATAGTTTGTACTCGTCCAGACATTTCACATCGGCTAAGCGTTATTACCGATATAATGGGTAATCCTCAGGCGGTCATCGCGTAGCAATGAAATGGATACTTCGGTATTTGAGAGGTACATCTAATTTTGATTTGGTATATGATGGGAGTTCTAATACTGGTTGTCGTGTTATTGGTTATGTGGACTCCAATTATGTTGTTGATTTGGATAGAAGAAGATATCTGACAGGTTATGTCTTCACTCTTTCTCATTGTGCCATTAGTTGGAAGGTTACTTTATAGTCTAAGGCTACTTTGTCTATGATAGAGGTAGAATATATGGCAGTAGCAGAAGCAATGAAAAAAGTCATTTCGTTTAGAGGTTTGGTTTGTGATTTGGGTTTATAGCATGATACTTCTATTGTATTTTGTGATAGTCAGAGTGCGATACACTTTATTAAGAATACTATGTATCATGAAAGAACTAAACACATTGATGTCAGATATCACTTCGTTCGTGACATTGTCTCTCAAGATGCTATTGTTGTCAACAAGATAGCCAATGCAGAGAATCAAGCTGATATGTTAACCAAACCAGTTTCATTTAACAAGTTCAAGCATTGTTTGGACTTGATTGGTATTTGCAGAAGATGATCACCCTTCGGGGTTTTTTGGACGACGATTATTTGATAATTCGAGGAATTTTATTTAAAGAATTTGTTTTATGTTTTGAACCAAGGTGGAGATTTGTTATTTATTATTGGCCCAAAACAGATTTTCTAGCCTAAATCCCACATTATACATAAACCCTTGGCTCTTATATATATATTCATTTGTTTCTCTGCTGTAATGAGAATAGTTGCCATAGAGAACATAATTGTAGCTGCATAAAAAGAGCAGCAGCTAGTGCAGAGAAAGTAGATAGTAAATTCAATATTTAAAGTAATAACCACCAAATATCATATTGATTATACCATAGCTGTCATTTGAATAAATTGAAGACTTCATCTAACAGCATTAGAATTTATCTACAATTCGTGTGAAAAGCTTGTGCAGTTGCGTGAAATTGAGAAGAAGTGGAAGGTATCGACTCATATCATTTTGTGTGGTAATATTTGATTTAATAACAAGTTTGTTAATTTATCTTGCTATATATTACCAATAAATTAGAGGAGATTTTGTGTGTTGATTTTATATTTTGGTATATTTTGTGAAACTCTCTGAAAATTGGTGTTTGTATCTCTGTTTGATTATTAGTGGATTTTTTCTCGATATGTTATCGTTAGTAGAGTAGACTTTTCACATTGAAAAATTGAACAACTTAAATCATTGTGTGTCATTTATTTTCTTACTGGTTATTATTTTACTGTTACACATTATTATATATTTGTGCGACCAAAATTGGATTCAATCTTCACTTCCGCAAGTGCTAATTTACAACAACTTTCCTAAAAATCTGGCCATATTTTCATGAAAATTTCAAAAATATTAGAGATGAATGATGAAGAGTGAGTACCAAGTCCCCCTAAAAGATAGAGCTTCAAGCTGCTCACCAACTAGATTTTGAAATGAGACCAAATGACCAACAATAATCTTGTCATGAATTACATATTTAGACACAATAAGACTATCATTTTGTAAGTTTTAAAGCTTCTCACGTAACTCCATTACTCTAAATTGAACATTGGTGTAAGATTCTTTAAAGCCATCCATTGCTCTCTTACACTCATACAACTACTTAGATAACCAAGCATGGTTATTGACACTAATACATATATCTAACCTTTAACAATTAAGTTTAACCTATTCTAATGAAAAAATAAAGGATTCTGATAAATTAAGTTCAACCTTTAACAATTAAGTTTTAATCAATATTTAAGTTACCTCATCCACATTTAACAAGTGAAATTAACAATATTGGTGAAAATATAAACAAAAATAAAGAAATTAAAAAATATCTAAATTTCAAAGTTAAACACCTAAACTCTTCCGAAGTTGAAATCACAACCTACCCAAAGCCTTATCAGTTGCCGTCGCCACCATTGCCATCACCCCGCTATCTCTTCCTCTTTCTCAATTACCGTATATTATAGCTTTTTTGCAGTGGTTCACATAATATAATCATTAGCAGTTTCTGATTAGCTACAAATTATCAACCCAGGATATTAAAGGGTCTTCTTGGAGATCAATAGGTGCTAAAATGTTAAACTTTCTTGATATTTTAGATTAATATGTGAGTTAACAAAATAACAACCAGCTCCCGTCAAGTAAAGGCAGTGTGTTATCTAGAACCGGTTTGATTTCCATTTCTTTTTCGGTGGCTCACTCCAAGCCATTTTAATTTTAAAAATTAACAAACTTACTTTAATTTATATTATTAAATTTAAATTAAAAAAAATAATATGGTTGAAAATTGATGAATTTCTTTTATTTTTTTGTCAGTTTTTTTAAATATTATTTTTTAAACAAAAATCTCAATCTCATATTATATGTAACTTTTTTTTTAAATGTTCGTCATCATGTGATTATTTTTCTCATATTGAGATATAATAATATATATTAAAATGAATTTGTTTATCTTTAAGATCAAGAAAAAAAGTTATATGAATAAGCCAAAAATGTTTAAAGTAATATTAACTTCTTGTGGACTTCATCAAATTATCTTTCATTCGTTGAGATTATCTTTTTTTAATAAAATTGCAGGAATATTGCAAAAAACAGTGGCATTTTTTTTTTCTTTTTCACATTAGAAAACCAGCTACAAAAAGCTCACAGTTGCAGGATTCAGTTGTTTGAATGTCAATGATATTTGTATACTGCATTTAAGATGACATTAAGAGAGGATCCACTTTCTTCTGGTATATTTCAAATAACTTGTCACAGTACTCTACTGCTAGTCTTTTACAGTCAGACAGGTCTTCCTTATCATGCATCTCCGACTCTTTGGCAGATCTCTTTAACTTTACATGTGGATCTCCAACTGTAAGGGTTAGAAATGAATTTAAATAAAAAAAATATTTTTTATTATTTTATGACCGTTATTTTCATAATTATGTGGCGATTAATTTTATG
This sequence comes from Hippophae rhamnoides, assembly GCA_033030585.1. Lineage (NCBI taxonomy): Eukaryota > Viridiplantae > Streptophyta > Magnoliopsida > Rosales > Elaeagnaceae > Hippophae > Hippophae rhamnoides. The sequence goes on from CM065430.1 coordinate 13,104,065, forward strand.
ACCGTTATTCTTATAATTATTGATCAAGTATTTTTATGATCAAGTATTTTCATAATTATGCCATTGTTAATTTTATAATTGTTATTCTCATAATTATATGACCGCAAGTACTTTTATAATCAAGTATTTTAATAATTACGCTGGTCCGTTATTTTCATAATTATACGACCGCTACATATTTTTTCCACTATAAAAGCGGCACATATTTCGGCTTTTAATATAACTTAACAACTCAAAAACAAGCTTACTATTTGTTTCATAAAGAAAATCAAAGAAAAGAAAATTCAATTGTTTTCTCAGATTTTAGCAACATAAATATTTGGAGTAGGTAGTATTCCCACTTCATCATAAACAAGTTCGGTGACGTAAAAGATTCGGGTCGCTTTTATCCTGGGGACGACGAGGCCGTGTTTGTTGCACAAGTTCGGGGCGCAGCCGCGAAACGCCTTAAAGAGAGCGACCTAATCCGCGACCAACTCAAGCATTATATTTCAAGATATCTGCATAATATTGTTCTTACATAGTTTTTCCACATATTTGTTCCAACAAATTTTAAGACGAATTCTATCCGCTACGCCCATCGAAATGTTAATCATTGATCTTAACAAAACATTTTGTTTTGAAGAACTACACTTTAAAAATGGAGAAAAAAAAATGTTATTCTTCTCAACCATGTAAAATGTCGTTTTTGTTTTTATTATTGAAAAACCAACACTGCCTAATTCTCATACTGAAGCTACAATAAAGGATTTAAACACTTGGATAGAAAATTATTTTATATATAATTTTTTTTATTCTTAATGGATTAGCTAAATTTAACTTGTATTTAATTATTATAATTTTGATAAAGTCTCGTTAAGGAAATTTGGGAAGTATTTCAAAAAAGTTAAGTACGATACTTAGAAAGTCGGAACTAAGAATGATGTTAAGAGATACACGTAAGTATCAAATGATTGATGAAAAATCAGGAAGCTCAATCACACGAACTCAGAAGATAGCACACACTAAATAACTTTCGATGGTAATGACTTAGATGAACAATTTCAAGTAGTCATATTATAGATAAATTACCCCATGCTTAGAAAGATTTTAAGAATACACTTAGACATAAAACTAAGAAATTTTCTTTAGAAAGTCTTATAACCAGCTTAAGAACAAGTTAAGTCCGAAAATAAGACCAAAGAGATGAAGTACTCATTGTCTCAAACAACAGTACCAATAAGAAACCCTCATCTACAATTTTGAAACCTAAAGGTAGAAATATGAAAACTCAGAATCACAATAATAACCAAAACCGCAACCACCAAAATAAAAACAAAACCATCCTCTCCGTAATGGACCTTAACCTCTTAAGGAATAACACACATTCACGTGTTAAAGTTGTAATGCACTGCCACTCTGGCTAGAACTACCGAATGTAGAATCGTCTCCGCCACGTAGGCGAACCTTACCGAAGATCAACTTATTGCTACATGATTTCTAAAGTCAATTTTGTTGATGGATCCTAGGTGTCAGCGGACACCGGTACTTCTCGCCATGTTCGCTATAATCGAGACATGTTCAAGTTCTACTCGAGTCCGAGGACAAGAAAGTTGTCATAGTGACTCACATTCCATTAAAGTCAAGGTACTAGCGAGGTGGAATTAAAGTTTACCTGGAGCACTATCATCTTGAAAGATGTCTCGTATACTCCGTAGATGAGAAATAACTTAGTTTAAGGATATCTTCTTTACTCAAACCATGTGAGTTGATTTATATACAATAACTAAAATAATATTTTTTGTCGAGGCGGTACGCCACTAATGGCATGTTTAAATTGAATGTCGAGTTCCTTTAATATTTGGCATGATGTGGACTTTGTCATGTTAATAAACGCATAATCAAGAACAATAGTAGCTTAGAACTAATTCCTAAACTATCTTTGAATGATTTAAAAAATATGATTTTTTGTAGTCAAGCTAAAATAACCAAAACTTCACATAAATCAAGAGTTGAGAATGCTGAACCTTTAGAATTAATTCATTTTGATATACGTGAACTGATGGAAATTTAATAAGAAATGGAAAACGTTATTTTATAACTTTTATAGATGACTGCTCGTATTACACTTATGTATATCTAATGAAAAATAAAAGTGAAGCGTTTGACATGTTTAAAATATTTATGACAGATTGAAAATCAACTTAATAGGAAAATAAAAAAGGTTTCAAGTTGATGAGGCACTAAATATGATTCCAATATCTTCAATGATTTTTATAAAACTCATGGAATCATTCATGAAAAATAACACCTTATTCTTCCGAAATGAATGGCAAAGTTGAAAGAAAAAATAAAACTTTTACTAAATCAAGAGTTACAATTTTATTAAACTTTGGTGCGCCGCTTCCCTATCAAGGGGAGAAATTTTATTAACTCAAGCTTGTGTTAAATAGAAGGCTAATTACTAGTAAAATTTCATCATATGAAATTTTGAAAAAATAAGAAACTTAACTTATTTTAAAACTTGAGATTGCTTAGTCTACGTTAGGATCATTGATCCTTAAAAGAAATAAACTTACTAGCAGTAACATACGAACGTATTCATAGGATATGTCAGAATAGTAAAGCTTATAAATTCTACGACTTAAATGATCATAGTTATAGAATCAAATGATGTTGACTACTACGAACATAGGTTTTCATTTAAATTGAAGAATAATGTGGGCTCGCCTTTCTAGTCGCTTATCCATAACTAGAACTATCAACAAAACGAGGAATTAAACACCGTAATTAGAAGAAGTAAACAAGCTCGAACCCTTAAGGATTTTGGGTCGATTTTTTACGCTTATACCTTAGAGAAGATCCCTAAACTCGTAAAGAATCATTCTCTTTAGATGCCAACTTATGGAAAGAAATCATAAATGATGAAACGAAACTCCCCATGAGTATAATAAAACTTGGCATTTAGTTGACTTACCTTACGGGTTGTAAAACCATAGGATGTGAATGGATACAAAAGAAGAAATTAAAACTCAATGGTACTATTGAAAAGTACAAAGCTTGTATTGTAGTTAAATGGTATGTAAAGGAAAAATGTAGATTTATTTGATACATTTTCACCAGCTTACACAAATAACTTCCATACGTACTTTTCTCTCTCGCTGCTATCCATGATTTAGTAGTACATCAAATGGATGTTAAAATTGCTTTCTTAAATGGTGATTTAGAAGAAGAAATTTATATGGATCAACTTGAAGGTTTTGTTATCCCAGGTCAAGAAAATAAAGTTTGTAAACTAGATAAATATCAATATGGTCTAAAATAAGCACCTAAGCAATGGCATGAGAAATTTGATAATATAGTTAACCCACATGAATTCAAAATGAATGAAAATGATAAATGCATTTATTATAAATTAAGATAACATTTGCACTATTATATGTTTATACGTGGATGACATGCTTATTTTTGGTTCAAATATTCATGTGAATAATGTGAAAACTTTATTAAGTGTTAACTTTGATATGAAAGATCTCAAGCAGTAAGAGTGTAATCCTTGGTATAAAGATTACTAGGTTCCGAAAAGGGAATTTCTTTATATCAATCTCATTACATTAAGATGATCTTAAAGAAATATAATTTCTTTAATCGTAAACTCGTACGTGACATCTATACGATCCTAGTAAAGTTGTTCAAGAACACCGAGACGGTGTTATACAAACCTACGCGAGCATTGGTAGCATCATCAGAAATTACGCATGCCATCGATTCGTACTAGACCAAACATACTTACGTGACTACTATATAGGTTTACCGCTAGGATTCCAGCGTAGAGCATTGGAATGCTATTGAAAGTGGTTACAGATACCTTAAGAGAACTATATACCTTGGATTACATTATACAAAATTTCCGCTATTCTGTAAGGATACAAATACGCAGATTGGAACACTTTATCGAAGACTCCAAAGCAACTAAGTGGCTATATATTTAACATATTTGGTGGAGCCGTTTCTCGAAAGTCTAAGAAATAAACAATATTGGCTTAATCTACTACGGAGTTTGAAATTATTGCACTACTATCGCTAAAGCGAAGAAGGTGCTAGTTAAGTCTCCGTTAGCCGAGATTCCTTTAAGGGAAAGATCGATACCAGCTTGTCGCGATCCATCGCGATAGATCGCTAGTTATTGCAAAGATTTAGAACCATTATTACAACGAAAGAGACGATAGACACAAGATCGTTAGAGAATTTCTCTCACAAAGAGCCGTAAGAATGGATCATATATGCATCGATGAAAAGTCGTCGATCCTTCGACGAAAGGATTAATGAAGAGAGAAGGTTTTCAAAAACCTCAAAGGAACGTGGACTGGCCTCTTAGAACGTAAGAGTCACTCATGATGGTAACCCAACTTATAGACCGGAGATCCCAAGAAATAAGTTCAATGGGTAATAACAAGTCAGCTAAGCGGATACGAGATGAATCATGCTATTTTACGAAGTCACAATCTATATTGTTAAGTACGTAAGTCCGAAGGTTTAAAGGACGAAGTTAATTATTAAACTCTTAATGAAGTTCTATACTCTATGCGAGTGGAGCACGTAGTTGCTGTGAGTACTCTCGATAGACTCACCTACGTGAACGCTGGAAGTACGCTTCCTATGAAAAAAAATTTTGGGCAAAATTTACTAGAGCATTCACTATACCGGGATACACGTGTACGGGCCGTAAAGCACGGGCTTTTCGAACTACACCTTGGAAAGATCACATGTGATGTTGTTAGAGATGTAGTTCAAAACTACGAGTTACTCTAGTATATTCTAAAGATTAACACTACGCAGCGTTCAAGTCGAGCAGACACTACATGCATAATCTTATACTTTTTAATTGATTTGCCTGTCAATTTAAACTATTTTTATTTAAAATTCAAGTGGGGGATTGTTGGAAATGAATTTAAATAAAAAAAATATTTTTTATTATTTTATGACCGTTATTTTCATAATTATGTGGCCATTAATTTTATGACCGTTATTCTTATAATTATGTGACCGTTACTTTTGGCGATCAAGTATTTTCATAATTACGTATCGCAATTTTATAACCGTTATTTTCATAATTATACGATCACATAATATATTTTTTTCCACTATAAAAAGGGCAATAGCCCCCGCTTAGAATATAACTTAACAACTCAAAAACAAGCTTCATGCTTTCATAGCAAAATCAAAGAAAAGAAAATTCAATTGTTTTCTCGCATTTCCGAGTAACATAAATATTTGGTAGGTAGTATTCCTGACTTCATCACAGGGAAGTTCCTACGTAAAAAGATTCTGGGGTCATTGCTTTATCCTAGGGACGACGAGGTCATGGTTTGTTACAGACAAGTTCGCAGAGTCACAAACGTCTTAAAGAGAGCGACCTAATCCGCGACTCAACCCAAGCATTATATTTCAGTATATCGATAATATTGTTCTTACATAATTTTTTCACATATTTGTTCCAACAGTAAGAAAGTTTGCCAAACTGATAAACCTGAAACCAATGGATAAAGCATTACAAATCAAGGTTAATATTTCTTTACTAACAAAATTTGGCAATTTTTTTCTTCATAAAGAAAGTTTTAATAATTTCTAATTTGTTTCACAAATGTACCATAAATCTCATTTTAATATTTATTTCAAGCTTTCAATTTTCAATCGCATTCCACCGGGCCAACAACAAATAAAACTAAAAGAGAATACCAAGATAGAAAAACCCATAATCTAAACAGAAATAAAAAAAATGATTAAACACTCATTAGCAACTAAAGGATTTCAAAAGAGCTCACATTATATGCTTCTATGGATCCCAAGAGTAGCTGCTCTATTCTTTCTTCTAGATTATTTATTCCCTTAATAAGTATATGTTACCTTATTAATATCATAATTCCATTTTTGATATTTTTTTATATTTATTCTTAAATGATACGTTAGTGGTATCTATATTTAAAAATAAGCATTAAGTTTTATAAATTTTCTATTAAATTGGTGATTTATGATACTTAATTTAAGTATTAATTTAGTACAATTTTTAGATTAAATTAAAAAATTTCATTAAATCAATACATATTTTTAAATGAAAATCTCGTTCAGATACCACCTAAATAATAAAAGTAAAAAAAATATTAAAAATTAAATTATGATACAATTAAAATAACAAACTATTGTATTGTTAGAGTCAACGCAAGCACGATTACATCTTAGATAAAAATCTTTAAACATAAAACTTAAAACTTGTCATTGAAGATGCCCAAACATTTAAATTTGATAAAAAAAATAAAGTAAAAAATTAAATCTAAAACCATCTTTACCGTTATCTTAAGAAGAGAAATAATGTTATTTCTAAAACCTCAAGCAATTAAGAAATCGATTAGTTATAACCATTGTGGGTTATGTATGTTAGATATTATTGTTATAAAGCTCCTTAATTTAAGGAGCAAATTAAGGAGCAAAACATGGAACAAAACAAGGAGTAAAACATGGAGCAAAACATGGAACAAAACAAGGAGTAAAACATGGAGCTTAATTCTAGGAGCAATTCAAGGAACCATTAATTTAAGGAGTAATTCAAGGAGTGAATTTTCCTATAAATAGATGTGTAATTGTAATGAATTAACCATCCAAAGTGTTCATTCCAATTGAGAGAAAAGCTTAGAGAAAAGCTTTGTGAGAGAAAATTGAGAGTAATTTTCTTGGGTGTAATTGGGTTGTGAGTTGTGAGTGTTGTAAACACCTTGTGTAATTTCTCCCTTTCGGTAAAAGATCTGCAGTAGTCAGGAGGCGTAAGCAAGATTGGGAACTCAGTTATCAAATTTTGTGTTATTTTTCTATCCTTGCTTTATCATAAATCGGCTTATCGGGAATTTCGTTATTTCCCACGACAAGTGGTATCAGGCTATTGGTAGTGATTTACGTCAATTTTCTACAAGAAATAGTCGAAAACGATCAGGAGGAAGTCGGATTTTAGTGGGAGGCATAGCCGCGGATGAAGGAAGGGTGAAACTCGAGAAATTTGATGGCACGGATTTCGGGTTTTGGAAAATGCGAGATAGAGGATTATACCTTATCGAAGAAATCTATATCAACCTGCTCGGGGAAGAAGCCGGGAGGCTATGAAGGAAGAAGATTGGAATCTTACAGGCGAATGACGAAGCCTCGGAGTTATTCGATTGGACGTTATCCGTAATGTTGCTTTCAACGCATAGCAAAGGGAAAAGACCACGGCGGGTGCCCAGCGGCTCTTTCTCCAAGGTATGTGAGAAGCCGTCGGCCTCGAACAAAGTGCAACTTGATGAGGCGCTTGTTCAGTTGCGGATGACGGAAGGCGCATCGGTGGCTGACATCTCGATAGAACTCAGCACAGTTCTGACCCGGTTGAGTTCGGTGGAAAATTGGTCGATGAAAGTACGGCATTGATACTTTGTCTTACCGAGGAAAGGCTGGAATGCTCTTGTCGCGGTGTGAGTAGCTCGTCGGGAAAGCAATAAGTTGGGGTGACGATGTTCGTGATTTGGTTCTCGGTGAAGAGATCCGACGTAGAGACAGGTGAATCGTCGGCCTCTTCGGTTTTGCATACGAGTCGAGAGGAAGAAATTCAACCAAAGGAAATGGACGTGGTAGAGCCCATTCTGAGGTAGATCGAAGGACGGGAGGTCCCGAATCTAGGAATCTAATAATTCATGGCTCGAAGACTATCGAGTGTTGGAATTGTGGAAGAACCAGAACTTACAAAATCGGTGCGAGAATGCAGAAGGACAAACAAGTGAAGCGAGACAAATGTTACTTCCACCGGGAGGAGATGATGCATTGATATGCTCTTTGGAGAGCAAGGAAGAATCTTGGGTGCTAGACTACGGAGAGCATCGTTCCATTCTACTTCCACGAAAGAATTCTTCGAGAAATATGTCCCGAGAAACCTTGGAAAGGTATATCTTGGTGATGATCAACCATGTGCTATTATTGGCAAAGGTGTAGTGAAGATTAAGTTAAACGGATCTGTTTGGGAGGGCGAAGGATGTCGGGCGTATTCCCGACCTCGAAGGAACTTAATCTCGGTGGGGCGGATTGGCTAGTGAAGGCTACGCTACGATCTTCCATGGTGATGATTGGAAGATTTCAAAGGTGCGATGACGGTTGCTCGAGGCAAGAAAAAGTGGCACTTTCTTTACATGTGACGAAACACGTTGTTCGATCACGGTGTAGCGAGGCAATGAAACACCAGAGCACTGTGGCACCGGAGATTAGGCCACGTGAGTGAGAAGGGGATGAAGATTATGCCTTTCCAAAGGAAAACTTCCGGTCTACGGTCTGTAGAGATGGACGTGTCGAAGATTGTATACTTGGAAAGCGAGAGTCGGCTTTCGGACAGTGGTAGAACCCCGAAAGAAGGAAAAGCTAGAGCTTATTCACTCGGATGTTTGGGGACGACAGCCGTCTCGTCCATTGGTGGGAAACAATGCTTCGTGACTTTCATCGATGATCATTCTCGGAAGGTATGGGTTTACTTTCTAAAGCATAAGTAGTATTTGAGGCTTTCGAGAAGATGGAAAGCTATGGTGGAAAATGAGACGGGTTTGAAGATCAAAAAGCTCGAGATCAGATAATGGTGGTGAATATGAAGACACCCGGATTCAAAAATTTTGCTATGACGTGGGATCAGAATGGAAAAAGAAGCGCACGGGCACGCACTCCCGGCCTGATGGTGTAGGCGGCGTATGAAGGCAGAACGTTGACGAGAAGAGCCGAAGCATTCGTATGCGATCGAATTCTAGAAGCGGTTAAGCGAAGCGATCGACACGGCGGCTTATTTGATCGGCCGAGGCCCGTATCCGTTCCATTGGAGCGTAGAATACCGGAGGAGGTATGGAGCGAAAAGAGGTGAAACTATCACATCTAAAAGTTTTTCGGGTGTGTAGCATTTGTGCGTAAATCGGTGATCAAGGTAGGAATAAGCTTGATCCCCAAATCGAAGAAATGCACGTTCATCGGTATGGTGAGGATGAGTTTGGCTACCGCATTTGGGATGACGAAAAGAAGAAAGTTATCAGCGAGAGATGTGATTTTCAACGAAAGGGTGATGTATAAGGACATGCATAAAATAGACGCCAATGCACTCGGAGCGAGAATGAGTCGGTATTTGCGGTGCGAGATGATGTCCCGAGATACTTCCCAGCAGAACCAGTGTAATAAGTCCTCGACGAGAGGAACTTGTTGGACAAAGCGGTACCTGACATTCAGCACCGCATGACCTCTTTACTCCGGCTCCTGTATTGAGAGGTCTTACCGACCTCGTATGCCTAACGGGAGATACATGGAACATATATTCTATCTTGGCGATGGAGGGGGCACGAGATGCTATGATGAAGCTTGTCGGACTCGAGATTCCAACCAAAGTGGGAGCTTCTTGTGAAAGAAGAAATGAAATCTCTCTCTCGACGAGACATTGGGAACTAGGCGGAGTTACCTATGGGAAAGAAGGCACTTCACTGACAAATGGGTGTCTAGGGTGAAGAGGGCATGATGGTTCCAAAGAGATACTGGCCCGCCCTAGTTGTCAAAGGCTTTCAACGAAGGAAGGAGTTGACTACCGACATTTTTTGCTAGTTGTGAAGCTTAATACTATCGGATCGGTATTGAGCATTGTAGCCATCGAAGATTTTCATCTTGAGAACAGTTGGATGTGAAGGCGCATTCCTTCGTGGAGATTTAGATGAAGAGATATACGTGTACCGACGGAAGGTTTCTCGAAGAGGGAAGAAGAACATGGTGTGCGAGACTTAAGAAGAGTTTGTATGGCACAGAGCAAGCTCGAGACAATGGTACGAGAAAGTTTGATAACCGTACCTGAGGAAGGTTTCCCGAGAAGTGCGATGCGACCATTGTTGCTACTTGAGATATAGGTCCGGGTTATATCATTTTACTACTTTATGTTGATGATATGTTAGTAGCGAGGTTCGAGATATGGATGATATCGAGAAGATTGAAGCATCGGTGTCGAAGGAGTTTGACATGAAAGACTTGGGTCCCGACAAAAAGATTCTTGGAATGCAAATCACAAGAAATAAGAAGAAAGGATCCTTGCGGTTATCTCGGGCGAGTACATCAATCGTGTTTTGCATAGATTCAACATGAGCGATGCCGAAGCCGGTTAACGCGCGCCGGCTGAGTCATTTTCGCCTATCCGAGGATCGGTCCCCTCGAGACGAGAGGAAGAGAGAGAATTCATGGCTAAGGTTCCTATGCCTCGGCCATTGGAAGTTTGATGTACGCAGTAGTGCATGCAAAGACCGGACATTGGCCGTACGGTGGGGTTGTTAGCGGTTATGTCAAATCCAGGGGAAAACTCATTGGGAAGCGATCAGTGGATTTTGAGGTATACTGCGAGGCACCATGAGAAAAGTGTTTGTACTTTAGTAAAGGAGAGTTAAAAGTACAAGGATACGTGAATGCTGAGACTTTGGAGGTGAAGTTGATCACCGAAGAAGCACATTTGGTTATATATTTCTTGTTGGAGCTACGGTACATTAGTTGGATGTCACATATTACGAGAAAATTGTCACTACATCCCTCTGGAGGTGGTATGTAGCGATGGCCCGAAGCTAGTAAAGAGATGATATGGCTTGAGGTTTGTTAGCGAGTTGGGATTCAAACAAGAGAAGAATGTTACTGCGTAGTGATAGTCGAAGTGCGATACACTTGCAAAGAATTCGGCGTTTCGTTAGAACCAAACGTATTGGACTTCGTTATCACCGTGGTCTACATTAGAAGATGATGTGTGTATCTTGGAGAAGATTCGAGGAGCAAAAATCCGGCGGATATGTTAACAAAGGTGGTGATTGACAAGCGAAGTTGTGCTCGGACTTCGGTTGGTCTATAGAATAACAAAGACTAGAAAAAGCTATGCGCATTGATCGAGGTGTGAATGATTGAAATCGGTCTTGAAGTGGGAGATTGTTAGATATTATTATTATAAAGCTCCTTAATGTAAGGAGCAAATTAAGGAAACGAAAACATGGAGACAAAACAAGGAGTAAAACATGGAGCAAAACATTGGAACAAAACAAGGAGTAAAACATGGAGCTTAATTAGGAGCAATTCGGAACCGTTAATTTAAGGAAAGTAATTCGAGGAGTGAATTTTCCATATAAATAGATGTGTAATTGTAATGAATTAATAAAGTGTTCGTTCAATTGAGAGAAAAGCTTAGAGAGAAAAGGCTTTTGTGAGAGAAAATTGAGAGTAATTTTCTTGGTGTAATTGGGTTGTGAGTTGTGAGTGTTGTAAACGCCTTTGTAATTCTCAAAAGCACTTTGTAAAAGATCTATGCCCGGTCAGGAGGCGTAAAGATTAGAAGCTCCCGTTATCAAATTTTGTGTTATTTTTATCAACTGGCACTTTATCGTAAATGTATCGGGAATTTGCGTTATTTCCCAACAATGTACACAAGTGCACGATAGGCTCGTACATGTGAACTAATAAGATCTATTGAAGTTAAATAAAATCTCATATAATTATAATAGATGTGAAAATATATTTTAAAATTAGATAAAAATAAAAAAAAAAATATAAACTTAATCAATATCAATAAAAAATTTGAAATCGAGTATCTTTAAAATCTGATATAATCAACGTTCCTAAAAAAATCAAGTTATTAATTACCTATATTTTTATAAGTTGTTTGTCTGTAAACAGTTAGAAAAGAATTAAATTGGATGTTTACCCCACCTGAGTTTATCAGAATCATTCAGTCCTCTGCCGTCGGAACATGAAGAAAACTGAAAAGATTTGTGCAAAGATGTGATCTGTCTATAAAGAACACAACAGCCTTCGCGCAAAGTTCAGGATCTTTCTTAAATGCATAAGTCATGTCAGCTTCAGATGCCCAACCACTCTTATCTTCCTTCATCGTGTATTTCTGCCCTAAAATTTTCCACATCAAAACTGATACCCTGATAGTCCTCGGATTCAGAAGAGCTCGAACTATCAGTGTCATCAACCAAACCCAATGGAAGATATTTTTGGGTATTTTGCGCTGCGTCTGTTTTGTCTTTACATTGCCCTGAAACTGCTGGATCACAGTTTGATGGAGTACTTAGGTTATCAACATCATTGCAAGGAGAAGGATAAGCTTTTTTTCAAAATGTTCGTTGATTGGGGAACCACCGTGCTCTAGGCCAAACTCTACATGTTGTTTTGGCTTGCTAGTTTGAATATCATCACCGTCATCATTAACAACATTATCAGTCTCCATATAATCTAGACTTGCATTTAGCAATGAATCATTTTCCCTTTTAGGGACTCTAAGCTTAATTTTACCACCTAGTACTTGACATATTTTTTCATTGTCACCATCACTTATCAATAAAGTAGTTGCAACTGCAGATTTTTCATCATCTGCATTAACATGAAAGATGAGATATTGCCCAGAAATCTAATGGTTCAATTAGTAATGAAAAACTAAAAACAAAAGCCCTCTTATCCAAAAACTAAAAAACTAAAAACCAAAGCCCAACAAAGAATATATGAAATAAATATTCAATAAATGAAGAAAAATATAGAAATATAGGACTACAACATACTAAGCCAAAAAATTGAAAATATAAAAACAAAACTGCATCTTAAAACCTTTTTGTTATCATTTCATAAATAGCAGCACCTTATGACATTTGAGACTGCGTATCTTCATTATTATTATTATTATTTATAGCATCTTCATTATTGACAGATAGTAAAAAGCATTCTCATAATAGCTAGATAGTAATTCTATGATTCCACAGATTTGTAAACTGTCCCTCAAATGCAAGAGAACAGAATCTCAACGGTGAAGAATTACAATAAATTAGATATTTCAAGTGCATCAGCGGGCACTAAAGGTATGTTAGATTGATAAGTGGTTATGTTTTCCAAGATTTTAGTTGACCTGTGAGAACTTAGGTGATATTTGGTGAGAGTGAATAGAAAAGAATTAAATTGATTTCTTTTATTTATGTGTTTGTTTGGTTAAATGTAAGATGGAATGAAATCGATTACTAAAATAGAAAGAATCAAAATTCTTTCTTCCTTTTTAAGAATCATAATTTTATTCTTATTTTAATTTTTTTTTCAATTTTACGCTCATCTCAAATATAACACTAAATTCAAATCATAAATCCCTAAACCTTAAACTCTAAATCCAAATCCTAAAACCTTAAACCCTAAACCCAAATCCTAAAACCCTAAACCCTAAATCCAAAATCTCAAATTCTAAAACACTAAATCCTTTTTAAAAAAATAATAATTTTAACCCTAAATCTCAAATCCTAAATCACTAAACCCTATTTAAAAAATGATAATTTTAATAATATATTTTATTTTTAATTAAGTAATAATTATTTAAAAAAAAATAACGATTTCAATAATATATTTTGTTTGACGAAAAAATAGTAAGTAAATAACATTATTTAAATTTTCAAACACTATAATTTTGATTCTGAGCTTAATTCAAGTGGTCAAACCAAATAATATTATTTACTTTTCATTTCATTCTCATTCCGATTTTGATTTCATTCTGAAAACCAAACGTATCTTTTATTTAAAGTGCTCCATATTTCTTGTTTTATGGCCCTGAACTTTGTACATGTGTAATGATCCAACTTAACAATTTGTACTGAACACAGAGAGACAATTAGCTTTATAACTGCTCTCCATGACTATGTTAAAAACCATTGTATCTTTACGTTTGCATCCCTAAAAAAACATATAAACATGACACAAGCTTCATAAATTCGGATATCAACTTAGATGGATATATCCACAACTAACAACTTTGATGCAATTCATGGTGCTACCACTCATTCGTCCGTAAACTCTCCATTGCTATGTTAAAATACGTAGTTTATGTATTTCTTTTACTTCAAAAGTAGTTGTTTCAGCATTAGCAATATGAATTTTTTATACTTCTTTTAATTTCTCATCAAAGGGTATTATTATGTATTGGTAGGTAAATTTGGATATGTAATATTGAAATTATTTTTGGAGACTCAAATAGGGGAATAATCGTACAATGAAAATTTCACCCATACAGCTCCTTGAGGGTCATAAATAAATTCGACTCCCATTTTCAGTTCTACCATTAAACTCCCTGTTAAGTTTCCTGGGTTTCTTGTTGGAATTCTTTTCGGAACGAGCAATGAAATTATAACTCAAAGAATCGATTTATTTCCCAACTTTTCAATTTACCAACGGATATCTGAAACCGATATTTATAATGGTGCATATTCCTATTTTTAGCACCAGCTAACCCACTACAATCTTGCCATAATTAACTATAACCAACTTGACCAACTATATAACTAAATATAGAAACAATCTTGCTAAAAGCGCTCCTCGCACACGTCTAAAAAAACTTCTTTGCTAATTTTAACAAACAACTTTCTAATTAATTCTTAACGAAATAGACCCTTGACTTCTAGAAACTTTCTTTCTTGACTTGGATTATTTTTAACACCCTCCTTAATCAAAGTCCGGCCACATTCATCATGTCTCGACACCAATTGAACTTCTCGTGTGAGTGATTTGGTTACGTCACATCTATGACTTGTTGGTTCGTGTTCACATACTGCAACTCTATCATCTTTTGCTCAATCAAGTCTCGTATGAAATGGAGCCGAGTGTCTATGTGCTTTGTTTTGTTGTGATGCACCGGATTGTTACCAATTGTAATTGTAGACTGGTTATCACAATAGAGTATTGTTGCGCCTTTCTGCTCACAATCTGACTCTTCCAATAAGCACCTTAACCATACACCTTGGCATGCTGCTGATGTTACTGCATTGTACTCAGCTTCTACAGTTGATAGTGCAACTGTTGACTGTTTCTTCGAACTCCAACTTATTACGCTATTGCCAAAGAAGAACACCTGACCTGTTGTGCTTTTTCGATCATCTATCTTTGCCTTGATCCTTATCGATATAGCCTGTCAAACATGGTTCATCAACCCCCTTGTACCACAGACCATAGCTTATTGTACCTACAATGTACCTAAGAATTCGTTTTGCTGCTCCCATGTGTTGTTTAGTTGGATTCTGCATGTATCTCGCAACCAGTCCAACAGCATGTGTGATGTCTGGTCTTGTGTGCGTCAAGTACAACAGACCTCCCACCAAACTCCTAAACCGAGTTGCATCTGCAGCTCCGGTTCCATCAATTGCTGTCAACTTCTCATTTGTATTCATTGGAATTAGTACGGGATTGCAATCTTTTAATCCAAACTTTTCTACCAAGTCTCTTGCATATTTGCGTTGGGACACAAAGATTTTTCCCTTCTCTTGTTCAACCTCCAGACCTAGAAAGTAATGCATCTCTCCTAGATCGGTCATCTCAAACACACGCATCATTTGCTCTTTAAACTCCTTTACCATTGTGTCATCTGTGCCAAAATAAATCATATCATCCACATAGAGACATACCGCTGTTAAACCTCCTTTTTCTTTGCGTTTGACATAGAGATTAGGCTCATTCTTGCTTCTCAAATCCGTCGATTTACGAAAATGTGCATCAATTTTGCTGTACCATGCCGGAGGGGCCTGCTTCAAGCCGTATAATGCTTTGAACAAACGGTACACACAGTGTTCTTTGCCCTTCACCTCAAACCCTTTCGGTTGCTCAACATAAACCTCTTCTTTTAGTTCACCATTGAGGAATGCTGACTTCACATCAAATTGATAGAGAGGTTGTCTCAACTGGGCTGCCATTGCCATCAACCAATACCGATTTCCGTCATGCAGGGAGAACGTCTCTTCATAGTCTATGCCTTGCTTTTGTGCATATCATTTTTCCACTAATCTTGCTTTGCATTTTAATACACTGCCATCTGGACCAAATTTAGTCTTGTAAACCCATTTAACTCCAATTGCATTGCGATCTTTTGGTAATTCCACCAACTTCCAGGTTTGGTTTTGCTCGATTGAACTCATTTCTTCTTTCATTGCTTGCACCCATTCCTTTCTTTCTACGGCTTCTTCATAGGACAATGGATCTGCTACATACAAAACTTGGGTTGTTTCATACAATTCTTGTAAGGATCGTACCTTTCTTCCTTGTGTATCCGGATCAACCATCCGATGTGAAGTGCTACTCGAGCTTGGGATGCTTTGTGACTGCTCGCTGCTGTCTTCTTCTTCTTCATCTTCTATTTCAAGTATTGGTGTGTTGTTTTCTGCCATAGACCAACTCCAACTAACATTCTCATCAAGCATGATATTTCTACTGACTATAATCTTCTTTGTCACCGGATTAAACAACCGATAACCTTTAGATTGTATGCAATACCCAATGAACACACATTTTTCAGATTTTGAGTCCAGTTTTTTTTTTTTTGTTTTGTGCACTTATAAGAGTGTAAGCAATGCAGCCAAAAACACGCAAATGCCCCACACTGGGCTTCCTTTCAAACCACGCTTCAAACAGTGTTATGTTCATCACTACCTTGGTTGGTGACAGATTTAGAACATATACCGATGTTGCTACTGCTTCAGCCCCGAAATTATTCGGCATACCTTTAGATTTCAGCATACTTCTTGCTAGTTCTACTACCGTTTTGCTCAGGTGTGTATGGAGTGGTCAGCTGCTGTAGCACCCCTTCTTTCTCACAAAGCTGCTTGAATTCTTTTGATTGGAACTCCCCATGCGTCGATCTTGAGCTTTCAAATTAGCCTCAAGCCAGGTTTCTACCGTATGGCTTTGAATCTTTTGAATAGCGAATGCTTCACTTTTATAACTAAGAAAATATACCAGGTCATCTGTTTGTGTCGTCGATAAATAACATGAAATACTTACTTCTCCCACGTGGATTCAACCTCCGTAGCCCGCATATAGTCGGTATGCACCAACTCGTACCTTGGTTGCACGTCGGCCCGATCTTTTGAAATGGCAACTTTGATTGCTTGCGACACACGTCCTTCACGTAACCCGATTTCACCAATTTGGTAACCCATTCACCATTTTCTTTTGATTCAATAATTTCAAACCATTAAATGTGTAGATGACCATACCTTAAATGCCATAGCTCGCTAGAACTAATCTCCTTGGCCGTAAGTGCCTTGTCTTTCACCTTGGCTATCTCCAAAGGGGACAAGTTGTTTTGTGTCTTCTTGATTGTTGCCGTAAATGCGATCCAGGCTGCATCAATAATTACTGCGATTGTCGCGCTTCAAACTTGATGGTACACGCCGTCCATCATTTGGCCGACGCTAAGTAGGTTACGAGGCAGGTTGAGGAATATAATACACATCGTACTGTAGCATCAGGTGTATTGTATTTCTGATGCACCACGGCTACTCTTCCTCTTCCTTCAACCTGTATCTCTTTGTCATCACCAAGTTTAACTGCTTTCTTGTATGATTCATCTAATTCATCAAACAGATGTTTGAAACCAGTCATATGGTTTAAGCACCCGCTGTCCAAAAACCAGACTTAACTCACATCTGATTCTTTATCGGTTTTGGCCATGAACAATCGTGCTTGGTTGCTCTTTTCTTCAACAAAACTTGCATGTCCTTCTTCTCTTTTCTTCTTGTAACAATCGGCTTGCATATGACCGATCTTGTGACAATAATAACACTCTAAGTCTTGACCTTCTTCTCTTTGTTTCTTGTAGCAGTCGGCTTGCATATGCCCTTTCTTATGACAATAGTAACATTCTACATCTTTCTTTGATTGATTAGAGTGCGGTTGATTGTGACTTGGCTTGCCTCTGCCTCTGCCGCCTTGACTGCTTCGACCTCTGCTGTTACCTTGGCCTCTACCTCTGCCTTGCTGTTGGCTTCTTGAGGAATCGCCCTTGGTATAGAAGGCTTTGGTGTCGTCCCTTACTTCTGATCGATTGAGGCGAGTTTCATGGACCTGCAATGATCCCATCAATTCATCAAGCGTGTAGGTGGACATGTCTTTGGATTCTTCAATCGCTGCCACCACATGATCAAATTTGGTTGTCAAACTACGCAACACCTTCATCACAACTATATTTTCAGAGAGATCTTCTCCACAACTTCGGATCTGGTTGACTATTGATGTAACTCGTGTAAGAAACAATTGGACAGACTCGCCTTGATTCATGAACAATGTTTCAAACTCTCGTCTCAATCCCTGCAACTTGATAGCTACCACCTTGGAACTTCCTTGAAATGCGGTTTTCAGAGTAGACCAGGCCTGGTTTGCTGTTTCTGCTGCTGCAATCTTCGCAAACACCGATTCGTGTACGGCTTGCTGAATGAAGAAGAGCGCCTTTGCATCTCGCTTGGCTGTGTCGATTGGTGTTGGATCAGGAGTCGGTATTTCTTTGTCTGCCAATTCCCACAAACCATGAGATTTCAGCATAGTTCGCATCTTGATGCTCCAGAACTCATAGTTGTCACCCTTGAACAAAGGTATCGTCGGATTGGACATGCTGACAGTTGCATTGCCACCTGCCTCGGCCATTAGATCAACCTCGCTCTGATACCAATTTGTTGGAATTCTTTTCGGAACAGAACAGAACACAGCAGAACTAAGCAACTGATTTATTTCCCAACTTTTTCAATTTACCAACAGATACAAACACGATATTTATAATGGTGCATATTCCTATTTTTAGCACCCACTAACCCCAATACAATGCTGCCATAATTAACCTATAACCAACCCACTACAACTATAACTAAATATAGAAACAATGTTGCTAAAAACTGCTCCCTGCACACGTCTAAAAAAAAACTTGCTGCCTAATTTTAACAAACATTTTCTAATTAATTCTTAACAGAAATAGACCCGCAACTTCTAGAAACTTTGATGGTGACTTGGATTATTTTTAACATTTCTAACACTCCCTAGCCCATAAACTCGTACTCGATTGCTCCAGATTCATACTCATGTTTCTTGACACCAAAGTCTCGTTTTCATTATTGAACATCTTGCAAATAACATCCTCTCCAACTCTTCAAACTTTCTCATATAAAGTCCAACTATCTTCTCCATGTCTATCTTAGCACTTTCCAACTCCTTGCTCTTGTTCTTAAGCTCCAATATCATATTTGTATCATCTAGATCTCTCTTATCAGCCTTCTCCTTTTAACTTTTTTGCTATTCTCTTCAGTCTTTCTAGCTCTGTTTTCACTGGCTTTACGATCCTCCTCTAATGCTTGAATTTCACCGTATAAATTTGACTTACATTTCTCAAACTCTAACTTAATAGCCCTATTCTCTTCCGTCAACATATATTCGGTAACCTCTTCTTTGGCTCCGCTAACTTCTTCTCTCTCTTCAAATCCTCTATTCCTTTTCGCTTCTTTAGCTTGCAACACCTGCGAACTCTATAAAGCGGTTTTTAGACACAAAATAAGAGACGAAATATCGGATGTCCCTCTTCCACCTTCATCACTGCCTACATTGATAGTCTCATGGCCCGGCCCGGCCTTCATTTCCACCTCTGAAACTGTCAACCAAGCCGTACACCCGAAATGGCCGATATTTTTTGGCTTATTAAAATCAGTATTATTTGATAATGGGCGAGAAATAAGTACAGTATAAACACAATCATAAGTCAACCAAACAAGAACATAAGTTCTCGTTGATTTAGGTTACCCAGGCTAAACGACTTATAAAAGTGAATATAAATGACAGTGAAATAATCTATGTTTATGTTTATCTTTATTCTTCGAGAAATTATTAAGTATTATTATACTACATCTACCAAAAATAAAATAACAATAATGTTTTATAATCACTAACTTCAACTTAATGAAATTTTATTGAATTAAATTAACACTTAGCTTTTAACAATTATAATATACTCATTTACTTGATGACTCATTCTTAATTTTTATCTTTTAACTTTTTAAGATAAGTTGAATTAGACTCATTTAAATTTTATACTCTAATAAAATATTAATAATCTTAAATAAAATGAGTATGAATTTTTAAATAAAAACTTAAAATCACAAATCATAAAAATCTTTAGAAACTTAACATATAAAGTTAATAACGATTATATTTATAAAAATAAGAAGAGTAAATGATGTTCAACATATTTTGAATAATTTTTACTAGAAAAGCATAATTTTATTTAAAAAAACTTGAAATCATAAACTGTAAATTTTTTTAAAAACTAGAAATCATAAACCGTAAAATTTTTTGAAATTATATTTCAAGAATTTCTAATGTATATGAATTTATTCATAAAAATTGTAAATTAATACAATTTATATTTTAAAAATGAGTAAAAGATATTTTTCTGAATCCAAACAATTGTTAGTAAAATGTGTATAATATTTTACGAAACAAACATTAAAATTTCTTAGACACTAGACTTCTAGATATTTCTAATGATATATAAAATTAACCACAATATTTTATGAATTAATACAATTTATATTTTAAAAATAATTAATAGAATCAGAATAATGTGCAATAAAATGTGCAATTTTTTTTCTAAAAAACTCAAAATTTTAAAACGTAACATTTTTTTATAAAATATAATATTTGATATTTTTAATGATATATTAATTTAATTATAAGTTATTATAAAATAATACAATTTAAATGTTAAAAATGACTTAGTGACCATCTCTTTAACCTCAATTATATTGCATTTATTTTTTCTAAAAAAAT
The DNA here is from genome assembly GCA_033030585.1 of Hippophae rhamnoides. Classification (NCBI taxonomy): domain Eukaryota; kingdom Viridiplantae; phylum Streptophyta; class Magnoliopsida; order Rosales; family Elaeagnaceae; genus Hippophae; species Hippophae rhamnoides. The sequence continues at coordinate 13,124,702 of CM065430.1, forward strand.
ATACTAAAGATCTCATAATTATGTAATAATATGCATATTAATCCTATAATTTTTGGACATGACACTACAAGTCCAATGATTTTATGAAGTTAGTATTATTAGTCAAGTGAGTGCATAATCCAAGTTTTCTCTACTTTATAATGTTTGAGAAGTGCCAAAATTGTTCCAATTCAACGAGGAAGCAAAGGAAACAATCAAGAAAAAAATTGCACCTAAAATCAAAATTTTCTTTCGTCATGATTTACCAATGTAAATGAAATTTGAACTAAATTGATTGGCTCTTATAGAACCTAATGTGTTTGATTTAAAAATTTCACTATTAAACTGTTAATTTTTAGAAATAATAAGACTATTAATGTCCTACCTTTTTTAAGTTATTATTTTTCTTAAAATTCTAGATTTATTAAAATATTTTAATATAAATTTAATTAATTTTATCTTTTATTTTATTTTAAAAAAACCAAGTTTTACTTTTTTATTTATTAATTTTATTAATATTAATATTAATCTTTTTGTCAACTTTGCAATAACGATTAAAAATTATAATTTAATAAATTATTTATCTTCTCTTTTATTTGTTATCTTTTTAATTCAACATATTTTTATCAAATAAATTAATTAGTTGTTAATTTAAGTTAATGAGTTAAGTAAGTTGCACTTTTTAACTTACGAGAAATACATAAAATTGAATTCATATAAGAATTGTATATATATATATAACCTATTTAAATGTGAAAAATACATAAAATTGAATCCATATAGAGTTATATATACGGTATAAGTGAAACATTTAGACTCTCACGTAAAAGTACCAACCTCTTCTACACTAGATATAGAAAATTTTCATACCAAGGCTGTGATCATTCTTATCTCGTGTCATATGTATAGGATCATTTTAAGGAAATAAAATGGCATTAATATTAATTAGAAAAATAATATTTATAATTCTTATTAAAATTTATAATTATAAAATAAGATATCTTATATTTAGTTAATATAAAAAATTTACATTAAACATTATTTAAAGTAGATTATGAATAATTAAATTTTATTTAATATTATTTTTATTATTTTAAATTTAAAAGATAATATTTTATATAATTTTTGTATTACTTAGTGGGAGTAAAATTTGGATAATAGATTGGAAAAGGATAAAAGAAATCCAAAATGGAACCATGGTGTGATTGATGTGGTTGATATAAAATTAATATATGCCTACACAAATCATGAGATTGATAAAATCTGATTTGGTTTCTGATGGGGTTTGTAATAGTTCAGTCAGTATTTTAATTAATGATATATATTAAGGATGAGTGTTTTAAAAAAAATTAAGAAAATAATTTGAGTTTAAGATAAAATCAAATTTATATATATATATTTTTGTTGTTAAGTTTGATCGGTGTAAATAGGTTCAAAAACATATCAAAATTGATACTATCCATTTGGTAGTAATTTCAATTTTTTTGAAAACCCAGTGAAATAAACCTATAATATATATATTAAAATATACATTTAATTATTATTTTATATATTATAATAATAATTTAAAATTTTAAAATCTAAACCTAATTAATAAAGGTTATCACTCACGTACAATCATTTTTATTATTTACGTTTGAAGCGTTATTCAAATAATTGTAAAATTTATCTAAATTAATAATTTTTATTAAGTTACTGTATATATTACATATTTTTAATTAATAATATGTGATTTTACTTAAATTCATAATTTTATCTTATGTTTCTAATACGCCTACCTGTTTAATTGAGTCTTACTATAGTAGGCACCTATTTCTTTAAATATAATATATGCATTTACCTCGCCAAACAAGTTAAACGTGCTGTAGTACCAACCTTTGTGTTCTTTATTATTAAGTGCGGCTGATAAGATTGATAGAATAAATTAATCAATATTTTTTTTTTGTATGATAGTTTAATTTATTAATTTTAAAAAAATTGGTAATATAAATTTAAGTGATTATTTTTTTATTTTTAAAATTTTTTATTTAAAAAGTTTTTTAATCAAATTTTCATATTAAAACTTTTTTAAAAATAATAATTTTTTACAAAACCTAAATTTTGATCATAAATATTAAACTATCATTTTTAAAATTATTAGATTAAATTATCACAAAAAAAATTATTGAATTTACGTGATCTAACTACAATAAACAATAGACATGTTCGATGTTTATTTTTATTATTAAATTTAATTGAAATATTAAAATAATACTTATTGTAATACAAACATTTTAATTTTATATTGATATTTAAAGGTTTATTTGATAAACATAAATTAACTTGCTAGATTTTGTGTGGTTTTAAATCTATAATTAGATGAAATTAGATTAAGTTGAAAATTAATAAATTATTATATATAGTTGGTAGATTGCATAATTATTTACTATAAGCGACGATAATATTCGAAACAATTAAAATTAAATATTGTTAAAATTTTATAAATAAATCAATCTTTTAAGTTGTTCTTACTGCTTTCTACACTTTACTTGATTTGTGATTCAAATATCTTCATGTTTTCTCTTTTTAACATTTTTTATTTAATTTTAGATTTAATTTAATATATATGTTAAGTTTAAGATTATAATATTATAAATTGTAGTAGTTTGCACGGTTATTATGACATTTGTAATATTATTTTAAATCACACGTTTATTTGTTGATTAATGAAGAAAAAATTAAAATAGATGATAAATCTAAAAATAACATAAAATATTTATAAAAGTGACTATAGTAAACTAATCTAATTAATTGACCCATAAAATAGGAGGAAAATTACGCAAAAATAATTAATTTACATTAAATTAGTTCAACTTCTACGACTTGAACGGGTAAATACCTCTATTGATATTGACGAAGGAAATTAAATTTTACATACAATCCTATAATATCAATTAAACATGAAATATTACATTTTAATATTTTCATTTTTTCCTTTAGTAGGCATCTTTTGTTTGTATCATAAGGTATAAAAAAAATATCTCAAAACTTAAAAAATATATTCTATGTTTCAATGCAATTTTATTAGTATTTATCATACAACTATTGGACATTTCACATATTTAACTTCAACTAAAATAAAATATTAATAAATTATATAAAATTATATTATTGAAAAGAAAAATATTTTTTTTTATAAATCAATTCGAATGGTAAACTTAATTATACAAATTTTTAACTTTCGTGGATCTCCAACATTACATATAATTTAACACTAATACATTTTAAATTTAAAATGTATAACATTACTCTATTAAATAAATATCAAATATAATTTATGTATATATGTGTCTTGATTTAATCTAATTCATTGATGTTATGTGTAAATTATTATCCGATCTAATTCAAAAATAATCTGTTTTAATATGATAAAAATTAATCATATTGAAGAAATATTTGTTGATATATTTTTTTATGTTTTAATTATATAACTATTATGAGAGATACACAGATAACTTATTTTTTAAAATTATGATATTTTAATCATATAATTTTAAAATTATATAGTTAAAATATCACTATTTTAAAATTTAAATAACTTATATCTTTTTTTAAAATAATGTTATTAAAATATTTAAATAACATTAATAAAGTTACTTCAATAATCATGTTTTTAATATGAATACAACATAAATATAGCTACACGATTAAAACCCCATTATATAAATATATGACAATTAAAATTTTTTGTTTGAAAAAATTCTCGTCGATGTGGCAGTTAAGTATGAGCTGGCTGGCATGGACACCATAATAAAAGATCCACTGATCGAAGTGATAAAGAAACTGCTCTCAGAAAATGTCAACTTGTTTCTATATTTTTGTATTTCTCTGCTCTTTTTTCTCTATACACGAGTATATTATTTATATACTAAGAAAAAACGAAAAAGAAACAATTTCCACTATTATTCTTGTCTGTCACATTTACTACATCCGCCATACTTTAATTCAAATATTGCCTGGCACACAACTCATCACGCCAACACCCTCAAGCGTGAATGCATATATGTCTCTTACGCCCTTGCTGTCGAATTCAGAAAAGCTTTTTATAAAAGATTTTGGGAGTATATTGCATAATCGATCTTGACTTAACAAACGAAAGCTTAATAATCTTTTCTTCAAGATTCGCTTGATGAAGTTTGATCTACTTCGACGTCTTCGTGCGATCATGTTGATCGGTGGATTGTGGAAAATGGCAATGGCCGCTATTATCACAAAATAAATTCATTTCGAGCAGGAAGCAACACCAATCTCGCAGTTTTTTCAACCACGGGAGCTCACATATTCCTTAACCATTCCTCGAAATTCAACTTCAAAGACTAGATAAGGCACTACCTTTGCTTCGCTTCTCCACGTAACAAGATTTCCCCCCACAAAAAGTGTTACCCGCCAGCTAAAGAGATTTCCTATCCTTCATATTCCTCCGCCCGGCCTGAATTTGTATATCCAAGGACTTCCAATGACCATTCTTTGAAAACATAAGTCCTTCCCAGGGAGGATTTTAAGTAACAAGTATTCGCATTTGGACCGCATCCATACGGTCTTCTACTGGCAGCACGAACCGACTCACCATACACTCACAACATAAGCAATATCGTGTCGAAAGATGAGATAAATATATGAAGTTTACCTCACTAACCGTTGATATCTCTCGTTTATCCGTTGGTACTTGGTCCATATATTCTCCCGAAGTTTATGATTTTGAACCATTGGAATATCGACAGGTTTACAATCTAGTAGTCCCTCACTAAGTAGGTCCATAGTATATTTCCTTTGGGAAAGACATATGTTTGTTTTGATCTTGTTACCTCAATACCTAAGAAGTATTTCTCCTCCCAAGTTCTTCATTTCAAACTCATTCGACAGCCTGTTCTCAAGCTTGTGAGATTTCTTCTTTATCATCCCCTCGTAATGATCGTATCGTCTACATAGACTATAAGAACATGGCCGTTATCTTCCCTAATCGATGTTTTAGGAAAGAGTATGATCGTAGTTGCTTTGTTGGAACCATATTTCTTCATTGTTGAACTCAACCTACCAAACCACGCTCGAGTGATTGTTTTAGTCCATACAATGCTCGTTGTAATCTACATACGCTTTTGTTTCCTGATGTAACAAGATATCCTGCTGGGATATCCATGTAAATCTCTTCTTCAAGGTCACCATGCAAGGAAGGCATTCTTCACGTCAAGTTGGTGCAATGGCCAATCTAAATTTTCCGCAAGAGATAACAAAATCCTCACAGCTTTTAGTTACTAGAAGGTTTCTTGATAATCTATCCCACAAGTTTCTGTGTATATCCTTTTGCTACAAGCCTCGCCTGTAACGATCAATTAACCCATCTGCTTTATACTTAATAGAGAAAATCCACTGCATCCTACCATCTTTCCTCCTCGAGGCAACTCGCTTAACACCCACGTGTTATTCTTCTGCGTCTCAAATTCCTCTTTTATAGCCTTGAGCCCCATTTTGGATCGTATAAGGCTTCTTCAATGCTACTCGGAATTTGACACGATGAGAGTGTTTGTGCGAATGCCCCGATAGGTTCTAATAATTCGAAGAGATACATAATTTGCTATTGGATACTTGGGTTGTCGTTCTTCTCTTCTGGGAGTATCGATTCGGAGGTTTACCTCGATCATGGTACGAAAGGTAAAACATAACCAACAGATGTATCTATAGCATTAGTTTGTAAGGTGTGATAGGATAGCTTACCTCGTGAGTATTCTGTCAGAGGATCATTGGGTACTAGGAGTGGAGGGTACATCAACCACTTCATCTTCCTGAGATTCAATTATTACTTCGCCTGGAAGTTCAAGTTTCGGGTTCAGACATCGGATCCTTCATATGATTGGTACGATCCGAGTATGTTTGGACTAGTGTCTAATATTTCAACATCAAGCCAATTTCGTTCTTCACTATAACTCTCCTTCGAAGAGTGGAATTGGATACCTGATGGGAAAACATTCTGATTCGAGGAAAGTGACATCCATGGTAATATAGGTTCTTTTTAGTAATTGGATCATAGATCGATAACTTTTTTTTTGCACGCTATACCCCAAGAACACACTGGGACAACACATGGATCCAACTTAGTTCGTTGATTTTTACGGAGGTGGACAAAAGCAACATATCCAAAAATTCGGGAGGAAGCATCAAAATAGTAGGCAAGGGAAGATGATCGATAACACCTTTAATGGAGTTTGAAATTGTAAGGTTTTTCGCGGCATACGATTCAAGAGATACACCGCTGTAGTAATAGCATCACTCCAAAGATTTATTAGAATACGTGCACCGATTAGTGGATCGAGCCGTTTCTAAAATATGTCGATTCTTCCTCTCCGATCCATTCTGTTGGTGGGAGTCAGGAACACGGTGTTTCATGGAGAATACCGGTTGTCCAAGTATGTCCTGAATTGTTGATTAACATACTCCTCCATTATCGGACCAAGTATCTTAATTTTTTCTAAAATCGTGTCTCGAACCATGGTGTGAAACATGTGAAATGTAGCAAATACTTCATCTTTATGTTTGAGAAGGTAAAGCCATGTCATTCGTGTACAATCATCAACAAAAATAACAAACCAACGATGACCCGATGACGTAATGACCGGGGAAGGTCCCCAAACATCAGAATGTACTAAAGCAAAAGGAGTCATACTTTTATTCATGCTCACAGGATAAGACGCCCTATGACTTTTTGCTAGGATACAAGTATCACATTTGAAATCGGAATGTGTGAAATTTGAAAATAAACTAGGGAATAGGTGCTTTAAATACCCGAATGATGGATGCCCAAATCTACGATGACATAGCCAAATCTGTCGTTCCTTGTTACCAAAAATGTTTTGCATATGATTGGCTCTTCCCGAACTGAGGTCATCCACATATTATAGCCCTCCTCTCCTAGTACCACGCCCAATGATCTCCTTGGTGAGAATATCCTGTAAAAGACAAAAAGTAGAATACACCAATACTACACAGTTAAGGTCTAAAATGACCTGACTTACAGACATTAGTCGGTTTGGCAGAGAGGGTATAAGCAAAGTATTAGATAATTATAATGAAGGAGATAAGGTCACTGCTCTACCATGTAATCGATGTTGACCCTGATTTATCGTGGCAACACGGCCCGTCTTGGCCGGTTGTATTGGAGAGATCGTCGTTGGTTAAATGTCGCGTGATTCAGCAGCTCCGCAGTCCAGAATCCACTCATCTTTCTCACTACAGTAGAGATGCGTGAAATACTTTACTTGAAATACCGCATCCCTGGAAGATTCGGCACGAGGCGTAAGGGATAGGCATTATTGGTAGCCACCACGTTTCAGCCGGTGTTCCGTGGTTTTAAGCGTCTTGAAGATCATTCCACCATTCTCGATACCCACATGAATTGAGCCGCTAACGGGTGTGTTTGGAGTTTCCGCAACGGCCACATTTCATGTCGCAGAGATGGTGGATGTCCCGTGGATTTCTTGCTACCCAATGAAGTTCCCTGCTGTACGGTGGCATTAGATTATGGTGTCCCTCGACTCCATTTAAAAGCCATAACCGCCTGGTGTCGTATCTACACTGCGTGATCATCACGTTCTGCGACACTTTCCCTACCGGACGAATCCATGTGCTTGTTCCACCGCAGGAATGGTTTGATCTCAAGCACATCACTGAAGTTTTATCCAATCTATCATCAATTCCATCGAGGAAGGTATACACTGATCTTCCCGTACGATGGAGTTATATTTTTGTATATCAATAAGACACTCCATTGGATTAGGACGACGGAAATCAATTTCACGCCATAAACCCTCATGTTATTATAGTATTTTTCAATGGATTCACCCGTCGTCCAGACGAGTAACTTGACGCGAAGATCATACACTTGAGACGTGGTTCCGTCGCCATCAGTAAGTGGTAGCCAGCCACCGAATCAAACATGTTTTGCAGTTGGGAATCGATAAAATTTGCAACTGGAGAAGGTCCATCGACATTGATCAACCATCCTTTCGACAATGGCATTTTTAAGTGACGCCATCTCTAAATGAAAGGCTTGCTTTCAACAGTGTTTGAGGAAAGTCCCCATTAATATATCCCAATTTATCTTTGCTGAGATATATCTCCACCACTTGGGACCACAAGGCATAGTTGGATCCTCCCAACTTGATACTAACGGTTACGACGCTTCATTGGGCATAGGGTTGTACCGATCCAGCTCTAGTTAGAACTTCCGTCATTTTCGCCGTCAAATCTTCCAATATGAAATTGGTAGTTAAATCTCTAGATTCCGCCATGAAATCCAAAAAAAAAATTCCTTATGTTTTTCCTTCTTTTTTTTTTACAATTCGCACACACTATATATAAAAAACTTTCGTAACCCTAAAGCATTTTTTTTTCATTTTGCCAGCTTCTCTACGAAAACCCTAACTTTCCTTTCTAAATTAGCAGCCTCCTCACCATAGCTTTCTCACCGTGTTCCTTAGCCGAGTTCGAAGCCAACATTATTTCCGGTGGTGTGAAGCCAAAGTTCATTTGGCGTTGCGGTGAACACAAGCCTGACCACAACTTCAGATTGGGCTTCCACCAACAAAAAACCGTTGGTACAACAACTTGTGTTCTCTAAACCTGAAAAAAAAATTCCAGAGTTTTTTTTTGGTTTACAGGAACTGATGAGTGTTTATGGTAACGCCATTCATTCGGTTTTTCCTTTCTATTACTTCCATTTTTTCGTCGATCCTTGGAACTATCCTCAGGAAGTTGTTTTGCCCCATTTTTCCTTCCCAAAGCTAGAACATCTTTGTTTCAACTTTGTTTTTGTTTTTGTTTTACAAAATTGCAAAGCTTAAGAATAGTGCAGTTTCTCCACAGAAGCAGCTTGTTTTACAGAATTACAAAGCTGAAGAATAGTGTAGTTTCTCCACAGAAGCAGTTAGAATGACTACCCAACATTCCAGCCAAATACTCACAGATTATCACAATCTGTTGAGTATATCACACCAAATCAGCCAAAGGAGAACAAAATCAACGAAGCAGGTAACTTATTCTTTCATTAGGATAACCGAATCCCTCGCTCTCCGAGCTGATACCATGTCAACTTATTGTTTCTGTATTTTTGTATTTCTCTGCTCTTTTTTCTCTATACACGGGTATAGTATTTATATACTAAGAAAAAACGGAAAAGAAACAAATTACACTATTATTAATTTACACTATTATTCTTGTCTGACACATTTTCTTGTTATCTGCCATACTTTAATTCAGTATTGTCTGCCACACAACTCACATGCCAACAGAAAATACATGTACGGCTAAGATTGAATGTATGGATGCTGAAGAATAACAAACAAGATCTTCTCGATTGTTTTATTCTAACATGATTTTTTTCTTTTTTGATTTAATTTTAAAAAATAATATATTTAAAATTTATAAAAATATAACAATTTATTATATATTTTTATTAGTAAAAAAATAAAACCTATTATTTAAACTTAAATATCATCTTATTTAAATTAAATTATTATTAATTAAACTTATTTAATATTATTAGAATATTATTTTTATTACAATAAATTTTAAAAAAATTAAATTTTCTTTAATTTTTTCTATTTATCTCTCCATGTTGAATTCATTTTGGTCCAAGGGGTACACTTTTTTTTTATTAAATTATATTATACATTCAAGAAAAACTTTACATAAAAAATATTAGTTTTAAATATATATGTAATAAATATTATTTTAAAATGTGTTAATTTTAAATATAAATTCACATGAAGCCAGAAGTGAAGTTTTTGACTCATTTCAATTGTTTTCACAGCATATTTTATTATTAAATTTAAAAATTATCAAAAAATATATATTTATTTTATACTAATTAAAATTTATTAAAAATATTTTTAATAAATTTTAAAATTAGTAATAAATATGTTGTGGAAACAACAACATAAAATACATCAATAACCTCATCTTCAAATTATCAATAAAACTATTTAATATTTTTCAAAACAACAATGATTAAAGTTAACGAGTACTAATAGTATTATATATACTCTTTGATTGATTAAAGTAGGTGTTAATCGATATAAATGAAACTTAATATTAATATAACTTAAAAATAAATAAATATACAATACTTGATAAATAAAATAAAAGGAAATATAATTAATAATAAATAACATATTTATCATAATAATTTTTATTAATTTTATAATAAAAATATATAAAATATTTATTTTATCAAATAATATTAATTATAATTTTATTTTATTTTTATCAGATAAAAATTTCAATAAATAAATTATTATTCTGATTAATGTATAATTTATCTTCCACTATATATCCCTATGACGCCCTTTCCACTACCTGCCTTCCTCTCTTATTCATTATTACTTGCCACGTTTTATCCCCCAATTGAAGTTGTCATATTCCACATCCTAATTTATCTACTTTAATCATTCTACCAATAACTACAATCATTCATCGATTTTCTATAAAATGTTGAATTTTATTTGGCTTTGACGATTGAGACTTTGCCAGATATCGTTTTCGATTGAAACGTGGAGTTTTCTTTGGCTATGACGATTGAGACTTTGCCAGATATTTGGTTATATACGAAGGATCAATAACCACGTCCTCAAAATCAATATAGATTTATCGTAAATTAATATAGCTATATAAAAAATATATTTATAGCAAAGAGATTAAATACTATATATATATATATATATTAATTAAAGTAATATGATAGAGTGGTGTTATTGATATAATTATTTTTATAATATATTTAATATTAATATTTTAAATTGATAAAAATATAATTGTATTTTTAATATATTTATTTTATATCAATTAAATTATTTTTAAAAATATTTTTATTAACTTTTAAAATTAAAATTAAATGAAGAGTGAAAATAAGTATCTAATAATATTATAATAATTACATTTGTCATTAATATAAGAATTATATTAAAGTTGATTATTATATTTATATAATGAACAATTATATATGATGAATCTACTGAGATACTTAAATTTAAATTTAGATTATAAAAGATTTAGAGAATTTAAACATTTATTTATAAATATTTTTTAATTTTTAATATTTGGTCATAATAATTTATATTTATTAATTAGTATAGTTAAATTATATAATATGTTTAATATTTAGATTTAAATATATTAATATATATTTTAAATAAATTAAATAAGTTTACTATAGATGACTTACTGTGAAGTAAGTACATTTATATCCATTTGAATTTTTAACGAGTAAATCAATCAACATATATTCAACTATTTTTCGTCTAATAAAATTTTAATTAATAACAATTTATACAATAATAATAATGAAGTATAATTAATTAAAAAATATATAATAGATAATTTATACATTTTATTATGACAACAAAAATTAATAGGATAATATCATTAAATCTTAATTAAATTTGTATTTTTTCTTGAACAACTTATATGTTTTTAATCACTTTTGAATAAATGCAAGAAAAATATATTTTTTAAGTTATAAAAATAAGAAAAAATAATATTATGATAAAGTTTATAAACTAACATTATTTATATTCAATTCATATATTTTTATTATAAAAAAAATTTAACCTAAAATTATTTTAAATATCATTTTATATATTGAATACTATTTAGATTAATCTCTAACAAATTAAATTCATTAAACATTATTATATTTATTATTATAAATTATAAATTTGTTATTTCATTGAATTTTCGAAACATTTTTACCATTGATTAGTTATTTTTTGTTTAATTAAATGGTATAATTTTTATTAATAAATAAAATTTTCTTTTTAACATTCAAAAATATATATGTTAATTTTTCTTACAACATAAATAAATATAATATTATAAGATAATAAATATTTTTTTTTACTAAATGAGTTAAATATAAAACTCAAAACTAAATAAATAACAACTAAATGATTTAAGTATCATAAGATTTTTTATACTGCATACTTATGGGTTTTTTTTTTCTTTCATTAATGCAACTGGGGAGAAAAGAAAAAGAAAAAGAAAAAAAATGAGATTTCGCACTGAAACAGCGTTAAGGCGGCGAAGCACACCAGCTACAATATAATAATAGAGTTGTTACTGTTTGGGGGTGCTCTCCAAAAATCTCAATGGAGCCCGTTTCTTTTCTGATAGTGATGTGTCACTCGGCTTACACAAAATCTCCAAAACAATTAACACCACAATTAATTATATTTATTAATAATAATAATAATAATAATAATAATAATAATAATAATAATATCACAAGAACTTTAACGTAACTCAATTTCAAACACGCGTTCGAAGGTTAATTAGCAAAAATTACAAGATATTTCACTATATAGAACCTCATCCATGTGAGACTTCAGACATATTAACAGTGAGAATCCAAATAAAAACAGCTAAACACATTTGCGAAAACCGAAATTTCAACATACCGATACAATTTTTCAAAATTGGGAACTGGAAAAACTTCTCTTATTTGCCGAGAAGCTAGTTACAATACAACAAGAGGATCCGAACAAAACAGATCGCCGATATCTTGAAAATAATCCTTGGCATGCCAAGTTTTAAAACTGAACCCGAAATCCCAATCAAAATCGGCGAAAATATTGTTTAAATCTTCGCTTTGGCTTTGACCACCATCACGCAAACTCTTCTCATTGAAGACGTCAGTTAGCGAGCTCTGGAAATTAAATATATCGTCTGGTATCAACGGATAAAAACTTGTACAATCCGAAAAGTTCTCAGATAAACAAGATTCGTCTCGTAAATCTCTAAATTCCGAGTTATCATAACTTTCTTTAGGGCTCCGAGATTCGGGTTCCTCGTTCAAAGGAGAGGGACAGCACAAAACAGAGGTTGGAGAACAAAGACTATTGTGTAACTGTGCGACGGAATTATCTACACAATTAATCATTGGGTTACTTCCCAGGATAGGATTCGCCGGAGAAGTAGCGAAGTTTGTAAGCGCGCATGGACCACGCAGCTTTATAGCAGCGTTATCGTACACCACTGCAGCTTCTTCAGCAGTGTTGTATGTACCTAACCAAAGCCGTACACGTCTCACAGGGTCTCTGATCTCCGCAGCCCATTTACCCCAAGGCCTCTGTCTCACACCTCTGAACTTCTTCCCCGCCGGAGTCTTTATGCTTCGTTGAGTTCTGGCCAGAACTCTAGTTTTTCCGGCTAACCTCTTCTTGTTAGGCCTCAACGACCTGCTATTTATCACGCCATCCCTTTCCCTCGAGGTGGACTCTACAGTAACCTCGTTAACGAACCTCTTCACTCTACGGCGACCCAGTAGTTGACTCTCCTCGTCACTTGACGAGTCGGTTGCGTCTCCATCGGTGACTGATATTCGTACGATTCGAGGCATAACTATTTCTGAGTTATAATGGGTACTGAGCTTAGTGTGGTTCTTATGTTCTGTGATTTTGATTGGAGCACAGTTCATGATTTGGACTAAGGTTCAGATAATGAAACAGACTGGTGCTAAGAAATAGAGAAAAAAAGATGGAGATTCGTTAGGGACTAGACACGTTAAAGAGAAGATTGAAATGTAGAGAAATCCACCATTAGTGGATATAGTAGTCCTCAAAAGCGTATCAAAAGAACGAGAAATTTCCCGGAAAGTTGACACCCAAAAAAGAGAAGAGAGCGTAAGATAGGCAGAAGAAGAAGCCCAATTTCAGAGGGCCGTGATTGAGAGTCTAAAACATGAAAGAAAAAAAAAAGGGAAATTTTCGAGGAAAAGTTTTCGAAGCTTTATCGAAAAGGGAAATGGAATAAATAAATTTCGCGAATCAGTTCCTTAGGTGGTGGATAGAGTGAGTGCTTACTCAGCTTCAATAACTCACTCCTGGGATTTCTACGGATGTCAATTTCTCATTCAAACACCAAACTCCAATTTTCCCCTTGAAATTAATTTCGAGAAAATCCAGAAAGAACATGAATACAAGAAAGAAAATGGTGAGATTTTGAACAGATATGGAGATAGATGTATTGAGATATAAGAGAAAGGTGACTTTGAATGGTAATACACAGAGAAGAATAACTGTTGCTTTATAGGATACCAAACAGCCATAGTCAGCACACCCAATTTTGTTTTTTATATTTTTAAAATAATTTTAAAGTTTGATTAATTAAAAAAAAAATACATGATGAAAATATTAAATTAGATAAATTTAAATTGATATCAATATTAAATAATATTTAATTAATTATTTTTATATAAAATATTTAGATGAATTTTTTTTAACGTAAATTTATAAATAATTTTATATTTATATTATTAAAAAAATTTATATATTAATATTATCTAAAAAATAATCTCATTTTAAAATTGAATAATATTAACAATTTTTATAAAAAAAATATTTAATATATACTTGTAATATATATATTAATAAATATTAAAATACATTATTTTTTAAATGTAAATTTTCCTCTAATAATAATAATAATATTATTATTTTTATAAAATTACTTATAACATATATATATATATATATATATATATATATTCGAACCACGGTTAATAAATAATTAGGCCGGTGATATTAGTAATTATTATAACAATAATTTTAAATAATTAATAATATTATCAAAATTTAATTAATAATAAAAATATAATAGATTATTTATTGTGATATAATAAAAATTATTATAACAAATTATTATCCAATAATTATTCAGTGAAGCTGAGCTGACTCTAAGATTTCGAGAGATATTTCACGAGGCGCCGCATAAATCGGGTAAATTCTAATGGACACGTATCCATATGGCCCTCTAATAGCAAAAAAATCCAACGGTAGGGGAGGAGCAAGACAAGTGGGACCCGGTTACTTAACAAAATATCTACATTCTTGGAGTGTGGGTTTGAGGGAGAAAATTATACCTTTGTTATAAATAATCAAATAAGGTAAAAAATAATTCAGAACAATAAATAAAATAAAAATTATAAAACATAATATTCTTCAAATTTAAAATAATAATTTAATTTAATTAAATAACAATTAAATAAGGTTCAAAATATTTGAATGAATTATTTTATTTCATGTGAAATATTATGTTAAATTTTTAAATAATAAAAATATATAAATTAATTATAAGGGATAATTTTTTTTTATTTTTTAAAAATAATTAAAAAATTATAACTATCTATTATTTTTTTTAAATTAATTAATAAAATTAACATTTCAATTACTCTTTAACTAATATATAATTAAAATGTCTTTCTATTTTAAGTTACTAATTAACTTATACGACAACAAATAAACTAGTTTTTATTATCTAATTACATTCTGTCGGATAAGTAATACACAGAAAGATTCCGGTCACATGAATGGGTTCAATCCTCCAGTCCCCCCTCCTCATTTTGACGGAAAGATTTATTTATTTATTTCAATCTCACTGGTGTAAGTAATACACAGAAAATTTTAACTTGCATAGATATTCATTACATTTATACTATATATTAGATACTTATATAGAAAAAGGGAAAAAAATACAATTTATATAGAAAAAATAGATGTTTTTTTTATAATATTAAAATTTTCTATTTATTATATATTAACTTCTTTTTTTGTTTTTTATTATAATTATTTATTATATCTTTCCTATTACTATTAGCAATATTCTCAGATTAAATTCTCCTCAATCACCAGCCTGCAGCCTATATATGTTTTGTCTTGGGTCTTACTTTTAATCAGTACCTAAGTCTTTAATGTATTTCGGTTCACATAATAAAATTAAAATAGGAATAGTAGTACCGATAAAATATAAATAAAATAGTATTGTTTAATTTGATTATTAGAATTAAAGAATTAATCATTTAATTTAATTATTAGAATTAAAGAATTAATCATTATTATAATATTTGATTTATAATTTAAATAGAATGAAAAATATCGTATATTATCTTAATATCCCTATATTTATTAAATTTTAAATAATATCATTTAATTGTTATTTTTTCGTAAAAAAATATATTATTAAAATAATTATTTTTTTAAATAATTATTACTTAAAAATAAAATATATTATTTTTAAATAGGGTTTAAGGTTTTAAAGTTTGAAGTTTGAGATTTAGGATATAAAGTATAGGGTTTATGGTATATGTTATAGGGTTTAGAGTTTAGGGTTTAAAGTTATATTTATGGGTTTATGGTTTAAGATTTAGAATTTAGAGTTGAGATTTAGGGTTTATGGTATAGAGTATAGAGTATAGGTTATAATTTTAGAATTTAGGGTTATATTTGAGGGTTAAGATTTAGAATTATATTTAAAATAGGGGTAAAATTGGAATAAAAAATTAAGATAAGAATGAAATCATGATTTCTAAGGGTGAGAGAAATAATTATTATTCTTTATCTTTTAAGAATTATTTTCATTTTATTCTCACCTTTTAACAACAACAAATATAAAATTAAAAGAAATCAATTTTAATCAAATTACATTCTAGTGAATAAATCACCACCTTAATATTTTTCTTCACCTCAAAATTCCCAAAGTGTTGAAGACTTTCTTATTAGGATTTTTTTTCTTCCCGGAGTTTTTTAAAAGAAAAAGTTCAAAATTAATTAACTCATTGAAACCATAGACTTAAAATTTCTGTTATACACATACTATCTATATAAAGACAAAAATCAATACTACCCACAATACACACATTAAGACTTGGGTAGTGACCAGTCGACGTAGGATCCAACAATGTGACACGTATTGAAATATTATTATCCAAGACCAGAAAAAGATGGACAAGGTCACATATAGTAATTGATGGTGGTATGCAGAAATATGAAAGTTGATAGTAAAGTTCAAACGCTTTAATTCAAACACCTTTGTAAAATTCACCGCAATTGAACCCCCTATTTTAAGTGAATTTCTTTAAAACAATGGTAAACCAATTAGCAACAGGCCATCTGTAGATCTCGACGAATTTAGTATAGGCCAGAGAAACATAGCTAACCAAACAAAACAAGAAGATAAGATCTAGATAAATTGTAATTAAATTCATCAAAAGGTATTTTATTTTATATATTAATTTATCTATAATTTCATAAATAAATATTAAAATAGTACACCTATCCCACCATATACATCCGCCCCTGCCTACGTAAACTTTAGTACATATCCTTCAATAGTTTTAAACACTATGATAAAAACACTAGATTATGCATTAGTAGATTTTGGGAATGTATGTAAAACTAGCCTAAAATCCAAATCATAATAAGGCCCCAAATTCCTTAGGCTTGTCTCTCCTTACACTTGATGCTGGAATTTCCAATCATATTTGCTTCTATTTAGTATACCTTATAAAATATATATATACACACACACACATCTTTTGAATTAATAATAATGAAAACACATTTAGTACTTCTTAATATAAGCATAAATAATATGCTTTTTTACCAACTTTTAACTAAAATCGCTTCTAACGTAAGCACAAGTAAAAACATACAGTAAACAATGTGAAGCTAGAAACCATATACAGAATTGTCACCTACGCATGCAATGAACATTCCAAGCAGTGGGCTCTCGACTTGTGTCTACTGGTTAGGATTTACGAGCTTCGATTAAATATTGAAGACTAAAAAGTTCATAAGCGTCTCAGATTGATAATAGAGAAATCAATTTTATAATATAAGATAAATTTGATTAAAAAAGAGGTAAAGTATCTGTGTTTTTAGGAGGGCAGAATTAAGATATCCCCTTCAGGTCCACATAAGTGAAGAACAGACCATTCTCTTTCACACTTGCAATGAAAATATAAAAGGCAACCCTCCTCGTGCACAGCCCCAGCTGCTAGCCCATAGCATACTTCTGGGTCCAGCTTCTTGCAGTTGTCTCATACTTGTTTTTATCCGTCTTGTACATGTGGGCAATCTCAGGCACCAAGGGATCATCAGGATTTGGGTCCGTCAAAAGTGAACAGATTGAAAGCAGCACCTGAAGATCAAATTCGCATGAACCATTGTTCGTGCTTAGGCTCCATTCATGAATGATACATTCAAAGCAAACTCGGTGAAGTTTAGAAATTTATCTAAAATGTCCACTTCAAAATTTCATGTAAAACAAGGTTTTTATAATAGTTAAAGTGGCTCATTAGCCAGTTACAAATTGCAACCTGCCACAACTGGTTACCACATAAGGTCTAACAAATTACACACTTAGAAAAAATAGGAGGAAAATACAATATGGAACTAGGTTTAAACTCGGTCAAAACATAGCTAAAATCTCATAACCAGTTGTAGCTTCTTTTTTAAAATAAAAGCATCGAAGTAGAAAATGCTTAAACTTTAGACCTCCAAAGTGAACATTTAAGATAGATTCCCTGATTTGTTTTTTGGTATACAACGAATCAATCAACAACAATTTTTAATAGATGGTATCCAAGAGATCAATGAATCCACAGCGACAATTTCTATGTAATAATCACGGTAAATATGGATGTGTCTCTAACATAATTATATATACATTTTTTTTAATCACACACTTGCTAGAGCTCGTAAGGATAAACATTTTCAGATCAAACGAAAAACAAAGGTAAATACATCTAGATATTTCTAAATAGGAAACCCACTATGATTATATTGAAATAAATGTCACGAGGAGGAAAATTCAGATGCACCATTACTCACAAGTCACAAATATTGAAAAGTTTTACCTTGGATATGGTAAGTGCAGGACTCCACTGTTCCTTCAATATGTCAAGGCAGATGCTACCATTGCTGTTAATATTAGGGTGAAAGACCTTTGTCCTGAATGCCACCTGCATGAAAACATCTCCATTACATTAAGGTTAAGACACTAAACGTTCCATATGGAAAAATAAGAGACATTTATTTTGTCACTAAAACTTTCCACTGCATACCTTTGGTGGTTTGAATGGATAGTCTGGCGGAAAATGAATAGTAACAAGAAACACACCACCCGCATATGGACTGTCGGAAGGACCCATGATTGTTGCTTGCCAATGAAACATGTCTTCACCAACAGGGCCTAAACATGTGTGTGTAAGTTAAACACATATAATGGAGAAATAGAGCATAGTACATACGATTTGTCAGAATATTTTCATCCAAACTACATTTTTTCTTAAAAAGAAATGGAAGCTTATATATAGAATTAAGATTTGGAAGGGGAAAAAAGAATTTTAAGTTAAATCTGCCAAATAAAATTGTAATATATAAAAATATCCAGGGACATTACTTTAATTCCACACAATTTGCATGACGGAAGCACTGAATCATCGAACACAATGTCTAAGAATAGTTCAAGAACATACCTACTTCAAATACCAAAGGAAAGCACAAAAGCGCACACTTCTAAGCCATTGTAAGGAGACTAAACCCAGAAGTTCAAGAGGACTTTCAAGACGTATAGAATAATGCTTCTATCTATATTGTTCTGTCACTTCATAACATCAATTAAGAAAATATTGGACACTTCTAACATTAATTCCCTTGACTTTGTTTAAAGATATAGTCAATAAAGGTAATCTTCGGCAATCTTTCTTCTATTACTAAACAGGTAAAGTCTTACCTCGTCTCATGAAATATAATATAGTCATAGCACTTGGAATGATCCAAATAGATCGTCAAGCAATATTTGAGAACCCGACTAAGAGAAATTACGGTTCTCAAGTGGAACCAAAATCTTAAAACTTGGAAGCAGAGCCGGTGCAAAGTTACTCACTCCAAATAAATTCAACAAAAGCTCCTTTGGGATACACATTCATAGATTATAACTGTCACCAGCTCACATTGAAAAGGGTCTGAATGACTTATCAGATTTCTCCATAAAATCATCACAAAACGCAGAGCTGTGTCATACAAATGAATTTTATGATGATCTCAACATCTTTGCAAAACTCCTTTCATTGTTTTGAAATCTGAGGTTAACCATGAGCAAAACCACAACACCACCTCAAGTTACAATTCCTAATCCCACTCCTTAAGTCACAGTTTCCCTAAATAACTAAACAATCCAAAAAGTGATGCAAAAAATGCTTCTGCAAAATTTATTATTCTCGATCTGCCTAACTTGAAGGTCAATATACGTATCCACCCACAAATCCACAAGCACGCAAATAGAAAAAAAAGCAATAGATATACAAAGAGAAACGGCCACTTTCATCTCGGCAAAAGGTAAACATATAAAATCATCAGAATGGAAAGAAAAATAAAAGGCCAATTTTTTTAGTTAAAAGGTAAGAAATCAGAAGGGAAAAAAGGGATCAAAATCAAATTGATAGATAGATAAATAATAAATGAATGGAGGGACGAACCAGCGCTGCAAGAGGTAGGAGGATCCTTCTGAAGATCCTTGAGCTCCTTCAATATCCTCTTTGACGCCATTTTACCTCTCTTTCTCTCTGTTTCTGGTCTCTTAACAGAAAACTATCCCAATTCCCAAACCCTTATTCTTTATGGCAAACCCAGAGAGAGCGCAAAAGGAAAACCCAATACAAAAGGGAGAGGTTTAATGCATATATATATTTATTTATTTTAAGTTAAAACAACGTATATTATTTACGATAATAATTTTTTTTTAATGATATATATTATTTTATGTTATAAAAAAAAAATATATAAGGAGATTATATTATCTTGATGGATTTTACTATTAGTTTGATGCTTCTAAATAATTTATAATGTTTTTATTTGGATATTATGATATAATAATTTTGTTATTTTTATAATAAAAAGATATAAAATATCTATTTTATTTAAGTATAAATTACATAATAATGTCATTATTTTTTAATAAAATTATCAATGATATAATATTTTTATGATATTAACAATTAGTATTTATAATTATTTTTTATTTTTAAATTAAATTGGGAAAAAATAATTCTTTTATGAAATTAGTATAAGATAAATTATTTAATATTATTATTATAAAAATAAATTTTTTATTAATAAATTAATTTTTGTGTCATTTTTTTTATTTGTAATATCATAAAAATTAATTAGTGCCGAGAAAAATCAATGGTGAAATTGAAATCAAAGGTGGCTATGGATAGCTCATATCTTTCTCATTTAAATTCTCATCCACATAATTAAAACCTTTCTCGAACCACAAAATAAGTTTAACTAAAGGTCAAGTGGTCTATTGTTTTTGTTCATTAAAAAAAGTCAAGTGGTCTATTGTTTTTGTTCATTAAAAAAAGTCAAGTGGTCTTTTGTACATGTATATATATCAAACCAAAAGTTCAAGTAATCGAATAATCCAAAATTTGATTTCCAAGAAGTTTTCAATAAGAAAGCATTTCTACAAGTGCTCTTATCTTCTCTTATCTTTGTTATTTCTTTCCCATCCAATTTCCAGCAACCATAATCATTTACCAGAACCCAACAACCAAATAACCTAGAAACGTTAGAAGTACTTAGAATTTTTTTTCGTGCTGAAAAGTGAAGATAAATTTTTTACTTAAAAATATATTTTAATATTAATAATATTAGATTAAACACTTTTAATCATATTATTATAAAAACAATACAGATTTATTTCTAAAATTGGTTCCTTCTAATCACTTTATTATATGTGTTTATTTTTTAATAATTAAATCACATAATAGAAGTTGTCTCCAACTAAAATGACTCTAATTTAACTCTAGATAAATAATAATATCACAGCTAACAGCTAAAGACGAAAAGTAAAGCAGACAAGGCAACTACCTTCTGTTTCTTGCTATTTCATGTAACAAGATTAACTCACATAAAAGTAAAGTACCCAGCAGTAGATTTTCTATCCTTGATATTCCTTGCCCAGTTCGAATTTGTATATCCAACGATTTCCAATTAACCATTCTTTGAAAACATAAATCATTTTCCAGAGGAAGATTTTAAATAACGAAGTATTCGCATGACGGCATCCATATGGTCTTCATTGGGGCAGTGCACAAACTGACTCACGACACTCACAACATAAGCAATATCAGGTCGAGTATGAGATAAATATATGAGTTTACCTACTAACCATTGATATCTTTGTTTATCTGCTGGTACTTGGTCCTCATATTCTCCAAGTTTATGATTTTGGACCATCGGAATATCGACAAGTTTACAATCGAGTAATCCTGCCTCTGCTAGTAAGTCTAGAGTATATTTCCTTTGGGAAAGAAGTATGCCATGTTTTGATCTTATTACCTCAATGCCTAAGAAGTATTTGAGACCTCCTAAGTTCTTCATTTCAAACTCATTTGATAGTCATTCTTGAAGTCTAGAGATTTCTTCTTTATCATCCCTTGTAATGATCATGTCGTCTACATAGACTATAAGGGATGTTGTTTTTCCCCGTCGATGTTTTAGGAACAAAGTGTGGTCAAAGTTGCTTTATTGAAACCCATATTTCCTCATTGCTGAACTCAACCTACCAAACCATACTCGAGGTGATTGTTTTAGTCCATACAATGCTCATTGTAATACACATGCAGTTTCTTTTCTTGATGTAACAGTATATCCTGGTAGGATATCCATGTAAATCTCTTCTTCAAGATCACTATGAAGGAAGGCATTTTTTACGTCAAGTTGGTGCAATGGCCAATCTAAATTTGCTACAAGAGATAACAAAACTCTAACAGTTTTTAGTTTAGCCACATGTGAGAAGATTTCCTGATAATCTATCCCATGTTTCTGTGTATACCCTTTTGCTACTAACCTCGCCTCGTATCGATCAACTAACCCATCTGCTTTATACTTAATGGATAAAATCCAATTGCATCCTACCATCTTCCTCACTTGAGGCAACTTGCTTAACACCTATGTGTTATTCTTCTACAATGCCTCAAATTCTTCTTTTATAGCTTGAGCCCATTTTGGATCAGATAAGGCTTCTTCAATGCTATTTGGAATTTGACATGAGGAGAGTGTTTGTGCAAAAGCCCTGATAGGTTCTGATAACCCTTGAGTAGAGAGTGGAATTTGACTTGGATTGTCGTTCTTCTCTTTCTAGGGAGTATCGATTTGGAGGTTTGCCTCGATTGTGTCTGAAAGGTAGAACATAACCAACAGATGTATCTATATCATTAGTTTGTAAATGTGTGATAGGATAGCTTACCTCAGGAGTATTCTCAGCAGGAGGATCATTGGGTACCAGAGAGTGGAGGGGTGCATCAACCATTTCATCTTCTGGAGATTCACTTACTACTTCAGTTTTAGTTCTTGAAGGTTCAAGTTCGGGTCTAGGTACTGGCTCCTCCATATTGTTGGCATGATCCGAATATGCTGGATTGTTACTAGTATCTAATATTTTAACATCAAGCCAATTTCGTTCTTCACCATAACTAGCCCCCTGAAGAGGGTAATTGGATACTAGTGATGGGAAAAAAATTCAGATTCTAGGAAAGTGACATCCATAGTAATATAGGTTCTTTTAGTAATCGGATCATAGCATCAGTAGCTCTTTTTTGTACATCATACCCCAAGAATACACATCGGACATCACATGGATCCAACTTAGTTCGTTGATTTTTGTAGAGGTGGACAAAAACAACACATCCAAAAATTCGGGGCCGAAGTATCAATATAGTAGGCAAGGGAAGATGATCAGATAGCACCTTTAATGGAGTCTGAAATTGTAAGGTTTTTGTGGGCATACGGTTCAGTAGATACACATCTGTAGTAACAACATCGCTCCAGTATCTACTAGGCATATGTGCACCGATTAGTAAGGCCCGAGCAGTTTCTAAAATATGCCTATTCTTCCTCTCCGTAGTCCCATTATGTTGTGGGGTTTGTGAACACGATGTTTCATGGAGAATACCATGGTTGTCCAAGTATGTGTAAAATTGTTGATTAACATACTCCCCTCCATTATCAGACCTAAGAATCTTAATTTTTTTTTAAAATTGTGTCTGAACCATAGTGTGAAACAAGTGAAACATATAAAATACTTCATCTTTATGTTTGAGAAGGTAAAGCCATGTCATTCGTGTACAATCATCAATAAAAAATTACAAACCAACGATGACCCGATGACGTAGTGACCGGGGAAGATCCCCAAACATCAGAATGTACTAAAGTAAAAGAAGTCGTACTTCTATTCATGCTCATAGGATAAGATTCCCTATGCCTTTTTGCTAAGATATAAGTATCACATTTGAAACATGAGTGTGTGATATTTGAAAATAAAATAGGGAGTATGTGCTTTAAATACCCAAATGATGGATGCCCAAATCGATGATGACATAACCAAATTTGGCGTTCCTTGTTACCAACAGTGTGTTGCATGTGATTGGCTCTTCCTGAATTGAGGTCATCCATATAATATAACCCTAAAAAAAATTCCATTCGCGCAGCCCTCCTAGAGCGGCTCTATTCTTATGCTACGTTCCAAGTTTTCTCCACGGATGCCCACGACGGCAGCACCACCTGGTACGTAGAGAGATTGCAACGGCCCCAACGAGCAAGCGATGTTGGGGAACTACGACAGCTCGAACGAGCAGAAATGGCGTGAAACGCAGGGAGGCTGCAACGGCTCCCTGAAGGGTTTTGTTGAGGTCACGATGGCGAAACTAACACTGAGTAGAAATGTAGACTCTGGATACTAGATGGTCGTAGCACTGGTAGGGTTCTTTTTCAATATTGCAACTGATCGGTTTTTTTCCAGCCAGATATACAAACCAAGGTGCACGGTGAAGTTAAGGGGCCTCTCGCCTAAAAGACATTCATTCTGAATTTTTTGAGAAATGATTTTATGGCACGACGTTGTTCATCTTTGCGATTCACGTTTCTTCGAGAAAATAGAATTGCTACAGCTCCAATGACTACGCAGCAAGCACCATCCAGCCAAAAATTGAAGAAGTAACAACCCACAAGCATAGAGACAAAAAAAATAGATAAAAAAAACCCTACCGAGGAGACACCGGAGTACCAAGATCGATGATCAGGTAGCTATTTATTTTGTTAAGTCACCAATAACCATTGTTCTAATACCATGATAAAATGTGGTATTAGTTATTAATCAGTACCAATTCATCTCTATTTTTCATATTTTTCATGTACAAAGATATATATACTAAGAAACATAACAAATGCTCCACTAAATATTGATGTTGTTTGCCATACTTTTGTGCTCCATAAAACATGGATGTTGTGTGCCATACTTCTGTACCTTTCTTTTCCAACATACGCCAACAAAATCTAATGTTTCTCTGTATTTTAATGGAGTCCAGTCAATGAATAGAAGCCACCTAAGCGGTATTGCTGTCCCAATAGAGCTATATATTACTCGATACAAAAGAAATATTATCAAATGCTTTTCACTGCTGGGACTAAATCAAGCATTAATTATAGAAAGAATGATTGCTCATTGTGAATTTGAATTCTCGGTCTTATCCATTTGAGGTTGTGTTGAACTTCCAGATCATTTCTCAGTCGATAACTGAATCTCATTATCAACCCTTTGGACATTTTCGATCATCTTCACTACATCAAACATTTTCGGATGCAGATCTGGCATCCTAACCACATATGATATGGCAATATGTAACACCTCTACCAATTCCTCCTCTATGTGTGGATGCCTTAGTAACTACATGTCAAATACTTCAAATATCCAATCCTATTGGACAACTGAATGAACCCACCTCACCAAATGTAGGATCTATGTGGATTTCTTGGGATTGATGATATACCATCCCAAATGTAACACGTGAGATTAAGATTTAAGTAGAGTTAGGGGTGTCCAAAAACCGAACAAAATTGAATTAAACAGAAAAATTTTATCAGGTCGAACAATTTTATTAATCACATGGTCTAATTCGGTTTGTATTAATTGAAATTATTTTTCAAACGGTCTGATCTAATTATACTAATTTTTAAACCATTCGGACTAGACCAGAACGTTATTGATAATATATTAAAAAATTATTTTAAAAAATATATTATATTCTATCATCCCATATTTTATCTTCTCATTTTCCTTCTTCACATTCGATTCTACAAAACCCTAATATCTTTGATCGATTTTAATGCTAATTTGTTGAGGTTGGTTCGTGATTGTTGGATTTCATGGCTGCGAGAGCAATGGTGACCGCCACTGATGTTATGTTTCTTTTTTACTATGTTTTGAGTCGGAGAAAATCGGTTGAGGAAATTGGAGACGAAGTTCGCAATGGAAACTTGAGCAGATCGACGAGGAGAAGGCTTTCTCAACAACCCGTTTAGGCACCTTCCACATGGCTTGAATCTATCACAATGTTGTTTGAGACGCTAATATTTACTTATTCTAAGACTTTTGGTAAATGGTCGATCGGTGATTTGATCTTTTGGATTAATTATCTCATACGCAAATAGGTACATCCATGGTTTTGCAAATTGTTTTCAACTTAGATTGTTTAATTTTTTTATTAATTATTTGTTTCAGATTGTTTCTATTTTCACTTAAATGAAAGAATTTGATGTGTTATTGGAGTTGATTTTGGACTGAGGGTGTAATTTGATTTTGTATTTGCAGGATAATTTACAAGTTGCGAGTGTGTATGCTGGTAGTGATAGTGATTGTGTTTAGTTAAAGAGGCCCAAAATTATAGCGAAGTTGCATTATTACTTGAGATTGTTAAGCCTTTGTATGCTATTCTCAAATAAGCCTTTTGCGGTATTTATAGATTTCGTTGGCTACCGTATGAGAGATGTTCTTCTTCATAAGAATAAGTCACTCTCTACTTTTAATATATTTTTGTTTATTAATTTGAAATTCTTTATCATTGGAGTCTCAATTGGATTTTTCATTTATTTGGTTTATTACCACTTTGAAAGTTTGTGGTGCCATTATCCTTAACTATTTATGTAAAGTTGAGATTTTAAATCCTCCAATTGGCATAATTGTAATAAAAAATGACTTTAGAGGTGGAAAGTCGATTTTATAGAACTGTGTGGTGATTCAACATGATGAATTACGTTTGACATTTTAAGTGTGGAGAAGAGAAAATAGATATGGTAGTTATGAATAGATATATGGTTTTAGTAACACATAGAATACGCAATATGGAGTGAAAAGGTTGAGAGTGTTGCAATTTTATTCTCATGATAACCTTACATGAATTGTGTTTGTGATTTACTCATCTTTCATCTAGTTGAATGAATTGTGTAAGTTACATAAGATCTCTGCACTTATTAGTTTAATAGTTTTTACTATTTTGTAATACTTGATATTCTTTTTTATTTTATGATATTTATGATAAAATAATTAGGATTAAATTGCTTTTAGTAACTAATAGTGAATATTTTTCTAATTGATGCAATAATGCTTGCAGCTTTTGAAACATGCTTTCACAATTATATGCGATAAAAATTCAAAATGTTTACTTTTTTTGATTCGTGGAACTCGTAGCATGAAAGATACACTAATTATATCTTCTTTTGTATGATTTAGGAACGTAAGTGGTAAACAAAGGCACAATGACATCTTTATTTTTCATATAACGTGGTGTCTGTAACATTAATAATTTATGTTGAAAAATGTTATCAACATTAATAATTGGATCGTTGAAAACTGTTTTCAACATTAATAATCGAATCGTTGAAAACTATTTTCAACATTAATAATTAGATCGTTGAAATTTTTTTAACCAAATCGGACCAAATTGAATTTGGTCCTTTGGTTACAACATTTTTATTAATCAAATGATTCGGTCTAGTTTGATTAAAGCAATATAAATGGTTCGATTTAATTAAATTTGTTTTACTAAAAATCGAACTGAACTGGACCACGGACACTCCTAAGTGAAATAACGCTATTCATTACAATTGAGAATGAACTATCTCGATTCATTCATCAAATTTGATTGAAATGAGTTTTAATAAATTAAATAAAATTAAAAATTAGAACCTATTTGAAATAAGAGGTAAATTATTTGATTACAAGTAGATTGAGTTTGTATCTTGATATAAAATATTTGCCATTTAAGTATCTCATTGGCATTTAAAATATGTGCAATCATCTACTTGGTTTGCTTCTCTATTGTTGATGTAATTTAATTACGCTTTGTTGTCTCTCATGATTATGATATATAGTAACACTAGATTCTTCTTTTAAAGTCTCGTGAATTGATTTGTTTTGAGATATCTGATCATAAAATTAATTTGGTTGAATTTAATCTATTATCATTATGCCTTGCTTAATGTATAATAATACAACCATTTTTTTGATCATTTTGGTTTGTCAAAATTCATTGATATTACTAGCATGAACCACTAAATTTAGTTCTAATTAAATAAAATAAAGTTAAATAGCATAATTTTGATTTTTGGCAACTACTTTTCTTGGAACTCTATTAAAGCATTTAACTATTATAAAAATACTAATAATACACAAATTTATATACATTTTTGAATTCATACTAACACATGTAAAATTATTTTGAAAAATTGAAAAAGAATTTAATTTTTTCAATAATTTTATTACATAATACAACATAAATGGCTTCGGTACAAAACGTAAATAAATTTATATATATTTAATATTTCTCTAACTATTAAAACACTCGAAATCGTCTAAATTTTGTATACCTTGTCATACTAGTTGCCCTGGAAAATAACTACCCAATAAATTGGTTCTGAGGGAAGATAAATGTATTTCGTGCTAATACAATTCTTTATTAACGCGTAATAATTAGTGAGAGAAATATTATAGTTATTAGAACGTATAAAATAATACTTATGATCTATATCATATAAAATTGATAATTGTATTTATAAATGTTAAAATGGTTATTTATTAACATTAAATAGATTTAAATTATAGTAGATTAAATTAATCAATATTTAATATAAAATAATATATTAGATTAATATTTTAATAGTAAAAATATATGAATTATATATAAAGATATTAACGTTATAATTAAAAATTTTAAAAATGATATTTATTTATTTATTTTATAGAAAATATTTAGGGGATTATGGATCACTTGAAATGAGTTAATGGTTGGTTGGAGAAAGATGATGAACTATCCAAAGAAATACTTCATCGGAAGGTGAATTGTAATTCCAATGATACAGAACATTAAAATGTGTTTATAATTAATTAGGACTTTAAACTTCAACTAATCAGAGTGGCGCAGCGGAAGCGTGGTGGGCCCATAACCCACAGGTCCCAGGATCGAAACCTGGCTCTGATAGTTGAGTGGGCTTTCCTGTATTTTTTATTTTTCCCGACCTCTTTCATTCGTCCTGTTTTCTCAAAAGTCTCTTATTTCCTGGTTTCTAAGAACCAAGATCCTTACAACCTCTTTTCTATTTCAGATTTGGTTATTTTTTTAGTCGTTAGCACAATCTTAAGCAATGTGTTTGGCATGGCAGTAAAATCATGAATCATTCAATACTCATATAATAAACCATGAGCAGTTGGTATACTCAATGAGAAAGTACCTAAAATATTCTCCACTATTATGTCAAACCCAAGTTGAGCTGAGCACTATAAATTCACTCAATCCTTACAAATATACAATCTAACAAGTAGCTTGGAATAGTTAGTTGCTATTATCATTACCTTCATATTTTGAAGAATTTTCATATCAATATCAAAACTACGTAGTTGCATCAAGTAGAAAGAACAACTGAGAGTTCTAAAATACCAGTCCATTCTTCACCGGGATTCAAGTTAATTGGCTTCTCAATCGTTGCTCCATCAACACAAAGCATCTGTTTGTACTCTTCATCTCCAAAATCTACCATGGTTTTTGATTTCTTCTCCCATGGATTCCATACCACTATATGAAGTTAAATCATAGAATCCAATTTACATTACGTGGGTAGAATATTTGTTATGTTCTCTAACATATGATCACTAAAAATGTGATTAATAACGATTTTGATTCTTTATTTTTTTATTCTTTTTAGTTATTTTTTTAATCAATTCGACGTATAAATGATCAAATTATTTAACTGATTTCAATTTTAACCCATAATAAAAAAATACATATTTTCATTCCACAACAATCCTAGAAAACATATGCTCATTTATTTTGTAACATATTTTTTTCGCGAGGGAGTTAAGAATGAAATAAGAAAGGAATTATGTCATACAATTAAATATTTTTTTTTAATTATATATATTTGATAACGATTTTTTATTTTTAGTTTTATATTTTTAAAGAATTATTACAAAAATATAAGATGATTCATAAATTTTAAAAATTAAGATCTTTTTAATCAAAAAATTTATTATTGATTTTTTTTATTTTCATTTAACATTTTTTACGAGAGTTAATCAAGTGTTATGACTGTATAAATAAATATTGTAAGAAAATATAAAACTAAGTTTTTAAATAATAACTAAAACATTTATTAAAAAAAATTAAAACTATATAAAACAATTTGTAAGTGATTTTATCTTCTTCTTATTTTTAAATCACTAATTAAAAATTATAGTTAATTCATTATTTTTATAAAAGAATCAATATTCATAAAATTAATTATTTAATTTGAAAATCATATCATAAATTAAGATTGTAATCTAAAATGCCATATTTAAGCAAAAAGTCTAGATTTTTCATGTTAATCTAAGCAAGTAAGGAAGATTAGTGATGCTCAAACTACCAATAGGTAGTAGCTTTGTCTTGTGAAATTGAGGTGAAGAACATAAATTAATCTCACCAATATCAGGAAGTCCCTCCTTTCGTACGATGAATGTGCGCTTCTTTTCATGATCAAATACAGCTATCACATCTGAACAATTAAGATAAACTCTATCCACCTAATAAGAAAATAATTAAACAAATTAAAGAAGAATTATTAAATTTAATAGCCATCAGAACGGTGAAAGTGCAATTAAATCTAAGACGATGTTTTTAACTGGTGTAAGAGCAAAGACATCTACTTTCTATTTCCAAACATACAGTAATTAATTTGGTTTAACTTTTAAAGAAAATTAACAAAAATAAAATCATTTAACTTTATAACTATAAAAATAATATTTTTATATTCATCTCATATATTTATACTACTAAAAAAAATTAATAAATTATAAAAAATAACATTTCTTAAAACTTATAACAACAACGATAACATCCCAATAACATCGAAATTGATCTAATTGAATGACTTTAAACATTGAACGAGTCTAAAAGACTATAATTCAACTTGGATTATGTTCAAAATGAAATAATATGTTAGATTTTTTTAATAATAAAAATATACGAGATGAATATAAAAGTATTATTTTTATGATTATAAGTTTTAAGAGTATGTTATTTTTTTGTTATTTTTTCAAAAAAATTAATTCTATTATTTTACGATTAATATCATCCAATTTAAAATACTATCATTTAAACCCGTTTAAAGTCAAATTCCGTTTAATATTATTGACTGAATGTTATTTTTTTATTATAAATTTTAGGGGGTTATAAAAAAAAATATGCTTTGAATCGGTAATAAAAAGATTTTTTGGTTACCTCACATTCAAATGTTAAGGCATCACCTTGCTCAGTGAAACGTTCTTTTTGACGGAGGTTGTCTAGATAGTCAAGAGTCTCCAGCCCCTCAATTCTTACTTCACTGTTGCAAATTTGTTGTAAATGTATTTAATATTCCTAATACAACTTAATAAAAAGGAATGCTAAGAACTAGCAAGTTCTACTATATATCAGTTCATTGGCTTTCAAGATTAACAAGGGGATGAAAATGAAGACACGTCAGTTGAACAATGAAAGTAGTAGTTAACAAGTTTGAATCTCTCATTGGTTTCACGTACTATAAGAAAACAACAATCTCATCTCATTCCTAACACCCCTAAAAATTAAAGTAATTTTTATAGTAACGAGTTTAAGGAGAATTGATACATTTCAACTATCCTTATTTTTGTTTTAATACTTTTTTTTATTTCTATTCTCAATTGAAATACATTATAACTATTTAAAATAATCTCAACGAATCGTAGTATCTTATAATTATTATTGAAATTGATCAAAATATATAATGTAAATAAATAATCTAAATAAAAATAATTAATATATTTTAATTGAAAATATGTGTAAAAAATATACCAAAACAATAATCAAAATAATCAAAATATAATAACACTAATTTTAAGGTGGTTATTTTAGTTAATTTCACAACTTTTTATTACCTGATGTCAGAAATGGAAAAGTAAGTGTGATAGGCGAATGAGAAACTGAAAGGCTTGCAATTGATATTCCTGATCCTTGATATCAAACTTAGATCTCCATCTGCTGCTAAAGAGACCCTCAGCCGGAACTCAAAACTAAAAAAGTTCAAAAATAAAAGAAAAATATAATACCACCCATGATGATTCACTTTAATTTGAATTGATAACATGTCATATATGATTTGACTCCGAAAAATCTTTCAAAAGATATTAACAATATTGTGTAAATCAGTATGATGCAACGTTAAGTGAACCATGGTAACGGTTCGATTTCGTCAGAATCGTACGTCGGTTCCGAAACCGAACGAAGTTCTTGGTGGAAGAACATTAATAAAGTATCGGATCCTCTCACTATTAATTGCATAACAATTCAGATATATCATTAATACGCAGTAAATAATTGTGAGAAACCAGTGAGAGCATCAAATTGAAAATCAAATGAAATTTCCGTGTAAATGTTAAAATTTGATCAATGATAGGAGTTATGTTTTCAATCCAATTTTATTTCCGCTACATTTAAATTATGAGTTCATATGATTTTCTGAATGTTTCTGGATTGAATTGAGACTCTAACACATTGATGATTTTAACCATTTGGAAAGTTATTATTATAACTAATGAATCTAGTACATGTGTGGCCAGATCTTCATATCTTCTTCAGAAGGTTTAAGGAGTAAGTCAATGAAAGTTTTCCCTTCAGAAGCAGTGGGATGCAGAGGTGGTGGATTATCATCAATCACCCAAATCTTATTCTTAGCAAATCCATGTTGCTCAAGCAATCCGCAATTTCCAAACTTAGTAGATACAAGATTAAAGAAAAATAGGTTTTACAAAAAACAATCTGATTTGAGTTATATGTTCCAAACAAAGCAATTAAAAAATTGAAAAAATATTTACGGTAGAAGAACAAATGTATAGATCCAATAACATACCTGGGGAAAGCAGATTGGGATCCCTCCTCTTACTGCTTTTGGTGGCTTCAAGATTGGCTGCAATAGATGAAACCATAATGGATATGTAAGAAGAGAAATTCTTAAATACAATATGCTACATGCTTCCTGTTGATCATAGTATTTGATGTTGTCTAAACTTTTTTTTTCTTTTTATAAAAATTAAGGATTTTACACCACGTGTCAATATAACCGTCGTATATAAGAATTAACGCAATAAAAACCATATACATCGTAAAATGAAAAGGATCTCTATTAAAATTTTAAAACATTTAGAAAAATAAGCACCTAATTAACGATTCAATGGAAAGAAAATGTCGATTCAATGGAAAGAAAATGTAGATGATTGGTGTGATTTGGTGTGATTGATATATGGCTAAGCCAAATATAAGAAACTGTCAAATTCCTCGACAATAACGACTATTTCAATCCTAAAACATTAATTAAATAAGTAAAAAATGATTTTTAACAAGATTATAAAATTTTTTAAATACTTTCATAATTTCACTATTAACCTTTAGAAGATACAACCATATAACTCAAGAAAAATCATTAACAAAAATCACAAAATACTTATAACCATCAAAAGATTCACTAGTTGGTCCCCATACATCTAAATGAACTAGTTCGAAACACTTACTAGCCCTGGACAAGGAAGAGTTAAAAGGTAATCTAGTGGCCTTAAACAAGTGACAAGTTTCACATGAAATTGTATCTTTCTTTAAGTTTGGAAATAAAGTTGACAAAATGGGTGAAAAATGGTGAGCTAAACGTTGATTCCATAATTCATCTGACATTAATTTTATTTTTTCTAATCTTAAAACCTTTACATTCTCACCATTTGCAATTGAAACTTGAGAAGGATTTGCTAATTTTTCAAACTTATAAGATTTTGACACATGGTTGGTCATATGATCTGTAGCACCCGAATCTACAACCCAAAAGCATGCAACATATTTATTTTAAGAGCAACTTTAAAGGCTTTCATAATACCTTGCATGTCCTCTTAGGGTATGGGTTTCGTATACGCCAAGAAACTCGCAAACTTGCCTAGCAATGTCGTCGAGTTCACTTCTTTTATGCTGTCTACACGGTCAATTCCAACCCCTCCTATCTTTCCTTGAAGAACAACATAAACTTATTCATGAGTTCAACTAGATTCGCTATGAATTTCTTGAATGGATCAAACCCATTAAAGGTGGAGGTAGGCGCATGATTTGCGCAGTGTGCAGTATGGTTCACTTTTTGTAAACCCTTGTTGTTCTTCATGAAATCAAGCTTTAATTTTGGATGTAAAATCCAACATGCGTCCTTAACATGGCTAGTATTGTTGTAGTGTTGACACTTTAAGTTTAAATGCTTCCATTTGTACTTCCTCTCATTGGTTAGATAGGTCATTGCCTCAGATACATTGGCCATTGTACCCATGTTCATGACTTTCCTCCTTTATGCTGAATTGACAGTTTTCGTGAATATGTGGCATCATAAATCTTCAAATGTTGAATCAAAACTGGATAGGAGTTGAAATATCTTGTCTTCTTTCGTTCTTTTTCATAACAGAGCTACATTGGTTGTATGATGATGATATATTTCCAACTCATTCTATATGCTTTTCGTGCTCCTTATGAGTTGCACAAATGGTTTTTCGTCTTGTTGTTGATCGAAGATGTTCTTCTTTAATTGAAAAACTTGTGCAGCATTATTTTGACTACCATACATTTCCTTGATCGTCTCCTATAGATGGTATGAGGATTCAGAGTAATTAGATATTTAAGTTAATTTACATTCCATGGAATTCAAGAGCCACGGCATAACTAGGTAATCCTTGCTAAACCAAGATTCATAGGTTGGTGAGAAAGCATTAGGCACTTTAATGGTTCCATTTAAAAACCCCAACTTGGACCTTTCACCTAAAGCCAGAGACACTGCTCTCGACCAAGGCAAGTAATTAAACTCATTCAACAAAACTAAGCTTAATCTTTGATTTAGGTTGACATCTACCTCATGCACATTTATAGAGGAAATCATCGATGAACTTTCAACTTCTGATCCCAATAGATTGTCTTCAACCATTTTGAAGATTGAACATGCTCAGATAGCAGTAAAGCAGATACAGGTTAATTTTTCTGCTATGATACTATATTGATTTTCAAAAGTTATATTATTTCCATCATAATTTCATTACAATTGTACAACAATATATAAGAAAATTGACTCCTTTATTTACGCCACAACTGATGGCTTGGGGAAGACAAATAACATCTCATTGAATTAAGAAGTTGAAAACACACAGATATGGAACAAGCTGATAACCACTAGATACTGGACTAACATCCAATAACCCTCAAAATATAGGCCTTTATTTATTACGTCAAAGATTCTAAATTTGTGTTTTTTACCTATTTTATTTTGCAAAGTACATCAAAGTTTTACCTTACTGCTACTACTGAATAATAATTCTTCACCTCGTTCAGTCTTCCAAGAAAGAACTTGGCCTCCATACAAGCTAATCTGAATTAACATCAAATGACGAATGTGAAAATGTAAACAATAATAAAAGCTGTTAACCTCTAAATGCACTTAATTTATATGAATCTGTCTTCTTCTTCTTCTTTTTTGCATGAAAAACAGTCTAAAAAACACAAGGGAAGTAAAAAAAGAATATGAATAGGGATTCCGACCCGTAATGAAGCTCCCCCAGAATTATAAAGCAACACGTGATCTATTCCATTCTTGTCTTTTATGAACTTCACTGCTTCTCTCTGTTCACAGGCTACCACAGTAGGATTCATTTTAGAAATTATAAGAGAATAATAAGGACTTCAATGGAAGAAATAACATTGATAACTCTCCCTCTCCCTCTCTCTCTCTCTCTCTCTCTCTACAGATTCAAAGCGGTAGAAAAAGCTGACTTGTTCACCCAACCATACAGTAGAAAAACACGACTTTCTCAATAGACGCCTTCCTTGCGAGATGACAAATAAATACTTGTCGTGAATTGAAACCAAAGTCCTAACTACCTACCTTAATTCACCTTTAACCAAAATAATGTTTGACATATTTGACAATACCAATCTTCTCAATCCAAATCCATCACACAAATGTGAATAAAGTCCCTCCTCCTTGTTACTCTCTACTCTCTTACCAATTTACTTTCTGTAAAGAGAGTAAACATAAAGACAGTTTAATAAGAAACCACAAAAGTCTAGAACTCAACAAAAATAAAAATCAGTATCCACTTATTCCAGTGGTTTTATTTTTAACACATCCTAAAAATAGGCCTATATTGTTTACGTTATTAAAAAAAACATAACAGACCACGTATGTTTTTTATATTGTAAAAAACATGTTTTTTTCGTGAAGATGTTAAATGAAAATTTATGCATGAGAGAGTTATAACATACATTTAAACTAAAATGAAAAACGACTAGCAACAATAACAAAGACAATTTGAGAAATTATTCAAAATTGACAAGTAACCAAAGGGGTAGGAAAACTTTTTTTTATACGAACGTGATTAGATTAAATGATCAGATTGTTGAAGAAAATTTAAAATATGTAATTCTAAATTTTATATCTCAGAAATTCTTTTTACATATAATTGGAGATACAACACAACTTTATTAAATTGAAAATATTACAAGAATAACTCTCAATAACAAGACTATACACTTGTATATATATATATATATATATATA
The DNA here is from genome assembly GCA_033030585.1 of Hippophae rhamnoides. Classification (NCBI taxonomy): domain Eukaryota; kingdom Viridiplantae; phylum Streptophyta; class Magnoliopsida; order Rosales; family Elaeagnaceae; genus Hippophae; species Hippophae rhamnoides. The sequence continues at coordinate 13,161,499 of CM065430.1, forward strand.
TGACTTCTAATCTTATATTTATTTTTCACTTTTCAATGTCATTTAAGATTTAAGGACATGGGTATTTATAATAACACATATGTGATACAAACCACTCATTTTTAATAAACTAATTAATTTATACTCACACGTTTCATCCACTTAAATTAGACATACTTAAATTAGATTTAGTTGCAATTGTATGAGTTATCATTGTTCTCAATGCTCCCCCTCAATGTAAACTCTCATCTTCTTCATTGTATCAAGTTGATTACGAAAATTTTCAAACTTGTTAGTACTTAAGCTCTTCATAAATGAACCGGTGCCTTAATCATTTGTGTTGATCGATCTCATTTCAATCTTCTCTTACAAAACCTTTTCTCTGATAAAGTGATAGTGCACTTCAACATGTTTAGTTCCTGCATGAAAGATCGGATTCTCTGGCAAACAAATTGCTGATTGATTATCACAATACAACATAACTATATAATCTACTATTTGATGTAGATCATTCAACAATTGTATCAACCGTGTACTTTCTTGAACTACCATTGTTATTGCTCGATATTCAACTTCAGTGGTTGATAATAATACTTTCAATTGCCTCTTGCTATATCAAAAAATTGTTCCACAACCAAGCTTGAACACATATCTAGTTGTCGATCTCCTACATAATCAGCATCACAATAACCAACTAACTTACAGTCTTCATCTTTCTTGTACAAAATATCATAGTCAATTATACTCTTTACATATCTCAATATTCGTCGAATTGCTTCCAAATGAGGTTTTTTTTATTTTGCATGTACCGACTCATCACACCAACTACATAAGAAATGTCAGGTCGTGTCAAAGTTAAGTAGATTAGACTAACTACCAATTTTCGATTTATCGTTGAATTTTCTAAATCTTTTCCTTCATGTGCACACATTTTGGAATTTGACTCCACGAGGTTGAAATCGGCTTGCATTCAAGTATTCCAAACATTTTCAACAAATCTTTGGAATATTTTTGATGATAAAGAAATATTCCTTCTTGTGTGCGATCAATCTCTAAGCGAAGAAAGTGTTTGAACTGTCCAAGTTACTTCATTAAATCATCCATGTACACTAACACAATCTCTAATTTTCCTCCAACTGCTTTGACAAACAAGTTAGAATCTGCAGGTATTACTGAATAACCGTTTTGTGTTAGAAATTCAACAATTTTACTATACCACGCCCTAGGTGCTTGTTTCAACCCATGGAGTTCTTTCCGCAACCTACACACATATTCAGGAGTATCTTGACTCTAAAAACTCATTGGTTGAATCATGTAGATCTCCGGATCTAACTCTCTATGAAGAAAATCATTTTTCACTATCATTTGCCACAAATTCTAGTCTTTATTGGGTGCAAGTGCAAGTAAGACTCGTATAGTTGTAAATTTCGCTACAGGACTAAACATTTCATCATAGTCTAGTTCATATTGTTGAGAAAAACCACGAGTTACAAATCGTGCCTTGTACCATTCGATTGAGCCATCTAGAAGACTCTTTATCTTGCAAACCCACTTACAGGATATGGGTTTCACATCTCTTGGCTTTGGCATCATATCCCAAGTTTGATTTTGCTCAAGTACATCAATCTCTTCTTTCATTGTTGTCATCCACTTAAAACTTTGTGATGCTTCTTCGAACATCTTAGGTTTGTTCGACGTCATTTCCATTCGAATCTTCTAATTCATTTGAAATTGGTTGAAGTTTAGCAATATATTTTCCCATCTTTTGTTGCAGTTTGTCTTCAAATTGTCTCAAGTCAGATAACACCTTCTTTTCTGAAGACCACCAAGAAGATGCTTCATCAAACACTACATTTCATGAAGTGTAGCATCTTTCACTTATTGGATCACAACATTTCCATCCCTTTCTCTGGCTATTGTATCTCACAAATACAAATCTTATAGCTTTCTTGTCAAACTTGTTCTATAAATGATCTGGAACAAATACATAACATACACAGTCAAATACTCAAAAGTAACTAACTGTAGGTTTCACGTTCTATAGTTTCTCAAAAGGTGAAACAAATTCTAACCTCTGTTGAGGAAGTTTGTTGATCACAACGGTTGGATTCCTCATTGCTTCAGTCCAAAAAATTCCCGATACATTCTTTGCATGTAGTATATTGTGACCAATTTCTGCAAAATGCTTATTCTTTTTTTTAGCTACACCATTTTGTTATGGTGTATTGGCACAAGTGTATTGATGACGTATTGGGATTCCTTCAAGTATTGAAAGAACTTGTTTGAACTCCCATTATCTGTGCGCAAGCAATGAATCTTATTTCCCATCTCTCCTTCATCTATCTCTTTAAACTCTTTAAATCTTGAGAATGTGTTAGATTTTTCTTTCATAAAGAAAACCCACACATACCTAAAAAAGTCATCAATGAAAGTCACCATGTACCACATATCACCAATTGATGGTTACTTAACTGGTCCGAACACATCAAAATGAACTAACTCTAACAGTTTTGTTGTTTTAAATTTTGATTCCACGTATGGTAGTTTGTGTGCTTTGCCATACTGGCACCCTGTATATAGTGTCTGTTCGCACATCAAGTTGTGGTAGCCCTTTCAACATCTACTTCTTTACCATCACATTTAGCTTGGAATAACTAACATGACCTAACCACATATGCCATAGATATGTTGTCTTATTTTTCCTTGCCTTCTCCATATATGTAGACTCTATTGATAACACGTAGACTGACTCCATTCATCGCCCTTTCATTGTCGATTTTTTTAAGATTTTGATGTCACAATACACCTTCACATCTCAGGACCAAACATTACATAATGACCTGATGATATTAATTGAGCTACAAATAGCAATTTTTTCTTCATTCCTATGACATAATAGACATCTTGAAGTGGCACCTAGTTAGAATAGACGTAACTGTAGTTTTACCGATATGAACTATCGGTAACCTTGGATTATCAGTTGTTACCATCGCATGACCTCCCTTATAGGTTTTGCAACTTATGTTTATCACCTGGTGGTGTTACCGTGAAAGCTAAATCTTCTTCCTCCATAGCGAAAAAACGCTTCAACATTCCAACCATCTTCACTTTCCTTAGAAGTAGAAGTAACAATATTACTTTCAACATGCTTTTTCTTGGACCAACAGTCCTTTGTCATGTGACCCATTTTCTCATAGTTGTAACACTTGCTATCAAACTTCTTAATATTACACGATTCTTTGAAGCTCCCCATCGACTAGAGTCTTCCTTTCCTTAGTGATTTTTTTTCTTTTCACCTTTCTTTTTAAATCCACCATCAATGTGCCACTTGTCATTACTTTTGTTGATGTAAAGCGCTTCCTCTTTACTCTTCAATGAAACTTCTCCCATTTAGTCGACCATAGCTTCTTGACAAGCAAACAAACTCTCAAACTCAACAAGTGATGGTTGTGTTGACCATCCTTGTTTAGTGGCAACAAACCCTCGGTACTTAGGTTTCAAACCATGAATAATTATTTTCCTTATTCTGGCATCCCTAATAGATTTCGTTGGATCTAAATTATAAATTTCAAAACATATCGATTTCACCTTGTGAAAATATTGGGCAATCGTCATGTCAAGTTACGACATCAATATCAGCTCGTTTTCGAGAAATTGTAGTCTTGTATCGCTCTTCTTTGAAAAGAGTGTAACAAGGGTGTTCTATGTTTCCTTCGATGTTTTAACATCGCGTATGTGCTCCAACATTTATTCTTCAATTGTGGTTTTTAAAACAAACATTGTTTTTCCTGCTTTAATTTTTCACTTTCGCAAAATGCCATTGACATCTTCTACTATCGTTTGCGTAACTTTGCCATCATCGACAACCTTTCAAAGATCCTAACCTTGTAAGTAAGATTCCATGCATTTTGCTCATGTGGTGTAGTTTGTATTGTTGAGTTTTTTGATTCCTCGAACTACTTAACGATCAACCATTATATCGATAAGAGTTTGATTATGTGAAACAAACTTGTCTTAACAAATCTTACACTGTAGTTTTGATATTAATTATTGAAAAAAATTTAGAATGTAATTTTAAATTTTATATCTAAAAAAAAGATTTACACATAATCGAAGACACAACACAAAACTTTATTAAATTAAAAATATTACAAGAATAACTCTTAATAATAAGATATATATATATATATAAGAGTCTTATTTTTATTTTTAACTTCTCGATATCATTTAAGGTTTGACGGCATGAATATTTATAATAACCCAGTTAAATGAAACATACTTAAATTACATTTAATTTCAACTGTACGAGCTATCATCTATCTCAACACAGATTAACTTGAAATGCCAAGCAAATAATAAATTAGTGCCAACTTGCAGGTGAAACTTGAAATGACAAAAAAAAAATTAGGATCAATATCACTTTCGAGTAAAACATACAAATTTAACATTTATATTAAGTTATTTCTTTTTAAAAATCAATTAACTATATTATTATAAAAAAAAATTTAATGCATCTAAGTGCTATAACTACAATAAATAATATATTTGTAGGATATTCGTCTCTTAAAAAAAAGAGTACCAAGATTATATTCAAGTGTCGGCCTGATGTTTGATGATATGGACATATATGTCTGAACATGCTTCTTGATTAACCAAATTAACTACCCAATCTGAAAAGGTTTAAAAATAACAATAGAAAAACATTTTAATAAATTAATAATAATAATAATAATATTCTTGCACCGACTTATTTGTCCCGGCAGAAATGAATAATCAATAAAGATTCACTACCAAAAAAATACTAATAATAATAATAATAATAACTGGGGACAGCAAAAGCCGTTGATTTCATGAGACAATAAATTTAGGAGAAAATATGGAGAAATTTCAATATTTATTTACATACATCCCGCTAATTACTTGAAAATTTGATTTTATTTAAAAATTGTGAAAAATACAAAAATTTGCCAGCTATTACTCAGACATATCCCCCTCTCCCCCAACCACCAGCGCTGGCGAGTGACGAGGAAATACGGACATTTGTGGATTGTCTCCAAAAATCCTCTATTAATATCCCAAAATATACCACTAAAATCCCCTAAACAAATCATCCTTTCTGAGAAACCATGAATTATCCCAAACCCATATTTCAAATAATAATGAAACAGCATAGGTTCATTTGATGAATACCCAGAAGATACTTTTGAGCCTAAATCCTTCGTATTTGCCTCAAAGCTTGAAGAAACAAATCATACCCAATTACTGGTTTCTCAAGAGTGTCATGTTGAAGAACAGTGAGGTAATAACTGTTTGTACGCCCTCATCACCACTAGCGCCAGCGATTGCACGATGGGTGTCGGAACAGAGAGCTTTTATGGTTTCGTGAGAGTTGGGGGAGAGGTGGGGATGTCTTGATTAATTTCGAATAATTTTAATTAAAATCATATTTACTACTAATTAACGGGATATTCATAAGAAATTATCGAGATTTCTTTAGAATTTCTCTAATTTTAGTTCAAAAGCATTCAAAATTCGTGAATGGATCAATCACTGTACGCTTTGCTTACCTGGATATGATTGAAGAATACTGAGAACGTTGAAACTCCCATGTAGATAATATTATCCTTTTGATTAGTCACTACCGGTCTTCCAAAAGTTATAAAAACCAATCACCGACACAATTTAATATGATATCAAAGAGCGGGATTTTTTTAGGTAAATGGAAACATCAGCTTCTTTGGGTAGTAGATGTTAAGAGTATAAATGGAATGTGTAATATTGCTCAAATATGATACTGAAGGTAGTGATGTATAAGCACCTGCATTCTTATCTTAACCCTAAGATCCCGTAGCAAAAGTATCTCGAATCTTCGGAAAGCCTAGGACGACTTTGGAAGGTGGCACGTACAATACAAGTGCTCTAACGTACATTTTAGTCGTAAGTGATCAATCACTTGAATCCTTTCCCATCTGCTTGTGATATAGAGGAATTTTGTGGGCACAAAGATGGGCGAGTTGAGAAGAAACATTCAAGACCACAAATTTTATACGAAACTTTTCTGTTATTTCGGAAGGAAAGACATTTTTTAAAATATTTCGAGATAATTAGACCAAAATATATATATAACACAACAATAATATAGGATAACGTATTAGTAATGAAGGAAAACGAAAATCAAAACATTTTCCGACATAAAATTTTAGACCAGGTATATCATAACAGAACACACTACTTTCCTACTAGTTCCGCCCTAAAGACCTCATGCATAACGTATACCCATTACAAACACTGCTATTCTACCCTAATGGGTTTGCCCAAATCAGAAGTATAATCAAGAAAACTAATACACCACAAGTTAGTCATGACGTGGGTTACATAGTCAAAAACAAATAATCCAATTAACCTTTGTACTGCACATCTTCCAACCGCCCGAGGTAAACCCAAACAGATTTTCAGACCATTGAGGAAAACTCAAAATGTAATCGCATGTCATCTTGGTCATCTAGCAGAGGATGCCAGTCCTAGGGCTTGATTCCAATAAGTTATGAAGCTTCCTTTCCGAATTAGAATTTTCATGGTTGTTGCAATCCAGGTCCACATTTGCATTCGCGTTCCTATGGTCAGGAGCATCTGTTACATTCTTGGTGCAATTTCCTAAGGACAAGTCCGCTTCAATCTTATTTGAAATCATCCCTCCTTGTTTTGCTACTTGATTTCGTTCCAGCTTCTCCTGCACGGTTCAAGCTCATGTAAGCTCTAAGAATAAGTTAAAAGTGCATAACTTGCTAGAATGGGTATAGGAGGGTTGTTATGGAACTGTTTATCTTCTTTTGACACCTAAAGGCATATTACTAGTAAGCTCAGTTCAATATTAATGGCACAGGCCAATTTCCAACTCAGCATATATGTTGCAAATCAGATAAACCCTTGTGTGAGCCTATGCAAATGCCTTAACAAGATCTAATGTGTTGAGGACCAAGAGCAATTTAAAGCGTATCTTAAGTCTCAAATTTACTATAGCTTTCCCAATACATAGATCCGTACTAGCATTCGATAATGAGGAATCCTAAGAAACTTATTGTCTGAAGTGAGTTGTCTTGTTGACCTTAGAGTTCAACCATCAGCTTATTTTTGACAGATGATATATATGGATTTAAAAAAGTCTTGCCAAGTTGTATGCACATCTAAACCATATATTATATTATATCAAATTGAAATGCTCATGTGTTAATGAATGAGAAGTACAATTATAATGAGGAAGTACCATTAAAGTAGCATTTTCAAGCCTCATTTTTTCTGAATTATCATTAAGTTGATCCAATTCAGATTTAAGGGCCATATTCTCCATGTCCAAGGTTTCACATTTCCTCGTTAGCTCTTCGTATTCAGCCTGCTTCTTCATCCTAGATTTTCTAGCAGATTCTCTGTTGGCTTGTTTTCGTCTTTCTCGTTTCAATTGCCTTTCATCCTGAGGAAATGAATAACAAGACAATTATTGTAAACATATTCTAGTTATCTTAACACTATTTCAAGAACCACTGCCCTGCATATCATAATAGCCTCATAGGTCTGGCAGTGTTAGCTAACTCAGGCTTACAAGTATAAAGGAATTCCAAAGTTTCTAAATATCTCATAGTTTTAATTCAGACAAGCAACTGAATGCGGTTGAAAACAAACAAGCAAAGAAGTCTAGAGGGCCGAAGTCTCTATACAATCTTTCTTACAGGCATATTCTTATGTATACAGAAAAGTAAAACCAAAAATAAGAAATAATTGCATACCAGAACCAAGCCATCAAAAGGCAATCCTGCACCGGCATAAGCAACAGAGGTTGCACCACCTTCAATTTTTCCACATGGGGCTCCAACATATCCCACAAAATTAGTAGGAGTAACAGCAGTGCCAGAGACAATATTGGACACCCCAGTAACTTCCATTTCAATTGTATAACTTGTCTGAACAAGCTTCCCATCAATACCTGTCACACCATAATCGAGCAAACAAAATAGTCAAAATGAAGAATTAACATACATGTCATTTTTTAAATGTTTAATACTAGAACTGGCATTTGCCTGTCCAAGAAATACTGCACCTTATATATCCCAACCCAAAATAAAAAATAAAGGGATGAGCTTCACCATACCACTAGCATGAGTGCAGTCAGACCCACCATTCCTTTGAGCTGTTTCTTCCTAAAGATGAAACCCACAACTAATTAGTTTGTGCTAAAAAATCACACACCAAATACATAAAGGGAAAGAAACCTGAAAAATTGTTCAAATTGTAAAACAGCTAAATTCTTACTCCGATGCGTCCATCACTTCCATCAATCAAAGCATTATCATCGCTTTCCAATCTGCAAGCATTTAAAAAATCTGAATTTAGCTTAATAAAAGAAGATGCTGCTTAACTACCTGGAAGCTTCTGAACAAAACTAACCTCAGCTTCAGTACCCAAAAGCAAAATAACAGAGTAAAGAATCTCTAGTCTTAAGATTCAAAAGACCAATAGATTAAGGAAATATGAGCAAAGGCCAAAGAGTAATTGTAACTTCTACCTTTCTGATGGATCATGGACTGGTCCTCCAGCATTACTGTTGGGACTGTCACATTTAACTGGCACTGCATGTCTATCCGACACTTTGAGCTTCTTTGTTAAGGCTTGGGCCATGTTATACAATAAAAGGATCTTCAATGCTTGATTTAACTATTACCAGCAGCTTAATTCCAATATATTAAAGATAAATTTCCCCAGGAAACTGCACATGCATAAAAATTGTCATCTATGTAACTTGTAAGTCAGAAACCTTAAAGATGTGTTTTCAAAAATAATAAATTAACTAGCATAATAAAGAAATGTACTGTTTTCTGGATGGAGACAACTGTTAACAGAAGCAATTATCATGACTCTAAACTCTAAATAAAGCAGTGATGTCTATATGCTGTTTGCCAACCGAAAAACGATAGCAAACCATCAGGCATAATCCTTGTACTACTAATTTATTTGTGGTCAATGTGACTATTAAAAGAAATATTTATCAATCTCTCTTAACATCAGCGGTTGCATAAATTACAAGCTTCACTCAAGTAATCAAACACAAGGGGAAAAATTACAAGCTTCACTTAAGTATCTTATTGATTAATGAGTCTAATATTAATAAAAAATCTTCACAAGAAAATAAAGATGAGAGAGAGAAACTTATGTAAAACTTTTTTTTTATATGACTTGAGTAAAACTGAAATTCAATTTCTTAGTTAAAACTTCCCCAGGTTAAAACTCAATTACATTTACAATAATAGTCAATCAGATTCTAACAGCATAAATAACGACAGTTATGCAACAGAAACATACATACTTTAAGTATGATGATCGAAAAATCCATAATATCACCACCCAATATCAATATCACTTAAGTGTCAAAAATTTAACAGTCATTCTTTATTTTAAAGAAATACAACCAACGACAACCAAACTATCCACCTAAGTGGTATTTGGTGCCATAGTAGTATTATATAGAATTACTCTCCTTAACGTGTCCGGGTGATTTGATCCCATTAGTCCAGCTAGATGCGTTGAACAGTATAATTCCAGATTCGCGGACTACGTAATAAAACTCAAAACATAATTTCATCATCAACGAAGCTTCTTCATTTACATTTTCACAATCGCACGCTCCAACTTTCCCTTTACGTCTCAGGCTTTCATTTCTTTTTCTTTTCTTTTGAAGGACAGTATCAAACAGAATACGTTACCCACCAGTTGCTAATACGACAGTAAAGGATAAAGATTTGCTTTCTCAGCCTAAGATTCCTAATATATCATAATCAACGGTGCAAGAGTCCCTAGCTAAATAAAACGCTATAATTTCACACAATAAATAAACTAAACAAAGAAAAACATTTCCAGTGAAATAAATCAAGATTCTCTTTAATAAATTTTGAAAGTGATTTTTCCTTTTGCAGCATCCATACAGAATCCCGATGGTACGTACAACTTCCAATTTTGGGTTTCATAATCAAGTTAGGAAGACGAATTAAATTAGATCAACAAAACTTACTGGAATTTCTGGAATCTCAGTTAAAGCGAACAAGAAACGGATACGAGAAAAATATTAAACCTAATATGTTGGGCAGCAACTGCTCGCTGGAAATTTCTCGGGGATCAGAGGGAAAATTGTTTTTTGGGAAGGGAAAGGAGAATGCGAGACACGCGCATGCGCGTGGATTGTAGTTTCAGTTATTCAATCCTCACCGTTCAACCGGTGGCGTCAAAAACCCGCCAGAAGGTTGACCGTGAAAATGCTATTGGCCATTTCTGTTTCTTTGCCCTACACGTGTTTGAAGACAATGAGACTAATGGTGTATTGGCGTCGGCAAGAATGAGGCAAATTGACAAAGTAGATCGTCCGATAATTGAAGTATATGTTATTTATTTAAAAAAAAACAATTATACTATTTTCAAATCTTATTAGTTAAAAATACTATATTATTATATATTATGTATCTCATTTTAAAAATATATTAATTTTTAAAATTTATCTGATTTTAATAAAAAAATGTTAATAAAATGATATTAATTAAAATATTTTATTTGTATCTAATAAACCTAAATAATATAATAATAATAGAAAATATGATAAATAAAAATTTATAATAAAATTTTAATAAAAAAATGATACAATATATGTTTAAAATTAAACTTATTATAACTACAATATAAATAAGATAAACGAGATGAGATTATACTTAAATAAAATGAGATAATATTACGACATAAGCTAAATTTAGATACTAAATAAAACATCACATGATATGAAATACCATGTTTTACATCTTTACTCATGAGTTATTATTTATTACATTTTATGTATTTTTAATAACATTAATTCAAAATTTTTATACTTATTTTAAAAGTGACATTTAAGTCTGTATATATCTTTTATAACAATTTAACCTTATTGTTATGAAAAAACTAATAACTATTTTTCACGTTATTATTTTATTATTTTATTTTTTTCAATTCTTTTAGTTACAATTTATTTAAATTATAATAGTCTCTATCTAATATAATTAAAAAATAAATAAAATGTTACATTTATCCTTATGTAATTACTTTTTCACAATAATATGACTAAATTATTATAAAAATAAGTATAGAATCTAAGTATCATTTTAATAATAAATAAAAGATATCAGTTACATTTTTCTCTTTGGTCAATTATATTATCTTATATTTTTATAATGAAGTATTTATGTTTATAAAAAAGAACGAAAGACACTTACACGTGTCATTAAAACAACATATAAATTTTAGAGTAAATAGTTTTTATACCACCGAACTATTAGATTATTACAAATATAGTATCAAACTCTTATTTGTTATTTTTATACCATCAAATTTTCAACTTGTTATGAGTATATCATCACTGGTTAATTTAATGAGAGTTAATGTTTGAGTGTGTGTAAAATCCTAAATATCCCTCACCTTCTCACACACTCGAAACATCCAACCTCATTCTTTCTTCTCCAATACCTCGTCATTCGGTCACCCATATATCAACCCAGCCTCGCGATCATTGCGAAGCTAATAAAAAAGAAAAAAATCAAAACAAATATACCTTGGCTCCTCTTTGCCAATATAATGTTTCAAGCAAAAATGTTCACTTCGTGGACTCATGACAATCAAAGAAGAAAATTTTTGAGTTGTTATAATTATAAGATGAGTAAATTTTTTTAATTTTTGCTTCATATATAAGGTTTAATTCTACTTGATACACATAGTTTTACTAAACAAAAATAATTAAATTTTCTAAACTTTTTTAGAAAAGTAGTAGAGTTCAAAAAAATACTAAACATGCGCGTATATATTAAAATTTAACCCTATATATGAAACAAAAATTAAAATAATTTACTTATCCTATAATAATGATAATCTCAAAATCTTATTCTTAGATTGTCATCAGTCCACGAAGTGAATATTTTGCTTGGAACACCACATTAACAATAAAGAGCCATGGTATATTTGTTCTGATTATTTGTTGTTTTGTTGGCTTTGTGAGGAGAAGGTTTTTAGAGGGATGGCTTGTCGAGGTTGGGTTGATGGCTCACAAAGGCATGGTTTGGCAAGGGAGTGAATCCTCGAGAATGAGGTTAGTTGGTTCGAGTGTATGGGAGGATGTGAAAGGTATTTAGGATTTTATACAAACTCAAATGTTAACTCTCGTTAAAGTTAATCACGGATGGTGAATTTGTAATAAGTTCAAAGTTTGATAGTATGAAAGTAATAAAAAAATTAAAAATTTATTTATTCTAAGTTTTATTATTATTAAATAATTTATAAAAGTGGTGTTATTTTAAAAGAATAATACATATATGGTATTGATATAACTTATATACAAAGACATTTTTTTAAAAATTATTTTTGAAAACAGTAAAAAAAAAATCCATCAAAGTTAAAAATTATGCATCCAATAACTAATAAAATAATCAATCATAGTCAAAATTCTAAGATTAACATGAATGAAATAACAAATCCAAAATAGTAGGAGAGAATCAAAGATAATGAACTTGATGAGTTGGTGAATACATAGAATTCGTGCAAACTATTTTAGAATTTTAATTACAATATACTTTGATGAGACAAAATCGGCATTGGGTTAGCAATATCAATTTTTCAAATACTTTGGTTTTTATATTTGTCAAAATTCTAGCAAGTACACAAATCATTTTATAGAAAATAATAAATATATTTTCAAAGTCAATCTAAGGAATGAATATATATGATTTTTAATTTATTATTCAATCTTTTAAAAATAAAATTAAATCCTAAACATTTTGTTACAATATTTTGATTTTTTGTGTTTCCTAATATAATAACATCAAAAAATAAAACATAGACATAAATTAAATAAACAATTATACAAATTTTTATTATTTATAATAGTAGAGTATTTATGGATATAATAATTAAGCTAATTATGCTTACTCATATTATTTAGGTTATTAAAAATATAAATTGATAGTTTATTGATTTTTTTATAAAATACTAATTTTGATGGGGTTATATATTTTTTGTTAATTAAATAAATCAATTAACACCTGTCGGTATGATCGATAATTAATTTTTAATTAAATTAATTTTTTTCTAAGAAATTGAAAATGAATCATTTAAATGAAAACTTTATTAAAGTTAAACATTTTAAACTTTATTCAAGGTATCCAAATTAAACTGAAGAATTTAATTATCAGAGTACTAACTTTCAAGTTTTAAAATCATTATTGAAAATATGTTTTCAATACATTTTCGAATAATAGTTCTTACAAAACTTTTAAAAAAGAGCTTCATTCTAACTATCCGGCGATTATACCATTAAATAAAAGAGTATTACTCTATATCAGACCGAATAATTAAACCTTAAAATCTAATTTTTAAATTTAAATTTATAATAAAAAATAATATATTTATCTCTAACATCATTAATATAAAATCTTAAATAAAAATAAAATTGATTTATTTTATAGAAATATTTTACCTATTTAATATTTCATAAGCATAATAACGTTATTATTATATTATATTTATAAACAGTCAGACATGTTAAATTTAACCATAGATAAATTAAATATAACACATAAGAATAAAACATAAAATAAATGTAAAAAAATCATTTTAAAATTATACCTCAAAAAAATCCTTACATAACTTCGATGCTAGTTTTGTTTTTGGAAAACTTTCAAACGGGTTGTATTTTTGTTTATTGAATAACAAAATTATAAATTTACAAAAGCATAGTTGGTTCTTTTCAAAAAGAAAAAGACTTTAAAACAAAAAAAAACAAAGAAAGTTGTATATAGAGAAAAATCTAAAGAAAGTTTTATATAGAGAAAAATCTAAAGAGAAAGAGAATAATTATGAAATTGTGTGTTTTGAGATTGAGGAAAAATATCATTTTATAAGTGAGAAAAGGATAAAAAAGTGAGAAAATATCTCAAAAATTAGTTTCAAACACATTTGGACAAGTTAACATGCACGTGGGACGAGATTTGCGATAGACGAGCAATAACACGCGTGAGATTCGATGTGACATATGTGCATGACTTAGTGTGAATATTATATAAGAATAAGATAAGTTGTTTTCACATTCTTAATTGATATAAAATTAGACAATTATAAAACATTTATGATATATGTATTATAAATATATAAAATTAATTAAATGAATAAATATATTAGTAATATATACATCGATTATGTGAAGTATCTACTTACAAACTTTAAAACTTTAACAAATCTAACACAACTTGATTTTTACATTTCTTATATTGAAATCAACATATTTAAACGTATAAAATACAAGCTAGATTCAATTTGGCTCGATTTTAATAAATAGATTAGTTTGTAGGTTATTAATAAGATCTCCCTAACACATACTATTTTTAATTGAGCAAGTTTAAATTCATTAAATTTTTCAAATTAATATCAACCCTAAAATGTTTATTTAAATGTATTTTTTTTAATTTTGTATATTATATATAAGAATTTTCTACAAATAGATTAATTGTATAAAATTTGAGTCGACTTATTCAACTCTAACCAGAACGTAACCCACTAAATAATTGCATTAGTACGAGTTGATTAGTTTGTAATTCAACTAGTTTAATCACAACAAAATCTATTCAAAAGTTTTTGATTTTTATTAGTTTATAGTTTGTAATACATTTTTTGTTAACTAGTTTTATACATATCAACACATTTATATCCAACACATTTAACGGAAACTTGAATTCACATTTATCATTCAATTTTTTTAAAATAATTTCATTTATAGAATTCATTAAAATAATTAATTTTAAATATTTATACCATTCACACAATTATAATTGATACTCAAACCATAAGTTTTTTTTACACATTTAAATTATATTAATTTTGTTGAGCTATAACTTGACACCAAAAACATAATTTATATTTTATTATTCATAACAAATAAAAATTGTAGATTAAAGTTAAAATACGCACACTTGCTTACATATTACAAAATTATTTAAGAATTGAATAATTTTAAATTTTTTTAAATTTTTTTAATGTATGTTATAAGTAATATGTATTAAAATATCAATAAATTTATGTATAACATTAACTAATATTGAATCACTTTTGTCAACTTTTGACTTTACTTGTAATTGTGATTAAAAATTGTATGGATTTTGTTGGGATCTGTATTTTATTCTAAACTAAAGAAAACCGTAGTTATTCAAAAATTAATATTAATAGATTAGTTATGGAGCGATAAGTTATTATTATAATTTTAAAATTATAATTAATTAAATTTAAACATATTAATGTTATATTTTTATATATTTATAATTACGTTTTGTAGAGAAGCTATTATCCTCATATAAACGACAATTATTTCTAAAGCCATTCAAAATCCGCTGGAGAAATTTATAATTATTATAATAGTCATTGCTTATTGTTGGGTTATATTTTCTGATAATTTTTATTTATTTTCTTTCATTTTTCAATTCTTAATAAATATATATATTTATTTTATTTTAATATTAAAAATATATTTATTAAAATAATAAAAAAATAAATATATGTTTAAAAATAAAATTTTATGTATAAAAAATCATATTATACAATAATAATAATAATTATTATTAAGATTATATTTTTAACATGATATTTTTTATTTTAAAAATAAAAATAAAACGAAACTAAGAAGGAGAAACTGAAAATAAAGAAATTTTTTACAAAATAAAATAAAAATAAACTAGAAAATAGAAATGATGCATTTATTAAATATGTGAATTATATTATCTTATTTTATTTAATATTTTTAATAAATTATAAAATTATATTAATTTATTTAAATATCATCTTATTTAATTTTATTTTATTTAAATTATAATCTAATAAATTTAATTTAAATATATATCATATTTTTTTATTAAATTTAAATTATAAATAATTATTTGCATCTCGTTATATTATTTTCTATTAACTTTTATCTTTATTAATATCATTTTCTCTTAGACTTATTAAATTTTAAAATTAATAAATTATTCTGTAAATTTTATTAATATCATAGCTGAATTTACACCACTACCATCTACAACACATGACTCACAAATCTTACAGTCCCTGATAATTCAGGTCGAGCAAGGCTCTGAATCCCCAACCTCTTGCTCTTAAGGTTACGATATTTTTCCGTTAGATTTCGTGATCATCCAAAATGAACGACGCAGATGTCTCCAGGCAGATCCAGCAGATGGTGAGGTTCATCCGCCAGGAAGCGGAAGAAAAGGCCAACGAGATCTCCGTTTCTGCTGAAGAAGTACGGTTTATTTAAATTTTAGTCACTTGAAAAAAATAGCTGATCGATCTTGTGCGACCATTGATATATTTCGAGTATAATTTTTATGATTCTTTTGTATTAATGCATGCACCTACGAGTATATGGACGTATTTATGTTGAGTTTAATTTGGTTTCTGCAGGAATTCAACATTGAGAAGCTGCAATTGGTTGAGGCAGAGAAGAAGAAGATCAGGCAAGAGTATGAGCGGAAAGAGAAGCAAGTCGAAGTGCGGAAGAAGATGTTAGTTTACTTAATTTCATGCTTATCTATGTTGTCATTGTTGCTTAGAGGGTAAAATTTCTGCGGTGTTTATGGGTTCTGCAATGATTTTCAGTTTGTAGCTTCCTTGATTATTTTATGCATCCCGATTGCATAACTAAGATGGAAAAAGAGGACATTCTGTATATGATTGGTCTTTCTTACCAGCAAGACAATGCAGTGAATATTTTAGCGTTGATATTTGTTAAGGCACGGCAGAAGCAAAAATTAGAACGCAAGAAATTAATGTGGCTTGTCAAATTTCTTAGTCCAAGTCCAAATTCCCAAATAAATATACTAATATCTGTTCTTGAAGACAATCCTTTTCTCAATAATCCAATATACCCTATATCTCAAGAACAATATTGGGAACCCAAACAATGCCAAAAACCAATGCCCTAATAAAGCTAAAGCTTTGACACAAAAAAAACCCAAAAACAAAGAAATCCAAAATCCACAAGAACAATCTTTGTTTCATAAATAGAACACATAAATAGAGAGCTTTTTAGTTATGACCAAATAGCAGCTGGAATTTTCAATTTGTACACTCTTTTGAAACCCCACTTGAATGATATCAAAAACCATCGATATCACATTATTACTTTGGCTCTATAACTTCCTGTGTTGAAAGATGAGAAACCAATACTAATAAATTGTCTTAAGCACGTTTAAACCAATCTTCCATTGATGTCTCATATGAATTAGACCTTTGGCTCACCAAAACATTAACATCCACCTTTTTATATTACACTCCATCAAAGCTGAAAGGTTTTTATGATTTTTTTTTTCTAATTTAATTTTGAGCCATTAAATCCAACAATATTGTTCTTTATATGTTGTTCTGCATATATATCACTATTCAGTGAAATTTCAATTTTATTTTAAGCTTAGAAAGATGCGACTTGGGCATGCAAAATAATACATTGTACATTGGAATTTTTGGAAAATTGTTCAGATGCTATGTGAGATTGCTGGTTTATTATTGTACTTTACAATTTGTTGCCGGTAGATTGTTTTTGTGACATAGTTTTGGTGGAATATATAGGAAATTCAGAATATTCATTAACTACTCTAAGGATTTAGGGGTGGTTTCCAGTGAAATATTTTTTCTTGTTATGTTCTCATTTTTAGATCATTTGAATTAATGCACATGGTAGGAAAGTTCTAAGACATGACTAGTTGTATTCAGTAAAGAATGAGTTCATTCTGAGAAGTCTGCTTCTTCTGGCTTTGTATTTATATAAGTGGTAGGGATGTGGAGAGATAACACTTTAATTTGTTACAGTGAGTATTCTATGCAACTCAATGCTTCTCGTATCAAAGTTCTTCAAGCTCAAGATGATGTGGTCAATGGCATGAAGGAGGCAGCAACAAAGGAGCTTCTGAATGTCAGTCGAGATCACCATGTGTATAAAACACTTCTGAAAGAACTTGTTGTTCAGGTCAGTATGACTTTGGACTTTATAATGGAGGCAAATAACAGATATACTAGGCCATATCAGGGGTGTCTTCCTATTTCATGTGTTACATCTATACTAGATTTAAAAGATAGTTTAGTGAATAATTGTTGATGGTTATAGGAATATGGAATACTTTATGTAGAAAGAAGGAAAACATGAGATCAAATGAACACCTATAACTTGTGCTATAGGTTGCAACCACAAAATAGAATTTTGATTAGTGAGAATTTGCACCGCATGTGCATGGTTGGATTTCAAAATTCTTTTCAAACACGAGTCATACCCTTTTGAGTAGTAAAGGATGGCTAGAGATTTTTGTATAATATATGATAGTTATGTGTCATAACTTGGTGACTTATCCCCCCCTTATAAGTTATGCATAAATATCTTTTATCATTTATGTGATAATTTGTGATTTTCTGATAAAAATTTCAAGAAACTACCAGTTTTTCCATCATTCTGTCTAATGTGATTGCTGGTGGTTGACTTCTCATCTTCCCTCCCCCCTTTTTATGTATGTTGGTAAAATGGCATTGCAAACATTATCTTAGGCTATATTCAAGAACGTTTGACTTTATGTTGCAGAGTTTGCTAAGATTAAAAGAGCCTGCTGTCTTATTGCGGTGTCGCAAAGATGACCTACATTTGGTGGAGTCTGTGCTGGAATTAGCTGCACATGAGTATGCTGAGAAAGCCAAAGTTCATGAACCAGAGATAATAGTTGATAAACATGTCTATCTCCCACCTGGTCCTTCTCACCATAATGCTCACGGCCCTTCCTGGTATTTTCTCATAATTTTAATGAAACAACAATATATCCTGTTTCAGGAAGTTGTAGAATCAGCTATTACTTTTCTCATTAGTATGCGAATTATGCGGAAAGTGTGATGGTTACATTACCATATCTTGCTAGCGTTTATTTTCTTCCCAACACTTGTTATGGGAATGTCAATTGTTAAAACCGACTGATAAGTTCTTGAATGTTCAGCTCTGGAGGTGTGGTGCTAGCTTCTCGAGATGGGAAGATTGTGTGTGAGAACACCCTCGACGCACGTTTGGATGTTGTATTCCGCAAGAAACTTCCTGAGGTATTTTTTTTGTGAAATATTAACTTTTACCCTAAATTTCTAATGCCTAGTATGTATACAAACAAAGGTTAATTCTTTCTTCAAAATATGGAAAAATGTCAATATTTGTACATTTTGAAGATAAAAACTACCCAAGTGGTTAAAATCCAGAAGCCATTTTTTGCTTTTGCTTTGGCATGAGCAGCAATGATTAATAGTTTAATATTCTTCAATGATTAGTACCTGATTAACCAAAGGTCCCTATTACTTGGATACAAGATTCCATAACTAAGATTGAGTGTCATACTTAGTCATCCTTGACTTCTTGGATATGGTGTTAACATCATAGTCAAGTTCCTCTGGTTTTTGCAGCAAATTAGCTATCAATTCAATTTTTAAAAAATGCGTTTTTGGTTGATTTATCTTGATATATAAGCTCAATATTTCAGGTTTTAATTAAACTTCTATTAATTTTGTTGCAGATCCGCCAGCATCTCTTTGGCCAGGTCATTGCTTGAATGATCATGGGTTGTATTGTTCTTTTACTCTTATATTTATGGAGTTGTTTGGTCATTGATCATGTGCTGTAATTCCAAATGCTTGTTTGTGTATTTCTGGTTTTAACTACTCCAAATAACTTATTTTATGGAAACATAGTGTAGCTGTTTGTTGGATTGCTCCTGCTGTGCGGCTGATTCATAGAAGTACTCTCTGGTAAGCAAGCAGTATTAATAAAAGTTTGCAGCCTGACTATCAGCGCTTGTAGTCGTGGACATGATTCCTGCTGATTGGTACAGGTTATTCTTTCGTTTGTAAGAATTTTATCCAGTGTTAGTGTTATTGAAAATTCAATGATTTTTTATTAATAATTAAATTACAATTCTTAAACCTAATAACGAGCTATTATTATTATTATATAAATTTTGATGGAGGTGATAAGGGATGACAATTTACTTTGTAAGAATTGAAATTCTTGGAAAAACTATGATTTTGACACCGGTGGGCAATGCGCATGCCGTGGGGGACGGGGTTTGAAAATTATCCTTTTTGTCTTGGCTATTTCTCGAATCTCATTTTTTATTTTTTTTAAAATATATTATATTCATAAAATTTAATAGTTAAATAAAATAAATGTTAATTAAAAATAATACTTTTAACAATAACAATTACCTAATTATAATGTCAAAATTTAATTATCATTCGTGTCATGGCTTCGTATAAACTTAAAATTTAAAGTAAGAAAGTTGAGACGTGAAATGATATAAAAAAAAAGTAAAAAAAAAAAACTTATTTTTATATTATATCATTTAATATTATTTATGTGTTAAAATTTCCTAATCTTATTATAGTAACTTCACACTGTATATTTAGTCGAGTTTGTATTCTATGGATGATATACCGCAACAACCGATGGCAAATTAACTGTAAATTGTAATACTAGTTATTAAGAAAACACTATTTAAATTTAAAAATTTATAAAAAATAATATCTTGATAATATTAAACAGAATTTAACTTAACAGTGTTCAAAATAAAATTTACCTTTTATAATAATAGTTAAAATATATAAAATGTATATAAATAATACTATTTTTATAATTATAAATTTTAAAAATATTATTTATGTTATTTTTTCATTAAATTTTGACATGTAATAATAAGAATTATTCCAAAAATAACCATTCTGTTGCAGTCGCTAATTAAACCCAGGAAAAAAAAATGCTAATATACCCTTAATAGAATTTAATTCTATCAACTACGGGGAAGAAAATTTAATAGAATTAATAACCTATACTGAAATCAAAACCAACTTAACATTTTCGGTTTTCAATTTTTTTCAATTTTAATTTTTATAAAACCGAATTATATTAAATTGATTCAGTTCTTATTTTTTAAAAACCTATAAGAATCAATCCAAACTATTGCATATATATTTATTTATATATAATTTTTTTTTAAAATTATTTGAGATTTTCTTCTCTTCTCTATTATTTTCTTCTTTATATTTTCACAAAAATACATGATCCATAAGACAACTATTTATTTCTCACTCCTTACCCATCGTTTCGCCCTAACAATAATATACTAACTTGCACTTCACTCAATTCAATGATAGTATTTAAAATTATATTTTAATTTTAAATTTTATTTACTTAAGGATGTTACCAACTTATCCCAATATAAAATCTTTAAATTTAAATATTATAATTAAATTAACATTATAAATATTATAAATTATAATATAAGAAAAAAAATTAACAAACAAAATTCATTAATAAAAAGAGAAAAAAAATGTGCTACAAATTCTACTATTACGTGATAAATGTAATTTAAGAAAATTAATAAATGTAGTCTAATTACTATTAAGATATTAATAGAATTGATACATGAATATTGTATGATTTATAATAGATAATTAAGATTAAGATATTTAAGTGATAAATTAAACTAAATTTACTAACTTTAATAAATTATGATACCATATTTCTTAAAGATTTTGTGACTAAATTGTTAATTGTCAAAAAAAAAAAGAATGAATTTTTTTCATATAAAACTATTTTACTAAACCCAAATTAAATAAAAAAAATAGTTTGATTTTTAGTTCTTACTGTTTAAAAATCAATCGTATTAATTTAATTTTTATTTTTATTTAAAATCAAATTAACCAATATATATACACCTTCCTCGTTTCAACTCTGAAACATGAAATGATGAGGAATAATGATGTCAATTTGCCACATAAAAAATGAAATTCATAGGAACTCCAATTTTGACAAGGGTGAGGAAGGCCCCATTAGGATGTGGTGGGATTGGGAATTACCCGACCGTGCGTCCCAGCTATACCCTAACCCGATTGTTTTAATTTTTTTATATAAATATATTATATATTTATAAAATTTATAGTTAAATAGAATGAAGATTATATTAAAAATAATATTTTTATTATAAAAATAATATATAAAACATAAATTATTATAATAATTATTAACTAAGAATATAAATAATTTTAAAAATTATAAAAACTAATATTTTTAATAATAAAATAACATTATAATTAAATAGAAATAGATTTAATTGAATTTTATTCATTATTTAACGAATATAAATGTTTTTAATTTAAATTTAACAATATTTAATATAAAATTATAATTTAATTTAATAGTGAAAATATATGATTTAAATATTAAATATTAAATGTTATTATTTTTATAATTATAAATTTTAAAAATATTATTTATTTTATTTTTTTAATAATTCAATTATACTTAAAATTTAATTTTATTAGATTTAGTTATATAATAAATAAATATATTTAATATTTTTTATACTTAATATTCCATTTAGTATAATTTATTTAGGATAACCATATTAAAAAAATATTTTGTTAATGAAATAACAATATTTTTATTATTAGAAACTTATTAGTAAATTATGAGTTAAATATTTAAAAAAAATAACATTTTTAAAATTTATAATCATGAAATTAGTATTTTTAATTTATACATTTTAATAATTAAAAAAAATCTAAACAAATTCACTTTAAAAATATATTTTTTAATTTTCATATATTTAATTAGTCTCGTATAAATATTTTCTGGTGTAAAAATATCAATTCCCGCTCGTCACCTATGATAGTCCCCTCCCCGTTATCATCCTACTGAGGAGTAGAACGTTCCCGACCAGCCGACCTAGGGAGAGCCAAGTCCGTAACTTGCAGGTGATAAGTCACATACCCTCTTCATGTTAGCGCGCATCCATAATCTACACCACGCATCGCCTTTGCCTTTTTGCAACTACACTCATAGAAGATTCACATTTTTATCCAAACCAATCAGGTCAGTCCGTTGTTGGCTCACAATTTGATATTCTATTTATTTTTCTCTCCTGGGTACGATTCATCTTTGTAAAACTTGTTGTGCGTTTTCATTTTAGGTTATTTTTTCCCGGAAAAATCCTCTTATTTTTTGGGAGGTTGTGTGTTTTTACACTCTTTGGGATGATGGGTAGAGTTTAAATCAGTTCGGTTCACCATCACTTTTTGGTCTGTCCTAAATGTCTAATGAGTGGAAAATAGTGGAGAGCTTTGAATCTGAACCTCACCGTGTCGTTGCATTTGTTTGTGGTTTATGTTGCTTTGGATTATGCTTCTATGGTTAATGCTCATACCTGTTATTGATTTATTTACTCTCTGTCCCCTGTGTATCTTCAGAGACTGGCAAACTTATGAATGGCTTGGAGGGAGCTGGGAAAAAGGTAAGTTTCAATGTGTTCTATATGATAAATTGCATAAGTGAAAATTAAAGTAGCTTGATATCGATGTTGTCTTCTTTCTCTATGCTGCTTATATTTGTAGTTTTAGTATGGCATGAAGATGAACATTTTTCCTTTTTAAGGAATAAACTTAAACTTTTTTCCTGTTGCTTTTTATAAACGAATACTTCCATGGGAAACATTTTTGCAGGGCATACATGCCAGTGTTTCTAGAGTTTTAAATTCAACACCTCGTAGGCCAGTCCTAGGTTTGCATTCTGCATCTACCCTCGAGGATGTCTTAAAATCGCTATCTGCTTCAGTCAGAAGATTGTCAGGTATGCTAAATTTGCATGTATTTCATAAAAGGATGTTGCTTTCATGTGATACTTGGTGTAGTTTAACTATTTGATTTCCTCAATATCTGCCTACGGGATAAGTTTTCCGGTAAATCTTTTACTTTGCTTTGAATTTTCTGTTCTTGTTATTTATTGTTGTTTGTTTCGGATCACACTATTATCTAGAGACTATAGTGTTCAAGTATGGGTGTTTTCTCTAGTTTGCAAATTGTAAGAGGCCTTAGAGAGAGAATAATTAATATGTAAAAGTAAATAAAAAATATTGTTTATAACTGTGGAGTTTGGGTGGAAAATTCCCAAATACGGTTAGTATTCTTTACTCCTTTTTGACATTTTTGCTGATTGTTTTTAGAAAGTTTATCTTACAGATTGAGTGTTACATCAGTAAGATTATTGCTTTTGCTCTTTCTTTGCAGCTTAAAGCTGTTTTGTCCTGTGTCCTCCATTTATTTGGGGAATGTAATTCTATATTAGATAGATGATCTTGTTATTACGATATTTAGAAAGGGGAAGAAAAAATGTCCATAATTTTTAGATGATAATGCCCGAAGGTTGTGGTTCCTGTTAGCAGCTTTGGACTGGCCCTTATTGCCTTGATTTCCTGGTGATTAAATATTTCATAGGTGATAGGCCATGACTAGACATTCATTTAATTGGCCTAGAGACATGTGTTTTAACACCCAAATATTTTTTTGGACAACTATGAAATGAGCAGAAAGGAAAATATAGAGAGAAGTTCACAATGAATCTTTTAAAATCAGGATGCTTCGTTTCTGCTTAGCTTGCACCACTTTGATAGTTTGGTTCATTCTTAAAAATTATTTAGTTAGTACTTATTAAAAAGAAAGACAGCAGGGGCAAGTTACCTAGAAGAAAAGAGAGACAAGATATTGGTGAAACAAATAAACAAAACTTCTGCAACGATTACGAAACCCACCAGATCCCACAGTTTTGGACATTTGTAACAAGAATTTTCATCTACCTAAAAAAATGTAGGAGCAAGAATATCTAGTCAAACAACAAGCAGAATCTTAGCCATCTGAATCACTTCTCTGTAAGATATTAGCAATGACAAACACTAATCAGCACTCAATTCGAACCACACCACTCTCTTAGGATATAAACTTGGGCTTTTTCACCACTTGATCCAAGCACCGGATGACATCTCCAATCCGGAGGTCGTCCCAATCACAAATCACAAGCCCGCATTCATTACCCTTCTTTACTGCCTTACATCCTGCTTCTCCCGCTTAAGGGACAGACAGGGTCCTGTTGAATATTGGCTCTAAAAGTAACAAATTAGTGGCATAATTTAGGGAAATTAGTGTCCTAATTTGTGGCATGATTTGTGGCATGATTTAAGGAAATTAGTGGCATAATTTAAGGAAATTGGTGGCCTAATTTAAGGCTTAAATTATGGCACACTTTAGGGAAAGGGAGCCTTTCTTCATCTATAAATAGACAAGAGTGCACGCATTGAAGAACAAGGACAAAACAAGAAAAAATCGAGAGAGTAGTATAAGCAAACTCAAAGAGAGAAAATACTATGAAGCTGGGAAACACTCGAGAGATATTATTAAATGAGGAAATCAGACCGTATTCGTATATTTCCTACTGGGCCCAAATAATATCTCACGCTCCCGTGGACCTAGGCGACCGCCGAACCACGTAAATTCCGTGTGTTCATTTTATCGCTTTCGATATATTCATATACCGCCATTTATCGTTTCCGCCCACAACAAATTGGTATCGTAGCCAAATATAGCAAGATATATATCAAATCGAAGCTCTTGACGATACGAACGCAACGGTGAAAGAATCGCTCAAATCGGAAAGTCAATCACCGCCGTAAGTCGCCGAATCCCGTCGCTGCCAGTGAGTCAATCCCGCCGAGTCAGGTGTGGGACCGAGTCAACTCACCACTAGTGATATTTGGACCGAGTTGGTCTGCTTTTCATCCGTTTTTCAACCGAAATGCCGATCTATTCTTAGCTAATCGACCATTCCAAATTCAACTACTGACTCGCTTTTTCAAATAAGGTATAAAATTTGGAAAACACCGCTTTTAAGTCAGAAGTGCAAAATTTCTCATATCGTGGTACTTATGGCCGATAAAGAAGAGATCGAAGAAGGTGAACAAGTTTCGATCATAGAATTTACGGCAAACCAAGTTCTACTCGAAGTTAACTATGTTGTCCAACGCAAAGTTTCGAGGTGGAGAAATTCGACGCACAAATAACTTTGGTACGCTGGCAATGTGAAGTATTAGATCTATCGTTCTTAGAAGGATCTAATATAGCCTCGGGAGACTAGGCCGTGAGATTATTCAAATGAAGATTGAATTACGTCAACCGACAAGCTTCTGTGGCACAATTCGACCGCGCTTAGGAAAAGATCAAAAGTACTTTGTCAGCGAAAGAGAATGTAGCCGCAAATACTGGAAGAAACTACAGGACAAATACATGACGAAAAGTATTGAGAACGACTCTACTTCAAGAAACTTTTCCGTTTCCAAGACAAGAAAGGTACTCCCCTACGATTGGCAGCACTTAGATAATTTCAATAAAATTTTGGCCGATCCGCAAAATTTAGATGTTGAAATTATCGATGAAGATAAAGCTTTCGTTGTTGTCAATTCATTACCCGAGTAGCTATGAAAGCATTTAACCACAACCCCGTTATATGGAAAGGATGAGGTTAAGTTCGTAGATGTTTCAAATGCTTTGGTAAATAACGAGTACCTAAGAAGGATCAACATGATCACAGACTAATATCGTAAGCATTGACGGCAATCGTGAGGTAGAACTAACAACAAAAAATCTCGACGATCAAAATAATGGGAAATCTAGATCAAAGTCCGTATGAGAGTTATCCGTAAGACGTCTACCCGCGAAGGGACGAGCGTGCCTATTGTCACCGTAGTGGCACTGAAGAAAGATTGTCCAAACAAGGACAAGTCAAACGCAAATGTCGCACGTGTACGGCTGAAGACATTTAAGAATCACTCTTTTCGCCATCATCAAAAACCTACTCAGATAAGTGGATCCTCGATTCCTGGATGTTCTTATCATACGTGTCCAAACGCATTGGTTTTCGAGTTTTGAAGAGTTCGACGGAGAGTCACATGCGGCTTATGGGCAACGACAATGCCTGTCGACAAAAAGTGGATCGGAACAATACGACTAAAGATGCACGATGGTACAATCAAACGACTTACAAATGTAAGGTATATTCTCACCTAAAGAAAAACCTTATTTCTTAGTGTTCTGCATTCTCGATGGTTACAAGGTAACATTGGAAAATTCGAGTCTCGAAAGTCAGGTACGAGGTGCATTTGTAAAGAATGAAGCGGTACTCGGAAGGCGAACTTGTATTTCTTAGATGGGTGTACAGCTGCTGAAGCGACAAATTGCCTCAAGTAGTTCAAGAAAAGGCAAATGATTCTTCCCGCGTGGTACATGCGCTCAGTGCACGTCCATGAAAAAGCCTTGCAAGGCTTAACGGCGCGTCTTTTGAAAGGTGCCAAGACCGAAAGTTTGATTTCTCACGAGTATCAGGTAACGGGAAAACAAACAAGAGTCAAGTTCTGACCGCCATTCATCGTATCTAAGGATCTCGATTATATTCACACGGATACCGTGGGGACCTTCCAAGAATGCTTCACTGGGAGTGTAAACGTTGGCTCGTGACTTTTATCGATGATTTCTCTAGATATGTCCTGGATATACACTACGAGTCACAAAGATGAAGTTCGATATCTTTCTTAAATGGAAGAAAATGATCGAGACTCAGACAGCAAGAAGATTAAAAGGCTCGATCCGATAACGCGGCGAGTATAAACCGATCCTTTCTTTAAAGTTTGTCAAGATGGGCGGATAATCGTGACATTTTTCAGTTCCTCGTACACCACAAATGCAGAACGAGTCAGCAGAATCCAATGAATCGTACTTTGGTCGAGAAAGTTCGATGTATGCTATCTCATTCCAAATCGAGCAAGGCATTTTCGGTCGAGGCTTTGTCATATGCAACTCATATAGTCAGACTTCCTGCAAGGATCGCATTAGATGGAAAAACTCCCAAAGAGGTACGGTCCGGACAACTCATCGATTATGATTCATTGCATAATATTTGGACGTCCCTGCATATTTTCACGTTAGGAATCCAAATCGATCCGCAGCAAAGAAAGTCGCTTGGGCTTTGGGAAGGAGTTAAAGGATTTCGACTTTGGGCGTGGTGAATCCAAGATCGTCTTAAGTCGAGATGTTACATTCGACGACCATCTGAGACAAACAAATTCGTAGAAAGAGAATGAAAGTCCAAATACTCTTTCTAAGTGATGCTGAGACTTCGTAAGATCCGTAAAAGATTGCAACCAATTACCGATCGTGGTGAAGATGAAATTGATGATCAAGAAGAGATCTCATTGAGGCGAGGTTTCTCACCATCACTACCGATTAATCGCCACTTAATCTACCGCCACTACTCGACCGAGAAGGAGATTATAAGCCTACCAGAGCATAATACGTACACGGTAGCATTCGCACTTCCAAAGAATCGATGACGATGATGTCCCACGCACTTGCTGCAGTGTTGCAAGAAATGTTAGTATAAGTACGGTTGGAAAATGGCAACGGATGAAGAGATGAAGTCTCTACATCGATCGTACTGGGAGCTTGGTTCAACTTCCCAAAGGAAAGAAAACTATTGGCCAAACGGGTCTACGCTACAGGAAGGTGCTCCGGGTAAAGACAACATCGATACAAAGCCGACCGTAGCAAAAGGCTACGCCGTAAAGAAGGAATAGACTACAACGAGGTATTCTCACCGTTGTTAAGCATTCATCTATTCTGGATACTATTGGCTTTTGGTAGCAGCTGATCTCGAGTTAGCTCAACTCGATGTCAAAACAAATTTTCTCCACGGTAATTTTGAACGAAGAAATCTACATGTCTCAACCTATGGCTTTAAAATTCCGGTGACGAGAGACCGTCTGTGTCGAGTAAGTCAATTTACTTGCCAGCAATCACCGCGACAATGGTACAAGCGCTGATAGCTTCATCAGAGAGCGTAAGTACACACGTAGTCGGTTGATCATCACAGATACTTTCTAAACTCCAAGACGGTGACTTCATTTATTTGCTCTTATGTTGATGATACGTTGATCGCATCTAAGAGCAAGTTGGCATCGACAGATCAGGGCGTTCGTCGAGTTCTAATTTGAAATGAAAGATCTCGAGAGCTAAGAAAAATTCTCGGGATGGAAATCACAAGAGATGTAGTTCATAAGTACACTGCCCGACACACTCGCATCTCAAGAAAGTACTACAAAGGTTTGACATTGATGAAAAACCAAACCAAGAAGTACACCGTCGCTCCTCACTTTCGCTAAGTGCATTAATGTCACCTAGCACCACCGATGTAATAGCAAATGGAACGTGTTCCATATGCAAATGCCGTCGGTGCCTTGATGTACTGCAATGGTTTGCACCGTGACTGATATTTCCCACGCCGTTAGTAAGTGAGCCACGCATACGCATAATCCGGTGGACACCGGCAAAGCACGGGGAAGGGATTCTACCAGACATCTACGGTACCGTGGATATTGGTTTCAAGTTTGAGACAAGACCGAAGGTAAACACCTAGTCGATACGGTGGATTCTACCACTACGCCGAGATCCGGATAAGCTGTCGACCTACAATCGGTTATGTGTTCACAACAAGGGAGGACCATTTGTTGAGATCAACATTGCAATCAGAAGCTGTGGTTTACTACGTAGGCAGTAGTATACGGTCAGAATGTATATTAAGCTATATGGCTTCTGCCGACTAAGGATTGGGTATTGTTCTCAAGAACGCGGAGGTTTTCTTCGCGATGCCAAATGTAGGCCATTTGTTTGGCAAAGAACCAAGTTCATCATGGTCGCACAAGACATCGATGTTCGATTTCATTTTGTTCGGGAAATCGCCGATGGCGGAATGTTATACTCCGTAAAGTGAATCGGCAGATAACCCCGCAGAGTATGCTTGCTAAGGTGCATGGTTACAGGATCAAGTTTCAACACCGCTGAATCGATCAACATCTCTCGAGCTTAGGCGCCAGTACGGCTGAGTGGGGCCGTTGACATGAACTTTTTCGCCAAGGTGGAGATTGTTGAATATTGGCTCTAAAAGTAACAAATTAAGGCATAATTTTGAAATTAGTGTCCTAATTTGGCATGATGTTCAGGCATATGATTTAAGGAAATTAAGGGGATAATTTAAGGAAATCGCTACTAATTTAAGGCTTAAATTATGCACACTTTAGTGGAAAGGGAGCCTTTCTTCATCTATAAATGTAGTAAGAGTTCATGACAAGAACAAGGCAAAAATAAGAAAAAATCGTAGAGAGTATAAGCAAACTCAAAGCAGAGAAAATACTTGTGAGTTTTGGGAAACACTCGAGAGATATTATTAGCGAGGAAATCAGACCGTATTCGTATATTTCCTACTCGGCTCAAATAATATCTCACAGCCGCTCCCGTAATTCCTAGGCGAATCGTCAACCACGTAAATTGTGGTGTTCATTTTATCATTTGATATATTCATATACCGTCATTTATTGCTTCCGCCCACAACAAATTGGTATCGTAGCCAAATATAGCAAGATATATATCAAATCGAAGCTCTTGACGATACGAACGCAACCCGGTGAAAGAATCGCTCAAATCGGAAGTCGAATCACCGCCGTAAGCCGCGGAATCCTCGCCGCCGCGGTGAGTCAACTCGCCGAGTCGGGACCGAGTCAACTCACTAGTGATATTTGGACCGAGTCGGTCTCGTTTTCATCCGTTTTCAACCGAGTTGGATCTATTCTTGGGCCTAATTGGACCATTCCAAATTCAACTACGACTCGTTTTTTCAAATAAGGTATAAAATTTGGAAAAACACTGCTTTAAGTCAGGAAAAGTGCAAAATTTCGTATCACAGTACTTATGGTCCGATAAAGAAGAGATCGAAGAAGGTGAACAAGTTGATCATAGAATTTATGGCAAACCAAGTTCTACTCGAAGAACCATGTCATTCAACGCAAAGTTCGAGGTGGAGAAATTCGACGGCACAAATAACTTTGGCATGTGGCAAATGTGAAGTATTAGATCTATTATTCCGAGAAGGATCTAATATAGCCTCGAGACTAGGCCATGAGATTATTCAAATGAAGATTGGAATTATGTCAACCGACAAGCTTCAGGCACAATTCGACCGTGCTTAGAAAAGATCAAAAGTACTTTGTCATGAAAGAGAATGTACCAGCCTCTCCTAAGAAACTAGAGGACAAATACATTTACGAAAAGTATTGAGAATGTACTTTACTCAAGAAGAAACTTTTCCGTTTCCAAGACAAGAAAGGTACCCCTACGATTGAGCACTTAGATAATTTCAATAAAATTTTGGCCGATCTGCAAAATTTAGATGTTGAAATTATCGATGAAGATAAAGCTTGTTTGAATTCATTACCCGAGAGCTACAGCATTTAACCACAACCCCGTTATATGGAAAGGATGGGTTAAGTTCGTAGATGTTTCAAAATGCTTTGGTAAATAACGAGTGACCTAAGAAGGATCAACATGATCACGAGACTAATATCGAAGCGTTATCGACGAACAGAGGTGAACTAACAACAAAAAATCCGATTTGATCAAATAATAAATCTAGATCAAAGTCCGTAGAGTAGTTATCTCGTAAGACGTCCGCCCGAAGGACGAGCGTGCCTATCGTCACCGTAGGGCACTCGGAAGAAAGATTGTCCAAACAAGGACAAGTCAAATGCAAATGTCGTACGTAAGGCCTATGGAAGACGAAGAATCGCCCTTTTTCGCCATCATCAAAACCTACTCAGATAAGGGATCCTTTTTGATTCGGATGTTCTTATCATACGTGGTCCAAACAGACATTGGTTTTGAAGTTTTGAAGAGCTCGAGCGAGAGTCAGGCTTACGGGCAACGACAATGCCCGTCGACAAAAGGATCGGAACAATACGACTAAAGATGCACGATGGTACAATCAAACGACTTACAAATGTAAGGTATATTCTCGACCTAAAGAAAACCTTATTTCTTTAAAAGTGTTCTAGATTCGACAAGGTTACAAGGTAACATTGGAAAATGGGAGTCTCGAAAGTTGTACGAGGTGCATTTGTAAAGAACGGTACTCGGAAGGCTTAACTTGTATTTCTTAGACGGGTGTACGCATGCTGGCGACAAACTGCCTCAAGTAGTTCTCAAGAAAAGGCAAATGATTCTTCCTACGTGGCACATACGCGCTAGGGTACGCTTTGGAAAAGAGCTTTGCAAGGCTTAATGAAGCAAGGTCTTTTGAAAGGTGCCAAGACCGGAAAGTTTGAGACAAGACCGAAGCAAACACCTAGTCGGATATGTGATTCCGACTACGCCGAGATCCGGATAAGCGTAATCGGCCACCTTGACCCATTGCCACTACCTCGACCGAGAAGGCGGAGATTATAAGCCCACCGTACACACGTACATGGTAGCATTCGCACCTCCGGAATCGATGACGATGTCCCACGCACTTACGAGCAGCCGTTGCAAAGAGCTGATAGTATGAAGTGGAAAATGGCAATGGATGAAGAGATGAAGTCTCTACATCGTAATCGTACTCGTGAGCTTGGTTCAACTTCCCAAAGGAAAGAAAACTATTGGTCAGAAACGGGTCTACGCCAGGAAGCGTGCTCCCGGTAAAGACAACATCGATACAAAGCCGTGACCGGTAGCAAAAGGCGTCGTAAAGAAGGAATAGACTACAACGAGGTATTCTCACCGTTGTTAAGCATTCATCTATTCGGATACTATTGGCTTTGGTAGCACACTTTGATCTCGAGTTAGCTCAACTCGATGTCAAACAGCCTTTTCTCCACGGTACTTTGAACGAAGAAATCTACATGTCTCAACCGGATGGCTTTAAAATTCCAGGACGAGAGAATTGGGCTCGTGTCGAGTAAGTCAATTTACTTGCCAAGCAATCACCGCGACAATGGTACAAGCGCTTTGATAGCTTCATCGAGAGCCAGGTAAGTACACACGTAGTGGGTCCTGATCATCAGTGTATACTTTCGGAAACTCCAAGACTACGGTACCTTCATTTATTTGCTCTTTATATGTTGATGATATGTCGATCGCATCTAAGAAGCAAGGTGGAGATCGACAGATTGAAGGCTCATTGAGTTCAGAATTTGAAATGAAAGATCTTGAGAGCTAAGAAAATTTTGGGATGGAAATCACAAGAGATAGTAGTTGCAGTAGCATTACGTCTGGACACGTACTCGCAGATCTCAAGAAAGTACTACACAACTTCCCCACTCCTCAGAAGCCTCATGTTGTCATGGTATACAACCATCAATTACCTGGCACCATGCCATCTTGACATCATCCCCCTTCGATTTGTTCCTTCCTTTGAGTTCAAAGATATTCAACACCTCAGCCTCCCCAGCAACTTGAGTCTCATAAGTCCCAGTGGCCTTGTCTACTATCACATTAATAATGTCCTCTAAAAGATGATAGATCACATGGTGCAGCAATATCTAAGCAAGGAAGAGCACAAAACAGTATTATGTAGGTTTTCAACCCTAATAATTCTAATTACCCCATGAATAAATTATATCTGTTATCAGGCAGCTACAAGATAGCTATTTCAACTAATTGACAAAACCTAAACAAAATGCTTACAGGAAAACAAACGCTGAGAGCAACAATGGGACAGTACCTTTATACTCGCTTTACTTGTGGCCATACTAATAGTATTGTGTGTACTTTTTACATTGAATCCAATTATACATGCGCCGCATGCTTGTGCTAAGTCCACATCAGACTGAGAAATAGGCCCGACACCAACATCCACTACATTTACAAAAACCTGGCACAGAATTTGGATATTTGTCAGTAAGACTGATAGGATAACAAGCATAAAAGAACAAGATAGCAGAGAAGACAAATTCCAATAAACAACTCCAGAGTAAGTATGTATCGCCGTTAATTTGGTCATAGAATGCCCAATATTTTGAGGGTATATTCAGAAAGCATATGAAACCTGATAGAAATCACAAACCAAAGCTAGATGTACTTATACACTCAGCCTATATAGTAGTAGAGAAAGCAATTTTATGGCATACCTGAGGGCTATTTAAATTCCTCAATGCATCTGTAACAGCTTGAACAGTACCCTGCACATCTCCTTCACTGTGATTGGCAGTTCAACATGCACAGGCTCATCTTCCGATGGTTCTGAAGCTTCTGCCTGTCCCTCACTGATCTTAGTAAGTCGCTCTCTCCAAATTCCTTGTCCTACCAGCACTAAGTATCCGAGCTCGCTCCTTGGACTCCACAACAATGATATCATCCCCGGCCATTAGGAGTCCTTTCAACCCTTCATTTTCCACAGGTATCACAGGCGTTGCATTTTATTTCAACTTCCCTAACATATCTCTAATAGCTCCTATTCTTCCCCATCCACAACCCACGACAACACGCTTCCCAACTACCAAAGTCCCAGCTTTCACAATGGCAGTAGCTAAAAAACCCTTTCCCCAGTCAAGTCTAGTCTCCACCACATATGCTTGAGCAGGGCCATCAATGCGAGCTTTCAGATCCATCATCTCAGCTTAGAGAAGCAATGCCTCCTCCAAATTATCTACTCCAGTTTTCATGTCAAACATCCGTGGTTGCCAAGGAAGCTGGAGGCATTACACAGTATGTAGGTGCTTTGTTGTTGGCATGTCATCAGGGGCATTGATAGCATTCCTTAATACACCTGGACATGCAGCCTTTAGTGCTATGCGAGCAAGAGGTGCTGCCGTTACCGATATGGTTGTTCTTGTTGTAGCTGCTGATGATGGGGTGATGCCTCAAACTCTTGAAGCCATGTCCCATGCAAAGGCAGCCAAGTTACCTATTGTGGTTGCAATTAATAAATGTGATAAACCCGTTGCTAATCCAGAAAGAGTGAAGCTCCAGCTTGCTTCAGAAGGTTTGCTGCTAGAGGATATGGGTGGAGATGTTCAGGTGGTTCGTTGGAGCAGCTGAATTGACAGGTCGTATGCCCCTTAATTCATTTATGGTCCTTCAAGAAGAGAGATTATACACTTATAGGTATAGCATAAACATTTCATGTTTTTGATATTATATTTATTTTCTTGTACCATTGATAAAAGATAAAGCCTCAGGATAATTGTAATAGAGAGGGAGGAATCAAAGTTATTTTTATCAAAAGAGAATAACAGAGATCTTTTACAAGTTGCAATGGCTTATTAAACAGTTGAAAAAAATGCAAGTTGTGGTTCACCTAGCCCTAATCTACATAATTCCATTTTGTGGACCCTTATTAAACAGTAAATCATGGTGCTCAAAACATTGCGGTTTTAGCTTTGTTTTTCTCCACGTTGATGAAAAAAAATCTTTTTATATTATCCTGATTAATATGATAATTAATTATAAATAAAAAATAAATTTTATTGTTTAATTAATAACTATGTTTTACACTTTTTGCAGAAATGGTTATAAACGACGGCAAAGTGGAGTCCTTGTTAAGACCACTTGTCACGTCAATTTACTCTAAGCTATTGAGTAAAACAATGATATTTAAAAAAAAAATTACAATCATTAATATTTATAACCATCTCAAAATTTATATATTTTTAATATTATAAAATTTTAATTTAAATATATTTCCATTGAAAACCTTTTGATAAATAATATTTAAATTAAATTTAAATAATTTAGATTTATTTAATATTTAATTTCATGCAATTCAATTTTGATTAATATTATTAATGTATTATTTTTATTTTTATAAATTATAGATGTATTATTTTATGAATAATTTCAAAAAATAATTGTAGGAATATTATTTTATATAATTTTTTAAAAATATATAAATATATTTATATCAATACTATATGCAAGTTTAAATAAGATATTATAAATTTTTGAACAAATTTATTTATACATTTTTTACTGATAATTAGTATTATTCTTAGTTCCTATATAAGTCATTAAAGATTTTTATTTTTTAATAATTAAAAATAAATTATTTATAGTTAAAATATTGATAATTATTTATCTTGATTAACATAAACAATTATATTTTTTTTCTTAATTATATTAGTTTTATTTTTATCAATTAAGTGATAAATTATCGATAGTTAAAATACTGATAATTTAATATTTTTATTTTATATTAATTAAATAATAAATGATTAATAGTTAAAATATTGAAAATTATTTAAATTACTATTACTTATATTTATTTTATACAAGCTTATTTATGTAACATAAATAATTATTATTTTTTTAATTAATTATTTTCATCTTATTTTTATTAATTAATTAATATAAATTAAATAATAAATTATTAGTAGTTGAGTTATGAGAAATTTTCTACATTTTTTATATACGTTTATTTATTTAAAGTAATCTTGTCTATATATAAGATGAATGGTTGTAAAAAATGTTAACTTTAATAAAAATGTAATTTAAATATGTATCTATTAAATGGAATAACACAAATTTAATATCCTTATAAAAAAATTCGCATAAGTCAAATTTTTAAAGTAATAAACTTGTTTTATTTCATTAGTTCGTTTCAAAAAACAAAAGCCACTATTTTACAAAATAGACTTCAATATTTTTTTGTTTAGTATTTCGGACTTATATTGACTACACAAGAATTAAAATACATCTTTATTAAAGATGGCCGAATTCTGCTAATTTTTCGTGTGTATATATATATACAACCATTTTTCGTTTCTTACGTATGTAAAGACGAGTGGATAAATCAAAAAGAAGATAAGGTACTCCTTCACATTCTTTGAAAACTACCTTCAGAAGAGAAAGCTAAAATGGGTAGTTCAACAACGGAAGGAAAAAATATGGAGATATTCGAAGTTGGGCCCTGCAAAAGTGCTTATCAAATGGGTTTCCTAATAGGCCAGAGATTCTCAGCAAAGATAAGAAGCAGGTTAAGCAGAGACCTCATTCTTCGAAACCAGCTCCTCCCATTTGCTCAAACCCTACAATCCCAACAGCTTATTCAATCTCTCTCTCATCACAACCAAAACAAGTTTCCTAGATATTGGGATGAGCTTGTAGGAATGGCAGAAGGAAGTGGTGTCCCATTTATAGAAGTAATTAACTACTGTATATAATATGAGAAATGGTCATCGTCTGTTATAACAAAGCCTAAAACTTAATGTTTCTATGTTTATAATCCAATTATGTCGATAACGCTTCAGTTGTTCATGTGCAGATACTTCTAATTAACTTCAGAAAAGAGATTCTTCCGTTTATACCAAAGGGGTGGTCGAGTACTTGCACTGTTGAGACCTCCGATGACTGCTCTGATATTCTTGTTGTTAACGATTCCATGGCCATTGCAGCACACAATGAAGATGCTAATTTTGCTCTAGTTGGGCACACGTAATCTTTTCCAATACCACTCAATAGTGCTTCTATTTATTTTGTTAGAAATGCTTAATGATTGTATGTAAACTAGATATGCTAAAAATAAAGAGATATACATTAGCAGGTATATATATATATATATATATATATATATATATATATTAATATATTACTAGATATACATTAACAGTCTCCCTCAAACTCAAGGTGGATGTGAGACCAACTTGAGGTTGTCAACCAAATTATAAGTGCGCCCTTTGGGAGGTGCTTTAATGAAGATATCTGCAAGTTGATCGTTGGAAGAAACATGGAAAAACTTGAGAGCACAATGGATAAAATGAGAGCGAATAAAGTGACAATCAATCTCGATGTGTTTAGTCCGTTCATGGAAGACATCGTTGTGAGCAATATGAATGGCACTCTGATTATCACAATAAAGGGGAGTTGCAGAGGATATGGACACACCCAAATCCTTAAGGAGCCATCATAGTCAAAGGAGCTCAGATGTGGTATCATCAAGAGCACGATATTCTGCTTCAGTACTGGAGCGGGCCACGAAGGTTTGTTTCTTACTTCGCCAAGAAATCAAAGAAGAACCAAGGAGAAAGCAATAACCTGTAGTAGACCTGAGATCAATGGGATCTCCTGCCTAATCAGCATCAGAGAATGCACGAAGTATTAAAGGAAACTAAGCTGAGTAGAAAAGGCCATGGAAGATAGTGCCTTTCAAGTATCGTAGAATACGCAGAACATCAGCATAATGAGTCGATCGTGTAGCAAACAGATACTGGTTCACCTGATGAACAACATAAGAGATGTCTGGACGAGTAACTGTAAGATAAACTAGGCTACCAACCAATTGTCTATAAAGAGAGGGATTAGACAATGGTTGCCCCTCTGATAGTGTCAGATGTGCATTAAGTTCAACTGGAGTGTCAATAGTCTTGCTGTCAGTGAGTCCAGCTTGAGATAAGAGGTCAGATGCATACTTTGCTTGAGTAATGTAAAGACCATCTGTGGAACGAGTGATCTCAAGACCCAAGAAATAGCTTAAATGTCCAAGGTCTTTCATTTCAAACTGCTGACTAAGAAAATCCTTGAGTTCTTGAATGCCATTGAGGTCATCACCAGTTATGATCATATCATCCACATATAGAAGAAGCAAAATGGTGCCTTTATCATTGCGACGAAGAAATAAGGCAGAATCATAAGGACTGGCAGTGTAACCCAAGCAAAGGATGGTGGAGCTGAACTTGGCAAACCATGCTCGTGGAGCTTGTTTAAGGCCATAAAGTGCACGTCGAAGGCGACAAACCTTATTTGTTTCAACAGAAAGACCAATAGGAGGTTGCATATAGAATTCTTCGTGTAGATCCCCATTAAGGAAAGCATTTTTAACATCCATATGAAAAAGGTCCCATTTACTAGCAGCGGCAACAACTAAGAGGGTACGAACAGAGGAAATACGGGCAACTGGAGCAAAAGTCTCTTCATAATCAATCCCATACTCTTGTGTAAAACCTCTTGCTACAAGACGAGTCTTATAGCGATCGATGGACCCATCAGAGCGAGCCTTGATCTTATAGATCCACTTACTACCAACCACAGATTGACCAGGAGGGAGAGTAACAAGATCCCAAGTATGGTTTTTGGTTAATGCATCAATTTCTTCTTTCATTGCAATCTGCCAAGAAGGGTTAGTAGATGCCTCACGATAGATGTAAGGCTCATGGAGTGTAGTAAGGGCAGTGAAACAATGATAGTCAAGTAAATGTGTAGGAATGGATCTTACCCGGGTTGAGTGGTGAGGTGGAATGTCTTGTGGAGGATCTTCAGGCGGAGTAGGAGCAAGGGACCTATGTTCAAGGTGGGGTAGCTCGTTATCAACCTGTTCTTCTACGACCTGTCTAGGAGAATCATCAGAAATATCTGAAGATTGAATAGTGAAGTCCAAAGATGGATTAGAAGTATCTGTAGAAGGAACAAAAGACTCATTTGGAAAAATTAACATTTGAATTAGTTAGGGAAGAACGAAAGTGAGAAAGTTCAACAAATAAGCGGTGTTCCCAAAAGACAACATTACGGGAAACACGAAGGCGATGTGAGATAGGATCATAGCATCGATACCTTTTTTGAATTTCACCATAACCAAGAAAACAACAAAATCTAGACTGAGGCTCAAGTTTGTTGTGTTCATGAGGCTGAAGAAGAACGAAACAAACATATCCGAATGAGCGAAGGTAATGATAGTCAGGAGTCCAAAAAGGCGTTCATACGGAGTCTGATTATAAATGATAGCGCTTGGAATGCGATTAATGGCATAAACAGCATGAAGAGCAGCTTCACCCCAAAATGGGGCAGGAACTTTGGCAGAAAGAAGAAGAGCACGAACAATGTCAAGAATATGACAAAGTTTTCTTTCGGCTCGACCATTTTGTTGAGAGGTTCCTGGACAGGTTAGATGATGTATTATGCCATAGGAGTGTAATAGAGTTTGAAAAGCATTTTGAGTATATTCAAGAGCATTATTAGATCGAAAAGTTTTGATATGTTTGCAGAATTGTGTTTCAACCATTTTTGCAAAGTTACTGTATATTGGTAAGATTTCAGAACGAGATTTCATTGGAAAGATCCAACTATAACGAGAATAATCATCACTAAAAACAACAAAATATCGAGATCCACCAATACTAGTAACAGGAGAAGGTCCCCAAACATCAGAATGAATTAACTCAAAAATACTATTAGAGATAGATTTACTATTATTGAAAGGTAAAGCTGGTTGTTTTCCTAACTGACATGAAGTACAATCAAAATTGTCTTTGGACACAGAACCCAATAGACCTTTAGAAGCTAACTGTTGTACCCGAGTGGATGGGGCATGACCAAGACGAGAATGCCAACGTGCGAGAGAAGGTAAGGAAGAAACTGCAGCAGTTGCAGCAACAACAGGTGGAAGATGAAGATTTTTATGGGAAACATACGCCCGACGCTAGGACCGGTCCCAAGCTCTTGCCCCGTCCTCAGATCCTGCACAATACACCCAGAATAGTCAAAAATAAGGCGATATCCTAGTTCAGTTAATTGTCCCACATAGCATAAATTATAAGATAAGTCAGGTACATGGAAAACCCTAGGAACAAAAAGGGTAGAGGTCGAAACAAAACCTAGACTATTCCCATGAATGATGGAACCATCAACTATATGAATATTAAGGGGATGTAGTGCAGGGTCAAGTTTGGAGAATAAAGATGAGTGAGGTGTCATGTGATTGCAACATGCAGAGTCAAAAAGTCGAGTTTGAGACTTACCGGGCAAAACTGAGATAGTAGTGGAAAGAGATGCATTACCAGCCATTTGAACAGCCTGAGTTATGATCTTCTGTAGTTCAGTGGATGAGAGGTTGATAGTGGATTCAGAAGACTGGGACTCTGCTGAACTAGAAGGCATCAACGAAGTAGGCTCAGTATTAGCAGCAACAACAGTAGATTTGTTGCGATGGTAACAAGTCTCAATGGTGTGGCCATGACACTTGCAATGCAGAACCTTTTATTGCTCTGCCTGCGACGATTGTAAAAGCCAGAGGAATCACCTGATTGATGAGGTTGCTCAATGGCAGGAGCAGGAGGAGTAATAGCCAAAATATTGAGGTTATTTTGGGCTTGAAGAGTTGCAAGTCGAGCTTTTCTAACCAACGCATTTACAGCAGTATCAAGAGAGGGAGGAGGAATGCGATTAAGAAGCTGACCTCGGATTGCCTCAAAGTCCTTATGGAGTGACATCAAGAACTCATAGAGACGAAATTCATCCTTAATTGTAGCATATTGCTGGGCATCTGTTGAGCATGCCCAAATTGGATCACAAAGGTCAATTTGGTCCCAAAGAAAGCGAAGTTGATCAAAGTAGTCATTGATGGATTGCCCTGGTTCCTGTTGAAGTTTATGCAATTCAACTATTAGTTGATATTTCATGGATCCGTGAGTAATGGAGTACCTTTTGGCCAACATATCCCTTGTTGATTTGGCATCATCAAAGCTGCCCAACAGATTGGAGATAGAAGGAATAGAAGTATTTCGAATCCATGTGAGGATCATGTGGTTGTGACTATCCCGTTCAATCATGCGACGAAGGAAAATAGCATCTTTTTCACTTGCTCCTTTAACAGGAATGATAATTACACCAGTACAATAATACCAGAGCATACGACCCTTAAGAAAACTGCGCATAACTTGAGACAATGACAAGTAATTCTTAGTCCCCTCCAATATAGTATTGATAGGGCAAGAAACAAAAGCATCCTTTTTATCCATTTGGAAACACAATATGCAAAAACGGACTGCAAAAATGAGGGTGGAATTGTATTGCAAAAGTCAACGATCAGTGCGGTCAACGGTTGGTCGGTGCACAGTCAGCGGGGGCTCTATGATGTCAGCTAAATGCGATGATGATGTCATCCCTAGGTAAGTCACTGATGACGTCACTGGACAAGAGCGCGGCGTGTGTAGCGCATGGATCTGACGCACTGTTGCTGTTGGTGGCGCGTGCGGGCGTGTGGAGAGGAATTAGGTTGAAATTTGCTCACGATTGTGTAGATCTGATCGTGGCGATCACAATGGTATCTGCAGAAATGTCATCGGAGTAAGATTTCACGACGCGTTTGGTTTCAGTGGCGACACGTGAAAAGACGTGCAGATTGTTTGGGTGGCCCGTGAGGGAGCGTGCGGTGTCCGATGGTTGCAATACTTCCACGGTTGTGTAGATCTGGTCGATCCGATCACAATGGTATCTGCATAAAAATTATCGGAGCAAGATGCACGGCAGCGACGGTGATTGGAGTGATCTTTGTGGTGCGAAACTCCTTAACAACGGCGACTGTAGGCCCGGAACCTAAAGACAACGGCTGAAAGACGTCGGAAGTTTAACGGTGAGTGGTTGCAGCGGCTATTGTGACAGCGGCTATTAATAGATATACATTAACACATTTCAATTTCAGATGGGTTCGCATATAACATGACTGAAAGATAAAAGTAGGATATGTACCTTACTAATACCTACATTTGATGCCCATTGTTGCATAAGTTCTTTAGTGGTACCTAAATAGGTATGCATTTGATAAAGAAGAAATATATGCACATAAAAATAAGGGTATTGGTCAATAGATTTTGTTATTTGACTCAATAAAAATGTATGAATTGTTTATTATACTCTTGTTATTTCACTTCAATGTCATTATTAATGTATAGAATTGTTATTAATGAAATTTGTTGTGATAATAACAAATGTAATTTTAACAATATCACTTTCCAAAAATAAAGGATATTTTAGTTCTTTAATTTTTTTTTACCCTTTTCATTCTCTCTTTGAGTTTAGGGTTTAATAGAAAAAAGAAATGAGATATTTTATGTAAATAGATAGAAGTGTGAGAAAAAAAAGAAAGAAAATGAAAAAGGAGAAAACAAGAGCAAAAAAAGAGGGAAAGAGGGAAAAAGAAAAGAAAATAATAAAAAAATTAAAATGACTAAATTATCTTTATTTTTATGCATAAAGATAATTTTTGATCAAATGGATATCTTTTTAAAAATTTGATTACTTTTAAAGTACCATTAATATTTTTAACAATAATATAAGACACTAATAAAATACTAGACCCATAAAAGTAAGTCCAATAGTTCTTATGTCAAAATCTAAAAAAATATATTTATTTATAAGTTGTGATATTATCACAACTTATAAGTTGAAAAAAATTGATCCTATAATTGTCATAAAGAAATGCTAAAAAAAAGGAATTAACCTTATCCAATAAAATACTCTGATATTTTACATTTATGAAAATTTATTTGCAGCTATTTGATCAAGGGAAACCTCTCAGATGAGTTATCATTTATAGCCTACACTTATGCAGGAGAGCTACCAAGTTGTGCATTTGGATACAACAGTTATGGATTGGTAAGACCTGTCTCATTTTGATTTTATAGTAGACATGAACCTAAAAATTATGTACTGTGACCTACAGGCATTTACACTTGACTCAGTCCCTCCATCTGAAAATGAAATAGTTGCCGGAGGCATTGGTCGCAACTTCATATCGCGAGACCTCCTTGAAGCAACAAGCATTCATAATGCATTACATGTAAGATACTACATTTTAATGATATTTCAAGTTTGGCCATGAATATGGATGGATTTAATAGCATATATGGCAACTTCAGAGAATTCATTCGGGAGAAGTTTCTGTTGGGCATAGTTACAATCTGATTGAAACGAGAACACGTAGAATTATCAATGTCGAAACAGCATCTCAAAACCGGGTTTCAGTTTATGAGGTCGGGGCAAAACCATATTTCCATGCAAACATGTATTGCCATCTCCAGGTTCAACAAGTGAGTGAACATTCCATGTTTGTCTAGAAACTTGACTGAAAATATTGCTTCTCAAATAACAAAACTTTAAAAAGTTATGAGTTTCTACGAAGGTGGATGATGAGAACTCAAAAACAAGGCAAGCAAAAGCAGACGTATTACCAAAGATATCAAAAAAGGATTTCATATCACTTCTTGGAGATACAGAGGACACGAAATACCCCATCTACATGACAGGTAATTTAGATTTTAGAGAATAAATGAACCCCATTTCCTTAATAACCTCTTGATTAACCCCTTTTTGTGTTTACAGGTCCAGTACTTTTCACATTATGCACAGCGGTAATAGATCTAGATGAACAGACATTATCAATCCTTGAAGGGAATCCAAAGAATGGAAAAGCTACTCACATTTTCTCTCTCTCTTCAAAGGATTCCAAGTTGCAAGAGTTAAAAATCGAGGCAGCTTGTGCCCGGTAGCTATGCTAGAAGGACTGGTTTCTGGAGCTCCTATGCAGATTCATACAAGCCTATCATGTGTCCATCAACACAGTACACGGAAGCCACCTGATGAAAAACTGATACCTGACATCTTTGAGCACATTAGAAAAACATAAAGGAATTTAGTTTAATGCTCTTTACCGAGTTCAGTTAT
Source organism: Hippophae rhamnoides (assembly GCA_033030585.1). NCBI lineage: Eukaryota > Viridiplantae > Streptophyta > Magnoliopsida > Rosales > Elaeagnaceae > Hippophae > Hippophae rhamnoides. Next base: position 13,205,695 of record CM065430.1, read on the forward strand.
CACCTTTACATGAATATCATATTTGATGGAACCATCGAGTTCTGCTCCTAATGACATCAATTTTGTGACAGTACTGTTAAGGTCCGTAACTGTTAAAGATAACAGGGAAGAATATCCCTTCTGCATGACATGATCGCTGCAAAAAGTGTATTAGCATCTTGTGTACTTCCAGAATCCAGTAGCCTAGTTATGGTTATGCTTAAAAAAACTGGAAAATTATATAAAATAACATTTTTCAAACTTTTAACAACAAAATAATAATATTGAATGAGGTTCAATTAAATGTATTTTAATATTTAATAGATTTAAATAGCGGTAGTTTAATATAAAATTATGAGTTTAACTTTTTTTAAGAGTGAAAAATATATAAATTGAATACAAGAGGTGCTGTTTTGAAGTTATATGTTTATTATTTTTATTATATAAAAAAAATTGGAAACAATTTCTAGGGAATATAAAAATTAACAAACATCTGAATTCTTTTATTTCTAAATGACAAACAAAGAATATAAAGTAATGAGGCATTTGGAGGGTGTTTTAAGCATGCATACATGAATGCAAGTATCAAATGCGGTTTTGAACATATAACAAGAATTTGAGACCAAAATAAGAGAAATAAATACCAAAAACAGGAAAACAGGTCCTTTTCAATTTTTCTTTTTTGTTGGGCTACTTTCCAATCTAGACTTTAAATAGTAGAAGAAAATTGGAATACCCAAGCCATAACAATCAAGAGTTGTCAACGTTAAATCAAACTCAGAATGCGTAAGTAAATTCAGGCTTGTAGACAAACAAACAAACAAACAAACAGATAGACTGCACGGAAGAAAGAATATCCGTACTTGGGAGATTGCATGAGGGCAAGCTTGAGATAGCCACATTAAAACTCGGCCCAACGAAGAGTGCAGACATTGACAGTGAAGTCCAATCCCTCCGAGTAGAAGCGAGCTGCTCTTGGTACGTTCTTATGAAGCTGCAGTATCCATCTAAACGACGCCCTCGCCATCCTAGTTTTATCGGACAAAACAACCACAAAAGAAAATCACCTTTGTTTAACGAAAGTAATAAGCCATTATGTTACCACATGAAAAATTTGAGTGCAAATTTTGCCTTGTCACCGTCTAAATTTGAGAAAAAGGTAAATAATTAAGAGTTTATTAATATAATTATTAGGTTACTTATAGGAGATTTATTAATATTCTAAAATGTGTATTTTATTCTTATAATTTTATAAGTGATGTATTATTAATCTTATTATTATAAAAAATAAATATTTTTAATCTATTAAAAATAAGAACCTTTGTTAACTAAATTTCATAAATAAAAAGATTATAAGTATCTAACTTAAAAATTATATGATTAAAATATCTATTTTAAAAATTTATGAAACTTTTAATATTTAATTCAAAAATTATTGGACTAAGTTACTCAAATTAAATAACTATATAACCCTCAAGCGTCTAACCCCCTCTAAAGCTTTTTATTCAAGTTAACGGTTAAAAATCATAAATATTTGTGATAAAATACTATTATATATCATAAAGAAAAAATTATACTAATAATTCATTAATTATGATCAAAGTTTATAAGAATTTACTAAATTTTAGTTTTATTACTATAAATCTATTAATTATTTAAAAGTATATCAGAAGTTAAAAACTAAAAATATAAAAAGTTATGTATGTGAAAGTAAATACACATATGTATATATCTTTTAAATTATTATATATCTTCTAAATTAATTACAACTAAAAAAATACCTTAAAAAGATTTGAATGCATAACAATCCAAAAAAAAAATACACATATGTGTACATGTGATAAGTTTATTATAGTTTTGGAAGTTTTAACTTTTAATCAACTTTTCATTAACTAATAAATTTGTAAAATATCACTCAAAAATTAATTATTTTTTTACATTTTAATAATAATCAGTAGAGTATTATTACCCTTCGTATTTTCAGAAATTTCTGATAATAAAAAATAATATGTAAAAAATTGACTGATTCGATAGTAAAAAGACCTACATAAATTTACTATTGACCGATATTAAGTACTTAAAGAATCAATAACAAATTAAGATGATCACGAGTTTTTGATATAAATCAGGAAAAGAACATAGGTGGCCGAAAACAGTCACTAATATCAACTAATATGGATAATGATTTTCACGATGATTTTTATCATAATATAAATTATATGTTAATATTATTATTTCTAAATAAAAATTGCTATTAATATAATATTTTTATTACTTTAATAATTTATATATGATCACATCGATACCAACTAATATTTATCATTAATTTTTTTTTATTCATAATTCAAAGATTTTTATCATATGCATCCATCGTTTTAACAATAGGCAGTAGTAGTCTTTTAAAGAAAACACACTTGTATGGACACATAAGGCAACTACTCCGAAATTATCTTGATCGTTCAAATCTTTCTATTTTTTTTTTAATTTTATAAAAATAAAAAAATACGTTAATATATTTTTGCATGTAATAATGCACGCATTATATATATATAATTTGTTCATACATTAGGAAAGACAAACTTAAAGAATTAGGATCCTTTTTTCTTAATTTTTCTATCTATGGAAATCTTATATTAGAATAGTATTTTTGTAATACTTATTTTAATTTAATACTATATTTATAACATAATAAATTTAAATAATATGTTTGTAATTTTTGTGATACTTCTATTTGTTATTTTATCCAAAAATATAAAATAATAATATTTTTAGAAGGATGATTCAAACAAATAAATTTTTAAAAAAAATACTTAAAACTTATAACCATTAAAATAATACCATTTATATTTACCTTATATATTTTAATTTTTTTAAAAAATCTAACATATAATTTTATTTTAAATATTTTTCTGATTAAATTAAAATCATTTAAACCCGTTTAATATTTAATATCATCCAATAAAATACCTTTCAATATTATTAGGCATTATTTTTGTTATAAATTTTAAGCTTTTTTTTTTACCAAAATATGTCTTATCAATTCAAGACCAATTATAGATAATTTAAAAAAATAAAAAATTATATAAACTATCACTCAAAATTTACAACAAAATAACATCCAATATGCAATCGAATAATGTTGAAATTAAAAGTATAAATACTTCGTAAATTTGTTATTTTGTTTTTTTTTAAAACAATACATAAAGTTGTTCTGCTTCAAACGATGAGGCTTTATACCCATGAAACTCTACCCATTTTATACACAAAATTGTAGTGAACGAAGATACGACAGTTATTGAACAAAGATGATACAAAATTAGAGTTGTGCTTTCTATTCACAATGAGAAATCCCCCAACCAGCAGGTGATGCAGAATCAACAATTCAGTAAGTCTAACAACAACCTTAAAACGCTTCCAAAAGGTTAGGAAGAACCTCTAGAAGCTTTTTTACGTGACCATTGACCCTTTGACCTTGCTTCTAGAAGCTTTGCCTTCAATGTGTTCTCCCTTGCAGGCAATCTCAAAGAAGACTCCGGTAAGTCGAGATCTGAGGACGTATGTTTTGCCATCCATTGCCGAACTGTACTAGTCTGGTTTCTCCAACCCAAGCTACTACAAGAAGCCTCATTTTTACTATTATCTAAATTCATGCTTCCACTATCTGACAGAAAATGTTGGCTTCTTATTAGGTTATCAATTGTGTAGTTTGAAATTTCATCATGCTTCTTTCTTTTTTCATAATTACCATCTTTAGTCACTTCACAATGTTCAGACTTTTGAGATATGTTTACTTCTGATGGTTTGACCACTTCAACTTGTCCCTGCTCAATATTTACTAACTGAGATTTCTTGTTCTCATTAGATGAAATAGCTGAAGCCATCTTCTGTTCAAATTTAACTTGCAAGCTTGATGGAGATCTTCCCATTATCCTTGCACTAGACTCTGGTTTCTTCTTCATTGCATCATTTGATTTTGTTGTTTTGTCAAAATGACCATCCACATTTTCAATGTCATTTGAGTTGAACATTGTGTTGCTTGGTTTATGAATCTCAATACAATCAGAATTGTTGTCCAAAGAATCTTCATGGCCTACATCTTGGGGTGCGCTCACAGCTTCATTCAGAGGGACAGATTCCATTGAGTTGCCGCGCTCTCTAGCCAATAGATTCTCAGCTTTCTTCGATGTATTAAAATGATTAGCTCGAAGGAAAGTCTCTATTTCAAGCTGTAATTTGTCCACAATTGTGTCCTTCCCAGAAAAACCAGATTGTTCTTCTACTATCTGCATTTGCATCCTTTCATCTAGCCATGATTCAGATATGTGAAGAATCAGCCTATCATGGTCATCTCTTCGAATACAATCCTTGTCGGTCTTGTGTTTCAAAGCATGAACCTCTTGTTCATAGTCTTTTATCCCCCTAGCAAACTCATCACAAAGGTCTTCCAACAACTTCCTCGATTTTCTCTCACTTTCCAAATCTTTCAAAGCAGTTGAAAGATTAGACTTCACCTCAGAAATCTCCCGTGCTAATTTCCTATGTAGACTTTCAGATCGTTTTCTTAACTTCTTCTCGCCTTCTAGCTCATCTTTCACTGACTTTACTGCAGCATGAATCAGTTCTTGCTCTTCACTCTTCCTAACTAAGTTGCCTTCAGAAATTTGCTGAACTATATCATCAATCTCATGTCGATCAGCCTGTCGTTCTCTAAGTAGTTCTTTGATCTTAAGACGGGCATGCTCCAGCTCTGTTTTTAATGCTTTTATTAGCAACATGTTGGAAGCATGCTGTTCTTCCAAGCTCCAGATCCTGTTTAACACTTTCAGCAGTTCTGCGGATGTTTTAAGACCATAATGTGATTGACCAATCCTACCCTTGAACTCTACAGAACTAGTAGGAGTGACTGCAGGGTCATATGGAGTCACCTAAAAAATAAAGGTGAGTTACAACTTATTAATATTTAAGTGGGATTTGTTAAAATAGAAAATCAGATTTTAATGCTGATTGCTTGACATTTTATTGAACTGAAAAATGGCTATTAAATAACCTTACAATGACTAACTAAAAAAACTGAAAAATAACCGAGTAAATGGCTAAACAAAGTGATCGTGAATTGCTGCTGCAAATCACTCCCTTAGAAACTAAGACTTATTGAAACTAATTTGAGATAAACTCCTAAAAACCAGCAACTATCCAAAGACTTCCTTCATATCCTCCCTTAAACTAACTGCATATTGCACTTAGTTTATTTCAGAGACATCAACCATTCCCATCTTCTCTCCCCAAGTTTCTCAAAGGCATTAACCTTTAGAGCTTTAGTCATTAAGTCTGCAACCTACTCTTGTGTTCCACAATGCACCAATTCGACTTCTCCATCCCGTGCAAGATCTCTAAAGAAGTGAAAACGAACTCTGATATGTTTGCACCTCCCATACATCATTGGATTTTTGGAAAATTTAATTGTAGAGCTGTTGTCACACATGATAGTAGTGTTACCTTCTTAATCATGGCTTAAATTCTTCAAAACTAGTTTCATTCACAACTTGATAGGCACAAGCAGTAGCAACTACAAACTCTGTTTCTGTAGTTGAAAGAGTAATGATTGGCTATTTTTTATACATCCATGATACTGCTCCTGCACTCAATAAGAACACAACCAAATATGCTATTAGAGTCATCTCATGCGTAGTCAGAATCTGTAAAAGCAAGCAATTCTTCATCCCCTCCCTTCTCATAGCAAATCCCATAGCTAGTTGTTCCTTTTAAATACCTTAAGATCTTTTTTGCAGCTTATAAATGCAACTCAATGGGTCTTGACATATATCTACTAATTAAGCTTACACTGAACATAATATCCGACATTGTAGCTATGAGATACATTAAACTTCCAACCATTTGTTTGCAATATGTATCATCCATGGGTGCTCCATCTGCATCTCTACTAATCTTGAAGCCTGGAACAATTGGACTTTTCACAGGCTTACTCTCGTGCATTGCAAATTTCTTCAACACACCAGTGGCATACTTCTTTTGGCACACGAAAATTCCTTCTGGTTTTTGTTACACTTCAATTCCGAGAAAGAATCTCATTTTACCAAGATCATTCATGTCAAAGATTTGCATCATGGAATTTTTAAACTCAAATATCATATCTTTATCATCACCAATATAAATTAAACCGTCAACATAAATACTAACAATTACCTCCATTTCTTTTGATGAATAAGGTCTGTTCAGTTGGGCATTTTTGAAAGCCTGCACTGATGAAGTGAGATTCTATACAACTGAACCAAATCCTCTGCTTACCTTAGACCATATAAGGCTTTGTGTAACTAGTAAACCTTATATTCTTTCCCTTTCTTCTCATACCCTTTTGGTTGTTCAACATATACATCTTCACTTAATCTTCCATGAAGGAATGCATATTTAACATCTAATTGAAAGATGTGCCATCCTTACAGTATCCATGTGTGTAGTAGGTGCAAAGACTTTTGTAAAGTCAATGCCTTGTTAAGAGTACCCCTTAGCCACTAAGTGCACTTTATATTTATCAACTTCACCAAGCTCGTTCAACTTTGTTTTGTAGATCCACTTCACTGCAATTGTTTTTGCTCCAATTGGCAGATTCATGAACTCCCAAGTTTGATTCTTTTCAATCGAGCTTATTTCACTATCCATTGCTTTCCTCCATTTCTCGTGCTTCACAGCTTCTTCAAACAGAATTGGATCATCCTCAATGACATTTTGTACCATGTAGGCTTATGCTGCTTCTTCACTTACCCCACGTTTGGTTGGAGTGAATGGAATGGAATCATAATTGATTCCATCCATTTTGTGTGTTTAGTTGGACGGAATGGAATCTGATTACTAAAAGAGAAAGAATCACAATCCCTTCTCCCACCTTTGGTAATCATTATTCCATTCACATCTAAACTTTTTTTCCAATTTTACCCTCACCTAAAATATAACCTTAAATTCAAATCCCAAATTCTCAAACCCAAAATTCCAAAACCCTAAACCCTAAACCCTAAACCCAAAATTTCAAAACCCTAAACCTCAAATCCTTAAACACTAAACCTTAAAACAAAAATTCCAAAACCCTAAAACATAAATCCTAAATCCCTAAACCCTAAACCCTAAATCCCAAATCTTATATCCCAAAATCCTAAACCTCAAATCCCTAAACCATAAACCCTAAAACCCTAAACCTTAAAACATAAATCCCAAAACCCTAAAACATAAATCCTAAATCCCTAAACCCTAAATCCTAAATTTCAAATCCCTAAACCATAAATCCTAAATCCCAAATCCCTAAACCCTAATCCCTAAACCTTAAAACAAAAATCTCAAAACCCAAAACCCAAAAACATAAATCCAAAGACCCTAAACGCTAAACCCCAAATTCCAAATCCTAAAAGCCTAAACCCTAAATCTCCAAATCTCTAAACCCTAAACCTTAAAACATAAATCCCAAAACCCAAAACCCTAAAACATAAATCATAAAACCCTAAACCCTAAACCCCAAATTCCAAAACCTTAAAACCCTAAAACCTTAAACCCTAAATCCAAAATTCTAAAACCCTAAACTATTTTTAGAAAATAATAATTTTAACCCTAAACCTTAACCTACAAATATAACCCCAAATCCTAAATCCCGAAACCCTAAATCACACATCCCAAACCTCAAAACCCTAAACCCTATTTAGAAAAATAATAATTTTAATAATATATTTCTTTTTAATTAAGTAACACTTATTTAGAAAAATAATGATTTCAATAATGTATTTTGTCTGACGAAAAAATAGTAATTAAATGATATTATTTGAACTTTACAGCATGTAGGGGTATTAAGGTCATTTACAGCTTTTTTCATTCCATTCCAGTGGCAAACCAAACACTATAATCCTGATTCTGAGCTTGATTCCAGTGGTCAAACCAAACAAAATTGTTTCCTTTCCATTCCATTCTGATTCCGACTCCGATTCCGATTTCGATTCCATTCCATTCCACGAACCAAACACCACCTTAGTCTTTTTCCACTTACATAATCATTCATCCATATGGGCATCCTTTTTTCCCTTTGAGTCACAATGTCTGCATTATTACCCCCTTCGTTATTCTCATCATCTCTAGCATCAAATTCTCTTCAGTTTCTTCTTCACTATCCTCATCATTCCACAGTAGTTCTACTCTAATTTGTTCTTTGAAATCAATGTCCCAATTCCAATTTTTTCTTCCTCAAAAATTACATCCTTATTGATCACAATTCTCTTAGTCTTAGGATTAAACAGCCTATACCCTTTAGATTCTTCACTAATACCCAAGAAAACACAAGGAAAGCTCTTATCATCCAACTTATTCCTTTTTGTCTCTGTTATATGGACATGTGCAACACACCCCCAAATACGAAGGTGCTCCACTGAAGTCTTGATTCCACTCCATGCTTCTTGAGGAGTGACATTCTTGACTGCTTAGGTTGGACATCTATTTAGTAGATAGAATGTTCAATTGAGCCTCAACCCAGAAAGTTTTAGGGACCCTCTTGGTTGTGAGCATGCAACGCACTATGTTCATGATTGTTCTATCTTTCTCTCGACAATTCCGTTTTGGTGAGGAGTATAGGTTGTTATGAGCTGTCTTTTGATCCTTTTCTTTTCACAAAAGGCTTTGAAGCTGAGAGATGTGAACTCTCCTCCCCTATTTATCCTTAAGTATTTGATGGATTCTTCTACTTCTTTTTCTTCTTACTTCTTGAAGATTTTGAATTTTTCCAATGCTTCTGATTTTTCCACTAGCAAATACACCCAAACTTTGCGACTATAATCATCAATAAAACACATCATATACCTCTTTCCATTACATGATGTGGATTCAATGGGCCCACAGGTATCAACGTGAACAAGCTCTAATACCTTTGTTGCATGCCATTCACTCCTTTTTGGTATCACATTCTTGTGTTGCTCTCCTGTAAAGCAATCAGTATAGGTGATACTTGAAACTCCCATTTGAGGCTACCCGTGCATCATTCTGCAAGCTCTTTAGGTCTAGGTGGCCATATCGTTGATGCCATAAATGTGTGAAATTAACACTAGTATGCAAACACCCTTCTGTGGTACTTGTATTGGTTATGGATCTTTCATTTATTAAATGTTGCAAGCCCCATTCTTAATCAGAATCCCAAGACCCTTTTTCCTGCAGTTTTTCAACACTCAACAAGTTGTTCCTTAGTTCTGGAACATAATATACATCACTGACCACAAAATGAATGCCATTAAACACAAACTTGACACTGCCTTTTCCAACCACTATCATTCTAGTGTTGCCATATTTTACAAAATGATTAATATCATCAACTAGGCTTTAGAACATATCTCTATCATCACACATATGGTTGGAACACCCTGTGTCAAGGAACCATGCATTATTTCTCTTTGCCTTTTGTTCATCTACATACGCCATCAAGAGCAATTCTCCTTCCTCATCCAGTTGTGCATAGTTAGCTTCTTTGTTTCAGTTAGGACATTCATATTGAAAATGCCCCATATTATGACATTTGAAACACTCTATATTGGCTTTACTTAAGGTTGTATTGCCTTTGCCACGTCCTCTACCTCTTTCATGAGACAATGTGCGACCATAGCCTCTTCCTCCTGTGCCGTTGTCATGAGTTACTTTTAATACCTCCTCTTCTGCTTTGGGCCTTTGAAATTTCTGCTCATGGACAATTAAACCGCCTTGCAATTCATCAATCAAAAGATTATCAATATCCTTTGATTCTTCAATTGAGCAGACAATATAGTTGAACTTATCACTCAATGACCGAAGTATCTTTTCCATTAGAACACTGTCATTCATTTGTTCACCATAAATTTGCATCTTATTAGCAAGATACATTACTCTTGAGAAGTAGGCAGAGACACCTTCATCGGATTTCATCTCAAGAATTTCAAAATCTTTGCAAAGAGCTTGAAGGATAGATCGTTTCACCCGATTGTTGTCTTCATACTTCTTTTTCATGGAATCTCATATCTGTTTTGATGTGTTCTTCTCCAGAATGGTTTCTAGAATAGTTCGATCAATGGCTTGAAACAAGTAATTTTTCACCTTCAAGTCTTTCAGCTTCATTTCATCAAGCTTTTTCCGTTGTTCTTTTGTCAATGTCTCTCCAATTTCTAGTTCAACATAGCCTATCTCCATAAGACACTAATTCTCCGTCACTATCTTCCAATGATCATAATGACCATCAAAACGAGAGATAGCAGGTTGTACAAAATTTCTTTCAATTGTCATCGCTATCAGTTTTACAAATGATAAAGACTACTGCTTTGTTTTTCATTATTAGTGAAGGCTTTGATACCAATTTGTTAAAATATAAAATCAGATTATAATGTTAATTGCTTGACATTTTATTGAACTAAAAAATGGCTATTAAATAGCCTTATAATAACTAACTTTAAAAACTGAAAAATAGCCTAGTAAATGGATAAACAAAATGATCGTGAATTGCTGCTACAAATCACTCCCCCAGAGACTAGTATTTGTTGAAGCTAACTTGAGATAAACTCCTAAAAATCAGCAACTATCCAAAGACCTTTTTAGAATTGGCTTGTGGTTCAGGTGGTATGATTCCTCACTTCACTACCATGAATGTAAGGTCATTTATTTTAATAAAAAAAGAGGACCTTAGTGTCCCCTTTTTCTTAGAAGAAGGATGGGTTACAAAGTTATGACAATAGGAAAAGTTCTTTACATATGGGGCATTAAAGGGACAAATATGTGAACAATACCGTATGCTAAAGCTAACTACGATCGATTATTATCCAGATGATAACAAATGACATTATATGCATACAGTGATAGGAGACATCCCTGAAGTCCCAATTTTAGCAAGAGTCTTAAACATACATAAAAAATATTAAGAACATTGTCAATCGATACTTTCTCAAGAGTGCATACAGACAGACATCACTTGACTAGTTGGTACTCCATGGAGAATAAATTACTTCACATTCCATCTAGCATTTAGAAAAACTATCCATTTTGCATCTAACAACGACCATGATGCTTCTTTATTATTGTTCTCAAAATGAAGTCAATAACAATATTAGCTCTCGAAAATGAGGCTTAATCTACGAGACAATTGCACACATATGTTGATAAATATATAAAAATATAGTTGGTACTTTTCCCAGTAGCTTATGCTTATAGAAAAGTTAGTTTCTTACATTGTTGAAAAAGGTTATTTTGAGGCTTGCCACAAGTTGAGGCCTAAAAATAGGCTTAAAAATAAGGTTCGAAGCTATAACCTTAGGGGTAAATTAAGACTTGCACTTTTTTAATTTGAGGCTTATGCCTTGAGATTTTTACCCCTCGAAGTGATTGAGGCTTTAACCTTAAATGGTTATTTTTTGAAGTTAGTTCATGTGTTATCTATAAAATCTAGATTCGATTTCACAAAATTAAAAAGTATAAAGTCATAAATAAGAAAAACAAAAAGGAGAACATCATAATTTCATGAATAAACCTGATTAGAGTTTGAGTTACTTTCCATTAACTTTTTAGGTTAAAAATTATTTTTATTATATTTAAATTTTTTTAAAGTTGAAGCTTGAGGTTTACGCTTCAAATGACTTTACAACATTAGTTTTCCTACAACGTCTAACATGGTTTTAGAATAAGACCCTGTGATCAATGTCCAGTAACCGTAATTATTGAATTGCAAGTATTTGACTCATACTAACCATGGGCGTCAGCAAAGCCGAGCTGATACGATAGGTAAGTGAAGGGACGAGCAAAAGGACCAATCCCTATAGTCTCTCGATTCGGCACAACAGAAATGGGAAGTCCCAACTCACTACCAAAAGAGAGTAGAGCCAATACTTGTGAGGAGTGATAAATATATAAAAATATTATTAACCTTTCTTCCACTAGCTTACCCCACGTTTGGTTGGAGGGAATGGAATGGAATCAGAATCGATTCCTTCCATTTTGTGTGTTTGGTTGGACGGAATGGAGGGCGGAATGGAGTCTGATTACTAAAAGAGAAGGAATCACAATTCCTTCTCCCACCTTTGGTAATCATTATTCCATTCCCATCTAAACATTTTTTTTCAATTTTACCCTCACCTAAAATATAACCTTAAATTCAAATCCCAAATTCTCAACCCCAAAATTCCAAAACCTTAAACCCTAAACCCAAAATTTCAAAACCCTAAATCCAAATCCTAAAATCCTAAAACCCTAAACCCTAAACCCTAAACCTTAAAACATAAATCCCAAGTCCCTAAACACATAAATCCCAAATCCCTAAACCCTAAATCCCAAATTCCAAATCCTAAAACCCTAAATCCTAAACCCCAAATCCCTAAACCATAAATCCCAAATCCCTAAACCCTAAACCTTAAAACATAAATTCCAAAACCCTAAACCCTAAAACATAAATCCCAAAACCCTAAACCCCAAATTCCAAATCCTAAATCCCTAAACGTTAAACCCTAAACCCCAAATCTCCAAATCTCTAAACCCTAAACCTTAAAACATAAATCCCAAAACTCAAAACCCTAAAACATAAATCCCAAAATCCTAAACCCCAAATTCCAAATCCTAAAACCATAAACCCTAAACCCTAAATCCCAAATTCTAAAACCCTAAACTATTTTTAGAAAAATAATAATTTTAACCCTAAACCTTAACCTACAAATATAACCCCAAATCCTAAATCCCTAAACCCTAAATCACACATCCCAAACCTCAAAACCCTAAACCCTATTTAGAAAAATAATAATTTTAATAATATATTTCTTTTTAATTAAGTAACACTTATTTAGAAAAATAATGATTTCAATAATGTATTTTGTCTGACGAAAAAATAGTAATTAAATGACATTATTTGAACTTTACAGCATGTAGGGATATTAAGGTCATTTACAGCTTTTTTCATTCCATTCCAGTGGTAAACCAAACACTATAATCCTAATTCTGAGCTTGATTCCAGTGGTCAAACCAAACAAAATTGTTTACTTTCCATTCCATTCCATTCCGATTCTGATTCCATTCCACGAACCAAACGCCACCTTAAGCTTTTGGAAGAGTTGGTGACCAACTAACTTCTAAGACATGTATTTATATCTCCTTGAAAATAATGGATACTAAGAAATAGGATGAAGCCAACAGATACAAAGAAACCGGAGCAAGCCAACAGATAGAATCCTTACCTCCATGGAACTACCATAACTAGCAGGAGATACAGGCTGCGGAGCATGATTGTTCCTTTCAATTGATTGATGATGTTGCATTAACGATGTAGCGACATGCCTTCTCAAGCTACTTGCACTTTCAGGCTGAAAATCAGAATCACGGAAAAGTTAGTAGTAGAGAAGTGAACTTCAATCCAGGAACACATATATCCTTCCTTTCCAAGAAAGATGGCTGGAAGCCAAATTTTTTGCAGTCCTTGAAACATGAAGGGGCAAGAATAGGCAATTTACTAGTGCTTTTGTAATTACAGGAAATAATTTGAATGTAATACTGATAACAGATCCTCCTACAGTTGATGCAACAAAACGTAATTTCCTAGGTAAACCAAAACTAAAAGACTTTCATTAAAGAATTGGTGCTCCGTTATTTTTAAGGGACTCCACAGTTTACATAATACCCTAAGAACAAATGAAAAAAGGAAAATGATGGTGACCTTGTAAGCAATTAAGTGGGAGAAAATTGGGATCAACATAAGTCTGATAAAATTGTTTCTCCTTTTGGTTGAAATTGGTTTTTAATGGCCCAAAACACTTATTAATGCTTCTAAAATTTTGAGAAACATTATTAATGCTTCTAGGAGAAGTAAGTAATACTTCAGAGAAATAGTTTTAGATGTACATTCTCTTCCTAAAATAGTTTCTAAAGTTTCATTTAAAACCACTTCTAACATTTTCATCCCAAACACTTAAATGCTTATCTTAAACCAATTTTAACCAAAAAACTTTCATTTTAGACCATTTTTTTAAAACCAGTTTTAATTGAGGTACATACAAACGGGCCCTAAATAGGATTGATAAACATGACACTGCCAACATCATTTGGATAACATGAAAATTAGGAGGAAAAAAACGATATCAGCAACGAGATCCTCACAAAACTGATGACAAATATAGAAATAATCTACCCAACTGAGACAGTCCGTGAAAGCTACATGACTAAGCAAATCAGACACTTTAAATTAAATGCTTCTACAAAAAACAATAAAAAAACCAACACAACCAAGGAAAGATCTCACCTACTACAAGCATTTGAATTTTTAAAGAACCATCAATAAATTAAAACGTACAGACCAAATACAAAATTAACATACATGAGAAACAAAATTCGATCAAATATCTAGCTATAAAAAGTACAGGGCAAAACGCCAAAAGGGGAAAAAAGAGGAAAAGATACAGTTTTCAAAATTCAACTAAATAAGAGCAAACGAAACAAAACTGGGAAAGCCCCAATTAGCTAAAGAAAGAATACCCAAATCGCGAAAAGAAGCGTACAAAATATATAGTACCAAATCAGGAGAGCTTGGACAATTATGAGCTTGCAAATTTGAAAGGTCAAGAGGCTTGTCCTTGTGAAGGTAATGATGACGAAGGCAGCGTAACCTAGGGTGAGGACCAGAAGAAGTAACACCACTAGTGTGATTAGGTCTGTGCATTTTAGGGGGTGATATGTAATAGTGATGCTCCCAAAGAGCCGCAGCTAACTTTCTAGCAGAAACAGAAATAGCTCTAGTACTAGTGTTAATGGCAAATGAAAAAGAAGGGTCGTCTTTAATGTTGGTATGATTATGAAGCCCAGTTGGGAAAAGTCTCCATGAGGACACTACTGGAGTACAAGGGCCCTCTCTTTTCCCTACCAATAATCCTCTTCTCAACTTTTCTCCCAAATTTTCCTCCTTTTCTGCTACCCTTTCCCTACTTTCACCTTCCATAATCATCTCTCTCTTCCTATATACTACTTTTTCTCTCTCATAAAAATTTTTCTTTTTAAAAAAATTTGGTAAATAATTTTCCCTTATCCCCCCCTCCTGGGCTTGCTTGTGTTTTGTGGAAAATAATAATAGAATGTTCAGTTTCAGTTCGGTTGTAGCAGGAAACAAGAGAGCGTGGGTTTTCTTTTGTTTATCTTTTTGTGCTCTGAGCCTCTCTGATCAGGGATCAAGGCAGCTTTTATTATTATTATTTTTTGGAACAAAGTGATCAAATCTTTGCTATGGTAGGTTTATGGTAGCGGGGTTGATTACCAGCTTCTGTGCGTTATAGCTATGGTCATTTCTTTTCTTTCTTTTTCTCCGAGAAAAGCTATGGTCATTTCTACGCACTTGATTGATTATACATTTTGTCTTTGTCACACACAGTCCATGAATTACTGTCAAGGTTAAAATTACCACGTCGGCTAGCTTTGTACATTAATACTTTCATTGAAATCGTTGATTTTTTTTCTTCCAATCTATTACTTATATTATTACAAAAAAAAAACTTTAAATATTCACTTAGGAAAAAAAATTAAAAAACCTTTACAAAATTATTTTTCTTATTTTTATATTATATTCTTTTTTTATCATAACTCAAACTTTACATGAATCTAAAACTTTAAAATATATGTCTTTAATTTAATTTTTTTTAATAAAATAGTTGATTGAAATATATTATAATAACATAAATATTTAATTGTAACAAAAAATAATAAAACAATATATTAAATTTTATTTACATAATATAAGTATCAAAATTAACTTTTGTTTAATTAATTATGATTAATTTTATAAAAATTAATATTTATTTAATTAATTATGAATAAATATGTAATAATTGATATTTTGAGATTAAAATAAAACAATATTATAAAAATTAAATATTTTATCTATAATTTAATATTTTAATAAAATATGCTTTAATAACAAAGCTATTTAACTTTATTTTCAGTTGAAGAACTAATATCTCAATCTTTATATCAAAAATATATTGAAAATATTATTTTTTAATTATAAAAATAATATTTTCATATCTATCTAATATATTTTCGTTTTTAAAAAGAAAAAATTTAACATATTATTTTATTTTAAATATTATCTAATCAAATACATTTTAAATTAAAATATACACAAAATATATCACATATATTGTCTTGATAATATTAAATAAATATTACGTAATTAAATGATATTTAATATTTAAATCATCGTTAAAATGAATATATTTAATATAAATAATTTATAATTAGATATAATTTAACGTATTAAATTTTTTGTTAATAGTAAAAAATATTAAGTTAAACATAAGATATTTTTATAGTTAAAAATTTTAATAATATTTTTTTAAAGTTTTTTAAAATTCCAAACGTTCAGTAATACTACTTTTAGCAAGGAATACATGTTTTTTTTAAAAAAAAAGATAAATAGATTTTTATACGACTGTGTTTTCAAAATTGTAAGAAATATATTATTGAATTTTCCCGTTAACGAGGGTTAAACTCTAAAAACCCCAATTTCATCGCGAAATCCAAACACCCAAATCAACTCCTCTCATCGAAACTAGTCTCACCGCAGCTCTTACCGTGGCTTTAGCTTCGTAGGAAACATCGTTCCAAAGAAATAAGATGAAATCAATGTTGCCTCGGAAGAACGAGCTCGTGGAATCACCATAAATACCTCCACAGTTGAGTATGAAATAGAGAATCATCATTATGCTCGTGTAGATTGTCTTGTCATGAACATGATCACCAATGCGACTCAAATGGATGGTTCTATTTTGGTGGTTTCTGGAGCTGATGTACCTCTGTCTCACATTAAAGAACACATCTTGTTGGCTAAGCAAATTGGGGTGCCTAATATGGTGATGTTTCTGAACAAACAATATCATTACCCTAAATGAATTAAGAACCAAAACTTGATGGATTAGGATAAATGGTTGTTCTTCGATGAGAGTAAGGGCTTATTTGGGAGTATGAACGAGATTAGGATAATTTTGCGATGAAATTGAGGTTTTTAGAGTCAGGTGTATTGCTTTTAATTTTTGTTACTAGATTTGATTGATGTCATTATATTTGGGAGTATGAACAAGATTCAATTTGAAAAAAATCCTCAAATTAATAACAAAGGGGCACCAATGTTTAATTATATTAATGTACTTTTTTGACTTATCCTTATGGCTTTATTTTTAATTTTAGGGGCAACATGGTAAAAGAAGTTAAAAACTTTGACAGAAATTGCCCCTACAAGCAGAAACTGCAAAATAAAATTATAGTTGCTAAAAATGCCATGCCACAAATACCTCAAGCATGGTACATCCAAGTATCAAATATTAGTACTGGTTGATATGGAGGTAAAAATAATAATATAATTATCTATTGGTTTTAAAGAGGCCCATACTTTTATTATTATTATATATCAATATATAAAAAAAAAGGTAAAACACTAATTATTCTTTGTCTAATAATTGTTATTTACTAACGAATACACTTTTAAATTATTATTTTCAATTGAATAGGCAAGTTTTTAAAATACTTAGTCATAACATTTGATTTCTTATGTTATAAAATTATCATTTTTATTGATAAATAATTTGAGTTTCATCTAGACTTGTGATATAAAACATTTTTCATTAATAAAATAGTATTGATTTTAGCAACAACAAAAAAAAATAAAGATTTTCTTTTACATCCATTTTTTTGTTTGTTTTGGATTTTGATCAATTCATTCAAAAAACTTTGAGATAAACAACATACATTTATTAATAATTAATTATTTTAAACTATAAAGAGAAACATTGGAACACACATCCAAGATGATATAAAAAATTATAAAGCTTTTGTTTTGGGTTTTATTTGGTTACTATAAAGCTTTTTTTTTTTTTGGCTACATGATTATTTAAAATTATCCAAAATAGTATTGATTTTAGCAGGAAAAAATTATTTTACTTCTATTTTATTTTAGTATTTCTTTTCCTTCAATATAAAGCTTTTACTTTGTTAAATAAATTTATTATCTTAAGATTTTTAGATTTTTTTTTTAATAAAACATGGACATTTCTCGTTTAACCTGCTTCTACCTTAACAAAAAATTAACAAAACACATATTTTAAAGACAAAAAAGTTTTCTTCTAAAATAACAATATATTATTAATACACAATATTTTTACTTATGGCAATGTATTAATGTTTAAAAAATGCTCATATTTTAATAAAGGGTTAATTTTTTACAATCTTCGGAAACGCTTGACATTTATAAGAAAGAGGAAAGAGAAAATGATTTCTTTAAATTTTAACTATTACTACATAGAAGTATCAAAAATTTAGTAATATTTTATACGGTAATTGATCATATTTCTTCAATAAATTGTTTAAATATTTACAAATTTTACAATAAATAAAAAAATAAATTCATAGACATTGATAATATTTTCATATTATTAACATATTTTAGTAAAATTTAATTTTTAATGTTTTCATAAACAAATATATATATTAATAATTGTCTTCAATAATGATATACAACTTTATTTTGAGCTTGGAATGCGAATATAATTTGAAATGTGTGCGACAATATTAAGGATTATTCCTTTTTAATATTATATATGCTTTTCTTTCCTTCTTGATCTTGCTAAAATATGTTTTTGGATGGTAAAAGCCTAGGGTTTATTGGATTCATTATCATATATTTTTGATAAATTACTCTTGAAGTAAATAATACGTAATCTCAATCATGTTTTTATTTTTCCTGACTATAAGAGCACATTTATACTGTTTCTTATTATATATTTTTTTTTGTTTGTTTTATAACAACAATCAAAATCACGGAACAATAAATTATTAATTTAATTACATAGCATGATTATGTTAATGAATAAAGTTTTTATTTTTTAAACTCCCTTTGTGTGGTGCATTTTTTTTTATTTTTTTAAATATAACATAAAAATATTTTTGTGTTAATTTCATGACACTATAATAAATAAAAATATTAATGAGATAATTATTTATAATGTAAGCTCATTTATATTCATTTTGTTTATGTCACATTAATACATTATTATTTATTATTTATTATTTAATTGCGTATTTAACTGTGAACTTTTTAAGTGTGTTGGACTGTTGTTACATATTAGATTTGTGTAACTCATTTCTCACATTGGAATATATGATTCAAGGGCATTTTGGTCATTTTATGGCTTGAATATAAATACTCCTTTTAGGATTTGTTCAGACATAACTGATATGAAAATTAAGTCACAACAAAATCAGACTAATTTTTGAGCAAAGTTTTACGATAATAATCTAGATCCACAAAATTTTGGTACGAGAATTTGAATAGTGGACTAAGATTTTTTAATAAGAAATTATGTTATGTTAAAAGAAAAAGGTGATAAATATTTAAAAAACATTAACTATTCATAAGGACCTGGATAGTTATGATAAGGAGAAGAGGAACAGTTATAGTAGTCTAACAGTTACTTATTGAATATTCTCTTTGATTTCTCATGTTTAGGGAATATGAGAGTTAATGTTTGACATTATCCTAGTAATAAGTACTTGATCCTAACAACCTGAGACACATAATGAACTGGTACTTAGAATTAGAGGACTTTAGGTATACTTTGTAGCATGCAACCTAAGGAAAAAAAACCATGCGACATATTGAGCAAGACCCAATTGAATGTTGATAACTTGGGACTAAGAGACCCAATGATGATGACCTCGTGGCTATTACCTACTTGCTTGTATAAGGGGTATCGTATACGACGCTACCATAATTTAAATATATATATTCATCCCACATGTTTATCCCACACGATGCTACCAAAATTTGCATTTGCATTTTCATTTTAAAAATATTGATATTTTAGCTTCTTTTTTTAAATACTTATTTAATCAATTGTTTATTATTAATATTTTTTTCTAATTTAAAAGGAAGTATTTTTATATTTAATACTGTTGTGCACGGAAGCAATAAATAGTGGTATATTAATATATCAAAGCGGTAAAAAAACACACAGAATTTATATGGTTCGACAATTCGACTAGGTCAACAGGAGTCAGCAGATATTATTGAACTGAGTAGGAAATATACAGAATACAAATACAGATTTTCTCACTAATACTATCTCTCAAGTGTTTCCCAAACTCACTAAGTATTTTCTCTCTTTGAGTTTGCTTATGCTCTCTCTGATTTTTTTCAGATTTTTGCCTTGTTCTTCAATGCATAAAATCTTCCCTATTTATAAATGAAGCAAAGCTTCATTCCTTAAATTGTGCCATAATTTAAGCTTTAAATTAGGCCACTAATTTCTTTAAATCATGCCATAAATTAGGCAACAAATTAGACCACTAATTTGTTACTTTTATAGCCAATATTCAACAATCTCCAAGATTATCTGCAGTATTGAAACTTGATCCCTAGGCGCTCTAAGCTTGAGAGATGTTAATCAAGTTCAAGCAGTGTTGAAACTTGATCCTTGTAACCACCTTTGTAAGCATATCTGCGGGATTATCTGCAGTTTTGACTTTTTGAAGTATAACATTCCCTTCATCGACAATTTCCCAGACAAAATGAAATCGAACATCGATGTGCTTGGTGTGACTATGATGAACTTGTTTCTTTGCCAAACATATGGCACTCTGGCTGTTGTAGAAACCTCCACGTTCTTCTGAACAATATACAAATTCTTGGTCAACCCGAAAAGCCAAATAGCTTCTTTGAATGCTTCTTTTACAACCATATACTCTGCCTCTGTAGTAGACAAAGCTACAGCTGATTGCAATGTTGATCTCCAAAAAACTGGTCCTCCTACCTTTGTGAACACATAACCAGTTGTAGATCGACACTTATCCAGATCTCCAGTATAGTCAGAATCCACATATCCAACTAAGTGTTTGCCTTCATTCTTGTCTCTCTCAAACTTCAAACCAATATCCATAGTACCATAGATGTACCGTAGAATCCACTTCACTACTTGCTAGTGCCCTTTACCAGGATTGTGCATGTAGCGACTCACCATACTAACATCATGAGAAATATCAGGTCTGGTACATACCATTGCATACATCAAGGCACCAACGACATTTTCATATGGAACACGCTCCATTTGCTTCTTCTCATCGACGGTGCTAGGTGACATCAATGCACTCAATTGAAAATGAGGATCAAGTAGTGTACTTACTGGTTTGGTTTTCTTATCAATATCAAACCTCTGTTGTACTTTCTTTAGATACTGAGTCTGTGTCAGACAGAATGTGCTTTCAACTATATCTCTTATGATTTCCATCCCAAGAATTTCTTAGCTTCTTCAAGATCTTTCATTTCAAATTTTGAACTCAACAGAGCTTTCAATTTTTCGATCTCCACCTTGCTCTTAGATGCAATCAACATATCATCAACATATAAGAGTAAATAAATGAAGGTACCATCTTTGAGTTTTTAGAAGTATACACAATGATCAAATTGGCTACGTATGTACTTTTGCTCTCTGATGAAGCTATCAAAAAGTTTGTACCATTGTCATAGTGATTGCTTCAAACCATAAAGTGACTTGCTCAGCTTGTAAGCCCAACTCTCACGTCGTGAAACTTTGAAGCCATCGGGTTGAGACATGTAGATCTCTTCGTTCAAAGTACGGTGGAGAAAAGTTATTTTGACATCGAGTTGAGCTAACTCAAGATCAAATTATGCTACCAAAGCCAACAATAATCTAATAGATGAATGCTTAACAATAGGTGAGAATACCTCATTGTAGTCTATTCCTTCTTTTTGAACATATCCTTTTGCTACCAGTCTGGGTTTGTATCTGATGTTGTCTATACCAGGAAAACCTTCCTTATTGGCATAGATCTATTTGCAACCAATAGTTTTATTTCCTTTGGGAAGTTAAACCAATTCCCAAGTCTGATTCTGATGTAGAGACTTCATCTCTTCATCCATTTACATCTTTCACGCCATACTATCAACTCTCTGCAAACTTCTCTATAAGTGCATGGGACATCATCATCAATTACTAGAAGTGTAAATGCTACCATGTTTGTGTATCTGGTAGGCTTCCCAATCTCCCTTCTCGGTCGAGTAG
Organism: Hippophae rhamnoides; assembly: GCA_033030585.1. Classification (NCBI taxonomy): domain Eukaryota; kingdom Viridiplantae; phylum Streptophyta; class Magnoliopsida; order Rosales; family Elaeagnaceae; genus Hippophae; species Hippophae rhamnoides. The sequence continues at coordinate 13,227,762 of CM065430.1, forward strand.
TGGCAATAGATTCTAGTTGTTGATTGATCGGTAGTGATGGTGAGAGAACCTCCACCTCAACTGAGATCTCTTCTTGATCATCAATTTCATCTTCACCACGATCGGTACTCGGTGCAATCTTTTCTAGATCTTCTAGAGTCTCAAGCATCACCTTAGAAAGAGTATTTGGTCTTTCATTCTCATTCTTTGAATTTTTCTGTCTCAACATAACAGACTCGTTGAATGTTACATCTTAGCTTAAGACGATCTTCTTGGATTCACCACACCAAAGTTGAAATCTTTTAACTCCTTCCTTAAAGCCCAAGAAAACAACTTTCTTTGCTCTAGGATCCAGTTTGGATTCACTAACATGAAAATATGCAGGATATCCAAATATTCGCAATGAATCATAATCAGTAACAGGTTGTCTAGACCATACCTCTTTAGGATTTTTCCCATATATTGTAGTCGCATGAAGTCTGTTGACTATATGAATTGCATATGACAAAGCCTCAGCCCAAAATGCCTTGCTCAATTTGGATTGAGATAGCATACATCGAATTTTCTCAACCAAAGTACGATTCATTCGTTCTGCAACTCTATTATACTATGGTGTACGAGGAACAAAAAAATGTATAATTATCCCTTCATCTTGACAAACTTTAAAGAAGGGATTTGATTTGTACTCGCCACCATTATCAGATCTAAGCCTCTTAATTTTCCTACATGTCTAAGTCTCGATCATTTTCTTCCATTTAAGAAAGATATCTAGAACTTCATCTTTGTGACTCATGGTGTACATCCAAACATATCTAGAGAAATCATCAATAAAAGTCATAAACTAGCGTTTACCTCCAAGTGAAGCATTCTTGGAAGGTCCCTAGATATCTGTGTGAATATAATCAAGAGATCCCTTAGTACGATAAATGTCAGTGCCAAACTTAACTCTTGTTTGTTTTTCCATTACACAATGCTCACAGAAATCAAACTTTCCAGTCTTGGCACCTTTCAAAAGTCCTTGCTTCATTAAGCCTTGCAAAGCCTTTTCACCAATATACCCTAAGTGCATGTGCCATAGGTGGGAAGAATCATTTGTCTTTTCTTCAAAATTTCTTGAGACAATTGCTCTTCCTGTAACTGTACTCCCATCTAGAAAATACAAGTTCATCTTCCGAGTACCCTTCATTGCTACAAATGCACCTTGTACAACTTTCAAGACTCCATTTTCCAATGTTACATTGTAACCATCAGAATCTAGAGCACCTAAAGAAATAAGGTTTTTCTTTAGGTCAAGAATATACCTTACATTTGTAAGTCGTCTGATTGTACCATCGTGCATCTTTAGTCGTACTGTTCCAATCCCATTTATCTGACAGGCATTCTCATTGCCCATAAGCATAACTCCTCCATCGAGCTCCACAAAACTTACAAACCAATGTATGTTTGGACACATATGATAAGAACATCCAAAATCAAGGATCCACTTATCTGAGTAGGTTTCTGATGATGAAATTGAAAAGGCTGATTCTTCATCTTCATCGGCCTTCTGTGCAACATTTGCATTTGACTTGTCCTTGTTTGGGAAATCTTTCTTCCAGTGCCCTTTCTGGTGATAATAGGCACATTCGTCCTTCGCAGGACGTCTTCTAGATGAATCTCTTATGGACTTTGATCTGGATCACCCTCTATTATTTGATCTGCCAGATTTTTTTTATTCGTTCTACCTATAGTTGCCATCAATGCTTCTAATATTGAGTCTTTGTGATCATGTTAATCCTTCTTTCGGTACTCGTTATTTACCAAAGCATTTGAAACATCTATGAAATTAACCTCATCTTTTCCATATAACAAGGTTGTGGTTAAATGCTCATAGCTCTCAACTAATGAATTCAGCAACAATAAAGCTTTATCTTCATCGATAATTTCAACATCTAAATTTTGTAGATCGGCCAAAATTTTATTGAAATTATCTAAGTGCTCAATCATAGGAGTACCTTTCTTGTACTGGAAACAGAAAAGTTTCTTCTTTAAGTAGAGTATGTTCTCAATACTTTTCGTCATGTACTTGTCCTCTAGTTTCTTCCAGATAAATGTGGCTACATTCTCTTTCATGACAAAGTACTTTTGATCTTTTCCTAAGCACAGTCAAATTGTGCCACAAGTTTGTCGGTTGACATAATTCCAATCTTCATTTGAATAATCTCTTGGCCTGGTCTCCAAGGCTATATTAGATCCTTCTCTGAACAATAAATCTAATACTTCACATTGCCACATGCTAAAGTTATTGGTGCCGTCGAATTTCTCCACCTCAAACTTTGCGTTGGACAACATAGTTCTTCGAGTAGAACAACTTGGTTTGCTAGAAATTCTAAGGTCAGCATGTTCACCTTCTTTGATCTTTTTTTTATCAGCCATAAGTACAAACGGATAGCAGAAATTTTGCACTTACAACTTAAAATAATGTTTTTCCAAATTTTATATCTTATTTGAAAAAATGAAATCCGTGGTTGAATCCAGAATGGTCCAATTAGCTAAGAATATGTCTGACTTAGCTGAAAATGGATGAAAAATAGATCAACTCGATCCAAATATCACTAGTGATTGAGTTGACTCAATTGCTGGTAGCATCACTTCGGCGGCTTCTAACGGCGATTTTAACTTCCAATTTGCATCAATTCTTTCACCGTTGCGTTTGCCTCATCAAGAGCTTCGATTTGATATATAATACTATTATATTTGGCTTTGATACCAATTTGTTGTGCACGGAAGCAATAAATAATGATATATGAATATATCAAAGCGGTAAAAGAATACATAGAATTTATGTGGTTCGGGAATTCGCCTAAGTACACGGGATGTAACAGATATTATTGAACTTAGTAGGAAATATACAGAATATAGATACAGATTTCTTCATTAATAATATTTCTGAAATGTTTCCCAAAATCATAGAAAAATCTCAAACTCACTAAGTATTTTCTTTCTTTGAGTTTGTTTATGCTTTCTCTGATTTTTTTTTATTTTTACCTTGTTCTTTAATGCATGAACTTTTTCTTATTTATAGATGAAACAAGGTTTCATTTTCCTAAATTGTAACATAATTTAAGACTTAAATTATACCACTATTTTTTTTAAATTATGTCAATAATTTGTTACTTTTAGAGCAAATATACAACAAATACATATAATAATTTACATATTATAATTTAATTAGCTCTAATTGATAAATAATCTTAAGATTACTTTAATATTTTATATCCTCGTCTTTACGTTTAATCCATGTCTTACGACTTACAAATTGCTTAATGTATTTGAGAGGTTACGTAATTTAAATATATATTTATCCCACACGTTTATCCCATTGCTAATATTAATTTTTTGTCATTTCTCTTGCCATGATTATTATTCCCACTTATTTTGATTTTTGGAAAACTTCAAATTCGATAATTACCACTTTAGTCTCCATTACTGATAAATTTATCTTTAAAAAAATCATAAAGCTAATATTTTACAAATTTAGAAAAGTAAATGAAAGATTATAATGTTGTAACTTATAGGGAAATAAAAGGTCAAAAATGATAAATAAGAAGTGTGTTTGTTACAACTAATTACAAGATCAGCACAAGGGCAAAATCGAATATATACTGAAATATTTGGTTAAGAAAACCTTGAGGCTGGGACCTAATTGTCTCCATGCCACTGGATCATCTAATGATGATATGAAATTCTACCACTTCATGCAAAATAAAAAGATTTACTTTCAAAAATCAATTATGAACGGGCTCGTTACTGATGTGGGAAAAAAATTAAGGAATAAGTAATTTTTATTTATCAAAACAAAATAATTAATAGAAACATGAAATCGTTAGTTTTGTTAAGTGTTTTAAATTCCAATTTAATTTAGTATAAATTTTTTATGGGACCTACGGGTATAAGTAGATTAGATCATTGCATCTAATAGACTTCCTATCAAAGAAATACATCCTTACATTTGTGTAAGTTCTCTATTGTCTCTTCTTCCTTTTCGTGAAATAAAGAAATACCACTAGATTAATAATATTTTAAAATTTCATTTCGTTTATATATAAAAAAGATAATCTATAAAAATAATAAAAATAAGACATCTTAAAATTTATAATTATTAAAGTAACACAATTTATGCTCAACTCATATATATTTATTATTAAAAAAAGTTTAATTTATTATTTATATTGAATATCATATAAATTAAATTATGATGATTCTCCGTTCAATTCTAACATGTTTATTGTTATTAGAATTTATTTTTATTGTTATAATAAATTTAATGTGTGTTATTTTATGTAATTTTTCAAGATAATTTGGTTAGGTTTGTCCACTCTATAATTGTTAGAGTGTATGTCTAATTGAGTATTAATAGTTTGTCCTACCTTAGATTTTGGTAGAATGTTTATCTAGTTAATTAGTTTCGAGTATGTCTTGCAAAAAAGTGAGTCTAGTTAATTTAAATTTTGTTCACTATCTCTTATTGCATAAATACTAATAAATGTATAAAAATATTGTTAGTTCTTCTCCTAATGTTAATTTAAATTTTTAGAAGAGTTGACTTCTCAATAATTTTTTGTTAGGAAATCACATTTCTTACACTAAATTAGGTTATATATCTTTTTTTCCTTATTATTTTAACTATTTAATTTAATGGGTTGAAATTAAATTGTCGAATTTTGATAAATCTCTAGATTGCTCAAATTGATATGAACTGATTGAGTAGTTATCGATTTTTGACTTAATTAGAGGATTATGGAAACCTTAATTGAGCAATATATAAAGACCCTTTTAGTTATGATATCCAATATACCAAATCAAAATATTATTTCTCTTCTTTCCATATGGAAGAAAGATGACAGTCCCATTGAGGAAGTAAGACAATTTGGTTGAGAAAGATCACATACCACTCTCCTCATTCGTGTTCATCCGTTCGTGATCGATTGTCATAATATTTCTGCAATAATAGATATTTTTTCTTAATGTATATAAGTATCTTACTCGAATAAAAAAATCTTGATAATCTACTATGATGTAAATCCTATAATGTTTGGTATTCTCTTCTAGGATGGTGTATCTAGAATTTATTTATGTCTTTTATTATGATTTGATTCAAATAAGTAGTATCAAAGAATTCGTCGTTGTTAAATTCTTAGGATTTGTGAATATTCTATTTGTATGTTGTTTGAATAAAATATTTATGTTTTGTGTTAAATTCTTTGAATTTTAAAAGTTTTGAGTTTTTTTTTATTTTGAATTAAACCATGTTTCTTGGATTTTTATATTTCGTTAATTAATTTATTTATTTTTAAGTTAAAATTATCTAGGATTAAAATTGCAATAGAGTTGAAATGTTTCATAACTCATAAAAATTTAGTAACAATTATTCATGTAATTCAAAATTCGCAATTTTTTTAATAAATTATTCACAAATATGACACAAAATTGCACAAGCATACTTGTTGAGGGCCAGCTTCTTGGGGTTGAGGATTGATTGCTTGTGGATTGGGATTCCCTTGTTCTAGCTCATTCTTTCTAGCTTGTTGATTTGGATCAACGTCAATAACTTTTGAGACATAGATTGATCAGTCTCGATTTCTTGAGTTTCACGGTTGATTTCTTATGGATTAGGATTCCTTTGTTCTAACTCATTCACAGCAACTTGTTGAGGCTTTAGATTGATCGGTCTCAACTTCTTAAGTTTCAGGTTTGATAAATTGAGATTCATTCATATCATTATAACATTCAACTATTTGATTAGGCCTGAATTCATGTTTCGTAGGCTTAATACATAGAAGACATGTAAAAGTACAATCATATAGTTAGACAGTATACATAAAAGTGTCAAACTTATAAATATTAATAAATTTAACATATTACATTTGTTGTATCCATTTTCCTTTCTTGTTAAATCTTCTTAAACATGTTTTTTTGTTGCCTTATATTCGGCAAATATTGGACGTGATTATCATACCTAATTTCTTAATTTTTTGAAGCTACACCATCTTGTCCAAATATAATAGCATCATTGGGTTTTCTTTGTTTGTTTTTCAATATTCTTTCCCTTCCTTCCATGTACCTCCACTTTGCTTCTTAAAAATTGGAGGAACAATTTCTACACCACTTGTTCTTGGCCAAAACCTTCAACTATTGTTATAAGAAAAAATAGGTATATAAGATAGTACAAATGCATCCCTATTGAGTAATAGATTACATGATCCATTGGATTCTCTCTGTACATCATGATACACCTCGTAGCATGTGGAAAATGTATTTGCTATATAAAAACTTGATAATCAAATTTATATTTTATAAAAAACACGCAATCAATTGAATCAATTATAATAAACTTTAAATACACTCTCAATGCCAATATAAAAAGGAACTACATAGTTTTAAATAATTTATCAATTTTTTTTTAAAACAAGAGAATGAAACCTAAACATTTTATCACATTATTTGGGTTTTTGAAAATTTTAATGTAATAATATAAATAATAAAATATAAGGATATATTTTATTCAAATAATTCAAAACAGATATGAAATTATCAATAAATGGAGTATTTATGTGAGTAATTAACTAGTTAATTATGCTTACTTATAATTAATTAGGTTATTAAATGAATAAATTCAAATTTTTTATTTTTCCTTTTATATATGAAAATATACTTAGACGGAGTTAGTTTATTTGTTAATTAAATCTATTAATATCCTTAAATAGATATCATGAATAGATAGATTAAATTATATTTTATTTATAAGGATAACAAACCATTAAAGTCAATGCTTTAGACAGAACACATAATTTAAACTTTTATTCGAGGTGTCAAAATTAGATCTAAATGATATTTTCGAAATCTAACTTTCATATTTTAAATTTATTATGTAAAATATGTCATTAATATTTTAATTAATAACAAATTTTGTAAAAATATTGAATAAAGAAATAATCTCAATTTATTTTATAAAAATATTTATCTAAATTAATCTTTATAAACATGACAACAAAATTAATTTTTCAAAATAATAATTAGTTAGACACATTTATATTTAATAAATAATCAATAAATTAAAAATAACATTAAAAAAATATGCAAATATTAATCTGTATATAACATTAAATGAATATAAATAAAATCTATAATATCAATTATAAATAGAAGGATATGTCCTACTCGATAACTGTGATCTCAATCCTCGATGTATTATTCAATATGTAGATATCTTATTTATTTTCCATGATCTAGAAAAACTTCAAAAGATCTATCCATTATTATTTACGAATATAGCCTATTATAAAAACTACAACTAAAAACTAATAAAAATGGGAACAAAGTTCTTATAGCTCTTAAGAAAAATAAAAGCAATTCTTGCTACAAACTAAAAACTAACTATATGATACATTAAAAACCTAAGAGTCAAGTTTTTATTTATAAGTTGAGAGCTTATGGTTGAATTAAAACAGGAGCACTACGACCCAAGTTTTCCACCGTTGTGGCCCAAGATACATAGTTATTCCCTAAATGCTATCTTGAATAAGTCACACCATGTCACATTTATTTCACTCCGTGGCACACTATACCCTATGTATTCAGTGAATTTATGCAGAATACTGTGTGTCATGGCATATAATATTTTTTGTCGCAAGCCGTGACATGATATGTTTAACTTTAATTATTGCCTTGCATTCCTTACATATTGGTTGGTTCTTCATGTAAGGTTTACATGTCTTATTCTTCTAAACTCTTAAGGTTAAAATTGAGTGCTTCAAGTATTATTCTTCATGTGGTGATCAATTTATACATTTATAACTAAAAATACTTCAAATATAACATAAAATACCCATGATTTTGAGCATATAGATTTACATAAATATTCACATAAACATATTATAATCAAACCTATTTGTTATATTTAAGCTCAATAAAATCATGAAATACTAATGCTTTCTAAATACTCATTCGTATTTCATAAAATTGTCATGCTCTATATCTGCAAGTCTTATCTTGCAGAGATTAACAAAGATAATGTTGATTGTGCTATAGATAACTTCAAAATAAAATCCTTCATTAAAAACTACATTATAGATACTCTCCACTAACAACTGCATTGCATGTCCTATATTCTTAGCATCATTATCATTACATATATTCTCAAGTTATCTCTCACACTAGTTATTCTCTAAAATAATTTACTAGGCCTAAAATCAATCCTCAAATCCAAATACAAGCCTTATAATACACTCAATCAAATTTATCCTTCAAACAGTAATCCATATATTCAACTCTCTCCTCGTCTTTATATGAATTGTTTTCTTCTTTTTTAACAAATTTACCACCAATGAATACTTTCATTATAAAATAATAACTTAAAGGATCTATCACAATGCACATATCCAAACACAAGCTTTCTAATACACTTAAATGAAAATTTTCTTTTAAACAATAATCTACATATGCAACCTTCACTTCATCGTTGTATGAGTTGTTCCCTTTTTGTTTAACAAATTTACCACTAATAAATACTTTGATCGTAAAATAATAATTTAAAAGATCTATCATAATGAATACTAAACAAAACTAATAAGTGTAACATATTAATAATTATTCATCAAATATTGGTAATTGATTATGATATTGCCAATAGTGTGAAGGTTAATTGATTATATATTCTTAAAATATAAATACTAAACAATCAATTTGAAAATAATATATTAATTAAATTTGATTATAAGACTAACTACACATCACAACAACAACAACCAATAAGCAACAAAAATTAGTTTGAAAAATTAATTAACTCCATCAAACAAACAAAATGACATAAATAACCCTAAAACAAAGCATTGCTTGCAGCTATTAATTCAATGAAACCTATGAATCTTTGTTACACAATCACTTTAGAAAACCATTGCCTACCACTTTTCATTTTTTTAACTCTACTCACACTCTTTCTCCTATACAAAACCAACAAAAACCTCCCCTTCAAAACCAATGAAAAAACATAGCACGAAAAAATGACAAAATGATACTCTTTACCCCACGAATGTATAACTTTTTCACATTTCAACATCAATAAGCAATAAAGTATTAGAGAATTTGTCATTTAGTTATGGAATCTTTACGTACTGAGGCTGGCGACCATTATCTCTCACACAAAACTTATTTATCTCTCTCGATGTTGGACTAGTCTTCAACCATCTTGCTTTTATATTCACATTTTATTTTGTCATATTCGCACTTCATTCTCATTTAGATTCTATCTTTCACATTGAGGAATTTCACTATTAGGACAAACAAATGTATATAGGGTTTCAAGAGTTTTTCATTTATTCTTGAAAGTGAGCATGACCCGAAGTGAATTGGACATTTAATTTCTTATGTTTATTTTTTAAAAAACTACCTATTATGCTATCATATTAAAATATAAACTTCATGCGTTCAATTTATATTATTTTATTCAGTTTTTACTGAAGTATTAAGAGAAAAATGACTTATATGTCATACTTAAAAATATTAAATGTATTATGTATCCCTTATGAATAATAGGTGAGCTAAATGTTCAAATAATACAAAAAGGTGACTTTAAGGTCATTTATTCAAAAATATATACTTTTTTATCCAAAAAATATATAAAAGAAATCATGTATATTTGAGGGGGGAGGGTTTACATGTTGGGCAACAAGTACGTATTCTTCTGTAAACCTAAACCATAAACATTAAATCATAAAATATATACCTTCAATCCTAAGATATAAATCATAAACCCTAGAATCCAAACTCTAAATCTTAAATACTAAAATCTAAACTCTTGTCACAAAACATGTAATAAGTGGCATCACAAAACATATAATTCCTAAATATATATGAGGTTTATAATAGATAGAAGAAAGTAATTATGATTAGTAAGACTCAATTATCATATGTTTGATTTATAAAAAGACTACAATAAGTGATTTAAAAAAAAAAGTTTTTCTATCAACATGAAAACTTTTTTTTTTTGGCTAAAGTGTACTATTGGTCCTCAAATTTTAAATAAATTTACATATGGGTTTCTAAATTTTTAAAATGTATATTTTGATTCCTAAATTTTTAAATCATACAATTTAATCTCTAAACTTTTAAAATTTCACGTAGAGGTCCTTACTCGGTTATTAAAATACATATTTATGAATAAAAAATATAAGATATATGTGTAAAGTTTTAAAAATTTAAAAATTAAATTGTATGTTTTAAAATTTGTGAACCTATATTCAAATTTAATTAAAATTTGTGAGCCAAATAGAATAGCATTAGATATAATAGAGAAGTAAAATAATATATATATATATACAATGTTTTCACCCTTAGAAAAATAGAATAAAAAAAATTTAATTTATGAAATAAAGAAAAAAGTAAACGAAATACTTTTTTCTTCTTTAGAACACAAACTTACTAATCATATTAACCAACATCCAAGAAATTACGAGGCAACACCTTTATTATAAAACTACTAAGGTGATGGCTAGCAAGTGTTTTTAAATGCGTGTAAATCTGAATAAACAGCCTTGACAAACGTGATAAATCGGTGAATCTTATAATTTAAAAAGTCCTCTGTTTATGCTTATTTTAATTATATCAAATGGGTATTAAATGATGTTTCCTAATCCCTTCTCATTCTTCACCAGCCACACAATTTTAACCTTAATTAATTAAATATATTTACGCCAAATGAATATTCAACCTATTTTATTCTTAGGCAGCCTTTGCACTCAATTTCCAATCCTCATATGTCTATCTGCCATATATTGAAATAGTATAGACTAAAAATAAACTTCACCTTAAATTTGGAAAACGAAAACTCCATAAAATGATACTAACAAAATTGCAAATAATAAATTTTATTAAATAGCCCCAAATTCATTCTGTGTATTAGAGGTTTGACACTATTGAAATTTAAAAATAAACAAAAACAATCCGACCATAATAATCCTTTTATTTTTTGTTTTGACCTCTTTTTACTGTACATCTTCTGCATTTGAAACTAACGATGGATTTAAGATTTTTATTGAGACGGGACATCATATATATATATATATATATTAAAAAATAATATTAAATATTTATTAGTTTATTAATTATTTTTAATCTTAAAAATATATTATATGTATTTAATTTTAATAAAATTATATACACGTTATTAAATTTAAAGTGAATTATTAAGTGTTAAAAATTTAAAATTTAAGTAAGATACAATTATTTTTTAGATATATAACTTGTTAATAAATTTATAAATATTACATTTAAAATGTTATTCATGAAAAGTTAAGATAAAATATGTGTCCATCCTCACTTTTATATAAATCCTCCTAAGTTTATATTCCATAGAGATGATAGTTTGTGTCGTAACTCAATTAACCGATTATAATCCAAATCGTAGAAGTTGAATCGAATACAAATGGAATTATATTAAGGTTAAATTCAAGCCAACTCAAAGTTGGATTAGGCAGGATTCGAATAAGTTTGTTAACCATAAGTATTTTTTTTTTTAAAAAAAGCTATAATAATTAGATATTATTACTTATATGCTAGGTTAAAAACTTAAAATTAAAAAAATACATTTCCTCTTAATTCCCAACCGACGCTATCTCACTCTATCAATTATCATCTTTTCAAGCAACCAATAGCAATCCTACATCCATTAAATAAGGCTAAAGTATTTTCGTGCCACCTTAAAAATACAATTTTTCTTTGTATGATCATTGTATGGTCTATTTGAATACATTAAGGGAGTTTTAGATATATTAGGTTATTTTAAAGAAAAATATTTGTTTAATCTTATTCATATATTTATTTGTTTAGTGGTCGAGAAAAAATTTATTGATATTTAGAACTTTTTATTCAAATTATAAGTTTTCATGAAAATATGAGGGTATTTGACTTTTACATGAGAAAGATTTGCTAGCTTTTACATTAGTTGAATTATTTATAAATAGATTTATTGCTTTAAGAATTATTTTTCTTTAACTTATGTTTCATAGTTTTCTTATTTATAATTAACTAGTTATTATAACATAACATGTGTGCATGAGAAGCTATATCATATCCATAGATTTTAATGTATGTCTAAGTTATTCATTCAGTTATAATTTATCATTTATTTTAAAGATTAATTGTTATAATATTATTTATCTCATTTTTAGTGTTATGTAATGTTCTTTGGACTAATAAACTTTAATCATTAAATATATTTTTTGATTTATAAAAAAATGTTCAATTAATAATTTGGGTTAGTTCGAGCCAATTTAAGCTAACTTGTTTGTAATAAGCATATTCAAACTCATTTTTGCTAACTTAAATTAAATTTTAATTAAAATAAGATTTGATATATTTAGGTTGAGTTAGTTAAAAACCATTTGTACGAATTGTCATATCTTGTAGTCCCATCCCTAAAACTTTAATGAAATAATATTGTTTGATTATGAAAATTGTAAAATTTATTAAGTTTAATTATGTTTTATGTTTATAAGTTATGAAGTTAATTGTAAATATATTTAAAATGTTTATTTAATTATAATTATGTTAATAACGTATGGATAACGATAAAATAAAATCAAATTTTTGATATACTTTTGTCATTATTTATATATTGTAAGCATAATTGTAACTTTAAATATGTCTAACATTAATATATTTTTATTATTATCAATATATCTGGAACATAATTGTAACTTTAAATATGTCTAACATTAATATATTTTTATTATTATCAATATGTACGTAACATAATTATAAATAAGTAAAATTTTTAATATATTTGTAACTAATTTCATATATTATTAACATAAATCATAATTAAGCTAACTTATTATAATTTTTCTTTCATTCTTAAACCACAATCCTTTTCGAAAAGATTTTTTTATTTCCTACAAAATGATACTAACAAAATTTCAAATAATAATTTTTATCAGAGGTTATACACAATTTTACAAAAGCTGTTTGTCTATTTGTTCTGATAAATTTTACTTATAAATTTTAAAAATTATTACAAAAATATCTTTAAATTTTATTTTATTTTTATATTATCAAAATTTATAAATAGTATCAATGATATTTTTTATTATTTGTAAAATTTATAATACGAAAATAATAAAAAATAAATTTTAGTTATATTTTTATAATCATTATAAAATTTTAACGATAGAAATATATATATTTATTCAATTATATTTTAACAAAATAAATATAAAATTGAAGAAAAACGAATATTTTTCCACGCACATACGTGGAGCTTGTGTTGACGTGTCATAGATACTTTACCGCATTTCACGTCTCAGTTGACGTCCCCTATCATCTTATGTCACCCTTTGCTAAATAATACATAACCCCATTAACTTGCAACCATTCTAAAGTGTTTGATGGTAAACGTTACATATTTGTAAGTTATTATCGTAAAAGAAAATAATCAAATTATTAAAAAGTATTTTTAATATTTTATTGATTTTATATTATTAAACATAATTATGAAATAGTTAAAATAATATAAGAAAAAAATAAAAAAAAATTAGTTATTTATTATTATTACATTATGTTTTTAAAATAAAATGAATATCTTATTATAAAAATAATAAATAAACTAAATTATATTTATTAACTTAATTAAAAGACTTTTACCATCAATTACATATTATTATAAAGGGTATATATCAATCATCTCTTTAAGAGTTTAATAATTATCAACTTACTATAAAAAAATGATGTTTTTTTATGAATTACATATATAATGTTTTAAAAATTATCAAATACATACCATCATCCTTGGTTATATTATATTCTAATTATCAATTCACACAAAAATGATATTATTTTATCCGTTAATGATATTATTAAGTGGTCGTTGACATTATGTTAATCATAATTATATGTATAACAACATTTCGTAGTTATAAGGTAATAGTTTAGATCTTAATAAATAGAACGATTCAGCTATAATTCAGTGTCAACCTAAAACATTATTTTTTAAAAATAATGGTTGGTATGGAACTACCAGATGTTTTATTACAATTTGATTGAGGTTATTGATAGCTGGGTACTAGTACCCATAGATTTGATTTTATATCATTTATATATATTAATTATTGATTAAAATCACATAATTATGATAAAAAAATATTTAAATTGATATTTAAAATCCATTTTAACAAGAAAAAATCGATTTATAATTTATTATAAATTAGTATACTTATAAAATGATTTAAAATTTTAAGACATTTCAAGTGAAAAATTGACTTAAAATAAATTTAAAATAAAATATATATTAAAAAATAAAAAAATAGCATTGATTGACATGTCAAATAACGTCGGTTGATATGTCAACTAACAATAGGTCACGTGTAGTATTGGTTGTACACTTCAATCGACACATGGGACATATCGTCGATTCTACGTATTAACCAACGCTACGTGTCATGTATAGTGTCGATTGACACGTAGAACCGACAATAAGTGTCTTCTTTTTCCCTTTTCTTCTTCCTCCCCTTTCATTTCGATAGTTTTTCTTTTTTTCTCCTAATTTTCTCTTACATTCCTACATTACCTCTAAGCTTTTTTGTCCATTTTTAACCACCATTTCTAGCGCTGTCAATTGGGTTTTGTTCTTCTTCTCTTTATGATCTAAATTCACCATTTTTTAACATAACACATAATATTTTCTTACCTATTTTTCTTCATTTTCTCACTTATTAAACATTTTTTTTCTTTCATTTTCTCACTTTTTTTATTCTTGTAAGTATTTATATGAATCATTTTATACATTATTATTAATGTTTTATATTTTTATTTAATTTTTGTAAAATTATTTATTTTTACTTTATGTATATCATGTGTTATTGATTTTTTATTTTTATTTTTATGTATATTATGTGTTATTGATTATTTATATATATTTTTATTTTATGTAGGTTGTTTATTTTTATTTGAGCTTAGAAGAAGATAAGGTATTTTTTATTTATTTATTTATTTTAACTAATTTCATGTATTATATATATATATATATCATGTTATAATGAATTTATTAATTTTTTGAATTTTATGTATTTATTTTTATATGATGTTTTGATTAATATTCTAATAATGTAATTATAAACTTTATATATAATACATTCCGGAATATATTGATGATTAATATGTTTATATTTTATTTGGTATATATTAATATGCTTAATGTTATTAATATAAAATGGATAAATTTTGAATTTCAAAGCATTGAGCATGATTATATTTCTAGAGTCAAAACTTTCTTGGAATTCGTCCGTAGAAATAGTAATAATGAAATCAATATGATTTGATGTCCATGTGTTAAATGTAAAAATAAAAAATTTCATGATGTTAATGAGGTTAAGTATCATCTTATACGTAGTGGTATTTTTTTGAGTTATAACTATTGGTATTATCATAGAGAAAATATTGATGATACTCATAGGAAAGAACAAAACCCAATGTAAGTGAATTATATACATTTTATTAGAATAAGCACTCCAAATATATTATACAAACAGAAAATATGTTTCATGATGTAGAAGATAAATTACATGATGATGATCTCGAAAACTTTAAAAAACTTTTAGAAGATGCCAAAAAGCAATTGTATCCAAAATGCAATAAATACACTAAAATATCGAGATTAATTCATTTGCATAATATGAAGGCAAAAAATGGTTTAGGGATTTATAGAATTACTAAATGTACTATTAGATATGTTTCCTGAGGGTATGAGTTGTCATCTTCAATGTATGAAGTGAAGAAGTCTTTTGGTTAATTTGGCATGGAATATTATAAGATTCATACTTATCCAAATTATTGCATTCTTTATAGGAAAGAAAATAAGACATTAGATGATTGTAAGGTATGTAAAGAATCGAGATGAAAATATGCTACAAATGAGACAACACATAAGAAAGGTGTGCCCGCAAATGTTCTTTGATACTTTTCTCTAATTCCTCGCTTTTAATCTATTAAGTAATAAAAGAATTACAACTCTAGCATAAATAAAATCAATATTACCTCTATTAGTTGAAATCTCAGTTGGAACTTCCTATTGCTTCCTTCGCTTGCCGCCTCTGTGATCACATAGTTTGACATATGAATCTGACTCCCCTTCAAAACCAACACCACACAAGTGGTGTGATCAAAATTAACATATTAGTAATGTGAAATATATAGTACTATAAATCTCGAAGAACACATTCAATCTCAAATCACCAAAAGACACACAATCCACACAAATCTCAAATCGTGTAGGGGATATAAATAGTCAAACCACTTATGCACACAAATAACAATTTAATAACTAATCTCATTAATTGACCCATAATAAAATGTAGGCTTGTTAAAATGAATTAAGAAATATATATATATATATATATATTTCTTAATGCAAACTTTGGTAGAGTTTCAATGGGTAAAGAAAAGAGAAAAGTGGGAGGTATTTATAGAACTTGGTTGACCATCTTGCTAGCCATCTCACTATGGACCTTGCCAACCACCTTACCATGGGTGGTGGTAAGGTGCTAAAAATCTTCTTTTTTTCGAAAAATTGTCAAGTAAATTCCGTAAATACCTGCACTAAAAATGAAACAAAAATACGAGCAACAACATTGGTGAGCTTGTATGCAATAATCAACCTTACACATAGGGAGATAAATATATTAAGTAAATAAATAGACATCATATTTTACACACTAGAAGCCAACACACGAATAGAGTACAATGAAACTCACAACTAGACATTTAAGTCAAACAATTCAATTCATAACCACAAGTTTGACCATTTGTTTAAGGATAGTAGGCACTGCTAAAATTCAAAGTGGTGCTAAACATTTTGCAAAGTTCCTTCCCTCTAAAAGTGACTTACAAACTTTACATCTCTATCATATATGATAGAATTTGGAACTCTACAATGTCTTACCACCTCTTTGAAAACAAAAAATAAAATATGACTAGCATCATTGATTTTTTTTACAATAAATTAAATGCATCATTCTTGAGAATTGATCGAGTACTACCAAAATGCAAGCAACAATAACTTTGAGTAATAGGTAAGCTCACAACAAACACCATACTTAAATCTTTCTAGATGGTATTTAGAACGAGAAAATATGTGTATAAATCAATGTTATAAGAGCCTCATTTAACACATTGAAACGATTAATATCTCTAGTGCATTTTGACGACATTTTCATTCACAATATAAATAAAAGTGATCATTTAAGCCACGTTAAAGCTATCCTAGTAGTATTTAGAGAAAATAATCTATATCTTAATCTTGAACAATGTGAGTTTGCCACTTCAAAGTTAATATTAAAACATATTATTTTTGTTCATTCACATTTCTTAAGATTAAGGTAGAGCTTATTTTCTTTAAGTGCTAGTAGGGAAACTTTAATGTGGCTCAAATGATCCATTTCATTTATATTGTGAAGGAGTATGTCATCCACTTATACAACAACAAAACTTCCAATAAAAAGTTTCATCATCTGGTTCATTAGGTGCATGAATGTGTTAGATGTGTTACACAGTCCAAACAATATCATAAGCTACTCACAATTACTTTATTTGGTTTTGAATGTAGTCTTCTATTCATCCACAAGCTTCATTCATATTTGATGGTAACCACTTTTCAAGTCTAATTCGATAAAAATCATATATCTTTGAAGCTTGTCAAGCATGTCCTTCATTCTAGGAATGAGAAATCAATATTTAATTATAATCTTATTAATTATACAACTATCCACACACTTTATCATATATTCATATTTCTTTGGGTCTAAGAGTGCATGAATTATATAGGGCTCAAGTTAACTTAGATCAAGTTATTGTGCAATAAATCATCCACGATGTCTTATAAAATTTCATGTTCCTGGGGGCTAAGCGTGCAGTTTGGTAAGTTGGATAGGTTGGAATTTGATACAAAGTCAATCGAATTTTGTATTCCTTATATAGGAGGAAGTTCATATGACAATTCTTTTAGAGAAAGGTTTGCAAATTTAACAAGTAATGTTGTCATCCATTTTAGTAATCTATTTTTTTTTTCTAAAAAACCTTGCTATTTGACAGTGAGAGTTAATAGTAGCTGATTTTTGTGTAAATGTTAAAGAAAATCTTTCATGGTAGTGCTCAATAATATCTTTGTTTTGATTGAAAGCTTTGATATACTTGTTGGATCATCTACTGTGGGATAAGGGCTATTTTTCCATCTTCCAAATCAAAGAGGTATATATTATGCTTTCATTTATGCAATACATTCATCTTATACTGCTATGGTCTTTCCAATAATATATGACACATATATATTTCTACTACATCACACACAATCTCATCCTTGTGTTTTCCTATTGAAAATGGTATCATTCACAATTCCTTTACTTGAATATTCATCATTTTTTAATCCATCTAATGCTATATGAATTATGGTGCTTATTGGTATTCAAGCCCAACGTGGGAATAAAAGCCTAGGAAAGTACATTTTTAGTATAACCATTGTAATTGACCATTTCATATAGCATTCCATTTACAGTGCAATGTGTTATGAATAGTGCATGCCTTTGAGATGACTTTGATTGTTTGGGTGCTAATGACGGTCAACTACGATGAGCTTGAATTTGCAAAAATGATTTATAATCGTTAAATGATTTCACCCTCAATGTATGAACCTTATCGTGGCTTATTTCTGACTCATTTTAAGGGTTATGCAACATTAGGTTATGCATATGGTGGAGCTTGAGTGACATTATAGTCTTTCTGACTATGGTATTGTTGTAGCACTGTAAATGACTAGGCGATAAGCTTACATGTCACAAATTGTTGGATTCCTCTAAATTGTAAATCCATTTAAGCTTACAAGTCACAAATCTTAGTTCGAGTAACAAAAGATTGTGAACATCATCACTCCCTTGTTGATTTCCTTCATCATCACATAACATCATAGCTCAGCTAAAGTAAAGGCTATGATAACAACTTTGACATAGGAAGCCTTGAAACCAGTTTTAGGATTAAAGAACTCATAATGTAGAAAAGAACTCGTTGGCTCAATTCAATAGTATATTGTAAATAACATCAATGAAAAGATTACAAAAAGCATGAATCAATAATCAATCCACACTATTCAACCAATCTTGCTCCATGATGAAATTTGTTAATCAAAATGCAAAGAAAATCAAAGCAAAAGTTGCATTTAGAGTAATGGCTAAGAATTAGGAAAATAATATAAAAATAACACAATTAATCAAATAAAAATATCATTAGACTTAAAATTTGAAGACATAACTCCTACATCATTAATTCAATCTAGTCACATTAGTACTAGAAGTGTCCAAAAATCAAATCGGATCGAACTGAATTAAATTAGAAAATCCGATCGGATCGAACTGGTTCAGTCCGAATAGTTTTATAAATCAAATGGTCTGGTCCGATTTACATTACTTTTTAAACCGATCGGATCGGATTAGACCAGTTTTAATAATATATTAAATTTCTCATATTACTTATCACAAATCGTTGATTAAATTTTACATATTTTAATTAAAGGTATCATTAAGTGTATTATATATATTTATATATTATTAACCGAACCAAACCGTTTGGTTCAATATCATTAATAACTAAAGAATTTGGTCTAATTTGATTTAAGTAATATAAATGATTAAATCTAATTAATTTTTTTTTACTCAAAATCGGAACTAATCCTACCATAGATACTCCTAATTGGCACACTAACATCTATTAATTATATTTTATTAATACATAAGAATGTTAGGTATATTAGTAGATAGTAAAATTCAATGACGCTACCAATTATTTTTCCATCAAAGATGCGTAACCAACTTTATTTCAATATATATTTTACATTTAAAAATGTTTTTTTATTGTAACTTGATAAATAATTGTTTTTAAATAATAGTTTCGACACAATAAGTTTTGAAATAGCATATTATCTTATATAATTAAATATATAGATGTTTTTTAATAAATAGTTAAATCAACTATTTGAAGAATTTGGATAAATAGGTACGTGTGTACATTTTACGCATTACTTTATATGCCACTAATCAAGTCATATTATGTTAGTATATTTAAAAAATTATTACGACTATTTTCTTTGATCTTTATTTTACTTATCTTCTTAAAGCACTAATGTAAATATGACATGATTTGTGATAAGTACATAAAAAAAAGTCCAAGAATTTATCTTGAATAGAAGAGAGATATTCTTCTAACCTGACAAGTTCTTCAGTATAAGCACAAATTTAATTAGATCGTGAGCAACTTCATCTGCTAGCTTGTCGTCTGCAAAACGACCAAGCAATATAAGAAAAAAGATATTGCCAATTAAATAAAATCTGGAATATATATTTCTCCTTAATAGACATGCATTTATTGTCAGGTTTAATGTATTTTATATAGATATAACTGAATATCTTTCTATAATATTATAATATATAAAGTTAGATATTATTTTTATAAATTGAATACATTTTTCATCTTTATTAAATTTAATATACTTTAATTATTTTATTGTTATATTTTTTTATTTTTTAATTATTTTTTGTCAATTTTTATTCTTTGGATAATAATTTTGATAAATTTTTTTAATTAGATTGAATTGAATCTTATTAATAGAAGACTAGTAGAAGTTTGAAAATAAAAACGTTTTAAAAAGTTAAAAAACGAAAAATAAAGTTTTTAAAATAACTAAAATTTGCTTTACAAAATTAAGGTTATGAATTTATCCTATTCATAGGGGTAAAATAGTCAAATTGCACTCTTTTTTAAGAAGTTTATGTACATCAAAAATTGATAATTTTGTAAAAAAAAAAACAGAGAGAGAGAGAGAAAACAAAATATAAGTCAACCAAATTAAAAAAAATTGTTTTAAGTATAATAACAAGGACTCCAACGCATGCATATTTTTTTTTTCGTTATCTTGTACGCCATTCTTAATCCAAATTAGACGGATTCAGCAGCCATGTTATATATCATTGACTTTTGAAAGAGAGGATAATCATGTCTTAATAAATTAATTGTTGATTCACAACGAAATGTCCATGGTTTATATATTCGACTAATGTTGGAAAGGAAAAAAAAAAGAAAAGCTTTTTCTTATAGCTAAAAAGCCTTAAAAAAAACTCCAATTTATTTTTTATTCCCTGTTTTCTATAAAATAAATAAAAATATTAAAGCGTGTTTAATCTTGAAAGCAATTATCAAAATCCCTTGTTTAGTTGTTATAAAAATTATTAATATTCGAGTTGTGATTTAAAAATATAAAGATCATTTATACATTAAAAAAGTGGGAAGTTTCGTTATCGAAACGAGTAAATAGTATAATTATTAAAAAAAAATATTATTATATGTACGAGGGTATATATCAGCCTAATCAATGAGACACGAGGATAAAGATCATTATGGTATGTTTTAATTTTTATTCACATGTTGATATTCACAAGAGTTGAAATTTCCCATCTCGCAATTAAATGCATAATTTATGTTCTCATGCATATAGGATGCGGCTCATTTATTTGAAAAGAAAATGAATTTTTTATGGAGATATTTTTGCACCGAAAATAATAATAATAATATCATTTTAAAACAAAAAATAATATTACTTTCTAAAAAATATCTTCTCTGTAATTGCCGTTAAAAGAGAGAAATTCTTAACAAAATAACAACCAAAATAAAAATAAACAAAAAAAAGTCGTGTATCGTATCAAAAATTCAAGATAAACTAATATTTTGAGAATTTTTTTATATAAATTATGATTTTAATATTGTTAAATACTTATGTTTTAATTGTATTTAATTAATTAATATAAAATAATATTTTAATAAAAAAATTCATTAAAATAATATGATTTATCCTTTTTAATTGACAATCTTTATAAAACTAAGGGATTAAATGATATAGTTTTTAACTTAATGGATTGCACGATATAAATAATTTAATATAAGAAAATGACATGATACATACATACATACATACATATATATATTATGAAAAACTACAAAATTGATTAGCTGTATTTTTATATAATTTTCTTATTTTATTATACAATAGATTCACAATTTAGGAAATTTTTATAAAAGTATGTTATGTAAGTTATAAATTTAGAATTAGTTTTCAATATCAATCATCAAGACAAAGCGAACAAATGCTCCAAATGAAAGACTACACTAAGGTATATTAAGCTCAAAATTTTATACATGTATATACAACTAGCACACACTTTTTTAGAATACTCATGATACTTGAATTTTTTACCTACCTCTTAAGACTTTTAACATAGCACACACTTGTAAGTATGCATGTTTCATTGCTTAAGGAAAATAATTTTAAAATGAAAATTTTTGGATCTCGATCAAACAAGTTCCTAGATCATGCAATAATCCTGTAAGATTAGTCTCGAGCTCTAAGGTTGATTTTCCATAAAACATGTACACTCAAGCAAAGTATTGCTTAATTGAGCAAACATATTGATTGATCAATTATCGCACAAGTTTCATCTCATTTCACTCGGGATTTTTTTTGCATTGTATTGTTCAATCAAGCGAGTAAGTACTAAATCGAATGAAAGCCTTTAATTTTAACAATACTTATTACCTTTAATTCCTTTTCACGTAAGCTTTTAGCTAATGTTGATTACACCTCTTTTAAACCACTTTAGCTTAGTTTTATAAGGATACTTTAGTCATGCTTAAAGGTCTAAGCTTAAATTTTATATCTTTTATAAATTAAACATATGAAGCATATACTTACGCAACTACACTTTTCATACTCTTGAGATCATTACCCTTGTCTCTCAATAAAGAAAGGTGGTCTTATCCTAATGCTCATATGATTCTTATACCAAGTTTGTAGATGTGATGATTGAAATTATTGCATTCCTCATTTTGTTCTAGTTTTCTAATTGCTTCCTATTTTATTTACTTCATTTATTAAGCTTAGGTTAGTATTATTAATTGTTAAATTTTGCTAGGATACACTTTGTACTATGTTATTATGTTAATTGTTTTAAGTGCTCTTTGAGCGGGTTCAATAATTTATGTGACTTCAACTATTGAAGTGTTGGTTCAAAATGGACTCATACCTTTTGAAAGTTGTGAAAATAGAACGATGACTCATAAGTAAAGTATATTGAGATTTTATCTTTGTTAAAGTAGTCTAAGACATGTCTTAGTATTTGAAAAATAAATTTTCATAGTAGATAGATTAGGTGGTCGATAGACCACTAATTTTCTTCTTCTTAATAACCATGTTTCGTTTATTTATTTCTACATTTACTATTAATACACGATTGCATATCAAGTCAGTGCAATTAAGTTTTAAATTTAAAATTATTAATTTTTAAAATTATTTATTCAGACTCTTCTGATTTGTTAGATCCATAATTGATAACTTTAACTATCAGCATATAGTTTATATATATATCGTTGCGTCATTTTTCATTTTTGACGATTTTGTTCAATATGCGTATGGTCATTATTCTATAAAATAAATATAAAAGAAAAATTAAATCATATATTTTATCTTGTATATGACTTTTTTTACAACTAATATAATCTTATCTTATACCTTTAAAAACATTTTTTTCTTTTGTCTTATTTATCGATAGTGTTTTTTTCGTATTGTAAATGTATAATTTTCATAAAAGAAATTTAGAATATTATTAACTTTTACTAGTTTTTTTAATATTTTATGCATTGTACTTCTTTATTTTACTATTCTTATTTTTCATCTTTATATGCATTTTGTTTGAAGAAGAATTTTGCTATATTTTTAGAATTATACACAATTTATTTTATTACTTTTTCATAATTTAGTTACTATTTTGCTATTTTGCTATTCCTAATTTGTTATTCTAATTTAAATAAATAAAGTAATGTAAAAATTAATCAATAATCTTATTTTTAGCAAAAAAAAAATATTATTCCTCGTATTGCACACATATATATACTTCATTTTTACTTTACTATTGTATATAAAGTGAATATGTGAAAAAATAATATATTTTGTTAGATAGTAATGCACAAATCAATTACATATGAATCAATAATTCATAACAATGTGACCGTATTTAATCTTAATTTCTTTATGGTAAATTTTGTAAGGAATATAATCTTTTAATTTGTTTCATTAGAATTGTTCATCTTAAAAGGTATATTCATGATAAGTTTTTTACATAGGTATAGTTAAAGGTAAGTTATGTTTTTTAATTATGTTTGAAATTTAAAGTTTTTATTAAATTAAAATAACCTTATAAAAACAAATGATGATAGTCCATGAAGCAAAATAATAACACTAATAATGATTTTTTTATGATACATGTTATTTACGTTCCTTGAAACCAATGAAACTTTATAATTTCATCGATTCGAGTTTTAAAACATAGACATATATCATCAAATATCGTAAAAGATATATATACTTATTTATTCTTAAGAAAATTTTAAAATTATTTTTATGATAATAAAATTAATAAAATATTTATAAAATTCTCATAATAATAATAATGTATTATTATGTGTTAAGTGTGAATTAATTTTTATTATATGTATTTACTTCTTTTAATATGAATGGAATATTTATTTTATTTTATTAATATTTATTAATATTAAATATAAAATATCATTCACATTATTTATTTATATTTATTTTTATGAACATGAATTTTATTTCTATCAAATTAAGAGTATTAATAAAACTTAAGTATGTTTTAATATAAAAATAATATTCATATATTATCAACAAAAAATACCTCATCATGTTTAAAGACAACATTACATTTCTTAAATCATCGATAATTATGAATTTTATTCTACATTTTATATTATGTGAGATTAGGTGTAATTTTTCTTATTTTTTAATTGATTATTTATTTTATAAGGACTAATATTCTTAATTTAATACTAAGTGAATGTATTCAATATGATTTTATATTTATATTTTTATATAATTTATATAAAACAATTATAGAAAATATATCATTGAAATTTTAATACAACAAACACAATTACATGTACCATGTATATTTTTTAAAAGACAAGGGACCCAAATATATTACTATGATATTTTAATTGTTAAGATATAAATGATTAATTTTTTCTCCCCACTTTCCTATAAATGAGTCACTATTATAAATTTTATCTTATGAATTTTCTCATATGTAAGATTATGTATTTTTTTCTTATTTTTTAATTTATCATTTATTTTATAAGGATTAATATTTTTAATTTAATAGTAGGTGAATGTAATCGAATATGATTTTATATTTTTATTTTTATAAAATTTATATAAAACAATTACAGAAAATATATCATTGAAATTTTAATACAACAAACACAATTACATGTACCATGTATATTTTTTAAAAGATGTGGGACCCAAATATATTACTCTCCTATCTTAATTGTTAAGATGTAAATAATTAATTTTTTCTCCCCCACTTTCCTACGTCACTAATATATATATATATATATATATATAATTTATGTGATTATTATAAATATATTACAATATAGGTAAGAATAAACCCCATATGAAATATAATAAGACTTTATGTAAATTTTGTAAAGTTGATAAAGTATATGAATTATTCAACCTAAAATATTAACTCAATTACTGAACACATTAATAATTTTTATAAAATTTATCATAATATTATCTATAATTAATGTTATATTTTTTTTCTCTACCATCATACTTTAAAGTATGTTCATTAATTTTTTACTTATTTTATTATATTTTAGATTTTTTTTAATATTATTTAATTTTTTAAGAAAAATCCAATATTTTTAATAAAATTATCAAATGAGTGGATCGAGTTTAGATCAAGTGGACTCAATTTAATTAAACTAACTCATTTAATAAGTAAATGTGCTCATAAACTTACCCATTTAATTAACCTCAATCCAAATCCTTATAAAAGCTAAAGTTCGTTGGTTATTGTCCATTTTTTTGTTAATGGTCGTATAGATCAATTCAACACAATTAAACCCCGATATGAACCTAACATATTTAATAGGACGGATCGACACATTTAATAAATAGGTCACGATTTATAACCTAACACATATAATCCCAACTTAAAAGATTTCGGTTATTTAACTCCTTCTTTTTATAAAATATTATTTATCATAAGTAACATTAAAAATTATTATAGATTAATAAAGATTGTAATTGATATAATACTATCTCAAATTTTTTTATTAAATATTATATTAAATTTTCATAACTAATGTTTTTAATATTCTATTAAAATTAGATGCATTTATTATAAAATCTTATTTTATAATAGGATGAATTTATACGAGTGGTACTAAAAACTTTTGTTTATAGTAATGATATCAACGTAAGATAATAAGTGCAAATAAATTTTTGTTTATACAAACTTTTTTGTTTACTTAAAATGCACCAAATAAACTCTATGAGTTATTCCTTATCATAAAGCTTTTGGTGTAACATTCTTATCATTTTAAGATAGATAAAGAAATTTTATATTTTAACTAATATTTTTATTATCTTTAAAATAAGATAAACAATTTCTAAGTATTCAAATTTCATTTAGGACAAAGTTGTTTGAACTATTTTTTCTTTAAAAGTATACTTAAACATTGATGCAATTTACATAAAAATGTCTAAATTTTTTCTACAAAAAATTATTTAAATTTTTATTTTATTTACATATAGATATCTAAATTCTTATTATATTCACACTTAATTAGTTATCAAGTCAAATAATTAACTGATATATTATGTACATAATGGACTAAAATTTGAATACATTTTTGAAGAAAAAATAGTTAAGGTATATGTGCGGAAAATGGAACAAAATTTATGTATTTTAGAAATTCTTTACCCTTTAAAATATCATGATTTTTTTAAAATGTAATTATAAAATAATTGAGAATATAATTAAGATTCAAATAAATATAATAGAAATGGAACGTATAATCAAATAAGAATGTTAGGTGATAAAGACAAAAATGGATTGATTTTTTTTTTATTTTTAAAGTATTGTTATTTACTTGATTAGGAAAATTTAAAGTATTGTTATTTACTTGATTAGGTAATAAATATTGTTTTTTTTCTATGAAAGTAATAAAGTAACAAAATCTGAGAGAGGAAAATTTTACAATGAAAAAAATAACTTACAAATGGTCATCAAGCTGCAATAAACATCATATGTATATATAAACCCAAAAAATATTACTTTGCTATTTTGATTCAAAAAAATAAATGCGAAATATAGATAAAATATAATTGCATGAACAAATAGATTAAACAAATATTATATAGCCTCTCAAAAATATATGTAGGCTTAAACTAATTGAGTTATCAATTATTTTGAACTTTGAACTTATTATATAAGTGACCAAGTCATGAACTTGTACGGATATTTATATATTTATAACTTAAAATATTCATTAATTGCATTTATTAACAAATAAATAAAAAATAAATACATATGTCCCGTTAGAGAATGTGAAAAGTACGTATACATTAGGAAATGAAGAGATATATTCATTACAGAGATTACAATTATATTAATTTATTGAAAATTAACTTAGATAAATAAATAATTCTTTTTTAAAAAGTAACTATATCACTCAAATATTTATAGTTAAGATTTAAATTTTATTTAGAAAATAACAAAAATACTATTAAAAATTAATAATAGTAAAATTTTAATTAATATAAAAAATATATTTTTAATATTTATTAATTGCGACACGTTTTTACCTTATTAATATTTAATTTTTATTAAGAATTAAAATATATATTTAACTAACTTTTATTTTATTATTGTTATTGTTTATTTTTTATTAAACTATTTTTATATTGAATTTTACTTTTTTAATCACATTTTAGTTATTATATATAAATAATAATATTTTAAATGAAAAATATAATTTATCTTTAATTTTTCTCATTTTTATAAAACAAAGAGATTAAATGGTATTGTTTTTAACATAAAGGATATAAATGATTTAATCTAAAGAAACTTAAGTGAAAACACATACAAATATTATTTATTTTACACAAAAAATTAGAAATGCGTTGGAAGATAAAACTTAAAAATAGATATTAAGATAATTTAAGTAAGTACTTTTACTTGCGTGTTTCAAAATCTTTTAGTAATATTATAAACTTAGAAGACACTTAGTTTATAGGTCTTCAATAAACTTAGGCTTATATATTAAAATAATTTAGAAAGTTATTAAAATAATACTATTGATAATATTAAACAAGTTTAATTGAAATACTTTAAATATTTAACGGATTTAAATAATAGTAATTTAATTTAAACAATTTTCAATTAGATAATATGTAATAAAATGATATATTAATTTTTTTTATAATAAAATGGACATAAAATGTGATATTTATATAGTTAAAATTTTTAGATGTTCTATTTTCATTGTTTTTTCAAATAATTTTCAAAAATAGAATTTTAAAGACTCTTATAAGATGATTATTCTCTAACACTTATTTCACTCACTATTTTACTAACTATGTAAATGTTTATTTCTCTTAACTTATAAAATCTTTAAATTTCATAACTCTTTTTAAATAATGATATTTAAGAATTTTGAATGTTAAATTATTAATTATGTTTAATTTTTTTTGTTGGAAATACTTATAAGTTACTACATTATTTTATATTTAAGAAGTAAAAATAATTTACCAGATAGTTTTTTATGATAAATATCTCATTAGATTTTAATACTAAGCTAAATTTACTATTTGAAAACAAATAAAATAAAATAATTATATTTAAATTAGAAAATAAAATAAAAAATTATTCAAGAAAAATAATAAATGTTAAAATACTTGTTAAATGATAATAGGTATTAAACAATTAAATATTAAATATTAAAGGTTTTATAAATTAAAAAACAAAAAAAATAAAAGTCTTCTACATTTATTTAATAAATACTCGACCACTAGATTTATGTTGAAGAATACAAAAAAGTTACATTATGTTTAATAGATAAAATATATTATATAAAGAATCAAATAAATAATTTAACTATATATCTTCAATCAATTTTGAACATATTTTTGGGAGAAAATCTTGCATACAACACAACACAGACACATGGTGAAACAAATTTATTTTGATTTTTTATTTTTATGAAAAAGGAAAAAAATAAAAAGTGATAACAATATCAAAACTAATATTAGAAGGGTCATACAACATGATCTCACAAATTAATTTTTAACATGTTATTTTTATTATTAAATTGATCATTTTTATATAAAAATGTAAAATCATTTTTTATAATAATAATAATTATTTAACATTATATGGTTAGATTCAAAGTTTATTAATTTTTTTAAAACAATAAATTTAAAATTATGGTGGTTTAAATGATGGCAGTGAATATTTTTCAAAGTAGGAGTCATTTTTTATTTTCTTTTGGAAAGAGAATTTTTTTTAATTATAGATATAGATTTTAGAATTTTTTGAAATTTTTATCATTACACTGCTTAACCAAAAAATCATTATTTTAAACTATATTTTTATTAAAGTTACAGCACCCATTATGCATCAAATTAATAGTAAAACTCCAATTTAAAAAAAAAACTTGGGAGAGTTCCATTTTAAACAAACATTGAACGAGAGAAAGTTAATTTCCATACTATGATATTTTTCCGTGAATAAATAAGAGATTTCACTTTAATTTGCATTCAAAAAGGTATTTAATTATGAGTACAGCTGGAAAAATTCTTATTTTTACGTGTAAAGTTTTTTTCATTTTATAAATTATTTTTTTTAAAAAAATATATATTAATAGAGTAAAATTTACACATATTATTTGAATATGTAAATTAAAATAGGAGATTATTATTATTATTATTATTATTATGAGTACTCTTTAATTATTAGAAATTGGAATATAACAATATTGACTATTAAGTCCACTTGATATTGCAGAAACAATTTAGGAAGCAAAATGTAAAAAATTCAATGAATTATGATGGTACCAATTTTTCATTTGTTTTGAATAAATTAACCAAAACACCCTTGACAAAACATAATTTCAAAGGTCATAATAGGTTTTCCAACAAATTCACTGCTCTATATGTATGGGGGCGTTTAGCGTTCCCAGATTCAAAGCACTTTTCTCTACTTCATAAAATTCAACCCTTTCAAATTTGATCCTCCATTTATAATATTTCAGACCACGTACGTTTCTAATACTCTGTGAAATTCTCAGGAATTTAAATTTCTCTCAGGAAATCAAGATGAAGATAAACTTAAGATGTTAGAAAACCGAATCTGCACTGCACTGATACAGTTTAACACGGATTTTCTTCGACGAAATTGATCAGGTGACCCATTTAAATCCTCCACATTTTTTTTATTTGGGACAGATAACATGATAGTCAACTATGTATCGGAAATGCAAAATCACAGTAATGTGATTTGCCTTATGTTAAGGTTCTCATATTTCCGTTCTTTAAATTTTGCCGTAAATTTTTTTCTCTGCAACCAAACGGGGACTATTGATGATTGTAAAGTCGTATATGGTTTTTACGGGTGTACTCGTAAAAGAAAGAAAGTGTGACGGAGAAAAGAGAGGGAGTTACGTTTTAACGGTAGATAAATGAAACAGGGTTATTTTAAAAATATGAAAATATTTTCTTAAAAATAACTGTAATCGAAAATTCATATAATATAATATCGGTGATAAATAAAAATCAAATATATATTAATATTAATATTATTATATATATATATATATATATATATTTATATAAAAAATATATAATTTTAATAATAAAATATATAATATTTGATATGATTAGATTAATTTTTATTTAAAAATATGTATTAAATAGTTAAAAAATAAATATTAATATTAATATTTTAAATAATATGATAAAATAAGAATTAAATTAACATTTAAAAATTTTAAATTAAATATATTTTTAAATATAGGTAAAAAAAAATAAGAAATATATTTAAACCATTGAAATATTAGCAAAATCGTACACATGTGTCCCGCACCTATTCATATTGGTTCTCTCTCGCCCGGTAATTGAAAACAGAGTTTTCCACTCCTAATCTAGCTTATGTATACGATTAATTGGTGCAAAAATTTGGAAGTAACTGCTCAAAAAACGCTTTGAGGTAAGTGTGAAAATGGCAAATTGTGATACTCTTTCCTAATTGAACTGAAGAACGGGGCACTACTTGCATGTTTTTAAAGTTTTAGTATGAGTCATACTTTTTTTAGTGGAAAACGTTGATAAGAAGATACGCATTAGTACTTTATGGTAATACTTCATTAGTAACATATATTTTTTTTAAATTAATTTTATTTGAAAAAATAAAGTAGGATAAAATAGTATAAAAAATCTCTACAATTTATACTAAATTTTATACTTACATCACTTGTATAGTTTTTTTTTTGAAAAGAATTACCTAAAAAAACAAATTATTTTATAATTTTTCTATTATATAAATGATATCATTGTAAATTTTTTTTATTTTATTAAATGATAAGATATATCTTTTATTAAACATGATAAGTATATATAAAAAAAAAATTAAACTCATATATATTTTTTTCATAAAATAAAGAATTTAAAATATACCCATTAAAGTTAAAAAAAAATTAAAGTATATTTTACAAAGAAATATATCACCATGACCATTCTATATTTTATGTGATTAGATTCGTAGGGATGCAAACAAAAGTTATTTATCTATGCATGACTTTCTTTGTCCTCCGTAAGTTTGTTGCGAAAAATAATTATAGATTTATTAACTATTATATTCTACGTCAATTATTATGAATTTGATATATAAAAAAATAAAAATAAATATTCTTTAGAACACTTTAACCATAAAAATAATATAATTTGTGTTTAGATCATTTATTTTTATTATTATAAAAAAATTATTACATCATTTTACATTAAAATTCATTTTAATTAGATATTATTTAAATTAAATTACGACTATTTAGATATGTTTAATGTTGAATCACGTCTAATTAAACTCAATTAAAAATTATTAGATATTATTTTCGTTATTATAAATTTTATAATCATTGTTTGATATAATTTTCTAAATAATTTAAATAATTTCATAAATGTTAATATTATCTATCAGACATATTTGTACTCACAAAATCATCAAATAAAAACTATAACATTTTTATCTCTAAATTATTTTTGAAATTTAATTGGAAAAATACATAAGTTAATACTCCTACAATTTTTACGGATAAAAATCTTATCTCAATAATATTAAATAAGTTTAAATTAAACGTAATTAAAATTGAATTGATTTAAATAACAATAGTTTAATTTAAATAAATAAAATTGTGTGATTAATTTTTTAAAATAATAAAAACATACTAGATGGTTGAAAATAATGATAATTTTATAATTATAAATTTTATTAATATTAATTTTATTTTTATTTTTTAATATTAGAAGTGAAAGAAAAGACTTCTGTTTCTTCAATATTTAAGTCTTTTTTTTATTGAAAATCTTCGATATTTAATTCATCGGTGCTTTTAGTCAAACACTCAAACCAGCTATCATGACGCGTATAGAGTAGAATTCAACCCCCACTGAATGCTCTTATATCTTAATAGCATTAGCATGAACATGACATTTAATTGGCAAGAATTCTCAATTTTGCCATAGATATAAGGACATTATCGTCTTTTGAACTCGTGCATGCTATTTTAGTTTCATTAGTGGAAGAGTGCTACTAGGCCCCTTCTTATGAAAATAATAGTGGTCAATTGCTAATAAAATAAAATAAAATAAAACAGACGTAGGGTACAGGGCTACAAATGAGACATTGTATCTGTAGGCTTGAAATTAAAAAGTAAATCACTTGGACCCGTGGGTCCCATGTTTGAAAAGATTCATATTAGAGTAATATTTCTTTTTATTGTGAATCATTTTTTCCTTATTTTAGTTCTGAAAAATGTGATCTTTTTTTTTTACAGAAAAAGTTATTTGACTATGTCTAATTTTCAACGGAGAATTTTAATCGTTTGGTTTTAAATTTCCTTTAAAAACAATGAGGGCAGACATATAATGAAGACATTCGGCAGTTAATTAAAGTTTGGTTTTAGATTTTGATCACCAGTTCATGAATAGTATAGTACTTGCTCGAGCTAGGACTAAGATTTCTAACTTGCTTCTTAATTTGAACTGCAAGAGCAATTTAAGCCTTTTTTATTCGAATACAAAATCGGTCAATTAATCGTGGTTTAACGGTATGAAATTAATTATGAAGTTTGAATTGTTTAAAAAAAAAATACAAAAATTGTATATTTATTTCTGTGTAGAGAAAAATAGATGTAACGCTTTCAAAGGTTTTGCATGAGTTAGTAGGATAAAGCAACTGATATTCCTTATGATGTTTTCTCTTTAAAACATATACGTGTAAATTTTATGCTTTGGAATGAAAATGTCATTCGTTTTTATTATTCCACATAATATACTATAAAAAGATTGATTTTATGCACACCAGGATATATTTCTCTTCAGGAATTATAATATACTATAAAAATATTGATTTTTTCTTATCATCTGATGCAGGAGATGAATAGAGAATAAAACATCAGAACTCAGCAATTCATCAGCTTGTAGTTACTTTGTCTTGGACTTGATTTTGAAGGCAAAAGATGGCTGGAAACACCAATCTAACATGTTCAAATTCAATGAAAGCTACATCTAATGGAGTTTTCCAAGGTGATAATCCTCTTGATTATGCACTCCCTCTTGCCATCTTGCAAATATGCCTGGTTGTTGCCCTCACACGCATTCTTGCTTTTCTTCTTCGGCCCTTAAAACAACCTCGCGTGATTGCTGAAATTGTGGTATGTTTATTCATTTTTCTTGCAGCCTTGTGATTGTAAATATTCTAGATATGCTCTGTTTTGGTACTTTAAGGTAGTTTACAGCGAAATGT
Organism: Hippophae rhamnoides; assembly: GCA_033030585.1. Classification (NCBI taxonomy): domain Eukaryota; kingdom Viridiplantae; phylum Streptophyta; class Magnoliopsida; order Rosales; family Elaeagnaceae; genus Hippophae; species Hippophae rhamnoides. The sequence goes on from CM065430.1 coordinate 13,261,748, forward strand.
ATATATAAAATTAGATAATATCATATTTTGATAACTTTATTTTTATAAATCGTGTGTACTACAATTTTGAAATTTTGTTCACTTTACTTGCTTATTGTTGCATGTTTTTTTTTTTTACATTTTAATCCTTTCTTGTCATTTTGATTTTCTTGTATATTTTTTTTTTGAAAAAAACTTAAGTTGGATTGAATAGAAAAGGATTGATAGATGTTTGATGATGAAAAATATCTTTAAAAATTAAAAAAATTAAAAATAAAGTGATTAAAATGATCAAAATTAAATTAAAGTGACTAAAGCATTTACATATAAAAATAAGGAGACTAATTAGTTTAAAGCAAAGTGATCAATGTGTCTAATTTGTGAAAATAATGTTAAATCATGTGCAATTTTTTCTATTTAATATTATGTAACGTGATACTTTAATCACAATATTTTCACAAATTAAATACATTAGTTATATTTCTTTAAATTGTAAACTTTAATTACTTTATTGTCGCATTTTCAAACACTTTAATCATTAATAATCAATTTTTTAGATAATTTTTTTGGTGTAAAAAAGTAAGTTGGATAGAGTAGAAATAGTTAGTAAATGTTCCAAGAAAAAATATCTTAAAAAGTTGAAAAAAAAGTGAAAAAAAAGATTAAAGTTTATTGAAATTGGTTTAAAATAATTAAAATATTCACAAATATAGTATTAAAGTGATTAAAGTATATTGGTTTAAAATAAAGTAATTAATGTATTTAATTTCCGAAGTTAAAGTGTACCGTTAAAGTATATTGGTTTAAAATAAAGTAATTAATGTATTTAATTTATGAAGTTAAAGTGTATCGGACATATTTTTTATTTAATATTTACATTTCTCTGTACTTTTGCAGGGTGGAATATTACTCGGGCCATCAGCTCTTGGTCGCAACAAAGACTACCTAAATGCAATTTTTCCATCAATAAGTCTCACAGTGTTAGATACTCTAGCCAATATTGGTCTTCTCTTCTTTCTCTTCCTAGTTGGCTTAGAGTTAGATCCCAAGTCCCTTCGAAGGACTGGAAAGAAAGCTCTTTGCATAGCTACTGCAGGGATTAGCATTCCCTTTGCTTTAGGTATTGGTACATCTTTTGTCTTGAAAGGGACAATATCTAAAGGTGTAGATGAAGCTCCATTTCTTGTTTTCATGGGAGTGGCTCTTTCTATTACAGCCTTTCCCGTGTTGGCTCGTATTCTAGCTGAGCTTAAGCTTTTAACCACTGATATTGGTCGAATGGCAATGTCAGCAGCCGCAGTAAATGATGTGGCTGCTTGGGTACTTCTTGCTCTAGCTGTTGCCCTCTCAGGAACTGATCGTTCTCCTCTTGTTGCTTTATGGGTTTTCTTGTGTGGTTCCGGATTTATTCTTATTTGTATATTTACTCTTCCACCAATCTTTAAATGGATGGCACAACAATGTCCAGAGGGTGAACCGGTTAAGGAAGTATATGTATGTGCTACATTGGTTGTAGTTTTAGCTGCTGGATTTGTCACAGATCTTATTGGCATTCATGCCCTTTTTGGTGCATTTGTGGTTGGAGTTCTTGTTCCAAAGGAAGGTCCATTTGCTGGTGCTCTTGTGGAAAAAGTTGAGGATCTTATATCAGGTCTCTTCCTTCCATTGTATTTTGTTTCAAGCGGATTGAAGACTAATGTAGCCACGATTAGTGGCCTTCAATCATGGGGTCTTCTAGTTTTGGTTATAACAACTGCCTGTTTAGGCAAAGTTGCTGGCACAGTAGCTGTTTCACTCTTTTGCAAAATGCCATTTCAGGAAGCAATGGCTCTTGGGTTCTTAATGAATACCAAAGGACTAGTGGAGCTCATTGTCCTCAACATTGGTAAAGACAGAAAGGTAATGGCTCAAGTGTTTATACCCTTTTTTTGGCATCCTATCAAGCATTACTAATCAATGAGCTCTTGTGATATTGCAGGTACTTAATGACCAAACATTTGCCATAATGGTTCTGATGGCTATCTTTACAACCTTCATAACTACACCTCTAGTACTGGCAGTATATAAACCGGCTAAAAGAGCAAGTAAATCCAATTACAAATATAGAACAATTGAAAGGAAAGAACCGAATGCTCAGCTCCGGCTTTTTGCCTGTTTCCACAGTATAAGGAACATCCCCACTATGATTAATCTCATCGAGGCATCCCGTGGGACTGAAAAGAGGGAAAGACTTTGTGTCTATGCAATGCATCTAATGGAGCTTACTGAGAGATCATCAGCAATTCTAATGGTCCACAAGGCTAGACAAAATGGGTTACCCTTTTGGAATAAAGGGAAGCAATCAGATGGTGATCAAATTGTTGTTGCTTTCGATACCTTTGAGCAATTAAGCCAAGTTTCTATTCGTCCAATGACCGCAATCTCATCATTGTCTAGCATTCATGAAGACATATGTGCAAGTGCTGATAGTAAAAGGGCAGCTATGATAATTCTTCCATTTCATAAGCATCAGAGATTAGATGGAACTTTGGAGACAACACAAACTGAATTCAGATGGGTAAACAAGAGAGTTCTTGAGCATGCCCCATGCTCAGTTGGGATTTTGGTCGACCGTGGACTTGGTGGTACTACTCATATATCTGCAAGAAATGTTTCTTCAGACATAAAAGTGTTTTTCTTTGGTGGTTCTGACGATCGTGAAGCTCTTGCTTACGGTGTTAGAATGGCTGAGCATCCAGGTATCAATTTAACTGTCATTCACTTTCTACCAAGTCCTGAGATGGTTGGAGAGATTGTAAGAGTAGACATACCTGATGAGTCCACTAGTACTTCAAAAGTGTCACAGGATGAGATGGTATTTGCTGATCTTATTAAGCAAGAGAGTAATTCTATCAAATATGAAAAGAGAGTGGTCAGGAATGGTAATGAAACAATTAATGTGATTAAAGAGTTCAATAGGTGTAATCTGTTTTTGGTTGGTAGAACACCAGAGGGCCAAGTAGCTTCTGGTTTGAATATGAAAACTGCAGAGTGCCCTGAACTAGGGCCTGTAGGAAACTTATTGACCTCTGCTGATTTTTCTACTGCAGCATCAGTGTTAGTAGTGCAACAATATAAGGGTCAAATGTCAACTACTACACCATCAGTTTCTTCATCTAGGATAGAGGTTTTGCCTACTGAGGAAGATTAAGAACCCACCTATTGATTATCTACCTCTCTCTCTCTATATTGAATTTAAATTGAATCTATATCACTACGTAAATAGAAATGATGACGATGAAAATTGTACTGGTGAAAATAACTTTGTAAGTGTCTTATTTTGAAGTTACTTCAAGAAATTATCAATTATTCAAGTTTAGTGGATTGATAGTCATTTGAAAATTTTGTTGGGAAACCAGATTGGTACTATATGTTAAAATACTTATGTATGAAGCAGTTTGATTTCATTTATGAAAAGAACTAATTAAACAGGAGAATAAAATGTCAATGAATTTGAGTGGTTTTAATTACTGTTTTCTACAAATCACAAACAAAGGTTTAATATAGTTGGGGTCATTCTGTTACGAACATAACAAGAACGACAAGTTTGTCAAAAAACAATTAGAGACAATCAGATTAGTATTAGACTTTTAGTTTCCTACAAGAACGATAAAAAATGTTGAAGCTTTATTTATTATCACATGAGTATGAAAAAGGATGCTAGTTTTCCAAGTTATGGAAGCTCACGCTAGAAGGAGGTAATTTACTGATTCATAGTATGCAAATCATTAGTTTCTTATTCATAAAAACTTTTATTTTTATTACTTTTTTCCTATTATATTCTTCAACTATTATTAGTATAAATATAAATATAGAAAACTCCATAAAATAAAATTCATTACAGTAAAAAGAAAAAAAGTGCAACACTTTTCCAACCATCGTAAATTTGATAGAAATTGTTTAGCCAAAATAAATAAATAAATAGAAACCCTTTAATTGGATTCTAGTTAAAATAGAATGTATATTAAAAAAATCTATCCGTTCTTATTATCTTAATTTCTCCATTTTTTTCTCTTTTGATTTTTCTTTCTACGTGTGATAACTGAAGAAAGAGTTTCAACTCCTCTCTTTCCTAGAAGGTTTATTTTTTTATTTATTTGTTTATTTATTTTTATTAAGTTTAACAAAATAACCATAAATTATAATATATTTTTACTTAAATACTAATTTAGTGTATTTTTGGAGATGTTTTTCATTTTAAATCTAATTCTAGATTTTTTTAGCTTTTTAACCTATATTAAAGGTTAAAAACATGAATTCAAATATATTAATTAAATACATATAAATACTATTAATAAGAATCTAGATAAAAATGACGATTATTATCATTAAAATGAACCAAAATCGAAACCAATTTAATTGGACCTTAAAAAATAATAAGAATTTAGATTTCAATTATTTCTTAATATTTTTAATAAATTTAAGTAATTAAAATTTAAATTTTTTAAATTAAAACATACTTCTAAATATCTCAAAGAATAAATAAAATTAATAAATATTACTAATAGTTAATTATCCATATCGATTATAAAGTGTAAAGTGTAAGAAATATTTAAGTAAGTTCACGAGGAATACTAATGACTTATCTAAGAGAATTTGTTAAATTTATGCATACTGTTATTCTTACAGTGCAAAATAATTTTTAAATTATACTAAAGATGTTGTACTTATGAATAAATAGTATAAATTAGTTTCTTAAGACATAATATAAGAGAGAGAGAGAATATTTAGTCTAATTTTTTTTTACATGAATCCTATTTAAATATATAAAATCCAACATTAAAAATAGATAAAAGCAAGTTTATATCTACTAACAAGCTAGTAGAAAAACTAATTCTAAAATTTATCATAAATAGTTCAATAAAAAATGTCCTCTTGTATGAAACCATAAACATAACAATAGAAAACAATAATAGATAGAAAAAAAAATTAAGTAAAATTAAAAAAAAAACATATATATAAGTTGCGTAAGTTCTTATAAAGTTTTAAAAGATAAGAACTGAAGTAACTCAATACAAATCCACACGTATATGAATTGATTCAGTTCTTATAAAGTCTTAAGAAATAAAAAATAAATCAATCTAATATAAATAGATTTTATAAAAATAATAACTAATCCAAACTAATATAAAAAACCTAAACCTAAAGTTAATAAAAATCATTATTTTATAAGGTTTATCACAATTTTAATTATATACATTGTTTTTATTTTGTTTTTGTGTAAGAGGATTTTTTTTTAATGATTTGCCATGATAATTTTTGTTAAAGTAGTCTGATTATGAGAGTAAATTTTACTAATGGTATAGTAATATTTTAATTTTTAGAAATCTTAAAGTATTAAATAATAAAATAAAATATTTAAGTATTTTGATGTTATTATATTGTATTATAAAAATATCAAATTTGTTTTTGTTATTGTTCATAAATTTCAAGATATAATATAAACAATTAATATTAAATAAAATTATTATCGATATTTCTTTTAATATAAACAATTTTCGTTACCTCAATATTACTATATTTTTTTTAATATAAACAATATTACATTACCTCAAGTAAATAGACCTTTCCATCGTTTTCTTCCCCATTAATCTATCTCCCTTTTCATTCACTTTCCAAGATAGTTCCCCGTTCAACCTTTTTCCCATAAAATTCCAGTCAAGCCTCCCCGAGGCCTCTCTCTTTTTCTTCCTACCAGTACCCCACCAATTCCATTACTTTGACTTGGCTACAATCTGAAACTTTCTCAGGCATTACCCAAATAACGACCGCATTTACCAGTCATATTTCACCAGCTTCTACTTTTCTCCATCAAAACCCCATTTAACTTCTTCGTCTTCCAACCAACCCACCCACCCACCCTCCCCAATTACTCTCTTCATCATTTCAATTCAATTTTAATATCTAGCTCTCTCTTTTTTTATACACTTTACACGATGAATGATTTGTTTTCTCGTTCCTTCTCTCCATCCCCCAGCGACCACCGTGCCTCGCCGGAGGACCACCATGTTATCCAAATGTCCTCATCGGCTGCGTCGAACTCAACTACTGGCGGTGTAAATCTCGACAAGTTCTTCCAAGACGTTGAGTCCATTAAAGACGAGTTCAAAGAGCTTGAGAGGCTAAATCAAAATCTCCAGAGTTCACACGAACAGAGCAAGACTCTTCACAATGCTACGGCAGTTAAGGATCTCCGATCTCGCATGGAATCTGATGTTTCACTCGCTCTCAAGAAAGCCAAGCTCATTAAGGTCCGGCTCGAAGCTCTAGACCGGTCCAACTCTGCAAACCGGAACCTTCCTGATTGTGGACCCGGTTCGTCTTCGGACCGGACTAGGACCTCCTTGGTCAACGGTCTTAGGAAAAAACTTAAGGATTCCATGGAAAGCTTCAATAATCTTCGCCAAAAGATCTCGTCGGAGTATAGAGAGACCGTTCAGCGTAGGTACTTCACCGTAACCGGCGAAAATCCCGACGACAAGACCATTGATGATCTCATCTCTACCGGTTAGTCGCAAATTCGTAATTGATTCTTTTTAAATTTAAAATGGCTCTCTTTGTTTCTTGCATTTTACGCCGTGTTCCTATTATAATATTCACCTTTTTAAAACTAAATAGATAAAAATTATTGCACATAAAATTATCATTTAATTCTGTATAAAAGGTCTTTGAATGATTAAATAAGAAGGATAAAAATTATTTTTTATTAATATTTTAAATAAATTAATATATTTTTTAATATTTTATTTTATTATTAAATGTAAAAAAGATAAAAATGATTTTTATTATAATATTTTATCAACAAAATCATTAAAATATTAGGTTAATAATTAATTTTTTATTATAAAATTATTAAAATATTAAATAAATAATAAAATTTATTATTTTTAATATATTTTATAAAAAAGAAAAAATATATATATATATATATTATAATAAAAATGATTAATTAATATAAATTTTTTAGAATTTAGCCTTCAACAATTAAATATTATGCAGTAAATATGAACAATATGAGATTATAGTAAGAATGATAGGGGTAACATACCATGTTTTTTTATCCAAATCAATTTTTTATAGTCACATAATATTGTCTTAAAAAAATTCTAATATCCTACGTAATATAACATATATAAATGCATTAATAAATATAAATTTCTATGAGATTAGTATTTATTTTAATAATAAATGTGTATTTAATTTATTCTAAAAAATTAAATAAAAAAAACTTAAATAATACATTAAAATTTTTCATAATAAAAATAATATCATTTATATTTAATTTATGTATTTTTATAAAAAAAATTAATTTATTAATTTATATTTAATTATGGTTATTTAAATTCAATTAATTCTCTTTTATTAAATTTTTTCAATATAATTTATAAATTAATCTAAATTTTATTTAATTAATTTTTTTTAAATATTATTAAGTATTATTTTTATTATAAAATTTAAGAATAGTTATTTTTTAAAATTTTATAAAAGAATTGCACAAACAAAAGATTATATTTTTTTTAACGAAAAATTACATTTTTTTTTTCAATTTGTTAAATTTTAGTCCTATTTGATTGGTAATGATGATATGTATATTCCAGGGGAGAGTGAAACGTTCTTACAGAAGGCAATTCAAGAACAAGGAAGGGGAAGAGTGTTGAACACAATAGAAGAGATCCAAGAACGGCATGACGCCGTAAAGGAGATGGAGAAGAATCTGAAGGAGCTCCACCAAGTGTTCTTGGACATGGCTGTATTGGTTCAAGCCCAGGGTGAGCAACTTGATGACATTGAGAGCCATGTGGCAAGAGCTAGTTCGTTTGTACGTACTGGGACCCAACAATTGGAAGTTGCTAAAAAACACCAGAAAAATACCCGCAAGTGGACATGCTATGCTATTATACTTTTGTTGATCATCGCGTTGATCGTGATTCTAAGTTTGAAGCCTTGGAATTGGTGAAAGAAATAAAACAATTATTTTCAGAAGGAAAGAGAGACAGTCAAATGTCAAAGCCCAGTGGTATTATCGTCAATGTTTAAGGTGTGGTTATATAATTAAAAAAAAATGTGGTTATTCAAACTAGGAGAATTTATGCATATATATTTTTTTATTTTTTCCCTTGTAATTAATTTAGTTATATTTTTGGATTTGTTTTTTTCCTTTTTTTTGTTCTCTCATCTAGTTTTCTATTTTATTCTCTTATTCGTATTCATTAGAATGTTGGATTGGACTTTGTATTCTTTGCTGGATTGGTTGGTTGTATCTTTTATAGTGGTGATCATATCCTTGATATATGGAAATTTTGTTTTCTTGCTTTATTTGTTTTATTTTCCTGCTTCCACAATTTTTTTAGTTAGACTTTCATTAATGAGAAAATCTTTTTCAAAAAAGCAACAAATAGAATCATTTAAAAATTTGTAATGAAATAAATTAATATGAACTATTATCTTTTAGTTTTGTTTAAAATTAAATATCATTTAATATTATTAGTGTGTTTTTTTTATTTTTATAAATTTTAACGGTATTATTCTCTTATATAATTTTTGTTGGAGTTATTATTATATGTAATTCTTCTCGTTAATTCCGGTATAATCTTATTGTAAAATGTTTTAACTGTGTTATTAAATCACTACAAAGAAAAAAGAAGATATTTCTATAATATTAAGAGAATACTATTAATTTCTATTTTAAAGTAAAATAAAAGAACTCTTCTAGCTTAGCAATTGAGTTTGCTACTGTGAACTTATAAATATTGGAATGTGTTTTTGAGATTTTGGATGGTTTTGGTGCCGAAGGAATTGCCTTCTATTCATGGGCAAAATATGAAAGCGAATTGCATATATGCTAGCTGTTGAAGTCATGGCCGGTACCTAATATTGGACAGTAACTTTGAATTCAAACCATGCATGGTCGGCAACAGCAAGACATTATAGTTGAAATAGCCACCTTTATATAGCATCCTTTATTTGACTTTTGTTCAAAACATAAGGATGACATAACAGTACAGATAACCGATATAGCCATATTACATTTGGTAGATTTAGTGTTTATTTTCTCTGATTTTATTTGAATGAGTTATTGAATTGATTTTGTCTTAATATCTAATATTATATTTATATATTGAAAGGAAGAAATTATCCGTTATTAAACTAGTCGTTAAATTAACTGTTAGTAAACTAATTATTCTCAACACTCCCCCTCAAGTTAGGTGTGTAGATATCGACCAACCCTAATTTGCTTAAATTTTCTTTAAATAATTTTAAATCTAAACATTTGGTGAAGATGTCCGCCAATTGTTTTTCACTTCTCACAAATGGAGTTTCAATTTCCTTTGCTTGAATTTTTTCTCGAATAAAGTGGCAATCCACTTCGATGTGTTTTGTTCTCTCGTGAAACACCGGATTTGATGCTATATGTCGTGTCGCTTGATTATCACAAAACATCTTCATTGGTTCTTGAATTTTAATTCCGATATCCAAAAGAAGTTGTTTGATCCAAGTTAGCTCGCTTGAGGTTGATGCCATGGCTCGATATTCTGCCTTCGCACTTGATCGTGCCACAACATTTTGTTTCTTGCTTTTCCATGTAACTAAATTTCCGCCTACAAACGTGCAAAAACCAGTGGTTGATTTTCTATCAAAGCTACCAGCCCAATCTGCATCAGAGTAGCCATACACTTCATTAGAATTATTACGTTTCATGAGAATTCCTTTACTAGGTGTCCCTTTTAAATATTTTAAAATTCTATGTATAGCCTCTAAATGTGGTGTTCTAGGTGTATGCATAAATTTACTAATTTGACTTACTGAAAAAGAAATGTCTGGTCGGGTTACCGTTAAATAAATTAATTTTCCTACAAGTCTTTGAAATTGGCTTATGTCTTCTAAGGGTTCGCCATCCTAAATATTTAATTTGCATTTACTATCTATTGGTGTAGATGTTGGTTTACTCCCTAATTTACCAGTTTCTTTCAATAGGTCAAGTGTATATTTTCTTTGTGAAATAAAGAGTCCCTTGGGTGAATGTGCTATTTCTATTCCTAGAAAATATTTTAATAAACCTAAGTCTTTGATATCAAAATTCTCCTTTAATTTCATTTTCACTTTTTTAATTTCTTCCAAATTATTTTCGGTAATTATTATATCATCTACATATACTAGAATTATGGTTGTGAATATACCATAATTTTTGGAAAATAATGAGTGATTGGCATTATTAATTTTAAAATCACAAGAAATTAAATAAGAGCTTAGTTTTTCATACCATGCTCGTGGAAATTGCTTTAGTCCGTAAATAGATTTTTTTAACCTACACACTAGATTAGAATTGTTTTCTTTTTTATGACTAGGTGGAAGTGTTATATATACCTATTCTTTAAGTGTTCCTTGGAGAAAAGCATTCTTGACATCCATTTGATGTAAGGTCCAATTTTGGTTTACCGCTATGGAAAGTAAAATCCTAACGGTATTCATTTTGGCCAAGGGTGCAAATTTTTCTTTATAATCTACACCATAGGTTTGAGTGTAACCTTTTGCCACTAATCGTGCTTTGTACCTTTCAATAGTACCATCACTATTAAACTTAATCTTATAGACCCATTTGCATCCTACATGGTTTCTTTCCTTTGGGTAGTTGTACGACTACCCATGTTTCATTTTTTTCAAGTGCTCGAAGTTTTTCTTCCATTGCTTTGCACCATACCAGTTGGCCTATTGCTTCCTCATAGTTATTTGGCTCATTTTCTTTGGAAATTGGGGTCAAATAAGTCCTATATTGTGGTGTAATATTTTCATAAGATAAATAATTTTGGATAGGATATTTTACCTCATATGTTACAAAATCCCGTAATCTAGTTGTAGGCTGTGGAGTCCAATTAGACCTTCTCAATGGTATTTTTTCGGTAGTACCATCTTCCCCCTCACTTTGAGAAGTTTTTTCCTCTTCATTCTCATTGATTATTTCATTTTCATTTTCTACTACTATATTTCCTTCTTCAGAATAAAAAAATGGAAATGTAAATTCATTTGGTTCCTCTTGGTTATTAGTTTCCTTTTCTAGTGTTTTGTAATATGGCTCATTTTCTTGGAATGTCACATCTCTTGAAATATAATGTTTTTTGTTAATCGGATCATATCATTTATAACCCTTTTTTGAGATGAATACCCCAAGAAAATAGCTTTGATTGATGTATAATCTAACTTGTGTTGTTTATTTTTGTGCACATAACATGTACATCCAAATAATCTTAAATGATAGATATTGAGTTTTTCTTGGTAGAAGATTTCTAGTGGGCTTTTGATGAGTGCTCAAAAAGCACTAAAATAACCATGATTTTATGCAAATTAATTGATTAAAAATATATATATTTATATGTTTTATCATATATTTATATAAATTTGTCTTTTTCGAAATCACGGGTATTTTTATTGTTTTTCAGGTATTTTGGCTTTAAAATGCAACTTAAAGACTCAAAGAGGAATATTGGAAGCAATACATCACAAATATATTAATAAAAAAATGCGTAAAGGTCGACAAATATGGAAAAATTGGACAAAATGGGTCAAAAAGGTCAAAAATGTCAAAAAGGAGAAAAACGCGCTGCGCGCTGACTCCCAAAGCTGGCATCTGTTCATCTTGTGACAATCTTGTGAGGTTACTGTTCATGTGCGCGAGTCTTTGCGCGCGGTTCGTTTCACGCTGCGGCAAAGCCCAGCGCGCTTCTCCGCGCGCCCAACGTTTTCACCCCATTTTTCACGCGTGCCCGACGTCATCTTGGCGTCATTGATGACCTCAGCTTTTCCATTACCCGTTTTTTAATTTTTTAATATTTTTTTTAACATTTTTTTACTCATTTTTTCTCTCCATCCTCACCTATAAATACCCCCATTCCCTTCACTTCAAAACACACCTTCAAACACCTTCAAAACCTCCAAATACATTCTTTTCTCTCTTTCTTTTTCTCTTTTCTTAGATTTTTAGTTTTTCTTATGTTTTCTTAGTTTTTAGCTTTTCTTAGTTAATTTCTCTTAGATTTAGAGTTCTTCCCTTTTTAGGGAAGAACTAGTTATGTTTTTGTAATATTTTAGCTCTTTGATTCAATAAATGGGAGTGCAAATTCCGTTTGGAATTTTTCTAACGAATGGCATCAATCTTGTAAGGATTTTATTTTCTTTGCAGCTATTTTTTATGCTTTAGTCTTACATGTTATATTTAATTTTTCTGTGATGAAATTTAACTGTGCAAACTCTTTGTAAAAATGATATAATAATGACAATGTTATGCTTGCGAAATATTAAATAGGTAAAAATCTCTAAAATGAATTGATTTTATTTTTATTCATGATTTTATATTAAGAATGTTAGAGAAATATATTATTTTTCATTACAAACTTAAACTGAAAAATTAGATTTTAAGGTTTAGTTATCCTCGATTTAGAGTAGTGCTCTTTTATTTGATGGTACAATCGCCTTAGGTAGTTAGAGTGAAGCTCTATTTCAAAAGTTTTTATAAGAATTATTATCCTGAAAATGTATTGACGACATGTTTTCGGTAGTGATTTTAAAACTTGAAAGTTAGTACTCGGATAACTAAATTCTTAGGTTTAATTTGGACACCTTGAATAAAGTTTAAACTGTCTAACACCACCAAAGGTGGCATTTAAATGGTTCATTTTCAATCTCTTAGAAAAAGGAATTAATTTAATTAACCAAATTAGTTATCAACCCCACCCATAGGTGTTAATTGGTTTGTTTAGTTAACAAAGAATATCTAACCCCACCAAAGGTGGTATTCATACAAAAAAGGGAGAATCAATAAATATCAATTCATATATTTAATAACCTAAATAATACGAGCAAGCATAATTAGCTTAGTTATTATATCCATAAATACTCCACGATTTATAAAAGATAAAATTTGCATTAATGTTTATTGAATCTATGTTTAATTTTCTGTAATTAGATTAAAAACACAAAACCCCAAAATATCGTGATAGGATGTTTAGGATTTAATTTCTTTTTTAAAAGTTTGAATAATAAATTAAAAACCACATACATTCCTTCCTTAGATCGACCTTGGGAGTATACTTATCATTTTCTACGAAATGATTCGTGCACTTGCGAGAGTTTTATAAATATAAAACCAAAGTATTGGTAGGATCGGCGATGCCGGTTTTCGTTCATCAAGTTTTCGTTCATCAAAGTATTTGGCGATCACGATTCTGCTCATCAGCTTTTGAAATTCAAATTGGCACTTGGCAATCTATTAATTAAATATGTTGCGGTGAGAACAATATCCGACAAAAAAATTATTGGAATATTATTTTGAAACAAAAGTACTCTTGTTACTTCAAGTAAATGTCGATTTTTTCTTTATGACATACCATTTTGTTGGGGTGTGTAAATACAAGTTGTTTGATGTAAAATTCCTTTTTGCTTGAAAAAATTTGTAAAATTTTGATTTACAAATTCCGTTCCATTATCACTTCTAAAAGTTTTAATCTTTACATCATATTGATTTTCTACAAAATTATAAAATTCTTGAAATTGAGAAAATACTTCACTTTTATTTTTTAACAAGTGTAACCATATGGGTCTTGAAAAATCATCTATAAATATAACAAAGTATTTATAACCATTAAATGACTCAATTGGAACAGGGCTCCAAACATCAGAATGTATTATCTCAAAAGGTTTTTTGCTTTTACAATTGGATAAACTAAATGGCAACCTTTTGTGCTTTCCTAATTTGCAAATTTCACAACTACTACAATCTAGTTGTTTAAAATCAAAAATACATTTTAAAATCTTATCGGAAGGATGTCCAATTCTCTTATGCCAAAGAATGCCCAATTCTTCTTCTTTTTTAATATTGAAGTTGCATTTTTCTTCACTTAGAATATAAAGCCCATTTTCTAGAAAACCTTCACCAATGATATTCTTCGTTATCAATTCCTGAAAAATCACATTTTTGGATGTAAATATAATTTTACAATTTAAGTCTCGTGTGATTTTACTAATGGATAACAAGTTAGATGTACAATTATTCACATGCAAAACATTTGAAATTTTTCTTGAAAGGAGACTAATTAAATCATTTCCTAAAATTTCCATTTTTTCACCATTTGCAACGATTACAAATTATTTAGTCTCAATTTTTTTGTAATTATTGAGTAAGTTTTTATTTCCAGTTATGTGATCAGTTGAACCTGAATCAAGAATCCATTTGGAATTTAAAGAATTTTGAGTAAGGTTTGTAATCATACTAGAGGTTTTTTGAGATTTTCCTTGAAACATCACGAATAATTGTGTATACAGCTGCCCCATTTGATCCATATCCACCTCACCTTTTATTTTTTTTCTGCCTCGTTTGTACTCATATCCTCTTTTTCCTTTTGTGCAGAGTAACCCATTTTCTCTCTACTCTCTACCCGATTTTGTCGTTGATCTCCCCCTCTGACGAAGCCTCCACCTCGCCTTCCCTTTTGCCGGAGATGAGGGTTGAGACACCAGCATTCCTCGCGCTTGTGTCCTTCCTTCTTACAATAATCGCAGCGAGTGAGTGACCAGCATTCCTCGCGCTTATGTCCTTCCTTCTTACAATAATCGCAGCGAGTGAGTGTTTGGTCTCCCCGACGTTCTGGCCTAGGGTTAGATCTGGTGATGAAAGCCTTGGCTTCAGGGTTGTCAGGTAGTTGAGTACCCATCACTATTCTTCTTGTCTCTTCTCTTTCAACCATCCCAACAACCTCATCAACAGATGGCAGCTCACCCATGAGAAGAATTTGTGAGCGTACCCCCTCATAGCTTGAATCGAGCTTGGAGAGAAAGGTGAAAATTCCATCATGTTCCTCTCTTCTTTTGATTTCATCAAGATCGGCTGTGAGAGGTCGATACACTCTAATCTCATAATTCTTTTTTGGATTTTCTTTGAATAGTTCGATAATGATTGATTTTGTTGTTGTAACTGTTGAAGTTCTTGCTGAAGTTGATAAATAAGAGAGTAATTTTTCTTCTTTCCGAACATTGTCTCAGCTTTAACCCACATATCTCGAGCTGTATCTAGATATGTCATGAGATCAGAGATATGTGGTTCCATGGTTGCCAGTAACCAAATCATGACTAGATTGTCACTCTTTCTTCATTTTGAAATTTCCTTTCTTTCTTCAATTGTTGGGTGTGTTGGATCTTCGGCTTTTGGTTTTGATTTCTCACGAGTGACATACTCAAATTTGTCTCTACCGATTAGACTAAAAGTCACTTGACGTGCCCAAAGATGGTAATTTTTACCATTTAGCAACACACCTGTAAGTCTCTCTATATGTTGTGACATTTTCTAGATTTCTTGAACTTATACAGTTCTTGTTTGTGTGATTGATTTGGAGCAAGATCAAATCTGCTATGATACCATGCTGATTTTCTCTGATTTTTGTTAAGAGAGTTATTGAATTGATTTTGGCTTAATGTGTAATGTTATATTTATACATTGAAAGGAAAAAACTAGCCGTTACTAACTAGCCGTTATTAAACTAATTATTCTCAACATTTAGGTTACACGCAAGAAGTCATTATGACTTTTTAGACTGGGGTTTGCGGTTCAAGTTCTTATTGATGCATAGCTACAATTTCAAAGACTAAAGCTCAAATGATATCCAAACCTTGTAGGAGTCTAACTTTTTATTTCCATGATATTATTTACAATGGAAACAACTTCAATAATGCAACATCAGCCATAGTTGGTGCACCAAATTGGGGTAATTAACAAGACAAAATTAGGAGGACAAAACCATTTTGGTGACCTGGTTGTGTTTGATGATCCGATTACTTTAGACAACAATTTGTATTCAATACCAGTTGGTCGTGCACAAGGGTTTTACATTTATGACAAGAAAGAGATATACACTTCTTGGTTTGGTTTCTCATTTGTGTTTAACTCAACTGAGCATAAAGGGAGTATAAATTTTGCTGGTGCTGACCAAATAATGAACAAAACAAGGGATATCTCAGTTATTGGAGGGACTGGTGACCTTTTCATGTCTAGAGGGATGGCCACTTTGGTCACTGATGCTTTTGAAGGGGAAATTTATTTCAGGCTTCGTGTTGATATTAAATTGTTTGAATGTTGGTAATTACTTTTTTTTTCTTTTTGTTTGTTAGTATCTATTTAAATAATTAATGTTTGTTAATTTATTAATGTTCGTTTGTTAGTATCTATTTAAATTGTATGAATGTTTGTTAATTTATTTAACAGTAATTATGTAATTTTATTTTTTTGGGTTCCGAATAAAATATGTAACCTTGCTTTAACAAAAGTTACATGTTCTGGAGTCTATTATTCTGCTTTTCTCCTCTTAATTCCAAAGCTAGCTACTTGTATCCCTTTACATTTTATTTACCTATTCATACTTTCTATATAATTCGAAAATGTAATTTAAAACACGAGAAAAATAAATTTTACTGAACTATTATACGAATAACAAATTAAAATACATTCATTTAAATAAAAATGAGAGATTTAAGTATCGAGAAAATAGTAGAGAATCTCCATTTTTTTTAAAATATCAAAAACATATTCTATAATTTTAAAAAATATACAATCATATCCCCTTTACCAGATTTTTTGAATTTTGTTAATTTGTTTGCAAATACATCCCTTAAAAAAGTTTGAAATTGTGACAAGAAATGGCGTGATTATTATTTTTCATATAAGTTTAATTTTTGTTACTTTTTGAAAATTGGAGGGAAGCATTGGTAATTAAACTTTAAATATTTAATATATTTTTTCCCTATTATTTTGACTTTTTAGATAATAAAAAAATTTGAAACAATTACAACTCATACATCTATAATTGGACTCGAACTAAGATCTTCTACTTGCTCAAATAGGTGACATGCCATTGATTTACATATTCTTAGCCTTTTTAGTTACTTAAAACCATGGATTGATATCCTAGAAATAGCTTATTTAATACATTGGTACTTTTTATGTCTCATATTATTAAAATGTTTTGTTTTAATACCCTAATTCAAATATCATTACTCATTTTAGTTATTTTTATAAGATTTATGAGTGTTGGGGTATTTGTGAATAAAATATTTAAGTAAAAACTAGTTTTAAAGTATGTTTTCATGTCCGCTATTCAAGCCGAGAAAACTTTCGAGTTTCAAGTGTAAACTAGTTTCAAGTTAATATGTTTTGGTTATGCATTCTTTACTTAACACGTTAGAGTTCATTTTATATAGCTAAGAACATTTGGTATTTATGATGGTTAATCGATCAATCGAGTAGTAGGTCGATCGATCAAAATGATAGATTAATCAAAGATTGATCATGTACGATCTATGTCATTGGATTTCAAATTGATGCAGATCGATCAAGGATTGATTGTGTTCAATTTACCTGATCTTGGCTTTTTATTAATCGTTGTTGGATTGATAGAAAATAGTTTCAAAAGATCAACTTTATTAATTTGATCGATCAAGTGCGTAAATCTTCAACTTAAAACCTTTTTATTTACTTGAGCTAAATTGGTGATTTATCATATTATCTCTATTTATTATTACTCTATGAAATATTTAATAGATAGAATGATGTTTGCCCGTTAACTTAGAATTAGGGTTTCAACTCCCATATATAAACAATTTAATGCCTTTGGTTTTATACAACTATATCTATTATACTCATATGTTTTTTGTATTTTCTCTCTCAAAATATTTTATAAAAATTAAATCATATTTTATTAAGCTTGTTCTTGATTTAATCTATTAAATATTGTGTAGTTATGTTTGATTAATTTATAAGTCTATTTATTTTTATGATACATTGATTTTAAACCTTTGTTCTAGGATTTGTTAAGTGATTTAATTTAACTGATTTAAATATTGAATCTTATATTTAGTGTTTTTCATTATTAAATTTTCTCTATGATACATTTTGTACTCATAGGATATGCTTTTAAAATTTTGTATCTTCATTTTTTTAAATCTACAATAAAATTTAAATACTAATAATGAAATCTAAGATCAATAAAAATAAATAAAATTAGAGTAAATTTAAAGTTAATAAGTAATAAATTATGATAAATTATATAAGTCATCAAAACGAATAAGAAAAACTTAATTTTAAAAAAAATGTTCACATGGTGATTGAGAATAACTAAAAATGATATTTACTTGTAAATAAATTATTTTATTGGTTTAATTATATAGCATAATTATATTCATAAAATTGAGAAATATATCTTACTTATTAAAAAAAAATAGTTCACATGGTGATTGAGAATAACTAAAATTGATATTTACTTATAAATAAATTATTTAATTGGTTTAATTATATAGCATAATTACATTCATAAAATTAAATTTTATTTTTATTAGCTTGTTAGAGAAATATATTTATTTTTACATATACTTTAAAATAAATTATTTATTGTATTAATTACATATTAGTTATAATTATTTATTTGTTTATAATGATTTCATAGTAACTGTCACTTTGAAGCATTTAGTTTGAATCAAAATTACAAAGCAAAGGTCGACTAATACCGTCACATAAAATGATAAAATAAAAATTGTGTTCTTTGACCAACGAATGTGTTTATTTAAAATGTATCTTTCGGTGAAAACACAATATTATAAGTACATTTATCTTGACTTTTTACCTGAAATAATTAAAAGATATATTTTTTAAAAAATATATCACTTGACTTTAAAGATAGAAATGAAAAATGTCTTTTAATGAAGCAACATGTACATATATTTGAAGAATTATTTCTCTTAAAATTAAAATTAAAGGACACTTATATCTCTTAAAAATTAAAAGACACAAATAAAAAGGTATAATTGATACCTTTGGTGCTCTATAAATAAAAGTGAATTCCATGCCAGCTAAAAACAAAAAAATAAAAAATAAAAATGATTTCTTCTCTTAACTTCTCTTTCCATTATTCTCATACATTCTGCTTCATAATTTCATTGTGAAGTTCATGCATTATGAAATACGTGTAAAAATTATAAATTGCAATGGAACTTGTAGGTCTATTGTATCCTAGGAACATATTGCTTATTACCATATTTACACTCTAAATTTTGATCGAAAGGGTATCAAATTTATCTTAAAGATATCGTATTTTGATTGAGTCTTTTATCCAAAATAAAATTCTTTTTTAATGTATTTTGTTATTATTATTTTAAGAAAATATTTTTTTATATTCTTTCCTATAATTTTTAAGAAATTTTTTATCATGAATTTTTTTTTATTCTTTTGTTCGCTCCAATCAAGTTATAAACCAATATTTGGTTTACGTTATGATTATCAATTCTTTAAAAGATACTGACATAAAATATTATTCTTTTTAACAAATTGCGTACAAAATGGATAATAATTTGAAATCTTTATAAGAAAAAACTCTTAATGAGTTTGAAAAATTAAGAAAAAAAGAAAGAAACGTCAAGAGGATAATTTTTTATGCTAATGACATATTCTCGATACTTTGTTTGACTCTCTCTATTATACCTACAAAATATGACTTTTGTAAAAGACTATAAAGTAAATATCAATACGTGTAGGTTATTATTTGAAAATTCTTTATTGATAATTATATTCATTTTAAAATGATAGAAGAAAAGTCAATGATTTTATAAGTTAAATAGTCTTCAACCTTACACGAATTATCTTATACATGATGTCATCAAAGTTGACCAAGAATTTTAAATTTAAATAAATATATCAAAATTATCTTCATCTTAAAATGAATATAAAAAAAATTAAAACATGATAGAGAATTTAAGGACTGATTTGAGAATTGAGGGAGAATCAGGTATCAAAACAATGACACATAATATCATTTGGGGAATTTAGTGACAAACCTAAAAGGAAAAATATTCTTCCTTGAACCAATGGCTTCAAAAAAAAAAAAAAAGAATTTCAAGGTATGTTGTCACCTTTGAGGAAAATACAGTAATTTCAAAGGAAATTATCTATTGAAAAAAAGATAATAAAACAACATGCGAAGAAAACTATGTTGCCTTAACTACCACGGCAAACAATGTTGACTTCGATGATAGATGTTGGATTGAAAATGGTGCAACAATCCATGTGTCAAAGCACTATAATACTTTCAAGAATATTTAAAATATACATGTAAAGATAGGCAACGATGTAATGAAAAAGGTTGTTACACTGGTTCTATTAAACTAAATTCACATATGGAATGACAATTATCTTGATGAATGTACGCCATGTTCGCAAAAATATTGTTTCTGGTGACCTCACTAGCTACACCAAAAATACCATACAACAACAGACCAATAATAGTATTCTCCAAATTAATGTTATCTTAGATATATATTAACAACATTTACAAGTTGTATGTTGTAAAATATTAAGAACTATAACATTCTTTAACCATTGTAGGATTTTACAACGTTGATGCTTGCTATTGGAAATTTCACTGCACTCCCAATTCATCGGGCGCGAGTCTTATTTCACTTTGGCGCCTCTGATCATTTTTCTTTCTTTTTATTTCACTTTCCAGCTAGGTCTTTTTTCCTCTCTTCTTTCTTGTTTGTGCCATCGTCATTTGCAGTCACAGCATTCGCAATCAAAGGGGGGATTTCTTCCACACAAAAAGTCACAAATTAGTCTCGTATATCTTATCTCTCACCGTGTTCTTAAACTCCCTTCTGTATCTGGTACTACTTCATAGCCTTTTTCTTTAATTTTTGCTCTCTTTTTATAAATCTCTATTTTGATTTGGTACTAATGTTTAATTTGTTCATTTTTCTAATTGGAAAATTGGCCAAAAGTGAAGAACTCTTCTTGATTCACTCAATCTTCCTACTGAGTTGATGAAAAGACGACGATCTACCCATTCTCAAAACCCACCACTGCATGATTTCACAAAATCATAGGCAATTATCGTTGGCTTTGAGGTGAGTCTCATGTATTTTCCTTTTTTTATTCCAGAAACGCTATACAAATATTTTTGGGAGTGTGAAACTAGGGAAGGTTGATTTCTGTTGATTTTTGTTAGTAGATGAATATAGATTGAAAATTAGCCTTAAAATTGGCCTCAGAGACTGTTCCCAACTGTGTGATTCCAGCAATGTGATAGTAGTGTAAGAATATTATTTCTCATAATTAAATGTAGACCATGATGTTGAGAGTTGTAGCGTAACATTGTTCATGCTTCTAGCATCAAAAGGATTTAGGTTTTTTCCATCTCCTCTATCTCTCTTTGCATATTCTCATTGTTACTTGAGAGTGCCTTTACAAATAGGCATTAGTAATTATTAGAGTACACTACATGTTATGTGCAGTTTTTTTAGTATTTAACACTAGTATACATAATTAGTAAACGTGTATGTATAGGTTTAGGTTTTTCTCTAGCCCTATATAAATAAGAAATGGTAGTTTTTGGAGTTTGTATTTAATATTATTTCTGATTTTTATTATGTAAATCTTCTAAAGGGGCCCGCCCCTACATGTTTATCTTGATTGTCCAGCTGCAGTAAGACTAGGAAGAGGTCTTTGTTGTTATAAATTGGGTTAATGTGAAAAAACTAGACAGGCATTTCAGAGAGTTTTGCAGTTAAATATTAGAAACCAATTTAATTGACTCCTTAGTCGTCTATTATTTATCCATCTAATTCATGTTTTTGTTCTTGCTGTTAGATCCAAAAAATGTTGAGGCTCTTGTTGCATTAGCAATTATGGATTTGCAAACAAACGAAGGTATGGTTGTATAAGCTCATCTATTATTTTATAATTTGACCGATCTGTTATTTGCGTTATTTTTGTTATAAATAATGTATCCTAAAATATGTTCCAATTTGCCTAAATCTTTTTCTCTTTTTTGTAAATACATCATCCTCGTTAGGGTTGTTCAGCGAATGAAAACTGCTGATATTATGCTCATTCGATCCGATCCGATCCGACCATTCGTTCGGATTGAAACATCTTAATCCACAATCGATCTGATCACCTTTCGCATCCGATCAATCCGATCCGTAAACTATTCGGATGGCATCCGATCAATCCGACCAATAAATTTAATTAACTCTATTTTTTGTATTCACATAAATCATAACATAAAATTATTTGACTTAAAAGAAAAATTAAAAAATTAAATAAATATATATTAATTATATATATATATTTAATTTAATAAATATATATATATATATATATATAATTAATTTATGTTGGATCGGATGAATCGTAGTGAAATCCGTAGTCTAATCCTCACTTAACGGATGGAAAAAATTTCCATCCGATCCGACCATCGGATTGGATTGATCGAATGATCGAATTTTTTGCACATCCTTAATCCTAAACCTGTATGTGTTTCTTTGTTAACTTTCTGTTTTAGTCCTCAATGTTCTGTATTACTAGAAATCCATTCCTCTCAGAGAAGATAGCCTATTGGCCTCTTCAAGTTAATGAGCATGGATTTCATCACCACGCATTTATTTTATTGTTTTAGGATGATGAGTAGAGTTTGTAATTTTTGTCAAGTATTATCTCTCTCTCATATTTTTTCTTCTAGATTTTTAATTATAACTCTAATGGTAAAAGTAATGTGTTTGACTGTTGCTAGTGATGTTCCTTTAATTGGATAGCAGGGAACTATGAAAAGGTTGGGTAATGGGAGCACAATTCCTCGATCAATGAAGTACATAGAATAGATATTAAGCATTTGCAGTTTTATATAAATTTAGTTTAAAATGCATTTTGATTGTAATATTTTGATTATGACATATAATTTTGGTTGAAAAGTGCAATTAATATTTTGGTATCATAAATGAAGAAAGCTCTGGAGAAATCTTTTGGGCCTTTATGGACAATAGACACGTAATTGTTTATTTTAGATGTGAAACTTTAAGTATGAGATTTTGTAGCGTTTTATTAGCACCATAAGTGATGATATTTGTTGTAGTGATAAATAAATAGAATTTCTAATGCAGGAAAGCCTAAGGAAGCAAAGAAAAAGAAAACGAGGGATCGTGATTCTCCAAAGAGGCTGAGAAATCTCTAAAAACAATGAGAGAAGCTGAGAAGGATGATGTTTATCTTATCCCTTCAGGGGATGGTGACTGCTAAAAAGGAGTAAAAAGTAAGACTTAATTTTAAAACACTTATTTGTGCAAAATTTGTTTATGATGTTAATGTTTGGTATTAAATATGTAATAGACATACGACTTAATAGGTGCAAATATCTCGTTAGAGTATATCGAGGATATAGGTTTGACTTAATAAATTGTCTTGTCCTAACGAGTTTGGTAGAGTGTACAACCTAGTTGACAAAAATATCTCGTTATCAAACTACAAGGTCTTAGATGTCAAGACCTTGTGAAACTATGATATCCTGACGTGATCACTGTTCTCTCTCTCTATGAGCAATTTGCATATAACAACCTTCTTTTATTTGTGTGTAACACTTGTACTGCTTTGTTTTCAATTTAAACTAGTTCGTGTCCAATTTTACTTTATATGTAATCATGTATCTAAATCACTTAATACATACCTTACCATGTACGTAAGATATCTTACATATATATACCCCTTAAACGAGGAGAATAAATGTGGTTATTTATTTGTTTATATTTTTTACTTCTCTCTAAAAATCATTAAAAATTTTAACCATAAAATTCTTTCCAAATAGTAAGAATTTAGATCTCAATAATAATGCTTGATGTATTGGAAATCATAAATGGATAATAACTTTATATTTGACATAACATTGAACGTTGATGGTATCTTTCATTAAAATAAAAATAAGGTAAAAAATAAATATGTAAACCCTCTTTTATTTTAGCCATCTTACGTAAGTATGGTATTATTTTAGTTGAAAGTATTGATTAAAAGTATATTTTGTAATTTGTTTTATTGGATTTTTAAATTATAATCAAGTCTTTTTCTTTCCTTTCATATTTATATAATATTTTTTATTTATTTAATAATACTTAATTTTTTATATAACTTAGGTCTTAAAAACTAATGTACGAAACCATTAAAATAATAGATGTATCCATAGGTAATAATATAACTATGTTGTGATTTATTAGTATTATTTGTTAGTAAGCAATGTAGTAATTTTGAGATATATTCGGTGCATGTAGAATATATCGAGCCTAAGAAGGAAGGTTACTTATATGAAGCTAGATTAGTTATATGGATTACACTTTATATTGATAGAAGTACACTATTGTAGTACATTCAGTATTGTTAAATAAAAATATCAATATTTATTAATAAAGATGTATAATAACAATGCATGGATATATTGTAGAATAATATAATGAAAACATATATTGTTTATTGTAAAAGGTTAACTATAATGAACATTGTATGTTGTAGAATTATAAATTAATAATGTATATATAATGTTATAGAACTACTAATTAACAATGTATATATTATGTTGTAAAATAACCCAACGACATCATATGTGTTCGTTGTTAAAACATTTAATGCGTCTTTGTGAAAGTTTTTGTATAAACTATTGTATTATTTTAATAATATTCTTATTAAAATTAGACAAGCAAAGAAAGTTGTACTAGGTCTTACATCTACAACAACATCTCTATAGACAAGGTTTGTTTGCGTGTGGTCGAAACTATTTTATAACTTACAATGCTAGTTGTTAAAGGGTATTTTTAGTATTGTGCCTTTTGAACAAGGATGGGTTCAAAATATTATTTGAGTCCGATAAGTTTACCTTAAATAAGATTGAGAATTTTGTTTGGAAAGATTATTGATGTAATGTAACAATTAAATTGAATACTAATAAGAATGTTACTTGTTTTTTTTTGTCTATTTACTTGATTTTTATAGATTTGGTCATGTAAATTACAGATCTATTAAAACATGTCTAATTTAGATTTAATTTTTACATTTAACATGAATGTTAACACAAATATGTTTATTTAAAATGTATCTTTTGTTAAAAATATAATGTTATAAGCATATTTTTATTGGCTTTCTACGTGGAAATGAAAAGATATCTTTACAAGAAGAAATAACATCCCGTTAAAATATTATTCTTGAAATATTAAAAGATATCTTTTTGAAAAAAAGATGTATTACTTAACTTTGAAAATAGAAATGGAAAGTGTTTTTTTAACTAAATAACATGTATCATATTTGAATAGCTATTTCTCCTAAAAATTAAAGGAAACAATTAAAAGCTTACAATTCATACTTTTTAAAACTCTATAAGTAAACTCAATGGCAAAGATATAGACCAAAAATGAAAAAAAATGATTATTTCATCTTTTATCTACTCTTCTCTTTACTAACACACGTCCTACTTCCTAATTCCATTGTGAAGTAATTACATCATGTAATATTAGCAAAAATTACAGATAGTAAAAAAATTATAGGTTTATTATATCCTAAGAAAATATTACTTATAATCCTATTTGTACTCGCAATTATTATTGAAAAGGTGATAAATTTATCTTAAATAAATGCATTTTGATTAAGCTTTGTATCCATAATTTTTATCTTTTAATGCCTCCTTTATTATTTTAAGAAAATAAATTTTCTACATATTTTACTGTATTCCTTCTAATAATCTAAGCAATATACATATTTTTTTTGTATAATATAAAAAGTTGTATGATTTTTTATTTTTAAAAATGAGGTGGACATATATTTTTTTATATAATGTAAAAATCATAAATTTTTTTTAAAAATTGATTAAAAGATTTTTTATTTGAGCTAATTTACCATAAATCCTCAAACTCATTTTTAAATCAGATATTTTATTTGTGCCAATTTACCTTAAATCCTTGAAAATATATTTTTAAATCTTTGAACTTATTCTTGTAATTTAATTAATATTGTTTATTAATATACTCCTAACATATGTAACATACCAAAAAACATAAATTAATTATATATTAATTTTGTATTAAGTTAATAGGTTGATGGAAGCCAATAACATAAAAATTTATCGGTACAGATTGATATCAAAATTATATAAAAATATATCATCAATATCTTACTTACCATTAGTCTTTATTTTTTTTAAATTTCTAAAAGAAATTTAAAAATATAATATATAATACATGTGAGAATCGGTAATAATAAAAATATATTTATCATTTTTAAAAAAAATTATTTATTAATATTTTACATTAGTAGATCAAAATTGATGATTTTTTTATCATTTTAAATTAAATTATATTATTTTTTTAAAAAAATTACTTCTAATATATCTCTAAAGAAATATTATTTTTGTGCATCATAGAGAGTAATGAGAAGTAAAATATGCTTTTATCTCTTAAAATTATTTCTGAATTTTAATATATCAGACGAATAATATAAATTGATTAAAGGTTAATGAATTTATTTTTCACAACTATAAAGGTGTTATCATACGTTTGAATTTTTGAATTTTATTTTTTGTTTTCTTAAACTATAAAACATTCCAAGCAATAGAAAAAGAAGGGGAAAAAAAGAAAGAAAAAAACCCTGAAAGTAAAAAAGTAAAAAAGTAAAAATGTGAAAAGAGAGGTTAATTTGTGGACGAAAAGTTCATTAAAAAAAAAAGAAAAAACCCTTACAATTCGAAATGATGATAAACGAAAACGAGGTCTCTCTTTCACACATCTGATATCTCTGTCTTTGTGTTTCTCTCTTCGCCGCCACGTTTCTACTTCCACTCGCGCATGTACTCCTAAATTTCATCGATTAATAGAATCCAATCTATTTCCTGAAACCGAAGCAAATCTAATCAAGTTTTGAGGTAACTTTGGCGAATTGCTTCGTTTACAGATTTCGAAATATTATTGTTCTTCTTTGGACAAATCTCGATCTTTGTTTTAAGAGTCTGGTTTATTTGATTCCGATCTTATATAATCTACTCTCTTTTTTGCTTTGATTCTGAGTGATGAAAAGGTATAATAAGATTAACTATGTATGATTTTTCCCGTTTGTGTTTAGATTTGTTATTATTTATTCCCCTTCAGCTGCTAGCACACTATGAGCTGTATAGATTTAAGCTTTTCGTCTTCTTTTTTTTTCTCGTTTCGAAATTGAGTTTGTTGCACTTTTAGGAAGATCTTTTTACCTTAGCCTATTGTAAATCACACAATATTTATGTATGTAGCTTCAGTTATCAAATCTGCTAAACTAATGTAGTTTTTATTTTTAATTTGAGGGAATAATGATTGTTTCTTTTACTTTATTTTCCATTAATGTATGAAGGAGGAAAAGGTTTGGAGGCCATACAGTATTATTGTTCTTTTAGTTTTGAAGAAATGGAGTATAAGTTTTTTGTTTGGAATTTTGAAAGTTTCGAGTGACGTGAGAGCAGTAGGAGCGAGTTTGAGTAACCTTATTTGAGTTAAGCTATACTACACGGGCTTTTTGTGTTCTGACTCTTTCATTTGTTGTGAAGCAGGATGGTTGCCTACCTTGATGTTTTTTGTGAAAAGATCAACTCTTCTCGACTTCAGTCGTACCTATTGTAATTGATCCGTGAAAGTCTGGTTTATAGTATTCATTTCCAAAAATGGATAGACGTGATACATCAGGTTTTGTGAGTGGGGGTGGGATCTACTTGTATAACTCTAGATTTTGTAGGTAAATGTTTTTAGAAGTTTGTGTATAGCTATTGTGATTTAGTTATTTATAGATGGATGGGAGGTTCCCAAACTCGAGTTTTACTCCTAGTTACTCTTCAAATGCATTTAAGATTTTGGGCAATTCTATGCAAGTTGGGGGAAGGAGTGCTGAATGTTGCACAGATACTACCTTACGGCTTAATTCTTCAGACTTCTCTGTTCCTTTCATGTCAAGTTCAAAGGGAACTAAACGAAAATGGTGTCTGATTGATTCATCTGCTGGCCGGCAAGTGGGATCTTCATTGACTCTTGGGCTTGGCAGGGCATCAAGCTCCTCAGACAGCAAGGGAAGTTCTGGAACTGCTTGCACAACAATATCTTCAGCCAAAGACACTGATGAGGAGTCATCAATGGATCTTGATTTGGACTTCACTCTGCATCTTGGCAATGATAAATTACCTAGCCCTAAGAAACCTGTTTGTTCAGATGTTAAAGCATTTGAAATGCAGGCCAAGATCGACTTGGAATTAAGTCTCTCTACTGGACCCTCTGAATCTGATGTCACTAGTATTCATCCAGGTTCCATTCCTCTTCAATGTGGCATGGAAACTCCTCTTTCAGTTACTGGATGCCATAATGGCGATGAAGGGTCCACTGCTCTCTGTTGGAAACAGGGAATGGTTATGCAACCTTTGCAGACCTCACTTGGTCCAGACAATGGCTATTTTTGCAATCAAATTTTTCAAAAAGTTGATCCAGCTCTTGTTGCTCCCTATGTTTCAGCAAGTGATATAACCACACCAAAAAGCTCTGTCACCTGTAATTCTGTATTAACACAGCAACAGAAGACACATCGCAGCAGTAGCTCAAAGATCTGTCAGATTGAAGGATGTGGAAAGGGAGCTAGAGGTGCTTCTGGTCGCTGCATATCTCATGGTGGTGGTCGCAGGTGTCAGAAACCAGGATGTCCTAAGGGTGCAGAGGGACGTACTGTATACTGCAAGGCCCATGGGGGAGGTAGGCGATGTGAATTCCTTGGATGCACCAAGAGTGCAGAAGGACGCACAGATTTCTGCATTGCTCATGGTGGTGGTCGAAGGTGCAGCCATAATGGTTGCACTCGAGCTGCCAGAGGAAAATCTGGATTGTGCATCAGGCATGGTGGTGGCAAGAGGTGTCAAAGAGAAAACTGTACCAAGAGTGCAGAAGGTCTTTCTGGCCTTTGCATCTCACATGGAGGTGGTCGGCGATGTCAAGTTCAAGAATGCACAAAAGGGGCACAGGGAAGCACAATGTTCTGCAAGGCTCATGGTGGGGGGAAACGATGCACTGCTCCAGGGTGCACAAAGGGAGCTGAAGGGAGTACACCTTTTTGCAAGGGTCATGGCGGGGGGAAAAGATGTGCATTCCAAGGTGGAGTATGTACGAAGAGTGTGCATGGAGGTACCAACTTTTGTGTGGCACATGGAGGTGGTAAGAGGTGTGCAATGCCTGAGTGTACAAAAAGTGCGCGGGGGCGGACTAACTATTGTGTTCGTCATGGTGGCGGCAAGCGGTGCAAGTTTGAAGGGTGTGGAAAGAGTGCACAAGGTAGCACTGATTTCTGTAAGGCACATGGCGGAGGAAAGAGATGTTTGTGGGGACATCCTGATTCAGAGTATAGCAATCAACTTAGTGGTCCTTGTAACTCGTTTTCACGGGGAAAGTCAGGTCTTTGTGCTCTCCACAGTGGCCTGGTGCAAGATAAGAGGGTTCATGGAGGTGTTACCATAGGATGTTTGGTTCAGGGCCCAGATGGGAAGCCTGAGAAGCTGAAAGAGATTGCAGAGGACATGAACATTGATGTTTTGAAGACTGTGAATGCTACAGAGGATTCAGCACAATCCTCTTCACGTTTGAAACAATTTGTTACTCTCGATGCTAATACTGCTTTGGTGGAAGGTAGAGTTCATGGGGGAAGTAACTTTATAAAAGTCGGTTCAGTTGTTGGTGCTAGCAGCAGCAAGAGTATTAGTTATTTGTCTGAACCAATGAAGTCTTACATAATGCCTGAGGACAGTATGTAAGGCTACTCTATCCCTTGTTCTTTAATTAGTCTTTGTTTGTTGGCAGATTTCCACTGAATGTCTGTGTCATATACTTCTAGTGTGTTTGATGATTTAATGTTTTCAGTTCTCCTTCGTTGGTGAGAATACATTAGTGTTTTCTCATCCTCATATAACTGTTGGGTAATTCAGGTAGGACGTAGTTAGCACTTGTGTTGGGTCCTTTGGTTCTTTCCTGTATATATTTATAAATCAGAGCAGTCTGTTGTTGATACAGGGTTATGCCACTTGTAAGGTCAGCCAGTCGGACATTCTGGTAATAATAAAGCCATTATTAAGGTCGTATTCCATTGCAGTGTTTCTTCTCTCACAATGATAGTATTCGGTGGTAATATATTTTCAAAAATGTTTTTTTTTCTATGCATACTTCTATCCACATTGCATAATCTAATTGGTCTTTATTAGTAATTGGTCCTACAATCACTTCATCATTCTACATCACAAACTTTACATTCAATAATACATTACTTGAAGCATACAACCACCTGATGTATGTAGCATTATTCTTTTTTATTTTTTTATTTTCTTCCTTGGTTACTAATTAATTCCATACACCATATATTTGTTTGTCGAATGTTATTGTTCTATAATCTTTTCACTCAAAAATGAAAGGTTTATCCTGCCTTGTATGACCTGAGAATATCAATGTGCATGCCGCTACCGAAGAGTCCTTCATCTTTTCAATTCTAAAGAAACAAAAGATAACCAACAGTATTATCAAGGAAAAAGGTCATAAGCGATGGGATTGTATTTACATACTCGAGACTCCGAATTTACTGACCTGACCCTATAACATAGGGTAACACAAAGAGAAAATAAATGGGTTAGTTGTCTTGGAATTATGCTTGAATATGAGCTTTGAAATTCCCCAGTCAATAATCTGAGAATTAAAGATTTTTTTGTCTTTTTATCCCTAAAATTAATTTGTGTTATATGTTGTGATGATATTATATTAGTCAAAAATTAGACCTTTTACACAATAATGAAAATATCTTTAATTTTAATTAGATATTTGTTCAATTTAATTAATTAAAATTGAATAGTTGTTCAACTAATCAAAGTTCGATTGGTCGGTGATTTTACGTATGCTACTCAGAATTGGACATATTTCTAATTAAATTAGACAATTATCCAACTAATTAGGTTTTGATCAGACGATGATGTTCACATTCGTTGAAAATAAATTAGATATATCTTTTTAAAATAATATCATGTTTTTTAGTTTGACATATATATAATTTTGTTGTGTTAAATTAGATATATATTTAACTGTGTATTCAAAAATGAGAATAGTAATAAAATTGCAATTTGATAGAGGGGCATATGAGTCTTTTATTTTATTTTTTTAGTCCTAACTAATAAATTAAATAAAAAAATAGCAAAAAGAAAAAAAAGAAGTATAACATATGGTGAATTACATTTTCTTTATCTTGATGTGTTTTTGATCATTTAATTATATTTAATTATTTTAATTTAATAATATATTTATAACATACAAATACAATGTTTCTCAAAAACTAAAAATATAAAATTTATAATAAAATTATTTCATAATGTCACATAATTTATTTTAAATCTTAGAGTTAAATTATATGAAACGAGGTATAAAAAGTGTTGGGAAACATTAAAAAACATAAAAAAAAAATTATCTTATAAATTCACATACTTATTACATATTTTTTACTGTTAATTTTTTAATAGAGTTTTAAAAATATGATTAATTTAGTATTTTTTTATATAAATTATAGGATTTAAGAAGTCTGACACAAATTTTAAAACAATTTTTTATTTTTTAATTAATAATTAGGTGGCTCGCACCATAACACAAATAACGTATTAACTGGTCAACCTCATTTTGTCCAGGCTTTCTCATCTTCTACTTGTCTTCAACAAACTGCTGCCATGTGGGAGAAAGAACGAAGATTCATCTCCGATATGATGTATTTAGTATCTGAACGGGTTTGGTAATTATTGGTACTTTTTTTAGTACTGATATCTTACGCGAGTTGATAATTTATATTTAATAAATATATAATAATATTAATTATTCGAATAATAATTATTATTATTTAAAAAAATTATTTTATAAAATGAAAAAGAAATTTTTAAATATAAATTTTTAAGTTAATTTTATTATGATTATTAATATTAAAATATTTTATAAAGTGATTTGTAAAAATATTTTTAAAATAATTTATTTATTTATTTATTATTTTAATAATAAATAAATATATAATAATAATTATAAGTAAAAAATTCAAATACAATATAAATATGAATGATTTATCATGATATTGTTAACAATTATATAACTTTATTTAATAAATAAATCAAATATAATAGAACAATACATGAAATTATTCAATTAATATTTTTATTATCTAAGAAGTTAATCTTATATGAATAATAGACATAATTTAATAAATAATTTTTACTTCAAATAATTTATATTAACTGATTATTTTTTAATTATATTAAAAATTATTAGTTAAATAAAAATATGATTTATTTATAAATAAATTAATCGAAAACTTATTAAATGAGTAACTTTAATGTAATAAAAATAATTACATTATACAAAATAACTATTCATAAATTTTTTATTTATTATATGGATATTTTGATATTTATTGGTATAAAAATCTAATAAAAAAATATAAAATATGTATTTATTATGTAGACATTTTGATATTTATTAGTATAAAAAATTAATAAAAAGAGAAAAAATGATTTTACTATATCTCCACTTATTTTATATATACTATTATTTTGATTACTTAGTATATCTCGTGTTTGTTATCGGTTTAATTTTTATTCTTTAATTTATCTTTTACTTTAGATCCTGTCTTTTTAGTTCATCTTTTGGATGTTTTTTTTTTTATCTTTTGTTTTGATGTCTTTATAAGAAAATTAATGTGTTTTTTTAGGCTTAATTGTTTCATTTTGTCCTTATTTTTTTGCCCATATATGTAATGTATGTTTAAATTTTTAATTAAATCTTAATTTTGAATCACTAATATACCAAAAATTAAATATAAATACTATTAATATATACTATTACAAAAATATTTATCTATGTGCCTACATCATATTAAATAAGAAAATTATTATATACCAAACCATCTAAATTATATAATTATTTCATTTATATTATATGTGATCAATATATGATGAAATACTCAATTTAAAACATTAAAATGAATAATTTTTATATATTAAAATTAACATAAAATTACTATTTAAATCATATTTACATGAATATTTTTTTTAGTTAAAAGAATACTATTAAATTACTAAATTTATATTTAAATGCATGCATTGTTTAAAATAACTACTCTCCTTCCTTATATAATATATACAATTGACTTTTTTATATAATATTTTTCATGAGATTTATACAAATGTACGTTAAAGAATAGTAAAATAAAGTACAAATGTATTATTTTTGAAGAATGAAAAACATGTATATGTTTTGGGTTA
This sequence comes from Hippophae rhamnoides, assembly GCA_033030585.1. NCBI lineage: Eukaryota > Viridiplantae > Streptophyta > Magnoliopsida > Rosales > Elaeagnaceae > Hippophae > Hippophae rhamnoides. The sequence continues at coordinate 13,294,921 of CM065430.1, forward strand.
AAAAAATCCATTTATTCATTCTTTGGTATAACTTTTCACTCTTGAGTTATCTCTCAATTTTCTTATAAGAAAAAAAAATTTTTATCTCCTTTTCGCACCCTCCTTTCCACTTCTTTTAGTCTCAAACTTTTGTTTAATCTAATTATTTTTAGTTAAAATACGATGCAAATGGTGGGTGATTCTTTTAATAGAGTAACATAGTGGACAAAATTAGAGAAAATACGATGCACATGGGGGGTGATTATTTTAATAGAGTAACATAATGAACAAAATTAGAGACTAAAATTAGAAGGGGGAGAAAAAAAATTGATAGGGTATACACATGTTTTTTAATAACATATTTTTTTTTAAAGATTATAAGTGAAATAATTTAATAAATGAATTAAAAAAATTGATTAAAAATAATTTTTTTTTAAAATAATACACTTACAACCATAGTTAATAAAATACGGTATAAATATTATTCAAACAAATATACGTATGTATATGATATATTTCTTTTTATATAAAAATATCTTAAAATTCAATATAAAATACAAACAATATAAATATATATATATATATATATATATATATATAATAAAAATATTAAGATATTATTTAATTTTTTATAATAATATAAAATATTAGTAATAAATTTAATATAAATATATCACAATTAAAGACAAGTTAGTTATATAGTCAAAAATTTGAACTACATATTGATATTAAAAATTTATATTTAATGTTATTAATTTTTAATGTATGTTTTATGATTAATAGTTTTATTATTAAATATTTAGATTCATTTATGTTAAAAAAATTCTTATTTATTTCAATTGATAAAAGAAAATTTTAATAAAATATATAATTAATAATTTAAATATATTATAATTATTTTTATTATATAGTTAAGTATTATAATAATAATAATAATATTAATAATAATAGATATTTAATAAAAATTTATTATCTGATAAAATATTAAAAAATATTATTTGTATACAATACTTTTTAGCTCAAAAATATAAATATTTTTTATATATTTAAAAATTATTTAACAAATAAAAATATTTTCGTTAATTAGATATAATATGAATATAATAAGTAAAATTGTTATTTATTTTTATAACTAATCACAATATAAATAATATATTTATCAAAGAAGGATATCTCTATGTTGTTATTTATTATTTTTGTTATTATAAATTTTAATAAATATTAATAATTTTTTTTACCGTAAATAATAATTTGGACGGATCGGATCGAGTGATTTTGGAGTTATTATATTTTTATTTTCTTTTAATAAATTATTAATATAATTTAAAAATTCAATATCTAATCTATCAATAAATATAATAATTATACTAGTTATAATAAAATTATATAAAAAATTATCAATTTTTTAAGATAATATAATTATATTAATTATAAAAATATATTAAAATTTTAAAAATAAAAAAATAACATAAATGAAATATGTAAATATATATTGAGTTATTAAGTTTTCTAAAATTAATTATCATATATTTTAAACTTTCTAAATTTATATTTTTTAAATTATAATCAATTTAAAAAATATATAACAATTCAAAAAGAATTTTTTTAATTATAAGTGAATTTATAATGCGTAATCTAAAAATTAAAGGCATTTTTTATTTTACTTTTATAATCGGTATATTTTTAGTAACTTTCATCCATAATTAATTACTTTAATTACGTAATGGTATATATATCTTTGTTGGGACTAATGGTGCAAATGTTATTTAAAACAATATATTCACATCTATTATATATATTATCATTTTTTTCCGCTCCATTCTGTACATTTAGCGGAAAGAACTGAAAGATCCAGACGCAGAACGAAGACTGTTCTTCGACCCTGTAGCCATGGTAAATTCCCAACTTTCCACTTAGTTCCCTCTAATTTATACCCAAAAAATGACCAGGATATGTTTTAAGGAATCCAAGCCTTCATCTTGCACTGTATATTTCTTTTTCCTTTGCTATTTCCTTTTTCCTTCATCTTGCACTGTATATTTTTCTTCCGAATTATACTTTAATTAGATTTTGGAGTATCGAGATTTCTATGAATGCCTGATTGACTGAATTATTTTTGAACGTGAAGCTGTTTTTATTTCGATTTTGTTCGTAAACAGTATGGAAGTCGACGATTTGTTTTGTTCATTACGATACTAATTTGACATGTATTAAGTGGATTGTTCACTTTGAAATGTATTGATTTAGGGAATAGACGGACAATTTCTATAGGTTTCTTTTAATTGATTTTGGAGCTTAAAGGCCAATGAAATAGGCCTTAGGTATTAGAACTGGTGCTTTAGCCATGTTTCGCAGGCTTTGTTGAAAGTTGAGTTAGATCATCAAATAACCATTAGCAAGAGTTCTCGTGCTTCTGTTTTCAGTGGTAAAATTGATATACTCTCTCTAAAAAATTGTTTAGAGACTGACTGCTAGACCTCAATTTTTACATGTACTATTCATTTTTGTAAATTAAATAGATATGCATAAATTGGCATATCAAGACTTCAATGTAGTATGAACTTACATTTTGCACTGTCGCAAGAACTATAAGTGAAATACTTTTTTTTTCCTTTCTACCAAACAGTCCAGTAGGGGGGAAAGAAAGAGTTTCAACAGGATATTGATTTGTGTTGGTTTCTTACTTGTTGTATACGAGCATTTGTTGGAGCACTAAACATAGTTGGGGAGTTGGATTCATTATGCTGGGATAGATAAGTTATTCATAGGAGGGTTATATTCTTGAAATGAAGGTGAATTTTAATTTTTCCCTTTCTGGTTTTCTGTGTTAATAAATTTCATAATTTGTCTTCCTTGCAATTTTCTTTCTAGGTGTATGTATCATTGATTAATTTGAAAGTTTGGCATTTATGCACCTTATACTTGTTCTTGCAAACAGATTGAAAGCGGAAGTAATCATAAAGGATTTCTTCTTTTGGTATATCAGAGCTTGGGCTTGGTTTTTGGCGACTTGAGCATTTCCCCTCTGTACGTTTATAAAACTACGTTTTCTGGAAGGCTACGCGAATACCAAACCGAGGACATGATATTTGGGTCATTTTCTGTCATTTTTTGGACCCTTACTCTCATTTCATTGTTCAAGTATGTTGTTATTCTGCTGAGTGCAAATGACAACGGTGAAGGTAAGATTTGATACCACTATTCATGATGCTGCAAATCATTGTGCTTTAGTTTTGTTTCTTAGTTTTGTGCTGATAATGCTGAGGCCTGCAGGAGGGATCGTTGCATTGTACTCTCTTCTTTGCAGAAATGCAAAATTCAGTTTGTTACCTAATATTCAAGCAGCTGATGAAGAGCTTTCTACTTATCATTACCCAAGTCACTCAAGTAGAGTAACACATAACTCTTCATTGAAGGGATTTATCGAGAGACATAAGAAAGTAAAAACTTGTTTACTTCTTCTTCTTTTGTTGGGAGCTTGCATGGTGATTACTATTGGTGTCCTCACACCTGCAATTTCAGGTGAGGCACTTTCTTTATCTTTTAATTACTCATGTACTTTCTAGAGAAGATGGCTGATTGAGTACCTCTTTTTTTTTTGCAGTTTTTGCGTCAATTGAAGGACTCAAATTGCGACCATCATATGTGAATAGTCGTGAGTACTCTTTAACAATGAACTTTTTAGTACATGCACATGCAGGTAATCTCATTCCCTAGTTAGACTTAGAATCTACAAGCTCATGATGTCATTCTGCTAAAAGAATGTAAGGAACATTGATTGTAACTTAAAATCTTTTGAATTTTTCAATCCTGTTGCTATTGCTGACACTAGAACATATGTTCTAAAGTTAAGAGAAGTTCCACAAAGAACTTCCAATGAGAACTATAAACTCTTTGAAAATCAAATTTTATATGTCAAGCTGATAACTTGTTGGTTTCATAATAGAAGAAAGTCATGGTTTCTCAAATTTAGGGTTCATATCATGGCATATTGAGCAAACGCTTGTGGGGGCAAAAGCCTATCGAGACCGCATCAGCCATTTGCATTTTTATTGCACGAATACTTCGTACTAATTAATTAATTATAGCAGGGAGAGTGCTGAAAATACTTTTTTTCATAAAATATTGAAATATCTTAGTATCTAAATTTTTCCAATGCCTTTCAAGTTTGAAGTTAATAATGGTTCTTTAATGACACAGGTATGGTGGTGGTTATTGCTTGCATTTTGTTAGTTTTCCTTTTCGTTCTGCAGCATCGTGGCTTCCACAAGGTGGCCTTTATGTTCACACCCATTGTAATCCTGTGGTTACTGTCCATTGCTGCTATTGGGATCTATAATGTGATGAAGTGGAATCCAAGAGTATATCAGGCACTTTCTCCATATTATATTTACAGGTTTTTCAAGATCACTGGAATGGATGGTTGGATTTCTCTGAGTGGAGTTTTTCTTTGTTTTACTGGTATGTGTTGCATCCACTGTTTGGCTTTATTAAGTTTTGCATACATACAATTTACATCATTATTTCTTGCCAAGTGCAGGAAGCGAAGCTATGTTTGCCGACCTTGGCCATTTTACAGTAACATCAATCAGGGTATGAATCCAGTTGTTACAGAAGACTATTTTAATCCTCATGGTAACATTTAGTGGCACTATTGAAGTCGTGGGAAAAATATTTACTGGCACAATTTTAGCTTTGAGGCTTGATTCCAATTGTAGCTTTACAATCTTGAATTGACATGAAAAGGTTTTAGATCAAATAATTATTGGTTGAAAAATGTTTTTGCAACTTCAAATGCAGTCCCGAGGGCAGTTCAATTTTAAAGGTTGATATTTTGGATGCACTCAAATTGGTAGATAGTAGTAACACATGAAAACTAGTTTTCTCATGGTGGAAAAAGATAGATCAATTTTGCGGTAAAGCTAAAATGTATTTGTTATATACTCGATGCTGCTATTTGATCTTTTAATGGTGGTGGTATTATAAAATTGAATTGACTGGAATATTTTAGTTAAGTATGGAATGTCTTTTACGAGTGTTAAATTATTTTAATTCTATTTCTTAATTGATAGAAATATTCTTGAAACGAATGCAAACTAATTTGCAATTTTTGCTGAATTGAGTTAAATTCAACCATGAGATGCTGCTTTCTAGTACTTAACATGTTAAGGAAAAATAGAAGAAATAAAACATGAGAGAGTATCTATTTAAGCCAGGAACCTGTCCATTTTGACAGTTAGACTTTATAAGTTGACATTAGTTTGTCTTTCCTGCATTGGGTCTGTAAAGGTGGACCTGATTGATTATAGGCATTTTTAATTAGAACCATCGCTCTCAAAAACTGACTCCTTATCTAGTTGATACTTTTATTCTTGCTTCATATTCTGCTGTGACATTGAAATAACTACACTTGGTATGTGCAGGCTACATTTTGTTTTATCGTATATCCATGCTTAGTAATTCAATACATGGGTCAAGCGGCATTCCTTTCAAAGAATTTATCTGCAGTGCCTAATAGCTTTTATGCGTCTATTCCTGGTAAGTTTTCCAGATTTAAGAGGCATTAGATCTTCGCTACATGGTTAAAAGGTATTATTAGAACGCATAAATTAGAAGTGTGCAATCTGAGGTTGGTAATTAGCTATAGCCTATATGTACACCACATTTTAGCATAATGATCTATTTTTGAAGTTCATTCTCTGTTTTTTGTTCACTGAGAGTGGTTAATGTTAGATGAACATCTAATCATGTGGATCTTAGAAGCAATGTGCATGAGTCTTTTTCCTCTATTTTAGTTTAGATTTTTTTTTTTTTTTACTGAGAGTGTTTCTCACAAGGTAACTGATACTGAAAAATTAAATAATAGGTTGTCAAAGCCCATTTACACTCTAAAGCTTTATTTATTACATTTGTATGTCATGTTTGACAATCGCTGGAGGGAAACACTCCTGAAATTGACAAATTTTGTTTAGAATTTTTTGGGTATTTATTTATAGACAATTATCAGAAATGTTCTCTTCAATCCATATTTTTCATTCGATCAATTAACCCACAATCAATTGATTTTTTATCATTTCAGGAAAATGGTCTTCAGTAAAAAGAAAAGAAAACTCGCACTATATTGTGGAGAGAATTGCTGTAAATCACATGACCAATTGCTGAAATTAATAGCAACATACACCTAAATACCTTATTAATATGTAATTGAATAGATAAAGTAGGAAATTGATAGGAAAAAAAACTTATAGTAAAATGAAAGTAAGCCAAAACTTGTGGTAGGAAATAAAATGAATGTTTACCCATTTCTGACCTGATAAGAAGTTTTTTTATCCGGTTTTTTTAGCAGGAAAAAAAGAAGTTAATTGGTGTTAGAATTGTGTGTGAGAGAGAGGGAGGAGAATGTGGGTGTTTACTAACATATAGTTTATCTACTTTATTAACTTCTAGTCTTATCTTAATTACTAACTTTATCATGAAGAAGAGCGTTATCAATGTCTGCTTTGTGCATTTAGTGATATGTTTATATGCCTGAAAGAGTCAATTATAAATTTTGTTCACAAAATGTTGTTCCCATGCTTGTAGAACCATGTTTTTGGCCAGTTCTTGTTATAGCAACTTTGGCTGCAATTGCTGCCAGTCAGGCAGTTATCTCTGCTACATTCTCAACTATCAAGGACTGTAATGCATTTGGATGTTTCCCTCGTGTTAAGATTGTACATACAAGGAGGTGGTTTACAGGTCAAATATACATTCCGGAGATAAATTGGATTCTCATGATTCTCAGTCTAGCTGTCATAATTGGCTTTCAAGACACAACTCGCATAGGAAATGCTTATGGTAGGTCATCTGTGGTTCGAATAATTATAATTAATTCTCATTATTTTGGTCCAAGTATGTAATATATTATTTGTTCAAAGACTAGCTTTATTACTGAGATATTTCATATATATGATCTTTTAATTTCAGGGATTGCTCATCTAATTGTGACAATTGTGACCACATGGTTGACTTCGCTAGCCATCAACCTAGTATGGCAAAAGCCTCTCATGCTTGTACTTTTATTCGATCTAATATTTGGGCCAGTTGAGATAATCTACCTTTCATCGTATTGTATGAGAATCCATAGAGGTGGATGGATTACTCTATTGTTTTCTGCAGTTTTCTTGGTCATAATGTACGTGTGGCATTATGGTTTAAGGAAGAAATATTTGTCTGACTTGCACAACAAGGTTTCCATGAAGTGGCTCCTCACACTGGGTCCTAGTCTTGGGATCATTAGGGTTCCTGGCATCGGTCTAATTTACACAGAGTTGGCCACAGCAATCCCATCCACATTCACTCATTTCTTAACCAACTTACCAGCTTTTTATCAAGTGGTTGTATTTGTCTGTATTAAAACGGTTCCTGTTTCACATGTACCGCATAAAGAAAGGTATATCATTGGTCGGATTGGCCCCAAGTCTTACCGGATGTACCGCTGCATTATTCGGAATGGTTATAGAGATGCACACAAGAATGGGGAGGATTTTGAGAATGATCTAATGATGAGCTTAGCAGAATTCATTCAGATGGAAGCAGAAGGTTCCGGAAACATTGATGGCTGTGTGGATGGAAGAATGGCAGTTGTAAGGACTTCTGAGAAGTTTGGTACGAGATTGGCCATGTCAGAATCTTCTGGCCCTGGGGAAAGCAGCAGTTCAACTCCAACTCCGTCAATCATTTTAAGTAGCGGTAAGTCACCCACGCTGCAGAAATTGCAGTCTAGGTACGAGCAAGAATCACCCCAACTCAACCTTAGGCGTCGGGTTCGGTTTGAGTTGCTTGATACAAAATACAAGGACCAATTTGTCAAAGAAGAGCTTTTGGAGCTTGTGGAAGCTAAACGTGCCGGGGTGGCATATGTTATAGGTCACTCACGTATCAAGGCAAGATGGAATTCATCCTTTGCAAAGAAGTTTGCTGTGAATGTAGCGTACTCTTTCCTCCGCAAGAACTGCCGGGCACCTGCTGTTGCCTTGAACATACCTCATATATGTTTAATTAAGGTGGGTATGAACTATTTTGTGTAGTGCAAACGTTTCTGAGGGTAAGCTTTACAAGGAGTTATATTGCACCATTGACATTCCGCTGGTTTTCTACTGTACTGGGGATGGATTGCGTGTCAATATCATGAGCTGTCCAGTGTGTTGAACCATACAACCAAAACGATATTAACTGGACCCTAAGCCCCTGGAGGAAGTTATTTTTCAGACTTTTATCATGTAAACCAATACACGTATGTTGACAGATACAAGAAACTTTTCCTAATTGGGGCTTTAAGTTTAGACCTGTTTTGTTGACAAACAATTATAGAAGTGCTGGACATAAAACAGAGCCTTATTATGTTATCAATTTTGCTTGTCAATTGGATTTTATTTCCACAAGGAAAGCATTCTACTTTTTGGCCTAAGCAGCCTCCAGTTTTTCCCTGAAAGAGATTAGACAAGTTTAAGATTGAGCTGTGAGATTCTTTCTTTCACATTTGAGTCGCTTTGTTTTCTAGTTTAAAAATAACTTTTTTTTTATCTTCTTGCTTTTAAGAAAAAGGAACTATGAATGACAATTAATTTTTGAGTAGTTTTGTTATTAAATTTATCACACGGTTTGTAATTGTACATGATCTTATTATTAGGGATTAGAGTTGTTATTTTAATCATTGTTTGTACTATTTAACAACAATTCTAAACTTTAGTGTTATTTTTTCTTTATCTTATTCATTTTTAAATTTTAACATGTATTTTATCTTGATTTAAATAATAATATCTTAATTACATTTATCAAATAATAATATTTTATTATATGTTTACTTGAAATTTAACTTTTTATCATTCAATAGTCTCTTTTGTAATAATAACGTGATAAAAAAATTTCTTTTTATATTCTAAAAGGACTAATAGTTTATAACCATGTTTCAGGCCTTGGCAAACGTCTAAATTTGAACCGAAGGTCTAACAAAATAAATACCCTCGTGAAAAACAGGGTCCATACTCAGTGATACTCTGACTAGTATTTTAATCTCCTACTTCACATATTTTATTCATCCCATTTTCTTTTCATTGAAACTTGGAAGACAACACAAATAGAAACTACTTCGTCTATTTCCTTTTCTGCCAAGCAGACGTATCTTCTTGATTATATAACTCATTATTTATTATTATTATATAATCATAATTTTGACCAGGCTATCCGCCCTAGTGAAGAGCTGAATTTAAGACAAGGAACAAATATTCTTTGCTAACATCACAGCTCTCTACTAGAAGTGCAATTTAAAAAAAAAACTATTTTACTTATTAATGAATTAGCAATTATATATTTATCCCAACTGAATCATTTAGCAGTTTATGTGAACATTCATGTTACAAAGAGTTGATTCCATTGTTGCAAGCAAGAAAGGAAACAATAAGCAGAGAAGAGAAGTAAAGAATACAGAGAAAATAAAAAAGATATTGATATTATACTTTTGTATTAACAATGTTTTTGAGTGCTTACATTTTGTATGTACGGCTAATGTATTTATAGTACTGGCCTATTACAGTCACTTGTAACAAATTGTAACAAACTGATATAGACAGCTAACTATTAATGATTACATTGTATAAAGTTTTCCTTTTGTCTTGCACTTGCTTTAGATGCAACTGACATTGCCACACGTGTACTCTCATCTACCTCAGCTTGATTGCCTTGTTGATCAGATGGTTTTGCACTTGCACTTCCTGAAGCACCAACACTTGGATCATTGCAGTGTATTGCACTTACATTTCTTGATATACTAAGATTCTGTTGTGGGCGGAAGCAATAAATAGCGGTATATGAATATATCAAAGCAATAAAATGAACACACACTTAATTTACGCGGCACAGGCCCATCGAGGCAGCAGATATTATTTGAACTCAGTAGAAATATACGTAATACGTATACAGATTTCCTCACTAATAATATCTCTCATGTTTCCCAAAACTCACAAGATTTTCTTCAGTTTGCTTATACTCTCTCTCGATTTTTTCTTATTTTTGCCTTGTTCTTCAATGCATGAACTCTTCTCTATTTATGATGAAGAAAGGCTCCCTTTCCTAAAGTGTGCCATAATTTAAGCCTTAAATTAGGCCACCAATTTCCTTAAATTACCACTAATTTCCTTAATCATGCCACAAATTAGACACTAATTTCCCTAAATTATGCCACTAATTTGTTACTTTTTAGAGCCAATATTCAACAATCTCCACCTTGGCGAAAAAGTTCATAACGCTCCAAATGCGCCAGGCGCCCTAAGCTCGAGAGACGTTGATCAAGTTCAAGCGTTGTTGAAACTTGATCCTCCCGTAACCACCTTTTGTAAGCATATCCGGCAGGTTATCCGCAGCTCCGACTTTCCCCGTATAACATTCCCTTCATCAACGATTTCCCGAACAAAATGAAATCGAACATCGACGTGCTTGGCGCGCGACCATGATGAACTTGGTTCTTTGCCAAACAAATGGCACTGGCCGTCGCAGAAAACCTCCACGTTCTTCCGAACAATACCCAAATCCTTAGTCAACCCGAGAAGCCATATAGCTTCTTTGAATGCTTCGTTACCCATATATCACTCGTAGTAGACAAAGCTACACGCTGGATCGCAATGTTGATCTCCAACAAACCGGTCCTCTCGCTGCCATTGGAACACATAACTGGGCAACAGATCGACGCTTATCCAGATCTCCAAGATAGCCGTAATCCACATATCCAACTAGGTGTTTACCTTCTTGTCTCTCTCAAACTTCAAACCAATATCCACAAGACTAGATGTCTGAGAATCCACTTCACCGGTTCACGTTGTCCTTTACCCTGACATGCATGTATCGACTCACCATACTAACAAGGGAAATATCGTGTCTGGGTGCAAACCATCGGTGATACATCAAGGCACAACGGTATTTGCATATGGAACACGTTCCATTTGCTTCTTCATCACGGCGGCTAAAGCACATTAATGCACTTAACTGAAAGCGATGAGCAAGTGTACTTACCGGTTTGGTTTTTTTCATCAATGTCAAACCTTTGTAGTACTTTTCAGATATCAGTCAAGTTGGTCGTCGTAGATCAGATTGCATCTATCTCTTGTGATTTCCATCCCAAGAATTTTCTTAGCTTCTCCAAGATCTTTCATTTCAAATTCTCAACTCAACAGAGCCTTCAACTGCCGATCTCCACCTCGCTTCTTAGATGCAATCAACATATCATCAACATATAAGAGCAAATAAACGAAGGTACCGTCTCGGAGTTTCCGAAAGTATACACAACGATCAAACCCGACTACGTGTATTTCTCGCTTCTCCGACGAAGCTATCAGCTTGTCACTCATTGTCGCGGTGATCGCTTTCCAAACCGTAAATTGACTTACTCAAAGCCCAATTCTCTCGTCCCTGGAATTTTAAAGCCATCCTATTGAGACACGTGAGATTTCTTCGTTCAAAGTACCACGTGGAGAAAAGTCATTTTTGACATCGAGTCGAGCTAACTCGAGATCAAACTGCTACCAAAGCCAATAGTATCCGAATAGATGAATGCTTAACAACAAAGTAGAATACCTCGTCAGAGTCTATTCCTTCTTTCTCGAGCATAGCCTTTGCGCTACCACCGCTTTGTATCCGATGTTGTCTTTACCGAGAGCACCTTCCTTCTTGGCATGCACCCATTTGCAACCAATAGTTTTTCTTTCCTTCGGGAAGTCGAACCAACTCCGATTCTGATGTAGTAGACTTCATCTCTTCATCCATTGCCATTTTCCACTTCATACTATCAACTCTTTCGCACGGCTTCTCAGAAGGTACGGGACATCATCATCAATTACCGGAAGTGCGAATGCTACCATGTCCGTGTATCCGGTAGGCTTCCTAATCTCCCTTCTCGAGTAGGAAGGCAATAGATTCCGGCCGCCGACACCCAAGAGGATGGGCGAGTAACCTCCACCTCAACCGGCATCTCTTCGATCATCAATTTCATCTTCACCACGACGCAATCGCAGTGCAATCTTTTCTCGATCTTCTCAAGTCTCAAGCATCACCTTAGAAAGAGTATTTGGACTTTCATTCTCTTTCTCCGACCTTTGCTTGTCTCAAAGATACCGCATTCGTCGAATGTAACATCTCTCGCTTAAGACGATCTCTCGATTCACCACACCAAAGTCGAAATCCTTTAACTCCTTCCTTAAAGCCTCAAGAAAACAGCCTTTCGCTTTCCTGATCCATTGGATTCACTAACATGAAAATACGCAGTGACATCCAAATATTCGCAATGAATCATAATCGTAGCAGTTGTCCAGACCATACCTCTTTAGGAGTTTTTCCATCTAATGCAACAGGAAGTCTCGTTGACTATATGAGTTGCATATGACAAAAGCCTCACCAAAATGCCTTGCTCAATTTGAATGAGATAGCATACATCGAACTTTCTCAACCAAAGTACGATTCATTCGTTCCGCAACTCCATTCCCGCACGTACGAGAACCGAAAAATGTCCGATTATCCCTTCATCTTGACAAACTTTAAAGAAAGGATCTCGATTTATACTCGCCACCATTATCGATCTCGAGCCTTTAATCTTCCTCGCTCGTCTCGAGTCTCGATCATTTTCTTCCATTTAAGAAAGATATCCAGTAACTTCATCTTTGCGGACTCATAAGCAGTATATCCGCATATCTAGAGAAATCATCAATAAAAGTCACAAACCAACGTTTACCTCCAAGTGAAGCATTCTCGGGAAGCGTCCCCAAACATCCGTGTGGAATATAATCAAGAGATCCCTTAGTACGATGAATGGCAAGCCGAACTTGACTCTTGTTTGTTTTCCCATTACACAATGCTCGCAGTAAATCAAACTTTCCAGCCTTGGCACCTTTTCAAAAGACCTTGCTTCATTAAGCCTTGCAAAGCCTTTTTCACCGACATGCCCTAAAGCGCATGTGCACAAAAAGGGAAGAATCATTTGCCTTTTCTTCGTAACTACTTGAGATGTACCGTCCTTCCCGAATCGTACACCCATCTAAGAAATACAAGTTCGCCTTCCGAAAGTACCCTTCATCGCTACAAATGCACCTCGTACAACTTTCAAGACTCCATTTTCCAATGTTACTCAGAACCATCGAATCTAGAACACCTAAAGAAATAAGGTTTTTCAGGTCGAATATACCTTACATTTGTAAGTCGTTTGATTGTACCATCGCATCTTTAGTCGTATTGTTCGATCCCTTTGTCTGACAGCATTGCCGCCTCATAAGCACAACTCCTCCATCGAGCTCTTCAAAACTCGAAAACCAATGTCTGTTTGGACACATATGATAAGAACATCCAGAATCAGGATCCACTTATCCGAGTAGGTTTTTGATGAAACCGAAAAGGCCGATTCTTCATCTTCACCGCCTTCCAGGCAACATTTGCATTCGACTCTTGTCCTTGTTTGGACAATCTTTCTTCCGCCAAGGTCTTCTCGGTGACAATAGTACACTCCGTCCTTCGCAGACGTCTCGGATGACTCTCCTCCGGACTTTGATCTAGATTTCCCCCCTATTATTCGATCCGCGATTTTTGTTAGTTCTACCTCCTGCCGTCACAATGCTTCCGATATCGAGTCTCCGTGATCATGTTGATCCTTCTTCCTGGTAACTCGTTATTTACCAAAGCATTTGAAACATCTACTAACTTAACCTCATCCTTTCCATATAACAGGTTGTGGTTAAACGCTCATAAATTTCCTGTAATGAATTCAACAACAACAAAGCTTTATCTTCATCGATAATTTCAACATCTAAATTTTGCGATCGCCAAAAATTTTATTGAAATTATCTAAGTGCTCAATCATGTGGTACCTTTCTTGTCGGAAATGGAAAAGTTTCTTCTTCAAGTAGTAGTCCTGTTTCAATACTTTTCGCCATGTATTTGTCCTCTAGTTTCTTTCCAGAATCATGCTACATTCTCTTTCATGACAAAGTACTTTTGATCTTTTCCTAAGCACAAATTGTGCCACAAGCTTGTCGGGTTGACATAATTCCAATCTTCATTTGAATAATCTCTCCTGCCTAGTCTCCAAGGCTATATTAGATCCTTCTAACAATATCTAATACTTCACATCACACATGCCAAAGTTATTTCAGGCTGTCAATTTCTCCACCTCAAACTTTGCGTTGGACAACATAGTTCTTCGAGTAGAACTTGGTTTGCCATAAATTTATGATCAACTTGTTCACCTTCTTCGATCTCTCCTTTATCGCCCATAAGTACAAACCGATAATGTAAATTTTGCACTTACAACTTAAAATGTTGTTTTTCCAAATTTTATACCTTATTTGAAAAACGAGTCTGTAGTTGAATTTGGAATGGTCCAATTAGCTAAGAATAGATCCAACTCAGTTGAAAACGGATGAAAAACAGACCAACTCGGTCCAAATATCACTAGTGACTGAGTTGACTTTGGCCCAACTCCTGCGAGTTGACTCGACTTGTCGGCGCAGGATTCCCTTGGGCTGGTGTGATTCTGACTTCCGATTTGAGCGATTCTTTCACCGCTATGCTCAGATCGTCAAGAGCTTCGATTTGATATATAATACGCTATATTTGGCTCTCGATACCAATTTGTTGCGGCGAAGCAATAAATAACAGATATGAATATATCAAAGCAATAAAATGAACACACAGAATTTACGTGGTTCGGCAATTCGCCCTAGGTCCACGAGGAGGTGCAGATATATTATTTGAACTGAGTAGGAAATATACAGAATACAGATACAGATTTCCTCACTAATAATATCTCTCAAGTGTTTCCCAAAACTCACAAGTATTTTCTCTCTTTGAGTTTGCTTATACTCTCTCTGATTTTTTCTTATTTTTGCCTTGTTCTTCAATGCATGAACTCTTCTCTATTTATAGATGAAGAAAGGCTCCCTTTCCCTAAAGTGTGCCATAATTTAAGCCTTAAATTAGGCCACCAATTTCCTTAAATTATGCCACTAATTTCCTTAAATCATGCCACAAATTAGGACACTAATTTCCCTAAATTATGCCACTAATTTGTTACTTTTAGAGCCAATATTCAACAGATTCCCCCTCAAACTTAGAGGTATGATAATGACACTAAGTTTTTTGCATAAAAAAACATATTGAGAAGTCGGCAGAACTTTAGTTAAAACATCAACTCGTTGCTCAGGACTAGGAATGTAACACACTTGCAATTGCTTTGCTAAGACCCTTTCACATACAAAGTGAAGGTCAAACTCAATCTGCTTAATTTTGGAGTGCAACGTCTTTAGCCGGACTTAATCATATCTCAACTGTCCATGCTTGTTGACTCACAGAGTTGGACCTCATACCATAAGGCTGGTAGAGAAGGAACAATCAATCCTAACTTGGCTAACAATGCCTTTATCCATGATATATAAAAAGCAACATTTGTCAAAGATCTATACTCGACTTCAATACTGGACCAAGACATAGAAGATTGTTATCTAGATGCTAATGCCACAGGGTTAGCACCAAGAAATACCAATGTGCCTGAGATAGATCTTTTGTCATTAAAATTAGCTCCCAATCAACATTAGTAAAACTTGAACGAGCAAATTACTTGCAAGGCTTAAGTAGCAAACCATGCATCACAGTGATATGTAAATAATACAAGACCCTCTTCACTGCATTCCAGGTAGGCTTAAACATAACCTGACAATATTTGTCAATAGCAAAAGATAAATTTGGACGTGTCAAAGTAATAATGTATTGAATTGCAACCATAACACTTCTATAAAACATAAGATCTTCAAAATAATTATCACCAGTTATTGTAAGAACAACATTCGATGCCATAAGAGTGAAACAAGGCTTGTAATCTTGCATTTTGACTCTACCATTGTAGTGGTATTGGTGTTTCCTCGAACTTGAAGCTCACTGAGCTTATATGCTCTGATACCATGTGAACATTCATCCTATAAATAGTTGATTCCATTGTTGCAAGCAAGAAAGAAAACATTAACTAGAGAAGAGAAGTAAAGAACACAGAGAAAATCAAGAAGATAATGATATAATACTTTTATATTGTCAATATTTTTGAGTGCTTACATTTGGTATGTGCAACTAATGTATTTATAATACTGGCCTATTACATTCACTTGTAACAAATTGTAACAAATTGATATTGAGAATTAATTATTAATGATTACATTCTATGAAGTTTTCCTCTACATTACATTGCCATCCACTTGCTTTACATGCAACTAACATTGTCGCACGATTACTCTCATCTACACCAGCTTGATTGCCTTGTTGATCAGTTGATTTTGCACCTGCACTTGCACTTACCGAAACACCAACATTTGCACAACCACAGTGTGTTGCACTTGCATTTCCTGATACACCAGTAGTTTAGTTAGTTCAACCTTTTAAATTCAATTTTTTAAAATACTATCATGGTTAATCGATACACGAATTATTTTCAATGAATACGTAAGTATGCATATTATAACAAGTAATATAAAGATAAGAAAATATCGTTACCACGAAGATTATGTTATTAGAAACTAATTTTTAAAACAAAAAAAATAAAAATCAATTTTTTTTTGTGTTTTTTATAGTTTAAGAAAGCAAAATTAAAAGAATTAAAAATAAATAATAATAATTAATTAAATTAGAATATTTAATCCCCCAATTTTTTAAACATGTAAATCACTAAAATTCTTCCAATATAATTATCAATTAATTACATGATCAATTGAATCTAACCTAATTTGTATTTCTCTCTCAAGTAAATTGCACATCATATAATAATTAAACTAATCACACACTTATGTTAATTAAATTGCATACTACTAATTAAGTTTATCAATTATGGATCACATACATAAGAATTATATATCTATGCCTAGAAACTATACATGTTATTTAATCAAGACAAACAATTAAATAATTCTTTTTAATCTATTAATTGCCTTTATAGATTAATTATTGGCTAAAAAATTAATACCATAAAAATCAGATTAAATAATATAATTAAATTGAAATCATAATTAGGATAAAATATTAGACCATCATATGGTGAAAATTAGGTTCATAAGACTCATAGATTAATAAATTAATTAGACATAATTTTGTTCATAAAACTCATATTTTTCATAAAAAAAGATAAAAATTAATAAAGAAATATAATCAATATTTTGAATTGTAATACCAATCTCTTATTTAATTTTCATCAAAATTGTATTTCCTAATGAGTTTTTCTGTATTTTTTTCTCTTTTTAACTCCGAAAATTGATAAAAATTATATTAATTACTCCTCATTAAGATTTATGAGGCAATTAGGGGGGTTAAATATAACTTAGTTAAAATTTGGACTGTCAGGTCAATTTCAGATAAATGGTTGAGATGAAAAAGAAAAAAATTAATATCACCAACCAATAGGATAATGACATATGGCATATAAATTTTATTGGACAAATCAGAGAACAACGTGTGGAATGGGAGAACTGATTTAGTCAATGCATATTAAGTTAGCACCATGCATTGCAATATGATTTACGGTTGCAGCTTGCGTGGTGTACCAGTGGATAGAATTGATAAATCAGGCTCTAACACGCAGCACTCATTGATTAAGCGGTGAACTTAGAATGAACGTCGTGTTGACACGTAGCATGACGTTACATTATGCAATACACGGGGCGTTGTACGATTAGTCATATCCGTTTACGTGTCGTCCACATGACTTATTTTGTCAACTCTTCTACTTGTTTGACATCCACGTGGCAACGTATTATTGATAATGTGTTAAAAATTTACTACTTATGTAACATATAGATTCATAATTTAAAATCCATTCATATATTATCAATTTTACCATCTTCTTACTCATACCTGTATTTTGTCTTTGTTCTGTATCTAAGAGTACATATTTTTCCTCAAAAACACCCTAATAGTAGTTTTGAATTAAACCAAAATAATATATAGAGTTATCCTAAGCTTAAGTGATAAACAAAAACATCATAGCCCGATTATGAATGATATGGAGAATTTTTGATTGATTTTATTATATTAATACATTTACTTATATATATGATTTTAATTTATGAAAATAATAATAATATATTTTTAAAAAAATTTATCAAAACAAACTATAGTCATCCATCTAGTTTATATAAAAGTTTTTCCTATTTATTAGTTAGAAATATAGGGTGAGATTAATAATTTTAAAAATGATAAAAAAATATTATTTTACCTTTAATACATTTTTTTTATATCAATTAAAAATTATTAAAAATATTTTTGATAATTTTAAAATAAATAAAAATAAATATTATGTGGAAATATATTGCTCAACAGTAATTCAAATACCAAACTTAATCCAAGCTTTAAAAAGTCCAAGCTTTGTCTCTCAATTTAGTAAATACCAATTATCCAATATTTCCAAGGCAGCGGTTTCCCAATACCCATCTTTTTCTGTGTGCGAGTCTGTGTGAAACTGACAACTCTTCTTCTCCGCTCTTAAACAATTCCTCCTAATGCGAATAATATCTAAAGCTTTCCAAAATCGGATCCTGACCCACCCGAATTTGCGCCAAGAATGTTGAGCTACGCTTGTTCTCCCTCTCTCCTTCCACGCCCTTTAATTAGGGTTTCGAATCTACCAGGAACTTTGCATCCAACTACCCGCAGTTTCCGGATCTCTGAATCCCGTTTCAGGCCTTTAAATAAAGTAACGTTTTCTGAACTTATAGTTCTTCTAATATTTGATTGATAAATTTCTTGATTCTCGTTTATCATCTTACTGGCTGGTTGCTGAGAAATGTGGGAGAAGAAAATTAGAATCGGGAGTTTCAATCTTTGTTTATATTTTACTTGTTAGAGGTGTTTCGCGTAATTGGTTTTCCTTTTATCTTATTTTAGGAGTGTTTACTTGGATAAAACGTGTAGGATTTGCTCTCAATTTCATTATGATTATTCGGTATATCTCACCAACCATACTGTGAAAATATGAGGAGCTATTGAATATATTTGGACTACAATTTGGTCAAGTCTTTATGTTAGGGAAGCAGTTATTTGCGATTTTTTTTTCATGAGCTATGTGGTTGAAAATGTATGTCAATAATATATTTTTCTGGGATTACTATGCAGGAATGGAAAATTTCATGCTTTAGGCATGAGAATTTTTCTTCAGAAACCCAAAAGTCTGAATACATTGAACAAATTCTCCCCAACGAAGCAGTGCATTCTGAATGTAATAATTCAAACAATGTTAAAAGAGATTTGGCTTCAAGTCTTCGAGAGGTAATGCTTTACTTTATTTGGGATTGCATGATATTTTGTAATGTTTCTTTCTCGAAAGGTGTATCCTGCATACACTATGCTCCAATGTTAGTGTGCATACAGGTTTATTTGTTAAATATGATAGAGAACTTTATTTCTGTCTTACAAAAATATTCTCAGTAATAAAACTGCAAGGAGCTGTATGATGTTATTGAAGGTAACAAAGTCATAGGTTTATGTAATGTGTATAGTATTGGGCATACAGAATTTGAATTTTGACAATCGTTAATTGAATTAATGCAATGTCTAATGTATGTTCTGATTCACTGTAGAGATTAGGAAATTCCTTTTACGTAAGACAAATATAGTTATCATCTAAGGTGGGAGAATAGTTGAATGTTCCAACTTCCTTTTTTGTTTCCTTGCATATCTGACTGTAATCTTCTGATGTCCAAAATCTGAAGCATATTTATGTTCCATCAAGGAAATAGTTTTTTCATGAAATGAATTATCAGTGGTAATGGTGAACATGTTATTGGGTCTTTACCATCATTCTTTTTAACGACTTACCGATTTATTATCTAATTCCAGGCTGCAGATGCAGTATCTAGGGCAATTGGGAGCAAGTGGACTGTACCATGGACAGCAGAGACCATAATGCAGGTTAGTGTCTCCCAGTTATATGCTTACAGTGTATGAAAGACAACTTTTAGATATTTGCAACTAAATGGTAATTACTAAAAGTTTTATACTTTTATAAGCATCAAGCAGCTGTTAGGATAAGATGTGAATGTACAACATGTGAAAAGAATTTCCTTATGCATCAGGATTTGTACAAGTTTTAAACATTGCCTTTTACAGACTAGTGAATACTCATGTTGGATTTTTTTCCCCATCGTTATCCTGTATGCTTTTTCCAATCAGTGTGTCTAGATAAGGCATTTTGTTGCAAGTACAAGCTGTTGGCTTGGGTGAGAAATATTACCCACCTTTTTTGAATCCAGACCAATGCTGCAGGGTAGTGGACTGTTGTTTTGAGTAGACCTTGGTGTGATTTTTTTTTTCTTCCTTTTTGTTCTACTTATCATCCTAGACAAAATTTCCATTTAGGTCGTTGGCTTCAAATGGATACTGCCATGTCAAGGATTCCTTTTGACAGAAGAAATAGAGGTTATGACACATAAGATGTTGTGTTTCTTAAAACAGGGAAAAGAACTAAAGAAGACTTGAATAATCATTTAGGATAAAAAGGAAAGAAGTTGTTTCCTGTACTTGGATGTCAATTTTTATTTGAAACTTTATATTTGAACCAATTGCTTTAAGACTATCAATTAAAATACTTTCAAGCTGTATCAGTGGCTTTTCTTTGCTATACAAAAACCCATATTTCTATTTTTTGTAGTTCAAACCTCTAGATGAATTTTCAAATTTAAAGATTTTCACAAATATTTCATTATTTGGTTGGTATTGTAAAGGTTGGACATGAGCCTAATAATAGATGTTGCAGGTTATGATTCTCTGGGTTGCTGCATTCTGGTTTATCGGTTCTTGGATGATTCCCTTTGCAGCCCATGTAGTAGGTGTTAGCAGGGTATCTTTGACTTTTAGAGGACAAGCCCTATTCAGCCTGGTTACTGATGTAACTGAAGGTCTTGCTGGAATTCTTATTCTTCAGCGCTGCTTGTCTCGGTTTCGTCCTCTTCCCCCAGATTGGTTCAGATTTAGCATGAAAGGAAACTGGCATGTTGATGTCGCTCTCGGATGCTTAATGTTTCCCTTGATCAACCGGCTCTCACAATTCAACCTTAATCTACTGCCTATTTTGCCTTCCACTCCTGTAACCATATCAAGTGTTGAGCAGTCGATATTGGCACGTGATCCAGTGGCAATGGCACTATATGCCATAGTAGTGTCAATTTGTGCTCCAATTTGGGAAGAGATAGTCTTCAGAGGTTTCCTTCTTCCTTCATTGACCAAGTACGTACCAGTGTGGTGTGCAATAATGGTTAGCTCAATTTTCTTTGCATTAGCACATTTTAATGTACAGAGGATGCTACCGCTTATTCTTCTTGGGGTGGTGATGGGTACCGTTTTTACCAGGTCAAGAAATTTATTGCCATCAATGCTTTTGCATAGCCTTTGGAATGGCTTTGTTTTTCTGGATCTAATGAGATGGTTTCTCCAATAAAGTATTGTTTGGTGACGGGTCAATTGTTTTTAGTTGAAGCAACTATTCTTAGGGTTGTGATTCCTATTCGATTAAACCGGCTGTTGCAGAATGCAAGATACCTCCATAATGGAAACAACGATTCTCTATACATTTTTATCAGGGGGATTTGTACATGTTCAACCAAGGGACTAGATAATAGAGAGACAAATCATGTTTGTCATGGAGGATTTTTGATGCTTGAAGTTTGTTGATTCACTCCGTCACTGCAGCTTCCATGTGTAATTAATTAATTCACGAGAAGGTAGCAAATGTGAAAGAATGGCTGATTTTGTATATTGATGAATAGAGCTGTTCCTTAACAATTGTTGTAAAACTGTAGACATTATGTTTCAAAGAAAAAAGTTTCTGTTATTAACCATGTTCTTGAAGTCGCTTCTTTTTTTATTTATCTCATTTTTTGGTATTTCAGTTTCACAGTTAAATAAAAAGAATTACGATCGAATGGAAATTAAACTTATTTTAAGAGGTTAAGTGAGCAAAGATACAATTGGAAAGAGTTGAAGATACCACCACATAGTAGAAGCAAAAGCAAAAAGTTGAACGGTTGTCAGAAGTGGGATTTGAACCCACGCCCTCTTTCGAAGACCAGAACTTGAGTCTGGCGCCTTAGACCACTCGGCCATCCTGACTTGTATGAAACATTTTTCCTATTGTTTATTAAATATGAATTGAAAAGGTACGTTTAAGTTGTAATCTTATGGAGAGAAGCAATAGTATATTGGTAGATTATTATTGAGGGGATACTAAATATTTGAGTATGATTTTTTAAGATTTGGGTTTATGTCCATGTATAACATCTCTAAGGACATTTATTCCCTTTTTCTCCGAACAAAAATCGGTGTGATCCCATATATATATATATATATATATATATCTTTTGGATCTTTTTAAAACCAAAATACCTATTTTATATTAATTTGGTAATGAGATATTGAAAAGGGTGTTTCCGAGCTGGTGCAAACGTGTACACAAACCAAATACGCCCCAGCATTTTTAACCTTTTTTTTTTTAAGGTTTTATCCTATTTTTAATAATTAATAAATTTGTAATTTTTAACTCAAAAATTAATAAATTTTAATATGTTTTGAGGATAATTAATAAAATATTACTACCGTTCTATAATATACGTGCAATTAGAATACAAATACCATTGACTATTTGTAAAGAGAATGTATTTATCTCTTGGAATAAGTAATAATCTAATACACAAAGTTAATATAATTTTTTAATATTTAATAAAAAATTAAAAATTAGTGAAAAATGTACTCTTAATAACACCTAATTAGGTGATTTAGTTCTATAATCATTACATTTGGTATTTAAGGTCTTAGTAATTTTTTAAAATATCAATAATCTTGTTATTACGTACAAATGAGTAACTTTTGTCGTATAATTTTTGAGTTGTGTCTATAGTTTCATTATTTATAAAAATTAGACGTTGTGGGTGTTCATTTTTAATATTTTTAATAAATTAAAAGTATTTATTTTAAAAAAATTATTAAATTTTTAATACTTAATTTAATAATTATAAAACTAATACCTGGGTAAAAATTAAGTGACTTTTTTTGTACATTAGTTAATGTTGCATAACTGTATGTTACATAATATGTATAATCTTAATTATTGAATCTTGATATGATGTGTTAAAATCTTTGGTATCAAAGTTAAATGTTATGTGTTTAAATTTTGATAATCTTAATTATGATAAACTAGAAATTAGATATATCGTGATATTATTGATTAGAGTTTTCATGATATGTACGTTGCAAAAATGCGATATTTTGTAACATTTTTTCACTTAAATCCGGCGACTTTGGGGGCCTCAAACACGACCGTGTCTGTCGTGTGTAAAAGGATCTGTATTGATATTTTATAGCGATTGATTCTTTCAACGCTCGTGACGTGTGACTAATTTGTTGTTCAACAAAGTTTGTTTTGCTCTTTGGTTGCAGCCAGTTTTTCATGGGAGGGATCTATAATGTCTGAATTAAAACAATGGAATGAATTGTATGGGGAAAAGGCGGGTCAAGAAAGAAGCAACAACTAACTTATTTCTTATAAGAATCTGGTATTGAAAAGAAATCCTGTTGTGTATTTTATGGTCGGAACTGCCTCTATAACTCATGAACCTTGATTGAAAAAGGCTTGGTAGTCCCAATTAGAATCTGACTTCAAATTTCAATATACAAACCCATTATAAATTGATCGTCGGTACATATGAAAAACAAAGATGGGAAATAATTACAAATAATAAAGTAAAAAAAATTTTATAATAATAAAAATATTATATCAATAACATTAAATAAGTTAAATTGATTGAAAAATGCAGTTTGAGGTGAGTAGTACCTATTAGAATATGACTTCAAATTTCAGTATAGGAAACCAATATAAATTGATGGTGATACTATCAGTAAGAAAAGAAGAAGAAAAAAAAAAGTTCTATTAAACATCCAAAAGCTCTTATTGCGATCTTTTTACTAAAACATAAATTTAAAATCATGCATATATAACATTGTTTTTCATTAACATGAAATGAGGTACAATTTTCTTTGTTCTATTCCTACGAATAGAAATCATTCCCGTTAGACTTTTGGATTATCACAAGATATGATAACATTTAGTCCTCTAACGTGAGTTTAAAGTCTCTTTCTATGATCTAGAGAAAAGAAATAAAAAACTAAGAGATATTGTAGATTTATTGTGTTTAGGAAAACATGTAAATCTTTAAATCTACATGTGTGATCATATATATATATATATATATATATATAAAGGAAAAGATTTAACTGATGCAGATTATTTATCAATAGAGTTAGACTTAATATATAGGATTTAAGTTTTTTTTTTTTTTTTGTAATTATCTTAACGATTACTTAGTTTGTGAATTACATGAATTTAATTTATATTTAACAAATAATAAACTACAATCATTTTCATATCAAGATTAATGACATGTTTAAAGTGAGAATTGGGTTAATTTTTTTTTTAAGGGAAACACAATATCAACTAACCCAATAAAACAGTTAAAACTGTAACGTGAGGAAGGGACTTAAAATAATATAATTTTAAATCGAGTGATGAGCATGTAATAATATTTTATTATTAAAAAATCTTTAAATAATATAAAAACAAAGTTTTGATTCATATATAATTGCAATGTAATGTAAAATAAAATGAATAGCTCTAAGAAGATTCAATTTAATTCATAATTTTAAATATTAACAACTAGTAATAAAATGGATAGCTCTATTTTGCAACTATTAGCAATGACCTGTAGAACAAGAAACATATAGGGAAAACCTATTGTGGAAGAATTTGTAATCATTCTCAAATAAAGTATCGCAAATAAATTGTAATCCCTGCAGAAAATAAAATTATTTCCATAAGCTTCACTTTACTTATTTGAAATCCTACCTTTGTGTGCGTTTGATCAAGTGTTCCAAATATTTTTTTGTTAACTTTTTTATTTTGTGTTTCTTTTTTCTTGGTCTTTTAAGAATATAAAAAACACAATTATTATTTTGTGCCGTAGTTTTCTTAAAATTAAATCGTATTTGTTTGATAAAAAAGTTAGTTATTTGTTTTTAAACTCAAAAATTATATTAAATGTTTATTAGTTATTTTTAAAATTCAAAATAATAACAAATTTATCAAAATAATTTCATTTTAGGATTTTTTAAATGTAACTGCTAAATATCCTTGTCCCACGTCGACTAGAAGCAAGACACTAATGATGCTTACAAGTCTGAGTAATCTTTAACTCAATGAGATCTTATTGGATTGAGTTAGATATGAGTTTCTAACATGATATCAGAGCTATGTTCTTGGTCTCTATGTACTTAGATCTTGAGTTTTAACACATTCTCATCATGACACTTATGTTTACCTCTGTCCGTCGTGTATGGAATGTTAAGTATTCTTGTCTCATATCAGTTAGAAGTAAGTCAATAATGATGCTTATAAATCTAGACAATATTTAACTCAATAAAATCTTATTGGATTAAATTAGGCTTGAGTTTCTAATAATAAGAAATGTGTTTAAAATAAAAACCAAAAAATGACAAAAACAATTAAACTAAAAAAAGAAAAAAGAAAAAAAAGGTTATAAGGAAAAAGGGTGTCAATTTGGGTTACAACTCAAAATACGAATCAAACACGATATAAATTATTTTTAGTTTTAATTAACTTTAATTTCTTTTGTGGGGATAGTAAGATATTAGTTATGTTAGTAGTTAGTGTTATTGTGTAAGGTTTATGTGAGTATTATTGATATTTGTTAACAAAACATATAAATGTATAGTTTTTAGGTGTGTCATTTAAGAATACTTTCGAGCCAAAGAAATTATGAAGTTCCAACGAATACAATTCATGTATATCTTTATTTTTATGCACGTTAGATTTCATGTTAGATAAGTAGAAATATTTTGAGATTAGGCTATTCAATCGAACGAGATATGTCTAGATCAATCGAACTACGATTGATCGAGAAACAGGCTACTCAACTTAAAAAGTTCTATATTAATTATTTAATTGATTAAATTCATCCAAATAAAATAAATAATTAAATTGAATTGATTTTTTTTTACTTATTACCGTTTTTTTAAAATTCTTTTAACTGATTTTTACTTATATAAATTTTGCTTCTATTACTAATTATATATATATATATATATATATATATATATATATATATATAATTAAATGTGTACATTTGCAGATCCAAACTCAAGAACGCCAGGATCATATATAATATATCATCCACAGAGTGGAAATTGTGTATTAGCAAGCAAAAACAATGGAGTTTACTTGGGAGATTGTGAGAGTTCAGATAGATGGAGTCATGGAGGAGATGAAACTCCAATTTATTTAAAAGGTAAATCTGTATGCCTAAAGTCAAATGGAGATGGGAAATTAGCTCAATTCTCAACAGATTGTCATTCATGGAGAGTTCTATCAAGAAGTAATTTACATTTGGCCACAGTGGATCAAAATGATCAATCACTTTGCTTGCAAATGTTAACATAGAGATAATTTGATAAAAAAGATTAAATACATATTTAAAGCATGTTAATATTTTACAAAAAAAAAAAAAATTAAACAAATCTTATATTTTTAAGGTGTGGGTTTAGAAACCGGTCCAAAAACTCTATCATATACTGGAGAAAGCTTTTTTGCTTTGTCAATAGAATGATGAGTAATTACTATATTCAGTGTCTGTTAGTGACGAATCACGTAATCTTACCAAAAGATTGTAAATATCCAAAGCTCAATGTAAGAACCAACAAACAACTTACTTAACATCCGTTAACTCACATGGGATAAGATCTTTTTTGGATTAACAAAGAATGTTTTGTATTGTATCTACGAAGAAAGATTTTTTTCTAGGTTCATATCCTAAGAAAATCTATAATTTACGCACAAAAAAATGTTTGTCAATTAGAGACATCTTGAAAACGTACAAATCAAAATATAATTTTTAAATTAAGTTTCAAAATAGTAGATATTATAAAAAAGAAGCGACAATATCATATGTTGAAAAAGAGACGCGTATAAAAATAGGGTTAAATTGGTTATGAATAATCATCGATTTTAAAAAAATAGTAGAAAAATGAGACCTATTATGAGACATACAATACATTATAAATATATTATCATTATGTTTTAACCAAGTTATTCTACGACGATACATTTATGTAAAATTTTTATCTCGAGTATACTTAAAGGAGTTGTAGATAGCTAAATTATTATGTAATTTTAAAACTTAAAAAAAATTATTCATTTTTAAAAAAAATTATCACCACACATATTTGTGTTACTTTATATACATGTGTATAAATTAATATTTTTTTAATAAAGAAAAATATTGACATGTCTTATTTCCTGTAAATCAAATTGGTTATTAAGTAACA
The DNA here is from genome assembly GCA_033030585.1 of Hippophae rhamnoides. Classification (NCBI taxonomy): domain Eukaryota; kingdom Viridiplantae; phylum Streptophyta; class Magnoliopsida; order Rosales; family Elaeagnaceae; genus Hippophae; species Hippophae rhamnoides. The sequence continues at coordinate 13,322,332 of CM065430.1, forward strand.
CATCCTTACATCACATGTGTAACGAATAATTTCTAATAAACCTACCATGTCTCTTTAGGTGTGAGCATCATTGCCTCATTTGGCACACAATTCCTTTGCAAGTATTTTGCTTCTTATCAAATTATTGAACATTAGTAGTTTTATATGTGCGTTTGATTTTTTTTATATCTATTTTTTATTGCATATTATAAATATTATCTGCTATTAAATTATATAAAAACTGTATTAATTAATAAAAAAAATTAATTTATTTTTTAATAGGAATATAATAAAGATAAGATATTTTCCGTTGAATATATATAGATGACTAATCTATTGACGAATAGACATCCCACCAATTTAACCGAATTAGTTTAATTTGACAAAACTAATGCGAAAACCCGTAAACAAATCGTAGGATCGAGGAAAAAAAATTATATGGGTTTCTAACAATCATGTGATTTGATCTTATCCTGAAGTTCTAGTATTACTCTCATATATCCTTTGTTTTCGTACAATATTGTCTACTATTTTAGGTAATTTTATCCTTTATATTCCACAACAAATGCAACAATGTATTTCATTCAAGCCCACCAACTGTTTGATAAAATTCTTAATCTCTTCAAAATGCATAGGCAAGCTCTGCTCTTTTCTATCCTTTTAATGTTCTCTCTGTTTCTTATATCATGTTCATTGCCTCTCTCAACAAACGGTAGATGGATTGTCGACGCCAAATCTGGGCAGAGAGTGAAGCTGAGCTGTGTAAGTTGGCCTGGTCATATGAACACCATGGTTCCAGAGGGTTTAGACACACAACCAATAGCAAATATTGCTGCAAAGTTGAACGAGTATGAGATCAATTGTGTGAGACTTACATTTGCTACTTATATGTTCACTCGCTATTCAAATACACCAACCAATAAAGTTTTTGGTGATTTGGGATTGCAATCTATTGGGAAAGATATTGGTATACAAAATTCACAGGTTTATGTGAAGGATGTAGTTCAAGTGTTTAAAGCTGTGGTTGATGAGTTGGGTAAACATAACATAATGGTAGTGTTGGATAACCATGTCAGTGAACCCAAATGGTGTTGTAATAATGATACTGATGGTAATGCCTTCTTTGGTGACGCTTATTTTGACCCTAAGGAATGGGTTCAGGGCCTTGAAATGGCAGCTGAGCGTTTCAAGGACAGACCTCAGGTAATTGCTTAACTAATTCATATTACAATTCTTTTTAATTGTCACGAGGAATAGTAAGAATACATAAATTTATACTCATATCACTTATATTATGATATATTTCAATATTATTTTAAAAAATAAAAAATACAACAATTCATTTTGACCTTTTCGTTGTTGGTTGAAAGTTTTACTTTTGACTTTTGTACATGAAATAATGTTCTACACATATGAAACTCTATTTTATATATTTATATATATTTATCATATTATTGTATACGTTATAGAAAATAGAAAGATAAATGGAAAAATTTGTCAGGAGAGAATATATATTTAAAGAAATAAATAAAATGATATAAATTAAACATGACAAAATATGTTAAATAAAAGAGGTAAGTAATGAAATTCAATATATTGATGATATAAATGATATGCTTATAAAAATAAATAATATTAGTATTTTTCTCAAAATATAGTTATTTTATCAATAATTTAAGCTTTTAATAAAAGTAATTTCTCAACAACCTCTAATCTTCTTAATATAACATAGTTGATAGTCTTATCATAATCAATGAGTTAAATCTCTCATTTTTTTTTGTGTACTTTTAACATTTGAAATTGTAAGAACTATGAGTGTTGGTTATTTTCGTGGATAAAATATTTATCTGTAAATTTGCTTTTAGGCCTGCTATCAAGTCTATCAAGAAAAACCCAACAAATACTTGAGTTCAAGATATTCGTACTTCAGGTATGTTTTTTTATAACTACGACACATATGATTACATTTATATATTTAATAGTACATGTTCGTAAATTGAAAATTATTTTTGGTATTTAAATATTTTTTATGTGTCTTAATATTTTTTAAGATGTGATTTAAAAAATATTTTTTAATTAAATATTTAAATGAGCATTGAATAATGAAGCCTAAAATATTGTAATCCTAATAGGTTATCATTATATATATATATATATATATATATATATATATATATATAAGCTGAGGTAGGTATCGTGGCAGAGAGAGTTTAAAAAGCGAAAGAAAAAAAACCTACGACAAAACACAAAAGCATAAAAGAGTTTAAAGAAAATATATATTTTAAAGGGTAATCAACGCAGCTTATATGAAGGTGTAAGAAATTTGTAAGCGGTAAGGAATTAATATATACAAGATGAGTTCTTCCTTTGGCGGCAGCTGGTATCATATAATTAATATATATATTGAAAGGTAATTATGCAGAGGGAAAAAATGTAACTAATATATATATATATATATATATATGCTTTTGATTAACTTTACGTATAGTTATATATATATATATGCTTTTGATTTATATTAATTAATTTAATTTTTCTTGATTTGATTTATAGGTATTTAAATTAAATAATTTTATGAACGATCATGATTATTTGATTTAATTATTAAATTTCAAAGAAGTTATTTTTATTGAAATTATGCGTAATCTTTTTGTCCTAGAATATACTAGTTGATTTGGTTTAAATGAAATTTGTTTTCAATCATATATTTAGTATTATTCATTGTTAAATCCGTTCAAGAACACACACGGTCACTTGTGTTTTTGTGCTAACAATTTTGCAGTTGATCTGAACGATCTGATTGACGAGGAGCTTATTGGAGCGTTGGTTTGGAAACCGCCACGCTAATTTTGAAAATCAAAACAGAGAGGTTCGTAAGTAAAGTACATTGGGATAGTATCCTAAGGAGGGTAGCATAAGACCGAGTTTGTACTTGAACATTTGATTTTCATAGTGGAAAGTTAGGTGGTCCGGTGGACCAGTAGTTTTCCTCTTAGGTCATTGTTGTGGCCTAGGTTGTTTCCACCTAAAAATATCGTGTGTTATAATTTCCACACTTTACTCTTACACACGATTGCATGTTTGACCGTTCTGTATAGGTTAGTAAATTATAAATTAATAAAAATTAAAAATAATATATTTACACTAGATTAATCAGTTACATATTTTAATATTGAGTTTTCTTTTGTAGCTAAGAAGCTTCGTAGTTATTCTCTATAATATAATAATACTCAGGTGATAGGAATCAGCATGAGGAATGAACTACGCGGATATAGGCAAAACGAGCTTGATTGGTATAAATATGTACCTAAAGGAGCTAAAGCAATACACAAAATAAACCCAAATTTACTTGTGATTATTGGGGGATTATCATGGGCTAATGATCTTACATTCCTGAAAAGAAGACCTCTAAATATAAATTTGGGTAAACAGTTGGTTTTTGAAGGACATTGGTATTCATTTAGTACCAAGCCAAACCAACTCTGGGAAATGCAACCAACAAACAGGATTTGTGCCATGGCTTCCAAATGGTTTGATGACCAAAATGCTTTTGTCATCTATGGTGACAACCCAATTCCTCTGTTTTTGAGTGAATTTGGATTCGACCAAAGAATGACAAACCCAATGACAACAAGTTTGTAAGCTGCTTTTTGTCTTATGTTCTTGAGAGAGACATGGATTGGGCAATGTGGGCTTTACAAGGAAGATATTACTGGAGAGAAGGCAAAAAATTGCACGAGGAGACATTTGGTTTGCTCAACTTTAATTGGACAGGTCTTCAAAATCCAACATTTACAAAGAGGTTTAGGCTTATGCTGCGCATGCTTCGAGGTAACAACTACCCTTGATCTTGGTTAACTTAATTTCAGAAACTGTCCATCAATACTGTCCCTTGGGTTGAAAATTTATCAAATTATTTTAATTTTTAATTTTTAATTTTTTTAGTTTTGTAATTAATTTTTAATTTTTAATTCTTTTAAAAAAAGATAAAATTTGTTTCAAAATTAATTTTAATTTTTAATTTTAAAAAATAAAAATTAAATATTAAATATTACCCGTTTTATAATTAAGTTCTAATTTTAACTCTAAAATCTATTTTCAAACTTATTTTCTATCAATTTTATTAAACTTAATGGTTTTGAGTTGGTTGAAAATAATTGAGTTATTAATATTTCATGTTAAATATATCAAATTTTAAAAATTTAGATAATAAAAATTGAAAAGGTTTGGTTGCATAGGATTTATAAATCCCCTTCACAAATATAATTTTATTTTTAATACACATTCATGTGCACACGTATAATGTTTTTAAAAAAATATGTTTTTTACATGTTAAAAAATATAATAAAATTACGCAAATAATTAGATTATATAAAAATTAAATAGAATTATAAAAACCGTAAAAATTAAAATTTTAAAAATTTAAATTTTAAAAACTGTAATGATTACCAAACTCTTCCTTCACTAACTGACATAAAATTAATATTGCAGATCCATTTTCACATTACAGCGTGTCATACATTCTATTTCATCCACAAAGTGGTAAGTGTGTTCAAGTGAATGAAAAAAATGAATTGTACATGGACGAATGTGTAACATATAGAAGATGGAATCATGGTGAAGATGGAACACCAATAAGCTTGTTAGGAAGTGGTAAGTGTCTAAAAGCAGTTACTGCTGGACAGCCACCACTTCTCTCCGACGATTGTTTATGCCGGGAAAGTTCGTGGATGGCGGTATCAGAATCAAAGCTTCATTTAGCTACAATGGATCAACGTGGAGAGTTAATGTGCTTGGAAAGAAAAGACAACTCCTCCCAAATTGTAACCAATAAATGTATTTGCATAGGAGATGATACTAATTGCCTTAAGGATCCTCAGAGCCAGTGGTTCAAATTAATCCCAACAAATATGAAGTAGTTTTGTGTTTCAAGCAGGCAAGGTACTGAAATGAGGTGGATTACATTTACTCGATATAAATTATTTGGTCACGTCTACTTGTTTTCTTCAAGTTTATAAAAATATGGATTTGGTTAGCACAGTGCTTCATGTATTAGATCTCAATTTTCTGAATAATGAAGTATGAAACTGAACAATTAGAAGAGAAAGAATTTCTCTTGTATTTGTTTTTCATATTTTTCTTCTCTTAAATGAACATGGAATGATTATATTTATATACTATGAAATCCACTAAAGCATGCTCTTTGCTGCCCTATTGCTGTTCCATTACGTCTGTTGCACCCATAACTTGCTGTCTGTTGTTGCGCCTGCTCCAAGTATGTTTTGCTACTTCTCCACTAAAAGCATGTTGTTTGCCATATTTTTGTAGCTGTTGTTGCACTTCTGGCAGCATATCATCGTGATAATTATTCATTCTCTTCTCAAATTGGAGTTTGATGGATATTCACCTTAACATTACTTTATTAAATTGAGGAGTTGATAATAGTTTAGTTAACATGTCTGATACTTGTACTTGAGAGAACACATGATGTGGTTTAATGAACTCTTTTTTTAAATGATTTCTAATAAATTGATAGTCATTATCCAAGTGTTTTGTTATTTCATGGAACATTGGATTTGTTGTAATAATATTTTACAATATAATCATTATCTTGAGATATTGAAGCAATATCTCATTGAATTTGATAGAAAAAGGGCACTATTTGTTTTCACTGTATCTTTTAGTTATCTCATCCCACAACTCTTTGACTGAAGTTGTATATAGAAAGTTATCAATAAGATCTTTAGATATGTAATTAAGTATCCAAAAAGTCACTATATAGTTAGCTCTTGTCTAGCGTTAATCCTCTGTATTTTCTTTATTAGGTATAGAAAGTCTATCATCAACGAAACCCAACTTCATTTTAGCTTCAAGAGCAATCTTCATAGATCTGTTCCAATTAAGGTAATTATCTCTAGTCAGATGTGTTGTTACAAGCATCATTCCCAGAAACTAGGGGTGTTCAAGGTCCGATTCGTTCCGATTTTGGGGAAAAAAATTTAACTGGATCGGATCGTTTATATTACTCAAATCATAATAGATCGGATCGGACCGGACAAGATCAAACCGTTAAAAAACGGTTTTAATTAATACAAACAAGACCATACTGTTTGACTTATAAAATCATTTGGTCCAGTCCAATTTTCCTATTTGGTTTGGTTTTTGAACATTTTTAGTGAAAAATAATATGAAAAATTTAATATATTATTAAGCCCGTCATGTCTAGTTAGACCGGTTTAAAAATTAATATAATTGGACCAGACCGTTTGAAAAAAAACGATTTTAATTAATATAAACCAGATCAGACTGTTTGATTTATAAAACCGTTTAATTCGATCCAATTTTTCGATTAATCCAATTTTTGGACACCTCAACCAGAAACTATGAATGAATTAACCCATGCTTAAAACATTTCTCATATTAACTAATCAAATCATACAAGTTATTATTAGTGGTGGTTCTTAGACAATTATGGCAATCAAGTATTTATTATCACACCATAATAAAAGGCAAAAAAAAAAACAATAGGAAAATGAGGAGGAAGAAGAGTGTATACACTCACAAGTGGATAAGAAAAGCTATACAAATGGGTTTCACATTTGAAATATGAACAAAAAATTAGGCGTATAACTTAAATGAGCTATTCTTTCTAATATGTTAACTTTTTGAATTGAAACTTCAATATTTACAAGTGATATCAAAGCTAATAAGGTCCATTTTGCATTACATAGACACATACAAGATCGATGTCGATGAAAGTGAATTGGTGTAGGTAACACACGTGGCCTAAATATGCAGGAATGATGGACTCCATATTCGTTATGGAAACTTGATGGAATTTGGATATTTGGATAAGCATCATGCAACTAAATGGTTAGTCATTGTTATATGGGTATGATTCAAGTCTAAGAGAGTTATATCCATATGTTCTCATTCGAGTGAGATTGTTAGGTCTGTGAACGAGTTTTATATTTAAAAAATATTAAAATAAAATTTGATATATAGTTGGAATGAATTACTCCTTTTAATACACATGACAATCTTAGATAAAATATGTTATAATTCACATGTTATAATTGCTCACATATAAGAAGAAGCTTACAGGTGATAATCTTGGATACAATGTGATAACACGATACAAATATGACATAACATAAATAAGAAATTAAGTCAGAATTCTAAGATAAATTTTGAATATTTTTAAATGTATTATTATTTCTTAATATAATAAATAAATAACAGGAAAAAAATTCAAGCAAATTTATGTATGTGTCAACTAACACATAGACATTATATAATTAATATCAAAAGATGATACGATGATAAAACACAAATACGAATAACAATGTAACACAAAACAATTTAAATCCCAAAGGAGCCCTGTGTATGTTTGTTCTAACATTCAATGTAAATCATTGGTGGACAGCGGAGGAAGAGGAATTTCTCTCGTTGTAACAAAAAATAAAAACTTTTGATTTTTATATAATATTATTATTAACATTATTTTACATTTATTATTTTTTAAAAAATATTATTTTTTATGTTATAAAAAGTTATATACATGTATGTTTAAAAATATAAAAAAAAACATAAATATATTTCCTTTATAAAAAAAATTAATAAGCAAATTGAATAAAGAATATTAAAAATAAAATTTTATTTATAAAAGAAATTATAGTATATAATTAAACTAATAGAAAAACAGGAAGAAAAAAAAAACCAAGAAAAGAACTAAGGGGTGTCACCTTATCCTAAGAGAAAGTCAGTGGTTCAGTAAAGGCCAAAGTTTTGATTACCATCATGATTTTCTTTGGAGGTCTCTGCGCTTAAAATTAAATTTTTTTTTTTTAAATGAAAAGATAATCATAGTTTCAAAGATACCATTCATGTGGGACTTCTTTGTTTGCATAGAATCATAGGAAAAGGCAACAAAACAAATACAAAATCCTTTTTACCTGAGGAAAAAAAAAAAAGAGGTGGAAACAATCTAATAAATTCCCACTACAATAATATCATAACATTATGATATTATTTTACTGAAATATTATTAGTTTACCAGGTGGGTTATTTATTTATTTATTTATTATTATTATATTTGCTACAATGCAACAACGTGAGCCGTAGTAGTACATTGCTTTTGAGGCTTTTGACTCACTTTTGAAATACTTTGGATTTTTTTTTATTTTGTTTTTTCAAAAGTTGAGGCGTTCAACTACTTTTATATGCTTTGTTCTTCGCTGGTGAACCCTTGAACTAAAACAATTTACATTTCTAGCTTTTTTATCAACTTTTTTCTCCTTTTAATTTTGCCTCCCAAGCATGGTATTGATAAAGGAGGGGAAAATTACAGGTGAGAAATGGTAATATCAGTATCACTTACTTTTTCACTGTTATCTTTTATATTGTATCATTGTTATAACTATTGTAAGAATTATTTTAAAAATTTAGAATCTATTTTATTTTTTTAAAATAATATTTACATATATCATAATATAAATATAAAAATGAATATTAAATTTATATGTTATTAGTGGGATTGGTTAATTATTAGTATCTGTATTCTTATTATGGTCCCATTTTAGTATCATAATTTATGTATTGATATTCTTTTTTTTTCTATTTAGAATATAATTTTTTTATTTTTTTGATCAAAATTTATCACATATATCATACATGTCAAATTGAATAAAGGCATTTGTTAAAATTTAAGAAAAATAATAGAAAAAAGAATTACAATTATATTGAGTCTAAATTTTTATGTTATTTTATTAAAAAAATTAGAATCAAATTATTAAAGATAATAAAAATGTATTTAAAAAATTAAAAATAAATTTAAACTATTTTAATTATTATTATTATTATATGAAATTAGATAACCTATTTAATATATTATTATTATGTTTTATGTTATTAAAATATTTCATTTTAATATCTTAATATATTTATTCATGCATTTTTTAACCATTAAATTATGTTTTTATAATTTTTTTACAAATATTCTTATTTAATTGATAGGTAAAAGATTTAATATCAAATTTAACAAGCAACATTTAAAATATTAAGAAGATACTAATAGTTAAATTGAATTAATAAAATAAAACTTTTTAATAATAGAAAACTTAAAACATATCATTGCATTAAACTAGTTACCTATAAACCACCAACCCCTCCGACGATCTCACATAGTAACAATTTGATAAGTTTAATAATATAATTTAACAAATAATACCAAATTCAATAAATTATTCCAATTTGTACCAAATTAAAAGTTTGACTTTAAAAAATAAATCAAAATTGAATAATTAAAGTTATACTATAAACCTAAAGTTATATAAGTTCAATAAGTTATTAAAAAATATCAATTTTAATTAATAAATTAATCATAACAATTATATATACAATCATGTATTAATAATAAATACAAAAATAAATAAATAACACGTAATTTTTAGATTAAAACGGATCAACATAATTTAAAGAAAAAAATTTATAACCATTTAAACTATGAAATATAAAATTTAATTTTTAATTACAAAAAGGTTTTAAAATACCATTATAATATAATTCATTTATGCATTGTCGCTTTCCTATGTAGTCTCTTAAGATAGGAACCAAATGTTCTTGTAAATTTAAAAAGTATAATCATCAAACACATTATCTAACTTGAAAAATTTGCACAAATTATACAAGTACTATGTGTATTCTAATGCAGTAAATAACTTGAAAAGTTTGTACAAATAATACAACTACTATATGTATTTTAATGTAATAAATAACTTTAACCTACAATTAGTCAAAATAAATAAGGTAAACAAAAAGCATATAGATTAACTTTTTAAAAAAAAAATCAATTTTAGCATAATTTTTAAATTTATTATTAAACATGTTTAGAACTAAATTAACTTGAACATACTAAGATATCATAAGAGAAATTTAAAACCAAAGCCTAAATTAAAATAGCATATAGTAGAAAAAACAAACTATGAAAATCGATGCTCCAAAAGCTACATAAAGATGAGTACTATATTTATAGAAAACGTGTGGTAAAATTAAGCATTGGTGGAGGATTGTATTGATAGATGGTGTAAAAATTGAATATATGCAATTTTACTCAAAAAAGAAGGATACAAGTGATATTGTTTATTGTTCGATTTATAAATATCAATCCTTTAAAATAAAAATATTTATAATCATAAAATATCAAAATTAATTCAAACAAACATTTATAATATATATATGAAAAATTAATTAATCAAGAAATATTTGATTATTGTAAACACAATATCATATATGTAACATTAAAACATATTGCTAGAAATTCTAACAATAAATTAAGCAATTATAATATAAAAATTACTTATATAAAATTGCAAACACTCCTATCCTCCAAGAGAACGATTCTTAGGGAAAAAATAAAGAATTTTTTTATATTTTATATTTTTTAAAAATTTGTCTCTCTCCTCTCTCCCTTATATTTCTCTATAATTCCGACAGAGATAAAGAGAAAGGAATATGTGAGAGATAAAAAGGGAAAATAAAAAATTATCATTTAGTTTTGTAAACATCTAATTAAATTTTCAAATTGATTATTTAGTTAATTTAAATTAAAACTATTTATTGAATTTAAATTCAAATCAAATCAAATCAAATCAATAATAAGTGAGTTAGCAAGTAACCTTAAAAAAGTTCTGTACCATTAGATCGCCCCTAAATTAATAATAGTACTAAAAATCTCATTAAAGCCGAATTAAGTTTTCGTTTAGAATTTATTAGCGAAGAAAAAACAATCATGGAAAACCTAAATAAATTGAAAGTGATCAATAATCGAAAATACTAACGTTTATGAACGTGGATAAGACGAAAGTTACGTATTATAATATATTTAAATAATAATTATCGATTATAAATAAATAATAATTTTTTTACAATTTAATTATATTTTTAATTTTTAATATTTATTTAAAAATATATTTAATTTTAAAAATTAAAAATTAACATAATTCTTACTATATCACATATTTAAAATATTAGTATTCATTTTTATTTTTTAACTATTTAACGCATGTTTTTAAGGAAAATAAAAATATAAAAATAAGAATGAATAAAATTTAAGTATTGTACGTTTTCTTATTAAAAGTTTTTTTTTGTATAATTATATGTATAAAAATAATAATATTAATATATGTTTGATTTTGGTTAACTACAGTTTTCATATCGCAATAACGATCTATATTCTACTCTTTATAAGTCATTATTATTTTCGAGAAAAATTGTCAAATTTTTAAGAATAATCACATTTTTGATTATCTAGAATTAAAATATTCATTCCTATTAACATTGGAGTCTAATTCATGTACGCTTAAACGTTGTTCAAGATATATCAATATTTGAACTTAAAATGAGTGAATTAATGAAAAAAATACTATTATATATTAAATAAATATCACAAATATAATTGATATATTACTATCTTATTTAATATAATTTTGTGAGTTCACTTGTCTATCTAATCAAAATTTAACATATTATTTATAATTTATCACAAATTTATGATATTTAGACTTTTTCTTTTAAAAATATGTGAAAAAGGTGAAAGAAATTGATATTATGCATAGTTCACATGCTTGTACATTCGGAGATGTTGGAACATTTTCAAAATTAAATAATATAACTTGGTTAGAAGGTTGCAATGGTTGAGCAAGTGTCTTTTGTCAAAAGATTCATAAAATATTTTCAATTTTTTGGCAATAAAATACTATGATCAAAGATTGTGACTTTTATTAAAATGATATTTGGGTTGTAATTATTGATAAATAATTACTTATGTTAACCAAAAATACATTATTTTTGGAAAAATAACAATTTATTAAAGAATTGTAATTCTTCTTGTCATGTGCATAATATTTTATAAATAAGTCATTCATTTGGATTATTTGAAAAGGAGTTAAAAAGAAGAATAATGAATGTTCTTGAAGAGTTTCCACTACCATTTCTATACAAATAAAGTTAATGTTTTAAATATAACAAATTTAAAATATTAGTTATATTGAATGCTTTTCAAAATCAAAGATGCTCTTAGTTTATCTCTTGAATGCACATTGCAAACAACATTAGAATTTATTATATCTTAGAAGCGTATTTAATGAACATTAATGCATCACCAAATTGGTGAAGAAAAATGATATCTTAAGAATAATGACTTAGAGTTCTCCTTAAAACTAAAATATATTATTTAATATGATTTTGTATTATTACAATTTAAGATTTTAGAGACTTCACTTGAAGGTCATGGAGATCAACATTCAACAACAAATTCAAGAAATTTTCCCAACAATCTTAATACAGTTTAAGCAAACTTGTCGTGGGTTTCACAAATAGTAAAAAAAAAAAAATTCTTAATATTTGATTTACAAGCATGATTATGAATATGAAGTCTTCATGAATAGAACTCTTATAAATCCTTATATTATTGATTCTTTATATGTAGTAGTTTTGAATTTAAGATATACATATATGTTATTTGATGAATAATTTGATATTAATTATTAAAAATGCAAGCATATTATGTATTTATTTAGATAATACATTTATATTTGAATCTATTCATGATATCTAACTCACATGCAAATTGATCAAAATATAAAATAATTGTTCAATATTACAATTAGTCATAGTGATATATGTGATTTGCATGTGGTGAAAAGTTATGAATCTTGGTAAAAAGTCATAAATATTAGGAACATTTATGAATCTTGGTGGAAATCATGACTCATGGTAAAAAAATTGTGATTATTGTTGAAGAGTTACGAGTCTTGGTGAAGAGTTGTGACTCTTGGTTAAAGGTCATGAATCTTGGAGAAAATTCATTATTTTTTATGAAGAGTTGTCACTCTTAATGAAGGGTTGTGACACTTGATGAAAAATCATGACCCTTGACGAAAAATTGTGACCCCTTAGTGAAGGGGTATGACTTGGTGAAATCGCTTATTTAATGTCTTAGAAATAATATAGAAAAAATGTAGTGTCTTAGAAATAATATAGAAAAACTGTAGTGTCTTAGAAATAATATAGAGAAGGATGTGAATTGGCTAATTTTGATGGATTATTAAAGAAAGTAATCAAATTAATATAATAGGTGAGCTATGTTGTTGGATCCAAAAAAAATCTAGCTTGCATATGCATATACTCTACTTATGCAATATTGATAACTCTATAAAAGTAGATTTATTAATACATTTTTTACTTAATATTTACTTATTTTATTCAATAAATAGTATTTTTGGGGTTAAAATATTAAAATATAAACTTTTAGTGAAAATAGGTGAAAGTATAATTTTTGGAATTTTTTATAAATTTTTAACGCAGGACTAATCAGAAGAGTTGACTAGGCAAGCTATGTGGACTCCACGCAAGTAGATACAACGAATCGTAAATCATCCCATATGAGGAGCAAAGCAGCGCGTACCATGTGTTAGCACGATATTCAATTCAAGTTCGTAACACGATCAAACAACAATACCACGTGTCACCACTATACTCGACCAATCGTTCCACCCGTGGGCCACGACATCCATTACTGTGAATCATGTTACATCGAGTGGTGCTAACTCAATATGTGTTGACTTGGAACGGTCTCCCCTACCACTTGTCACGCTCTGATTCGCCTAGTGAATTTTGTGTGCCATGTGTCACGCTATAATTGGATGATGTTGTTAATTTTGCTTGTTTTGATCTCAGCCCTTGATCTGAAGTTGATTTGACGATCTAGATTGCATCTGAGTTATATTTAAGTCTCTAATCAACCTATAAACCTTAAGAAGCCACTATTAACATAATTTTGATCAATTTTTGGAGCTAAAAAGAGAGATAAAGACAAAAAAATATCAAAAGGAGATACAATTTTGGTGGAGATTCAAGAGAAAATTAGTACTACTATTCAAGAGATTGATTGTATTTCTTCTTCTATTATTTTTTTATTAGTTTTTATGTCTTTCTTTTTTAAGAATATGAACTTTATGAATACAATTATATGTAGTCAATTTATTAATCTAGGGATGAACCTAATTTTTACTATATGATGATCTAATATTTTATCCCAATTATAATTTAATTATATTATTTAATCAATTTTTTACGCTATTAATTGTTTGACTAACTCTTTATCTATAGAGATAAATAAATAGATTTGAGAAAATTATTTAATTGTTTATCTTGATTAAATAACATGCATGGTTTCTAGGCCTCATGTATGATTATTATGTATGTGATCTATAATTGATAAATTTAATGAGTAGTATATAATTTAATTGACATACAAATGTGATTAAATTAATTACTATATGGTGCAATTTACTTGAGAAAAAGAATACATATTAAGTTAGATTCAATTTATCATGTAATTAATTGATAATTATATTTGAAGAATTTTAGTTATTCACGTGTTTAGAAAATTAAGAGTTAAGTATTCCTACATATTTTCTCATATATCTTATTAGTTATCAAATCTGATTTAATTAATTTTTATTATTTTTATTTTATTTTTTTAAAATATAAAATACAAAAAAAAAATTATTTTATTTTATTTTAAAAATTAGCTTATAATAAAATATTCGTCTTAAGAATAATATTTTGTTATAGTTATATTACTTGTTATTTTATATATTATTGTTATAATAAGACTAATAACAGCAAGAACAAAAAAAATTGTCCTCTTCTGTTCATTTTCACAAAACAGGAGCGTCAACCGTGTGTGGTTGTAAGTGTTGGTTTGTAAACTTGTTTACAAGCCCAAATAAATCAAAATAAACTTTGAAAAATTCTAGCCCAATTGAATTCCAGCTCATGGAAGCTTCTAAGATCATCTGGATTGATAAGGATACAACTCATGGTTGGTGGGAAGAAGAAAATCAATGGGTTAGGTAAGAAGATAGGTGTATGGTTTAGATTGTTTTGGTATGTTTATATTGTATGGCTTAGATTTATTTGTTGCTTCTATAAATACCTCTCATTAGCAATGTAATAATCAAGCTAAATAAATCAGAAACGAAAATTCAATAATTTCTGAATGTTTCTGGAAAATTGTTCTTGAGTGTTCTTGAGTTTTGAGAGTTTAGATCCATAATTTTCCAACAAAGTGATATCATAGCTGTAGTTGGAAGTATGAATATATACTATTGTATATCAAATCGAAGCTCTCGGCGAGACAAATTCGACGCCACAAGAATCATCCAAATCGGAGTTCGTACGCGCATCCACGATCCTCTAGAAGTTTCTGCCAGAAAGTGAGTTAACTCACTGAGTCAGCCGAGTTGGAGCCAAGTTGACCGAGCCGTGAAGCCTGTTGACCGAGCTGCTGACTGAGGCACCAAGCCGTTTGACAGAGCCACCGAGACAGTTGACCAAAAAGTTGACTTTAATAGTTGACTTTGACCGTTGACAAAAAAATCAGATTTTTCCCCGGAGTTCCTCCTAAGGGTTTTTGACGTTCTGAATCCATCTGTGCGATCAGAATTTACAAATTATCACTATATTTAGAGTTATTTCAAATAGAGGTATGTCATCGTTTCAAGTCTCGACACTCAACAACGACAACTATGATAATTGGAGTATCAAGATGAAGGCTATTTTGGGTGCACATGATGTGTGGGAAGTCATAGAGAAAGGCTTAAGTGAGCTAGATGATAAAGCTATTTTAACGCAAGTGTAAAAAGAATATTTGAAGGATTTGAGAAAAAGAGACAAGAAAGCCCTATTTCTTATCTATCAAGCCTTAAATGATGATGGGTTTGAGAAGATTTCAAATGCAACATCTTCCAAAGTAGCGTGGAATAAGCTTCAAATTTCTTTCAAAGGAGTCGAGAAAGTGAAAAAGGTTCATCTCCAAACACTAAGAGGTGAGTTTGAATCTCTACATATGAAAGCTTCTGAATCTATTTCTGATTATTTCTCGAGAGTCGTAGTTGTTTCTAATCAATTAAAAAGAAACGGTGAGATGTTGGGAGATGTTAGAATAATGGAGAAGATACTTCGTTCATTAGATTCCAAATTTGAACACATCGTCGTGACGATTAGGAAAACAAAAGATTTGGAAGAAATGACCATTGATGAACTCAATGGGTCATTACAAGCATATGAAGAAAAACATAAGAAGAAGCAAGGTATCACTGAGCAACTCCTCAAGATGCAATTCAAGGATAAGCAAGAAAGTCAAGGCAATGACAGAAACCAACGTGGCCGAGGTAAAGGTAGAGGCCGTGGACGAGGTGGAAACCATGGTTGTGGAAGAGGTTGGAATTACAACAACTATTCCAACAACTTTGAGAGAGAAGAAAGCTCAACAGAAAGTCGTGGAAGAGGTAATAAGAACTCAAGGTATGGCAAATCTCAAGTTTAATGTTATAATTGTTAGCAATTTGGACATTATGCTTCAAAATGTAGAGCCCCCAATAATAGAGTAGATGAGAAAATCAACTACATAGAGGATATGACCGATGAGAAAGAAACTCTTTTTCTAGCACGGAAGGAGGGTGATAGTAGTCAACCAAATGCCTGGTATCTTGGCAGCAGTGCAAGCAACCATATGTGTGGAAGGAAAGACATGTTCATGGAACTAGATGAGTCAGTAAATGGAAATGTCTCATTTGGAGATGATTCAAACGTAGCAGTGAAAGAAAAATGTAACATTCTTATTCATTTGAAAGATGGGCAACATCAATTTATTTCCAATGTTTACTATGTCCCAAATATGAAAAGTAACATCTTAAGCTTAGGACAATTGTTAAAGAAAGGTTATGATATTCATATGAAGGATTGTAATCTTTCTATAAAAGATTATAAGAATAACCTCATTGCTAATGTGCCGATGTCAAAGAATAGAATGTTCTTGATCAACATACAAAATGACATTGTAAAGTGTCTGAAAGCCTGCTATAAAGATGCATCATGGCTATGGCATCTTCGATTCGAACATCTCAATTTTGGAGGATTGGAGCTGTTGTCTAAGAAGGAGATGGGGAAAGGACTGCCTTGCATTAACCATCCTAATCAACTTTGTGAAGGGTGCCTACTCGGGAAGCAATTCAGAAAAAGCTTTCCAAAGGAGTCAGACTCAAGAGCCAAGAAGCCACTCGAGCTAATCCATACTGATGTTTGCGGACCGATCAAGCCTAGTTCTCTCGGTAACAGTAACTATTTTCTTCTTTTTACTAATGATTTTTCAAGAAAAACTTGGGTATATTTCTTGAGAAATCAGAAGTTTTTGAAGTATTCAAGAAGTTCAAAGCTACAGTGGAGAGAGAAAGTGGTAGAAAAATCAAAGCCATGAGATCAAACCGAGGTGGAGAATTTACATCCAAGGAGTTTCAAGAGTTCTGTGAAGCAAATTGAATTCATAGATCTTTAACAGTGCTAAGATCCCCCCAACAGAATGGTGTAGCTGAAAGAAAGAACCAAACAATCCTCAATATGGCACGAAGAATGCTTAAAAGCAAGAAACTACCCAAAGAGTTTTGGGCAGAAGCAGTAGCATGTGCAGTTTACTTGTCAAACCAATCTTCAACAAGAAGTGTATGGGAAAATACACCGCAAGAGGCATGGAGTGGAAGAAAGCATGTTATTTCCCACCTAAGAGTCTTTGGAAGTATAGCCCATGTTCATGTACCGGATGAGAGAAGAATGAAGCTTGATGATAAAAGCAAGAGTTTTATCTTCATCGGTTATGATGCTAATTCAAAGGGCTATAAGTTGTACAACCCACACAATAAGAAGGTTGTGATTAGTCGAGATGTAGTATTCGACGAAGAAGGAGAATGGGATTTTAACTCTCATACAACTAACTTCAATTTCTTTCCTCAACTTAAAGAAGATAAGCAGACAATGAGGGAGCAATTTGTAGAAATTCAACAAGAGCCAGCGACTCCATCTACTTCACCAATGCCAACCAATCATGAAGATCTGTCATCATCTTCAAGTAGAAGTGAAAGAGTCGTGACACGTACACAAAATCTCCAAGATTTGTATGAGGTAATAGAACGACAAGATAATCTTACCTTATTTTGTCTCTTTGCTGATTGTGAACCAGTGAGCTTTCAAGAAGTTGTACAAGAGAAGAAGTGGAGAGATGCGATGGATGAAGAAATCAATGCAATAGAAAAGAACGACACATGGGAACCTGTTTCACTTCCCAAAGGGCATAAGGCAATAGGTGTCAAATGGGTGTACAAGACAAAGAGGAATGCTAAGCGAGAGATTGAAAGTCACAAGGCGAGGCTAGTAGCAAAAGGATATAGTCAAAAGGCTGGAATTGACTATGATGAGGTATTTGCCCCTGTTGCTCGATTAGAAACTATAAGACTAATCATTTCTTTGGCAGCTCAAAATAAGTGGAAGATACATCAAATGGATATAAAATATGCTTTTCTAAACGGAGTCCTTGAAGAATAAGTCTACATTAAGCAACCATCAGGCTATGAAGTAAAAGGTCACAAAGACAAGGTATTGAAGTTGAAGAAAGCTCTCTATGGGTTAAAGCAAGCACCAAGAGCATGGAATAACTGCATCGACAAGTACTTTCTGGAGAACAACTTTACCAAGTTTCCCTATGAATATTCACTCTACATCAAGATTGAAGATGGCGATATTCTAATCATTTGTCTATACGTAGATGATCTCATCTTCACTGGAAGTAATCCAAAGCTATTTGAAGATTTTAAGAAGGTGATGACCCGAGAGTTCGAAATAACAGATATCGGGTTAATGGCATACTACCTTGGAATTGAAGTGAGGCAAAAGAAAGAAGGCATATTCATCTCTCAAGAAAGCTATGCAAGGGAGATACTAAAAAAGTTCAAGATGAATGATTCCAAGCCGATCAACACACCAGTGGAATGTGGAATCAAACTATCCAAGCATGAAGATGGTGAAAGTGTGGATCCAACATTTTTCAAAAGTTTAGTTGGAAGTCTGCGTTATCTCACATGCACAAGGCCTGACATCTTGTATGCCGTTGGATTGATTAGCCGTTATATAGAGAAACCGACAATCACTCATTTCAAAGCTGCAAAAAGAATCCTACGCTATCTAAAAGGTACAATTAATTTTAGCTTGTTCTATTCGGCTTCTAATGATTACAAGCTTGTTGGATATAGTGATAGCGATTTTGGTAGAGATATAGACGATCGAAAAAGCACTTCTGGATTTGTGTTTTTCATGGGAGATACTGCTTTTACATGGATGTCGAAAAAGCAACCGATTGTCACATTGTCTAGCTGTGAAGCAGAATATGTAGCAGCTACCTCATGTGTTTGCCATGCAATTTGGTTGAGAAACTTGTTAAAAGAGTTAAGTATGACACAAGAAGAGCCAACCAAAATATGTATCGACAACAAGTCAACCATTACCTTAGCAAAAAATCATGTTTTCCATGATCGAAGCAAACACATAGATACTCGATATCATTACATCAGGGAGTGCATCACAAGAAAGGATGTACAACTCGAGTATGTAAAATCACAAGATCAAATTGCCGACATCTTCACTAAACCGCTCAAGCAAGAAGACTTTGTCAGATTGAGAAATTTGCTCGGCATCATAAAACAAGTTTAAGGGGGAGTGTTGGTTTGTAAACTTGTTTACAAGCCCAAAGAAATCAAAATAAACTTTGAAAAATTCTAGCCCATTTGAAGTCCAGCTCATGGAAGCTTCTAAGATGATCTGGATTGATAAGGATACAGCTCATGGTTGGTGGGAAGAAGAAAATCAATGGGTTAGGTAAGGAGATAGGTGTATGGTTTAGATTGTTTTGGTAGGTTTATATTGTATGGCTTAAATTTATTTGTTGTTTCTATAAATACCTCTCATTAGCAATTTAATAATCAAGCTAAATAAATCAGAAAGGAAAATTCAATAATTTCTGAGTGTTTCTAGAAAATTATTCTTGAGTGTTCTTGAGTTTTGAGAGTTTTGAGAGTTTAGATCCATAATTTTCCAACAGGAAGATCTCCAACTCACTGTACAAGCTCTTAAAACTCCCCGGAAAACTTGCGAAAGACTTCCCATCTTGGTGAAGACTAGTAATACCATGTTGAATCTGAAACATCCAGACATAATTATTTTGGTCGCCATAATTAATATCACGAACAGCGGTCCAAAGATCCAAAGAAGACTTTGAATAATTGAAAATCTCTGTAAGCTGATGTTCCGTCAAGTTAATAATCCAAGACATAACCACCTGATACTTGGCAAACCAAACCTCATACTTCGATGAACTGCATCAGGAGATTTTGACGTGTCGGTAATAAACCCCAGCTTTGATCTTCCACCAACAGCAATAGTAATTGCCTTTGACCAAGGAAGGTAATTAAATTCAGTTAACAATATTGAACTCGATTTTTGAGAAATGTTGACATCACAATCAACAACATTGGTTGAGGAAGGAACAATCTCTTTCTAACTTCCAGTTGCAAGATTATCCATGTCTGGCATAACAAGAATTGAAAAAGGAAAAAAAGAAAAAAAAAAGTAGAGACGCAAGATTTACTGCTCTGATACCACGAAGAAATTGAGAATAAGATAAAGTTTTTGTTGAATTGATCTCATACAGATTACAAGTATATATGGAGGATTAACTCTAATTATGTCAATCATATCTCTATATCATATAATCAGGCTAATTATATGCATATTACTAACTGTTACTAAAATCATGCCTATACTCACAACAATTCTTAACTAATACAGGACCAATAATAACATAATTATACTTGGGATTTTCTCCGATATACACGGGATATAACCAACACTTTCATTTGGCATTTGAAAAGGAAGTTAAACAAAAGAATAATGAATGTTATCCAATAGTTTTCACCGTAATTTTAATACATATAAATTTAATGTTTTAAATATTTATAACATTAATTATCTTTACTGATTTTTAAAGTTAAATATATTATTGATTTTTTGTTGTTAATATAAATTTAGACAAGAAAAAATTTCGTGTATTATGGAAGAGTATTTACTCAACCTTAATGAATCACCTTAAAGACATTAAAGACATCAATTCAAAGATGTGCTTTTAAGACAAAATCATAAACTATATTATTTAATATAATTTTATTATATTATAATAAAAAATTAAGAAGACTTAACTTAAAGATTATAAATATCAACATTCAATAATAAATTCAAAAAAATATTCCCATACCCAAAAAAAATATTGACCAAAAGTGATTCAAAACAGAAAAAAGTTAAGCTATTATTATCAAATTGTTTGCTATCTTCAATTGATACTTTTATTTTTATTTTTATTTTTATGGCCTCACTTTTTGATGAAAATCAAGGTCATAGAGGTCATATGGTGTATCTATGACCTCGCTTATATGCTAACCGAGGTCATAGATATCCCATATTATCTCAGTTTTCTAATAAATGAGGTCATAGATATACCCTATGGTCTCATTGTTCTAATAATTGAGACCATAGAATATACATAAATTAAAAAATATAATTATTAATTATAATTTTAAAAATTAATATAAATTACAATAAATTTATTAATTACAATATTAAAAATTATATTATATTAAAATTAAAAGTATAATTACATTCGAGAGTTTATTATACACTAAAAAATAATAAAATCTTACTATTATAAATTGACTTTTTACTATTAATTACAAACATTTATATATAAGTGTACTTCAAATCAACATAATCAAGTCCTCAACGACTTCAACATAAGTGTAAAGAAAAGGCAAATATATACCATAGGTGTTGCTGCACTCGGGTGGTGCACTGGTGTGCTGGTGTTGGTGTTAGTGCGCTAGTGTTGGTATTGGTACGCCTGATGTGCTGGTGTGCTGGTGTGTTGGTGTGCCTAGTATACTGGTCTGCCTGGTGCACTGGTGCGTCTGATGTTGCTCCGCCTGGTGCCTACCATGAAAAAGAAATAACATCAGATAAAAAAAGAATGAATCATAAACACAATGTATAATAGAAATAACAACAGATAAAATAAGAATTAACCATAAAAATTGTTTACAATAGACTCAAAACACAGTGTAGCATAGCATAACAAGTAGGTTATGCAAACAAGTAATAAGAATGAATCATAAACATAATGTATAATAGAAATACCTTGAGCATAGTATTTATTTTTATCTATTTTGAGACTTAAAACACAGTGCACATAGGATTTTACCTGAAAAACATGTCTTTCCTATTTATCATTCACATTTCCTAAAACTAGGATTTCTATCTCCAAATTAAAACGTATACTACATATAAAAGATTTGATGAAAAGAACAAAGAAATATAGCAATAACAATCTGCAATGTAACTATTCAAATAATCTAACAAGGGACTTCAAGCAAAAATTACCATAAATGAATAAAAAATAATTTTAAAACAGGATCTGAGGATGAAACCTGCTGCTTTCGCTTTTGTCTAATTTGACTCTTTGAAACCTAAAACAAGGAGTAGCAAATTAAGAATCTTTAACCACACAAAAAAAATTCCAATTCCAATCAAAACAAGGAAAGGCTTGTAGGCAACCTTTGTGGCATGATAATGATATTTAATATCAAAATTAAAAAGAGATTATTTAAAAAGGAAAAAATGGTTTAGAAACATCTAAAGAATGGGAATATATATTGCATGCGAAAAGTAAAGCTCACGTCAAGAAAAGTTAAAAATATTAGATCCTATATTGTGCAACAATATTGAGTTAACAAATTCACTTCACTACTCAAGGCTAGGAAAAAGAATAGTGATGTGTAACAAAGAAAAATAATTTGTTAACCCAAAATCCAAACACTAACTTGGTCGTTTCCTTGGAGGTTGCTGGGCATGCCACCATCCATTGTCACACTACTAGTTCCCAACATTTTCTCTTGTTGCTGGATATGGTTTGAACGCTGAGGATGTTGACTGGAAAGTGGATGATATGTATATTGTTGATTGTTTTGTAGTTGTTGCTGCTGCAACTAAAAAGTTGAGAATATATGCATGGCAGTTTTTCAACCTTAACTACAAAAAAAAAAACTGCATTCAATAACATGCCTATCTAGAACAAATAGCACTGGATTAACACACCAAGTCCTTTAAATAGAGCCAAAACTTATATTTATAGTACTAACACCTCTATTCGAACCAGGAACAACCCCAACAGAACCCTTAACATGAGTAGGCATAAACATATTCATGTTAGAATGCAACCATTCACCAAAACTCAAATGCCTCCCCCCAAAATTCAATATTCAAACCACTAACAATCATAAATATTTTAGTATCATTAGTGACTAGGAAAATTGATAGCAAAATTGTGGTAACCACTCATATCTAAAGTCAATATTAATTCAAAAGATATACAAGATCCTCACTGTCATTATGGTGAATTTTATTAGAAGGACAATAGAAAAGAAAGTAGCGCTTACCTTGAAGCCAATGAAGTCCTCTTAGAAACTGCATTTGACTCATGAAAGGCTCTCATTGCATCAAGAACATAACTACAGATAGTTTTAGAAAAACAAAAGAAGCAATCAAATATATATGGCATAATGGAAAACATGCTTAACATAACTTAGTTATTTTTTCATGAACAAAGAAGGCATAGCTTAAGAAGAAAGCTCAAGACCAGAAATGGCATACCTCATAGGGTTATGTAAGTGTCCAAAATTAGGGTTTTACTGGAGGACCCAATAAGCCTTTGTTCTGGTACAACTTGTAACCTCATTCATTTATCCTTATATTTGTGACTTCTCCGACATCGTTTTGTGATTAAGGTTAGTATGTCGAAAATTTCCATTGCGTTTTACAATTTCTCAATTGCTTCGAGAAGTGAAAGGTCGAGGTCGTTTCTATTGATGACGACACACGAAGAGCTACAAAGATGATAATCAGTACGAGAATCTCCATTGCGTTGACGGAGTTGGGTTGTGAGGAATGATACGCGGTGGGGAAAAGAGAAAAAAAGGAGAGAAGAAAAGGAGAGCATTGGGAAAAAGAGAGGAAAATAAAAAGAAACAGAGGGAAAAAAGGAGAGAAAAAAAAAGAAAAAATAAAAATAAAGGGAAAAGAAAAATAAAAATAAAAATAAAAATTTTGATAAAAAAAACTTGGTATGTGGTGTAAAAAATCGATAAGATATATTTATTACCTCGGTTTTTAAATAACTAAAGTTATATGATATGTTTATTGTCTCAGATTTTAAATAATCAATATTATAGGGTATGTCTATGGTCTTAATTTAAAAAAAATCGAGACTAAATATACGAAATTATATTTATATAATAGTAACGATAGTTTCTTTATTTTTTTTAAATATTTTTATTTGTAATAAATTGTTATAAAACAATATTTATTTATTAATTAAAATAATTAAATTTATTTTTCATTGAAATATCGTTAATCCACACCTAGTTATAAAAGAGTTGCAAATAATCATTTTATTTTAAGAATGTATATACCATTTCCAAAGTTTTTGTACTTTTTGGCCCTTCTTTTTAATGCTTTTTATTGTTGTCTATGGTCAAAAGGACTACATGGGTTCAATATATATTAAAGGATTCAAAAGGTTTTGTTTTAGTTGCTTTTGCTCCGTGCTTTATTTTATGTTTCCTCCTTTCTGCTCGCAATGAAAAGAAGCGTTTTTATCACGTTTAAAGCTTTAGGAATTAAGATAAAGTTGAATTTCGTGATATATTCCTCTTTGTAATTATTTGAGATGCCCATCAACTGATTAATCGCAACATATTTTCTATTCATAAGTGTGCTTTAATTTACATCGACATATTTATGTATGACATTTGTTGGATATGGAATAAGAAGTAATTTTAGGTTATAAGATTTTAGATAAATTTGTTTAGGACGTACCAATAATCATAGATTATCTATTAATTTAAAATTATTTATACATAAAATTTTATTTTTAACTTATAATAAAGATAATATTTGTTATTTACAACTTTTTTTAATAATAATTTTAAATTTAATAAATTATTTAAATTTTAAATTTTATTAAATTATCGATATTATAATTAATTATTAAGTAACCTCACTTTTTAGTTTATTTAGTTAGCGAATGTTTTTTAAAATATATAATTTGAAAAATAATTTTTGATAATCTAAATTATAAATTTTATAATAAAATAAATAAATTTAATAAAAATTAAAATTTTAAATCAAATTTATTAAATTTTAAATATTAAGAATTAAATTATATAAATTTAAAAATAAAAATAAAATTATAATACGTTAAATAAATTAATAACCAAAATATATATATACCCACGTCAATGGCCATTAGGACTGTCCAAAAACCGGATCAGATCGGTTTAAACCGAAAAATTGGTCCGGTTTGGACCAAACCGAGCAGCTTTGTAAATGAAACGATCCGATCTAGTTTAAATTAAGTAAAATCGATTTTAAAACGGTCCGATCCGGTTATAAAATATTATAAATTGATCGGATTGGATCGGATCGGTTTTATTAAATAAATATTTTTTTATATAAAATATTATAAACCGGGGTACATATATATTTTGTTTTCAAGTTAAGGCATTAAGCCGTTAATCCTAACCCTAGAAATCACAATTCCTCATTTTCTCTGCGATCTGCATTCGTTGTCTAGGCTCTTGGTCTGGTCGTCGTCGCTTCCACCAACAGCTAGCCACTGTTCCTCGTGTTGCTTCTACCAGCAGCTAGCCACCGTTCCTCACGTTGCTTCCATTAGCAACTAGCCATTATTCCACACATTGCTTCCACCAGCAACTAGCTACCTCTCATCGCGTCGCTTCCACCAGCAACTAACCACCTCTCCTCGCGTCGCGTCGTGTCATGACAACCATGGACAAAAATCACGAAATAGGTATGTGGTCTATGATAAGTGCTCAAAAAGTACTAAAATTACCATGATTTTATACTCATTAATTGATTAAAAATATATATATTTATATGTTTTATCATATATTTATATAAATTTGTCTTTTCGGAATCACATGTATTTTTATTATTTTTTAGGTATTTTCGCTTAAAAATGTAACTTAAAGACTCAAAGAGGAATACTGGAAGGAATACATCACAATTATATTAATAAATAAATGGGGAAAGGTCAAAAAATATGGAAAAATTGGACAAAATGGGTCGAAAAGGTCAAAAATGTCAAAAAGGAGAAAATCGCGCCCAAGCATTTATCCCGTAACCAACACGCCAGTCATGCGGGCGTATCGTTCATCCGCAGGTAGCGCTACTCATCGCTCATCCGCGCCGCCTAAGCCCTTTTTCGCCCCCATTTTTCACTTGCCTTACGACGTCATGCTGACGTCATTAATGACCTCAGCATTTCCATTACGCGTTTTTACATTTTTTAACATTTTTTTACTCATTTTTTCTCTCCATTCTCACCTATAAATACCCCACTTCCCTTCACTTCAAAACACACCTCAAAACACACTTCTCTCTTCTTTCTTTCTCTCCATTTCTTAGTTTTTAGTGTTTTTTAGTTTTTCTTATGTTTTAGCTAGTTTTTCTTATGTTTTAGCTAGTTTCTCTTAGTTTTAGAGTTCTTCCCTCTTTGGGAAGAACTAGTTATGTTTTTATAATTTATTAGCTTTTTTTTATTCAATAAATGGGAGTGCAAATTCTGTTTGGAGGTTTTCTAGCAACGGAAATGGCATCAAGTATCTTGTAAGGATTTTATTTTCTTTCAGCTATTTTTATGCTTTATTCTTACATGTTATATTTAATTTGTTCGTGATTAAATTTAATTGTGCTATTGTTTGTAAACATGATATAATAATAACGTTGTTATGCCATAAATATTAAATAGGTAAAAATCTCTAAAATGAATTGATTTTATTTTTATTCAATATTTTATATTAAGAATGTTAGAGTGAAATATATTATTTTTCATTACGAACTTAAATCTGAAAATTAGATTTTAAGGTTTAGTTATCCAGACTGATTTAGAGTAGTGCTATTTTATTTGGTACAATCGCCTTGTAGTTAGAGTGAAACTCTATTTCAAAAGTTTTTATAAGAATTATTATGTGAAAATGTATTAACAACATGTTTTTAGTAGTGATTTTAAAACTTGAAAGTTAGTACTTGGATAACTAAATTCTTAGGTTTAATTTGGACACCTTGAATAAAGTTTAAACTGTCTAACCCCACCAAAGGTGACATTTAAATGGTTCATTTTCAATCTCTTAGAAAAAGGAATTAATTTAATTAACCAAATTAGTTATCAACCCCACCCATAGGTGTTAATTGATTTGTTTAGTTAACAAAGAATATCTAACCCCACCAAATGTGGTATTCATACAAAAAAGGGAGAATCAATAAATATCAATTCATATCTTTAATAACCTAAATAATATGAGCAAGCATAATTAACTTAGTTATTATATCCATAAATACTCCACCATTATAAAAGATAAAATTTGCACAAATGTTTATTGAATCTATGTTTATTTTTATGTAAGTAGATTAAAAACACAAAACCCAAAATATCGTGACAGGATGTTTAGGATTTAATTTCGTTTTTAAAAGTTTGAATAATAAATTAAAAACCACATACATTCCTTCCTTAGATCGACCTTGGGAGTATACTTATCATTTTCTACGAAATGATTCGTGCACTTGCGAGAGTTTTATAAATATAAAACCAAAGTATTGGCACGATCGGCGATGCCGGTTTTCGTTCATCAAGTTTTTGGCGCCGTTGCCGGGGATGACTCCGTTGCGGGGATGGCATCAAAGTTTTTGGCAATCCCGATTCTGTTCATCAGTCTACTACTACTGGTAGTAGTTTTTTCCTGAATAAACTAAATGGCAAGTCTGAACTCTAAAATCTGAATGGCATATCATTTTTTTGTTAGTCTGAAGTTTGAAATCTGAACAATTTTTTCTCACAAAGTTCAATTTTTTTTAAATGGTAGAAACTAATTACCTCTTTTGAAGCTTAATTATTTTGTTTAAGTTCTCTTTATAGATTAAATATATATAGTTCATTTTATTAATGTTTGTTCAATATGAATTTCAAGAGCTAGAGGTCTAGTTAGAATAGAGGTAACAAAGGCATCATTTTCTAGAAAGTTAATTAAACTTGCAGCTCAAATTCATGTCTTATTGATGGTTTGGAGAGTGTTCTCAGGGTTGGTTCTGAGTGAACAACAACCACTGTGGACTTATTTAGATAATAAATTTCTCTTTTCCAAAAAAAGTCACAGGTTTAAGGGCATTTGTATCCAATAGATATTTATTTATTTATATGACTATTCTCCTACATTTAAAAAGTGTTTAAACGAATTGTCTTAATATATTCACAGAATACATTGATTTTTACAATAAAATTTATTTTTTATTAACATGATTTGTTAATATAACTTTTTATATATAATTTACTAACATTATTTATTAATTTAATCAAATAAATTGATTTTTACTATTAAATTTTTTTAGTTATAATAGTTTAGTGTAGGTTTTATCTAGTTTCAAAATACTTGAATTATGAGATCATGAATTTTAGATAATGTGTATTCATATTGATGAATTCATAATATTTTTATCTTTCAAATTTTGGGATCATTAGTTCTGCTTGATCTGTAATTGAGTGGCTAGTAGCATATTTCTTCTCCTCGGTCTTTAATTAATGTGTCAAACCATGGGGAGCATGGTATACTCTCTCTCTCCATCACAAACAAATAAGATCCAAGTTTATATGCTTCTCACAATTGTTTACTTTTTAAAGATTTTTATTTCATGTTTCCAACTTTTGATTGCTGCAATTTTTTCTCTGTTTTGAAGCTCTGTTTCTTTCTTTTCTTTTTTTAACTTGGCAGTTGGGTAAAGATAGTGGGAGTAGATTTTAGATTTAATTATTTATTTTTTAATTTATTACGTGTCAATATGACAAACGCTTTTTCTCACGAAACTTGATATATTACATTAGTTATACAATTATTTCAACATTTTAATTTTGTAATTTAATATCCGGTCTAATAGTGGCACGTCACTGCATATATGAATTACACATTTACACTATGGTTGTAGATATACATGTTTTATCAATCTTTTTTAGTAATTAGTTTATTTTATAATACTAACAATAATTACAAGCTTCTAAGTTGATTATATTACAGATACTTGGGGAAAATCTTGTACAATAAAACTTCTTTAGCATTCCAAAAGAGACCACTTAACAATTTCATGGGTTGGTCTTTAGGAATCCAAACATAATATAAATTTTATAGATTCTTATTAAATCATATTAGTTCTTAATTTTTAAAATGTACATAAACAATGTTTAAATTAATATTGTTATAGATTGCATAAAGTTTCTGAATACCAAATTGTATTATTAAATCATTAACGACTGATTTCATATATGTAGCCATAAAATAAATATTTATGCAGATAATTATATTTTAAATGTAACTAATCAAAAAAGTTAATAAATAATAAAAAACAAAGTTTTTATTAGCATTCAATTGTACAAAATTATCAACTTTGTACACTTTGGTGACCGATATTATTTTAG
Organism: Hippophae rhamnoides; assembly: GCA_033030585.1. Classification (NCBI taxonomy): domain Eukaryota; kingdom Viridiplantae; phylum Streptophyta; class Magnoliopsida; order Rosales; family Elaeagnaceae; genus Hippophae; species Hippophae rhamnoides. Next base: position 13,351,844 of record CM065430.1, read on the forward strand.
TTTTGAAATGATTTTTGATTAAGTACAAAAAGTAATATTTTAATATATTAAGAATATGTACTAATCTATATTCTATATATAGGTGATGATTTACATGAGTTTATTGGACCAAGTCAATTTACAGACTTTACTATGCATATGAGTGAAGACATTGAACTTGAAATTCATCCGAATGAAATGAAAAATCCACCACAGAATTTAAATGACTCATCTTCAAAAAGTGGAATAGAAGTAAGTAATGTTCACCTGATAACAAATCTGATATGAAGAAACCAAACAAATTTAGGTCAAAAATATGGAATCATTTTTCATATATTTTATCCTATAATGTGGAAAATCTTAGAGCTACATGCCATTATTGTAAAAAAAGGTATGCTACTTATCCCACAAGGAATGGAACTACTTCAGTGATATATCACTTCAAAAATTTATGTAAGAATATTCTTAACGAAATAGATAAAGGACAATAGATGTTAAGTTTTCAAACACAAAAAGGAGAGGATGATATGACAACTCATAAATTAGTTGTTGTATCATTTGATGCAAAACGTGCTAGAGTTGCTTGGAAAAAATGATTATTATTGATGAATTGTCTTTTAGGTTTGTTGAGGGTGAGGGATTTAAAGATTTTATATCTGAAATTTGTCCTAAGTTTCATGTGCCATCTCGTCAAACAATTTCTAGAGATGTGTTTCAACTTTATTTAGATGAGAAAAAAAGTTTGAGGAACTTTTTCATAAGTGAAAAGCAAAGAGTTTGTTTTACTAGTGATTGTTGGACTTCAATTCAAAATATTAATTATATTTGTCTAACCACTCATTATATTGACAAATATTGGAAATTACAAAAGAGAATTATAAAATTTTGTCAAGTTGAGAATCATAAAGGTGATACAATTGGGAGAGTGATATAACAGAGTTTGCGTGATTGGGGTATATGTAAGGTATTCACCATAAAACTTGATAATGCTTCCTCAAATGATATTGTTGTGTCATACTTGAAAATGAAGCTAAAAAATTGGAATGATGGACTTGTTATGAGTGGAGAGTTCTTTCATGTGCGATGTTGTGCTCATATTTTGAATTTGATTGTATGAGAAGGACTTAAAGATCTTCATAGTACTATTATGAGTATTCGTTGCACTGTGAGATATGTTAGATTCTCTCATTTGAGATTACAAAAGTTTAAAATGTATTCTATTAAGGAAAATATTGAGTCTAATGGAAGTGTCGTGCTATACGTGCCTACAAGATGGAACTCCACATATTTAATGTTAAAATCTTCTTTAGATTTTCAAAAAGTATTTGATCGTCTTGAAGAAGAGGAAGGAACAAACTTTATTTCTTATTTTCATGAGGAGCGATCGAATGTTGGTATTTTGTCAAGTTTTTGAAGACTTTTTATGACTCTACTTTAGCATTCAGTGCATCTTTATGTACCACATCAAATTTATATTTTACAGAACTGCATAACATTCAATCTTAAATACTTACATGGTATGGTTCCGATGACTTGTTGAAAAATATGACTACTAGCATGAAAACAAAATTTGAGAAGTATTGAGGAAATGTAGATAAGACTAATAAGATGTTGTATGTTGCATTTGTACTTGATCCAAGGTACAAATTAGAGTATTTGGAATTCTTATTTGAAGAGATTTATGATTTAGAAATTGCTCAAAAATTGAGAGATAATGTCAAAAATACTTTTATGAATCTGTTCAAAGCTTACTATATGTTAGTGCATGGAAAGGGTTTTCAATCTAATGTGACTTGATCAAAAGATGTAATAGGAAGGATTCCTTCATTTGAGGAAGCAAGAAAGTTGAAATTTCTTAAACGCTTAGAGGAGAAAAATAGTTTAGAGTTGAAAACCGAGGTTGAGAAATATTTGAACACCCCATGTGAAAATGTCATGTTCGATAAGTTTGATATATTAAAATGGTGGGGGGCAAATTCTTTTAGATTTCCTATCATCTCTCTCATTACATGTGATGTGTTAGCAATTCAAGTTTTAACTGTTGTATCAGAATCATCTTTTAGCACATGAGGGTGCATTCTTGATCCATTTAGGAGTTCTTTGAATCCTAAAATGATATAGACAATGATGACCTACAGATTTATGAAGATGTTGATTTTGTTTGATTATAGAGTTCAGTAAAGACACTACAATGATTGTTAATGATTAATAATATGTAAGTTTTAAATATTATTATCTAATGATATATTGTTGTTTATTGTGAGTTTGGATGTTTGTATATGTTAAAGAATTCTGTGTAAACGAGATATTTGGAATTCATTTGTTCATGTCTAATCTTTTTTTTTATTTTAGATTTTAATAACATCTTATATATTTATTTAGTGATTTATGTATTTATGTATTTAACAATAATATCTATCTATGTATGATGATGAATGAGGATCACATTTGATGATATTGTATTAAATTATATCATATTAAACTAAATCATATTTATGTATTATTAATTGTTGAAAATCGTTCAAAACCGTTAACTAAATCGGACCAAAAATGTTCGGTTATAACATTTTAGATAACCAAATAGTTCGATCCGTTTCAATTCGGTCCGGTTTTGACTATATGAACGATCCGATTTTATTAAATTTTTTTAGGTAAAATCGGATCGGACCGAACCATGGACACCCCTATTGACCATAAGTCGATAATGTTTTATAATTAACTAAATACTAAGAACAAGAGTCCAAATCTTCCTCCTCAGACTAGAGTAGGTGCGTCTTTGAACTGTTCTTACATGAACTCCGTTAAAACCCGCACTCAAGATTCATGTATACAACAATGATATGGATATATCATTTTATTTTTATAAAAATAAAAAATATATAAAAATTAGAAATAAAATTAATGGTTAATATTAAAAATATATAACAATTAATATATTATATATCTAAAAACAAATTTAAAGCAAAAACCTTATCTTTTGGAGTGGTCTGATCGAAAAAAGTTTATATGGGCCAAGTTAATGAAATGATGATATGATATATTTTATTAATTTTAAAAATATGTTATTAATTTTTATATTATAATGAATTTTTAATATAAAAATAAATATGTTAATGTAAAATAATAAATAAATAAATTCTCTATCTCATGAACTTAGAAAGTTTATCGTTAGATTGCTCTCACTGCTCCTCTATTTTCAGTCCTCGCTGCAAAAGCCTCTCTTTTTCTTCAATTTCCTCCCATAAGCGCTAAAGCCTCTAACTTTTTTACACCATCTCTCTTTTTTTCTCTTTACCTATCCTCTCTCTATTCTGGCTCTCCCTACCATGGAAGCTTTTAGCTTGCTCAAGTACTGGAGAGGAGGTAGTGATGGCGTTAATGGCGACTCTGAAGGTTGTAAGAACGTGCGAGCCACTGCCGGAACAACCACAATAGTCACTTCTGTCGCTCAAAATGCGGCTGAAACTGAATGCGATGATGGCCCTTTCTATGACTTAGAGTTCGCTGTTCCAGATGAAGAGGACATCGAGGGTGTAGAAGAAGGTGAAAACAGTGAAGCCAATGGAGGAAACGAGAGTGATGGTGTTGAAATTGGGGATGATTCTGATGGTGAAGAAGGAGACTTTAATGTCATTATTTCCTCTGGCTCTAGCAATGACTGTTCTGATTCCAATCTCTCATTTTCTCCTTCTGACGACTTGTTCTTCAAAGGTAGGCTTGTACCCATTGAACCCAACTCGAAACCATCTCAGTTTCCCAGTTCGTTCTTGAAATCAGCTACCAAGTTCCGAGTTTTCATTATGGGACTTAAGAAATCGAGGTCCAGTTGTGGTGAGAAAACAGGGGAAAAAACAGAGTCAAATGGATCTGTAGTCTCTGCTTTTGAAGAACAAGAGGGAGTGCAAACAAAGAAGCCTCAAAAGCAACAAGAGCAACAACAAGACAGAAGGCAGAGCTCAGGCAAGTTTTTTACCGTGAAATTGAAGGTTGAGGAAGTTCCTATAATTTCACTGTTCACCAGAGACAATAACTCCAGAACTTCGTCTCGAAACAAGTCGCAGAAACAGAGCACCGACGAAGCAGCGTCAGAGAAGCGTTTTTCTAAAGAAGCAATGCAAAAGTACTTAAAAATGGTAAAGCCTCTCTATATCCGTGCCTCAAGAAAGTACGGCGAGAAGCTGAAATTTTCTGGGCAGCTAAACCTGAATGGGCTGCTAACCAAAGCAGCAACAAAGCCGTCAACGACAACCCAGAAGTCGAAGCCAACTATGTCGTCAACGGAGAAGAACCAAATTGAGCCAGAGATTTCCTCTGCATCACAAAGCAACTTAAAGACACAGAAACAGGGAAATCTTCAGGCAAGGTTCAGAGTGGTGTGTAAGCATTTGGGTAAGAGCCGATCGGCTTCGTCAGCGGTAGCGGCTTCTCCAGCTTTAACGGTGTCATCTAGAAGGCATGATGATTCGTTGCAGCAGCAACAGGATGGTATTCAAAGCGCAATATTGCATTGCAAAAGATCGTTAAATGACTGTTGTGGTAACAATTTGTTGTATTTTTCTCGCATTTACATTGTTCGTTTTTTCAATTTGTTAAAAATCTCATCTTTTTGAATGTGGGGGGTAATTCTTTGTCATAGATTGGGAGTCTTCTGTGCTACTACAATCTGATAGCGATCCAACGATTGAGAAAACTACAGAGTCATCAAGGAAATCAGAGAATGATAACAAAGATAGGACGTGTGACCAGTGATCGTGATATGTGCAGTGGAGCTTAGAGAATGTAGAGGAATAAAAGGTTGAATGTCCATGTTAACTCATTCTCAGGTGGAAATCATTCTCAGGTGGAAAGGAGTTTAGAAGATAGAAGAAACTAGGATATGATTTTGTTACGTTAGTACTTTAGTTATAAATGATGTTGAAAATCCAGAATATTTATGGATTAAATGATATATACTCTGATTAAAAACTACTTTTTGATCTCTTTTGGTCATTTTTCCATGCGGGGTAAAACTGAGAGGTGTAAAGATAGAAGAATATGATATTTGTCATATGTATATATTTTTGACCAGTAGCACCACTCGATTACTCTTCATCATGCTATCTTTGATGGTTGATACTCTTGTAATTTCAATTCAACGAGTCGTCGTCGTCTTCTTCATCATCCTCCTCCATTGTTTGGTTTTGAATTAAACAGTTGTTGCAGAAGAATGAGGATGAATGTTTGTAAGGGGATCAGGATTGTGCCCTGATTCAGCGGTCAGCAAAAATATAGATGGAATGCCAAAGAAATTAGAAATTACTGTTGTTTGATTACTTGTTTCGTTACAAATCATGATTTTGGATGGAATGCATTATCTATGTGTCATGGTTGAATTATTTAATGAAAAATTTTAAAACACAATTTTGGACCCGCACTTTTTTGCAATCCCATGTAATAATTAATTTTTAAGAAAAATTAATTTCCATATTTTCAAAATAATTATAGATTTTATATACATATAATTCTTGGACGTATAATTTAATTTTAAGATGCAATAATATTTTTTTCCACAATTTAAATTCCTAAATAAATTATTAATCATTATTACTATATATATATATATTAAAATAAATTATGTACAAGTAAAAAAATCAAATTGAAAATAATTAATTATGATCTTGAAATAAGTTTTAAATTAAAAATATATATTTTTAAAATTTGAAAATAAAAATAACAATTTGTAAAAATTATACGTTCATAAAATCTCAAATAATTGTACGGTGAGTCTTAAACAGTAAAAAAGATTATTTTTCCCGGATGGAGATGGAAAGGGTAAAGGAGATTTGGGTATGAATAGCCTTATTTACCTAACAATAGTTATTATTATTGGAGTAAATTTAAAATTAGATAATTTGATGTAATAATGTTGTTTATTACTACTTTAAAAATATCAATTTTTTAAATATACGTGGTATTTTTTAACATCACAAAATTTATTTATAAAAAAGTATGTTTGAGAATTGTATTTTAGCCTTTGCCATTGCCTGGACGTGCAAGTACAACCATGTAGTTCAGTAGAGTAACTGATAGCAAGGAGAATCTATATTACCTGATGCTGGGTAAAGAAAATCACGGCGTACGTGTGATATTATTTAATCAGTATACTGTAATATTAAAATATTAAATATATACAATCAATACATAATAATATATATATTTTATTTAAATTTAAAAACTAATTTTAATAATATTATTTTATTTATAAAATATATTTAATATAATAAATAATTATATATTAATTAATTTAATATTTAAATATTAATTAATCCATCACAGTTATTTATAGTTATATATTCGACAAAATATTTAAATAATCCTTAACCAATTTTAAAAAGTGAAGACAAACTCCTATCACAAATTCTCTCTAATCTTCTTTAATTTTAATCGACTTAAACATTAAAGTAGATATACCACCTTCATGTTTGATAGACGTGATTTTTTAATAATTTATAGGTCTACATATCTAGAAAAGACAATTAAATAGAAATATATTTCAACATTTGGTATCATATGTTTATCTTAACAATACGTTATATCAAAAAATCATTATACTAAATTCTCAATAAAGTTCTTAAAACTATCTATCATTTCCATTGAACAACTGCAAGTAGAATTCCAAGTGAGTGATCAACCACCACCAAAAAAGACAAAGAAACAAGAAGGTAGCCAAGTCCAAGAAACCAACCATAGATCAAAGGTTGAAAAAATTAAACCACATGATATAACAACTTGTAAAATATACTATTGTTAACATATTTATGAATAAAAAATTAAAATATATTTTAATTTTTAGGCTCGTTTTTCAATATTATTAATCAAGTTGAAGAAACTACCTAATTTTAAAAATATATTTCCATTTTTACTAACATTTATACACTCTACAACTTTGTGATTATTCTTACCAACATTTATACACTCTACAACTTTGTGATTATTCCATGGGAAATCAATTACAATCCTGACGAGGGTAGTGATATTTATAGATAGTAGGCTTTGTTTTACATGGACGCTATTCTAATTTGAAAATTTGTCTACTCAAAATAACAATAGAATAAAGGACTGTTTCCTCCTTGTCCTATTTAGGTGGTGTCAACATCTGAATGGATGCTTGAGATGCAGCAGTTAGGGAATGAGAGAGACGGAATAATAGGCATGGATATAACTTACTTTCATAAACTTTCATAAACCAAGACTGTGGAATACAATCTAGAAGAAGCCTTTACATAGCATACTAAAGCCTTAATGGCCTAATAAACCAAACCTGGAAATTAAACAAAAGGTAATATTTTCTAAGGCTAACGGAAATCCCAAATGAACATAACTATTATCATCCTAATTTTGTAGAGGGCGTCATGGAACTGTAACTCTAAGCGACAGATATCATTTGATTCTCTGTCAATTTTAATATTTTCTAGCCATAACAATCCTCAATTCAACGTGTTAACAAAAAAAGAGTAACTTTTTTTCTTTTCTTTTACTGTTTCTTTATTTTTGTTTGCAAGGTTGCGGAAGATGAATATGAGTTATGTTAAGTATCTTTGAGTTAAGTATCCTTGACTCAATGATATTTTATTAGGTTGAGTTAAGTTTGAGTTTCTAACATGGTATTAAAATTATGTTCTTGGTTTTTATGTGTTTGGACCATAGGTTCTACCACAATCTCGTCACGACGCTTATGTCCACTTTTGTCCGCTGTGTAGAGGAGGATGTTAAGTATTTTTGTCCTACATCGATTAGGAATAAGGTAACCATATTGTTTATAAGTCTGAATAATCTTTTAACTTAAAGAGATTTTATTGGGTTAAGTTAGACTTGAGTTTCTAACAAGTTATTTACAAAGCGACAATTGGTAACTATATTTTCAACACCAAATTACTGTGGTGAGTTTGACAATGCTGGTTCCATGATGAGTGTGGACGATTCTTTGACAAGTTCATTCCAAATTCTCAAATCTTCTCATTATGGCCTGGAACTCATCCCCAAAAGCTAAAGAGGTTGTATAAATGTCATTAGGAGCAAGGTTTCTTTTTCTTTTCTTCCCCACCACTATTGTTTTCCTCGTGAATGTTTGTGACTTCCTTTATATGTTCATAAAATGGCTACCAGTGACTAGTTTAATGAAATTCAATGCATTTTGCCCGCGTTTAGTTGTTTTTAATGAACTTTAAAAGTATTTTGGCACAATAAGGATCATTTTTTTCTAACAATGTCTTTCGGGCTCCTAGCAGTGATATATTTTATCCCTTTCGTTCGTTCTCTCTTTCTCTTGGGTGGGGAGTGGGTGTTTCCCTTTCTATTTCAAACTGGAAATAAATCTCGTTTCTCTACTGGTCAAATTATTGGTTGCTTTTATCTTTTATCTTTTAATATGTACTATAAAATCATTATTTGAACTAGGGACTTACTATTTCTCTTAAAACTTAAAGAGAGTACCCAACTTCCGTTTCTTTCCTTGTAGGTTAAGTGATGATCTGAGGTGCTTGTGGTGACCACAAGTTCTGAGAGCCTGGATGGGTCCTTTTTATTCTTCATTTCTTGTCAAAGCTTGTTTTCTTCTGAATCATGATGCACTCGGTACCCAATATTGGCGTATTTACAATATACAAATTTGATAATTCAACTCTTCGTTATTTATGGCGGTAAAGAACACGTGACACGGTTAGTTACCTCTAATAAAATGTGGTATTTGTTATTTAATCAGTACCACTTCATCTCTGTTTTTCATATATTTTTCATGTACAAAGATATATATATATATTAAGAAACATAACAAATGCTCCACTAAACATTGATCTTGTCTGTCATGTTTTGTGTTCCATTAAACATGGATGTTGTCTGCTATTCTTCTGCACCTTGCTTTTTCAACACACGCCAACAACCTCTACACTTTACCAAAAGAGTTGAGATGCATGCATAAGGTAACCTTTTCCCTTTCTTTTCTTTCACCCGATCTCCTCTCTTTGAAGTCATTGTATGTTGAATGGTAACCGGATAATTTTTTATTGTATGGCTATACTTTCTTTCACTGTTATTGTGTTGTTGATGCAAAGGTATTGATATCTTGGTTTGAGGTCATTGGTTGATGTTTCTCGCAAGACATCTCTCATTTTTGTGAGAATTAGTAATACATTCACAATTCATGTAGATGTTATTGTAGCAGATTATGGGCATGTGTGGTTAATAATATTAGATGATTTAAATATAATTGTATTAAATTAAATTGAATTATAATTATTTTGTATATTATTTGATAACGACCGATATAATATAGTCATGGTTTTAGGTCCTTGTATGAAGTTTCTCACAAGACATCTCTCATTTTTGTGAGAATTAGTAACACATTCACAATCCCATTAGATGTTATTATAGCGACTATGGACTATGGGCATGTATGGTTAATAGTATTGGATGATTTAAATATAATTATATTTTAATTATTCAGTATAGTATTTTGTAACAACCGGTATAATATAGTCATTGATGATAAATATTTTAATTAAATAATTTATATTTAAAATAATATTTATTTATTTTATGTAATTTTGTTAATTATCAAAATAATTTTATTATAAAAATTTATTTAAATTAATTTTTATACTTTTTTATATTTTAAAATAAAAATTTATTTTTAATTTGAGATGAAATAAGAAATCAATACATAATTTTAGAATTAAAATTTTGGTTTTTTTTGTTATTATGTAGTGATCGAATACAAGTTTTAATTTTAGTATAATATAAAATGAGTAAATTTTGTAAAAAAAAAATAAAAAATTTAAAGTCTATTCAACGCGTGAATCGACTTTACATTTAAAGTCGGTTCATCGGTTCATGCGTTGAACCGACTTTATATTTTTAAATTATCGTATTTAAAGTCGGTTAATAACCGACTTTAATAATCCTTTTTGGGCGTAGTGTGAAATCTATATATGTTTTTATCTTAGTGTATGAATTTAGGTTTGTCTTTTCTAACGTGTAGAAAAATCAAGGTAGTTTACTCTATGAATCTTTTGGTTCTCCTCATACTTTCTTTAAAACTTTCTTCTTTCCTATGATTGTCCTTTTATAGCTGATTGTGATTCTTGTTTTCTTTTTTATGTTACATATGATTTCTTTTGGTTTCAACTGTCTACTTGGATCTTGGTAAAAGTATTTGATGTTGTCAGCTACATACTTATATGTAACATGTTTGTTTATTTGATCCTTCAACATTTATAAACATGAATGATATTCATTATAAGTGGTTACCTTGAATGCATTCGATTGTCCAATCTTATTTGTTGTAAGTCTCTAATGATAATTTTTTATCTTTACACTTCATTTTAATGCTTGTCTTGTTGGAATTGCTTATCCTGTAATGAGACCTTTTTGTTACTGTTAATATTGAGACATGTAGTGTGAGACCTTCTTTATCATCTAAAACCCTCCCATTGAATAGCTCTTCCTTAATATCTAAATTTGTTGTTGTGTCAATTCCACTATCATATACTGTTGTTATATAAGTAAAATCTAGAGCTATATTGATTTCTTCTTAAACATCTTGTTGTATTGTATGAGTTATATATAATTTATTGTACTCTTCATTATAATTCTCAATATTCAATTGATGAAATACTCCACATCTTTGTAATCTGTTAAGCTTATAACAATATGAATGCCCATATATTCTATATTGATGTTGATATCTCCACTTACATGTAATGTATTATATATGTGTTTCTTTAATTCAACTAAAGTCATATTCATTTTTATACATAATCCCTTTGGATTACCATTCATATATTTTTCTTTTCATTATTGAAAATTCCATTAATCATTATAAATAATAAGTGTTCCAATATTTGTATAACCTATTGTAACGAATACAAAAAATTACATTATATTGATAGTGTTGGAAAATACAATAAATAGAATGACACATAAACAAGGAAAAAAAAGCATTGTAATTAGTTGATGTAACATATTACATTATGATTATTTTTTAAATGATATAACAAGTTACATAATACGATGTTACTATGTTTAAAATGTAACATGTTACATCATTATATATACATTCAAAATTACATCTATTTAAAAATCATGAATTTAATTAATTATAAAAGCATTTCAAGTGAGTTCATAATACATTATTGATTCTTTTATTTCGTTTAGATCATATAATCAGTAAATATTTCAGACAATTTTGAACGTTAAGTTCTTAATAGATTATATGAACATTGTTTACATTAATGATAAGGAGATAACGAGTTATATTGATATTAGTATTATAAATCCAAATTATCAATTTGAAAGATTCAGAAACAAAAAAAAAGACACGTGCATAGAACAATTTGGATTCAGAGATAGATGAGTTCATTAATGAACGAATGGATTAGCAAATGACAAAACACTTACATGGAAAGCTTGATTCAATTTCATTATAAAATTTATCCATTAAGAACAATCATTGCCATCATTATAGGTAAAAAAGTAAAAACTCATTTTCAAATTTCGATTTCAAATTTTTGGCTTAAAAGTTCATTTTATTTTACTGATTGATCATTGCAATAATGTTTTTGTAACAATTTCATGTCTCTATGATGTTTTGTAGTTGGAATCCTTGAGAAATCTTAAACTGATAACTATGAGAACTTGCGATGATGGAGGTCTAATTGAACGATGATAAAAGGGCGATTTTCACATTATTTGGAGGGATTCTCGCGTGAATAGTGGATGTGGGTTTGAGGTGGGCTGATTGGTTTAGTATCAAGTGACAAGTTGGCAAAATGTTACTTATGCTATATTTGGTTGGATGAAATGGAATGAAATCAGAATTGATTACTTTCATTTTTGTGTTCAGTTGAGTTGAAAAATGGGAATATAATGAAATCGATTCCTAAAAGATAAGAAATCAGAATTCATTTTCCCCCTTAAGAAATCATGATTTCATTATCATCTCAATTTTTTTTTCAATTTTACCCTAACCCCAAATATAACTCTAAACCCAAATCCCAAATCCCAAAACCCTAAATCTCAAATCTCAAATCTTAAACCCTAAATCCCAAATCTCAAATCTTAAACCCTAAATTTCAAAACCTAAAACCCAAAACCCTTTTTAGAAAAATAATAATTTTAACTATAAACCTTAACACATAACTATAACCCTAAATCTCAAATCTTAAATCTCAAACCTCAAAACTCTAACCCTATTTAGAAAAATAATAATTTTAATAATATATTTTCTTTTTAATTAATAATTATTTAGAAAAATAATGATTATAATAATGTATTTTGTTTAACGAAAAAATTATAATTAAATAATATTATTTAAATTTTACAAAATATAGGGATATTAAAATAATATACAGTATTTTATGTTCTATTACAGTTGTAAATCAAATACTGGAATACTGATTTATTTTTTTATTCTAATGATTAAACTAAATAAAACTGTTTCATTTTCATTCCGATTTTATTGCGTGAACCAAACGAAACATTAATGTAATAATAAAATTATGGGTTTTTGGTCTTATACTTATTAGTTTGTAAAATGAAAAAAATTGTCTAAAAAGGAACTATTTGGGCCATTCAAAGCAACGTGGGACATTATTTTTAAGATACCGATCAGCCTATTCAAAATCCGCGCAGTTTCGCGCGCACATTAAAACCAAAGGAAACGAAGAAGGAAGATCTGCTCAATTCCACAATGAGTTTCTTCTCCGATCAACAGCTTCGCTACGCTGATATCCTCACTCCAGTTGAGGTACGTAACCTTCTATGTCGTCATAATAATCAGAATCATAATTATCATAATCATCATCATCCAGGTCAGAGCGAGAATCGAAGTGGCAATCATCAATTTCCTCAGAATATTGACCTCTCCTGTTCCTGCAATCTCAGACCTTCCTCTGGTACTCTTTTCGGATCTTTTAGTTTCTAATAATAACCACGACTACGATTCAGCTATTATGTGGTTTCACTCTGCTAAATTTAATTTCTTATCTACGGGCTAACAAACAGAATTACTTGACAAATCGTTATTCAATTTGTTTCTTCCTTGATCTCTCTTGAGCTTTATGGTTTATATAAACAACAGATTTCCAGAAAATCGAGCAATAGCCGAGTGAATCAGGGACTGTTAACCAATGTTTCGTGGATTTTCCTATCTGGATCTTTTGCCGCGAGGTCTCTTATGCGCCCTAACGCAGTGAAAGCCTTTATAAGAGGTCATTATCTTAGATTATATTCTTCGCTTAAATTTATTTCTTATACAATAATTTTTTCTATGTCAAACAGTTTTATTTTTAATTAGTGCGTTTACTTAACAGTGTGGAAGGTGATGGAAATGTGCTATAAGATTTTATCTGAGGAAAAGCAAGTGACACAGAGAGAGCTATTCTACAAGTTGATCTGTGATTCGCCGGATTACTTCTCGTCTCAGTTGGAAGTTAATAGGACCATACAAGGTCACTTTTCATCATGCTTGCCTGTTTGGATTGGTGTCTGCTTTTATATTGGTGTTTTAAAGCAAACTAATTGGACTGCAATCTTGGTTTATTTTTTCTTTTTTGAGGCGATCTGTACCTATTTCAGATTGCATGTGTTTAGGGTTTCAATTTATGTTTGGATTTTGGGAATGGTTTATGTCTTGTTTGTAATTTTGCTACTTTTAATGAAATTTCTCCCTTTTGGACCCAAAAAAAAATCTTGGTTTAGTTTTTGATAGTCACATAAATTATATGGCCCAGATGTTGTGGCGTTGCTTCGGTGCAGTCGCAACAGTCTTGGAATAATGGCATCAAGCAGAGGAATGGTTGCTGGTCGTTTGCTACTGCAGGTACACTTCATGAATCTTTAACTGAGTATTGTCTTTCAGTTGTGTTCAGTCTAAGGTACGTTAAATAAAGTATGTGAACTTGAGATTGTTTTGCTATTTGCAGCTCCAACTATTTTTCTGTAATAGAAAATGTATTATTTAGAGCAATGTTAGACAAATCTCAACTTACATGAGAGATTGAACTATGCGGTCCCTGTTTCTACTTTGCAAGCTTTACTCACTTATCAAATGCACGCTTGGTCTTTCAGTCACTTGCAAAATTGTAATATTTGCATAAGTATGAACTATGCTAGTCCCTTACATTGGATGAACCTCGGTTCAAGCCTCAGCTCTTTTAAAAAATCAATCAATTACTGAAAGGCCACTTAGTGGTTTTTTGTTTTTTTTTTTGTTGTGGAGAATGTAGATGAAATTATGTTAGACAATCTGCACTCTCAGTCTGTAGTACCTTTTCTTCTCTAGTAGTTTTTTCTTGTAAAGTAAAAATAATACATGAAGTGGTCAACCTCGGTTCTCTTTTAACTTGTATATCAGGAGACAAACAAAGAAGTAATAGATTGCTCCATCTGTGGATCTTCTGGGCATACTATTTCTGGTGACTTGAACTTGTTAGATAAGTTACTTATGAAGACAGATGCACGGTATATCATTGTAGTAGAAAAGGTACCTATTTATCCTTGCACTCAAAATGAATAGCTTGTAATAACAAGCTTAATTTATGAGTACTTGGTTCCATCCATATAGCATGCAATATTCCAGAGGTTGGCAGAAGACTGCGTGTTCAATCAAATTCCAAGCATTCTCGTCACAGCCAAAGGCTACCCAGATATTGCCACAAGGTGACCTACTGAGGAAGTTGGTCAGAGCTATAGATCAACCACTTGTTGCATCCTCTATATGTACAATGTGTTTGATCTAAGTATGAATTCATCTTAGACCAACATATGCCCAATCTATTCTTCCGTTAATATGGTCACAAGCAAAACTTGAAACTCAATGCAGATTTCTTCTTCATCGATTGAGCCGGGCCTTTCCTGAATTGTTGATTCTAGCATTAGTTGACTGGTATGCATTACTCATTTTCTTTATGACTGCAAAAGATGTACTAATTGAATGTATCTCTAACTTACTGAAGAAATTGCATAGGAATCCAGCTGGGTTAGCTATTCTATGCACCTTCAAGTTTGGAAGCATGGGAATGGGATTGGAGGCCTACAGATATGGTAACATTATGTTGTTGTAACTACACTGGATCCCTAGTTCCTTACTCTTTCTGAAAAGAAAAGGGAAGGGCAATGTTAAAGTTACACCTTGCACGTGTCAGCTTGCAATGTCAAATGGTTGGGTTTAAGAGGAGATGATCTACAGCTCATACCTCCAGAATCTCTAGCTCCGTTGAAATCGAAAGACCTACAAATTGCTAAAAGCTTGATGTCATCGGATATCTTACAGGTTAGTCAATAGCTCTCACCAGCTACAAAGTGTGTATATATATTTGAAATTTCCTTCAGAAATGGCATTAGCGTACTTTAACGTATATAAACTGTATCACAGGAGAGTTACAGGAAAGAGTTGACATTGATGGTTCAGAGTGGGCATAGAGCTGAAATTGAAGCACTTTACTTTCATGGTTTTGATTTTCTTGGGAAGTTCATCGCTAAGAAAATTGTGCAAGCCAATTATATCTGACAAGAGCCACAATAAGTAGAATTGTCTACTCTTATTGAGGAAGTTCATCTGCAAAATTCTTTAGCCTCTTTTCCACTTAAGACCTACTCTTTTTTTCTTCAACAATGATCTTCTTACTGCCTTTCAGCTGCAGGAAAAATGGAACTAATTTAGATGTCCACCAAAACAAAAATAAAATTTCGTGTAAAAACATGATGTCCCTCCAAACTTCAGATACAGGAAGAGATCACTCCATGATCTAACGTAAAGATAACTTCAGGATGAAATTGCAAGTATGTCAACAGCAACTCGGAAAATGAACTTGTTTGGACATTGAGACTAACCCAAAGACCGAATCTTGTAACCTACCCAAGTTAAGTCTAGTCCAAGATGTAAGATGAAGTATCTTAGGCATCCCACCCATGGGATAAAGTCCAATGGCAGCTCGTGTCAATGGACAGCAACTTTGTTGTGTTTTATTGACAGCTTCATTGTCCATAATAACTTTGTTGTAATTTGTTGTTCATATTCATTTAGTTGTACACAGTTGATGTCAATTTGGAAAGGGAGCTTAGCTTGGTTCGACAATAGGATTTTCAAGGGTTCTTTTCTCTGCCTGAGATCGTAGAACTCTATTTTCTCTTCTGGTTTCGTCGAGCTCTTTCCTAAGTTCGAGCAACTAACGAGATAACTCTTGATATAAGGTACTGTCTTCTACCCTTGGCCTATTGGTTGCAAGTGACATATTTCCTTGAGCAACCACTATTTCGAGATCGATCGAATTAAACTGTCTTTTAGACCGAGTTATAGCCACTTTCCTAACTTCTCTCTAAGATCGAGGTGAGTCCTTACAAGATATGGGGTCAAAAACTTGTGATTGACCTCAGAATCTGAGCCCCACGATGGGCGCCAAAATGTTAAGACTCAATAACTTCTAGAGAGAGATGTGTGTAAAGGGTTCAATGTGTGGCTACTCATGAATGGTTCATCCATTTATAGGACATTTATGAGTATAAGTGTCAGTTATACAATGTGTATATGTAAGGAGTACATGATTAACCTAAAGTACAATGTGTTAGAGATCCATGTCGAATATTATTTGTGTTGTCGACGAGCTCGTGGTATACTCGTGCCGTTCTTGGGCTTGATCTGTCTAAAGTTCGAGTTGACATTGAGCTTAGTTTGTCTAAGGTTCGAGCTACTATTAGACTTGGTCTGTTCCATAGGTATGTCTAGGATATTTTATCTTCTGAACTTGGTTTGAGTAGGTTATAAGGTTCGATCTTTGGATCGGTCTAAATGGACAAACAATATATATATATATACATAAAAGGAAAGCAAATATCAATACTTCATCTGCCTTTTATCGCAAGTTAATAGTAAAATACCTTCTTGACTAAAATTTTGACTTTTACAAGCCTTCTCTCCACAGTGCACATCACTGAAGTAAGCCAAAATAAAGCGTATACAACTTGCGGGGAAGAAAAATTGTAAAATAGAGACGACAGGCGCACGAATGCAGTGAGTAGCTAACACTACTCGAGTAGATGGGGCTTTCAAAAGGCAAAACATTTGAGGCCGCGTTTGTGATTTTTTATTAAAAAAACGGCAGGCTGTATCAATTATAATAAGAGCAAATATTGTTCATTTTTTCCCTTATCTTTTAACATTTTTTTCCTATCAAACCATAGTTTTTATTTATTTATTAAACCTATCACACGATAGTTAGATTTATTATAGTTAGCAAAAATCGAATGGTGCTAAAAAAAATTAAAATAAAAACTCCTACGGGCCTCAAGTATAATTTTCTCCATGTTTAAGCCCTATAAGACAAATATGCCCGCTTTCAAAGCCCATCCTCTCTAACTTGTAAGTTGGAAGTTGGTTGCAAGCAATAGAGTGAGTCAACCCTGAATCAAAGCCACACATACTCGGGAGCTCTCACTCACTTCAATGGCCATCTCAGCTACTACTTTGTATGCTTCTTCAATTCTACCAAAAGCTTTCACATCCAACCCTACTAAATCATCCTCTCGCTCTCATATCTCCGTCTTAAAACCCAACCATCTCATCCCCTCTTCTTCTTATTCTTCTATTATTTCTCTGCGAATTTCAACCCCAACAGCCAAAGCTTCCGCTGCTACAAGTACTACCTACGAGATTGACCAAGCTCCAGTCTCCACCACTCCCTCAAAGTCTCTGCCTTTCAGGATCGGGCATGGTTTCGACCTTCACCGGTTGGAGCCTGGGTTCCCTTTGATCATTGGTGGCATCAATATACCCCATGATAGGGGTTGTGAAGCTCATTCAGATGGTAATTTCTTTCTTCTATTATAATGGGCACTTCTAAAATTTTGATTAGGTCATCAAAATTCACTTTTTTTCTTCTTGTGCCTGCTGAGAGCGAAGAAAGAGGAGGAGAGGAGGGAGTAACTGAGATTTTCTTTCCTGTGGGTTCTTGGATTCATATTTATATATGTTGTTTTGGTATTCTAGGGGATGTATTACTTCATTGTGTGGTCGACGCTATCTTGGGTGCTTTAGGGCTTCCAGATATCGGCCAGATTTTTCCGGATTCCGATCCTAAGTGGAAGGGTGCCCCATCCTCTGTTTTCATCAAAGAAGCTGTGGGTTTGAATTTTTTGCGCTGGTTATATGTTTTTCTTGTGATAGTGTTTTTGGAGTTTAATCGTAGTCTGACCTTGAGGAATTGTACTGCAGCTGAATTTTCATGTGAAAGTTTGAATTATATCTAGGACTGTCATAGAAACATTGGCTATTGCCAATTTATTTACTCTCTGTTTTTTAATAAATAAAAATAATATTTTTGAAACTTATAATCACAGAAATAATATTTAATATTTTTTATTATTAAATAATCGAGTACATCATTATTGAACTATAAAACATTTGGCATGTTTAATCTTAAATCTCGCAACCTGTCTAATGTTATTAAATTGTTATATTTTTGTTATAAGTTTTATGCATATTTTTTTGTAAAATTAGATAAGGACATTTGTGAAAATTTATGAAAAAGAAAAATTCACTAGCAAAAAATAATAATTTAATGATAGTAAGAGATACTAATAATTAAATTTGTTACTAAACTTATCATTTTATTAATATGAGCCATGAAAAATATTAATGTATAAATTAGGGTATTTAACTTTATATAACAATAATTAGAATAATTTAAATTTAATGTTATTTTTTTGTTAATATAATACTATTATCATTAATAATTCAAGTTTAAAAAATTTAAAAAAATAATATAAAAATTTAGAATAAAAAATACATACTGTTAATTTTTTATCTTATGGGAAATATGATTGTAATTTTTTTTTATTATATTTTTTCTTTAAATTTTCTTAAATGTATTTGTCTAATTTATCATATAAGACAGATGTTAACTTTGAAAAAAAGCGGAGAAAATACTATTTAAAAGGGCTAAAAAGTTGAATTAAAGTATTAAAATGTAATTTTTTAAAAATATGACTTAAAAACTGATAAATGCATTAGTTACGTACCTTTATGGTATCAATCCCTATTGTAAATTGTTAGTAAATTTTCGATTGTTATGTGTAGTGATTTTTACTAGAAAATCAAAGATACCTTTTTTTATTTTATTGAAGGAGGGCTGAGGGGGGCAAAGTAGTGGTTAAAAAAAAAACTTTAGTCACTGCAAGCGATAAAACACGCATTTGGCAACCTATTCATAAATCACTGGGTTATGCGTACTGTGTGCTTCAAGAAATTTGAATTTTTGAAGTAAATTTACAATATAGAAGCACGAATTAGCATACATGAAAAGTAGATTTCAAATAAAAGTTTAACTAGAACGGCAAAAAATTTCTCTGGTCATGGCTTCAGCTTGTATCCAGTGTTTTATGCTTCATCTTTTTAAATTCTTTATCTTATCTTGCTTGAATTCTTATATCTTGAACTCGGCATGTTTCAAAATAAGCTTTCACATAGAGTGTAGTACATAGCAGAGAAAGAATGAAAGACATTTTCAAGCTGATATGTATATCTTCAATCTCAGGTTAGACTTATGCATGAGGCTGGATATGAGATTGGAAACTTGGATGCCACATTAATACTTCAAAGACCAAAACTGAGCCCACATAAAGAGGCTATCAGGACCAACTTGTCTGAGCTGCTTGGAGCTGATCCTTGTGTTGTTAATCTGAAAGCAAAAACTCATGAGAAGGTGGACAGTCTTGGAGAAAATCGAAGTATTGCAGCGCACACTGTCGTTCTTCTCATGAGGAAATAGATTAGAGCCTTCTAAATCATGGCCATGAATTTGATAATCGTACCAAAAATCTTGCTTGATCTTTAGCACTTACAGGTACTCATCTACAAATGCGCTTCATTGTAATTAAGTATTTTTAAAGTCTTCCAATTACTTTGGAAATCTTCATTGTGATTATCTTGCTTGATTGTCACCTGATATGAAGACATCATATACTATACTCATAATGATACGTAGTTTCTTACAGCTTCATATGTTAATCATTGCATTCATTGTTAATAGTTCAAACTGGAGGTTTCATGTACTGTGCCTGGTTTGTGATAATGTTAGACTTCGGTACAAGTTTTTTTCTAGCTACGTATGTCTTATGTTTGATGATTTTCATGACGTCGATTACTGAACCAAATATATTAACATCATAGTCTCGTAAGATAATCATAGAAGCTTGCCCAACATTATGATTCTTTACACTAAATCTCTTCCTCGTTCTTTCTCTTTCTATTCAACAAGGTCTTGTCTCTGTCGGCTTATGTTGTGTGTGTTTTTAGTGGTGGAGCTCATGTTGGATATTTACGAATGAAAATTGGTTTGGGAAAAAAACTGAATTGGCTGTTTGTCTTCTCTCAAATGAGAAACATATTTATTCTCTTAATTAATTGTTTCATACGGTTTCAAAACCGTTTTGTATGTTATTTCCTTTAATTCCTTCTTAAAGCTTTGGCCCATTTTGATTGGCTTCACCTTCAAAAGAACGGGAAAAAGGAACTAGAACAGAGTAAATTTTTATTTTTTGTAGGCTCACCGTAAAGTTTTAGAGTTAGGTTATTTTTTATAGAATTTAGATACTTGACAACGGGCTCACAAAGACGTACATGATAGTTTTTGGTATAATTGTTTTCAAATTGAAATGTAAAGTTCGTAATCGAAATTATCCAAAAACCTTTATAGTTCGGAGACAGTTTTTATACGTGACTAACGGGATGGAGCGAGTAATAAATAATACTCAAAATCAAAAATATTTTAATAAATATATAAATTAATTAAATAAATATAATATATATCGGATACGGGTAGGAACATATATTAACGTAACTATACCCACCTAGAAACTGTTATTTCGTGATTGGATAATATTCAAAATCATTCTCATTCTTGAAATTAACCATGAAAAAAACAAAAAAACAAACTGATGATGCAGATAACTATAGATATTTGAATCTATAGTTAAAATGTTCATTCTTAGTTGACGGTTTGTTGTGATAACAAATTGTGATGTAATTTTGTTATTAGTTTATCGATGTATACTAAGAGATTTTTCGAAGTTCTCGTGCACTTACAATTAGTGAAAAAAATTATCTTAAGGACACTTGTGATGCACAAGTATTGATCATTTTTGTTACTTAATTTATATTTTATATCATTTTAATTTTATATTTACAATTTATATATAATTTTATTTATGCAATTTTGATTTAAAATTATATAATAGTTATTCTTAATTTATTTGTCCTTCCTATATTTTCTACAATCCAATTTAATTAATTCAATCTCAAATGATATCCTAATTTTAAAAAATAATATTATTATTATTTTTACTTGTTTCAAGTAACATAATGAATGGATAATATTTTTATTTTCAAACAAAATTATAAATATATATATATATATATATTAGAAATGAAAACTTACTCTTTTGTTTGAAAATAAAAATGACTACTTCAAAATTCAAATTGCTGCTACTACTGCACGTGAATAATATTGTCTGCAAAGTAATAGAAATATAAAACTGAGTAATTGAGAGGAAACATTATACCATGATATGCCAAATTTGAATTCAAATGTTATCATTTTTATTTTTCAGTCATAACTCATATGAAGAACATTTCTTATTACAAACTGCAACCTAACATGTTTGATTCTGCTTATTACAAAGACTTGAAGAATGAAATTTCCACGCTTACCTTGAGGACTAGAAAATTGTCGGCTCTACTTTTTAATAAATTTTACTTCTTCTTTGTAAAAAGAACATTTGATTTACTAAAAAAATGGTAAGAAAATTAGTGATAATACTTGTTTTCGCCATTCCTCTAGCCGCCTGTTGGAACATAAAGAGGTCAAAAAAATAATAATAATAAGGTTTTATTTATACAATCCACAATGCATTTTATAAATATTTTATTAACATCCAAATTTTGAAATACTTATTTTATGAAGTGATTTTTATTATTTAAATGAGTGTATCCAATCAAGATTTTTAAAGCCTTTATAAAAATTTAGTTGTATTTAGTTAAGATTTTCTTAAAGTTATATGAGTTTAAATAGACTCGATTAAGATTTTATATAAGTTAGAATAGTTTCATTATTATGTAAAAATTAGCATTTTGTCCAATAATTTTTGAATTTAACATTTCTAATTTCGTTATTTATAAAATTTTGATACTTTAGTTTAAAAATTCATGTTTTTTATATGATTAAAAATATTTATTTTTAATAATTTGATGGACTATAAATGTTTATAAATAATTGTAAGATTAAAAGTGATTACTTTTTATAAGATTAAAGTGTTTATTTTAAAGGAAATAAGAGAGAGATGAATTGACATCATCATTTAAAGAAAATAATTGTATTCAAAATTCATAGATTTTTAAAACTATAATATTTTTGTGATTTTTTTTTTCTTATTTCCTAACATTCTCTATCTCTCTTACCATAAAAAAGAATAAAAATTTATAAAATAAAATCCACTAAATTTCACATCTTTAAAAGTACGCGTTTTTTCTTAAATTCATTAAAATCTACCCCTCTTTATAAATCTATTAAAATTGTAATTAAAAAACACATTCCTTAATATGTTTGGTAATTAGTTCTTCTTTTTTAAATTGTAAATGATTTTTTTATTTTCATAGCTTAATTTTGGAATTTAAGAAAAAAATAAGTCTTTTATAACTTTTTATTATTGTATATTATTATATAGATAGCACTGTATTAACTAATAATATTTTACACAAAAATCACCACCAACATCTTTTCTATTGTCATTCACATTCAAATAAAATAAAAACTACTAATATGTGAAGCAAAAAATTAATATTAAAAAGAAAAAAAAATGGATACCAAACAAATATTTTTGGTTTTTTTTTTGGTTAGTTTTAAAAAATAAAAGCAAAACTTATCATCAAATGAGTTTACATAATCATCTATGTCTGAAAATCTCAGTACTATACAAAGCAATTTTCAACACCAAAGACTGAAATAGTTAAGAATTTAGACTTTTGTAGGGGTGTTTGACAAAAGGATAGTTCTTATAAATGGTGGACGACTACCAGAAAAATCTGGTCCAACTTAATTTAGAACAAACAACTTGAGCTGAGCTGACCAAGAAAATAATGTCTAAGAATGACTTATCTTAGCCACCACCCATGAATTGTAAGGTTTGTATTAGAAATGAAAACGTACTCTTTTTGAACCATCATCTCTCCTGCTCACTGCTTACGCAGATTATTAAGTAATCGTTACTTTAACATTTGATTTGATACTTGTGATATTCAAAGATATTGTAACGATTTTTGATATAATCGTACCTGAATAATACCCGTTATTTCATGTTTCGTTTTTGAAATTTAACGGATAAAAACAAAACCGACAGTTTTTTTTTTTTTTTTACTTTCCTATTTGATACTACTTACTCTACCACATGTCAAAATTAATTTAATTTTTTTTATCTATAAACTACATCCATGTGTTCCTAGGACAAACTTTGCTTGTAGTTGGGTAGTTGGGCAACACCATTATCCAAACTAAAACTGGGTTCTGGGCCTTGTTTTGTATGAAAGGCATAAGATTATTAGGTATACCATTTAAATAATTAAATTTTTATTGAGTATATAATTTTCGAACCACTTATATATTCAAAAGAGCTATCCGAATGCGTCCCAAATTAGTTTACCCTCGTAGTATCGACAAATTAGTTTAATCGATCTTGTTAGTTTTTATTAATGAATAATCCAATAATTACTTCATAATTACACATAATTATTTTTATATCTAATCAAAAAATTTAAATAACATACATACAATATATAAATTAATCAACTATCATTTTTGCTAGTTGTTTACGGTTTTGAAACCACTCATTTGTCTAAAGACTTAAGGCATGTCATTTGAAGTCAAACTCTCAAAGCCTGTTGTACACCCCAACTCTGCACTAACCAGGAAAGAGTAGTGTTATATAATATTAGAATAGATATTTTTATATTTAAATATATTGTTAATTATTCTTAGAAACCCCGGCCTAACTCTGAACCCAAAAGACAACTTGTGAGTTAGAGGATTGACTAGACTTATAAGGAGCATTGTTGCCTTACTTTTAGCCAATGTGAGACTTAACATCCCCCTCCATATCGGCTAGAATCCGAATTTACTGATGTCGGTTATTCGATAAGACGAGGACAACGAGAAGCGAACCCTTTCTTATACCATCTTAAACACAGCTAACTTCAACCCAAAAGACAGCTTGTGAGTTAGAGAATTGACTAGACTTACTCTTAGACACATTAACAATTATGACGTGAGGAGAGATAAAATTTATGAGATTTTAATAGTTAGATAATATTGAGTAATATAATTAGATAATAATGTATTTTCCATTTGAAAAAATATGTTCATTCTAAGTTTTATTTAGCAAATACAATTGAAACGTGGTTCAGATGAAAGATTATCTATATTTTGTTTCAAATTATCTTATTTAATCTAAAATATATATAATTAAATTATTTTTACTCAAAAAAAATTCATTCGTAATAAATTTTTATTTTTCACCTTTAACGTAACTTATACATTTATAATTTACACTTGAATCTTAAATTTTAACACGTTTAAATGAATTACATATATTTGAGTTATAATTCAATAACATAAATTTATAATATAATCGAATCACTGCTCATAAAAATAAAGTCTAAAAACTTTAGTAATATAATTATTTTTATTAGTATTAATAAATATTTTATTATCAAAAATTTAAAGAAAATTTAGTAATTACTCCTTCCTTCCTTCGTCCCTCGTAGTCTTATTAAGATCCAAAAACATCAAGGGAACCATAGAGTCATATAGTTGGACTCAGATGAATTAGGGTACCGTAGACAGTGTGACAACTGTAACTGGTTTCCTTCCCTAGTAAATAGATACCAAACCCATGTTTTACTTGCTGGGAAGCTTCTTACATAATATAATATTAATATAATATATATTAAGAAATTTAAGACTAAATCTATTTTCTTCGATCACAACCTGTTGACGTGGCATATAGAATATTCGTGACTTAAAACAACTATAAATACCACACACACAAGTCACACTTCTCAACCCTCACTCTTCTACCTCTTTTAATTTTTTTAATTTTTTTTTCCTTCACTACAGGACTTGTTCTTCCTTCTCGTTTCAACTACTCACACCTTTATTTTTTCTCTCGCTAAAATTCAAATATTCACACCTTAATTGAATTTCTGTTGAATTATAAGGATCTATAACCAAATGGGTTTCATAAGTAGCAATAATCAGACATTGTTGTCTAAAATAGCAGCCGGCAATGGACATGGAGAAGACTCTCCGTACTTTGACGGTTGGAAGGCTTATGATAAAGATCCGTTTCACCCCATTCATAACTCTCAAGGGGTAATCCAGATGGGTCTTGCAGAAAACCAGGTTAGTAGTAACGACGTATCTGTATTTTCCGTTAAGAGGGTTATGAAAGTTACTAGATCAAATTCAAATACCTAATTAAGGTGTTATGGTTTTCCTGATGTATTTCGTGTCTTTTCTTTGCAGCTATGTTTTGATTTGGTTCAAGATTGGATTTTGGACCACCCAAAAGCTTCCATTTGCACACCTGAAGGAGTAAATGAGTTCAGAGATATAGCTATTTTTCAAGATTACCATGGCTTGCCAGAGTTTAGAAATGTGTGTATTAAATAATGGACATAAAATTTGAGAAATAATAATATTATTATGAATTTATTGATTAATATGATCCCTTAATTTCTTATGTAAGTTAAAATTAATAATTAACGAGTTTGATGGGTTGAAATCCACAGGCTGTAGCTAAGTTTATGGGAAAAGTAAGAGGAAACAGAGTCACATTCGATCCTGACCGCATTGTTATGAGTGGAGGAGCTACTGGAGCTCATGAGACTATTGCCTTTTGTTTGGCTGATCCTGGTGATGCATTTTTGGTTCCTGTTCCTTATTATACTGGGTATGTTTATATCTCTTTCAAATTCATTTAGTTAAGGAAGAAAATATTCATCATTAATGTCAAGGTATCATTTTTAATTTATTATTTTTGATATTTTTATTTTAATTAAATAATTGTATTATTTAAATATCTTTTAATTATTTTTAAAATTCATTATTTTATTCACTAACTTTCCATGTTTTATATATGTGATTTATATATTTATATTAAATTAATCAATTATTTTCGAAATAATTGATTAAAAGATATTTTAATAATAAAAGTTTTTAATTGAAAAGAAAAAAAAATTAAAATTACTAAAATTTTATAAGTTTTATTTTTAGTTTTAAAGAAGCTTTAATAATAAGTTTAATTTTTTCCTCTATTTAGATTCAAATGCTTACCAGAGATCGATATAACTATCAACTTCATATTAACACATATTTTAATAGATTAAAAATATATATATTTACATTATAACCACTAATTGAAAGGGTCTCGCAGTCAATGTTCCAATAAGATGTTTTTTTAATTCAAATCACAAAAAAAAAAAGAATAAAAAAACTATAAAACTGAAAAAAGGAAAAAATATTTTATCCTTTTGTTAGAAATAGAAACAATATCAATACTATAACATTTATCATGATACGTAGAGTTGTAATTTGCTTAATAGTTATGTCAATAACTTTCAGGTTTGATAGAGATTTGAGATGGAGAACTGGGGCACAACTTGTTCCAGTAATGTGTGAAAGCTCTAATGATTTCAAAGTGAATAGAGAAGCATTAGAAGTTGCATATGAGAAAGCCCAAAAAGACAACATCAGAGTAAAGGGTTTACTTATTACCAATCCATCAAACCCATTAGGAACTGTTCTTGACAAAGAGACTCTAACAAGTATAGTAAGTTTCATTAATGAAAAGAACATTCACTTAGTTTGTGATGAAATATATGCAGCAACTGTCTTCAACCAGCCAGATTTCATAAGCATATCAGAGATAATAGAAGATAATGACCTTACTTGTAACAGAGACTTAATCCATATAGTCTATAGTCTCTCAAAGGACATGGGTTTCCCTGGCTTTAGAGTAGGCATTTTGTATTCATACAACAACACAGTTGTAAATTGTGCACGCAAGATGTCGAGTTTCGGATTAGTTTCTTCACAAACTCAACATATGATTGCATCAATGTTACAAGATGATGAGTTTGTGAATAAATTTATTGCAGAAAGTGGTAAGAGGCTAGGTATAAGGCATAAGTTATTCATCAGGGGACTTGCTAAGGTAGGCATTAGTTGTTTGAAGAGCAATGCTGGTCTGTTTATATGGATGGATTTGCGTAGTCTGCTTAAAGAAAAGACTTTTGAAGAAGAAATGGTGTTGTGGAGAGTAGTCATTAATGAAGTTAAGCTTAATGTTTCGCCCGGTTCTTCGTTTCATTGCCCGGAACCAGGTTGGTTTCGAGTTTGTATAGCTAATATGGATGACAAGACGATGGAAGTTGCTTTAGGAAGAATTAGAAGTTTCGTACTGAAAAATAAGGAGGTTGTGATTCCAAAAAAGAAACAGTGCTGGCAAGACAACCTTAGACTCAGTTTTTCATCAAGAAGATTGGATGATTTCTTAATGTCTCCTCATTCACCTATACCTCAATCACCCCTTGTTAGAGCTCACAATTAAGTGTGTTATGTTATTTGTGAAGGGATTACAATCACATTATTTACTTATATATTTAAATAGGAGAACTTTGATTCATATGTTTTTATAGTTCTCATGTATTCTTCTTCTTTTTTACTTGATTTTATTGTATTCGTTTTTAAGTACCAAGAATATTGTGTGTTCTGTAATTTAGTAGAGGTGTAAGCTATCTGGTGTATGTTGTTTCTGCATCCTAATGATTAGAATGATTGAAGCATGGGCTGAGCCACATTCAAGTAACAGGTGGCATGTGCTTTTTTTCTTCAACTTTTTGATAAAGATTTTTCTTTATCATATTTATAAACATATATTTTTATTTTATAAAAATACATAACATGTCCTATCTCAAATTGAATATTAATTCTTCTTTCTTTGCTTATACTACATTATTTATATTCCTCTTGTATTTTTCAATTTTATTTTATTAAATTTTATTAACTAAACTGTAACATAATAATGATAAATATTTAACATATTCTCATAAATTTTAAAAAAATGATCTCAAATAATATTTAAAACTTATATATAATAATAGAAATAACATACAAGTTAATTATATATTGAACGAGTTCAATCGGATCGGATGAAATTCAATATTTTAAATATCTATTGTTCAATTTAAATAAAGTCTAATTAAATAACATTCAATGTGAAATGATTTATGAACTCAACATAAATAATATTATTTTTATGGTTACAAGTTTTAAATATGTAATTTGTCATTTTTCTTAAATTTGATTAAGTTAATTCCTTACACTTGATACATTTTTTCCATTATATAATTTAACAATTTTATGTTATACTATATTTAATTAAATAATTATATAAATATTCATTGTTATTTATACCATGTAATATTATTATTTTTTTCACAGACTTCAATTTTTTTACATGTTTATTATAATTTATATTGTTTTATTTCTTTCCTTTTTTATCCTTCTCCATAAACATTAAATTATGTTATTTAGTCTTATTGTAACTTAATTTATGTAGTTTTAAGTTTTTATTTTAATTTGATAAAAATACACATTTAACATATAATATTTGTGTAATATTTAAAAATATTAAAATTTATAAAATTTTGGAACATCAACAGCAATTTTTTTCATATTATTTTATAATAACTTGATTTAAAAATTTATTATGGTTATTCGAATGATACTAAAATTATTTATTTTTACTATTAAATTTATACGTGATGCTCCGTATTAATATTATTTTTACTATTAAATTTATACGTGATACTCCGTATTAATATTATTTTTACTATTAAATTTATACGTGATGTTCCGTATTAATATTATTTCAAAATAAGTCATAGAACTATTTTATTTTGTAAAAACCAACTGAATTATATAAGATTGTTTAAATGATAAAAAATTACTATAATATAGCAAAAAAATAAAATAGAATTTGGACTTATCAACATCTAATTTTAAAGTTGTCAGCAAGGGGGACCTATAAGATTTGGCCATTTGTCTAGCATTTTCGATTTGTAGCGATAAAATTAAGGAAAATGCCTTTTATCGTTAAAAACTTACAAATTTTCTTTCTTTATTCTTATATTAACCTTATTTTATATTTTAATTATATTCTTTGAAGTATGAAAATAACCCCAATAATGTCATATAACACTGTATTAAAACTGAAGTAAAGGTAAACTAAATGTTCATTGGATTAAAGGAAAACTAGGCTAAAATTATCAAAATATTGTATTTCTTTGATAATTATCATTGTATTTCATTATTATTTCTGTTCTGTTTTTACAAGAGTTTAAGATATATGTATATAAGGAAAACGAAAATTAAACAATAACCATAAAACCTGCACATCCAGGTTTTATGGCTTCACTAATATTGTTGTATTCTCCATGTTTTACTCCATTAAGAATTTGTGTCTGCCATTGCTATAGCACACACCAACACTCCTCCTCAAGTTGGTGCATATATGTCTCTTATGCCCAACTTTTCGAGTGAGTTGTAGAAGTTCCTTACAAACACAGATTTTGTGAGTATATCATCCAATTGATCTTCTGATTTAACAAATGGAAGCTTAATAATATTTTCTTCAAGATTCTGTTTGATAAAGTTCCGATCCACTTCAACGTGCTTCGTGCGATCATGTTGAACTGGATTGTGAGATATGGCAGTGGCTGCTTTGTTATCACAAAATAAATTCATTTCCGAGTTAGGAGCAACACCAATCTCAGTTAGAAGTTTTTTCAACCAAAGGAGCTCACATATTCCCTTGACCATTCCTCGAAATTCAGCTTCAGCACTGGATAAGGCAACTACATTTTGCTTCTTGCTTCTCCATGTGACAAGATTGCCCCCCACGAAAGTAAAGTACCCGGAAGAGATTTCCTATCCTTCATATTCCACCGCCCGACCGAATCAGATATCCAAGGACTTCCAATTGACCATTCTTTGAAAACATAAGTCCTTTCCCAGGGGAGGATTTTAAGTAACAAAGTATTCGCATGACTACATCTATATGGTCTTCACTTGGGAAGTGCATGAACTGACTCACGACACTCACAGTATAAGCAATATCAGGTCGAATATGAGATAAATATATGAGTTTACCTACTAACCGTTGATATCTTTGTTTATCTGTTGGTACTTGGTCCACATATTCTCTGAGTTTATGATTTTGAACCATTGGAATATCGACAGGTTTACAATCTAGTAGTCTTGCCTCTGCTAGTAGGTTCAGAGTATATTTCCTTTGGGAAAGA
This sequence comes from Hippophae rhamnoides, assembly GCA_033030585.1. Lineage (NCBI taxonomy): Eukaryota > Viridiplantae > Streptophyta > Magnoliopsida > Rosales > Elaeagnaceae > Hippophae > Hippophae rhamnoides. Next base: position 13,382,268 of record CM065430.1, read on the forward strand.
CATATGGCTTGTTTTGATCTTGTTACCTCAATACCTAAGAAGTATTTGAGCCCTCCTAAGTTCTTCATTTCAAACTCATTTGACAGTTGTTCTTGAAGCTTAGAGATTTCTTCTTTATCATCCCCTATAATGATCATGTCATCTACATAGACTATAAAGGTTGTCATCTTCCCTAATCGATGTTTTAGGAAAAGAGTATGATTAGAGTTGCTTTGTTGGAACCCATATTTCTTCATTGCTGAACTCAACCTACCAAACCACGCTCGAGGTGATTGTTTTAGTCCATACAATGCTCGTTGTAATCTACATGCATTTTCTTTTCCTGATGTAACAGTATATCCTGATGGGATATCCATGTAAATCTCTTCTTCAAGGTCACCATGAAGGAAGGCATTCTTCACGTCAAGTTGGTGCAATGGCCAATCTAAATTTGCTACAAGAGATAACAAAACTCTCACAGTTTTTAGTTTAGCCACAGGTGAGAAGGTTTCTTGATAATATATCCCATGTTTCTGTGTATATCCTTTTGCTACAAGCCTCACCTTGTAACGATCAACTAACCCATCTGCTTTATACTTAATGGAGAAAATCCACTTGCATCCTACCATCTTCCTCCCTTGAGGCAACTCGCTTAAAACCCATGTTTTATTCTTCTGTAGTGCCTCAAATTCCTCTTTTATAACTTAAGCCCATTTTGGATCAGATAAGGCTTCTTCAATGCTACTCGGAATTTGACACGAGGAGAGTGTTTGTGCAAATGCCCCGATAGGTTCTGATAACCTTTGAGTAGATACATAATTTGCTATTGGATACTTGGGTTGTCGTTCTTCTCTTTCTGGGGAGTATCGATTTGGAGGTTTACCTCGATTGTGTCTGAAAGGTAAAACATAACCAACAGATGTATCTATAGCATTAGTTTGTAAAGGTGTGATAGGATAGCTTACCTCGGGAGTGTTCTCAGCAGGAGGATCATTGTGTACTAGAGAATGGAGGGGTACATCAACCACTTCATCTTCTGGAGATTCAATTACTACTTCAGCTTCAGTTCTTGGAAGTTCAAGCTCGGGTCTAGATACGGGCTCCTCCATATTATTGGCACGATCCGAGTATGTTGGACTCGTGTCTAATATTTCAACATCAAGCCAATTTCGTTCTTCACATAACTCTCCTCCTGAAGAGTGTAATTGGATACCGGTGATGGGAAAAAACATTCTGATTCGAGGAAAGTGACATCCATGGTAGTATAGTTTCTCTTAGTAATTGGATCATAACATCGCATTCCCTTTTTTGTACACCATACCCCAAGAATACACATCAAAGGACTGACATGGATCCAACTTAGTTTGTTGATTTTTATGGAGGTTGACAAAAGCAACACATCCAAAAATTCGGGGCGGAAGCATCAAAATAGTAGGCAAAGGAAGATGATCAGATAACACCTGTAAAGGAGTCTGAAATTGTAAGGTCTTTGTGGGCATTCGATTTAGTAGATACACACCGTAGTAACAAAGATCACTCCAAAGATTTATTAGGCATATGTGCACCGATTAGTAAGGCCCGAGCCGTTTCTAAAATATGCCAATTTTTCCTCTCTGCAGTCCCATTCTGTTGTGGGGTTTGTGAACATGAGGTTTTATGGAGAATACCATGGTTGTCAAAGTATGTCCGAAATTGTTGATTAACATACTCCCCTCCATTATCAGACCTAAGTATCTTAATTTTTTCAAAAAATTGTGTCTGAACCATGGTGTGAAACATGTGAAATGTAGCAACTACTTCATATTTATGTTTGAGAAGGTAAATCCATGTCATTCGTGTACAATCATCAACAAAAATAACAAACCAACGATGACCCGATGACGTAATGACCGGGAAAGGTCCCCAAACATCAGAATGTACCAAAGCAAAGGGAGCCACACTTTTATTCATGCTCATAGGATAAGACGTCCTATGACTTTTTGCTAAGATACAAGTATCACATTTGAAATCTGAATGTGTGATATTTGAAAATAAACTGGGTAGTAGGTGCTTTAAATACCCAAATGATGGATGCATAAATCTACGATAACATAGCCAAATCTATCGTTCCTTGTTACCAACAGTATGTTGCATGTGATTGGCTCTTCCTGAACTGAGGTCATCCACATAATATAGCCCTCCTCTCCTAGTACCATGTCCAATGATCTCCTTGGTGAGAATATCATGTAGAAGGCAAAAAGTAGAATACATCAATACTACACAGTTAAGGTCTGAAGTGACCTGACTTATAAACATTAGTCGGTTTGACAGAGAGGGTACAAGCAAAGTATTAGATAATGATAATGAAGGATATAAGGTCATTGTTCCAGCTTCTGTAACTGGATAAGTGACCCCATTTGCATTTGCAACATGGCTCCGTCTTGGCTGGGTTGTATTGGAGAGATCGTTTGGGTCAAATGTCATGTGATCTGTAGCTCCAGAGTCCAGAATCCACTCATCTTTCTCATTACGAGTAGAGATGTGAAATACTTTACTTGAGATGCCTAGATCCTGGGAAGATTCAGCCTGAGAAGTAAGGGATAGTGAGGCATTATTTGTAGCCACCGATGCTCGCCCAGTGGTGTCCCGTTTCTTCCGTGCTTGAAGATCATTCCACCATTCTGGATACCCATGTAATTTGAAGCAGTTTTCACGGGTGTGTTTGGAGTTTCCGCAATGACCACATTTTATGTCAAGAGATGGTGGATTTCCCGTGGATTTCTTGCTATCCAAGGAAGGTCATGTTTTTGGTGGCATTAGATTATGGTGTCCCTTGACCCCTTTAAAAGTCATAACTGCTCCGGGTGTCGTATCGACACCTGTGATCATCACGGTCTGCCTGACCTCTTCTCTACGGACGAATCCATAAGCTTGTTCCACCGAAGGGAATGGTTTGATCTGAAGCACATCACTTCTAGTTTTATCCAATCTATCATCAAGTCCATCGAGGAAGGTATACACTCGATCTTCCTGTACAATGGAGTTGTATTTTTTTTATATCACTCGCACACTCCATTGGATTAGGACGACGGAAATCAATTTCACGCCACAACCCTTGAAGGTCATTGTATTATTTTTCAATGGATCTACCCGCTTGCTTCTTACGAGTAACTTGACGGCGAAGATCATACACTTGAGACGTGTTTATCCCATCATAGTAAGTGGTAGCAACCGAATCCCAAACCTGTTTCGCAGTTGGGAATCGGATAAAGTTTGCAATCAAGGAGGGGTCCATCGAATTGATCAACCATCCTTTGACAATGGCATTTTCAGTACGCCATCTTCTAAATGAGGGGTCGGTTTCAACAGGTTGAGGAAAATCCCCATTAATATATCCCAGTTTATCTTTGCTAGAGATATACATATCCACCACCTGGGACCACAAGGCATAGTTGGATCCTCCCAACTTGATACTAATGGGAGCAGTCGACGCTTCAGTTGGCGGAGGTTGGGAGCTGATTTGAGCTCTAGTTAGAACTTTCGTCATTTTCGCCGTCAAATCTTCCAACATGAAATTGGTAGTTAAATCTCTAGATTCCGCCATGAAATCTGAATTTTTTTTTGCAAAATAGCCACTATATAAATGAAACAAAAACTTGTAACCCTAACCCTAATTTCTCATTCTCGCAAGCGGCGTCTTCCTCTTCCTACGCGATTTCAGCAAGATGGTCGAGCAGTTTCCTCGCGCAGTTTCCTCTGCGCAGCTTCTTCTGAGTGCAGCGCGGCTTCTTCTGAGTGCAGTGCGGCTTCTTCTGAGTGCAGCGCAGCTTCTTCTGCACGTTCCAAACCCTAAGAAAAAATTCCAAGCTCGTGCAGCCTCTTCTCACCCAACTTCGCGCAACTTCTTCTCAACCAAATTCACGCAGCTTCTTCTGCGTTCCTCAGCCAACTTCTTCTGCGTGGCTTCACAACAACTCTTTCTTCACGCAGCCTCTGTGCAGTTCCTTCTCGTTCCAAGCTTGTCCGAGCTTAGAAGAACTGCAGATAGACTTACGGCTCCAACCAGCCACACGCACAGAGACAAAACACACAATATGTGTTGCTGCGTTTCAAGTTTCACGGAGGTAGGAACCCGGTGCGGTTGCCTACGGCTACGAAGAGAGACTGCGAACAATCTGTGACTCCACCCGTAGATACAAAGCAGATGCACAGAATGCAAGCTCAGCGTCGTTTATCAGTTTGTTCTGTTTCTTTTCCAGAAAAGAAACTATATGGTGGAACCGGTGAGTAAGCAGAACTCATCAACCATGATCACCATCAATGACAATCAACAATCAAGAAAAAGTAAATCGCCAGCCTACAATCAACAATCAAGAAAATAGAAATCGTGACCACAATCAACATCCATACCAGAATCAGAATCAGACATTAGCAAAAAACAGAAATCAGTAGGTAATTCCATTAATCAGCAATAACCTGCTCTGATACCATGTCAAAATATTGTGTTTCTTTGATAATTATCATTGTATTTCATTATTATTTCTGTTCTGTTTTTACAAGAGTTTAAGATATATGTATATAAGGAAAACAAAAATTAAACAATAACCGTAAAACCTGCACATCCAGGTTTTATGCCTCCACTAATATTGTTGTCTGCTTCATGTTTTACTCCATTGAGCATTTGTATCTTGCATTGTTATAGCATACACCAACAAAAATATCTAAGTCTCCAACTCCATTTTTTGCATAATAAAGTAGAGGAATTTGAGAGAAAAGTAAGAAAGAAAAAGAATTGAGCGAGCTATACCATTGTCTTTTCTTCATATTGGAGCTCTTGGCCATTTTGAATCATTAATTTCTTTTTCTTTTCTTTTTTAATTTTTCATATGTTCTTCTATACTCTTTCAAAATTCTTTAACTAACTTTGTCTATTTTTTGGGTTTCTTTGCAAGAACATGCTATTTGTTATGTTTTCTCTTTACATATAATTATTTCTTACTGACAGAATGTTTATAAATTATATTTGTTTCGATATTTGTTGAAGTTTTAGATTGAAAAGATGAACACTTTATTGGGTGGGTCGGAGAAGATAAATGAAATAATCGCAGAGAGGGAGATAAATTTTCTTTTTAGTTCCACAATTTTTTAGCTCCACGTAGGGTTGTCATTGAAACGGGACGAGATGAATGTTTTTCTCTCTGTTTTTTTTTTTACTATGATTTAGAATTTATTTTACATCCCTACTTAAAATCTTTGAGGAAATATAGCAAGGATTACAAGTAGGAACGGAGACTCCAATGAGGAACAAGTATCTATTTAATATTTTAAATATTATTTTTTATTTTTATTATAAATAAAAAATTATAATAGAAGTAACTTAATAATGAATATTTTGTAATAAAAAAATAAAAATTTAAGTCAATAAAGAATAAAAAATTAACATATTAATAGAAAAGAGAGAAAAATAAAATATATGTATAAATATATAATCTTTTTAGGGTGAAAGGGTCTAGAGGTTCTATAGCTTTTAATAAAAGTGCACAAAAGTTATTAAATGGTGGAACAAAAGTCATATAATTTTTTAAAAAAATGTACATTGATTTTAAATTGACAATTCATCTTCTTCTCTTTTTCCTAAAAATAACCATATGACAAACACATGACCACATTTCAATAGTCATTTTTGAAATTATAAATTAATAAAAAATAAGTAATTTTTAATCTCAATAAAGCTCAAAAGTCAATGGTTAATTTAGAACTAATATGTATTTTTTGAAACTATAAAACTTTTATACACCGCTTGATAATTATAGAAATTTTGTGCACTTTTATTGAAAGTTACATGACCTCTACAATCCTTCATCTATATATATTAAACAATATTAATAGAATATTATTTCAAACTAGATTAAAATAATAATAATAAATTATACAATAATTATAAGATTTTAAATTTTTAGAATTTAAATAAATAGTTTAAATAATTTTTATAAAAGAAAACTATTGATGTTTTAGTAGGGATAATATAAATAATACCCCATAAATTTAACGAAAATGAATAATAATCTTTCATACATAAAAATAATAAAATTAATAAATAATAAAAATAGAAACACAAGATATCTCAAAAAAAATTTCACAAGAAATAGTAATGAATAAAAGGAAATTTAAAGAAATACAAAAGGCTAGATTAAACCTTAAAGAGAGATATAAATTTAAAGATTCATCATTCTCAAGAATAATGAAAATATTTCTAAAAAATATATAATTTATTTATGGAATAAGTAATAAAGAAATGAGTATTAATATTACAAATGTAAAATGAATATATAATACACCATTAATTAAAAAAGAAACTATTATAAATAAATTATCAAAAATCCCTCGTAAGGATAAAGAAAAAATAGATGCATCCATTTAAAAAGAATCCAAATATTAATAAAAACATATTTTAGAAAAAGAATTGATATAACAATAAAACTAACACTGCCAAATAATATAATGATAAATAAAAATTATGTTTTATTATAAATGATCAATGAAAATCTAAGATACCATACATTAAAATTCACACATATTTTAGGTTAATAATTAATATTAATAATAAGAACTTAAACTAAATGTTAAATTTAACTTGTAAAAATGTAAGATATCATAAATTAAAATTCACAAGTACTCTAGTTTTACACTTAATATTAATAATAAGAATTTAAAATAAGTGTTAAGTTTAGCTTATGAAAGAATGAAATTATCAATTTTTAGTACATTATGCTAAATTATAGGGGCATCAGTGATAATTTTTAATTTTAGTAGTATAAAAATTTAAATTTAAGATAAAATATAAAATATATTAATTATGATTAGTTTGAGATTAAATTTGGATAAATATATAAAATAATTAATTTATATATATATATATATATATTAAAATAGTGTTTATAGTTTTGGAAAACTAGATTTAGAATACAATCTAAGTCTTTATTATGTCTTATATTATAAAATATAGATACTAATTTTTTATTTTTTATTCTTCATTTTTAATTATATAATCACCCTATAAGGAAATTTACAACCGAAATTCCACCACTCAAGTATCACGATGACCAATCTAAGTTCAAACCCAAGTTTATATGGCTCGTACTAAAACTTTGGTGCTATTGTAGTACATCCTTCGTGTAAGTCCCTCCTACATTGAAGATGAAGAAAATAAAAATATTAGCTGCAACCAAAAACAGTAGGTGTATCTAACATTGATATGTAATTTTACCTTAGAGATACATCAACACATCAAAACAAGAAAAGAAGCAAAGTCAAATGAACAATTTCCTTTGAAGAAAAATAGTGTTGTGTGTAAGAAAATGGGAGAAAATATCTTAGAAAAATATTGGAAAACACTTGTGTGACACTATTTTAAGTTTATTTTAATTTATTGTATTAACTCGCACTTTGTACTAATTAATTTTATTAGTGAAATAAATATTTTTCGGAATTTGTCCCATAAACTTAGTCGAAATTAAAGGATGAATCACGTTAAATTTTCGGTATCATTATTTTATTATGTTGAATTTATTTTATTTTTTAGCCACTTTGTCACTTCGATGACATTCTCTCACAACCTTCTTATTACTACTTATGGCATAATTTTGAACTTTGTATTTTTATAGTAAGGAATCATATTTATTTATTAAGAGGGTTACATTCATGTAATTTGTTATTTAATAGGATATTAAAATGGTATAAATAGATTTTAGATGTGATACTCAAAAAATTAAATACTTTTAATATATTATTATAATTTTATTTTATGTATTAAAATTTCAATAATTTCATTAATTTTAATTAAATTATAAATATTTAATTGTATAATGTATAGATTCAATTTTTTAAAAAATTGATAAATATATTAAAATATTATTAATCCTAAAAACTTTGTGAAATTAATATTTAATATTTCTTATCGAATCTACGTTGCAACACCCAAAATAATTAAAATTTATGGGGAAAAATAAGAAAAGTAAGTCTTGAAAAAAGTTCAATCCATCGGCATTTACAAATAAAAAATAGTTCACACCACTTATAGGGAGCGTTAACTTTAAAGTTAGTTGAATGGGTATTTTACATTTTTACCTAATGATCTAGTTTTAGGCCCTGTTACTGTTACTGTTACTGTTACTGTTACTATTCTCTTTACCAGTAGGTTTTCATAAGAGGCGCGTCTCGATTGTTCTCCCAGTATTCGAGTCGGTAAGGGTAAAGTTCGATTCTGAATAGGTAATTGAGGCATTATAGTTCTCTGCTTCTTTAAATCTTTATATTCTCTTCTTTATTTAACTAAGGAATGATATTTAGTAACAAGTATCAAATATTAAATAATAAAAATATAAAATTTATCTTGTTAAATATTTTTAAAATTAATTATTATTATATTAACAATTTTTTTTGTAAAATAATTATTTTTATTTTAATTCTAAAATAATACAAGTAAACTTAATAAAATAATAAAATAAATGTAATTTTGATTCTTTCTTTTAATTCCTTTCATTTCTTCTCTAATTTTAAATTCTTTTAATGAATAGTATTTAGTATACTTAATGTAACTTTATTGATAATAAGTAAATAATTTGATTAATATGTTTAAATTAAAAAATTTAATTTGATTTATATAATTTAAATTAAATTAGATTAATTGAGATTATATTCGAATTAAATTCAAATCAAAAAGAATATAATTTATTCTTATTTGAATCATATTCAAATTTATAGATTTTAGATGTAATCCAATCCTTAATAAATTATTATTAAAATTATAAATAAAAATATATTTTATTTATAATGTGATATATTTAAATATAATATATTCTATAATTATATTAAATTATTATTTTAATTTAAAAAAATAAATATAAATATTAAATTTCTATAATAATTTAATAAATATCCAATTATATATTTTTTATTTTGATTCTATTAAGCATAACTATAAATAGTAAATATTGTATATATATTGTATTTTATATATCACAATAATTCATAAATAAGTTAAAATTTTAATATAATTTTATTTAATCCAAAAAATTTGTTATGATTAATTTGAAATAATTACATCATCAAATTAAATTTAAATAAAAATATTTAAATTTGATTTGAAACAAATTCGATTCAAACAGTGAAAATTTAAGCTCACCCCTATGTTGAGTGTCCACATCGACAAGAGAAGTTAGCCAATTAATGGTTATAAGGTCATGACAACCCTTCATTTTTGAGAGCTCTTTTAGGGAGAGTTAGATCATGACTTTCTACACCTTAATCACCATAAAGTAAAATTTTATATTTGATATTTACTTGTTTTCAATTATCCTATTTTCAGTGAACAATAAAATAAAATACAAATTTAACATTTACTTGTTTTTAATTATCCTATTTTCAGCAAACAATAAAATAAAATAAAAGATGAGTTACTATAAAAATATATTTTATTGAGAGATTTATATCAAATTAGTTTATTATATTTTATAAAAGGTATTAAAAGAGTAAATTTTATTATTCACTTAATAAATTATTTTATGATAAAAATTTAACTATTTATTCAATATTTTAATAATTTTTATGTTAAAATTCCATAATAAGAAGTCATTTTTATCCTTTCCTTTTTACTAATAAAATAAATTATTATGAAAATAATATTATTTTATTCAAAATATTAATAAAACATAATTTTTATCATTTTTGACTTTTTTTATATAAAAATAAGAGATCAAACAACATCATTTTTAAAGAATTAAATGATCATTTAACTTAAATTAAGGGATTTATGCTATTTGTTTTTTTCTAAAAATAAAAAAGTTACTCATCATAAGTAATAACGTAAATTCATGTGAACTAGTTTACTTTAAATTTGAATATTTGAGTTTTGGTATAACTCAAGTTGAGCATTATTAGATTTTCAAACAGAATTAGATTAAAAAATTTATATTAAATGTTAACTTAAAGTTTGAGCTTAAAATATTTGATTAATTTTGTTCTGATTTTATTTTAATTTTGAATTAACTTATATCAATGTCTAAGTTTGATAGAAGGAATTATAAAATAATAGTATATAATATTTAAATTAAATAAATTTAATTTTACTCGTTCTTTGAGTAGGATTTATGCTTGTAATATAAATATTTATCCAAATATCAATCCAAAAATTATTTAGATAAGTAAATTAATTTAGGCCCAATATGAAGTCAAAATGTCGTTTTGAAAGACATTACTTTCAAAGTTACTTGCCCGTCCGTGTCTCTGTCTTTGTGTTGCGATTTGTCAAAGCAAAAACCTATTTTCGTCTTAACAGCCATATTTAATCATTTGGTCGATAACTTGTATCAAACTTCATGTAATATTAATAAACACCTATAAATTTTTCAAGTAGTTAGTTTACAAAAAATTTCATATCATTATTCTCTTTCTAAATATTTAATGGCCATTGTAATATTAAATATAATAATACTTGCTAAAGACAAGTGACTTGCACGTGAATTATAACTTTTTTTAATTTTAATCTTTGGTTAATTTTATAAAATGCTTAAAATGTATGTGATATAATGATAAATAAATTAAAAATAAAAAAATAATCATAAGTTTTCGAGATAAGTAAAAAATGCATATAAAATATATGTGATATAATGATAAATAAATTAAAAATAAAAAAATAATCATAAGTTTTCGAGATAAGTAAAAAATGCATATAAAATGTATGTGATATAATGATAAATTCTTATTGTATAAAATATAAATTTTGTATGCACGTATTTATTAATCATGGACATACAAAGTAACACTTTTATAAGATATGATTTCTATATATTCGGTGCTTTTCTCTGGAGGTAATAATTTACACCATAGTTAATTTCTTATATATATATGATAAAGTTTTTATTTTTTACATATCTAATTTACTTGTAACTCTTATATAAAGACACAATATATATTCATTTATTCATAAAATAGAATACAATCATTAAGTATTTATAGCATAGTTAATATTGAAACTGTAATATGAAATTAATGAAGTTTTTTAGTTCATGGATATTAGTGTTAAATGATGCCTAATTAAGTTAGATAAGCAACAACAAAAATAAGGTAAATTTACCAAATTTATAGAACCCAATTATTTTTCAAAAGTAATATTCAATCACTTAGTTGAAGTTAAGCTTGTTCAACATAAATTCTGTTAGATGAGATCGTGGATTTTCTTTACGATTAATTATGCTCTAAGATACTCTAAACCAATGATTAAAATATACCATTTAATTTTTTCCGGAAAAAATATGTCTATATATAATAATGCAAATTTTTGTAAAACTTTTGATATTTAAAAAGAAATTAATTTTTTTGACGAAAATTTATTACAAGACAAGTGGACACATTATCCTTTAGTTAGTTTAATTTATTTGTTATTTTTTATAATATTTTAATCATTTTATTATAAAAAAAATAACAATACAAGAATAATATTTAAATTTAATTTTTTTTGTTTTTATATTATTATTTTATCAATTATAATCATGGTTAGTTATTACTAAATATAATATATAAAAGTGATATCTTAATAATAATTAAAAAAATAAATTAAATTATTATTTTTATTTTATGATGTTAACGTTTTTTAACAAAAGAATTAAACTACGAAAAAAAATAAACTAAATTATTGTTTTTACACAAGTAAAAAGAATTTTGATGTCACCCACCTCTTTATTATATTGTTAAGTTTGTATTAAGTTAAACAATATAATTTAAGTTTTTTTATATATAATTTAAAAAATATATAGAGTTTAAAAATAAAACTAATAAATATTCTATATTGATTAGACATATATGATTAGGGAATAAAATTAACTATATAATCAAATATTAATTAATCTGGCTTTATCATGGAGTTGTTGGGACATCAAACAAAAGATAGTTGAAAAATGATATATGTCAACCTGCTTGCTACGTATCGACATTTTCATACACAATGGAGCTTCTTACTTGTTAATTCAACAAGGATGTATATAGTTATATCATATCACAAAAGTTAAAAAGAGTAATAAGCACACTTTGTCATTATCCTTGCTTAAAATCAAAATAAATCAACTTTCTTTTTGCCTAATTACTTTTTGATGTTCAACTATCATTATATATAATAATTAATAATAATAATAATAATTATTATTATTATGGATAACAAAAGTTAGGATTTTCTCATTGTTTTTTTCTCTTATTTATCTTTGGTTGATCCAACGGTATATATGGTTTAACTCAAAAATATAAAATAAAAGGTTAGAGATGAAAAATCAAACAAAAAACAAGTTAAGAATCAAAATCCGTAAAAAAATGTGTTCATGATCATTTCATTTTCATATATGTGATAATTCATGATCACAAATCGACATCTCAACAAAATTGAAAATTAAATCTTGTTTTTAACATGGTCGATCAATCTGTTATTACGTATATTTGGTAGTGCATTAATTAGGTAAAACAGTTAAAAGTGAAAAAATATTTAATGTAATAAAAAAATGAAGTGAAATTTATGGAAGAAATCAAATTAATGAGGGAACGAATTATTTTTGTGTAATTTGTTATATTATTAGCATATGTCTGGAGCTAGATATCCTATTTAATTCATTTGATAATAAATTAACAAGCCTAGCTATATATCAGATATATGTTTTATTAATTGATAAGGTTTGTTATTAAAAAAGTATTGATGAGGTTTGGTACGGTCATTAATTAATCATATGGATTTTGATTTTGGAAACAGAGAAGCTCTGTTTTGTAATTATTCCCAATGATGATACATATATGCCAAAGATGCTAGGTTCTTTAACTATTGATATGTATCTACTTTTAGGGTTGGTAGTTTAATAATACTACTATTTTAAAAAAAAATCTTATATATTCATATCTTTTATATTTAATTTAAGATATATTAATGATATAAAATAAGAATTTAGTTAGTGATTTCAATATATGTCGACGACAAGAAAATAAATGACAAACTAGTTTTTAAAATAATTATAGAATAAAAAATTCTATACACAATTATTAACTCAAAAAAATTAATTTAACCTCATAATAAAAAAAAATATTAAAAATTAAGAGAAGATCTAAAAAAACCTAAACAAATGAAATCATATATATGATGATTTTGCAAGAAAATCCCACAAAAATGTAAGCTTTTAAGATAAAAACTTTAAACTTTTGTCCCAAATCAATACCTAACGAAATTTATAACAATTTAAGATAGCTCTTAAAAATTGAGGATGGAAGAAAGAGAAAAGGTTTATTGTCGAAAAACAGTTTTAAAAATAAGTGTTTCTTTTATTTTCACCCTTGTGTCATTGTGTGTGATGCATATGAAATCTTCAATTAAATCTTAATTTTAAAACACTAATTTATTTAAAATCAAATATATAGAATATAAATATAATGTTATAAAAATATGGATTTATTTGTGTATCTTTTGTTGAATATAGATATTATTAAAATAATAAACTCATTTTAAGTCCATTTTTAAGGCAAATGTAAATTGAAATGTAATATTCCATTAATTCATGATAAAATCCTTTAATTTTTACGAGCTTATCCCATCTTGTCTAACTTATGTTTCGATGAATTTGGATTGTAATGATTTTATAGGTTTAAAAAACAACAACTATATCTCTTATTATTAATATTTCTTAAATTTTTAAGTAATTATTTGCTATAAAATTAATAAAAATTATAAAATTTAAGAAAGAATATTGTAATAAAACAATAGTAGAAATGAAGTAATTATATATTCTTCAAATTTCAAGGGTGTTTTTATAGTTTTAGAAAACTTCAAAGGATTTTATAATAATTTTTTTAGACAAAAATACAAAAATAATAAAAAAATAAAACATGATTATATATAATAATCATAAGTCTATTATAGATAACACTTGATATGAGGAAATGAAATGAGATTTTAATAAAATTGGACAAATTTAACTATAAGCTCAATATAAATATAAAATAGAACGTGAAATAGGATGTAAGAATTTGAATTCCAAAATCTGCAACACATTCAATTTATATTTCGATCCAATATACTATAAGTTCGTATTGATTTGATTCAATGCGATCTAAATATTCTATAATATATTTTTTGAGTTTTATTTCATTTTAATTACATATATTTAGACAAAAAGATAAATATCAAGTATTAATCTTATAATATTATAACTATTATAAACAAATAAGTTTGTATTTTCATGTGAAAATTACTTTCATATCCCTAAATATGATATGTCAAAAATTAATTGGTGAGATGTACGCTAATCATTATATTCCCACATACAATCTAATTCAACTACAAATTAATTTTAACTTATTTATTTTGTAAATTATACTTAATGTAAAATTAATTAATTATGTGTATTAATTATCTTTAAGTAAAAAATTAAATCAAAAATAAAAAAACTTCTAAAATAATTTATTTAATGTAAATAAATTTAAAATTTATAAATTATTTTATAGTGAAAATTTTATAAGAAAAAATTAAAATACTCGTGAACATTATAATAATTATATATTATTACAAAATTAAAAAAGAAAATCAAAAGTCTCTGAAATATGTGTTAAATTTTAATTTTTTAAAGTTTTATTTAATGTAAAAAAATAATTTATTTTATGTGTTAATTATCTTTTAGTAGTAGAATTAAAAGTAAAAACAAAAGGATAAATAAAATAATTGACTCTATGTCAATCATAATTGTATACTTATATGTGTGAATATATTTGAATAGAACTCGGATTATACTAACAAACAACAAACTATAAAAATACAATAGTATAACGAGATAAATTTGTATAAAAATCTTATCTATGTGATAATATTCTTGGATTATTTATGGTAATCATTTGACAAAAAATAATGTAATAATTAATAAAAATAATATATAATTTGATAGAAATAAAAACACAACTATTTCTATAAATCGGAACACCTTTTCTAAATGAACTTATGCGACCTTTGCCAACTATTTCTATAACTAAGTGGTACAACCAATAACCAATAGATATTATAAAATGAAATCTTAAAGATTTAGCTCATGTAAACACATGTAACTAACATATCATGTAATTTGCGAGTGATAATCCAATTTTAATTCATTTATCCAAAAATAGATTTTGTAAACATAATCTCAAATCATTAATATTGAAAAATCACTCAAAATATTAGGGACCTATAACAAGAAAAAAAATCAATATTTGAAAAATGAGTTTCAAAACAGGTACAATTTTCCCATGTTTTCTAGTTACGAAACCATTTGAAAGAGCATGGTATTTATAAAAAAAATTAAGCTATTCGATTATCTTGTGAGTCACTTGCAACCATTTTCGCTATAACCACTCGCCAACTAGGGTGGTGAGGGTAACAACTCTATTTCGACAAGGGTAATAAATGTTACACAATCCTCACTCACAATGGTAAAAGGGTGGCGAGCTCGTGAAAAAAATTATTTTCAAAAAATTACAAAGTAATTTTTCACAAATATTTATAAAATGACAATATAACAGAATAATGAAACAAAACCTAGCATACATTCTACAAGAAGCAATCTTATGGTGTGTGTAAACATACTCACATACAAAAATGTTCTTATCTAAATGAGTGTATAAAGTACTAAACATTTAGTAACTAACCTTATATAAAAGATGACAAAACAAAGAATAAAATAAAAGGATTTATTTTGTACATGAAAATGCCAACAATTACTCAAACAACTTATTGGACTTACAAAATATGTGTCAAATTTTAAATTATTGGAAAATCAAAAGTATCCTATATACATGTTAAATTAGTATAATTAAAAAAATTACAATCTAAAAAATGTGATTACAAAAGTTATAAAAAGAGGCACTCTCTTCAACTTGCTTCTATAATTTCATAAGACATCCAATATTTGAGACTAAAAAGAGGCACTCTCTTCAACTTGCTTATATAATTTCATAAGACACATATATTGGGAAACTAAGAAGAAGGCCTTTGTATAGCCAATGGAGGAACCTTATTATTTGAGACTTTTGATAAATATTTAAATAATTGTCATGATTCTAATATTCAAAATAATACGAATTTTCTATTACCCCATGTTTGGTTGGTGGAATGGAATGGAATCAGAATTGATTCCTTTCATTTTGTGTGTTTGGTTGGACGGAATGAAGGGCGGAATGGAATCAGATTATTAAAAGAGAAGGAATCACAATTCTTTCTCCCACCCTTGGTAATCATAATTCCATTCCTATTTAAACTTTTTTTTCCAATTTTACCCTCACTTAAAATATAACCTTAAACTCAAATCCCAAATTCTCAAACCCAAAATTCCAAAACCCAAAATTTTAAAACCCTAAACCCAAAATTTCAAAACCTTAAATCCCTAAACCCTAAACCCTAAACCCCAAGCCCCAAATCCCTAAACCTTAAACTCTAAAACCCTAAACCTTAAAACATAAATCCCAAAACCTAAAACCCTAAAACATAAACCCCAAATTCAAAATCCTAAAACCCTAAACCCTAAACCCCAAATTCCAAATCCTAAAACATTAAACTCTAAACCTTAAACCCTAAAACCCAAATCCCCTAAACCCTAAACCCTAAACCTTAAAACATAAATCCCAAAACCCTAAACCCCAAATTCCAAATCCTAAAACCCTAAACCCCAAATCTAAAATTCTAAAAAACTAAACGATTTTTAGAAAAATAATATTTTTAACCCTAAACCTTAACCTACAAATATAACCCCAAATCCTAAAACCCTAAACCCCAAATCCAAAATTCTAAAACCCTAAACCAGTTTTAGAAAAATAATAATTTTAATCTTAAACCTTAACCTACAAATATAACCCCAAATCCTAAATCCCACATCCCAAACCTCAAAACCCTAAACCCTATTAAAAAAATAATTTTAATAATATATTTCTTTTTAATTAAGTAATAATTATTTAGAAAAATAATGATTTTAATAATGAATTTTGTCCGACGAAAAAATAGTAATTAAATGACATTATTTGAGCTTTATAGCATGTAGGGGTATTAAGGTCAATTATAGATTTTTTCATTCCATTACAGTGGCAAACCAAACACTATAATCCTGATTCTGAGCTTGATTTCAATGATCAAACCAAACAAAATTGTTTCCTTTCTATTCCATTCTATTCTGATTCCGATTTCATTCCACGAACCAAACGCAACCTTAAATCAATCAATTCCACCACGTAACCTCATTTTATGGATACACTAAATATAAAGAGGGTCAGAAAGGCTTAATGACCTCTTTACATTGGTGAAATGTAGTCTATATATATCCTTCACACATGTGCTCCAATTAGTTACAATGGAACATAAACAAAGTCCCAACAACTACATGTTTATTCCTAGCTGAGCTAGTTTCACATAAATAGAAAAATTGTTCATAAATTTGACAGAAAACTAGAAGTTAATAATTTATTTTAGCTAAGAAAATTACTAAAACTCCTACTTTGTTATACTTAAATAAAAAGTATGTTAATTTTGTGGTAGAATAACTTTGGATAAATTAGTAATTTAATTACATAGTTTTTAATTAAAATAATATTTTTTTTAATTTTAAAAAATATACATTTTAATCACATATCTTTGATGTAAAAAATACACTTTAGTCATATTTTTGAGTTTTTTAAGATTAAAATAGAGTTAATATTTATAGAAGAGTGATAAATGTATAAAAATATAGCTGATATTTTTTTCAATAATTTAAAATTTTGAAAGAATTAGTTTTTCAATAATTCTTAACATGATATCAGTGCTAGAGTTCATTTGCTCGAAACAATGTTAATTGTTTTCCCTATAACTTAATTTTTTTAAAAAATTAATTTTTGAAATAGAATGCATATTTTTTAAAGTTGTTGAAAGATACAGACTAAAACATTCATTTTGTAAAACACAAGTGACTTTTCACCCAACTTATAATCCTAATTTTGTAGGGACTAAAGTGTTATAGGTTGTCCAAATCTAAAAAGTTAACTTCTAATAGTGGTGAGACGTTGATTCTTATAAACTCTAAGTACCATATTTTATACCATGATTAACAATAAATGACTGTGAGATTTTTATTTTTACGTATTATTAACATCTAATATTCTCAAAATGTATTATTTGTAAGTCACTTGTATTTTTACTTTATGCAACCCCCAAATTTTCTTTTGTGGGGGTAGGTGACAAGTTTTCGTCCAATGGACCAATCCCCCTGATAACATGCCAATGCCATAAAGTCCATATACATTATGGGTTGGACCAATCCTAATATATTAACCCAGGTTGGGGATACAAATGCAATTTCTAAAATATTAGGGGAAAAAAACGTTACACATACCAGAAAAATTCCAACAAATATTAAAAAAAATAAAAAATAGTAGTATGGAAAAAATTGGGCTTATCTTATATGTAGAGAATTACATATGAAAAAATGGGAGTGGATGGAACGTCATTGTAGGGTTAGATGGACGTGTAGATCAATCTCCCAAAAGGAACTCATTTCAATTTCATGTTGAAAATGAAGTCAGCTATGTAATTTAGTAACACTGGGATTTCCTTTAAAAGGAGAAAGAGAGAGACTGATAGAAGAAGAAGTAGAAGTAGTAGTAGTAGTAGTAATGTGTTGCACAAAAGCTAGAGTTTTGAGTAGCTTAATTTGATAAGCTGTATAACGTTATGCAAAACAATACAAGTAATAATAATAGTAGAAGTAGAAGTAGAAGTAGTAGTAGTAGTAGTAGAGGATCATCATCTGAAGGAAACTCAAAGAGATCAATAGCAACACTAATGGGACACCACTACTGTTGTAGACAAAGAAAGGTAAAGAGAGGTCTTTGGTCCCCTGAAGAAGATGAAAAGCTTGTCAGATACATCACTTCTAATGGTTATGGCTGTTGGAGTAAAGTACCTGAACGAGCTGGTAGTACATATATATTCTCATCTGATCATCACTTCAAAGAGATCAAATTAATTAATTAATTAATTTGTAAATATGATATTTTGTAATTCTTTAAATTGTTTTGATCAGTTTAATTAATTAATTTTCAGGGATTCAAAGGTGTGGTAAGAGCTGTCGTTTGAGATGGCTTAATTACTTGAGACCTGATATTAAAAGAGGAGGCTTTTCTTCTGAGGAGGAGAAGTTGATTATTAGTCTGCATGATGTTGTAGGCAACAGGTTCAATATTCCTATATCTTTAATTTTACTCCATTTCTTTCTCTAATTTTGATTATTTTCTTCCTTTAATTATTTTTAAAGATTATTTACTATGTATTTTAAAAAATTATAAATATATAAAAATATTATATTTCGTTATATCCATAACTTAAGTTTTTTTAGAGAATTGGTTATGATTAACGCACTTCTCACAAGAGGTGGATCAATTTACACCCTCAACTTTCGAACAATTAAAATTTTATGAGTAATATTTATAGAATTATTGATAAATTACATACATAAAATAAGTTTATTTTTAAATGAATTTTTATTTTTACATCTTTACTATTCAAGAAATTACTACAACTAAATAATATGTATATGTTTATAATTAAATGAGATATATATAACATATTTTTTCATTAAATAAAAAATATAATACATAATTATAATTATATTAAATTTTTATTATTAATTGTTATTACTATAATTATTAAAGTTGTTGTTGAGAATCAAATGATATTATTTTACTATATTGTTTATATAATGTATTTTTTAATATTGATCTGGTAGTGGTTACTTATATTTTTAATGATAGATTTGTATAATTGAGAAGAAATTTTGTGATAAATTTGTATCACTAATAAAATATTTGATGGTTGTATCAATAACAAAGAATTCAATAGTCATAATAATGATAGATTTTTACAGTTAATAATACTTGAATGTTATTTTTATCATTTGATAAAATTAAATAATATATTTGTATATTTAAAATAGTTTAGTGTTTTATTTGTTAGTTTGATCATTATTAAATTAAATGTATAAACTATTTTTTTTATATCACAGGAGTTGCTTTTGAAAAGTAGTCTTAATTAAATCTTGATATATGCAGCCTTCTAACACATATGAGAGATTTATTGTAGATGGGCTCATATAGCAAAATACTTGCCTGGAAGAACTGACAATGAGATAAAGAACTATTGGAATTCATGGATTAAAAAGAAGATTGAAAAATCTGAGCATCCTTCATCACCTTCAGCAACTACTAATGAACATTATAGTACTCAAATGAGTTTGTGTACTTCAAGTACTAGCCAACAAGACTACTTTGATAATAACAATAATCAAGATTTAACTACAAAACAACCAACACTAGTACTTCAAGATCATATGATGTTGTACCCTTGTTCTTCTTCTAATACTACATGCACACAGTTCATGTTTGACACTAGTTCTTTATTACCATATGGGACTAGTATTAGTATAACAGAGAATAATAATAATATTGCAACAGGTAATGAGCTATTTCAACAAACTTCTTCAATGGGTTTAATAATTAACTCATCAGGAACATGGACTGGTACTAATTTGGATTATAATAATCAATCTTCTCATGATCAACTACTACTTCAAGATCTTCAACCTAATCCTACTTCAACATTTATGGAGTCAAATTATCAACAACCATTGATCATGCAGAACATTAATATTGATGATCAAAACAACCTTGAGGTTCCAATTCATGATCATGATGAAGCTGGTGAGGAGTCAGATTTAGATTGCTTTCAGAGTCATCAAGAGTTGACTGAATTACTTCATTATCAACAACAAAATTCAAACTTTCATTTTTTGGAAAATGTTGATCATCATCAAGGACCATCTGGATCAGAAACTCAAGCATTTGCCCCATATTCTACTTCAAATATACTTTAATTCTTCTTTCCCATCATCATCATCTCTATAAAATTCATGAAGATACTTTCAAGCTGCAATATATGTATATACACACACACTCTTTTCTTTTTTTAAAAAAAATTAATGTATACAGTATATAATACTATATATAATACATGAAGAGCAATTTTGAAATGTTCCAGCGGCCTTAATTTTGAAACTCTAATTGTTATTCTTGGAAATGAAAAATATGTAAGAAAAAAGAAGGATGAATATATTTCTGTAGAGTTTCTTTTTTTATTTCTTTCTTTCTTTGGATTTGTCAGACGGCATTGTCTATTAGATCAGAGTAATGGTTTTGCTTTCGTTTTCATTTGTACATTTATGGTACAAATTTGATTGGACTTGTTCTCCTTGTGATCTTTATCCAATTTGCATAAAGTGTAGCTTTTATACTTTAATTAATAGTTTATACAAGTTTCCAAAGTATGTATTCATTCATATAAATTTCTATAAATTAAATTTTTTAATACTTTAACCCTCTAAGTTATTGAATGTAATACGTGTTTATTACACTTAAGTTTTCAAATTGATATTCTTTATTTTAGTCTATTTAATTATTCTAAATATTTTAATTATTTATTCTATAATATTTAACAAAAAATATATATATTTTATTATAAAATATTTTAATTAATTTACTAACTTATTAATTAATATAAATATTTTAAGTATTTAAAAATACATTTATTAAATAAAAAATTAGTTTAAAATATAAATAATTCATTGTTTTGATGTTTGATAAAGTTTTATATTTTCATATTTTTGATAGAGTTGATATAATTTTCATGATTTTTTCAAAGTTTCTATCGATAATGATAATATTTTTGATATTTTTTGTAAAAATTATAATCGATATTTTCACTGATATCGATATTTTAAACTTTGTGTAATACTACTATAAATAGTTTTGGATAGTTAACATTGAAGACATAAGAATATAATTCAACATTTTTTTTTCTCTCTTCTCTCATTTGTTCTCATTTTTTCTATCTTTCTTCTTCTCAAATCTTGATGATAATATATGATCACTACGTAATGTTTTCATGGTTTTAGAGCTTTAATGGCTCATTTGATTGCTTCAACGGACTCTAATGAATCTTTGTTTACACTGAGTAATATTTTTACAAATCTTTCATGTCTTTTGTCTAGCATTCTGTTTAACTGTTATGAAATTAGATTATATAGATTTCTCAATTTAAAAAAACAAATTAAACATGCAGCAATTGTGTATGGATTGCAAGGATTCTTTGAAGAAACTGAGATAATATCGGTAAAATAGATCAAAAAATCAGTTCAGAATGAGACTGATAATGCAAGTAGTGTTGAAGAAATTTTAGATGATAATCCAAAACATGCAGCTTGGGATTGTAAGGATAAAATAGCTGAATTTGATTTATAACTTAATTTCATCAAGCAAACTTAAGTTCTTGTATGGAAATTCATCAGTACATGGATACTGGTCAACTTTGGTTGGGAATTTTTAGGACAATTCCAATTCTAATCTTATAAAATCATATGAAGGTTACAAATAATGAGAAAAGACAATCACTCAATTGAGTAGTACATTGAAAAGGTTAAAAAGTTGTTTGATTTAATGTCAACAATTAGAGATCATATATCTACTCTATGATGCGTACTAATGAAAGGAAAATAATAAGAATGAGTCATGTTAATGTTTAGTTAGTGTAGACTAATCTTGTTCATAATAACGTACTTCTCAAGGTACTACTACAAATTCTCAATTTTCTAGTTTTTTGGTACGAAAGGATCTCAAGATTCACATTCTTCACAATCTAGTAGTTTGAATACATCAAATTTTGGTACTAATACTCATATAATGCATTCTCAAACCTCTTAAAACCTTATAACTATCTTACACAAACATTTAATCATCAAAAGTCTTATCCTTCATAACATGTATCATAGTATAAAGAAACATGCCAAATCTGCAAGAAGGTTAGGCATAATGCTCAACGATGTAGATTTCGGTATATTGCATGACTTTAAACACCTAATAACCAAAATAGTTCAATATCTCATTTTTAGTTTTCACTAGTACAATCTAATGTCTTTCCAAAACAATCTTTACTTACATTTTATCCTAAACTTGAGAGTAAACTTGTCTCAGGTGACTAATACCACACAACCTCACCTTTACCACCTTCTACTCTACCACCTTTGTTACCTCAATAAGACATACTTATATTGAAACCTAAGCCTATACTATATCTTGATTTTATGAATTACTCTAATATATTAGCATAAAGTTTAGGCTATTAAGTACAAGGATGTACACAACCTTAGTTGCAATGGTTACTAGGATATGGTCAATATCCCTAGTGGCCAATGTATAATCCAAAAGCCTATAATGTTAGGCTAGCTACACCAATTGTACATCAAAACTAGAGTTGATACATGGACTTTTGTGTAATTCATCACCTTAATTCCAACATTACTTATTTGATGAAGGCAACCTGTTACTTAGGATAAGAAGTAATGTTGCTAGATAATGGTCACATAGTCATATTTCTCACATGGGTTATGGAAATATTGATAGTGAAAATTTGATCTTTAAACTTAATAACTTGGTGCATGTTCTCCAACTTGCAAAGAATCTTATTTAAGTAAGACAAACATACACTGATAATAATGTATTTTTTCCTAATTATTTTTATGTGAAAGATCTAAGTTAAGAGAGTGTTACTGATAAGAGGAGTGGATAACGTACTCTACGAATTTCCAAATGAAATTTCTCATAATCAATTAATCTCATCTACGTTTTAGAATGATCTAAATAGGTCATATGTCACAATTTTAAGAATACATATAGTTTTATGCCTACTACTATACTACCTAATGATACCATCTCTTTTATTCAATGTAATAAAGCAAGAGTAGATAATTTAGTATAGTATGATAGACTATACCATCCTCATTTGAATGTATTGAAATAAATTTGAAGTTAAATGAATTTGTCTGGTTGTAGTAATGATGCAGTAAGTATGTGTGGAGCACGTAAGCTTAGCAAGTCCAAAAGGTTGTCTTTTTCTCATGTGCATGATAGGTCTAATTAACCTTTTGAGATAATTCATGTTGATGTGTGGGGTCCCTCACTAGTTACAATTGGTAATGGATTTAGGTACTTCATTTTATTTGTTGGTGGTCATACTAGATACCAATGGCTATTTTTATTACACAACAAGAGCCAAGTGACTCAAATATTCATGGTATAATATAGAAAGAGGATTACTTGTCCTTATACTCTATCATAAAATGGAGTGGTAGAACTTTATTGAAATTGGATTTTCTATGATGATTAAAAGTGATTTACCTTTTGAAATTTTAGATTCATAATTTTTAAAAATACAATAGATTACCATCTAAAACATTTGTCGAAAAATCTCCTTTTGAGCTACTTTATCACCTAAAAATATACTACACAACCTTGACAATATTTGGATGTTTGTGTTATACTTACATTACATCCTATTCAAATTCCAAATTAGACCTTTGGTTTATGCCTTGTGTCTTTTTAGGTTACCCTAACTATCAAAAAGAGCATAATTGTATAGATCTTGTTACGAAAAGAATGTACATATCACCTCATGTTATGTTTATTGAATGTGAGTTTCCTTACCTAACATCTTCTATGTCTCAGCCTTTGTTAATGTAGAGAGTGATAAGTCATAATCACTTGTACCATCTATTCATTTTGTAAAGTTACCTCAGTCACATGGTTAGTTTAAAACTATTTACAATGTACTTACTACTCCTTTACCCGTTATACCCTCAATATCCAGTTCTATTGATACAAATTATATTTCAATTGTTCAAAATATGTCTAGCCCTTTGTCTCAACAACTTCAATTCCTTCAACTCCTTTCTTAACTATAAATGTATCTTCTATAAGTTTAACTTTAATAAAAAATGTATCTTCTTAATCCTTTACTAGTCTTGGAAATTCTTTATCTAAAAATAGTAGTGATAACACTATTTCTATTAGTATGGATGGTTTTGTTGACCTACCTAATCCTTCTTCAAATCAATCAATTTTTAACCTTAGTGGAACCAATCTTACGATTTCTTTACCCTTTTATTTCAAACATACACAAACTAATCTCTTATGATAATACACATCATATGTAGACTCATGCCAAAAGTGACATCCATAAACCCAAAGCATTTAGTGTTAATGTGATTCTTTTTGTACCTAGTAATATGAAGGAAGCTATAATGCATAAAGAATGGATGAAGGCTATAGGAAAAGAGTTTGAAGCACTAACAAAGAATGGGACTTGGGAATTAGTTCCACCTCTTAAACATGGAAAGGTTATCAGTAATAAGTGGATTTTTGTTGTGAAGCTTAAACTTGACAAAGCCTTATAGAGGTACAAAAGTGAACTGGTTGCAAGAAGATTCCTTTAAATTGGGGAAATATATTATAATGAAACTTTTAGTCCTATGGTAAGGTCTACAACAATCAAAGTGGTGTTAACAATGACTCTCTCTAAGGGATATATAGTGAGGTAACTTGATATGAACATGTTTTTCTCAATGGTGATTTGGAGAAAGAAGTGTATATATATATATCAATTATAAGGTTTTGTGAATCAAAACTATCCACATTACATGTGTAGATTGAATAAAGCTTTATATAGGCTTAAACAAGCTCCTAAAACTTGGTAAACTAAACTGCATAGTTGCTTGATCTCATTGGATTTTAAAAGCTCACAATTGATACATCTATGATGCTTTATGGTGATAGAGTGTATTTTGTCGTTATTCTTATATATATGGATGGTATAATAATCACATTTCCTAATGTAGGTTATGTTTAGAATTTGATTACTAAGTTGAATAATGTTTTTGCATTAATGGATTTAGAAGAGCTGAATTAATTCTTAGGGATTGAGATGAAGAAATCCGAAATGTGTTTTCATTTAAATTAAAAGAAGTATATCTCTCAATTACTTGATAATGTGAAATTGACTAACTCTAAACCTTCATCTTCTCCTTTTGCTCTAGGGAAGGCATTATCAAAATTTGAAGGTCAACCTCTTGCTAATATGGGCCTTACATGTATATAGTTAGGGAACTTCAATATTGCACTTTTACTCAACCTGATATATCTTATTCAGTAAATAAACTTTATCCATTTTTACAATGTCCCACAAATGTACATTGGCAAAAATTAAGAGACTATTCAGATAATTGAAATGAATTATTGGCTATGGAATATTATTGCAAGGTATTGAGGTTAGGTCACGTTTTGTTGGAATTAATGTAACTGTAAATAGAATTATTTCCCTCATATTCTTACGTTTGGTTGTGTCATAGACATGGAATTGAATGTAAATAATTACTAAAAGATATAAAATTTTCATTCCACTGCCCCTTTTATGAAAAGTTATTTATTTCCATTTCCATTATAAAAATATATATTATTCTAATTTTACTCTAAAATATAATTCAAATAATATGGAACAAAAATATTTTTTCTTGCTTTTTATTTTTTTTAGATTAAGTAATAATTATTTAGAAAAATAATAATTTTTAATAATATATTCTATCTAATAGATAAAATAATAATTAAATAATGTTATTTAAACTTTACTGAATATAGGGGAATTAAGGTAATGTATAATATTTTTTATTCCATTCTAATTGTAAATCAAACATTATAATACTGATTTATTTTTTAATTCTAGTAATCAAACCAAATAATGTAACAATAATATTATTTTCTTTACATTCAATTCCATTATTATTATTATTATTATCATTTTTATTACTTTTTGATTATACAAACGAAACGTACCCTTAATGTCATGGAATTCATGGAAGCATAGGGTGGATTTAAGATTCTCAACAGAAGTAGAATTTAAATCCTTAACTTATACTGTTACTGAAATTTTGTGGCTTAAAAAATTGTTTGATGAGTTAAATATAAAAAAACTCTGTAATGCTCCAATCCTATTTTGTGACAATCAAGGAGTTGGTGCCTTAGATAAACATCACGTGCTTAATTCTAGAATCAAACACATAGAGATATATTTCTATTTTATCGAAGAAAGTGTGCTTGGTGGAGAGGTATGTATTGAATATGTGTCAACACAAGAGCAACCTGTAGATATTATGACTAAATCTTTAAAGTTTGTTTGGTTTGATAAGCCTAGAATCAAGCTCATTGTTCTCAATAGAGACATGAGCTTGAGAAAAGATGTTTTAACATGTAAAGATGTTAATAATCCTATGTGCAATATGGTGTACCTAGACTGAACTAATGCAAGTTGTAATGTGTTACAATGTAGGTGTAAAGTAACTTGTGTATGACTAGAGTATTCTAGCATTCCTAAAATTGTATTGTTGTGTTTCCTTCTAGACAATTAACATTGAATACACAAGAATATAATTCAACATTTCTTTTTTCTTTTTTTTTGCTCCTTTGCTCTCAATTTTTTTTTTGTTCTTCTTATTCTCAGTTCTTCTTCGTAATATGATTAATACATAGTGTTTTTAGTGGTACATATGTTAGTTTATTCTATCTAAATTTAAAATTTAATGAATTCGAGTTTTAGATTTGAAAATTTGTTATTTGTTCGGCTTACTTAAGAATTCGCATCTCGATTATCATATGATATTTTTTATTTGTTAAACTATATTATTAGTCATTAAATTTGAATTCATGTTTAATTGTAAGTATAAATTAACTAGAAGTGAAGAGTATAAAGTAAGTAGTATGAATAAGTCAAAAAAGCAAAATTGCTCTAATAATAATAAGAATGAACAAGAGAGTTCATGTTGAATATGTAGAAATTTTAATATTTTTTTTAATTTAATATTTAATAAAAGTAATTCACAAAAGCTAATAAAAACTACGTAATAATATTTATAATAACCCTTAAAACTGTTAATAAAAAGAATCACCTTTTACATCAAGCTATATGTTTTTACAACAAAATATCTAATCCAAATTTTTTACATTAAATGTCGTCATGTTAAATATCAATCAATTACATATGTTCATTATTGAACTCGAATCAACTGAAACTGTTTAATATTATTTAGGTATTATTTTTATTTTTATAAATTTTAAGAGTATTATTTTATGTAATTTATTGAACTTCTTTTTTATAGTTGTTCTGTTGATAAGATAACTAAAATGCACGAGCATTTTTCGAGAGTCACTAAGTAGCTAATTAATTTTTAAAGAAAATTTTGAGTAGTCCTTTTTGGACTTATTGTCCTATTATAACATGTTTTTTGGTCCAATATCATTTTTTTTATTTCTCGAACGACATCATCATTTTGGTTAGAGAAATTACAATTTTGTCCCTTACTAATATATAGGTTCTTCTAACCACTTCATCTTATGCTAACCTCCAATAAGATCTTTTCCTTCTGTCAGTCAAGCTTTTCCACGTCTGTTTACTTAGACATAAAATAACAAACTTCATGGGATGGTTACAATGTTATTGATGATAGTGTTGTATCGTTCTGAATTGTGATCAGGATAGAATAAAATAGGAGATAAAATCCTAAAACCTAAAATCAACATACTCTAAATTTTGGTTTCTTTGAATTGAAAATTGGAAAAAAAATTGTAAACTTAGAAACAAAAACTGGCAACAATAATACTGTAATCAACATGAGCCTTACGATTATTACTTTGTAGTAGTCAATCCAAAGCGACATAGATATAATGAAAGAGAAAGACAAAGAAAAGGATACAAATTCTTTTATGAAATGGACTAGGTGTGTTTTCCTAATCCAAAATTTTATGCATAGTAAGGTTCTTCAAGTTAATGTTGCTTGTAGAATTTTAACATATAACACTTGATTCTTATCATTATATTACGCCAACTCTGACACATCTCCTTTGTTGGGTTTCTCTGTCTTCGATGCTTATGACAACCCCTACCTAGGTTCTTTCTCTCTTTCTGTCTATTATATATATATAATATGTATTAGATGTATGTTTTATTCTTACCATAATAGTGGCCTTGGTATTATATGTTTTATTTAAATGTATCTATATTACATGTTATATCTACTTTTATATTTGTATATAATATGTTATATTCATCTTTATATTTGTATGTAACATATTATATTTATCTTTATATTTTTATATAATATTTTATATTTATCTATATCTCTAGATCTAACATGTTGTACTACCTCTACCTTTGTATTTACATTAATCAATTTTTTAGTGTAACTTAAATTCTTTTCATTTTTATCCTTGCATGTAATACATGCATATACTTGAATTTTTATATTTAATGAATTACATCAAGCTCTATGTTTGAATTGAACATATTATATACATATGTTATTTTGTTTGTAACTTGTTACACTCACTTCATTTCCCGTGACTAACTAGATGTAACATATTATATTTGTATGTATTTTTTATATAACATGTTATATTCACGTATATCTTTGTATGCAACATGTTACCTCCATCATAGTTCATGTGAACTACCAAATGTAACATATTATATGCATCTATATCTTTGTATGTAATATGTTACATCAATTATAATTTCGATAATTCAAAGAATATAATATATTACATCTATATGTATATTTATATATAACATATTAAATATATCATTATTCTTATGATCTAATTAATGCAACTTAATACTTGTTGCATACAATGAAGCTTAGCTAATCAACAATAACTTTCCAAACTTCAGTTAAGTCACTAGTGATAATTGTCAAAGCTTTTGTTGAGTCGTCAATATTGACTATCGAATATTAGGTGAGACTTTAATTTTATCTTATTAAACTATACAAGGAAATTTTTGTGTCTTTTTATATATAATAAATTATTATAAATTTTAAGATAAATTATTGATAATTAAAAAAATTCATCGGGTCTTTGCCAAAAAGATAAAGATAGAAGACAAAAAGCCCACTACTTACTAAAGAAAAGAAAAGCCCAACTACTGTATGCAGAGAACGGAGCTATAAATCGAAGGCGTCAATCTTTTTAGGGTTTCGCAAACAACCAATTATTACATTAATTTGGTGCATCCGCTAGTTGCCGACGTCTTTGTTCCATCCGCACTTGCTCTCTTCTCTTCTCGCAACCATGGTAAGATTCAGTTTCCATAATTTGTCTCTTTTTCTCAGAAGCCAGACAGACCTTTTTGGACATTTTGAACATGTTTGCTTGCTTTCATTATCTGTATCCAGATTATTTCAGAGAAAAACCGACGTGAAATCTCCAAATACCTCTTCCAAGGTCTCAACTTCCTTCAGAGAACATGTTTGCCACGCTGTTTATTTATTTATTTTTTTCATTTGCAAGATTTAATTCTTTTTAATAAATTTCTTTTTTAAATATTATTGTGTAAAATCAGAGGGAGTGTGCCATGCCAAGAAGGACTACAATTTGGCAAAGCACCCAGATATCGATGTGCCAAATCTGCAAGTTATAAAGCTTATGCAGAGCTTCAAGTCGAAGGAGTATGTGCGCGAGACATTCGCTTGGATGCACTACTATTGGTACCTCACCAACGATGGTATTGAATTTCTGAGGACTTATTTCAACCTCCCTTCCGAGATTGTCCCTGCCACGTTAAAGAAGCAGGCTAAGCCCTCTTCTAGGACCATGGGCGGCCCACCTGGCGATCGTCCTCGGTAATTCCTTTTAACTTGTCTCCCTTCTATTCTGTTACACTGTTAATTGCTTTGTACTTTATATGCATCTGCATTGTGTTTTACTTAAGCACATGTTATTCTTATTGATGGATTGCCTGTTTATGGAGTGAACTAGTTTGTGGTTTGTTTGTTTGATTTAATATGTTGTTAATTGTTTGATTTCATTGTTAGTGGTGAACACAATTAATACTTGGCAATAATAATTACATAAAATAACAATTCTAAAACTTATAACAAAAATAACACCTTAATGTTTTTAAACAAGTGTCGAATTAGATGGAATTCGATATTGAACGGGTCTAAATAGTTGTAT
The DNA here is from genome assembly GCA_033030585.1 of Hippophae rhamnoides. Taxonomy (NCBI): domain Eukaryota; kingdom Viridiplantae; phylum Streptophyta; class Magnoliopsida; order Rosales; family Elaeagnaceae; genus Hippophae; species Hippophae rhamnoides. The sequence goes on from CM065430.1 coordinate 13,413,180, forward strand.
TTCAACTTGAACGGTGTTCAATCGATGCCATTCAATATGAAATGATGAAGGGATTTTTTTTTCTAATCATAGAAATATATGAGCGGATCATAAGTGATGATATTTTTGTGGTCATTCAATTTCGTTTTAAATACAAAAAAATATTGACACTATAATAACACAAATATCGCACCATTGTTACCCCTGCTTTTATTGAGCAAACTATCTTGATTAAGTGTATGTTTTATGATTGGTTTAGTTTTGATTTTTGTTTTTGGTTGTGCTTATGATTGTAATCAGTGGCCCACCTCGCTTTGAGGGAGGAGAGCGCAGATTTGGTGACAGAGATGGATACCGTGGAGGTCCCCGTGGCCCCGGTGGAGACTTTGGTGACAAGGGTGGTGCTCCTGCTGATTACAGACCCTCTTTTGGTGTAAGTTCTTAATCTTGTCAGTGTTTTCCTTTATTTTCATTTTCACGTGTAGATCTTACCCTATTCAAGGAACTTGTATACTCTATAATGCTCAGACCTTTTGATTGTTAAACTTATTAATAGTTATATAATAAATAAAATCAACTATATGTTTTTGCACATTATTCCCTATTTTTATATGTTGTCTACAAATAGTTTGTGCTTGATTGTATTTGGTTTATAATAACTTAGCTTCTTTTTTTCCCTTAGAAAAGGGTGTTGGGATTTAAATATCTATAATAGTTAGGTGGTTATAAACGAGCCTATGCCCTTTAGTATTTCAAGTTTCTTGATGCATGCTGATTATAGCTGATAATACTCAATTTAGTTGAGTGTTTTGTTATCTTTGTAATTTGAAAGACAACATTCTTAATGCTTTCCATTTCTAGAGTTTGTTAGGAAGGAGGCATTGATAGTATTAAATATGAAAATATGCATTCCATTTGTCTCTCGCATGAAATATTACTATTATCTGACTAGTTCTATTATGTGTTCTCCGAACTTGCAGGGTGCTGGTGGAAGGCCAGGTTTTGGTCGTGGAGCTGGAGGTTTCGGTGGTGGTGCGGGTGCAGGTGCAGGTGGATCAAATCTTGCTTGAGAAACTCGTCTTTTCTTTGGTTGAGGTTTCAATATGCATGCAAATTTATAAGCTGTTGGATAAGTGGGGCAGTTTTGTTTTTTTGTTGTTGCAAGGTTTATGAGATTATGTTCCATTTAGATTTTTTATTTGCACTTTGTTGTTTCATTTGTTGAAAGCGGTACCAAGCCGATATCTTCTAAACTCTAGTATCGTTCATGTATATCCAATTCTATTTTTTGAATCACACCCATTTTGAGTGTGGGGGTGAGGGATTTGAACCTTGACCTTTGGTCAATATCACCCTAGCTTTATCAGCTGAAATCTCAGGACGTGGGTTTGTTCTGTGAATCTAACTCGGCAATGCCAGAGTTTTTCTGCAAAAGTGACTCACCACCACTTGAATTCACTCTCCCCATGTTTAACAATATCGGTAATATAGTAGTAGATTTCCTGACGTATTTGAATTTAAGTTTGATTTTTCTGCAAATGAAGATCTTGTTGGCTAAGAGATGGTGCGATTGATTTTTGTGACTCTTTTCGTTGGTAATAAGCTTTCGTTTTTATATGAGGCCGTAGTACATGTACACATAATCTAATAATGATAATTGATAAAAAGTTTTGTGGTAGATATATTATTAATTAGTAAGTGTTATTTTTGTTATTTGATAAAGTTAAATAATATATTTAGAATTCATATAATAATTTTTAAAGATATATTTATTAATTTTTCCTAAACTAATAGATCCTTAGAGTACCGTGCGACCTTATATTAATGTACATGGATGTCTGCACGTAGCGGCGTTTACATATAAGCCTTAGGCAAAAGCTTCAACTTCAATGTACCAAAGGGGTAAGAAGATACATATTCATAAAGATATGGAACATAGACCCAAAATTATGTTCCCTTGATCACAGTTGCCCAATCCCAAAGGACAATTACATGTAACTTTTTGTTATGTTTGTGTTATTTTTGTGCTTTTGTTTGTTAGTTATAAGAATATATCTTAGACTACCGAAATAAATTGCCGTTTTATTTTTTGTTTTGTTGTTGTTAAAAGCCTTATTCCCATTATCCGCTTTTAGTCGGCATTAATTTTTAGTTTATTTGTAAGCATAATTAAATTTTATTTTTTCATTTTCAAACTCCCTTCATATAGAATACATATTTTTTTAATAAATAAAAATTATATATTTAATTCATATAAAAAATTATGCATATATATATTTATTATGTATGTTTTTAGGATAAAACAACATATGTGTAAAATTTATGAGTATTTATAGACAAAATATTTAAATGTAACTTTAGTTTCTAAGTGTATCTTTCAAAAATATTTTCAAATTGAATAAACCATCCAGTTACAAACAAACACATCTAAGATATAATTATGTTGTTATGTACGTTAGATTTCATATTAAACATATAGAAAATATTTTGCATTTAGGTTTAGGTTAATTGATTGATCGAGAAATATCTGAATTGATTGAGGTACGTAGATCAATCAAGAATCGATCAAGAATTATCTGAATTTAGGACGTTTATATAAACCCACTACTTAATTTAATATCGTAACAAATCTACTTTCAAACTCTTATAAATATTACAATTCTACAATTTTGATGACAAATTTATAATTGAACTCATTATTGGTACAAATCTATTATCAAAACATAGAAATTAGTGATAGATTTGTAGCATCCTAAGAAGTTTGATAATATATTTTTTAAATACATAGTTAAATGGTAGGTTTTTATAAACATTTTATGTTTAATTGTAATTTTATTTAGTTTACTCTTTTTTAACATTATTAAAAGTGAAATTATGAGTTATTTTTTTCTAATATATCCATGGCTATGGGCTGCATTATATAATGTCATATACATTTATATGCTATGTATCACTATTCAAAGAAATATAATTAAAATCTATATTATATCTCTTGTATGGTTGGTTAATCTTTATTTAATACTAATAAATATTGTTTTCTTTCCCACTTGATATTACTATTGACTTAGTTGACCTCAGCAAGTTACAGCACTGTTACATTTCTTTTCTTTTTTTTTTCTTTTTTTTGCTACTCAACATTGTTACATTTCTCATTTGGGAAAATAAATAAAATTGAAATAAAAATTATTAAAATGGGACGTACTTTTCCTTTTCTATGATACAGAACATGGAATAAAATTGTAATGTTCAATTTCCTTTGGAAAAGATTTCGTTTTTTTTTTTTTTTGCAATCAGAAACAAGAGTATACTAATGCTATAAGCGTGTTTTTGCTTGTTTCATGAGTTGGCTGAATTTTATGTATTTTGATTTATATTTTTGATTGTTATGCTTGTGGATTTTTATTTTATGAATTCGTTAGACCTGAAACTGCAATTATCTCAGCTGCTCTGTTGCATTTTTTCTGTCTACGAGTCTCGGGGCTATGCCTGAAAAACATGCAGCACTTTCCATGTGGTGTGTGAGTTTAATTTTGAAACATAAGGTTATATTAAAGTACCACTGTTCTAATTAGTTGCAGTAAAGCAAACACTTAAAATTCACAAACAGTGATCATTCTGATGTTAGTGTTTCAATATTTGCCTCCTGACTTTATATGCTTTTTTTGGGTCTTGAAAAAGTGCCTTTGATGCAGCTTGAAAACTGCATAATACTAACACTTTTATTTATGAGGTGACACAAGAGAGAGAGAGAGAGAGAGAGAGAGAAACTGACAAAAATAACAGCATATATATTTGTTTCAGCAGGAATGTATCAAAAAAAGTTTTAACTGAGTATAAAGTTGAAAATGGAGGATACTGTATTAATTGTAAGATTATTTACGTTGTTAAATTTCTTTTATGGGATAAATTAAGCTAAAATTATATTTTTGAAAGTAACAATAAAGACAAAAAAAAAATGGTGGATGTGAAATATAGTATGAAAATTTGTATTTTATAATATAAGGTGAAAATAAGGAGTAAGATTATCTTCCAAATTATATATCTTATTTTAATTAATATATAATTTTTATATTTATATAAATTATTTACATATTTAAATTAATTAAGTTTTTTTTTTGGGTAATAATAGCATAGTTGACCTAGCGGCTGAAAGTATGTATATACATAATTGTATTGGCTTGAGCAGGCAACAACACATTCAATTGACCAAAAATATATTAAAGAAAACAAATATCTTCCTCGAAACCAGACCAAACATTAAACAACAATTATTAAATTGAGCTCTGGATTTTTCCAAATTCTATGTCTATATATGACAAAAACAATTGATAAACTAAAATTAACATTTTAAAAAAAATCAATAAACTCTATTTCCTCACTTGGTTTTGGTCTGCTTATCCAGTAACTAAGAAATCAATAAACCAGCCCTAAAATCCGCCTGGGTTCTGTTGTGGTAGTAATTTTCAATGCATGAACATATTCATGTTATGATATTTTTTTTCATCAACAAAAAGATTTATCGTCTACATTAATTAAATGACTATTACTCAGATAAATTTATCTTTTTATAAGAATTTTTCTAAAAGTGTTAGTTAAATCTTTTGAAAAAATATTATTTAAAAAAAAAACTAAAATTTTCTTGATGACTCCCTAAATGAATAAAAAATATGATAAAATTTTATTAAATATTTTTAAAAATTTACAAAAATTAACATCTTTAAAACCTATAATAATAAAACATTATTTGAATAATATTAAATATGTTTCAATTACACTGCTATCAACATTAAACAGATTTAAATAATTATAATTTAATTTGATGTCGTTTAATGTGAAGTAATGTGAAGAATTTCTTTCTAATAGTAAAAATATATGATTTAATTAGTTAAAAGTGGTGCTGTTTTATAATTACATATTTTAACATTATTATTTAATTTGATTTTTTTTTTTCGATCTATTTTAAAAGTCAACAAACACAATAAAAAGCGAAATGCATAAAATGAAACCTAAAAATTCATAACAATAAATATAACACCATTTTTTTTATTTGGGAAGGGTATGGCACTATAATAAGATCATGGGTACTAATTTTATTGTTATAAATTTTACGGTGATATATTTATTATTTTTCAAAAAAAAATAAAATGATAAAGAGACAATACTGCCCTTTTGTAGCAGCTGTTAGATTGATGAAAAAGTCTTGTATCATATGTTATCATTATATACACAAAATAGGAACTTCTTTATATAAATAAACGTATATATCCATATAACAAAAACACTTATTATAAAGTTTTCTTATAGTATTCTTTGTCTTTCGATAACACTTGATGAATATGTAAGAAATAGAATACCTCAAAACATTTATCATTATTCATTCATATAACGCAATTAACACAAAAAAAAAATTCATGTTATTTATAAACCGAGTTCATGTAAAAGTTTTACCTAGCTATTAAACCCACACGTGTTGATGTTAGAGACAAACCAAGAATTATAATTATTTTTAATGAACTATGTATCAATTATATGTTTTTTGGGCTAAGTATGTATCAATTATATAATTAAATTGTCTCAAGTTGGGCAAAAAAAGAATCTTGTACAGCTAAGTAGTCAGACAATCTGGCTGGCAAACCTCCCAACACCCAACACTAATAGAAAGGCTGTTTGTGGAAGATGAATCATCTACAAAAAGGTTTATTAATTAAGCTTAAAGCAAAGCACTATATAAGCTCTGTCATAACTAATGAATCTTCATCACATAAGACTTCTTTTAGAAGAAGAAAAGTGAAGTTTTGTCTCAAAGTTTACATAATGAATAACAAGGTGAGGCATGTACCTGCAGCTATTGCAACAAGAAATAGAGCAATTAGTAACACTAAAAGCATCAGAACTAGAAGGAGTCTTCCAAAAAGAGGACAGATCAAGTCAAGAATAGCTGCAAGAGCTTACAATGCACTAGTTTCAGCACTATCATCCAAAGCCCATTCAGAGCACAAGAGAACACACTCAACAGATACTTTTGAAGATCATTAATCATTAATTTTGTTATAAAGTCTATGTTCATCACCATCATAATCAGGGGCGGAGGGAGGGAGGGATGGATTCGTGTGCGCTACGGTCCCCTTGCCTCGATAAATCTTTACAATTATTTATAATTGATTTTGCAATTTTTTGTATATTATAATTGTTATTTGTATAGATTAAATCCGAGTAAATAAATATATTATTTTAATAGTTTTTTATTAAAATATTATTTCTTTTAAACGATTTAAATATCTAAAATTGGTAACAAATAATTAAAAATAATAATATGATTAAAATATATAAATTTTAAAAAATAACTAATATATCTAATTTAATAAAAATAAAATATCTATATCTCAAATGGGTCAAGACCATATCTTGTTCTCGTAATCTGATTGTTTTCTGGGCCGTATTGAGCCATCTTTTGGGTCTTTAAATGTCTATATATAAAAAGGTTAGGCTTAGTAAAAGCTTGCAAATTCTTTCCCATCAATTCTTTTTTTCTTTTTTTCTTTGTTTTATTGTTTTCCGATCAAAGCTTTATGTCAAAATAGTTACATTTAAAAAAAACCCAAATTTAGACAAAAATTCTTGATAAAGCCAATGGTAGAAACATAGAACTAGGTAAAAGCAACAACACCATAAACAAAGTATATAAAGGCAACAATAATTACAAAGAAAAAGCTTTAATAATATCAAAAGGCTAATACAATAATCTAAAACTTTGTCATAACTACATTAGTAAAGATTTTTCCATTTCAGACTTTTCGGATGCTCCAAGAAAGCATGATCCAAAACAATAAATCCAAATTTCTATTACAAACAAAATAAAAGGAATCCAAATTTCATTTTAAAATACTTATGACAATGAATTGTGAATAATAAAGAGGTAGGATTAGTTAGAATTCTCTAACCTAGATAAAAGGTACGGGATTCAACAACATTGAAGCCAAAACCACCTCCAAGCTTACTTTTTCTTCATATGTTCCCAATTAACCCAATACATTTTAGAACAGTTATCATTAGAATCTCACAAAAAACTTTCCATAATAGATTCAATACTCTTACAAAGACCATAAGAGAACTTGAAACATTGCATAGCATACATAAAAAATAGTAGATATAACATATTTAAGTAAAGTTACTCATCCTTTAGTAAAAAGAAATTTCTTATCCCAATCGCAAACCTTCTTTCTAACCTTATCCATAATCAAATCGAACACTTCCTTTTTCCTTCTTACTTCAAGAGCCAATAAATCGAGATATATATCCATACCACCTATATGTCAAAAACTTAAAGAAAGCTTTATTGAATCAACCACACTGGGGAAGAATTAACACTAAAAAAGAGTGATGATTTACCATAATTAACACATTGTCGAAAATCTTCATTGTATTTTGTTAGCAAAAACTTGAAGTTTGAAACCTTATCAAAAGAAACTTTGCAAAAGATAATTGAGTCATTAACAAAAAAAGAAGATGAGATATGAAAAGACCATCACGACTAACTTTAAGGCCTTGGAGCTTCTTATCCCCCTCAACTTGACAAAGAAGATTTGAAAAACCTTCGGAGTACTAAAGAAATAGAAAAGGGGTAGGGGATCCTCTTACACAATACCACGATAAGGCTTGAAAGGTTGAAAAACATCATTACCCAACACACAAGATTAAGAAAACATAGGATGCATTTGATGATCCAAGAGACAAAAATAGGATAAAAACGCAATTCTTCATAATTGCTTCCAAAAAGTCCTATTCAACCTAATAAAAAACTTTGCTCATATCTAATTTGAGAGCCATGTGAAAATTATTGCCTTTCCTCCTAACCCTTAAGTGGTGGAAAAGCTCATAGGAAATGAGAATATTATGTAATGGGGTAGCTAGGAAGGAAGACACTTGAAAAAAGGATTAATGATATCACCTATAATTGGTCTCAAACAATTAGCAATAATCTTATAGATGAGGTTGTAAACAATGTTGCACAAAGTTATAAGATGAAAATGGGTCATGCTCTTAGGAAAATCAATCTTCGAAAGAAGAACACGATGAGAATAATTAGAAGAGGAAGAACAACAAACTCACTTACATCAGCTCCCACTATATGGTAATATCGTTGAAAGAAAGAAACCAAAAAACCATAAGGACTTGGAGTATTTAAAGGGTCAATGGAGAGACTCTAGAATTTCCCGATTTGAGACCTCTTTGAATAAGCCAACAATATAAGGAGTTGTAATTTTGCTATCAACGAAACAAAGCACATCGGATAAATCCCTCGAGTTAGAGTTTTGGAAGAGTTTTTTAAAGTGATCAAGAGTTATAGTTTGTAATTCTTTTTCGTTGGAATCCCAAGAACCATCATTGCATTAAAAATCTCAATAGTGGACTTTTCTTTTTTCTTATTAGAAATTAATGCATAAAAAATTTGTATTTTGGTCACCTTCTCTAACACATTAGACCCATATCGAAGAGTTGAGAGTTCTCAATCAAAGAGTATAAAGAATGTAGCTTCTCAATTTCCATTGCAGAGTTACCATAAACTTTTTTCTTTCACTTTCAAAGCCGACGATGACACTCATTGAGTATTGCTATATATATATATATATTAATTGATAATGATAATATTACATTGGAATTAAAGTTATGAATATTGAAATTGTAGAAATCTATGGCCTAACTTTACCTCAAAAGCCAACTTGTAAGGGAAGGGTTGCCAATGACTTATAAGTGCAGCATAAACCTAACTTTTGGTCGATGTGTGACTTAGATCTTTAACAGTCATCATTTACATCGAAGAGGATGCGAGGACTTGAAATTGGCGACTATAAGGGAGATGTCTTTGATAACATGAATAAATCTATAGCTTAACTCCACCTCAAAAGCCAACTTATAAGGAAAGGGCTACTAGAAACTTATAAATGCAACATAAACCTTACTTACCCAAGACAAAATTTGAATTAAGAACAAAAAAGTTAATATCTATTTATAATCAAGAAAAAAATATTCAAAAACCTCTGTATCTACAAATATGTTTTGAAATTAGGTCAAAGAGAAAAATATGAAAACATGTTATGTTGTTAGTCAATTGTTTACTTATTGTTAGAATACATGTATATTATTTTAGTGTAAATATTTTTAAATTATTGAATTTGTAATATTTTGAAATAATAAAACTCTATAATTTAAAATTTAAGAGATATAATTTTATTTTATGCGTGAATTTATCCATAATTTCATATATATTATACCTAAGTTTTCAATGCAATAAATGAGATTAAACACGTGCCTCATTAATCAAATCCACCGTAGGTGTATCTTATTATTGAGATAATATTATATATGTTTTAATTAAAAGAATCTCTTATATATATGTAGAGAAGTCAGATTAAGGTCTTGCTAAAGGTCCATAAATACTTAAGTCGACTCTGCATGAATCGGTGTAAATTATTCCAATCAAGATGATTTTATCGTATGTAAGAGATCATTTTAATTAAAGTATAAATAATATTATCATAAAAATATTAAAATATACATAATGTGTATTTGACTAGTGAGGTGAATTCAAAATTGATATATATATATAAAAACAAAAATTATTTAATTAAAACAACTAAATCTTAAATATTAAGTTTAATGTCCCTTTTTTAACTTAAAGAAACGAATAATTTGACCATAAATAATTAAAATTATAAATTAAGATGAAATATCTTTTAAAACTTATCTAATATTATCTTACTTAATTTTGAGTGAAATGCAATGATAATTAAATGATATTAATTGAGATATCTTATTTGTCACTAATGAACTTAAATGAAACAAGTAATTATAATAAATAAATAAATTATAATATAAGCTTAAAAAAATGATAACACATATTCTACAATGAAAATGCAAGCAATGATCCAATTCACAAAAAGTTGTTGTTATTGACTCGAGAGGAAATGCAAGCAATGATCCCTAATGTACGTGCACGTACATAAAAAATAGAGGAAATGCAAGCAATGATCCAATTCACAAAAAATTGGTTGAACCCTAATTTTTCCATAAATTTCTTTATAAAAATATCATTGAATGCGATTATAAACCTTACTAATGTAAAGTTTTAATTCGACATGTCAATTTTTGCTTGAAGGTCTAGATCGTACATCATGAAAGAATTAATGTGACAAGAGAGAACATCATCAATAATGAGTCAATTTCTCACATAAAGAGAATGGAATAAACTGATAACATGTAGTAGAACTCTTTGATGAAGCCTCTTAGTCAATATTTTTTAGATCATCTCATACATATACATGGTAGAACATAAACTGATTGGAAGAGGGTATATTCATCAATTGTACGTGGTAGGGTTATTTACCTTTAAAATGAGTACAATAAGAGTGGTATATATTGGCGATGCGCACGTGACAGAAGAAGCTCTTGATAGCTTTAATTTGTTGCACCATATTCTACAATGTGCGATAATATGTATATATTATGTAAAAAGTAATATTTATTTTAAAATTAATTTAATGGGAATCCAAAATAGTCTTAGTGATTTTATGAAACAAATTTATTTGAAAGCAGTATTATGTCCTAGCTAGTTGATACAACTGTATAATAATTCTTATTTCTTCTCTAGTTTCTAACAGGATTGGCAGCTATTTTCACTATATCCATTAAGTTATTTTATAAATTAAGTAATTATATATAAAATGAGAATGAGTAATAAAAAAGTAATTATTGGTAAAACTTATTAAATAAATTAAATTATATCATATAAATTAATATATCAATAGAACTATCATAAAAATAATTTTCTTGAGCCTTCTTATGCAAACATGGTGCAAACACCGGTACAAAAATATAATTAAATTAAAATTTATCATTAATATTTTTTAAACTTAAAATATATTTCTATTATAATAAATAATTTACTTAATTAAAATTAATAATTTTTTATTTAAATACAAAATTACAAATATAAATTAAATTAATATCAAGTACATCATCACCTTTTCTTCATCCTTTTTCAATCTTTGTTTATTATTATATAAGGATACATATATAATCTTAAATATTAAATAATTGAAATAATATTTTAAAAAATATATTATATTAATAATTATAAATTTATTAGGTATATTGGATATAAAATAAAAAGTTTGAGGTGAAAAGTTAAAAATAAAAATAAGTAGATAATACAAATCTACTAAACATAGGTAATTTTCTCCCTTTTTAATTTTATTTTATAGTAATATAAAGTGGCTGATTAATAAGTAAGATCAGCTACATGATGCCATTGGACACTCATATGATCATCACTGTATTATATGATAAGAATAAGATTTTATCACATTCAATCGGTGAGGGACAAGTCGATTTGAGTGTAATCAGGACCGTTCACGACTCTATCAACACCACAAACAAAATTAAGCAATTCACACCCAAACAACATCTCTCTACTCTACAATCTATGTAATACATCGTATAATTAGCAAAATCTTGTCGGAGATAAATACTTATATATATGTATGTATTTTTCGATCAATAATATATGATATATTTGAATCATAAAAAAAAACATTAAATAAAATAAAATAAAATATGAGTATAATATCCGTGTTTTCCTCAGATCCAAGTAGAATTTGCAATTTGCCAGCTAAGCATGCTCTCAAACTATACCTCTCTTCTCCATCGCCAGTCTCCTCACATTATCTTAGCTCTCTAGAAACACCAACTCCAAATATTTTATACACTTACCATTTTTGATTATTTCTCTCCCCGTTTGATCTCCATTTTCCTACAATTGAAAAAAAGAAGAAGAAGAAGAAGAAGAAGAAAGATTTGGGCATCTGGGTTTCTCAGTCACATCTGGTAAGTGGGTTCTTGAAGATTTCTCTGAATTCAATCTCTACATTTTCTATTGCAATGCGCAAAATATTATTACTTTTTGTTTTTGTCCATTTTATGCCATTTGCGTAATTGGGTCTGAGACATTTTACAAAATCCCTTATCGTCTCTTTTCAATTGCCATGCGCGAGCTGTGATTTTTCGTCTTCCTTCCTTTTCGATTTGCCAAAAAAGAAAGAAACACAGGCAGCAAAGTAACGATTTGAGAAGCAAGTAATCTCCAGGGAAAAGAAAAATGAAAGCGTCCCAAAAAGATTCGGAGAAAGTGAGTTGGGATCAGATGAGAAGTCCATCTATTAACGCCATTGCCGGACCTGGCCCGCAATCTCGAACCATGCCTAAGCTTCTCCTCTTCCTCATGCTCTTCATCTCAGTCACATACGTTGTCTACACTCTTAGGATAGTTTCAACCTCACGCGCCTGCGACAATGAACCCTTCTCTACACCCCACCGACTCGCCTCTTCTACGGTCTCTATTCTAGGCCAAAATAACATCACCGCCGTTCAAAATCGAACGGCTCAGATTATCCGGCGCGAATCTCAAGAAACCCAGGAACCCACTGATTTGAAGCATATAGTTTTCGGCATAGCTGCTTCGGCCAAGCTATGGAACCAAAGAAAAAACTACATCAAGCTCTGGTACAAACCCAACAAGATGCGAGGAATTGTTTGGCTCGATAACCAAGTAGAGTCCCAAGACGGCGACGAAAGTCACCTCCCACCTGTAAAAATCTCGGCCGATACGTCCCAGTTCCCCTACGTGAACCGGCAAGGTCACCGGTCCGCTCTTCGTATTTCTCGGATCGTTTCGGAGACTATGCAACTCGGGCTAAAGAATGTGAGATGGTTTGTAATGGGTGACGACGACACCGTTTTTGTGACCGACAATTTGGTGAGGATTTTGAGGAAATATGACCATAACCAATACTACTACATTGGGAGTTTATCGGAGAGTCATTTGCAGAACATATTTTTCTCTTATGGAATGGCTTATGGAGGTGGTGGATTTGCTATTAGTTACCCATTAGCTAAAGCTCTCTATAAAATGCAAGATAGATGTATACAGAGATACCCTGGTCTCTATGGCTCCGATGATCGAATGCAGGCTTGTATGGCCGAACTCGGTATTCCACTCACTAAAGAACTCGGCTTTCACCAGGTTTGTTTCAGAACTTACTCTTTTACTCTTAAAAAAATCTTTTTGCCAATTTATTGTAATTTTGTTGCTTGTTTGTGATTGTTCTGTTTTTTTTTTCTTTCTCTTTTTGTGGATTTCTCTGTTTTTCTTGCGTTTTATGCTACCTTGGGTATGAGTCTTTTCCATACAGGGTAGCTTCAATTTTCTCACATTGATCATAACACGGATATTTCGGCCGATATGATTGAAGTTGCGTCGGTATCGCCGACTGTAACAGCTTGCAATCAACTTAGTGAAACAGAAATTTAATTCTATTGTTAAATTTAAGTGATTAGTGGTCATTGAGGGCTAATTATTTAATTATCGTGTGTTTCAAATTCCTAATATATTAGTTATAGTTGGAGATCTCTGACAATGAAGTATTATAATTGGCTGAGTTCACGTGTACCTACTCAAATAAGCAGTTACATGCAACACTACTACTAACCTTTAAGATATATGTTAACCTAATATTACATAACTATTTTGTTCCTTCAAAAGAAATATATAAAATAAAATCTCTATCTTTATAATTAATTATGATTTAATGTATAAATGCCTAGGATAAAATTATAACAAATAAAAAACAATAATTATGATAATATCATCACCCTTCGTATATATAACATATTGAATCAAGTCACTAATTAGTAATTATTATATGTAAATATAATTTTTACCAACTCCAAGTTAAGTCTAACGACTGACTCAAATATTGTCGGTTCCTTTTGGCGAAGGTCCAGACTCTTCAGTGAAATCGTAACGCGTGGGTTCCACGTGAACAAGGATAGACCAAGTTGTTTTCACCTCAGTGCTAATATATGAATGCGTGACCATGAAGCATTGATGGTTCGTGTGTTTCACGCTCCTTCCATATCCAGTTATCCACTGAGTTAGATGAGGAGTGAACTGAAAACAAAAGCCCATAAATATCAATTTTGTTGTTATTCATGCATAGCATTGATTATTGTTGGACATTTTCGGCTTCGTTTTTTGCTGTTATTGGTACGTTGCTTTTATTTTTGCAGGGTAGTTCAACAAATATTAACTTAGAGCTGGCCGGTTTTGTTATGTTATTATTACTATAATTTAATTTTTGATATTCATTTTTATCTTCTTTGTTATTCAGTTGATAATTTAATGGTACTTTTATTTAAAAATAGTTATTAATTTGATGAAATTTTCTCATTAAATTGGGAAGTTGCATCAATCAATATGAGATAGTATATTAAAATAACACCTTAATAATATGGATAAAAATATATATTAAAAAATAAATTGTGGTAGTATTAAGGTAAGTTGGATTTGTTAAAATTAACAAAGCACTTCAACGATATGAGATGGGATTAGCATTTTTCTTTTCTTGGAAAAAAAACAACAAGAAGAAGAAGACTATAGGATTACCATTTGGGAATGTCATTGTAGACAGTACACACTACACAGCTTATATGGGACCCCTTGTTTTCAATTCCTTGCTCTTATTTCCAACGTTACAGTTGTGGTTATATATTGCCCCCACAGTCAGTACAATGGCTGACATATTTGTCTTCTAGACATTGACCCTGAATTAGATTGTTGTTTTCCAGGACTAAGGCTCTAAATATTTTAGTAATTTTTAAGTTATAACTAAAAATATGGTTGCTAGACTATGAAGTTGAATATAACAACAAACCATAGACATTTTGCCTACTGTTGGTGGTTGTGATCCCTTTTCAGCTTCATTATTCGCTTGTTGCAGTAATTGAAGTTGTGATTCACATTGCTTTTTCTTCTTGGTGAATGGGAAAACAGTATGATGTGTACGGGAACTTGTTCGGGCTCCTTGCAGCTCATCCAGTGACGCCATTGGTGTCGTTGCATCACCTTGATGTGGTAGAGCCTATATTCCCAAATTCCACTCGAGTTGAAGCTCTGGAGCGGCTTAAAGTACCAATGAAGCTGGACTCTGCTGCTCTCATGCAGCAATCCATCTGCTATGACAAATCAAAGACCTGGACTGTTTCAGTTTCATGGGGTTTTGCTGTTCAAATATTCCGTGGATTCTTTTCGCCCCGTGAGATAGAGATGCCTTCTAGGACTTTTTTGAATTGGTACAAAAGAGCAGACTACACGGCATATGCATTTAACACGCGACCAGTCTTTCGAAACCCATGTCAAAAGCCTTTTGTATTTTACCTGTCAAAGGCCAAGTTAGATCATTCAACAAATCAAACAGTTAGCGAGTATGTCCGTCACCGTATTCCTCACCCTCCTTGCAGATGGAGGATGGCTAATCCCATTAATCTTGACCAAGTTGTGGTTTACAAGAAACCCGACCCTCATCTATGGGACAGAGTAAGTTATTTTATGTATCATTCCGGTGCATTTAATCTAATTTGTTTTGTTAACCTCCCAACCATTGTCTATTTGACATAAAAGTTCTGACTTTCTTTAATGAATTTTTTTATGGGCAGTCTCCAAGGAGAAATTGTTGCAGAGTGATGATGGGTTCAAAGAAGAAAGGAACAATGATGATAGATGTGGGTGTATGTAAAGGAGGTGAAATCAGTGAAATATAAGAATAATTTTATTAGTTTTTTGGATGAGAATCATAATCTTCATTTCTCTTGTTGCCTTATTATATATATATATATATATATTCATCGTCTATATCTTATTAGTTTAATACATCTGAATACTTTGTTTCCAATCTTGAGTCTGCCGGAGCTATATATAACTGACAAATGAGCATGAGAACAAAAAACACATAAATACACAAGTCTTAGCAGATACATATTATTTTTTACCTGTTCAAGGTTCCAAATACTGAGCTTTTCAATAGTTTTCATTTTGACTTGTATCTTAGAGTGTTTTGTGCACATACTGAGAAATGTAGGTTCATTTCTTCTTTTTTTTTGTCATATATATATATATATATATATATATATATATATATTTTGGGGGTAATTTTTCCCAATTTGTATATTTCTAATACTGATTTTTGTTTGCTAATCCTACTTTAATAATGTATAAAAAGCCTGACAATTCTTAAAAAAATTTACTTACTTAATATTAAGTGGTATTATTACAATTTAGCATTATATATATATATATATGTCCCGTTTTATTTTAAGCACGTGAGAAAAGAAAAAAAAATGCCCCAAAACAATGGATAGATATGAGTGGAAGTAGATGTGAGTGGGAAAAACATTTTCGTGATAAGATTCAAGATCGGTGGCAGGTGGTTAATAAAATTAAGAGTAGCTTTACCTATACCTCACATTTGACAACAATGGTAGTTATTTATTAACTTGTCGTATGTATGTGTCAGATATTAATTAAATTAAAAGTTATTTATTGGAAATGAATTGAGAAATCATTTGTTGTTGTTAGAGTAATGATATAATAATTTAAGTTAATAAATATTTAATTAAAGAAAGAGAGAGAAAATAATTTAATTAAAAATAATAAATAATAATAAACTATATTCTCATTTTTTTGTTTAATGAATGGAAGAAGGATATGTACCTTATCCTTTTTCAATTATTAACTTTAGTCTTTTTCACCAAAATAGTTGACGTTTTGAAAATGACGGATGTTTCGTAAAGTACTACTCTCACCGAATAATGGAGAAGGACTTTTTTTAAAAAAATAATAATAAGGAGAAAAATAAATGAATTGAGTACAGTTTTATTGTCGGTGCTATGATTTATTGAAAATATATGTAGCGATTGTTGTTAACTTAATTCATTAATTTTATAATTAGTTTATTCATTATAATTTTATTTAATGTGTAATTTAATTTAAATATTTTATTTTTATGACAATAAAGTTTTAACAAATAAATAAAATGTAAAACATGTCTGTTTGTTATTAGCATTCACTTAGGATTTACCTTTTCTTCAACATGGCTCAACGTAGTTTCCCCAATTAATTCTCTCTCGGGAGTAGCATTTATTGTATAGTATAGTTATATAATAATTAAATAAATATAAATATTGAAATTCGGTTGTATTTAACAACAATATTGGATTATATTAATTGTGATTTATAATAAATTTTACAAATAAAAAATCTCATTTTAACTTTCTCAACACTTAGAAAAAAACACATGAATAAGAAAAACAACGTGGGAAAAAAAGAAGTTCAAAACCCTTTTGAGATTGGACGTTGCAATTTCACTACTCTAATTTGACCTCTTGCTATTTGTAGTAACATATCTTTTATAAAAGTTATTCACAAGGTGGTATGGGCTGTGGATTAGTGTAACGATGTACCCATGTCATGTAATTCTATATGTATCCATTAAACGCTAAAAGTACATTTTACCCAAAAATAAATAATAAAAAAAAGAGCTACAATTACAATATTTAAGACATATATCACACATTAAATATATGTATTTTGAGAACAAAGTAAAATTTGCCTATCAAATCTCGTAGCTCATTTTCAGACCCAGTGTAAAGCCCATTTATGGAACCAGGACTAAAGCCCAGTTGTAGTAACCAGTACGGTTCAATTCAATCTTCTATTTTAGATTATAAAATATTCAATATTGAGAGTATTTACACCTTATAATAAAAACAATTAATAATAAAAACATAAAATTTTAAAAATTAAAAATATTAAAATAAATTAAATTTAATCGATTTAAATTTTATAATGTAAGATTTAACTATCAATAAAAAATTATTATTAATAAGTTAATGTTTTTATTTTTATTTAAAAAATTCATTCCAATTACGGATCTTTTATTTTTATCCATTTTTTTCTAAACTATAAATAATACATATATCAATCCCAAACTCTCATACTAAAACAATGTGATGGTAAAGAGTAAAATATAATTTCTCTAGTGTATGTTTTCAAACTTGAGCTGTGAATATATGCATGAAACTTCACCATTTTCCATGTAGTAATCATCAATGCCCTTTTAAAACTCTGTCCTCTCCTCTTTTTAAGTACTTTTTGATATTTAAACTTATAACCCTAAAACCAACCATAAACCACCAACTATACCCCTTATAACTATTACTTCTTTATGTATTTTATTATTATTTTTTTGGGCTTTCTTCCTATTTCTTTCTCAAGAAATACTAAAAATAATCTCCCTTTCAAGATATATCATATGTTCGAAACAAGTATAATTTAATATTAAAACTAGAGAAAAATAGAAAGTGTGAAACTAAGATGTATGAACAATAATTGAATCAATGAGAGAACTTGGATATATAAAATAGTCCTCGTTATATTCAATCTATTTGATGTATGAAGAAGTTATATGTTGGGTCCAAGGTTCTAACCCAAAATATTAATGTATAAGGAGAAGTAGCCTATCTTAACTATATACTTAATTTACCCTTCATATTTTTCTAACACGTGACTCGTTAGAACATTCAACAAGCTATTATTAGATAGCTCTTTAATGATATGGGTTGGAACTAGCATTTGATTAATCAATTTTTGATGTAAATGTCAAATTTATCATAAGCAAACTAAGAAGTATAAATCACATATTGCATGATAAGTTATTATAAATTGCTAACCAATGTGGGAGCTTTCAATAAAATCAACATATATTCTGCTAGTAAAAGAAGACTTGCATGTTGGTGCATTACGAATTTGGAAATTTATTTGGACCGTTAAGTTACATTAGAGACATAAAACTTTACACTAAATAATTTCATCTAATTCCACTACCTACTAGAAATAATATGAAAATGGTTTATTACAAATATTGATGTGTTATGTCCATTTTGCTCTCCTAAGGAAGAAGCTAAAGGACATTTGTTTATCTGATGCCTATACATGCAAAATGTTTGGTTGAAACGGGAACAATGGGTTAGATTACAACGATTTGTACAATTGAATATCATTTCCTTTCTTAGATTATCTTTATCTCTCCCTAATTCTTTTCCTAATTCACTCATCAAAGGTAAGAAATATAAGAACATTTTTACTCTTTCTAAAGTATTGGTTATAGATGCAATCTGGAGACTGCAAAATGAAGACAATTTTAGACATATTTCCCTCAATTTTGAGTTCACCGTACATGCTTTAAGCAAATTTTTGAATGATTATATGGTTCTATTCTCAAAGGAAGACCCAAATATACTTGAAATGGATAGATGTTTATATGAGTAGAAAATTATGGTAAGATGGAGTTAGGGATGTGCAAAGAATCTGATCAATTTGGTAAAATTGAGAAATTCGATCCAATCTGTCGAATTTGGATTAGATTAGATTAATAAATTTTATAGTTAGATCATATTCAATTTAAAAATTATATAATCTATTTGGGTTTTGATTGATAGATTTTATAATTCGTTGTATTCGATTCAGACATAATTACGATTAAATTACAAATAAATACATATTTTATTTTATAATATATTATATTTAAATATCATGCATACAATAACTATATTAGACTATTATTTTAACTTAAAATTAAATATAAATATTTATAATAATTTCATAATTTTACATATATATTTCTTGTTATTTTGATTTTTTTAGTTTAAACTATAAATAATAATATTTGTTACAAAAATATCAATTTAAAATTTATATTTGTGTATATCATGTTTCATATATAATAATAATTCATAAATAAATTTTAATATCAATATGAACTTATTTGAATCCAAATTAAATTTGTTCAAATTTGGATTGATTTGGATTGATTATATCATCGGACCGAATTTAGATTGAAAATATTTAAATTTGTTCGAATAAGATCAAATTCAAATTGATCAAAAATAGACAATTTTGATCCTTTTTTACCCTTAGATGGAGCAAATCATCTTATAGAAGTTTAAAATTTACTATGATTCAAGCTTCTCAAATAATAAAGGATCATAAGCAAGCAGATGATGAATTTGACAATGTTTTAGGTATATGGTGCTCATCTTTATAAGCTTCTAATATAGAAATGGTTGAAGCAAGAGCTATTTTCTTAACCATTGGTCTAGTAAAAGCTATACGAGTAAAATTCATAATTGATGAGAGTCATTATCAATTGTCAATTAATTATATTCTCAATAGTCAAATCAAACATCTTGAGAAGTTAAACAAGTTTTAAATGAAGTCATGCTGTTAATTATGGATTTTCATTGTTTTTTAGCTTATTGGATTCCTAATAATTGTAATACTTTTGCTTATGTATTAGCTAAATGAACTTCATCAATTAGAGGGTACTTTTAATGTTTCAAATTTTCTTCATAACATTTCTCATATTTTACTTATTGAAGCTTCTTATTAATAATAGTTCACATATTTATCAAAAATAAATAAATTAAAAAATCATCCCTAGTACAAGAACCATATCCTATACAAAAGACCAATCATTTAGTTGCATTCTACTTAATTGAGCATCTATACTCTATTGAGTTAACTAACGTAGTAATAAAGGGTTAAAGAGATCATAAAAACTTAATCACACCTCAATAGTTCATATGAATCCAAAACACATTACAAAATTTTCATCGCAATACAATACGGGGCTAACCATTTATTTGGAATTAAGCCAAATGTGTTGCCCACACAAATTTATTTTCACCATGAGGATCTATCTTAGGTGAGCTCACGCAATAAAATTGGGCTATGATTCTAATACTATTTATTAGGTATGGGGTTCCAACACAAAATGTTAACCTATTAAAATAAGTAATCAATTTCAATTATATATCAAATCTTCTCTCTATATTGTTCATACACTTAACATTCGATCAAATAAATTTGTCATACTAGGATAAATTTTAAAAGTAAATTGGATGCATAGTTAGGATTGTTAATCTAGATAATGCCTAAATGACATTGGGAATGAGGGCCTAGTTTATATTGTGTGAACATGTATACATTATAAATTATGTATGGATATCTTGATTTAGCAAGATGGAAGGATGCACTTAAATATCACGTGGGTGGTCCTTGGTATAAGGATACAAGTTGAGTCTAAGGGTTAGATATGTTATGGTTTGAGAAGAATTATTGGATATACTAACAAGTATTATATTTAATAAATATGAAGAAGATGTTGAATAAAATACTTCTCCTAATAAATTTACATTTTGAGTTGGGCACTACTGATAGGTTAATAGGCTTGCTACATATAACGTGCTTCATGATCTTGAAAATAGATCATTGGTTATAATTATGAGCAATAGGACAATTTTTTTCTTTTTACAACTTTGGAAAATAATTTATATTATATGCAATAAATTGTTGACAAATACATATATAGATATATAAACTCATTTTATGCAATTTGATATTTTGTTCCTCTTTTATCCATATTTTTGTTTGTATAGCAAGTCAACAATATGTTATCAAAACTTTAATAGATAAATTAGTTAAGAGAAAAAAAAACTAATTCACCTTCTTTACAAAAAAAACAAACATAAATGACCCAAATAAAAATAAATGTAATGAAATATGTTAAAAATATAAAATATTTGACTAAATGACCCATATTTTGAAGAAATAATAGAGGAAATAAAATTTTTACATTGATAAAAGATAGTATTATAAAACAATTTATAAAAAATATGTAATGATTTAATATTTTAAGTTAATAAAATTTAAAATTAGAATATTTTTTTGTCATAAAAAATAGAAAACACAATTGAAGAGTAATATACTCAATTATTAATAAATAAAAACATTGAGATATATACGAGTCTCAAGTAAGAGTTCCTGAACTGTAATTATTTAAAAAAATATATTGAAATAAATAATGCAGTTAAAAAATATATTGAAATAAATAAACTAACATCGCAGGAAATTTTCCAGAACAGAAAAATAAAAGTCCTGACCGTCATAAAAGAAGGAACAAATAAGCATAGGAAATGAAACCCTAACGGCTTTTCGCACCATATAAAAAGGCAGTAACAAAAGGCAAGCTAAAGCAAAAGCATAAACCAAACCCAAAGTTGACAAAACATTAAAAAGAAGGACATTCTTATTGGCACAAACATCGTCTTCTTGCTATAAATTAGGGACCACGTACGCATCTAGAGAGAAAAAAAAAATGTTCACGATATTTTCTTATTTCACAGGAATAGTCTAAATCCTTCAAAAAACGTGCATGCCAACCACAAAATCATGCTAATAAATTTAATTTACCCTTTTATAGAAGAAAAAAAAATGTAAACCAGCCCCAACAATACGTTTTATATCACTTTAAATAAGAGCCACATATGGTTCTATCAAATAACCTAAGTCTCCAACAAAATAATAAAAAAAATTATATATATATATATATATTATTAATGGTAGATTCTCTTATACTTATAAAAATAAATGGTTCAAAATTAGATATTTAGTACGTAGAAATTAATAAATAAGTCCTTACAATAAGAAGGAAAAAAAAACTAAATAGCTAGCAACGTACGTAATTAACCAAGATAAGTATATATATAAGTTTTATGTATGTATGAAGTATTTGGATGTATTGAAATATTCATATTAACCTGTCAAGTCATGAAGCAACTGTGCCCCTATCAAATTTCTGTAAGGCAAATTATGACCTTGATCCGCATCTAACAATGAGTATTGAACTGGTTGACATTCATCAATATCATGAGCTCTAGGGTAAAATAGAGAATTCTGTGAAGCTGGAGAAAATGCTATGCTCACCCCACTTCCACCATGTTGTTGTAACCCTAAGGTCAACGACACTCCTCCACCGTTTAAATTTTGATTACTGTTGACATTATGATGATGATGATGATGATGATGATTGCCATATGAAACAACCGAGTGTTGGTTATATGAAGAAAAATCCAAATCCATGGTCCCAAATGTCTCCGAAACCCGCCCAAAATTTTGTTGTGAATGCATGTGGTTATGGTTTTGGAAGGTTTTGTTGCTTCTTGTGTGATCATCAATGTTTTTGTCTTGGTTTGTTATGATTGATGAGAGGCATTCTGAATCTATTCGGACAAGTTGATCCGGAGTTGGCTTTTCTTCTTCCGGGACGTTTGGATTCGGGTTTCGGTTAAATCCATCTAAAGATGACATATTGTTGTTAATATTGTCCCCTTCTTCCTTTGCTTCTTCTAAGTACATTTCTTCAACCATAGGTTTCCATAGCCTAACCCTTGCGTTAATGAACCAATTAGATACCTGTTGATTTCATAACCATACGTAATGACAAAATTATGCAAAAAAAAAATTAATTAATTAATTACACTATTTATACACTTATAATTGAAACTTCAATCTAAATCTTTTCTATTAAATATGGTTGAGTCAACAAATTAAATTAAAATTAACAAAATGTTACAAACATAAAATATGTAATACGGTACGACCGAAATAAAAATGAATAATCCCAAAAAAGATATGCCACATGATATTGTATTTAATATTAATATTATAGTTTATAGGTAATTAATCATATATTATATATAGAGAGAGAGAGACGTAGACGACTAGACGTACCTGACTTCTTGAGAGACCGGTTTGGCGAGCTAAAATATGTTTATCAACATCGCTTGGATACCTGCAAAAGTTTCAGCAGATAATATTAGTTCTAGCTATCACTTTTTATTCATTATATATATTATAGGATTTTTTTTATTATGAAAAAAAGTACGTGTATTCCTTAAATTATTATGGGAAATTAAATTATTTAAAAAAAAAGTATGACATAAAATTACACCACTATAACTTAATTATAACAATAAAAATAAATCTTAAATAATATTCATCATGTTGAATTTGACGGTATTTAAAGCTAAACAGATTTAAACAATCGTAATTCAACTTTAATGGTATTGAACGTAAAATAATAGATTTGATAATTTTTTAATAATAAAAATATATAAATTTGATATTAAATATAATGTTTTTTTAGTTACAAGTCTTAATAATCTATTTGTAATAATTTTTAAAGCATTTTTTTTATTTTATCTGTGAGTATAAAGTTTTGGGGTCCCTAGAACAAACTATGAAGGAGAAGGCGAAAGAAAAATATCAATAAAAGAAACTAAATGATTGAAAATAAAATGAAAAAAAATAAATATAGGAATCTCAATGGTGATGAATACAAAGAACCAAAAATATTTCCTAAGCTATATATATTATATATCTTGCAGTCCCATAGAGCAAGCATAAAATAACAGCAAATGTTGTGTTTTTTAAGTTTTTGGCATTAAAGATTGATTCTTTCTTTAAATCTACTTTGTAGTTTAGTTATATCAGTCCCAAGTACTATATATCTCGTGAAAAGTTAAACAAGTTAAAATAATAATAATAATAATAATAATAATAATAATAATAATAATAATAATAATAATAATAATAATAATAAAATGGGTTAAACATTTTTTTAACTAAAGAAAAGAAGAAGAAAAATGAAAGGAAGAAAATTACGTACGGGTGAAGAAAGTGTTCGAAAAGCCAAGCACGAAGAAGAGAAACAGAACGTTCAGGAAGGCCACGTTGGGGTCTCCAAGGATGAGTTTCCAACATATTCAACTGTTGAAAAGCCCTTTGTTGTCTAAGTGTTTGATCTAAAACTCTAAGCCTTGGTGTTTCACCTCTAGTAGTACCAGATGTTGCTGAATCTTTCTCACCCAATGCTTTTCTTGTTGCTTGAATTTGACTTAAAATTCCATCTTTCAAACACCTGAAATGTCTTGACATAGCTTTTGAGGCCAAAGTTGTGTAAACTCTTGCTGCTCCATTACCTGCCACTTCTTCAAATGATGATACTACGTCTCTCATTTGATCACAATAGTGCTTGTATCTTCTCTCCACCTACAATTTCCAGCAATCATTAAATATCTATAAATAGTTTTCGAATAGTAATTTATTTAATTATATTCTTTTGTTTTTTCTAAAAAAAAACATATTCAAATAAAACGTAACAAATTTAAATATAATCTTATGAATAGCTTAAATGCTTTGAAAGGAACGGGAATAAAGGTTAATTATTTCCAAAAAAAAAAAATTATGAGTTATAACTTTGTGGGTATTTAATGATTGTGATTCAACGTCATGTATTACACAGTTATATTTAAAAAAAAAAATAGATGAAGTAAGATATATGGATCTAACATCAATATGCATATATATACCTCTTGAAGCATAGAAAGCAAATTTGTTTTTCTTCTTTGAAAGTCCATGAATTCGAGAGAACTGAGTGGTTGCTTTCTTGAAGAACTAGCCGATCCAATATTATCATCTTCCCACTGTTTGGATTTATGAGACTTATTAAGCTTTGTCTGAACATGATCACTTTGCTCAGTTCCAAGACTACAAAACTCGTTTAATAGTTCTTGAGCAGGAGCCAAATATTCTGAACTCCTAAGCTGAAAACTAACAGCTTTTCCAAAAAAACCATCAGCTGGAATAATTTGTTGTTGTTGTTGAATATCTGATGATTTACTAAAATACCCATCTTGATGATGATTATTACTACTTGAATGCCTTAACTCAAAAGACTGTAATCCAATACTAGAAGGATTGTTAGAACTAAGAGAGAGGGAAAGACCTTGACTTGGTCTTTCATTTCCTTCACACGGAAAAACACATCTCAAATTAGAATCATCAACCAATAAGAACCTATTATTCTCTTGCCAATTAGGAGGTCCAGACTGATGATCATGATGATGATGAGGGCCCAATAGTAAATTATCACTACTTGTCTCAGAAATCCCAGTTGTGAAATCAGATTTAATATTGAACTCATGATCATGTTGTTGTTGATAAAAATCAGTATTTGACTCGTTGATTGCTTTGGAAGAAGAAGGACCATTTGGATTGTTTAAAGTTGAAGTCTTGCTAAAGAAGCCTTTCCACATAGCTGTTCCACAACTATTATTACTCTCTTGACTATTTTGTTGTTGTTGTTGTTGTTGTTGTTGTTGTAGATTCTTTGAAAACCCTATCATATCCATACCTGTTGACAAGTTGAACATTTCTGGGTTTGATTCATATCCTTGGATCTGATTTATGAACTGGGTTTCATTAATTACTTCTCTATCCATCACTAATTTCAGTTATACCCAAAGGATTAATTTTTCACAACTGCTATAATTTATCCATCAAAATCCTCTGCACAAAAACAAAAAAAAAATTCCTTAGACCCAGAAAAGAATAACTTTTTATATGATTTAAACATTTGATTTAAAACGAAACAACACACTAAAGAAACTACAAATAAAGAGTTAAAGAAAAAAAGGCAAGAAATCAAAATTGATTAGAATAAAAATATTAAATTTAAGGGAAAACTTACTATGTGATTTAACAACATGATATGAAGTTGTTTAATTAGAGTAAAGACCTATGAAGGGATGAACAAAAAAGAAGAAGGAGATAAAGTAGTACTAAAAGGAGGGCTTAATTTAAATATTGCTTATATATTATGAGATGGATGAGTCTTCTCTTAATAAGCCAACAGGGTTTGACATGAAAGACCAACCTATGTAGAAATATGATGAAAGATAAATCATCTCAGAAATAGAAGATCTGATAGAGCTGATGATGACCTCTTAACCATGTTCATCATTTATATGCCTCTTTGCTCTCTTTCTTTTTCTCTCTCTCTGTTTGTATGAGGGTGAGTGAGGTACAAAGTGGGTCAATGCACTGTGTCATAAATATATCCAAAATAGACTTCTTCTAAGACAAATTCTAATAAACCCCTCAATCATTTCATACCCAACAATAAATAATTATTTTGGCCTAATAACACTTATCATTATTAACTTTTACAAATTTATATTTTCGTCCTTAATATTTTTAAAAGATATAATAAATTAAATTTTAAATTTTCAAAAATCCAATTCAAATGTAAAAAATTTACCATAATAATCACATCTATCGTATTAAAGTTATTTTTTTTCTTATAATTTAATCTATTAATTTTTTAAAATTTAACATTATTATTATATTTTGTATTAAATTTATGAAAATTAAAACTTATTAGACTAAATCTTGAAAAAATTAAAAATTAAAAAATTAGTAAAAAAAATACCGTATTTTACTAACTATGTATGATTTTGAGATTAACTTATTAAAAACTATTTAAATAATATTTATTTATTTATTTATAATTAAATAATATAGTTAATCCAAATACGTGTTTTCTCTAAGAAGAATATTTAATAGATCCAAGATCATAACTATAATAAGTTACAGGAAAAAGTTCATTTAAAATTAATTTTCTTTTATAAATAGAAAATATTAGACACATTATTATGTTTAAATGGTATAATTAAATTCTTTTATTATTATATTTATAAATATTTTAATTATTTTTTAATAATTTTATTTTTATATTTTCTTCAATTTTGAGACATTGTATTCATCGAATATCTCAACATCCTATTAATAACGTTTAATTATATTTAATTTAAACTTTTTTATGAAAATAATTAAAAAAATAATAAATTGATAAAATATAATTAAAATAATTAATTTTAAAATATACGATTAATATTTTTTATTTATAAAAATAAAGCCAGTAATAATCGTCCTTTATTTTGCCAATTACATATCCTACATAATAAGCCGCCACATGACTACATCTGTTTATTGATTTTATTTTATTTTAGAATTGTACTATATACTATTAAAGAATGTTTTTATATTTAAATGTATCATCAAGATAGTGATTAAAATTAATATTATAATGAGAAAATATTTATAAGATTTTAATATTTCAATAATATTAATTAATGTAATTAAAACAAATGTTTTTTTTTTTTAAACCAAACTCTTATTAGAGGCACATGACTATAAATCTCACAGGAGAAAGGAAAGAAAATAAATAAAGAATTAATGAAATATTAGAAAATAAATAAAGAATTAATGAAATATTAGAAAATAAATAAAGAATTAATGAAATATTAGATAATAGAGATCTTTGTGGGGGGAACGAATCCAAGAATTCATTTCATTCCAATTTCCCAAGTAGAGTTGTTTCCAGGCTTTCTCAGTGGACCCCATTTCCTCTGGTATAATTACTTTTTTGTTGTTTGGATTAGAAGAAAATTATAAGGAAATGAAGGAGAGAAATGTAAATTAAAGAGAATAGATGCTGATGACCAATGGAGTGGAGCATAAAGTTCCCATAATAAGGGACTGTGTGTGTTCTGAGATGAGGTGGTCCAATATTTTCCATCTAATTATCAATTAATTCAGTAATTAAAGTACTTCACCCATCTCTTCTGAGGTTATCAGTAATATGATAATTTTGAAAACACAAAAAGTATTATGTTTACTAAAAACGAAAATAAATTCCCAAAAATGGAGTTATTTTCATTATATTATTTACTTCTTAAAAACATTATAAAAAATAAATAATAATCTCAAAAATTTGGTAGTAATTTCATATATTGAATTTTTTAATTAAATTCACAAAATATAATTATAAAAATATCCTCCATTTTAATATTTTATTTTTATAATAAAACTTATATGAATTAATATTTTTATTCTCATTCTTTATAATTTTAACAAACATAAAAGAATATATATAATAAGTTTTATACTCGTTTTTCTTTCTATGCTAATTTATATTTATTTTTATTTCAGTTAATTTTATTACCAATTGATAAAGATATTAATAAAATCTTGAACGCATTATATATCACAATTAAATTTATTTTAAATTAAAGTTATTTATTATTTTGTCCATACAAATTACCATGGACCACAATTTTTAATATGCCAATCCACGCGCACAACATTGGCCTACTATCACAAGTCATGCATGTACAGCCAATGACATCACACTTTTTCAAATTTTGGATTTTGCTTGATAGTTAGACATCCCTTATCCTCCAATAAAATATTAAATTTAATACAAAATTATTTCAAACTTAATACAAAATTTATTATCAAATTTAATGTCATAAATAATATTATAATATTTATTTACCAACGTTATTCACGCATAAATTTTTTTAAAGAAAAAATTTTGAAATTCTTTTTATTAAGTATATTATATAAAATTAAAAAATATATTAAATATAATTTTTGGGTAATATTTGGTGTAATTTTTGATATAATAAAAATATTATTCTACTTTATAAAGAAATATATTTTAAATGTATTATTTAATGTTTTGAGTTAAAATAGAGTAAAATTTTAATACAATTTTTAATATAAAATCACAAAAAATTTGATATAAAAAATGTTAAAAGATAAAAAGATATTCTAAGTAAACCTCCGGATAGGTAATGTTTACTGTTTAATGTTGACTAAGGATAAATGAATTTAGATACTATAACTATGCATGCTAATCAATATCACTCAATTAATTAATTAATTAAATGAAAATATAAAAATGATTGGTAATATAGTTTTTGTACATGATAAGGTGAAATGTTTAAATGATCATTTGATTTAAATAAAATGAGTTATTTAATTTATGCGATTAAAAAGCTACTTTTAAATCTTCTTTTTACAAAAAAATGTTTAATTAAAGTTCATTTATTTGAGAAAAAGTTACGATAAAATTAATTTTTTATTTCATTTACAGTTAAATATAATAGAATAATACAAATATCACGTGTTTTTTTTATATTTTTTTGATAAATATATACATAAAAATTAATATTTAATTAAAAAATTACTCAAATTTTTAATATATATATTT
The DNA here is from genome assembly GCA_033030585.1 of Hippophae rhamnoides. Classification (NCBI taxonomy): domain Eukaryota; kingdom Viridiplantae; phylum Streptophyta; class Magnoliopsida; order Rosales; family Elaeagnaceae; genus Hippophae; species Hippophae rhamnoides. The sequence goes on from CM065430.1 coordinate 13,442,849, forward strand.
TTTAAATTAAACAAAATTTTCATAGTTTAATATATAAATTTACACCTTAGACAATAAAAATTTAATATACAAATTTCTTAAATAATTTGACTATTTTTTAATTAAATATTACTTTATTGGATATATATCTATAGAACAGTAAAAATATTTTGCATCACATATACTATTTTGTTATATTTAACAAAAAATAGATAATAAATTAATTATATCATTATCCTTAATCACCTTTTTCATTAACAAGGAGATTTGAAAAAAACATTTTTTAAATAAAAAAAACTAAATAACTCTTAAAACCTAAACAAAAATATCTAGTTTTCCCATCTCTTAAATAATATCCTAAATAATATTTAAGAAATGAGATTTTAAATTAAGATATTATTCAAAATATATTGATATTTATCAATTATATTAAAAATAAAACAAAAACAAAAACTTATTATATAAATGAAAAAAAGTTGTATATGATACTTTAATTTTATATAAAAATACATAATAATACCAAAATAATATAAGGATATATTATTAGTATATTACTTTAGTAAGGGTGTCTAGTGGTATTTTTTTGAAAAAACCTTACTATAGTAAATATCTCCAAATTTAATAGAAGTTAAATTTAACATAATTAAATAATAATTTTTATTAAAAAAATGATAGAAATAATATAAAATAAAAAAATAATAAAAAAACTAAGAAATATTAGAAATAGAAACACAATCCATCTTAGGAAATTTCTCATATAATTAGTAAAAAAATTAAGAAAAATAAAATGCAATATTAAAATTTAAAATTTAAGGAATGAAATAAATTTTAAGATTTATTGTTTTTAAGAAAAATATTTTCAAAAAAAGATATAATTTATTATAAAATAACTAATGAAGAAATAAACATTAATATTATATATTTTAAAAAAATGTATCATATACTATTAATCGACAAAGAACACGTAATATATAAAACATCAAAAATCTCATAAATTGACAAAAGGAATATTTGATACCTCTATTTAAGAAGAATTCAAATATTAATAAAAGCACATTTTAGAGAAAAAATTGATACATTAATAAAATTAACATTGCTAAACAACATAATAATAAATAGAAAATATGTTTTATTAGAAATGATTTATGAAAATTAATGATCTATAAATTAAATTTCAAAGTATATCTTAAGTTCGTCATCAAAATTAATGATAAGAACCTAAACCAAGTATTAAGTTTAGCCTATAAATTTAAAAAATGAAATTTATGTGGTGTTTAATTCACTGAAAAGTCATAATCACTTTTCATAACAAGAAATATGTTTGTTTTTAAACCAAGAAAATCACTTAAGATCGCATATACATTTACTACATTAAAGATCAAGAAGATGAAGATATGTCATCATCTACGTCATCAAAATGATTGTTGATAGAAAATGACAACGAAGAATAAAGATGTAAAACCCACATCTTTATTTAACAAGTCATCCAAAACAAATGAAAAACTTAGATTTAAAACTCAAAAGTAAAAAGTTTTATGAATTATTAAAGTAGGAATAAAAGAGTGATTTTTCATTATTGTAAGTAACAATTCTTTGTCCTATAAAATGAATCATTATTTTCATTAATTTAACACATTTTTTGAAAAGGGTAATTTCTCTCCTCAAAAAAATTATCCACCTAGCAATTATATATCTAAAAACTAGAAGCGATTAAGAATTGTTATAGTTATTAATGTTATGAATAAAATGGAACATAATCATTTTTTTTCAATCATTAGTAAGTCTAATTTGAATAGAATAACTTAAGGGAAGAATGTGGTAGACCTATTAAATTCAGGTATGATAATTATAATTATAAATCAATTAGAATATTAAATAATTAAGTACTTGTTTACAACATTTATAAAATTAACAAATAAGAAAATTAAAACAAATAAACTAGCCACAAGTTTGTAAAAAAATAAACATAAAGAAAATATAAAACTAAAATAATATTTTAATAAAATATTTAAAAAATTGTATTTAAATAATAATACGTAAGAAGTAACAACTTGCGTTATAAAACAACAAACTTTAATTTAATATTAGAATCATATAAAAAAAATATTAGATGAAAAATTAATATCATTGATTAGTTAGAGACATAAATAAATATATGTTAAATATTAAGAGCATTAGTTATATATTTATATTTATAAATGATATTTTGAATTAAATTATTTCATCTTGAAAAAAAGTGCTCATGATATACCCTTAAAAATACAATATTTTTGTTTAACTTGATTGAAAGTAAGGTACAAAAGGGGATGAGTTAGGAGATCTTCTTATGTGCAATCAAATCCCCGAACTCAATTTTTTTATGTATTTATTTCAAGAATATATTTTATTTTAACTTTTTAACAATTATCAAAATATATAATTTAATTATATCTATAATTTATACATTATATTAAATATATATTAAATATAATTTTAAATTTATTTTATTTTTAAATATAATTTTTATTAATTAAATATATATTATTTATTAGTAAAATAATACACAATATGTGTATATTTTTTAAAATCTTAACGAAGAACATCCCTTCTATCCCTATAAAGAATTAACATAAAGATAAGGATGTCAAAACCCCCGGTTAACAACACTAGTTACGTTCATTATTTCGTTCAACCCATTATATTTACAAATCATAACTTTTTAAATTTTTTCATCAATGGTACGTACATGAGTGCAATCTTGGGTAGCATAATTAATACACTCGAAATTATAGAGAGAATGAATATTTTAGAGTAATAAAATTTAATATCAAAATAATTTAAAAATATCCTTATAATTTATTGCTAAAATATTTTTAAAAAGATAAAAATATTTAAATAATTATTTTATTTAAGTTAAATGTATTATTTAATTCTTTTGTTTAAAAAAATATTTTTAAATCTATTTATCTGTGAAAAATGTGTCATTGAAGTCTATTTATTTATGAAAAAATTTGTTAGTTAAAGATAAAATTAATTCTTCGTCATATTTTTTGTTAAATATAACAGAATAATATATGTGTCATATATGTTTATATTTTTCAATAATTATATACATAAAAAATTAATATTTAATTAAAAAAAATTACTCAATCTTTTTAAGAAATTTTTTCTTTCAAAATTAATCAAAAATTTTAATAAACTTTAAATAAAATTTTTATTTTTTAATATCCAAAATTACACATTAGACGATAAAAATTTAGTTTAAATATGATGAAAATATTTGTTAAAAAAATTGACTAATTTTTTAATTAAAAATTATTTCATTATATATGTCTATAAAAATAAAACATATATATATATCACATTTATTATTTCATTATATTTAACAAAAAAATTGAATGTATAATTAATTTTATCATTATTTGACATATTTTTAACAAACAAAATAATTTAAAACATATTTTTTTAAATAAATGGACTAAACAACTCTTAAGGCTTAAACAAAGGAATATTTTCCTTTTAAAAATAGAAAAATTGTTTTGACATTTGTAAAAATGATTTTGAAAATAAGATTATCCTTTATGTATTATTTATTTGTTAACATATTTTTACTTTTAATATTTTTTAACAAAACATACATCGTTTACGTTATGGAACAAAATATAGTGGATAACGTATATTTTTTAAAACAATATATCTTTTTTACATTTTAAATATATATTATTTTTCTGTTGTTAATAATGTAACTCAATAATATATAGAAGGGATTTTATGTATTATAATTAAACTTATTTTCTTACTTTCTTAATTTTTTATTGATATTTTTTATGTTTGTTGCATTTGGGAAAGAAAAAAAAAGCATTTAGGAAACAGAAGATAATGTAAGACTCCCAAAAGGGGGAGTTTAATTCCCATAGCCTTTAACTATATGTAAATGAAGTTTTTTTTTTAACTTTAATTATATAAGGGAAGTATATAGATATATTCATTAATATGCCCTCACCAGAACACTTAATTTTTCTTATAACTGTTTTCAAGGTTAAATTCCCATTGATTGATCATCTCCTTAATTTCCGGTCATAATCAACAATTTACGAGCCTATCTTGTTTTACAACTTCTTTCTTTTTTCTACATGCATGTTTTGAAAATTTAAGAAACATTTTAAAAAAATTATAAAAAATAATATTCTTAAAATTTATAAAGATAAAAATAATATTTTAATAGTATTGAATGTAATCTAATTGATGGTGTTCAATACTAAATAAGTCTAAAAAGTCGTAATACAATTAAATGACGTTAAAAATGAAATAATATATCAGAAAATATATGAAGTGAACATAAGATGTAATATTTGTTTAATTACAATTTTTTTAAGGTATTATTTGAACGATTTTTAAAGTGTAATGTTTGGACGGAATTCAATACTAATCGAGTCTAAATGATCATAATACAATCGAACAATATTAAAAAAAAATAATGTATCAAAAAATTTAATAATTAAAATATATTAAGTGAACACGAGGTGTAATGTTCGTATGATTACAAATTTTTAAGATATTATTTTTATTGTTTCTTCATTTTTTATTTAAAATATATATATATAAGAAATTAGTGAAAATTATTCTTTTATGTTCCATTTATGTGTTTGATTGGGTTAAAAAAATGAGTCAAGAATAGAATTTATTCTTAAAAGAGAAGGAATTACAATTACTTCTTCCCCTTTAGGAATCATGATTCTATTCCCAACTTAATTTTTTTTCCAATTTTATCTCACCTTAAATATAACCCTAAACTCAAATCCTATATCCTAAAACCCAAATCTCAAATCCCAAATCCTAAAACCCTAAACCGTAAATACCAAATCTTAAATCCTAAAACACTAAATCCTATTTAGAAAAATAATAATTTTAACCCTAAACCTTAACTCACATATATAACCCTAAACTTTAAACCCCAAATCTCAAATCCCTAAATCTTAAATCTTAAATCTAAAACCCCAAATCTCAAATCCCTAAACCCTAAATACAAAATTTCAAATCTCAAAACCCTAAATCTTAAACTTTATTTAGAAAAATAATAATTTTAATAATATATTTTCTTTTTAAGAAATAATTATTAAAAAAATAATGATTTTAATAATATATTTTATCTGAAGAAAAAAATAATAATTAAATAATATTATTTAAATTTTACTGAATATAAAAAATTAAGATAATTTACAGTTTTTTTCAATATTTTTCCTTTCTATTCCATATTATGAAACAAAAATTATCCTAAATTGCAATTCTTTAAATAGGTGAGTATAAAAATTTATTCATTATAATTGACACTTTTATAATTTTCCCTTTCAAATTAAACGAAGAATATTATTACAAAATATGAGATGTATATGACAAAAGCAATAAATCTATGATAATTTCGATTAAAAATGTAAAATACACAAGTAATTCGGTGTAAAATTAAACTGACGTTAACACGCACTAAAAATGAAAGGGTGTTTTTGCCTAATTATTTGATTTATTATTTATTTTCTATTAAAGGAAGGTGGTCCTCTAACCAAGCTTTCTCCGCCGCTTGCTATATATCCGTCTTCTACACTTTCTTTCTCTAACTCTATGCCCAACCCATATCGCAGGTACGTGTCATCTCCTATGGCCTATGGCTTCCTCTGCTTTTACTATTTTTCTAATAAAAATCTCAGGAGATCAAATTCTTAATTAATAAGAAGAGAGAGGGGTTATATATGAAAAATATATTTGTGATATTTTGAACTTATTACCTTGCAATTTTCCCAGTTCTATGAACGAATTAAACTTTACACACTGCCATCTAAGTACAGTGAATTTAATATTAAAATTTATACAGTTTTAAAGTTTCTGAGCAGCTTTAATCCCTTACGTAACTTTCATTCAGATTTTATACGAGAAATGGGTAAAATGCTTACATAGGAGACGCATCAGCCATAAGGGTCGGTGTCCTTTTTCCTTAAGAAGCCATATATTTTCTTATTGATCTTTATAATCCAAAAAAAGTGGTCAGCTACTAAAAATATATCTGTATTTCAATTTTTTTCTTTTTCTTTTTCATGGGTTCGTAAATAATTAATTTCTTATTTTGGTTTTCGGAGAATCAATGAGATGATAGATAGGTAGGTATCTATAGCTATAGCTATGCACCCGGAATAGACGGAAGGCTGCTTTTGGGGTCTGTTTGGGTTCTGGGGATTCTTGGAGAAGAGCCTAACAGAGTACAAATATATGAGAGATGGGTTTTGAAACTTGTAACGAGCTATCTTTGAGGATTCTTTTCATAGGAATATTATAGAGTGGTCCATGTTCACTAGGACTAGGACTAGGACCATCCTAACGAACTATACGCGCATACGACATCAATGGCTCTGATCTGCCTATTTGCAGCCTTTTGTCATTGAGGTTCAACTGGATTGGAGGATACCTTTATAATTATGATAACACAATATCGCAAACACACTCAGTTCACCGCAATGTTAGAATGGCTCCAAATTTTTATAACACCGGTCGTATACATTTAAATATTTGAAAAATATCAAAATATTAGATTTTGACGCTAAACTTGACCATGACCATGGAATAAATGCTCTGAAAAAAAAGGAAGAAATAAGAGATATCATTAAATCACTGAAATTGCAATACACAACAACAATAAAGAAATATGATTGAATAAACAAATGCTTTTAACAACAGAAAGAAACTGGAAACAAAAATTCCCAAGTATATTGACATATATATGGTTTACATTACATTCTGTAAAATATTATGCGTCTAGTCTATGAACCTCTTTTGAATTCTAAAGGAAACTTCAACCTTACAACCTTATCATCATAAAGATTAAACCCCACCATAGCCTCACCCAATCCATAGCTAATTTCAACAAGCACATCTGGGTCACTATAATCAGTCATTGCTTGAACGGCCCTAGCCCTCCTTGGAAGGTCTCGCTCTTTAAAACCCCAAACCCAACAAAAACGCCGTTGTAGCCCAAATTGCATCATTAACGCAACATCAATCGGGGTACGTATCTATCCCACCAGCAACAAAGTTCATCATAGGCGATCTACCAAGCCGTTTGGTCTGCATCACAAGATCATAAGGTGCAACAATCTTCTTTGCAATGATTAAAACTTCATCATCGTCCATATTCCTTAGAACATTAATAACCCCCATGATAGATCTCACGTCTCACTAAGTTAATAATGTTTCCGGTACCAGCTTTCCCTCGAAACCCTTAATATGTTTTACAACACAGAAACTGATTTTACAACTATGTCATCACCAAAAGCACCTGTTTTTGTTGAAAAATTCAACGTGAGTTAACATTTAAGCATTTTCTTTATCATACCTTATAAGTTTTTTAGCATAGTAATAAAATAAATATTTTTAAAATTAACCCAAATATTTTTGTTTATTTTATACAAATATAATTTTAAACATTTTCATTAAAATAGTTAGATTTTAAACAACAAGTGACATATATATATATGTTGGGAAAATCGGAATTATATTTTCACTATACGAAAGTAATTCTTATTAACTGATTTAAATGAATAGAGCTAGTATCAAACAAAATAATCTTTATTGGAAATATAATGATAAAATAAGCCAAAAGCAGAGATATTGAAGCAGAAATATTAAAGCGGAAAAATAATAACCTTAGAAATTTAGCAGGTTAGGTATAAATGTTATCTGAGTCATAGGCGTCGTTGGCCATTTCAAATTATCTCGAATGAATGAGCTTGAAATTACAGTAATTGGGCGAAATTGTAATTCTGGCTGAGAGGAAGATTCTAATTTTGGGATGTTCTGAATGGTGAAGGAGAACTTTATTTATAATCCATCACATGTCCGTTCTGCCGCAAATGTGGGGGCTTTTACAATTTTACCCATTTGGGAAGCGATATATAACAAATCTACAGCGACTTAGGTACTGGTTTAAATGATTTCTTGATTCTTTAGATCAGCAGCCATTGATTTGTAGGATGTTAATCAAGTCCGGACGATGTTTGAACTTGATTATTGTCTGGCAGCAGTGTCGTATACGCGGGATTCTCTGTCGTACTAATCTTGAGAACTAGTACTCTTTCGCTTCTAATCTCTCGCGCGAAATGATATGAGCATTGATGTGCTTTGTATGCGTGCGTGGTAGACTTGGTTCTTTGCTAAATGAATAGCAACTACATTATCACAAAACACGCGATATGTTTTTGACCAACTCCCAGTCTTGACAAACCTCGTAACCAAATAGCTTCCTTCACGCTGCCAGCTGCCGTATACTCTGCCTCATGTGGTAGGCAAAGCAAGCGTGGCTATGGACTTCGGTGCGGTGCTCTAGCGAGTAAATACATGTAGGATTGGCCAAATGACTTATCTAAATCTCTGCGTAGTCGAGAATCACAATATCCAGGCACGTTGTTGATGGTATTATCTGAAATACTAAACCAACGTTTACGGTATTTATAATATCTGGTAGAATCCATTTCGACCAACCAATGTCGCTTTACGAGGATCGTACGTATCTGTCTTCTGTGACCGCGTGTGAAATGTCGGTCTTCATACCGCCATTCGTACATCGAGCTACCAATGCATTTGCATATGGTACTTTTACCATATATTCTCGTTACGCATCATTAGAGATAATTGAGCCATAGCTTAAATTGAGCTGGCAGTACTTACGGGTTTGTCTGGTCGATCATACCAAAGCGTTGTATGATACGCTAAATATTGACTGAGAAACTAACCTTCCCTTCTTCTGTCTGCTTGTATCTCCATGAGAATCTTCGCTTCTCCCCGATCTTTCATCTCGAACTCACGACTTAGTTGGGCCTTGACTTTTCAATTTCTGCTTGGCTCTTGATCTGATCAACGTATCATCGACGTCTGATAGGAGATAGAGGAAAGACTTCGTTTGTAGCTTGCGAAAATACACACCTGATGATGGGTATTATTAGCCACGGTATACTTTTGTTTGCAACATAAGCCAGTCAAATCGTTTGTACCCTTTGCGCCGGATTGCTTGATCCGTCTACAATGATTTGTTTGGCTTACTGACCGATTCTCTTTACCGTGACAATAAACCCTTCTCGGGGAGACATATAGATTTCCTCTTCTAAGTCGCGTGTAGAAACGCGGTTTTCATCAAGTTGAACTGGTTCCAGTCGGTATTTGCTGCAGGCAGCAACAAAATTCTAATGGAAGAATGTTTTACAAGCGGAGAAAATACCTCATTATAATCAATTCCTCCTTATACGGCGGCCAGTCAGCACAAACCTTGCCTTATGGCGAATACCATCTTTGTTAGGAAATCCATCTTTCTTTGCATACACCCATTTGCATCCAATTGCCTTCTTGCCTTTAGGTAGTTGTGTCAACTTCCATGTTTTATTCTTGAAGGGACAAAAAGTTCTTCATCCATGGCTTCCTTCATCTTTCACCAACTTCGAGCTTCGATTGCTTTTCTTTATATATGGAAGGAACATCATCATGCAACTGTGAAAGTGCCACGAGGCCACCGTATTCTTAAACGGCGGTAGGTCTTCAAAATCCTTGTATCGGCAGGTACCTTGACATTTTGTCGTCGTGGCCTATCAGCTGAGTTTCTTCTTGTTCTTTGGAGGTTCTTGGGTTAAAACCTCTTCATCGATTCATCTTACATCCAATGGAGGATCAACTTACCGTCTTATCTTAGCTACTTGGATTAACAATTTTGCTTTCAAACTCCAACACTTGTTTGAGTTTGCTCACCTGTTTCTACAAGTGCCATCAATCTTCTTAGTTACCTTTCTCACAATGCGATTCATCAAAGGTAACATCTACGCTAAAGATTATCTTTTTAGTTTCAAGGCACCGTAGTCGATATCCCCAGAACCCGAAGGAATCCCAAAAAAATGGCTTTCTTGGCTCTTGGGTCCAACTTTGATTACATTTGCATGGTAGTATGCAATTGAACCAAAACACAAGTAATCGTAATCTCTAGCGGAGTTTTCCAGGGCCATTACCTCGCATAGGCGTTTTGCCTTGAGCGAGCGATGGTAGGCGGTTGTGAGATGACATGCATATGTCACGGCCTCGACCAATCACTTGCCTAAGCTTGACATTTGACATCAACCTTCTCCAGAAAAGTCACACATATTCTATGACTCCGTTTTGTTGTGGTGTTTTTCGAATAGTGAAGTGTCGCCTTATCCTTCTTCTTCACAAACTTTCATAAATGGATCGTTTGTGTACTCGGTCTCGTTATCGGACCTCGGGCGCTTGATCTTTTTACCGATCGAGTCTTGATCATCTTCTTCCACTTGAGAAAAATCTGACACTTCATCCTTTTCTTCATGAGATACACCCAACTCTTGCAGGAAGTCGTGACGAAAGTGACATAATAATGTTTGCCAACTCATGGATGGAGTTCTTGTTGGCACAAGTACATCGGTATGGATGTAATCAATGCCGCCTGTATTATGAAGAAGCGGTGCCTGGCTTACTCTTTTAGCTTCCTACATTACCAATGCTCATGAAATTCTAACTGGGTTCTACGCGCAGACGCTTTCTTACTAGAATCAGCAAAGCTTTTCACCAATGCGTGTCGACAACGTACCCTGACTTGGTAGTTTCTAAATCTCTTTCTTCATCTGAAGCTTGATGCGCGATCTTTGTCCGATAACCAATCTACCAAGGTGGTAGTACGCAGGTTATTCTTAGAACACCTTTCATTGCCTGAGTGCTCGAAGTAACCTTGATGCCCATTTGTATGGTGGCGGTGCCTTTTGATTCTAAGACTCCCAAAGCAATGAGATTCTTCTTCATATCGGAACATAATGAACATGCAGCCAAGACCACTGGTTGAACCATCTTGATTCTTGAAGCAATTGTACCGATTCCCGAAACTTTGCGTGGATAATCATTACCCGTGAAAACAACTCCACCGTCTAGTTCTTTCAAAGTTAAAGAACCACTCTTTGTTGGAGACATATGGAAAGTACACGCTGAATCAAATCCAATCACCAGGATGAGATGTTGTTGTGAACCAACCAATGCAAAATACGAATCTGAATTGCTTTCATTACATTTTCATGGTCAGTTATGTTTTCCCTTTCTTTTGCGAAACCGGACAATTTTTCTTCCAATGGCCTTTCTGCGACAAAGGCATTCATCTTTACCAAGTCTTCCTTTTGATAGAGATCTACCTCTCGCTTTCTTTGTGTTGTGTTTGCGGGCGTCCTGCTACAGACAATGCCTACTCTTCATTCATTCCTGCTTTCTCTTTTATCTTTCTTTCTAATTTCATAACTATACAAAGCGGTACAAACTTCCTCGAAAGACACTTTATCGCTTCCCAATGAGTAAGCTCGTAATAAGATGATCAAACTTCATCGGGAAGGAGGCTAACAACATCGAGCTAAATCTTCATCTTTAAAAGTTTCATCCATATTTAACAAATCTGCTAATTGATTAAAAGCATTAATGTGTGGTCGTTATTATTGTAGTACCTGGAAGGTATTCAAACCGCGAACAACTTCTTAACGAATGAGCCGATTTTGTCACTCTTCACATGAACTTGTTCTCCAGCGCCTTCAACTTACTTGCGGATGTATAAGCCCGTGAACGTGTACTTTTGTTCTCTTGAGAGACACGAACGGATTGTACCACGATCGGTTGATATTTTTCCTCCTACTTCATCTGTCCCCATGGTTTCTTCTTGATAGCAGTATGTCTAGACCTTGTTGAAGCAGGCATCGAACTTCGCCTTGCCACGTGCGAAATGGCCAGGTTCCGTCAAACTTCTCCATGAACCTTCGTTCGTCACCATGGATGCAGCAGCGTGGATGATTGGCACTTTGTTTGAAAGAAATTTTTCTTCGCCATTTCTTCAAATTACAACAACTAGCAACTATAGCAAACAAGCGGAATACAAACAAATGCCTAGGTAGAAAACGCTTTGGCTACGACCTGGTGTTGGGAAAATCGGGTATATTTTCCTGTCCCAATGATTCTTATTACTTATGATTTAAATGAATAGAACTGTTCGCAAACTAGAACAAAATAATACTATTGGAAATATAATGCTAAAATAAACTAAAACGGATATTGAAGCAATATTAAAAGCGAGAAAAATAATAACAGGAAATCTAACGGTTAGGTATAAATGTTACTGGGTCTTATCGGGCGTCGTTGACCCAATTATCTCGAATGAATGAACTTCAAAATTACAATTAATTGGGCAATTGAGCTAATCAATTAGCACCAAAGAGGAAGATTTACAAATTTTGGGATGTTCTACAAATGGTGAAGGAGAACTTTGTTATAGCACAATCTGGTGTCTCTTCATTCTTGATGGAACTTTTCAATTTTTCTATTAAGGAGCAATATATAACAATATATATATATATATATATATATATATATATATATATATATATATTTTTTTTTAGAGAATAAAATTAATATTTTTATTCAATAAAACAAAAACCAATCCACCACCATCCCTACCATGTCGCCCACCATAGTTTCCTCCACAACTACCACCGTTGCAACCATCATCGTCAGCCACTCCCATTGCACCTCCTAGACCAATGTTACTGATAAGCCCAACGCTTAGTGACTCATTATGAAAATGATCTTCACCGTGCATGGAAGCTAACCCACAATTTCGACCGTTTTTCTTTATCTCGCGCTACATAAACTATAACATAATCATTATCGTAACTTTATCGTAGTAATTCAATTCAATCAATAAACTCTAATCAACTTCGACAATATGCAATAGTTTATTGCCTTATCATGGTCGGCCATTATTGTTTTCATATAGATATGAAATTTTTTAAGAATAATATTAAATAATATTAAATACCAATTTTGTTTTTCCAAATTCTTACTTTATTAATGAAAATGTCTAAAAAATATTTATATAACAGTAGTAAAATATTGATAACATATTTATAACAACTCAATTATTAGAGATATATTTATGAGTGACTCAAACATTAAAAACATAGAACATAAGCCTTTCAAAATAATTTCAACAAAAGTCCAATCCATCATTAGATAGTATAGGCTAAAGTAATCGGATTAGGAGGGAAGAAAAAAAGTTATTTCAGAATTATTTCGACTAGCAAGTCATATAAACTAAATTTTAAAAACAAAAAATAAATTATTAGAAAAATGAATTTTCTAAGAACTTATTTGGTAACAATTTTATTTATGATTGTGATTAAATAATTAATTTTTTGATTTTTTTTAAAATAATCCTTAATATGTTTGGTAATAATTTTTACTTAATGATTTTCAACAACATAATCAAAAATCACTTATAAATTATTTGATAATATTTTATGTTTTTTTTTCAAAAACTTAAAAAATAAAAAATTGAATTATTATTTACTAATTTTATATTTTTAATTATTTTATTTAAATACTTATAAATACAAAAGTTATAAGATTTGATTTACTCAAAAAAAAAATAGTTAGTGAAAATGAAAAAAAATTAAAAAATTAAAAATCTAATTTAAAAATCCAATTTTTAAAGATTTATGAATCATCCCATATTTTTTAGGAGTGATTCCTTAAAAAAGTAAAAATCTAAATTAGAAATTGTTATCAAACATACTTGATTGAAAAATGACTTAAAAAAATCAAAAATGTAGAATCAAAATTTTATCAAACAAGTCCTAAATTATCTATAATTATTCTTTTTTATTTGTTTACTTAGAAAATAAAAACTTAAATATTAAGATATCCCGTAAATTTTAGGAATTAAGTTAATGATTTTGCATTAAGATGAAGAGTATAGAATTAAACTAATGCATAAAAATACAAACTTTATCTTCTTAAATTAATCTCTTCATAAATAATAATAATAATAATAATAATAATAATAATTACATTAATAAAGAATTTTAGTAAACAGAAAAGAAAAAAATTGTAATCGGATTCTGAATAATATAAATAAACACAACCAAAAACAATTTAATTTCAATTTTTTTTATCTTCTTAATTCCCTCGATTTTCGATTCATTTTTTATTCCTTTCAAATTTCATGAAAAATTAGTAAACATGCACTTTGTGTCAATAAAACTTAAGAAACTTGTATTCATATGAAAAGTGTCATTAACTTATTATCACGTCATTTTCATGGAATAATGACTACAGAAATATTCAATATTGTATTGATAACTAGTGTTGCGCCAAGCCACAAACTCACCAAGCAACCCAATGGTGTTTTACAAATTAGGATTCCATTATTGTTGATATTCTTTAACCTTTTAAGACTGCTTTTACTAATTACTAATCCAAATCGATTGAAATGGAATAAAAATGATCAGATTGAAGATGTAAAAGAGTATAATTTTTATTTTATTTTTTATTTGTGTTTACTAAAGATTTAATTTATTTATGTGTAATAAATTATCACAATTACTTTTATTATTAACACATTAAAAGTGTATAAAATATTTAATCTACTTGTTTTATTAATTACACATTAATGTTATCATTATTAATGAATTGTTAATGTGATAATAACAATTTAAATTATAACAATATCACCACTCTAATTTAAAAATATTTTCATATTTGCATCTTATTTGAAAAATTGAATCAATAAGACCATCTCTTAAAGGGGCACAATAGCACCAAAATAGTGCAACTTTTGTATTAAAAGTTACTTTAAATATGCAATGTTCTTTTTAATAAAAGATAAAAATATTAAAAATATTTTTTTAATTTATATTTCACTCTTAGCATATATCTTTGATTGAACTTTGTCACAATTATATTTTTCATTGTTAAATAATATTATTTGTTTTTTTATTACATACAATAAATTAAAATTAAATATATGATACATAATAAATAAAAATATTGTTAAATACAACATAGAGCTAAAAACATAATACCAACTAAAACAACAATTTAGTAATTGAAGAAATCATTTCTTGATCCTCAAATATTATTATAATATTGACCAAAAATATCCTAGTTATTTTTAGATCCTTATTTTTGATCTTGAGATTCACGAGGTTTTTTGTGTTCATAATTCTTACTTATTCACTTCGAATAAACTCATTTAAGCTCGAATCATCAATGAAATTCAAGTCTTTTAATAAAATTTTGTTCTCTTATTTAAATTCAAATGTAACTATCTTTTACATTTGGAGTTGATAAACTTATTGTCTATTTGAGTTGCCATTTTTTAAAATTATCATTTTTTCTTTTAAAATTTATTTTTCATCCTAAATGGGTTGTTGATTTAAGTAACATAAAAAAATTTGAAAGATATCATAAGAATTTATATATATATATATATATATATTAAAAATAAGTGCTCATGACATCTCACAAGCCTTCTTAGATTCAAATTTTTGATTTGTCGTACACATCTCCTCATTTTGATTGTAGCATTAACAATAGTTTACATTTGATATTTTTGATCTAGGTTGAGTGACAAATGTTTGTTACTAGTGATAATAACTTTGGACCAAATTTGATCTCTTAATTTTTTGATTCCTATAATTGGATTATGAAATATCAAGATACATATGACATAACTATAAATATTCTTTATTTGTGTCTGAAGTACTTCTATGTGTTGAAGTTATTTTTCTAGGAAGAAATAGTTGAATATCAATGATTGATTAATATCATTAATTTTAGGTAGTCTAGATTATATGCATTGAAAGTGAAAAAAGTTGCTTGACGAGTTGGGCAGGATAATATGGAGATCATAGTGGATCTCAAATTATTATTCTCGAGTTGAATATGACATGTATATTTTGATCTTTTGGGTTCTAATAACGACATTAATATGTTTGAGGCATCCATCTATTTGTTAATCTCGCTAAAGGTATTGTTCTTTCTGCTCAATGTGTTATTTAAAGAAGAGAATATAACATGTGTTATTATTTAATTAATGACATATATCCAAAATGGTATACTTTTGTACATAGTATTCACAATCAATGTGGTTCGAAAAATTTTATTTATAATGAAACATTAAGGATGTAAAAAAGACCTAAAAATTGCATTTGGAGTACTTCAATCATGATTTACAATTTTGTCAAAATTATGACTTTTAGAATAAGAATATATTACGTTATATAATATCTACGTGCATTATTATACACATTATGATACAACAAATGAAAGTTCTAATTTTAAAAATGGAGACAATGGTGGACGAAAATATTCAATTTTAAGAATTTCATGATTGATATAGACAAATCAAGAATAAATAGGTTCACATTGTATTTCAAAATATATTAATTAAACACTTATGAGATTAATATACTAATTTAAAAAACTAATGTACATACATTTGTACTTTTAATTGTATTTTTATTTTTTTATTTTTTCATTTAAATGTAATGTTTTGAGTTCATATAATAAATATAATATTTTAGTTAATTGGTTTTTAATTTTTTGATAAGAATATAATTTTTAAATTTATTATTATTAATTAAATAATTAAATAATAAATATATATATACTTAATAATTAGTTCAATATAATGATTATTAAAAAATTATTTGAAAAAAAATATTTTTTAATTTAATATTTTACATTGTGTGTTGAATATGAAAAAAAAAAGAATATAACTTTAACACTAAGATGCTGCAATGGGTTGAATACACAAACATTATTGATAATGACCACGATATTTATGGGTATCCTTTTAGATAATTTCAATATTAGCAATGATAATATTCCTTTTATTTAATAATTTTTCGAATATCTATATTTTATTAATGTCTTCAAAAACTTTATAAATTTTTCCTACAAAATATTATCATCATTGGCCAATAAAATAACACATCTACATTTAAAATTAGATCTAAATAAAAAAAATGCATAAAAACATACTAAAAAATTCCTTTAGATGATATCAATAAATATCAACGTACATCTAAACGTAAAAATGATAAAAACAAAATCATAGTTGGTTTTATTCAATAACTAAAAAAAAAAAACTAATTGGAGAGATAGCTAAATCAGAAAGTAGTATAAATCACCATCTGATAGGTAAAATCTTAAAGATGAAGAATATAAGATTTTTTTAATAATTAAAATTATTTAATTTTTTTAGAGTTATTTTTCTTTCCACAATGTTTTTAAAAAGAATAAAAATGACCTTTTTCGTTATCAAAGATGGAAAAAAAAACTCTTTATTCACTCAATTCCTTTTCTTGCTAATAAACGCACACTTGTTAAGCTTAATTAGAATTTACTTATGAAAATTAAATGTCCTAATTATCATAAATAATTAAGCATTAAACAATCTACGTTGAAAATCATGCCGGTTTCTATGAAATTAGACGGTAAACAATAAAAGTAATGTTTTAATCAATTGACTCTTAGTACATGTTACTTTTATTTATAATAAAATTCCTAACTTTTTCAAATTATGTAGATGAGTGATGCCGAAGAGTTTGGCTTTTTTAGTATCTTAGCACTTAAAATCATACAAAATCATTAAATTAATCAAATACAAACATGGATAAAAGTACTGTGTCAGTAGTGATAATAATATTCCAAATAGATACCCTAAAAATGACAATCATTAATTTTTGTAATATGTTTCGTATGTGCTATTTTATAATATAAAAAGTACTCTTATATGTGAAAGTTGAGACTAATTTTACACTAACGTGGCAAGTATTTTTTGAGTTATAGAGAGGTGTAGTTCTTAATCCAATATACATTATTAGTAAATTGTATATTTGTGAGGTCAGAGAAGGCGTGGATTTGAATCATGCTTGCTACATGTATACGAGTGTGTAGGTAACTAACTGTGTAAATTAATGTGTATTTATTGTTTTGAAAAATAATATATAATAGCAATAATAATTAATCATTTGAAATGTGATTTGACAAGTTAGTGATTTTACTAATATAAATTGGATAATTATTTTTTATATATTAACGGCAAAAAAAATTAAAAATACTCCCGAAATTTTCAATATATTTAGAAATATCCTTAACGTTTTAAAAAAAAACTATAATACTTATGAGATTTAAGACATTTTCAAAAATATCCTTATTATTTAACAAAAACATAAAAAAACCGTGAAAAATTAAATCAATATTTAAAAAAGTTTTTTCTACCCCTACCTGTATAGTTTTTTAAATATTATCGTTCAAAATATTATCGCAAATACCCTTAAGGTTTTGTTTTTCTTTAAAAATACTCCTGCTATAATAATTAATTTAACTTTATCAAAAATACTCTTACTATAATAATTAATTTAACTTTATCAAAAATACCCTTACTATAATAATTAATTTAACTTCATCAAAAATGCATCTGCTATAATATTTAATTTATCTTCATAAAAAATATATGTGCTTCTCAATAGCACAATATAAAATATTTTTCCAAAAATAACCCCGAAGATAAATTAAGTTAACAAAGCACACAATATCAACTTAAATATTTTTGAAAAATATTTTTTATCGTGTTATTGAGAAGCATGGGTATAATAGAAACATTTTTGATGAAATTAAATTAATTATTATAGTAGAGATATTTTTAATAAAGTTAAATTAATTATTATAGCAGAAGTATTTTTGATAAAGTTAAATTAATTATTATAGCAGAGATATTTTTGAAGAAAAACAAAACATCAAGGATATTTACGATAATATTCTCAACGGTAATATTCCAAAAGCTATATAGGAAGGGGTAGGAAAAAAAAATTTGATATTGAAATTTTTCATAGCTTTTTTATGCTTGTGTTAGATAATAATGACATTTTTGAAGATATCTTAAACCTCAAGCGTATTGTAGCTTTTTTAAAACATTAAAGATATTTTTGAATATATTGAAAAATTCGGAGGTATTTTCATAGGAATATTATATGTATAAGGATAAAATTACCATTTTATTCATAATGTTAAACGGAGATATAATGTTGATAATGTTCGTGAACAGTTTTTATATTAAATAAAATTCAAAAATAAATTTTAAAAAATACAAAATCTCAATAATATTTGTGATAATAATCCCAATATACTATGAATAAATTATCTAATTACCTAGAATTAATACCAACAGTTTTGTCAAAATTAAACTGTGTTGAATAATAATACAACAAGGACGGCCAATATATCACAAGTCACTGTTAGTATTACGTCAATTATATCATTACAAAATGAAAGTTAAAAGTCTTATTTTCTTTTTCAAATATTTTTGGAATCGTTTAAATTTTGAATTGTTCTCCATTATTTATTTATTTATTCCATACAGCTTCAAAATCTTCACCTGCTTTTGTTCTTAGTGAATAGACTATCAGTATCTACTTTATGCTTTCACATTGAGGAACCAATTGCAGAAATTTTATTTTTCATTAAATAAAATGGGGTATGTATGTATTAAATCTGGATAGCAGTAAACGAACAAAAAGGAAACCTATTTTTTTTCCTTCGTATATATATTTACTTCTCTTTAATATCTTTCAAATTTTCATACTTTCATTCGTTACTTTTTTTTTCTTTCTTTTTTATGGTTTTGTCTTTTACTTTTTAACTTTCCCACTTTAATTCCTTATTTTTTTAAAAAATAATTATTAAATTAATTTATATATATATACTAAGTTTGGCCAAAATTTTGGATTTAATACATAAAAATTAAAGGAAGAAATCAAATCATGTAAGAAATACTTTAAGTATAAAATAAGAAATGTTTTTAAGAGTTATGAGATGTAAATTTCATCCAATTCAATTAAACATGAATCATCATATTCAAAATATAAAAATTTATTTCAGATTAAATTTTATAAAATATATATCTTTAAATATTTTATGTTATTATTTTATAATTTTTTTATCATTTAAAATCGAAAAGTAATTTAAATCTATTCAAAGTTAAAAAAAAAATAATCAGAAACATACCTAAATATTTTAATAGCATGCTTTAAACTTAAGTTTAATATAAAAAAAAAATCTAATACAATCCAAAAAATTATAACACATGTGGTGTCCGAAAATACATGTCTCGCCAAAATTTGCATCGCAACTAATAAATTCTACATATGAATGATTTTGAAAAGTTGGAGGGGGATCGAACGACAATGTAAGGCTAATTTGGAAATTTCGTTTCTACATAGGCAACGCAAGTACGCAAGCTAACTTATAAATTACATCTTTTATTTCGGTACATAAAATATTCCAACGGTCAATTATTAAAAATTCTAGAAGATTGTAAAATTTCCATACCTCTTTAATAATTATATTTACATAAAAATTATATATAAATAACTCAAATATTTAATATATTTTTTATTTTTAATCATTTCAATAAAAAAATTAAATTTATTTTTGTAAAACTTAAAAAATATTTATTTATTTATATTATAAAATAAATAAATAAATATTTTTAAAAATAATTAAAATTAAAATTCAATATACCAACGGATTATATCAACTAAATAAAAAATAGATGCAAAAGAAAACCAAAAACGTCATATGATAGATCGTAATCAATTATATATTTATGGTTATAATTGTATTATTAAATCATGATTTTATCTTTATATTTGGACTCATTTAAACGAAAATTATAATCTTTTGTTTTTATATTTGATCTCAATTATATGAAAATCATGATCTTTTATCTTCATATTTGGTCTCAATTATACAAAAATCGTAACCTTTTATCATTATATTTGGTCTTAATTACACTAGATTTATGACCTTTTATCTTAATATTTGGTCTCGATTTACATTAAAATGATGACCATGTACATCTGAATCAATCACATTCTATTAATTTTTTTGTATTTAATAAATTTAAATACCTATTTTTAACATAACTCATAATAAATTTATCAATTAAAATATTAAAATTAATATTATATCAAAATTAAGAATACAATTATATTTGAGAATTTATGCACAAAACATAATAAATTTTACTAATAAATTAAAATGCTTTACTAACAAATTAAAGTGATAAATTTTGTTAGATGATAAATTTTAACTAAACCTTTTAAATGCAAATAATGTAATTCAAAAAGAAAATTAATCCACATATTAGTATTATACATGCATAAAGAATTTAATAGGATCTATCAATTGGTTTCATTTACTTAAATAATATTACCTATAATTATCGTTACTATGGGTGTGAAACATATTAAATTATAGTTTTAATTAATTTATAATTTGATAATTGTGATTTATGAATTTTATAATCCGTAATCAATTCACATGTTGTAATCATTTGATCTAAATCGATTTATTATATTTGTAGATTAATTTGAATCAATTCACACAATTTGTTAAATGATATTTTTCATTACCGCGTAACTTTTTAATAAAAAAATATGCAAACTATACATTCACAAAACTTAAAATAGAACTATAATATGTTATATTTGAATATAATTATCAATTAACTTTTAAAAAATAACCAATAACTTTGATGGCCAAAAAAAAATCAAATTTAATTGAAAAATGACAAATGATCTATCGTATAATTTCATTTGAGAGATAAAAAAAATTAAAAATAACATACATCTTTTATTATTATGTGTAATAAAGTGTAAATTTTGATTGAATGTAGTAAAAGTATTAAAAACACTTATAAAATACATTGAAAAATATAAAAATATTATTTTTTAATATATGTGAGTTGGATCAGATATATTCATGTCTAAAAATACGAATCTATTAGTCGATATATACCTTATGAATTTTGAAAATATCTTTCAAATTCAATCTATAAAAACCATTCACAATTTTTTGAAAAGAAATATTTTTTTATAAATTAATCGATAAATATATAATTTGTTAAATATTATCAATAATTGAATAGTACAATTGATTTTGAAAACCTCGTCGTTAGTATATGCGAAAATAAAATTCCATATATATTGTCTTTGAATAAAAATTCCATTAAAATAATAAAGAAATGCGAAAATAAAATTCCATATATATTGTCTTTGAATAAAAATTCCATTAAAATAATAAAGAAGATGCAATTAAAAGTGTTAAAGTATAAGATCTGGAACTAATAACTAGGTGAATTAGTCACTAAAGAAATAATAATTCTTAAATACATAATAAAATTAACAAACATTAATTTTCAAAAACTATTGTGCAGGACTTTAATTTAAAATATTTTTATATTTCGGGCTTTCTAAATGCACCATAAGATCATAACATAAAAGATGACTTCATTATCGCTGTTCGGCTTCCCTTTGAAACATAAACTAATAATACTTAAATACACATGAGATAGATGGATGATCTTCACGTAAAAATTAACATCAAAGAAAATAAAATAAAAGTTTTAAAATATCAACTAACGATTTTATATATCAAAAAATCACTCTTACGTAAAAACAAGAAGAATCTATACTCCAATAAAGAAAAAGATTAAAATCTCAAAAGTAGAAGATAAAGCCAGTGAATTAATCAAAAGAGAAAAGAAAACTCCTTAAAAGATTTATGATCTAATATAATAGATGAAAAAGATGTCAAAGAAAAGATCCAAGAAGAAAAAAAAAAGTATTATGTTGTATGCAATAACCAACATAAGAATATATAAGACATGATTAGAAATAAGTAAAACAATAACTAGATTGTCTGGTGTAATACATAAAGGATTCAAAAGCATTAGAAAATTTTGCTTATTATAAAACCTATAAGCTTCTCAGACCTAATGATGTAGTAATCAACATAAAAGGCAACTAGACACAAACACTCAAAAATCAAACAATTGCAAAATGAAAGATGATAATACTAGGAAAAATACTAAGATAGTAATCTTTAGAAAAACAATTGATACATTTCTTAACTTCGAATAAGAAATATAAATATAGACTAATGGTTAAAGCTTTATAATTTTGCAAGAAAAGTAGGAAAAGATCAACTTGAAATCATGAAATTTTTCATAACAAAAAAAGTTCATACATTAGAAAGAAAATCAATCGCATGTAGCATATTCAACATTATTGAAGGAACAAATCCAAATCTTGTTTACTGATTATCTTATCGTGGATTGATTGAAAATATTTACCCAAGTAACAATTTAATAGAATTAAATTATTTTCTTAATTTATTTAAAAAATCCATCAATTTTTTTTAGAAAAAGAATAAAACTAAATGATTGTCCATTCTTTTTAAGATTTTTAGTTTTTAATGGATTAGCATAGAAGAAATCATATTAATCTTTATCATTTTATTAAAATAAGCATGACACCCTCGGGTTCTACTAGAAGAAGAGTTTGATGAAGAAACTCTTAACTAAGAAATAATAATAATGCTATATCAAATATACCATGAAACTAGAAAATATTAACATCCTTTGAAATCGAGGACAACTATTTCACAAGCAAGATTGTAATGATTTCATATATTAACTTGAATATAATTTAAGAAGATATTAAGAAAAAATGTCAATTAAGAAATATCATTCAAGTGTAATGAATTTACTGCACTTGAAGGAACCAAACAATAATTTTACCAACTAAAAAAACAAATTAAGGTCCACATGTGCTTTTATTGTATAAAGGACAAAGAGAGATCCACACCTCCAATATTAAGAGAAATTATGTCGGTAAGTGATTTTTATTAAATAAATGTCAGTAAAAATTTTTAAAAGGAAGAAAGAGATAAGATAAAATATAATATTTATCCTTTCACATGTCTTTGTTTTAGAAAAGGAAGGAAGATATAAAGATAAGATGTAATTCTTATCCTTCTGCATATCTTTAGAATATGTATGTAAAATAATTGCTCTTGTGTCTATAAAATGACTCTTATATAATTAAGAAAGGCATAGCAAGATCTAACCATAGAATCTAAACATCTCTCTCTTCTTTGATAATATATGAGCAAACTTCTTTAGAGTAAATTTGCAAAAAAGTAGAGTTGTAATAATCTTACTACTTTAATGAATAAAAGTTCATTTTTCATTAAAACCCATTATCTTTCTTATATCTTAAATATAAATACGGATTCTATCATTAATTGAAGTCATTTTCAATCCAAAAAGTGAGACTTCTAATAAGATAACTAAAGATCAAATATGAAGTAGCGAAAGACTTAGGTGAAGTCATATTTATTAAAACAAGATAAGATTAAATCTAATTTTAGATTCTATTTATTAAAAATAATATTTGTTTGTTAAGAATTTTAAAACAAAAAATTAATCAATATTTATTTATTAAAAATATAAAAGATTAACCAGGACAAAAAATTATTTGATATCACAAACATAATAAAGAAAAATACATCATTGGTGGGATCAACTTCAAGGAAATCAGTGATATTAACTTAAAAATCAAAGATATTAATCTCTTTTTACAAAAAAAATCATGTACATATGTAAAGAAATGCTAACAGTAAGGAACATGAGTTATATTTCCCCTAATTAGTCATGATAAATATTATTTTCCTATAACCGTTATTCATGCAAATCATTTTAATAAATCATTTTTAATTATTGATTTGAGTTCGTTATATATGTCTTTTTATTTGATTTAATTATCATTAATTTAAATTATCAATTAAGATAATTTATTAATATAATTTATTATACTTATTTATTTATTTTATTAATTTATATCTATTTGTTTACCGAATTAAGGTTATTAAGAAAAATCTTAAAAATGATGGTAAAACCTAGACATCAATGAACTTAATATATTTAAATCTAATAATATGGAAAATTATATTTATCACTGCTTTAGATCAGTGATTCTTTTTACCACTTATTTGATAATTACTTGTTTTATATATATTAATAAATTATGTTGTATTTATTGCTTGATGCATGTAAATTATATAAGTGTTGATTTTTATATTGTTTAATTATTTATATAATTTTACGTTTAATTTTCTCTAAAAAATTATATATATATATATATATATACACCGCCGTGGCAAAAGGGTCACCAAGATTTAATAATGTGTGGTTTTGAGTTTGCACAAGAAGCTTCCAACGCAGCCTTATATTACCTGTAAAAGCTTTCGATTGTATAAATAATTGTAAATTTGTTTTTAAAACAAATAACCAATTAATTATGATATTTATTTCGAGGGAATTGTCACCTCAACCTACTTTACTATTATTATTATTTTAAATAGTAGTAATAATAAATAATTCATACTCAAATATTTGATTCGTTTGCCATTTTTTGGCCTCAGTTTTTTTTTAAATGAAAACTGTTTCAAAATTGTAAATTTTGATAAACACCAATTTATATATACATGAATTTTGTACAATAATCTTTTAGTGTTTTTTTTAATCAAATTTCGAAAATATACCCATTTAAGAAAAATAAGGAAGGTGTCGGTGTGTTGATCATTTACTTTTCATGATTATTGTCATTCATGTTTTTTTAAATATGAGTAATATTCTTTTGTATTATTTAAAAAAATATATTATTTATCATAAA
Source organism: Hippophae rhamnoides (assembly GCA_033030585.1). Taxonomy (NCBI): domain Eukaryota; kingdom Viridiplantae; phylum Streptophyta; class Magnoliopsida; order Rosales; family Elaeagnaceae; genus Hippophae; species Hippophae rhamnoides. The sequence continues at coordinate 13,468,231 of CM065430.1, forward strand.
TTTATAATTTTTATTATTAAAAATGATTAAAAAATCAATTTTTTTTCGAAAATTTAAGTTATTGAAATAAGATTCAATTATATATTTACTTATTCTATCACTTATATACATATATATTACTTTTATATATGCATAAATTATATCAAATATTTGTAATTTTTGACCTCAAATATAAGATGTTTAACTCTTGTATTATATTAAAAGAAATTAAAAATCAAATTATTCTAAATATTTAAACTATTGAAATAATAATTAATTGTATTTTTTTTTTACATTTTATAATCTATCACTACGTTTTTGAATAATTATTGGATTAAAATGTGTCATGGTGTTAGTATTTCAATATAATATATCAATTCTCAAACCAGAGAATAGCCACTTATCAATAACTATTATAAAGATATCAAATTAATGCCATATAATTCAATTTTAATTGACAATTTACAATCTGTTAAATATTGGGTGACCTTGATAAACAAATCTAAAAAAATAAAAAAACATGAGCAATATTGTGAGCATTACTAACTATTCTTTTTTTTTAAAAAAATCTACAATAGTTATGATATTATTGAGGATACTTTTAGTCATGATATAAAATTAAAAAAAAATGCACTAAGTCCTCTAATTAATCATGTAAATATGAGTATATCTAATTTATCAATTATTAAATAACGAAATATCACATTTAATGGAAATAAATAAATTGATTAAAAGGAATCAATTTTAAGATTAATTTTAACATTTTTTTTATAATAATAAGAATAAAAATATCGAATCTATCGTTATCCTTATTAATGTATACTTTTAAACGCCTGTTAACTTATTCTTTTATTCAGGTAACATGTCCAAGAAGAAGAAAGAAAGAAAGAAAGAAAGAAAAAAAAAAAGATTTCGGGACCCCTTGGTTTTTTTTTTTCCCCTTTATCTATCTCGTCCCTTCTCACCGATGATGAGTCAATGACAACTTTTTTTTTTTAATAATTTACTTTAATAAAAGATTTGATATTTTTAAAGTATATATATTTTACAGATTGATTATTTTAAAAAAAAATTATTTTAATATTTATGGTATAGAAAAAATTTGTATTTAATATCTATGTTTTTTTTAAAAAAAATCAATTTAATTCGTTTTAACCGTAACAGACCATAATTAAACACTTTAACTATTTAAATTCAAAAATGAAATGAAAATTTTAATAAATTATTTTAATCCCCTTTTATTTAATCAATTTTTTTTCCTGTAATATAATTAATTTTTATTTTTATTTTTATTTTATTCTACACAAATAGATAGATGATTATCCACCGACAAATGAGTACACATCATCTACTTCTGATACCACAAAGGTTGTGTACTCTAACGTAGAAACATGAATGAACAAGTGCTTTTACATTGCTTAATGCTTCCCGACCTTAGGAACCGATTCACACTCTTCATTCCCATGACCCAAGCACCCCATATAGACCCTAACCCCAAGTGTAGACCCTCCTCATCCATGCCAACCACTGCAGCATGCCAAGCAGCAGCAGCAACAGCAACAGCAACAACGACCGTAGGCTGAAGGTCCAAAAGCTGAAACTGTTCAATAATTACTCGGGGTTGGTTTCATCAGTTCTAGAACCGTGTCGAAGTTTTTCACTCAAGCCACACCCAATAAACTAAAATAATTAATTAGATTTTTTTTATTACTGCTTAAATAATTAAAAATTGAGATTTATAGTCAGTTATTATTAAACAGGATTAAATTTAATTTTTTTGAAAAATGGGTATAAAATAGTAATATTTTATCAAAATAAAATCCTATTAAAATATAATGAATTTGTAAATTTTTTGATAAAATATAAATATATCAAAAATATTAAACCCACATTGAAGAGATTGGAAATTGGGATAAATATAAATAAGAATAAAATAATATAAAATAGGAACACAATAAAAATATATAAAATATAAATACGATTAGATTAGTTTAATTTTAGAAAATAAGTTATCAAATATATATATATATATTTTAAAAAATAATATTAATAATATAAATATATTATAATTATAGATAAATTAACTGTTAAGGTAAAACTTAACAGTTAATTTATGTATTTTATAATATATAATTTTGTTATTAAATATTTAATCTTTATATTTAGATTCAATTATATTGATTTTTTTAATTTATTTGTATGAATTTTTTTAATATTTTAACAAAATATAAAAATTATAATTTAAAATAATTAGTAGTTTTTTATTTTATGTTATTTCAATAATATAATAATAATAATATAAAAATTTATTATCAGGAAAATGTTATTTATTTATTATTATATTATTCGTACTTTTTAATTCAAATTTTATAGGTATAAAATTTATTCAAAAATAAAATATTTTTTATTAATTAATTAATATATATATATATATATATATAAATATAATAGAAGATATATAGATCACGTGACATAATCAAAATATTTAAAAATAATTAGTGATCAATTTATTATATAATTATTTATAAATTAATAACTTAACATTTGATATTTATAAAAAAATAAGAGAAATAAAATTAACCAGTTAAATTTAAACATTAAGATATAATAATGTAAAAAAGTTATATGATAACTTGGTGACACTAGTCAGGTTCCTTTAAAAAAAAATATAATTTATCAAAGCTGCTTCCTTTTTTAGTCCAAGATACTGCTTTGTTTGCCTCCCTAAAAGTTCACATGCACGTGAGAAAGCCATTAAAAAATAAATATTTAATTTAATTAAATTGGATATTTTATAATCAATTCAATTAAAAAAGTAATAATATATCCACAATAAAATTATTGACATATGTTTTGAGGGTGAATCTACCTATTAAAACACATCAATTGCTTATAATATCTTTACTTCCACATTGGTCATAATATAACCACATGTTAGAGATATATAATCAACTATTTATCAAATTTTTGGTATTTACTTTCAAAATAACTGTGTATCTGTGGAATAAAACTCCCAATAAAGTGTGCTTGTTGATAAATACGCTTTTAAGGTACAATGATAAGCTTGGTTTGCCAAATTATGTTATGTTTTGGTTGATTTTGTCATTGATAATATTTTTATCATACCAATATTGCCTCTCTTCACTCTCCATTTGCACTTAAGTAACTTGGTGTTCTAAATTATTTCCTTGTCTTGACGAGGTTATATTGTTGTACCAATAAAAGTACATAAATGAGCTTCTTCATATGTATTAATAATATAATAAATGATCATGCATATTTTGAAATTTTTGTTATAAGATTTTATTTATATAAGTATTAATAATGCATGAAATGAATAGTATCTAAATTCTTTTTAAAGAATTATACACATAAGATTATTTTTATCTTTTATAAAATAATCGTTTTCATAAAATAGTCGAGTCGTCTTAGATAAATTTCTTATAGGACGTTAAGTAATGACTTTTTATGATTCATTCTTTCAAGATGGGGGATTTACATAAGTAACCATCTTTTTTTTTTGTAGTGATAAACTATAGGTCTAATCTTCCTTATTGTTTCATATTTTCATCTTTTTTTTAATTACATAAAATAATATTTTAAAATATATAATAATAAAAATAACATTTAATTATATTGAATGTAATATTATTAATCAAAATTCAACATTAAATATGTATAATTAGTCTCAACTTGAATGTGACATTTTTTGGCTTGAGTTTTTTTTCGTAGTGGAAATATATGACATGACTATAAGATGTTTACTTTTATTCTCTAGTTTTTATTCACTCTTAAAAGAGAAAATTTTATAAACAAAATGTTATATCTCTATTAATATTAGTCGTTGTTGATTTTGTCTCAACATTTTACACGTTTTTATTTAAAAAAATAATAAAAAATCAAGATACTTTTGTTCTAATATGTGTCTGTATTTCCCTTTGTATACAAGATTCATTCTTTTTAAAAAATATGTCTATAACTTAAAAAAAAAATACATATATGCATTACATGTAAAAACATATATTTATATATATGTACCGTGTAGACTGATAAAAAAAATAACAATTTATATATACATGAAGTTATATTATGTAATTGAATTCTATTTTTTATTGTTATAAACTTTAAATAATGTTATAAATGTTATTTTTTTTATTAATATATTTGTATCTTGTTTTTTTAATTAATTACATTATTTATATATTTATGGTTAGGGTTTGAATCTTAAGCATTTAGGAGTTCAATCAACTACACGTCTTATATATATATTTTGAGTCTTCTCTCTTAAAATTGCAACTTGCCCTTTTTGTCTTCATTACGTCAAAGTGTTCACACTTTTTTCAAATTAAATTAATACTCTTAACAATTAATCGCTGTTATCTTCGAGTATTCTTGACGGTACAATCGACCTTTCCATTGTGGTCGCAAGTATTTCTTAATGACTTACCAACAACGCACAAAAATCCTTTTTCCACAGATGACAAATTTAACGAAAGCTACCCTTTATATATATATATATATATATATATATATATATATATATATATATATATATATATATATATATATATATATATATATAAATATATATATATATATATATTAAATATTTACCTATCAATAACTAATTATTAAAAATTTATAAAATATAATACTCTTATAACTTATAATAACAAAAAATATATATTATAATATTATTGAACGAAATTTAATTAGAGGTTGTTCAACGTTAAGTAAATCTAAATAATCGTAATTTAATTTAATTATGTTTAATTATAAAATTTTAAAATAAAATGATATTATACTTTTTTTAATAGTAAAAATATTAATTATATAATATAGATATAATAAATATTATTTTGTGAATACAAATTTAAAAGTCAATATTTTTATTTTTTTTTTTCTTAATTATTTTTATTAATTCCAACATTTATTAGGTCGGAGAGCAATTATGTGAAAATATTAAATTTAGTTTGGTTCTTTTTTTCTTACTTTGATTTTTTATATTAAAAAATTTTTCCTTCCAATTAATATATGTTTAAATGTTACTATAATGGATTAATAAATGAAAAATAAATGGCACAATTTGAGAACGTTTGAGCAAATAATATTTTAAAAATTCAACTGAATAAGGCAAAGCCAATGAGTTATTATTTTCCTTATAATATTATTGGCAATGTATTGAAAACAATTTCAAAAATGTTTACTTAGAAAGAGATAATATGAAAGTCATAAATATTTCAATGTATAAAGATTTTGTTATCTCTTTACTAACCAAGCCTAATCCGGAGTAAGTTCACTATAATTTATGTTTTTAGATACCAACACTTTTTTTTTCTATTAAATGTATTAAATTTTAAGTTGTTAAATAAATATATTGACTTTTAGGAGTAGAAATATCATCTAAAATAGATGTTTTTATAATATTTATTTATTATTATTTTACATAATCTAAATTAATATTGAAAATAAATAGAGATTATTAAAAGGTTTAAATATATTGATTTAATCTTTTAAAAAATCTTAGAGTTTTTTTCTCAAATAATAAAACTAAGAATCAATAATTAAATCTTATTTATTATTAGTTAATAATATTTAAATTATTATTTTACATGTATTTAATATTCTTTTTTATTGTGATTTAAAATGAAATATTTTTAAAATTTTATTACTATACCATTAGGTAAATCAGTTGGATTACTCTAGTATCAAAAACATATTGTGACAATATTGGAAATTAATACCTTTAAATTTTTTTATTTAAATAAATTATTTATATTAAAAAATAAAATAAAATAAGATCCTATCAAAATGAGACCTAAGGCGACAGCCGCATCCAAGTAAAGACCAATCATCCCTGTTCTTCACTCAACGGTTAAAATCTCATTATAGTGTTAAAACCCATTTCTTATTTTCATTTTAACCTATAAAAAACAGAGAAAAAATTAATCACTTATAGTAAAATCCTAATGATTTCTTTTTTCTAAAAAAAAAAATGAGCAGATAATGTTGATCTACAGCATAATTTCACTGTATTATATTAATAAGAACCTTAATTCTACCCATAATAATTTATATGTTATTTAAATAACCTTTTATTAAAAAAATAATAATAACTATAATCTTTCACTATCTAAATTGCCAATATTTTATAGACAGTGATATTATTACCATACAAATTATTATTATCATAATAATTTTTTTAATTCAATAATAATAATAATAATATTAAGATTTAATTAATACTATGAATATTTTATATATTTGTCATATGTGTAATAATAAAAATTTGTTTGTAACCTTTAAAAGTGTAAAAGCACCATTACATTTATAATCAGATTTTAATGAATAAATTTTGTCTTTTATTTTATTATTAAAAAAAAAACAAATCAATTTTTTTTTTGTTTTTCTTTGAACCCCATAGCGAATATTTTATAATTCATCAATAATGAGAGTTTAATAGTATAATAAATACAAGCTGCCAAACTAATTTTCAATTACAAACGGTCGTAATTAAAGATTTTATTTACGTACATGATATAATTATAAATAATATATTAGATAATTAAAATAATTAAATTAATTTTTTTAACTCATAACGAACTGATATTACTTATAATTAAATAGATATTTCCTTAAATAATATAGATTGATAGATAATCTCGGAAAGGTGTCAACTCTTTCTGGTCAGTGGATGATCAAAGTAGATTAATTAATTGAGCTTAAAAGTTAAAAAAGCACTGAACAACAAATATGTCAATGTCTATGAAATTCAGGATCCACAAAACCATTAATGTTTAGGGGATTATTTAACACAATTTTATCATAAACGCGATGGGCCCTTATTGGGCTTATCTTTCCGGTCAACGATGTTGAAACGGACCAAGCCCAATTCAAGTCACTAAATTATCTATTCAGAAAAAGTAACGTGTAAGTAGGATGGAAGAACCAAAAAGAACTTGTAACATGATCATCTCGTTCCCTCCATCAGATGAGTTTTGTGACACTAGAATGGACTCATAAACTAACTTATCAAAAAGCACATCTTCAAAGCAACTAATACCACGTGAATGTTTTAACAAAAATAATATTATTTAAAACTTAAAAAGATTAAAAAAAACCATTTTAATGCCTAATATATTTATACAATTTTAAAAAAATTATACAATTATTTTAAATTAATTTTTATTTAATTGAACGTAATTTAAATTAAACAAAACTATAAAACCTACTCAATGTTTAACAACATATAATTTAAACTTTTAATATTATTATGATGTTATTTTTATTGTTAAGTATTAAATATTTATTTTAAACCATAATATTTCAGCTTATACTAAGAATGACAATTACACCTTGATCGAAAGCAACTATCTTGATTTGTATATTTTCCAAGTGATTTTCTTGACTATTGATACGTATATTTATTATCATTTTTTTTTACGTAAAATACACGTTAATTTAAATAAGATAATATTATAATTTCATACAAAAACAAAAAAAATTATATGAAAGCTTATCATACCATTAATCTAATCAATAGAGAATAAGATTACTACATTAGTACCCCAAAACATAAGCATGAGTGTAGATCTTGAGTAACACACGAATAAAAGATTCTAAAAACTCGTCTTAAAAGCATATTTATTTCATAAAATACCAAGATTTAAGGTATTAATTATTTTTTTTATTTTTAAGAATATCGAAGAATAACCAGAAATTAAAAGATAGAGACAAATCTTTAAATTTTATATGAAATTAAACTTTAATGCCTTCATTGCCCATGAGAGCAAGTAATTTATAGAGCAGTAGTAGTAAAAGCATGGAGACAAAAAAAAAATAATAACTATTTTTTAAATATGCTTGTCTTTAAATAAATTACTTGCTGTCAAAGTTCAAGTAACCCAAGAGCACAAATACAATTATTTGAATATCTTAAAAGTAATCCTAATATTATTTATTTAAATGTGCATCAATGAGACTTAAGACTAAAAAGGAGAAAGCTTTATGAAATATGTGGAGAACATCCTATGAACTTATTATATAGAATTATAATAGATATGTAATTGTAGAGAAAACATTAATAAATCTCCAATTTCTTTCATGCTAACCATCTGAGCTACATCTCCTTTGTAAGGCTATATATATTTTATTTTATTTGTCAGTTGAGCCCTTGTTTCTTAAAACGTGAACTTTCTTTGTTTGTAGGGAATAATTCTTTCTTCTTCTTTTTTCCTTGTGAAGGAGCTTTTTTTTAAATAGTTTATTTCCCGTATTTTTAATAAATTCAAACATGAAACATAACATTTGGAACTCTTTTTGTTGTAATCCATAAGCAACTTTTATAAAACTTTCTTCTTTCTTAGGATACCATTATTTTTCTTTTATTTATTTATTATCACTTTTTTTTTTCTTTTTCTTTATAGAATGTTTTTCTCTTCCACTTTAAGTCAATATCCTCAAAATTTACAAAAAAATATCATTAAGGATTAAAAAGGTCACTATGTTTTAATGATCACATAATTTTCATGCTTGCCTATATCCATACATATAAAATATCAGACAAAATGCAACCAGCATAATAAATGAATGAAATAAGTCAAGGGTTCTTGGAACAAATGTGATGTGGTTCTCCCTTCTGTGTATAATTCACACACTAGAAGGAAATTCCATGATATTTACTTCAAATAATATCAAGGGACACATTCAATGAAATGTAACTCAATTGCGTGAAGTCTAAGTCCACTTAGGTATGTAAAAAATATAAAGTCCGAGTCTTAATTACGGATGCGTGTATTTGAGTTGTATAAAAAAATTAATACCAAGGCACACAAAAGTTAAAAAGAAGAAGGGAGAAATGAAAAATATTAAGAATCCATCCATTATATATGTCACACAATACACATAAAAGTGACTGTTCATCGCATTTCTTTGAATACAAAAATCCCAAAAAATGAGTATATAAGTTACATAATAGCTAGAACCACTACAAACCAATCACATCGACCACACAAACACTCGAAACCCATTGCACCATGTCTCTTAATACGGTATCAGGTGCTCTGCAATCAAATTAGAAACAGCAGCATAAGAGCTGATCATCCATTTACCAACTAAGGCTTCCCTCACATGATCACAGCTTTACCTGAAACATTTTTCCATAGCAATATTGTTAGAATACGTAGATCTCAAGCGTAATTCACTTCTCTCATGTTTCAAATCACAAATTCAAACCACACCAAGTACTGTTTATACTAAAAAAGTAACTTATTCACTATATTACAAATAGCTACAACTTAAAACCATATACATAAAATAATATCCAAATATTCTTGCTGTTTTGAGAGTCGACTCTCTCTGTTTAGGGCTACAAACCCATTTTCCCTTTGATTTCCTTTCAACCGCCATTGTCTCTTCTTTCCTTCTACCATCTTTGCCTTTCTTTCCCCTCTCTTCCTTTTGTGTATCTTATTTCAATAAGGCTTTAGAGCTTTATTTTCAGTTAGTTGCCGTTTTTCTTTGCCTGCTCCAGTTATCACTCAGCTTAGTGGGTAACTCGTCGCCTGCTGGTCCTTCTGTGGTTCTCCTTTTCCATTGCTCAGTGCTTCGGCGTTTGTGGTCATTATGTTCTGTGGGTGTTGGGTGGGTTGTCTTATTCGACATTGGTGAGTGACGCTGCTTAGTGGTGGGTGTCTTCTCGACGTTTGGTGGTTGGCTCTACTGACCGGAGCTGTTTTATTTGGTTGTTCTAAGGCTGTTTACCTTTGCCTAGTATGATCTTTTGTTTTTTGGAGCTACCTGCGCTGGATAGTGTGGTGATTTGTGGCTGTTTGGAGTGAGTCTCGTTTTCCGACGCTGGTGAGGTATCAGTTCTGGTTTGTTTGGATTTGGTTTGAGTTTGCTGGAATTTCGTTTTATTTAACTTTTGGTTTAAAGAAGGCTTTGTTTTGTGGATTGTTGTTTTCCTTTGGTTGTGGTATTTTGAAATTGTCCTGCAGTTTCTGGATTGTGTAGGAGCTTGCAGGTGTGTAGTTGTTTGTTTAAAACAACTGTGGGTTGTGTTTGTGTTGTTTTTTTTGTTGTCTTGAGGCCATGGTGTTTGTGAAAATGTCTCAAAGATTTACAAGTTTTTTGTGTGATCAATTTTGGAAGGTTATTAAGGGATTTGTGAATGTTAATTTTGAGTATAAATCTCTGAAATCATTTTTGGTAAACCATTGCTGAAATTGGGGACTGATCGGCCTAACGGGCTAGCATTGAAAGCTCATTGTTCGCAACCGGTGAATGATGTTGCCATGTTGGTCACATTTTTTCTCCTGGTGATGTAGCATTTATTTTGAGGAGCTTCTTTGATAATTTGATGTGTACTTTAAAATTGATGTTACTACCTGATGTAGGTATCCTTAATAGATTATAAATGAAAATTTCTTTCATCATAAAAAAAAAAAAAGAGCTACAACTTACTAATCTCTTTTTTCAGTACGCCCAACAACAAAGACTCCAATTTTGTCGGATGAATCTGCAGAAAAAGTAATAATTTAGATATTTAGTTTTGACTTCCATTGATCTTCCAAAGCACAACAGTAAATTGATGCAAAGCTTTGCCGCGATCTAGCTCTCAAGTAGGTAAATCTGATGACACAGCTCAGAAATGCCTAACCAGTAAATATAGACGTTTGCACAAAAAAGTGAATTACTTGAACTATTCACACTGGAATAAACTTGGCTGTTAAAAGTGTCATCTTATAAATTTCAACACTAAAATCTCTATCAAGTGCACTTTGTTTGAATACCAAGCTATTCTAGTAGTCACACACATAAAAGGCTAGATAAAATCTATAATATTACTGTTAACAGCATATGATATTTATAAAAAAAATCTGACCAGCCCAAGTTTCTGAACAAAAAACACTATACTGATCTACAATATTCAGACTATACCCACCATGCAATATGCAAATTGACTAATTGTGTGAAACTCAACTCCCCTTTAAGAGAAAGTCTATATTGTTTAAGAAATACAGGGATAAAAAACAATCAAATATATGAGAAACCAATATGCTAAAATTGGGAAGGGGGAAGAGAGAGAAGGGAGACTGACCAATGATATAAACTTTTCCTACACAAGGGAACACCAAAAGCTAAGAGTGTTCAATGGTGGCAGTTGTTATTCGTATTGGTCTCGTCGTTTCCTGCTCAGCACTACGTCTCCAAAATGCCCTCCTCCACCAAACTTCAAACCCTCTTTTTATGTTAGGACAATCTTCACCGGAGTTCAAGAACCGGTCAAACCACGCAAGTAAAATTTCTTGCTGCCAAGCTAAAGGTAGAGTAAGTATAGTGTTACCAAGACCTTCCTCAATTACATGACGATCTAGGCCTTTTGATGCCCTCCCCATCCACCCAAAATCGTTATAAAATGGCCCCAACCATGTATGTAAAAGCAAGCACCGAACGTCTTTAGAGGCCAAGAGCTTCCCTTTGCCAATTCCAACCAGAAAGCGTGCTGTGACTCGGCTAACCTCAAACCTGTGAACTACAGGCACCTTAGAATGTGCATTAGACAGTTCAGTTTCAGATGCCCATGTTTTCAAGAAATCTTCAGCAATCTGTCTTTCAATCAAGATATCCAAAAGCCAATATAAATTATCTGCTTGTCTTGCAATCTGTGACACATCTTTCAAATCTGAATCTGCTGCCCGCAAAAAATGAAAGCGGAGCAACTCCAAACAACCATCACAAGCTGAATACAAAGACTCTTTACGGAGATCATTCTGAGATGAATTTTCACGTAGCATCTTAGATACTAATGCTTTCATATCACGCCTTGCCTTCTCATCTTTACCTTCAAGTACTACATGCAAAAGTTTGAGAAGCACTTCCTCATTGTTGTTTCCATCTTCAGTTCCATTACTAACTCCAATCGATACCCTCTTTAGAACTTCCCCTGCTCCAACCCCTTCAAGCCGGAGTTCAGTCAAAAGCGAAGCTACCTTCTCTTCTTCATCCTCAGCCCATGGGGCAGCTTCTAAGTACTCCAAACAAGAAAAAACACCAGCATCAAACCCAATTGCAGCTGAAACCTAAGGTCACCAAACATCCCAAAGCAGCAACAGCAATTTAGGTTGTGTCAAAAAAACATAAAACCAAAAAACTTTAAATATTATGGTTTGTTCTATGCATAATAATCAAAGACGTTTGCCCATAAAAGTACACTGGTACAGTAATTCAAAAGCAATATGAAATGTTGATTAGTTTTAGTTTTCCTTGAACTCTCTACTAGTGGAATTACTAAACAAATTTATCTCATTCTCTTTGTCCAAAAAGAAAAAAGATATCTCATTCTCTACTATACACTTATATTTATATAAAGCAACCAAAACAGAAACCAAAGCAAGTACAAATGGCCAAACTAAGAGTTTTTACCTTCAAAATACCAAGAACTCTGGGCACATCTTCCTTCAAAAGTCTCTTCCTCAGATCCTTACAATACATTAACCTCAAGGTCTCAATATAAATGTCAACATCGTCACAATCCGCAATCTCCACGGCGTACGGCGAGGGAGAAGTTGTACGCTGCTGCTTTTCCCACCTATCAGACAACTTCACTGCAAAGAAACGACTATGCGCAACAAGAATCTGACGGTGGACATTTATCGAAACGGTAAACCCGTCTTTCGAACTCAATGTTAGCTTGACATCACTTGACGATATGTCATTGAATTGGTTTCCGGGGCTCCGAGAACCCAAAATATCCGAAATCCGTTGCATCATCAATGATTGCTTGTCCTGAGACCGCCCAGATTGTTCCTTCGGCGAAACTGCGTTCACATTGTTGGATTGGATCTGGCTTTTGGGTTGAATATCGGGTTCGCTAGCCATCATTTCGAAAAGGGTAGGACTCGATCGGATTTTATCGTGCGGCGATGGTGGTGGTGGCGACATTGGATTCAACAGTCCAGCAGTTAGCACTGAATTGAATTTACTAAAGCTCGAAGGAAAAGAATCGTAAGGGCCGGAATAGCCATTGACAGTGGTGGTGGTAGTAGTAGTAGTAGTTGAAGAGGGACTGAAGTCCATAACTGGTGACCGACTACCGGGAGACAACCGGATCCTGAAATTGGAAGTAGAAGGAGAGTGTGACGGCGATGATGATGGAGATGGGTTTGGGGGTACCAAGTCAAACTCTTTATTCGGGTTAGCGTATACTGTTCGGCAGGTCTGAGCTGACGTAGAAGTTGGGATGTGTTTAGAAGCAGAAGAAAACAAAGAGTTATCGGGTGAAACAATGGTAGGCGGGTCAAGTTTCCGATTTTGATTATGAGTCAGGTACCTGGAAGAGTCGGCCGCCGATGCTGAGATGATGGTTTCACGAGACCTGCGGCTTTTAGGCTTAATGGGTTGGGCTAGTTTTTTGTTGAAATGAGAAGTGGTACTCGTAGTAGTTGTGTTTGTTATGGCAGCCATGTTAAATTGTGATGTTTATTGTCCTTTAGTTATTATACCCAGATAACAAAAATAATAAAAAAGAAAAGAAAAGAAAGGGTTTTGGTTTTGGTTTTGGTTTTGGTTTTGACGAAAAAGTTAATTAAAAATGGCGATGGAAAATAAAAAAAGTATATATATATATATATATATAGAAATTAGTTTCTGAGAACAATCATTTAATGAATGCGAGAGAGTCAGGAATTGGGGGTGGTGAATCTTAAAATATCTACTTTGTTTTTGTCATGAACTAAAGAACAAGAGAGCCAGCAATGTTTTTTTTTTTGTTTTTGAGTTTTCAATTTCAGGGCATTGGATATGACGTATAAGAAGAAGATGATATTGTGGATTAGGCTATATATGCTTTCCTTGATGACTCCGTTGAAGAAACTTTTGGACTTTTAAACGAGAGAGAGAGACATCAGAGTCTACAGTGATTATCTTATATTTCAAATCCGTGGAAATAATAATAATATCTTATAAAAATAATAAATGTTATTTATTGTTTTTGAATTAAATTGTTCACGGATCATACTATTATTTTATTTTTCTGCATTTATTTATAAAAAACCTCTAATCTTAAATATTATTTACCTATAAGTATATATTAAAAAAAAACAATTAATAGTTTATCATAAAAATAGTTATTTTAATAATAAATTAAATAGGTTGAAGTAGATAAACTTTAATAGTTATAATTTATTAATGATATTAATTAATATATAGTTTATAATATGGATAAAATTAAGATTTAATATATTTTTTATTTTGTAAAAAATAAAAAATAATTATCTAATTAAAAACTTAAAATAAAAATTAGTAAAAGAGAAAAGTTCCTTTCTTGTAAGCTGTTGCAGAGAATCCTATATTCCACATACTCTGAAATAATTATGGTAATAAATTCAAAGCGTGACTTAGGTGACTAAGTGTTAAAAAGAAGAAGAAGAAGAAATATGATTCTAAACTGTGAAAACAAAGGCACTCAAAAGCCACTAACAATATATGATTTTAACACAATAATGAAAAATAAAAATAGCATGGAACGGGACGAGACAGAACATAAGGTTGCTTATTATTGTACATTTTCACTTTCTTAATTTATGCTTCAGTAGAAGCCAAGTTTTGCTTAATCAAGTCCCTTTATTTAACATTTTTTTTTTATTATTATTTTTTGAATTTCATCATGTACGCAAGCCCATATTCTTGTTTTTTATTTAATTTTTTAATAAATATATTTTATTTTCCATGGAAATTTTTTCATTAATACAGAATACACTATAGCTATTTTATTTTTACTTTATGTTTGATTTTTTTTTCTTTTTCTTTCAAATTCGTTATTTAAAGTTAAAAAAATTACTCAAGTATAAAGGAGGAGGAGGAGAAGAAGCTTTTCTACATGTTTCACGTTTAGTATACACTGTTGTTGAAAGCATTTCCCCACGACACCACTTTTTGTTAACCAATTACCAGACCTTCCCTCTTTCAAACGTCTTTTGACTACAGAAAGAATATTAAAGATGGTAGAGATGTGGGTTGGAAATACATATAATTAAAAAAATTAATTATATTATATTAATATGTTTCATATCACCATTAAATCTAAATAATTAAATTAAATATTATAATAAATTAGTGACATAAAATACTACTTTCAAAATCTAATTTCATATCATTCCTTTTATATCAACCCATATAATGTGACAACAAAGAATTAATTACATATATAGTATAATTTTTTTTTATAAATAAATTTTTATTTTAACAGTCTTAAGAAATACAAATGTTAGTCATAATTTAAAAGAAAAACATAAATAATGTATGTTTTTTTGGTTATTCACTTTTTTTTATTTTTTTTAAGAGATTAAACATTTGATACAAAATTTATAATTCATTTCACTAACTGGGTACTAGATTTGTAATTATTTACGTGTTATTTTGTTAGGCTCGAAAATAAGTTTCAATTATTAAAACTATTATTAGCATCAAGAAATGCTTTAAAATTCTAGCAAAATATTACGAAATATTTTAACAATAGAAAAATCAAATCCGTCTTGAGAGATGAATAAAATATAAATAAAGAAAGAAAAATTACATTTATTAATATTAAATTGATAATGATTTTTATATGACACATAATAATTAAATAAATATTATTAAATTGTATAGTAATTATTATTTTATATATGTTTTCGGCCAATTCAATCATTATTTTTATATTACATAATAATATATTTCACGACCCATTTAAATAGTGCTACCCAACGACACTCATAAATAAAAGTTAGTAAAGCTGTTTTCTGATGAGTAATTAGTTGGGTCGTGTTAAAGCAAATTAATACCAATATTTAGGTAGAGTTCCTAATAATGGGTGATCATTTACACGGTTAAAAAAATATTACGTGTAAATATAATAATAAAAACAATTAATTTTAACACTATTTAAAATAAAATAATATTAAAAAAGATTAAGTTTTGATGTTCCAAAACTTTTTACATCACAAGTTTATATATCAAATATATATTTTTATCTAATTAAAATAAAAACTTAAAACTAAATAAATAAAGTTATAATAATAAATTATAATATAATTTAATATATATATATATAAACAAATAAAGAAAATGAAAGAAATTAAACAATATAAATTATAATAAATATGTAAAAAAAATATAATATCAATATTACATGGTATAAATAATAATAAATATTTATAAAATTATACATGGTGTAACCCAAAATAGTTAAATTATATGTGAAATAAAATGTTAAATTAGTAAAATTTAAAGAAAATAACAAAATTATAATTTTAAAATTTGTAATCATAAAAATAATATCATTTATATTATTTCATATATTTTTATTATTAAAAAAATAATTTATTATCTCACATTGAACATCGTCCAATTTGATACTATTTAAGTTAAAATATGATCATTTAAACTCGTTCAATTAAATCATTTCAATATTATTAGATTGATATTTTTGTTATTATATATAAATTTTAATTGTTATTTGATATTTATAAAGTTTATAAAAAGACGATAAACATTTCTCATTTTATTAAAGTTTAGTTAATAAAAAATTTATAATAGTTAAATAAAAGTAAGAAATATATAAAGAATATAAATAAATATATAGTATAATAAAAAGAAAGAAAAAATAATATTCAAATAAAAGAAATATTATTATTTTTTTTATTAAATAAATATGTTAATTTATAAATATATAAAAAAAATCTTTATCAAAGAATTAAATGTGATGCGTACCCCACTATTACACGTGAGTCCGTCCTTGATACAGACAAACACATTTAATAAATTATCTCTAATTATATATTTAAATAATTAAAAGATACATATTTATTTAAATAATTTAAAGATACGTATATATTTTTATTTAATTTGATTAATTTCTTAATTTTATAAATAATTCACACATTTATCTATTATAAATTATTTATTAAATTTATTTGTATTTGAAACGGATACACCTAATAACAAGGACAATCTAATTGGCAATCTGAACAAGGTTTGACATGGGCTTGTTCTATTATGAGTGTTTTCATAATCAAAAAGTGGGCTTTTGATTGATATTAATTTCTTAAAGGTTGGGTCTTCTATTTTACCTGCCCACATTTTTGCTAGTTAGCCAGCATTATATATTTGCTTGCATATTTTGGATAGGAAGTTGGCATTGCTAAGATAAATATGGGTTTAGATAAAATAAAAAAATATATATATTCTCAAAGATTCTTAAGAGCAAATCAGAATGAAGTATTATATTAATTACTATTTTAGAAAACAAAATGGTAAAGTTCTCAAAGTAACATCTAAATCTAAATTATGGTTAGGTAATTTTTTTTTTTTTTTAAAAAAAACAAGAATATATGATTTTAAAATTTATAATTATAAAAATAATATAATTAGGTCGATTTATATATTTTTATTTTTTAAAAAATATTTAATTTATTATTTTACATCGAGTATTATTTAATCGGATATTATTTAAGTTATTTAAATATTAATTTTTTAATTAATTGTAATTTTTTTTATTATTTTTTTTAAATAACTTTTCATCCTCTCATTTGACGTAGAGGAGGATTTGGTAGTAGGTAGCAGAAAGTGTCACATGATTTTCAAATATAAACAGGCAAGACAAGATGTATACAAAAAGTAATTATTAGTAGAGAGATAAGGCTAAATAAGTACAAGAATAGCAGAGAACATCCCACATGCAAACTTTGCTAATTTTGTCATATAATTTACAGGTGATCACTTCTCATCACCTTGTGAGTCTAATCAAAAGCGTACTCCCTGAAAACATCCCACAAACTAAGAAAATCTCTCGAATTCCTCTTTGGCCTTTTTGTCAAACATGGTCCCGATTAATCCCAAGCAGCAAGCAGCCCTTTTTTACAAATATGGTCCCAATCAATCCCAAGCAGCCCTTTTTAATCCCAAGCAGCCCTTGTGTTGTGGTCCTTCAAATCTAAACGTTATAACCGGACATTAATTTCCGTGGATAATAACTTTGGTTGTTCGGGATAAGCATTTAGTTGTAAAATGGTATGAGTATTCGGTAGAAAAAATATTTTTTTATAAATTAATTTTTAAATTCGTTTTCATATCATTCAAGTAAATTTAGAAAGATATTTAAATTTTTAATAGTAACACTTCAAATATAATCCTTATGATGTCATATTTAGAATTACATTTATACATTTACTAACACATATCATAAATATATACGTTAATTTTAGAGACTTTGAAAATAGAGCATTCACTCATAAATAAAACACATTGTGATACTATTCATGTATAGATAATACAAAATCAAGTTTATATTTAAATATTAATTTTAAATAGTAAATAGATTAAGTGGTTTAATAGAAATTTTTTTTATATCATTGTAATGATCTAGATTATTTTTACTTAAAAATATTTTATGTCTTTTTTAATTTTTACTCTAGTTATTTGTTCATTATTATTTGTCTATCTATTTTATTTAAGTATTAAATTTAAAATTATTAATTTTTTAAAAATAACATATTGATCTCTGTATGCCTATTTAATCTAATTACGAACTTTTCATGATCGAAAGGATTTGATCATCCACCCAGGTAGAATTTATAAAATAAACTATTAAAACAATAGTAAATTACTGAGTTTGAAAAACTAAATTTAGTAATAAGGATATTCCTCTTTAATTTAAAAAAAAACATTTTCAACTTGACGTAAATATAAATTCTTAAATTAACTATGAGAAAAATAAAAGTTAGGGTAATTATAGTAGTTGATATACTGATATAATAATAAGATATATTATTTTATTATTTCAAATTTTTGATCGAATCATACAAATTGTCTTTTGATTTTTATAAAATAAAAGTTACTATAATTTCAAACGTTAACATTAAAAGCCCCGATAAGTAAAATATAATAATGGAAATAAGGTTTTTAAGTAGAAAATTATATAAGAAAGACCTGTATTAATTTCCCTTTTCTTATTTGAGGGAGTATGAAACTATATTTAATTTTTTTAAAAACATACTAATATAAATTATTAATTTAATCAACAACTATATTAATCATCATTAAATATACCTTACGTCAATGCTCTACCATCATTTCATTAGGCTTGAAATTTGTGTCATCCCATTCCCCAGTTTTTTTTTATATATATTTTATTTTAAAAAGGAAACTAATAGACTGAGCCTAGTATAGAAGATTAAAATATATAACATTCATTAAAAGTTAATACGTAATACGTGGAGAAGTAGGAAAGAGCAAAGCTATTGAGAATGGCAAAAAAGAGAGTGAAGAAATGAATTAAAACACAAAGTACCCTTATTAACTTTTGGTAAACTAAAAGTATATCACTCAAATATAGCAAAAATTATGAATATATCATTTAATTTTACTAAATAATTAAAATAACACTAAATTATAATTAACATAATAAATATACTATTAATTTATATTTTTTATGGTGATTTATACGATTAATAAGGAATTTATTGATAGATTTGTATCAATATTAAAAAATTTAATGTTAAATTTATACTACTAGTTATACTTAAACTTTATTTTTATTATTAAATAAAATTAAATGTTATATTTATAATTTTAAAATAATTTAATGATATATTTGTTAGTTGATATTAGGTTTCTCTCAAAATAATAAAATTATATAAATAATCACAATTGCATAACCCAAAATTAAAATAACAATCGAAAAATAAAAATAGTTTACCGAGGAGTGTTCTATTACTTTAAAAGAAAAAAAAAACTCAATGTATCTCATATTCAAAAATAAATTACAAAATTTATAAATGTTCATAAATTCTACTTAATTTAATATCAAAATCCGTGTTTATAAACGATAAAAATTTAACACTGTGTATAAAATTTATGTCTCACTATAACAAATAGAACTATTCCATCCTTTCCTAGTCCTTGACGATAATGGATGCCTCCTTCAACCTCCTAGTTATTGTGCAAATTAAATACTCAGATCAAATACCAATATATCAACAAATGAAAAATTCAATTAAAATCATGCGCTCATAATGATGAATTTAGAGCAAAACCCTTAACTACGAGTAAATTAGATTTAACCAAGATTTAAGCCTAACTTGAAGCCTAATAGACCAAATTAATACAATCTCATAAACATAAGAATCATATTTTATAAACGAATTAACATTATTAATCGATCCATCGGTTCGTGTTAAGAAGATGCAATTTTATGAACAACCTAATTTACTAAAATATAAAATAACAAACAAAATTTTACTATAACTCTTTCAATAAAAAAATGAATTACAATATTTATACCCAAATATTACAAGCTATTTTAAACTTTTTTTAAGCTTATTTTTTTCTCGCTCTCTCTACTTTTCTATTTCTTCTCTTCTATCTCAAAAATGGTAATGTACAAAGGATTTCATAATTTTAGATTTACTAATATTAAATATCATACCTTAATTTACATAAGAAATTTTTTTCACGCATGCTTCCTATTTTTATCCTTTTTTCCCTCTGCTTTGTAATTAGTATTTGACTTTTTAATAATCTCTTACTTGAAAATTTATTTCAATATGTCTTTACACGTTAATCAATATAGTTATTTTTTTAGGTTTTGTCACTCTTATAAGACCATTGAAGTTAAACACGATTTCAGTTTATCGATTGTCACTATCTTTATCAAAATATCTATTGGATTTTTGCTACTAAGAATCCTTACAAGTGTTATAACTCTATCTTTGAATAGAGATATGATAATTGTACAAAACTTTCTTATATGGCTTGAATCCCAACTTAGTTAACAATCTTTGGAGTCATCTCATCTATTTATTAGCTTATGTCACTGATACATACTCAGCCTCTATAGTGGACAGTGCAACAATCTTTTACATCTGTGACATCCAACTGATAATTGTAGTATCTATATTGAACACATGACTAATTGTGCTCTTTCGATGATCAACTTTTCCTGCAAAATTTGAATTTATGTACCCTCATACTTTTAACTCTCTTTTATCAAAGTACAAACACTTATTTGTGGTGTCTTATAGATAACTCAAGATCCACTTCACTACTTTCAAGTGAGTCTTTCCTGGATTTGACATAAACATGTTAACACCTTCTACTGCATGGCCAATGTCTGGTCTTGTATAGATCATTGTATACATCAAAATTTTAATGGTTGAGGCGTAAGGAACCTTAGCCAAGAAGCTTTTCTCTTCCTCTATTTGAGTACACTAATTCTTAGATAGGCGAAAATGATTGACCAATGATGTGCTAATTACCTTGATGTCACCCATATTAAACTCTATAAAACATGTATGATGTATTCCTCCTAAGATAACTTCTTTCTACTTATCTCTAGTGATTTACATCATAAAAATCTTCTTTGTCGATCTAAGATCTTTTATGTCAAATTCTTTTGACAATCATTGTTTCAACCTTTTAATCTCCTCTATATCTAGTCCTTACTAATATATCATCAACATAAAGGAATTAGATGATATAATTGGGCATATATTTCTTAAAGTAAGCAACAGTGTTTGATGTTTATACTTTTAAAAACCTTCCATGTGCATGAAGCTGTCGAACTTCCTATACCACTATCTTGAAGTTTCTTCCAATCCATGCAAGTTCTTCTTTAATTTTCATACCAGACTTTCTTTGCCTTTTCTATGAAACCCTTTGATTGGTGTATGTATATCTCTTCTTTTATGTGTTCGTGAAGAAATGCAATCTTTACATTTAATTACACAACATAGAGATCTTTATTAAGAATAATGCTCAAGATTATTTGAATAGAATTAAGCTTCACAACAGAAGCAAAAATATTAGTGTAGTCAATTCCTTCCTTTTGCTAGAATCCTTTAACAACTAGCCAATCTTTTTATTTCTTGGAACCATCATGCTTCTCTTTCATCTGGTACACTTATTTGTTATGAATGGTCTTCTTTCCTATGGGTAACTTTGTTAGTTCTTATATTTGGATCAAGATTAAGGAATTCATCTCATCTTTCATAGCAAGCTCCCAATAATTGTCATTCTCTAGTATAACATGCTTCATTATAGTATGTAGGCTCTCTTCCATCAGTTAACAATATATAGTTCATTAATCTCATGTTAGGTACGTGGAGTCTAAAATATCTCTTAAGTACAATAGTTGGAGTAGGAAGTTGAATTGTGTCATGTTGTTACATGTTGCTCTATCTAATTGGTTGCTCTGATTGAGGGCTCTTAATTATTTATTCTATCATATAACTATCTAGGACATCATGAACATCTATATACACTGATCCACTCTATTTTGAGTTACTGGCACTTGTAGTATGTTTATCCTTATGCGTTATTCTTTCATTGAACAACACATCTCTACTGTGGATTATATTTTTTTTCTTATCCTAAATGTATTAGCCAAACTCATCCTCGCCATATCCAATGAATGTGCATTTTGTAAATTAGGATCCAACTTATTCTTGCCTTGATCACTAATATCTATATATGCTACATAATCAAAAACTTTTACATGTGAGAATTTTACCCCTTTTTATACCTCACATCTCCTCTAGTATTATGTTCTTTGATGGACCTTAATTAATCAAGTAAGTTGTTGTTTTAACTGCTTCTACCTAGAATTTCTTTAGCAGGCCTAATTGCATACGCATGCTTCTGGCTCTCTCAGTTAACATATCATTCATACGTTCATCTACACCGTTGTGTTAAGGCATGCCTAGTATGGTTCTTTCCATTCTAATTTCATGCTCATAGAAAAATGTCTTGAAAATGATGTCTTCATATTCACTACCATTGTTGATTCTAAGCTTTTTATCTTCAAACCTATCTCATTCTCAACAATGAGTATCCATATTCTGAAAGCCTCAAACACTTTAGGCTTATGCTTCAAAAAATAAACCCATACCTTTCTAGAATGGTTGTCAATGAAAGTCACGATTCCTAAGCATCAAAATGATCAATATTTAATCTCTCTTTCTTTGGGGTTCTGAAACTTGTCTGAAAGATAACTATTTTCTGCTTTCTAAGTATGTTAGCTTCACACATGTCAATTTAAACTAATTAAAAAACTAGTAATCTACCACTTGAATGCATAATTTTGAGCTCTTTTTCACTCATGTGACTAAGTCTTTGGTGCCACAAGTTGAGATTGTGGTTTCCTACTACAACTACAATTGAACATGTTCTTGCTGTCATATAAATAGTATCACTCTTATTTTCTCGTGCAATCTTCATTGCATCTTTTGAAATCTTCCAAACATCATGAAAAGTTGTGGTACAACATTCACTGACCAATAGCCCTATTAAGATTAAGTTTTTTCTCATGTTACGAATATGTCTAACATCATTCAACTCCCATACGGATCCATTCAAGTTAATATTTCCTATACTTTTACCAAAAATATCATAATGTTGGTCCAAGGTATATATTACCAATATTTTCTTGCACACAGTTTATAAAGAGTTCTTTTTGTGAAATAATATGAAACGATACTTCAGAGTTTAACACTTAAGACTCTTGCTTACTTTATAAAGAGCATATCAATACATTATCTCTTCCATCATTCAACAACGTATCTTTTCTCTTTCAATGCAATATTGCATTGATTTTCGTAATATTTGGTTTTCTATAATTGTAACACTTTGATGGTCCTATAGCTATAAGAATTGTTAGGATATTTGGATTTAGCCCTTCTATCATTTGTTATACCATAATAACTTAATCTACTATTTATATTACCTTTGATATTCCTCGATACTTTGTATGCAAAACTAAAGAGATGGATGTTTCATGAAATCCTTTTCGTCTGATTTCTTCATTGAGGACAAGATCTCTAACATCGTTTAAATTTTAACTTATTGTTTCATGTTGAGCTACTCAATGATGTGACAGTAACATTTCAACAATCAATTAAAGATAACAAATTATTCTGATACAAATAATTCTCTATTTGTATTTTCTAAAATCCAAAACGTACACCATCAAACTTTTCAAGTTTCACATTTCTTTCATCTACTAGCATTAATGATAGTCAAATATGGTTGTCTTTGTATTGTAATCTTTTAAAAAGACTATGATATCAATTATTAAGAAAATAATTTTTTTAAAAAATTAAATTTATGAAAATATGAAATAAATATAGATAAAATAACAAACAAAAATTTATTATAATTATTTTATTGAATGCGTATTTACTTTAAATTAATATTTTAAAATTAAATTACTAATATCATTTATAAACTCTATCTATACACCTCACGAATTAATGTTAAAAGTTTTAAAATATCTATTCAATTACGAGAGTTGGTTTATCTTAATAATATTTTTTTAATAAAAGTAACGTTTATAAAATTTATAATATTATTTTTAGTTAATATATTATTATTATTATTATTATTTTCATAAATTATGTGTTGCAAAATAATTAGGGAAAGGTTTTATAAGATGCAGATTTGTTGGTAATGTGAAGATTTCGTTAACTACTGTCATATTTGGACGTAACATTTTTATTGAAGGACATATAATGTATTCTTAAAAATTAGAAAGTTACACAATATATTAATACATTAGTCTTATGTAAAAAAAATTGAGAAATTATTAAAAAATAATATTTTAAATTTATAATAATAAAAATAATATATTAATAATATTAAATAAAATATAATTAAATAATATTCAATATTAAAATGATTTAAATAATTATATTTTATTTTAAACTATGTTCAATATAAAATAATATATTATATTTTTTTAATATTGAATGTATGAGGTTAAAATAAATTAATATACGATTTTATTTGTATGATTATAAATTTTAAAAATATTATTTATTTATTATATTTAAAAAAAATTCAGTATTTAGATTGTACAGTTGGATTGATCAACTTTTTAACTGTGTGTTTTTTTTAATCCTTTATGGATGTAAACATTATCCTTTGACCACCCAACTAAATTATATTAATTCTTGATTAGGACATTTCACACCATTACATGATCTATACGTTCTCTCAAATTGGCTTCCCACAACAACCTTTGAAGAGTCTTCTACTTCATTTAAAAATATACATTAATTTTATTTTTTTTATAATAGTATTTTATTAGCCTCATTGTACACATAAATTTAATTTAATTATTTCATCATATATATATATATACAGTAGTCAGTAAATTAAAAGAGAGAAAATTATTATTATTTTTTTATCTATCAAAAAAATAATACTTATAACTGTTATAAATTTATGTGTATATTATTCATATATTTTACCTAATAAAATTATCTTACAAAATAATTACTTATTATCTTTTAAAATAATTTATCATGTAACATTATATAAATAGCTTAGTTACAAAAGTGTATTTAAATTTATATATTTTTAACATTTTTTTATTGGATATTAATATTAATACAGTATAAATTATAATTATTACAAGAAAAATATTAATTATAATTCTATCTAATAATAACATTAAGATATAATTAATATTAAAAATAATAAAAAATTTATTTTTATTTTATTAAATGATAAGATTAAACTTTATTAAATATATATATGATAAGTATATGCAAAAGATTAAATTTTATGTATGTTTTTTTATATAATAATTAATTTATTTTCTTAAAAAAAATAACATATTATCTAAAATATAAAGATTAAAGTGTAGCTTTTTTTTTGTTATAAATAAGGTAGCTAGGGTTTCCCACCCTCACCTATAATTCAACCATTTGCTATCTTATTATTTAGTTTACTCTAAATATAAACAAACAAGACGATAACATCATATAACACATAATTTGATATAAATAATCACTACCGTCGTAATTTAGAGGACATACTTTCTTCTGCTTCATTAATAATAGTTTATTATATGATATGGAACT
This sequence comes from Hippophae rhamnoides, assembly GCA_033030585.1. Lineage (NCBI taxonomy): Eukaryota > Viridiplantae > Streptophyta > Magnoliopsida > Rosales > Elaeagnaceae > Hippophae > Hippophae rhamnoides. The sequence continues at coordinate 13,494,111 of CM065430.1, forward strand.
GATTTGATTACTCCAAGAATCAGTAATTATGATTATTGTTGTGTCAACTTCAATAATTATATAACGTGTATAATTGTCAAATTACATATGAGATTCTAATTACAAATGATACCATTCTTTTTCAATACTAAAAGATTAATTTTAACAATAATAATATTTAAAATATTTTGCCACAAAAATCTGTAAAGAATAAAAATTTCATATAAAAATTTATTTTATGAATAAAATTTTATTTTTAATTCTCTATGTATATGTATTTTTTTTTAAATATAACATAAAAATATATAAATTTTAAAATAAAAAATAAAAACTTATAAAAAATTAGATAGTATAAAAATAAAAACGATCACATTTATCCTTTACAGAATTTTTTTTGTGTATTAATAACATTTCGCGATTCATCAACTACCTTATTAAATCGGTCTCAATATTTGTTTGTGACCTTATCACGAAAGCATTTATGTACATTGCCCTAATCCTATATTAAAATTTTATGTAATATATATTTGTGATGAATATTAAATTATATGATATAATATTAATAAAAAAATAATTATATTTAATAAAAAAATATTATATTAATTATAATTATAGTGTATAATAATACTCAATTTTAATAAACAAAAATAATAAATACAAGATACTTATGCTTGTGCCCTCCCAAAATTATAAATCTCACCGTTTATAGACTGTTTTATTTTTCTTTCCTCAAATTCAAACGCAATATAATACATGATATAATGTCTTTACGTGATTTATATATATCACATGAGAGTTAGATAAATAATAAATTATCGTTGGTAACGAGGCTGTGAAGAGTATAGAGAGATAAGAAGAAAGAATGATTTAATGTTATATTGGTGTGTTTAGAATGTACATAAAGAACCCTATTTATAGGATTGTAACAAGTGTGATTGAAATAGTGGAAGTGTAGTACAAACGTAGTGACAAGTAAAATAGTGGAAGTGTAGTACAAATGTAGTGAGGTGAAATAGTGGAAGTGTGTACAAGTGTAATGCAAGTGAAATGTAAATGGTAGTACAAGTGAAGTAAATTACAATATCAAATATAACTTAACATCCTCAAACTCGGGAGGAGAGAAACAATCAACTGAGTTTGGAAACTAATTCTTAAAATCTGCACCTGGTAGATGAGATTTGGTGAAGATGTCATTGTTTGATCTGTGGAGGATATTGATTTGAGACAAACGGTGTCTTGAAGAACATTGTTGACGAACAAAATGACAATCAATCTCGATATGTTTTGTCTGTTCATGAAATACATTATTGTGAAGCAATCTGACATAAAGATTGTCACACAGTTGTCACAATATAGGATAGTTGGATTGATTGGAACACCCATATCGCCAGTAACCAACGGAGCCAAAGTTAAGTTCTTGAGTGGTGTCGTGAAGAGCACGATATTCGGCCGATCTTGGATCGAGAAGTGAGAGATTGTTTCTTGCTTTCCAGCAAGATATAAGAGAAGTTTCCAAGAAAGAAACAATATCCAAGGGTGGTAGACGACGATCGGTCACCGCCCAATCGATCGCAGAGGCGGAAAGAAGAAGATTAGACTTGTTGGAGAAATGGAGACCGTGAAACATAAGGTGCCTTTGATGTAGCGAAGAATGCGAGAAGAACAGGATATAATGGGTGAGCCGTGGAGCGAGACATGAATTGATTCAACAGATAGGCAAGCCTTGACAGTCGGAGCGAGTGTGTGAGATAAACAAGGCCGCCTACTAGTTCAATACGTATAATGTGGCATCCGAGAGAATAGTACCATCTAATGGAGTAAGTTTGACATTGGTTTCTAGGTGTTGATGCGTTTACAATCAAGAAGTGCCACCGATTAAGAATATCGGAAGAATACTTTGCTGAGAGACAATATCCTTGAGAATCGATGAGATTTCTAGGCCCGAAGTAGTGGAGACGACAAGGTCTTTCATTTCAAATTGATGACTCGGCTGAGATCAATAATTCCATTAGAGTCATTCCCGGTTATGATCATATCATCTACATAAAGGAGAAGTGTTACACCAGGTGGAGTCTTCCGAATAAAGAAAGCGGAGTCATAAGAACCGGAAGTGAAACCAAAGTCGAAGTTTAGAGTCGATTTCTTAAGGCAAACCAAGCTCGAGGAGCTTGTTTGAGGCATGTATAAACACGACGAAGTCTGCGCATACTGATGAGGTGAATGAGTGTATCCGTGGGAGGTTTCATATAAACTTCCTCGCGCTATGTCTCCATTGAGAAAAGCAATTTTGACATCCATTTGAAACATGTTCCAATTTCGGGCAAAGAGCCGGCGCAATGATACTTCGAATCGAGAGGTGAGTCGGCTACAGTGCAAAAGTTTCTTCATAGTTGATTCCATATTCCCGTGTAAAACCCTTTGCAACCAGACGAGCTTTATATCGTTCCAATGCACCCATCCGAATGAGTTTTGATTTTGAAGATCACTTCTGACAACCAATCAAAGATTTATTAGATAGAAGATCAACAAGATCCTACGTGTGTGCTTTTGTTAATGCCTATAATTCATACGTAGCTTCTTTTGCCAATAAGGGTTAGAACTAGCTTTTCTATAGTTTTGGGGTTCATGATGAGACAAAATAGTAGAGGAACATTGGTAATCACGAAGATGAAAAGGAAGACTACTTACACGAGTAGAGCGACGGTTGATGACTCCAGACAATCAGGTAGTTGGTCTTCGAGAAGATGTTGTTATGGTAGGATCAGCGGAAGGAGCGGAACACATCGAGCCGTAGTAGGCGATGGTGAGGGTAATGGAGCAATGTCGGGAGGAAATAAATCAATAGTTGGGTCATTAAAAATGAGAGTGAGGTAGGAGATGAGACATGAAATGAAGAAATGAGGAAAACATTTTATGTTCCCAAAAGATGACATGACGAGAGATGCGCAATCGTTTAGATAGGGTCCCAACAACGATAGCCTTTGTGTTCTATTCCATACCCCAGAAACAACAAAGACGAGAACGAGGTTCTAATTTATTGTGTTCGTGAGGGTGAAGAAGAACAAAACGAGCACAACCAAACACTTTGAGTAGTTCATAAGATGGAGAAGTACTATGTAGACGCTCATAAGGGGATTGGTCAGAATAATAGGCATGGGAATACGATTGATGGTATAAACAGCCGTAAGAGCTGCTTCACCTCAAAAGCGTTCGGACATGAGAACTAGAAATGAGAGTACGAATGCAAGTATTAAGAATATGTACGTGTTTTATTTCGGCTCTTCCATTTTGTTGAGATGTGCCGGAATGACAAGAATATTGAGAAAGAGTCCCATTTTGTCGAAGAAAATTTAAAAAATTTGTTTCTTTATATTCCATAGCATTATCGCCTCTAAGCACTTTGATATTTTGAGAAAATTGGGTTTTAACCATTTGGGCAAAATCATAATAAATTTTCGGTAATCCGGATCTATGTTTCATGAGAAAAATCCATGTGAATCTTGAATAATCATCAATAAAAATGACAAAATAAACACATCCCCCCATAGTAGGATGTGGGGATGGACCCCCAAACATCGAATGAATTAAGTCAAAGGGAGACAAGTAGAATCAATTTTATTAAAACATAAAGCCAGGTTGTTTTCCCAATTGACAAGGCAAACAATTTACATTATCGAAATAGAAACAGATCCTAATTTACCGAGAAGATGCTAAGGGACGAAGACGTCTATGAACGTATGGCCAGACGAGCATGCCATAGGTTGATAGGAATGGTAGAAGCAAAGAACGTAAGTGTGAGAGAATTGGGTAGATGAAGGTTGATAAGTTCAAATAATCGTCGACCAACCTTACGGCCTATCCGAAGGATCTCGTCCCTCCGTGGATCCCGCACATGACAACCGTGAAGAGGAAAAAAGTAAGACCAAGTTCACATAATTGACCAACGAGAGATAAGATTTTAGAGTAAGGTTGGGAATATGAAAGGTGTCGAGAAAGTGATATAGAAGATGTGGAAACTTGTCTACAAAGATTAACGTACATATGTGAACCATTGGCGATTTGAATTAAAGGTTTGGAGATGGAAGATTGTGTGGGAGAGAAGATGTGAGTATCATGAGTCATATGGTTACAACAAGCAGAATCAAAATACCATAAAGATTTACCCGATGTGAGAGACAAGGCGTAGGAGTACATTACTAGATTGTGAGAGAACATGTTTAAGAAGACCTTCAAGTTCTTGAGTAGAAAGTAAATTTGTCATGATTATCCTCGAAGTAGCAGCGGTGATAGATGAGTTACTATTTTTACCGAAGCATGTTGAGAGGGATCTCGAGAGGAATCGAAAGGGATTCCAGAGGAATGCGAGAGGGATTCCGAGAGGAATGTTGAGAGGGATTCCGTGAGGAATCTTTGAGAGTGGATTCGAAAGCAATCTATTAGTGTCCCTGGACCCTTTCGTGACAATATATACATACCCGAATGGGACATGTAGAAGCTCCGCTGATTGGGGTTGTGACAAGAGGTGCAACCTTGATGTTTGAAGTCCTCTTTAGAACCTCCTTTAGGGCGATAAAGGGGGTGGCAAGAATCTACGTATGATGAACTTTGAAAACCCCCATCCGAGTTTCTTCAGAGCGAAGCTCGGCCACAAAGGCCGATATCTAAGGATGGAAAAGGACTCGGATAGAGTAAGGAAGCCCGAACAAAGTTCAAATCGATCATGGAGAGCCAGCGAGAAAAATAACAAGACGTTGGTGATTACGGTAAGTTGCAAACATCTCAAAGATCAATCTTGTTTGTCCAAGTTGGTTCAGAAAGAGCGATTTGATCCCGAATAGTATGCATTTCGAGAGAAATTGGTTAATGGTTTGATCGGCCCTTCGGGCGTTTGGTATGAAGAGTTGTTAAAAGTTGATATTGGTTGGCTAAATCACATTTGTAGTAAAGCGAGCCTCAAGAAATTCCCAAACTTCTTCGGGCAGTGTCAAACGCCCCAAATTCACCATGAATGGAGGGTAAAGTGGTGTTACGGAACTGTGTAATAATTTGATGATGTTTACTCTCCCGGTCTTCAAGGCGATCAAGAATAAGGAGTTATTTTTGGTGGTTTCTTGGATGGGTATGAGATATCACCGGTTATGAAACGCCATAGCTTAAGGCCCTTTCAAGAAACTTTTCATTGCTTGTGCAGGCTAAGTAGTTAGTATCATCGGGGTGGTAGAGATTGGTTTTAGGATATCATTTCGGTCCATTTTAACGAAATAATGGAGGAGATATAAAGCAAATATATAGAGACAAGATAAAGGAGATATCCTTAAAAATGAAAAAAGGAGTTGAAAACAAGCACAGGCCGGTTGAGGTGGCCGGGTTGAGAGGAGCCGCCCGAATTGAGCCGAGGCCGAGGTTGGAGTGAGCCTGAGGTGGAGGTGAGCCGGGTTGGAGTGAGCCGAGTTGAGATGAGCCGGGTTTGGAATGAGCCGGGTTGAGGTGAGTCGGGTTGAGGTGAGCCGGGTTTGGAGCCGAGGAAGAGAGGCGTATTTTGATAGAAATTTTGAGGTATATGAGAGCTCGATACCATGTGAAGAGTATAGAGAGATAAGAAGAAAGAATGATTTAATGTCAGACACGTGTTTAGACGCATATACGTAGAACCCTATTTACAGGATTTGTAACAAGTGTGGTAGCAGTGTAGTACGAGTGAAATAGAGGAAGTGTGGTACAAATGTATTACAAGTGAAATAGTGGAAGTGTAGTACAAGTGTAGTACAAGTGAAATAGTGTAAGTATAGTACAAGTGAAGTAAATTACAATATCAAATATAACTTAACAGAGGCTATTTTTAAGTTTTAATCCTATTATCTTATCTAAATTTATTTTGATTTGTAGCTATTGAAAATTTAATCTCGATTTTTACGTCTTATTTTTTAAAATAATTGAGGTAATAAATTAAATTATAAAAATTATTAAATATATATAAATAAATTTATATAGTTATTATTATTAAATGTTATTTTGATCTAATTAAAATAATAAAATTATCGTTGTTTTTAAAAACAAAATCAAATAATATTATGTGTTTATTTATTTAAAAAATAAAATATATTTTTTTACTTTTTTATTAATTTAATTTAATATATTTTAGTTATTTTAAGTTAAATTTTTCTATCGAATCTTTTTTTCGCTCTCTTTTATATAACACTTGAGAGTTAGATAGATAATAAACTATTGTCGAGGTTATTTATAAGCTTGAATCATATTATCTTTATCTAAATTTATTTTGATTTAAAACCTTATTACTTACCAAAAATTATTATATAAATTATTTTGGTTTCCTTTCCTTTCTTTTTACCTTAATTTGGTTGGCTTTCCTTATTAATTAGAAATGGCGTTATGACCAAAAACTTCAAATTAAAGCAAGCCCAAGTATACCATGTACCTGTTTCAGGAACTTTTATCCCAGAGTCACGTGACCCTTTTTAATTTTTAAAAATGTATGTTTTGTTTATAAAATTTATTTGTTTAAATTTTTTTTTGTATAATTTAATTTATACTCTTTTTGAAAATTATTTTTCTACAAACATACGATATATTTTAAATTTTATAAATTTTATAAATAAAATTGTGATATTTTTATTTTTATTCTTACAGAGAAAATTAATATTTTTATTTTAATATTTTATTAATATAATTTTATTTAAAAATTAAAATAACTTTTTTTTAATATTATTATTATTGATCTTTTTCTTAAATAATTTCTTATTATATTTAAAAATTTAACTTTGTTAAAGACTTATATGTTAATGTCTTTTAATTACTTCATATAAAATAAAATAAAAATTATTAAAATAATATTATTTATTTTTAAATGATTCATCTTTAATAACTAAGAGACTAAATTATCTTATTTTTAATCAAACACATTGAAGGACACAAATAACACAATCTAATAGATCTATATATATATATAATTCAATTTTATTACCTATTTAATAATAAAATTGGCTTATTTATTGTTTTATAATATAATTTTATATTTATTCTTATATTTGTTTATAAATTCTATACATGAATATTCCTTCTCCTTTTTTCACAAAAAATATAAATATAAATTTTAATTTATTTTATATATATTCTTTAATAACTATACTACTCACACTTATAAAAATTTTAATTTTTTTATATATTTAAATAAATTTCATTATATTAAACCATTACTTATTAACAACGTATTAACAACATAATTTTGTGATTCTTTAATCACTTGTAGCTTAAATAATACCCTTTTGAACAAATTTCCTGATTACGTCATTTGGATTCAAATGAGCTCAAGCATTATATAAGTTTGAAACCCATATTACTTTTAAATAATTAAAATTAAAATTTTAATAAATTGCTTATTTATAATTTTTGAAAATAAAAAATATTTATAATTTTATTTAAAAATAAAAACATTAATAATTAATTATAATTTTTGAAAACAAAAAAAATACCCAAATGACCTTTTACGTTATAAAATTATTATTATTTGATAAATATAATTTATTAAATAAATTTCAAGCTGTTTATAAGTTAAATAAATTTTGTTTTTTCAACTTAATAATTCATTAAATAAAAATATAATCATAATAATATCCGTGAAAATTACAGTACCAAAATAGTTTCATTAGTAAATCAATCAAATCGAACCTTTTAGTAATGAAAATAGAAAACAAATACAATTCAGCCAGCTGCTTTTAAAGGTACGCTACGGATAGCTGTCATTTTTTATACTAAAAATTATATTATAATTATAATTATAATTAATATAATAAATAATTATTAATTATTAATTATAATTTAAAATTAATTATTATATTAATTATGATAATATTTTTATTTTACCTGACACAAATCCAATTAATATAGCAACATTTTTTATTCATTTTAAAAATATACTAAATTTAATATATATTTTTATGTTAATTAAAATATATTTAATAAATTTTAAAATTAATGATTAAATATAATATAATCAACAAATCAAATGATATAATGACACATTTATTATTTACATTTACATTGAATTTTGGGATATATTATTTATGAATTTTTTTTTAAATTAATGTTTAAATTTCTTTCCATTGAAATATCATATTATAACATACAAATAATAAATAATATTTTTTAATAATAAATTATAATATAATATAATTAATATAATAAATACAAATTTTCTCTCTTTACTTGTCACCAATTTCCTCTATATAAAGTTAAACCACTCCGACTTTTCATCCTCTCTTTCAAACCTTATCATACATAACGTAAACAAACCAACTAATACACCATACCAAAGCTCAAACCTTTAATTAGCTTCACAGTAGTGCTCACTCTCACTCTCACTCTCACATGGGGTTTCCAGTGGGCTATACAGAACTATTTCTACCAAGACTCATTCTACACACACTTTTCTTTCTGGGTTTCATCAGAAATTTGATATACAATCTGCTTCACTATCTAGGTCTTCAAGATTACCTCGAATCCGAACACGTCTGGGTTGAACAATCGATCCGAATACCCGAATTGAACTCCGTGTCCGCTCTTCTGATCCGAGAATTAATCCTTCCGGCTGTGAAGTTTTCGGAGCTTGTCGACCCACCTGAGTGCTGTGCCGTATGTCTCCACAACTTTGTAGCACAAGATGAGATCTCACGGCTCACAAATTGCCGTCACATCTTTCACAAGGCATGTCTCGACCGTTGGATGGGTTGTGACCAAAGAACATGCCCTTTGTGTAGAACATCTTTCATTCCTCCAGATTTGCAAGGTGCTTTCAATGAGAAGCTCTTTGCTGCTTCTCAAATTCCTGAGTTTTATAGTGATTACAATCATATTACTGGTTTGTAGCCTCTAGCTATTTAGTTAGATTTCCCAATAAAAGTGAAAAAATAATGGATTTTTCTTTTCTGGATTTGCTTTGGTTGGATTTTCTATATAACTAGGATCGTTGTGGAAATTAAACATACAAGGATACAGTTATTATTCATTATTCATCTAGTATAATAATTATCAATAATATTAATGGTTCTTGCATTAATTTTAAATTTCATTTCTCGAATTATCATATTATCACAAACTATCAAATAATCGGAAACAGAAAAGTAAAAATTTGGGACGGGTGTGATATTCCATTTACATGATGATATATTTGATATCATCGTCGTCTAATCATAGATTAAAAGAGAAGCACCCGGGTTTTCCGGAATTATTATGCCTTTTGGTTTCTCGGAATCCTTTTCTTCTTCTTTTTCTTTCGTTTTCTTTCTGTTGTGATTTGTGGGGGTAAAGTTTTCTTCTTTATATATTTGGAAGTGTTTGGAAGATTCATAATAAATGGTATGGTGATTTAAAATATTAAAATTTAAGAAAAAAATTAAATAACAGAATTAAATATTTATCATTAAATTTTGAAATTTTTTTGTTATTTATTATTTATTTTTATTTGATTTCCTTTTTCATTTGAAAGAAGATCCGTGAATATATATGTAAAATGTTTTTGGATTTAACATGTATATTTATTTATGTACCTGGGATTTGCAAAAAGTGATAGAATATTCTTAGAATTTATTACTAGTATCAATAATATCCTCAAAACTAATAGGATTAATTTTTTATCTATATTTTATTAATATTTCTTTGATTTTGATGTCAATTCGTGGTTTTCGCCCGTAGATTTACCCTATCGTTGATTTTTAATTAATCTGACATTCTTCTAAGAAATCACACCTAATTACATACTCTAAATAAAATTGTTTGTTCATGCTTTAGATAGACTTTATCTTGTAACTGTAAATTTATATGATTACATATTTATGTACAAACAGTATACCTATTATCCTCCAAAAGATAATAACCAAACATCAAGTTATTAAATTTCTTTTATTTTCTTATTCTTTTTCTAAGAAAACTTATTTTTGACTAAAATAATGTTTTACTATTCTTGAAACGTGATGATTTATTATGCTTTTAAAATTTTTAATATAATCTGTATATATATCTAATAAGTTGTTAAATCTTTTAAAAATTTTAAGACAAGTTTCATAATTTTTATTTTTAAAATATTCATTTAAAGCTAAAAGATAGCTTTTGTCGAACTTTTCTAATAAAATTAGATTTTTATCTTTAATTTTAATTTTTTTCAAATTGCTAGTTTAATATTTAGTTGTTAATTCATATACTTAATTTTTCTTATCATAGTGGGTCCATCATAATTTTTCCTCCAATTTATCTTTTCTTGTTACATCGATTATGTTTCAATTTTGTTCAAATCCTAACAACCTCCTAATAATGATAAGCTTTTTGCACATGTATGTAGATGGTGTCCGATTTAGACTTACTAAAAAATAGTAACTGAATTCTATTTTATTCATGATATAATAATTAATACAAACTTAAGACTAATTAACCACTCATAATTATTGGATATATAATTACTCGAGGAGATTTCTATGCTAGAGATTATGAGTTTTTCATATGTATATGCTATACTTTTTCCTACGTGCACTTACAAATAAAAAAATTGTTCCTTTTATAGTATAAGGAATTCTTGTTTATAAGATGAGAATTACTATTTTATCATTCCTTTATTGATTCATCAACTTTTTTGCTTTAAATATCTGCCACTATTTTTTTCTTGAAACATGTTATCGACTAAAGATATGAGTCTACATCCTTATTTTTTCTTATTGTCTTCTACTGCAATTCCTCCTCTTTATTCTTCTTTCTCATTTTTTACCAACAATCATTTTGTTGATGTTGATGAAGATACGTCTTCATCTTCTCGATCTTTGATGCATTAAATGCATCTTTAATCTTTGGTGGCTTTTATAGCATAGAAGCAGAATACTTTACTTGTTTATTGACAAATTTATTTCAACATCTTCTTCTAAAAGAGCCATGATATTATGAAACATGATGATGAGTTTATTAGTTGAATAATTTACTTTGATCTCAATAGATTTATTAATCTTCCTGTGTTCATAGTAAATTTGGCCTAAATTTTGATCTCTTAATACACAGAGCTCTTCTGTGTTGAATTCATTTTCTAGAAGCACCCTTGGTTTGGGAATTTCTTTGTTTGTGTTGAAAATCCCTATCTTGATGAAGTGTTAGGGGTTGATACATCCTTCCTAATTCCATTCCATTAGTGAACTGAAAAATTTGGGATAAATAGGCTTATCACTTGTTTTAATCTTCTTCCTGAAGTTCTTGATTGCTCTTTTGAAAATAATTTAATTCACTTAAGTTAATTACTAGATACATGTTTTTTATTAGTCATGTATGGAATGCTTTATAAATAAATATTGGGTCAACTCTTACCAAAATATTAAATTTTCTTCCTATAAGAATTGTTTTTTGTAATTTAGAACTTAATTCATATCTTCAATGTGTTACTTGGTAAATTTTTTGGCCAAATTGTAGAAATTAAACCATTGTGGTTTGTTAAGGTTTCTATAATGGTCTTTTTCATCTCCAATGACTAATGAATTTTTGGAGGATGTTTTCCTAAAAAACACCGAATACTTAACTGTCTTTGATGTCTATGGGAGAGATTCTTCTTTAAATAATACTAGAGGTCTTGCTACTTTCCCTAGAGTTATCAACTTGTTTGATGCTATTGGTTGTTGTTGTTGTGTTTCAAAATATTTTTTTACTATCTCCTCTGAAGTTATTAGTTTTGGTGTTTTGTAATTGGCATAACTGCTTCAGCTTTTATTCTATTGGTAAAGGCTTTATAAGTTACTTCACTAATCTCCATAATAGACTTACTCGCTTCAGATTAGTTATTATAAATTCCTGGTTTTGAGTCATTATAAATCATAAATTTTTTTCTACTTCATCAATCCAATTGAGCTTTCTAGTTTCAAAGATGTTACTCTTTTTTTGAATTGTTAGTTTTTTTTTCATCTTGAATTCTTTCGTTAGAAGTTTTATATTCTTTATATTGAATTTTTGATGAATATTCCTCTTTTGAGCTTTTGGATCCTAAGAGTTGTTTTGAATAATTAAGTTCTTCTTGTTTAATTTTTATCTACATAAGAGACTTCTTAAGGTATAATAGCTCGAGTTATTCTTATACGATATAAGAGACTTCTTGAGGTATAATAGCTTGAGTTATTCTTATACGATTTTTATCTCGTTTTCTTTTGTCTTCATTTTAATATCAATATATTTCATTCTTGTAAGCATAAAAATAGTTAGATTTGTTAATTCCCTATTAAGAGGATCTACTAAACTATTTTTATTTTCCGGAAGATGTTTGACATCAAAATTGTAGTGATGAACCATTATTGCTATTTGACTAATATTTTTTGTTTATAATCACTTGCAATATTGGTTCTTAAGAAATAACTAATATTTTTGTTATATGTTCTAACAATGAATCCAAAACTTATAGCATATATTATAAATTTCTTAATCACTTTTTTTATAGCTAGATATTCTTTTTCATTATTGTGATAATTTAACTTTGGACCTTGGAAAGATCCTCGTGTACATTTATAAAAATATTCATTTTTTTAATCTACTTTTGCTTTTAGAATTGCTCCCTAATAATCTTATGAAACATCTATTTTAATCATCATTTTATCATCTCGCCCTAGATGATATAAAGTTGATAATTTTTTTTACCTTTGCTTTTACTTTATCTATATATATAGTATTTTGTTATGTTTATTTTCAGATATGGTTTTTTTTCAATTTTACTTATAAGGATTTTCACATTTCTACAAGTTTCTTGATATATGCTTCCCCATATATCAAACATCGTAAAAATATTTATAATTGATTTTTGTCTTTTAATTACTAGGAAAACTTTGAATTTTATTTTTATATATGGGATTGTAGATTATGTTTTTCATATTCAATTTCCAAATCTAAATACTTATTTTTTTTATTGAAAAAGTATTGCTTTCTTTTCAGATATTATAATGTCATCTTTCTTACATTCTTACAGAATATGAATGATATCTAAACAATATTTATTTATTTCATTACTTAAAACTAAAATATCATTTTTATATACACAATAAATATTTTGTATTTTTTAAAAATGTTATCTATATATCTTTGAAAAAATACATGGTGTTTGTTTTAATCCAAATGGTGCAACAATCTATTAGAATTATCCTTTGAGCAACTAAATGCCTTTAATTTTTGATATTCTTCATCTAGTTTTATTTGTCAAATTCTACTTTTGTAATCAAAACTTGAAAAATATTTATTTCTTTTTATTAATCATAATAATTTTTCTTTCGTTGGAATAAAGTATCTATTATCAATGATTTTCTTATTGAATGCGTAGAAGTTTATTGTCACTATCTTTTTTTCTCTTCTTTTTTTAGCATCTTTTTCGATTAAGAGTGTAAGACGAAAGTGAGATAAATTATTTGGTATTATGAATTTTAGTTCCAAAAGTTCTTGAATTTGTTTTTCAAATTAAATTATGTCTTCTCTAGTATAAATCGTTGATTTTACTCTAATAACCTTGTTAGTGTTTCTTGATTTTATATTAAAAATTGTCTTAAATTTATTTATTTTTGGATCTAAAGGATTTTCTAAGCTTAATTTTTTTAATAATTTTTTTATGCATGTTAAGGTTTTATCTTCTATATCTAATAAAATATTTTCTAAATAAGGTTTTTGCTACTCTATCTCACTACATTTTCATTTTTTATGTTGTTGCGTAGAAGTTGGGTCTGATTCAGTTAAAACTTTTATTATTTTTGATACATAGATGGTATCACCATCTAATATTGTTAGACTTATTTTATCTAAATATTTTATAAAACGCTAATTTAAGTTTAGGAAATTATTTTCTATTAATAAATTAACTTATGTTTCTTATTGATATATAGTAGGAATATAAAATTTTCTCCTCCTATCATTATATATGTATCCTTTAAAACCTTATTAAGATTTATTATAGTATTATTAGAAATTCTTACAATTAAATATTTTAGTGCATGTTTCCAATATTCTTTTAGAAACACATGTTTATTTACTACACATATACTAGCTCTTATATCTATATATATATGCATTTGAATTATACCTCACAAAGACTTTAAATTTATTTTCTACTTTTATGTAGGTATTATTAGGATTTGTAATATTATATAAATCATTTTTCTTCTAATGAAGAGTACTCATAATCTGAGTGTTTATATTTTGACTCGGTTATTTTATATTCAATTTCTTCTAATAGATAAATACTGTAAGTATCATCTATATCTCATTTCTCAATTAATTTCAATTCTATCTTAAAAACTTCTTCTAAAATTTTTGTTTTCTGTTTTAATTCCTTTTTCAATTATTTTTTATGTTGAAGCCTGCATGGGCATTCGTTGGCATAATATTCTTCTTTGTTACAGATCCAACATTTGCATTTTTTCTTCCCCAAAATGCAATAATTCTTGTTTTCAAGAGGTTTATACTTCTTTCTTCCAAAATATATTTTCCTATATGTTTCTCAATTAAATTTCCTTTTTATATTTTTGAAAATCTTGCTTCTTGAACTTATATTTTTTAAATCTCTTGTATTTTTTATATTTTTTGTATTTCTATTTGTAAGGTTTTATGTTACATCCATATTTTCATAATATTCCAAAAGCTCTTATATCACAACATATTTTATCATTTCCTTTTATTTATTTATATTCTTTTATTTCTTGTTATTTAATAATTATCTAGCTTTTAAGGCTTCTTATTCTTCCTCTTAAAGTATCTAGTATAGTTTTCTATTTATTTGAATCCAACTTTCGGTTAAATTTTTATGTAATGTTAAAGGTTATTTTTGGAAAAAATATTTCCTTATAAGTTATTTGCATAGAGTGTGGTAATTTATGATAATATATTTCATATTCACAAATAAAAGAATCTATGTAAGACATGTTATAGATTTTCATATTTGTTAGATGACATTTGGCTTCATTGATTTCATTTTCACTAGATTTAATGATAGATCTTTCTTTATCTTCTCCAATAAATTTTTTGTATATTTTATTTATTACTATATCTAAATATTATTTTCCTATATGAACAATCCTTTGCATTAATAAATGTTATTGGTAAGTTTGAAAACCAAACTTTAACATTTCCTTTCATTTTATGTGCTATTAATACCCTACAAATTGATGGGTTTGTTTATGTAATTTGAGAGGTTTGTATGAGTACACTCATACTACTAGCCCACTCACATTCATCTAAGGGTTTTTTTCCTATTTTTATATAACTTGGATCCGAAAAAACCATACTTATAATTATCATGGAGCTTGATTTTTAGTGGGATATTACTTTTAGTTTCCCAATGCAACCCTACTTCTATTTTGGAATGTTGTCTTCTTATATCAATAACGCCAAGCTCTCTTGATCTTTGTGTATTTCTTTCTTCCTCATGTGGGTCAGATGTTCCTTATTGGTAAAAAAGTAGTAATGAAATTGATTTCATATGACCTTTTGGGGTCATATTTTCTAATTCAGTATCAATCTCAATTATTATTGTCATATAATCTTCCACTTTGTTTATACAAAGTTTTTTATTATATTGTTCTTTTAATTCTTCTTTAGTTTGCTTTAATAAACTTACTAATTTTTCCATATCACAATTTTTGAGGTTTATGAATTGTTATTCTAATTCTTTTCTATATTCCATTAAACTAAAATCATATATTTTTTGTTAGATTTTTCTTCATTTTTTCTTCTCGTATTTCTAAGAATCAAGGCATTTGATATCCTAACGGGTTTTACTTTTAGTCCTTCTAAGAAATCATGTTTATGACCTACAATATTATTGTTTCTATGTATATTATATACATCTTTTTCTACTTCTATAAATTTCGTATGTATATCTTGTTAAAATTTATTATAACCAAGTTAATTTATTTATTTTTTAATAATTCTTTTTGTATTTCTATTATACCTTGTAGGTATTTGTGTTTGATTAATGAATTAAACCTATTTCTTCTGTTAAGAGTCTCAAAACTTTCATTAATATTACTTGTTTTTTTACTATGCCTACTAAGCTTTCATCTATTCATAACTGTATATTTTTAATTTATCTTTAGAAGTTATTATTTTCCTAATATGACATCAACCACTAATAATTTCATTATTTGAATTTCATCTTTTAGTTTTTTAACTTCTTATTTGTTAGAAGATTATCCTTCATGATCTATAAAAGTAAACCTTGGTATATTATTGTTTTTAACCATATTACTTTTTCTTCTTGTTATTAGAAGTTTTTCCTTTATATCTAAGTGTCATTCATCCAAAATTTCATAGCTTGTTAGTATTTATAGTTTTGTTATTTGTCTAAGTTTTTGAAATGTTTTATCTATTTTTGTAAATTCATTTTATTCATATATTGAATTATTATGATTGTTTGTTAATGAATATCCTACTAGATAGTATACTAAAAATGAATTATTTTTATCCTTCATTAAATCTTCTTTTTCAAATTCATAAGCAAAACTTAATTCTTAATTTAAATTTTTATTATGGATATTAATAACAAATCTAAGATATGTTGTAAATTTTAGCTTCTAATATCTTAAACTACCATAGACCATTCCTACATATTTCCTATATATTATTCTATTATTTTGCAATGCTATTTTTATAAATATATATATTTCTTCTCTGAAATTATCCTGTACTAATATTTCGATTTCTTCAAAATAAATGTATTCAATCTTTTTTTTTATCTTTTTGTGAAATTTTGGATAGTTTATCAATATATTATAGTTACTTTGTCAATTAATATTATATTATACATTTTTTTGTATCTATAATATTAATACTTATTTTTTTATTAATTATTCTATAATAAATTATGTATTTTTTTGAGAATAATTTTTTTAAAAATAAAAATGATGAGTCTTTAAAATCAATCTATTTATTTAAGATTTAATTTTTATTTTTGAAGTTTTTATATATATTTTTACTTATTACAATTTCTCGTGAAAAACATTCTAGTTTGTTTTTTTATTTCTAATTTTATTATTTCTTAATTTTTTTATTTATCGATTCTCAATTATTTCTTCTATTTTTATTTATGAAATATTAATATTCAATTATGTTATATTTAAAAATATTTTTAAATTTTTTAATACTTTATAAGTATTTTTTAAAATATCTCAAACCTTTAGTATATTTTGATTCATGAAAATGAAATCTAGATCTTAAAATTCGTACTTCTTTATATTTTTTCATACTTATTGTAATTTTTCGTGAAAAATATCTTGGTTTGTTTTTTATTTCTAATTTTATTTTTTTTATTTTTTGATTTATCAATTTTTTTTTATTTTTTCTATTTTTATTTATAAAATATTATTATTCAGTTATATTTAAAACTATTTTTAAATTTTTTAATACTTTATAAATATTTTTAAAAAATGTTTCAAAATTTAGAATATTTTTTATTTATCTTTTTAAGTATATGAAAAAGAAAGGTACATCTTGAAATTCGCGCTTACAAACTAAAACTGTCGAATCATAACCTGAGTGTGTTAGCATTAAAATAAAAGACGGGATTAAGTCTAATCCAAAAAAAACATTTTATTTTATTTTTTATTGTTTGTTTTAAAAATTAGGAAAAGATTGTGTACAATCCTAATCATAAAAGTCAGGATGGAAAGCAAGACTCAAAAAATAAAATCTCATTGAGTAGTGTGTCTAGGAAGCATAAATCTTTTAATAAACCAATATCATCATTAGAAAAGCAGAGTTTTTTTCTATATCTCTTTTTTTTTTGTTTCCATACCATTTATAAAATTTGATGGATTTTTTCTCCTATTTTTTAAAATAATTTTTAGCTAACGATTCTATTAAAAATTTAAAGTATTGGTTTGTACAATTAATTTATTACTTGATTTTAAAAAATAAACTTATATAGAAGATATTTTATGTCTTCTATTTTCTCTTTTATTTTTTCGAAACTTATTTGTCCTTTTTTTCCATGATAAGATGAATTTTTTTTAAATAAATTATTTATAAAATTCTTTTTATAATTAAGATATCTTAACGATCCGTAACTGTGTGTTTTATCATTTATTTCTTCTAAAAATTGTTACTTTTGATATAATATTCTCTTTAAGTTTTATTCTTAATTAATTTAAAATTATTTTTAAAAAATTAATATATTTTTTATTTATATTTTTTAGAGATAAAATTATTTCATATTTTTGTGTTCTTTTGGTTTTAGAAAAAATAAAAATATTATCGATACATACTACGTACAATTTTTTAAAAACTTTAAAGATATTATTATTCATATTTGACAAACACATAAGGTTACGTTTAATCCAAAAGACGTTACATTTCATCACTCCATGATTTTGATTTATCTATTAATTTAATTTATCAAAATTTAAATTTACAATCATATTTACTAAAAAAATTAACTCCTTTAATTTAATTAACTAATACATCTTTTCTAAAAATAAAATATTCATTGAACTCCCAGTACTCATTTAATATTTTCTAATTAATAACCATTCGAATTTCCCTCCTTTTTATTTTATTATAATTTCTCACTGAAAAATAGATTAGAGTGAATTTTTAGTTTCTTCAATTAATTTTTTATTTAATAATTTATTTATTTAAATATTAAATTAATCTATATCTTATCTAATATAGATTATTAATTTGATTCAAATAATAACATAAGGATCGTATAATTTTAAAATACAATATCTAATACTTTGACTAAAGTTCAAGTGTACCTTCCTTGAAATTTTATTCCAAAATTTTATATAACCAACCAATGGATTTTTTCTAATTGGTTCATATAAGTATTGAAGATTCCAAACATATGTTGTATAACACCCATCAAAAACACACTCTAAATCCAAGAGCAAGCCATGTCAATTGAATACACATAAGAATGGTTGAGCTCTGATAAATATACTTACAATCAAACATGTAACAATTAGTGGTGTATCACTTGTAGCCAGAAGGTGGGTAACCTGAAGGAGGATATCCCGAAGGTGGATAACCAGCGGGAGGATAGCCAGAAGGTGGATAACCAGCGGGAGGATAGCCAGAAGGTGGATAACCTTGGGCCTGTGGATAGCCAGCAGCTGGATAACCTTGAGCCTGTGGATAGCCATAACCTTGTGTCCCCTGTCCATAGCCTGGTTGCGGCGCATATCCAACAGAGGGAGGAATTTGTTGATCAATGCGAGACATCTGCTGAGCTGGAGGCACTGCCATCACCGACTGAGGTCCAAACTTTCCGTCTCTTTTGTCCATCTCAACCTTGTGTTGTGTCTGCATATAATGCCAGTAGTTTGATCATAAAACAGTATTTCATGTAAAAACTTAACTGGTTTCCAAAAATCGAGTCTTTAATAAATAACGATAGTTACTCTGTACCTGCATGCAAGCGCAAACCCTACAAAACAGATGGACACAATTAAGTAATTTCATCTCAGCTGGATGGAAAATAATTTCTAGGAAGATTGAATTTAATAAAATAAGACTCTTACGTGCAATACACCACATCGGAAAGACAATTCAAAATCTGAGAGGCTTCACTGAGTTCATCACTTCCAACACACATAGCAACTATGGAAAAGATGCAGGCAAGTTGTTGCAAACAAAACATGAAACCCTGGGAACAAGAAAATACAGGTTTAACAATTGGATTGGATAACTTCAAATTGCTAAACAAAATAAGAAACATAAATTGATGGAGAGAGAGAGAGAGAGAGAGAGAGAGAGAGAGAGAGAGAGAGAGTACAATAATGCAATTGTCACATTTTGTGGTTTGTATATTAAACTGGTCTTGCAACATAAAGCGGGTTGAAGCCACAGAATTTGCAAAGCAGAGGCAAACCTGGAAGATAAAAGTACAAAAATAAAACAGGGAAAGAAGCACCTCAGAGCTACCAATGGAAGTTAAAAATTTGAGAGGGTAAACGTCCATCCACCTACAAATATTATGTAAATATTTTCAATTTGATACTTTCATTATTTTTTTATTACAATTTACTAATTGAATTGTTATAATATGTTTCAATCAACTATTATGAATAGAAAACTGACCAAATTGATTGGGAAAAAAAAATGAGTCACTTGTCATGCACGTGATATTGTAAGGATATTTTTGGGGAATTTTACAATTTCATACAGATTCATGTGACTCCAAATTTCAGATCAATTTGACTAGTTTCTTGACCATAATAGTGGACCGAAACACTTTACAACAATTGAAGTGGTAAATTGTATAAACAAATAATAAAAGACAACTAATTTTTTACATTATATTAGTAGTTGGACGAACGTTTACCCTATTTGAGACAAGTAACTTAATACCAAATGACCAATTTCTTGCACAACAAAAAGAATAAAGAAAAAAAGGTAAAGACTAAAAAGTTTAGATAAACCTTAGGTCACATTTGGTTGAAATGAATGGAACTAAGAATGGAATTATTTTCACATATTTCTACATTTAGTTGTATCATAGACATAAAACAGAAGGGAAACAATTACTAAAAGATATAAAATTGTCATTCCACTACCCTTTAGGTAAATATATTCTTTCTCTTTCCATTATATAAAAAATGTATTATTTCAATTTTGTCGTCAAATACAATTCAAATAATTTAGAAGAAAAAATTATTAAATATATTTTTTCTTGCTTTTAATTTTTTTTTTGTATATTAGGTAATATTTTTTAAGTAATAAATATTTAAAAAATGATAATTTTTAATAATATATTCTACCTAACGGAAAAAATAACAAATAATATTATTTAAACTTCATTGAACATAGAGGTATTAAGATAATATACAGTGTTTTCCATTTCATTCTGATTGTAAACCAAACACCGTAATATTAATACTGTTTCCTTTACGTTCAATTCCATTATCATGACTATTCCCATTATTTTTTCATTTTACAAACCAAATATGCCATTAATGTATAATCAGATTAAGCAATATTTTTCCTAAAGTACATGGTTAAATGGTAATCAATTTTGCAAATGGGATAGTTCCTATTAAAAAAAAGTTAGAATGGGTAAATTTCAACTTAGCTTAGGTAATTTTGGCATTTCTGAAAAAGAATAATGCTATTGGTCACATAAATTTACACTCACTAATTATAGTATGACATATAGTTAAATAACTTTGAAAATAAAAAAAAAAGATTTATTTTTTAAGAAAATTGGCCACGTATCACACCATAACTGGGGTGAGTGCAAATGTAATTGCCAATTTATGTAACCCTAACATTACTCTTCTGAAAAAATAGTTAGTTCATCGAGTAATAGGGGTCACGTTATATCCTTATCCATAATGATTGAACAAGCACAACTACTTGATAAGAATAAGGAATCTCAACCTTGTTCTCTTCAGCACCAAATGACTCTCAAAGGCACTGTAACAATGATGTCATAAGCAGGCACTAAAACTATAATAATGATTCCATAAGGAGGTAGTAAGCCAAAAAGACACAGTTACCATTTCAATACCTTAATAATTTAGAATTACCAAGTCATAAGTATTTAACAACTTGTCAACTCACATAAAAGATTAAACCACAACCTAATAGGAAAAAAAAGAAAAAAATATACCTCAGTAGCCAGACAAACTTCAGGGCATCGACTTTCCCCACACCTGCCACTACAAGGCATGTAACCCGCACAACAAACATATCTACAACAAACACGAGTAAAGATTACATCAAAAGGTCTATATTAGTTCATAGCATAGCTTAAGAAAAACAAAAACACCACTTACTTTGACATGTCACCGTAAAGAGCGCGTTTGCGGAGCATGTATGAAACACATGGCCCACTATGAAACATAAAAGATAAGTTAGTACAGTGCAAAGGAGGATGCTTTACAAGAGAATTACATAGGATTAGGATCAATAGAAGAACAAGTAAAATTTCCCAGGGAACAAACAATTTTTACTTGATTTTAGTCAATTTTTGCCAGTAGATAGCAAACCATGAGCTCTGTTTCAATACACAGAGCACAACTGTTAGACTATAAGCTACATTAATAGAGTGTTAGTAGCTTGTACAAGTTGTTAGCATTCTGATACTAGTTACGGCTAGCATTCTGTTATGCTTTACCACACTAGTATTGTTGTATATAAACACACATGTAACATAAATTACAATTTAATAAGGATTTTCTACATTCATCTTCTCCTTCACTTTCTCTCTCTCAATGTTCTTGACTTATCATGGTATCAGAGCTATATTCATGGTTTCCATGACTCCACCTTCCACTCCTGTGGATCCTGCAATTGTAATTGCAGAAATTTCCTCTGAGCTGCAGAAGCTTTCTACTACATCTTCCGCTTTCAACAATTCATCATCCTTGCACGTTTCTTCTTTTCCTTCCTATCCAATTTACCCTACCTTCAGTGTTAAACTCAACAAGTCTTACCTCATCTGGAAAGAACAATTGCACCGTGTAATCACAGTGTATGGACTCAAGAGATTTGTTGATGGATCAGCACATGCACCAGTACAATACATCAAGAAAACAATTACTACAACTCACCCTAATGGATATACCACATCACACGAAGTGTTTGATGAAAATTCAACATTTCAGCCATGGGACAGGCAAGATTGTGCTATCAAAAACTGGACCTACTCTCTATTTCCTCTAGTTACCTCAAGCATCAGATAGATAAGAATGTCATGAATACAGGACTACCCTAGAAAAATCCTTCACTGGTGACTCTCAATCACGTCTCATGGATTTACGTTGGCAACTGTAATCACTCAGGAAAAACTATTGAGCAATACATCAGTAAGGCTAAAGATCTTATTGATCATCTTCTTACAGCCTGTGATCATCTTAGTAATCGTGAGCAATGTTAATATGTTCTTGGAGGACTTGATTCAGACTATACTTCACTAGTTACTCAGATCACTGGTAAGAGACATGTGCTCAACCTTGATGAAGTTTTACTTGTATGAGCACTCATGAAAGACAGCATGCAAGAATGATTGGACTTTTAGTTCAAGCTAACCATGCTAAAAGTTTACAATATCAACCACACTCCCAGAACTATAATAAGAGTCACAACTCTTACAATCAAAACTCCAATGATCCTTCAAAACCTAAGAAAGCAAACAATTCATCTTCATCTTGGCCTAATAAAAACAGATCTACTTTGCAGTGTCAAATTTACAAGAAGATGGGGCATAAACAGCTAAACGCTATTTAAGGTATTTGCAGTTTAAAAACAGTGCACCTAATGCACCTATGCCAATTCAAGATCTAAAGGTTTTGAATCACATCTAACACAAGTTGCCTCAGAGAATTCTTCTCATTTCTACTCAGCCACAAGCCTTTGTAGCAACTACTTCTCTTCAAAAGTGATTTATGGACACAGAAGTCACTCACCAACTCACTTCTAATGTTAATCAACTTCAAGAGGCAGATCCTTACACATGCAATTCTTTTATTATGTTAGGTAATGGTTCTACTACTCCTATCACTAACTCTAGTGCTGGTCTGTTGCCGAGTGCATCTTGTGAATTGAAATTGCATAATTTGTTATGTGTGCCTAGCTTAGAGAAAAATTTAATTTCTTTGAGAAAATTATGCCAAGATCATAATGTTTAAGTGGAGCTTTTCCCTGATACCTTTTATGTGAAGAATTTGACAACCAATACCACTATTTTGACAGGGGACATTGACAATGGCCTCTACAAGGTACCAGCCTAATCATCTATCTCGGTAACAAATCATACTACCCCTACTAGTGAGACTTTGCTCCATGAACGATTAGGCCATCCACATTTATGTGAAGAATTTGACAACCAATACCACTATTTTGACAAGGGACATTGACAATGGCCTCCATAAGGTACTGGCCTCATCATCTATCTCGGTAACCAATCATACTACCTCTATTAGTGAGACTTTGCTCCATGAATGATTAGGCCATCCACATTTATGTGAAGAATTTGACAACCAATACCACTATTTTGACAAGGGACATTGACAATGGCCTCTACAAGGTACCAGCCTCATCATCTATCTCGGTAACCAATCATACTACCTCTATTAGTGAGACTTTGCTCCATGAATGATTAGGCCATCCACATTCAGTGGTTATGTAACATGTAACTAACCATATGAAGAAGATGTTGATGTCAGATAGTAGTTCAAATGTTTGTAGTGCTTGCCAATTAGATAAATCTCACAGGCTACCTATATCTTATGTACATAAGAGATCTCAATGTATGTTTGCTATTATTCATGTTGATATGTGGGGACCAGCTCCTGTTAGCTCTAATCATGGCATGAAATATTTCTTCTCTTTATGAATAACTATTCTAGATTTCAGTGGATTTATGTGCTTCACACCAAGGGGTTTCACCAAACAGTTGATATAAACTACATTGAGTCTTTTACTCCAATAGTCAAGCCTACCACTATTCACATTGTTCTTACTCTTGCTTTGTCTAGAGACTAAGTTATAAGATAGCTTGAGGTGAACATAACCTTCTTAAATGGTGATATTGATGAAGAGTTATATATGACACAACTTGTCAGATTTAAAGATGTTTAGTTCCCTCACTATTTTGCAAACTAAAAAAAGACCATTTATTAACTCAAACAAGTCCCTAGGGCTTGGCTCTTAAAACTCAATAGTGGTTTAATCAAGTGGGATTTTCAAGGTTCTAATTATGATGCCCCTATGATACTCTTTCGAAAGAATGGAAACACTATCATTTTTTTTATATATGTTAATGATATTTGGTGACCGGTAACAATGCTTCTCTCATTTAGTCTCATTGGTCATCTTAACTCAGTGTTTGCTCTTAAAGACCTTGAGGAATTCAATTATTTTTAGGTGTTGAGGCGTGTAAAACACAAGATAGCCTTCACATGAGCCAAACTAAGTATGTCAAAGACTCACTTGATCGAGTGCAGCTTCATTATACAAAACCAATGTCTACTCCTATAATTACAAGCAAGCAACTCTCCGAGTTTAATGGTGATGCCCTTGAATATGCTATTTTGTATCGTACTGCCATAGGCGCCTTGCAATACTGCACCTTGACAAGACTAGATATAAGCTTCACAGTTAATAAACTGTACCAATATCTACACTCCCCCCACCACAAAAAATTGGTTAGCTGCTAAGAGGTTGCTAAAATACCTCAAAGGGACCTATGCACGTAGGCTAATGTTGTACAAATCACAAGAGTTGCACTTAACAACTTATATTGATGCAGATTGTGACATCCGGTCAAGATGACAAGAGATCCACTAGAAGATATTGCATATATCTTGGTGATTCACTCATCCCATGGACCTCTGGGAAACATAAGGTTATTTCTAGATCTCAATGAAGTAGAATTTAAAACTTTGGCTCTCACTGTTGTTGAAACCATTTGGATCCAAAAAGTTTTAACTGAGCTACAAATTTTACCATCAGTTGCTCCCCATCAGTTGCTCCCACTGTCTATTGTGATAATGTAAGTGTTGGTTATTTGGATAAACATCCAATTTTCTATGCTAGAACTAAGCATGTTGAAATCGACTTCCATTTTGTAAGAGAAAAGATTGTGATTAGTGAATTACAAGCTGCCTACACTCCAACTCAAGAGAAGATAGTTGACATAATGACTAAAACATTATCCGGAGAAAAGTTTACTGAATTAAGAACAAAGTTAATAGTAATAAGAAGAACATGAAGATCAAGCTTGGTTGATTTAGAGATGTTGCGACCCGTGGGTGAATGTTAGACTATAGGCTACACTAGTAGAGCATTAGTAGCTTGTAGATTACAATTTAAAAAGATTTTCTACATTCATCTTCTCCTTCTCTTTCTCTTTCTCACCTTCTTGAATCATCAATAACACAAAGCCCGACTACAGAGAACATAATGCTACAAATCTCGACATTATATTATGTTTGACGCTTAAGGGAGAACCAGTTATTCTTAAAAATACAAAAGCAGGATTGAGCTCGAAGTAATTGATGCATATGATCATAAACTAAATAATTAATGCCCCAAAACGATCCCTCCCACAACTCCCACTGTTACCGTGTTATGAAGAGAAGGAAATTCTTCTCGATATTACACGTAGTCAACTCCAGATTTCACAATAACGATACAACAAAACATAACAACCCTTACTTGACAAAAATTAAAGAGACGTTAACCACATGGGATAATAACTTAAAATATAATCTCATCAATCGTTCAATCAAATTATTAAAAAAGTGGAAAAGCAAAATACAGAAGGCTATAAAATTCAACGAGCCATAGATCGAAACAGTACTAAAAAAAATTCATTGGAATATAAATTCATAAAAATAGATCGACGAAGTATAATCCCCAACTAATCAGATCCAAAAACGAAAAGGCGAGAGATCCAAATGGCTCACCAAAATGCCGCAAAACAACAAACTGCGAGAACAATTAAGACACATCAGATAAGGAAAAGCTTATTATTCCCACAAAACTCAAAATGAAGCAAAAAAAATCTAATGAGAGAAAGGAATAGTACATGGAGTGTCAGCTTGAGTGGCGCGCAATAGGTCAGTATGCCACAAATTGCGATAATTCTTCCTGCCCTCCATCTTATCTAAGAGTGCCTGCGACGCCATTGTTGTGAAATAACGTGATCTTTGGCCCAAAGCAGTGGAAGTGGAACTAGTTTTGCAGGGTGTTGATGTGGATTCAGAGAAGAAGAAGACGACCAAACGACGAGTACAACAAGAAGGAGAAGAAGAGATTACAAAGAGATGGGTCAATTGTTGGAGTTGACAAAACAAAGGTGAATAAGTTGACGGGTAAACTAAAAATGAAATGCAAAAGCCGATAAAAATCGCACACCTATCGATAATGGGAATTTTTCAGCGTGTAAAATTCAAAAGATTGGTTGGAATTGAAAAAGTTTATGTATACCATAGACTAACTGAAAATTAATGATAGGTGAAAAAAATTATAAATTTTTTATTAATAATAATCTATCGTAATAATATTTTTAATATTTTTAATATTTAATTTTTTTTTGTAGATTCTTCTGCTGTGATTTATTGAAGTTAAAATAATTTTTATCTAATATAACTAAAAAATTAAAAATTAAAATTTTAATTTTAATTTATCTTTATACAATTATTTTTTATTAACAATAGGATTAAAGTATTATAAAAATAAATAAATAATTTAAATATTATTTTTATAATAAATATAAATTTATGATATATATTTTTAATTATAAATATGATATTATATTTATATCATAATTTGTAACATAAATAAATACTTATACATTTTTCTTGAATTATCGTTAAATGGGTTGAATGAGCATAAACGTGTTTTGGATCATGATTTGGACAAGTATATTATCTAAAGTGCGCTTACTCAGTTTTAGGAATGGACACGGATATGGATTAAGACGATTTTTGATATAATTATCCCAAAATTAAATTATAGAATCTGTACTCGAAATTGCTAAAAAATTATTACGATTCGTGAAAATTATTACGATTCGTGAAAATTATTAAAAAATATTTTGAAAAAAATCATTTTTCTAATTTTTTTTTAATTTCTCAATAAACCCTAATTATTAATTAATATATAAATTAATTTAATAAATACATAAATTAATTTAATAAATATAATTAATTTCAGGTACAGGTGAATACGGTTATACTAATAACCGTACTCGAACCATACTTGTCCTTAAAATTTATCGGATAAAAACCAAAACGATGATACGGATAACCGAACTCGTAATTTTTTTGCTCATTCCTAATCGATTCCTTATTGATTTTTATTTGAAAAGTTGTTATCTGATTTAAGATGGGATGTGTTTATTTTCATTTCTTTTTTAACTTTAAAAATATTTTAAATTAACTAATGTGAATAGACTATCGATAGAGAATAAAGAGAAATAAAGATATAGAACAGATATCTTCTGTCGTCATATCATGTCAAGAAAATGAAAGGCTTACAATCAAAAGCCAAAAAATAGAAAATTAAGTGAATTATTAAAATAATAATAAAATGGTGATTTCTCACTATTATAAATGAGATTTCTTGTCCTATTAAAAAAACCTTATTTTCATTAGTTAGACACATTTTAGCAATAACAATCTTTATACTCGAAAAATTATCTATCTATCAACTATGTATCTAGAAATTATGATTAGCTAAGAATATTCTCAAATTTCTTAATTGACTTTAAAAATTGTAATAATTATTAATAATATGAATAAAATGGAGAACATTAACTCTTTTTATATTTTTAGTAAGTTTAATTTAGATACCATACTATATACGAATGCAATGGTTTACCATTACCAATAAGGTATTAAGATTTGAGAAAACTTAGATGCATTAAGTGTAACAAAATTAGACGAATAACGAAAGGAAAGATCGTATTGTATTCATTAAATTCAGGTATGATAATTATAATTCTAACTTAATTAAAGATCTTGAATATTTTGATTTTTTATAGCATTTATAAAACTAATAAATAAGAAAATAAATATAAAGAATCTATTGACACGCCTATATGAAAATAAACATAAGTAAATTATAAAAATAAAATAATATTTTGATAAGAAACTTAAATATTTACCTTTAAATAATAATCTATAAAAAATAAAGAACTATTGTTATAAAACAACTAGCCACGATTTTGTATCAAATTCATATTAAAAAAATACAACATTTAATAGAAAGTTAACGCCATCAACTATTCAAAAATATTAGTGTTATTAACTTAAATTCGAGGGCATTATAGTTTTTTATAAAAGTCATAGATATAAGTGAAGATATGCTAAAAGTCATGAGCATTAGTGATATTTCCTATTATTTAGTTATATTTAATGCAATTTGAAAATGAAAAGCTAATTTCGTTGAAAAAAGTGTCTTAAAAACACTTATTCTAAACGACACATTTTGCTTAAATAAAGTGATCATTTGGACATTTCAACCAAATGTATAAGAGTTATATGTTGTAATAGCCTATAGATATAAGTGTCTAATCAACTTGATTTTAATCAATTGGACACGCTATTAGCAAGAACCGAATTGGATTGATAAGTAATCAGAGACAATTTGTGATATTAAAAAAATAGTAAGACATCTAAAAATCGAGCAAATTACTTGACCTTGTCCTACATAAAAATGATATGAAATTATAACTTTGTGAAGACTACAAGTACAATTTGATTAATACATTTTTCGAAGGGATTTTCATTTCAAACAAATAGATCGATTAGTAGAGATAAGATAGGCAATTTACCAAAGAAAATAAAGAAGTATCTAGACTTTGAAAGTAAAATACTAGAGATCGAAAATTGCCATCGGTTGTTACCTTTCTGTTCAAAAAAGTTTAATTGATGTTTTTCTTTGAAAAAAGGTTGATGCGATTATTTTTATAAATATATCACCTATTTAAAATGATTTATTTTAAAGATCATATATATAAGGGTACAATTGTCCAACTATGTTGTATAAACTTGAACACTTGAATAGAATTTGAAGGCCTTTAATTTTTAGTTGGACATATTTCCAACTCCGTTGTGTCCACCTATATATTTATTATGGTGATATAGTAGTCAAATTCAAGTCTTGTCTAATTAATCATTCGTCCACCTAAAATGTTTTGCATATGAGAGATTATTTTATGATATTGTAAATGCACGTTATGTTTCTAGCATGGTCAAAATATCAACACATGTATATTTAATTATTTGTCACGATGATAGAACATAATTCATTATTATATATTGATTCAATTTATGTTAATATGTATTTAAATAATTGATTACAAATATGTTAGTTACATTTATTCATATACTTAGCTCAACATTATTCAAATTTGTTATGTAAAATTTAACACATGTCACGAAATAAAGTCTCTTATTTTTAGTTGGATATATATCCGACTCTATTATATCAAGTTAAACATATGTCAATATGTGTTTTTGTCAAACTAGATCGATACAAGACAATGATAGTCATCGAAACAAGACATTGTCATTGTTGGAGAGCGAGATTGAGATCGATGAGATTGAAAAGTACATCGATAAGATAGAAACGCTTGAGAGAAGCATCATGAAAATAGATGAGACCTAATATAAGGATATAATGAGAATATCATTAAAATCACAAGTGTGGTATAATCTAGAATTAAAACAATAAGGGATCATATTATCCTATTTTTCAACTTATAATTAAGTAAAAAATATATATAAAATTTTAACTAACGAACAAATTCACAAGTTAGATCAAATTGTAATAAAGTTATTATATATTATTGTGACTTTTCCTTTGATCATTTCTCATTTTAAATACGATGATATCATTACCAACAGGGTTTTAACATAGTAATAAAGATACAACTCTATTCATCGTTTGGTAAAAATTAATTGGACTTGGACTAGACTCGAGAGAACTCGTCAAGATCGCCCGGCGAAATATTGTTCAACCCATTTGATAACAAGGCTTCTGTCTTCTGGGCCACATTTGGTAAGATCCTTATTTATAATATCTGTAAGCTTACTAAGTTATATCCATATATTGTGAACTTTTGAATTTAATTGAACAAATCTCATCAATTGAATTTATTTAAAAAATATTATTTATTTTAATAACTACGGTAAGATACATGGGAAGCAAGTTATAATTTTTCTTGTTGGTATGGTTACACTCCTTTTGATGTCTTCAACTTACAAATTGATTCACTTAGTTGACCAATATTATAAAAGTGACTCTTGTCGTTTCCAATTTTTTTGAAATGTTACGATAATGCCATATTTTAGTTTGATAATTATAATATATAAACTAAAATATGATATATATTTAATTTTTTAAAATTTTGGGAACAAGATTAAAATGTTGATAAATTTAAGATTTATGTTAAAAAAATTAAACTTTAAAACCTTATAAACAGTTTAAAATATAATGAATATAATAATAATAATAATAACGTGAATAATTTTGAATATTTTTACGTTTATTTGAATATTAACATATAATTGAATGTAAAACATTCAAATGATAACAAGAATGTTCATTTTTACATCTCTTAATAATAGTATAAAATGTTATATTTTCTTTACATATTTATGTAATCATTTTTTTATCTCATTTAAAAGTCTAAAAAATTAATTTTTTATTTTAATTCATTTATAATTTTATAAATTTTATTTTTAATAATAATAATATTGTTTTTATTGAATTTTATTTATATTATTATTATAATTTTTATTACGTAAACGTTTTTATTTTAATATGAACACTTTACTTATATTTTTCGTTTATGTTTATAGGTCACTTTAGAACAAAAAAGAAGGAATTAAATTAGAATATTTTTCATATGTTTCTAAAATGGTGATAATTGAGGGGCCATTATACAAAGTCTGTTCCTGGAGATTGAGAGAGACGACTCAACTCAATGGAAGTTACTGTTCTTCACCCTTTAATGTGTTATAATTTATTTCTTAATTTTTATGTTAACACAACTTAATCTCTAATAATTTAAAATTATTATTTTTTAAATAATTTAATAATATTATACTTAACTATCACATTTTCATTTGCACCACTTTTATCACTAATTTTTTTAAATTTAATTTAATTATAATTTCTGTTAAATTAATTTAATAATATTATACTCAATTATCTCATTATTAGAAGGTTGATGATTAAATTATGTATAGTAAAAGATGTTAGAGATCAAATAAATTAAAAATAAATCACACATATTTAATAAAATTTTTAAATCGATTTAAATAAAAATAAAAATTTTAGATTAAATTTATTAAATTTAAAAATATTAATAATTAAATTATAATATCTTAAATAATCTAGAAATTAAATAGATGCATCATCGTATTACAAATAATGTAAATGAGTTTATATATTTTTGAACAAGAATTTAAGTTTAAATCTCAACCCTAAATGTAAAAATTTATTTATGTTTGGACAATAATAATAATAACGTGATAAAAAGATTTAATTAAAAAAAAAACTATAACAAATTACACAAGTTAAATAAAATTGTATTGAACTTGTGATATAGTTGTCAAGGTCGTCCAGCCCAATATTGTTCAACCCATTGCATAACAAGGCTTAGGCTTATGCATTCTGGGCCACATTTGGTAAGGTCTTAATTTATATTAGGCCAATTCTAATTAAATTCAACAAATTTTTTTAAGTACATCTAAAATTATTAACGATATATAATTTAAAAGAATGTATTTGGAAGTTTTTGTAAAATATTAATAGAATTTCCCTTTATATTATCTATAAGCTATATCCACAGTCAAATCTCATCTATTGAATTTATTTATATAAAATAATATTTATTTTAATAACTAGCATGTTGGAGGAGATAAGATATGTAGGAAGCAAGTTAGATTTTTTTTTGTTGGCATGGTTAAACTCCTTTTGAGATCTTCAACTTACAAATTGATTAACTTAGTTTACTAAATTTAAAAAAGTGACTTTGTTTCCAAACTTTTCGAAATATTACAATTATGTCGGTTTAGTTAGAATCTATACGCTAAAATATGATATGCTCAAAAAAAAGCAATTAAAATTATATATATATATATAATTGACTTTTTTAAAAGTTTGAAAATAAAACTATAACATTATATAGGATTTAAGGGAAACAAATTAAGTTTTAAACATTATAAACTACTTAACATATATTAATAAATGAGAACATAAAGAAGAAAACGAACTTATCATTTGACAATATCATGAATAGGTATTGGAATAATTTTGAATACTTTTATGTTTGTTTTGATGGTTAGTATTTAATGTAATGTAAATCATTTTAGTAATAGTAGGAATACTATTTACTCGATTTTAAAAAATACGATAAATTAATCTATTTTCTTTATATATTTATGTAATTATTTATTATTATTTTCATTTTTATCTCATTTAGAAATCAAAAGAGTTAATTTTATAATTTTATTATTATTATCATTTTTATTACAATTTCATTATTTAAATCAAACATGATAAAAAATATATTTTAACCAACTTTGTTAATTTTATTTGAATATGAACACTTCACATATATATATATATATATATTTTTGTCATTTTTACGCATATGGTAATAAAATAAGGAAATTAAATTAGAATATTCTCCAAAAGTTTTTAAAATGGTGATAATTGAGGGGGCATTATAGAAAGTGTGTTTCTTTTTATAGCATAGCAGAATTGGAGTGGTGCGCTGGTGCCTTCTGTGTTGTCTGAAAAACTCTCCTGAAGATTGAGAGAGACGACTCAACTCAATATAAGTTGTCGTTCTTCTTTGTCTTCTTTCCAATTCCAATACAGTCCCGAATTAAATATATCACACCCTAACTTGTCAGTTTATCAGAACCGTTTCAGAGAACATACCATAAACACAACAAAATAATAAACACTTCCTCTTCTTAATTACTTTTTCAACCACTTTGTTTTCCGTTTCATTTCAAACAAAGAAAGTGTCTTCAATGTCCTCTAATCTCTATGTTTTGGATGGGTCTCTCTATCAACACTCAAACTCAGACTTACTTTTTGCTGACCAATTCTCTCCTTTCTCTGACACCACCATTGATATCCTCCAAGCACTTTCAGATCACCCAACACAGCAAAACCCAGTTGAAGAATCCCAATCTGTCGACCAAATTTCTCCTTCTCTTCTATCTTCTTCACCTCCAAGCCATCAATTGGAAAACTTAAGCCTTTGTCAAATAACTCAGCTGCAGCCTTTAACAAGTTGTCCTAATTCAGTAAATGGGTTCGGAAATTTATCTTTTTTAGATGCTTTTCAGGTGAAAACAGAGGAATGTCATCTGGGTTTTGAGAATAGTTATGGTTCTCAAGCCTTTGCACCTCATAGTTACAGTTGTTCTGAAAATGTAGCTACAATGATGCAGAGTTGTGCCACTAGCAACTACTTTAATGGAAAATCAGATTTTTTAACTCATTCTCAACCTGGTTTTGATACTCTCACTGAGTCTCAAAGTTTTCAAAACCAAGCCTTGAGCTCACCGGAGTACAGATTTTTCTCTGGACAAATGAGGAGGGTTTCTAGCACAGGAGATTTACAAGTTAGTTTCTTTAGTCATATACTATAATAACCTCTGGATTATCCACTGTTTTCTCCTTGCAAAGAGCAGAGTGTCCTCTGTTTTTCTCTTCTTCTTTTTTATTCTTAAATTTCATATTTGGTTTTTAATAAATCTTTCGTTTTTTTTTCAGAATTTTAGAGCAACCTGTACAACCCAGAGATCATTATCGAGCTCTTTAGTTTCAGGAAGCTCCTTTGTGGACGAAACCAACTTCAAAGTAGGAAAGTACAGTGCAGAAGAGAGAAAAGAGAGAATTTCAAAGTACAGAGCCAAGAGAACACACAGAAACTTTAGCAAAACTATCAAGGTAGTATTCTTTTTTACCGTATAATAAATTTGTTAGTATTTGATTCGTTCTTTAATTTTTGTTAAGTGATTATGAATGTGACTGGCGTTTTCTTTAATAAAAACAAAGTACGCATGTCGAAAGACACTAGCCGACAATAGACCCCGTATACGTGGCAGATTTGCACGCAATGATGAAACCGGTGAGATTCCCAAAGCTCCATCTTCAACTAGAGATGAAGACGAAGATGATTATGAACTCTTGGTATTAACATATTTTTCACTTTTCAATATATTATATTCCCTTAAAAACACATTTTTAAATTATAACAAAAGTTTGTGAACTATATTTTTATAAACGTGAAAAAAAACATAATTTTATGTTGGTTGAAAAAATATTTGTGGATAATAAAATTTTATTTATAAATGAGTTATGTAATATAATTAAACTTTTTTATTTTCTAATTTTTACATGATTAATTTATTCAAATGTATATTTCATGTTCAAATTCCATAAAAATATATTTTTTATATTATAAAAAAATATGTATGCATATTATTTTTAAACTTGCAAAAAAACATATAATTTTTTACTATATCAAAAATATATTACATATATTATTTTTTAACCCTAAAAAAGTTTATGTTTTATGTTGTACAAAAATCATACCTGTATCTTATTTTTAAACATAAGAAAAATAGATATAAGAAACAAAAACATAAGTATACTCCATGTATATAAGGTTAAAAAGTAAATTCCCTTATTTAAACTCCCCTGATATATATGTGGTTTTGCAGATGGGTGGAGTTCATGAAGAAGAGGAGAACAATGGAACAATACTGAGAGGGCAGTTG
Organism: Hippophae rhamnoides; assembly: GCA_033030585.1. NCBI lineage: Eukaryota > Viridiplantae > Streptophyta > Magnoliopsida > Rosales > Elaeagnaceae > Hippophae > Hippophae rhamnoides. The sequence goes on from CM065430.1 coordinate 13,529,357, forward strand.
GTAAACCGTTCGATTTGTCCTACCCAATTCCAATACTATGGCTTTTGATAGCAGAAGAAGTACTGAAGAAGCTTTCCTGTAGTGGACATTTCTTAAAATACTATATTTAGGTTCAAACCACATAAAACCTTTATGACTAAAGAAAGAATCAAAAAGGCTTTTCCTTTTCTTTATTTTCCTCTTCTATTTGCCCCCCTTTTTTTTTAAATAAAACCTAATATTGTTGCTGGGTTATTGATTGAGTTCGGCAGTTTTAGAGGGCTGATAGCAATTAGTTTCTGTTCAATGCAACTCTAGTTTTTTTCTTCTTTCCTTCCCTCCCAACTCTGCTATGTAAATCAATAATAGTTTTATTTTTGAGTCAAACCTATGGCTTTCATGTAACTAGTTGGACATAAAATTTATTTATAGTATTTATAAGTGTATGAATGGGTATGAATAATATATTACTTATAAAAAAATTGATAATTTGTTGGTACGATACTAGGAGTATATAAAATAAACCAGATCGAATTGAGAAATAAATAACATCGAATAATACGGTCCAATTTTTTAATAATTTTGATTTAGTATGATTTATAAAATTTAAAAATTATTTAAATTAAAATAGATCATTCTAATTAATATATGCATAAAATGATTATTATTTGACACAATATGTGGTATAAATCGTTAAAAAATATATATATATATATACATAATCTTGGTCTCTAGTTCAAGAACTAAGTATTGCGTTTATTTTCTTTTATTTCGTTGAAGCAAAAAATATAAAAATAAAATAAAATCAACCAATAAACTACAAAATCTATGATATATTTGTTAAATAAATAATTATAATTACCTACTTAATAGTTTAAATGTAATTGGATTAGACTCTTTCGATTTTATTGGTATCGTCTTATTTTATCTAATTTAATAAACATAAACAATTTGTTACGAATTTAATAAATTTTTAAAAAAATTAGACTAGATTAGATCGTATCTACCCCTATACTTAACTATATGTATTATACAATGAAGGGTTAAATAACTATATGTATTATACAATGAAGGGTTAAATAACTATATGTATTATACAATGAAGGGTTAAAATGGTGTTATTTAGTCTAATAAGTTATAAAAGATGAATTTTAGTCATTTTAATTTATAAAAAAAATTCACATTGATTTTTTTAAATATTATTTTTATTAAAATATATATTATAAATATCAAAATTCTTTAATTAATTTTTTTTCGTAATAATAAGAAAAAAAAACTAAATGATATACTTTATCATTTAGATTATTAAACACCAACTTTTACGAAAACAAAATACCCAAACATTTGTATAAAAAAATTATAATTAAGAAAAAGGTGAAACGAAGTATAATATATTTGCAAGAAAATAATTAAGAAAAAGGGGTGATTTTTTGAAATTAACATTGCGTTTAATATTCAATTTTATGAATATTTTGTCAAGAAAATAAAAACAAAAACTCCTTCAAGCTCAATCACTACGCTAGCGGAAAGTTTTTCAATTCAAATACCGTAAAACTAATAGTACGAGATAAAAATATTTATTTGGACTTGCGATTTAAACATAAATGATGAATTCTATCTTCAAACCTTTACATAATCATGTTAGGAAAATTGATAATTGAGTGGAAGTCATTTGGATTTGCCTCCCAGAACAGAACAAAAAGGATATCTGAATGGAACTTATATATAGTTTAGATTTTTCCTCTTTTTCATATCACGAGACAATTTTACGATGAAAGCTTTATTGTTTGCAGTAATGTTATGACTCTTTGTGTACTACAAATGGGAAGTAGTTACTATAGAAGCATAGATAATAACTAGGCTTGCAGTATAATTTATAGATTTAGATAGTTATATTTGCTTAGCGGTAAAACTTACATTTTTTTTTGTTACATATTCAAATCATATAAAATATTATTTGCTTAAAAAATTAGTTCCCATTTCAAAATAAAAACTTATGAAAGTTTTGCTTTTCACAATTGATATTATTTATAATTTCCCTTGTTCTTGTTGATACTACATCCGAACTCCTTTGGCTACGATGGCTCCTTAAGGATTTGGGTGTGTTCACATCCTCTCTGCAACTCCCCTTTATTGTGATAATCAGAGTGTCATTCATATTACTCACAACGATGTCTTCCATAAACGGACTAAATACATCGAGATTGATTTTCATTTTATTCGCTCTCAAGCTTTTTCATGTTTCCTCCAACGATCAATTTGCAGATATCTTCACTAAGGCACTTCCCAAAGGACGTACTCGTAATTTGGTTGACAACCTCAAGTTGGTCTCACATTCACCTTGAGTTTGAGGGGAGCTTTTAATGTATATCTAGTAATATATTAATATATATATATATATATATATATATATATATATATATATATATATATATATATATATATATATATGCTAATGTATATCTCTTTATTTTTAGCATATCTAGTTTACTTGTAACTCCTATATAAAGGTACCATGTATATTCATTTATTTATATAATAGAATACGATCATTAAGTATTTCTAACATCTCTTAAGAGATCATACTCATTATCATTCATCAAAGTTAACGGTGAGCATACATTATTGGTTAGTTTTAAAACCGGATACAATGTGACTGTACATGTATCATATTGTTTAAGAAATTCAATGGTGATGTGTTTATAAGGTATGAGTACTTTCTAAATGGTATGGCGAGTTTTGGAGTTTCTTCCTAGAAGCAAAACCGTGAGGTTCTGTTGAATTGTCAAGCCATGGCCGTGGGCCTGTTGAACGTGCGGTCATAGACTAAAGCAGAAAATCTCGTGCCATGTGAAATGAGTTTCAACTCGTTGTAACCGAATGGATTAAATGTTTTGTATCGGTTGGTTTCAAAGCCATGACCTTACTAAACCATGTGGGTTTGCGTTCTTACGAGGAGGGGTGTATGATACAGTGTGCCTGCAGATATCTCACATTGCTTAGGAAGCTAAGTGATGATGTGCTTATAAAGGGTGAGTACTCTCTAAATAACATGACATATTTTGGAGTTTCTCCCTAAAATCAAAGCAGTTAGCTCTTAATTGCTTTGTTTTACTTATGGGTATACATATATATATCCGTTCATTGACGAAGAAAAGAGAAGAAAAAGAGAGAAAAAAAGACAAAATAGAGCAGAGAAAAGAGGAAAGAGAAATATTTTTCAAAGTAGAGTAGAGCGAAAGAGAAAAGATGAAGATTTTTTTTTTGTTTTTTCAATCTAGAGTTAGGTTCATCTAATAAAGTTCACACACTTTAAAATTCATGGAATAATAAATTATAGTGTAAGTTTATTATTATTTGATCGTTCTATCTTGTTAGATAAGTTTTCGTAGTTCTCTAACCTACATGGTGCGCAAAAAAATTATCTTAAGGTTATTATGTGATACACAGGCCCTCGATCATTTACTCTATTTAGTTTTTTTTGTTATTTAAATTTTGCATTTTAATATATATATATATATATATTTATATATCTTTAATTTAAATAAAATAATTTTATTCTTAGCATGTTTGTAATTATATTATTTACTACAAAAATTTCACAAAGGATGGGCTATATGTGGTCAAGAGTAAGTATTGGTTCGCAAATTCTTTAAAACACTCACGAGAAGAAGGTACAAGGGATGATAGCATGTTGAATTGGTGGACACACTCATGAGCTCTTCAAATCTCAATTAAAATAAAGGTATTTCTTTACCCAATGTTTAGTTGATTGGAATTGAATGAAATTAAAATTGATTTATTCTAATTTCATATTTGGTTGGGCTGAAAAGTGAGAATGAAATGAAATTCATTCTCATCTCAATTTTTTTTCAATTTTACCCTAACTCCAAATATAATCTTAAATCTTAAACCCTATGTCCTAAACCCTAAATCTCAAAACCTAAAATCTCAAAATTTAAATCCCAAAATCCAAAACCCTATTTAGAAAAATAATAATTTTAATACTAAACATTAACCCACAAATATAACTCTAAACCCTTTTTAAAAATAATAATTTTAATCCTAAACATAACCCTAAACCCTAAACCCTAAATCTTAGATCCCAAAACCCTAAATCCTAAATCCCAAAACCCAAAACCTTAAACCCTAAACCATATTTAGAAAAATAATAATTTTAACCCTAAACCTTAACCCACAAATATAACCATAAACCCTAAACCCTAAACCCTTTTTTAAAAAATAATTTTAATCCTAAACATAACCCTAAACCCTAAATCCTAAATCTCAAATCCAAAAACCCAAAACCCTATTTAGAAAAATAATAATTTTAACCCTAAATCTTAACCCACAAATATAGCCTCAAATCTCAAAACCCAAAACCTTATTTAGAAAAATAATAACTTTAAATGATATTATTTAAACTTTACTGAATATAAGAGTATTAAGGTAATATACAGTGTTTTTCATTCCAATTATAAACTAAACATTATAATATTGGTTCATTCTTTAATTCTAGTGATCAAACCAAATATAATTGTTTCATTTCCATTTTTATTCTCGTACTCAAACGCCACCTTAGACAATGATATCTAATATACTTACATGTTATGCAACTTTATTTATAAGGAAACTTTCCTAGTCTCCATTGAAGAAATTCATGGCCTAACTCCCTCCAAAAGAGTTCTCAAAGAGGAAGTGTTGTCATAGACTTATAAGTGCACTGGAAACCTAGTGCTCAATCGATGTGGGAATTCAACAATCCCCCCACATCAATTTCCAACCGGGGATATGGAGCGCCTCTCCCTCACACCAGCGTAGGGTTCATCCCCTCAAGTCGTTGCTTTATACAAATTTGAAACTCTTGTTCTCTAAAACAAAGATTCCTTTCTCTGAAAATATTTCTTCTCGTGAAAAAAAATCTCATTCAAACACCCATACAAATATTAATTACAAACATCATTTTTGAAGCGGTATTTGTCTCACCTAATTTTACCAGATTACTCTAAACACAATTTTGAACATTTTGGTAAAAATAGAGTAGAAGAAAAGTTCAAAACGTCCCCCCATGCGCCACCTGAAGTGAAGGAAACATTTTTCACTTGCTCCACGCTTCGTCATGCGCCGTCTGGAGGTTGAAGACGATGACGGGCCATTCAGCGCGGCTCGAATCGGCTATTTCGGCGTGGCTCGGCTTCGTCATGCACCGTTTGGTTCAACCAGCGGTTCAATCTGAACCCGGTTTTCTCGGTTTTTCACAATTTGCCCATTTTTGGCCGGTTCGATCCATTTTAAAGATCTGAACCCGATTTATTCCTGATTCTAGATTTATAAAACCGATTTGGTCTAGTTTTTCAAGTTTTTAAACCAATTTTTACCCGATTTTGTGGTTTTTTATCCGGTTTAGTGCGTTTAAAAGAACAGTTCAATTCTTGAATTATTACACCATTTTCTAGTGTGTTTACCATAATATCATGACAGAGGGTATAATTTCGTTACCTATGTAGCAATCAACACCAGTTGTTGTACAATATGTTCAGTCTGAAGGTGTTTTTAATGCTGGAATTGTTCTTACTGAGAATAATTATGATGTTTGGTCTCAAATAATAGAAATGCATATTGCAGAGAGAGAAAAACTCTCTTATATTAATGACAAAAATTTGAAACCAGAAAAAACATCAAAGAATTATAACAAGTTGTATGCAAAAAATCAAAAAGTGAAGAGATGGATACTTATGTCAATGAGTCCAGAAATCATGAAGCGATATTTACGCATACCTACTACTCTTGAAATTTGGAGTGCTTTGGCAAAAGCATTCTATGATGGAAGTGACGAATTACATGTATTCGTCTTAAACCAAAAAACCTTTACTTCCAGTCAAAATGGAAAATCACTTTAAGAGTATTATGGAGAGTTGAATGAAATTTTTCAAGAGCTAGACCATCGTGATAAGGTGGTAAGGAAAGACCCTAATGATCTAATATCATATCAAGAGTCTGTTGAAAAACTAAGGATACATATTTTCCTTGCTGTATTAGATGATGAATTTGAGCAGGTTCGTGGAGAAATTTTGCGGAAAGAAACTATCCAAGATTTAGAAGGTTGTTATTCCTTGATTCGACGAGGGGTAGTACGTCGAATCTCATTGAAGGAAAAATCTGGATATGTTGACGCTTCCGCCATAATATCTAAAAATCGTTCTTTTTCCAATCAACAAGAACGAAGGGTGACTGATAAATCATCATTTACATGTACCCATTGTCATTAAAAAGGTCATACAAAAGAACGATGTTTTGAACTTGTGGGATATCCTGACTGGTGGGATCACAACCGTGACTCTCAAAAGAAAAATCCATGACAGATGTCTACTGCCACCATTGCTGAAACAACAAAGGATCATGTTGCAAACTCCTCAGTAAATGTTGATAAGATGCTTAAAGTTTTTCCTCGTGTTTTTAATAATACATGGATAATTGATTTAGGTGCAACTGATTACATGACATTCGATTCTAGACAAATCTCAAAACCATCCTTATACAAAACTGTTAGCACTACCAATGGTAACACAACCCCAGTCATTGGGGAAAGATCTTTGTCTCTCACTAATACTTTGAATTTAGACTCAATACTAGTTGTTCCCTCTTTAGAGTATAACCTTATATCTATTTCTCAAATAACCATTGCTTTATCTTGTTTGTTTATTTTTTGACCTGACTTTTGTGTGTTCAAGGACATTCAAACAAATCAAACGATTGGTCATGGTGTTAGGCAAGTAAACTTGTATTATTTGGACTTGAATTCAACATCCATCTTGTGCCAAGTGTGGGTATAGTTATGATTACTTAATGCATGTTGTTTGGATATGCTCTTTTGCCAAAGCAATGTGGAAACTATCAAGTTTTGTAAATCAACTAAAACGCTTTTCAATGGGATCGATTGCTGAATATCTTATTTTTCATTTTGCATCCATCTATTCTAAAAGAGATTTTGGGCTGTTTTTTACCATTCCATGGAGCATTTGGAATGATAAAAAAAACTGAGAGCTACATGGAGGCAAAAGACAAGAACCCCAACTTATGCTTGATTTTGACAGTAGTAAGGTGAGATGAGTTTATGAACTTATGTAAAGAATACATGGCTGATTCTGGGGTGCATGCATGTTTCCACGACCCCAAGGATGTTCAGCTTTGGTGTTTGGCCGCTTAAAGTTAAATGTAGTCGTTATTGGAATGGACTCTAATTTGGTTTGGAATATTGCGAATGGATGGTTTGCTCAAAATCTTCCAACCAGTTGGTCTACGCGATAGCTGCAATAGCATTTAATGTTCAAAAGGACCAGTTTTGGCTGGAGGAACTTCCCCCATGCATCAATCATCTGATAGTATTATCTTAAGAATGATTATTGAGGCATGATTATTATAAATGAATATCTGTAGCCAGCCACTGCTTGCTTGAATAAAAATTACTCACATTCATTCAAATTCCACGTCAATAATATATATATATATATATATATATATATATTCTCTTAGTTAGTTATGGTTCTTACTCTATTATCTGTGCGTAATATGTTTTACAAAACTAATCTTAACTGGTTTATATACAATGTATCAGAAGATAAATAATTTTAATTAATAAATCTAATCAATCAATAAATTATTTTCATTAATATATATTTTAATGTTATTTGATTTTGACTTATTTTATAAATTATTAAATAATTTTAAATAATAACAACATTTGGATCATTAATTTAAATTATTTTAGGCTGAAAATGATTTTATATATATAAAAGGCATCTTTGACAACTCTGCTAAAGCATTGTCCAGTTCAAGAATCAACTTTTGCAAGCTCTTTTAAGTGAAAACTTGACATTCAAGACCTCGGTCCATGATGATCATATTTTAAACTTTTTAATATACGACTCTGAATTCGAAAGCTTAAAGTTATGGAAGTACATGGTTTCATCTCACAATGATAATTAAAACTTCAAATTCTTCACTTCATCTTGTATAATCAAACTACACAACTATTTGATCATCTTGAAAAAAGATTTCATTTTTATATAACTTAATTATTTATATAATTTATTTTTTAACTCTCTAAAAAAACATATATATATATATATATATATATATAACGTATTTTTATACGTGTAAAAAATATAAACATATGTTTTCTATATTATAAAAAAATAATTGCATAAAAAAAGTAAAAAAATGAAGGTGGGTAGAATAATTCTTTATAATTAAAAAAAAAATCAGCTTTTCTTATAAACTGGTTACTTGAAATTTCTCTACTTTTAATTCATAGCTAGATTTGTTTTAATTAATTTAATCTATGAAATTTTATTTAAAAAAACGATCATTATCTTAGTAACTACTCATTAAATATTGAAGATAGTAGTAGAATATTTCCATTATATATTATGACACTGAAATTAATCCTGCAAGTTGCGATATATGACTTTAGTTAGAGGAATATATAACACAGTATCATCTTCAAACTAATTGGTCTCCAAAAACTCAAATTAATTTTGAGATATATATATATATATATATATATTTAATTTGTTTGGAATATGACATATATATTCTATCATTCTACATTCACCTTGACGTCTTTCAAAGAAACTATTCTTGTTAATTTAGCTGCTGGAAATAAAAATAAAAATAATAATTAAAAAGTTGAGTTCTTGTTCTCAGCAGCCTTTAAAAATTCATGCTTCATTAAAGTGGCTTTTGGTACTGTTAGCAAAAAAAAAATTAAATAAATAAAGAAGTAGCTTTTGATACCTTTCTTCAAACATTATTCGGATCGATAGGTTTTTTTTTTTCAACATCTTCTAATAGGTTCATAAATTATAATTAAATTTACAACTAGATGCCTTATAAATAATATACCACGAAGATAATGGTAGCCTAAGCCCTACTTTAGGGAGTTTACTTCTTTAATTTCTTTTATTAAAGACACAAGCAAGTTTAAAAATATTAAAGTATATTACTTACTTTTTTTTCTTTTTTCTTTTTACCAAATAATATTTTGATAATTTATAATGTATGAATTGAAAATTAAATGATGAATTGGAATCATTAAACAAATCACAAAATAAACCAAAAATTTAAATAAAAAATAACAAATAGATAATTGAATTAAGTCAATTGTCATTTATTAAAATGAAATATTTTAAGTATGTATCAGGATGATCCGCTTTGGTTTAAAACTTATCCCACATATATATTTAATTATTTATTAAAAAATGAGGTAAATATTTAAAAAAAAATTGTTATCTTATTAGTAACACGATTATATTTTTAATACATTTTTATCCATAATTTGAGATAATATCTTAATAGTATTTTTATATAAAAAATATCAATTTAATACAATTTATTATTTAATTAATAATTTTTCATATGTATAACAATACATATGCGACATTCATATGATATTTTTGGATAATTAATTAAATTGATTATCTAAAAATACTTTATGCATATCATATATATATATATATATATATATATATTAACACATACTTAAAAAATCTATATATAAATAAAAAATTATATTAAATTGATATATTTTTTAAATGGGATACTAATAAAGTATCAACTCAAACGTATAGATAACAAAAGATATCAAAATAAAATCATTATACTACCAAAATAGCTAATTCAATTTTTTTATAACTGAAATTTAATAGTTGTTAAAAATAACAATGAATTTTCAATCGTTAAAAATTACAACAGAATTGTATTTATTAATACTTATATAAAAATAATTAATCTTTATGTTAATTTTAAAACACTTAAAATTTTAATGATATTTTTAAAACTACTATCATGATTGGATGGTTAAAAAGAAAAAGAATCAAATAATATCAAATCTTTACCGCTTATCATTAAACATAACTTACCAATTCAATCTCTTTCATTAATTATATTTATTTTTTCTATTTGATTTTAGGTTGGATATTGTTTAACACATACACATCAATGCAATTAAACATCAAATAATATTTTAAGATGCAGCTATATATTCTTTTATAGGGTTAATCTAATATGTATACTGCAGTAGTTATAAATAAATATTAATGAGCAAGAGTGGGCATTTCATTTTCCAATATTCAATATGATAGCGCAGTCAAACGAATTTCCCACACTAGGGGACGATAGTGAAATAATATATAGTTTTATGTTTCAATCCTAACTTTTAGTGTTGTCAAATCATTAGCGATAATGATCACAATGCTCAAGCTAACTTTCAAATGTAAAATATTTGTTATTATAACATTTAAATTAAATAAGATATCATTCAATTTATTTATTTGATAAAAAATCAATTTAAAATAATAAATATTATTTTAATAATTTTTTATCCAAAATATTATTATTTTTTATTAAATAATTAAAATATGAGTTTTTAACGTAATAAAGTAAAATTTAATATGAAATGATTTTAAAAAATAAAAAATAATAAAATTCAAACAAAAAATTAATTAAATAAATATATTTTAATTTTTATAAAATTTAAAATTTAATAAAATATTAAAATTAAAAAAATGACAATTAACAAATATTAAAAAATAATATTTTATAAATAAATTTCATACTGTTACTCTACGGTTATACTATACTTGATTTTAATATTATTAAATATTTGTATTTTAATCTTATTTAATCACTTAATAGAAAATAAAAATATTATTAAAATAATATAATTTATCTTTAATGGACACATTTTATAAAATTAAAAGACTTAATAATGTTGTTTCTAATCTAATGTATTAAACGATATAAATAACTTATTTTAAATTACTTTTATGATTTTTTATCTTTAATTTAATATATACATTCATTCATATATTATAATATAATTAATTTTGTTAATAAGTAATTACATTAATTAATATTTAATTCACATTAACACATTATAAATACATAAAATATTACTATTTGTAACCGAGTCCCGCCACTTCTTAGGCTTCTTTAAAAAAAATTCCAAGAACTGCTTGATACACTAGGTGGTATAGAAAAATTAGGTCTTATTTTGGTGCTCCAAGAAAACTTTACAAAACAATTATAAATTTCTTTTAAAAATAATACTTTTAAAATTTATATAGTAACAAAAATAATATTGAATGATATTTAATATTAAACAACGTTTAACATTTAACGAATTTAAATAACCGTATTTCAATTTAAATAACATTCAATTAAAAGTGATTTGTCATATATTTTTAATAGTGAAAATATATAATTTGATAATAAAGATATGTTATTTTTTTTCTCAAAAATTATTAACTAAATGAGATATTCTGTTTTATATTTTTCTTAAATAAAGCCAAAATTTTCCTAGTAATAACATGTTTTCTTCTAAAACTTAGAAGAACATACTCTATCTAAAACTTTAATAAAAAAATAAAAAAAAAGTTTACCTAAACTACTAAACTAGGTTATTGCAAAATAAAAATCAAAAATCAAAACTAAACTAAACTATGATTTTTGCATGAAATAATTCAACAAATTATAAGGACATCATAAAGCAAGCAGCTTATGTCTCAAGCATGATTAGCTTATTGGGAGCATTCTCTAGGAGGACATATTATATTTATTTATTTATTTTTTTCTCCCAAAAAAGAATATATTTTATTGAAGGCACACTATTTAAGTTTGTATTAATTGTTAATAGTAATCATATCATCTACAGGATAAATAAATGAATGAAATCGTGAGATTTAGAACGATAGAACCCAATAGAGATTTAAAAAGTTTCCCCTCCTTCCCTCTTCTTAAAACAAAATTAAAAAAAAAAAAACTACCAGGCTTTCGCTCCTTACCGGATAAAGAATTTTTTTTATCAAGTAGTTCTTTCTCAAATATATATCACCTATTTTATTTAATTTATTTTAATAAATATAGATTGTAATCTATACATTACAACTAAATTTTAGGTAAGTTATATTGTTTTTATTTTTTTTGTTTCTAGAATTAAATCTATATCTTATATTTTTTATTTAAGTGTTTTTATAATTTAAAATGTAAATATCTAAGACATTAACGATAATTTAAATTGAAGATTTGTCGTTTTATTAATGAAAATAATCATATATTTATAAAGAATTAAAATAGATGATTTTTATTGATTCTTATAATAATTTAATATATTTTTATTTTATTGATTTAGTTGTTTTTGTATATTTCATTTAAATAAATAATATATATATTTCCTAAAAAATGGAGTTAGATTTCTGGACTATTATCGTTGATATCCTCTAGTTTTTTCTCCAATCATCGCAGCATTCAGTATATTATTATATTATGAAAGTTTTTAATGATATAGATCCTTTTATCATAAAGGTTTTGTCTGTCTTGATCAAAAATAATCTTTTCATAAGTCTAAACCTTCATCAAGCTTGGCATCTTCAATGTATACAATTCTCATAATTTGACCCATACACCTTCTTTATCGAAAAAAGATATATCATATAATTAATTAAAACATTTTTACAGTTGATTTTACTTTTACAAATTTATTATAGTAATCCACTTATTTTAAGTTGTTGTAATTTTTTTCACCTTGTTGTTTTATTTTCTTGTTATTTTTGAGATATTTAGTCATTTAACTTACATTTTTTTCACTCGTGATATTTTATGTAAAACATTTACCACTTCTAACTAGTCGTACTCAAATCTACTGTACCAAAAATATTCTCCTACAAAACTAAAAATTAAAAAAAAAATGACTAAAATATTTAATAATATTACAAAAATAAAGTATATAAATATGGGTGATAATCATAAATTATTAGTCATGTTCTTATCGTGTTATAGTATTAATTGCGTAATGTTATTGTGTTAGTTGATACATAAAAAATTTTACTTAATTTTTTTGTATTGTTTATTTATAATATTAAAAAATAACAAATTTTTAAAGATATTAAAAACTTTTTGAACAATTTTACTAAATTTTTTATACATACCTTATTCGTAATATGTTATTGAATCAAGTAACAAATTATCACCTCAATACACCAATCTTTAACGTGAGTATATAATATGTTGCATAGGTAAAAATAAAGGGAATATACTTGTGATGATACCCTATTTAATAACCCATAAAAAACCTCCTTTCCCATGTTCAGATAGACAGCCTCGTAAAAAAGACCCAATTTGATAGATCACTCTATCAAAAATGCTAATGTAAACCCAAAAGGAAACAATGAGCATCTAATGAAAGTTGTAAAAGAAGATACAAAAATCGATTTTTTTCGATTGACAGCTTCTTATCGTGCCTTTTACCCTTTTTGTTTCTTATCATGTATATATATATATATATTAGTATAAGTATTATTCTATTAATTAATTAATAAACATATTTAAAATTATTAATTAAAAAAATAATTATTTATGTTATTTATTAATGTTGAGTTTTATCAATACCAAGTAAGACTGTTATATGTGGATATACAAGATGCAACAAACCATTAGGATCTCAGATAATCGCGTAATAGGTATTATTTGATCATTCAATGCTTAAGTTTGTAACATAATGAAAATTATAAGAATCTAAGTCTCATCTTTAAGAGTAAAGAGAATGTTTGGATGTGATTATTTATTATAGGAGAGAATATCTAATTCAAGTTATCATAAGATAATCTATAAAAATGTGTACATATATAAGTATATATAAGAGAAAGAATTAACGCAATACATATTCCTTATCTATATAGATTGACTTATTATAGTATCGTAAACATCTATCTATAATTAGGGGATAATGTTAGCTATTTATTTCTTTTTAAAATTACCTTAGAGTCATGCTTATCTGATGACTTAATGCTTATTGTACCTGTCTCATAAGGCCTTTTGTTGACGAAGATCATTCTTTGCTTTCAACATAGGATATACTAAATTATACCCAATATTAACCCCCAAGATCTTCTCGGCCTTGGGTGAGAATGTCTGATTGTAATCTTGACGATACTTGGGTTTGTGATCCTTTCAAGCATACTAGAAGCATTGGGTTCACTTTCATGTGATGTTTTACTAATCTATATTAGGGATTTCGTGCCATATCCTATTGTTCAAAACATGTGTGGAGGCTTTCTCTCATTAGAGGTGATTTCAGATTTTCAATCGGAGTCTCAGTTAAGAAGTTATGTCGAAGTCGACTTTGAGACTTGTTGAGTCAACCCTTGGGTCACATGATGTCTTTCACATTCTTTATAGTTGGTCATACCCATAAAACTCTTTAAGCCTATAGAAAATGTGTGAGTGAGAAGAGTTTTATAAGCCTCATCCTTAATTGTTTTCCATCATTCCATAAATTGAATGTTGTACTTGGATATTTTTCCTGCCACTAAGGGTAGATTTGTCAACTATGGACTTGTGCTACTATAGAGATGGACCCAGGGGCTCGTATGGAGTGCTAACCAATTGGAGACTAGATAGAGGTACATCGAGTGAAGCCTTGGCTTGTACTTGTCTGGCCAACGATTCTTTGGCTAATAGTACCTTGGTCGTTGAAGTTCCAATCAAAGAGGTTCGATGCAATCTTTTTAGTTATGTTTGCTACGACAATTCTGGGATCTTTAAATGCTTTGTTGATGACATGGTTTCCTTATTTCTAAAAGGATTTGTGTAAGTGTGGGGAGCTATGATATTGTTCTTGTGGGTACCCTTATTCACTTACATTTGGACTTTTATTTATAGCCCTTTTTTCTAACTTTTTCATAACATAGTTCGTGGTTGAAAATTTAGGAAGGTATTTGACAAAGAAGGATGTACTGAGATGCATTCTAATGGGTGACTATTCTCTGGGAGGACACATACTGTGGCATAGCTTAGAAAGATAATGGATAGGGCAGGTGGCCCGTTAGGGAGAAGTGTCCTAAGTAACTTATCTTAACATATTGGTATAGTCCATCTTATCTGCCTGTGTTACTTATTCACCACATTGTTGGATGCCTATGGTCTTATTGCCAAAATCTTGAGAACTTGAGTTTACATTTTTGACATGGTGTAGGAACCAAGAATGATTCTTAGACCTAAGGTGGCATGGCGTTTGAACCATGACCTCCTTTCAAAAGTTGTGGCTAATTAAAGAATGATAGGAACACAATTAAGATGTTTTCTGCATTAGTTGTAGTTTAGAGCATAAATACTATAGTTAGGTTGCATCCTATATGTAACTTAACGCATCTAACTTCTATGGAATGTTCGGTGGCCTGGGCCCAAAAGCATAAAACTCATCTATTAGGATGTTTTTTGTTAACTTCCTTAGCAAGGGTGCATACCCTGGCACGGCACCAACCATTTCATTGCGCTTAATTTCTAAGTTGGTATGGTGTTTGAGCTATGGCTCCCTTTTAAGGAATTAAAGGATGATAGAAACCTAATTAAGTCGTTCTCAATGTTAGTGGCATTTTGGAGCATAGAACCTATGGTTAAGGCGAATCCTATCTATAACTTAACCTGTCTAGATTTTATGGACTGTTTGATGGCCTGGTCCTTAAAAGCATAAAGTTCACCTATCATAATGCTTCATAGTCATCGCCTTAGAAGGGGTGCATGCCTTGTCGGGGCATTAAGGGTCTCGCGCTGCTTAGTCTGTAGTAGTGTTCCACTAAGGACTATGGACTTACTAGAGTCAAGGAAACTTAAACTTGCTTGTTGATTTTAGGCCAAACTTTTTGTCCTATCAAATCTTCTAAGTGTGGCCATATATAGCCTATGTATATGGAAACACAATTCTTATTAGAATAAAAATATTAGTGAAGCACTATTTGTCCTTCTATCGTAGTAAGGTGTTCTTTCTGGCTCATGTAGATTCCTCTTGGATAGCATCATATGCTATTTTCTGTCATTCCAATGCTACTATTACCTTTAGAGCCTTATAATGAGATGATACATAGGGGAAATGGTCATGTCCATATATAGAAAATGACCTTTTCTAAACTTCTATTATGGGGCCTTCTTGGCTCATATTCACCTCTTAGGAGTGTGCCTTCTGAGCATTGTGTGAACCTCTGTAACCTTGGAAGAGTCAAAATAAGTTTGGACTCCTAGTATGCGAGTGAGCATATGAATCATTTTTTTTATTATTTTATGCATTATCTTAACTATTTGTGAGATCTTAGGCCTTTGAGTCGATATCTAGGGACAAGATGATGTATTAGGCGAAAGCGAAGTATGGGTCCTAGACCAGAGGTGAGATAGTGCGTGAAGGATGAGGCACGATTGCTTGGACTATGGCTTAAGTATATCTGTCCGACCACTTGTCTATCTAATCACATTCCTGGCTAGCCAACCACACTTCTTTCCAGACACAACCAACCTCACCATTCTCAACTGCATTTGGTCTTGGTCTATTCATTCGAGTAATGGTTTGATCTCTATCCCTTGTATTCGTTTAGTTAGATGACATATAGTTCGATGTTCAAGTGATCTTTGACTTGAATACATGTGGCCTTATTTTTTATCTAGACCTTGTTATGTTAGCATGAATTTTTTCTAAGTTAGGTTGCACTTGTCAAGTGGTCCAAGCATGAGAAATCTCTCAACTTAGAATTTTTTTTTGTTAAGTTAATGAACTTTCCCCTCTTGTATGTGTGCTAAATAACGAAGTCTTGGACTTTCAGATTGGATGCCATACTTTGGGTGTTCAAATCTTAATTTATGCGATCTATCATCTAGGATAGTATGGCCTATTTGGCGGCACATTATCTTTTCAAACAAGACCTAGTAGGCAGTGTCTTGGACTATGCATTTTTGAGGGAAGAAATCTATGCTATGCAACCTAGAAGGTCTCGAGACTTTGTAATCTAAACC
The DNA here is from genome assembly GCA_033030585.1 of Hippophae rhamnoides. Lineage (NCBI taxonomy): Eukaryota > Viridiplantae > Streptophyta > Magnoliopsida > Rosales > Elaeagnaceae > Hippophae > Hippophae rhamnoides. The sequence continues at coordinate 13,546,172 of CM065430.1, forward strand.
ATGACATAATGTTGCAAGGGGATGATGCAACTTAGAAGACAAAGAATTATCCCTTAGATGTGGCCCCAAGATGTGTCATAAACTATTTTGACTAAAATATTGAAGTGTAGATTACACGGCTCATGGGTGATAGTAATGTAGACATCATGGTTTGTAAGGAGATAATATGGAATTAAATGCATCAGTGTGTACTACGTAGCCTGTTAGACACCAATCTAGATTGTGCAAACTTCGAGTGGGTGTTGTGGCACTCTGGGCAATTGGAAGATACCGCAGGGAGTCCTTGTTGACAAAAAAATGGTTTTAGGTCTTATTGCTTAGGGAGATTCTCTAGAAGTTTCCAAAGTTTATTCTTCATTATGTCAAGGTAGACATATGATTCCATCCCTTGATGTTTTACATTTGCTCCAAGAGGTCATAATACCATCAAAGGTGCTCATGTTTGGCATCTTAAAACTTATTGGAGTGTGGTGTAACCATGAATTGTAGCATGAATAGGGACTTGACCAAGATAATTAAGTCTATGGTTCAACCTTGGTTAAACCTTTGTTTCATTTTTGGTTGTTTCATATGAAATTGATCAATAATTGAATGGATAATCATCAGTACCTCATCCAGGTAATGATTTCTGATGCGGTCATTAACTGCTAAGGCCATACAGTTAACATGATAGGCTTGGACATATTTTCCCTACCTACGGACCTCAATATGGTCGTAAAGATTGCAATGAACAAAAGCTACTCAAGGTGGTACTGGGAAAATATGGATGGTTAGAAAGATGTTTCCTGGAAATCCATAGATGGATGGATTTGTACTTTGTGGGTAGATTTTGTCTCGTTGGCCATAGACATTGGTTCCCATCATAGTGGATCACATCTTGGTTGGACCTCATTTGGGTATGGGTTGGTTCCTGTAAATTTGGGCATTGGAAGATGCCATATGAACATTCTTTGGGATGGGAAGTAGACTAGGAGCCTGTGACTTTGGCCTGGAATGCATTCATCATCATGTTAAGATCAGTATCGATATTCACTTAGGCTCTTCAACTTCGAACCAATCGGGCCTATTATGGATGAGTTGGAGCAAGTAAGGGCTTTATTGCCAAGGTAAACCGAAGGAATGCCAAAGTGACTAATGGTCAGTTAGGCCCTATGATTCCCATTAGAGTGTTGGAACTCATTGATTATTTTATAATTAAAAAAACCATCTTTTTCTACCATTCTTTTGAACGACCATAAGAGCAAATGATCTTTTTCTAAGATTATATTGATGCACTAGATGAAGAAAGAGTGGACATTCATTTTTCTATAAATTTCATTGAATAAGATAGCTGGATGTCTCTTCATACACCCACTTATGTACACCATTTTTTTGTATGTGCATTGAAAATTGTCAAAAACATAAATTTTGGAATTATTTTATCGTAAGGATTCTAGAACCAGTTTATTTTTTAAGAACTAGTCTAGAAATGGGTGAATCATGCTTGAATTAGTTTTTGTTTTTGGCTATCAAACCAATCCAATTTTGACCTATTTTATATGCAAAAACTATTTTGGTCGGTGCCTACTCGCGCTGGCAACATATGGTGGTGCATGTGGCTCATTCCTATATCAATTGCCTACCAAATTTTGGTAAGTGATATATCAGAATGTGATCTTTCAAGTTGTGATAGCATCTCAGGCTCACCGTGCATAACCAAAGGGTGGTCTGCTAGTGGTGACTACCCAGTAAGGGCCTACTTGATTGGTGGTTCTAGTGCAACCGTCTCCTGGCCAGTGGTATCTATTATAAGCGGGGCTCTTGGTTTGAGTGATATCTTTTGGTTGAAAATACTTGGCCTAGGTAGTGGTTCCTGATTAGTCCTAGGACTTAGTTTTGACTATGGTTTGTCACTTTGCGAGTCAAACCCTTCCTGAATGTGGACTTGACCTTATGCACTTTGGATATTAGAGGATGTTGTAGTGACTTTTTTTGGGACGAGTTTTGGTCTAGGAACTAGTGGCTCTGGTTGGCAATTTAAGATAGCATGTAGCATCGTTTTCATCAAGTCCAGACAGGTTTTGACCCAGCCTCTCTTTCTTTGGACCTATAGGGCCCGTTATGGCTAGACATGTGTAGATGCATCGTCTATATTTCTAACATGTCGTGGCAGAGCCAAAATGATTGATGGATAGATGGCATACTGGCTGGCAAGTTTGACTTCATGACTCTTAGTTAATGTTTAAGCGGTGGAGCTATTTAACTAGTCAATGACTCATATTAAAAGTTAAGAGGGTCAAGTTGGTAGATGTGATGGACTAGATGAATATGAGGCATTCTATTGGGAAAACTTGTTGCTCCTCAATCTCTTTTTAAATACCTATGTGTATTTTTTATAGATTGAGAACTTGGAGAATACTTATTTTTCATAAATGGTGCCAGAAGTTGATGCAAACTTTTGTTAACACTACGTAGAATTGTCTTCTATAGATCTACAAGATGAAACAAACTCTTAGGACCTCGAACCATCATGTGTAGAGGTGATCTTTAACCATTTGATGCTTAAGTCGATAAAAAGATGATAAAAATTATAAGAGATCTATGTCTCGCTCTATCACTAAAAGAAAATAGAGTTTTTAGATGTAATTTTTTATTATGTGCAAATAAGATCTAATTCAAGTTATGAAAAGATAATCTATATGAATTAATGTTTATATATATGTGAGTATATATAACTGAAAGAGTTAGCCTCATAAATATCACTTATATATATATATATATATACTTATTGTAGCATCATAAACATCTGTTTATAATTATATTTTTAGAATAATTATGAAATGATTATTAACATTTTATCTATTTGTGAAGATTATCATGTAATCATGCTTATCTGATAACTTAGAGTTTATTAATCCATAAGGCATTTTATTGATCGAGACCACTCTTTTCTTGTCACATAATATGTACTAATATGATAGAACTATTTTAAAGGGTTCTATTATTTTAAGTCGTTTGTCACGTATGGTCGACTTAAAGTTTAAAATTGGTTTTCACGTAAAATCAATTTTAAATTTAAAATCAATTGACATACGAGATCAACTTTAAATTTTAAAAACGAGTTAAAATTTAAAGTTAGTTTTGTCCTATAATCAACTTAAAAATCCTTAGGTGTAATAGTGTTAAGATAAATAATTAACTAATATATAAAAATGATAAATAAATTATAATTTTAAAAAAATGTCAATATTTTAATATTTATTTTGAATTAAAAAAAGAAAAATAATTATAATACAGATAATTTTTAATATTTTATTTATTAATAATTTATTATTTAAACGATAAAAATAAAAATATTAAATAAATTATATAATAATTAAAAATAATAGTAATTAAAATTCGGTGAATAATTTTATCAAAAATTTATTTATAATAAGTTATGACTTGTACATGTGATAATTATTATTATTATTATTTTTGTAAATGTGACTAGTGATGTTTTACAAAACCATCTTAAATCTTAATTCTTTCTGTGACAAGTGTGTAATATAAAAGAGTGAAAAAGAGACAACTCAACTTAATGGAGAGAGCAGAATAGAAAAGAATGTGTATTAAAATGATAATAATAAGCACAACAATGATTCCAAATTAAGACTCATGCACTACTTTTGACTGGGGCACAGCACACTAATATAACAAGAAATTGATATTCAAAATTAGCTACTTCAATTTCCTATCATTGCACTGCTGTAGATTACATGAAGATAAGTCACTTATTATTATTATTATTATTATTATTATTATTATTATTATTATTATTTATTAAGTCCTCTTATTCCAAATAATTTTTCTCAGCAAAGATATTCATGATTTATACAAAATAAGTAATAGATCTCAGTAGTTGTCGGTTTGCTTTGTTCTTTTGTTGTTACACCCAAAATTCTATGATTTTATTCTATTAAAATATAATTTATAGTTTTAAAAGTGTGTTATATTATTTATATAGTTTAAATTATTATTATTATTATTCGTTAATAATAATTTTATTTAATAATAAAATATAATTATTTATAATTAACAAAAAAATAATAATAATCGTGGGAAACATGTTACAGTTTTAAAAACTTCATTTGTGATTTTTATGCACTAAAATATTATTGATACTTGATTATGTGCTTAATGAGGTTTTATTTTTATTTTTTTTCCCTCTTCTTTAGAATATTGACTAACTTTGCAGACAAGAAAAAGTGCTATATCACTGATGATGAAAACTCTGGTCGAGACAAAAAAAAAAGGGGGGGTAAAAGAATAGGCAGAAGGATGAAAATGAACCCTGACGGCATCTTCAATGAGATACTAAAATGAAAATTTGCTCATAAAAAAGGCATTATAAGTTAGTTGCTGCACTGTGTATTATATTGAAATAGTGAAAAGTTTGAGTGCCTTTTTGAGTGAACTTTTACACAAGTTATAATAAATAATAAATAACTTATTAAAATTTTATTATAAAATATTTAAAATAATAATAATAATAATAATAAATTATAATATTTTAAATTATCAAAAACTTTACTAAATAGTTACAATAATTTTTTTATGAAAAATTATTGACATTTTAAAAAATTAAATTATTTAAGATTAAAAAATTAAAAAATAAATTACATTATAACAAATATCTCTAATATTATTATAATTTTAATTATTACTAAAATAACAAATATCTATTAACAATAATTATATTTAAGTATTAAAATATAATTAATTTAATATAATTTATATATTTTATTATATTAATAATAAAAATAAAAATAATTATAATCATATTATATTATATAATATTTTTCACAAAATTTGTGATATAATGTTCTATATTTGTATTATATTTCGTAAAAAATTGGATATAGAGGCTTTACAATTTTTTTAATAATTTAATTATTTTTATGAATATTATTTTTTATATCATAATTATAATTAATATTATAATTATTTATTAAATATAATTATAATTGTATTTAATAATAATAATATATTATATTATTTATAAATTATCAAAATATTTAGCATATCATTTTCAATATATGTATAAATTTATATTTATTTTATTGTAAAATAAATAATTTTTTTATTTTTGAAAATAATTTTTTTAATATATAATATGATAAAAAATATTTATGTATTTAAAATTAATTATAAATTTATAAGATTTTAATATTTTTTTATGTTTATAATAATTATGTTTTGTAAAATAAATTTTTTAAATAAAATTGATTAAAAATTTTGCTTTCAAGTTTAAGGTAAGATTTTGTCTACTTTTTAAAAAAATCCTACTTATACTTATTTTTATACTATTGTATAGGAATTGACTTTTATAGACAAAACCCATTATACTAAAGTAGAGTTTTAGTGTAATAGTATTGTATTTTTATACAATATATACTAATTAATGTAATATTTAATCTAATATATTAGAGGATAAAAATAACGTAAAAATTATATGGTTTTAATACAAAAAATTACACTAAAATATAATTTTAGGTTGAGTTTTTGCCTGATCTTTTTTTTAATAGTATGAAAATACAGACATGTAAATATAAGTACAGTTTAAAAATAATATAAAAATATATTATAAATCTCTCTTTATTTTTTTTATTAATCTACTAACCTCTCCTTCAGTTACTAATATGTTAAAAAATAATAATAAGAGTTTTGCTTGATCATTTAAGTGGGGTTTACTGTGAGAGATAAAAAATTACAGAAATTAGGTAGAAAGTGCTTTCAAGATCATAAATTTCAAAAATTTATTATAAGTATCAAAAATTGGTAGACACAAATGAGGTAAAATTTATTATTATGGTTCTATTGAAAAGTACAAGTCTCGAATAATTGTAAAGAGATATTCTAAAAAAAATTGTATTGATTATGATGTCTTTTATTCATATTGTAAAAAAAAGACTATAGTTTGCACACTTATTGCAGTTGCATTTACTTGTGAGTGGTGTATATCTTATATGGATGTTAAGAATGTTTTCTTGAATAATGATTGACATGAAGAAGTTTACATGGTTCCCTCGCCTAGTGTCCCTCATAATCATGGAAAAGTATGAAAGCTTAAGAAAGCCTTATATGATCTCAAATAAGCACATCGAGTATGATTCGAGAAGTTCTCTCTTATTATTACTTTTCTTGATTTTTTCTCAAAAATAGTGAGAATTTTGGATCTCTCTCGATTCAAAAATCTAGGAATGATCATAACTTGATTCTCTTTGTCAAGTGTACCACTATAGGTCGTATTTTACTTTCTTTATATGCTGATGATATGATTATTACTAGTTATGATGTTGATGGGATTGTAGTGTTAAAATCTAAATTAGCTTGTTAGTTTCAAATAAACAATTTGGGTTCTCTATGGTACTTTTTAGGAATTGAGTTTTCTTATCTCTAAAATGTTATCTTCTCTCTCAATCTAAGTACACCGTTGACATCATTGAGCATGCTTTTCTTATTGATACTATAATTGTTTATATTTCTTTTGAGCTTAATGTTCAATATTCTCCTTCAAATGGAATTCTTTTTACAAGATCCTACTTATATTGAACTATAGTTAGTAGTTTGTCTACCTTGCTATTGCTTATACTATTTATATTGGTAATCAATTTAATGCTTCTCATATTAGATTGGGTAAGTAGATTTACAAAGAGCAAAATAATTTTACTCATGCTATTGCTTATTTTATTTTATTGCAATATGTATGAAGTATTATCTTTCATAGTCTTTTACTTTTATCAACTTCTTCCTTAGAGCTACATGCATACTATGATGCTGATTGTGGTTGAGATCCCACAAATCGCAAATCTGTCATCGATTTTTGTATATTTTTGGATGATTCTCTTATTTCTTGGAAGAGCAAAGAAAAAACTATTATTTCTTAATCTTTTACTAAATCAAATATCATGCTATGATATCTACTATCAAAAAAATTGTTTGATTTCGTTGGTTACTCACATATATGGGTGTTTTTCTTTCTCATCCCATTCCTATGTATTATAACAATTAAAGTGTTATCCAAATTGTTCACAACTTAATTTTTTATGAATATACTAACACATAGAGATAGATTATTATTTTACTCATCACGTCCTCAAACAAGGCACTATTACTTTGCTCTTTGTTCATTATTCTTCGCATATTGTAAATTTATTTATCAAGCCACGTCATGTTTCATACTTTCGTTTTCTAATTGACAAACTCTTGATGCTTCTTACAGTTTGATCATGAGTTTTTTTAAGATATTAGAATAATAAATATTTTATTGTGATGCAAATAAATAAAAAAAAAATAATTTTTATATAATTTAATTATTTATATTATTTTACTTTTAATCCTATTTGAAAAAATATAGTTTTAAGTTATAATTAAAAAAATATTTAGACCATATTTTCAAACTTGTAAAAACATATATATTTTACATTGTAATAAGAAAATATATATATACTAGCAATACCGAATAGGTTCTGGCTGACCAAACAAAAAGGGCTTTTTTATAATTTTTTGTGTTTAATTTATTTAAATGATTTCTTATGAATTGGCCAGTGCGTTTGGTCCTCCTTTGCTACAAATAATACTTTATTTCCTTCTTTTCTCCACTACTTGGTATCTCCTCACGAGAGATGTCAATTTCTATTGTCTTTGCCCAATAATGACAATGGTATCTTTATTAAAAAATATAGTATCTTCTTCTTTTTATTTTATACACTCTCCTCTGTGTCACTGTGTGTTCAAATAAAACTTTGTTTTACCACAAATAAGTGACAACTTTTCATTAGATTGATTCAACTGATTAGACATTGTAATTTTTTAATCAAATAATTAGGGTGAAATAATCAAGTTTTTTTTCCTTTCATAAAACGACACCAAGTCTTTAATTTTCTTACATAAATTGTTACATCCAAAATAGAATATGAGTAATAATAAAATGATAAGTCTAATTTTAGGTTAAAAAACCTTATCTAAGTAAGGAAACCTTATATATATATGTGTGTGTGTATATTGGCGATGTGAATCGTTGAGCTGCTTACAGTGGGTTTTCCTAATGTGCATTTATATAATCGAAAGTGCAATTGACGGAATGTCCCAAAAGTAGTCAAATACTAGCTTCCTAGGTCCTTGCAAGCTACAGAAATAAAATTCCACCAACGTGTGGAGAATCTATAAAGCTCTCCCATAGACTCTCTCTCCTCAAAGTACCAGCACGTGGGGGTCTCCAATCTCTTACCAACTTCATGATGTTGACAGTTCTACTCAATATCTTTGTTTTTTACCTTCAAGAAAAATAGATACATTTCGTATGTAGATTCCTCAGTCACTAAAGCCACCTTCAAATGAATAGAAGCATTACGGTTGTCATCATTTCGCTTGTGACTCAACAGCATTAAAAGTATAGAATTCAAAGAATTTGTATTGTACTAAAAAACAAGCATAACCGTCATTGAACGTGTCAAAAAACCCTCCAAAGTCCTCCATGCTTTTGGTTTAACTTGTCTTGAAGTAATCAATCTTATCATATGTTGCAGACTCATGCAGCTTAAAGCCTTTAATTTGACCCATCGTAATAAACCAATATAAGAATATTTCAGAAAAAATTCTAGCATTAAGTTCAAGTACAAGCGTACAAATCTCCTCCCGAAAGCTTGTATCTAAGGTTGACATATATACAATACAGTTCTATAGATTTGTAATCTCGGTCAATAGGTTCCTCATTGGGTACGACCAAACTTGTATCGTTTTGTTTTGTCAGCCATAGCGTCTTTTAAATAGTTGATGTCGTTTGGCTGGGTCCTTAGGCTTAGGTCCTTGTCCAGCAAGTCTCTTTTGACCAGTGCTGCAAAATGGGATATAATGTTAGTGGTGATATAAGCCGTTTTGGGAAATTACATAAACTTACCTTAAACTTGTAACAAAATAACACCCAATAATATTAAACGAGATCCAGGTGAATGGTATTCAACATTTAACGAGTCTAAATGGACGTAGAGCAGCGTTCAATGTGAAATGATGAGTTAAAAGCATACCAAAATAGCAGAGAACATACCTGTACTCCATATAAAACATCCCATTTGCACCTGACATTTTACTCATGGATCCCATAGAACGGCGTCCTTTATGAAGAGCTATGTCATCTGCATCTTCTTCTAATTGCTCTAAGCCAACTGCATCATCACCGGCACTCAACACCTGGAGTACATATAATTTCAAATTTACATACCACAGAATGATATTCAAGTAGAAGTTTGCTTTAGAGAAAAATGAGAAAAACGACCTTGGAAAGAAGAGCCAGCTGGTCATCAAGATGATGATAATTCAAATCAGCTCCCGAATCAGGTGGAGGCAAGCTTGTTATTACCTGTTACAAAAATAAACAAATAAACTACTTATACTACCCAAACCACTATTTGCCCAAACTAAAAGGTTTTCACAAACCATGTAGACCAGTGGCGAATTTTATTGAGTAGGTCACCATATAAATAGTTAAAAATACTACTACTTATATTTCAGTTACTACTCGTTTTTCATCGAAAAAGATGTTATATGTGTCTCATTTGTGTAAATATGTTTAAATTATTAACTTCTGGTGGGTTCTTAAGTGGTAAAAACCTAAAAATTAAAACTCAAGAGAGACTCAGTTCCATTTAATATGTAATTTGTACATAATTATATAGATATTATACCTAAAATTTTCTTTTTCAAGAGTTGAGAGGAGACACATTCTCCTCCTAATCCTAAAGTACATCAGACTCTGGTGCAGACATAACTAAACAGTGTGAATTTTGTAGCAAACTTGAGAATATTCCAATCTAATCTCAACTAATTATAGGTACTCCCGTCAGATGCTATCAACTTGTCCATTGTAGCTTAGTCGAGAAAAAGCATTAAGGTAAATGCACTTGACTACACTGACAAAAAAAACATGGTTCGAGTTACAATACACAGTGTACACTCTAAGAACCATAAGGATAGTGTAATTTATACCACGTATAAAAACAGTTAATAATTCTGGAATCAGCTCTACTCCCTCATAAGCAAAAGAATCATTCTACACCAAAGTATTCATCATTCATTTCCCAGAAAAGGAGGGAAGGGGGAGGGGGAACATGTTTAACATAAGCCATTTGAAAATTCTGTCTTTAAAATTCCACCATATGACAAGGAGTGCATCACGTAATCACGTCTGAACAGACTGTCAAAGATAACGCAGAAAGTGCACAATCTTGACCCCCAAACAAAAAAAATACAAGTACCTTAAAACTGTATCCTTGATCAATCAAAAACTGCTGTCTTTTATTTGAATAGTACATCTCCTGCATCCAAACAAATGCTACTTCAGATACCAATCTCAATAACCATATAAATATATGCATGCATATTCATACGTCTCAGAATAGGTGTAAGCAAATGGTCAGGCATATTTTATGCATGTGTACCAATCTTTTAAAGTTCTTATCAAATGGCTGAACACTAATACATTGACACTGGCACAAAGAGAATAAATAAATACCTGTGTATCTGTTGACACCAGCGAATAGAAAAAGGCATTGTACTCCTCTTTACCTCCTGCCATCCTATCCTGAAGCTTACCCTGTTGTGGCAATACAAAATTATTAAATAACGCTTGTAACTTACCAAATGTATGTTCAAGTACATTTTATAATGAAAAACCACAATTGACTGCTGCAACGGCATTGTGTTCCACAAAATTAAAAATGCTATCTGATTACATATTAAGATAGTATTGACATTTATTTTAGTAGGACTATCTGATCATAACAAAATTTTGATAATATAATAATGGATAACAACAATCATAACAAATTGGGATAATATTAAAAAATACACAAAAAGGGGGGATTATATCCAGAATGGTAAGAAAATGAACCTTGGCCCTAAGAATACGACCAAGACGCTGGGCTTCTTGCCGTCTTGAACCAGCATGTGATGAAATCTGAATGATCACATTTGCCTCGGGAATATCTATAGAGTTATCCCCTACCTGGAATTGCATAATGAATCAATAAACATAATCAAGTATTTCAACTTTACATGCCAAATCAAAGCCCTTTAAAGCTTAAGAATTCCATGCTATCATGATACTAGCCTATACTATTATGATGGAGTGGTAAAACAAGAAGTGCGTGGATGATTGCAGCAATAAAATACCTTGGACAGGAAAATGGTGTTCACATCCCGACTTGTTTTGAAAGCTTCAAGAATTTTTGTCCTTTCAACATGACTAAAAATTCAGGTGAACATACTAAGTGTCAGATGGGGAATACAAGTTAGAAATTCATTCATGAATATGACAATGTCCCCAGACAACCTGGTGGCACCATATATCATGGGTTTCCGAAGTTTCATTGCATATTCCGTGAGTGCAAAAAGATTGTCAGCAAATACAATTATCTTATCACCACGTTGCTGTTCATGAAATCGTATGAGAAACTCACAGGCCCTGAACTTGTTAGGATTCATCACATAAAGTGCCTGCAAATGCATCAATTCATTAAGCCTGTGAGTCAAAAACAGTAAGGTGAACAACAGCATCCAAAAAGGTTTATATAGCAACGTCAAATAAATTTCTTTAAAGTTAAAAAGACCTTAAGAAAAGGCCATAGAGTCTTAGATGCAAAATGAAACCCACCTGCTTTTTCTTGGAGTTCTTTTTCTTTAAATATTCAGCAAAAAATTCCTTTGTCATTGGACACCATACTTCAGCACATTGCACGTTAGCAATAAATCCACCTTTTACCAAATCCAACCAGTTTGCTTCATACAATTTGGGACCAATGAGGAAGTTCAGATCTGTGATCCTCTCATCCTCTCTTACAAGTGTGGCTGCAATTACAGCACAAATTATCACTTCCAATAACAAAAAACAATGTGATTTTGTTGATAATAATCAAATAATGTTCTACATACCAGTAAGCCCAAGTTTGCAGTGAGACTTCGTGATGCTTATAACCTTCCTAAACATGTGGGCAGGAACAACATGCACCTGAAAATATATTTATTATTCCAGAGTAAAAGAAAAGAAACTAATTCTTTATTAAAATAGTTTGAGAAATCCCAGTTGCATAGCCTCTCAATGCAATAATGTGAGTACCTCATCCATGAGAAGTAATCCCCACTCTCTGTTTCTAATTTCCTCAATAATCTTTTCAGATTCTTCAGACCGCTTACCCCCAAAGGCAACCATGTTATATGTAGTCACAACCACCCCAGCATTACCTCGAAATCTTTCTTTGCTATCAGATGTGAAACGACAGATTTGTTCATCTCGAATGGTTGACCAGAGTTTGAACTGAAAAGCCCATTGATCCACGGACACAGCATTTGTGGCCAAACAAAGGCAACTCTTTTTTATTCGGCAGGCAGCAGAAACACCAACTAGAGATTTTCCAGCACCACAAGGCAGCACAATAATGCCAGATCTTGCTCTGCCTGAAATTTATGAAATTTTAAGTCAAACATTTGTAAATTTATAATTTGTACACAAAGGCAACACTAGAAACAGTCAAGCATCCAAGTATAAGTAGGAAAAATTGATCAATCGTAAACATGATTATGAAATTTAAGATGATAAAAAACTTCAAATTTCAATAACATGACATCAAGATAATGTGTTAAATGAACCTACACACTTTTCAAAGTTTGTCCCCAGGTAATATTAAATTGGGTAAACGTTTTATTTCCTACTAAAAGTTTTGATTTATTTTTAATACTATTTCAATTTTTTCCTATCAATTTATAACTTTATGTATTCAATTCTTTATCAATTAGGTATTATAGTTGATATTCATGTTAAATTTAGTCAAAATAAGTTACAAGATTGTCACGAGACTAATCTCTATACATCCATCTTGATGAAAAATTTCTAACCTCTCAAATCAATTGCTCAATATGACTTATTTCAAGAAGACCTAATGTCAATTTCAACTAAAAGTATTTAAGTGATATAGAAATGACATCATAAAGTAACAAATTGATAGGAAAAAAAAAGGATAGTAAATTGATAGTAAGAGTAACTAAAAACTTATGATAGGATATAGAACATTTACCCTATTAAATCTGTTATTTCGTCACCAAGTAATGAAGCAATGTAAATAAAATTTTGCTTCTTTGAAAATAAATTAGAGACTTCACAAAGCAATGGGATCAAAATGCAACTGATGAGAGAAGATGATACATTATCAAACTACTAATACCATTTCCAAACATTTTACTCAAGCTCTTCTCCTGATAGGGTCGGGGTTGTGCTTGAGGCTTTAGTTCCATATCAAGGTCAGGATTTACCTGAAATATCACATGAGCAGCATTTGATGATTTAATGAAATGCATAAATTCTGAAGAGAAAAATTGCAAGCAAAAGATTGTTCTTTAGAAAAATAAAAAAACAGAACCCATTTCACTGGCAAGTATTCAAATGTAGTATTAAAATAAGAAATGTGACTGACCGTGTCATTTCTAAAGTCATACTCCTCGAGCATAGGATAATTTAAAGCATTGGGCAAGCAGCGCTGCTTGACATTTTCAACCTGTCAATTAAAAGGATGCTTTTGTAAAAACTTTCTAAACCAAAACCAGGAAGGTCTCAAAGACAAAGATTATCTACTTGTCATATGGATTGTCAGAAAAATAGTGCTTTTAAAAATCGGTCAAAAATGTCTCTTACATCCCTACCCTTTAGGTTATGGTTCCACATATAGTATTCTATAGGCATGTACAAGAGATCTTAGCAAGGGCAGGGATCAATAATGTTTCTCATTATACTAAAATGTTAAGTTTTGGGCAGTGAAATTTGAAAACAATATCCATATCCGGGGACGGATAAATAAAATAAAATAAATACACTCCCCCTTCCTCCTCTAGATAAAGACAATAATAGGGAATAATATCAAATGAACGATCCATCATACTAGATAGGTGGTACACAGAACTTGACAAGGTACAGGGACAACAAACCGCTTAGTCTCTAGAATCTAATCTTGAAGAATAATTATTATGTTACCTGTGATGGATCAATCTCAAATGAGTGAGCTTCCTTTTCTTCTGCTGCAGCTGCCAATTCTGCTCCATTTAGCAAATCATCAGGACCATTTCCAATTTCACCCATAGCTTTGCTGATGGTAAATCCATCACTTCCATGTGAACCCTATAAAAAACTCGAATTAAACGAGAATTCTGAACACAGTTTCCAGCAGAAAGAAGCAAGGAGGAAGAAAGAAAAACACACTGGATTTATGTTCAGCAATATGCTCAAGTATGACACTTACAGCAAAGTGAAATAGCCCAAACATGTGACTAGAATATGATAAATTTCTACAACAGTATAACCTACGGAAAGCCAAACATAAACACTATCACACACATGGTAAGGATTTTGTATGACATGAAAGTCTCAAAACTCAAAGAGGCATACTGCATTTGAACATTAGGAACTAAGAATCTAAAATTACACTTAGATGAACTCATTAGAAAGATCCATAACCTCCAAATAAGTAAATCTCATAGATGGAAACAAAGTTATTATCTCCCTAACCACAATATACCCACCTATTGTCTAAAAATTTAATCAAGTTAGGAAACATACCTCAGATGTAATTCTTGCTTTAGCTATAACTTCGTCCCGTAGCAATTTCTTCAATACCTGCAAACGCAATATAATAGCATCAGATAAGATATTAGAAAACCAAAACTCTACAATCTCCATGCAGTAGCATGCCCCATTCACCCACACAAAAGAAAGAAGGCATTCTCACCTCTGGGAACGGAGATTCTACTAAGTACCGATTCTTCTTAAGCACGAGCTTCACTTTGCCATAATTAGCAGTAGAAGCGTGAATAAAATCAACCATTTCTTTTGGCAGCTTGATCTTTGACAGTTTATTCAAAACAGCTATGACAGTTTCGGTTTCCAAACCAACAGATACCGCAGCATATAATGAGTGAGGGGTCAAATTGTATTCATGCATTGACTCTGGCCTATAAATTAAAGGTTAACCATTAATTAATAAGAACACAACGTGGAAAATTCTTAGAATCACATTTGTCTTGAAATCAAATACCAGACAAACCATTCATTAATAAGGACATAACTTGGGAAATGCTTAGTATCACATTTGGACTTGAAATCCAATACCTGCAAACAGGTTCAGCAATTGCGATAAGGAAATCGTAAGCTTGTTTGTAAAGTGGAGAAAATGTTTCGAGGAAAATCCGACCATCAGCACAAGCCCACAAAGGACGATTGGCATGGTCAGCCTTCAATTCCAAATTGCTAAAATCTCTCTTTTTCTCTTCACCTTCAATTATCAATAACCAAAATCAGTCAAACTCGTTACTACCAAATCCAAAATAAAACTGTAATAAGTGATAACGAAGTTGAGAAAAATCATACCTTCCCGAATATCATCATCTCCTTCGTCACCAAAGTAGGCATCAAGATCTTCAACCAATGGACTCTTGTGCTCTTCCTGCAAACATTATTCAGATCATAATGAAAATCAGAATGTGGGAGGGGAAAAAAAGGAACTAAACATAAATCCTAAAATGAATCAAATCAATATTATATATATCATCTTGGACCTTGGAAGAGAACTTGAGCTTTTTACTTGGTCTACCCTTGTCCCCTGAAAGATTAAATTTGAAATAAAAAAAAAAGTTAGCAAGAATTATCACTTTTTTGTTGAAGACAAATTTAAGGGCTTGACGCATGAAGTGAAAACATAGGTTAATACCATGTCCCATAGATTTAATTTTTCTTTTTCTTATTTCGACCTAAAGTTCTATTCTTTGCGCGATCGGCTTCAAGGCTTCAAGCCTTCAAGTAGATGAATTCCTCGGAGTTACACACATTACAAATGAGAAAACGCATAACCCATTTATTCCTAGCGATAAACCGCCTCAACCTGGAAAAACGATGGTGGCATGTGACGTAAAATTTAAGCTGACTATTTACTAAAAATAGAAAAAAGAATTAATATATTTCTTATTTATAGTTATTAAATTTTAAATTGTTATAAAATTATTATCAAAAGTACTTAAATTTGTAAAAAAACAATTAACAACGTTTGTATTTATCAAAGCTAAAATTTAGTGCTATTATAATTATTATAAAAAAAATAAGTTTATAGTTTAATATAAAAATTATTATATTAATAACATGTTATATTTTAACATGTAAGAATTATTATAAATTTTAATATATTTCTTCTTATAATATAATTAAAATATAATATAATAAAATTTAATTTATTTTTTAAAATTATATTTAATAAAAAAAATAATTAATTTTATATATTAATTATTTTTGGAAAAATTAAAAAATATATATCAAACAACGCTTAAAATAATTAATTTTATATTAATAACTTTAAATTTTATAAATTATTTCTTAATAAAAATTTAAAAATAAAAAATAAAAATATTCATGATCATTATAATAATTCTATTATTATGAAATAAAATTAAAAATCCCATAAATATATGTTACATTTTAATTTATTTTTTAAATTATATTTATTATAAAAATAATTAATTATATATATTAATATTTATATATATAGAAGAATTAAAGGAGAAAATCAAAAGATACAAAAAAATTTGATTTTTTGATGATAAGAAATTAAAAGAGAATCAAAAGTCTCTTAAATATATACTAAATTAATATATTTTAAAAATAATTTACTTAAGTATGAATATATTATCTTCATAAAACATAATTCAACTATAATTTATTTTCTAAACCACTTAGCATAAAAAAACCTAATGATTATATATATTAATAATCTTTTACAAATCAATGCTAAAAGAAAATTAAATCAAAAAAATTAAAAATCTCGTAAATTAAATGATTTTATGTGAATAAATTTAAAATTTATAAATTTTTTTAGTAGAAAATTAAAAACAAAAAATCAAAAGATTATCATTATAATAATGGTATATTATTATGAAATTAAAAAAATCAATTCTTTGTGAGTTAAATTTTAATTTATTTTTAATTATATTTAATGTTAAAATATTGATTATATATATATATATACTAATAATTAAATTTTAGTGAAAAAATTAAAAGAAAAATCAAAAGACTCTTAATTGTTTTTATAAAAAAAATATTATAGGTGAAATAATTAATTAAATTAACAATCATAAATAATAAAAGAACAAAAGATTCATTAATATTATAATATTTTTTTATTATTATGAAATTAAAAGAGAAAATAAAAAGTCTCTTAAATATATTCTAATTTAGTATACTTAAAAAAAATTACAATTCAAAAAATATGATTAAAAAATTACAAAAATAGATACTATCTTTTTATTTGATTTTATAATTTATAATGTGTTTAATATTTTGATAATTTTGATAATTTTAATATTTTAATATTTTCTTTTTCTAATCTTGAATGTAATACATTGACTTATTAATACGAAGACAAAGAAAAATGATACCAAAATAATTTTATATTTTATATTTTAGTTTGAAATGTATTTTGTAGTTATGTATTCAAATATATATTTGTTTTGATAAACTTGAAATTTAAATATTTTGAGTAATAAATAAACGTTTATTTAATCAATACATTTTAAAGATAAAAATTATCAAATGTCATTGTTATTATTTGTGATTTTATATATCTTAGTATAGTATTAATCATTGTATATATTTTTATTTATTTTATTTTTAAATCATTACTTTTATTTTGATTTTTGATTTTTTTGTATTTTTGACTTTTGACGATGTCACAAAATAAAGAAATAAAATCTCATGTATTTATGATATCAAAAAATTAAATAAATATCTACTAAATTTTATGTATTTTAAATTAAACTTTTATATATCATTCAAAATTTATCTTAATATTTTAAATTAAGGTTTTCCACGATTTATTGATTAGTAATTTTTTAACAGTCGTTATAATTATATAAAAAAAATATTTACTTAATGTATTCTTATCTTTTAATAAATATTAGATATTATGAAATTTTATAGACCATGAATTATGAAAAATTATAGTTATTTTTAACTTTTATGAAAGTTATTAGTAAGTCTCGTTACCATAATTTCTCTTAATTTTTACCTTTATACCATTGAAAAATTAATTATAAATTAATAAAAAATTATTAATAAATTAATAAAAATTTGTTTTAATATCACGCGTTAGGATAATTATACATAAATAAATTAAACTTTTAACTCAAACAATCAAGGGAAATCTAATAAAAAGTGAATACATCAATTCATGAAATACATTTACAAAAATATGAGTTAAGTATATAGTAGAACGAAATATACAATAATAATAACATATTCAATTCAACACACTGTAAAAATAATTAATTAATAAAAAAAGATAATAACGTGGTCATATGGTTCTATCAAAACTAATAATATGCACCAAACAAAACAAATAATATATATCATATGATTAAAGTAATCATATTGAAAAAATTATAAAGGATTTTTAATCACTTTATTAACTCATATAATAAACACATTCATTAAATGATAATTGTACTTTCATAATATTAAAAAATACATGATATAGCATGTAACATGATAAACTTATATAAGATTATAACAAATAATTCACTAATGAAAAGAAATCAACACTTCACACCCAAACAAATATACTGAGAAGAATAAGTGTTATTTTATACATATTTTTAAGTAATTATCAATTTATTTATATTTACAAATTTTTATATAATATGTTAAAATTATTTATTCGATATTTATTAAAAAATATTAAAATTTTAAAATTTTAATTCTTTTAGATTTTTTATTATTTTTATTTTTCAAATAATTAACTTTAAAAAACATGAAATAGATATACTTAATAATACAATTTAAATACTCCTACCACTATTCATCGGAGGCCATCACCCGTAGGAATGAGCAAAAAAACTATGGGTTCGATTATCTGTGGTTATTTGCACCATCAGTTCGATTTTTATCTAATAAATTTTAACGACGAGTATGATTTTGGATAAAAACCAAACACGAAGCAATGAGTACAGTTATACTCAAAACCGTACCCGTCTATACTTGAAATTAATTATATTTATTTAATTAATTTATATATTTATTAAATTATATTATATATTAATTAATAACGAGGGTTATTAACTTTTTGCGTAGGTATATAGAATTTTTTTTAAAATTTTGAAAAATGATTTTTTTCGAGTATTTTTTAATAACTGTTTTGAACCGTTACCTACGGATAAAAAACCGTCTCTAAACCATAACGATTTTTTGGTAATTTTAGATATAGATTTTATAATTCGATTCGGGGAGAGTTATATCAATAACCGTTCCCACCCATACCCATGCCTATTGCTAATCACATGTCACAACCTTGTATTCCCACAACATCTTACGACACATGTGTCCCCTCCACAATCAAACACACGTCAAAACTATGTTATTCCCATCCTCAATAGCATATTTCCTATAGAAAAAAGCCTTATTTAAATTCGATTTATCGACATAAAACTTAATTTTTCTTATATAAAGATACAAACCCCATTGAACACAATGAGAATTATAATTAAACAAAAAATTGAGAGAAAATTTAGATTTGATGTAATATTACAATAACTTTGAAGGGAGATTTAAGAACAAGTTAAAAATCGATATATTTTTTATACATTTAGCTCCAATTATTCAATTAAATTTATCTATTCATTTCTTTTTTATGATGAAATATTTAGTTATTTTTATTAATTTGATAAATTTCATGTCTAATTAAATATTTATTGTGATTATGAACAGTTTCAAGTATTAGACTATTATTAAATTAATTTAATGTTATGGTAATTTTAACTTCAATTCTTGATTGTTGATGTGTTTAATTTTATGTTTGAATGTCAAAACTATACATATATAAATTAAAGCGATCAACTAGTTTATTACATGAATATATTTATTTATAAATTAAGATGTTAGTATGTAATCGCTAGTATTCTTATTTAATGTGATACTTTATAGATGTTGTCATAAGTATGATTGAATACATACGTCAAAGGTTAGTGATGATTTTAATCTTGATTAGTTTAGTTATTATATTTTTAGATTTTAATACAATTGATGAATTAAATCTAACAAGCGTACATATATGTTATTTAAGACTTAGCTTTATGAAAGATCGTATCATTAATTCAATAGACAGTAAGAAAATATGGAAGTTTTTAAGAATTCAAAAATGATTTTAATTATGAAAATGATATAAAACTTGTGAAACTAATTTTCATAACGTGGTTAATAAAATTGTAAGCTAGTAGTGAGAACAGTCCCACAATCACATAACTCTCGTAATTTTTGTACAATTTATTTTATTATTTTATGTTATTTTTTCATAAGCAATCAAAACCCCATTTTTTCTAATTTAATTAATATACTAATGAATTAGTAAGTAGTAGTAAAAATTGTTACCAATCCTACGTATAGTGTTTTCAAGTGTGTCACATACATTTCTATCAGTTGGAGCACCACATTCAACTGCACTTAAGTTGTGTCCACTCATTGTCATCGCATCACTTTATCCAAGTAGATTCAAGCTCATTCCTAGAACTCCATCGCCATGTAATGTGATCGACTACTGATGGTTTAGCTTTATATTATACAAACATATAGGATCCCTACCTATGGACTCCATTTCAATCTTTTAACACCTAATTGATACATAAGACACAATATATGTAGGCTCATATGCATAAAGTTGAGACCTTGCAATACTCGTTCAACACACGTCGTACTAACACATAGGCTCATCACTAATGGATAACGTTGTTACTTCATAACACTTAACCGACGTATAACACACCAATGGTTCCCCATTTATAGACAACATTATGACCTCATGACAACACCCAGCCAACACATGCCAACTTAACATTGAGAGAAACCCCTCAAAATGATCTAACTCTTCACTAGCCAACTATGCATTTTAACTCGCAATCTCACATTTTTACACTCTATCTTATGTTAGAAAAATATGAGAGATACTCATTGTATCATCGATGTGAGGGCTCATCTTTACTCTTGCACTTCTACTCCCTGACCTCCTTTCTAGAGGGTTCTTAATTATTTCTATTAGAAATCATCTTCTTCATATTGATATAGGTGAAGACCAGTTTAATGGCCTAGAATATGTTGTAGGAAAGTCTTTGGTCATATTCCTCAATGGGGATCCCTAATGCATGGTTTGATGTAAGGCCGTGATGGTCACAAAGTATGGTAATATGCTATTTGTATCTTCTCTAAGTTGAATCGGCCAAAGAATTTTCTTAAGGGCTCATCCATTTCTACTATAAAGTTAACATGTGTGCCAATGTCTTTGACCTCATTCTCTTGCCCAATAAGTGAGATAAAAGCTACTTTTTGAACTTAGAAAAAGAATTAATAGTGTTGAGCTATAATGTATGGTACTAGGCTATGGTCTTATTCGTCAATAAAAGATGGAATGATCAATAGTTGATCACATCATTGTAAACATAGAGGTCCATCCAGTCATTAAAGTTTTCCAGATACTCCTAAAGGCCTTATGTGTAAACATACGTGCTCGTGTTGGGTAATTTAAATTTATTAGAAAATGGGATGATTATGATTTCTAAAGGTGAGTGAAGACTTAATGGATTATTATGTATGAGAATCTATCTCGGTTTAGCCTCTATTAAACCTTTTGCAGTTGTTCAACGAGCCAATTAATGGTTGGATAAAGGACAATCAATACTTCGTCTAGATGGTAGTTTCTAGGGTAGTAGTAGCCGCTGAAGTTGTAAGCTTCAAGGTGGTGGCATGGATCGCGATGGATAGAAGCCTCTCAAGTAGGTTCCAATTGGTCCATAACTGATATTTGGAGGGATTATGTTCTAGAATTCAAGACTTGATGACTTTGAATGTTACGAGTATACAAAGTTGCTCAACCATGGGACTGATTCCACTATGGATGATCATCTCGTCGACTAGATCCTAGATGGTTGTGGGTATGATCTTATGCACTCAATGTATTAAAAGATGTTGTATGGATGATTTTTGTGGGGAGCACTGGTCCAAGAGTCGATGGCTCTAAGAGGTACTTTAGGATGACTCATAGTATGTTTTTCATTAGGTTCAGAAAAGCTATAATCCATGCTCTCCTTCCATGGACCCATTGGGCCCATTATGGATGGATAGGTATAGGTATAGGATTTAGGTTCCTAATAGGATAGGATCGAGCCAAATGGACTATTGGATGGATTGTTTGCTAGTTGATAGACTAGACCTTATTAATATTAGTAATTGAGGTCTGAGTAATAGAGTTAGTTGACTGGTCGATAACTCCTTTTAAAAGTTTAAAGGTTTAGGTTGATATATGCAATGGACTAGATGAATGTATAACCTATCTTGGGAAACCTTGCTGCCTTTCGATCTCTTTTCAAAGACCTATGTATTTTTTATACATAAGAAAACTGGAGAACGTTTATAAGATTTTATATTTTTGATCTTTTTGAGTGAATAGAACACACTTATTTCTTATAGGTAGTGCCAAATGTTGATGTTGATTTTTATAAATAACAAGTAGGACTATTTTCCATGGATCTACAAGATGAACAAAACCATTAATTCCTTAGACAAGCGTATGATAATATTTGATCCTTTAATACTTAAGTTAATAACATGATGATGAAATTTAGAGGAGATATATGTCTCGTTTTGTGATCAAGTGAAAAATCATATTTGACTGTGATTCTTTATTATGAGATAAAATATGTATTTCATGTTATCTTAAATTGTGTACATATATAAACATATATAAAAAGAAGATTCAATCTAATACATATCTTTTACTTGTGTAGATAGACTTATTATAGTATCGTGATATTTTTGTTTATTGAAATCTCTCTTTACATATTAAGTGGGATGTACTAAGTTATATCTAATATATCTTTTATGTAAAAAATAAAAAAATAAAATTATATTACTTTAAATTATAAAATAATTAATAATTAAAATAGTAAAAAGATAGGATGAAAAATAAATGTAAAATAATGATAATATTAGTCTTCAATATTATTATTTTTAATGAAATAATGTATTATAAAAATAAATATTATCTCAAAATATAGAATTATTTTATACATTATAATTATATCATGTGATAATTTTTATCTAATTCAATTATATATCAAAAATATTATATTACTTTAATTATAATTTACCATAAATTAAAACAAATATATTTTTCCAAAAATATATGTGCATAAATCTGGGTTGCTACGCAGAAGCCGGATTTTATACAAGTAGTAGATAGATTAAAGATTAATTATAATTAATAGATAGAAATATAAATAGATAAATACGTGCTTGAGAAATTACGTAATATTGATTAAAAAAAGTAGTTACATAATATGTTAGTCATCTAATGAAAATAATTAATAGATAAATATGTGATTACGTAGTTGCTTAATACGTTAATAATCCACTAATGAAAATAAATCGGAAAAAAAGATTCCAATACAAATAAAATCAGAAAAAAAAGATTTTGTTTATTAAGGCTATACCTCCTGCTTCTTTACAAGTAGTGACCAGAAGAGTTATGCGCTTTGATCTCTGTTGATTGTACAGTTGAAGAAGAGAAGTTCTCATTCATAATTTTTTAACTTTCTCATGGCGGTGTATTATAAATTTAAGAGTGAAAAGTATTATAGTTCGATTCCTGTGGATGAATTATTTATCTCAGTTGGTACTTTGAAAGATCAAATTTTTGAATTGAAGCATTTAGGGTCTGGTACTGATTTTGATCTTGAGGTCACCAACGTTCAGACCAAAGAAGGTTGGTTTGTATTCTTATATTTAATCTTCTTCTTTTTGAAGTGTTATTGATTTTTTTATAATTGATCGGAAATTGGTTCTTTGTTGAAATTTCAGAGCATATTGATGAAGCAGCGTTGATAGTAAGAAATAGTAGAGTTTTAATTCGTCGCCGTTCTTCTCCATCAGGTCGCATGACCATTGTCGTTGCTCCAAAGTATTATCTCCGAACTTTTAATTTTATTCAATTTAGTTTTGTTTACATGGTATTCAAACAGTATTTTGGTAGAGTTAATGGATTTTAGAAGTTTTTAGAAGTCCGAGTATTTATTTAAGAATTTATAAAAATTTAATTTTCTTCAATTATATTTTTTTAATGTTTTTTTAAAAGTTTATAGAAATCTATATAAATTTGAGTGTATTTAATTACTATCTTTAAAAAGTTTACAAAAATATTCAGGCATCTAAAATGTAATAACTTTTAAAAATTTGACTTGATTAGAGATTTTTGAAGATTTTAAACATTTTTTATATGTAAATAAAACCTACATAAATAACATATTCTCCTATTTTTCTCATTATTTTTTCTCTCTTTTGCTTTTTTCTCTACTCTTGACTCATTTTTTTCTTTTAATATTTGGTGAGTTCAATTACCCATCTAAGGTTGGTTTTTTTTTCTTCTAATATCATCACATAAAATTATCAAAAAATCTATTATCTATAAAACATAAATTAATTTATAATTAATTATAATTATACATATATACATAAGTCTCACTTACTAACTTTAAAGATATAATTTTGTTATTATGGACCAAGAATTTTAAGGTAATAAATTTTACCATAAATTACGCTAGATATGTGTTTTTTTATGAGATTAATGCAAGCTTGTTTTTGTATTTATGAAAGCTATAAATATTTTCACATTAAATAAGTTTTTTTAAATTTTTAAATAAAATACATAATAACATATTATATATTTTTGATAATTGTAAATGACTTATTAAGATATTATAAAATAATCAAGAATATAGCTAAAAAGAGTGAGTATAATAAAAAATTCAAAATATGTTAAATTTTATGAAAATTTTATAAAATTTTATGAAAAAGTCACATAAATATGTTCAAACTTATATAGAATTTTTAAAAATTTAATAAAGTATATGTTGAAATCTTTAAAATCTTATTAAAATCTGTAAAATTTTTGAAATTTAAAATCTATTAAAATTTCTCTAAATTTTAATTAAATACACCCATTTTATATAGAGTTTTTAAAAGTTTAATAAAATATATGTTAAATTCTTTAAAAGTTTATTAAAATATGTAGAATTTTTAAAATTTGAAATCTATCAAAATTTCTCTAATAATCCTAATTGAATATACACTACTTGATTGTGTTTGGAATAACTATTTACAAAGGAAATAAAATAGTGATGAAAAAATAAGTGGGAATTTTTTTTTCCGGTTTACATGAAAAAGTTCGTGGAAATTAAATTCTTCTAATTTTTTTCTTTCTTTTATATGGATAATTAGGAAATATTTGTAGAATATTTTTATTCCTTTTTAAAATGTTATCAAAATTTTGATTTTTTTTATTCAAATCCTTTTTAAGAGATCAATCATTTTAATTTATATTTTTTATGAGTTCAATCTTTCTATATATTTTATAAATTTATTCAGGTTGCGTCGGGTTGAATTTAATGGTCAAATAATATGTTCATTTAACGAGTTGATTCGTGTTATGGTGTTGTTTCTTATTGACTCGTTTAACAAATAGATTAAATGGGTTGAGTTATTTTGTGTCTGTGTCGTGTTTGATTTGTGTTATGTTTGTTTGTTCAATTTATGAGTGTTCGTATTCATGTGTTACAAAAGATTGAGACTATTTTTATGTCAATTTTATTTATAATAGTGATGAATAATAGAACATTTAGATGTATAAAACAATAAGTGATACATTCTAAATTCTAATCCAATTATTTTTTTTGTTGTGTTATATAATTTATGTTGATAAAATTTTCCAACCAATTTTCTAAATATTTTTCTCCTTGTCAAAAAATATTTTCCACCAACTTTTTTTTCCCTTCCCCAATAGATTGGTTCCAAACGTACCCTTAGCTTTAGATTGCCTATGTTGATCTGGTGCTGCTTCTCCAATTCTTGTGAGGACACCTACACAATACATTTTTGTTTCAGGCCAAAGGCTGAAGATATGGTGGAAAAACCAGAAAATACTAGCTCTGCAGCAGCCGATTCATCTGTCATCGAAAATGTATGGATTTGAATTGTTATTCTTGCGCCCTTCCTTGCTTCATGATTAATGCTTCTTATTGAAGCGTTATGTAGCCTGAAGACTTAGAATGGGGTGATTTTGGGGGTGGTGTGTATGAAATTCCTCAAATACTCCCAGTTCAATCAAGTCATCCAATTCCACAAGTTACTCCTATAAATAAAGCTGATGATGATATCAAGATTAAACATTTAGTGGATACTCCAGCATTGGACTGGCAGAAGTGAGTTTTTTTTTAATTATCTTACTTAATGTTTTGATTATGAATATACTTTCATTAACTTCCTCTAATTCTGTGTTTTACTTTTTTATTTATATGCAGTGAAGGTGCTTATGGGTTTGGTCCTGATAGAGGTTCTTGCAAGGGTGTAGGTGGAAGGATGGGTGGACGTGGTTTTGGTAATTCTCTTTCCTCTAATGACTAACTGTTATTGTTTATTTGTAAAATTCTAGTGTTCGGTTGATTCATATGTTCTTTCTCTCTTTTACTTTTTACGATTACAAACTGAATTTCTCTGTTCACTGGTTGTGGTCGACCAGCGTTGGAGAGGAAAATACCTCCTCAGGGCTATACTTGTCACAGGTGTAAAATGCCGGGTATGCTTATTCTTTGGATCTTTTTCTTTCATTCTTTCTTTTGTTGAATGAATTGCTTTATCTCGGTATATTGTTATATAGGTGCCTAATGTTCAAAATTGTTCATCAGGAAATTTCATTTAGCACTGTCCTACAAATGGTGATCCTAGTTATGACATCAAGAAAGTGAGACCTCCAACAGGAATTCCAAAGTCAATGCAGATGGAAACCTCTTATGGCTTCTATGCATTGCAAGTGGTGCAGTATCTCACATCCCGTTCGAATTGTTTCTCAAAATCCAAATAAATGGTGTTTGTTTAAAGGATTTAGACTTTTCTACCTAGGAAAGTTCTAGAGTGGCCTAGAGATGTCTAGAAAGGACTAGAGTTGGATGGACTCAACTCAAGCTTTAAAGACCCTAGAATGTTCTAGAGCACGCTGGAGGATGCTAGAATGGGCTGGAATATTCTAGAACATGCCGGATGGTTCATAAAGGATGTAGAAGTCGCTGGATGCTTACGGAACATCTCGGAACCTGCACAAAGGAGCTAGACAAACCTAGTAGACTCTAGAGTTGGCTAGAAGGTCCTAGAACCTTGTGGCATATTGAACATAAAACTAGAACTCTCTTGTACATTCTAGAGTTAGAATGATCTAGAAAGTTGTGGCATAGCCTTAAGCCTGGAGCCATACTATAAATAGACCCATTGGTCTCCATTTGTATTCATCTTGGGAATTCTTAACATCTTGTAAGATAAACTCTCTCTAGAGCAATACAAAGCATTCTTTACAAACTCTCTTTCTAATCTCTTTGGAGTTTCATTCGGATTGAAAGTCAGGCTTAGTGCAACGGACCGTGCTAAGTGTCGCACGATCGCTATTTGAAATTTAAGGTTGTGACAGTTGGTGTCAGAGCTTTCGGTTGAAGCATTTCTACCCTTGGCATAATGAAGAACGATGCTCCATCTACACTAAGCGTCGATGTTCTACCTATGGAACGTGGCCGTGAGGAAACTCGAAAACCACCAAAAGAATCTCTAGCCAAGTCGAAAGACATACTTTCTAGCTTAGAAGCACGTGTGGGGAGTGCGCAGGACAACTTAGGGAGATGTTCGACCGGGTGGACAACTTAGAGGAATGTTGCAATGGCTTGGAGGCCGAGGATGTGGAGATCCATGCAGCGGTCAAGATGTCCCTCAACGAGCTAGATGGCGGGTTAAGGCATAAGGGATCTTGTCCAAAGAGAACTTGCTAATGTGTTGCTTAGAGTGGAGGACATGGGTGGTGATTTAGCTCTATGTAAGCGTGCTATGGCCGCGGGAACTAGCATGACCACCTTCATTGAGGCTAAAAGGGTGGATGTTCCCAAGCCTAAGACCTTCAATGGTGTTAGGAATGCTAGGGAAGTTGAAAAATTCCTATGGGGACTAGAACAATATTTTGAGGCTACTGGCATAACGAACCATGCCAGCAAGATCCAAATTGTTGCCATGTATTTGTCCGACATTGCTATGCTCTGGTGGAGACGGAGGCATGGTGATGTGCAACGAGGGGTTTGCACAATTGAAACCTTTGACGATTTCAAAATCGAGTTCAAAATGTAATTTTTCCCTGTAAATGCTGAAGATGAGGCAAGAGGTCGAATGCGACGGTTAAAGCAGACAGGTAGCATAAGGGACTATGTGAAGGAGTTCACAACCCTGCTGCTTGAAGTTCCTGACACATAAGACAAGGATGCCCTATTCTTGTTCATGGATTGTCTCCAATCGTGGGCTAACCTCGAGCTCAAGAGACATGGTGTCCAAGACTTATCTTCGGCTATTGTAGTTGCTAAGAGCCTTATAGATTACTCCACAAACAAAGAGAGCTCAAAAGCCACAGACGGAAAGTTTGTTGGAGGAAAGAGTGGGGGAAAACACCATGGTCGATCGAACATGGGTTCCTTTCTCTTTTATCAGTCCACCACTCAACAACCACCTTATAAGACCCATCCTAGTCCATGCTCGCCCATTCCTATGATGACCAAGCCTGATCCTGTCCATCATTCATCCACTCCTCACCGCTGCTTGTGCAAGAAAGAAAGAGTGTATATGTTGGGGGGCACAAGATATTTGGATAGTAAGAAAATAAAAATAGTATAGTTTCTATAAAGTGTTAGGAAAGTAAATAAATAAAGAGTTGAATAAAAAGCGAAGACTTACTGACCTTGATGCAAGCTCTCCCACTTTACTCTCCTCTCAAAAGTGAGCTTTTAAGGTTAGAAAGAAAAAAAATGAGATTGTGTGAGATCTCTTTATATTAAAATAAGATATGATCTCATTTTTTCATCAAGGAACCCATCCATAGGTTCCAGGTTATTAGTATCCCATAGGCTTAAAATCCCATACACTTAGATCCATATGTTCCCTCTAACAATGAGAAAGTAAACCTATTAAGTTGTGGTTTTAATATTGACATAACTCATTAAGCAAGAGTCTGATTGAGAATCCATAAAAATCACCAACAATAGGACATTGTCATGCACATTTTGAGTGCCCAATAAGACAAAAAGTGTGTCATACGAGCAAGTAATGACCATATAAGAGTAGACTCGACACCACTAATGAAGTTCAAAAAATAATAAACCCAAGTGATAATACAATGGAAAAATAGACCTCCTAGCTCATGTACCCAGGCCTAGCAAGTCTAAGAGGTTGATGTTGGATGTAAAATAATTCATATCATGTGATGTGATACATGAGGCCTTAGTCAGTAAGTAACTCACAGTCCAACCCAATTAGCGCTGAGTTAGAAAATAAGCATCAATATCAGTTAAATATCTAACAGGATACAATATTCTCTCCCTAAATATCCTCTACATCTCTTTACATCACAAGGAGAGACACTAGTCTCTTTCTTCTTCTCACTACCCTAACTTATTTAAGCATTGTGGGTCATAGGCCACTATACCTCGTGGTGGTCTAAGGTTCTAATAATGTGTTCTATGTTCTCAAGTACACAAAAAGTAAAGATACATCCAATCATTAGTGTTGACAAAAATTAGTATCAATTATTACTATCCCTTTTTAGAAATTTTGAATAATGTTTGTTGCTCTCTTTATATAAAGGATAAAGATAAGATCTCATTCTTTCATTAAGGAACTCATCCAAGGGTTTCAAGCTACTGGTATCCCATAGACTTAAAAGCCTGTACACTTGGATTCATGTTCTCCCTCCAACAATGGGAAAGTGAACTTATTAAGTTGTGGTTTTAATGTTGACATAACTCACTAAACGAGAGTTCGATTGAGAATTCGTAAAAATCACCGACAACAGTACATTACCACGTACATTTTGAATGCTTGAGAAAACAAAAAATGTGTTATATAGGTAAGTAAAGACCACGTAGGAATAAACTCGACATCATTCAAATTTACTTAAGCATGGAGAGTTAAAGGCCACCACACCATGCGGTGATCTAAGGTTCTAATAGTGTGTTATATATTCTTAAGTACGAAGTAAATGTATATCCAATCATTAGTATTGATAAAAATTAATATCAATATTTATTATCCCTTTTTAGAAATTTTGAATAATGTTTGTTGTTTATTGGTTAAAGTTGGCCAAATATATCTTACACATCAATTAAAGAAGTTATTTGTGAGAATTTAAAAAGAAAAGGCAATAGTGAACAAAGAATAATTTAATGACTAAGAGATGTATTAATAATTAAATTTAGTATTAAAATGAAATATTTTAATAATATGGGACATGAAAAACATAAATATATTAAATAGAGTATTTAACCATATACAACAATTGTAAGAATAGTTCAAATTTATTATTTATTTTTGTGTGTCAATATATTACCATTATTAATAATCATTCGAGCTTAAAAATTTAAAAAATTTACGTAAAAATTTAGAATAAAAAATTAAAATTATTTATTTATTATAATTTTATAGTAATAATATTATCACAATTTAAAATATTATTACCACAATTTTTTTATTAATGAAAACTTTAATAAAAATAATGACATGAAATTGTAATTAATTATAAAATTAAATTTTTTTTAATTATATTTACGATTATAAATAAGTATTGTTTTATTTTTTAATTTTTTATCTAATAAAAAATATAATTGTAATTTTTTTAAATAATATTTCTTAAATTTTTAGTTCTATTTTAATATATAAAATACATATAATTAACTTTGATAGAAGATGATAGATAACTATTAAAAATAACTAAAAAAATATCAATCTATAAATTAAAATATTAAAATAAATTTTGTAATAATATATAATATAAAATATATCAATACATTAATTAACAAATCTCCAAATACTCCCTATAATAGGACCTTAGAAACACTCTATAACGAGAACAGCAAAAAAAAAAAAAAATGGCTAGGGATTTCAGAAATTTGGGTAAAGCGGAGCTGTCTGTTCTCGTGCGCCAAAAATGTAATGGATATTATTAGCTATACATTCTCCCAAAAGTGTAGTTGAAATTTCATGATATTGATATTAAACTATAGTTATGGGAAGAGACAGAAAGAGCGCAAATCCAATTAACCCAATGAAAGAGAGTGCTTACAAATGTGAACAGAAAAAGTGCAATAATATTTTTAAAATATAACAATTATTTAATAATTAATTTTAAAATAAACAATTTAATTAATATAAAATATATTTTAAAAATAATAAATAACTAAATATCAAATCAAAAATAAAAAATAAAAAAAGCGGGATTTTGCGGTGCGCTCCAGCTGCAAAGCCGGACCTCAAATCCAAATTCAAATCGCATAATTTTCCTATGCAGTAAAATGAAGAATTGTTATCTTCATAGAAAAAATTAATATAATTAATAATTTAATGTATAAATATTTTTAACCTTTTACTATATGCATGACTTATTGATTCTCATAATTTTATTTTAAAAATATATATATATATATATATATATATTTTTTTATAATATAATACAACATATGTTCATATAGTAAGAAAAATAACATATTATTTTTTTAAAAAATTAAAAATAAATCTATATATAAAAAATATATGCTATATATTCAGTTTCTTGCTACATTTTAATCAATTACTTTCTACTTTGAATGTTTCAGAAATTAAAATTTTACAGAATAATAAAAAGAGGTTTTAGATTTACATTAAAATCCATACTAACTGATAAATATAAATAAAAACGATGTTTTAGATTTTCATAAAAAATCATACTAACTTATAAATAAAAATATAAATTAATACAGAATTACATCCATATTAATTGTTTTTTAAAATAAATAAATTAATTATTTAATATACTTAATTGATTAGAGGGTACAAATTGGCATTCAAAATTGTCTCAGAAAATAATATACAAAATACACAGTATTCGCCCGAGTAGCCAAAGAGAGCAAAATAACACCCTATGATAGGATAACATCCGGCAGCTTTGTCCTTGACACGTGTACGTCATCCTCTACCTCATGCGTTTAAAGTAACCGGGTTTAATCATAAGAGTGTGCATAGCATGAACATATACCATGGTTATTAAAAATTAGTAATCCATCCTATCTAATAATATAAAGTATATAATCAATCCAAATAATACTATTTACATTAATTTATATTGTGTTAGATTAATTTTTATCATTTTTTTAATCAACAAGTTTAATTTAATTTAATTTTTAATAATAAAATAAATATTTAATTAAATTTAAGATTAATTTTTTTAATTTTTCTCAAATAATAAATTTAAAAAATATGTTGTACAAATTTAAATAACATAAAAATAAAAATTTATTATTTAATTTTATATCAATTAAACATATATTAAATGTATAAAAAAATATTTAATTTAAAAATTATCATATTATTAAATAAACATTAATATAATTTATATTTTATTTATATGTTATCTACAAATATAAACCAACTAATTATTATTTTTAAAATTAAATAAAATAATAATATCAATAAATCATATCAATTATTTCGATTATCGATAAGTTTTTTAATTAATTTCTTTCTTTTATTGAGTAAAAATATCGTAAACAAGTTTAACTGTATAATATGATATTATTTAGATAATTCATCACCATAAATATTTTTGTTATTATCGTAATAAAATTTATATTTTAAAAATTATTTACTCATTAAATTTTAAAAATAAATTTTAAATTTTTTTAATGTTAGTTTTTTTTCCTTATAAATATAAAAAAAATTATTTTTTGAGTCTGCAACATGATTTTTATCATCTTATACCTCTTCATTGAGAATATTTATGGGAACAAATTGTGACTTAATATTTTGGGGAATATTTAAAAATTATTTATCATTTAAAAACATTAAAAAAACAAAATTAAAGTTCAAATTTTAATTATATGTATCTTAGTAGTGTATTTATTATTTTTTTAAAAATATCTAGTTATGGCTCAGACATAAGCCGAGATGAGGCCCAAGACCCGGATAACAAAGCCCAAGATCGAAACGTAATCAAACAAGAAAGATAATGACGACAGCAACCGGTGAAGCCGGTTTCCACGAGATGGCAGGAAGTTTCTGTCATTCTATGACAGTTTTGTAAAAGGATTTAGTGTGTCGTAAAGCTTTCTCTTTCATTTTCACTCGGAAAAAAGGAAAGAAAAATAATCCACTGCATTTTCTCACTATCCAAACGACCTTAGTCCCAATTATAAAAAATAAAAACAAAGAAAAAAGAAGAAGCAAGCTTCGACCTGTCTCCCATTACTCCTAACTCTGTCTGATAAGTAATCTTTCATAGCTCTATTTCTATCTCTTTGTTCATCTTAGTATTAATTGATCCCATTCGATTGAACAGTGGTATATATATGAGTTTTTAGTGCTTTCTTTATTGACATTTTTCTCCGATTCGAATATGACTTTTGGCTATTAATTTTGTGGCTCCCAAATTTTTTTCTTCTTCTGTTAAGTGGACGCTGAAAAGCTTTAACTGGAAGAAAAGGAATTAAAAACCTATTTAAAGAACAATCATTTTGATTTCAAGAATTTTTCAAGTTTAGGGGTTTTAGGTTTGGAGTTACTCTACTTCCTCATTTGAATTAACTGGGCTTTCGTAAAGAAATAAATGATTTTTAAGGATTTAAATAAGAAGCCGGAGGCTGAAGTTGTATTGCCTTTATTTACGTGAGGGAAGTGGGGATGAAGAACTTAATGTATTACCGAGACACACTAAAGTCATTGTTACTGGAAATAAGAGAACAAAATCTGTATTGGTGGGTCTTCAAGGTGTGGTCAAGAAGGTTGTTGGTCTTGGGGGTTGGCACTGGCTGGTAATTCTCATTTATTTCTTACCTTTTTGATTCCATTTACAATTCCTTCATTGGTAATTATGATTCAAATATTCCGCCCGGTTATTACGGCTAATTTCTTCTTTTTCTTTTTCTATCTTTGGGATTAATTGATGTTTTATTTTCTTCCTAAAATCACCCAAAATGGACTTTAGATTGTAGCTCATTCACAACCATATTCCCAAATATGAATAACTCTTAACAATTTAATTGTCAGTCCTATGTATATCTCACTACCTCTTGCAAGCTCTAATATGAAAAATAGGAGAAACACCAAATCCTTCTTGAGCCTCCGTTGCTTGGCCTTCCTTGAAGGGATTGTTGTCTAAAAAGTGCATAATATCTGATTTCACCTTGTTTTTATTTTTTTGGTTCTTGTTCTGTCTATTGTGAGAAGTCTTTTTTGTTTCTTTTTCTTCTTTTCTTCTTACTTGAAATAGATTTGGCGTCCTGAAAATATTACTCTAGGGAAATAATAATAATAATAATAAAAAAATAATTACAAACTAGTAACCCTTAACTTTATTTAAATAAAAATAACATTCTCATATTATTAAGTTTCGTTCAACTTTAAATGTGATTAAATAGTTGTATTATTGTTTTTAGTAGTAAAAATAAATTGTCATAAATTAAGAGTTGTTATTTCTAACTTCACATAAATTACAGAGTATAGCTTGTTTGTGAAGACAATGCTTTGACTGAACTATTTTAACCCAATCAAATATCTGTATGCAAATGATGTTCTTATAATTTTAATTCTCGTTGCTCTTGATGAATGATATTGCATGCAATTTGTCATATACAAAGGAGTCCAAATTTATGACTAGTTTTTGCCTTTGTGCCTCTTTGTATGTTATTCTCTTAGAATTGGTTTAAAATAAAATGATTTGATTAAAAATGGTTTTAAGAGAAACATTTAGGCTTTTGGGGTAAAAATATTTGAAGTGTTTTTGAGTGACATTTTGATAATTATTTTAAGATTAGAGCAGGTATTTATAACTACTTTTCCCAAAAGTAAGATAACTCGTTTATCTTAAAAGCATAAATTTTTTCATACTTTTAAAAACACTTTTTATAAAGATTGTCAACCACTCTTAAAGTGATTTGATCCATTTAAAAGCACTTTTAGCCAAAATGAGAAACAATTCCAAACGGACCCATCTAATGGCATAAGTATTACGCTTTTGTACTATTTCTTAATCACTTGGAAGAAATTTGTCTAAGAAGACAAACTAAACATATTTTTTACATACAAGGTTCTGAATAATGGGGTTGAAATTAAACTGCAAAGGAATGCATTGAGGGTGCTGGAACATCCAACATGGAATGAAGATGATCGTGATTTTGACAGCTTCGGAAGTAACTCTGATATTGATGACAAAGAACTCGAGCCTATCTGTAAGTTGTATTAGGTCATGTACTACATGAGTCCAGTCAGTTGTAATTTCTGAAGTCTCAAGGTGATTATTTCATTGCTTATACATTGTTTCAAACCTCATAATTTTACATCTCCAAGTAGGTAACTCTACATCAGCAAAAGCAAGTCGTGAGTTCCAGAAAATAAATAAGCCTAGAGTTCAGCATATAGAGTCTTCATCTACATCAGCAAAAGCAAGTCGTGAAAGTTACACACAAGTCCAATCTATCCACACATATGAACCGGTAAAAGTGTAGGATTGTTGATAATAAACGGCTTTGGTTTATGAATGAATTTATTTACTCATTGCTTTATAATATGTTTTATTGGGTTAGGATTTGGAAACTATGATTTTGATTAATAAATATAACCAATCATATCTTATGGTTGAATTACTCTCATCTAATGAGAATATGTGCTTCTTTTTTACTTTATTTATACCTTGATTTTATAAATCATTGCGCAGAAATATCGAATTATTATTCTGTTTTACTCTATTTTTGTTTTAATTTTAGATGTTATTAACTAATTTCAAATTTCAAATTGTAATAGTGCGATAATAGTATATATTTCAAATTGTGCACAATTTATTTAAATTATTTTATGATTAAGATAATTGATTATATTCATTAGTTTCTAGAACGCTCCCGTTTCATTTATTTGTTTATGTTTGTGTGGTTAATCAGAAGGTAAACTTAGGAAAACTTGGATCTGACTCATTGGACAGATATATCAGACACTACTTCAACCTCGTAAGTTTATTGATTTTGAAGTTGATTTATGCCGTTTTTTAATTTTCTGAATCTAGAGTTTGGGGGTCATAATATTGTAGGCAAGTAACATTTCAAATATATCAAGGAAGCATAAGCTATATATAGTTCACCAGCATTTTTCATCATAGCAGGTCTCTTAACCCTAGCTTATTCATGATACACTACATATCACATGCATGGTTTGAATTTTTCTAATTTTTTTTTTTGGGTAATTACAGAAACTATTAAATGAAGAATTAGTAATATCAGAATTCATCCATGCAGCTAAGAGTCGAAAATCAAAAGTTAAAAGCACAAGCGTGTTTGCAGATGATTAGTGACATGTATAATACCATACGTCCATATATAAATGGAAAAGAAGCATTGATCTCATACTATAATATCCCTAACTAGAACTATGACTTATTTTTTGCCAAGACCCTGCAACTCGCTAACCTTGTAAATTTGTAAATTGTAACGATAATCTCATCAATATTGCAGCGTTTAATTACAAAATATCTTATTAGTAATATTGTTTTGAGCAAGTGTTACCATTGATAGTTATGCAAAATGATCGGTGTTTCTCTATAAACAATGATCATGTTAAGAAAAATAATATTTATAACTCCTAAAAGTTTGTGATCATATAAATAATATTTTTATAATGAATTAAATTCCATTATCATTTTGATTTTGGTGGAGGAAACAGAGTTTTCATTTTCTTTATTAGTAACGGGAGATCAACTCAAGACATTTGTTTTGTCTTTAAAAAATAAAACATTTTACCAAGGACCTGCATTGAAAGCGTGACATTTATTTATTTATTAAAATTATTGTTGCTCCTCAAAAGCATCCAGTAAGTGGAGGAGGAAGCTTAATAATACAAGTTTTCTAGCGTCAATAAACAATTAACAAATGAGCCTAGTGGCAATATTGTCATTTTTATTTATTACAAAAACAAGAATTATATCAACTACCAATTTTTTATAAATTCCTATTATTGTTAAAACGTAACTTCAATAAGTAAACTTTTTTTATTTTTTTTACCGCATTAAATAAAACTTATTTTAACTTAAATAAGCTATAAATAAAAAAACTAAAATTAAATATAAATAAAAAATATAAAAACAATCATTTTTGTTTATCCAGTTACTTTTTAATATCAATAAGAT
The DNA here is from genome assembly GCA_033030585.1 of Hippophae rhamnoides. Lineage (NCBI taxonomy): Eukaryota > Viridiplantae > Streptophyta > Magnoliopsida > Rosales > Elaeagnaceae > Hippophae > Hippophae rhamnoides. Next base: position 13,583,521 of record CM065430.1, read on the forward strand.
TAAATTATCATAAAAATAAATATAAAACCTAAATATCATTTTTAAACTAAATATTCGATATCTACCCTCATCCTCCCTTACATGTGTAAATAGAGAGATTTCCACGCTTCGTTGACCTAATAAAATACTTCTCATTTTACTCATAGCAATTCAATTAGGAACTACTAGAGCCAATAGCCCATAATTTGTAATTATACAGTAAGAATTACTGAATATAACCCCTTATAAATACAATTTTATTTTTAATTTCCCTCCACATAATTTCCGTCCACACAGTACACGAATGTTTTTTCTTTCGGTGTAATGTTTTTTTATGTTCAAAAATAAGTGCACGTGTTTTTTATAACACAATAACACATTGTTTTTTAAAGTGAAATAATGTAAATAATTCAATCTTATAAAAAATATAATTAAAAAAGACTGATCTCCCTAACATGAAAGTTGTACATTCAAATATTAAAATAAACTATGCGCATCACTGTACATTAATAATATAATAACCAAGTCTTTCTACATTTCAATTCTCTATCGAACTATCACCTTGACTAAATTCCTCATTAGTGGAGAACCAGAGATCTAACTACATGCCATTCACAGAATCAATTCAAACAAGAATGCAAGAACAAAAACATTGCTATATTATCCAAGCAGACTCATAAAAGGCAAAACTCATAGATAAATGTGTAAGCAAGAATGACATTTTACCAAATATTAATGTGTTTGGACGACTAATTTCCACCGTGGAAGACAAATGCAATGAAAATGGAAAAATAGACCTCTGGTCTCAAGAGTAGCGTTTATGCCTTTCTCAAAATTTCCTTCCTGCCCTCATTTCTTTTTTCTTTGTTCTGATTTGCTTCAACTTGAAACAATGAGCAACTGGAATGATTCCTTTATGAAATAAACATCAATGTTGTTGCCACTGAAAATCCAGGGTTCTTATGAAACATGTCAAACAGAAGTCACTTCTAACTAATCAATAGAAGCGTCAAATATCATTTCCTGCATCAGAAGACAGAGAAAGTTCGTTGAGTAATATTGCATAACATGGGACAAAATGTTGACTACAATTTTCAATGAGAAATTTTAATCGAGCCCAAACCTGATCACACACAGGACAAGTTTCACTTCTTTCCATCCATTCAAGAATGCAAGCAAGGTGAAAATCATGCACACATTTTGTGGTAACTTTTGGATTTTCAGCATCATACTCTGCATAGAAGAAGAAAATATGTTCTAACAAGAACTTTATATTGACCGAAGCTCATATCTCATCCAAGTTTGCAGGTAAAACATCCAAATCTAACAAGATCTACGTCGACATTTAGCACAATGTGTTCATGTTACCTTCCAAACAGATGGGACAAGCATCCTCTTCCTCAGTTGCTATATCAACAGGTTCCACTAATTTTGCAAGTTCAACATCTGATTTTTTTGCTTCGTCAGGGTCAGAATCGGCTTGCACTTTATAGTCCTTCAACTCTTCGATCTTAGTTGAAGGATTTCGAATGTCAACTCCAGCTGTTTCTTGAACAGAATCCGAGTTTCTTGCCTTAGCTGCTACATCACCCTTGTTACCACATATTTCTTGAGCCAGTGGCGGAGAATGAGGATTTCTAACAGCCATATCATAAGGAATTGGTGTTGGCGGAGGTCTGTAGGTGTCAGGGGTTGATGTATCCAAGTTAGTATCAACCAGAAGCCCTGTAGAGAGTGCAGAGGCAGGACTACGATGAGTTGACAGAGGTACATGCTCTTCTGATGCTGTTGGGTACTGGAAATATACCAAGATGAATGACTTTATCAATAATCTAATCAGCTTCACCACCATAGAGTACCAGATCATACTTCATAATGAAGGAACAGCTTAGAAAAATCAATCTTTTTTCCTCTTATTAATAAACAAACCATATCTCTCTTTTTTTCTTTTTTAAAGAGGAACCAAGTGCCCTATGGTTCATCCGTTTTCAGTGTTTTAGAATTATAAAACTAAACATCTGAGCTTTGTTTCAGAACTACTGGCATATAAATAATTATACAAGTGTCGTGATAAAGTAAGCCCAAGATGCTAGATATGCCTCCTATAGATTATTTCAACAAATCAAATAATACATCTTTCAAGGGGAAAGAAGCACAAGCCCTCTGCCTTATTACCACAACTACGGCACTGTGATAATGTCAGTTAAGGAAAGGAAACACACCATAAAGAAGTTACAAGATGATGATTTCACTCTAGCTAAGAGAAGTAGTCGTTCCAACAAATGTATTCAGCACTGGAAAAGCAACACAAAGTTCTGTAATTTCGCAAGACAAACGGACTTGTGCGTTACTTCACTGGTTCACCCTTGTTAATAATACCATTAGCTTCTGTGCATCAGTGCATCAGTGCTATGTCCTATATTTCTAACAACAGATATACTTAACGGAAAAGTTCTTGATTAGAAACAGGAAAACATATTGACTAGTATAAAAGGGAACCAACAGCAAGCATTTAATCAAGGAAAAATATGTACTTACAAAATAGTATGTAGTAGCACTAGAACGTTCAGTTCCTCTAGAGAAACAACAGCAGCAGCCTCCCATCCTCTCTTTTGACTTATATCTGTTACACACTTGAAATCGTTGGCATTTCGTGCAGCATATCCCCTTCTAGCACATGATAATTTAAAATAAGAGAAAAAAAAAATCCATTACGATCGAACATACTCAAAGTCTCAAAGATTTAGCAAACAAAATGAACACCAAAATTCCTTGATTTTTGGTTAACACCAATTTCTTCAAAAGACAAAGACCTAAAATACTAAAAATGAAAGAAAAGAATTTAGTTTTAATTCATAATTGAATTTCGATAAAGCATAACAGTAACAAACTCTTTACAAGCAGAGAGCATGGATCTGCATATCGAAATTGAGTGAGCTCTATTATACTCAAGGCGAGCACATGCATAAGAAACGTGTAAGATTCAATTGAAATTACTCCTTCAACAAGAAATACCTGGTAGTTGAAGGAACAAAAGAAACAACCAACAAGAAAACAAGTATGCACAAGCAGCAGTAGAGATAGAAAGAGACCTAACTGAAATTTTGAAATCATTTAATAATCAAAACATAAAGCAGGAAAATAAAAGGAGCATCAAACAACTACAAACAAGGTAATAAAAAGTATAAGGAAAAACAATGGACGCAGAGCTGCATAAACTATACAAACAAGTACAAGCGAACATGACTTTGCATGATAGATGATTAGCAACAAGGTAAGTATAATCAGATATTGATTGTGCGGAATTCAGAAAGGGAATTCCTTTACCCGTTGACTGCGAGATTGGATGGAGCTGAAATCTAATTCGAAAAATAAGATACTTTTACAAAGAACTGAAATTGTTCGAAAGGGTTTTGGTTTTGGTTTTGGCAGAAGAAGTATAGTTTTAGAAGGTTTTGGTTCTTTTTGTTGGAGAGAGACGGAGAGATTTGGAAAGTAAGAGGAAGGGAAGCTAAAAATTCAGTTTTTCTTTGGATTATTAACTCGTATATCTGGGCTTACAATGCTTTTCAACCCATTTATTTTAAGCCCAAATGAATGTCGAGAATCATATTTTAATTGTTTATCAAAATAATATATGTTTAAGATAATATATATTAAAAAATATACATTTAAAATGATCGAATCAACATATATTTAAAAACATTTTATTTAAAAATATAAGTTTAATAATATTTACAAAAATATATATATTTTTATGTTATATTTACCCTCAATAATAAAATGAGTGAGGAGATTAAAAAAAAATGAACAAATTGCAAGAAAAAAATTTACAGGAGAGTGAGATTAAAACTTGAAACTAAGATTATTCTATGACATTATCCGGTGATATTTGATAAAATAACTTCTAAATTGATGCAGTAACGATTATTGAATAAAATATATTTATTATTCATTTATAGTAATTAATATTTAACGGGTAAAATTGAAAATTTCATACTTTACCTTAAAAAGACTAAATTTTAACTTTTAAGTATAATAGTTTAAAAAATTACAATAATTTAAAAGCTTAATAATTATGTTAATCCTAACTTTTAACTTAAAATATATTTTAGTTTCTAATCCTTTATTTCTTATATTTTTATTCCTAATTTTTTAAAATTTAATAATTTTTATCAAAAAATTAATGACCAAATTTTATTTTCTGGAAAATGTTAGGTATCAAATTGTTAAATTGAATTAAAATAGTTAAATTTAAAAAAAAATAGTATTAAAATATATGTATAAAAAAGTTAAAAGGTTAAAATATATTCTAAAATAATAAAATTGTTAACTCTAATTTAAATTCTAAAGGTTGTTGTGCTCTCTATCTATCTATCTATATATATATATATATAATTGTTAACTCTAATTTAAATTATAAAGGTTGTTGTGCTATATATATATATATTACTTTATCAAACAACAAAATCTTAATATTACAACAAAGTCACTTTTTATAGCATCCACCACAATTCCAAACACACCCTTAACTCAAGCTTGAAGCCACGAAACGCAAAGATTTGGGCACCTATAAGGCAATTTCAACGAAAAAACAGCTGAAATTGTGAAGTAAACTTTGGAAATAATTGATTTACCGAAGACCTTCGTTACAAAGCCGGCCCAATGGCACCACGTATATAGTCCACTTTCTACTCATTCATGTCTGAACCGCTTCTTGGTTTCTCTTTATCTCAAGAACCATTTTTCTCTTATTTCTTCTCATCTCTCACAACCTCCCACCGACCCATCTTCCCCAGAAAAAAAAATTTATTACAAGGAAGATGTCTTCGCCAAGCAAACGCCGTGAGATGGATTTGATGAAACTGTGTGTTTAATCTCTGTTCTCTAAAAAAATTATTTTATTTTGATTGTTTAAATTGTTCATTTTTTTGGTTAATTACTTTCTTTTTTGGGCTTGGTTGGTATAAAATTAGGATGATGAGTGATTACAAGGTGGAGATGATCGATGATGGCATGCAAGAGTTCTACGTCGATTTCAATGGACCTAAAGAGAGTAAACCGTCCTTACCCACATCTGTGACTTCCCTTTTTTTCCTTTGGTCCAAGTTCTTTTCGTGTTTAATTTGATCAAATGCTTTGTGGGTGTTTTTTTTTTCCTGTATTGTATTATTTGTAGTTACTAAATTAACACTAACGTAAAAGAAGTTTGGGTTAAATTTAATTGTAAAAATTAATAATTATGAGTAACAGTTATTTAATTTGTTTAATTTTTTAAAGTGAAAAATTTACTAGACAAACTGAAAAAAAATTCACTATCAAAATTTAAATGGAGAGTACATCTGGTGATCAAAAGCAACTAAAATACAATATCTCAAATATACCCAAATATTATCTCAATACCAAAACATAACAAGAAATATTTCTTAAATATTGCTGTGAAAGAGAAGAACGTAAGCTTACTGTAAGATAGGAAGAGCAAGCTTGACTTGTTAGTTCTCACGCAAACTGTAATAGAAAAATGGAAAGGATGATGTGCTCCAAGAGTAATATGTGTATTGGGAATTCAAAAGTTGGCTGCTGATGTTCATCTTTGATATGGCTGATAGAGGTGTATTGATATTAAGATGCATCAATGAGTATTCGACAGATGGTCCCCATCTTATTGTGGCTGGTATTGTATGAAGATATATATATATATATGTGTGTGTTCCCGTCTAAGGTTCCAAGCCTTTAAGAAGACGGCTAAGAGTGGTGCCAATTAGAAAAACCAACAAATATATTAAATGAAGTGAAAATTACCAAATTGCCATCTTCTTGAAAATTTGTCTTGTGACACCTCTAATAACAAATCTCCACCTTATTACAAAACATAAATAATTTTTTTCAAATGCGAAATTCCTCGAAATACCAAATAACTGTTACCTAAGCTCCGAAGGGCAATCATCTACTTCAAACACCAACTAAGTCCAATCAATGTTTGAACTTGTTAAATAAAACTAGTTTGGTCAACATATCAACTGAATTATCTGTGGTGACTATTTTGTTGACAACAACAGTACCTTGAGACACAATGTCACAAACGAAGTGATATCTAATATCAATGTGTTTGCTCTTCTCACAATAGATAATATTCTTTGTCAAGTATATAGTACTTTGATTATCACAAAATACAACAGAAGTATCATGTTGTAAATCTAAATCACAAACCAAACTTCTAAGTCAAATGACTTTCTTTATTGCTTCTGTTAATGCCATGTACTCTGCCTCTATAATAGACAAAGCAATTATAGATTGTAAAGTAGCCTTCTAACTAACAGAACAATGAGAAAAAGTGAAGACATAACCTATCAAAAATCCTTTTCTATCCAAATCACTAGCATAATCGAAGTACATATAGCCAATAACGTATAGCCAATAACAATGCAATCAGTATTAAAACTCTCATTGTATACCAAACCAAAATTAGAAGTATCTGTCAAATACCAAAGTATTCATTTCACAACTTACCAAGATTATCCATGTATCTACTAATAACATGTGAAATGTCTGGACGATTATAAACAATAATGTACATCAAACTACCAAAGATACTAGCATATGGAACTTGAGATATGTATTGTTCTTCTTTTGTCGTGACAAATCCATAGAAAGCCTTAAATGTATAACTAATGGCGTATTCATAGGTTTAAACTCTTTCATACTAAAACATTCAAGAACTTTTTCAATGTAATTTTTCTGAGACAAATAAAACTTGCACGTTTTTTTATACTTGTAAATTTTCATGCCCAAAATTTCTTCGTTGCACCTAAATTTTTAATCTCAAGCTCATCATTTAGCTGAGACATTAATTTGTGAATTTCAGACTTAATCTTGAAAACAACAAGCATGTCATTAACATAGAGCAACAAATAGACAAATGAACCATTATGGAATCTTTTATGATAAATACAATTATCATAATCACTCCTAGATTAATCATGATCAATTATAAAATAATCAAACTGTTTATACCACCGCCTAAGAGATTCTTCAATCCATATAAAGACTCTTTCAATAAACAATAAACAATAAACAAACATGATATTCCTTATCTGGAACAACAAACCTCTCTAGCTTATGCTTATATATTTGTTTTTTAAGCTTACCATGTAAGAAAGCTATCTTGCCATCAAACTGTTTTAATTTCATGTAAAACAATACGACCATAACAAACATCACACGAATAGAGTTGTGTTTCACAACATGTTAAAATACTTCATTGAATTTAATACCCTTCTTCTGACAATAGCCTTTTGATAAAACACGTGCTTTGAACCTAACTGCTTCAACCTCAGGTAGACCTTCTTTTTTCTTGAAAACCTATTTGTTTCCAACAATCTTCTGGCCCTTAGGTGTATCACTATTTTCAAGTATAATTCATGTAAAGTTACTCAATCTCTTTATTTATAGCAACCAATCACTAAGTAGACACATCACAAGTGACAGCTTCATGATAATTAGAAGGTTTATGCATCTTAATAGACTCTGTCAAAGATAATACAAAATAAATTAAGTCTGCATGTGCGTATCTCTCAGGAGGACGTGAAATCTCTCTTCTTCCTTTACCCTTAGCAATACAATATAGTTGCTCATGTTGCTCATCTGTTACATCATGAATAGAATCATTTACCTCATCCACAGATGGTTGAACTGAAGTGTCCTCTTGTATTTGACTTGGAGCTCCACTCTTAAGGTTCACTTTTACTAACATCGGGGTCTTTGCCTACAACAATAGATTCCTTTTTCTTTTCCAACATGCAAAACTCATCAAATTTAACATCTATACTAATAAAAAATTTAGGTGACTTAGGTTCAACACACCACTATCTATAACCTTTCACCCTACAAGGATTTTTAAAAATATATATTTCAATGCTCTAGACTCAGGTTTACCATCATTAACATAAGCATAAAAAAGACAACAAAAAATTTTCGAATCAGTATAATTTAGAAGTACTAGAGAATACCTCAAACGGAGTCTTCAACTCAATGGTAGTTGATGAAAACCGATTCACCAAATAACAGGCATTGTTACAAGCCTCAGTCCAAAAGGATTTATCTAAACAGCTTGAAAGAACATACATTGAGCTTTTTCCAAAAGAATTATATTCATACGTTCTACAACTCCATTTTGCTACGGTGTATTACATACAGTGCGGTGTCTCACTATGCCATGTCTTTTATATAACCCATTAAACTGACCCTTACAAAATTTCAAGCCATTTCAGTCCTTAAGCACTTGATCTTCTTACCTGTTGGATTTTCTATACAAGCCTTAAACTTTACAAATTTTGAGAACATATCATTCTTTTTTTTTAGAAAATACACCAAACACTACGAGAGAAGTCATCTATAAAAGCCAACATATTTCGTGCACCACCCTCAGACATAACATGAGAAGGATCCCAAAGATCTAAATGGATATAATAAATAGTACATTTCGTTTTATGGATGGTTTTACTGAACTTGACCTTGTAATACTTTTCATGCATACAATGCTCACAAAAATCAAGCTTCCTAGTTTTTTTGACCACCAAGCAAATCCTGCTAACTCAAAATAGACATTCATACCTCACTCATATGCTCTAACAGCACATGCCATAAGCAAGAGTATCTGAATCTTGGTCTGACGAGGATGAAACTGAAACACGCCACACGACAATTGCCCTTTAATAATAACCAAAGCACATTTACTAACTCTTAAAACTTCACCTTCAACTATATACTTGTAACCTTGTGAATTAAGATTATCCAAAGATATCAGGTTCTTTTTCAAATCTGGAATGTGAAAAACATTTTTCAAAGTCCTAACAATACCATCATGCATCTTAATCCGGATAATATCAATACTAACAACCTTACAGAACACATTGTTTGTCATCAAGACAACACCCTTATCAATAGACTGATAAGAAGCAGACTAGTCTTTATTAGGACACATATGATAAGTACAACTCGAATAAAAAATCCAAACATCTCCAGAGAACTAATAGATGCTGATAGAATATTCTCATCATCAGAACCAGAACTATCTGTAATACCAACAACATCATTAGTATCAGAAAACATTGTGGTAAATTTTCTTTTACCTTTGAGTTTGGGACAATTAGCTTTCTAGTGCCTTTCTTGATGGAAATAATTATATTTATCTTTTCTCTTTCTAAATTTGGATGTAAATTTTCCTCTATCATTGCTTGAGCCCTTTTCTTGAGTTTTACTTCTAACAAACAAACTACTGTTACTATCATTGTTTTCGATAGATACGTTTTTTCTTTAACTCTTTAAAATTCAAAATTACTTGTTATCTTTTAAAGAAATAGTGTATAACCCATATAGAGCTTCGTATCAACAAAATGTTCAAACAAATGAGGTAAAGAACATAAGAGAACTAGGACATAATCCTCACCATCAATTTTGACACCAATATTTTTCAGATCTTGAATAATTTTAGTAAATTCATCAAGGTGATCATGTAAAGATGCACCTTTTGACATTCGGAAAGTATACAAGCATTGCTTCAAATATAACTGACTTGTCAAAGATTTGGTCATATATACTCTCTCTAATTTTAGCTACAACCTAGTTGGAGATTTCTCATCACCAAACTCGCATAGTATCTCATCAGACAAGGATAATTGAATTGAACTAAGAGCATTTTTCATCAGTGTATATTTTTCTTCATCAGTCAATTTTTTTGACGATTTATCCTAGCGTTCAAGTGTTTTAATGAGCTATTCTTTAACTAATATGGCCCGCATCTTCAATTAAAGAATAAAATCATGACTATTAGTGAATTTCTCGATTTCGTTTGTCATCGCGACAAAAAACCTAATATTAAATAAACAGAAACACAACTTATAAAATATAAAATCAATCAGATAACCAAAAACTCAAAAATAAATCCAAAAAGACAAACTTGATCAATCCTAACAAATAACGAAACAACCCAAAGCTCTTATGTCAATATGTTACAAATTATCACTAACAGAAACGAAGTTCAGGTTTAATTTAGTTGCATAAATTAATAATTATGGATACCAGTGAAATAATAAGTAATGAAAAAAATAAATTGCACACAATGATTTAACTGATTCAATTTTTCAATTTAAAAAGTTTACTCCACTGATAACGGCAAATCGAGGAAGATCCACTATCAAAATCCAAATGGAGAATACATATATCAATTTTCAAAAGTCACTAAAGTACCATACCTTAAATACACTCAAATATTATCTCAATTCCAAAACACAACAAGAAATATTTCTCAAATATTGCTGTGAAAGAGAAGAACATAGGCTTATTGTAAGATAGGAAGAGCAAGCTTGACATGTTAATTCTCATGCAAACGGAAACAGCAAAATGGAAAGGATGATGTGCTCTAAGAGTAATATGTATATTGGGTATTCAAAAGTTTGATGCTGACGTTCATCTTTGGTATGGCTGATAGAGGTATATTGATATTAGAGATGTTTCAATGAGAATTCGGCAGATGCTCCCCATCTTACTTTGGCTGATATTGTATGATAATATATACATGTTTCTATCTATGGTTGCAAGCCTTCAAAAAGACGGCTAAGAGGGGTGCCAATTAGAAAGACCAACAAATATATTAAATGAAGTGAAAATTATCAAATTGCCATCTTCTTAAAAATTTGTTTTGTGACACCTCTGTAAACTCAGAATTCTCTCTTCTTATTTTCATTGAAAGACACTACCTATTTATATACAAAGATACAAACAATCTTAGGTGACATACACCTAATACACCACTAAGACACCTAATACACAACTCACACCACTAAGACACCTAGTGTTAGACACCTAATACACACACTCATAAATCATCTTTAACTGCTCCCTCGAGTTGTAGCATAGATATTAATCATGCCCGACTTGTTACAAAGATAATCCCAGCCCGAACCCCACTTAAAGCTTTAGTAGAAGATATCTCTAGTTGTTACTCGGGTCTTCGTATATCCTGTAGAAATCAACCGCGGTGAATTTTTTCGCGAACAAAATGACAATCAATTTCAATGTGTTTAGTTATTTCATGAAACACAGGGTTAGAAGCTATGAAGAGCGACTTGGTTATCACACCTGACAATTTCGCAGATGCGAAGTTTTAAGACTCATGCCGTCAAAGTGATATATCCATATTATCTCTGGAGGCAGGTGTGCCATAGCCACATATTCGACTCTCGCACTCGATCGTGACACAACATTACGCATTCTTACTTTTCCATGAGACCATTTCCTCCAATGAAAATACACATAACTTTGATGTGGATCTTATCCACTTGGAACCTGCCCAATCTGCATACGAAAAACATTCAATATGAGTATGTCCACGTATTTGCGCATACAAGATGCCACGTCCGAGTGCTCGCTTTTAAAGTAACATAAAATTTGCTCTAACGCCGCCCAATGATGATGGTTGTTGGGGATGACATAAATTGGCTAACAAGCAATATGCAATATCCTGACGAGTCACGGTAGGTAATTGACTTTCCAACCACCGCTTCGATATCTCTCAAAATCTTTAAAGGGTTCTCCGTCTCCGAAGGTGGATGTTCGAGTCATTGGAGCCTTTACAAAGGTTTTGCTCACCAATTTTCCTGTCTCGATTAATAAGTCCGGGACATATTTTCTTTGAGATAGAAATATACCTTTTTTACTCCTTGTGACTTGACACCCAAGAAATACTTTAACATCCCCAAATCCTTCGTGTGGCCGAGTATGTAGGAAAGACTTAAGAGATGAAATTCGTAGTATCACTTCCGGTAATATGATGTCATCTACATACATGACTAAAAGAATGATACCTTGATTGTTTGTAGAACACAGAATGAGTGGACTTGCTTTTCATCATACCAAACGTTTACATAGCTTGACTAAATTTTCCAAACCAAGCACGAGGACTCTGTTTCAAACCATACAAAGATTTGCGGAGGCGACAAACGTGCCTAGACTCCCGCAGCAACAAAACCGGGAGGTTGCTCCATAAACACCTCCTTGAAGATCGCGACGAAGAAAAGCATTCTTGATATCTAGTTGATGCAAAGGCCAATGGTGAGTAGGCATGCCGTAGAAATAAACAACCGAATGATGTCAATTTAGCGCGGGAGAGAAAGTGTCGGAATAGTCACTCCATAGGTTTGAGCGTATCCTTGCTTAATGAACAAGACGGGCCTTTAATCGAGCAACGACCCATCTGGATTGACCTTAATCATGAACACCCATTTGCATCCGAATAGCCCGTTTCACCTGAAGGTAAATCAACCAAGTCCAAGTACCATTGTCATCAACGCATTCATTTCCTCGATCATTGCATTATGCCAACCATGATGAGATGGCTTCGTGAGCAGTTTAGGGATAGCAATAGAATCGAAGAAGAAGCAATAAAAGAGCAAGAGGAAGACGGCAAAGCAATTATACGAAACAAAAGAAGAAATAGGATAAGTACGTTGACGTTTACCTTTGCGCGATGCAATAGGAAGATCATCGTTCGGAGCGAGGATCGATAATGAAGGAAGCAGTGCGGGGCGTGAATTAGAAGGTCATGCGGGTAGACTTGAGTTATAGGGCCCCAACGAGGCTGGATCGAGAGACAGGCTCGAGATGATGTGATAGAATAGACTAACCAATCGTCATCCTCCTCGACGACGCATGGGGAGGAGAGACGAAAAATAGGGTATGTCTTCCACGGCGTAACATCAATGGAGACAAGATATTTGTTAAGACTAGGACAATAACATCTATAACCTTTTTGGAGAGCGAGAATAACCAAGGAAGATACACTTCAAAGACTTGGGATCTAATTTAGTAACATGTGGACGGACATCCCAGACAAAACAAATGCTACCAAATATCCTAGAATTGGTCAACCGAAAATAGTGACTTATTAGGAAACAAAATTTTGTAAGGAATCTCACCACATGAAGAAACGAGATGAGCGACACGATTAATAAGAAAACATGCGGTTGAAAGCGCCATCGGCCCCAAAAAAGGTTTAGAAACATTCATTTGAAATAATAAGGCACGTGTAGTTTCGAGAAGATGTACGTTCACGTTCGGCCAACTCCATTTTGAGATGGAGTATCAACACACGAAGTTTCATGAAGATGCCATTTTGAACCATATAAGATTGAAACAAAGTGATGTATATTCTTTGGCATTATCAACCGTAAGTACGAATTGAAACATTAAATTGAGTTTTAATCTCGACACAAAATGCACAAAAATAGAAAACAATTGACGACTCTTCATTAAATATAACCAAGTTACACGAGAATAATCATCCACAAAAGTAACAAAATATTTAAATCCGAGGTTTAGACAAAATAGGACAAGGACCGAGAACATCGAATGAACTAATTCAAAGGAACACTAGCACGTTTATTAACTCTTGGATTTGAACTAAGACGATGATGTTTTGCAAGAACCGACAAGACTCACAATCTAATGAAGACACGCACTAAGCGAGGACAAAGTTTCTTCGGAGGAAGAGATGGATGACCCGATCTATAATGTCTTGAAGGAGAGGTTACACTTAGACAACGATAGATTTCGGTATCGGTGTGTGAGAATATAGAAACCTCCCAGGACTCGTGTCCTTTACCAATAGTCTTAACCGTCACAAGATCTGAAATAAGCAACGATCGAGGAAAAAATGAGATACAATCAGTTAAGATTGCGAGTGGTGACTTACGAGATATCAAATTAAAGGATAGGCTAGGTAAATGTAAGACGGCACGACAAAGGAAGAAAGGAGTGGGAGTAATTGTGCACAAGAACACGAGATGGTGACCCATCGGCTAAGGTAACGATAGAGAGTAGAAGTGTGTGGTGAAGAGTAGAAAAGAGATTAGAATTACATTACATGATCTGTGGCACACAGAATCAATAACCCGTTTGGAAGATGAAGAAATGAGACACGCATTGGATTTACCCGAATCAACGATAGCGATGTAGAGGGTGATAGAGACCTTAGTGATTCTTGATCTTGTGAGAACTTGGTAAATTCATCTGCGAGAGATAAGAACCGATTTTTCGAAGTATCGAGAAGTGGATGCAATATGGTAGGAGTGACCTTTCGATGTTTGTCTTGAAGCTTTCTACATTCATGTTTCGTATGTCCGGTTTTGTGACAATAGTGACATACAATACCTCCCAGGGTCTGTGGTCGAGTTTCAAACCCGTGTGAGCCACCTCCTTTATTTACATTCATATAAGTTGACCGTACGTCGTAATTATTACTTGGTGACCCAAAGCTTAGTTTAATTGAGCGAGAAGTGGAGGTGGAGTGCCTTACGTATGCGAAGTACTCGACTAAACACCTCTTGTAAGAGGAGATCTCGAAACCGAGAAAAGAACAGGACTGTGAGTCCTCAAAAGTAAAGACCGTGAGAAAACTCATGGCCCATTTGTTCCGTTGACTTTGTTGAACCTTGACATCGGGCTAAAAGGCATTAAACTATTGAGCTCCTCATAAGTCCTTTTAAATTCCATAAAATAATTTGTGAGTGGTGATCTTGTTTGTGCGCACGGTAAAATGCTTTGCATACCTCATATATGCGAGAAAGATTTCCACTTACCGAGGAATATAAGAAATCCAAATAATCCATTAATTCCTTAACGAATTCATTGATTGATCAAGTCGATTACATTGCTTTCAATAGAATTAGAATCTGCCGAAATAAGCGAGCATCGTCTGCAAGCCATACGTCCTTCGAATCATCTTTAGGAGGATCATTAGTCAAATGAGTATCTTTTTCGATACTTCTCGGATAAATTGAATAGTCTTGCTCGAGCCAAATAATTCGAGCCATTTAGCTTATGGTCGTGATTTTTGACATCACGGGCACCATATCCGTTACAACATTAGATTTCTTTTCGGCCGCTAACTCTTACAAACGACAAGAGCGAACGAACGAGCAGCAAAATCCAACAACGGCAGCGCTGACCAAACACGCGGCGACAAACACGCGGCGAACAAGAACACCAAATGGAAACGCAAACTGGAACAATCACTGGCGATGAGTGCCAAACCACCACGTATGACGCAGGGACGGAGGGAGAGCGGCACGGGGTGCAATCGGAGAGAAGAATTCTACGGCTGTCACGCGCCGGCGCGTGGGGTGACGGAAAATCGCGGTGGCGCGTGTGGCCCGCTCGCGGCTCGTCTGGTGGCCGGACTTTGGGGTTTGGTTGGTGACTATTCTCCCCACTGTGCCGGCGGTGAGACGCGTGGGAATTTTGACGAAAGTCGCGGTGGCGCGTGTGGCCCATTTCGCGGCTCGTATGTAGTGGCCGGACGTCGGGGGTTGGTCGGTCGGCGGGCATTCTTCCCCCCCTGTGCTGGCGGTGAGAAAAAATGTCCACCCCAAAAGGGTGTTCCGAGTTGGAACTCAAAAATGCACCAAATCCTAATTTGTGTTTACCCAAATTCTGCCCCAAATTCTGAAAAAAAAAAAATTCTCAAATTTTGTAACCCAAATGCTCTGATACCATGTAAACTCAGAATTCTCTCTTCTTATTTTCATTGAAAGACACTACCTATTTATATACAAAGATACAAACAATCTTAGGTGACATACACCTAATACACCACTAAGACACCTAATACACAACTCACACCACTAAGACACCTAGTGTTAGACACCTAATACACACACTCATAAATCATCTTTAACAACCTCAAATAACAGTTACCACCTAAAATTATCTTGCTTTTCACTTTCCTTGATTTGGATAGGCATACCAACAGAAACAGCTCGTAAGTTGAAAGTCGTAACCATTGATCTGCTATATAAACTGTTGTGTGCTCTATAGACTGTTATAGACAAGTGAGTCAAGGTTCAAATGAACAATTTCAGTCTCCTTAAATATTTTGTGTTTACGGTGGCTATGGATTTTAACTTGATTATGTAAGTTACTTTTAGTTATGAAACATTTCCAGTGTCTACATGTGTTTCTCAATCTAATTTGAAATATTGTTCTACCTATCTGTTTATGTGCTCTACATATTTGCAACTGTGGTGCCATCTGCCCACTATTTCAGAGAAATATTTTTGTTTATTTTTCCTATTCTCTTTCTCATGGAACATGTCAGGTCCTTATGAGGGAGGTGTCTGGAGGATAAGGGTGGAGCTTCCAAATGCTTATCCTTACAAATCTCCATCTATTGGCTTTACAAACAAAATCTACCACCCAAACGTTGATGAAATGTGAGTTGGAAAATTTACAATTTTCATATATCTGCTCATTCGAGTGATCTTTGACTTTTTTGAATGACAATAACTTGTACTATATGAACCAAGAACTTAGCTAGTATCCATTTCTTGCTATCTTGGTGTCTTTTGAATTCCAGGTCTGGCTCAGTTTGTTTAGATGTTATAAACCAGACATGGAGCCCCATGTTCGGTAAGACTTAGTGAGTGGCTTACTTACATATTTACATATTTAATGGTTTGCAACTAGGCAGTACAACGCTGCTGCTTCTTTTTTCCTTTTAAATTGTGACTTTGGCCTATGGATTATCCGTCCCTGCTAACTTTAGAAGTTGAGAATTGACTCTTCCCTTTAAATTTGTACTAGATCTGGTGAACGTATTTGAAGTGTTTCTTCCTCAACTTCTTTTGTATCCAAACCCGTCAGATCCATTGAATGGAGAAGCTGCTGCTCTGATGATGCGCGATCGTGTAGCATATGAAAAGAGAGTAAAAGGTTGTTATATTTCTCTAAATTTTGCTATCTGAATTCATAATTTATTCCTGCTTGGGTTCAGACATGTCATGTTTTTTTCATTGCTTTTTAATCTTTGCATTAAAGTTTTACCCTTAAACTTTTAATAGATTCACCAATTATCTTTTCAACATGAGGTACATAAAATAATTCTTTGGTTGGGTCAAAGGGAGTCCTCGAGTTGAAGCTCATGAACTTGAATCCAACATGTCAACCATGTTCCCAATTATCTTTTCAACATGAGGTACATAAAATAATTCTTTGGTTGGGTCAAAGGGAGTCCTCGAATTGAAGCTCATGAATTTGAATCCAACATTTCAACCATGTTGTGTGCTGAATGTATATTTGTTTCATGTTAATGGCAATAATTTACTCCTGTGATATCACAAATTAAAAATTGAGGAAATGATTCAATTGATGGAGCTCTTGAAATTTGAACATCCTAATTTATTATCAAATGAGTCGTGTCTACCTTGATTGATTCTAGTCCTTGTAGCTTTTCGCAAGCTTCAAACCTATATTTGTTCCTCATTTGCAATCATATAGCCATTTGCTTTCCTAACTGAGTTGAGGTATTATTCATTACTTATGAAGTTTACTCCTCACCAATCACACTATTTACTATCTTTATTAAGTATTGGATACTTGTTGTGTCTTTTAAAAAAAAATAGTTACACTACTCTAGTATTTCTTTGACCTTGAGTCATCACTTATTTAAGAATAAATAATAATTTCTCAATTTGGTTACCTCGTTCACCATTTTGAAGTTCGAACAAATAATTGGTTGAAGACTTATCAAGTATGAACTAGAAGACCCTTGACTTAAATATTCATTTTGAAGAAAGAAGAGTGAGCCATTTCCTTTGAATTCTTGGTCTTCACTTTTTACTGCATTTTACTTGACAATAGCCAAATTAATTGAAAATTTTACTGTTTGAAATAATTTTTCACAAATTGATGCCTCTGCCAGTCACAAATTTGATTCCACGAACAAGATTGCATATTTACGAAAAAGTAAATAGTTGCAATATAATAATTCTCTCTTTTAAGTATAAAATGTTGTATGTTTTCCAACTTAATAATTTAATGTAAGTTAAATGTTCTAAATAGTAACGAGAATAATTCTGAATATTCGTGTGTTTGATTTAATTTTTAATTTATAATGAAACGTAAAACATTTTAATAATAAAAAGAATGTACATTCCTCTCACATCTTTTGAAAACGATGAAATGTTCTGTTTTTTCATTTTATCTTATTTAGAATTCAAAAAAGTTAATTTTTTAAATTTGTCTTATTTATAGTTTTAGAAATTTTATTTAATATTATCATTAAATTTAATTCATATTAACCAAACCCATTCTTATTAAGTTTCTATCCCACAGACCTAACTTCTAACTTTGTTATTTTGCAATGCATATGTATAATCTAAATAAGGCTCCCTACTTGGGTACACTGAAGTATTATATTAGGAGTTGTGATTGGGTCCTAATCTCATTGACAGTTATATGCATGTATGTAATATTATCATGCACAACAATTTCAATTTATATTGCTCAATTTTGGTATTTGTACATAAAAAGTTTTCAGAAGCTGTAGAACAGTTTATACTAACGATGTCAAACTGTCAATATTTTGCCAGAGTATTGTGAGAAATATGCCAAGCCAGAAGACATAGGGGCTGTTCCGGAGGAGAAATCGAGTGACGAGGAGCTGAGTGAAGATGAATATTCATCCAGTGATGAAGCTGTTGCAGGCAAAGCTGATCCTTAGTCTCCAAATTATGCCTTCTAATTATTGTCTGTTGTACATGATGTGCCCCTGAAAATTCAAACCCAATCTTAAGGCTTGTGGAAAAAAATTCTTCCCCTTCAGCCTTTTTATTTTATATAACTATATGATTTAGCTATTTGAAAATATCATCCTCGTCGGAACTTGAATATTTTGTGTGCATTTTTGTCTGCAGACCTTTGTTGTTCGCGAACTGCAACCATTCATGACTTAGTGAACACTGGCAAAATATACAACCTTTTTGAGACTTTTATCAGGAAAATTTGTCTTCCTGACTTAGCAAACACTCTGCCAAATACATTTGCCAAGGCCTTAAGTTTCTAACTTTAGACCCCCAAATTTCTTTTTGGAGTCTTTTTAAGGGTGTGTGTGGCCACTTTTAACTTAAAAACAGTTCTTAAAAATTATTTTTAAATCATAATTAAAAAATAATGAATTGTTTCTCCATTTAAAAAAAAACGTTCTCAAAAATTAAAATACAAAAATATAGTTGTCAAGTTGTAATTTTTTAATCTAACATTAATCTTTTCGTAT
Organism: Hippophae rhamnoides; assembly: GCA_033030585.1. Taxonomy (NCBI): domain Eukaryota; kingdom Viridiplantae; phylum Streptophyta; class Magnoliopsida; order Rosales; family Elaeagnaceae; genus Hippophae; species Hippophae rhamnoides. The sequence continues at coordinate 13,602,608 of CM065430.1, forward strand.
AATTTAAATACTTATTTTATAATAATTAAATGAAATAATATTTTAAATTAATAAATTATCAAAGTAAAAAAATCGAACATATTAAAAATACGGAATTATTATTTTGATACGTTAAGAAGAAATATAATGAAATAACCTTTTTAATAAATTTTGATTTGATAATTTGTTTTTTTAAAATGAACGCTGTAACATATTTATTGAAATTAATTATAAGTTTGGTATATTTTAATAAAATATTGAATATGAGAAAAGAAACTAACATTAATGAATTCATGGAGTAATTATCTGGATTAAAAAATAAAATATTTTGATATTTTATAAATAAAATATTTTGATATTTTATAAATAAAATATTTTGATATTTTGAAAATAAATTAAGATAAAATAATAAAATAATTGTGTGATTAATTATTAATAGAAGTTAATTATAGTGTGACATCTATACTAATGAGCTGATGTTTAAGGATTTTATAAGTCAAGTGAAAGTCTTATAATTATATATCTATGATAAAAGAATGAATTTGTAATTTTATATAAAAATGAACCGTCGTAAATTTATACATAATATGTTATATTTTTATTAGTATGTTGTGACGTAAACATCAATATTTTTTTTATATAACATAATCTAATTATAATTTAACTTTAGTAAATTTATTTTTTAAATAATTGATTATATATATTAATTATTTTTTAGTGGAGAAATTAAGTGAAAAAAACTAAAAGATTACTATTATGATTGATTCTATATAAATAAATTTTAAAATTATAAGTTCTTTATTAGTAGAAATTTAAAACAGAAAAATCAAATGACTTATTATCATTCTAATATTTGTCTATCATTACTAAATTAAAAAAGAAAATCAAAATACTCATAAATATGTGTTAAATTTTATTTATTTTTTAAATTATATTTATTATAAAAATATTTAATTATACGTATTAATAATTATCTTTTAGTGAAAAAATAAAAGAAAAAACTAAAAAACTTCTAAAATATTTGATCTTTTATTAAATATTTGATTCTATAAAAAAGAGTTGATGAAATTTATAATTAAAAAAATGAAAAAACTTGAGGATCTTATGACCATTAGAGCAAGTGTACACTTTCATATGAAAATGGCTAACATAACTTTATAAGTAATGTTATGTTTTGATTGGTGAGATATACTATATCAATGTATTTCTCTTATAACATAATCTAATTTTAATTTATTTATTTTTTAAATATTTTAAGTTTAAAAATAATTGATTATATGCATTAATTGTCTTTTAGTTGATGAATTAAAAAAACCAAAAGACTTATTGTAACTGATTTTATATGAATAATTTTTAAATTTATAAATTCCCTTTTAACGAGAATTTGAAAAGGTAAAATAAAAAAACGTCTTATCATTATAATAATTATTTATTATTATAAAATTAAAATTCTCATAAATATATGATAAATTTTATTTATTTTTAAATTAAACTTTCACTAAATATGTGTTATAATATACTTAAATATATATATATATATATATAATATATATATATATATTGTTAGTATCAATACATGTATCTTCTCATATAACATAATTCAATTGTAATTTAATTTTAGATAATTTATTTTTTAAATTCTATTTAGTTTAAAAAATAATTGATTATATGTATAAGTCCTTTAGTCTTTTATTTTGTGTTGACTTCCTGTGTGCAAAACATGAAATATTTTTATCTTATTCAGTATTCTGTCTTTTCCGTGTGCACTTAGTTAGGAACACTATGATTGAAAGCATGTTTACACACATCATTGGATTGGCTTTTGTAGTGTGCACACTAAGTAGAATGTTGTGTTTTTCAACAAGCAAACTAACGTTGTTGCTTGTGTTTTTGGCTCGGTTTAAAACAAAAAAAATATGATTTTTTGCATCTCGTCACACCCCTTAACAAGGGTCATCGCAGGGTCGGTCGTGTACTTAGGTAACTTTTATAAATACCACTTTTTTCTTCTTATTTCTTATTCATAAAATATGTAACAGAGTTTTGTCAATCTGACATTTTTTTCCTATTTCTGGATCACTATTACTTTGAATAATGTTCAATGTTAGTGATTCGAGACTATGTAAGCAAAATCGTACTCTTGAATTGTGAGTATTTAAGATAGTCTTTACAAGTGGGATTTATGTGAAGAGCCTACGTGGCTGTATACCATATGTCAGTTAAGGGTTATGGGCAAAATTGTGTGCTCAAGACTATTTTGTTTTCTATGTGAGACACAACATTGTGAGATTGAATTGATAAATTGTTAACTGTGTGTGATACGTGGATGATTGTGTGTCACACATAGGTGATTTATAAATTGTGGTGAAAGTGTTCCCCAAGATGGTTTCTGGTTGTTCGTGATTGAGTGTGGTACTCATATTGAACGTTTCTTTCTCTTTCACATTACTGATTGATTATTATTGATCACATGTTACTAGCTTTGGAGTAGAGTCAATTTCGTATCGAACTAGGTCTTCACCTCTCATTTAAGTCTTAATTATCTATTTGAGTCGAAAGAATAATTAATTTTTATGTAATTGTTCCTATGTATGAAATTCTCAATATGTATTGATAATTTTTTATTATAAGAATTAAAAAGAAAAACAAAATATTTTTAAAATAATTAATTATATATAAATAAATTTAAAATTTATCAATTCAATCTTAATGTAAATTTAAAAAGAAAAATTTTAAAAAATCATGATCATTATTATTATAATAATAATATATTATTATAAAATTAAAATAAATAATTAAAAATCTGATAAGTATACGTAAAAATTTAATTTATTTTATAAATTATAACTAAAAAATAATTGATTATAGGAATTAATTATCTTTATTGAGAGAATTAAAAGAAAAAACTAAAAGATTCATAAAAAAAATTGATTCTATGTAAATAAATTTAAATTTATAAATTTTTACTTAGTAAAAATAAAAAAACTCATGATAATGATAATAATTTTATATTATTATGGAATTAAAATAGAAAATCAAAAATCTCATAAATATATGTTAAATTTTAATTTATTTTTTAAATTATATTTATTATAAAAAATAATTGATTATATGTATTAATAAATCATCTTTTAATGGAAGATTGAAAAAAAACACAAGTCTCCTAAAATATTTAATTCTATGTGAAATAGTTAATGAAAATCACAATTACAAAGAAAAGTAAAAGATTAATTAACCTTATAATAATTATTTATTATTATTTAATTAAAAAAATAAAAATTCTTTAATATTTGTACTAAATTGATATATTTAAAAAATTATTAAAAAAGACACTCTTTTTACTTATTTCTATAAATGATATTGCATTCAATATTTTAAAGATTTTAATACTTTTCACATGTTATTTTTTTAATTTTAAATGTAATGCATTGAAGTATTGTAGACAAGCAAAATAATATAAAAATAATTATTTTTTTATATTTTATTTTGAAATGTATTATATAGTTATGCATTTAAGTATATAGTCGATTTAATTAATATAAAATTTAATTATTTTGAACAATAAACAAAGCTTCATTTAATTAATAAATTTTAAAATTATATATTATTGAATGTCATTATAATTATTTTGGTTATATATGTCTAGATTAATAATTGTATATATTTTTATTTTATTTTTAACTAACAACTTTGATTTTAGATTTTAAATTTTTTACTTTATGTATTTTTATTTTTTTTGAGTTAATAATATAACAAAGTTGAGATAAATAAAATCTTATAAATCAAAGACACTAAAAAATTAAGTGACTATTTATTAAAATCTATGCATTTTTAAAATTAAATTTTTATATGTAATTTAAATTAAATTTATTAACGTATAACATACGTTCTATTAGCTTGCATAAAAATAGAATCTTTAAATATTTTTTATAAATAATTAAAATAAATATTTATTTTTAATATTTTAAAACTTTAATATGATAAATTGGAAACATATTAATACGTTATTAGAAATTACAATATTAAAGGTAAAATCTTATATAAAATAAGAACAATACACGTGTGATATTGGTATCGTTTTATTTATTAAAAAAATTCTATATTTAGTAATGAATAGTTTGGATGTAAAGTATGTATCATCTCATCGTATCTATTTTTACCTAAAATTTCTGAAACATTAATAAATATTATATCTTATAAGTATTTTTATTATTATCGCAATAAAACATATAAATTATTTATTTTATCATTTTAATTAGTTTTATTTTAATGTTACAATTATTAGATAAAATTATAATTATTATAATATAATTATAATAATAAAAATTTAAATTATAAAAAAATTATATTAAAAAGCAAAATAAATAATTAAATAAAAATGCATCAAATAAATTAAAAAAAAATCTAAAAGCTACTAAGCTGCTGGTGCCAGATTTATCAAATCAACTAGAACAAAAAATTTCGGGAAGGTACGCTAATAATGTACCTCTCTCCATGTTTTTCATTGTTATTAAAAAAATAGGACATGACCTATTCTCAATTTTTATTTTTTATAATTTTTCTTTTAAAAATAATAACTTAAAAACAATATCAAATATTTATCAAGGTGAGATGTGGCCCAAACTCCTTTTTTATTTTAGATTGATTTAAAATTTATGTATGGTATTTCAGTGAAAACTGTGGATCCATAAATAAATAACAGAGATATAATTGATATTTTAAATATTATTTTTAATTTTTAATAATTTTTATTATTTTTATTATAAATAAAACTAAATCAATAATGAAATTTTTATAATGAAATTTTTTTGAAACAATAAATAATAATAAAAACAACATTTATGTCAAACATAGAAAATAATAATATATATATATATAATAATAATAAATATATAATTTTTTTATATTATATAACATTAATATAATTTTGTTACAAGCTAGTTTAAAATAACAAAAATAAAAAAAATGGTCAAACAATTATCGATAGGGTTGTACGGGACCAAAAATTCTTTCTTTCATTTTTCGTCTCCGATTTATAATTTATCTCTTATCCTCACTTAAAAAACTTAATATATATAGATCTCAGAGGATGTAGACCCTAAATGGAGAACATAAATTCAATTATATTTTAAATATTATTTTTATTTTTATTATAAATAAAATTTATAAAAAAATTAAATCAATAATAAGTATTTTATAACGAGAACAACAAAATTTCAAGTTAGTATTTAAGGATATGAGAGCAATAGTGACGATAAAGGAATAAACAATAAAAGGATAATCTAAATCCTCTTTCTAACCGATTAACATCTATAATTTTGCCTCGTAAGACATTAAAGGTGGATTCTATAGCCTCTTAGAGACATACAAATCATTAAAGCATAAGATTCACACAAGGTTTTCAAAATAACCATACAAATTCACAAAGATATGAGATGTGCAAAATAAAATTTCATTTGAGATAAGACAAATAAGAAAAATTTAGTCATACATACTTTCACGGAATATATATGTCAAAACAACCATATTTTAATTCAGATCAAAACGTGCCAAACATATATTAACATAATCCCTCTAAAATTCATTTTACATGTAATAATAGTAGAGGAAAAAGTTGTTAGTCTCACGAAACACAGACAAAAAACTAATAGATGAGATGATAAGAATGTGTTCAAAACAAGAAAAAGCTCAAAAGGAAGGGGAAAAGTGTCTTGAAAGAGATAAAAAAATAACATTCATATCATTGCTAGTAAAGAGAAAGAAAGAAAATGAATAACTAGTAAACATTATAAGAAACACTCCTAAGAGAAAGAAGAAACAAGGAAAGCTACTAAAACCGCTAAGCATGTGAGAAATACAAAAGCTTCAACACAGAAATACAAGACATGCTTAGACAAGGTTAATAACTTAAACAATAGGAGTACCAACAAAACACACAAGTTCAGTTAAAACATTGTAAGTATATTAAACATTATAAAGATAGGTAAAAACTCTATATGACATACATATGCACAATGAACACCAGAGCAAGCCCAGAAAAGAGTGACAAATAAAGATATAAGTAAGAAAGATATATCAATTAATTTCAAAGAAGTAACTGCACAACAAAAGGATAAAAAGGTGAAAGATAAGTAAAAGATGGACATAAGTCACCAGGAGATAAACAGAGAAGTAACACACAACATACTATGTGCAAGAACTGTATACCTAGTATAACATATGAGAAGCATTCTAAATGACATGACATAAGAATGATAGAACAGTAAAAATATAATCCTAATATAATGACACTACATGATGATAACATGTGATATGATGTACATGTAAACATTCACATAAGAAGAAGTAAATAGTAAGCAATAAAGAAGCTACTAACTGGTCAAATAATCAGGCATAACATCAAGTGAAACAATTAAAGCACTATACAAGATAAAAAAATAAGGAAAAAATTAGAGGTATGCACGAACAGGAAAACATGACACATGCAAATATAAATTCATATACATAAGAAACTACAAACAAATAAAGAAAAGAAAGTAAGTAACTCAACCCTAATAGATCACCCAAAAATAGTGATTAGATTACATCATCTATTTTAATAATTTGTAAGGGGAAATAGAACTTAGAAATAGTCTCTGACTTATGTGAGCATGAGATGTATATGGAACTCGTGATCTGTTTTTTATAGTTTTTAGAAAATTTTGACGAGTAATCCATATAAGTAGGATGAGGCAAACTTTTTGTAGCAAAATTATTTCTTTCCCTACTGTGCCTCAAGTGCATAATGCAACATGCTTGAACATGTTTAGATGAGTCATAGTAGCTACATCCTGACAAATAAGGTGGGGTGAACAAGGTGAAGTACTCTAAGATAAACTCCTCACATACCTAGGATACTGCCTAGTAAGGTGGCTAGTAGTGCCATCAAGATAATAAGTATGATGAGTGAAGTTAGAAAATCTAAGTTCTTGACTTAGAGGAGTTGTACATAGATGAGAGAAAAAAAGGTCCCCGTGTTAACTTTCATACGAGGATGAGAAGTTAATTTTCCACAGCAAGGTTTTACATCCCCTAGTTTAACACAATGTTGACAAGTAGGGATAATAGTAGGTAGAGGCAGTAGGCCATTACCATAACAACGGGAAGTGTTAGCTTTATGTAAATGGTTCACCTTGCCATAGGAACCATGCTGGAATGTGACAACCAATTTTATCTTTAGGGGTGATAACAATTGACTTTAACTTAGAACCTTGATCAGTAGACTTGAAAAACTTAGGAACATTAGAAGTAGAAGTATAAACCCTTTTCATTATATCCAATGTCAAGTTTATCACTAAATGATTTTATGTTACTAATAATTTCACTTAATTTCTGGAAACTAGAAATCATTTTGTTAACAATAGAGGAAGACTAAGCCAGTTCCTTTCACTCATGCAGAGTTTATTTTTTAAAGTTATAATCAACCCTTCATTTTCCTTAAGTATAGATTCCACGTAAACTGTTGAATTGTTGAGAATCACAACTCTTTCATTCATATATTTCACTTCAGCTTCATTCTCAATGAAAGTATAAGTTAGATACTTCTTGACACTTTCCAAGATAATTATCTACTTCAGCTATTCAATATCATCATTTTTATCATTGGAGGGATTATGATAGCTTTATCAGAGGTGTAACTTCAAGTATCTTCATCTTTTCAAGATTTAAGTCAAACTTTTCATGCAAATATAGATGTTTATTTTGAATGACCTAATATCTGTTAATAAGATCATATTATTGATCATCATTTGAAGGCTTCCTTTGCTTAAGAGTTTTCTTTAGAGTAATTATCTCACGCTCCTTTTCATTCAGGCTTTGACTTTTTTTCTTAGCTTATTCTGATTTCATGTATTCCAACAAGAGTGCATTGTAAAAATTAAGCTATTCATCTTGCTCAGCATTATCATCAACTTTAGATTTAACCTCTTGAACATTTGAAGAAATAGTCGTAGGATTAACGACACTACCCAAAGCAACTAAGGCCAAAGAATTAGTATCATCTTGATAATCACTATTGGTATTATCCAAAATAGTAACCTCAGCCTTCATTGCGTACTTATTTGCACACTTCTGTTTCTAAATATAATTTGCTACAAGGTGACCATGCTTCCCACATTTGAAGCATTTGATTTTAATTAAATGCCCTTTTTTAGGTTTCTCACATTCATTATGTGAGTCATCAACAAATGTTATAAATTTTGAGCCTTTAAAGCTCGAATTACCAATTCTAATACCCCTAGAAGAGAGTTTCTTCTTTTTTTAAAAAATAGTAAATCTCTAGGCATGTAGAGCCATTTCCTTTTTGTCGAGATGAAAGTTATCATTACCAATAACTATGGTAAAACATTTTTGCTTAGACCATTATTCTTTGATGTCTTGAGAGACAAGCTCTTTCCTATCGAAAGCAGATTGCTTTCATCTTGGAAACAGGTGATGCAATTCGAAGACTTCCAAGTCACCAGCTAATTCATTAACAATAAGTTTATCATAATTATACATAGACTCAAGCATGATAATTTTGGCATGAAAATGATAAGGCATGTTGGCGATGATTTTCTCAAGATAATGTTTGAAAAATGTGCATAGAATTTGTCAAAAGTTTCATCCTTTTGTATGATACGGAGTTCAAAATCTCTATTCAACTATGAAATTCTAGATTTTTTATAGCTTAAGTGCCTTCATAGTAGTCTTTAAAATGTCCCACATTTGTTTTGAATAAGTACAACTATGGATTCTTCAAAATCATCTAGAGAAATAACCTTGATGATTGCATAGAGTCCCTTGCAATTCCAGTACACTACTAGGGTAAAGAGACATAGACTTCTTAAGGACTCGATCCTAATTTGTACAGATAGAAAGTCAAACACTTATGCAATATACACAATACAAATACAAACAATATAATATCATATAAGTAGATAACTTTGAACAACAAATATTATATAAATTCAGCATAAAGCATGTAAGAATATAAAAGTTTTCTAATCAAAATTTAAGCTTTTAGTATGTTGTAACATACATATTTTAAACTTAGATTGTACTAACACTACATAAAAATCGAAATAATAAGGTAAATCACGTAAAAATCATATATATGTGACAACATCTTCGAATTGCTTAAGACAACTACTCAACAGTAAATAAATTACTAAATAATAAAATAGTTACAAGTTTGATAGACAATAAAATTATATTATCTCTATCAGTTGAGATTTTGTCGTAACTACCTACTGTTGCTTTTCACTTGCTACTTCCACAAACATTTGGTTCAACACTCAAACCCATTTGTCTTCCATAGCTATCACCATCCAATATGGTGTGATTGATAACTAATGATCAGTAACTGGAAGTGTATCAACTCATACCCTCGAGAGACACACATTTCACCACTACAATCAATTCGTGTATGAGACACACACAATCAAACCATCTACACATATAGCCTACAATTTGATTACTAAACTTACTGAGAGACCCACACTTAAATATAGTCCTTTCAAAATAATTTTGACAATAGATATAAATCTCAGAGTAAATTTTGAAAAAGTTTCGGTTCTTAAATGAAAGGTGAAGAAAATAAATGAGTATGGTACTATAGGGCTCTATTTTGGCACCTTATTTGCCACCTTGCTAACCACCTCACCAAAGGTGGTGGCAAGAGTGGTAGCGAGCTCGGTAATGAGATACTAAAAAGTCACATTTTTTTTCTTCTAAAAATTACCGAGTATACTCCATAAATACCCACAATTGAAATGAACAAAACACAAGTGACAACGTTACCTTGCTTGTAAGCTTGCTCGTTGAAAACCAACACTCTCAATCTAGCATGCACACTACAAAAATCAATCATGTGGTGTATATAAACATACTCACATACAAAACGTACCTAGCTATATGCGTGTGTGAACTACTAATTTGTAGTAACTAAACTTACACAAAGAAAGATAAAAATACTAAGTAAAATAATGTACACCATGTTTTGTACACAGAAAGCAACACATAGATATGAGTACAATGAGACTTACACTTATTTTTAAGGTACATAAAAGTTCATTTCAGGCCAATTATTTTAATTTGACTATTAATTATACATGTAAAATTTATTTGCCACTAATAAATTTGTTAAATAAAAATAAGAAATTTTTTTTGATTTTTAGAGAATAAATTTTCACGTTAACTAATTTTCTCATTGTTTATGACTTTTATATATCTTAATAATAATAAACATGAAATAAATAACTTTAAAAAAAGTTATATGCATTATAAAAATAAGTAACAGGCTTAATATATATCTTGTAAAAACTTAAGGACTATATATTTTTAAAAGTTAATGTACCACGTAGCTTTTCTTGAAATTCGGGATGGCCAAAAAAGTGTTAGTAATGGAATAAGATCCTTTATTTTTATTATTTTTTATTTATCAAATCTAAGTTATTTTTTATTTGTTTTTTATTAGTAGCTTCAAATCCACTGCATATATTGGAAGTAAAAATAAATGATTAAGATTTAAAGATATTAATATTAGTGGATTAGAATTGGCTATGACATCATAAAATATTATCAATTGGATTTTGAAAGTTTAAAGATTTTATCAAAAAAGAATTTGGTGAATGGTTTACCTCCGATTAAGCACGATGGTTAAATATGTGAGAGTTGTTCACTTAGAAAGCAACACCATTATTCATTTTCAGAGAGAAAGGTACCTTTCAACAACAAAACCACTTAAATTGGTGCATGTTAATATACGTAGACTGATGGAAACTTTTTCAATGAACAATAATAAATTTTTATTATTTTGATAATTTTTAACAAGAAAATATGTGATTATTTTATGAAGGAAAAGTTAGAAGCTTTTCCTATTTTTAAAAAATTCAAAAACAAAGCTAAAAGGTAAAGTTATCATTTCATAAATATTTTTAGAATATATTATGGTGATCGATTTATTTTCAAAGAGTTTAACAAGTTTTATGAAGAGTTTAGCATATTGAGTTAGTAGATATCAACTATATGTCTCAACATAATATTATTACAGAGAGGAAACATATAAGTTTCCTAGATATTATTAAATGTATGTTGAACATAAGTCTTGTCAAAACATTTCTAAACAAAAACAATTTATATATCAACTTATATTCTCAATAGGAAATCTACTGTAACTCTACACTATCAAATACCTTTTTAAGTATGATATGGTTGGAAGCCTAAAGTAGCATATTTTAAATTTTTTTGCAATATTGTTTTTGATTCTAAAAATAACATAAACTATATGAAAATAATGTCAAATATATTTTTATAGGCTATAGTATGTAACTAAAAGTTATCGTTGTTATAATATTCTCACAAAAAATTAATTGTTAAGTATGATATAGTTTTTTATAAGAAAGGTTCATGGAAGTGCAATGAGCCACATGTTTCATCGATGCCTATTAAGACTCAAACGAAGAGACATAACTAGTTATACCAATGCCTCTAGATGAACAATTGAGAAGGACTATAAGGGAGAGAAGACAATCAATATGTGATAAGTGCTCAAAAAGCACTAAAATAACAATGATTTTATGTACATTAATTGATTAAAAATATATATATTTATATGTTTTATCATATATTTATATAAATTTGTCTTTTTCGGAATCACGGGTATTTTTATTGTTTTTCAGGTATTTTGGCTTAAAAACGCAATTTAAAGACTCAAAGAGGAATACTTGAAGCAATACATCACAAATATATTAATAAATAAGTGGGAAAAGGTCAACAAACATGGAAAAATTGGACAAAATGGGTCGAAAAGGTCAAAAATGTCAAAAGACGGAAATCGTGCCCGTGCCTAGCCGCACACCCAACGCCCCAACACTTACCAGCCGTAGCGCGAAGAATAACCCTCACAGACTCGCCAGCGCGTGCCAGCCCCTCCGCCGCGCACTCCAACGCCTTTTTCGCCCCATTTTTCACGTGGAGTCGCCGTGACGTCATCGCGACGTCATTAATGACCTCATCATTTCCATTACGCGTTTTTGCATTTTTTAAAATTTTGTTAACATTTTTTTACTCATTTTCTCTCTCCATCCTCACCTATAAATACCCTCATTCCCTTCACTTCAAAACACACCTTAAAACCACACTTCTCTCTTCTTTCTTTCTCTCATTTCTTAGTTTTTGAGTTTTTCTTAGTTTCTTTCTTAGTTTCTAAGCTTTTCTTAGTTTTTCTCTTAGTTTGTAGTTCAATTCTCTTAGTTTTAGAGTTCTTCTCTTTTTGAGAGGAACTTGTAATGTTTTTGTAATATTTTAGTTTTTGATTCAATAAATGGAAGTGCAAATTTCGTTTGGAGGTTTTCTAGCAACGGGAATAGCGTCGAAGTTACGTAAGGATTTTATTTTCTTTACGCTTATTTTTATGCTTTATTCTTACATGTTATATTTAATTTATGCGTGATTAAATTTAACTGCTATTTGTGCTTATAATTATGATGTAATAATAACGTTGTTATGCTTTAAATATTAAATAGGTGAAAATTTCTAAAATGAATTGATTTTATTTTTATTCAAGATTTTATATTAAGGATGTTAGAGAGAAATATATTATTTTTCATTACAAACTTAAATCAAAATTAGATTTTAAGGTTTAGTTATCCTATTCGATTTAGAGTAGTGCTCTTTTATTTGTTGGTACAATCACCCGGTAGTTAGAGTGAAACTCTATTTCAACAGTTTTTATAAGAATTATTATGTGAAAATGTATTGACAACATGTTTTCAATAGTGGTTTTAAAACTTGAAAGTTGGTACTCGGATAATTAAATTCTTATGTTTAATTTGGACACCTTGAATAAAGTTTAAACTGTCTAACCCCACCAAAGGTGGCATTTAAATGGTTCATTTTCAATCTTTTAGAAAAATGAATTAATTTAATTAACCAAATTAGTTATCAACCCCACCCATAGGTGTTAATTGATTTGTTTAGTTAACAAAGAATATCTAACCCCACCAAAGGTGGTATTTATATAAAAAAGAGAGAATCAATAAAATATCAATTTAAATCTTTAATAACCTAGATAATATGAGCAAGCATAATTAATTTAGTTATTATATCCATAAAAACTCCACTAATATAAATGATAAAATTTGCATGAATATTTATTGAATTTGTATTTATATTTATTTTTAGATAAATATTTATTGAATTTGTATCTATGTTTATTTTTATGTTATTAGATTATATTTAATTAATCTGTATATATGTTTATTTTATGTTATTAGATTAGAAACACAAAACCCAAACTATCGTGACAGGATGTTTAGGATTTAATTTCGTTTTTAAAAGTTTGAATAATAAATTAAAAACCACATACATTCCTTCCTTAGATCGACCTTGGGAGTATACTTATCATTTTCTACGAAATGATTCGTGCACTTGCAAGAGTTTTACAAATATTAAAACCTAAGTATTGGCAGAATCGGCGATGCTGGTTTTCGTTCATCAATATGGTATCCTATTGATGAATATGTGTGCAAGTTTGGTCAAATCAAAGATCAAACTTGTTACAATGAAGCTATCGAGTATGAAGGATGGTGTATTGTTACGGATGGAGAAATTATAGCTCATGAGAGAAACAAAACATGGGAGCTTGTAAACTTACCATAAGGCAAAGAAGTTGTTTGGTGGAAGTGGATTTCTAAGATGAAATTAAGAATTTATTGCTAAGTTTATAAGCACAAAGCAAGAATTGTGATCAAAGGATAAATGTAGTAAAATACAATTATTTTAAAGTAATGTTTATTTATGTTAATCCATTTGACACTATTAGAGTTGTTTTAGCAATATATGTACTCCACACAATGACATGTTTATTAATTTGATGTCAAATCAATATTTTAAATTATTATTTTAATGAAATATATGTCAAGTAATCCAAAGGCTATGAAGTTATAAGTGAAGAAAGAAAAGTATATCGTTTGAACAAAACACTTTATAACTTAAAGTAGTCACCTTGAGATTGGTACGATAGAACTAATGAGTATTTTAAGTGGCATGAATTTCAAAGGAGTTAAAATTAAGGTACTTTATATGTTAAAAAAGTGACAAAAATGAGGTAATTATAGTTTGCCTTTATGTTGATGAATTTGAGAGAACTAATCTTGGTATGATGACTTTTTTTTTGGATTGAAGGTAAAACAATATAATTTTGGAATTTTATTTATCAAGAAAAGTATGCAAATGATTTTTTTGATAAATTTAAAATAAAAGATTGCAACCAAGCAAAAACTCATATGGATACAAATAAAAAGTTCAGTCTAAATGATAGGAGAGAAAAATTGATGCTCTTTGTATAGGAGTTATTTGTATTTAACAAACAGTAAACCTAATATTACTTTCGTTACAAGTCTTTTGTCATTGTTTTTGTGGAATCCAAGCATGATTCATTACAAATAAGCAAAAATGGTGCTAAAATATGTGAAAGAAACAAGGTATTATGGTATAATGTATACTAGTATCAATGATTTTAAGTTATGTGAATTTTGTGATAGTGATTAGGTATGTTTTATTGATAATCAAAGAAGTACTAACAGCCACATTTTAAATCTTGGTTGAGTTGCTATTAGTTGGTGTTATAAAAAACAACAATTAATAACTTTTTCATTGTTGGTACTTGTGCAAACTAAAGAGAATTTTAAAAGACAAGAAAAATTTTAAAAATAAATAATAATTATTTACTTTAACAATCAATCCATGATTTCAATTACAAAGAACTCGTTATTTCATAATCGCATAAGATATATAGACTCTTAGTCATTTTATTAGAGAATTGGTGGAAAAAAAAATACTAACAAGATGGATCATTGAAACATTAATAAACAATAAACATATATTTTCACAAATCTTATGTCTTCCAATTTTTTATATTTATTTTATAGAATTATTGGGTGTAAACTTTATGTATTAAGATGAGTGTTAAAATTAACGTAGAAATAATAATCATTGTTATTGGTTATTTTAATTTTTTGTGATAATTTATTTTAATAGTAATGAGTTATTATTTGTAGGTAAAAGTGAGCAAAATATTCGATCAAACAACTTAAATTGAGAAATTTCATCCCATTTTTTGGATTCAGATTAGATTAAATTAAAAAAATTTATTATCGAATCAAATTTTGATTGAAAAACATGCAATATGTTTGGATTCAAATTAACAGATTTTATAATCCGTTGTATCTGATTTGAATCTGTCTAAGTTTGTATTAGTTTTGATTAATTACATAATGAGATTAAATTTAGTTTGAAAAATTTCAAATTCAATTTGAATCATATCAAATTCAAATTGACTAAAAATAGATAATTTTAATTCATCTCATCATTAATTGTAGGAATAAATGTCATATTCTCTTATATCTAATGCAATGAGTTTAAGGAGTTATATTCATCATTGAAATTATGGGTTAGTGTTTTAAGTTATTAGCAATGGTTTTTAGTGTTTAAATTTTTTTATTCTATTTAATAAAATAAATTTATTTAAATAAAATATTTATAATTATTCAAAAATATTGTCTTCTTTATCCAATTATTTTGTTCTTATCTTTATAAAATTAAGTGCAATTATCATCATTTTTAAAGTTATCAATAAGTACATAAAAATACATCCATTCCTTAAGATTTTTGGACACAATGCACCAAATGTCTCTCTTCGAAAATAAATATTTTAATTTTGTAATTTATGAGATTAAGTATTATTAATTATCTTTATTATTAAAAATAAATAATTTAATTATATAATTATTAAAATAAACAATTTAATCAATCAAAAATATAAAACCAAGTACTTATGATCTCATAAATACGACTAATTTTATCACTATAGTACATACTTTCATAAAATAAAGGCATTATAAATATACAATTATAAAATTAAATTATTTATTTATACATAATAATAAAATTATCATTATATTTTCTCTCTAATTTTTGTATGTTTTAATTATTCACAATTTGGCTTTAAATTATTATAAAAAAACATATTTTTATTTTTGTTATTTAAAAAAAAAAGTACAAACACATGAAACATGATTTTTTTCTAACCTTATATAACACGATTGCATCCAATTTTATAATATCTAGTAATAGGCTAAAAGATTTATAATCTATCCTTATCACCCCTTTGAATTATGTTTTAATTTTTTTTCCTCAAAAAGTTAAAATGATAGATGATAACAATTAGCTATATATTTATATCTTTTATCTCATTATATATAGATCTTATAGTGGGACACGAATGTTTTGGTTCTTTTTAAGGTTATTCAAAATCATTTTTGCTGTGCATTTCGATCCTCCAGGAAGGTAAAGTAAAGGAGGTCAATTTTTCTTTCTCTGGAGTTCTTTTTCAGCTTTTGCAAAGTTTTGTTTCCCCATACCAGACCTAAAGTATATGTTTTTATTTAATTTGTTTTGAATTTTCTGGACCATAATTTGATTTATACATTTATCTTTTATAAGTAGGTGCAAGGGTATGTTTGGGTTGTTTTCTTTCTTGCAGTCCTTCTGATCTGATCTAGGGTTTTGGTACATCATTTTCGGAATCGTTTTGCGTTTTGCACATCTGGGTATTCATTGTTTTCCACGAACTTTGAACCCTTTTGGGATTTAAAGGAGTAGTCTGATTGTAGCTTAGTCTAGGATTTTGGGATAGGATGGCTCGGTCGGTTCTACCATATAAGTCTTCGGCTTACGTGAGGACTAGTCTGTTGGGTTTGATTTCGCATGCCCCCGTGATTACTCTAACCAATTCCACATTTAATGAACGCTTCTATATTTGTGTTAGTGTGTGTGTTTTGACTGGTTTCAAGCTCCCTTTTGTGTGCTGCGATACTTTGTTGCCCGGGAAATCAAAACAAGATGTACAACAACTTTCGGAAAAGTTGGGATTTGCGATACCCAAAGGATATTTTGTTTCATACTTTGTTCTTCCATTTATGAGTTCTTTACGTTGCTAGTATATTGTTTTTTTTCTTCTTCTTAAATATCTGTTTCTATGGAAATATGCACTGTATTTCTGTTACAGTGGGGATAAGTATTATTAATTCTTTGGTAATTTATGCTACATGATGCAATCAGTGTTTGCCTTACTAGAATTTTCTGCTGAAATATATTTACGGTACATAAACTTTATCAGATTTAATAATTTTGTTCCTTAATTCTTTTCTCTTTATATTAAGTCCAATATCTTTTTAAATTTAACACACTTAGTCCATAATAGACTAAATATTTTAAACTTTAAAAGTTAAGGGACTAAACTATGAAAAAAAAAGTTTTTTAAACACGTTAATACTCATTGTTAAATTTGGATTAAGTGTGTTAAATTTCAAAAGATCCTAGACTTAATATTATGAAAAAAAGTTAAGGGGTTAAAGTGTTAAATCTGATAAAGCTTAGAGACCAATGGTAGTTGACCTTTTCTTAAATTTATAGTTATCTATTGAAGGAATGGTGTAAAGCAACTTTATTTGAGATATTTTTAGTCACATTTTTTAGTCCCCAATGTGAATAAGAAATATATATATATATGAACACATGTATTTGATAGTGCAAGGCTCTTTGCAAATTTCACTGGGTTCTTCTTTTTGTATTGTTTACTTTCTTGCTGTCGCTATAGGTTTGTAGTAGTGGGATTCTAGGAGCTGTTTCTAACGTCTTCGTTTTGTTTTTTTTGCAGCTCCTGTCCACATGCCATGTTAGTTCTTTTCAAAATTCTGTAAAATCACTTCGAAAATATAAGGGTTACCTAACATCAGAGGTTTGTGGATATCTTCTCCCTCTCCTTATAGTTGGATTAAACATACATTAATCCAGATAATTTTGGCTCTAATATTTCTGGTTAAACTTTTGTGCTCGGCCAACTTGGTTTGAAGTTTGAACAGAAAATTTATTTAGTTTATTCAACTTTAATTATTTCCTGTTTGCAGGTCACATCTCAAACAAAGTGTTTTATTCAATACCCTTCTTTTGTAAGTTGATGTGAATTTATTTCTTTCCTATATGCTATGTTATACGGACTATTCAATTTTTTTAAAGTAACCGTGCTCAAATGGCATGATATGGATATAGTGTGGGTACTTGACACTCTAATTTGGTGGAAGTTTACAAAAAAAGAGAAAAATGGGTATATCCGACACCTAGATATGTATAAAAAAATTTGAGACATTCGGTGTCTTAAAAGAGTTTGTGTATCATAGCCTATATGTCTACTGAATACACAGCATTAACAGACACACACATAAATGTTGCATGAAACCTTATCTCAGGGGGCTCAACACTTTAACCGGAGATTAAATTGCTCAGTTGCTACAAAAATTTCACCAAAGCAAGTTGAAGAATCAAATATGGATGCACCAAAAGAAATATTTCTGAAAGATTATAAAATGCCTGACTACTACTTTGAGTCGGTATGATACACATATTCTAATGGAATTTACTTAAAATTTATTTTGATGTTTATTTGTTATTTGCTTTATTTGATGATGGAATTACTCATGAAGGTGGATTTGAAGTTTTCTTTGGGCGAGGAGAAAACAATTGTTAGTTCAAAAATTACTGTCTTCCCTAGAGTTGAAGGTATGTTATTTAGTGACAATTTGTCCCACTTATTATAAGCAAATATGCATCCTTGATGTCATGATAATATCATGTAATTGATATTAATGGATAATTTGATTTTTTCCTATAGCAATGCGTGTTCAAGTTTTTGTTACCCTTATTAGAATCTTTAAACCTATTAATGTTGCATATCAGGCACTGCTTCTCCATTGGTGTTGGATGGAAATGATGTCAAGTTAGTTTCTATTCTGGTCAACAGCAAAGAACTGAAGGTATGTGAATGTTTTTAGCAACAAGGTGTGTTAAATTGCAAAAGATATCACTGGCACACCCTTCCCCTTCCTCTCTTTTTTCCAGTGCTAATTGATGTGAAGCTTCCTACTTTTTAAAATAAGTTCTCATAAAGTTGTTAATTTTGCACTTTATCTTGTTACTTTTATTATTTATATTGAATTTCAGATAAAACAATTTCTAACTTTTCTATTTTTTTCCTCTTGGTAGGAGGACGAATATCGCTTAGATTCACGCCATCTAACAATTTTTTCACCACCTAGTGGTAAATTCACGTTGGAAATTGTTATTGAGATATATCCTCAAAAGAATACATCATTGGAAGGGCTGTACAAGTCATCTGGAAATTTCTGCACACAATGTGAGGCCGAGGGTTTCCGTAAAATTACATTTTATCAGGTTGATGAATTGGACTCCCTCTGTGTCAAATTAAATTATGAGATAGCAAATGAATTCCACTCTTAAAATGCATTCCATTGATGAGCAGGATCGCCCAGATATAATGGCCAAATACACATGCTACATTGAAGCTGACAAATCATTATATCCTGTCTTGTTATCTAACGGAAATCTTGTGCAGCAGGGAGATCTGGAGGTAAGCCTTTGTTACATCTTATAAAGCCAATTAAATATATAATCTACCATGCTGCAGAATTTTTCATATTCTAATTCTCTATATTTTCATGTTGATTTATTTATTGCCCTGCATCAGGGAGGCAAACATTTTGCCCTTTGGGAGGATCCTTTCAAGAAACCTTCCTATTTGTTTGCCTTGGTTGCTGGACAGTTGGAGAGCAGAGATGACACCTTTGTCACTCGTTCAGGACGTAAGGTGACCCTAAGGATCTGGACCCCGGCCAAAGACATACCGAAAACTGCACATGCCATGTACTCACTGAAGGCGGCTATGAAATGGGATGAGGATGTCAGTTCTTCTTTCTCTTTCTTTTAATATAGTATTGGTGTTGGTATTTATGTATCTTTTATTCATATCGGTTCTTTTTTTCTTCTTATTATCTTAACAGGTTTTTGGTCTCGAGTATGACCTGGATCTTTTCAATATTGTTGCTGTTCCTGATTTTAACATGTAAGTTCTGTTTCATGCCAGAAACTTTGAATTGGTGCATCAGTATTTTATTTGGAACAACGATCCTCTCTTGTTTGCCTTAGTTGAATTTTAATATTCTTTGCTTCATTCTTAATTTTTCAGGGGAGCCATGGAGAACAAGAGTTTAAATGTATACTGTTTCAAAATTTGGATTTCTTTTAGTTTCATTTAACTGAAAGTTTAATTACTACTGAATATTTTCTATTCAGATCTTCAATTCCAAACTTGTATTAGCATCTCCAGAAGCTGCTACTGATGCAGATTATGCTGCTATTCTCGGAGTTATAGGCCATGAGGTTGGTTTGTAGGCATATGTAACAAAAGGACATGAGTCATGTCCTTCCACGATCTTTGTTTGGATGGATTATTTTATAATATTCTTTTTTTTAATGCAGTACTTCCACAACTGGACTGGGAACAGGTTGGTTCACGACGACTGGGATATCATTCTCTCTCTTTAATTTTATCCTATGTGCTCTGTATTCCAGATTTCTTTCTGTTGCAGTGTAATAAATGCTTCTGATCTTTTCATGTACATTTGATAAGGGAAAGTTGTAGCTATCTACTTATGAAGTAATTTTGAGTTCTTTTACATATTACCTGTCATTAGTGGTTTTTTGCACAAGGTGACGCAAAATAAGAAAATCTCATACTCGGATAGTTTATGGCAGTTTGTCTCTTTAAGAATTTATTAGTTGGGCTTTGTTTATTAAATTTGTTCTATTATAGGAAACTTATGTTTTTCTACAATAATGACTAATAGAACCCGTGCCACTAAGTGGACAAGGCATCTATAATCTACCTATGCGGTTGGCACATACACGTGTGTGCATGCCACAAAAAAACCTAGACAACCCAACCAGATTATCAATCTTAGTACAGATGATATCACAGAAAAACACCGCGTAATATGAGCTTCCCGAGTTGAACTGAGTGCTCTTTTCGAAGTCTTCCTTATCAGCAGCTCTATTATCATTATTGGCTTGTGCTTCCTTACAGGTATCATTAAGTCTCTGTCCTTGGGTTATTCAGAGTAAGTCTAGAGTTCATGTAGAGGCCACTTATTATCATTGTGTCTAGATTTGTTGGCGAGTCCCTCTTTTCTCACCTGATAATAATTAATCTACTTCCCTTGTCTTTCTCATATTCTTTCTTAAACCTTGATTCTTCTCTTCTCTCTTTCAATCCTAATTCCCATCTCTCTTTCAATCCTAATGCCCATCTCTCTTTCATATCTCATTTTCCACATCTTTTTCTTCCTGAGGATATTTTTCCTTGGATTAAGCATTTCGTTTTATATTGGCAGGGTAACATGTCGTGATTGGTTCCAGCTTAGCTTGAAGGAAGGTCTAACTGTGTTTCGTGACCAAGTAAATCTTTTTTGAGCCTCTTTGCTTTTATTGACAATATTACTTGATGAAAATCCCTCTTTTAGTTGACGAAATAGCGCTGAAGATTACCTCAGTTTGCCTGATAGCATTAGCAATTTCACTAATATTAGGAATTTTCATCCCACATGGGGAGCCGGACTGTTAAGCGAATTGGTGATGTGTCAAAGCTTAGGAACTATCAATTTCCACAGGTTTCTGTCTTCTTTCTTATTTTACTGCTTAAGAAATCAATGTGTTCTTTTTATGCATTGCAATTAATATTTTTCACTTCTATCTTTTGGTCCAAAAAGTGCTCACAATATGTTTTTGGGTTTTATAGGATGCTGGTCCAATGGCTCATCCTGTCCGGCCACATTCATACATTAAGGTGAGGAGTCAATTTATACGTTTCATGGCTTACTTTCATGACAATGCTAAAGTTGTATAGATTTGATGAGCATTCCCTTGTCAATTATGCTGACTTGGTTTATGCTCATGTTGACAGATGGATAACTTCTATACAGGCATGTTTTTCAATATTTTTTCATCTGGATGATCTCCATGTATTTTTCCCTTTAAGGGTAATTTATTGGAACTTTTTGGTTCTTTTAATGATATGGGGATTTTTGTTTTCTTGGTCAATCATGTTAAATTGAT
The DNA here is from genome assembly GCA_033030585.1 of Hippophae rhamnoides. Taxonomy (NCBI): domain Eukaryota; kingdom Viridiplantae; phylum Streptophyta; class Magnoliopsida; order Rosales; family Elaeagnaceae; genus Hippophae; species Hippophae rhamnoides. The sequence goes on from CM065430.1 coordinate 13,624,634, forward strand.
TTTGACTTGGTGCTCCATCAACTTCAACATGCAGTGACGGTATGATTTAGCCCAATATCTGCTATTGAACTTCTGTTTCTTTTCTCTTTACTGTGGAGATCTAACACTTTTTTTCGATTTTTTTCCAAACAGGTGTATGAAAAGGTTTGACTGCTTACTCCAATTCAATCTCTCTTTGTTTGTTTGTATGGTCTGTGTGCTTGTGCTTGTGTTTATTTGCAGAACTTTTTTAAATGCTTGGATCGTTTCTTATTATGACAGGGAGCTGAAGTTGTTAGGATGTACAAAACTTTATTGGGGACTCAAGGGTTCAGAAAAGTAAGTTCCTAGAGTTTGCCAATACTGCTAATAAGTAACATAAATAATGTGAAGCAACTATTTGTTGCAAAGTCATTTGATACATTTCTCATTTCACACAGGGCATGGATCTTTATTTTGAGAGACATGACGGGCAAGCTGTGACCTGTGAAGACTTTTTTGCAGCCATGCGTGACGCCAATGATGCAGATTTTGCTAATTTCTTACTATGGTGTCTATAGTATTCATTTCTTTAAAGGTTTTGCTGGCCTCATCCCTGGATTTCTGGGCTTGAATCTTCAATGTAACTTACAGGTACTCACAAGCTGGGACACCTACTGTCAAAGTTGCATCATCTTACAATCCTGAAGCTCGTACTTTCTCTTTGAAGTTTAGGTAATTTACACTAGAACTTTTTGTATGGTCCTGGTGTTCTTTTGGTGCCCTAGTAACAAGTTATAATTAATGGGGAATTTCAGTCAAGAGCTTCCCTCAACCCCTGGACAGCCAGTTAAAGAACCCATGTTTATTCCAGTGGCATTGGGTTTGCTTGACTCTAATGGTAAGGACATGCCTTTGTCATCCGTGTATCATGATGGGAAAGTGCAGTTTTTTGAGCCAGTTCAATCGAAAGTTCTTCGTGTTACTAAGGTTAGTGCAGTGTTTCCAAGAAATGATATGCTTGCTTCATAGGGCATTCATTTGTCATGCATATGATGTCATGTTGGGGAAATATTGGGGTTCTGTTCCCATACGGTGACAAATGCTTGAATAGCTGAGCAGACTTTTGCAAGTACAAGAGAACAGTTTTTCTGGGTTTAGCATTGACGTTCTTTTTTCCTCACGAGCAGAAAGAAGAAGAGTTTGTCTTTGCTGACATCACTGAGCGACCAATTCCATCCCTTTTACGTGGCTATAGTGCTCCTATTCGGCTTGAAACTGACCTTACTGACAGCGACTTGTATTTTCTCCTTGCTCACGATTCAGATGAGTTCAATCGGTCTGTGTTTTCTGATTGCAGTATTCTTTATTCAGTTGAGTGATTGATATATCCCATTCTATTAACTCTGCCTTTCTGTGTGTTTCAGTTGGGAGGCTGGACAAGTGCTGGCGCGTAAGATGATGCTGACCTTGGTTTCTGATTTTCAACAAACTAAGGAGTTGGTTCTGAACCAAAAGTTTGTGGATGGGATTAGGAGCATGCTTTGTGACTCAAGCTTGGATCAAGTATGCATTTTTTGTTCTTTTATTGGATAGGGATGACGTGAGGGATTATTTACATGGCATTTGACTTTTTATTTTTCTTGCAACCAGGAATTTGTTGCCAAGGCAATCACTCTACCTGGTGAAGGGGAGATAATGGACTTGATGGAAGTTGCAGATCCTGATGCAGTTCATACTGTCCGTGATTTTATCCGGAAGCAGCTTGCCCGTGAACTCAAAAAAGAGCTTATCAGTGCAGTATGTATCTTCCTTCCCAAGATCTCTGCTAGAAGTAGTATGTGCTATAAGCTCCAACCAAACTTGCACTCTCTTTTTTCCTGCAGGTTACAAACAATAGGAGCTCTGAAAAGTATGTTTTCGATCATTCTAATATGGCCAGGCGTGCTTTGAAGAACACTGCTCTTGGTCTGTTTTCTTTGAATATTTAAAGATTGCAACTTTAGTATCATGAATTCCCTTAGACTGTATTTTAAATTTCTTCCATCTATAGCATATCTAGCTTCTCTTGAAGACCCAGAGTGTTCTGAGCTTGCCCTGCATGAGTATAAGACTGCCACAAATATGACTGATCAATTTGCTGCTTTAGCTGCCATAGCTCAGAACCCTGGTAAAACTCGAGATGATGTTCTGGCAGACTTTTATAATAAATGGCAAAATGATTATTTGGTAAAGATCCAACTCTGATTCTTAAATTTCTAGAAGCTTGCCCCTTTGCTTTAGTGCTTAATCCCTCTTTCATATTTCTGTAGGTTGTTAATAAATGGCTTTCCCTTCAAGCCATGTCAAACATTGCTGGCAATGTTGAGAATGTGCGGAACCTCTTGAAGCACCCGGCATTTGACATTTGTAATCCGAATAAGGTATACTCGCTCATCGGAGGTTTCACTGGCTCCCCTGTCAATCTCCATGCCAAAGATGGTTCGGGCTATAGTTTCCTGGGAGAAGTTGTTTTGCAACTTGACAAACTAAATCCTCAGGTCCTCCTTCAATTGCATTCTCTTAACAATATACTGAGTTGTTTACAATAATGTCTCATTTTTTTACACCAATATTGTTCTCATGGATCACAGGTAGCCTCTCGAATGGTATCTGCCTTTTCACGGTGGAGGCGTTTTGATGAAACCCGTCAAAATAATGCGAAAGTAATATATTACTATTTATTTTTCATTTTATAACTACTGAAATTCTCTAGACACTATAAGCATAATAATCCTTGACGAAAGGGTGACTGAAAAATTCGATGGTATGTGTGCAGGCACAACTGGAGAAGATAGTTTCCTCCAACGGACTGTCCGAGAATGTGTACGAGATTGCCTTGAAAAGTTTAGCTGCATAAATTGACTAGTATTTTTGATGAAAAGCTGCTGGCACCTCCTAATGCATTCTCTAGACGTGGAGTAATAATTTGAGTTCATTATGAATAATCAACAAAAGCCAAGGATCATTATGAACAATCTGGCTAAAACATAGATTAAATTAAGTGAATGGATTTTCATGTCAGTAAAATTTCTTTTGTTATTGTTTCGTTTAGCGACATGGATATGTAATATGTGGTTCTTATCGCAAATAATGTTACAAATAAATGTGATAGGGTGAGATGCTTATTAGTGTCTAATAGGAACGGGTACGAGTATAGTGAGGAGAATTATGTTAATAATCGTAATTATTTTATATTGGTTTGGATATATTCGGGTAATAGTTGTTGGTTATGGGTTGATCATAGTTTTTTTATGGTTTAATTACTATTTGTATTTTTTTATAATTTATTGAAAAATATATTTATTTTTTTAGAAATTAAATCTTAACATGATTCTTACTTACTCTATTATATTATTTAAAATGTTATATTAATTTTTTTAATTAATTTAACATGTTTTTATTTAAAATAAAAGATATAAAAGTAAATAAATAAAATTTTATTTAATTATTTTAAGTAATGTGTATATTATTATTAGAAGTGTATTCTTTTATGTAATTATATATATATTAGTATATTTAGGTTTCTGTAATCACAGTTTTATTATTATTTATTTTTGAGAAAAAATTGTAGGATTTATGTAATTAATTACAATTATAGTTATTTGTAATTAAAATATTCATGTCTAAATTTATGGACACATTTAAAACTCAATATAGAAAAAAAGATGGCAAAACTAGGGTGATAACCGATAATTAGTGATAATTTTTAATGCAATTGTAATTGACTTTAGTTAGTGTGAAAGATTGTTCTAGTTTTAGATGCTGCATTTAAAATTACAAGTGCTATCTTTCCTCTCCTGTAGACTATAAATCTGAACAGTATATATATATATATATATATATTTGTTTTTTAAAAAAAAAATTTATAATTCTTTAGAATAATAGACAGATAGAGTGATGGGAATAAAGAAAATAAATATTTTAAAATATTTATTAAATATTAACATGATTTGATATTTATCTATTAAAATTTTGCTTTGAATGTTTGAATTTTATATTAGTGTTTATTTTATTATTTAAAAAGTCATATAAATAGAAATTATGCATGTAGATTTATTTTAATATCAAAATTCCCATTAACCTTTTGATTAAAAAATTAAAAAAGAAGAAGTATGTTTTCCTTAATCAATCTAAAAATAAAATATGATTTCATATGGTCATGATTACTTTAGTAGCCGACCTCGATATTGGTATGTTTTCTCCCATCATGATTATCCATCCAAGTTCAAACCAAAAACCAATTCAACATGCATATTAGCTCCTACAGTTTTTATAGTTCATATTTATGAACGAATAAATAAAGAAAACCAACATAGCATGGGTCTAATAAATGAGTGAATGAGCGAGTCAGAAGACAAATTAAACAGTCCTTAAATTTAGAACCCACAACCACCGTTGAGATTGAGAGCACTGTAATTTATAATTTACTTTTAAGTTCTCTCCCATACTATAACTTCTTGGGATTTTTTATTATATTAACAATTTTAAATTATATTAAATACTTTATAAATTATATTAAATACTTTATAAATTATGTTAAAACAAAATTATATTATGAATGTTAAATAAATATATATTTTATTTAGATAGATTGAATATTTATAATTATAATGTGTGATAATACATGAAATTGTCTCGTGAATTTAAATCAATGCGTTGAGTTTATATGGCTGATAGTATTATAAATAATAATTAAAATGATTCCAGATGTTTTTATTTATTTTTTAGTTTTACTATTAATATAACATAGAATGTAATAACAGGAACAATCATTTCTTTGACAAAATTTAAAAAGTTTTATTTTATAATTTTACTTTAATACTTATTATTATTTAGATTACATTATTCTAACAAATATAATAATAATCATATTATTTTTATTGAATTTCATTTATTTTTTTTATTCTATTTTTATTCTACGAAACAAATTTAATATTAGGACTCGTATGGGATGGTTATATTTAAATAAAACACAAATTAATAGAATCTTTAAGTTCATTAAATTGCGTAGAATTGAATAGAGTTTATCCAATACATTAAATTTTTAACATATTTATAGATATATAATTGAAATATTAATGAAAATCGTCAATATATAAACACATATATATTAACAAAGGAAAAAGATGAATAAATTCAAACTAAAATTATTAAATTAAATGATCACAATATTATCAAATTGATCACCTAATTAATTTTTTAACCAAAGCTAAACAACTATCAAAACCTTATGAACTTTAGGTATTAGCATAAGTTATTATGATTTTATTGCTATTTTGGATCGAAAGAATAAAAATATCAAATCAGAAAATCAAATTCAAGACTTAAAAATTAAAATAAAACTCATTAAGTTAAAACTTCACAACTTAGGGAAAATTACATTGCATTTTTATTTGTTGTATTATTTAAAAAACAAGTACTATTTTGTTATAGCTATATGTATTTGAACATGTTTAAGAACTAAAAAAGTACATCGTGATGTTTTGTTGCTTAAACGGTTAAAACGAATGCATCATATAATTATTCAATGAAATATCCCAAAATGGCAGGAACCTCATCTTTCAATCATTTTTCTTCCTTTGACGATCACATAACTTTTAATTTTCTTTTTGCGAAAGGGGAAAAAAAAAAAGTCTTTATGGTAGGCCTTGACCAAAAAAGGGGGGACTCGAAAGCCAATTTAGTAATTATTATTTTATCACCAAAAACCTACGATGATTAACACTTTCACACCAAGTAAAAAAAAAAAATCCTATTTAATTTTTTGCTAGTTAAATTCGACTGTATTATTTTTAATATATAATAATAAGTAATAAATACGTAGATAAAAATAAATATTTTATATATAATAATATTCATATTTTTAATTATTTTTATTTATTATATATTAATAATATGTATAATATTACATTAAAAATAAAAGATATGAATTAAACTCAAAAAATCTACTAAAAATTTGAAAGTATCCACTTTAGAATAACTATTTTATAGAGGAGTGTGGGACAAACTCAAACTTCAAACTTTGAGAGTTATCTAAATATTATTAATAAGAGATCGGTTGTATGTTAAACACATTTTTATATGGGTGAAAAATACCAATTAGAAAAAGAAAGGTCGAAGAAACACATGAATAAAATGGGGGAGAAAATACCTAAACACTGCTAGCTATATAAAATAATATAATATTAAATAACATAATAATTTTTTTTAATATTATTTATAAGTATTATTATGTTAAATAATTTAAAATGGATTTAATTACATAATATTCTCTTTATTAGTGAAATTATATTTTTAATTTTTTTTTACATATTTTTCTTTTTGTATAATATAATTTTTTATATATATTTAAAAATATGATATACATATATTTTTTTAGATAAGTTAAAAATAAAATAATATAATAGTTTAAAGATTTAATTTCTAAGCTATAATACTTTTATCGTATTTTTATTTAAGAAACTTTTTAATAAATGAATGAATATAATATTGAAACATAGAAAGAAAGTAAATCCACTTGATTCTAACCGTGCAATGTTAGTTTAAAGTCAGGAGAATTTTGGAAGATTGGCCCATTCTTTATGGAGTGGAGTTTTGGGCACGAAATCCGTCAAGAAAGTGGATAGCCACACGTGCATTTTTGACATTAACAAAAGGTTTTTTTTTAGTTAAATACAATATTTATTTATTTTGCATCTACAAATTACAACCATCACTTTTATCATTTGATGGAAGATATAATTTTGTACTAAGAAGTAGGTTGTTCCTTTTTTTTTAATACCAAAATACCCTCTATTTTCTTCAAAACTTTTAATATTACACATTTTTTATTTTAGTTATCTAGCTTATTGAATATAAAAGGTGAAATTTTATGTTTTTACTATTCTCTTTGTTTCCTAAAAAATTCTTATTTGTTGATTTAAAGTTGTTTCGTGTTTTCATAATTAATACATCATTGAAGAAAATTCTCATCCTCTATGATTAATCAATATTCATTAAATAAAAAATATTTTATTTTTATTTTTTAGATGTGATTATATTTTGTGTTATTCCAATTGTGATTTGAAACGAATAAATTGTAAATAATGTAAATTTTTTAATTTTTTTTTTATTTTTTAGATGTGATTATATTTTGTGTTATTCCAATTGTGATTTGAAACGAATAAATTGTAAATAATGTAAATTTTTTAATTTTTTTTAAGTTAATTAATTAAATGTAATTATTTTTCTAAAACTTAAGGTTATTTTCGGAAATTAAACAGACATATAATAATAATAATAAGGTTATACGGTCCTGTACTGCAATCCTTAATGTAGTGGAGGACCTAGAGGACTTCGATAATCACATAGAGATTTATAGTCAATGCCGTGTTCGACCTCAAAAGCATTAAGCTTTATTAAGAACATGTCTGTTAAAGAAATTTAAAAGTTGAAACTAAAATCTCTGAGAAAGAATGGATGATTTTGATTTTCGATTCGTATATTCTTCATTTCTTGTTTAGCTTATAAATTAAAGTCCGTCGAAGTCTTTCTTGATTTCGATCTTATTAATTTGGATATTCTTGAAAAAATTTGAAAGTTTTCATTGGCCAGATTCATTGTTTCTCAAAAACTACGATGAATGACGACGATATTCAGTAACCCCGAAGACCTTTTTTGGTTGAGTAGAAGATCGGAAACTAGTGGTATGAGTGGAGAATCCAGAGCTTTCAATAACCCTTTGGATACCATAAACGCTGCCGCTACTACGATCGCGTTAGCTGAAAATATTGTGCCGCAAAACAGAGTTCAGGTAAATTGGTAATTCATTTTTTTGCTCAATGAATCGAAGCTTTGATTTCTTCGCTGGAAATTCTTGTTTTAACATGAGTTACTTTGGTTTGATTCTATTAAGTAAAAAGTTTAACGTCAAAAATGTCCTGTTGTCAATCAGCTAGAAATTTATTAATTTATTTTTCCTTTTGTTTCTTTAGAGAAAAAGGAATGATTCGTTTTTTTTAATTACTTTGTATAGCATGCAATGATGCAATTTTGAATTAATTTTTAGTTTGTTTGTTTGGTATTTATTATGTGATGGGCTGTAGCTTATTTGGTCAGTACAAGGTTTTGCTGAAATGAAATTCATAGGAATCTCCTTGTGGTTAGGGTCTAATGAATTCATAGCTGCAAGGAAATCCCAGTCTTAGACTGCAATGGGTCTTTGGTAAATTTTGTTTGATGAATAATTTGTATTCTCTGTTGACATTTTATTTTACTGTAACTGAGCTCTATGCATTGCTCATGCTCCTCTGATAGAAGTGGTTAAGTGGGTGTTTCTAATCACAAGTGAGCGAGGTTTGAGTCTTTCTATTCGCATTCCTAAGTTAGTTAGGTTACATGTGCTTGTCATTTTGACAAAAAAAAAACTGAGCTTTATGCATTGAAGGCTTGTTTACTACATTCGTTGATTTTTCTTAGTTAATTTATATCCTCTCTATAATAGCTACAGAGCAAAAGTAGTGTCTTTTGGCTAAACTTTATTTGGTTACATGCAGAAGAGAAGATGGGGAAGTTGGTTGAGCACATATTGGTGCTTTGGATCTCCTAAAAACAGAAAGCTAATTAATCATGCTGTTCTTGTCCCAGAATCAATAGACTCTAGAACTGAAAATTCAAGCCAAGTACATGCTATTATGCTTCCGTTTGTTGCGCCTCCCTCCTCTCCTGCATCTTTTCTTCAATCAGAACCTCCTTCTTCCATACAGTCACCAGTAGGTTCATTGTCCCTTATTTCTGTTTCTGCTAATATGTACTCTCCTAGTGGGCGTTCTTCAATTTTTGCCATTGGTCCTTATGCACACGAAACACAGTTAGTCTCTCCACCTGTTTTTTCTACCTTCACAACTGAACCATCCACAGCTCCATTCACTCCTCCTCCCGAGTCGGTTCATCTGACAACTCCTTCCTCACCTGAGGTTCCATTTGCACAGTTGCTTCATCCAAAAATGCAGAATATCGAAGCTGGTCAGAGATTTTTGCTATCCCACTATGAATTCAACTCCTATCAACTACACCCTGGAAGCCCTGTTGGCCAACTAATATCACCAAGCTCAGGCATTTCAGGTTCTGGTACATCTTCTCCTTTCCCTGATAATGAGTTTGGTGTCCCTCGCTTTCTTGAATTCCAAAGAGGTGACCCTCCCAAGCTGTTAAATCTTGATAAGCTTTCCAATTTTGATTGGGGTTCACAGCACGGTTCTGGCTCGTTGACCCCAGATGGTGCAAAGCCCACATATTCTAATGAATTTCTTACGAATAGGCAAACTTATGAGGCTGTACCTCACTACCATACAGACAACAGGGGCAGGAATATTGCAAGCATGCTTGATCCTAGACTCTCGTTTGAGCTGGCTAATGAAGATGTAAGATGTGTACAGAAGAAAACAGTGGCATCAGCTGAGGGCGTATCAACTTCTCTAAAAAACAGAACTATAACAAACAAGGAAGAACAACATTCTAATGAAATGCTGAATGGTGAGACATCCAATGACGCATCACGGAAAGCTCCAGCAGATATAGAGGAGCTGCAGCGACATGAGAAGCAGTGTACCATCACTCTGGGTCCTATTAAAGAATTTCATTTTGACAATGTGGATGGAGGAGATTCTCCCAAGCCTAGTATTGCCTCGAATTGGTGGGCAACCAAGAAGGTTGCTGCAAAAGACGAAGGGGCAACCAACAACTGGTCTTTCTTTCCTATAGTGCAGCCAAGCATAAGCTAACCAGAAGGCATTGGATTTGAAACTTCCCCTCTCCCCCCGGGGGACATTTGCAGGGCAATAATTGAGCTTTGGCTTGTTAAATTGTTCGGCCTCAAGTGAAGGCCATAAATGGCCCTGATTGTAGATACTTTTAGGTTTAAAAGCTGAATTTGACCGGTAGAGGGCCTCCTTGTTTACATGGTGGCCAGAAAACAAAGGAGGGATTTCTTAAGCAAGTATCTAGTGTACAATCTGTCCTTCCTGTTCTTTTTTTTTTGTCTGATTGATTTTCGTGTGTAGCTTTTATCACAAATTCATAATAGAAAAGTAATAGCTAGTAATAGTAATAATAATGCTTCTAATCATTGATCAATGTTAGTTAACTCCAATGTTGTTGCATTTGCTGTGTTCATTAAAATCTGGTCCACTATCAATATGAAATTTATTTAGACATGTGATGAAGACGTCTAATTTCGAAGTTATTATTTATTTTTCTTTTCTAAACATGAGTTCGGGAGTTGGACTATCACCCTTCACAGGTCTAGAAGAAATTTGTTTTAAGATTAGAAACTAAAAATAATTATAGATTACAAATATAAAGGGAAGGAAATGACATAGGAGTATACCAAGAAAGACATTAAACAAGTTTGGTTTGAGTAAGGAAAGAAAAAAAGAAAAAAAAGAAAGATTAAACAAATTTAGGAGGTAGGATATTTACAATTATCGATAATAATTTTATTTAATAATAATAAAATAAATATTTTATTCATTTTTGTTAATCTCATTCATTTTGATTGTGAGGGTAGTAAAGTTATTATGATATTAAAAAAAATTATTTTTACAATATCGAAGTTTCCGCCAAATATTTCGGTCCACGTTGGAACTTGGACGCAGCCAGCTTTTGCAGACCCAAATCCCAATAAGAGCCCTATATCTTTGACCTTTCACCTTCCCCAATTGATTTTAGAAAACAAATTCCCCTTCCTCCCTAGTTCTTACGCATTCCCAAATTAAACTACCACCACCACTCCTACTTTCTTGAGCAACTGTTTTCTCTGATTCTTTCTTCTTCTTCTTCTTTTTTAATTTTGTAGATTTTTCAGATTTCACTTCTGGGTTATCTTTAATTTTAGAGCTTTTTCGGGTGGCCTTTTCTTGATTAATATGCCCCCTTTTGCAGATTCTGAAACTCTGAAAGGATTTCAGCTCAACATTAACAAGAAGTCAGATTCCAATATTGTCACCATTGATGTTGGTGGTCAACTCTTTCAAACAACCAAACAAACCCTTTCTCTTGCTGGACCTGAATCTATATTATCTAGAGTTTCCGACTCAGCCTATTCGGATCAACTCAACGTCTTGTTCTTTGACCGAGATCCAGAATTATTCTCCATCCTTCTTTCTCTTCTCAGAACCGGTAATCTTCCTTCAAAGGCGAGAGCTTTGGGTATTCAAGACTTGATTTTTGAGTCTCGTTTTTATGGAATTGAACCGCTTTTGGTCAACGCTCTGTCAAACCCATCTCAATTTGAAGCCTTTAACCTCGAAAAATCCACGCTTTTGCCTCTAAACGGCCGAGATTTTCCTTCTTCAATTTCAACGACGCTTTTTGGGTCCGTCCATGTCGCACACGGCAGCAAAATTACGTCTTTGGATTGGTCTTTGAGGAAGAAATCGACCATCTTGACCCAATTTACTGCCATTGATTCAATGCTCGCTATATCAGATTCTATAGTAGCTACAGGTGCTACCGACTTTTCTGGGCTTCAAATATTGGATCTGAAAAATGGGCTTGTCAAAGAAACGTTGAATTGGGAAAACGTTACGAAATCTAGTTCAACTGTGCAAGCAATTGGTTCTTCTCCCCAATTTCTTTTTGCTAGTTTTGAATCGGGTCGAAGAAACTCGAATTCAATAATGGTGTATGATTTACAGAGTTTTATTCCGGTCACAGAGATTGCCCAATGTGAAATTTATGGCGCTGAGATTGATTTTGCAATTCCAGCCACAAAACTGAATTGGGTTTCTAATAAAAGTTTGTTAATGGCTTCTGGATCTCACAGTGGACTTTCAGGAGTATTGGGTAATGTCAAGTTTTGGGATATTAGGTCTGGAAAAGTAGTTTGGGACGTAAAAGAGAAATTTGATTGCTTTTCTGATGTTACAGTTTCAGATAACTTGTCTGCAATGTTCAAGATTGGTGTCAATTCAGGCGAATTTTACTATGCAGATTTGAGATATATGGAAGCTGAGAACCCATGGGTTTGTCTTGGAGATATAAGAAAAGTGGCTAATGGGAAGAAAGAAGGCGTTGGTTGTAAGATTGAAAGCCATGGAAGTCAGATTTTTTGTAGTAAAGGAGGTGATATAAATTTGTGGTCAGAGGTTTCCATGGGCTCTGTTCTTAAGAATGAAGATGGGTTGGGTAACAGAATATTTAGGAAGAACATTATTGGTAAAGTTAAAGATATGTGTGGTTCTAAGATAAGCAATTTGGCTTTTGGAGGGAACAAGATGTTCTTGACTAGGAAAGATCAGCAAAATATTGAAGTTTGGCAAAGTTCAACCAAGGGATTTTGATTTTTTATTTTTTTATATATCTCAAATGTATGTGTTAGGAACTTTCAAAGAGTGAATGTAATTATTTATGTTGTTCAATCTTTAGTGAGATTTTGCATATGGATGTTTGTCCTTTTGTAGCTCATCCCATTCATTTGTTTATTTATAGATGATTTTTTCTATGAGATTGAGTAAAAGCTATCAGTATCTTTAGTTATAGAGCAGCTAGTGTTATGATAAAAGTACGTTCCATTTTTTTCGAAGGTTTTGGCATAATCAGTTATTCTCAAAGTTCCTACTACATAACCAGCCTTATGTTTATATCCTGAATAGGGTTATTCTCAAAGTAGGTGATGCTTTTCTGTTGTACTCTTCATTTTTGTTCCTTTTTATATATAAAGTAACTTCATATTGTAGCCATTTCCTTATAAAATTTTAGAGATTACAGCTTCAACAGTCTTTCTTTGTTCACTTTGAGCTTCCACTACAAGAAGTAGTTATATATATACAGTGACTATGAGATTCTTGGCTAAAGACTCAACAATAAAACTATTTGGAATTGGTCAAGCTCATGCTAAAATCCCATAATTTCTTAGCCAATTCCATGTCCTTCGCCAAATCGCTTGGGTTAGCTTCATTGCTGTCTATAAAATATTTACCGGTCACTCCCTTTACTTTTGGATGCAATGCCACATAGCATTGTGTTGCTGCTCCCTATCAACATTATTATGCCAACCAAATAACTCCATTCAAATCAACTTATTTAAGGTAAATTGAAAAGGTCAACTCAGATGTTTGATAAGTTCAAATAAGCTAGCTCCCAGACACCTAAAGAAATTATTTAATAGAATGTATTTATTAATGATAATATTTTATAATTAAAATAATGTCATTAGAATATAGTATTTTTTTATTTTATAAAAATATAATCAAAATATAATAATTTATACTAATATTTTAATTTTTAAACAAAATTATAATTAACTTTTTATTTTAGTTTTAAAAATATAAATATAAATAAACCATGTTCCTATTTTTAACTCGTTTAAAAATAAATCGAAATAAACTAGATTTAACTCATATAAAATTTAAATCAGCCGAAACTAAAATCATTTTATACTTCTATTATATTGTTAGAACATAAACATTTGTATATTTTCTCAAAACATTATGCGTCTGTAACACGATACAACACACAAGGGAAGAGCGTGAGAGCAGGGATAATAAAATCCATCCATACCTGTTGAACATTTTTAAGCACGTGTTTAGCAAACATACTTGCCAGCCCTGCATCCGTAAAGAACAATGAATCATTAATTATTCCTTTTTTAAATAACACAGAAATTTATATCAACTTATAATTATCAAATACGATGAATAACCTGAAAGTGTTTTTCCAAGTTGAACCAGAAATTAAAGTAATAATTATCTCTTTGAGAAACATATCTCAATGGCTTGAAGATTAAAATCATACCATAAATAAAACTGCGGTGACGCATAATATCAGTTACAATTAGTCCAGGATGAACAGAATTAGCAGTTATATTCACTCCATCAGCCTGTTAGTTCAAGAAAAAAAAAAACACCAGAAAAAATCAGATATTTTACTATACCTCTTATTTTTATATAACTAATTTATTCACATGTTTCGTTTTTTAACCACCTATAAGTTTTGCTGACCCAACAAAACTCTTTCTTCATCAAACATACCAAGAGGAAGCTATCAATTGCATGATAGATGACCAGAGAGAACAAGTGTACCTTCAAGCGACTTGCGAGTTCATTTGCGTGCAAGATGTTGGCAAGCTTTGATTGTCCATAAGCCAACATACCACTATAACTGTATTACCAATTTAAAAATATATGATAACAAGGACCCTTGCTAGTATTACCAGGAGACATTTAAAAAAAATAAAATTAAGTCATATAGTTAACCTTGATTTATCATTAATCTTATCAAAACGAATCCCTTCATGAGGTAAAAATATACGGTGACCTACTGATGATACATTCACAATTCTTCCCTCTTTATTGCTTTCCTTTGCTGTCTTTTTCATATTCTCTAGTAGAAGGTTGGTCAAAAGAAAATGACCTGCAAATATACGAGTCCTTTATGATTAATCCATTTTTACCCAAAGACAACAAGAGGCTGTACTATTGAATCACTAGAACATCACATGTCTAAAAAAGAAAAAAGGAAAAAAAAATTTTGAAATCGATTTTCGTAGGTGCATGTGTCACGTTGTGTGCAAGTACTGACGTTAGTGTACAATTATGCGCAAATATGTATGCAATTAACATTCGTTAAAAGATACCAAAAAAAAAGTATTAGATGTTGGATATAATACCTAAATGATTGGTTGCAAACTGCAATTCAACATTGTCTTGGGAAAGCATGAAAGGAGTAGACATTATCCCTGCATTATTACTTTCACATAAAACAACAATCACCTTGTTAATTGAAAATCTCTACACTAAAACAACAATCACCTTGTTAATTGAATATCCACTAAAATTCATGTAACTCTTTTGAGTCTTTAAAAATCTATAATTTTTTTTTTAAAATTTATTACTCTTTAAAATTATATTTTAATCATAATTGAATGTGCGGTCATTCCTATTCTTAATTGAGAAATAGAAATCTGGCCTACAAGAAATGAAAAAATGAATCACTCAATAAGAAGCAAATACACAAGCATGTCTTGCAAGCAAATTAATACTGAAATATGCATGAATGTGATTCAGATAAACAAGGCATATGAACAGTATAGCAAGATGAAGAGACATTTAATCAACTGTAATAATAGAATTTGAAATCACACATGAGAATATTCAGAGGAAGACCAGTAGATTTATAATCAGATGCAAATTTCCTAACTGAAGCCATTGAGCTGAGATCAAGTAGCATAACATCAATTTTGGCAGTTGGGATTTCCTTAACTATTGACTTTTTCACATTCAAATCAGCATCCATGCTCCTTCCTGCCATAATCACATGAACTCCACGCAATGCGAGAACGCGTGTAGTCTCCATTCCAAGACTTCTAGATGCTCCTGAAAATCAAGACCATGGTGGTAACACAAAAAAATTAATCTATTTTTCAAGAAATACGAATTAACGTTAAGTGAGCATATCAATATTATCATAATATACATTTAGATTAACCATATTCTTAATTTAACATACTTTTATTATTATTATTTTTAAGTGAAACATATAAAATATTCATATTTAATTTATTGGTATATATTTTATACAAATTTAAGAATAATCTCAATGAATTAAGAAATTTAAAAACAACAACCCAACAAAATTCTATCCTTCTAAAACAGCGAAGAAAAACAAATCAACTCTTCAGTATTAATAAAAAATAAAAAATAAAAAGTAAAAAGGTGGGTGACAACAATAGTAATTTATTACTATGTTATTTTTTATCATTTAATTGTTTTGTTCCGATAAAATGATGGTAAAAAAATAAATAACTAATTTTTCATTTTATTTTTATTTATTTTTCAACCCAATAATGTTATTTTTATAAATTATCTTTAGCATGTATAAGAATAAATACAAAATTGATAATAAAAATGAATAAAAAATTTAAAATTTAATGATATATTCATAATAAAACAGTAAACTGTTAAAAATAATAATAAATAGATTAAATTTTTTTCTATTTTTTTTTTAAAAAGCAATTATTTTCTGTTGAACTAAAACAGAGGAAATAATAATAGTTAAGGAACAAAAAAACAGATAGAAAAAGAGATTACCTGTAACGATAGCAGTGAGGCCAGTTCCATCAACTCCTTGAGTAACTTCCTCTGCTGTAGAACATGCAGAAAACCCAGAAGGACCTTTCCACCCCAAAAACCACATTCTGAAACAGATTGATTCCTGAAACTTCAACTACTTTTTGGGCAAGACGATCTAACACTCTCAACACCCAACTTACCAGCAACAACTCGCTATTGAGTTTATAATTGTTCAAGTTCTCAACTTTGTATTGTATCTTTAATAAAAATAATAATTACTTTTCAAGGAGTGTACGTATAACGTAGAAATTGATACGAAATGATAACACAACACGCGTAAAAGATGATCGGATATAACGCCGTAAAAGAGTACATGCGAAAGGAATGAAGAAAGCAAACAAGACGACAATTGACGATTTGTGACCCTGTGTGAGACATCAAATGCCTCAGCTTAACTCAACCCAATTTTTTACTCTGGTGGAACATTCTAGATGTTTTAGTATCATGATAAATATTTCAGATTCTTAACAAAAAGGCAATGGAGAACCAAACAGGGTGTGTGTGCTGCTGCTGCCCACGAGGAATAGTGGGTTGAATTTTTTTAGTTTTTATGATTTTGTTTTAGTACAAACTGCCACAATATCTAAATTTTTACATATTCTATACGTGGTCCTTTTTTTTTTAATGATTTATTCACTTTATTTTTTGAATTTTTTACGCTTAATCCCCTAGCTTACATTTTATCTCATAATTTGATTATCTATTATTTAATTTTTACATATTCTTCAAAATTTGAGATAAATTAAAAAATAATAAGGGATTATATTGTAGAAATTAAAAAATATAGAGATTAAATTGGAAGTAAAAAGTAAAAGAACAAAGTGATCAAATAATTGAAAGTGCAACATGGTGAAAGCCGTCATCTTGTAGATTTTTTTCAGTACAAATTTGTGTACTTGGAGAGAAAAATAGAGTTTAAATATGAATGTTCTTTAAAAACACTCAAACCGATGCCATGCCACGTTCTATCAACAAGGCACTAATATATTTGCTAGCACCAGGCACAAATCAATGGAAATATGCGAAAAAAAAGCCTCAATAGCAAGCTAGACAAAGAATTCCCCATCAAAAAGCCGTGTCACAGACTTTGGGTACCTCATAATTACTGCATAATTTACACACAATTTTCATAGCATTACCACAAGGATAGATTAAGAAGAAAACCTCCATCAAAAAGCAGTCACATACTTCGGGTACATCATAATTACTGCATAATTTACACACACAATTTTCACATTACCACCTAAAGGATTTAGATTTAAAAGAAAGAAAAAGAAAAAACCAAAATGCAAATAGTAGTAGTAGAAACGCCAACAGAAGCAGAGAGACTGGTAAGAAATTTAAATCCTGCCGCTCTTAAAAGGAATAGCTCTGATGACAATTTGGTGGTAGACAGCAGCAAGAGCAGCTCCAATGAAAGGTCCGACCCAGAAAATCCACTGCAAACAAGCACATCATATATCAAAATTAAATCCCATATCTATCTAATATAATAATAATAAAAAAATGTTAAATGGGTTTGAATCAAAGACTTTACCTGGTCATCCCAAGCATGATCTTTGTTGTAGATTAAGGCTGCTCCAAGACTTCTGGCTGGGTTAATGCCAGTTCCTGTAATTGGGATGGTAGCCAAGTGAACCAAGAACACCGCAAACCCAATGGGGAGTGGAGCCAATATCTGCAGAGAAATATTATCAAGTTGATAATAACTTGTAATAGCCAAAAAAAAAAAGTTAATAATAACTTGACAATTGAAGAAATTGGGTTAATAAAGTTTCACATGCATGCTGAATCCAATTCTCTTGTCATGATTGTATGTACGCAACAAACACATGAAAAAAAATAGCTAGAAAGGTGAGCCTTATACAAAAGTGAATATTTTGTCCATGTATTTTTCAACCACAAGTGACATTAAAGGTGATCTCCCATGCATGCTAGGCCTAATTAAGATAAGAACAACATATACTAAAAATGTTGGATCCTTGAGGAACATTTTTGTAACCAACTATTTTAAAGATTCGTTATTGAACAAAGTTTTTAAAATTAATGTTGTTTAGTAATTAATTTCATTTTCAATTAAAATCCAGATACATTTTTTTTATTGATTTTGAAACTTAATTTTTTTATTTTTGAAAACCATATTATAAATTCACTTTTTATTTCATTAATTATCTTTACATTTCTTAGTCATAACTTTAAGAGAATGAAATAAGAAAACATAATTTTTTTTACCAAAAGATTTTTTTAAGGAATTAGAAAACATAAAATTAATTACTAATTTCAAGAGAAAATAACTTAAAAATAGAAGTCTGTTCCAAAATAATGATCCATAAGTACAATATATGTCTAACTGATTCTACAATCTTAAGCAAAGAACCAAGTTTAGTAAAACAAATGAGAACCCAACAAAAACCATAAAGTATAAATCAGAACAGAGATGCTGCACAAACTGAAAGTACAACGACAACAAGATGATACAATAGACAAACATAAGGCAGAAAATACCCATCAAATTAAAGTATGTGTATAAAACAGTAACAGAAGATAGAGATTGGGAAAAATCATACAGGAACATGAGAGTCTCTGGCACTTCTCTTAGCATCAGTAGCAGAGAAGACAGTGTAAACAAGAACGAAAGTGCCAACAATCTCAGCACCAAGGCCATCACCTTTGGTGTAGCCATGAGCAACAACGTTGGCTCCACCACCGTGGGTCTCGTAAGGGGTCTTTTCAAAGCCCTTAACAACCCCAGCACCACAGATAGCACCAAGACACTGCATAATAATGTAGAAAACAGCTCTTGTAAGAGAGAGCTTCCTTGCCAAAAACAGACCAAATGTCACAGCTGGGTTTATGTGTCCTCCTGTTACAAACAAACACATCCATCTGTTATTAATGGAAAGGGAAAGAACTTGACTTAAGAAACTCTAGATAGAAAGAAAAACTAGAAGAAGAAAAAATCCATTAAAGATTCACAAAAAAATAACCAGACTTTGGCTTGAAAACAGAAAAATTGTCCTTGTTTTATCTGAAGGGAAATATCATGGATTAAGAACTTCACTTAAGAAGCTTAACATAGAAATAAAACTAGAAAAACTCATTAAGGATTCAGCCCAAAAATTAGCAAACTTTTGTTTGAAATAAGAAATTTTTTTCTTTTTTCTTTTATTTTATCTGAAGGGATAAAATCTAGTGCATGGTTGAAATAACACAAGAACTGTTATATATTGCTCCTTAGTGAGAAAATTAGAAAAGTCTCACATTGATTAGGAATGAAGATGAGTGTTGGTTTTGGGGCTATAAATAAAGCCCTCTTTTACCATTTGTAAACATCCCAAAATTTGTAAATCTTCCTCTATTTTGTAAGGGTAATTGATTAGCTCAATTTTACCCAATTAGTTGTAATTTTGAAATTGATTCATTTGGAGATAGTGGAAGTTGTCAACGATGCCCGAGGACCTAGGTAACATTTATACCGAACCTCGTTAAATTTCTAGTGTTATTATTTTTCTGCTTTAATATTTCTGTTTCAATATCTGTTTTAGTTTATTTTAGCATTATATTTCCAATAGCATTATTTTATCGGGTTAGTTTGAGTTCTATTCATTTAAATCATAAGTGAATAGTAACTACTTAGAATAGAGAAAATATACCCGATTTTCCCAACAATTGGTATCAGAGCCGAAAGTTTTCTACCTAGCTATTTGTTTGTATTCCGTTTGTTTGCTATTAGAATATAGTTGCTAGTTGTTGTAATTTGAAGAAATGGCGGAAGAAAAATTTCTTTCAAACAAAGGCTAGTCATCCACGTCAAGCAGAACTATGGTGATGAACGCAAGGTTCGAGGTGGAGAAGTTTGATGGAACCAGTCATTTCGGCATGTGGCAAGGCGAAGTTCTAGATGCTCTGTTTCAACAAGGTCTAGACATCGCCATTGAAGAAGAGAAACCAGATGGAGCAAATGAAGTATAATGGAAAAATATCAACCGATTGGCATGTGGTACAATCCGTTCGTGTCTCAAGAGAAAAAAAGTACACGTTCATGAAGGAGACATCCGCAAGTAAGTTGTGGAAGGCGTTGGAGAACAAGTTCATGAAGAAGAGTGGACAAAATCGACTCTATTTGAAGAAGAAGTTGTTCCGGTTTGAATACCTTCCAGGTACTACAATAAACGACCACATTACTGATTTTAATCAATTAGTAGCAGATTTGTTAAATATGGATGAAACTTTTAAAGATGAAGATTTAGCCTTGATGTTGTTAGCCTTCCTTCCTGATGAGTTTGATCATCTTATTACGAGCTTACTCATTGGGAAGGATAAAGTGTCTTTTGAGGAAGTTTGTACTGCTTTGTATAGTTATGAAATTAGAAAGAAAGATAAAAGAGAAAGTAGGAATGAAGCAACAGAGGCATTGTCTGTAAGAGGACGTCCGCAAACACAACATAAAGGAAGGAGAGGTAGATCTCTATCAAAAGGAATGAGAGGTAGATCTCTATCAAAAGGAAGACTTGGTAAAGATGAATGTGCCTTTTGTCATGAGAAAGGCCATTGGAAGAAAAATTGTCCGAAGCTACAAAAGAAAAGAAAAGCTGTGCAATCTGATGCATGTGTAGCTGAAAGCAATTCAAATTCAGATTTTGCATTGGTTGGTTCGTCAACAGCATCTTATCCTGGTGATTGGATTTTTTATTCAACATGTACTTTCCATATGTCTCCTAACAAGGAGTGGTTCTTTAACTTTGAAGAACTAGACGGTGGAGTTGTTTTCATGGGTAATGATTATCCATGCAAAGTTTTGGGAATCGGTACAATTCGTTTGAAGAATCAAGATGGTTCAACGAGGGTCTTGACAGATGTTCATTATGTTCCAGATATGAAGAAGAATCTCATTGCTGTGGGAGTCTTAGAATCAAAAGGCTTCACTGTGACCATACAAAATGGGGCATTGAAGGTTACTTCTAGAGCACTGGTGGCGATGAAAGGTGTTCGGAAGAATAACTTGTACTACTACCTTGGTAGTACGGTTATTGGGATAGCATCAGCAGCAGTTTCAGATGAAGAAAGAGATTTAGAAACTACCAAGTTGTGGCATATGCGTTTGGGACATGCTGGTGAAAAAGCTTTACAAATTCTAGTAAAGCAAGGCCTGTTAAAAGGTGCGAGAACCGTGAGTTGGAATTTCGTGAGAATTGTGTATTGGGGAAGCGAGAAAAGAGTAAGCTTTGTACTGCTTCTTCATAATACAAAGGGCATTTTGGATTACATCCATACTGATGTATGGGGGCCAACAAGAACTCCATCCATGAGTGGCAAACATTATTATGTCACTTTCGTTGATGACTTCTCCAGAAGAGTTTGGGTGTATCTCATGAAGAAAAAGGATGAAGTGTTGGGGATTTTTCTCAAGTGGAAGAAGATGATCGAGACTCAGACTGGTAAAAAGATCAAGCGTCTGAGGTCTGATAATGGCACTGAGTACACAAATGATCCATTTATGAAAGTTTGTGAAGAAGAAGGGATAGTGCGACACTTCACTATTCGAAAAACACCACAACAAAATGGAGTTGCAGAACGTATGAACTGGACTTTGCTGGAGAAGGTTCGGTGTATGTTGTCAAATGCTGGTTTAGGCAAGCAGTATTGGGCTGAGGCTGTGACCTATGCATGCCATCTCGTCAACCGTCTACCATCGTCTACTCTTGAAGGCAAAACGCCTATGGAGGTATGGTATGGAAAACCTGCTAGAGATTACGATTTCTTACATGTGTTTGGTTCAATTGCATACTACCATGTAACAGAATCAAAGTTGGACCCAAGAGCCAAGAAATCCATTTTTTTGGGGATCCCTTCTGGTTCTAAGGGATATCGACTATGGTGCCTTGAAACGAAAAAGATAATCTTTAGCAGAGATGTTACCTTTGATGAATCTGCATTGTTGAGAAAGGTAACGAAGAAGATTGATGGCACTTTAGAGCAGGTGGAGCAAACTCCGAAACAAGTGGAGTTTGAAAGCAAAATTGTTAATCCAGTTAGTAAAGATAAGACAGAAGCCGATCCTCCATTGACAGAAGATGAATAAGATGAAGAGGTTTTAACCCAAGAACCTTCACAGCAACAAGAAGAAACTACAGTTGATGGGCCACGACGACAAAATGTCAAGATACCTACTCGATACAAGGATTTTGAAGACCTACCTGCTCAATTTAAGAATACGGTAGTCTGTGCACTTTCAGTTGTGCATGATGATGTTCCTTCCATATATAAAGATGCAATCAGAAGCCCTGAAGTTGAAAGATGGAAGGAAGCCATGGATGAAGAACTTCTGTCCCTTTAGAAGAATAAAACATGGAAGTTGATACAACTACCTAATGGCAAGAAGGCAATTGGATGCAAATGGGTGTATGCAAAGAAATATGGATTTCCTAACAAAGATGGTATTCGCTACAAGGAAAGGTTGGTGGCTAAGGGCTACGCTCAGAAGTAGGGAATCGATTATAATGAGGTATTTTCTCAAGTTGTAAAACATTCTTCCATTAGAATTTTGTTGGCCTTGGTAGCACAGTTCGATTTGGAACTAGTTCAACTTGATGTGAAAACCGCGTTTCTACACGATGACTTAGAAGAGGAGATATATATGTCTCAGCCAGAAGGGTTTATTGTTACTGGTAAAGAGAATTGGGTTTGTAAGCTGAACAAATCATTGTATGGATTGAAGCAATCTCCAAGGCAATGGTACAAACGATTTGATCAGTTTATGTTGTAACAAAAGTATACCAGAAGCACACATGATCATTGTGTGTATTTTCGCAAGCTACAAAATGAGTCTTTCGTCTATCTCCTATTGTACGTCGATGATATGTTGATTGCATCAAAGAGCCAAGCAGAAATTGAAAAGTTGAAGGCTCAACTAAGTCAGGAGTTCGAGATGAAAGATTTGGGAAAAGCCAAGAAGATTCTCGGTATGGAGATAAGTAGAGACAGGAAGAAGGGGAAGCTTAGTTTGACCCAGAGTCAATATTTGAAGCGGATACTACAACGTTTTGGTATGAATGAACAGACAAAACCTATAAGTACTCCGCTAGTTCCTCAATTTAAGCTTAGTGCTCAATTATCTCCTAAGAATGATGCAGAACGAGAATATATGGCAAAGGTACCATATGCAAATGCAGTTGGTAGCTTGATGTATGCAATGGTGTGTACAAGACCTGACATTTCACATGCGGTTGGTCTGTAGCAGTACATGCATGATCCTGGTAAAGGACATTGGTTGGCTATGAAATGGATTCTACGATATATTATAAATCGTAGATGTTGGTTTAGTATTTCAGCAAGATAATACCATTGGTCAATGTGCAGTAGGATATTTTGATTCTGACTATGTAAGAGATTTAGATAAGCATAGGTCAACTACTGGTTATGTGTTTATTCTTGCTAGAGCACCGTCGGTTGGAAAGTCTACCTTCGATCCACGATTGCTTTGTCTACTACGGAGGCGAGTATATAGCGATTCTGAGGCTATGAAGGAAGCTATTTGGTTACGAGGTTTGCTTGAAGACTTGGGAGTTAGTCAAAAACATATCAAGGTGTTTTGTGATAGTGAGAGTACTATTCATTTAGCAAAGAACCAAGTCTACCATGCACGTACAAAGCATATTGACGTTCGTTATCATTTCATGCGAGAGATTATTGAAGAAGGTGGAGTACTAGTTCAGAAGATTAGTACGACAGAGAATCCCGCAAATATGATGACCAAGGTGGTAACATCAATCAAGTTCAAACATTGTCTGGACTTGATTAATATCCTACAGATCTGAATTAGCACTGGCGTCGTTGATCTAGCAATTGAAGAAATCATTTAAAACCACTAAGTCGCTAAGGTGGAGATTTGTTATATATTGCTCCTTAGTGAGAAAATTAGAAAAGTCTCACATTGATTAGGAATGAAGATGGGTGTTGGTTTTGGGGCTATAAATAAAGCCCTCCTTCACCATTTGTAAACATCCCAAAATTTGTAAATCTTCCTCTATTTTGTAGGAAGAGGAGGAACGAAGTCACTCGACAAAAGGAAAGGGAGAGGTACTTAATGAAAGGGGGGAAATGGAGCATTTTTCCGATATTAAAGCGCCATGGCCACAACTATTCTAGTTGGCAAGGCTTGGAAGCAACAGCGCCTATCAGCGAGAACTAGGCTTGGCTTGGTTAGTAGGGTAATTGATTAGCTCAATTTTGCCCAATTAGTTGTAATTTTGAAGTTCATTCATTTGGAGATAGTAGAAGTGGTCAACGACGCCCGAGGACCTAGGTAACATTTATACCGAACCTCGTTAAATTTCTGGTGTTATTATTTTTCTGCTTTAATATTTCTGTTTCAATATCTGTTTTAGTTTATTTTAGCATTATATTTCCAATAGCATTATTTTGTCGGGTTAATTTGAATTCTATTCATTTAAATCATAAGTAAATAGTAACTACTTAAAATAGAGAAAATATACCCAATTTTCCCAACAAGAACAAAGAGTAGAACATAGATCTCTTACATAATTGGAAAGTACTAACACAGAGCTTAACTTAAGATCATCTCCGACCTAAAACTAAAACTCTAAATTTGGTTCTAAATTACCCAACCCTGCACCAAATCTTACACTAAACTTTGTACAATGAACATATGTAATCAAATTTAAAGCGATACTATTCAAGATACACCATTTTTTAAATTCTAAAAAATATAATTAAATATAAAAAATTACTATAATACAACATAAAGCTAAAAAAATTAATGAAATATTTGTAAGATAAATATTACTAATTCACATAATCAATATCTAACTAACTTTTTTTCATATATACTTTTAATATTGTTTTTTAATTAAATTAAATTTTTAATTCATTATTATTAATAACTAATATTAATATATAATTGGTTAATTGGTTAGATAAAGGAATATCATTTTAACTTAATATTTGATAAAAAAATTAGTATAAAATAAAGTAAATTTTGATGTAAAATGAAGTAATGGATTGGAGATGCCCTAAAAACCTTAAGATTGAAAGAAAAACTCATTTAAGGATTCATCAAAAATTAGCAAATTTCAGCTTGAAATAAGAAAAGAAAACTCTCTTTTTTATTTTATCTGGATGGTAAAATCTACTGCATGGTTGAAATAACACTAGAACAAAGAGCGCAGCATAGATATCTTACATTGGGAAGTTAAATCACAAAGATTGACTTAAGAAGCTCAAGATAGATAGAAAAATCCATTAAGGATTCACCAAATTTTTTTGCAAACTTGAGCTTGAAATAAGACCTTCTTTCTTATTGTATTTTATCTTGCATGGTTGAAATAACACGAACAAAGAGTGAAACATAGATCTCTCAGATAATTGGAAAGCAAATGCACAGAGCTTGACTTAAGAGGCTCAAGATAGAAAGCAAAACCCATTAAGAATTCACCAAAAACATTTTTTTTGCAAACTTTCGCTTGAAAGGAGTAATTTTTTCCTTCTATCTATTTCCTAAATGGTAAAATCTAGTACAGGATAGAAAACCAATCGAGAATTCACCAAAAAATTAGCAAGCTTGGGCTTGAAAGCAGAATTTTTTTCCTTCCATATTATTACTAGATAGTAAAATCTAGTGCAAGGTTAAAATAACACAAGAACAGAGTAAGAAAGAGGAAATTACCTGAGATACCAGCAGTGCAATAGACAAGGGCAAAAATCATACCACCAAAAGCCCAAGCAATTCCCTGAATACCCACACTGGCACACTTATTAGGTGACCTCTGGACACCCATCACAGTCAAGATGGTGATGTAGAGAAACAAGAAGGTGGCCATGAACTCTGCAATACCAGCCCTGTAGAAAGACCATGATGTGAGCTCTCCAGGCTCAAACAAGGGTGCTGGTGGGGGTTCTTGGTAGTCCTTGTCTGTCTGAGCAGATGTACCTATGGGTTGCCTCTCTGAGAACTTGTTTGCTCCTAGTTTAACATCCTCTTCTTTACCCTCCATGCTAAGAGCTCCCTCTCTCCTTGGAATGTAAAAATTCCCTCTCTTTCTCAGCACTACTCTAAGCAAGGAAAGATAGCCGAATAGTATTACGTTAGGAAGGTGAGCCCTTTATAGATGAGAAGTTCATTGTTTACCTAATGACATAATAACTTGGGTCTATTTAAAAAATTGTTTCGGGAAAATTCTATATAATTAGGAAGGTAAGGTCTTTTTAGTAATTTTATACTATTTAATTTTCAAAATATAAGATATATTTTATCCCTAACTTATTTAAAATATTATAATTTAATATCTAATTTTTTTAATTCACAAAATTTAATTTATAATATTTTTAAATTTAATATAAATTTTAATAAATATCAAATTATTTTAAAATTGTTATAATTTAATCCTTAAACTATAATAAAATATTAAATTTGCTCATTTTGCCTTATATCTATTAGTATATAAAAAATTATCTTATATTAATTAAAAAATATATTAATATAATATTTATAAATTATATTAGAATTAATTAAGTATAATAGAAAAAAATTAATTTTATATAATTAAAAATTGAGAATTTTTTTTAATAATATTATAGATTAAATTATTTAAATTAAAATATTAAAAAATAAATTTTAATATATAAATTGAGAACCTAAATTTAATATTTTCTGTCAGATCACCCCAAGTTTGAGATTATCTTACCACTCAGTACTCATCGTACGTATATGTTAGATAATTACTTAAAAATAAATTTTAATGAAAAGGTGAATTTAAAGAGATTAAAAATTAAAATAGATAGGATTTATATTTTTACTTACGACTTTATTAAAAGTAGAATGAACCCTTTTTTTTCCAACCAAAACAAAAGCACTTTATCCGTAACTATTTTTTTTTTTTTTTTTGGTTTAAGATTTGATTGTAGTTATTGACACGTCATTATTAGAATATTAAGGCGAGGTAAATAGGTAATAGGATATTGGGGATGGTTCTCGAAAGAGCTGGTGGATTTTTGTAGATTCTGCTTATCCTCAACTCAACGGTCTGCGTATTGTCATCCTTTGTTTTTTTCACACTTTTTATTAAAATGTCATCCTGAGGAGTTTTAGGTAGATTCAAAATTATAAATATGCTATTTAATTTTATTAGATTATAAAAATATTATTTTAATATAATTTATGATATTTTTATATTACATCATAATTAATTTTTGTATAAAATTTATATTGCTTCAATTCTGTATTATCTTCGAAGAAAATTAGATAATATTTTTTTTATAAATTTCGTAATAATATTTTTACTTCATTATATTATTTTTATTTATTAAATTCAAATAATATATTTTAAATTTTAAATTTTAAAATCTTATTTTTAATTCCTTCCAACATAAATCAGATTTGCGAAACATTAGCTTGTATAAAGTTAATGATTAAGAAATGATATCGATAATGTTATAAATAAAAATTATTATTGTAATAAAATAGTTTATTAATAATATTATTATTAAAATAAATATTTTGTATATTTTTATTATAATAATTATAAAATTAATTGATGATGAGTTTTGTTAAAAGCTTATAGTTGATTGGCCCACATTTATATATATATATGCTACTTTAAGCATAACGTGAACAAAAAGGGGCTTAGTCAGATAAGGAAGACAACTCAGAGTCTGAATCTCACAATCTGACAACTCCCTACCTGAATAAATGTATTGAGAAATTTTTTCAATATAACTAATTAAAACAACACAAATTTCTTAATCTAATAAATTTTTTAACACTTTCACCCTAAATCATAAGTTTAATAATATTGATAATATTCAAGTTAATAGATAAAAAAAATTAAATAAAAGATAAATTTAATAATATTTTTAAACAATATAAATTTTTTAATCTAATAAACTCTGTAACACTTCACCCTAAATTATACATTGATTCTTAACTATTTATAATATGTTTTATTCAAGTTAATAGATAGATAAATGAGTAAATGAAAGATAAGTTTAATTATATTTTTCAAAAGCAAAACACTCCTTTTTCAAGTTCCAACCATTTTGTGATATTTAAAAGAAAAATTATTTTCGATGACATAAATCTTTTTTCAAAAAATAAATAAATAAATATTAATATTAAAAAAATTCAAAATTTCAAAAATATGTCACCCCTCCCAAATTTATATCTAAACAGAAGGAATTGGGAGAAAAAAAAAAACAAGAAGCAAAATCTGGTGTTTTCTTCTGTTATGTTCCGTCAGCAAAAGGCATTGATCCAACTACACTATTAGTTATCAAGTGGCCTGGAATCAGCCACATATTCATAGGATTTGTCACTGTTTTTTTTTTTTTTTTTTTTTTACATAATGAAAGAACGATTTTTTTTCTTTTTTAAGTGAGAAATTAATAATGTACGAGTTTATGGATTGTCTAAATTTTACATTTAATAATCTTTATTTTATAATTGAACTTTAATGGTAGAAACTCAGTTACATAAACGTATAATCAAATCAAAATCTATTTTTTAAATGTTTTTTTAATACTTAATTAAAAGAAATATGTTTATTTTTTATAAAATGTTAAATATATATATATATATATATATATATATATATATATTTTAGATTAAAAATAAAACATTATAATGTAATTAAACCAAATGAAAATCTAACATCCTCTCACCTATAAGCCCCTCAAGAACCTTTAACTCGGCCATGTCTATTCTCTTCTTCTTTTTTCACATTTTTTTCTTTTCTTTTTTCTAGTGTTAAAACCAGTACATAGCTCTCTAATCACAGATTTCTTCTCCATCAGAGAGAAAATTCCTCTTTAGATGGAGTTCTCCCTCTTTCATTTTCCTTTTCTTTTCTTTTGGTTCTGTGGTTCTTCATTGTTCTACACAAGCTTATCAGTAAAAAAAAAAAATCCCTATTTCATCAGACATCTCCTTACTGTTTTACCCTTTAGTTAGGGTTTTATGTGCCATTTTGGGTGTTTTAAGCATTATTTGGACGTTTGGTTGAACGAGTCTCGTTGTGTGTGTGAAGTTAAGTTACATGATCTATGTAGAGTGTGAATTATAACAATAATTATATGTTTGAATAGTATAATTTATGAATTATAATAATAATAATTATATGTTTAAATAGTATAATTAAAATAAGGATAAATATTAAAATAAAATTAAAAATAAAATTTTTGATTTTTAAATGATTAAAAAATAGCATATTATTTTATGCGAAGAAAATATAATATTTTAACCTATTTTTAAGAGACGAGAAAAAAAGAAGATTTATGTTATTATAATAATTAAACAAAATATATAAATATATTGAATCATTTGTATTAATATTCTCAGTATTTTAATCAAACATGAACTTAATCAAACATGAACTTAGTTATGTAAAGAAAAATATTGTAATTTTTTTATTATTATTTTTAGTAATTTAATTCTTTTATATTAAAAAAATGACACCATAATAACAAATGATTAATTTCTTATTTAATTTTCTCATATTTTTAATTATTATTAAAATATTATTTTTATAAATTTTCTTTAATAATAAATAATAATGTATAAAATTGATAAAAAAAATAAAATTTAATCATTATTCTTATTTTATTATTTTTTATAATAAAATGATTAAATTATTATAAAAAATAATACAATACATCAACAAAATTATTCTAGCATTGGCCTGGATACACTTGTCTCATAGTATATTGTCATATGATCTAAAATGCATAAAAAATCTGTGAATGATAGAAAGACAATTTAATTTCATAAAATAGCACAATTTCGTTCCTTTAATTAAAAATAGTAAAAATTTATTTTATAAAAATAATATATTTATATTATCTCATTTTTAAAAAGAGTAAGAAAATACAAATTTATCACCTTTATAAAATAAATTTCTATGAATTTGAGTTTAAACATTTATCACATAAGTAACAGCCTTTAATGAATTTTCTTTCGGCTCCATATTCAATTCATTAGTTATGGATAATTGGGACAGTTAACTTTGGTAATGGTATAGCTTCTTGGAACCTATTAGAAGAGACATAACCATAGATTAAAGAGTGCTGCTAATTTGCAACTTATCACAATTCATACAATAACTATCTATTGAGCGTAAAGGAGTTAGATACGCTTTTCTTTTCTTTTTTTTAAACTGTTACATCAGTTTTTATAACAAATTGTTTTTTTTTTTTTAAGACTAAAATGACTAATTAAAAATATTCCCTGCAGCAAAAGCTGATACACTTCTAGCAGCTTTTGCTTTCAGAGCCCTCAAAGTAAAGAGTTCTTCTCTTTTGTAGGGAATCCTAAGTTTATATCTCAACTCTGGTCCATTCTTTGAAAAACAAATTCGATAATGCATTGATAATTACACAAGCTAAGACTGACTTATGACTCTCCAAAGATCAACTCTTTTTTTTTTCTTTTTTTTTCATACAGGGTGGGGGGGCTAAAGTTCATGTTTTGGATGAATTCAAACGCAAATGTTATATGCTGAGTAGTCTCAACTATATACCTAATTTTCTACTCATACCTTGAAAAGGTAGTCAAAGCAGAATAACCATTCACCTAATTTTCAATTTTTCACATACGTTTCAAATATCTCAACTGAAAATACATTTTTCCCAATTCATTTTTAAAGCTCATTGAACATGACAATACTAATCCCACCATTACATGGCCAAATGATCCTTAACAAGTACACTTGGGACTTGCACAACCAATAATGCTTGTTTCACCATATTCCTATTCATTAACAAAAACAAGACATACCTAATATATTTACAAGCAGCTATTCTATTTATCTTCATCTGATTCTTCAGTGTGTTGGAGTTGGACATGTGGGCAAGGTCTTTCTGGTTCTCCTTTGCTCCACAGTATCCATAAGTCCCCCCTCTTCCTTCCCAGTGTCAGAAATGTTCCTGCAACAGTGACTTAATGAGTGACACAAGTAGTATAATAAAGCCATCTAAACTTATCTACCCTTCTTAACAACAACAGTTGACAAAGATTACTGGCGTGCGACTTTTAAAGAAAAGATCGAAGATTACCGAGTATAAATGGTACGATGTACAACAGTGCTGGTTGGCCATGCCCATCCATCAAGTTCAATGCCACATATGTGATGAGAAGACCTGCAAGACATTTATATTATAATTATTATTAATTAATTAATATAACCATGTCTTTGAAGAAAGTCTAATCTAGCCGCATAGCAATGAACAGCCCAGAAAATTTGACTGTAGGTGAACATATTTACTCATGCATGTGCTTGTCCGCAGAAAGATAGAAATGAAGTCATTGTCTACCTTTCATTTGAGTTTAGTTTGTTAGATATAGTACACTACTCGATATTTAATACGGTAAACGTTTTGATTTACTTGCAATTTACTTTGAGTATCAATTTTATATCAATTAAAGTATTTTAATTGATATTTCCGATAAATTTTGAACAAAATAAGTTATAAAATTGTCACATAAGACCAACCCCTCACCATCACTACCCGATTCGATGGAAAATTCCTAACTCTTCAATTCAATCACTAGATATGACTTATCTCATTAAGATTTAATGCCAATACTAACTAAAAGTACCTGATTGATATAAAAATGACAATATAAAGTACCAAATCGATTAAAAAAACGATAAGGAAGTAAATTGAAATTACGTTAAAACTAATAATAGAAAATAAAACATTTATCCTATTTAATAATAGTAGGGCAATTTGATATTTTTTTCCTTACCTAAACCATAAGCAAGCATTGCCCACAAGAAATAACCAGCTCTAAGAGTCCTGTTGGCCAGCCAGTCAAACCTGCAATGTCAATCCATTGTTTTCATCAACATATTC
This sequence comes from Hippophae rhamnoides, assembly GCA_033030585.1. Taxonomy (NCBI): domain Eukaryota; kingdom Viridiplantae; phylum Streptophyta; class Magnoliopsida; order Rosales; family Elaeagnaceae; genus Hippophae; species Hippophae rhamnoides. The sequence continues at coordinate 13,656,607 of CM065430.1, forward strand.
ATTGCAAAGGCTGGAATTTCTTATTTTTCCAAGAAAATATGGTAAATTTTCAATCATGAACAGAAGAAGAAAATATTATTCTCTTACACCATTCAAATGATTGACTTCTATTAAAAATAAAACAGAAGAAGAAAAATAATAGAAGGTTTGAAGATACTAAAAAACCAGTGGAAGAGGAGATAAATTAACAAAAAGGTAAGAGTATATTTTTGCAGACAATCAAATTAATGTTCCTTCCATGCCCAACTTCAGAATGAAATGATGGGATAAGAGTTCATGTGAAGATCTCACAGGCTCAGGATAAAAGCAACGTCTATATTGGTGTAAGATATGGGTGCAGATTATACCTAAGTGAAAATGCTACAAGAAGTCCAGGCAGTAGGATGTCACCGAAACCAATGATGCTGTAACCGCCCCAAGGGTCAAACATGCGAGGGATCTTCAGTAGCATGGGAATGCCATCCTCTCCACTTCTGTCACCACGAGCTACCTAAAAGATGCGAGCAAATGATTCGTCATCATCTGCAACTGCCATACAATCTATAGACTAATTCAACATGTTTCAATTTACTTACCACAATCATCACACTTTCATGGAACAACTTTTTGGAAACGAAAACCCAAAAGATGTCGTATAAGAAGGCACAACTGAGAAGGACCGTACCAACCTGATTAAAAAGCCTCGCATCAGTTTTCATGAAACGATTTCTAAAATTTTAAGAAGCAATGATACTTTTCTCATGATAATTACTTCCAACACTTTAATACGAATTTATAATACACTTCATCAACAACATAATAGAGACAAAGAAAGAAATAACACTTCAGTTGTACAGCTTTAACAAGAAAAGATAAAGGACTATCAGTTGAACAAGAAAAGAAAAGTAACTAGATTGGCATCATTATAAAGATATTGGTAAAAATCTCCCTTCTTTTTTTTTATTTTTTTACAAAGATTCAAAATATTTTCCAGAAAAAAAGAATATATATATTCCACATAAGTAAATTTTCCACAGTTAGCTATGATTCCACACCTATCTGAAGTTGGCACAATTGGCATCATTATAAAAATATTAGCATCTAATTACAAGGATATTTATGCACACGAGACAACTGTGACGAACTAATCACTCGCTGTAGTTACAACAGTAAAGGACAATTTTTATTCAAAAAAAAAAACCACAACATGAAAGCAACAAATAACTGAAACATGTTTATCAAACACATCTAGAAGTGCCAAGAAACAGGAAGAACAAAAAGCTCATAATTTCACTGATTTAGTTAAACTTTTAAGGAAAGATTTGCATGTGCACAGTCATGTGTCTGAATAAAATTGAAACATCAAACATTCCATGGACCACAATCTAAAGAACATAAAGATAGGGATTTATGATCAGTAGCAACACTGAAACTGATGACTTCTAATCTTTACCTTGAGATTAGGAATGCGGACAATTTGAAGGACTGTGATTATCAGTGCAATTCCCTGAATGAAAAACAATTAAAAGAGCAATCACTAGTATGTATAAGGTGAATCAATTGCGTCAACTTTTCATAACAAATAATCCATTTAGGATATACTTGATAAGTAATTACATAGTTGACTGTCATTAAAAAAAGTCTGAAATGCACTTCAAATGGAGTTAAAAGTTTCCAAAGGAAAAATATCTTAAATTATGTTGATCTTACAAGGATGTCTTGACCTATCCAAGCAAACGATAAGTTGCGGTAAATAGCCCATAGGACCGCAAATGCTATGCAGAATGGAGAAACGGCCAAGGTTAAGTATGAGACAGCTCCCAACAGAGGTACTTTGACATATGACAGAGCAGTACGTTTGAACCACCTGGAGTATATAAATATGCTCAACTTTATTACTTCAAAAGGAAGATCATAAAATCAGCTGCAATAAAAAAAGGGGGGAAACAGAACAAGCTGCCTCCCCATGGACAATGTATGGGATATGGAAACATATGAAGTCCCCATGGACAATAAAGTATGGGATATGGAAACATATGAAGTTAGATGCTCAAAAATAAGAGGCCAGTATATTAGTTTATTTAACTAGAATATGTCATCTAGAAAACCGCACTTTCTTATTTTAAGGAAATTGTGCAACTGTATGACCCCTCATCAGTCATTAATTAGGCCATGAAGCCAGAGTTCAGTAAATGACATCCCACAGACACACACGGTGATGCCAACTAGGGAACTTATATAGAGGCACGGTCCAAGGACCTATATAAACCACTCATGTAAATGCAAAAGAATCAAAACTACAGTGTTCAAGTACTTATACAAGGGCAGAACTATCCAACAAAAAAAAGTATTAAGGGCCAGTGCATGTTGCAATGCTAAATCTTCATGGTGTGCTGAAGAGTGATATGTGCTAGATATAATAGCTTTACCTCGATAATAAAGCTACCAAGCAAGTTTGCAGACCCTGCACGTAGATAAAGCATGAAATAAGAAGTTAAAACTGGACTGAGACCACAGGTTGAAAGGAGGCGGGTACAACACACTTACAAATACATTTTATGAAGCTTAAAATGGGGGGATTTCATACCTCCACACCACCAATGCAGAAAAGAACTACCAAAAGCTCAACGAACCAGAACGACATGAGTTTGTACAGTAAAACTAAAAAGCATGAAGCAGCAATAACAAACAGGACTGCAGACGTTGTGCTGATGTCTACTATACCACCAGCACCTACATCTCTAGTACTTGGAATTTCATCTCCTTCATCCTAAAGAGCAAGATAATATGATAAAATTAGTAGAAATACCAAAAATGAAAATTGTACAAACGAGATTGTGGTAGGAAAAGGAAATTGTATGCAAGTGCAAGCATATACATAGACATACATATGCATAAGTACATATATTAAGTCAAAATGTATAAATATGTGTTTTTTGTATTTATGTAAGATGTAAGGGTACACCTTACATCTGCTAGTAAAGAAAGAAGATGACCTTTAGGAGCTTGTCATGTTCTATAGCTGCTTCTCTAGCGCTCCATGCAGACCAATAAGATGCACATAAGATCGTACCAACAGCCATCAACCATAAAAATACTTCGGCAATGTCAACTACTGGACGTCGTGGAGAATACAGTTGCACAGACACTGCAGATAATGCAACAATTTAAAAGCTATCCAGCAAAGACGGAAAAGGATCTACTTGACAGCACAACCCATGAACACAACTAGAGCTTGCAAGAGCTCAAGCTTGGTTTTGCCCAAATTCTTTCCAGTGAAAATCAGGATAACCAAACATAAGATTTTTTGAGAACTAACTCACTAATTATTTGTCATATTGGCTTCAAAGAACAACACCAATTACCAAGTTTTGAAGCAGATTTGAGATAATACATTAGAAGGAGGAAAAAAGAGAAAAAGAAGAAGTTAAGTGTTTGATAGCAAACTGAAAAGAGGTAGTATGGATACAGTTTTGTTGGTGTTTTTAATTACAAACTGAAAATGTGAATACATAGGTATGCCAAACAAAATGCAAAATAAAGCTCACAGAAATATTGGACAAATTTCCAGAAACAACTTCAGTGCTTTTGTAGTCTTTGTAATCTCATATTAGCAAAAAACTTGCCTGATGAATTATTGATTAGCATTTTCTGCAAGCTAGCACCAGCATCTTGTGGCAGCATCACAGTAGGTATACGAATATCAAGATCAGTTTCATCTGGCTCACAAACCATCTTGTAAAGTTCTGCAACAAAAGAAACAATTTTGATAAGTACTGAAACATGATTGCACTCCCAGATCATCAAGTAATAAATATTTTATTCCTGTCATGACTACACAGCTAAACAGAACTCCAAAATCAGGATCTTAAATGTCTAATAATATGACCAATGAGATGAAGTGGTTAGCTATTTAATCTCAGTAAACAGTATAACAAATTAAAGCTTCCCATAACAAAGCCATATATGCTGATCACCTTTCTGATTGTTTATAACAAGAACAGCTGAAGCACCAGCAGCTTCTGCATTATTTGCCTTAGTTGTGAATTTGCAGTTGCCCCGGTCCACCATGATGACATCTCTAGCAAGCTGAAAAACCCCAAAACAATTTACATTTACAATGACAACAATAAGAAAACATAGTAAATGTTTGCTACATGCCCATGTTCATATAAAGATTTCTATAGAATTTAAATAAAAAAACAGACCTTATTCATTGGTGCACTGCAACAATCACGAGGGTTTGCAAGAATAAGGCGAGATCGGTTTGCATTCTTCTCCTTTGAAACAATCGTTGTCCCAAATCTCGCACCAACACCTACAAATTCACTGTCCTCAATGCCATTGACCCAAGTTTGGACCTTCACCTGAGGGAAAAAAAACATTTATTAGTGGAAGTTCCTTCAGGTGAGCTGGATGGGCGCATCAATAGAAGAAAAATTTGCATGGACCCTGATCTGAACAAAAAAACAACACTCGTGCATGCTAGATACCTAGCATCAGTTTCTACATGCTCCAACAAAACAATAGGCTTGTTCCAGAACATCATTAGGTAATATGCTCCCAGATTAGCAAGCCAATGAAGTTTACACATTCAAAATCAATCTACAACTGGGAGACAAAAGGGCGGCTAAAATTTATCATTTATACTCTTTAAAATTCTCATGACAAATGAACTAATAAAGCATTATCATTTTTTTGGAATTGCAAAATACACAAAGTAATATTACAGAAGAGTAATGAAAACCTAAGCCGCACCTCACCACAAACCTATTGGGGATTTATCAATACTAAGAAAAAAGAATCTACTAAAAAATCTATAATTACAATAGCAAATGAACCGTACTAATTGAAACTAGGTCCATTCAATCGGATGTTTACAAGCTAAAGAAAAAAGAAACAAAATTGAAAATCCCAATTCATACTCCAGAAGAAGAAAAAAGGTAAGAAAGGTAGGAAATCTGTTAATTCTAGTTCTCAAGAATATAAAATCTTCGAATTACACATCAATTGAAAAATATGACATCTTTCAACAACCGACATCACGATCTTCAGTTAACAAACCACTATTACACAAAACTCAAAACTCAAAACTCAAAAAAAAAATTGAACAAAAAAACGAAGATTGAACAAAAACAAGTTCTTACAACATAGAAATAATAAATGGGTAAAATAGAAAAAGTAACAAAAAGCTATACCAAAACGAAGTCATTCTCACAACGGGGCTTCTTTGGAGCTAAATCATCACCGTGAACTATGTCTCCGGCTTTTACAGAACATGTGATGCAGACTAACACAACAAGAGCTAAGACAGAGAAAATTCCAAAAAATTTCTGAAAATCCATGGATTCTCAGCCTCCTCCCACTCGAACTTTAAGCACCCTTCTTTGTGTTTCCAACTCCGATGAAAATGGGCGGATCACAAAATGTAATAAATATATAAATAAAAAGTAAAGCAAAATACGGTAAGAAATAGACAGTGGATCTAGTCATCTAAATAGATTCTCACAACCCCCGTTGTGGAGAAGATGATATCTACGAAACAACGGAAGTCCAAGACGATGACGTTTGGTTCTTCATGTAATTATCAAATTAATGATTAAAACTCTAAGTGGGCTATTTCCAAATCCGTACAAACATTACAACTGTAATTTAAATTGTACAAAAATAAAAAGAAACAAAAAAGGACAGTTTAAGTGCATAACGTGCTCGAGTACATAAATACATATAATAATAATCAAATTTTGATTTTTTTAATTATAATATTAAATCAATCAAATTACTCATAATTTAAATTAAAAATAATAACATGATTACATTAATTATAAAAATATATAATATCTTTTAAAGAAATATTCTTTTAATCTTTATGGTTTTTTAAGATATGAATTAAAATAATTTCACATATATAAATAATGATTCAAAATTTTAAGATATTAAGGATAGTGAAAACAAATTAATATATATTTCAAATTGTAAATTAAATTCTTTAAAAAATTTAGAAGTCTAAATTACAGCTAAAAGTATTATGAAATTTAATGTGAATGTTTTTTTTAAATGATAGAATATTTTTCCTTTTCGTTACATAGGATAATTTAATTTTTTAATATCAATTTTTTTTAATTATTTAATAATAACTTTTGATTAAGAATAAATTTCTAATCATTTAGTAATTATTTTTTTACATGATAGTTTTTTATAATTGAATTTTACGAAAAATAAATAAAATAAATTATTATAGTAAATGTGATTCTTACTTTTTTTTAAATTATTATTATCAAATGTTAAAATAATAATATTGACTCGGTAAAGTAACATTGGAAAATAATTGATAAAACTATTTCAAAAAAAAAAATTCCTAAAATAAAAAAATTAATAACGTTAGAGGCAATTTTAATAGCAAGTTATTAAAAAATTGGTAAAATAATATTCATAAAAGTACGAACATGATGTACAACTTGTATATTTATAATATAAATAAAAATTAATTTAAATATTTTATATTAATAATAATATTAAAATATATATTTATTGTTGATATAAATTTTAGGTTGTTTTAAAATAAAAAAGAAAAAAGAAAAGAATAGTATTACATTAAAAAATATTAGTACAGTAAACGGGTCAAAAGGGAAACTTTTTCCTGTGAAAAATAGACAATTTCTTATACATGGAAGTGCGATTCTAGGGAAATTATTACGAGGTATATAATAATATAATAGTCTAAATTTAAAAATATATATATATATGTGTGTATAATAACAATATAATTAAATTTATAAAAAAAAAACAATATAATGCCATAACTTTCAGCACTTCATAGTCAACCAAAATAAATGCCGTAAGCCACGAGTCATAAGCCATAACTATCTTTAGTGATCAAATAAATAAAGGCACCTGGGTCATAATTATTCCTAATCTAGCATTGGAAGTGGGTTTTTTAAATTTAAAAAATGAGCATGTAAATAACAAAGCGTCCACGTTTGTATTTAATAATACTGTGGACAATTATAGGAGTTTAATTGAGTAATTATATATAATAGAACTAAGTGGATAAATTAATATTATTAATTAAATTTTATTAAAATTAAAAGAATCTTTAAATATATGATATTAACAATAATATGATGATGTGTATTATGTTTTCCAATTTCACTAGGTGTCTAGGGTAGTAGCAATAGTATTTTTTTTTTCAAATAAAGCACATCAAATTCTTCATCTTGAATATTAGATTACAACTTTCAGGAATTATTTCTATACTCGTCAACTTATCCAACTTGATAAATTGGAATGTTCTATGACCATCCAAGCATAATTATTACAAGCAAACAAATACAGTGCAAGACTTGAATCTGCTTACAAAATTGTTACATTTTATCTCCTTTGAAGAGCAAAGATCTTCTTCATCGTTCTGTTGAAAATATCCAAGGAGCCAAAGGCTTATGAATCTAAACACCCACATCTGAAGAAAGTTTCACGCTTTCAGTCTAATTTAACACCCTGAAGGAAAATAGAGGGGAACAAAATTCATCTAGTGCAATAGTGGAAGGGTTTCTTTCTTTGGTTGGGTTCACCAAACAAACTAATGAAACTTAATATTGTCTAACTGATCCTCCCTTTCAATATCGAATTCGAACCAGCAGCATACAGGTGTTGCTCCATCGAGGTTAGCGTAAGTGGTACATCCCTTTTCCATCAATGTTAGTGACTCTCTGGTAGCCTGCATCACCATGTAGAGTAAGGAGAGTATTAATAGTTTAATACGGAAAATTGATTACGAAAACATGTGTGATTAAAAATATACCGCCATGGAAATTCACTGGTGTCTATTCCGGCTCGGTGAAGCTCATCTACGTATTGCAATGCCTCTCGGCACTCTTCCCGGTCATCAAAGAATTCATTTTTGTCACCCTCGATCTGATATGTTTCATGACCTTTGCCAGCAACAACCTGCAGTTACAGGTGATCCAAAATGGTAAGGGAGTGCAATGATTATAATCATATTTACTATATTTACTCTTATACCACAAAATTTTCATTAGTTTGGGGTTCAAGAACTTACAACCATATCACCTTCCTCACCCATGGCAACAGCACACCGTACAGCTACTGTTCTGATGTCATGCAGAAAAAGTCTGTGACCATTTGGAAGAGGGGGGTAGTAATCATTTTCTCCATGTTTTAAGTAATCCTGCATCGTCCATCCAACGCCAGCCAACATATCATCCAAGATGTCCACTGATATAAAGTAAACACATAAGTACAAACCCTGAGATTAAGCCATTTTAACATAGTAGTTTCCACAATAGATGCACCACTAGAAACAGTTCGACAGTGTTCTTCATAATACATACACGGATCCTCATTCTTCGGATTGTCGGATGTCAAAATTGTCATATCGCTTTTATCTGTCGCAATCTTTGTCATAAGGGGTCTCTTACCTCGGTCACTCTCCCCAGGACAACCAATAACTTCATGAAAGACACAGAGAGTCGGTCAGAAAAGGCAACTCAAAACCTGCTAAACTATTTTCTTTTATTAATGAAGAGTATTTACTATTACAACAGAATATCTAATGGATGTCAAGTGCAGTGTCATGGAATTGTCTGTCAAACGCATTTTAGTCAACATAAATAGAATATGGCCAAAAAGAAAAGAAAAGGAAAATAAAATTAAGCTCTATTCACAAACCTACGGCTTTAGGCTTCTAGTCCTAGCTCCAAAAGGAAAATGGATAACAGTTCACTTCATTAAAAATAAAAATGTCAAAACAAAATACAAGCATACCAGTGATTATCCTCTTTGGTTTAAGCTCTCTAACAGAATCAAGTAATCTAGACAAACCATTAGGAGTATGAGCATAGTCAACAATCACACCAAAAGCCTGTTCTTCATCTATTAACTCACACCTTCCTGGAACTGCATCAACTTCTTCAATTCCTCTCACAATGTCCTCTAACGGTGCTCCAACTGCAACCCCAACAGCCACAGCAGCAAGAATATTATATATATTATGCCTTCCAAGCAACCCTGATGATATCTCCAATATGCCATGTGGAGTGTTAACTAAAACTTGGGTCTCGAAGAGGGACAGTTCAAACTTTAGAGGATGAACATCTGCATTCTTGTTCTCCATTGCAAAGGTTACAACAGGAATATCCGGGTTGCCTTGTCCAATGAAGAAAGGAGCATTTGGGTCATCAATGTTAACAACTTTCCTATGCCGATCAGGATCAACCATTCTTGAAAACAATTTAGCCTTTGAATCCCTATATTCCTCTTCACTACCATGAAAATCCAAATGGTCTCTGGTCAAATTTGTGAAAACAGCTATATCAAAATCAACTTCATTGCACTTCCCTTGAGCTAGTCCATTAGAAGAAACTTCCATGACAACAGCTTCAGACCCATTATGGAGCATCTTTGCCATCAAATTTTGAACCAAAACAACATCAGGGGTTGTGTTTGATGACTCTAACTTGTTGTCCCCATGTACATAATAAGCAACTGAGCTCAACATTCCAGTCCTCAATCCCATAGCTTCATACATGCTTTTTATCAAATACGAAGTCGTAGTTTTCCCATTAGTCCCAGTTATGCCTATCACAGCCATATTCTTTGATGGGTATCTATAAAAAGAAGCAGCCAAAGAAGGAAGAACTGAATTGGTATCTTCCACAATAACCAATGCTTTGCACCCTAAAGTCTCCTCTATATCTATCTCTTTACTTGCAACTACAGCTACAGCTCCTCTCTTATCAGCTTCACTCAAAAACAAATGCCCATCAGTTTTCTTCCCAACACAACACACAAACAAGTCACCTGAATTAACCACTCTAGAATCGTGCTGAATCCCAGTAATTTCAACCTCTAAATCACCATAAACCGAAATAGGAACGACCTTGCTCTCATCCAAAAGCTCAGCTAAGCTAATTTTAAACTTGGGTTCAACAATTCGAGACTTAACTTTACCATATGTATCAAAGTCTAAATCAAACGAAGAATTTAAAGACGAAAATCGATCACCTTCGCTCAATTCAGAAGCCTCGTCTTCGAAATTCTCAGACCCATCAGAATCCGCATCTTCCGTAACAACTTTAAGTCCCTGAAGCTCCTCAATTTCTTCTAAATCAACGACCTCCTCGGACTCCAACTCTTCAATAATCTCCTCTACTTCCTTTTTCTTCGGGTTGGGCTTCAAAAGTCCTTGCTTGACAAACTCCTTACGTTTCAAGGCAATAGCTTTATCAATTTCGCCAAATAAATCGTCTCCAGAACTATCAGTTTCCAAAGAATTCGGACTATCAGGTGCGTCTTCAACATCAGCAATGGTAGAGAGGAAGGTCGACTGATGCTTCTTGAACTCTTCCTCTTGGAGCTTTCTGGCTCGCGAAGCTTGTCGATGTATTTGCTGAAACTTTGAGACTCCATGTTCAGAGTCCTCTGGCGCTTCAGGTGGGTCGTCGTCCGATGGGTTCGGGTAGAACTTGCCATCAGGTCCAATGGCAGATGGAGCATGATGGGGTAGTCTGAGAGGAGATAGAGTGGATGGAGAGAGAAATTGGGATTTGAAAATATATTTTTGGGGTTTTAGAGAGAGGAATTGGGGATAAGGAGTAAGAAAGTGTGGTAATAGGAGAAAGGTTGAAGCCATGAGAGATTGAAATGCATTGAGGGAGAGAGAGGAGTTAGCTTTTGGTGGAGGCCGGAGGGGATAGGGGTTTGACCGTTTGAATGAAACCTATGGGCCAAGCCTAAATCATACTGGCCTTTATGTTTAGTTCATCTTAAAAGCAGAAAATATTCGGGCCGAAAATGTCTTAGAGCCCAAATTGAATGGCTTTATTTTAAAACATTGATTAAATGAAAAGGGCCTACAAAGTCTCCAAATACACAACCGAATGTATAAAATTAGTAGAGATATGTGTTTTATAGATATATATTTAAAAGATTTGGTGATATGTATATAGAATTGTGAATGAAAAATTATGAGTCTTACATAAATTGTGCACAAAATTATGTGCTGATCACAAGGGGTATAAAAAAATGTTGGAATAAGTATGTTAAAAACAGTATAAGAATGATGTTATTGATATATTGAAATGTATTATTTGGGTTGAGTCACAGATTAAGTCGTTATCTTTAAAATATTTTGCAACTCTGTTTAAATTTGTACAAGCAAACACAAACTTATCGTCTCTATAATAAAACAACCTAAAACCTTTGTTTTTGTCTCGAAATTTCATTACATTGATGAAAATCAGAATGATACACCTCTAAAGTTTATGTTGCTCGAAAAACTCAAAACAATTTAATACTTTCTTCTTTTCTTTCTAAGATTTTTTTCTTCTTTTCTTTTATAAGAGCTATTTTCAATTGTGGAAAAGTAATTTTAATAAAAAAAATTCAAAAAATAAAATGCCACCTAACTCGTACACATAATAACTTGACTCGACCGGTCGGATAGACAACGACAATGACGTGCATGCACGTGGTATCACATTTGCCTAAATTCTCTTCCATTTCATAAAAGTTGGTGTCATTTAAGACCCAAATCCAATAACCAATCATTTTTCTATTTATACATTTCCTATGTAATGTAAAATAACAATGTAAAATAAGACACAAAATGACATAATTTATTTTATAAAAAATCACATTTTCAACAAAAACTGAATAATCACTTTAAATTTTGTCTTTATCGTAAAATCAATCATAATATTCATTTTCTAACCAGAATTTAACATATTTTGGTGGGAGGATTTGGTAGACAATTATTTGAATTTAAGTTTTTTGTTTTTAAATATCAAAATTTTAGAAAACTTATGAATTTTTAAAAATTGATTTTTATGTTAACATATATGTCTATTTGAGAGTAATCAATTTCATAGTTTTGGATTTATAATTTTTATTAAAAATTTATTTACTAAATCATAATTTAGAATAAGAAAGAATCTATAACATAATATATCTTTTATATATGTTGTTATTTAGAAATGTTTTAATTTTATTAAAAATTAAAGTTGTTTAAGAAATATTTTAAAATGTATAACATAATCTAAATCAATATAGAGTAAAAAACAACAATAAAGATCGTCAAAGTGGTTAGAATTTAAAAATAAATAAGAAATAAATTCATACAATCCTATTAAATTTGTTTGTTAAAATATGTTTATCTCTCATTAAGGGAAAAAAAATTATTTTACTTACACATAATTAAACTAAAGATTATAATTGATAGAAAGTGATAAATATATCAATTATTATGTATAACTATTATAAATATAACATGTTATATTTGTGAGAGAATCTTATATACAACGTGTTATATATGTCTTATATTAATATCAGTCGTTAATCTCATTCTAATTTTTAACATTTTTTTTCCTTTTATAAAAATGAAGAGTCAAGATGACTCCGTTCCACCAATATTTATGCCCCTATTATATGCAAGATTCTCTCATATTAGAAGAAAATCTTACATATAATATGTTACATGTTCTTATTAATATCAGTCATTAATCTTGTTCCTACTTTTAACACCTTCTTTTTATAAAAATGAAGAATCAAGATGACTTCATTCTATCACGTGTTCGTACCCCTATTATATGCAAGATTTTCTCGTACTAGGAAAAAATCTTACGTACAATATATTATATGTTCTTATTAATATCATTATTGATCTCGTCTCCACTTCTAATACATTTTTCTTTTTATAAAAATGAAAAATTAAGATGACTTCATTCCATCACATGTTTGTGTTCCTGTTGTATGTAAAATTATATAATACATTAGATATCAACAAATATTTAAATATATAGATTTGATTTAATCTTAAATTAGGTTATATATATTTATTTTAAATAATATATATTTATTTTTATTAAATTATAATTATTATAAATCAATCTCTTATATTTTATTTTCCAACCATAATAGTTGCTCGCATACTAATTCAATTTTAATTTTACGCCATGGGAAGTGACTCTAATCTAACCATATTCAAGTAGATTAAGCAATTCTGTCTAGCACACTTCGGATCTATTTTATAGAACAATTTTCTTGGTTCCGAAATAGGGTTAGTACTATATTTAGAAATTAATATCAATTTTGTTCTATATTTTCGAAGAGTTTCAATTTATTATCTTTCTTTTTTTCAAAATGGTTTCAAAATTAATAATTTTAAAAAATACATAAATTTAATTTAAAGAACCAAACTTAAGCATCTCATCGTATTATCTTTTTTCCAAAATGGTTTCAAAATTAATAATTTTAAAAAATACATGAATTTAATTTAAGGAATCAAACTTAAGCATCTCATCGTGACTCAAAAAAGATGAACATTATCTTACGTTATTTGTAATGATTTATGAATGATATGTATTATTTTCAACTTAATTTTTTAAATTAAATTCATATATTATTTAAAATTATTAATTTTAAAATAATTTTACAAAAATGGGTATTAAATTAGAAAAAGATAACAGTTTTTAAAAATAAATTACTAATATGTAAGTTGAATTTGTGATTTAATTAGTAGATAATAGTCTTAATAAATTAATAATATATACTAAACAGAAGAGTATAATTAATAAATACAAGTCTGTCTTAAAAGAATATTCATTCGTTACTCAATGTAGTTATAACAAAGAATATGGTCAAAGTATAAGATCTAACTAATTATTTAACGACATAAATCAAAATGAACATAATAATGTAACAAAGAATACTTAGCCTAAGTAGCTAAAGAATGTGCTACTAAATTAGCACTCCTATAAGTGAATTGCAACCTAAAAACATCATCCAAATAATCACTTTATAGGATAACATGCTAGGCATCCATTTCAAGTGCCATCTCCACCCCTTCCCATAAAGCAAGCAGCTCAGCAGCAATAAGGTTCAAAACATAAAGAACTATGCACGTTCACGCCACCACAAAGCAACCCTTTTGATCCCAAACAATGATCCCCAACCTTGACACATTGGACTCTAGAGTCCAAATTTAGATCTAAATTTCAAATAATGTATGTGTTGATCTTCCACCATCCCCAATCGGGGCTCCAATAAGGAATATCGGACCTACCGGAAACAAGCAATCATCAACCACCACCAGCTACGAAAGCCACCTTATAATCCCACTAGCATTACTTAATTTATTTGATATTTGATTATAGTCTTATATTATAGGTGTTTTATAAAATTGTTGTTAGCTGGCTTGTGTGAGATCAATGTAAATTTTTATATGCTTTTCATTTGCATATATGTTATGGATTTAAATTCGTATAATATATAAGTAACATAAGTTAATATGTTTGTTACTAGTTATAAATATTATATTAGTATTTTTCTTAATTAACATAAGATATTTGTTTATACATTAATATTTTATTTCAAAGCGTGTGTTGTTTAACATAAAAATTTATATTTTTAATTTATTTTATTATATTCTAGAGAAAAATATTATAAAAATAATTTACATTAAATTATTTGTATCGTTTAGTCTCTTAGATTACAAACACTTATCATTTAATTCTTTAGTTTTGAAAAAATGACTAATTAAAGACAAATTATATTATTTTAATAATTTTTCTATTAAAATATTATTATTTTTCTATCAAGTAATTAAACGTAATTAAAATACAAATATTTAATAGTGATAAAGTTACAATTAATATGAAAAATAATTCATAGAATATTTGTTTTTAATATTTGTTAATTACCACAAATTTTATTTTAATGTTTTATAATTCTTATTTAAATTAAAAAATATATTTAAATAACTTTTTTTTATTTTTTTATTATATATTTTTTCTTAAAATATTATATATTAAATTTCATTTTTATCCATGTTAAAGATTCGTATTTTAATTACTTGATTGAAAAAAATAATATTTTAATTAAAAAATTATTAAAATAATATATTTTATTCTTAATTGGTCATTTTTATAAAACTAGATGAATAAATAACATCATTTTAAATTTAAGGTATTAAACTATATAAATAACCTAATTTAAGGACTTATTTAACATCTCATCCTATATTCTAATTATATCTAAGCTACTTATGTTTTTTTTTTACAATTTTCATGTAGTTTTTTTTATGGTAGACCTATTGTTTTTTTTTTAACCAATTGATCGAATAAAGCTCCGATATCATGTCGAAGTTCATAAAAATCATGAATCATCAATATTAAAAGGTTAACTTCAAAAAAAAGTAAATATTATATTATTTATAAATATTACAATGGTATATATCTTAATCCATATCAAACATTCATTTTATGTACTAATATCCTCAAAATGTGGGTAGCTTGGCAACACTTTATAATTTTATACTAGTATATTTTGAATAATAATATTATAATAATAAAAATGCATGAAATATACATTTTATTCCTAATATAATTGCACATATTAATACCATAAAATTATTATTAATAAAATATTTTATAATAATATTAATTTATATTACGGGAATATTATTACTTATATTTTATTTTATGTATATAGTAAAACCGTAGTTAGTTCACTTGTGTCGGATAATTGTAAATTTTATATGCTTTCCCTTTGCCTTATAGGTTGTAGCGAACTGCCATAATAAGAATATCATGCAACATTTCGGGGTCCATGCCTGCCTGCCTGTGAGTGAGAATCATACATTAAAGAATTATGAAAGTGACTTAAAGACATATCGAGAAAAAAAAAATGTAAAAATGCGTATAGAATATATTCATTTATAAGGATATATGTATTTATTTATGATAATCTGTTTTACTGTTCATTTAGATCTTTAATTAGATCAATAGTTTTAAAGATTAAGAAAATAATAATATGATATCAATATATTACTTAGAATAACAAGTCGATCTAAAAATTTTAGGATATAAAAAAAATATAAAAACTTATTTTATAATATGCAAGGAAAAGAATAAGATTTGAGAGATTAATCTATTTTATTATTTATATAACCAGAAAGGCATGGAACATTTTACGTTTACATGAATTACGCATGTATATGCAATGAAATCGCTGTGCGCATGCATAATAATAATACCCACAATTTCTTGAAGAACGATTTTACATTTCTACTATTTTTTTTATTTTTATTTTTTATTTTTGGGTTTGAACACATCCATCATCCACTTGGGGCTTTTAAAATCATAAATAAAATAAAAATAAAAATAAAAACATTTATCACATCAATGTTTCAAATTTCAACAACCGTTTTAAAATTTTATATGATTGATAGCTGAAATATTTTCCCAATAATTACGGTGATTTGATTATTATTATTATTATTATTATTATTATCATAAGCAATGTCGTTGTTGCAACTGAATACAGGAGGAGTCGGCAAAGAAAAGACAGCGGAAGGTTCTAACAGCATATCACAAGCCATTTTAATTTTAATTTTTTTTTAGCAAATAGTGATGTGATTTCCGTATAAAATGAAATTTTTGTAAGAAAAAAAAAAGTATTAATCTTAAAATTTATAATTATAAAAATAATAATAATTTTTACATTAAATTTATATATTTTATTATTAAAAAAAATTAATTTATTATTTTATATTAAATATTGTTTAACTTAAATTATAATAATTTAAATACGCGTCATTATAAAGATGATATCTTTAAGATAAAAATATTACCACAATAATTGTTTTTATCACTGTAATAAAAATATATAAAATATATATTTTATCTTTATTATTAATTATATCGTATTGTTTTATAATCGGGTAAAATCATTTTTTTGATAATATTGATTTATATCGTAACAATATCAATATTATATTTTTTTTGTTATAAGTTTTAAAAATATTATATCATAAATTTTTTATAAAAAAAACGATATTAATATAATTTTAATATTTTATATAACAAGTAAAATTAAAGATAAACAAAAAGCATTGGAGGACATTTTGCAACAAAATTGAATAGGCTATTCGAAGTAGAATAATGAATTAGTAAATTGGAAAATATAAAATGTAAAGGAAATTCGAAAAAGAAATAGAAGACAATAATATTGGATTCAATTGTGACAACAAGACAAGAAAATTCAAAAATTCTGAGATATGTTCTGACCAACCAATAAAGTCGCTCTATCTTTGACGTTTCATGTATCATAAATTCATATCTGGTTAGTACACGAAATTTACAATTTTGGTCCCCAGAAAATCCCAAACTGCAAAACCAAATTATCATATTCAGAGTGACAACGTTTTTCTAATATATATATATATATATATATTATTTTATCATCATATATACTTCTCTTTTATTTCAAATCATAATTTAAATTATACTAAAATATTATTTAATATAAAAATATTATTATCTCCTTAACAAAAATTAATATTTTTAAATTGATTATTAATAATATTATACTTGTAAATTAATTAATTTTTTATTATATAAATAAATTTAATTTAATTTTTTTTTGTATAATATTAAAAAAATATAAATTTATTTTCAAAAATTAAAATACACATACACATACATACCTATTTACCTACTTGTTTTTATCCTAAAAATCACCATATTTGATGTTAGTCTTGAAATTATATTTAAAAATATGTATTATGTACTATTTTTTTTCCCTTAATCATCGTAAGTCCTATTGTTTTTTTTTAATGGGTCATATTTATCCTAAGAGACTTAGCATATTCCACTAAATTTAACAACCATCCATGGATAATTAGTATGAGACAACTAAATTGAATTTATGCCTTTTATACCTAATATTATTTTTTAATAATTCTAAATAACTAACAAATTAAATAAAAAAAGACAATAGAATATACTATGAGTCATATTTTTTCTCTCTATCTACAATTTTTTTACCATTTTTTACTATTCAATTATATTAGACTTTTTTAATTTCAATGTGTATTCATAACATACAATTTGTTCTCAAAAATTTTAAATATAAAATTTACAATGAAATTGTCTTAAAAAACAAAAATAATCCATTTTAATTTTTAGAGCAAATTAAGGAAAAAAACTATTAGAAAATATTAAAAAGGTGAAAATTGTTTTATCTCGCAAATTTTCTTTGAGAAGAAGATCCATCACATGATTATCACATATTCTTTATTGTTAGTTATTTAATGGAATTTTAAAAAATATAACTACCTTTATTTTTCATAAATTGTAAGATTTGAGATACTTAACCCACAACAAAATTTATAGTTAAATTATTTTTTAGATAATGATAAGAATGTGATTTCATGCATATGAATAAAAATAACGTCATTAATTTCTTTTAAAATGATTTTAATGGCAAATTTACTCCAATTCATGGTTTTAAACGTCAAAAATTCATTTAAAATATAGTTTCCTTCTATATATGACTTAATTATACATATGGTTTTACTTTTATTTTCTAAATTATATTTTTTTACATTATGAGAAAAATATGCACTCTATTTTTTAACATACAAAAAACTTATTTTTTTTTTTTTGCATTATAAAAAAATATATACATCACGTTGACGCAAGTACACCAATTATATGAAAGCATTTAAGAAATAAAAAATAAGTGAATAAAATTTAAACTAATCAGAATCATTATCTAATAATAAGTCTTTGTATTTGTATTATAAAATAAGCATAATAAAATTATTATGTAGACAAACATTCTAATAAATCTAGAATAGGATAATAATTGTCGGAACTACATAGAGTCAAGAAAGGGATGAGTCTCCTCTCACCTCTTGACAGTCTAAGTTTTATGTATAATATTTATGAAATTGTATACAAAAAATGATTGTACCCCCTTTGAATCTTCATTTAAATTTTTATAACTTAAAAATATATTATAAGCTCAATAATTTGAATATGTATATACTTAAATAAGATACATATAACATATTTCATTTTTCAATACAAAACAAGTAATATTATTTTTACTATTTATATATTGTCCTTCTTGAACTAAAATTATAGATACATCCCTAAACAAGCCTAGTAATATTCGCCAACTAAGAGCAATGTATCAACTCTAAGATAAAACTAGTGTAATTATATTACATATTTTTAGATGAATGCTCTAATATTATAAAATATGGTTAGTTAAAATATTTTCTTCTATCTAATTATAAGAGAATTTTAATTTTCAAAAGAAAGTAAAAATTTCATAAGATATTAAAAAATTAAAAGAAAATAAATTCTTTAATATTTACTAATGTATGTCTTTCTTAGGATGTTAGTACATGAAATAAAATTGCATATTTAGAAACTAAAATTTCATTAAAAAGTGTATCTAAGAATCTTACTAATAAAAACACATTTTTTTTAATCTTGTCACACATCACACGTAAAGAATAATTTAAAATAAAATTTTATTTATAAAAAAATTATGATATCTAATTAAAGCAAAATAATTCAAATTTATTATAATCAAAGTTCTAATATTTTTTTCACTTGATTCATAATGTAATATCTTTATTTAATTTAAAACCACTCGAGGTGGGACACTACAAAAGAGGATATTAAATAAAAAGGCAAACATAATATAAGTAGCAACATTACTAGCTAAACATAAAATTAGCTATTATTAGTTATAATTATGACATATTTATTGCAGTCAAACTTAGTAAGATGAGACTCCAAGTCTCACAATCAAAAGAGACTCTAAGTCACTATGCTCTAACCAAATTTTACAAAATTCATTAGACATGTGTTGCCACAAAATTTTCACAATGAATCTCAATTTTTATCCAATTAAGAATAATACGAAAACTCATAACAAAGAAACCTACGATAAAATCACAAATATTAATTGAATAACAAATACTAAACTACATTGGACGGATGCACTCATCACAATCCAACGTAAGATGGCAGCTGGTCTTTCGTTGAAGGGTTTGCCAACTATTATGAACCAAAAAATAAAAGTTCTAACAATATGTCAACTTTCCTACTACGACTTAAAGTAAATACTAATCTTTCTACCTTTGTTACATAATTTTTATATTTAATTGATAATAATAAAAATTATAACGAGAAAGATTCAAAATATTTTTATACATTGTTTGATTATTAATATTGAATGAAATATAAAATATTATAATATTAGAAAAAATATTTATTTTTGTCATACTTTTTTTTAATAATACGTTAGAATGTTTTATTTTTGTATACATTACTTATTATTATTTTTTATCTCATTTAAAAATTTATGTTTTTCATCATTTTCGATGATACGTTAAAATGTTTTATTTTTTAATTTTATTTTAATTATGATTTCATTTTATTTATCTTAATATTTATTATTATTTTGATTTTATTAATCGTACAAATATTATAATAATAATAATAATAATATTTTAATTAATTTCATTACAGTTTTATTATAACAAGTAAACATCACTCAAGAACTATATAGATTAGTCGAAGTTGAACTTTTAATTACTAGTTGATAAAGCTTTTATTATGTCTATGTAACAATAAAGTAAAAATCTTAATTGATGGTTAAAACATTATGCTACATATGATTTAAAATAATACAGATAAATTATTTACTATAATGGAGTTTTTTTTGTTTTTTTAAAATAAGGAGTAAACATCACCCATGATCACAAATGTACAAACTAATAAGAGACATAGATAACTTAACGAATATTGAGAGAGAGAGAGAGAGAGAGAGAGAGAGAGTAGAAGAAAATGTGGGTAAGAAAGCAACTAAACTTGCCTTCAGTTGAAAGCTTTTCCACAACATTTGTGTTTGTGCAAATTATCAGTCACTTTCATATAATAAATTCCATAAATGCCCCTATCACTTTCTTTTCATTTTCATTTTCTTTTCTCATTTTTAATTCACATTCCTCTTTAGTCTTTCACATGCCTCTCACTTTCTGTTCCAATCCCAGTAACCCCACCATTTATTTATTCTTCTTCTTGGTTCTGTTATTTATTTGTTAACTAAGGGTGGTTCTTTAATTTGCCTACTTCTTCTGGTTTGAGACTGCAAAATTCAAGATTGGTGATCTAGGTAGGCTCTATCAAATGCTAGAGCTATATGCTCTTATTTTCAGCACCCAAAGTTAAAAAAGTCATCATTTTTCTCCAAACCAAAGTAATACGCTTAATAAAGGTGACATTTTTAAGCTCTCTGTCTTTGTCTCTCTCCGTCCGTGTGTTTGTGTATAACTTTATCTCGGCAATGGTTTTCATACTGAAACTATTCTCAAAAAGAAAAAAAAAACCCAAAAAGTTTCTGAATTTACAACTTTAAGTAGTTCATATAATATTACCTCCTGCTAATAATTCATCCTAAATATGGTTACAGTTGTCAAAGTTCATTGTCTCAATTTAAACATAAATATTTCTGTGTTTGTTTTCTCCATTTTGATGGGAAAAATTATCTTCTGTAAAAATTGGAAGTAATTTATTTGACGTATTTGAATTTGAGATATTTGCTTAGAAAGGTAATGAGTTTATGTGAATGATTGCTTTAACAGGGGTAGGTGTATAGATTCAGACCTAATTAAGTTTCTGAGCTCATCTCCATAAACTCAAAGCCATGAATGATCTTAAAAAGTAGGTTGGTTCAGTTTGTTGTTTCCAGTTTAAAATTAAATAGAAAAGGAATCGTAGACTTTGCATTTGAAATTTTGAAATGTAAATGTATTATGTGTTTGTTCTGTATTTGTTGTTATATGCATGAAAATTTATTTAATATCTGCAATATTACAAAGGATTTTTGTCACCTACAAGAGACCTCTCCTTTTGTTTTTGCATAAGAATTTCAAATCATATCTTACTTTCTAAGTCATCTCTTATTATACGTGTTGTCTTTAATTATTAATGGGTGATTAATTAATTAATTTAAAGCATCATTGAGCAACTCCACTAGAAGCACCTGTAAAAGAATCTAAATTTGGTCACATATTTGTTCAATTGTAGATATAATTAATACAACTTCTCAAGCAAATCAGCCTCTTCTTTTCTTTAGCCGTTGACTTAGTCTGTAGCTGAGTTGTTAGTATGGCAAGACTAACACCACCAAAGAGTCCTGTGGTTTGTGAAAAGCATCAATCAAAGTGCATGTGGAGTTTGTATAATCTCTTCGATTTTCGCCAAGCTCATTCTAAGAGGAAGCTGCTTTCTGATAACAGAGGTTCAAGAACATATGTTGTTGGTATGTATGAATCTTTTCATTCATAAAATTATTTTAGCTGTTGATTCAGTCAAATGTTGGCTAGCATTTCTTGAGAATTATCTTTAAATGTAGTTTTGCAATTAAAACTTCAAAACCTTTTCAGGGGATGCAAATTTGCAGAGAAGTGTTGATACTCCTAATAAATTCGAGGAGAAATCCCAAGGCATAAATGTAAGTTCTATCAGTGTCTAAATTACTATAATACAAATTGTTTAGAGAGTAATCCATACAACAAGTACTGAGTATCAGGTCCCTCCAATGTAGATTCATTTGAGTATATATAGACATTAAAATTTTCACGTGTCACTATATGATTAGTGCTCAAAGCGAGGTACAGCATCAGAGCAGAGTTTATCGAGTGTCAAGATATTTTGTACAATCTTTAGATTGTAGGCTCTACCAGATTCATTGTCGTGTAAAGCAAATTGTCTCCAGTAGTTCATATCCAGTAAGTTGTATCAAGCAAGTCATATGAGGCAGGTCGTATACGAAGCATGGTGCCATATAGGTCATCCACTTACTAGCCGTAAGGTCGTTTATCCAAACATGAATATTTTCAAGATTATATGTGAATGATTTTGGTTATAATACTGAATAAAATTATTTGGTCATGATTCATCTTTGTGGTATGGTGGATAATACTCTCATTTCCATTTCAAGTCATAGATACGAATTACAAATACTGTTTTTTCTTTAAAATAAGAGTTATCTGATTTCCCTTCATTTCCTCCTTTTCAGACGATGTGTATGTATGTTCTCAGTATTGATATGATAGGGAAGCTAATGTCTATGGAGCATCTATGGATAAGAACAAATGGAACTATTGATAGGCTCTATGAAAAATCTGTGAAAAGCATTCAACTAAGCAATTCAAATTTGTTTAACTCATTAGATTCTTATTTATTTGTTAGATTAAGATATTCACTTATTCCACTCTTATTATTTTCTCCATATTGTAAAGAGCAAAAATCATAAGCAACTCTGATAAGACTTTACATTGTTTCAGGTTAAAAGTAATATTTATAAGCCAAATAACAGGAAGGTTAAAGGTGAAGAGAAACACATTGATGAAAACCAGATAAATACGAAGATTGCTACTTCTGAAACAAAACACGTGGAATCTGATTCTATAATTGTTGGGAAGTCCCAAAAGAACCATGGAAAGGCAAAAACTAGCCAGAAGAAACTTTCTCATCCGAATTCAGTAAATAAATCCCTCAATAACCTTGAGTTTGCATCCAAGGTAAATCCCAAAAATCGGAGAGGCTTGGGTTGTAAAAGTATTAACTTTGTGAGACATGACAAGGATAATGAAATAAAGCTAGTCCAGATGAATGATTTAGCTGAAGCAATTGTAAATCAGAAGTTCATCAATGGAAAGTGCCAAAGTACAATTGAAGTTAGCCAACAGTCTAAACAGTTATTGGAGGCATTAGAGATTTTAAATTCAAACAAGGAGTTGTTTTCAAATCTCCTGAAAGATCCCAATTCTTTGTTAGTAAAACACATCCAAGACTTTAGAGATTCTCAAGCCAAACAGTCAGAACATCAGACTTCTAGTTCAAGCACATGTGATCAAAAGCTGAAGTCTTGTGACGAGTACTCATCAAGTGATCAACAGTCTGAAGAAAGAATTACAGTTCTAAAGCCTGGCCTAAGAAGCATGGAAAGTTCTTCTGATAAAAGCAACAAGCATTCCTCTTTGAAATCTTATCACAGCTTGAGTGATATAAAGAGGAAGTTGAGGCATGTCATGTGGGGGAATAGAAAAGAATCTCCTTCCAACTTTAAGGACTCTAGAGATGGTGTTAAGGAAAATGGTAGGGAGATCTCAAGAAGAAATTTATGGAGCATCAACCAGGTCGATAATGGATCAATAGTACATTCCTCTCCTGATATTCCGAAAAATGATATCAGCATAGAGATGTTAAAAGATCTTAAATCAAGCAATAGACATGAAACATTTTCAAGCAGTGAAACTAGAATATCTAAGGAGACTCTCGAGCGCTTCTCTGAAATGCTTAAAAGTGGAAATAAGGATAAGAAATCTTACCAGCAACAGGCTCCAGGGTACCGGCACGGAGAAATTAGTACTTATCCTGATTATGATTTCTTGTCCGTATGCAATGTTGGGGGTTATAGGGATAATGACTTTATGCAGAGGAGGCCTCTTTTCTACAGCAGTAACCAAATGGTTTATGAGAGGGTTACAAAAGAACAGCAAAATAGGTTCTCAACTTCATTGGAAAAAAGCATAGAAGCTTCACAAGGTAAAAAGAAACCCAAAAATCAGTTGAAAGGTCTCGATAGTAAGCAAAATATATCAGATAATCTTTTTGCTCCTAAAAAAGTACTTGAAGTTGATCATTCAAATATTAGAGGTACAGTTTCACTAAATTTTGAAACTTTATACCTTTTTCTTATTTGTTGTATAATAATTTATGACAATTCTGCAGACCCTGGGAAGATCTTATCTAGCAAGAACACAAGGTCTAATTTAGAGACCAATGATATAGAATTGACTGATCTTTTAGAAGGGCCAGCCAAACCTTGTAATGCTAATGGGAAAAAACCTAACAAAAGAACTGCTACATCCAACATGTTTGAAGAAAATGAATGCTCCAATTTCTCCAGACTGGTATATTGCCCTTGTAAATTTCACCTTTGTGAATGTTATATATGAAGACTTCCTTCTTTCACCACCTTTTGTCTTCTTTTTTCAGGTCAATGACATGGAAACTGTTCATAACTCATGTTTTGAAGGGCGAATGTCGATATTTCCTGTTGATGATTTTCCACCAACCCCTCCGGATTTGGAGTCTCTAGGGGATCCTGATAGCATAAAAGATAAGGATCAGTCAAGTCCAGTTTCTGTTCTTGAGCAGTATATAACAGATGCACCTAGTACTTCTAGCACTACATATGAACCTGGTATACTATAACTAAAAAAATATTAGAGTTTGTTTCTTTGTGCTTCTGTTAAAAGTAGTTTTAGAAAAAATCATGTTATTTGTGTGTGTTTTCTAAGCCCGAAAGAGAATTTTTTTCTGTATAGTTTTTTTCCCCTGTCATAAGCACTTTTGCAGGTTTTCAGAATCACCCATTTATTGTTTTTCCACCCCACTTGCTTATAAAACTAAATCAGCAATAATTTTTTTTTTCAGTTGAACAGAAGAATTATGAATCTCTTTTGAAGTCCCATTTGGATCCTGTAATCAAAATACCTACTTCCTTAGATGACTATGAATGCACATATGAGTATGTAAGAGAAGTAGTACTTCAAGGTTCTTCCTTAAACTGGGATGAACTTATGGTTGATCCATCTTTGCTTGATGAAGTAAAGGCTCAGACCAACCAACTCAATTGTGATTGTAAGCTCCTTAATGACTGTATTAACCAATCTCTTCTAGAGGCATACCATAATCATTTCAGATTCTATCCTTGGGTATCATCTATAAAGTCAAATGTACCAATGGACAAATTTGTGAATGATGAGGTAACACAATGTATTGATTGGTACCTCCACCCACAATTCCCATCAAGTTCACTGGAGCAGCTACTTGAGAAAGACATAGCTAAGTCTGGGACATGGCTAGAGATCAGAAGTGATATTGAAGATATAGTTAATGAGTTAGCAGAAAGTACTTTAGAAGAGTGTGTGACAGATACCATGATTATGCTAGCTGTTTGAAGCATCATATTACATGTTTTTTTATCTGTTTTAGTCAAGGAAGTTAAATGGTTCAATGTTCGCCTTCTAATCACAAATTGGATTTTAGAATGATATGGAAAACCATTTCTTGGTAACTCTGTAATTTAGCATGCTTGGCATATAGCAAAGTGCATCCTACGATAAGGAAACTCCTTGTTGAATTATAGTAATACGTTAAGGGTTAGTTGTTAGGTGGTCCATGGAATATTGTTAAAACAAACTACATTGAACATAATGCGACTAAATAGGTTGTACATACTATATTGAACATCTGATGTCAATAAATAACAGGATTGATCATGTTATTTATACTTCCCAAAGTTTGAGTAAATTGAAGCATATTTAAATTTTTAAAATCCTACAATTTAATCTCCAAAACTTTAAAAATTCAAGAATGGATTTTAATTTGATTATTAAAATACATATTTATGAATCAAAATTTTAAGATTTATATTTAAAATTTAAAAAAATTTAAAGCAATCATATAATTTTAAAATTTAAGGATTTATGTATAAAATTTTAAAAATTAGACTATACGTTTTAAAAGTTTAAGAAACTATAAGAATCGATTAATAAAGAAAGAATCAATTAATAATGATATTGTTTAACTTATTTATAATATAGAATAATGTATTTAATTTGTTTTCTATTTACTTTGTCACTGGTATCCTTCTTCACCTTTTTTCCTTTATTTATTTATTTTTTTTGGCTAATCTGTTACTTGTATCTTTTAAGTTTGAAAGAAAAGAAAAATCAGTTAAAATATCTTCTCCTTCTCCTACCGTAGGAATAAGATATATATGGAGTCCTACCTTCGTCACCGCAAAATAGACGTATGCAATGTTACACATTTATTTACAAACCCATCAAGTTTTTTATAAAAACTTGATGTATATATCCATCTACCTGACATAATTTAATCGGCTCTTTGTGAGTGGTTTAAAAATTGCTTATATCATAAACTTTACTTCCACTTGATATGTTACTTGATGCATATACTATTACCTCGAAAAAAAATATCTTAAAATCACTTCTAAACAGTCAGCTTTGTTTTATTTAGTTTTTCAGAATTATTGGCTCTATTACCTGTTTGATTTTATTTTTTTTTTTCAATTGAAAGCTAATTGAAGCCTCTCCTAAACCATTCAGTTCATATCTCTGCGACTCCATACTAAAAATTTAGTCATGAATCAAGATTTTTAAGTTACAAATGTACATATTAAACAGAAAAACAAAATTCTAAAACATTTAGAACAACAATAAGTGTTAATCCCATTTGATATGACAATTAAATCCTTAAATAATAATCTCCTCTGATTTTCATGATGGACAATATTTGTACAATGACTGGAGCAACGGATTCTTAAAGTTGGAATCTTCTTGGTGAATATATAATTGCTTCTCTTATGCTGAGTCAAACAATTTTCTCAAGTGTTTTCTTTATTATCCTTGCTGATGCAACAGTTGGTCCCTTGTACTGCATATTAGGCAAAAAATAATACATGGTTAAAAGAGTCACGCATGCAAATTCTATCAATCAGATTGATCAGAAATAATGTATTATAATAACATTGGCCTGACACACGTAATTGTATACAATAACAACCTGCAACTTCAATTATTGTAACTTTTTGAGTGATAGATAGATATAGTCTTCTTCAAAATCTGCAATCCAATTGCACATTGCTTGGCAAGAGGTTGGTCATGAAATTTCTTTTCCAATGCTTAAAAAAGGTCATACTACTCAAAGCATTTTATTCTAAAATTACTTTTGGTTGAAATCATTTTAGCTGAAGTACAAACAAAAGAAGAAGAAAAAAATCTTTTAGGTTTCGTACCTTAGATTTAATTGTAAGGAAAAGAATCCCATCCTTGGTTGATGACTGAACTGAATGAGAGTCTAAGTTGGTTTTGCTTAATGCATCCATAATTTCTAACAACACTCTATCCCTCCAACTACACCTTATCTCAATTAAAACATCTCTGCTCTTTACACTAACAGTTATGTTTTCAGTTGAATTGTTCACTGATACACCACAATTTCTCTCTGGCTCTTTTTCATCCAATATATCACAAACCTTCCTCTTGTTTAATATTGCCTTCTTGACTAATTTTTTGTTTCCATAGTTGTCAGATGTTCCTTCTTTGGTATCATGTTGTTTTCTCTTCATTGTTGGTTCTGACTGAGTTGATTCCCAACAAGATTCTAAATCTTCCACCCTTGTCTCTAACTCTTTCAGATATTCTATAGCGGCATCGAGTATAGATACTTTGTCATCCTGTGTAAAGAAAATACAAAAATTTACTACTTAGTCAATGTTTAAAACCAAATATTAGAGAAAGGTTGAGCTATGCTAATAACACTCTCATTCTCACTCTCACCATTTGTATTGTAAGAATGAGAGTGTTCTTAGCATAGCTCGAAAAAGGTGTTACATACTTTGGTAGCTGAAGGAACCAATGTTCTTAGAATTGAAAATCTTTCATGCAATTTTTCTCCTCTCTTCCTTTCAGATAATGCATGGTTCATAGGAACTTCTTCAGCCTCTGGTTTCAAAAGACCAACTTTATAGTCTTCATTATCATCAGGAGAGTCCACAATTCTACCGATATGCATTTTAGGAACTTCAAATAAAACCTTCTTCAACACTATTTGTGAAATCCCACTTCTTGGTTTTGGAAATTTCACAAATCTTCTTTTTTTCCAACTGATAAAACTGGATTTTTGATGACAATTCTGATGGTTTGGCCTCAAAATCAATTGGTGTGAGCTTTTTAAAAGGGCTGAGAGAATACCCTGATAATGTATGCGATCACTTTGCAATTCTAATGAGTTCAGCTTTGTGTGATTGAGCTCCTTTAGGTTTAGCAATGTACGGTCACTGACTAAATGATCATCTTTAGTACCAGAAACAGAAACAACCTTCTCATGACTTACCAAAGTTTGGGATATACAGTCACTAGAGTCCATTGAATCATGAACACAGTTGCTAAGTTCATCATCCATAAACTGCCAGCTTTGAACTTGAGAAGCTAGCTGAATTGGCTCCAAACCATTTGAACTGCTCTTTGGAGAATCCATATCTTGTTCGTTTTGTTCCACAACAGGGACTAATTTGGTACTTAGCAGATCTTGATCAAGCCCAGCACAAGCAATTTTTTTGTTATTTCTTGTGTTTGACATTGCAAGGGGATGAATCTCTAAATATGAAGATTTAACATGTTGAATGAGACTAGGATCTTCTCTAACCTACAAGAAAGCAAAATTTGCAAAACTTTTTTGACATTGCGTATAAAATTTAAGAATAGTTAACTTCAGTTCATCATCAATATCTTGAAGAAGAATTCTTATAATGAGTACCAGATCAGTTGTTCCAAGCTCAATCACTCCTCCCAAAAATGGAAAACACACGACAGTCTGAAAATGAAAACAAAATGTTTATGTTAATTATACTATTAATCTAGTCAGCATTGGGTCAACATCCTAATTATATTCCATAGGTTAAAATGCTAAGCAGATATTATGAAAACATCACGGTAGAACTAAGGCATGTTTGGATGTTTTTATTTTGGTAGCAGTTTCGGTCAAAAGTAGTTTGCAGATAAACACTTAAATATTTGGAGTAAAATTACTTCTCTTATGAACAGTGCTTATCAAAATTTGAAAACTTCTGCAAGATTGTCAAACATCTTTTAAAGTGATTTGATCCATTTAAAAGTACTTTTAACTCCGAAGAGAGGTGATTCCAAACATGCCCTTAATATGTCATCTAAATATTTCTTTGGATCATCATTCAATTTTTCAAGGCTGAGTAGGGTTTAATCAACACTAGTACCTTAATTGATGCACTCTGAGGAAGCCCATCGTCATAATAATTAGTCCAGACATGGAAAAGAAGCAAATAAAAACAAATATGTTCAGTTCCTGCACTAATTATAACTATACACTAATGCTGAATACATCAAAATAATTACTACAAGCTTAATACCTTTGCTAGCAGAGAGCGACTAAATACTTTGCTATCTGCAAAAGGAGCATTACATAGCCATATTGGTTTTGCCTTTGCCAAGGTTCTTCCTGGCAACCTAATTAAGATACATATATGTCTAATGATTAATCAAACAATACTTGAAAGAGAGAGAAGTCTATTTGCTTATAATTTTAAGACATTGTAAAAGCGTTTATTTGCCTGTTTCAATGAGATTTTTTTAGAAGTTGTTTTAAAAAAAGTGGTTCAAAATAAATTGATTTTAAGAGAAACATTTAAGTGTTTGTAATGAAAATGTTAGAAATGGTTTTGAGTAACACTTTAATAATAAATTTAAGAAGTGAGCATGCATCTAAAACTACTCCTCCATAAAGTAAATATTATTTACTTCTCTTAAAAACATTAATAATACTTCTCAAAATTTTACAGGCATATTTTTTTTGAGATCCTCAAGCACCTTAAGAAGTATTTTGGGCAAAAGGAGAAATAGTTTTAAACAGATCCAGAAAAAGTTTTACCAAAAGTACTTGCGGTGCTCAAGGTGCATCAAGAAGCACAAATAATACGCTTCTTAAAAACACTTTCTTCTATAATCACTTTTGACTAAATCATTTGAATAGAATCACAAGCAAACAGAACTAAATTAAATGAGGTATGAATTTCTTGGATAAATATAATTAAGAGGAGATGTATGAAGAAGAATAGAAAAAGTACCCTTCATCAATGTTGAAGATGAATGACATGCAAACAAGGTAATACCATTCAGCATCGGACAGATCTTCTGGGGATAATGAGGCTGAAGGCCTTCTTGCTTGTGGGTTGGCTTCACCAGCTGAGAGGGACTCATAAAGCTCTTTCAATTGTTCACTTCTCTCCAAACCCATTTGATCTGCATTGAATTCTATGGCTTGTATTGTTTTCCTCGTCTTAATATCTCCATTGTAGTAACCATCACCCCAAACCAATACACTGCATAATCAAAAATTTCCTCATCTTCATGTCTTTGTATACCATATATATGGATGATCTCAATAACTTTTAACATAATATCAGAATTGAAGGTCCGGTATTCGAATACCAATAACCACAATTGTAGAATATAAATGTTTGACTTATTTGATCTATAGCATCAAGCCATCAATGATAATTATAAAAAATTATTGCTGTTCATTTTCCTAATAGCTATTAAAGAGTTGTTACTCCTAACAACTTCTAAGATATGTTGTTACTCCTAACAACTTCTAAGATATATATTACGTATATAAATTAAAGCTTAAAATTACATAACTTTCTTCTAATTATTGAAAAAGAAAAAATAATATTGTCTCATAAACAAACACAAAACTACATAAAAAGAAGAAGATAAATTTAAAATAACCAAACAGTTAAGGAAGGAATTAGTATATTTAAATTATTTTAATTCTCATTTTGATATTTTTCTCATCTCTATTATCAATTAGAATACATAAAGTATACTTATTTAAGTTATTAGTATATTTTTCACACAAATTCAAAAGTAAACTAATATATGTCCCAATTGAAAATATAAATAATAAAAAAATACTAAAATAATTACAGGGATACTTAAAAAACAACAACTCGATAAAGAAAATGCCATTCATTAAAAAAAATTATATATTTACATATGCCACTATTTTTGCAGAGCAGCAGAGGAATAAATATATACAAGTTACAACGAAGAGAATATTGCAGCGAGTCATATGATACTGATACTGATACTGATACTGATATCCCTCAAATTTGTTGGCAGAAAATGAAGTCAAATTAGTTTTAGATCGAAATCACATTATTCCGAGTAAATAAAATTATTTCAACATCTGAGATGAAACAATTAACTGGCAAGAATTGATTTGGAATAAATTTCAAAGTAAAAGCAAATCTAAGGTTGAACTTTTCGTTTTCAATCTTACACGTGTAAGTAACCCACTTCACCTGGGTATTCTACATAATAATCTAAACAGACTCAATACTAGAAAGAAAGAATCTTAAGCCGACTTAGTTTATAAATTTTAGGGAAAGAGTATGCAACCTTATAGCAACTGTAACCTTATATAATTTTAAAGAGGCAAAGACTAGACTACTAGAGATAAAGGGATTTTTTTTTTTTTAAATAGTAACTGTAACCTTACATTTACATGCCTAAGGTAGAGATCGATATATGGAATTCTTAGTACCTTGGTTCTCCAGCTGAAATAGACCAAAAGATTGCATAGCTCCACTGAATACTTCTCACAGCAATAGCAAGTTGTTTCTTCAAGTTCTCGGGCATAGTCTCTTGGATTTGAAGCAGAGTAGCCATATTCAAGCTTATGACTTTGCGGAACAAAAATGAATAGGAAAAAAAGGACACTCTACCTAACCCAGATCAACTACGAGTAATTTTTTGTTTATAAAATCTCAATCTCAATCAATTTAAATAATTTTTTGAAATTTTGTAGCTCAGAAGCGTTGATGGGTTTTACTGCAACTGATTGTTATAGCTCAAAAAAAAAACGCATATATAGCTCATCGTTATCAATGCACAAAACTTGGTTGATAAAGTAAGAGCTGTGAGTAAAAAGAGGATAATGTATCACTTTGATTAAAGTGTCGTCATGAAAGAAAACAATTATGGCATGTTTTATGTACTAAATTATATAATTTTTTACGCATGTAAATTGAGAATATATGGTAAATAATCATATGTATAAATTTAATATTAGAAATATGTATAGATATAAATTATAATGTTTACATTAAATTAAAAATATTTTTTACTTTTAAAAAAGAAAAATATAAAATTAAATTAACTATTGATTTAAAAAATTATAATGAAATTATTTTAATATATAAGAGAAATACATTAAAAAACAATTATTATTTTATTAAAATAATTATCATTAATTTTATATAATTATATTATATAGATTGAATTATAATATAATTATATATAGATGTTTGCGCTTAACTTTAACTAAACACCAAGTATTAACAAATAATTAATTACAAGCCACTATCAAATAAGGAAGCAAAGAAAGATAAAGCCTTCAATGGCAGCAAGAGATAGAGGTCAGTGAATTTTACTGATGCATTTACTCTTGTTGATTTCGTAGCTCTCAATCAAACAAATACAAAATGGAAAAAAAAAAAAACCAAAATCAGATCTTTACATTTTCACCCTAAAAAAAGCTGATCACTAAGGGACTCCAAAAAATAGAAAAACAAAACTTACTACTCTTTATTATATACATGATACTTGTAAAATTTATAACAATAATAATAATAATAATAATAATAATAATAATAATAGTATTAAAAAATATTAAATTAAAATTAAATGTAAAAGGGATATTAACTAATATAATTCAATTTAAATAATCCAATAAAAATATTTTTTAATAAACATACAAAAATATTATCAAATTATTATATTTTTTTTGTTCATATCATCAAATTATTTCATTTATTTTATTCATATTATCGAATTATTTTGTATATTTTATACTAATCAATTATTATATTTATTTTATTTATACAATTATATTATTCTTAGTCAAAATGTTAGATATAGAATAAATTATTATTTTAAATATATCATTTAATTATTTGAGTTATTTTAAATACGATAATTAAGTAATATAAACTTAACAAAAATGATTTGATAATATGAAAAAAATAAATGTAATAATTATATGATATTTTTATAAGTTTATTTTTTAAAAAAATTATTTTTATTATTTTAAAAAAATATTATAGTTGATATATTTATTGTACGGGTGTCATTAGTTTTTGGGTGGTGTATTTTATATTTACTATTTGATAAAAAAGTTTGGGAGAAAAACAGTGGGTCACGTAACTTAATATTTAAAAACAAAACCTCGATAGTAATTAGAATTTAGTGTTAATATTGTTTTAATATTAAAATTGAGTCACGTATTTCACATGAGATTATTTTTTTTTTTCTTTTCAATTGGCGATATAGATTTATGGAATATACAATTTCACTTAAAAACTAATAAATAAAGTGCTCACTAAATATATAAATAAAGGACAAGTGGCATTCTTTACCCTATAATTTACAACGATATGGTTTTTCACACTACCAAATTAAAAATAATAACGTATCTCCATGCTGTGTGCAATTCCACGTTAGCACCCTAGAATAATATAATTCGCATATAAAGATTTTTTTTTATGAGTGGAGAATAGAGTCAAGAATTATATTTTAATCTATTTATTATTTTTAATAATATTTTAATCATTTTATTTTAAAAAAAATGATAATAAAAGAACAAATTTATTAATTTTTTTTATTTTTATAGAATCATCTTTAATTATAAAAATCAATGATTACAAAATTAATAAAAAATTAAAATCTAATTTATTTTTATCATTTTTTTTAATAATAAAAATATTAAATTATTTTAATTAATATAACTAAAGTTTTTACTATTGTTATTTTTATTTAAACATATAAAAGTTAGACACTATCGAATAAAATGAAAGAAAATACTAATAATTTGATTCAAACTGTACGGAAAAATAATGGGACGGAAGAGACAGAGAGAGAACCGAGAGGTCAACAAAATGAGTCACATGAACAAATTCAACAGAGGTGGGT
This sequence comes from Hippophae rhamnoides, assembly GCA_033030585.1. Classification (NCBI taxonomy): domain Eukaryota; kingdom Viridiplantae; phylum Streptophyta; class Magnoliopsida; order Rosales; family Elaeagnaceae; genus Hippophae; species Hippophae rhamnoides. The sequence goes on from CM065430.1 coordinate 13,691,072, forward strand.
CGAGTATTGTTTAATGGTGGGGTTTGGTAAGAAGTAATAAACATAAAACCAAGAATAATTATTAACAAAAAAATAAATATTATATTTATTAACTTCCTTATATTTTTCTTCTTTACCTTTTTTTTTTTAAATCAGCTTCCCGTACATTATGACTTCTTCATCTTCCCATGAATTTCATGACTAGAATATATAATTGTATATTAAAAGATATTATTTATTATTATTAAAATTTATAAATTAATTTTTTTTAATCATTTGTATTTGTTTTTAAGGAGTTAGTGAAAAATTGTAATACTTTATAAAAAATATTAGATAAAATATAACTTAAAATATTATCTTTACAAAAATAAATAATTTAATTTTTAATATATATTTTTTAAGTTATAAAAAATATATTTATGTTATGAAAAAGAGTTGGAAATAAAATTACATATTATGAAATAGGAAAGCATAACATTTCAACTTAATTTTTAGTACACTAATAATTACATTAATTTTCAGAAATGCAACTGCGTTTCATTTTATAACGGAACTTTAGTGGGCGTGTATGTTTAGTCTATATAATAAAATTTAATGAGAATCAAAATAATAAAAAATTAGAATAAAATGAAATCAAAATAAATATGTTAAATTCTTTTGATAGCTTTTATTAATAATTTATAAAAATTAAAATAATCAAGAAAAATTTATTTTTAAAATGTAAAGTAAACATCTACTATGAAAATAAGAATAAAGGAGAATAAAAGTTACAACATATAAAATTAACTTTTTAAATAAATTGTTATTTAAGTTTAATTCATAATTAATATAATAATATCTATAACTTTAATTAAAAATTTAATTTAATTTATGATCGTTTTTTATGTTAATTAAATAATAAAAATCTAGTTAATAAAATGACTTTAAATAAATGTATAATTTTTTTTATTTAAATTTAATATTAAAGGATAATGTTGAAAAATATATAGAGTACTAAAATTTGTATAAAATAAAGAAAAGAGGAAAGGGAAACAATCCTAAAAAAGCTGGGAATCAAATCGAGTTTATATATTATTTTTATTAAATAAACATTAAAAATAAAATAATTAATGAAGGAGTAAACTTTTCATTCTCCACTACCCAATAATGACACCTGAACCGTCGTGATCAGATATCCCAAAATCTAATCAAGTGGCTTGAAAAGATGACAGTTGGGAAAAAGGACTTTCTTTCCTTTCTCATTCTCTCTATTGGTGATGCCACGCAGGCATTATTACCAAATAATAATATTAGGAATAAAGGAATTGTGTTCATTCTTATTAGAGTTTCAATTTTTATGTACAAACATAATCACTTCAAATATTCACATTATAACTAAATTTATTAGACTTATGAGTTTACTAACTATCAAAATATGAGAAAAATATAATAATTTATTTATATACTTTTATTTATTTTTTAAAATATATAGTAAAAATATTTTTTTTATAAATTTAAGAATAATTCTTATTGATTATTTTATTTAAAATAAAAAGAATGTAAACTAGTTTGAGACTCAAAACCTTATTCACATTCAAAGTAATTCTTAATCTCATTGGGAATTAATAAAAATACTTTAAATCATAATTATTAATTCTCTTTTTAAATGTTATTTTTTTTTTATAATTTCACGTTAGAACCGTATTACCATTAATAAACTTATAAAATCTAAAACAAATACTTATAACTTAAAGATAAGTAGAGTTTGGAAGAGAGGTTCGATACTTTACAATTACCTAAGTTATTACAATGATTATATGATTTATATATAATATTATTAAAATATATACCTTAATTCAAATATTAATATATCATTAATTATTTTAAATTATATTTTTTCTTTTATCGTCAAAATTGGTGGTACGTGTTATACATGTAAAATTGTACAAAATTTATTTTTAAATATTTAAAAAAATAAATAAAATAAATAATAATTTAATAACTAAAAGATATATCAATAATTAAATTTGAGTATTGAAACAAAATATTTTAATAACATAGAACATAAAAAATATTAATACATTAACTAGAATATCTAACATATATTACAATAGTTATAATAGTTTAAATTTATTATATTATTAATAATTAAAGTTTAAAAAATTAATAAAATAACATAAAAATTTAGAATAAAAAAATTATATAATTAAATTTTTTATTATATTACGAGAAATATAATTGGATTTTTTTTTAATTTTTATAAATACTCTTATCTAATTATGTACGAAAAATGTGATAAATTTTGATCAAAAAGAAAAAAAATATTATCTAAAATAACTAAAAAATATATATCAATATTTGATCGAGTTATTAAAATATAAGATGAATGCATTAGATTGATATACCTAGGTTACTAATCTCCTGCCACATGATAACCAAGTTTTTTCAACTCTCTATGTAATAATAATTATTTTATATTTTTATTGTATTAATATTATTGCAATTTCATTTTGTTAAATATCTATTAATTTAATCATATCTTTAATATTTTTGATAATTGATGTTATTTTAAAGTTTTAAATTCTATTATTAAAAACTCATATTCAATGATAATTTGGTAAAATTATTCTTTCATTTTTTTTATTTTTTTTTATTCAACGTATTTACTTAGAAATCAAATTAATGTTTGATCTGATTAAAAAAATTATAAACAACGTCAAAGTAATGAAACCTATTATTTTAATTCCTTTACATTCCAGATCATTTTCATTTTTATTCAAATTAATTTTTATTTTGAATAAGTAAATTTTACCTAAAATTAATAAATATAATTATATATCATAAATATATTATCATTATAATTTATTTAATAATTTTTTATTAAATATAATTACCTTAATTTAAATATATTTATCATGTTACTTATTATTTGATATTCGCATTAAATTTGATAAATATTTTTTTAACTATTAATATTATATAATAAATTTTATTTTATTATATATGATTTTATTATTAAAATATTTTTTGATTAATTATTTTAATAAAAATTTATCAATTAAATTAAAATATTTTAGTTATATACATAATAAATGAAATTATAAGAGTTTGATATGAATAAGATAATAAAGTTATATAAATTGACAGTATTATGTAATTGTTTTAAATTTTTTTGATTAAATTTATTAATTTTTAATTAAAATAATTAATTAAGTTTTTTAATAATATAAATAATAAATTGAAAAAAAAATCAATTTTACTATCTAAAACAACCTTTTCACAATTGTAAATGGAGCAAAATTATCACCGAGATTCCGATTAGACTCTTGTAAATTTCGGCACGTGACGGAGCAAACATAGTAATGAATCGTGACTGGTAGGTCCGTCCTTTACAGTCTACTGTCAGTACCTCTCTGATGGCAAGCTAGCTAGTCACCAATATCAAATAAGAATAGAGTATGATATAATCATTACTAAATTTAATATAATAAAAATAATTATAACATTTTGATGCTTAATTAACATTAAGTAGTATTATTAAGATAATTTTTTTTTAAATAATTATTTATATTATAAGTTATAATATAATTATAATTAATATGATAAATAATTATATATTAAGATTAATGAAATTTAATTTTTTAATTTATAATTAATTTAAACATTAATTGTAATAATATAATAATTTTTTTTTATTAAATATTAAGTACTTATATTTTTTTCTTTTTAAATTTTACTAATCTTATTTTTTTATTTTATTTAAAATGTGATATTATCATTTATTATAAAAAGAAAAATAATTTATCCGGTTCACTGGATCTCGGGTCCACTAGGGTCAATTACAGAATTGACATTTTGTACAGTTTCATCAATTTTTTTTTTCTTTCAGAATTTTTAAGGTAGAAATAAAGTTATTAAAAAAGGTTTTTGTTTTGATTTTTGAATCGTTATTATTGACTTTATATATTTTAAGAATTTTAACCACACCTCCTACATTTGGAATATTCGTGACTTTTATCAAATCAATTTTAATATTTTCAAGCGTGTTATGATTAAAACACAAAAAATAATTTAAGCACAAATCAATTTACTCTTTCACGAATAATAATTCTTTTGTTTTAACTTTGCAAAGAATGAGGGAATTATATGGAAAAAATAATAATAATAAAGTTTTGATGAATAATTCTACAGAATTTATGTCTGAATTAGAAGAGAAAATAAACATTTAATACGAATTATAAACAAATACGAGTATATATAGTGGGTCCTTTTTATATTTCAAGCACATTTTGAGTTTGAAAAATCCTTAAATTTTGACCTTCCAACTATACATGTAAATGAAAACGAAGAACTACACAAGATTATATTATACATAATATGATTACTTTTTATATTTTTTACTAACAATTTTCTAGAATCATAATAAGTAGGAAACAAATTCCTATTGTTGTTGAATCAGAATTTTAGAGAATGAAATTAATTATTTTACTAAAATATCATTATAATATTATTATTTTTTCTTTTTATATATTATAAAATTAAGAATATTGTATTTTACATAAATATTTAAATAATAAAATATACATTTTTTAAATAAATAAAAATTTGACAAAATGGTAAATAATTAAATGAAGTATTATATGGTAAATACTTAAAAGATTCAAACAATGTAGACTTAGATTCCAAGTATAAAAATTTATACTTTATGAAGTTACTCCTCGTTCCAAAACAAACCCATGCATTTCCTAGAGATGATCGTGTAGAATAAACAGTATTTCAAGATATTTTTTCCTAACTTTTAATTAAATTTATTTATAGTTATTTAAAATTTTAAAACTTTATATACAATTTTTAAAATTTTGATTTATAAATATGTATTTTAAATAATGAAGTTATAACTTATGTATTAACTTTTAAAATTTTAAAAATATATGATTTAAAAATTTATACATTAATGCATAAAAATTTAAAGATTAAAATAAAAAATTTGAAAACGTGATTCAATTGATTTACTCTCGTCATATTATTATTAAAAATCTAAAAAATAATTTAAAAAAAAGTATAAAATTAATATATATAATTTATAATAATAATAATAATAATAATAATAATAATTTTGTTATTTTGACAATAATAGTAAATTCGGACATAATTGGAAGTGAATAAAATATGAAGTTACCGACTGATTATCAACCATACAAATCGCGCGTCCTTAAGAATTCAGAGCAGCAAACGGAGAAGTACTTGAAAAATTTTTAATTAAATTTTCATTTTTTTTTTTTTGCATAATTTTTAAAATAATACGTATAAATTTTAATTTTTTTAAATAATTTTACATATATTTTTAAAAATATTATATAAAAAATAAAATTTATGCATGATATTTAATAATTATTTAAATAAAAATGATAATATAATTATGTTGTTTTAACTCTTCTCGTAATCCTTCACAAAGATTTCAAAAAAGTGCACCAAAGAAATTAGGGTTGGTATAAGGAGATACCCAAGAAACGAACAGAAAACGTGGGGACCCAACTATATACCCATTAAAATAAAATAAAATAAAACGTGGGACCCAATATTGAAACTTAGTTTTGGCTGTTATTATTTTGCCCACCTAACAGTCAACGATCATCTTTCATTTTTTCTCTTAAATTTATTATAATAAAAATAATATTTTTAATATCAATTTATATTTTTTAAAATTAAAATAAAAATATTTTTTTATTATTTTAAATATATTTTTTTACTAATAAAAAAATACCTGTTATCTCTCCTTTTCTCCTTTTTTTTATAATTGGAAATATAATTTTTTTTTTATATTAGGAGCTTGATCTCTTAGACTCTTATCATAATTTGTAATGCAATTTTTTTCTTCAAATGAAGAATTGATATATTTCTATCAAAATTTTAATTTGTGTAGATTTATTTTTCACTTAAATTTAACCTATTCTAAATTTTAGCATTTTTTTCTTCTATTTTAAGTAAGAAATTTATTAGTTTTATTAATATAGATGTTTACGATGAATCAAGAAGATTGATTAATCCAAGTTATAAAAATATTACCAACAAACAAATGAAAGATAATGCTAGTATCGAAACAATTAAATATATACTTGTGTATTAGTATGATTGTAAATTTTTATTTTTATATTTTGTAATTAAATTCTATAACATAATGCAATTATTTATATATAATTTTATTTTTAACCCATTAAAAAAATAGATATTCATTTTTTCATATAACATAAATAAATTTATGTCTTTTAACATTGTATGAAAATGAACATATATTTTTTTTACTTATGTTTAAAAATAAAATCATATTAAATAATTGAATCATTTATACAACGAATAACAAATAAAATTGATTCTTTAAAATCAAAATTCATTCGATCCAATAAAAACTATAAAATCAATTTAAATCAAAATTTTTGAATTAATTTGAATTCGGTTGAGTAGATAATTATTGTATATTTTTTTAATATATAAATTTATTTTAATTTTTACTTTTAATAATTAAATAATATTGCATTGAATTTCATATTTTAAATATTGATACAAATATAAAAAGATTTTAATTTTTTACAAATAATGAATCAACAAAATCATGTAATGCAATTTTATATACTAAATGGGGCATAAATTAAAATTAAAATTATTATTTAATTTCATATCAATTTAATCATATTTTACTTATATAAAGAATGACATAATTTAAAAATAATCATATAATTAAATAAATACTAATATGATTACATGTATTTATTCACTATATACAAGTCTAATCTAATTGTTAAATTTACTTCGAATCAAATGTATTAATTTAAATAAGTTAAATTTTAAACAAACATATTCTTATCAATATGACTATCCATTATTTATTATTAATCTTATCAACATGATCATACATTGCTCAATAGTCTTGTCAACCAAACTTATTCTTATCAATATGACTATCCATTATTCATGGATAATCTTATCAATATGATTATATATTACTCGATAGTCTTATCAACGAGGTTATGATTTAACAATACATAGTTTATTTAGACATATAAAAGATTCAAGGTTTAACTTAAATTATGGGTACACGAGTAGTGTAATTATTAAAAAAATCTTTAATAATCTCACTTATGATTACATTAATTCTATGTTATATGAACTTCCATTTTTAATTGTTTCAAGGATTTACATATGAATTCAATATGTATTATTATATTTTGATAAGGAATAAAATTTTCATTAATAATCAAAATTCAAAGATATATCAAGTAATAAAATCAATTATAAGATACGTACACATCTTAACATCAAAGAAGCATTCTAAAACAATGGCTACATCCTAAGAAGAATATTTGTGACTTAAATTACTCGAATGTGCCAAATAATGAGCTTCTAAATGCTAGTTCATTTAACCGAGTAACCCCAACTTCAACAATAGATTACCAAAATGATTCAAAGACTTATGTTCAAAATTAATACCCATAAATTCCATGATAGCGTTCAAACATTGATTGCACAAAATGCTCACACATCTTTGAGAGATTTTTACAAACATTTTGACCTCACAGACAACAAAATAAAACCACCATAAATACAACCCATAATTATTTTTATTTCAAACAACTCTAAACCACTTCAAAAGATCCTACACAAAACAAATACTACAACAAAGGAGCTACAAAGGTTTTATTTAAAACTAGAGAACAAAACAAAAGATATTTCAAAAAAGAACCTGAGATCAAAGCACATAAGAAAACAACCTCACCAACACTAAAGAAGGAAACTAATGCCAATACCATGAACCACTGCACAACATGCCATGCCTAGTGTTAATACCACATAATGATGACACGAAATAAAGACATTGAGTAAAGTGATGGAACAACAGGTGACGAAGACACCAATACAAAACCCTTGGTGACGACCCTAGAGTAATTGGAAAAATTGACACAACTTTGAAACTTGGGTGCTAAAGGCTTATTATCTAACTTAGAAAGTCATGTCTAACTTAACCCAATAAAGCCTTATAAAATTAAGGGTTGCATAGACTTATAAGCTGCCAAAGATCTTACTTATGGCCGATGTGGGACTTAACAGCCCCCTTCTACATCGCTTGGTGGCCCTGGTCGGCACTAGATGGATGAAGCACGGGAATAAGTGCACCGCCAGGCTCATTGGATGGACGAAGCACGGGAATAAGCGCACCACCAGGCTCATTGGCGTCAATGAGAGCAAAGAAGCCAGAAGCCCAACTCTGATACTAATTTAGAAACTCATGCCTAACTCAACCCAATAAAGTCCTACAGAGCTAAAAATTGTTTAAACTTATAAACTGCCCAAGATCTTAATTCGTGGCCAATGTGGGACTTAATAATCTAAACCAAAAAATAAAGGAAGAGACAAAGAAAATGAAGATGGGTTGATGGTATATATGAGAAGAAATTAATAAAATGATGATAGCTATAGAGCCAAAGAGAGGAAGTAAAAATGGTTAAAACCCAAACAAGGAGAAAAGGTAATTGACTATCAAAATAACAAAACTAGGTGTTTGAAAGCATCTTCATCAAAGTTTGTTTTTCAATATTGTATTACTTCAAAAAGATGTAATGCATTCATTTCTAAAATTCAAGCTATTGGCCTAACAATACAATTTTCGTCCAATATATATATACCCAAAAAGAAAATTAATTTATATATCTCATTATACTATTAATTACGAAAGTTTATAAATTATGAAGTTAATTAACTTAAAAAGTGAATGTGTTATTTTTAATTTTTATCAATTCATAATTTAATAACCTAAATAAAATGGATACGTATGCAATCGCATGTAATAATAAAGTACGAAAATAAAAGAATAACACACAATATTTTTAAATGAAAATAACATAAGCTACAACCATGATCTAAGAAGAAAATCATCAATTTACCAAACCACCTTACTTTTCACTATGAAAAACAAATATCCAAGTACAAACTCAATCTTATGCTATCCTTCCTAGGATACTTCTCCAATATAACTTACTTATGAGTCCCTACTCTATTTTCATAGTTTCCAATATTAATAAAAGTTTATAAGATATGAACCTAATTAGCGTATAGTTGGGTAAATATGTTATTTTTAATTTTTAATAATTTATAATTTAATAACCTAAAAAAAGCAACCAAGTATGTAATCGTATAAAAAATAAAGTATGAAAATTAAAAAATAACACACAATATTTTTAGGTGTAAATAACCTAGGCCACAATCATAACCTAAGAGGAAAACCATCGATTTATCTTACTTTTCACTATGAAAAATAAATGTTAAAGTACAAACTCGGTCTTATGCTACCCTCAATAAGATACTGCCCCAATATGCCTTACTTACAAGCCCTGCTTTGTTTTCATAGTTTTAAATATTATCGTGAGCGATTTCCAGACCAACGTTCCAATAAGCTTTCCAACAATCATATATGTTTCCCAATTAACCATTTTAACAAAAACACAAGTGTTTGTGTGTATTCTATAACGGATTTAATAATGAATAATCCTAACTCGATGGTTCAAAACATATGTCACTTAAATCAAATTAACTAATAAATCCTAGAACAAAAGGATCAAGCACAAGTTTAATAAAAATAACTTATTTAAAGATTAATAACCAAATCAAATAAATATGATATGGCAAGAATAATTGTTTGATCTAATAATTTAAGAAAAAAATAAAGAAGAAGTCATAAGAACATATGATCAAAATATCATAAACTAATTAGGCTTATTAATCAATCAAACATAAACATCAATATTTAATAGATTAATTAAATAAATAAACCTAAAGAATTATGATATTATATTTGTAAAAACAAGAGAGAGAAATTAACAAGAATATAATAATGTTCTTGTATGGTTGATTGAAACAATGAGGAATGAGTTTTATTTATATGAAAAATTAAAACTCTTAACATATGTAATTGATAAATATATTTTCTATTACAAATAGGATTAGTAATACTCATTAATTAAGAAGACTCTTATATAATTGATAAATATATTTTATATTACAAATATGATTAATAATACTCACTAATTAAGAAGACTCATATTTAAATAAGAGCTTTTTTAACATGGACTCATTAACCATATAGATTTCAATTTAAAAAAGAGTTCTTTTAAAGTATATCTTATGCTATCTTTTAGGCTAAAGATTAAAGTTATAATTTAGAGTATATCTTATATAATATTTTAGTATATATCTTATTATATATTTTAGCATACATATTTTTAGTAACAAAAATAATTTCATATTTATAAATATGTGCTATTAAATGCGTGAGTGTAATCCTATGTGTTATAGTTATAACATATATACCTAAAATACGACTATTTGAAATTCTGATGTTTCTTCAACTTTGTTTTATAGACTTGATAAAAAGCTTAAAAATAAGTTTACAGGTAAATATTTTGCCCACAAAAATAACCAATATTTATAATCCTTACAATTAGAGTGAGCGGATTCCATACTAACGTTCTAATAAGCTCCCCATTAATCAGATATATTCACGAATCAACTGCAAAAATGTTAACACAAAAAATCACAAGTGCTCATGTGTGTTCTAGAATGGATTTAATAATAAATAATCCTAACTAGATAATTCAAAATATATGTCACTTAAATCAAATCAACTAGTAAATTCTATGACAAAAACATTAAGCACAAGTTCAATAAAAACAGTTTCTTTAAATATTAATAATCAAATTATATAATTATGATATAACAAACACAATTATTTGATCTAATAATTCAAAAATAAAAATAAAGAAGAAGTTATAAAAATATACTATCAAAATATCATAAACTAATTAAGCTTATTGATTAATCAAACATAATCATCAATATTTGTTAGATTAATTAAATAAAGAAGTCAAAACAATTATGATATTATATTTCCAAAATAAGAGAGATTAAGAAGAAAAGAAAAATTATCATGTGTGATTGATTAAAACAACTAAGATTAGTAATACTCGTTAATTAAGAAAACTCATATTTAAATAATAATTCTTTTAAAGTAGACTCATTAATCATGAAGATTTATATTTAAAAAATAATTTTTTAAAAATATATTTTATCATATATTTTAGGCTAAGATTTAAACTATAATTTATGGTATATCTTATATAATATTTTAACATATTTATTATTTTATATTTTAGCAAAAAATAATAATTATAGATTTATAAATATACACTATTAAATGTATTAGTAGAATCTTATGTGTCATAATTATAACACATATTCCTTAAATACCACAATCTGAAATTTTAATGTTTCTTCAAATTTATTTGATAGATTTACTAGCGAGCTTAAAAATAAGTTTACATATAAATATCTTGTTTACAAAAATTACAAATATTTATAATTTTTATAAATTATATAATTGTATAATTTTTTATATCAAATAATATTTTTACGTCATTATTGATAACTTTAACTTAATATAATAAAGCCTCTAGTTTACAAACAATTATATTAACAATCGTAACTTAAATTTTATATATATTTTTATATTAAATGGTAGATAATATAATTTATGTGACTCTTAATGCATTCTAATAAGCCACGCTTTCAAGTTTATCTTTTTTTTAATTAATATATTTCAGTTTTTCAATGCCACCGTCATTACCCCCATTTTTTTTATCCTTCTCTTAAATATATAAATAATATTATTCAGATATCCAACGAAATCAATTCAGAAACCTACCGGCTACTGGCTACTGTTAATTCCATGGAGTTAATAGTTAATTAATATAATTACCAAACGTGAACGTGTGAGTGGGACAACTAATTAATTACATTATATGTAAATAAACTTGTGTTTAGATCATTTTATAATTAACACTCTTGTCCATATATATTTATTTTACATTAATTAATTAGACCATTAATTAACACCGATTCCTTTCATTGGGAATTAATTAATTAGTTTAACATCTTGATGTCTTTCTAAAGCGCATTTAGACAATTCTATCTATTAAGTTAAATAATATATGAATATTTTATGATTTTATTATTGAACAAGATGATAATAAAATTCATTTATTAATGAGAATCATGAACTGAAAGTCTGCAACTAGTTTAACTCCTCCACTTAGAGTCTGAAGACCTTATATTTAGAAAGGTGTGACTTAATGCAAATTTTTAGATAATTAAATATTAATGGAGGAGACGATATACACCACAAGTGAACAAATTAATCACTTTATCTCAATGTGTTGTTAAGTATCTGTGAGAAAATATTATTTAAAAATTTAATTTAATTTAATTTTTATCAAACATTATTTTGTGTATTTCGAACCTAATATAATTATAAGTAAAATGAGTTTATAATTAACCCAAAGTTTCAATCTTCTGTCATAAATAATTTATATCAGTGTTGTAAACAAAGATTAGAGAAAAGTTACCATCAATATATCACTTGCATGATAGCAATACCACAACTTAATTATAAGATAAAACGTCGTCGTGTTAAAAATATACACACATATGTATAAAAGAGAGTGGAGGAAATTAGATGGACCCAATTATCGTTAACCCAATATGGGAAATTGCTTTTTAAACATGATTAACTAAACTTGACTCAGTGAGTTTCTAAGTTTAAATGTAATTTGATGCAATATTCCTAATTTATTTTATTAATATGATCGTTTTTCAAAAAATAATATTTCCATTTCACTAAACTTAAGTATTAGTAATTTTGATTGGAAAGAATTAGAGTTGCCCCCACATGGACATGACACGTGTTAAACGTATGTCGTTTGAGTTCTAGAACAAGTGAGTTAAGTTCTATTAAAAAGAAAAAAAATACTCACTATAAAATAATCAAATCATTTTTAAAAAATAAAAAATATTATTTTATTTAATTAAAAATTAATAATATATTTAAAAAGAGAGAGATAATAATATTTTGAATTAATTAATAGATTATGTTAAGCGTTCTCTTCACGTCATGTGCTCTTTATTTTTGTTGTTTTCTTGTTTGGTAGAAGAAGTGATAATAGATGAGACCAAGAATAGAGATAAGAGAAGAAATAAGGAAATGAAGATATAAAGCTGAAAATTTCAGCTTTATAAAATGACAGAAATCCCAAAAGTAGTGAAACATTAGTTAAAGATAGGTTGATAATGGAGATACACATGTACATTAATATTTTTATCACTAATTAAATGGAATCTTCTAGTGGTTGTTCGCTTTAATAATAATTTTTGTTTAGATATTGTTTGAAAATTAACTTATATGTGCTAATTTTCGAGTAATGCATGTATATTGTATATAAATTATATTATCAAAATATTATAATTATATATTAAAAAATTGATTCCAATCACTCCAATTTGTGTGGATTTAAAAAATAATTATTGTAAATAATGTCACCTGGCATGGCAAGATTGGTCTGCGGGCTAATATCTCCTAAACTAATTGAAATACTCTTTTTTTAACAAGTGTTTTGTACCATTATTTAAGATTAATTTTATTTGTATTTATTAGATTATGAATTTCATCAATATATTAATTATGTAATTTATTTTTAAATGCAAATGAAATAGAATACAATTTTACTAAAAATAAATAAATAAAATTCAATACTGAAAAGAAGTTGTATTTTCATTTTGTTTATTACTTAAAAAGATATATATTAAAGGAAGAAGCAAAAAAAAAAAAAAACATAACTTGCAGTGTATATCTTCCTACTTCAAATGTTGGGAGGATTCAAACTAATTTATCCTTAATTTAGAAAGAAAAAAAATAAAATAATACTAATTAGTGTGCCACTTAGGACTCACATATCAGGAATCTACATTCTGATTGCCATTAAGTCAATTTTTGGAACCATTTATACCCAAGGACGGATGATGTGTTCTTTAAGGGGTATGTGCTCCTTTTTAAAATTTTATAACTTTTTATAAAAAATTATATTATATTTAACATATAATCTCTCCTTTTAACTTCAATTTTAAACTCATATTTAATCTCCCTATTGCCCAAGCGATCTTATAAGGAAAAAAAAAACTCAGATTGGTAAATAGTTAATAATTAATGTTGTAAAGTTCCAAAAAAAAAAACTCAATTTTTTTTAAATAAATTAAACATAAGAGTTAAAAATTTGATAATAAAAATTGATGAGTTAATGGGTATATCATAAGTTTTTAAATTTTAAATAAAAATAATTAAATTTACATATAAAATTTTAAGTTTAAAAGATTTTATAATTAAACGCATAATAACCCAAATGACATAACGAGTATTATAATAAATAAATGTAACAAATTTAAATTAGGTTTGTGGAATAAAAGTCCACTTAGAAGTTTGATTTTCAACTTAATTTAACGTGAGGTATAATTTAATTAAGCCTAAGATGAAATTCTACTTCACCAAGCTGCGCCTGCTCTTTTACTACTTTTTCTTTCTTTTTTATTTTCTGTGTCCAGAACAGGTGACAGGTTGCCATGAATTTCTCCGATGACAATTCAAAAAATAAAATAAAAAACTCAATGGTGAAGAACCTTAGAATTTGATGACTGAACAATGACTATTTCACCTTTAAAATCTAAGGTAAAAAAAAAAAAAAAGACTCGACATTTATCTGAATTTTTTATATCATATATCCTCCTAATCAAAGATAATTTATGTAAGCTACGAGATTTACTTTTTAATCTAAATGGTATAATCCCTATTATTTGAATCTTATCTTTTTTATCATATATCCTTCTAATTAAGGATGATTTAAGCAAAAAAATTATCTAGTAATTGAGCACTACAACTATAAATACAAATTTAATATTTATGATAAGAAAGACTTACATGCCTCTTTTATGTTAAAAAAATGAGTGCTTTCTCAATTTTAGATAATTTTCGTTTTATTTTAACATAATGATTTTTAATTTTAGAATTATTTTAAACTTAACAAAATGATTTTTAATTTTGGAATTGATTTGTAGTTTAAATGATATAAATATACACCTTATCAGCATGTATCTAAATTCGAATCTATTCATACAATATTTTCTTTATTTAATAAAATTGAACTTTAATGCACTTTAAAAAAAAGGGATAATTTAAGTGACACTCGTTGGAACAAGGAACTAGTGACTTATGCAGTGCAGCTCGTGGAGCTTCTGATGTAGTCTCCAGCTCAGGGTCTGGTAAGATTTACAAGGAAGATGTTCAACAATGTAAGCCTTGCAACAACTCTGATGTTAGCAGCAAGGCACTTACCAATGATAGCTCAGCACAATTCAGTACACCGCAGCTCAGTGAATAGGTCTCAAGTTTGTTATGCTAGCGTAAGAACGTGAACATGCTCCCTAGTTTTCTGTTATTTTTAGTTTTTCCTTTCTTTGGTTTTGTCTTTAATAGTATGAATAGAGAGCTACGCCTCTTTCGTAATGTAGATTTTGATTGTATTCATCTAAACGAAAATCAAATGTTTCATTTCTCTCCCTCTCTCTCTCAGCTCTCTTCATTTCTTGCTGCTCAAATTCTCATTTCTTAAGCAATTTAGTGCATTTGCTTCAGTTTCGTTTTAGGAGCACATGTAAAGTTACCCTTCAAAACTCATGTATAGAAAGAAAGCAGTCTACAAATGTTGTCAAATCTGTCACGCCATTACACAAGTTACATATTTTAAGCTTAGTTTCAACTGGCTGGGACAGATATTTAACCACTAGCATAGCAGTCAAAATGTTTCATGTCATCAACAAAAGTTTCATGAAACTGAACAAAACATAAAAGGCAAGAGAATTGATGAAAAATGTTTACACATTCACCAATGGTGTAGAAAATAAGTGAGATAGCTCCACATCATGGAATCCTTACGAGCCCGTTCACTGCTAAGTCTAGAGCATCAACATTTTTCCTTAGGACTTTTCTTTCAAGGCATTAAGGAATTGGCAAGCATGATCAGATTGCAGAAACAAATCACATCAAAGATAACACATGTAATAGCAAACCTTCATAAGTTCCTAGCCAAAATTCCGCAAAATGAAGGGAGGGAATAGTTGTTATGACATGAAGATCAGCAAGTTATTCCTATCAATGCTCTTTGGTTGATAGCCCTACCATTTCTTTATCATAAGAGAAGGAGGAACAAATCCTTGGTTAATCAGGTTTGAGGAGCATTGTTAGGGCTATTGTACGACACATAGGAACAAGAATTGAAAAAAAAAATGTAAAGGATACAGCTGTCCAGCTAGATTTTCAACACCCTTCATTTCTTCATTTAATCTGCCAAAAGGAAATAATATGCCTTACAAGAGCCATATCATCAAATGCAGAAGCAGATTGTTCATAAGGAGATTAATTATTTTCCTGCCAACATGAATCTAAACATTGCAATAAAACTGTTGGGAAGAAAAGAGCATATAGGAATTGAAAACCTTCAAACAATTTCACAAGACTGTTTTACTGTTCCGGGAGCAAAATTTCATACAAAAACTAAACTATAAAACGCTAACCTTTATGTTCAGTGTTCACAGTAATATAGAAGCTGCTAAAACAATACATTGCTAGGTTATCATAAGACTGTTTTAATCATAAGACAGCAGCAAGCCTTTCATTTTCTATCTGTTTCTTTGATTTTATTGCTAGGTTATCATAAATTATCCTCCTAACAAGTTTTCAAATTTCAGTTTTCCAAACAGATATCAATGAATTCATATGCCTTATTGTCAAGTTTTTTTTATTATTATATATAATTTGAATTTTATCAAATGATACTTAGTGGGAAAGAATCTAACCAGGAACTCCTGGGAAATATCATAACTTTACCGTTCTACTAGAGGGCAGTTTGTTCTCAAGTTGACTATATCAACTAGACGGATTAACTACTCGGACATTTAAAGACCAAACTACAAAGGAATAACATGAAATTTTATTATCATATCATAAGCACCAACAATTCAAACTTCTACAAAGCCAGATTTTACGCATAAAATGTCGCTTGACATATAAACGGAATCCTCCATCCTTGAGAAATTGATTAATGTCAAAATTACCTTAGACAAGAGTTAATATACCGCTGCCCCTTTGTTGCAGAATCAAGCACTGAAAGCAAATAAGGCCACCTTAGTAGAAACGAAGTAAGCCTATATAAATAGCAAGAATTAAGTAATTCCAAAAGACCTAAAAAGATAACCAATTCCATTCAGTAAGTTACAACAAATGACTTATCATTGAGGTAATAATTACTCATGGTTGACTATCACTAGCAACTATCTTCAGTAAGGATCAAATCAATGAAATCCCAAAATTTAGCCCGGACACAAGTCAAAAGAGTAAAATCACTCTCAAAGCTTCTTTCATTTCCTTTCAGTTCTTCCGTAAATCCAATGTGATAGTCATAATATCTTCATCAATTTGGCACAAAAAAGACAATCACCAATTCTATTTAACAATGCAAACTATGAGTTCATAACATGAACATATACCAGACTCTTGAAGGCGCCCAGCAGCATCCCCAAAACAGTGCATGTGATCCACCGAATTCCTCGTAACCTACAAAATCACGTCAAAAATTGTTCCATCAATCGGTCTACTTGAAATTCACCAAACTTATTTATCACAAGTATACAGTTCTACGAACTTCACAACCAAAATACTCAACAAAATCTAACCCTTTCTTTTGGATTTTCGCCGAAAAGGAATTCAAACACAAAAGAAGAAGGAGAAAAATGACAATAAAAAATTACCTCGGATAGGGTCAACCGAAGGGATGAGAAGAGAGAAAGGAAGCTCTCAGAAATGGCCAAAGAATCCCTCTCGACCACTTCGATAGCTCTAAAAAGAAGGGCCTGATTAAGAGGGGGATTTGATTGGGCGCTTTCTTCCTCCGTCGGGTTATCGGTGGTTTGGGGACATGATGACGGTTGGCCGGCGGATTTATCCGGCAATAGGGTTCCGGAGCTCGTCGATCGATGCTCCTCCGATTGTTCTCCTCTGCATCCTTCGTCTTTCTCCATTTACCGCGGTATTGGTTGGATGCAACTCTTTTTTTTTTTGGTTCGATGAATGGAACGGAATCAATTTCATCTAATTTTTTTTTTACTATTTTATCGGACTTCAAATATAATTTTAAATTTAAATACAAAAATTTAAAACCTTAAATCTCAAATTTTAAATTTCAAATATCAAATAACTAACCAATAAATCCGAAATCTCAAATCTTAAAAACTTAAATACTAAATCACAAATCTCAAAACATTCAACCTTATTTAAAAAAATAATAATTTTAACCTTAAATGTTAACTCATAAATATAACCCAAAATCTTAAATAATATTTAAAAAAATAATAATTTTAATCATAAATCTTAACCCACAAATATAATTCTAAACCTCAAATCCCAAATCCATAAACACTAAATCCTAAAACCCTAAACTATATTTAGAAAAATAATAATTTTAATTATAAACCTTAACCCACAAATATAATTATAAACCCTAAATCGTAAATCTTAAACTCTAAATCCCAAAACAATAAACTTTAAACCCTAAATCCCAAAACCCAAAACCCTAAATCCCAAGACCCTAAACCCTATTTAGAAAATAATAATTTTAACTCTAAAACTTAACCCATAAATATAACCATAAACCTTGAAACTTTAAATCATATTTAGAAAAATAATAATTCTAAACTTAACCCACAAATATAATCCTAAACCCTAAATTCAAAATCCCTAAATCCCAAATCTTAAACCTCAAAACCATAAACTTTATTTAAAAAATAATAATTTTAATAATTTATTTTGTTTTTAAGTAATCATTATTTAGAAAAATAATGATTTCAATAATGTAGTTTGTCTAACGAAAAAACAATAATTAAATAATATTATTTAAATTTTGCTGAATATAGGAGTATTAAGGTAATATACAATATTTTTCATTCTATTCTATTCTAAACCAATCACTATAATACTGATTTCTCTTCCTTGATTTAACTAGAATCAAAGAAGGAATTAGTATTACACTAGTCAAACCAAACAAACTTATTTCTTTTCCCTTCCATTCTCATTCCGATTTCATTCTATAAACCAAACGTCATCTAATTTCGTTTAAAAATGCTTTTTACTTTGCTAGAGGAATTAATCAATGGAAAATTGATATTCAAATTATGCAAATTGAAAAATTATAAAAAATAGGGTAATTTAATCCAAATTATGTATAAAAAATAATGAAAATATCTAATCTATTTTGTTTGGATAAAAGTATTATTTAGTTATCTAATTTTACAAATAAATTTATTAGTTATTTTAGTTATAAAAATATATTCATTAATCATAGAATTTTTTTAAATAGATATAAAGATATTTTCCTAGTTTACTTCGCTCCTATCAAATAAAAAAATAACAAACATAATTGGTGAGATTATTAGAATCTTTTATCCGCATTTTATAACTGAAATACTTCTAATAATTATGAGGAAAATAGTTTCATTATTATCTCAATAATGTTCAAAAGTAGAATACATAATATAAAATTAGATTTTGATATAAGCATAATAAGCATATAAAAAAACAAATAATAATAATGAAAGATTTAATTCTTTTAGTAGGAGAATTAGATACACAACAAGAATCAAATATGAAGTTCTTACAAAACATAAATAAAACACAAAAAGAATTCTTAAAAGAACATAAAGAATATGTTATAATAAGAAATTATAACAAAATATACATAATGAATTTACATAATTAAAAATGAATGTAAATAATATACTCTGAGACAACAATATCATAGATTAAAAATTTGATCTATTTGTGTGATTAAAAGAAAAACTATCCAATAGATTATATACATTGATACTTAAGAGCGAGAAAGAAAGAAAAAAAAACAATAATCTCAATTTAATGGAATATTGAAAATAATTAGAAAATAATGTATGGACCTCAAAAAGTAAGTCAATTTGTTAACCCTTGTAGACGAATAATTAGTAAGACATTGTGATAAAAAAACTCTATACAAATAAAGAGAAAGATGGTATGATAATAATAATGAAATTGATTTTGAAACAAAAAATATGATCCCAAAAAATCATATGAAACTAATTTCATTACTAGTTCCTTATATAAAAAAATAACATCTAATTCATATAGAAAAAAAGACAAAGTTAAAAGAATTTAACATTCTTATAGAATAAACAACAACCTAATATGGAAGAAGGATTACATTGGAACTAGAGATATATTCCATCGAAAGTCAAACTTCATTAAAGTTAGAGATCTAATATTTTAGATTTAAATTGTATAAGAGATAAGAAAAAAGTTTTGTATGAATGGTCTAGTGGTGTAAGTGTAATCACCAAAACCTCTACAACTACACAATTGAACCCTTTAACTTGTAGAGTTTTAATAGCT
The DNA here is from genome assembly GCA_033030585.1 of Hippophae rhamnoides. Taxonomy (NCBI): domain Eukaryota; kingdom Viridiplantae; phylum Streptophyta; class Magnoliopsida; order Rosales; family Elaeagnaceae; genus Hippophae; species Hippophae rhamnoides. Next base: position 13,711,425 of record CM065430.1, read on the forward strand.
TACAAAATAACATAAAATATTAAAATTTGGTTTACAAATTTAACAAAACAACGACATTTGTAAATGCAGAGGTATACTCACACATGTAGAGAGCATTTAGATATTGTAGTAAATGAAATATATAAAGAATTTATTCCATGAATCGAGTGAAAATGAAATTGAGGAAGCCAAATGACATTTAACAAATATATAAATATGCAACATGTGTTATATAGATTTTTTTATTTGTTAATATAAAATGTATTATTATAAGTTACCACACTTTATATAAAAATTTAATAAGAAAATATTTTTTTCTTCATAATTAATAGAAAAATTATATAAAACTATAACAAAATGATGGAAGAAAATAAATAGAGAAACTATATCTTATACCTTGTAAGAAATAATAAAAAGTTTTAAAAATTGGATAATTATTAAATGTCAAAAAAATACAAGAATATAATAAATAAGAGATAATGATAAAATTTGTAGTGAATTTTAGAATTATAGAGAAGTATGAATGTAACATAAAATCTTACAAGTAAAAGTATAAAAAATATAAAAAATTCAAAATATATAAATTTAAAAAATAGGAATTAAATATAATATAAGAAAAGGTATAATAAATAACATTATAGAAAAAAAAAACATTTTAGGAAAAAAAATATAAATTATCATAAAACAAAAATTATTACCATGGAAAAAAATATAGATATTGAATCCATAATGTGAAAGGATATTATGCTAATGAATGTTCTAATAGGCTTCAATATAAAAAGAAATTTTTACGTAATGTAAAAATATTAGAAAAAGTTTTTAAGATAGAATTAAAACCAATAAAGAAATCAGATATAGATAATACTTGTAGTATTTATCTATTAAAAGAAATTGATGAGAAAGTAAGTGACTTAGAATATGAATACTATTCATGAGAAGATGAATAATTTGTATAGTATCACAAATCTAATTAGTACTTATGTTAAAGTAGTAATACAATTTAAATGTCACACAAATTATCATATACATACATATATAGATACAAGAGCTAGCAAGTGTATAACCAATAAATATATATTCCCAAAAGAACCCTGAAAATAAATACCAAAATAATTAATTATAAGAATTGCTAACAATACTATAATAAATCTTAATAAAGTATTAAAAGATACAGATATATGATAAGAGAATTTGTTTTTTCATATTTTTACCATATATTAATAAAAAATATGAGTTTATTTATTAACGGTAAATCATTTTTTAAATTTATATTCATATTTTACATAATATTTAGGCAAATTAAGTCTAATAAAACTAGATAGTAAAAATATTTGTGTCAAAAATAAAAAAAATTGATTGTATCAAGAAAACATGGTGAGATAGACACAAAACAGTAACAAAAACCTTATTTGAAAAATATTTTGTTAGATATAGAAGAGAAACAAAAATTTTTTATGAATGAAATCTAAGAAGATAAAGCCTTAACAAATTTCAAAAAATTATTAAAAATAGTAAGCTTAGAAAATCATTTAGATACAAAAATAAAAATATATAAAATAATTGCTAATATAAAACTAAGATAACCTAAGAAAGTAATTATAGTAAAATCTCTGATTTATACTATAAAAACCAGGATTAAGTTTAAAAAATATATTCAAGAACTTTTAGAATTAGAAGTCATAATAATAAGTAATTAACCACGGATTAATTCATTGTTCTTAGTTAAAAAAGAAGTTGAATGAAGAATAGAAAAAGAGAATGATACTAAACTTTAACGTATTGAATAAAAAAATCATTGATGATTGATATCTTATTCCAAAAAACTAAGAATTATTATCACTAATAAAAGAAAAAAAACATTTCTCAAGTTTTAATTGTAAAAGTGGATTTTAACAAATAAGACTAGATAAAAAATCTCAAAAACTAACGCTATTTAGTTACCTTTAAGGATAATTCCAATATATTGTTATATCATTCAGATTAAAATAAACTCCATTTGTCTTTCAAAGTTATATGAACATCTTTAAAAAATTATAAAATATTTATTTGTTCACATAGATGATATTTTTGTTTTTAATAATAAATTTAAAAAATATTATATGGATATCATTAATATTTTACAAGAATGTATGAAATAAGATATTGTACATTCTAAGAAGAAAGTAGTAATTACACAGTAAAAAAACAAGTATTTAAGATTATAAATTAAAGACGAAAAACATAATTTACTACACCATATACTAAATAAAATTTGAGATTTTTCTAGTGAATTAAAAGACAAAAATCAATTACAAAGATTCTTAGAATGTTTAACGTATACGGAAGCATAATTTAAAAAACTTATAGAAATGCGAAAAAATCTTTACAAATATATTTAAAAAAAATATATGTTTGAAAATGGATAGAATAAGATACTTTGTACATAGATAAGGTAAAAGTACAGGTAAAAATTATCAACTTTGTACCATCTAAGTCTAGATGATAAAATAATAATTGAAACAGATGTTTTACATAAATATTAGAAAGTAATTTTAAAAGCAAAAAGTAGATGACAAAAATGAATATCTTTGTAGTTATACTTCATGATCTTTCCATGATCTAAAATTAAATTATCATATTAATGAAAAGGTATACATAGTTTTCAAAAAAACTATTAAATTTTTTGTAATATATATAATAAGTTTTAGATTCATTATTAGAATCGATAACAAAAAAAATTGGTTATTTTGAAGAACTAATATTACATGTGATTATAAACAAAAAATATTAGTCACATGGCATTAATGGTTTAATTACTAATATTTTGTTGTCGAACATCTTTCAAGAAACAATAATAGTTTAACAGATATCTTTATAAGAGAATTAACACCTTTAATTATTTTTGTTCTTATAGAAATGAAACATCTTGGAAATAGGAATTAAATAGGAGAACCTAACTATTCAAAACGACCATTAGAATCCAAAAACTCTAAATTGAAATCCCCATTAGAGATTCATTCTATGAAAGATAAAACTTACGAAGAAAGAATTCAAAATAAGAAGAAGGAATCTAACAATTAAAAGATGATAACATCTCTAAAAATAAAAATAAAAATAAAAAGCTCAGTTGGGTTGAAGAAGGAGAAAAAGAATACCAGAAAGAGATTTATATGATTTATAATGATATAAAATCAATAAATTACAACAACTAGCTAGAATGAAGCAAAGTAATTATCAATTTTAGCGGAATAACTCATAAATCTTTTACTTATAGAATATAGATCGAAGACATTTATGCCAACTACATAGTACCAAAACAAATTATTCTAAAAGATAATGTTAAAAATTACTCTACAACGTTATAACAACAATCATTACCATCAAGCAGGTTGAAGACCTTAGAAAAGATAGTGCGACCATGAATGCTATTTAAGAAAATACCTCTAATAGAGGTAATAAATATAGTATGGCCATCAATACTATTAACAGAAACATTTTTTAAAAATACATCGGTCATTTAAGATGAAAAAAAGATCAATATAAAAATTTAAGTAAACTATAATTATTGAGTCTATAATTTAGCTAAAAAATCTATCCATGAACATATTAAATATATGAAATTTTACACCACACAAATATATTTTCCTACAAAGAGTAAATTTAATATTTTATAAGGAATTGATCTAATTTTTGTTTATAAAGCTTTTCATGCAGGTTTAATTAAGAACTTATATCCAGGAATTGATTTAAGTTAATTGAATTATTTTTCTAAAACTTTCAAGAAGACTATTAAAAACTTCAAGAAAAAATTAGAACAAGTGACAAACATGTCTATTTTAGATTTTTTAATTCACTCATAGACTATAATGAATAAGGTTGCATTAGTCCTTGTTATTTTATCAAATTAAAGATTTCTAATATAGATATAGAAGTTCTAAAACCAATGATGTTTCTATAAATGAGTTCAATACAGATGAACTCTATATATTAAGAGAATATATGTTATGTCAAATTTATTATGGACTCAAAAAAATTGATAATTTTTCGTAAAAATAAATTATTTGACTAATAAAGTCATAATCATTTGCAATAACAATATAACATTCATTGAAGAAGATAGTGAGAAAATCAATAAGTTTCAGATAAATTTTAATAATACTAACATAAAAATTTGTCAAGAAATAAGAAATATATATTTTTTACACTAAGAAAACTATAAGAATTACAAATGTATTTACTGCATTAAAGATCGAGAAGATGAAGATGTGTTATCGTCTACATTATCAAAAGGATTGTCGATTGAAGATGTAGAATCCACATCTTCAACCGACAATTCATACCAAGGAAATGAAATACTTAAATTCATAAGCCAAAAACATAAAATTAGGTGAATTATTAAAATAAGAATAAAACAGTGATTTTTCACTATTTGTAAACATGTATTTTTTGTACTATAAAAGGAATACTTATTTTTAATAGTTTGAAATAGTTTCAACATTATCAAATTCTATATTTTAAAAAATTATCCATCTAATAACTATATATCTTGAAACTATGAGAGACTAAGAATCTCTTCAAGAAATAAAATATAATAATTATGAATATTATAGAATACATTCATTCTTTTTCTATTTAATAGTAATTCTAATTTTAATACTATATTATGTATGGATGTATAGACTTCACTATTAAGAAGAGGATATTAAAGTTTGAACATGTTTAGATATATTAACTGAAATAAAAAAAACACGAACAATAGATTATTTTTTTTAAATAATTTAATTTTTTAATTTTTAAAATAAATCTTAACACATATGCAATATAATAAGTGGTGTAAAAATTAGTTGTTATTATTAACTAGTGGGAAAAGTGTGAATGAATGAATGAATGGAAAGCAACCATCAATAATTTACACTCTTTTTCCGCTTTAAAAATATTAATGATTTTTAATGTTATAAATTATGATATAATTATAATTAATATAATAAATAATTATTAATTAAAATGATATAATTAATTTTTAACTTATAATTAATAAATATGTTTTTTATAACATATAAAGTGGAATGAAGTAAAAACCGGAAATTTGCTCCATAGTTTTCAATACTTATTAAAACTCTAATGATTACTTGAATAAAATACTTATTTTTTAAAATAATTTTCTTCATTTATAAACAGAAAAACATAGCCAACATGGCGATTTACACGTGTAACTATCGTTTTTAAAATAAATTGTATGAAAATAAAAGTATCATTCAAATGAATTTTTGATCAAAAACATGTAATTTATTTAATTACGTGAAAGATTTAAATTTAATGTTTTGAATAGAGTAAGATGTTAGTAGAATTATATATATACACGTTAAGTAATTATAATTATATTTTACTATACACGTTAAGTAATTATAATTATATTTTATGATAAATTTATAAAATATTATTGAATAATTATATTTATATTATCAAATTATTTTTCACTTAATCAATTCCATTAAACTTATACAATATTTTATTTATAATTTTTATCAATTAGTTTATTTGCAAGTTATACTGTAAATTATTATTTTAAATATTTTATTTAATTATTTAAGTTATTTAAAATTCAAAATTGAAGTGTTACGTTATTAGAAGTAAATTCATGTATTAATATAAATAAAAATTTGTATAAATTAAGTGATATAAATGATTTTAAAAATAATTCGATAATATGAATAAAATAAATATAATAATTTAATATTTTTATTCGTTTACTTTATGTCTCATTCTTTTTTCTCTATAAATTTTATCATCATTATTTTATTAATAAAAATAAAAAATAAAATAAAGAAAGAGAAAAAATAAGTAAGAGAGAAAGATTAGAGAAGAAAGGAGAGAATGTTATTTTTTTTAATAAAATATATAATTATCATTTATCATATTTTTAAATTATAAGATTAAATAAAATTATTTAAAAAGTTATAATATTATAGTTATGGGACATAAAAGACTCAATATCATGTGTAATAATTATTTTATAATTTAAAATAGTAATTTATTTTATTTTTTTAAATAATATTAATACATTATATAAGATAAAAGAACATTTGTATATCAAAATTGAGGAAAAAAATTTATTTGAAATTTTATATATGATATTTTATCGTGTAAAAAATTTATTAATTTGTTTTGATATACTGTAACAAATTATTGCCTATTATCAACATAATGTCATAGGAAGTCAATATAATAAAAATATTAAAAAATATATATACATCGATAAAAATTTATATTTTAATTATCTAATATTATAAATAACATAACTTATTAAATAAAAATAACTATATAATCTCAAGTAATATTTAGACAAATACCCACATATAAAAATATAAATACAATAATGCCCGAAAATTTTCATATTTTAACTTCCATCCTCATCCAAAAGTAATGTATAAGAATTAAGAATCATTCTGTTTGCCCAGTCCAAAATGTTATTGATTGTAATAGAATATTTCTAACTAATTTTTCAAAATTTATTAAATGAGAGAAAAGTTTAAGATATAATCAATAAAAAGTAGATATCTAAAATTGATGATGTATACCGGTCGATCTTAATAAAAAAATTAAATGTATAACTTATGGTTGACACATGGCGTTGTGACAGGAAAGAGGGTCGAAAGTCGTTTTCCACGCGGTCTAAGAAATTAGTAAATTAGTGTACGTGGAAAGGAAAAGTTTATCTATGATAAATTTTTATTAATAAATTTTAATTTTAAATTATGATATTATTATAATTATTTTAATAAATATATAAAATATTAATTAATTTATATATTAACGTTACTAATTAGTATTGTTATTATTATTATTATATTATAAGATAATAAATTTGTTTAGCGTCCATAATAATTTAATTGTCTTTTTTTGAATCACATCAATACAAATAAGTACGAGGCGGGAACGTTACTCCAAAAGTCGCGGATAGGACCAAAATACATTTTCCAAAACCAACCCCCAAATCCAATTATATCAAATATAAAACTAACTAATTTCGTTTTCTAATTGAAATTACAATTATAATTGAATCCAGTCTAAAGCATCACTTCACTCTCACACCTTCAGAAATAGTCTTTTTAGTAATTTTCTTTTTATTTTTCACAGTCACCAAACTTCCCCTTCTCTTCTCACCTCTTTGTCTCTCCAAAATCTCGGACCTCATAATTTTTTTTATTGCATTTTATTCCTAAACGGATCGGTGCCGTGAATCCAGTTTTCCATTTCTCGGGGAAGCCGTTCCGTTTGCTACGGTGCGCCGGAGGCGCATGCCGTGTCAGGTATTTAAACCCTCCTTCACATCGTCTTCGTGTATTTTGTTGGTTTTGTAAGGTATCAGGCGGGGCCTTGCGTGGATCCGATGAAAAATGTTTGAATTTTGTCCCGTGTTTTTTAATTATGACCTAGAATTCACAATGCATCAAGCTATGGACTCTAGATGCGACATTTGCTTCTTTTATAAATTTATATTTTTTTCAGCTTTTGTTGAGAGTTCAAAAAAATTATGTCAGATTATTAAGAAATGAAAAACTATAATGAGTTACTAATTTAAGCCATAAATTGAAAATTGAGCGTAGCTGAGAGTGATTTTCTAATAAAAGGGCAGGATGTTCAAAGGATCCAAGTATTGTGAGTTTTTTCGGCGTTCCTTTAACTTTTTAGTTTGCTCGTTTTTGCTTTTTTTATTTTTTTTATCTTCATCGACCTGTGGACGTGAAATGTTGTGAGTTTTAGCTGGTTGCATGAGTTGATAAGTTGACTTTACCTGGTCTAACCTGCATAACAGCAATAATTTAACTGCACATATATTAATATCATTTTCCTTTTTAAATATTTTATATGATTATTGCTGACTTCATGTATTTCTCCTTAGTTGACAACAAAACTACAAATTTATTGCAAAATTGACATCTTGGTTGAAAGTACAATAGATGACATTAAGTTTGGAGCTATGGCATTTGACTTGGCGGCATTTTTATTTATGGTTCCACGATCTAGCATTGTAGCCATGTGATGCTATGCATGGCCTTATGTATTACAAGCTCTAGGATGTTTGTACTCTGGTTTTGGTCCCTCTAGCTGCATGTTTCTGTTCATTTTTCAGTTATCATCCTCATTGAAGTTGCCGTTAGTTTATGTGCCATGTGTGTCTGTTTTACTGTAGCTCAATGTCTGCGATTCATCACTGGAGCTGGGTATTCTTGTAGATTTCACTATGAACATTCAGTCACAGCTACATGGAGGTGAGTCTGGAGGATTTGAAACTTCAAATGGAAGGCACATTGAAGATGCTGGATTAGCAAAAGAATGCAGTGGCACACATCAAGGTGAATTTTTATGCACCTATCATTTTAAGACTCAAGTTCCCCTGTGATTTAAATTCTGATCTGTGTTTAGGTAGCCCAAAACCATGCTTGGTGGAGTGGTTGAATAGTGTGCTTCCTGATGTAAGATTGCCACCAGGGGCTTCATTACAGGAACTCAGGGATTTCCTTCATGATGGCACTGTTCTGTGTGTCATCTTGAATAAGTTGTACCCTGGTTCAATTGAAATGGTAAGATTGCATTTTATTTGTTGGTTTGCGACCTTCTTTATCATCAAAATTTTATTCTCTATTTTATTTTTATTGTTTGTTTTGAATTTTATTCATTTGAAAAAATGGTACTTGGTTTCTCATGCCATGGTATTGATTTCTGCTTGTTCTTTTTCCCCAACTTTAGGGAGGAAGTTCTGAGTCTGGTTCAGAAAAAGTGAAAAAGTTTCTGGCGGCTATCAATGAAATTGGTTTGCCCAGCTTTCAACTATTAGACCTGGAGCAGGTATCTGAAGTGCTTTTCTTTGTTTCTCTGTTTAACAAACAGAATTATTGGTTGCACATTTCGATATGGTCTTTATCCAGTTAGGTGTGCCTTACCTATATGGTTTTTTGGCCCAAGCGGCTGTAGTACTCAACTTAGCTGGAAGTCAGGAACCTTGATAATGTCCTGGCTCATTGTAGATTTGGGCTAGTCTAGACTGTCTAGTGTTGTGGTTAATTTTTGAAAAATTAAGTATTAACTTGTGTTGTAGAAGGAGTTTGTTATGATAAAACTTATAAGAGTATTAGGTGTTATACGTCATAAAAGTATAGTAAGTCAGGAGATAAAGATCTAGTGTCTATAAAATTATGTGTAAAACAGTTGTGGTTTTTAACGGCTAAATTAACATGCAGCATATAATGAAAGCATAAATATATTTAAAAAAATTAAAAGATGAAAGCATAAATATATATAAAAAGAAAAGGTAAATCTTAACAATATTTTAAAAAGTAACTATGAAATCATAAATTTGTTAAAAAGTGTATATTATTTCTCCATAAGCCTTTAATAAGCTACTGCAGTACTGCCTACTAGCTTTCTAAAATTGTTTTCTTAGCTGCCAAATTCTCGAAAGAACTGTTAAGAAATCAAATTCTACCAATCAGGAAAATTAGTAAAGTTCATAGAAATTACTTTTAGAAAAAACCATAGCAATTCCAGTTCCCAAAATTAGTTATTAACTAAATTTCAAGCAAAATCAAATCGGTTTACTGACCCTGCCTCCTGTTAAGTTGGTTTGGTTTGTATTTGGCTAGCAATTATTAGTTTTTAAGCTTTGTAATTGCCTATTAATGCCTCTTTCAAGTTAGTCAGGAATCTTTGATTTCCTTGCAGGGGTCTATGGTGCCAGTTCTGCAGTGCCTTGGTGCGCTTCAAGCATCTTTTGATTATGACGTGGGAGACGAGAAAGATGAAATCCATAGGAGCAATGGGTCAGATTTATCAAGGGTAGGATCCGCAGAGGGAATCATTCGACCTCAAGGAGACATGTTAACATGTTGGCAACACCCTATTTCAGGTGATTTCAGATTGAATTAACTGCTTAATTTCCCCTTTATATTGGATATGGTTATTTCCTTTCGAGTTACTGGCAATAAATGGAGAAACAAGGCTGCATTGGATTTCTCTAAGTCATGTGGTGACCACCTTAAAGTGGTGTACATTTGTCAATATCAAACATAGCTTTGCTTTAGCTTTGACAGTTAATTGGAAATTACCATCAGTCTTTTGAGTTTTTTACATGTCTGACTATATATGGTCAGCTTTATCAATGCTGCTTTGACTTAGCTTTTTAGTTTGGTCAGAGTAATGCTAAAATTCTGATCAAATTTTTTGGTAAGGTGCCAAATGTTTTGTTGGTGTCACTAGAGACTTAGTTTAAACATGGCACCAAGGTTGTGATCGGTAAATTTTTGTCAATTGAAAAATTCACACTAATGGACGTGGTGTTATGTTACTATTGGTTGGCTGAGAAAGCTAATGGGCGACTGGTGGTTTGGTTTCACGTATAAATTTTAGTATTGCTTAATTCATCTCATTTTTCTATCATTTTACCTTTCTATTCTCTTAGACTTATCAGATTCTTTTGTAAATCATGTTGTAGCACCTCAATTGAACCAACTAGCTGATCTTTCTGGTGCTAAGACTTTGGAATTGATAAAGTCAAATGGTTTTGATGTAAGCTCTTGAACTTCATATCTTTTTATGGGTTCTACTTGTTTACCTTGGGTTATGATCTATTTAGCACAACCTTAATTTTTGTACAGTTCTCACGCATGTTTTTATTCTTATTTGGCAGAATGTATCAACCCAGTCACTTTTTCATGCAGTCAATAGGATCTTGGATGATAGTATCAAAAGAAAAAACGGTGATGTGGATCATGTATGATAGCTAGAGGATACATTATTTTGTCTATTGTCAAAACATGCATGATTTTATTTTATTCCTGGTTCCCTCCTGTTAATTTCATTTTCATCTCTAATTTAGTTTATAATACTTTTCCCAGCTTGTAGCTTATGTTGTGAGAAAATTCATACAAGTAATTGAGCAGCGAGTCATGAAGCAGGCGGAGAATTTCAAAAATGTAATTTATCTTAGATTTGTTTGTTTGTGTCAAGAAGCATATTATTCAGTTCTCCTCATTAATATCTTCTATTTTTATGTACTTTTAGCATAATAATCTCTATGTGGCTCGTGAAGAGAAGTACCGAACAATAGTAAGAGCACTTGAAACACTTGCAATGGGGACATCAGAAGAAAATGAGGTTATTTGAATACAATTTTAACCATGCCTTTCATTTGAATGAAGTCATTCCAACTTTATATGTCCAAATTTTTGATTCCATACCTTTAATTTTGTATAGGTTGTCTTGAACCAGCTTCAATGTCTAAAGGTGATTATTCGTCTATGAATTAAGTAATGATGAACATGTATAAATCTTTAAGATATTACCATCTTCTTATGTACATGTTAAGATTGAAATAAAATTTGGATATTTTGTATTTTTGTTATCTTGCTTGTGCTTCTATAATATGTTGATTTGACTTTGCAGATTGAAAAGATGAAAATTGAGGAAAGGAAAATTTTTGATGAGCAGGATGTGGAGAGATTAAAGAGAGAGAAGGATTGCAGTGATAGTCAGATTTCAACATTAAGACAAGAAATTGAATTGACTAAAAGCACCTATGAAAGTCATTGCCGACAGTTCGAGAAACATGCAAAGGATGCTAAACTTGAAATGGAAAGGAAGATAAAGGAACTTGAGTGCCATCTAGTGGACTCAAGGAAGAAGATGAGAGAGATTGAGACATTTTCAGAATCCAAGTTCCAAGGATGGAAAAAGAAAGAATGTGCTTACCAGAACTTTGTAAATTGCCAGTCTGGTGCTTTGCATGTATGTAACCTGAACTATTCCTCATCTCAAAGTTTGATATGTTTGTTGGTCTTGTCACATGTATGAATTGTGCTCTGTAGGAGTTAAAAACTGCATTGGAGTCCAGTAAACATGAAATCTTGAAGACTAAAGGATTTTACTCCAAAGAATTTAATTACTTGGGTAATTGTATTTTTATTTTAGTTTTCTATATTATTTTCTTTACGTTTTACCTGATAATTTTATGGTAATGTGTTTCTTTGATCTATTATAGGAGTAAGGCTTAAAGAACTTGCAGATGTTGCAGAGAATTACCATGCAGTCCTTGCAGAAAATCGTAGACTGTATAACGAGGTTCAAGATTTGAAAGGCAAGCAATTTAACATGGAAGGTTGACTTGCTCTTTATATAAATGATTTTAGCTGATTACAATTGTGTTTGCTACTGCAATAGGCAATATTCGAGTGTACTGTCGAATAAGGCCATTCCTTCAGGGGCAAAGTAAGAAGCAGACTAGCATAGAATATATTGGTGAAAATGGTGAATTAATTATTTCAAATCCTTGTAAACAAGGAAGTCGCAGGCTGTTTAAATTCAATAAAGTTTTTGGTCCTACAACTACTCAAGGTACTAGATTCTCTATCACTTGTAAAGTTTCTGAACGTACAAGTTTGTGTTTTCACCTTGTGTATATGCTTATTTTAGTCCTACATATTGACACTTACATATGATGCATCAAATGTCAACAGAGGAGGTGTTTCTAGACACACAACCACTAATTCGGTCTGTTCTTGATGGATACAATGTTTGTATATTTGCTTATGGTCAAACAGGATCAGGAAAGACCTATACAATGGTATGTGATTTCTTTATTATTTAGATTTTATATATGTATTCTATATAGTTTTCTGCTTATCTGAATTACGTGATGTTGCAGAGTGGGCCTAGCATGTCATCAACAGTGGACTGGGGAGTTAATTATCGAGCTTTAAACGATCTTTTTCAAATATCTCAGAGCAGGCGGGGCTCCATTACATATGATGTTGGTGTTCAAATGGTCGAGATATATAATGAGCAAGTTCGTGATTTGCTCTCAAATGAAAGTTCTCAAAAGAGATATCCTTTATATATTGCTTTGCACTCCAATCTTTTTCGATATTCAACTTGTCAGGGCCTTATAACTTCTATGAATTATTATTATTATTATTAGTTTTTTATTTTATGAACTCAATTCTACGGTGCTTGTTTATTATCCAGTTTTTTAATTTGCTTAAGATGATATTCTTCCTTTCTGACCCATCTCGATAGTAATGTTTTTTTCCTTTAACTTGCACACACTTGGGATTTGCAACACTACCCAACCAAATGGATTGGCTGTTCCCGATGCAAGTATGCATCATGTTAATTCAACTACTGATGTTCTAGAGTTTATGAACATTGGGCTCACGAACAGGGCAGTTGGTGCAACAGCCCTAAATGAACGGAGTAGTCGATCTCACAGGTTCTGTTCTACTAGGTTTTTATTCACGTGCTTCCAATGTTTTCACATCTGACACGGGGTTTGAATTTAATCAAATGCAGTATTCTCACTGTTCATGTTCGTGGCATGGACTTGAAGACTGATACTGTTCTTCGAGGCAGTCTACATCTGGTAGATCTTGCTGGCAGTGAAAGAGTGGATAAGTCTCAAGCTACAGGAGATAGGCTTCGGGAGGCTCAAAATATAAACAAATCACTATCATCTCTTGGAGATGTGATATTTGCCTTAGCACAGAAGAGCCCACACGTGCCATACCGAAATAGCAAATTAACCCAAGTTCTTCAAAGCTCTTTAGGTACTGAAGTTTTGGTGTTCTATTGTGTTGTGATATTACATATCACTTTACATATTGTAAGTAGTTGGTATCATTCTTTATTCAGAGTATTTCTGCTGATGAGTTTGTTTTTCCTCCATTGAGATAGGTGGTCAAGCAAAAACCCTCATGTTCGTGCAGATGAATCCTGATGTAGAGTCCTACTCTGAAACTATCAGTACCTTGAAGTTTGCTGAGAGGGTTTCTGGTGTTGAATTAGGTGCCGCACGCAGCAACAAAGAGGGAAGAGATGTTAGAGAACTCATGGAGCAGGCATGATTTCAATTCTTAAACTTGTCTACTTGTACATACTTTTTATAACTGGTTTCCTAAATTTTTTTCTCTAAGTTTCATTTATGAAATAATGAAATTGTGAATTATTGATAAACCCTTAGTGCTGCAAATGAAACTAGCAATTTCTTAGTTCATAAACATACAGAATTAGTTTTTCTGAGTATCAAAAAGGTTCATTTGAAGCAAGGCTACAAGTTCAATTGATTGTCACGTGTGGATTGTTACATTGCATGCACATATTATGTATGGGTTTAGTGCTAGATATTCTAAAGATAAGTGTAAAAGTTTTAACTCATCTGGAATCCATCGGGCATTATTTTGTACACACATGTAGTTTTGCAAATGTCTCTAAATCTCAACCAAATAGCATGAAACCTCAGTTTATTTATTTTCAGTTTTTATGCTTTCCATAAGGGTCAATTACAAATACCTCCCTCTTTATTTACTAAAATGGTAAAAAGATCCTTTAGGTTTAGAAAATAACAATTACATCCTTTGTACACAATTTTTTTAGATTTTTGTGGATGATGTTTTGTTTTTGTTTGTTTTTTTTTTGGGGGGGGGGGGTTGTTGCTGCTGTAATTTTCCCTTTCCATAGTTATATGAAATCCAGTCTTTTTGAGTTACTACGGTTTTATTTATGTGTATGTCGCTATGCCTACTTGGCTTGCTTTTTCCCTCTTCCTCTCTGATCAATTTCGCCATAGCTATTGCAAATGTTGTGTCTTTCTAATTTCCCAGTTTTAATTCCAATAGTTTTATTGCCGCTATGCTCTTGCTTTAATCTGCAATGAGCTTAAACCCCTCTTTCTTTCTATAGGACTTATTATGTTCGAATTTTCAGCCAAAAGAAAAAAAAGGAAAAGTAAAATTACTGCCAAGGGATTTTTGAAAATTCACTCCCTTAAAATTTGTAAAATAGGCAATAATCTTCTCCCTATTATTGTTTTATTGCAATATATTCAAATTTCTTGACTTTTATTGAGTTTCTTGCAAATACCTCCCTTAAAAAAGTAAGAAATAGTGATGAAAGGGGTGTAATTATTATTTTTCAAACCTGTAGGGCTTTTTTGTTGTTTCAAAGAACTTGAAGGGGATGTATTTGTAATTGGCCCAAAAATAGTTTGATATGTACTGCTAATCGTTGTTTTATATTTTAAGGCAGGTTGTTCATGTCCCATGCAGCTTGTACTTGTCTAAATATTTATATTGTTTTAGGTTGCATCCCTTAAGGACACAATTGCAAAAAAAGACAAGGAGCTCGAACAGTTTCAGAAGGCCAACTTTAATGTTACAAAGTGTGGTATGAACTCACTAAGGTATGGGTCTTGTTCTCCAAGAAGACACTCAGTAGGGATTTCTCGTCATAGACAATCAGGATTGAAAGGATTGGGCAAGACTGAAAGAGATGCCTCTGATATGGACAATGGCTCAGAATATAGTAGTGACAAGCATTCTGAAGCTGGTTCTCAGCTGTCAGTGGATGAATTTCAACATCAAAAGGAATTTTCACCTCACTCAAAGGTGGGAGGGGATTCTAGTCAAAATTTAACAGAAGACTTTGAGCTGTTGGGATTTGGGGGAGATTCTGAGGAGAGATTAAGTGATATATCTGATGGTGGTCTTTCAATGGGAACAGAAACTGAAGGTTCTATGGCCAGTGTTGTTGAATACACTCTTTTCCCTGAAGTTGCAAAATCAGTGGAAACCATAAATGCTGAAAATGCACAAGCTGGAGACATAAAAGCTAATAATAGTCAAGCTGGTGACATACAAGCTGAGAAGGCACAAGCTCAGAGCATACAAACTAAAAAGACACAATCTAAAGGGACTCAAGCTCATAACGTACCAGCTGAAAACACTCGAAAGATTCAATCAGAGATTTCAGAGAAGTGAGTATTTTATTGTTTACGTATCTCAATGGATGTGGCTGGAAGGTCGTTCTTTAGATTAATAATGAACATCTGATTGCGGAGTTGTGCATGTCATATTTGTTTTAAGTTTATGGCCGGCTACTTATTCAAATGAACTTGCTCCTTTTTTCATACTGAACTCCCTGTTTGTATGGCCGCAAGAGCCTCTGTATTTGGAAGATGATATTCTTTTGTTTGATTAAGCTTGTATGATTGGATCTATTATAATGCATCTGAGGTTAGTTATTCTTTTCTGACTACAGCAGGAATGTCTTGCCATCTAAACTTCCAAAGCCCTCTCAGAAGCTGGTGCCAACAAAATTTTCTCAGTTGTCTTTGTCCAGAAGCTCCTCGAAGGTTTTGTCAAGTATGGATTCCCCCCCCCCCTCACTATCTCAGTTGTAAATGTTACAACTGCTAATACAACAATACAAAATTAATTAAAAAAACAGTTTTTTCAGTTATTTAATTCTCAATTTTTTTAATGTATGTTAGGTGCTAAAAAAGCTACTCCATCTCGCTCTTCGTCAGCGAAGTCTCTCAAGAGATAAAAGTAAAATGGCAAATTGGATCATTCGTTCTTCCTGTGTATTGTTACAAGTACAGCCCATTTATCTTTTGGTACTTCAGATTGTTGGTTTTGTGTCCATTTGTCCTTGTATTTGAGATGGACAATTGGAAAGTTGTAATATATGTGCTTTGAAATTTTAAACTTTATGTGCTGGGTTGAAATGTTTTATGTCAGGTGTTGACGTGCTGTATAAGCCACCTTTGTCTTTTCTCCATTATAGCTAGGTTGAACTTGTTTAAGGGAGAATATATATATATATATATATATATATCTGTGTACTTGTTTTAAGGGAGAATAGTGTGTACTTGTTTTAAGGGAGAATAGTGGGAGAATATTTATATATATCTGTGTAATTGTTTAAGGGAGAAGTGTGTGTGTGTTTTCCTTAAATATATCAGTCATGTATAACCCAGAAAAGAAAAGAAAAGAAAAGAAAAGAAAAAGGTTAAAAGGAAAGAGTTTTCTTTTTAATGATCTGAGGCCTATTTTGTATAATTTAGTTGGGGAAAAAAAGAGACGAGCTAATGTTGTATCAGTACATTTTCAAAAACGCTTCCTTATTTTTTTTCCTGGAAATTGTACGTTAATTTGGTTGTTTATTTTATTTTTTAACATCTTTAAAACACCATTTTTTTTAAGCCTAACTTACTCTTTAGTCGAAAATAGCGTGGGATGTCATTACAATATACCAAAATTGTTGGGCAAAATTTGAAGTATAATGCTGGAGTCGATCAAATACTAGCGCATCGCCCATGATCAAGGCGGTCGTGTACTATAATTTTGAGATTGTGAGTTCAAATTTTATTTGTAATGTATTTATATCAGTGACAACTTTTCAGATTCGTTTCCTAGACGTATCTCCAATAATGTACTAAAAAAATATTAAATTTGGTGAAAAATAGTTTTAATCTTAAGTTAAATTATCAAATTTAATATGATTAACAGTATTATGCAATATTGTTCATCATACCAATGCTATTCACGCTTTACTATTTATTTAAATATAATATATGATATAAAATTAATAAAAAATTACTAAATATAAATATTTTTGGTAAAATAAAAGAAATATTATATTTTATTAAGAAATATAACTTTTAGTATAATATTTGATGTTGTAGCTTGAAAATGAGTATAATTTGATATAATTTTTGATGTAAAATGGGAGGAGATAGTGAAAGACTATTTTAGGAGTAACTTTGTTGAAAAAAATAATATAAATACTACCTAATCAATTCTACAATTTTTTTACTTGGTAGACATAACCTACATTTTGATGCAAATATCCTTTTAGTCCTTGATCTATATACATGGCATCCTATTTATAAATAATAATTCTTTAATAGCTTGTTATTTTAGCTCCAATCTACTCATTTTTTATCCTTTTTTATCTTGTATGATCCTTTAGAAGTGATGTTATAGATAATGTAAAGTCCTTCATATGTTGTTGCCAACTTTCCAGAAACATTATCTTATTTTCAAGAGTTTTGCACAAGACTCAGTATCTCATATTGGAATTTTTGAATGCGATCACTTTGTTATAAAAGCTTTGAATTGTTCACTTTTGTGCCTTTATTCTTATTAACGCATTCTCTCTCTTTTTCTTTTGCTTGAAATAGGTCTTCTATTTGGATGTCATTATTGTCATCTTAGGATATATCAGAACATAAAGTAGATTTTTGTATTTAAGAGAGAATGACAACTTTAGTTTTGTTACCAAAGAAAATGGGCTTCCCCTGTTGTAGTCCTTGGGGTTGTTCTAATGGCGCATAGAGCTCCAAGAAATTCATCTACCTACTTACCATTCACACCTTCTAATCATTTTCTCAAAATGTTGATCAATGTTTTGTTTAATGATTTTGCTTGACCATTGACTTGAGGTCTATATAGGGTGGAATATGAGAGTTTGATTTTGAGTTCTTTACAAAAGGATGCAGACCATGGAAGGAGAATTATGGTCCATTATAAATTACTAATTCACATGGTAAACCAAATCTACATACTATGTTCCACCAAATGAAGTTCTGTAAGTCATTCTTTTGTATTCATGCCAACAATTTAGCTTCTATCCATTTAGAAAAGTAATTGGTTTCTACAATAAGGAACTTCTTCTGGGCTGGAGCGACAAGTAGAAGGCCTATTATGTCTAGACCCCATTTTTGAAAAAGTCATGGGATGATAATAACCTTCATTACTTACAGGTGAATGCGGTATGTTGGTGTGTCTTTGGCATCTATCACACTTGCAAGCGTGATCAATGTAATCTTTTTACAAGTTAGGCTAATAACAACCTTGTCGTATGATCTTTTGTGTGAGTGCCCTCCCACTCGAATGTACACTACAATGAACTTCATGTAATTCCCTCATTACGATTTGAGCTTCCTGAGTAGGAAGGAATTTAAGCCATGATCCTTTTTCTTTTTGATAAAGGGTTCCTTGAAGAATCATGTAATTCTTGGACTTGAATGTGATTTTTCGCGCTTCTTTCTTATTTATGGAAAGAGTTCCTTGAACTAGGTACTCTAAGTACAAGGTTATCCATGAAGTAGAGGTAGTGAAGGTTATCCATGAAGTATGGTTCGTCAAGAAAGGTGCCTTCCTCAGGTACTCCTCGATGAATTGAAAAACATTTTCACACTTTTCCATTAGTAATCTTTATTCTTCTTTAGGGTTGAAAGAAAGGTAGAAATTTCTTCGTATATTTTGATACAAAATGACTTAATTAGGCTATGCATTTATTCAATTATTATGCTTCTTTGAGACACCATGGAGAAATCATGTCCAGAAAGGCCATAATTTTATCAGGATTTGCCTCGATTCTTCAAGAAGATACCAAGTATCCTAAGAATTTTCCTAATATCACTCCAAAGATGCATTTTTTAAGATTAAGGCTCATCTCATAATGTCGAATGATAGCGAAAGCTTCTTCTAGATAAAAAACATGATCTCTTATGAGCTTGATTTTGACCATTCCTTCCTATCTAGTTTTTGAACATTTGGTTCATTAGTCTCTGATTAGTAACCCCTACATTTTTAACCCCAAAAGGCATCCTTGTGTAGAAAAAGGTCCATTCCTCTGTGATAAATGCTATTTTTTCCTCATCTCTTAGGTTCATGTAAATTTGCTGATAACCTCAGTATGCATCCATAAAACTCATTACTTCGAATCCAACCATTACATCTATCGATTAATTAGTGCTTGGTAGAGAAAGACAGATTTTAGGGGTAACAAATTTAATATCGATCAAATATATGCACATGCGATGATCACCCCCGACCTTGCTTCATAGTACAAGATTTGAGAGCCATGTGGGAGTGGTCTACTTC
This sequence comes from Hippophae rhamnoides, assembly GCA_033030585.1. NCBI lineage: Eukaryota > Viridiplantae > Streptophyta > Magnoliopsida > Rosales > Elaeagnaceae > Hippophae > Hippophae rhamnoides. The sequence goes on from CM065430.1 coordinate 13,731,104, forward strand.
TCTAACCCATCCCACTTTTATGGGTGAGTTTACTTTGTTCTTGATAATGTTGTTTTTTTCTCTTGCAAACCTTCTTTTCCATTGTTGGCCTGGTTTCTTTGTATGATCCATATTCAGTTTTGTGCGATTATGTCCCAATAAATACCAAGGATGTCCTCTAATTTTTAAGCAAAAAAGTTCGCATTTATATTCAAAAATTGAATTAACTCCTCCTTAACGTCTCTAGAGAGTATGGAACTGATCTTAAAAAACATTTTCCTCATCTTATGTTCCCACAGGAATGGTCTAATAGTCCTCGAACCTATAGTCAATACCCATTTGCGTGATTAGTGTGTAGTTGCATGCCTTTTACGTTGAGCACTTGATTGTTATTTTAAGATAGAAGTGTGTTTTTCCCTTTTTATAGCAACATTATAATAACTTCTTGTCCTTTTTTGGTCTTCCTTAATTTATTTTACCCCATCCACTATCAAATATTTGATTAATTAATGAATAGTTGATAGGATGGCCTTTATTTTATGAATCCAAGATCTTCCTAATATTGCGTTGTTGGAGGTGGGAGTGTTTAGGACAACAAATTTTTTGAGTATAATGATGCCTTTTATGGGACAAAAATTCATATTGTACTAAAAAAAATAATGACATTGCCATTGAATCTTACCAACGGCATTTGTTGTTGAGTGATCTCCTTGGGGTCTATACCTATGTCAAGAAGTGCAGACAAGTACAATAGGTCCAAATAACTGCCATTATCTACCTATACCCTATGCATATCCTAATGTGCAACTCTAACTATGATCAATAAATGGTCATCATAAGGTCGTAGGGTTTCCTTTTCTTTTAAAGTTATGGGAAATATTGGTCCCTCATTCATTTGGATTGTGTGTAGTTTCTGACATGGTTGGATGGTTGGACTTGTTGGTCCAATCTCTATAGGGGTTAAGGGGGGCCACGTCTCTCCTTGGGTTATCTCCTTGATTTTCTTATTTAGGAGCTTATTTCCTATTTTCATTCACTATCTCTCCTAAATGTCCTTTTGACAAGAGTTGTTTGATCTCTTACTTAAGATGTCTACAATCTTTGGTTTAGTGATCCATATTTTTATGGAATGCACAATATTTGTTGGGGTCTCTTTGAGGGACTCTTATAGGTTATGACCATCTCACGTGTTCCATCTTTTTCATCATTTAGACTACATCTACAAGGAATACTCGCAATGGTCCTCTAAATGGTGACAAGGCCTTTCTCCAAGTCCCTCACCTTTCCCCGAGTGTTATTGTTAGCTTAAAATGGGATGGGTTTGGGCGTCTATTAAAAAATGGTTTTCGTTCCTTAACACCCTTGCTTATTTCATCTCTCTTTCAACATTGACAAACTTTTGTGCGTCTTTATAAATCATATCAAGAGAATGTGAGGTGGACTTGGTAAGCTCTATAAACAAACCAGTGTTTCGTTTTATTCCTTTCTTGAAAGCTTCGATCACGATATAGTCATGACACTACAAAATCTTTATTTTTTCCATCTTAAACTTCTTCATGTAATTCTCTATTATCTTCTCATTTTCTTGAACAATGGAGAACAAATTATGTGATTCTTTCGAACGGGTTTGTTATAGGCGTAATTCGTGATGAAAAATTTCACCAATTTATTGAAATTGGTGATGCTTTTAGGAGGAAGCTCTACAAATCATTTCTACACCATATACTTGAAGTTTGAGATAAAAATCTTACAAAACATGACATCCTTTTTTCTGGGATAGACATTGGTGCCATTGACATCTTAAAATGTATCACATGAATTACCAGATTGACCATTCCCTTATGGAGTGCACACTTTAAAGTTGAGCATTTAGGTGGAGAAACTATTAGCTCTATGTTATCTAAAAAGAAGGATGTCGATAATCGGCCACACATGACCTCAATATTATTCACAGGGCATCCCTTGCCTTATTTTTTGAGTTAATCAACCATTTTTTCTTCCATCTTTTTTTCCATCTTTTTCCAATCATCATCTCATTTACTATCAAGGTAATTTGAGTGAGTATTGATGGGGGCTTGCATGATATGTGGTTCAGGTTGGTAAGAGGTGGTTTGATTGGGATAATAGGACACATAAAGTTGTTCTTACGGTGTTTGTGGTGGATTAATTAGTATGGGTTCTTTGTATGTGGGTATTGGTTATTGATAGTGATGTTTCTCAATTCTTGAGAAACTTGTCAGGTCCTTGTTGGATATGATGGTTTAGTAGGGTGGTGTGTCTGTTATAGTTTGGAAAGATCTTTCAGCTTCTTTGGAATAGCTTTCTTGTAGCAAGAGTGCTAGTAGTTTTTTGTTATCATTTTGTGACTAGATAAAAGCTCATTGCAATTCCACAACTTCTTGTTGAAACTTTTCCATTTTGGCATCTTTTTCTAAGCATGCATCCTTAAAAGTCAAATTCATTGAACTAGCAATGTGTGGGACCATCTTTGTAACTTCAATTCTTTCTTCTGGGGCTGATGGTTGATTGGAGTGATATCCCAATCCATGATGAGGTGTGGTATGCGCTGCTTGATGAGATATATGTTTGTTAGGATAACTTTCTATAACTTGAAGCATGGGGTAGTTCTGGTTCTTGCTTATTATTGAATTGAAGATAAATGGTGGATGGCTATGTTGATATGTTTGAATTTTCCTATTGCACGATGTGATTTTCTAAATGAAAGGTCCCAAATCCTCAATATGTATTAAAAAATTTAAACCCATACAGTGGATGCCAATTGTTTGAAAAGAATTACAAAGTGCTATAGGATTTAGAGAGATATCAAAGAGAAACTCAAATCCTCTTATGGGTGACATAGGTCAATATATATAGACACCACTATCCTAATGTGTCGACACCCCACTGGAACGACCATGTCTGACTTACAATCAAACTAATTGCGAATTGATGAGGTTACGTCCCTGTATCTCTACAATTCATGTCTTCTTGTCCTCTTACCTGATTTTATATCTCGGATATTCCATTGGCCCGTTGGGGTCATACACCTAAAGCTCTTTGTGTACTAGCACACCGCATATAATATATCTCACATACATTGTACATCTCATGTACTTAAACTGCTCGCACTCTTATACACATGCATCTCATAACAACTAGTGTGAAGGTACCCCGTGGACATGGGAGAAAATACATTATATCTAATAAAAATAAATACAATATTTAGAAGAAATCTTTTTTTTCTCTTAAAATAAGATTTTGTCTTCAAAATTAAGATGTTTTTAGATTATCTCAAATTGAATGGTTGAATTCCTATTTACAGAACCATCAAGAGAATTTAATTTTGATTTTGTTACTAAAAGAATTCAAGTTGGAATTTTTTAATCAAGAGAATTCAATTTAAAATTTGCTATCAAGAGAATTCAAATTAAAATTTGTTATCAAATTCTTTAGGACAATTTTAACTCTTTAATACGAAGATAATTTATACTTATGATTCGTATATTAAGAAAAAAATAATTTTAAATGAAGTGATAAAATGAAAATTAGGTAACTAAATTTAGTATTCTTATTATTATCTATTCCTCTTTTTAACTCTGTAGTATAATCTTGATGGTCCTCTGTTCTGTTATATGGAGTTCTATACATATGAAAGCTTGAAGCCATTGATTTCATCATCTCTACAATCTAGTGTGTTATATTTGGCCCAAAACAAATTGAGCCCAAAGCCCATCTGCCCATATTAAAACCCTTGCCTTCAACTAATATATATTTTGCTCTTTGTTGCGTGAAAAAGTGATACTACAGAATATGAGCAGCTGCTGGAAAAGGAAAAAACAAATTGTAGAAGCTACAACGCTGAAAACAAGAAATTAAGAAAAGAAGAAAACAAGCGATAAGAGAAGTTACGCTAATCTCACTGTAACTTCTCAAGCCCAAGGGCAAGCTGTCCATTTCAATTGCCATTTGTGTTGATCCTCTCATTTGTACGGTAATATTTGATTTAATAGCAAGTTTGTTAATTTATCTTGCTATATATTACCAGTAATTTAGAGGGGATATTTTGTGGGTTGATTTTAGATTTTTGGTATAATTTGTGAAGCTTTGGAAATTGGTGTTTGTATCTCCATTTTTGATTATTAGTGGATTTTTTCGCCGATTGTCGTCGTCGATTAGTAGACTTTTCACATTGAAAAGTTGAACCACTTAAATCATTGTGTGCTATTTAATTTCTTACTGCTTATTACTTTTGTCGTTATCCATTATTATTAATTTGTGCAATCAAAATTAGACCGATATTCGCTTCCGCAAGTGCCAATTCTTTAACATAGTGCTCAACCAACCATGTTACACTCATTATGTAATGATATAGTCATGCACATTGTCATTATATTGAAGCTATATAATTTACAAGTCAAGAACTCAAGATAACATTCAATATGGTGCCTAGAATATCCGAGCAGGTTACATGTTTCAAAGATCTGTGCCACTCACCGTATGAACTTTGCCAAGAATATTGCACTCAAGTTACTGCTGCTTGATTTTTTATGTCATGCTTCTTACAAGTGCAGATACGGATCCATGAGCCAATATAGTAGTGTGATTGGTACCCTCTGGCTCTCTACAGGTATTATTTGCTCATCTTTCTTCCCATTATAATCCTGTGAAATAGTTTCTTCAATAAAAGAAAGTAAAAAATCCACATTTTTGAGATTATACAATTATTCATCTGTAGTGTATTCTCTTGCTAATCTATCTACTTCGAAAGGGAAGAAGAAAAAAATTTAGTTCGTTTATTTTGGTAAGTAATGGGCGCTTAAGATTAACATATCAATGTTTATTTGAATCACGTATAAGGTACAGAATAACTGATGAACGATCCAGAGGCAAAGGAATCATCGGTATACATACTTAAGTTGGTTATAAATAATTATGTAAGTGACTTCAACGAAAATGTCGTTGTAGTATAGTGGTAAGTATTCCCGCCTGTCACGCGGGTGACCCGGGTTCGATCCCCGGCAACGGCGATAAGTCTTTTTATTTTATTTTTTGATAATCCTCAAGCGGCTTGTCTTCCTCTTCTCCGCTTTCAGAAGCTTCTTTATCATAACTATGATCTTCTTCGTCATCGTCATCGTCACCAACTCTCCTTTATCTCCCTCTCTCTCTGTTTTATTTTTTTGAACTGCGTCGACGAGTTCTCCTTTTGAGACCTGAGCTTATCTCCACATCCACATTTTGCGCTAAAACGGTGCGTTTGAGTTGATAAATCTTGAATTTCTGTAGCCACTAGAAAAAATAAGATAATTACACATAATATATATATATATATATTTGGTAAATTAACCGGTAAAGAAAAAAGTTACATAAAATACATTTTTAAAATTTAATAGCAATAAAAATATAATTTTATCAATATTAAAAAAAAATCGGATCTAAAAATATGAATCTAAATAGACAAAATTTAACTTATACTTGTAGAATTATAAGAAATCCAATTTGAATAATTTTTATTGAATTTTTTAATAATAAAATTCTATAAAAAAAATTAGTTAAAATAATAAAAGAAAAATATGATTGTTTTTTTTGGATAAGATATATGACGTTAATATAAGAAGTTTTACGAAAGGTGTTATAATTTTATTTATTTTTATTACAATTAGAATCAAGTTAGAGATAGTGGACTAACATATAGATCATGTATATTCTTCTTCGTCTTCATCAGCATCACCAGTTTTAGCATCATTGTCCATCTTCTCCATAGTAGAAGTCAATAAGACCACACAATTTAAAAATATATAGAGTAATTTAGTTAACACTCCACTGCTGGCTTGGCTTGGCTATGATGAGGGAGGATCGGAGGCCAATTAGAGCAATTCAAAACAACTGTATGCTTGTGACAGATACTAATTGGCTTACATATGAGACCGCAAGAGAAGCCTAAAGATAAACAAGTTTGGAAATAAATTAAGGGTAGTCTTTGTTATGATTGATCAAAAATAATATTAGGTTTGTTAGTCAAAATAGGAGTTGATTAATTTAGAAGAAAATTTATGGAAAGTGACTTAACATACTGTCAAAGATAGAGTTGCATAATCTTGTTTGAATAAAGAATAGGAAAATTAGGTAGCCTAATTTTGTTGAATGAAAAAATATTTGGCATATGAAATGAGAACTTGAAAGCTATAAATATAAACTTCATTTCTTGATAATCATCCCAAAATAGATAAAAACTTGTATGAGAAGTTAAGTGAGAATTTTGTGGGAAAATTCTCTTGGGAACTGTAATTGCTTCTTGTCTTTTAGGTGTGTGAGAAAATTACTTAGAGTGTGGTTTGTACAATTTTATAGTGAATTAACTTCTCATTGTCTTTTGACAACGAAAGTGGTTCTCTAATTTGGAGTTTTATTATAATTAACTTGTGTTGTGTATTATCTATTTCTGTTATTTGATATTCATACGAAGATCTTGGGAGGAGAATTTGTGATTATCTTATTTTATCCAAATTTCCTAACAACCTGGTATCGAGCTAATTTCAAAGAAAGAAGGAGAAATGTCACGAGTCAAGATTGACATTGAGAAATTTGATGGGAGAATCAATTTTGGCTTGTGGCAAGTCTAGTCAGATTTGTTGATCCATATAGTTACTGAGCGTTAAAGGAAACCAAATTCTATTCTTAGTATTGAGTCCAGAAACCAATATAAGTGATGAAGATTGGGAAGATCTTGATCTAAGAAATTGTAAGTGCAATCCGGCTTTGTTTGGCCAAAAATATTCTTGCAAATGTGCATGGAATATCTATGGCCAAAGAACTCGAGAAAAGCTTGAAGAATTGTATCATGCAAAAGGCGTTTCAAATCGGGTGTATTTGAAAGAAGCGTCATACTTTGCGTATGAATGAAGGAACTATTATGTCGACCATCTAAGTGTTACCGATGGTATTGTCTCGAACCGGAAACCATGTAGTTAAACTTGATGATGAAGATATGGCTTTAAGGCTCATCCGGTCTCTTCCATCTTCTTATAATCACATGAAACCTATCTTGATTCATGGAAAGGAGAAAATAATTTTTTCGAAGTTACTTAGCAAGTTGTTTTCTGAAGAAAAAGGTGAGTGGTGAAAGAAATGTTTCACGAAAACTTAGCATTGGTAGTGACAACCGAAAGAAAAACAATTTCATGAAAAAGAAGATAGTGTCTTTGGGGTTGTGGACAATCTGGGCACCTCAAAAGAAATTGTCCAAAGGGTGGAGGCGATCCTGAAGCTCAAATATTGACGGTGACGCTAATAGTATGTCTGTTTTCAAAAACTATAGTGATGCTCTTTGAAAAGAAGCGTGTACATCCTCACGTGGCGTCCGCTAGTCTCTAAATATTGCCATGAAAGAGGGTGTATTCTTGGTAGCGGGTCCTGACAAGTTTGCACACGGGCATTGGCTTGGTATAGATGCAAGGTGTGTGGTGGAAAGGATGTCGATGGTGATGAACTCTGGAAAACCAAGTGTGAGAGATTGCACCATAAATTTCAAAGAAGGTTTTTTTCGACATGGCCGATATGAAATTCTTTGAATTGGTGATTAATTCTAAGTGGGTGTACTCTTTATGATGCACTATGATAATCCTCCGTGTATAGAATTATGACTGTTGGAATAGCCAGTGCTGTAGCGGTAACCACCTTTATTTTTAATCAAGGTGGAGATTGTTATGATTGATTAAAAATAATATTAAGTTTGTTAGTCAAAATAGGAGGTGCCTAATTTAGAAGAAAATTCATGGAAGGTGGCTTACCATATTGTCAAAGATGAAGGTGTCTAACCTTGTTTGAATAAAGAATAGGAAAATTAAGTAGCCTAATTTTGTTGAATGAAGAAATATTTGGCATATGAAATGAGAACTTGAAAGCTATAAATATGGCTTCATTTCTTCATTGATAATCATCCCAAAAATAGAGAAAAGCTTGTATGAGAAGTTCTTAAGTGAGAAAATTTTGTGGGAAAATTCTCTTGGGCTTGTAATTGCTCTTGTCTTTTGGGTGTGTGAGAAAATTACCGAGAGTGTGGTTGTAACAATTTTCCACATAGTGAATTCTTCTCTGGTTGTCTTTTGACAACGAAAGTGGTTTTTCTCTAATTTGGAAATTTCACTATAATTTTTGTGTTGTGTATTATCTATTTCTCTGTTATTTGATATTCTGCTAAGGAAGATCTTGGGAGGGAGAATTTGTGATTATACCATTTTATCCAAATTTCCTAACAGTCTTATCGAAAATAATCGCTATTTTTGTAACAAAGTTTTCATTTTTAGAAATAAATCTATCTAGAATAGATAGTTTGTTTTGTCAATAGTGCTCATTGACGTAAAAATATCAATTTTTTAAATTAATACCAAAAACATAATAATTTTATAGTTTGATGTCAAAATTTTGATAATCACAACATCATGAAAAATGATTTAACTCATAATTCATGTTGGTTTTGGCTAACTAATTCCTTGTTTTCAGATATAATATATGATGGTTAATTTGTCTGTTGACACGAAAATGAGACTCATTTTACGTATACGAGATTGTCTATAATTGTAGATTCACTAAACCCATAATAACAATTTGACACTTTAGCGAGATCTCACGGTTTTATTTTAGAAAAAAACTTCAAAACGTGTAATATCATTTAGAGAATGTTTACCCCTTATAAGTACATTATTTAAATTTCTAAGTAACGTGCGATATGTGAAAATAGTGTGCATTATATACCCCCACTTATAGAGTCTTACATCTTCGTAAGAATGCAAAATCACATATCTTAATAGGATTATGACTCTAATACCAATAAATATAGAACGGTTAATTAGTCTCTTGACACCATGGTGGAACCCATCTCTTGATAGCATGGTGGAACCCATTATACGTGTCATAAGATTGTACACTTTGATTCATAACTATAAATTTAACTTACTCATGATTATGATTTGATAGTTAAACGAAAACTCACAGCTTTATTTTTAAACACATCAATATTTAACTTTCTAAAAAGTGTGAGATCTGTAATTACATATCATCAAAATATGTTGAAACAATCCTTTAACAACTACAATAAAGAACACATACAACTAGTAAAGACAAAAAAACATATATAACATAACACAACAGCAATAGAAAATCAGAAATTAACAAGAACAACAATTCTTTAACAACTGCAATCAAGAACGCACTAGTAAAGACAAAAAAACATATATAACACTACAGCAGTAGAAAATCAGAAATTAACAAGAAAAACACACGCAATTTTTACATGATTCGGTATTAACGAGTCCATGGAAATGGAAATCACTCAAGTTCCAAGCTTCACTATTCAATTCGCCACTCCAATAGAGTATTACTACGAACGAAAGAACACTCAGCCGAAGAAGGAGATAGAGCCCCTTCTGAAATTCATAGAAAATAAATCTTGTAGGTAATATTTAGATAAATCCATTTTTCTTTAATAAAGAGAAATGAAAAAAAAGCGTACAAAAGACGCTATGTAAGTTACATAGTGTCACTTCAAATTTCTTTCATCCAAAACTTAATTCATTTTTCATCTTCAAGTTAAAGGTCAAGGACTCAAGCCGATTGAGTTCTGGCTCTTGTCTCAAAAAGAAAATCCCATAGCTACGCCTAGCAAAGCAGAAACGATAAGACAAAATAAAAGGTAATTTTGATGTATCTTATATTTCAGTTATATAATTGAAGATTTTGATTTCTAATATGTATGGCTTAAATCTTAGTGTTATTATTACATAATATTTATATCATTTACAAGTATTTTCTTTTTCTTTTTTGATAAATTTGGGTGAACTTAATTTGTGTTTATTTTTGTAAAAGAATGACATTTTTTTATTTAAATATTATTTTATTTTATTATTTAATGATAAATTAGTATTTTAGGGTATGATATATCAAATAAATGGGGTAAATTTTATTTAAACTCCATGATTTTAGGATATTAAATTATTTAAATTCTATAGTTTTATTTTAAAAAATAAAAAATAGATAGTTTGATATAATAGAACGAAGATATTCATTTTTTTCTTTTTTTAATATATAAGAATATTTATTATTGTTATACTATTATTGTATATAAATTTAAATTCAATGGTATTGATTAATTATAATGAAAATAACTTTTAAAGTAATTACGGAGAGATACTATAAAAGAAAATCTGCTACTAAACTTGAGGGAAAAAGATCAAAAGTATCCCTAAGGTTTAAAGAATCTTTAGAAATATCCTTCAGGTTTTAAAAATTCAAAAATATCCTTGAAAACATAACGGAAGTTAAAACTAACACTCATCAGAAATACCCCTAAAGTTATAATAATAAAATAAAAAAAGTATGGAAGAGGAAAAAATAAACCAAGAAATATTAGATATAGAAACAGAAGACATTTCAGGATGTTTTTCACGGGAAATGGTAATAAGTAAAAAGAAATTTGAAGAAATTCAAAAGGTAAAATTAAATCTTAAAGAAGGAGATGGTTAAAAATAATCATTTTTATTAAGAAAGATATTTCCAGAAAAAATATAATCTGTTATGGTATTAGTAATAACTAAATAAGCGTTAAAATTACGGCTGAAAGGAAGATATAATATACCATTAATTAATAAAGAGACTATATTAAACAAATTATCAAAAATTCCTCGAAAGGATAAAGAAAAAATTGGATACATTCATTTAGGAGGAATCCAAATATTAATAAAAGCCCATTTTAGAGAAGGAATAGATACACCAATAAAAATAGCTCTATTAGACAATAGAATAATAAACATGCAAGATGCTTTATTAGGAATGATCCATGGAAACTTAGGATACCAAAAATTAAAATTTACACCATATCTTAGATTTGCTATAAATATACAAGATAAAAATCTAAACCAAGTATTAAGTCTAGCTTATGAATTTGAAAGAGGAGATTTAATGAAAGAAGGAAATCATCCATTTTCAATACATTATCTAGTGGCATATTCTTTAACAAATAGTCATAATAGTTCAATATATAAACAAAATGAATTTATAGAAATAGATAAATTTTTTAAAGAATTAGGACAAATAATAAAACCAGAAATACTAACAGACTTTGAAATATCAGAAGAATGGAAATTAGATATTAAAGAAAAACCCTTAATAACAGGAAGAAAAAGTAATAGCATACTAAGATTTACTTTTGTAGATCACGAAGAAGAAACCTCAAATCAACAAGAAGTTAAAAAACTAGAAAATGAAGTTAAAATAATGAAAGCATTAGTTCATGATTGCATATTAGGGAAAAATCATGTTTAAGGATAAAATAAAAAATATGAATTTAGAAATAAATGGAAGCCTAGTAGGTATGGCAAAAAATCAAGCAATACTATTTGAAACTATACAATTATTAACAGAGAAATGGATCTAGTCCAGAATCAAACACAAAATATTTCTGAGAAATAATAGATATACAAAAGAGAACTATTAAAGGAAATAAAATGAGTATAGTTATAATAAACTACAACAAAATATGCATAAAGAATTTTCTAATTAAGGAAAGATGTATACAAATAAAGATAGATCATAAATATGACCCACCCTAGAAGGATTAAAAGAAGAACCACGGAGGAAATCAGATTCTCTGATTCCCAAATATGAGAAAAGAAAAAATGAGGAACAACCTAAGAGTAAAGAGATAATTCCAAATTAATAGAATATAGAAAAAAATTAGAGAAAGAATTTATGAACCCTAAGAACAGAAATATAGAAACATTGGTCAAATTATTAACATTAACCAATGAAGAAATAGAAGAACATTATATTGGAAAACTTTGTACTAACAAAGAAGAAGATGATATGACAATAATTAGTGAAACCATCTGTAATCGAAAACATGACCAAAAGGTCATATGGAAACCAATTTCATTACTCCCTTACCAAGAAGAAACATCCGACCCACATAGGGAGGAAAGAAGTAGACAAAGATCGAACAACGTCCGATACTACATATAGAAAAGACAACCACCTAAAATGGAGGAAGGGTTGCATGGGGAACTGGGAGGTAATATTCCACGAGTTCAAACTCCAAGATAACTATAAATCTGAACTTCTAAATTTAGATTGTATAAGAGATAGGAAAAAAGCTTTAGATGAATGGTCTAGTGGGATGAGCGTCCTTATACAAACTTCTCCAACTACCCAAACAAATCCTTCAATTTGTAGAGTTCTTATAGCACATAAAATGACAAGAAATGTAAAAGTTTGGTTTTCAAACTTAACAGATTAACAACATTTATTAATGCAAGGAAATGCTTCCACAGGAAGAGAATACTTAGATACGGTAATAAATGAAATATATAAAGAATTTATTGGGGAAGATAAAGGAAGGACTATCACTGAATCCAGTGAAAATGAAATCAATGAAGCTAAATGGCATCTAAAAAAGATGAAAATTTGTAACATGTGTTATATAGATTCTTTTATTTGTGAATATGAAATGTATTACCATAAGTTACCACCCTCTATACAAACAACCTATAAAGAAATTTTTTTTTTCCAAAAATTACCTGGAACATTATATAAAACTTTAACAGAAAATTGGGAACAAAGAAATAGAGAAACTATACTAGATACTCTAGGAGGAAGAATAAGAAGTCTTAAAGATTGAATCATTATAAAATGTCAAGAAAGAAAAGAATATAAACAAATAAGAGGAAATGATAAAATTTGTCATGTGATACAAGAGATTTTAGAATGCCGTGAAAATATGGATGCAATATAAAACCTTATAAACAAAAATATAAAAAATATAAAAGATTTAAAAAATATAAATTTAGAAAACAAAATTTCCAAAAATATAAAAAGAGATTCAATAAAGAAAACTATAAGAAAAGATATTTTAGAAGAAAGGTTTATAAAACATCCGAAAAAAAGGAATTATCGCCATAGGAAAGAAAAAATGCAGATGTTGGATCTGTAATGAGGAAGGACATTATGCAAATGAATGTCCAAGCAGACTTCAACATAAAAAGGAATTTAAAAAGGAATTTCCACAGAAAGAAAAAATCTTAGAAGAAGCCTTCAAAATGGAGTTAGAACCAATTGAGGAATCTGATATAGATGATACTTATAGTATTTATCTATTAGAAGAAATCGAAGAAGAAATAACTGATTCAGAATATGAATATTCAGATCATGAATATTCTTCAGAAAATGAATGATTTGTATAGTATTATAAATCCAAATAGTACTTACATTAAAGTAGGACTAAAATTTAAAGGTTATAACACTTATCATTTACATGCATATATAGATACAGGAGCTAGTATGTGTGTAGCTAGTAGATATGTATTTTCAGAAGACAACTGGAAGCAAGTATCTAAAGATTTAATTGTAAGAATTGCTAATAATACCACAATAAAACTCAATCAAGTATTAAAAGATACTGATATAATAATAGGAGGGGAAAACTTTCATATTCCTACTATATATCAACAAGAAACAGGTGTAGACTTGTTAATAGGAAATAATTTCTTAAATTTATATCAACATTTTACACAATATTCTGACAAAATAAGCCTTACAACCTTAGAAGGAGATACAATATATGTCTCTAAAGTAAGAAAAGCTCTAACTGTCTCAAACCCAACTTTTATGCAACAACATAAAAAGCGAAAACGTGGTGAGATAAAAGACCAGCAAAAACAAAAACCTTGTTTAGAAAATATTTCATTAGATATAGAAGAAAAGCAAAACTCTTTTCTCAATGAAATACATGAAGATAAAGCCTTAATAGGCATTAGGAGATTATTAAAAACAATCAGTTCAGAAAATCATTTGGATCCAAAAATAAATAAATCTAAAAAAATAGTCAATATAAAATTAAGAGATCCTAACAAAATCATAAGAGTAAAACCAATGATTTATACTCCAGAAGATAGGATTGAATTTGGAAAACAAATTGAAGAACTTTTGGAATTAAAAGTTATAATACCAAGTAATTCACCTCACTCTAGTCCAGCATTTTTGGTTGAAAAAGAAGCTGAGAAAAGAAGAGGCAAAAAGAGAATGGTAATAAACTTCAAAGCACTTCATAAAGAAACCATTGATGATGGATACTTCATCCCAAAAAAGGAAGAATTACTATCATTAATAAAAGGAAAGAAATACTTGTCAAGTTTCGATTGCAAAAGTGGATTTTGGCAGATAAGACTAGATGAAGAATCTCAAAAATTAACAGCATTCAGTTGCCCTGAAGGACAATTCCAATGGACAGTAATACCATTTGGATTAAAACAAGCTCCAGGTATTTTTCAAAGATATATGGATAATATTTTTAAGAAATTACAAGATATTTGTTGTGTTTACATAGATGATATTTTGGTTTTCAGTAATGAATTAAATAAACATTATTTAGATATTATCAATATATTACAAGAATGTAGAAAAGAAGGCATTGTACTCTTTGAAAAGAAAGCAGTACTTGCTCAACAAAAAATCAAATACTTAGGATTAGAAATTGAAGATGGAAAACATAATCTACAACCCCATATATTAAATTAGAATATATTTTAATATTAAGAATACACTTATAAGAACATATTTACAAAAAGTACCTTACCTTGAAGTTATGATTTTTACTCAACATAAATTGATGAAAAGTGAAGAAGATTTAATTTGAATTGGTTTAAAAAGTATCCAATTCACAAGAATATAACATTGAAAAAGATGAACATTTTGTTTATGTTCTTATCTTTCTAAACTACCAAATAAAGAAAAAGGTTCTCAAGAATATAACATTGAAAAAGATGAACATTTTGTTTATGTTCTTATCTTTCTAAACTACCAAATAAAGAAAAAGGTTCTGGTGAGTCATTTGTAAGTCAAGGTCTCTCAAATTAAAAGAAGCTCGAAAAAGTTACAAATTCATGTCGTAGTTCCTAATAGTTATTATAATAAAACTTGAAAAATTTGTGAAGCACTCGTAAATGAAAAACAAAGCATTAATATGCATTTGTTCAAGCAATCAGACAAAATTTTAATTGAATATTAAATTAGCCTAGGTGCTTCAATTGTTTGTGTTTGTTTTTTATTAAGCCAAAGGTTTGCATTTTGGTGACAACAATAATTATGAAATTTTCAAGAATCAAGAAAATATTCTTGAATTTTTAAGGTGTTTATGTGAACACTTTCTTAAAATAAAATAGGTTGTGCTTGTTTGAAAAAAACTCTTAATAACTTGAAGCTACTTTCACCTTATATAAAAAAAAACTTGAGTGTTATTTGAAGTTAAAATTGTTAACATCATAATTATTTTTCTATTTATATTGAGATTCTCGTGATATATCATCAAAGAAGAATATATCTATTGTTGTGCATTAATGAATAAAAAATAAGATATTTCATTGAATGTTTGGTTTATTGATACGAGTATTATATCTCTAAGTATGTTATTGTTCAATTTCTTTCTAAACAAAATAAAAATATATCTCAATTGTAAGAATAAGATTATGATGTAGCAAGTAACATCATATGGGGTGATATTAATAGTTTGAAGGTATTTATTTTGAAGGAAAATACATATGCTTTTTTATATCCATTACTTTGCTTACCAACTTTAATTAGCTTTGTTAATGTAGTAAAGTATTATATGAAAATCATTGGTCTTTTACAATTGTTGAAATTCTATCCCATCATGAGATTTCAAAAACTAATCTTAAGATGACTAGTCATACTCGTTAGAGCTCACATTATTAAACTTTGTTAAGTTTAATTAACATGTTTTCATGTGTATTAAAGGTTCTTGAGATAATAACTAAAGATAAACCAAATTCTCATCAAAAGATTAAGCATATTTTTTATTTTATTTTTCTTTTTGTTTGCATTTGATGAAGAACATATTAGGCATATCACATGATTTGGCACAAGCTTTACAAAAAAAATTCAAAAATATTATAAATGTTAAAAAATGTGTTCAAATATGCAATTAAAGATTACAATTGATCACGCAAAAAGATTGAAATTGTTAAATTGAAAATGTTTCTTCTTTTTATACCAAACATCATATTGAAATAATAAATATGAATGATATGCAAGTAGCTCATAGTTGGCCAAGGCACAAAGCTAAGAGATTGCAAATATGCATCCTTAATGAATTAAATTATTTTATATTATGATAGATATGTAATTTTAAAGGCTTAATAATAGATTCATTTAGATAAATATGAAATTATTACTCTGTGTGGTTTGTATAAATCTAAATGATTTCTTTTCAATATTTGCAAACTAAAGTTGATTCATCTTGCTCATATTTATGAAAATGAATTACAATTTGAAAATTATATCATTGACATGCGATCTATTAATGAATTTATCACTTTGAAAATGAGTGATCTTGCAAGAAAAATGGTAGAGACAAAAAAATATCAAATTTATCTATTAGTTTATTTACTTATCAAATTGATATTTACTTTACTAATTATTATTGAGAGCGTTTTTTGTCAAGAAGAAACAACTAAATAATCATACTAGAGATTAGTAGATGAAAGACAACTTGATTACATTTATTAAGAAAGATGTTTTTAATGATGATTACAATGGTTATTATGCAAAGGTTAAAACAAATGAAAAGAATAATATTGTAATTATTTATTATATAATATAATTTATCTTTTTTTACTTAAATTGTGCTATTAGGTAATTGAAAATATCTATTATCATTAAATTTTTTAAACATATTTAATAAAAACTTTGATTGATTTGTTTTCGATTATAAAACTAATAATTAAGAATTGAAATTCTAACAAGTTTGTTAATTTTAGATTTTTGGATTTAAAAATTTATATAAAATATTGATATATACTATGTTATAACTCATAAATCATTCATATTATTTCTTAATTTTTTAAGTCTAGTAAAATGTAGAAAGCTTTCTCAAAATTATGATTCAAATTCATAAAATGATCAAAAATAAACAAATATATATATATATATATATATATATATATATATATATATATATATATATATATATATATATATATATATTATCTTTATTCTATACTTAATTAACTAAATATACAAATTTATTATTAATTAATATTTAAGATATTTATAATTTTATATCTGCATTATAACCTCTCAATGAAATCCCTGGCTACATCCCTCCCAAAGAATTCCCTCTGTAGTTGTACATTTAACAACTCTAACTCCAACGCTAACACTACATGTAGTTGTACATTCTCGATCACTTTGCCGAACTATTTACCTTGACTTAAACAATTGCCTAAATGACACAACACTATATCATAGTATATCCACAACACATTATTAGGCCCAACTCGTTAAAAAAGGCCCAGTGGTTAGGCCTATTCGTAATGCAACCAATGTTGTACACCAATACTAGTGTTTTATATGCGTGACCACAATTGAGTGTTACTCTCCGCAAGACCTATGATTAAAAAATCATATCATAAAATTAGGAAAATGTTTCACTCTTCAATTGTTGTAAATGTGGCAGGGATGAAATGAGATTTCATTCTCAATCGTGCATTATATTCTAGCAAAAAAAAAATGGTGCATTATATAAAATTAATAACTTGTTTGTTATTCAATTATGTTTTTAAGTTTTAATTTTTGTATTATAATTTTTGAAATGAATATTTTTTTATAATTGATACTATTTTTTAAGTTTAAAATATAGTTATAACACAATTTTTTTTTTACATTTTATTGTTTTTGAAACTAAAAGTTTATAAGATAATATTCTAATTACATTTGTTTATTTCATTAATTAACATTTCTTTTTATGACTTAAAATAGAATAAAATTAGAAAACAAAACTTTCACCCAATAAGTTTTTATTTTATAAATGAATTAGGAAACATAAAATTAGTTTTAAACATAAGAAAATATAACTTAAAAATAGAATTTTGTTATAAAATAAGATTAGGTAAATTATATGGTGTTGGTATCTTTGAGGTACCAATATTGTTATTTTAGTACAACTTTTACTCTTATTCTTAACTAGTATATTTAGAGTATTTTTATTTAGATTATTCATACGAGTTCGTTATTTTAATAATATCACTATTTTATTTTTAGTACCATTTTTTATCCAAATTATGAAGATGGTATCTTAATGGTATCCTATTTAAAAATATATATTAATTTGATACAATTTATCATTTAGTTATGGATTTTTCACATATGTAATAACATAATTGTAATATTCAATGGATATTTTTGAATAAATAATTAATTGATTGTCTTATAATATCATTTAACTAATTTATTATCTAAACATATCATTTCAATATAACATGTATATTATTGTATATGTGAAAAAAAATTAATTAAATAATAAATTGTATCAAATTGAGATAATACTAAAGTATCATCTCTAATATCTGGATAAAAAAAGATAAAAAAGAGAAATGGTGGTACTACTAAGATATTATTAAAGTACTGAATTTCATTGATATTTATTTTGATTGATCAAAATGAGTACCATCAATTTAAATAAAGTTATTCTAAAAATATCAGTTGATAATAAAGATAAAAAATACAAAAACAAAAATAGAGATATTTTAAAGACATTGATTCTTAAATTATAAATCAAAATCTAAAAACAAAATGTGAAAAAAAATCTAGTAATAATAAAATCTAGAAATACCAAATGAATTAAACTAAGTTTAATTAAACTAAATTCTTCTTAAACCAGCTAAAAAAATAGCTTAACTCAAGCATAGTAAAACAAATTTATCATATTAAGAAATCTAACCCCTTATATTTAATTTGTGAAATGTTGCATACAATATTTTTCCTAAATAATATAATAAACTTAACGTCCCTTAAAATTCATAACACAAAACTAAATGGTTGGTTACTTGGAATACTAACTCATATTTCTTTTAAGAAAAATATTATTTTTATTATTTTAAAATTTATTTATTATTTAAAATAATTTGTCTATTTTTTCATACAATTTAATTTCATCTATTTAAAATTAAGATTCAAATTCAAACATTTTAGGTCTCTTAATAAACTTGATATTGTTGTACATATCAACGTTATGTATAATAATTAAACAAATTATATAAAATAATACTATTAAAATTTATAAAATAAAAATAATATTATATTGAAAATGATTGTATTAGATAAAGTTTAATATCAAATAAATTTAAATAAAAATAATTTAATTTAAATGACTTTTTTCGTTAATATGTGTTAAATATGAAAAAAATATTGAATTTTTATAATCATAAAATATATAAATTGGATATAAAAATTGTTAATTTTAAAATTAAAAATTTTAATTTATATTATTTTTGATATTTTTTCAATAATTAAATTATGAAAGCTAATATGAAAAAAGTTTAAAATTTGATTTCACTTATAATTATAAGAGTTTTAGCATTTTAGTAATTAAAAAAACAAAAACTTTCGGGAAATGTAATTGTAAAATTGTGTGAACGTAACAAGAAAACGTGACGGGTAAGTAGGCCGTATAATTTTTTTATAAAAGAAATATTTTAATTTTGCTATTTTTAATTGAAATATTTTATTTTAATAATGCCGAAGAAATGTGGAACTTATATATATTATTTTTAAAATTAAAATACATTATTTTATGATTAAAGTGTGTGTTTTTTTTTTCCAAAGCTATTGGACCAGAACTGCTGGTGCCTTCTCCAAAGAATATAAAAGCAATCATCGCTCGTCGGTGACCGCCTGGGCAAAGCAATCAAATAGTTTCACCGACACGTGCCTTCTTAATTGTTTGCTTTCGTCGGCATGATGGTCTCCGTAAAGTCTCTTTTTCTGGTAACTTTAAGCCTGTTGTTGGAACATTTATAAGCCACAGAAAAACACCTTCTTGCCCAAGAATCAATAGGGGTGAGAGGTTCATCTAATCTTTTTTCAAAAGAATCCAAGTTCGAGCAGCGAAAAAGAAAAATGAAGTTCCTTTCTCATTTCTTGTGATAACCCAAGTTCCTCTTTTCAGGTTTCTATTAATCTCTATTGATTCGTCATATATTTTTTTCTCGAATAAGAGCATGTTATATATTATTATCTTTGTTTGCGTGTATATGATTTTCTGTCTAGTTAGGGCTGAGTTCGCTTTGTGTGAACTCTGATAGTTTTGAGGTATTGAATTTTATTTGGCTTATGAGATTTGGTGGGGGCTTACATTTTCAATTTTCTTTCTTTCTTTTAATTATTCCTGGATACTTTTAGTTACATCTACAGGATTTAAATTATAATAGTTAATGCTTTATTGATGTTTAGATTTATGGTTTTATTAATGAGTCATGCTTAATTGTGCTTGGATTTGGAGGAAATGTTAATGATTGTTACTTTTGTTCTTTTGGATTATGTGTACTTTTTAGAAAAACTAATAGGTACTACCATAAAACAAGGGGAATGATTGTACTTTTTTATTGAAGCATGGCACTTCTCAAATGTTTTCCAATTTATTGATGGGTCCTGCTTAATTTTTCTTGGATTTGGAGGAAATGTTAATGATGGTTCTTTTACCATTGTTCTTGGATTTGGTTTATCGGAAGGATATTTTTTTGCCCTTCAAAATTATAACTTGATTGAAATTTTGTCACAGAGGATTTTTTTTTCCACCATGCATATGTTCAGTATTTAGACTGTTGTGATGTTTGAGGAGCTAATTTGGAGCGTCTGAATAAACTGGCGATTTTAATATTTTATCCCATTTGGTTGGTCTTCTTATAGGCTTCAAACTGATGCAAGTTTGTCCATAGATGTTTGAATCTGTTATATGCTCAGGAAGGTCAGTGGCTTGAGGAGAATTTCATAAGTTGAAATTTTTGTTAGATTGAAAGCTGTTTGCTGGTCAAAAAAGATAAGGAAAAATGGTGGAGTCATTGGCTGCGACATCTCTTCTTGGTCGTCGACCTATATATGGAGGAGGAACTTCTATGAGAGATGTTGTCTTCAATAAGCAAAAACCTGTTGAAAACTGTAGTTTCCCAATAACAAAAAAATTTGGTAGGGAACTTATTATCTCCTCTCCAAGACTAAAATATAATCGGTCGGCATCCCTATCAATCAAGGCCCTTGCAATGGAGCTGACAAAAGAGGCATATTCACCCAAGGAAGATAGAATTCCCCACAATTGGAATTATCAATTTGATACCGGCAAAGATGAAAGGCCGGCCTGTTTTTGGCCACCCGAGAACAAAGCAGATAACCCTTCATTGCAAAATCCATTGCTTCGACAAGAGAGGATGGATTGTGGTTGGTTAAGTGCCATATTCGAATGGGAAGGAGTTATAATAGAAGACAACCCAGATCTTGAAAATCAAGCATGGCTTGCTCTTTCTCAAGAAGAAGGGAAATCTCCTCCGCCAGTTTTTATACTTAAAAGAATAGAAGGGATGAAGAACGAACAAGCAATTTCTGAAGTTCTTTGCTGGTCAAGAGACTCAACTGAATTGAAAAGATTGGCCCATAGAAAGGAGGACATTTACCATGCTTTGCAAGGTGGTGTTTACAGACTAAGGGCTGGTTCTAAAGAGTTTGTTAATGTCTTGATGCATTACAAAATACCTATGGCTTTGGTTTCTACACGTCCTAAAAAGACTCTTGAGACTGCAATTGGAACTATTGGTATTCAAGACTACTTCAATGTGATTGTTGCTGCAGAGGATGTTCACAGGGGAAAGCCTGATCCAGAAATGTTTGCTTACGCAGCACAGCTTCTAAAGTTCATACCCGAGCGGTGTATTGTGTTTGGCAACTCAAATCAAACAGTGGAGGCTGCCCATGATGCCCGGATGAAGTGTGTGGCTGTTGCTAGTAAGCATCCAGTGTACGAACTTGGGGCTGCAGACATGGTGGTCCGACGCTTAGATGAGCTCTCCGTGATTGATCTTAAGAATCTAGCTGCAATTGAATCCGGAGAGCCAGAGTTGGAGATGGAGGTAGAAGAAGATTATACATAGTCGTCAACTTCAGCAACGGTTGATGACTTCTGGTAACGTATAGAATAAGAATGTATAGTTCTCTAGTCATTGCTGATTCTTGATGGTAGTTGTATTGATAACCTGTGTATAAAAAAGGATACTACGGAAAAAGAAAAGGCAAAGCAAAAAAGAATACGTCGGCATTGGATTACCTTAATGTCATCATGTATCTACTTCATGTACTATATATGCTTTGTCATGCAAATCCCCAATTGTGTTTGATGCTTGCTTTCATAGAATTAGAAACAGAACTATGCAACGGCAAATTGAACCTTGTCATAGTTTCATGCATACAGGAATGTAGGTGCCTTATTTTTATTAATTATAAGAATATTCAAGTGGAATATTAAAGAAAAAGAAATATTATAAGTAAAAGAGAAAAATAGAAAATTGGATGGCGTCCTGAGAGTCTAATCGGAGATGACGTGTAAGAAATTATTATAATATATATGAAAAAGTTTATATATCATAATATGATAGATAGAATTGTACAATTAAGTTTATAAAATTATGTTAAATTAATTGTATTTTTGTTATATATATATATTTTGCTTTAGAACACAGCCTAACAGATTGTGCAAGCAAAGGTTAAGTACAAAGTAAGTTAGACAATTACTTTATAATTTAATGGTATATATTATTGTGGTATAAAACAAAAAATTTAAATTCAAGAATTAAAAATGTAGATGATAAAATTTTATTTAAAAAAATAGCACAAAGCAAGTTCTTTTCATTTTTTCTTTCTTTTTCAAATCAATAACTTTCCATTGATATAGGTTTAGTTGCGTACTGTGAAAACATGCGTACGAAATCTGTTACTGTACGTGTGAGAGTAGGGGTGTTAGTTTTCTTCACGATCACGAGACAATCTGTGTGAATATAACGAGACAATCTTTGTGAATATAATGTCTGTTTGGATAAAAAAATTGAAATTGAATATAATCTATTCTTAAAATAGAATAAATTAAAATTTTTTCTACTCTTTAACTATCATGATTTTATTCTCATTTTAATTTATTTTTTCAATTTTACCGTAACCTCAAATATAATCCTAAACTCTAAACTCTAAATCTCAAAACCCAAAATCTTAAATTTTATTTAGAAAAATAAATTTTAATAATATATTTTATTTTTAAGTAATAATTATTTAAAAAAATAATGATTTTAATAATGTATTTGTCTGACGAAATAATAATAATTAAATGATATTATTTAAATTTTACTTAATGTAGGAGTATTAAAGTAATATATAGTATTTTTTTTATTTCATTTCAACTGTAAACCAAACATTGTAATATTGATTACTTCCTTAATTCTAGTAGTCAAACCAAACAAAACTGTTTTATTTTCGTTACATTCTTATTCTCATTCTTATTTCGATTTCATTTCGTAGAACAAACGCAAACTAAGAGTAAAAAATGGGAAATAAGATTTGAATTTTGTTACATAAGACGCAATAAGGATGCATGTTGTATTTTTTTAGAGTTATCTATAGTATTTTAATAAATATTTTTTTTATTAATTTTATTATATTTATTAGTTTATTTTAATTTAAAAATTATTTAAATTATAATAAATTAATAAAAATATTATTGAATTATCATAAAAATTAAAAACATGAAATCTAATTTTATCAAGTTAAAGAAAAATAACACTTAAATATAATTAGTTATATAAATATACTATTTTATTATATTTTTTATGATAAATTTGTATAACTAAGTAAAAGATTGGTGGTAGATTTGTATCATTAATAAAAAGTTGTTCGATGGTAGATTTATCGTAACAATAGTATTAATTATACTCAAATTTTATTTTTATCACTCAATAAATTAGTTGATATGTTTATAACTTTCAAAATAATTTAGTGATATATTAACTTTTAAATTATTTATTTAAATTATAAAAATCTAAAATCTTATAATTATTTCATAATTTATTATTATTATTTCAAATTAATTTATAAGAAATTCTATCGATATTATTTACTATAAAATGATTAAGTATTTATTATTATATATATTTTATTTTTTCATTTCAAGTAAATAGTATTTATTTATTATTATTATTTATTTTTTTATAATTTTTTATAATAATATTTAAAATATCACTTATTGTAATTTTTCATTTAAAAGTCATTATTTTCCAATGAGATTCTTAATATATCGTTACAAAGATTTTAAATAGGATGAGATACAAATTCTTAATCGAGAAAAAGAGAATGGGTAAGGTCCTCATCCCCCGTCTCACATCATTGACAACCCTACATGTGAGCATACGTAATTATTATTTATATAAATGTGGGTGATGTCAAAAATTCTTTAGTTATGTCATGGATAATAATTTAATTATTTTGTTATATTTTATAGTAGTATAGTTTAAAAAAGTGATCGTATAAGAATAAATAATTAATTTTTTATTTTTTATATTTTCTTAATTTTTATTAATATCTTATTTTTATAGATTGTTTTTAACGATAGAAAACAATGATTATAAAATTGATAAAAAAATAAAAATAAAAATAAAGTTTTAAAATTTTATCATTTGTATTTTTCTTTAAAAAAATTAATAGAAACATATGTCCTCTTTCTCCCCTCAGTTTTTTGTTTCTCTCTCTCGAGCCCAAAAGATATTATTAGCATCTAATAATAACCCATGATTTCAATTGCGATTGTATTTTCATTACACCATATGATAGTCTTTCTTTGTACAACTATTTCATTCTTTCTTCACTTCCGAATCTTCTGACTAGAGCTAGAGTTTCAAATTTTGGTCTACTTTTATCATGATAGTATGAATATTGTTAAATGTATCATGCACTTTATTTAATGATTCATGTTATATTTCTTCTTTAATCGTTTGAATTCACGTTAGATTTTAATTTTTAAGACTTTTCAAGTGTTTTGTTTAAAATGATTCTCCATATGAATTTAGTTAGAGGCGGATCATACCCAATGACTCGTACGATTGCCTTAGCAAATTTTTTGAGTTTTGAACATGTTCTTAAATAGGAGTGTTTATAATATATGGTGTGTGTTTTTGTCACTTTTAACTTGATATTATAACGAGAGTTATTATATTTAAATTTTTATGAACTTATTTATTAAATTTGTATATGTTTGAATATTTGTAGGATAATAAATATATAAAAATATATTTTATCATTTTTTAAAGAATTTATATTTTTTGAAGAATTAGTTTCGAAATAATTTTTAACATGATTGGTTGTAAAGAATTACAAGGGATTGAATTGCATGATATACAAAATCAACTTATTTCACTAATTAAACTTTTGACTGACTTGATTTTCCATGCACCTTTAACATACATATTGAATTTGGCATTTCATTGTGAATTTTAATTTTACTGCAGGTGTTCACCAGCTGAGAAGCTGTTGGAGTTGTACAATAACAAATGGGGACACAATATTGAGAGCTATTGTACTAAAGTAATTATATAATCTTCAAACTTCTAGGATGTTTAAGTATCGAATTCATTTTCAGGTCCAGTTATTTTTCTTTTTCTCTAATTAGCTTAACAATCTGTTAAAATTTTACATAATTTTTAATTATAGATAATTATAATTATAATTATCTGTTAAAATTTGATAATTTTTTCTTCGAAATAATTGTAATTGGAAAAATATAAAACAATAATGTTTATTGTAATACCGAAATTATGTTTTAACGAAATTGAACATATATTAATATTATTATTTTATATACATGTAATTATATATAAATAAAATATATAATATTTTTTATTTTACTTAAAAAATATAATAAATAATTAAAAAATAAAAATTAATATCAATATCAATATTTTAAATTAAATATATTTTTAAATAAATATAAGAAAATAAGAAATATAATTAAATCTTAGATAACCCATTCATAACCATGTTTATTAATTAAATATATCTAAAATTAATATAAAATAATTATAATTATTAACGCTAATATTGACGGTGGTTTTTTGCATGACTCTTGTTGAATTAGCCAGTGCTGAATAGTGGAACTGGAACCGTGCGAGAATTGATGTATTGTTCCCAATAATAATAATCATCGGTAATTAATAATGTTAAAATGGACTTTCGTTTTTACTCGACGTCTTCTAGGATTTTCTTTCTGAACTGAATCTCTGTTCTGTAGACAGTTTGCCTCTTTCAAAGCAGCAATTAATATGTGAAAAACTGAAAATGACCATAACACTACATTTCGAAGAAAATGCTTTCTAGAATAAACATATAATTTGATTAATAAGCCTTTTACATTAGTCGAATTTAGGTCAGATGATTTAAGTGATTTATTCTAATAATTAATATATAGCAAATTTGTAAAGGAATAACAAAATTAATATTTGAATATTTTTTTAATGCTGATAGTCATTATTTGATTGACTTTTTTTTAAGATAATCTTCTAATGCACTAGGAAAACTGAACTCTTAACTGCATTTGATTGAGTGAGCATTCAGTTCATGTTGTTAATGAGGCTGAGAAATGTGATTGCTTCAAAGGTTTAGACAATGTTAGACACATCTCTTCATTTACAAAAACCCATTAAGTTCATCTACAAATCATTTTAATAAAAATAAAAAATAATTTGTAGTCTATTAGCCTGTGGTTGAACTATGCCATTTATTTTTTAAGTCGCTGTTGATTAAATTACAAGCATGTCATTAACATCCTCTCATCACCCCTTCAATACAAAAACAAATAACATGAAACTCCAAAAAAATATAATCCATGTTTAGTTTTATGTAAAAAGTCTGATCATTCGATTAATCCGATCAATCCAACTCGATCTGTTAATTTTTTGAGGGTTTCAATGCGACCATCGGATCTGAACGAATGAATTTTTTTTCAATCTGTTAAGTTTGGATCGAATGATATATTTCACTATATATTATCCAATCCGATAAAAAATAATAAAATATATATTTACATACATCAGTCATATCCTTATTGATCATTCCTATTTTTATTATATACCAAATCACACATTAACAAAATTAAAAACCCTAGAACATTTTTTATAATTAAAAAAAAAACCCTAAATGTCTGCACTTTAATCTTCAGTACTTCTACTATTCTACATTTCATTTTTAAATCCCATCGTCGCCCTCGCGTCCACACGTTGTCAACCTGTCATGCCTCACTTCCTCTACCTCAATCCTTACGTCGTCGCGACTCACGCGACCATACCTCCTGCAGTCCTACTCACCATTTTCAGTTTTTTCGACCACCATCTCCCTAATCTCTACTCACGCTTCTCTCTTGCTCACACCTCCATCTTTTCCATCATTTTCAATTTTTTACGACAATCATCATTGGCCAACATACCCAACTCTTGCTCATCATTTTTAATTTTTCACAAGTGTTGGGTTAGGTTCTTTCTTTTTTTTTTTTTGTTAAATTAAATTTTTTGACTTGTTTTTTTCTTTACATAGAAAAACAAATAAACATCATCTTGTAATTTTTTTATTTGTTTCCTGCTCATATTTAATTATTTCTTGCTCATGTTTGTGTGTTTAACGAGATTATTCTAATATACATCTTTAAGTATCAATGTTTTTCATATCTAAAAGCCCATAATAGTCATACACTTGAACTCATATACGTGTAATGTGTATTTCTTGGTTATGGTATTTCTTATGTATTAGTGAGACATAATTGCATCTCTTTTGGATGACACATTTTCTTGAGTTTTATTATTATCGTCTATATCTTCATTATTAATTGGTGTATGGTAGTGAACTCTGCTAATGTTCATTCTTTACTTAATGTTGAAATTGTTTCAAATGTGATCTTAAATAGGTACATTTGATTAGCTATCTTTACTCATAGTTGGATTCGATCATCACCAATAATTAATATTTGTAAATCGCTACGATATGGAAGCAGGTAATATTATTTTAATTTTTTTTATTTATTTGTAACATTATAATGTTTGAATATTTTCATCACTTTTTTGTCTTCTATTTTATAAATATGTTGAAAAACTTTAAAAATATTACCCTTGATTAAACATGATATATAATTGTTTTATTTCATATTTATTTTGTATACTATTTTTTATATATTTAATTATCAATTTACTAACATTTTTAAAATTATGATTAATAGGTAATAAAATGATAATTTTTTTTGTTATTGCTCTCATGCCTCAAGATACAATATTATTTTTAAAATGCTCGATGTATGTTAAAAAAAGAAATAATCAACTTAATTTTAACTTTAGATTACTGTGAAATATACTTTTGTTTATTATTTGAATGAATTATTAATTTTATTAAATTGACTATTGTAATTAATATTGTATTATTTTTGTTTTATATAAACTTTATTGTTTGAGTTGTATTTTAACTTATTATTTGGTATTTTAATGTTTATTTTAACTCAAATAAGTTTATGTACGTAAAAATTTAAAATTCATATTCAAAAATACCAAAAATAAAATTAATTAAGTTTATTGATCGAATTGATCGAATTCAATCGATCCAATACGAATAAATTACGGATCGAATTACATCAAATTTGAAAGTTGATCAGATCGGTTGTAAATTAAGACGCTTCAATCCAATTGAAAGATCAAATTGGATCAAATGAATATAAAATCAACGGTTTCACTCCGATGTTATCCCTGGTTGTGTTGGATTGGGCTATATGTTGGATTGGACAATACAGCCGTCACATAAAATGATTAAACTGTCCCTAGTATTCCCACCAAACTGACCAGCCCATCCACCCAACAATATCACAAAAGAATAATTCATGATGACAACAAATGCACTAGCTATGCTTACACTCATAATACTGAGCACTACTCCGAGATAGAAAGTATACTTCTGAACATTTTGCCCAGATATTCAGATGGTGTGCCTGCAATCTCAAATACATCACCAACAAGCAACGGAAAGAAAAGGAAAAGAGATCCATTTTCTGGCCAAATTCTAAATTATGAAGTAGCGTTCTTGCTCTTTTTCGTTTCGAGTACGGAACCCTCTTTCAAGGCTACTTGAGCTTCATTCTCCATTCTGAGTGCAAAAAGCGCAACTGCTTGTAGATAAAATGCAATATGCCAAACAGGGAAAATTACTTGGGCTTGTATTGCATCATTGAGGGCTTCCTGTGGCATGTCACTCATGAGATAACACAGGCTACGACGTGCATAAATTGTTGGAGAAACCATGGTTCCCACATCTATGAACTGTAGGTCAGACAAAAGAAATGTTAGATTGATGCCAAAAAATCCTCTCTAATAGGGGACAGGGGAGACTGATCTTAGGTGAGATTTTAGGGTTTAGTTTGAGTTCAGGCTGACACAGATTCACCCAAATCAAATAAAGCCAAACCTAGCCTAACTAAAATCTTTACACTTTAGCCCTAGCTACGCACACCCAAAAAAAATCAGTCCAAACTGTAGATATGCACACCATATACATGCTCTTTAGCTGAGGTGTTATCAAATGCCTAATAAAATCCACCCTCCCCTCAGCTCCCTTCTCTCATTTCCCTTTATCCTAGCATTTGGATGTTGGAATTAATCATGTGGCTATGGTAACAGGCATTTGATTTGATTAGCCATTGTTTGGCCATCACATTCTAACAGTTGAACATCAAGAGAAGTTATGATAATGGAAGTTATGACAATGACCAAGAAATAGGTAATCCTGATAATTGTAAGCAGCGTTGCATTTATTTTTTCATGAATTTTGAGAATTCTGGGAATGTGACCTTTACTGAAGTAGTGTATACTAGAGCAGCATGAAGTGAGTTTGAACTGCAAATGCTCCCTTTGCCAAATTCAGCCCACCAATCACAAAGTTTATGCAGGCTAATGTATATGGGTTATAATGCCAGTTAAAATCTAGAACTCCACACAAATTCAGGTTTTGTGAAAAAAATGATTGTCAATTCTAGATTTTATAGCAGTGCAAAAAGCTATAAACAAAACTGACCTGGCTGTAGCATTCAATTACCGCCCTAAAATCCTTATGACGGAAAGCTGAATCACCCTTCTTCTTTGAGTCCAATGTCTCCTGCATCTGATTGGTCCACATCTGAAATGAAAGCTACAACCAGAGACGGTAATTAGCTAACTAATTCCTAAGATGGAAATGTGCTAATGAGCAACCTCCATGTCCTTGGCTGACTGGAGTTGTAGTTGGGGTTGGTGATAGAAAAACAGAGCATCAAGTAACGAAAATTGACAAGATACAAGCGCCAAATATTTTAGCTTGATTTATGGAAGCTTGAAGGTATAACCAGCCAAATATTTAAAATCATAAATATATGTATATACCTCAGTTGCTGCACCTTCGTCATCCTTGTATCCAATCTTTTCTAAAATTTCGTGTATGGCCGTCAAATCCTTTCTCATGCAAGCTTCACCAAGTGGTGATAGATGTATAGCAGCACCAGCGTGTGGAATCCCCATCAATACATGAGAAGCAACCTGCAGAACAGTTTAGATAAAAGTCAACCTAAGTAAAGAACTTAGATAAAAGTCGACCTAACTAAAGAACTTTCAACATCATCCAAGGCAAACTGGAAACATTTATAAACTTTTGAAAACAATAACAATAACAAGGATAAAAATTTGAATAAATGATGGTAAACATCAATGTTATATTTATAGATATAGCTAATAACAAAAATGTAGATACGCAATCCACTCAAAAGGAAAACCTAACCATAAGACAGCCTATCCTTTACCATACACCATGCATATAGTCACGATATACAAACTCCCCAATTATAGCTAATATAAAACTGGAATAATCTTTGAAAATCTTTAGAAACCAATGCCTAAGATGAAGCCAAAAAGAAAAGTTTCTCCAATAAAAGATTGCTTTCACCTAATTGATGTGTGCTTTGCGAGAGAAGTTAAGAAGATATTGGAAGAACCTAGGCAGGCCGCTCAAAAATTTGAGAGCATGATATTATTTACTCCATTCTACAGAGACAAATTTAGATATTGGTGGAATATCACATATGCATGTCAATCACATAGAAAGATAAAACAACCTCAGTGGCCTCCTGGAGAGGAATTAAAGCAGCAACCAGTGACTTCGGATTGGGACGCTCTCGAGGCTCATATTGTAAGCATCTAGAAGCTAAACGCACCAACTCAGTTCCCTCGTCATTTGAAAATTGGTCTTCTAAACAGGAATCTGTAAGCATCTGAATGTTCCTGTCTCGAATTAGGTCAAGTGCCTAAATATCAAGCAAGAAAAGGTTAGATGAGCACTAAAACAAAAGTAAGAACATAATCAACTTTGGAGGAAAAAAATTCAACAATTAAAATGACTTTCTTCAAGGAATGGACATAAAAATCCTCCCAAAAAAAACAGAACAAAGGAACATTCCATGAACTTCACTAGCTTTCAATTTCACTCAAGGTACACTTTCACAGCTAACATGGAAAAACAAGGAGGGGAAATTACGAAGCAGAATCAACTAACAATGCCCATCTGATGTGATTGCTAAACCAAATTCAATATAATTAAAAAAAATGTACTTAAGTTGGTGCCTCTATGTATCCACGTATATTTTTTTAATTACAAGCTCTTGTTAAAATGCAATGCTAATTCAATGTTTCTTACGTCTTTGCTTTCCATAATATGTTTCCTAGGGAAAAAACAACACTTAAATGCTCATATTCTAATTAAATGATCAAGCTCCAGAGTTCAACCAAAAGATCAGGGAAAAGAACCTACATTTTTACATCTACTGCTCAACCAAAGCAAAGACAAACAATGCTTCAATTGATTAGACAAATCAATTCAATGCCCAGGAGTCGCAAGAAAATGGAGAGCAATATTATCATAGAATGCCTCCAAAGGCAGAGATTTTAAATATTAAATTGCAGAGCCCCTATTTCGCACTCATCATAGAAAATAGAGCAGGCAAGAGTGG
The DNA here is from genome assembly GCA_033030585.1 of Hippophae rhamnoides. Classification (NCBI taxonomy): domain Eukaryota; kingdom Viridiplantae; phylum Streptophyta; class Magnoliopsida; order Rosales; family Elaeagnaceae; genus Hippophae; species Hippophae rhamnoides. The sequence continues at coordinate 13,763,007 of CM065430.1, forward strand.
GGAGTCGAGAGGGCTTGAAACAAACATATTAAGCATAGAGAGATGAGTTCTTTGTGGTAGCATACATGTGAAAATCACATATCTTCATATCATACTGTTTTATCCAACCAAAGACAGTCTTAAAAAATCAGACTTACATGGCTTGGAGGAATGTGCTTTCCACTGAGAAGGTCAAGCAAAAGGGTACCGAAACTATATATCACACTTTCTGGTGTAACTCTTCCTGCATAAAAGATCAGATATATGGCAATCATCAAATAATGCCAGTAGTAGATAATATCAGCCATAAAAATATGGGTCTGGGAGTATGAAATGCATATTAGATTATTAGTATTACATCTGATTCTTATGATGAAAGCTAATGAGTAGGTGCCAGCATGGTTTTCCAGGACCTTTCTTTTTTTTTTTTTGGGATCAGAAGATACATACCTGTCCTTAGATACTCGGGAGGAGTAAATGCCAAATTTGTACTATAACTTTTTCCATCTCTGCTATTTTTCATCAAGCCAAAGCATGAAAGTCTTGGGTTCACATCCTAAGATAAACAATAACATATAATAAACTCGGACTACAAAAAGGGTACAAAATATCACAGTTAGTATATCAAAAGATGCTTACAACATCGAACAAAATTCTATAGGCATTTAGGTCATGGTAAAGGGCCCTCCCCTTATTTGTGCAATATTCAAGAGCTTGGGCAAGATGTAAAGCTACACGTAATCGCATTGCCCAATTCATAGGCTGCAATTCCCCTGAGGCAACAAAAGATTAAAATTAAATTCAACAGACATTGTGCCTCATGCAGTTTAACATGACAATGGAAAAGGACGATGATAAAACATCTGCGAGAGTTAAAGGAAGAAATCGTTCATAAATTTTGCAATGCTGGACCCATGATGAAATTTCCGAAGTGGTCTAAGGTTCTACACAAAGAATAAAAATTAAAAATATTTTTATATCTGGTTTAAACCAGCTAGCATTGAGTACAAATTTTTGAGAGGATTGGATAACAAAGGTTTCGTTTATTGTATAAATATTCTAACAGGAAGGGGAAAAAAGGAGTATTGTTTCAAGTCCAAAGAAATTACCATAGAAGACTTAGCACTCCAAGTACTAAATCACTTAAATTAACATGAAGCACAGTTAGAAGCACTAAAGCACCATTTAGTTATGGGTGAACAAGCAAACAAATGTAATTGTTTGGACGTATAGATTAAACCTAGGCATGATCCAACTAACAACCCAAGCCATCAGAAAAGACTTGTCTATGCACGTGCCTACAACCACACACAGGAGAGACTCACCTATGCATGCGAGCTTTGGTGTTGAAAGGTCGACTACCAACCCAAGCCATAGGGTGATCGACCTCAAGCTGTAAATATATTTTCTTTTACTTTTATGCCCCTCTGATACACTGTGATGTGTATATCATATATAATCGACACGTGTACATGTAATATTCTATATATAAATGAGCTTCATAAGAGAGCCACATATTCCCACACAATTCTCTGATTTCTCTCTAGTTTCTCTCTCTGTAAATCGGATCAATCTCAACAGTAATAGCTATAATAATACAAATTAAAAAACAAAAGGAGAATACTGTGGAATCTATTAAGATCAGGTTGATCATACAAAGGCTATTGTTTCTAGCAGCAGTATAAGAAATAAGGCGTGAAATGCTTACAATGAAATAAATGTTTTGCTAATGTCTCATTGGGCATATATTCAGCAACAAGTAACCTCTCATCCCCTTCATGGCAGCACCCAAGCAAATTTACTAACCTATGGTTCCGTAGCTGACCAACAGCCTTTGCTTCGTCCTGAATATATAAAAGGTCAACATTAAAGAGCCATGATAGAAATGCAAAGGCAAGGAATAAAAAGAATTTACGTCAATAGTAATTTATAATTTTACACATTGCATAAATTCAAATGCTCCTGGAGATGGCAAAAAGAGGTTATTGATCAATCTTTCCAATATAACACGCATATGATGTACTCACTGACTTCAATTGCTAAATCATTACCAGATAATACTCAAGCTAAGATAATGTAATTTATAAACAATCAATTAATATCTAGAAACACAAATGTATACTTACCAAAAATTGACGGGCATCAGGCCAAGCTGATCTGTTAAATCTTTTGACAGCAATTCGTCTTTGGTTTTCAAGCTTTCCTTTGTAAACCACATTTGGGGCCTTTTCGCCATGTTCAGAAACTATGTTATCTGCGGCAAATCCTGATGTAGCCAGCCTAAGTTGCGCAACCGTAAATTCATGAAATGGGGGCAAATCAAGTTCGTTCTTCTCTTCATTTTCTAAAAGCAGAATAAAAAAATTTCAGAAATTGAGATCTCCCATTAAATATGAAACCAAAGCCATACTCTACAAGTTTGCTTACCTGCCGTTTGAGTCTCTGCAACCGGTCCATTTTGTTGAACATCTGTACAGCAAGCAGAAAGGTTGGAACAACCACTGCCCATCCCAATCCCAGGTTGGTTTAAAACTCTACCAAAGGTGATTTTAAGCTTCACCTGAATCTGAAAATCCAAAATCTTGAACCAGCTTCACTTACAACTCAAATTCTGCCCGTTTGTTGAAAAAAAAAACCCTGTCAAAGATACAGTCCTCAGAATTCACAATTATATGGAAAAGCCAAAAGTCAGCAAACTCATTGATAATAACTGCATTATTATTATTATTATCATTATTTTGGCTCTAAAAAAGAAATATTATTAAGATCTGGAATCATAAATAAAATATCAGAAAAATGCTGAGAGAGAGAGTAAACAGGAATGAAACCCTCAACAAGATTACGAGCCTGAGAGATAATAATTCCAACAGTAAGATTGGAATGGTAACAAGCAACATCAAAGTTAATCCTAAGTGATACTTTAGAGAGTCTAAATCAGAACAAAGGATGAAGAGGATCAAGATCAAGATTTGGCTCATGGACAATGTTGAGATTGAGATTGAGAGAATAAATATTTTAAAATTTTTAATTCTTTCTTTTAATTTCTGAATCAATTGATGCAAATTTGGAGAGATAGAATTAAAAAGTAAATTGTTTTTAGCCTTACTAATTTGATCAAATGATAAAAGAACATATAGGAGAAAATCAAAATGAGTAAGCTCAGTAGGAACAAAAGGGTAATTAGTTTTGAATCGGTGAAAATAAAGGAATGAAGATCAGGAGCTAACAAGGTGGGTACTTTAGAAGTGTAGGACCCATTAGCCCAAAAAAGTTGCAGGAGATAAAGAGATGGTCAGTAGTTTCAATGAAGTTAAGGCAAAAGGGGCAGGAAATATCAGGGAGATCGATTCTGGAAGAAAAATTGCCTCTGATAAGTAGAGAATTAGAGAGAGGTCTCCAAGTAAAAACTTACTTTCATAGATTTTAAGTTTACACAGTGCTTTCCAAATGAGAGAATGATTAGTAGGGATCCTAGAAGATATACAAGATTTGTAAGCACATTTAGTGCTAAAACAACCTTTGATATTATGAGTCAAAAACCAAAGATCCTGTGTGTCAAGAATAGGAAAGGAGATTCTAGAAAGGTGAGAACACATAATATGCCCTAGATAAGATAAATAAGATCATAATTTCAATTATTATCTTGGTTATTAAGAAGATTATGAATTTTGGAGAGGCATCAATGTAATTGATCAAGGGGCAAAATGGAAGGTGAGCATTTAAAATCATTAGACCAAGACATCCATGGGTCTTTCCAGATATCAACAGTTTTTTCGTCCCCAATTTTGATACAAGCACTTATTTTGAGAATATCTCTTGATGAACAAATACATTTCCAAGTCCAAGGAACAGAAGATTTGGTTTCTTAATCAAAAAAATTTATTGATGGACCATATTTATGTTGGAATAGTTGAACCCAAATTTTTTTGTCATTGTTCAAGAATTGCCAACCAAGTTTGCAAAGAAGACTGATGTTGATATCATCAAATTTGCAAAAACCAAAACCACCAATATCTTTAGAGAAACAAAGTTGATCCCAACTTTTTAAGAATAAGTATCTATTTTTTTACGAGGATTTTCAAAATTCCACCAGAATTTTTTAATTAAAACATCACCTTTTCCACAAATCATTTTGAGGAGTTTGAAAGTACTCATTGAGTAGAAAGGTAAGGAAAGAAAAACAGATTTAATATAAATCACTTTTCCAACTTTAGAAAGGAGATTGGATCTCCAACTTTTAGTTTTTAAAATGAGGAAATCAATTATTTTTTAAGCTCTCTACTTCTTTGTTTGTCAATGAATAAGTTATGCCCAAGATACTTGACTCCACCAGAAGCAGCATGAATACTCAAAATAGATTGGATTTAAGATCTAAGGTGATGAGAAACATTAGTAAAATAAAAGATCCAAGATTTTGGAAGATTTGAATTTTGGCCAAACCAAGAAAAATATTTCTATAAGGTTTGATGGATAAGGATCACTTCAATTAAGTTTGCAGGGGGAAAAATAATAAGATATCAGCATTAAGGAGATGACAAATTAGAGGAGCATAACGTGCAATTTTAACACAACTGAGAGTCAAGTTTTTTTCAACTAGGAGAAAGAGCCTCAACAGCAATGATAAACAAATAAGAGAAGATAGGACCACCTTGCCTTAAACCTCTTTCAGGGGATATATTACCAAAGGGGTTACCATAAAGAATGGAATAAGAGACAAAACTTAAGCAAGTGTGGATGAGATTGCAAAAAGAGTCAAAAAAACCATGAAGTTTCATGATTTGAATAATAAAGATCTATTCTATAGAATTAAAAGCTTTCTGCATGTCTAAATTGATACCAAGAAAACCATCCTTTTCTTTTTTTTCTTTTTAATGGTATGAACAACTTTTTGGGCAATTAAAACATTTTCAAAGATCCACTGGGAATAAAAACATATTGAAAAGGGAAAATAAATTTATGAAGTTTTGATTTTAGCCTTTGTTGGAGAGAATTTTTGAGATAGACTTATAAATAACATTACAACGGCAAATAGGACGAAAATGATCAACAAGAGTGATGAATATCATCTTAAGAGAAGGATGGAGATAACCAATTCTGAAAAAATCCTAGACTAAGAGAATAGGTAACTATAAAATAATTATGCTATTAAAATCTAAAAGTTTCTTCCTAACTTATTTCAAATGTTTCTTTGATCCATAAATCAGTAAACTCGTTGATAATAACTACATTATTTAACTACGAAAGAATTATGCTATTAAAATCTAAAAGTTTCTTCCTAGCTTATTTCAAATGTTTCTTTGATTCTTTCGACCGATGAGCAATACTAGCAACATTTTCAATTATACTCTCATTCACATTTTCACCACTCTTCAAGTAACACTTCAAGTAAGACGTATAAATTTTATTTTCTTTTACACATTAACTTTCTTTAAATAAATATAAAAATTGTCAAAAACGAAGTAAAATTTAAACGTATTACTTGATGAATGGTACAATGAGAGTGTTCCTAACACATCTCTTCGACCAATAGTTATATAAACCCAAATAAAGTCGGACTCAAATTGGCTTTCCATTACTAGTACCATACACGTATAGAAAGTACGAGAATAATCCTTGAAGCAAATTCTTAAACCAGGTGCTTAAATCAACCACCATTCAGCATTTCAGCTAAACGAAAACTACCTTCGAAACGATTACAATCTGGGTCAACTCCCTTCAACCAGGATAAGTCAAATTCAGTCCACGAATCACCAACTCGCCGAAAATACAGTTCCTTGCAGCTCCAAAAAGCTCCTTAATTTGTATCAAATGTGCTAATTCACTAATTAACCCACAAAAAACAAAGTCCCATTAGCACAAATCAGAAATCAAAATAAGAAAACACTATATGGAAACCAAAAGAAAGGACAAAAAAGAATACTTACAAAGAAAAAAATTGAAGAAAAATGAAGGAGACGAACTTCGAGAACCTGAATGAATCATCCAAACGATTCCTCGTCCTCGATTCGGTCAAAAACAGAGAAAGCGAAGAGTTTTTTCACTTTTATTTTAGTTTTTAATTCATTTCTCTTTCTTATCAATATCATACCATATATAATATAACACACTTCATAAATTGGTCTTCAGAAAGTGAGAACTGTTAGAGAGACTTTGATTCAGAGATCTTAGTCTCTCGTCGTCGTTTCGGCTCTCTGAAAATGAGAAATTAGAAAGTAACTTCACTGCGAGTTTTGAGATTTGGGTAATAATTGTACTTGAACACATAAAAAAAAGTAAAAAAATAAAGCAATAATATTAATTTCGATTTTTTGTGCTAAGAAACAAAATAAATCTATTGATATGTGTTTTGTATGTCCCTTTAATAGCTGTGAGCGTGTAAGAATAGTCTTCCATTTTTTTCCATTTCCACCGACATCGCACCATTTTTCCAGAATTTCCAACCCTAAGCGTCCTGGTTTTCTTTTTCTTTTTAAAAAATAACAAAAAAAAAATTATAATTTTAAAACTCATTAAAATAAAATAAAAATAACCACTAATATTATAAAACGAATTTAATTAAATGATATTTAATGTTAAATAAATTATAATAATTATAATTTAATAGTAAAAATTTAGTTTTATAATTATAATTTTTAAAAATTATATATATATTTTTTGGATGTTCTTATTAGGTTTTTTTTTTTACTTTTGAGATCTTTCTAATTGCCCAATGCACCCATTTATCAAAACTAAATCGCTCAAATTTTTTACTAATCATTTAATAAATTTTCAAATAAAGAATAACATATATAATTAAATAAAACTTACAATTTCATAAATTGTATTTTCCATCAATAAAACTTAATAAATCTACCTAACCGATTACTTAAATATTTGATCTAATATTCTTAAGAGAAATTATAATAGTTTTATTCACTTCTACCATAAATTGTACTTTTCATGGACTCATATTTTTCAATTAAAAATAATAATAAGATTGAATATTATTAAAAAAATTGACTTTTTTATAAAACTAATTGTTTCAATGCTTTGTGAAGTAACCGTTTGATTTATTATTGCTAGTATACGTTTTATAAAGTTGACCTATTATAACTCTTACAAGACATTTTTTTAAAAAATGTGGCGTAACTTGTGAAATAAGCTGTATAACGGTTGCATTCTGAGGCCAATAAGAAAAAAACACTATAATGTGGAATAAGGGTATATCTGATTCTAGGATTTTAAACAAAAAGAACCTATTAATTTTATAATTTTAAAAAATATATATTTTAATTTTAAAAATAATGCATACAAATTACGTAACTTTAAGCATTTAAAATTAAAATATACATATTTTTAAAATTATAAAATTTAAATATTTAAATTAAAAATTATAATACTAAATCATTAATTTTATAAAATTATAAGAGGTAGGTGCTTTTCAATAAATGGTAAACGTAAAATATTACAATTTATTTTCTCTTTTTAGTAATAACAATTACACCCTATGCAGGTATAATAACGAGTCTAAATTTTTGTTCTATCACATCCACGAAAAGTATTTAATTAGTTATCATGCATATTAATATCTTATAAGAAATAAGTAATGAAAATCAAATTAAAGAAATAAAATATTTATTAACAAAGTCTCTAGATAATATGACTCTATTTTGTATTGATATATAAAACAAATCGTTTATCGAAAATGTTATTGAGCTATATAGAAGATAATTACCACTACATTACACCAAAGACATTTCTAAACCCGTATATAAACTTGAAATATCTAATAAAATAAAGTATCTCACGAGTCATTATATATCTAATTATCGTTTATTAAAATTAAATCATTTGTTATGTAAATTCTTAATAGTGTAAAATAAGTCTTAGTTGGTATTAGGTGGAAAGCAGCTACAAATAAGAAGATGAAATCTTTAAAAAACATAAGAACTAATTAATCCTTTATAAAAAAAATAAAGGAATTAGATTTAAATAGATTTATACAATGAGATAGAATGTTGATGACATAATTAAACATTTTAATACAAAATTGGTAACAAAGGGATACACTCAAGCTATAAGATTACACATAAACATTTACATTTGTAACCAAAATGAATATAAATTTTCTCATGTTATATTTGGCTACAAACTTGGGCTATCCCTTATAAGAATTTGATGTAAATAATGTTTTTTTACGAGGTGAATCATATGAATAAATCTACATAAATCTCCTATCAAGGTACATGGTACAAAAATGTTACAACCAAATGATACGCAAATTAAAGAAAATCATTGTATGGGATGAAACAATTTCCAAGAGCATAGTTTGAAAGATTAAAAAGATCTATGATTGCCTTGGATTACCATCAGAACAATTCAAACCATACTCTTTTAAAAAAAGAGAATAAGATAAGATCATTATGCTCATTGTATATATGGATAACATAGTGGTTACAAGAAATGATCATGAAGAAAAAAAAATGTCTTACATAATTATTTATCCAAATAGTTTGAAATGAAATATCTAAGTCGTCTGAAATATTTTATTGGGATTGAATTACCTCGATTTAATAAGATAATAATTTTATCCCAAATAAAATACATCTGATATCTATTACAAAAGACTGGTAATGTCAAGACGTTAACCATTTAACACACTACTAAAAGAACGTCTAAAATGGTGTGTTAAGTCCAACCATGTAATAGTTGACAAAAGAAGATAATTGATATACTTGTTTCATACAAATTTGACTTATGTTTTTAGTATTGTTAGTTAGTTTATTAATAATCCTGAAGAACAACACATTAATACAATTATGCACATTTTGAGATATATTGAATTTGTTTCAAAAAAAGTAACATTATTCACTAAAAATATATACTATCAAAGTACATAAACATATACTGATACCGATTAAGTTGATGATAAGAATAACATATGATCTACTTTTAGTTACTTTATCTTTGCATAAAGTAATTTTGTAATACGTAGAAAGAAGAAACAAAATGTCTACGTTATTAAGTGTCACTAAGTTCAGAAGCTTAATTCAAATGTTCAACAAATATACTTTGTGAGACATCGTAATTAAAACTCCTATTGCTATATTTAAGTTTTACTTATTTGAATATTTTGTGATAATAAAACATCAAGTGATATCGTACATAATTCAATTTAACGTGATCATACAAAGCACGTTAAGATAGATTTTTTATCGAAGAAATATTAGATGAAAATATTATGAAATTACTTAAGATTTGTTTAGATGATTAGTCATGCTCATCAAAACACTAGTATTTTTAAAAGTGTTTACACGAGTTATATATATGTGTTGAATTAACAAAATATTAATATCTTTGTTGGTATCAATAATATAAATAATTGTTACGCTACTATTTAAAAAAGATATATTCTCACTTTATAGAAAAAGTATATATCATTGTAATTAAAATTTGAAATTGGGTGGACAAAAAAATATAAAAATTTGTAACATTAGAGAAAAACTTCCTATATAAAAAGCTACTTAAGTTTGGTAATTTTTCTTTCTTCGACTTTTTATTTGTTTATTTCTTCTCTTTACTTATTATTCTTTTTTACATATATCCTTTTGCCCCTTTTTTAGCTTTAACTTTATCTTATTTTTTCACCCCTATGTATTAATAAATAACAAAATATTTTTATAATAAACAATAGTTATATAAATTATATTTGATAATTTTATTTGTATTGCTAGCATGAAACTTAAATCATTAATTTACTGTTATGTTAAATTAATCATATTTTTTTATATCAAGATTATATTATATTCGATATCAATTAAAAAATAACAAACTAACTTACCTTACTTTTAAATAAAAATGTTTATAAAAATTATTATTAATTTCAATTAAGTTATAAATATAATGTAAAGATCATATATATTGTTCTATTACATTTAATTTATAGATTAAATAAAATATCATTCATATTTATATTGTATAATATTGTCGTGTCATGTTTATTATTGATAGAATAATAATAATAATATATTTATTTATTATTAAAATAATAAATAAATAAATTATTTACTAATAAAATAATTATTATTATATATTTATTTTTGTTAAAGTAATAAATAATTATTTAACAAAAAAATAACAAATTAATTAACTATTTATTTAAAAAATATTTTTCAAAACTATTATATAGAATTTTAAAATCAAATTTTCATCCTATGACAGTAAAAACAATTAAAATAATAATTATTATTATTAATTAATTAATATCATTATATACTTATTAAAACTATATATTTATACAGTAAAAAATAATTATTTAAAAAAAATGGTAATATCCCCAAAGTTTCTCGCTCTTATAAGTAATCATTCAACACTGTTTTTTTTAATGTTTATCTACATAGTACCTAGAGATTTGAATTTTTTAATTCACCGCCCCTTGAATATTTTTTATGTGAGAAGGGTTTACTCAAACTTTGTTTAACAAACAATATATAAGTAAATTTACTCGTCTAAATAATTCAAGTAATGATCATGTAATTCTTAATAGATATAAAACTCTATGGTAACCAGTGATATTGTAATAATTTATAAAAATAAGTAAATTATATTATTTTATCAATAATTATTTAATATATCATTTATGATTTTACGTATATAAAATTATCTTAATTGTTACCACAAATCACTTAGTTATATAAAAAATGATCAATTTAATTTATTTATTGTTACGAATAAATGAATATTTATTTATTTATTATTTTTTAAAATATCGCTTTTATATTATCTTCAATAATAAATAATAATAACTAATACTTTTACATAATAAATTCTTATAAAAATAATAAAGAAGTTAAATTATTATAAAAAATAATAAATAAAGTAAATTGTTTTACAGTAACCCTGTGTACACATATCTCTAGTTATTATGGTGGTAAAAGTTTAAGCAAGTTTAATTCGAGTATTGTGTTCCAATATCGACTTGAAAATGTCATTCCTTTCTATTTTAAATACTTTGTGTGATATCAAGTGAATCATTGAATAGACTTTTGAAGCAAAAATTCGGCTCTTTTCTCTATCTTTTCTGGATATCAAGTGAATCAAATTATATTTGTATTTGAGCATCTCTGTAATATTATTAGAAGTATTTTTGTATGGATAAAAAAAAACTTTAAAACAGTAAGAAATGATAATTTATTTATTATTGTTAAAATAATTGAGGTAATATTGAATTATTTATCACCGTTTATATTATTATATTTCTAACAAAATAAGGATAAGTTGTAATTATCTTGTTTGATTAAGATGTAATGTAACATCGTTAATGTTGGGAAAATCGGGTATATTTTTTCCCTATTTTAAGTAATTACTATTCACTTATAATTTAAATGAATAGAAGCTATTAAGATAAAATAATCTTTGTGGAAATATAATATTAAAATAAGCCCTAAAAGCAGATATTGAAGCAGAAATATTAAAGCGAGAGAAAAAATAATAGCAGAAATTTAATGAGGTTCGGTATAAATGTTACGCAGGTCATAAGTCGTTGACATGGCTCCCATTATTCCAAATGGATGAGCTCACGAAATTACAACTAATTGGGCAAAATTGAAATTGTCGATTCTGCTTCTGAAAAGAGAGAAAGATTCTGAATTTTGGGATGTTTACAAATGGTGAAGGAGAACTTTATTTATAGCGTCAAATCCGACACCGTTCACTAACGATGTGGGACTTTTCTAATTTTCTCCTTTGAGAAGCGATATATAACAAATCTCACCTTGCGACTTAGTGGTTTTAAATGATTTCTTGATTGCTAGATCAACGATCTTGTAGGTCAAATTGATTTGTAGGATGTTAATCAGTCAGGACAATGTTTGAACTTGATTCTTGTTACTGCACCTTGGTCGTCATGCTCTGTGGGATTCTGCCCGTACTAATCTTACGAACTAGTACTCACCTTCTTCGATAATCTCTCGCACGAAATGATATGACGTCAATGTGCTTTGTACGTGCGTGGTAGACTTGATTCTTTGCTAAATGAATATGCTACGACTATCTGAAAACACCTTAATATGTTTTGACCAACTCCCGAGTCTTGACAAACCTCGTAACCAAATAGCTTCCTTCACGACCTGCATGTGCGCCATATACTGCGCCTGCGTAGTAGGCAAGCAATTGTGGGCTACCAAGGTAGACTTCCAATGGCTCTAACAAGAGTAAACACATGTAGGTAGTTGACGCGCTTATCTAAATCTCCTGCGTAGTCGGAATGTAATATCAGAGCGCACGTTGACAATGGTATTATCTGTGAAATACTAAACCGCATTTACGGTATTTATAATATACGTAGAATTCATTTCACGACCCGACCAATGTCCTTTACCGAGGATCGTACGTGTACTGCTACATGGCCATGACGCATGTGAAATGTCGAGGTCTTGTACACGCCATTGCATACATCAGCTACCAAGCTATGTTGCGTATGGTACTTTTGCCATATATTCTCGTTACGCATCATTCTTAGGAGATAATTGAGCCGCTAGCTTGAATTGAGGAACTAGCGGAGTACTACGGGTTTGTCTGTTCATTCGTACCAACGTTGTAGTATCGCCAAACGAATATTGACTCTGGGTCGAACTAAAGCTTCCCTTCTTCTGTCTCTACTTATCTCGTCTGCAGAATCTTAGCAGCTTCTCCCAAATCTTTCATCTCGAACTCACGACTTAGTTGAGCCTTGACTTTTCAATTTCTATTTGACTCTTGATCTGATCAACATATAAATGACGTCTGATAGGAGATGAGCGAAATTTCGTTTGTAGCTTGCGAAAAATACCAACAATGATCGTGTGTTATTATGCGGTATGCTTTTGTTGCAACATAAAGCGATCAAATCGTTTGTACCCCTTTGCGCTTGGAATTGCTTCCATCCGTACGATGATTTGTTTAGCTTACAAACCCGATTCTCTTTACCCGCAATGACGGTAAACTTTTACAGGTGAGACATATAGATTTCCTCTTCTAAGTCACGAAGTGAAGAAAGCGGTTTTCCGCATCAAGTTGAACTAGTTCCCGAATCAAATTGTGCTACCAAGGCCAACAAATTCTAATGGAAGAATGTTTTACAAGCTGGAGAAAATACCTATTATAATCGATTCCACTCGCCGGCGTAGCTTAGCCACCAAACCTTGCTTGTAGCGAATACCATCTTTGTTAGAAATCCATCTTTCTTTGCGTACACCCGTTTTTGCATCAATTTCGCTTCTTGCCTTTAGGTAGTTGTGTCAACTTCCGTGTTTTATTCTTAAAGGGACAAAAGTTCTTCATCAGTGGCTTAAAACTTCCATCTTTCAACTTGAGGGCTTCGATTGCTTCTTTATGTATGGAAGGAGCATCATTCAAATGCCCTGTTGAAAGTGCACGGGCCACCGTATTCTTAAAGCCCGAAACGTGAGTCTTCAAAATCCTTGTATCGGCAGTCTTTTGACATTTTGTCGTCGTGGCTATCAGCTGCCGATTTCTTCTTTTTCTTGTGGAAGGTTCTTGGGTTAAAACCTCTTCATCTAATTCATCTTACGTCAATGGAGGATCAACTTAAATGCTTATCTTCGCTGTGGATTAACAATTTTGCTTTCAAACTCACTTGTTTCGGGTTTGCTCCATATTTCTTCTAAGTGCCATCAATCTTCTTAGTTACCTTTCTCGACAATGCAGATTCATCAAAGGTAACATCTCTGCTAAAGATTATCTTTTTTGTTTCAAAGGCACAGCGTAGTCGATATCCGCCTTAAAACCGGAAAGGATCCCCAAAAAATGGCTATCTTGGCTCTTGGGTCAAACTTTGATTACATGTTACATGGTAGTATGCAATTGAACCGAACACGTAAGAAATAAGTAATCTCTAGCGGGTTTTCCGGAACCGTACCTCATGGCGTTTTGCCTTGAAGCAGGAACGATGGTAGGCGGTTGACGAGATGACATGCATGTATGTCGCGACCTCGACCCAATCTTGCTTGCCTAAACCCGGCGTTGACAACGTACAGAACCTTTTCCGGCAAAGTCGGTTCGTACGTTCTGTGACTCCGTTTTGTTGTGGTGTTTTTCGAATAGTGAAGTGTCGCGGCTATCCATTGTTCTTCACTGAGCTTTCATAAATGGATCATTTGTGTACTCGGTGCCATTATCGGACCTCGAGACGCTTGATCTTTTACTAGTACGAGTCTCGATCATCTTCTTCCACTTGAGAAAAATACCTAACACTTCGTCCTTTTCTTCGTGAGATACCGAACCCCGAACTGTACCGGAGAAGTCATCAGAAAGTGACATAATAATGTTTGCAGCTCGTGGATGGAGTTCTTGTTGGCCAACGTACATCGGTATGGATGTAATCGAAATGCCACTTTGTATTATGAAGAGTAGTGCAGAAGCTTACTCTTTTACGCTTCCCAATACTGATACTCGCGAGAATTCCAACTTGTCGGTTCTCGTACCTTTTAACGGGGCCTTGCTTTACTAGAATTTGTAAAGCTTTTTCACTGACGTGTCCCGAAATCGTATACCATAACTTGGTAGTTTCTAAATCTCTTTCATCATACAAACTGTTGATCTTTATCCGATAACGTCTTACGAATAGTAGTACAATTTATTCTTCCAGAACACGCTTTCATCGCGGCGGATTCAAGTAACCTTGATACCCATTTTGTATAGTCTGACGGTGAAGCCTTTTGATTCTAAGACTCGCGTACGATGAGATTCTTCCCGTATACGGAACATAATGAACATCTGTCGAGACCACTTGTTGAACCATCTTGATTCTTCAGCAGATTGTCTGGATTCCCAGAAACTTTGCATGGATAATCATTACCACGTGAAAACAACTCCCCTTGTCTAGTTCTTCAAAGTTAAAGAACCACTCCTTGTTAGGAGACATATGGAAAGTACATCTTTGAATCAAAAATCAATCACCAGGATGAGATGATGTTGACGAACCAACCAATGCAAAATCTAAATATCTGAATTGCTTTCGACTACACGTACATCAGTTGCCTGACTTTTTCCTTTCTTTTTGCGACTTAGGACAATTTTTTCTTCCAATGGACTTTCTGTGACAAAAGGCACGTTCATCTTTACCAAGTCTTCCTTTTGATAGAGATATACCTCTCCTTCGCTTTATGTTGTGTTTGCGGATGTCCTGCTGACGACAATGCCTCTGCTTTCTTCTTTCGTACTTTCTCTTTTATCTTTCTTTCTAATTTCATAACTATACAAAGCGGTACAAACTTCCTCCGAAAAGACACTTTATCCTTCCCGATGATGGCTGCGTAATAAGATGATCAAACCTAAATCAGGAAGGAATAAACTGTTGTCGAGCTAAATTTTCATCTTTAAAAGTTTCATCCATATTTAACAAATCTGCTTTACTAATTGATTAAAAAGCATTAATGTAGTCGTTATTGTAGTACACAGGAAGGTATTAGGAACAACTTCTTGAAATAGAGCCGATTTTGTCCAACTCTTAACCGTGAACTTGTTCTCGGCGCCTTCCATGACTTACTTGCGGATGTCTCGCCCGTGAGCGTGTACTTTTGTTCTCTTGAGAGAACCGCGAGCGGATTGTACCACGCATCTTGTCGGTTGATATTTTTCCCTCTACTTCATCTGTTCCATCTGGTTTCTCTTGATGGTGATGTCTAGACCTTGTTGAAAGCAGGCATCAGAACACCGCCTTGCCACGTCACGAAATAGTAGGTTCCATCGAACTTCCCGCTCCGAACCTTGCGTTCGTCAGCGTAGTTTACCTGTAACGTGGATGACTAGCCTTTGTTTGAAAGAAAATTTTCTTCCACCATTTCTTCAAATTACAACAACTAGCAACTATATTCCAATAGCAAACAAGCGGAATACAAACAAATGCCTGGGTGAAAGCCACCTGTATGATACCAATTGTTGGGAAAATGGGTATATTTTTCCCACTATTCTAAGTAGTTACTATTCAACATGATTTAAATGAATAGAACTTCGAAACTAACGAACAAAATAATGCTATTGGAAATATAATGCTAAAATAAACTAAAATAGATATTGAAGCAGAAATATTAAAGCGAGAAAAATAATAACACGAGAAATTTAACTTGGTTCGGTATAAATGTTACTGAGTCATAGAAGCGTCGTTGACAACTTTCACTTATCTCGAATGGATGAACTCCAAAATTACAACTAATTGGGTAAAATTGAGCTAATCAATTACCACTTACAAAAAGAGAGGAAGATTTACAAATTTTGGGATGTTTACAAATGGTGAATGAGGGCTTTATTTATAGCCATCCGACACCCGTCTTAGTTCATGCGATGTGGGTTTTTAATTTTCTCACTAAGAAGCAATATATAACAGTTAACATTCTATTTCACACAATTAATCCTCCTTTTTATAATAAATAGCTTTTATACTTTGAGGGAGGTTTCAATGCCTTAAACATTGGCAATTGATAAAAGACAATCACTTTGTTATAACCCAAACTATCGTTCCAATTAGTTGCAAGTAGTTCAAGGTTATTTATTTTTAATTAATCTAAATCTATAGCGATCTTGATAAATTTAAAGATATTCAACCCGAATTCGATTCAACAAATCAATATGAATTTAAATAGATTAAAATTTTTGAATCGAATAATGTCAAATTAATATTAAAATTATTATATATAAAATATCACATACACAAATTTAAATTTTAAATTAATATTTTTATAACAAATATTATTATTTATAATTACAATTAAAAAAATCAAAATAATAAGAACACATGTTTGTATAATTATTAAATATTTATATTTATTTTGAAGCTAAAATAATAATTAATGTAATTATGGTAGACATAATATTTGAATATAACATATTATAAAATAAAATATGTATTTATTTATAATTTAATAATAATTTGATTCGAATCG
Organism: Hippophae rhamnoides; assembly: GCA_033030585.1. Classification (NCBI taxonomy): domain Eukaryota; kingdom Viridiplantae; phylum Streptophyta; class Magnoliopsida; order Rosales; family Elaeagnaceae; genus Hippophae; species Hippophae rhamnoides. The sequence goes on from CM065430.1 coordinate 13,779,905, forward strand.
AATAATAAAATTTGACAATCCGAATCCAAATAGATTGTATAATTTTTAATTTGATTATGATTTCATAATAAAATTTATCGATCAAATCCTATCCAAATTCTACATATTGGATTAATTTTTTCAATTTAAATACATTAATTAAATTATTTGTTTTCCCTTACTCCAATGACCCATGGGTATTTCCTTTCTTATACTAATAGTTATCGAATTACATCATAACTTTATACCTCTTATTCACTAGTAGGAAAAAAAATAATTGTTTTTCAAGTTTTCTTTTTATTAAATTTTTTTTATAACTTAATTTTATGTCTGATATAAAAATATCATCAAATTTTTGTTATTACATTCATACTATTAAATGTTTTAAATATGTAATAGAGATTAACAACAAATCACATATCATATATGGTCCTAAAAGTACGTTAACCCTCATCATATTTTAACTACCTTAATCTCATTCGAATCCATCGTTACCCTTACGAGTGAGTAATAAATATTATTGTTTTTGACAAATTCAAGTCTTATCCAATCCTAATTAGATTTAAAGATTTTTAATTTAAATATAATTCAATAATATAATCGATCTAAATCTAAATACATTGAATTTTTTGGATAGAATAAGGTCATATTAATATTTATATTTATTTATGAATTATCCTCGTATATAAAACATAACATACATCACATTTAAATTTTAAATTAATGCATTTTTAGTAAAATTTATTATTTATAGTTACAACTAATAAAACCAAAAGAATAAAAAATATATATATATATAATTATTAAATTGTTATAAATATTTATATTTATTTTAAAGCTAAAATAATAATATAATGTTATTATTTTATGTATAATATATAATATAACATATTATAAAATAAAATATGTATTTATATATAATTTAATAGGAATCTAATCATGATTAGATATACTAAATTATAAAATATGTCAATCAAAATCCGAATAAATTATATACTTTTCAATCGTAATCAAATATGACTTCAAAATTTATTAATCTAACTCAATTCGATAGATCAAATCAAATTTATGAATATAATCATCTAATTATTTGATCACTTACCCTAGTTCGAATTACCTATCCTCACATGAAAGCAATTTCTCATTGTCCCCTCTGTTTCAACCTTCAAATCCTAAATTTCTTTTTGAATTGACTCTAACCTTTTCAAATGGCAGCGACTTTCATTTATGCTATTGTGTCAAATTCTTCAACTTTGAGGTTTAAAGGCTCAAACCCTTCCCTTTATACGGCGATCTTTGCATCATATTTTAAATTTAAGGCACGTGTAATATTAGTTTTCTCGGATAATATTTTAATCTGATGAAAGTTTGTTTGTTTTACTGGTGCTTTCTCAGCTTCATTCACAACAACTTTGAGTTTATTTTATTACATTTATGATAAATTTAGCTTTCATTTCTCTTGCTCCTTGTATTGCGTTTTTAGTTTTTAATGAAAGCTGGTTAAAGGTTGCAATCAATCAATTCATTATGTTAATTTGAATGAGATTAAGATAATTAGTTTAATCAGAGTTAGAATATATTCCATTAGAATAGTTATTTATTTGAAGATGATGTTATATTGAAATTAATGATATTTTTATAACAATTTTTAAATTTAATGGTAGAAAAATTTATTTATTTATTTTTTAATTTAACATTTGAGTTCACTTCATTTTCATTTTAAGTGGTACACTGTAAATTATTTTATCTTTTTAAAATGAATATTTTAATTTAACTGTTTTTAAATAATGCACTAAAATTCAAGTATTTTTTTTTTTAAATGACACTAGAAATCATTTAATTTTTTTTTTAAAAACACTTTACTCCATTTGATTTTAAAAAATAAAATGACCCAATAGCTATATATAAAATAAAAATAATTAAATTACTTTTTAACAAATTAAGTTAAATTAGACCACTTACAAATTAGTGAATTAAATTAATTTTTTTTAAAATGGCTAAAAACACATGGTATTACCTTGTTTTATATTAATTAATACAGTAACCCCCAACAAATAAAAATCCTCATTTGTAAAATAAAATGAACCCCAACAGTAGTTTATCCAAAAATGTGTTTGTTTGATAGTAGTTTACACCATCTTAGAGCCACATGGTATTACCTTGTTTTATATTAATTAATACAGTAACCTATGTTCGAAAAAAAAAGAAATAATAGCAGTTCACGTTTGAAAAATATCTTAAATTATAGTCGTTTAAGAATTTAGATATTTTGATATAGAATGATATTTATTTTATTAGGTTTTATTGATATTTTTATCTAATAAGATAAATATCGAATATATAATTTTTTACAAAAATATTATAAATGTTATAGATATTATCACGAGTCATAACATTATAGATAGATATTAATAAATAATTTTAATTAAAAATAATTATTTTATATCTTTTTTTAATAATTTATCTTTAAAATCATCTATTTATATATTCAATCATATAATTTTTGAATTTAAAATAATATTTTATATTTTTTTCATATATATCTTATTACCAAGTTTACTTTACTAATATTGCCTATAGTTTTTGGTTTTTTTTATAATTTAAATTATACTATATGTCAAGATTCATCGATGTCATTGCAATCTAAATAATTATATTATATTTTAATTCTTAATTATGTAATTTTTTAATTAATTATTTGACTTAATAATCAAAATAAACACAATGAGTATATATATAAATATATAAATTAAATAATAAAATTAATTTAAAATATAAATAATTAATTATTTTGATATGTTATAAAATTTTACAAATTATTTTTCATAATTTTAATAAAATAATCATAATTTCTCATTTTTTAATAATAATATATTCAATATTTTTACAAAAACTTAACTTTCAATATTTTAATCACAAGCATAAGGATATGATAACTTAATAGTATCATGATTCTACTTTTATTATCATTTTTTATTAGTATTTTTTTAAGATGTATTGTAATAGTACCTCATTTAAAAAAATATTAATTTGATTAAATTTATTATTTAATTGAATATTTTTTAAATATGTAGTAATATATATATATATATATATAATATTTAGAAGATATTTTGGGATAATCTAATTTAAACATGTATTATTATAAATATTAAAAATCTTAAATTAAATAATAAATTGTATTTAAATTATTATATTTTTTAAATAAAATATTATCTAAAAAATATGGATAAAAATACTAAAAATAAAATGATTATAGTAATATAATCACGAACCCTTTTCACATCTACCAGTTCACAGATCACATTTACAAACCCCTTGCTCACTCATACACGCACTATGACACACACCTGCCTTCCTTTGTAAAGTTATCAATTTTTCTGTAGGGTGAAGGGTTGAATTGATACAATTATTTAGGTTATTATTTATACAAATAATATTTTTGGTTCTTTCTTCCTTAAAATAAAGAAGTTATTGAATGATAATTTACATAATATTATACTATATAAAATATGAACAAATATATTAAAAGCATATAAGTTATAAATGCTAAATTAACCAAGAAATCAAAATTAGTTTTATTATTCTAGGACATTCAATATTAACAATAATATTTATTATCAAAATACTTAAATTATACTACATTTCAATTGAATAAAAATTTATATAATCATTATTTAAAAAATGATTACAAAATGTTTTATACTATTAAAATTCAAGAAAAATAAATTTAAGATTAATAACACCCCTTATTATCTTTGGACCAAAAATGCTAGCTTGGTACAAAAAAAAGTTATAGAGTTGGTAAATTAAAAAATTCAAGTTATTAAATATAATAATAGATAATATAAATAAAATAACTAGTAATGAGATAATAGATTACTTCCTAATTCTCGTAAATAGTATTTAAAAAAAAAGAAATTATGCATTATTTCGTTGATAAATGATGTTGTGTTTCCCACTAATATTATTAGTTGATCTAGAAAAGTAATGGGTTGCTATATTTTCAAAAAAAATTATTACGCTTTATTTTTCATTTATATCATCAATAATTTAAAATTAATGTATAATTTCTTATACGGATATAAGTTTTAGTTTTAAGTTTTTAGTTGATAATTAAATGAGAGAGATAAAAAAAAACGAGGTAATTTGTTACTTTGACTGAAATTCTTTTTTTAATAAATATCTTTTATTATAATATCATATTTAATATTTAATTAATAAGGGATGAATAGTTGATTAAAATTAGTTATTTTTAATAAGTATGAATCCAATTAGATTTGAATTAATTTAAAGATTTTTAATCTAAATTTAATATAATAATATAATTAATTTGAATCAATTTAAATCCAAAAATATAATATTTTTTCGAATTAGATAAAGATATATTAATATTAAAATTTATTTATGAATTATTAGCATATATAAAACACGACATATATAAATTTAAATTTTTATAAATATTATTATTTATAATTACAACTAAAAAAATCAAAACAATAAAAAAATATGTCTTTATAATTATTTTTAAGTTAAAATAATAATATAATATAATTATTATATGCATAACATTTAAATATAATGTAATATAAAATAAAATATGTATTTATTTATAATTTAATAATAATTCAATTTAAATCAGAAATAACGAATTATAAAATATATCAATTCAAATCTAAACAGATCGTATAATTTTTAATTCAAATTTGATCTTAGTATACATTTTATAAATCCAATAAGATATAAATTTGATCTTAGTATACATTTTATAAATCCAATCAGATATAAATTTGATGGATCAAATTTTATAATTTGAATGTATTAATCAGATTATTTACTCCCACCGATTATTATCGCATTATTTTTTATTAGTTTCACATATAATTTAATATAAAATTTAAAAATTATCGATTTTTTTAAATAATTTAATTCATATAAAAATATATATTTTTGTACAAATAACCCACACTAAAAATTTTCTTAAAAAAAATCAAATTTCAATGACAACAATCACCCAAATAAGTGGAGTTAATTGACGCTTTTGTCTTTTATTTATTTTGAATTCATTCTCCTCCAAACCTCCACACCTTTTTTGGCTTCATCTTTTCCACCACCTGTATTTACCTTTGTCTAAACCCTAGATTTCAATTTCAAATCTAGGGTTTTCAGGCATGATTCACAGACCGATAAGTTTTTCTTACTCTATTCCTTTACCTCTGTGAGGTTCGTGATTTTCCTGCGTTTCTTTTGAGGACTCTAAGTTCTGTGTTTGTGGGAGGTGAAAATGTTCAACCTTTGAGTCTCTTATGTTTCTTTGCTGGGTAAAGATTCAAATTTTGTTGAGTTGGCATATTTTAGGCACTCGAAGTAAAACCCTCGTAAAACCCTTGTCTTAGATCCTCCGTGTTTTTTAGTTTCAAAGTTTAGGGTTAAAGTTGATTGTTTTCTGCCTTACTTAGTCAGTCCCCATATAAGCTTGTGCTGGGCGTTAGAGCTAGTTGTACCATCTTTGCTTGAGTTGAAGACTTAACTTAGGAGGGTAAAAGATACAATTTTTTAAAGCTAGGTACTATAAATTTTAGCTTTTCTTCTGATCATTCTCTTCGTAAGTGTATGGATGGAAGAGAAGCGATGACATTGGCTGGTGGGTCAGCTTCATATTACATACATAGGGGTGGAATTGGTGGGTCTGGCTCTGGATCACAGCTTGGTGGTCTGCATAACACACCTGGATTCAGACCCTTGTCAAATACTAGCATTTCATCTCAACTCAACCTCAGGGGAAGTAATGACGGGTCCTCATTTTCACTAGATCCATCTACTACCAATTTTTCTTATGGAAACAAAATGGCTGTGTCCTCTGGAGTGCCATCGAGTGAACCTATTAAGAAGAAAAGAGGAAGGCCCCGGAAATATGGCCGTGATGGGTCAGTATCTTTGGGACTCTCTTCCATGTCTCCTAATGTTGCGCCTGGTTCCGGCCAACTAGGCTCGCCAACCCCAAAACGAAACAGAGGGCGACCGCGTGGGAGTGGAAGGAAACAACAATTAGCTGCATTTGGTAAATTTTCTTTTTACAGTGTCGATATGTTTCTTGCACATTTAAAATTTACCCTGGTGATATATTCTGGTAACTCGATGTTTCTACTTTATAGTAGAAAATTTGGATTGTTGCTCTTGAAATTTCTCTTTTGCTGCAACCTCTTGGTTATTTCATAAAATATAAATAGTTTTCATAGAAGCGGCCAAACTTGGTAATTACTGAGGAATTACCTATACTTGCATAGAAGTTTGAATACTCTGGTTTTATGCAGAAGGTCACTGGTTTATGAAGTTGTTGTTAGCATTGTTCTCTTTTACATGTGTTTTAAAGTCAGTGATACATTTTTTTAGTGTTTAAACACTATGCTTAGGTGAATGGATGAACTGCTCGGCTGGACTGGCTTTCGCACCACATGTTATCATCATCGATGTTGGAGAGGTACACTAAATCCTTGTTAGCATGAGATTTAGGTTGCTGGAGTTGTCGCAAGATGTATCATCAAGTCTATTATAGTTATTACTTGGGATAAAATTTATACTGTAAGCACATTCTGCTACTTATGATTTACCTGTGCTACTGCTAGCATGTATTGGAGTATTCTGTGTGTAGAAATGAAGCCATATTTGGCAGTTTAACTGAAATACACTTATCATACTAATGCTTGTTTCATCGTTAATGGTAATTCAAACAAAAGCTTTAACTTTCCTAGTCTTTTTCACTTTTATCAAATAAATATAGTAGAGTTGTTATTTGATATTCATATTGGCCTTTTGCTCTTAGATGTATAATTGTTGTTTCTTTTCCTGCAGGATATTGTTGCCAAACTCTTATCCTTTGCACAACAAAGGCCAAGGGCTCTATGCATTTTATCAGGCAGTGGTGCAGTCTCTTCAATATCTCTGCGACAACCAGCATCTACTGGTGTCAGTGTTACTTATGAGGTTGCATATTTTCTTTGTTTTCCGTACAATTATATTTTCTCTGAGCTCTACATGTTGCAATTACGACCCAGTTCCCTTTCTTTGATTATTACTATAATCCTCCTCCTCCTTTTTAACTGTTTATTTAGCTTGGATCTGTCAATTTGTTAAGGTATTCAATACAGTTTATAGCAGAAATTCATCTTATTTTTACTAAAAAACTTAGTTGTAGGGGAAAATCAGCACAGTATGTTGCACTTATTAGTAAGTGCCAAGGGTGTAGCTACATTCAGTAAGATGATGTCTAACAAGTTGAAGAAGACATAACTTTTTGTGTGCTTTGCAGGGCCGATTCCAGATATTGTGCTTGTCTGGTTCGTACTTGGTTGCGGAGCAAGGCAGTCCTCTCAATCGAACTGGAGGTATAAGTGTGTCTCTTTCCAATCCAGATGGCCATGTCATTGGTGGTGCTGTAGCAATGCTTATTGCAGCAAGCCCTATCCAGGTATATTCTTTGCTTCCTGAATATTATTATTGCACTTTTATAGTCTTTATGATGTCAAACTGTCAATCAATAAGAATGTGCTCATGCTTGACGGACCATTTTGTGGAAATTTAAGATGTATGTATTGGATTTCATACAGATAAGCGTTTAGGACAACTGGGTCTTGCATACATTTTGGTATACGTATGTTTTTATGTTGGTGCTTTAGTGTTAAAAGTGGTTCTAGTTAAAAGCAACTTCAGAATAAAATGCTTGGTAATTTTTTCTATTTGGTCCAGAGTTCTTTTATCCGGCGTCTTATTCCCAATTCTTGCTATCTAGGTGGTAATTTGTAGTTTTTTATATGGTGGTAAGGCCAAGACCAACCAAATCACAGCTTCTAAAACCGAAGAGAATTCGGAAGCTCGGCATGGTGAGAAATTAAACATCCCAAGTAGTACTCCACTCACTCAAAGTTATAATCCCTCTGAAACCAGTGCTTGGCCAGGTTTGATGCCAGCGGATATGAGAAATGTCCATACTGGTATTGACTTGACTCGAGGATGAAGATTTTCTGCAGCAGAACATAGCTATTTTGTATGTGTTGCTGTAAATGAAATGAGTTGAATCTTTGAGAATTGTACGGATTTGTGCTAAGCTCTAACATGCCATTGTAACACAAATCATCATCTAGAGGCTCTGAGTAAACATTGCTTACTGATTGGAAATATTGCAAGCTAATTAAGGATGCAGTCTTCTGTAGACTAATGAATAATGTTGTATTTATTTAGGGTGCGGTGTTATTTTAATCCGTTTTGATTAGTCCTTGTGTCTTTAAAAATGTCATTCAGTTGACCAATGTTATTGTAGCATTAATATTTTAATATTTTTAATATTTCAGTATTATTTCGGATTTATTAAAGGGTGTTTTGGTCATTTAATGTGTTTCTTTCAAAGAAGGTGAAAAAGGATCAAACTTTTGAACCCGCCTTTGGAATACTCGGTTTGGGGCTATGGACCTGGACCATATGGTGTTTTCGATTTGGTGCAGAAATAGAGCTATTATTTCTCTCTTTTTTGGATTTTTAAAATTACATATGAATTTCTAGTTTTGATAAGCGCGAAGCAATGCACACTTTTTCAACTTGTTGAAATAATAATAAAATATTAGTTTGTTTTTCATTAACAATTCTTAATAATTAAAGCCATTACATATCATCTTTTTAATAATCAAAAAGATTAAATGACACTAAAATAAAATGTACTAAATGATCACGTAGTTTTGACTATTCTGACGTTTTATTCATATGCTGCATTTCAGTAACTTTCAACCTCGAAGCTTTTATTCAATTAAATTACTCCAAGATATAAAAAAGTAAAGGTGAATTTGTATTCAAAGCTTATTTTAACTCTGAATAAAAATAAGCTTAGATCAAAACAAATGGCAACCATTCATATTTATATCAATAAAAGCTATCAATATTTCAGGCAAAGATATTGAACAAAGTACTGCTACATAATGAAACAAGTAAATATCTACCATTACACGCTGAGAATATTTTCATACAACTCTTATTTATATTAATACTTCAATTTTTACTGCTGAATCATGCAACCCCCAACAGTTTCTTTACATCCTTCTGCAAATAAAATAGAAAAACCAGAATATTGTCAGTAAAACTTATGAAAGAGTTTTCAGATAATTAGAGTAAAGATTTTAACCTCAATGGCAAGAGGAGAAGTTGTAGGAGCATAACGTTCAACAACATTTCCTTCTTTGTCAACAAGGAACTTGGAAAAGTTCCACTTGATGCTGTCCCCAAACATACCTCCCTTAGCTGACTTCAAGTACTTGTACAGAGGAGCTGCGTTATCACCATTCACTTCCACCTAATATTATGTATTCAATGGAAGCAACAATTAAGTTACTTTACTGCAACTTATAATGAGCAACTAATTTTCTTCTAGTAGGAACTAAACTTTAAAAAGAGGAATACATAAGGAATAAGAATGGAAGATTCACTTCGAGCCTTGTGTTTTGTGAAAAAATCTCCACCCCCCAAAAAAAATAGATCGTATATAACTTATATGTAAAGGTGGTGTATTATATCTATATATCTTTTTGGATGTGGGTTCAAGTTCTAATTCATGTAGTTTAGAATGCTTAGTGTGATTTTAGTGAGTGATGGTTTTATCCAAAGTGGATTGTATTGTTTAAAAAAATTTATATACAAGCTATACGCAAGTCATTTACGGCTTGCATTTGCAACTTGCACATGACCTAGCTAATACATGACCAAAATCCTACAATTTTTGGAGAATTTTTCATCCAAAAACCTACAATTTTGGTCATCAAATCTGGAACATTATTGAGTTGAGACAGTTCTTACCTTATCAAAGATGGGATACTCAGCCTTAAAACGAGTGCAAGCAAACTCGAGGATCTGTTCGTTGTTACCTGGCTCCTGACCTCCAAATTGATTGCATGGGAATGCAAGAATTTCCATGCCTAACAGCCCAGAAAGCAGATTAATCTCAAAAATCCAAAACAGAGCGTACATAAAAAAAATAATTTAAATAGAGAGACAAAGCAAACTATTGATAGAAATGGTTAACAGGGGAAACCTTGGTTCTTGTATTTATCATACAACTGATTCAGCTCAGTGTAATTAGAGTTCGTCAAACCACTGCATTTGAAATCACAAATGATAAGATTTTTGAATGATTAGAATCAGATTTGGTACTATATAAGCTAACCGTTTACCAATATACCATTGTGATGCAACGTTGACAATCAAGAGGACCTTGCCTTTATAGCTGCTAAGATCAACATCATTTTCCTTAGCATCCTGCAGAAAGTAAATTATAAGGGGCAAATATCAAATATCAAAAAAGTCTCAAATTTGAAAATAATATCAATAAACCCCATTTCCACACATTGATTAAAAAATAAATGAAAATGATAAATATGCAATCTTTTTTATTTATATATATTAAAAATAAAAACTGTAAAAAAATAATTAAAATGAAAAATTTATGTTTTAAGTAAATATAAAAACTCAGTTAATAAAATAAATTTTAAGAAATAAAACAAATCACAACTTTTTCTCACCCATTTTACAATTTTTGCCTCTTATATTCTCTTCTATCTATCATTACTCTTTTTAATAAGAAAATCTTATATCTTCTATACCACATATTGTATACTTCTATTAATATTAATTATTTATTTAATTTTGAAAAAAATAAAATTTGTGGGAGAGGAAAAAAAAGTAGGGTTAAGGATTAAATAATTGAAATTTGGATAAAGAAATTGAGAAATTAAAGGAAGAGAGAATATGGCGAAAAATTGATACATTAATTCATAATTCTTTTTTAGACCAAATGATTCGAACATGTGACAAATCATAAAACTATTAGACAAATCACATTAATTTATAATTAAAGTATTAAAGTCTAAAATAAACGTGCCATAATATGTCCTTTCTATAGACTTTACTAATAACGAAATCAATCATAAATCCCATTTAAAATTTCAAATACATTCATGGAGAGTGAATCTTACCATCAAGACAAATTACATTAATTCATAATTAAAGTATAAAATAAACATACCATAATATGTCCTCTATAGATTTTCCTAATAATGAAATCAATCATAAATCTCGTTTAAAATTCAAATATAAAAATTAAATACATAATTATTAGATAAATAAATTCTAACAAAAATCTAAACTTTTGAAATTTTAAATAGTTTCTATCAATATTTAAATCAAATACTATAAATATCCTAACTTATTTATGTTATTCACTATTCCCATCACCACACCTCTTACACTTATACTCTTTTTTTTAATAAAAATAAAGGCTAAAAGGAAACAATTTCACCACATGATAATGCCTCTATTGTATCTAAGAATTTCATCTTTTTAACCCTCTAAGTATAATTTTCTTTATTTCTATTCATCTTGATCTCTATGCCACTCTCTCAACTAAGTTGCTGCATTTTCAATTCATTATTTGCTGTCATCACGAATCGAATCAGCTACTATCATTGTAAAAAATGGAATTGGTCTTTTCATAATGGACATCCATAATTTGTTGATTTCGATCAATACTTAATTTTTTGTTATTATATTAGGAAAATGGTGATCATTATTATGAATATAAATATTTTTATTCGTTTATTGTTTTCTTTATATGATTTTTTTATTTTTAAATTATGTTTTATTTATATTTAAAAATGTCCTTTTTTATTTTAAAAGTGAAATCATGGTATTTTCTTTGGTATTACTTCAATTTTTTAGATAAGTATTTGTTCGACTTAAAAGTTCTTTAATATTATTATATCTCAAAAATTTTGATTGCTGCATAACAAACTAATTAGAACCTCTCTTTAAATTGGGGAACTTTATCTATACTCAACCAAATTATAAACATCAAACTTCCAGCAATAATATTTTTTTCAATCACACTTAATGTGATTCGAATTGCTGACTGGAAGTAGCGAGGGAGTTTTATCATCAGACCCAGACCATAAAAGGAACCATATCTAGAAAGAGTGTTTAAAAAGAAAGAACACACAAATAAGAAAAACCTTTTGAAAGCAAACAGATCTCTCAAATGGAAAAGAGAGGGTTGGCTCACTATAATTTGGAATAATAAATCATTTAAAGCTTATTACTCAGCAGATTGTTTGCTCTTAAATAATCAAGGACATCCAACTAACATCCATTACTTGATGTTTAAATGAAAATTTACTCGGTCCTTTTGATACGATTTATCTAGAGGATCATCAGAATTGTAAACCCTGTTTCTCAGCAACTATGTAGAATCATTCTATTCAAAACAAAGTTTAAATGGACAATACAAAGATCTATTACTAAAAAAAAAAAGATCTTCGTTAAGGATACTGTCACCATGATAACGGGAAACATCAAAATAAAACGAACCTTAACAGTGAAGTCGTAGATGGATCCGCTTTTGGATTGGCTGGCCATAGTAGATTCAGATCGTAGATTACACGATATGGGCCTCAAAAATTGAACTTTGGTAGCCGAAGAAATAGAAGAAATTGAACAAGATCTGAAGAGGGTTAGTTTTGTACTGGATGAGAGCTGTTTTCCTATACGAAGAGAGGCATGTATTACAGCGATGCTTGGATTTCTCTGAAAAAAGAAGCGAGTTGAAGAACAGAGCATTGAGACTCGGGACATAATAGTGGCCTGAATTTATAAGTTATAACTTGCGAGCCAGCGGCTACCTTTCAAGTCAGGCTTTGGCCCTAGACTGTAAAGGCACGTGTACGGTTTTTGAAACCTACACGTGGCAACAACATTAACCAAGCGTCAGAATTCTAAAGTGGTGGATGAACGGTTGGCATTGAATCAGAGGATACGATTATGGACTGAGTTGATGGTTTAATCAACGTTGGATACAACAAGGCACGTGCACACGATAAAACGAATTAATTTCCATTATTCATTTTTATAAAAGTACAAAAAAAAAAAGACGTAAAAAATGGAGACAAGATTATATTGTAAGTGTCGTGTGAAGTGGAAACTAGGTTGTGATTTTGAAATGGCGAGTCTTGATAAAAAAATAACACCTTTGATGTAGCTTAAAATTGGACTCACACAATTTATTACGTTTGATGTTCTATAATCGATATTGAGTCCTTGAATTTCATTCCTGAATGAAAATGTGGAATAATTTTAATCTACAAATGAGCCTGAACTAGCGTGGAACCTTGTTTTCCTTCTTCTTCTCCTTCTTCTTCTTCTCCTCCTCCTTCTCCTCCTTCTTCTCCTCCTTCTTCTTATTTTCCTTCTTCTTCTTATTTTCCCTCTTTCAAGGAATTACTTTGACATTAAATATTTCAATTATAAAGTAATATTTTTCATTTTCTTTTAATTTGTTAGATTATTTGGGGCAGTGCAATATGTTATGCATTGCTGTACGTTGAGTTTTTTTTTTCCTTTTTTATCCATACATTGATTTACTTACTCCTTACTCCCCCACTTTTCACATATATGGATTTTAAAAAAAAGAAAAAAACAATCAAAAAGATGAAATAACATGTAATAACATTCTATTCAACTTATATGAGATCATATAACAAACAATGATTACATTTATTATAATTTATATTATTCATTAAATTAAATTATTTTAATCAATAATTATTTATCATATTAATTATTATTACATCACAATTTATAACATAAAAAATATATTCTAATATAAACTACAACCGCTAATCATAGTAAGAATACCTGATGGTTATTAGATACCAAATTCTCACTGAGATTCGTTACCACCAAAACATAAAAATAATAAAAATGATATTTTTACTACTTAAATTGTTAGTGTCACAAAAATATTCTATTAATAATAAGTTTATTAAAAAATAATAACATTAATGTATAATTAATATTAGAGATAAAATATATATTTCATGTAATTTTATCGTAACAATAATAATTGTAACAATATCATTAACTTAAAATAAAATTGAAGACTAAGTAAGATTTGAAACTTTTTTTTTTTTGCTTGCAATTCATGCTCAATTGGTGTTTGGGATAGCTGTTGAAATAAATTAACATTTAAATATTAGCCCTTGTTTAAGTCATAGATGTTGTTTAATAACTTAGTTTAGAAGATGTGTTTTTAAATAATTTTGTTTGTAAAAAATATATCTTTTAAGTTTTTTTGTTAGTAGAATTTCTTTTTCAAATAATGATAAATTTAAATTTTTATCTATTTCTCATCAGACGTAACATAATAATAAATATAACACATGTATGCTTATAATTTTTTTTATAGGTATACAAGAAAAAAATCAATTTAAAAAAAATTACTTAAAAAGTTCATATTTAAACAAAAAATTCCGTAAAAGTTAAATACAAATTTCATTTTCATCGTCAAATTATACTCACTATAGTTTTATCATTTTATTTTCTATTAAAATGACAAATTCATACTTAAATAATGAAATTTTGTTTAGATTGATTGAAAAATAAAATTGTTCTAAATTTTGAGAAGTTTTTTTAATAAAAAATTACTTAATTAGATATATTTTGATTGAAAATACAAATATATATGTGTCATGTATATTATTTCATTATATTTAATAAAAATTAATTAAATAACAAGTTAATTTTTTCATTCAATAATACACTTCAAACAAATAAATTCAAAAATACATTTTTTAAATAAAAATATTAAACAACTTTATAAACCTAAACAAAAAGACATATGCGACGCAACTACAAGTTATTTTTAGATTACCTTACTTTTTTCTAAGTTTATTGACTAGTTTGAATTTATAAGTTAAAATGATACTAACACTTTATGTAAAAGATAAGTTTGATCTTGTTTAATGATAAAAGTGTTACAAATTTTATTTTAATATAAATTATAAAAAATAATATTTTTAAAATTTATAATAATAAAAATAATATTTTAATAACATTAAATGAGATTTAACTAAATGACATAAAACATTAAAACGAGTCTAAAGAATCATATTAAATATAAATGATGTGTTATAATTTTTTAAATAATGAAAATATATGAGTCAATATTGAGAAATACTATTTTTATATTATAAGTTTTAAAAAAATAGTTTTTTTTTCTTTTTTTCCTAATAAGGAAGTGAAAGTAAGAATGAAAATATTTATGATATTGTGATAAGTTTTATAATTTTCAAAAAATTTGACAAAATTTTGTTTATGATTAATTAATTTATTTTTAAAAATAATATCCTTCATGTCAAGGCTTTTGATTTGGGCTTCACATCATTTACAGTCGGTCCAATAGTTTTTCTGTTTATAAAGCCATCCACGAGAATCCCGCGAAACAGATTTGCGCTATGCGGTCATTCCTCTCAACGGCTCATTTGCAATTACCAGAAAATTAGTTATAGGATGTCTCTACCGTCTGGTACAGTTCCAATCTTCTGCAAGTAATTATCTTCTTTTCCATGAAATTTGTCGTTCTTCTTTTTAGGGTTTTTCTGATGTCTGAATTATTTTTCCTTTCATTTTTGTTAAAATCAGGGCAAGTGGAAATGACAATAGACTTTGAGGAGATAAAAGTGGATCTACACAAGTCTCCTGAATTCAAAGGTATTGCATGAACTTAAAATTCAACTTCACGAAAAATGGTGTTGCATCTAATGTGTATTAGAATATATTTGATATTTTATTACACTTATAATTCACTTGTATGCATGTATTATATTTGTTACAATACTATAAATAGTATTTTCTATTTACGTTATAAAATACATCCATTATAATATTAAATCATTGTTTACTCTTTTTTCTTTATACTCTTCACAGCTGTAACAAAATTTACACGATGGAATTATTAATAAGCTGTTTGGGCCTTCAATTGACTTATTTTATTTGCCTGAGCTTTATCACTAACAAATTAACGAAGAGATCCTACCATCAACCGGATTGGAAATTTAAAAATGTGCGTGAGATAGAAAAAAAGAGATATCTATATGTTAGAACATTTCATTTTGGCTTCTAAGTAAAAGGATTTTTTTAAAAGTAGCTTTCGTTGTTTATTGTCAAGGATATACAATCTATGAGATTGCAGGATAAACCAGAGTTTTGAATGAATTAATATCTTTGGAGCTTTTACCAGTGTCGAAGTGAAATGCAGTTTGTATATACTTGAATATGTGGATTTCATGTATATATCAAGTGTTACAGACCTTCTTGAGCCAACCTGCACACACCAAAAAATGTCTGGATTTATATTGTTTTATTTGCTTTCAAGTCCCCCAAAATGGTTCTCTATTTGGCTAAGTCCAATTATGTTTACTTAGGCTGTCTGTCAATTGCATCATTGTTTCAATAAAAATAAAAACTCTATTGTGTCATTGTGTTTAATGTTGCTGGGAACAGTGGAAGCAAACATAAAATTAAAATGAAACAAAAACAAATAAAAAAGAAATTTAATGCGGTTTGATAAATTGTCTAGCCCACTGCAAGGTTCTATATTAAAAACCCAAAATAATGCTCATTACACCTAAAATCTCTCACATATACATACCAAAAACAAAGTACTCAAAAATACCTTTAGTGTTATTTTTTTTTTGGTGGCCTCTTTCACATCTCTCATTGCACTCTTTTGATAGGTCCACATGAGAGCCCCTTTCGCTTAGCCAAAGAAGTCTAATTAATGTTTAGTTAGAAAATTTTTGGTTACATTTTTTTAGCCAACCCCACTATCTCCACTTTGACTAAAAAAATAAACTACCAACTGTTGTGGGCGGAATCAATAAATAGCGGTATATGAATATATCAAAGCGATAAAATGAACACACAGAATTTACGTGGTTCGGCAATTCGCCTAGGTCCACGGGAGGTAGCAGATATTATTTGAGCGGTAGAAATATACGGAATACGGTATACGATTTCCTCACTAATAATATCTCTCAAGTGTTTCCCAAAAACTCATGAAGTATTTTCTCTCTTTGAGTTTCTTTATACTCTCTCGATTTTTCGATTTTTGCCTTGTTCTTAAATGCATGAACTCTTCCCTATTATATGATGAAGAAAGGCTCCCTTTCTAAAGTGTGCCATAATTTAAGCCTTAAATTAGGCCACCAATTTCCTTAAATTATGCCACTAATTTCCTTAAATCACGACAATAATCATGTCACAAATTAGGCCACTAATTTCCCTTAAATTATGCCACTAATTTGTTACTTTTAGAGCCAATATTCAACAATCTCCACCTTGGCGAAAAAAGTTCATAACGTTGCTCTCGAAATGCGCCCAGAGGCTCTAAGCTGAGAGATGTTGATCAGAGTTCAAGCAAAGGTTGAAACTTGATCCCCGTAACCACCTTTAAGCATATCTCAGGGGTTATCTGCCAGCTCCGATTCTCGAGTATAACATTCCCCTTCATCGACGATTTCCCGAACAAAATGAAATCGAACATCGATGTGCTTGGTGCGACCTTGAACTTGGTTCTTTGCCAAACAAATGGCACTTCTGGTACCGCAGAAAACCTCCACGTTCTTCCGAACAATACCCGAATCCTTAGTCCCGAGAAGCCATATAGCTTCTTTGAATGCTACATTACGGCCCATATACTCAGAAGTAGACAAAGCTACGATCGCAATGTTGATCTCCAACAAACCGGGTCCCTCACTGCCATTGTGAACACATAACCAGGTTGTAGATCGACGCTTATCCGTATCTCCAACATACGTCGAATCCACATATCCAACTAGGTGTTTACCTTCGGTCTTGTCTCTTTCCAAACTTCAAACCAATATCCACGGTACACTAGATGTACTGGTAGAATCCACTTCATGCGCAGGTGTCCTTTCCCGGACATGCATGTATGCCGACTCACCATACTAAGAAGCGTGGGAAATAACAAGGCTGGTGCAAACCATTGCATACGTGATCAAGGCCCTAATCCAAGATTTGCATACGGAACACGTTCCATTTGCTTCTTCTCATCGGTGGTGCTAGGTGACATTAATGCACTTAACCGAAAGTGAGAGACGGTGTACTTGCTGGTTTGGTTTTTTCATCAATGTCAAACCTTTGTAGTACTTCTTGAGATACTAAGTCCAGGTCGACAGACCAGACAGAACTCCCCATCTCTCTTTGTGATTTCCATCCCAAGAATTTTCTTAGCTCTCCAAGATCTCTCATTTCAAATTAACTCAACAGAGCCTTGATCTGCCGATCTCCACCTTACTCTTAGATGCAATCAACATATTATCAACATATAAGAGCAAATAAATGAAGGTACCGTCTTGAAGTTTCCGAAAGTATACACAATGATCAAACCGACTACGTGTGTACTTCGCTCTCCGATGAAGCTATCAAAGCGCTTGTACCATTGTCGCGGTGATTGCTTGACAAACCGTAAATTGACTTGGCTCGGCCATAAAAGCCCAATTCTCTCGTCACTTGAATTTTGAAGCCATCCCGATTGAGACATGTAGATTTCTTCTGCTCAAAGTACCTGTGGAGAAAAAGGCTGTTTTGACATCGAGTTGAGCTAACTCGAGATCAAATTTGCTACCAAAGCCAATAGTATCCGAATAGATGAATGCTTAACAACCGGTGAGAATACCTCGTGTATTCTATTCCTTCTTTCCGAGCATAGCCTTTTGCTACCCGGTCCCCGGCTTTGTATCCGATGTTGTCTTTACCAGAAAGCACCTTCCTTCGCGTATGCACCCGTTTCGCAACCCAATAGTTTTCTTTCCTTTGGGAAGTTGAATCCAAGCTCCCAAGTCGATTCCCGATGTGAGACTTCATCTCTTCATCCATTGCCATTTTCCACTTCATACTATCAACTCGCACCGGCTTCTGCAGCCAAGTCATGGACATCATCATCAATTACCTGGAAGTGCGAATGCTACCACGTGTACGTATCCGTAGGCTTCCTAATCTCGCTTCTCGGCCGAGTAGTGGCGACAGATTCTTTGGCGATTAATCGGTAGAAATGATGGTGAGAGAACCTCCACCTCAACCGAGATCTCTTCGATCATCAATTTCATCTTCACCACGATCGGCAATTGGTGCAATCTTTTCTGGATCTTCCGAAGTCTCAAGCATCACCTTAGAAAGAGTATTTGGACTTTCATTCTTTTTCTAAGAATTTGTTTGTCTTAGCATAACAGACTCGTCGAATGTAACATCTCGGCTTAAGACGATCTTCTTGGATTCACCGCACCAAAGTCGAAATCCTTTAACTCCTTCCTTAAAGCCCAGAAAACAAATTTTCTTTGCTGATCCAGCTTTGGATTCACTAACATGAAAAATACGCAGACATCCAAATATTCGCAATGAATCATAATCGATGGAGGTTGTCCGGCACCATACCTCTTTAGGAGTTTTTCCATCTAATGCGTCGCGAAGTCTCGGTGGACTATATGAGTTGCGTATGACAAAGCCTCACCCAAAATGCCTTGCTCGATTTGGAATGAGATAGCATACATCGAACTTTCTCAACCAAAGTACGATTCATTCGCTTCGCAACTCCATTCCGTTGTGGTGTACGAGGAACCGAAAAATGTCCGATTATCCCTTCATCTTGACAAACTTTAAAGAAAGGATCGGTTATACTCGCCACCATTATCGGATCTGAGCCTTTTAATCTTCCCGCCTCGTCTCGAGTCTCGATCATTTTCTTCCATTTAAGAAAGATATCCGAGACTTCATCTTTGTGACTCGTAAAGTGTATATCCGGACATATCTAGAGAAATCAAGAATAAAAGTCACAAACCAACGTTTACACTCCAAGTGAAGCATTCTTGGAAGGTCCCCAAACATCCGTGTGAATATAATCAAGAGATCCCTTAGTACGATGAATGGCGGCGAACTTGACTCTTGTTTGTTTTCCCATTACACAATGCTCGCAGTAAATCAAACTTTCCGGCCTTGGCACCTTCAAAAGACCTTCTTCATTAAGCCTTGCAAAGCCTTTTCACCGACACGCCTACTAAAAGCGTGTATG
Source organism: Hippophae rhamnoides (assembly GCA_033030585.1). Lineage (NCBI taxonomy): Eukaryota > Viridiplantae > Streptophyta > Magnoliopsida > Rosales > Elaeagnaceae > Hippophae > Hippophae rhamnoides. The sequence continues at coordinate 13,799,838 of CM065430.1, forward strand.
CACAGTGAAGAATCATTTGCCTTTTTCTTCGAACTACTTGAGGCATACCGCCGCTTCCTCAGAATCGTACACCCATCTAGAAATACAAGTTGCCTTTACGAGTACCGCCGTTCATCGCTACAAATGCACCTCGTCTGACTTTCAAGACTCCATTTTCCAATGTTACCACTGTAACCATCGAATCTAGAACACCAAGAAATAAGGTTTTTCTTTGGGTCGGGAATATACCTTTACATTTGTAAGTCGTCTTATCACCATCGTGCATCTTTAGTCGTATTGCTCCGATCCCTTTTTTGCGGCCAGTATCGTTGCCCGCCTATGCACAACTCCTCCATCGAGCTCTTCAAAACTCGAAAACCAATGTCTGTTTTAGACACATATGATAAGAACATCCAGAATCAAGAATCCACTTATCCGAGTAGGTTTTTGATGATGAACCGAAAAGGCCGATTCTTCATCTTCATCGGCCTACGTGCGACATTTGCATTCGACTTGTCCTTGCTTTGGACAATCTTTCTTCCAAAGGCCCTACGGTGACAATAGCACACCTCGTCCTTCGTAGACGTCTTCGGATGACTCTCCGGACTTTGATCTAGATTTCCCACTATTATTTGATCCGCCGATTTTTTGTTGTTAGTCCCACTCTACGGGCGTCAATATTCCGATATTGAGTCTCGCGATCATGTTGATCCTTCTAGGTCCTCGTTATTTACCAAAGCATTTGAAACATCTACGAACTTAACCTCGTCCTTTCCATATATGATTGTCAGGTTAAATGCTCATGTTCTCCGTAATGAATTGACAACAACAAAGCTTTATCTTCATCGATAATTTCAACATCTAAATTTTGCGGATCGGCCAAAATTTTATTGAAATTATCTAAGTTGCTCAATCATTGGTACCTTTCTTCAGATCGAAACGGAAAAGTTTCTTCTTCAAGTAAATCTGTTCTCAATACTTTTCGTCATGTATTTGTCCTGCTCTAGTTTCTTCCGCAGAAGCTATGCCTACATTCTCTTTCATGACAAGTACTTACGATCTTTTCCTAAACACGGTCGAATTGTACACAAGCTCGGGTTGTCGGTTGACATAATTCCAATCTTCGTTTGAATAATCTCCTGGCCTAGTCTCCAAGGCTACATATTAGATCCTTCTCGAACAATAGATCTAATACTTCACATTGCCACGTACGCCAAAGTTATTTGTACCGTCGAATTTCTCCACCTCAAACTTTGCGTTGGACAACATAGTTCTTCGAGTAGAACTTGGTTTGCCATAAATTCTATGGTCGACTTGTTCACCTTCTTCGATCTCTCCTTTATCGCCCATGTACAAACCGATAACATAAATTTTCAGACTTATAACTTAAAGCAGTGTTTTTCCAAATTTTATACCTTATTTGAAAAACGGAGTCCTAGTAGTTGAATTTGGAATGTTCCAATTAGCTAGGAATAGATCCAACTGGGCTTGAAAACGGATGAAAAAATAGACCAACTCGGTCGAAATATCACTAGTGATCGAGTTGACTCGGGCCTAACTCGTGAGTTGACTCACATCGGCAACAGGACTTCGGCAGCCTTCCCGCGTGATTCGACTTCCGATTTGAGCGATTCTTTCAGATTGCGTTCGTATCGTCGAGCTTCGATTTGATATATAATATTGCTATATTTGGCTCGATACCAATTTGTTGTGGGCGGAAGCAATAAATAGCGGTATATGAATATATCAAAGCGATAAAATAATTTCTACACGTAACTTACGTGGTTCTAATTCGCCTAGGTTCACGGGAGGCAGCAGATATTATTTGAATGAAAGTAGGAAATATACGTAATCTGAATCTGCATTTTCACTAATAATATCTCTAAAGTGTTTCCCAAAACTCACAAGTATTTTCTCTCTTTGAGTTTGCTTATACTCTACGATTTTTTCTCGATTTTTGCCTTGTCCAGCAATGCATGAGCTCTTCCTTATTAATAGATGAAGAAAGGCTCCCTTTCCCTAAAGTGTGCCATAATTTAAGCCTTAAATTAGGCCACCAATTTCCTTAAATTATGCCACTAATTTCCTTAAATCATGCCATAAATCATGCCACAAATTAGGCCACTAATTTTCCTAAATTATGCCACTAATTTGTTACTTTTAGAGCCAATATTCAACACCAACATCAAGTATCAATTATGACATGTCCATGTCTATACACACTCTCATTGCATCACATTTACGGGTAGGATGCACTTATCATTTCATATTCAACTAAAGAAACCTTACTCGGGCATGCTTCACCTTGAAAACAATCCTTTAATATCATACTTGTACCACTAAAAACCATAACCTCTTAATTGAATTTAATCCATTTCTCTTGCCTCTTATTTTCATCATTTTTGCAAGACTTTAAATTCAACTTTACATCAACATTCATCTTACCCTTGGTGGTGGATGTAGCTTGCCTCCGGCTCAAACAAAATGTTTAATTAACTTGTACAAACTTACCTTCTTTGTTCCTTTAATTGTGAATATGGAATCTTTAGTGATCTCTATAGACTCGTTCTTTTAATAATAACCATACCTAAGATAATTTAACCTACTCAACAAAATCAAATTCTTTTTCAAACTGGATACATGCTTCATATCATCTAATATCCGGACAACTCCATCATACATCTCCATCTTCACGATACCTATACCCATGATCTTGTTTTTTGAACCATTATTCATCATAACATAACTAACATCACAAGGTTTGTACCTATCAAACAACTCTTTATTTTCATGCATGCGAAACAAGCAGGCGGAATCCAAAATCTAGAATCCGATCATTTTGACTACCATCATTAGTTCTCACACAAATTGTTTCCTTATTGGTATCACAAACTCCATTCACCTTTGTCGTTTTAGTTCCTTGTATTTTTTCTCTATCAGGGTCTCTTATAACCTTCAATCTTTCTTTGTAATACTTTTGATGTGTCATTTCTTGTGATAATAGAAATACTCAATATCACATCTCTAATGAGGTTTGAACCGTTTTTTATTTCTACTTAGTATCTCCTCTTAGATGTGCTTCTTCTAATATTGGAACTTTTTCTTGAATCACCATTTGTAGGAAGAAGGTCTTCACTTGATAAACTAACTAGTTGCATCTCATTACCAATTTTCAAGAGAGTGTTATCACTCATAATAGAGAATCACAACTAATCATTATATTTTCATATAATTATTAGAGCGAAACAAAAATCTCTTTTACCTTTATCTTATGGTTATTGATTTAAAGATTGTAAGGTTTAAGATAACTCCAAGAAGGTGTTATAAGGTTTTAATAGTTTGTTTATCTTGTTGATTCTACGTAGAACAATCTTATTCAATATCAACAAAATATAAACATGTATATACATATATACCCGTAACTCCAATTATACATGTATCTTAATATTATTTCAATTAAATTGAAGTTAATTATCACATCTCATCATCCACACTTTTCAACTTTCCATTTCTGTACTTTTTTTTATCTGTTCTTTGTTCTTTGTGGCTTTTGAGCCACTTTCTCAACAGACTATAGTAGCTGTTGGATGAGCAGGATTGTATCAGCTTACTTAATGGGCTTGTTTATATGTTAGAATGTTCAACAATGGATTGAGAATACAAGAAATGCAACATGACTTCATTTGGATGATTGAGAATACAAGAAATGCAACATGACTTCATTTGGATGAAATTCATAATATTCTTCACAAGGCCAAAGCCAGATTTCACGAGAGCAGCGGAAATTGGGCATCAAATGGAGGAACAGGACTAGCCCTAAAATGACGTTGCCTTGGCATATAGGAGCACCATACTACGATATTTATCAAGAGATTCTGCTGCAAGAGTTGAAGGCTTTTCGTGATGTATGTGAGCTGTGCTTGCAAGCATGATCTGTACACCAAGTATGCACTCATCAAGGTTTTCTTGACCAAGCATCATTATAGAATCTGACTTCAGTAGCTTCGTCTCTCTTAGATATGTGCTCAAATCACTTAGTGAGTGTGTCCAGAAAGGGTCGTACATTTGCCCTATCTTTATCATCTGTAATTTGACAACCTTTTTTTTTTTTACATATATTTTAGTATTTTACTGTCTGATGAATTTCTTCCTCTTTTTATTTATATTCATAGCTGGAAATTCATTCAATTCAATGAATGAAAGAGAGAGTCATTACGGTCAGCATGTTGATTACTATTACCATTCCCAAAATTTGTGGGATTTGTAATACCAGAACTACTCACCGACTCAGGCAACAATTTGGGTCTGGTAAGGTTATTCCATATTGTTGTTATAGACTTAAATGAAAATCAAACGTAATAGTTCCTTAAGTAACACGTACAGAGATGAAATGTACAAAGCAACAAACAAATTTTGATTGCCCAAGGTACAACTGGGGTGGGTATTGGTTGTGTTATAGCAGATGATGAGTTGGTAGCCAAAACGAACCCACGTAACTCTAGGCGTGGCTGATAGACACTGTTCATTCAGCCAGCAAATCTGCTTGTGCGTAAGCGCTTACGTTAATTGATTTTCAGGTCCGAAATTTCAATGTCTCTTCGATGAGTCTTTGGTCTCTTACCAAGTTGGACTCATGACGAGACAAGTCCAAGTTGTTCGCTTAGAGGTGCTATACAAGCGAACAAGAATTGTGATTCTACTTACGCCTTAGTTTATTAATTAGTTGATGACTACCTTTGGTTTAAATCTTATAATTTTAAGTGGGTTTTATTCTAATTTCTAGCTTAACATATTAAGTCGTCACGCTCTTTGTCCATGAGGTTTTTTTTTTATTTATTTTTAACTCCTTTTTTGAAAAAAAAATATGTTTATTTTTCGTACAATTAAATAAATATATATTTTTTAAGATTGTACTAAAAATAAATATATATATTTTTATTTAGAGAATTAAAAATAAAATCACATTTAATAATTAAATCATTTATACAAACAAAATATATTTTATTAAAAATGTAGATTAATTTTTAAAAAAAAAATACGCCTGATTGATACATCAAATAATTTGATTATGTTTAAAATCTAACTGAATTATTGTTATTAAAAATAAGCCTTGCATATTAAAACACACGTACACTGGTGGAGCTAGGCAGCTATCGCTTATAAAAAATAGATATTATTGTGATACTATGTCAAACATATCCCATAGTTTTTTTTTATTATTTATTTTCCCTCTATACTGACACCTAGGGTTAGCTTTTTTTTAATAGTAACTTAATTTCTTTTTTATTGATATTTTTTATTTATTTTATTAACATTTATATTTAAAAAATATCAATTTAATATAAAATTATAATTTAAATAAGAAATTTTGAGACGCAGATTGCATGTAATATTTTTAAAGGATATTTTTCTTTTAATATTTTTTCTCACTTTTCACCGTTCCCTTCCTCAATTTTTATCTCATCTCTCTTCTCTCTTCTCTCTCCTCTCTTCTCTATTTTCTCTTCTCTCTTCTCTATTTTCTCTTCTCTCTTCTCTCTCTTGTTTATATTCTCTTATTTAACTTAGTCCTTTTTTTTTTGTGTTATGTCTTATTTTTTTTCTTTTTTATTCTCTCTTTTTGTATTTTCTCTTTTATATATCAAATTTAAGATTAAATTTATATAAAATAAAATTATTTATCTTTTATATGATGAATTTATATATTTTTATAAGTGTTATTTTATGATTCTATCTTAATCGTAACTTATTTATTCAACTTAGATATTAAGATATTAGTTATTATTTTTAAGTATTGAATTATATCATATATTAAGAAAATTTATGTTTTTTGAAATTTATTTTTTTTTACATTAAATTAGTAAAAATATGTACGAAGAATCTTTAAACAAATAAAATGGGTTCAGAATGAGATAAAACGAATCATAAAGATTAATATACACGTGACTTAAAAGTAGTGGAAAAAATGTATATAAAGATACAAAAATATTAACTAATTAAAATCGCTGGATGATTTTTTTATAAATTGAAGTATCATTAAAATACTAAGTTAAAAATATGGTATTACTAAAATAGTAAAGACCCCACCGCACCTACTTTCCTTATCAGGTAACATATGACCCACATTTAACGTGTCGGCTCTGTTCGAAAATATCACAAATTTTGGATAATTGTCTATGCGAAACAAAATTCTTAAAAAAGGTATAGGCATCCTTATTATTTTTGGATGATTGAGATTATGCCTAATTATCCTATACTTATAATAAATAATATAATTACATATAAAACGCAATGACACGCACGTAACTAACACACGTATTATACACGCATGTTTTCATGTCATGACATACGAAGAATTATGAATAGTTATATTGAGTCTAAAAATAACACGTCGTGACACACAATAATTTCACGTTGTTACACTTTCATGACTTTTTTTCCTTATTTTCTTGGAGAATGAATACCATAAAAGTATTACAATTTTTTTTTCTTAAAAAATTGAAACCTAGAAAAATTTATATACCACGACATATTAATCAATTATATTTTTATGCGAGATAAACTCATACAATTATAATTAAAATTAAAATATAAAACTTTTTATATACTATTAATAAATTCATGATTGTGAACTATAACTCATTATAATTGATCACTTTTAATAAAGTGTTCTTTAATTAGTTCATATGTATACATTTCATATTTTACAATTAATTTAATACTAATAAGTTGATGGCTTTTTATGTTCATATTTATATGATGACTTGGAGCTTGTTTAATTAGCTCATAAAGCTTTTTATTGAACGTGGTAATTCTTTATTTATCAAGTGAGATCTAATGAGTGTTTAGAAAACACTAAAATTATTATAATTTAATATATTTTAATTGATTAAATATATTTATATTTGTATGATTTTATTATTTTTTATATATAAATTTATCTTTTCGAAATCACAGATATTTTTATTATTTTTCAAGTATTTGCATTCAAAAATAATTTAAAGACTAAAAAAAAATACTAAAGATAATACATCACAAATATGTTGAAAAAAATAAAGAAAAGTTAAAAAATGGAAAAATGAACAAAATCGTGTGTAGTCAACATATGCCCACATGTCACGTCGAGAGACAACGCCCATCTTCCAAGTCTTGTGCACATGTCACGTCGAGAACCAGTACCCGTCTGTCGAGCCGCATACGCATGTCATGCCGATTCTTACACGCACCAACGCCCATCTTGCCGCAAATCTCGCCCCACACGAGTGCCAGCTTTTCCAAATGTACCAAAAACTAATTTTTTAGATATTTTCCATATTTTAAGCCTTTTACTCACCTATAAAAAGAATCATCTCATCCAACCTCAAAACACACAATTTCTCAACTCTTCTTTCTCTCACTAGGAAGTTTTCTTAGTTTTTTAGTTTTTTTTTTAATTTTAAAGTTATTTTCTTTTTGAGAAGAACTAGTTATGCTATTGTAAATTTCTAGTTTTTGATTCAATAAACGGAAATGCAAATTCATTTGAAGGTTTTTCAGAAACAGAATTAGCATCAAAGTTTTGTACGAATTCTTTTGAGATATAATTTTAAAATAAATTCTTTACAATTATTTTTATGTTTTATTCTTACATGTTATATTTAATTTATTTATGATTAAATTTAACATGGCTAGTTGTTTGTAAATATGTTATAAAAATAATGTTGTTATACTTACGGAATATTAAATAGGTAAAATATTTCTATAAAATAAATTGATTTTGTTTTTATTCAAGATTTTATATTAAGGATTTTAAAGAAAAATTGGTTATTTTTCATTTCAAACTTAAATATGAAAATTAAATTTTAAGGTTTAATTATTCGATCTGGTTTAGAGTAGTATCATTTTATTTGTTGTACAATTGCTCAGTAATTAGAGTGAAGCTCTATTTCAAAAGCTTTTATAAGAACTATTATTTCAAAATATATTAACAATATATTTTCAGTAATGATTTTAAAATTTGAAAGTTAGTACTAGAATAATTAAATTCTTAGGTTTAATTGGATACCTTGAATAAAGTTTAAAATGTTTATTCCTACCAAAGTTGTCATTTAAATGATTCATTTTTAATCTCTTAGAAAAAAAGGAATTAATTTAATTAATCAAAATAATTATCGACCCCACTCATAGGTGTTAATTGATTTGTTTAATTAATAAAGAATATCTAACTCCACCAAATGTGATATTTATATATAAAAAAAGAATCAATATATATATATATATATATATCAATTTATATCTTTAATAATCTAAATAATATGAGCAATTATAATTAACTTAATTATTAAAATCAAAATATCTATAAAATTGGTATTCCTAACTCGATGTTAATTTTGTCTTATCATGACGTACTAAATTACACTCTACATAATCCCCCAAACCTTTTGAGCCTTAATCAAATAGGTGGGAACGTTTGATTATTGTTATGGCGGTATCTCGATTTATGATCCTTCCAGTCACATCGATGCATCATAATATGTGTCATTCTCTAGGATGACACATATTGTATTATAGCCTAGAAAGGCAATGGATAGGGCTATATAGCCCATTAGGTAGAAATTTTCTACTTTGTAACATGTAGAGTGGAAGTCTACGCTTTGCAACTTGTGAAGTAGAACTCTATACTTTATGACCTATATGGTGGGATTCCAAAAGAGATTACATGATACTAATAGTGTACTTTCATTTGTCCTTAAAGATGATCAAGGATGGCTTGGCTTTTTTTGTGCCTTTGATTGTGTTCTTTTTTCTCGTTTACTTGTCACTTGTGATCTTATCTCTAAGCCTAATTATGGTCTCATCTAATTGTAAGATTGTGGGTCTCTTCAAAGTCTATTCCACGTTGGAGACTATAATCCATTGAGTTAGTGCACGAGGATAGGGGATGCACTAGCATAGGACGAAGCATGGATAGGGAAACCAAGGCAAGATGAGGAGCAATTGCTTAGCCCATATCAAACTTGTTCGGCTAGCCATGTGTTTTTCTGTTCACATTCTTGTTCGATTGATCACATCCTTTTCGATTGATAATGCTATTGGTCGCTAATACATTATCTGAACTAGCCATACTTTGTTCAACTAGAAATACTTTTCCACTCGTTCATCTGGTTAAAAGGCTTGTGGTTGGATGTCCAAGAGATCTTGACTAGTGTACCCATGCTTTTAGGATGATTCCTTGGATCATGTGTTACTCGAAGGAGCCTCTCTAGGTATATCAGCCCTCATACTTAGAATATTTCAAATTATTAAGTGATCCATGCATAAGATGTTTCTTAACTTTTAAAAAATTCTTAATGTCGAATTGATGAATTTCCCATCCCGTGGGAGTGTCGATGTGTTCTACTCCTTCTCGCAATGTTTCATCACCACTGTGTCAGAGATATGTGGTCCATTTTTCAATATTTCACAAACTTAAGTTTGCATTTTTGGCATTTGGTGGTGGCCTCTGACCCTCTTATGCTTAAGTTAGTAATAAGATCTAATGAAGATAGAAGAGATTGAAGCCTCACTTTGTGATGAAGAAGAAATAGAGCTCTTGGTTGTAGTTTACTTCCAAGTTATGTGTGAATATGTGCAATAGTAAATGTATATATGTCTTACCCATGTAGATAGATTTGTTATAATATCATAGTTATCTCACTGTATTCGAACAATTAGGAAATAATTGTTATCCCTTTATCTTTTTGTTAAAATTATATTGTGATCATACTTATCTTATAACTCAACGTTTATTGTATTTGTCGTTAAAGCTTTTTACTGACAAAGATACTAAATTATATTCAAAATCGTCTATAAATTTTGAAAAGTGCCTATAGGCTACAAACTTATGAAAGTGGTAGTTATTTGTGGTGTTTTTTGTGTTCATAAATTGTGATGGTTTTTCATTAAAAAAATGTAAGTGTGGCACTATAGAAATAAATTTGCTAAAATCCCTTAACTATAGTGGAAAAATAAAATACTAGTCTTAGCAATACTATAGATAACTTTGTGGTTAAGAATGAGCAAACTTAACTATTGTTTCAGGTATCCGCGACTATCTGTACCATCGGTTTAATTTTTATCTGATAAATTTTGGGTGCAGGTGTTGTGTGGTGTATGAGTGTAGGTATCATTACTACAAAAATGGGTATTAAAGTCGGTTCACGCGATGAACCGACTTAAATTTTTTTTCTTTTACAAAGTTTACTCATTTTTTATTATACTCAAATTAAAACCTGTATTCGATTACTAAATAATAACAGGAAAAAAATCAGTTTAAATAATACAAATAATTGAAAAATAAAATATTAATTAATAGCAGAAAAATTATCATGATGTTGTTCTATGATATTCAAAATCATCATATTCTTCTCCTGGTGTTATAATACAAACCTACATATGTAATACAAAAAATTATACACATAAATAATAAAACATAATAACTAAAAAAATATGAATAATAAGTGCGTAGAATTAATAGAAATACTTACAAGAGTAAATGAAGTGACAAAATTAAGAAAATGAAGAAAAAATGGTGTTTTGTAAGTGAGAAATGAGTATAATTTTTTTGAGTATTTTGGTAAAAAAATAGAGGATCTAAAAGATTAGTTAGAGAGAAAGAAAACTCAATAACCGACGTTGAAATTGGTAGTCATAGGTGGCCAGAAAATGAGAAAAAGTGGAAGAGAAGTGGATGAGGTTTTGGGTTTTTTAGAGTTATGCAACGCTTGGAATAGTTTTTGTCTGGGGAAGAAAGAAAAGAAAAAAATTTATCCACGTGTGCAGCGTCGATTCTAGGTGTCAATCAACGCTACACTACGTGGATAGCGTCTGTTGACGTGGTAAACCGACACTATCCACGTAGCGTAGCATTGGTTCATCACATCAACCGACGCTACACATGGACGTAGCGTCGGTTCGAAACGTCAACCGACGCTATGTACTATGTGGATAGCGTTGGTTCGACACCGAACCGACTTTAAATTCATTATAAGTGTTTTTTTTCAAAAAATGACTTTACATATCGACTTAAATACCCTCTTTTTGTAGTAATGTATGTGTTGGTGCTGGTATGGGTGTGGGTATGTATGTGTATGTTTTGTGTGTTGGTATGGGTATAGTTGTGGATGTGTGCTGGTGTTGGTGTAGGTGTGAGTGTGTGCAGACACAATCCTATAGCTTTTGATAAAAGAACACAAAAGTTTTATAACTTTCAAGTAGTCTAGATATATAAATTCTATTGAATTATTTTATTCCTTTGAATATTGATTCGACCTTAGTGCATTTTTACGTGTCTTGTAGATTTTGAGATTTGTGAAGAAGGCAAAGGCTTTAAACATTATGGTAAGTGAATGTGTTGAAAATGTAACGAGAGATAATAGAATTTTTTTGTATATGAATTTAAACTTTAAAAGTTATTTTTTCAGAATTTTCATCACAATCTTCTCGAGGATGAAGTGACATTGAACTTAAACAATCACTTAATGTGGAGGTAAAAGTGGTAGAACTTCAAGTGCTAATTAGCATACAAATACTCCTCTTCCTACATCAACCTCCACACCTGAAAATACACAAACTCAAGCACCATGTGAATGTAGTGAAGAAGAAGATGTGAAGGCTAAATTAAAGTCTGAAGCATGAGTTCAATTTGATATAAAGAAAATTAATGGGATATGGAAGGTAATATGTAATTCTTGCGGAAAGAAGTTGGGAGGTGATACAAGGAATGAGACATCTCACTTGAAAACACATACAAAAGGTTGTCTATTTAAACAGAAAAAAAGGGTTACAGGTTGATCAATTTTAAATCCTAACAAAAATAGGGATATACTTGGGTTAAAATTTTAGAATTTTGGTTCTCAAGTTTCTCGTGATAAATGTTGAAAGATGATAATTCTACATGAGTATCCTTTTAGTATTATTGAGCATCGTGGATTTAAGGAGTAATCACATTCATTACAATCAATATGAAAGCCTATTTCTCGTGCTACAATTAAGAAAGACATTATAAAGATATATGATATTGAGAAAAAATGATAGATGTGTTAGAGAACAATAAAAGTTGTGTTGCAATCACGAGTGATATGTGAAAGTCTGAAAACTAGAACAAAAGATTCATGGTTGTAACATGTCATTTCATTTTTGACAATTGATATTTACATAATAAAATAATCAGGTAAACTTTATAAGATTTATGTAATTCATATTAAATATTTTTTTAAATAATTGATACATTAAATGATTGTACATAACAATTCTATTGTTGCTATATAATTTTTTATAAGTTTATATATGTTTTTGCTCCACACATTGTTGAAGTTATTAGTCAGAAATTGATGGGGTACTTTTTGGATTAGACCATTGATAATTGAACGATCTACTAATGACTCAATGTTATTTGATCTGTTAGATTCATTATATAGAACTTCAATGTTACTAGATGAAGATATTTTTTCACATGCATTATGCTGCTTATATATTAAACTTAGTAGTGAAAGATGGGTTGAATGTAATTTGTCAATGCATTTTTAAAGTGAGAGATAGTATTACATATTGGATAGTAACATAAAAGGAGGAAAATTTTTAAAAAATTGCATCTTAAGAGATAAAGTTTTATCGTAAGAATTTATCTATTGATTGTCAAACTCGTTGGAATTCTATTTTTTCAAAGCATGATGCTACTCATATATTAAACTTAGTAATGAAATATGGGTTGAATATAATTATTAATGCATTGTTAAAGTTAGAGATAGTATTGCATACTGGATAGGAATACAAAAGAGGGAGGAAAATTTTAAAAAAATACATCTCAAAAGAAAGTCTTCTCGTAAGAATTTATCTATTTATTGTCAAACTCGTTAAAATTATACTTTTTCAATGCTTAAAGATGCATTGTTTATCAGAAAGGGTTTCCTCATTTGAAACAATTGGATAAAAATTATAAAACTCTCCCTCGTGACTTAGATCGGGAAATGGTAAGTAAAATTTGTGACAAGTTAGAGGTATTTTACAAAGTTGCTAAATTGATTTTTTGTTCTAACTATCCCACTACAAACGTGTTATTTCTCATATTTGTGACATTAAATTGGTATTATATCAGTAGGTTAATAATGATAATGATTTGATCAAGAGAATGATTAAAAACATGCTTGAAAATTTTGACAAGTATTGACGATAAATTAATATTGTCATGGTTGTAGGAGTTGTTTTGGATCCTAGATTTCAGATAAATTATCTCGAATTTTATTTTGGATGAAAAATATACAGAGAAAACTATTTTTGAAATGAAAAGGTGAAAAAAAATGTTGTGATTTGGTAAATATGTACCAAAGGAAATGAATCATAGAAGACAAGAGTCAACAACTGGAGTTTTCAACATGATCTAATATGTCTAATATGTCAACAGGTACTAATATTCTAAATCCTAAAAGTATAATTGAGTATAACTAATGAAAATCAATACAAAAAAATTGGACCTTTGAGATCAGAGTTGGACTCTTATTTAGAAGAAGTTGATATGAAGTTTTTGGATGAAGAATTTGATATATTATCTTGATGAAAGTATAACAAACATAAGTATCCAGTAATACATGTCATGGTTAGAGATATCTTGGTTATTCTAATGACCAGAGTTTCTTTAGAATTTGCATTTAGCACAAGTGGTAGGGTAGTGAGAAAACAACATAATATACTTAAAGAAAACACATTGGAAGCTTTGATGTGTACTCAAGATTAATTATGGGCTAATATCCATAAACAAAATATAAGTCTATATAATTAATACTTGTACATATTATATTCTATTAACACTTATTATATGTACTATATATTAATTATTTAATTATTTATTTAAATAATTTATAATTTATTCATATATTTTAACTATCGGTTCATCTGTTTCCACTATTACTATTGCAGAATAAGAGATCGAGGTAAGGTTTTTACATTATTAATTAATCAATTTGTTATTTAGGTTTATAAAAATGATTTTTACAATATATTCGTATTGTTGAAGAATAATTAGAAGAAATTTTTTGCATATTACTTAATTTTTCTTAAATTTATACAATTAGTTTTCAATATTTATATGAGTTTAGAATATTTTATTTATATCTTATGTTGTTCCGTTATATGTATATAAATAATTAAATTTTAGATTTATTCTATTAAATTAGAAGTCAAAATTATTTATTATTAATTGTATATTGATTATATCATATTTTATAATTTTTTTAAAATATTTGAAAAAAATAATTTTAATTTTAAATATTATTTATTATCCACCTTTATCTGGTTATTCAAGGATAAAAACATTTATCAATCTATAATAATTTTTAGACAGCTAAAAGGACAAATTTTAGGCTACAATTTAAAAGTAATTATATAAAAAATTATCTAACTCGGTGCCCATTTCTATGTGTGGTATCAGGATATATGTAGCTTAATGACAAATTTTTCTTTAGGAGAAGTTACTTGAGATGTAAGTTCAGATTTCGAATCAGACGGTAGGATAGTTACTTTTTTACGGAGTGTAAAAAGTAGATAGTTATTTTTAAAAAAATTAGTGAAAGAATAATAATCAAGTGAAGGCACCATCTACAACGTAAAACAACCGTCGACATGAAAATTACTGATTAATATTGATCTGTTTTATTATCAAAAAAAGAAAAAGAAATATTTATCTATATTTTAGTTTAAGACTTTATGCTAACAATTTCTACAGCCGACACGACACACGCAACTCTCTGCAAAATCCACGTGTCAAGTAAAAATAATAATTTAAGCATAACTCGACCCTCCCTCGTCTGCACGCACGGAAAGCATTTTAGTGCACTACTACACGACGTCAATATTATTTATATTTTATTATAAATTTATAATAAATATTTTTTTCGTATTATTATTACAATAATAATAATTATTATTATTATAATAAAAATATATACTAATATTAATTATATTTTATTTTCTTTATTATTAAATAAAATTATAATTAATAAATTATTCTCGTATCAATAATAAATATTAATTTATTGATTAAAAAATAAAAAATTACTTAATAAATAATATTATATAAAAAAATAATTATAATTTAGATAATTATTAATAATTTATTAGATTAAAATTAATAATTAATATAATTAATAAATGATAATTTATTAATTAATTGATAAAAAATATATTTTTTAATAAATTTATATAATAATTAATGATAATAATAATAATTACTTTCAAATATATATAAATTTTTGAAAAAAAATTCTAAGTCGTGATTTAGTAGAAAATATTATATATAATATGTTGTTGTATATTTTTAGTAATATGCTATTGATCTTCTTATGGCTTCTAATATATTTTATGTTTTACAAAAATAAAAGATAAAAATAACTCTTTTTATACGTAAGCACCCATCCCCAAGTATATGCTACAGGATAATTCAAATAAAAGTAATCGGATGTCCGTGTTTCATGTATAAAATTATCTACTTATCTAAAGTTTTATATATAAATCTAAAAATAAGAAATTTTGGTAAAAGTTACTTCTTCACGCTCAAGCTGAATGTCAAAATTAATTTTTGGTATATTTATTATTTTTAAATAATAATAATTTATTATAAAATTTATAATATATTATATATGAAAATATTGATAAATGTAAATTTAATGGGTGACAAGCAAGATCATCGAAACTTCAGTCACTCGTTCAAACTCTATGCAATGGATTGTTAGGTTTAATATTATTTTTATTTTACTAAATTTATTTATATTATTGGGCGATATAAAATTATGAATTTTAAGGTAATTAAAAATAAATAAAAAATCTATGGGTCAAATTACGGAACTTGTCAAGCCTTTCCCAGGTCCAACCTCCTTCCCATGGCTAACCTTTAACTTTAAGCTCCTATATAAAACCCCGTAACCGCTTTGCTTTCTTCATCCTCAGATAGATTCTTTCAATTTTATCTTTCGTTCTAGTATATATCGTTCCCTTCATATTTACTCTTCGAATTTTCTCGTCCTAAAAAATATTCGAATTTGAAATTCATTACGAACATGGAGAATCGTCTGACCCTCACTGGTTTGTTAAAGAAGGCTTCCCTAGAATTCCCCGATCACCGAGCTATTTCGGTTTCTGGAAAGTTCGATATCACCCATTCGCGCTTGCAAGAGATTGTTGATCACGCCGCGTCTCTCCTGCTCTCCTCCGGCATCGGCTACGGCGATGTCGTTGCTCTTACATTTCCCAATACCGTCGAGGTACGTTAAACTCACTCATAACATTTTTGATTTATCTAATCAATTTTTTTTCTCGGGAACCAAACAGGTGCTTTCTGAATTACTGATAGTCTAATTTATTCATTTGCAGTTTATTGTGATGTTTTTGGCTGTGATCAGATGCCGAGCTACGGCAGCGCCGTTTAACGCGGCTTACACAGCCGAGGAGTTCGAGTTTTACCTCTCTGACTCGGAATCGAAGCTTCTCATTACATCACAGGATGGAATTAAACCGGCTCAAGCCGCTGCTTCCAAGCTCAACATTCCTCACGTGACTGCCACCCTCTATAGGGCCGATGCCTTTGTATCTCTCTCATCTTTAACAAGCAACGCGTCTGACCTCGATTCTGTTTCAAAAATCGTAAGTGACCCATCTGACGTGGCACTTTTCCTTCACACGTCTGGAACCACAAGTCGTCCCAAAGGAGTACCTCTGAGTCAGCTCAATTTAGCTTCTTCCGTAAAGAACATCAAATCGGTATACAAACTCACCGAGTCAGACTCTACTGTAATCGTCCTCCCTTTGTTTCACGTTCACGGGTTAATAGCCGGTTTACTGAGTTCACTCGTTTCTGGAGCGTCCGTGACTCTTCCCTCCGCAGGTCGATTCTCAGCATCAACGTTTTGGTCAGACATGGTTAAATACAACGCCACGTGGTACACTGCGGTACCTACGATACACCAGATCATACTAGATCGCCACCTCAGCAAACCCGAACCAGTTTGCCCGAACCTGAGGTTCATTCGGAGCTGTAGTGCCTCGTTAGCGCCGTCGATATTGGCTCGGCTAAAGGAGTCATTTGGCGCGCCGGTTTTGGAGGCTTATGCAATGACAGAGGCAGCTCATCAAATGGCTTCGAATCCTTTGCCGGAGGATGGAGAGTACAAAGCCGGGTCAGTTGGGAAGCCTACGGGTATAGAAATGGCGATATTGAATGAGAATGGAGAGCCTCAACTGCCCGGTGTAAAAGGAGAGGTTTGTATAAGAGGGCCAAATGTGACCAAAGGTTATAAGAACAATCCTGAGGCTAATAAGGCAGCTTTTCAATTCGGGTGGTTTCACACCGGAGATGTTGGTTTGTTGGATCAAGACGGGTATTTGTACCTTGTTGGTAGAATTAAGGAGCTTATTAATCGTGGAGGTAATACTTTTAATCCCCCTCCGTTTTTTTTTAAAATAATATTTTCTTTTCGTGTGATTTAATTATGATTTGTATTATATTGAATTTTATTGTTAGAGTAGAAAGAACTTCTTAGGTTCTATTTTATGTTACACGGAATCTTTAGGATACCGACTGTCGGAGTTTCTTAAAATTTTTAGATAGGTATCAAGTGTCAGTCACGTCAATTATTGTCTTTCTTTTTGTAAATTTCTACAAAATTGGAATGTTGTTCCTATAGTTAGTACGTAAATTGAAGTTTACTTGAAGATAGGTTACGATTTTTTTTTTGGTGTAAAAACATTTTTTTTTAATTCTTAGCACTTTTATATACCAGAAGCAAAAGTAAAACATACCCTTAAATGTTTGAACTTTGAGGTTTCTTTGTTCGTAGTTAGTTTTAAACAAAATTCAAAACTAGATGTCTTGTGGTAGTAGAATAGAATGTATAGGCAGTGTTTTTTTCTTCCACAAAACTCTTCCCAACCCCAAAATACTAGATGCCTTCACTTTGATGTTGGCAGTCTTCTCAATTTGGCCATGAACTTCATTTTTGTCACCCTTTCCCCTGAAATTGAATTTTAATAGGGTGCTAGTACCACCAAAGTTATAGAAAAGTTGTACATAACATGGAAAATTGACCCTCTTTTGTTCTTTGGTTAAAGAAATTTTGTTCCATTTTTCAATTTAATAATGATCTATCATTTGATTTTGATGTACTGAAATACCATTTGGTTTCTTTTTATCAGGGGAGAAGATATCACCTATTGAAGTAGATGCCGTGCTTTTGTCTCATCCGGATATTGTTCAGGGAGTTGCTTTTGGTGTCCCTGATGATAAATATGGTGAAGAGGTTGGTATTCAATACTCTATATATTCATTTCAGTTGAAGAACGTATTCAGCTTGTCATTTTCAATTATATCCTTAATTTTTTTTAATAAAATTTAAACACAAATAACATATCATTAAGCTACAAGGTAATTGGTCTTTGTTTATCTCTAATTGTTGTATCTCTATATGCAGATAAATTGTGCCGTAATTCCAAGGGAAGGAGCGAAAATGGACGAGGCGTGCGTGATGGAGTTTTGCAAGAGGAATCTTGCAAGTTTTAAGGTCCCCAAGAAAATATTCATTACGGATGCTTTACCTAAAACTGCTACTGGGAAGATACAGCGTCGTCTAGTGGCAGAGCATTTCCTTGCGCAAATCTCAGTTGCAAAAGTTCCCAAGTTTGGTGCTTAATCGAGCACCTGAACATTTCGTCACTCATGCTTCAATTGTTCTTCGTGTTCAGATCCTCATGATTAGACATTTAGAGTATTCTAGAGCTGCGAAACCATTCCTTTTTCTTTTGTAATTTTCTTATATAATGAAAGACTAGTACTTGCAATGGTTGTAATCTTGAATAGTATATTACGGATTGAATTGTTATCAACTTTTCAATTAGAAAGATTGACGCGAGAGCCTCATATATTTTGTTTTTTCTTTGTATCTGTTGTGTATTATTTCTTTGTATCTGTTGTGTATTATTCCTTGGAGCAAACTCTCTTGTCTAGCATATACAAAAAATACATAATGACATTATGATATTGGCAGGGTTCAAGATTCAATTTTTGCATACGATGTTACAATAATGATACATACTTGTGGGGAAGGCTTAATTAGCAAATGTAACTTAACTAGTCTCGTGGGTTTTGTCTGCTCGACCGACTCAAAGTTGACCTCCAATTGAAGAACCTAACAAGATTGTAGGTTGGGTGTCTATTCCATCAATTGCAAAGAGTAAGTAGATATCGGTGCCTCAAGGTATATACTTTCTGGTATTTTCTATTCTTGTCTAGCTCTACAACACTTTTCAGACTCTTAAGGGCCAATTTGAGTAATATTTGAACAAATCAGAAAAACAAAGGACACGATTCATTATCAGTATCAACTATGTAGAATAGCCTATTCTCAAATGACGTTTCTACGAAGCGTTTTGAGTTCACGAGTATCCCACATTGATATCGTATGTCAGAGAGAAGAGCAATAGCATTATAAATAACTAAAGAAAACAATGAATTAAGCATACCTTTCTCGGCCTTTTGGCTAAGATCAAGTGTAGTATCTGTTCTTATCAGTTTAATATCTGATACGTGGGCCATAGGTTCACATGATATTAAATTAATTTTTCAAGGGGGAAGTCCCAAAGGTAGCTTGCTATCAGGACCTTCGAGTGTCGCTCATGCGTTGCACTGCTGCATGGAGCCTGGCACACCCCATCAAGTCCAGTATAAGTACTTTTTCGCCTGTACGAACATTTGTAGTTTTTTTTTTATGTATGGATCATTCCAATAAATTAACTTATTTCTGTCTCTTAAATATTTTTGGGCGAAAAAAATATTAGCGATGGGATATTCTTTCTTTTTTTTTCTATGTGGGATCTATTTAAGAACAAATTACATATCTATCAGTTTTGGTCATATCGTTTTATTTGTTAATTTTTTGCGCAACTGCATCGTCGTTTCCCTCCTTATAAAAAAAATAAACGACAATGAGTTTTATTTTAGTCGTGTTACAGAACATTAACTGTGGAGAAATGACGAGATAAAACAGCTATTTTAAGCGTCTATTTAGCTCTCACCCTATCTCCACCGCACTTTTCTACTTCGACAAGATCAAGGGTTTCTGTCCCCCTTTTTGCTCAAACGGTAAGTTTTGCAGCTCAATGCGTTTTTTTAATTTAAGAATCCCATTGGGCTTGCCACTGTAGGTTTAGGTTCTTAATAATTTGGGTAATGCGAACGGTATCAACTTAGTTTGACTATTCTGTAGAACAGTAGATAGTTTCCATTTCATTTCTCAAGTAAAGCTATGTAGGTACCCATTTGGTTATTGTCTTATTTTTCTCAAAGACTAATTTCGCATATTAGGTTTGTTTTATTCCCTCCATTTGTGTTCAAATTCATGCTGTACCTATCATGGCTTAATTATTCCTCTTTCTTGTAACATGATTGAAATATGCGTCTGTTTCGATTCTGTCACAAATTTTTGGAAGTAAAATTTTATTATTTTAAATTTCCCCTACATACATGACATGAAGTGGTGTCCATCGTGTTGTGTTGTGACAGTTCGTGTTCCGCATGTACACAAATTCACATAAATATATTTTTAATATTATAGAAATATTTAAATTATTTTCAATCAAATTATTTATTAATAATATTGAGAAAACATAATATATTTGCAAGCACAAAAATAATTTGTAGGAAATTCAACCTAAAAAATCATTCGTGTTGTGTTCGTGGCTCAAAGCTCAAATTGCCACCCTTTATATTATTTTTTTGAAGTAGCAGAATTTTATGTTTTGCTTTCCTCGCTGAAAAGTTTAATTGGTTAAGCAAATGTAACTATGCATTTTCTTTATATAACAGGCTCGCATAGTTGTTTCATCTGTATTTGCATCTATTCTATGTAGGAAAAGAAGTATCTTTATTGGTTTAGTATGGAAATAGCCAGCCAGATAGGAAAGGGAAAGTATGCTGCTGATATGTCCTCCATTAAAGAAGCAGAAGCCCGCATCAAGTCCTTCATTCACAAAACTCCTGTTTTCTCCTCTGAATCTTTAAATTCTCTATCAGGAAAAAATCTTTACTTTAAATGTGAACTTTTTCAAAAGGGGTAAGACCACTTATAGTAATAAGTTAGTAGATTAGTTTTCTAAGTGATAATTAATTATCTAGTATAATTTTTTTATTGCGAGCTCTATTAGGTTTCTAGCACAAACTTAAGTTTTCTACCCCCTTGTCTTTTATTTGGCCATACAGTGGTGCATTTAAATTTAGAGGTGCTTGCAATGCTGTATTTTCGCTTGATGATGATCAGGCTGCTAGGGGAGTTGTAACACATAGCAGGTTTGTTCTGGACCTTCTGGTCTTGTTTCTGCATCGAAAATACTTTGTTTAACTTGTTTGTGAGGGTATCATCTTATAATTCCTTTCATATTTAGTGGTAATCATGCTGCAGCGCTGTCTTTGGCTGCCAAAATGCGCGGAATCCCTGCGTATATAATAATACCAAAAAACGCTCCCAAATGCAAAGTTGACAATGTCATTCGTTACGGTGGTAAGGTTATTTGGAGTGAAGCTACAATGCAATCAAGGGAGAATACTGCAACCAAGGTCTTGCGAGAAACTGGTGCAACTCTTGTACATCCTTATAATGATAGACGCATTATAAGGTCTCTAACTTTTAATTTCAGTCTTCTTGTTTGAAGTTTCTCCTAGAAAAATAAGAGGCTAATAATCTTTTGGAGACTATAACCTTATATTTTACTTCAGATTGAACCTTATTAAATTCAAGATGTTGGTCTTGCCTGTTAGGAATCAATTATAGCATGTGCTGTGATTAGAAACATCTATTGGCTCAAATTTACTCTCTTAATTAATGTTTTGGAGAAACTTTAAGATTTGTTTCATACTCAGGATTTAATTATTAGTGCATTTTAACTATCCTTGCAGTGGGCAGGGTACTGTCTCATTAGAGCTTTTGGAGCAAGCCCCACAAATAGACACAATAATGGTCCCTGTAAGTGGTATGTTTGGTTGCTTTTAAGTCCCAAAATCTAGTTCCATCATTGATTATTTGATTCCGGGATTTCGTTACGCTGATATTAAATTATGCAGGAGGTGGTTTAATTTCAGGAGTGGCTTTAGCTGCCAAGTCCATCAATCCCACTATTCGAATCTTAGCTGCTGAACCTAGTGGGGCTAGTGATGTGGCTCAGTCGAAAGCAGCTGGTAAAATAGTAACATTGCCTGAGACCAATACAATAGCAGATGGGCTTCGAGCTTTCCTTGGTGATCAAACATGGTAAATAAAATTTGTATTTTGCTTGAACAATGCATATAAAAATAATATTTAGATTGTCATTGAAAGAGTCCCTTCCTAGCACAGCTTACAATTTTGATCCACTTTATGAGGTTGTGTTGTGTTGTGTTGTGTCAACTTGGTCTCTGGTTTCCTGATTAGCCTTATTTCACTCCCACTAAGAAGTAGATATCACCCTTTTGCGGGAAATTGTCCTTTGGATGCTCACATCAGTAATCTACCGTATTATCATCCTAGAAGAGAGATAGACTCGAACACCCCATGATCACCTCTATGACTTTGAGTTTCCTAATTTTCTGACTCCTACATAGATTCAGTTTTGTCTTTCTTTTTCTAAGGTAGTATGCTAATACGGTTGTACTGAAAGTATTCTCCTTTTTGGCAAATAATATTTTGGGTATCTCACTCCAATTTTTTTTCTGGGCAGGCCTATAGTACGAGATCTTGTTGATGATGTTATTATTGTGGAGGACAGGGAAATAATAGAAGCCATGAGACTATGTTATGAGATCCTCAAAGTTGCTGTTGAACCTAGTGGAGCAATTGGCCTAGCTGCTGTCTTATCCGACAATTTCAAGAGTAACCCTGCCTGGAAGAGTTGCAACCACATAGGAATTGTACTATCTGGAGGTAATGTAGATCTCGGCATCCTGTGGAATTCATTCAAAAAGTGAGGTCTGACCTACTTGCTTGTCTTTGAACAATCCTTTTCTCATGGAAATGGTTCTTGCTCCAAGTGAAAATCGCTCTGAAATGAAGCTTTAGCATTTTCATTAAGCATGCAATCTTAGTACTTGGCTTTATACAATCGTTAGACTATTTCATCAAATACAACTGAAATGTGGTCGTAAGCAGAAAACTTTGAATAAGAAAATGACTGTTCATGTCTAGTAATGTAATGATCATATTATATAATGTTGAGGAAACTGAACAAACAAATTCTTGCACACAGGGAGAAAACAAAGTTGAAACTTTATCTGAAGTTCGAGTCTACAATGTCGCTGCTATATCGAGATAAATTAAGATGTTATTTCCTTTTTTTAGTGTATGATGTTATCGCTTGAATAAAAATTGTGATACCTTGCTAGTAGCTACAGGTAAGACATGAACATCATAAAACTTATTTTGATGCCCAGTGAATGAAATGTATATTAAAAATCGTTGTAAAAATAACTCGCTTAAACTTTTGGATTCTAATTCTAGTCCCGAAGACCTTAAACTAGAGCCTTCAAATTAATGTTTCAGAAGTATATTCTTTCTCGTTACTTTTATTAATTAGCAATATGATTTAAATACTAAAAACTTAACAAATAATGAAATATTATGTTTATAAAATATCTCCTTAATATTATCTTAAATAATAATTTAGTATAAAACTAAATAATATAAAAATAATAATTATAACTATGAGATATTTTTTTATTTAAATTTAAACTTAAAATTCAAATATAAAATAATAATTTTGATATAGTAACATTCCATTGCCCTTCCAATATCGATGTCCATTACGGTTACTTTCTATCGATATTGAGCCCTTTTTTTTATATATTTTCAGTCGTCTATCAGTATTTAATGTTGGTACTACCTTAATCTAGGCTCTAAATGCAACTTTTATGAACGTAGATATTTACATAGATACTAAATTATATGAACTCAATTATTATCTTTTGTTAAAATGACAAAATTTAAAAACTAATAGATTTGTGGTTTTTGGAGGAAACTATGACCTCCTTAGTTTATAGTATTTGAAGGATCAGAGCTTCCGATTTAATGCTCCAAAAATATATTTATTCTCGTTATTTTTATTAATAAATAATATGATTTAAATATTAAAAATTTAACAAATAATGAAATATTATGTTCTTAAAATATCTTCTTAATATCATATCAGATAATAATTATAACTATGAGATATTTTCTACCTATATTTAAACATTAAATTTAAATATAAAATAATAATTTTGATATTCTAACGTTTAGGTCCATGTTTTCTCGAATAAACTTATATTTAAAAAAAAATTGTTATTTTTAATTTTAAATACAAATAATTGTATTCGTATAATTTGGTCCGGACATGTAGTTGAAACAACACGTGGATTCTTGGAAAAAAAATCTATTGAGTTCATACTTGTAGTGTGCATGAATTTCATAAACTAGTTTGCGCATATGCGTGACCAGCGTGAGAAAGGTAAACAAAGCCAGGCAAAAAGCTTCTTAGTAATGGAGCGACAGTTTAAGCACGCTGAAGAGACTATATGGTCTTTAATTATTTATCAAAATGAACTTTCGATCAAATTTGATAAGTTGTTTGATTACATTGAAAACAAAATTGTCCCAAAATTATAATTAGTTAGCTTTGATGTACACACAAGATATTTAAGATTATTATAATTCAAGTTCGTAGCAAACACAACACAAAGTAAGATTAACAACTTCTAGCGTTAAAGTCTTATCTTACAGGCCAATAAAAAAAAAAAGAGGATTATTGCTAAATTTTGTAATAAAATAAAGAAAAGTGGTATAATCAAAGGTGGAGTATAAACATCATTGTTTTTTTTATTGTCGATGGAATTTGTTCTTAAATTGGAGATGATTAGAGTTAAATTAAAGGAGTACCTTCAAAAAATGTTCAATATATTTTTATACTTAATTAAAAATTGAAAACTGAGTAAAAAGTGGAGAAAATATATTATTCTCGTAAATCCACCCTTGTGGAGTTAGAGAGGAATGAAATGTTAAGAATATATTGTTATTTGTAATTTTATTATTATTTATTTAAAAATAAGAATAGTCAAAATATGGTTTTAAGTTAGAGAATATCCCTTTATTTCAGCAATTATTGTGTTAGTGGTAGTGAAGTTGAAGTAGAAATTAGTTTGTGCCTATTTTTTAAGTAGTGGGTGATTTATTATTTTTAAATTACTTTGTATAGATATATATTACATATGTACGAAAATATATCCTATTTTTTTTATAAAAATATTGATTTATTATGTCAAATTGAGAGGTCGGTTATCTTTAAATTGAACAATCGGGAGCTTTAGGTTCTCTAGAATAAATCTACATTTTTTTTAATTTTTTTTTGTTATTTTTAATTTTAAATATAAATAATTGTGTTTGTATTAGGTCAATATTTCTTTTATACATGAATTACTTCTTTATAAGTTTTAACTCTATATATCATGTATTTAAAATATTTGCAATTTAACTATCGATATTATTGAATTTTGAATACATGACATACAATTATGATATAATATTAAAATTTATTGATATATCAAATTTTTTAAAAGTTTAAGTTGTTGAAAGAAGAACTATTATTATTTATCATTTCATTCTCTAGTAAGTATTTGACTTGTATAAACGTTGGAGTCATTGGGTATTGAATATAAGACTTACCACTCTAATAATTTCGTGTTAAAAGTTTTTAAAATATTAAATTTGTTAACAACCGTTTAGCTTTTAATGATATTAGAATTAATTGTTGCAATATTTGCTTATGCATTCACCTGAAATGAAATGCATTATTTCAAACGTTAAATACGGGTAGCTGCTTGTGGGATCAAATTCATACAAACGATGATTGCTGTCTACTTGTCTTCTTTCAATATTTTACCAAAAGAAAAATTAATAGTTAATTAAGATTGAACGTCATTGAAAATAATACGGCATAAGTTATTTTCTTTTCTTTAAATATTACTTCGACTCTTTGACGGGTTACAAACCAATGATTTGAAGTTTGGGGGATATGTACTCAAATTTACCAAAGCCCACCATGACATATGTTGCGTTAGAAGTTGTAATGCCCATAAGGAGTGACAATTCCGACATTGAAACACATATGTTTATCATAGTAATACTTGAAACTATGCCATACCTTTAAAAGTAACAATGTTCTATTTAAATTTATGTTTTTGTTTTTTGAATTAAAATTGATTTAAAGAATACATAACAATAAAAAAATACGTACATATATATTTATTTGTTATATTTTTGACATTTTTTTTTAATTTTAAATTTTTATTCAATTTTAATAGTTAATAAATTTGTAATACCCACTTAAAAATTAATAGATTTTTATAAACTTTGATTATAATTAATAAAACATTGTTACTGTTTTTCTTAAATTAAGAAGCAAAGCTATTATGAACCATATCATCAAACACAAATATTTTATGTGAAAAACCTGATGTTAAGTTGATACAAGTCAATATACAAGTTAACACAATTACAAATCTATCCTCATGGCATATTTTCACTAAAAATCTATCTTCATTGTATTTCTATTAAAAAATGATTTGAAAAATATTGTTAATTTTTCGTATTATAAAAATGATATTTATGTTTAATATTTATTTTTTATAATTATTATTATAAAGTAGGAAAAAAATCAGTTTATTTTTAAATATATTAGGTAGAAATTGTTTTAATTTTAATAAATTGTAATCGAAAGAATTAAAGTAAAAATTAAATAAAAATAGAAAAAAAAAATTATTATTGTGTATTATTTTTTAATAATGATTAGATTAAACTATTATAAAAAAAATAAAAAATTTAAGTATTATTTTTAAAATTATCATAACATTATCTAAACAAAATTTAAGTATAAGTGCTTGTAACGTATTATTCATTGTTCATTACTTAATATATGAGGCAAAAATGACGTAAATACATGACATCATTGTCAACCTTAAGTTGCATCATTGTTATCATTTATTTTTTTATTTTTTATTATAGCTTAGTGTTTCCATTTAAGTCCCATTTTCTGGCATTAATTTTTTGTAACCACCTTGAGTCGTTAAACTTGAATACTTTGTCATCAAAATGCTATGAAAATTTAGGACCACCAAGACATACGTGGATGGCTCACCATCTCAGAGTTATGAGTTTCGTTGAAGAATCATAAGATTTTGGAAAAAATATCTTAAAAGATAAATTAATAAAGAAAAATAAATATCTATTTAATACAAATAAAATATTATTAATAAATATAATCGAATTCGATCACTGTCATTATATCTAATAAAAAAATATGACATCAATTATGATTATTCTTAGAAACCCAGGCCTAACTCTTGATTTACTCTTAATCAATGTGGGACTTAACAATTATAATATATAAAAATATACTCTAATCAAAATGACAATAAAACTATACTTTTTCTAATTATAAGTATATTTTAAATAATTGATAAGTTTTTTACATATAAATAGTTAGTATTTTAGTTAACGTATTTACGTGATTTATATATTTTAATAACGTAATTTATTAAATGAAATTCATTAATATTGTAATTTAAAATATTTTTAAATTTTTAAATTTTAAATTTTTAAATTTAATTGATTATAATTATAAATTATAAAATTAATAAAATTTATCTAAAAAATTATGAAATTAAAATATATAAATTATATAATTATAAGAATAAAATGAATATACATTCACGTATAACAACCTAGTCATTAAAATATATTATACTATATTGTTAAGTCATGTTTGTGTGATAGGGCATTATTACATATAATAAATATACCACTGACATACATTTGAGATATACACGAAATTGTTCATCTCTGAACGTTGAAAGAGCTGTGTCTTGGTCAATTGACCTATATTTGAGATATACGTGAAATTATTCATCTCTGAACATTTAAAGAGCTGTGTCTTGGTCAATTGACCTGTCTTTCACTGAAGAAAGAAGTATAAGCATGACTGTTTAGTTTTAAAAAAGAACATAATAGTCTTTTGGGTGGGTCTTAGAGTACACAACGTTGGTACTATCATTTAAGTTGAAATTTAGAGCGTTCGATAACTTGTACGCAATCGTCATGTATACTATCGTGCATAACAGATACAAGTAGTGTATTCTTTGCTGTATGATACAAGTAGTTTTGTAACAATCCTTAACTAAGTGTAATAATTTTAAATGTGAATAAAATTTGATGCCGAGAAGCATCACGACAAAAAAATTTGTTTTTAACTTTTTAATTTATCTATAAGTATAAAAAAGAAGAAGGTTATATATAGAAATTAAGAAAAAAATCAGTAATTACTTGAAACATTAAGTAAGATACAAGGAGGTTAGTTTTATCTAGAAGGTTAGTTTTAAAAGTCTTAATGTTACTAGTTTTTCTTTGAAATATTACTCTATTTAAAAAAAAGTGATTTTTAAGAAGTCATTATCCCACCATTCTTTCCTTGTTACATCATTTTTATTTGTTCTTAAAAAAATATTGGTTTTATTATATTATATTTTATTTCTTTGTTACATCGCTACTAAAAAACATACATATGACCTCAAATCTATGGCCTCAGTTTTTATAAAAACCGAGGTCATATGATATATTTATGGGCTTTGTTTTTATCAATAATCGTAACCATAGGTTATATTAATTTTTTTTCATGTTTCATCTTCTTTTTTTCTTTTTTTCCTTCTCTCTCTTTTTTTCTTTCTTCTTTTTTCTCCCAAAAACTACTTTCTTAATTTATGATTTTCATTTTTTCAAATATGAAATTTCTCTTCCACTCTCGTGATTCTTCCTCTTCCCATCTCTTCTTCCTCTTCCTAGCTCACTGGTTTGGTGTTCGTTGTTTGATGGGTCGTTGTTTGCTAGTTCGCTGGTTGCTGGTTGCTGGACGCTGAACGCTGGTCGTTGGACGCTGGACGCTAATCGCTGGTCGCTGATTGCTAGTGCACTATGCTGGTCCATGGTGCCTAGTGTCTGGTGCTTGGTGTTGAAGTTGATACATGTATTAATTGGTGGAGAATTTTTATCTGCATCATACAAGTACTCTTCTTTTTCTTTATTTACATGTGTATTTATGCATTTGTCTTTCTTTTTTGAGCTCAGAACACTTTGCAGTTTGCATCATAAAAATTGTAGTATTTATAAAATAAATCTCACACTATTGGAAAAGAGTAATATGTGGCTATGTTGGAGTTCTATTGTTTGATGTTTTGTGTATTTAGCATTTGTGGCAGTATAAGAGCTTCTCAAACTAGTGTTCATATACCCTTTATTAAGTGAATAATCATATTCTCAAATGCTATTTCTCTTTTGAAGCTTTGATATGTTATTTTTTCAATTGATGCTCTATATACTTTTGCATAGAGAGAGGGATGATGCCAAAGTTTTATTTATATTTAGATTTATGATTCTTATAAATTAATGTAGAGAAGCTAATCTTGATTGATTGTAAGTATTTTTCATTTTATATCTTGTAGTAAATATTTCTTGTGATTATACTATCACCTGCATTTTAACTTAACCATGATCATAATACTTTATTACATAGACAGATCTGTTATTGTGTCAGTTGGTCTCCTTAGGATATTTGGTCGTGAGGTTATTGTGCTTCCTTTAGTAGCTACAAGTAGAGAACATCAAGGAAAAGTAAGAATTTAGGAATAGAAAGTGCTTTTAGATGGATGTAAATACCGAATTTTCTATTTTTTTATTAGGTTTTAAGACTACATATTGTTCTTCTATTTGCAAGGTTATTTCCAAACATTTTTTTTCATATATAATGAGGCTACTATGCTATTTGAATATGAAAAATTTGGTGTTCATTGTTGGTGAGGATGCTGAATAAATAAATTAAGCTTCAGAAAGATAAGTGAGGAAAGGAAAAGTAGAATACATTTCTAGATCTCCTCTTTATAAATCTCTATTTTCTTTTTTTTATTATATTTATTTTTTAATTCACACAATAGGCTTTAATATTTCTTAATTTGACAAATTTAATATCATTGCATTACAAGATAATTTATAATGCATTTTATTTACTATTATGAGAAAAATATTGTCAATGTTATATATTTATTATAAAAATGATATTTAAGTTATCTATTTATTTTTTGTGACAATTTAATTAGATTATTATTAAAAAAAGTTATTGTATAAAAATAAAGTTAATTTTTTTTATTTTTTGATTGTTGAGATTATTTTAACTTAAATAAATTTAAGTGATAGAATTAAACGAAAATTAGATAAAAAAATAATAATCATTTGTTATTACGCAGAGTAAATTATTTTAAAAATAAGTACATTAATTATATTTTATATTATTAATATTAAATAAAATTATTTTCAATAAATTTCAGTGCTATGATATAATTAACTTATATATTACGTTAAAAATAATAATGAAAATAATATATTTAAAATTTTAAGTGTGAAAATATTGTTTTTGATGTCTATCTTATATACTTTTATTATTATAAAAAAAATTAATATATTAATTTATTTTAAATATCTTTTAAATTAAATTATTATTATTTAAATTTATTTAATATTATACATCATTTAATTAAAATTTATAAATATTATTTTTATTTTATTATTTTTATTACTATAAATTTTAAAAAATTATTTTTTACAAATTTTTAAAATATGTTATGAAATTCTGAGGTCGAAAAGCTGACAACTTTGTCCCACAAAGCAATTCTTTTAGAGCAGGTAGAACTGAGGTCAGATTGTCGGAACAGCGGCTAGTGAATTAAATCTCATATCATTATTTATAATTATTATAAATTTATGATATATAATAATAATAATATTTATTTTATTTTTAATATTAGTTATATTTTAAAATTATTATTATTATTAATAATAAATATGTGTGAGAGAAAGTGCGCAATTAATTTATTATTTTCTTATTATTTGAGTGAGCGGTTTGTCTTTTATACTCCTACCGTCTATTTGATTTAGTTCGGTGCATATTCAATACTAAAATTATATGTCACGGTAAATTTTAATTTATAAAAAATGAATCTTAAATCTTATTATTCGTGATGTATCATGGAGTGATTATTAAAATTAATATATTTTTAAAATAAAATTGATGAACAAATTAAGAAGGGTGCATTAATTAAAATTTTGATATATTTTTAAATAGTTATAAATTTTAAAAAAATTAATAAACTTTTTTATTATTTTTTAGATTTTATTAAAATCATGTGGATGTATTAGATTTTATTTTATAGATTTTTAAATATTTATGTTGAAAACATTTTTGTATACAAAATTTATAATAATAATAGTTGAATCGATAATAAAAAATGATAAAAGAGAAAAATAATAAAAATAAAATTTCTTACAAACTTTAGAAATCTTTAGGATTAAGACAGAATAAGTGGAGATACTTTTTTACTTCTGATTTTAGCTAAAAAGTTAATCAAAATTCATAAGTTTTTATAATCATTTAAAATCAATAAATTTTTTGATATATCTAAAATTTTAAATACATATAAAA
Source organism: Hippophae rhamnoides (assembly GCA_033030585.1). Taxonomy (NCBI): domain Eukaryota; kingdom Viridiplantae; phylum Streptophyta; class Magnoliopsida; order Rosales; family Elaeagnaceae; genus Hippophae; species Hippophae rhamnoides. Next base: position 13,831,392 of record CM065430.1, read on the forward strand.
TACATTTGAATTTTAAAAATCTCAATCTAATATACTCTCATAATTTAAAAAAATATTAAAATCATAATATATAATATCAATTCTTTTTATTATAAACAGTGATCTTTTGTTAATGACGCCATAGTTTTATCAATTAGATTATAGATAACCGATATCAATTCAATTTTACAAGAATAATGAAAGTATAATCAATCATTAATGAAAAATATCTATAAACCTTATCAATTTTTTTTTAAAGAAAAAACTAATAGAATTATTAGAAATTTCTATAATGATAACTTGTCTTATGTGAAAATATGGTATGGATATTTTATTTCATGATAAAAAGGTGATTTATTTATTATTATTTTTTCCTTTTAACTCAGGTGATGTGATCCCCACTAGCCAAATCAATAACTTTAGTAAACCAAATGAAGATTTTTTCTTTATAATGTAAGTTCTTACAAAGTGAGGAAATATTTATTATTTTTAAAATAAATAAATTTACTTATTTTTTAATTACGTATTAGTTATTTATAATTTTTAATATAAATAAGTATATTGTAATTTCTTTTGATTGCCTTAAGGTTGTTTAGTATTGTTGTTTAAAAGATGTATTTTTAAATGTAATTATTTGTAAAAAAAATGCTAGATAAGAGGTATATATTTAAATTTTTTTAAAAATATATATATAATGATGTAATATTTAATTAAAAAATTGTTTTATATATTTTAATTAAATTTAAATACAATTTTTATTGTTCAATGTGTAATTTTAGGTGTTATTTAAAAAATATTAAAAATTTAAATAATTTTTTATTCGAATATTAATTTTTTACGTATATATTTATCGAAAAATATAAATATGTTTGTTATATATCGTTATTACGTTATATTTAACAAAAAGAAATTAATAAAAGTTAAATTTAAACTTTTGTATCACATTTTTTAATAAATGAAATTAAAAATATACCTTTAAACAAAGTATTATATTTAACTTAAAAGAAGTATATGATTCCAACCTTTCATCCTTTTAATAAACTTTGTATAAAATTACACTCTTTTTTTTATATTTGACGGGAGTAAAACCCATGTCCTTGAAGCGTTCGCTTGAACCACGTGTTCTTGCACTTTATATAATTGATGGGTACTTGTATTTTTTATAAAATCATTTGCACAACTCTTGCATTTTATCAGCATGAAGTTTTTTCGTCATCAATAATTTACCTCTTTTGTTCTTAAATGATTATATAATATATATATATATATATATATTATATTTTTAATATAAAAATATATAATTTTATGTTAAAAAAAAATCTATATGTAAATTGTAAAGGGGTTAAAATTTATTTATTCATGAAAAAAGTTAATGCAATGTAATTAAAATAATGTACGAAGATTGAATAATTTTCCATACCAAACATTGAAATTTCTTCACCTTATTAAATCTTCCACTAATTGATGGAGACAAGTTATCTAATTTTCCATCGATTAAAGAAAAAAAAAACGAGTGACCTATATGATCTATACGCAACATAACAGTTGGTTCCCTACCTAATCCAGATCTTGTTACTCACACTCATCTCACTGTACAGTGAATATGTGATACGATATAAAGAGCTTTGCCATGGCGTTTACGCCATCGTATGTAGGGATATAAATTTATGGCAAATTTTTTTTAAAAAATAATATTATTTTACTTTAATTTCTTATATTTATATTATTAAAGAAATCTAGTAAACTATTTTATTTTAAAAGAATTCGTGTAACTTACTTGAGACATTAGGATATACTCTTTTTGCTTAGAGTAATGATTGAAAGAGTTTTTATTAATATCTTTATTTATAATATTTTTTTTTACTCTTTTATAAAATTAAAGAGTTAAAAGATTACTTCATTCTACCTCATTTTTATCACGGTATTAACATCAATAAGTGTGATTGTTGTCTTCTTTTTCTACTTTTTTTTTCTAAATGTTTAAGTAGATTTTGTTTTATACAAATAAATATAAAATATTCATAAAATAAATATATTTCTTATAAATAATTAGTAGTTTTATTTAATATCTACTTTATCATTAGATAATTGTTTTGATTATTAAGAATGATAATTTATTTGGTCATGTTTATCTATCTAATGAATAGATTAATTCATTCATTAGGGGTCATAATTATGCTAATAAACTCATCATATTTTCTTAAGTCTCAAAATCACATCATATACAATACTAATTAACGTCAACCAACCTACATTATTTCTAAGCAAAAGATACTATAAAAATATTTATTAAATACGATATTGTTTTGTCTATAATGTTAAGTTTACATGTATTGTCCTATTATATTTAATTTATTTATCACTTATGTTTACATTATGTGACGTTGATAAAAATACCACACCTATTGCTAATAAAACATTTATTATTGTTTATATATTTTTCATTAAATTAACTATTTGTTATTAAAATAATTATTGTTTTATATTTAATGTTACGACTCAAAAATAAGTTACGTGATTTTTGTGAAGAGAATTACATTAAAATAAATTTTTTTAAATAATTATGAAAAATTAATAAAAAAATCATTTGAAAATCAATTCTTTGTAAACAATTTGGGCACCCTTTTAAAATTTTCTATTCAATAGGAAAAATTCAATATAAATTCTTATATTTAAATCCAAGATATTTATAAAGTCAATTAAAAATTATTAGAATAATCTCAAACTATCTAAACTTAAATTATTATAACCAATAAATTAAATAAGATCTTAGTTCAAATTGTATAACGTCTAAATCCTTGGTGAAGAGTCTTCATGTCTTTTCTGCGATTACCTCGAATATCACGATCGAAAAGTGAAGGAAGAGTAAAAGTGAGCTTCAGTAAGAATATATTCTAATATATATTTAATACAAATAAATATTCATGATACATGTTCTTTATTAATAAATTTCATGAATGAAAGTAATCATAATAAGTATATAGTATAAAGAGATTTTAGTCACAAAAATAGGATATACTTATACTTTTTAGCTTATAGGATATCGGAAGAGTGTATATTATAAGATCTCAATGTATGCTTATACAATATAAAATATACTATGCGATATAAATTCAATATATGCAACACAATATGCATTTATCGCCAAAATACATAGGCATATACGCGATCAAACTCTGAGACATATATGGGTGTATCTCTGACACCTTAAAATATCATAATATATATGGCACATATATTGGTCAAATCAACATCATATAGGCTCTTATCTAAGGGCGATCCATTTCGAAACATAATAGGTGTCCAATTCTAAAGTCTATGTGTGGTCAAACACTTAAACCCAATAGACGATAATTCCGAGACACAATAAGAGGTTTAACTTCGAGACCTATATATGGTTAAAATTATGAGGCATCGTAGAAGGAAAAACTCTGTGAATACATGTGTATGCAATGCATACTTGTATTATGTAAAAAAATAGTCTGATTTAACCAATAACCCATATGTACCATGGGAGAAATTGAGTTATCTCATGCAATATTTTCAATGCACATTTAATATCAAAATTTAATACTCGTTTTTACAAAAAAAAAAATATCTCATGTATGCATACAAATATTATAACAAGTATTTTATTTTAATAACTTTAATAACATTGCTTAAAAAAATCATGGCATTTGATTTTTTCTTTCATTTATAACACATTATGTACGATATTTTATTTATAAAAATCAATGCATGAATTAAAAAGTTAGAATAAGAATTCTACTTGAAAATTATTCCGTCATTATGCTTTCAAGCCTAAACTCTTCGATATTTTATCCAAAAAATGTGCTCCAAAATACAAAAAAAAAAAACTCTAACCATCTAGAGAGAGAAGGGAGGGAAAGTGTGTAGAAAATGGGGGAGAATTTAGCCAAATTTATAGGCAAAATTATTGCTCGCCGACCATCCTTGCTGGTGTCTCGATGAGGTTTTGACGATGGTCTAGTTAGACAATGGCGAGTGGTGTCAAGTACGGATCCGACGAGGCACATAAATATTTTTAAATTTTTTCTCATTCGATCCAATTTTTCATACCCAAAATTTCCAATACGTCTTTATACTTTAAAATATTGTTTGAAATTTTGTGTTTTACATTTTTAGAAATTATAACTAGTTTTCAGAATTCTATATTTTAATAAATTAATTAACTATTTATTTTAAGAGTACTTTTTCAAACCTTTTATATAAAATTTTAATATCAATTTTTCATTTTGTAATTATATAAACAATCAAAAAATAATTATGTTTAGAGACTTATCTTTTATTTTATTTTTTAGAGTAAAAAATCTTGGAATAATAATTATTATTATCGATTAACTAATACTATTATATATTTATCATATTTAAATCACCGATCAGTGTAAATGCACAGGGTCCAAAACTAGTATATAAAAAACTTGTAACTTCTGATCGTTCTTCGTACAAATTTTTTTCTTCTCTTTTTACTTCCTCCGTATATTTTCTTTTGCTATTTTTTAGTTTTAATTTACCATTTTTTACCTTATCTATTTACATCGGTTATTTTCTAGTTTTATTATTTTTCTATTTTATTTATTCATATAAATAAATATCAAATTATTCTTAAAATGGATATATTTTTATTTATACACATAAATAATATCAAAATTTTCCTAAAACACAAACTTTTTTATTTATACATAAATAAATACAAAAAATGTCTCTAAAATAAATGCAATTTTTGTAATTATCTATTACTATATATAAAAGCGAGAATAACCGATAGAAATTATACTAGTTATTCTTCTATTTTTTTGTTACACTATTTTTTATACATAAATAAATATCAATTTTTTTAAAAAATAAATATACTTTTTTATTTATACATGCAAATAAATATTAAAATGTCTCAAAATAAATACATTTTTTTTATAATTATCTATTACTATTTATAAAAAATAATAATAACAAAGAGATTGACTTTTGGTCCTAATATGACTCTTCACCCAACCACCTATGGAACAAGTTTGAATCTCAATAGCGTAATTTTTACTTATTTAATAAAAAGGAAGACTTTACTAGTCCCGTGGAAATAACCAATGAATAGTATATTACTTATTTTCTCGCTCTATTATTTTGTTACTTTTTTCTATAAATAAATAATACCAAAATATTTTTAAAATAAACATATTTTTTATTTATACACATAAATAAATACTAAAATCTCTTTAAAAATATACTTGTTATTTATACATGCAAATAAATACTAAAATATTCTTAAAATAAATAAATCTTAAGAATAACCAATGAACTATACATTGATTATTCTCTTATTTTATTGTTCTGTTAGTTTTTTATACACAAATAAATATCAAAATATCTCTAAAATAATTATTTTATAAATATTTATTTTGTTAGTTTTATTGTATGTTGTTTAAATTATTTTTTACTTTTTATATATTTTTTAATACACAAATAAATATCAACATGTACTTAAATCTTTTTCATTTTTATTTTTTATTAGTGTTTTTTACTATTAATTAGTTATTCTTTGAATTTTTTTCATGTACATTAGATGTTAATTTAAATATTTTTTAAAAATTAAATAATTTTATTAATTTAATTATATTTACACTATGCACGGATTCAAAATTAGTGTGCAAAAGAAAGTTTATAAGACAGTATAATATTTTGTGTTTTAAAATTAATCAATAATAAATATTAAATATTTTTATATAGTTTTAATTCAACTTAAATAATATTTAATTAGATTACGTTTAATGTAAAATTATAAATTTAATGTTTAAATAATAAAAATATATAAATAGTACTGTTTTATGATAATAAATTTTAAAATTGTTATGATTATTGTTTTTTTTAAGTTTAGAATTACTAAGGAAAAAATAAGAATTTATCATTATCATTGTTATAAAAAAAATATTAATATATTATTGAATTTTATACAATTTAATTATTTATTTAATTTTATTTATAATTTTTTTAAAATATATATTTTTTATATTATAAAAATATATATCATACTTTTAAATATGTAAAAAATATTTTTAAGATATAAAAAGAAAAGAAATATATAGTACATAAAGGGATAAAAAATAATATTTTATTTATAAACGAGATTATATAATATAATTAAATTATTAATATATTGTAACAGGGAAAAATGCATAGGCATATAATTGTCAAGAAAGCGTCACACTTGATAAGGGAAAGAATACTATCTACAACGAGAACACAAATAGATATTAGAATATAATTATTTTGATTTTTTTATTTATGTAAAAACAAAAGAATATTAAACATGAAGATCAAATTAACCACTTATATTAATAACAAAAAATTATACATAAAATTCTCACTAATCACCATGAATAAATATTAAATAAAAATTGAAAGGTTTTAAAGGGTATATATCATCTATTATTTTTTTTATACTAATATTTATCAAATTATTATTTTTTTAATTTTATTTATAATAAAATTTTTATTTAATAATATATAATGATGTAAATTATTATATGTATTTTTAAAAATTGAGATTTAAAGATCAATAAAAATTAATAGAGAATATAAAATAAAACCTACTGTACTAGGAAATCTTGTGGCTAGCTACGAGGATCCATATTTCAAACTTTTTTTAGAAAAATATATTGATTTTTAGAGTATTTTATTTATGCTAGGTAGATATTAAGTCATTTTTAATGGTAAAAGATATTTAAGTTACTCTCTCAATATAATTAATATATATGCAATTTTTTAAATAAAAATATTAATCTATTAATAAGAATTTATAACATAATATAATGATTATTTAATGAAAAAAATTATCATTTTAAAATGTTTCCTTATTTATATATTTATTTCATTTCCTTTTCAATTTTGAAATCTAAGTTAAAAATATCAATATTTTTCAAATATAATGTCTAAATTTATTCTTTTTTTCTTTTTATCAATAGTCTATATTTTAAAAAAATAAAAAAAATGAGCTACAATATCAATAGTCATCCTCTCTATTTTCTATTCTTCTCACGTGTATTTGATAATGATATTTTTACAATAATTTTTATTATTATCTTAAAAAACATATGAATATATATATTATTTTTAGTATTAATTGCATCTTAGTATCATTGTTATTAAAAAAAATTATTAATAAATTATTTTTATCATAATAATAATTTATATTATAAAAAGATGTTTTTCCTAACTCAAATTTATAAGAAGTCAACCAGAAATAGATTGATGAAGTTGAGAAAGTGGACGATACCTTGTTTGGTAAAAGAAAAAGTAGCTAGAAATTAATCAAATAAATTTAAAAAGGGGTAGAATTAAAGTTGTTCCTTGAAGAGAGATGATAAACACCCATCTAGATAATTGCAAAAATGAATGCCCATCTTTTTCTTGTTCTTCCCCTTTAATTAATTTAAAAAAATTGTGTTAACCTCTTTCTCTCTCTCTCTCTCTTCTTTAATCGTTTCTAAATTTATGTTTCTTCTTTTAGTCAAAAACATGTAAGTGGAAATCTGACTTCTTCTTCTTCTTCTTATTCTTCTTCTTTTTTATTTGCTAAGACGTACAGGTGGAAATCTGTCAAGTTTAGCTGATATAAATAAAAAATATTTTATTACTTAGAGTAATAATTAATAATCATAACTAAGCTCGTCTTCCTTTAAAAATACTCAAAACCTAAGAGCACCGTCTTGCTTGAAAGCATTGTTAGTTAGGTCACTTATCCTTGAGCAATTTAAATGTCGATCTTCTCTCAACCCCTCAAAATTATAATATCTATTAACGTGAAATCACGAACGGACAAACTCTAGGTTATCACGATATACTTTAGTTTTTTTTAATAAAAAAAAAATATTTATTAAACTTAAAAAAAATCTAATCATCACAAAATTATAATAAATCACAATAAATACGATCGAATTTACATAATTATATATAATAAAAAATTGGCACAATTACGACGGTGATATGATTATAATATACATAAATATTTTAAAACTTATAACAATTCAATAATGTTAAATGAAATCTAATTAAATCGCGTTTAATATTAAACAAATTTAAATAATTATAATTTAATTTAAATAATATTTAAAATAAAATAATATCTTATATTTTTTTAATAATAAAAATGTAAAAAATGGATATAAAGAGTTATATTTATACTATTTTTACAAATTTTTATTTTTATAAAGTTGAAAATTTGGGATATGATGTTCCATTATCTAGCTATTATATTAAATCTTAATTTATGTTTATTATTTTTTTGAGTTAAGATGATAATAGGATTATATATAATCAGTATATCATATTTTTTAAATGTAATTAAATATGATAAGTAAATTATAAAGTTAATGAAAAAATGAAATATGATACGGTACTTATATGGATGAGTACCTTAATAATATAATACCGACTTATATACAACTACGATACTTTGTTCCTGTAACCATGTTTTATTATTTTTATTTTATTTGTATTATTAAAGCTGAAAGACACTTTGTTAATTGCATGCATATGGATGAGTAAAATTATAATTAATTAAAATATTTAAGTACCTTAATAACTATAAAGTAAAATATGCATAAATGATTAGGGCTATTAATTTTTTTTTTAAAGTATAAATTTTTACAAAAATTATTTGATTATAGAAAATAATATGGATAATAAAAAAAAAATGAGAAACCTGTGATTTCGATATATCCTCCTAAAATTTTAAATGAAAATAATAAACAAATTATAAATCATGGGTAAAAAATGAAAAGATAGTCTCATTCTCACATTGCATACCCGAAGCACACTCCATTGACAACTACCACTACATATATAAATGCACGTAAGTAATATCTTTTAACATATATCTATTTCTTCTAATTATTTAAAAAAATTAATTAATTTTAAATAATCATTTTTTAAAGTATAAATTCAAAATTTTGAAAATAAAATACAAAAATTATGAATTTTTGTTTATAAAATGAATATCAAAATTTTAACTTTTAAAATATAAAAAAGTAACAAAAAAATTTTAATTTAAAACAGAAAAATTGCTAATTTAAAAAAAATGCAAGAGTTTAAAAAATTAAAAATTTTGAAAAACAAAATGTAAAAAGAATCAAAATGATTTTGAAAAAAATAATATCCTTGAAACTTTTAATTACAAAAATAACACATATTTTATTCATCTTATATATTTTCAATATTAAAAAAAATATGACATGCCATTTTATTACGAAGTCAATTTAAATCCACTCAATATTAAATCTAATCGTATATCATTTAATGCTATTTGGGTGCTAATTTTATCGTTATATGTTTAAGAGGTCTTATTTTTTGTAATTTTTGTAATTTTTATAATTTTTTATTTTCAAATATAAAATTATTTTTTTATTTTTAATGTTTTCTCAAAATTTATTTTTTATTAGTTTACATTTAAATTTTTTAAATTTTAGGTTTTATTTTTTAAAAGTTAAAATTTATCCTAAAAATTGTTAATTAGACTTGATTAAAGTTTTTAAAAAATTATACTACTTATTGATGCATATTTTTTCCTATATTAAATTACAATTACAATGTGCAACAATGACCTCTCTTTATTTATAATATTTAAAAAAATATAGATAAAAATTAATCTTTAAATTTATAACAATAAAAATAATTCTTAATAATATTAAATATGTTTAAATGATTGTATTTCAAATTAAATGTATTTAGTTGAAAATTATTAATCACAATTTTTCAATAGTAAAATTATATACGCTAAATAAAATTATATTATTTTTATAGATATAAATTTTAATTAATATTATTTTTTAGTTTTTTTAAATAATTTGTGAGAATAATATTTTTTTTAGATTTAAAATTATAGTTAACATACTTCATACGAAAAGGAAAAGGAAATAAGAATTGTTTTGTTTTTGTTTTTGTTTTTTTATCCTAAAAAAGTCATTTGTTGTGGTTTCACAATTTTATCGAATATAACCCTGAGATTTCATATTTTCAATCTAGCGGATCAAAGCGCGATTGTGATTGAAATTGTGAATGGTGGAGTTATTATTATAATATCTTTTTAATATTTTTAAAGAAGAAAATATTTTATACATCTTTTATATTAAGTTAAAAATTAAGTTAAAAATATGTTATTTAATTATTTATTTAAAAATAATAATTAAAGAAAAATAAAAATTATTTTTAATTAATATTTATATAAAATAATATTATTTTTTAATATTTTATTTTATTAATAAATAAGAAAATATAAAAATAATTTTTCAATAATATTTTAACATAAAAATTATTAAAATATTAAATATAATTTAACTACTAGTCTTTTAAAATTTCAAAGTCTTAATTTAATTTTAAAAAATTGATTCTTAACATTTTAACAAAAATAGAAGTTGATTCAAAATAATTTTTACAAAAGTTATTAAGTTAGAAAAAAATTATTAAATTTTAAAATATTATAAATTAAATTATGTATTTTAAAAATTTATGTAGTTGAAATAAAGATCATGTACACGATATAATTTTTTTTTTTAAATTAATAAAAAAAATTATGTTATTAAATATTTTTTATAATTAAATACTTTTATAAATATTTTATTTAATTTATAAATAAAATGTGTAATTAATAAAATAAAGTTGGTTAATAATCCAACATTTTGGCATTTGGTTTAAAATATATCGGTGTAAAGTTAAATGAATTTAATATTTTTAAATATATAAATATTAGAATCATTTTATTATTATTTATAAAAATATATAAATTTATATTTATCACACGTTAATATTATTAAATAAATTAAATTATTTATTTAATTTTTAAAATAATTATTATACAGGTGAAACCAAAAACAAATCATATTTTGAAGAAATATAAGGAGGAAAAAAGTTAGAAAAAAAAAAGACCAAGGAAAATTTCAAAGAAAACATTCTCTCTCCGGAGTCCCGAGTCCAGAGTTTCTACCGGTAGTCACTCCCTGTTTTGTTATCCATTCGCTTCTGTTTTTTACGATATGAACTACTTTCCTTTTTATTTGGTCGGTTTTTAGTCTGCTTTTACCGCTAAAAGACCTGTCTTTGAATCCAAGTTTTGGTCTTTCTACATCTAGGCGTCTTTTGAAGTTCATATTTTACTTCGTTTTCTCTTTAGCAAGAGCTTTGCTGTGGTGGGTATTTGTCAAATCTTGGATTCGAAGCAACGAACAGTACTCTTCTTTCTGGGTAACACTTCATTTTCTTTTTACGTTCGTAAAACCAACCCCCATTTTAGTACGATATTAGTAGGATCTTCAATTTATTTTATTTTTACACTCTCCCTTACAACTCATATCTGAGTTGGATTCCTTTTTCCTTTTCTGGACTTCCTTCGCTCTTTGATGAACTCATCTGGGTCTTGATCGTGCTGAGGAGAACTGAGAGAATGAGACTTTCAGCTTCATTTCAGTTTCTTTGTCTGATTTCTGGAGTTCTTTTCTGGGTTTGTGACGGTTTTGCATCTAAAGAAGGTGTGCATTTTCTGCGTTCTCTTGCCGGATCTTGATTTCTATATCAGTTTTTTTTTATTATCAGAAGATATGGTTTAAAAAAAGATTTTTGAAATTGTTATGATGCTTTAATCGTTCTTCGAAAGTGAATTTTACCTTACAACACTTCCTTTCTGTTCCAGTTAATGAAATTTATTAAAGATTATGAACCGACTTACTTTCTTTTTTCTTTCTGTTGTTTCTTGATTTACCAAAATAGAGTGAATATTCTAGAAATTGGGTAACATCGATCATACACACCTTACTAATTAAAGACTCTGTATAGATTTTTGCCTAAAATTTAGACTTTCCTTGTAAATTTACTAGTTTGGCACTGCCAATTAAGTGCTTATGGAGATAAAGTGATGCATTCAAAATAGTTGTTTGAGTATGTCTTCTCTGACTGAATTTTGGGAGTTTTCACAGTTATGGCCCTTGCAGCCTTTAAGGAAGCTATATATGAAGACCCACATTTGGTCTTGTCCAATTGGAATGCCCTGGATGCAGATCCTTGCAACTGGTCTGGTATCTCATGTTCTGCGGCTCGAGATCATGTTCTAAAGATGTAAGACCTATAATTTATGTTACAGAGCCAATAATCTACTTATTGCAATTACATACCAAGTTATGGTAGAAATAAGAATCCGTTTGGAACCGCTTCTCCTTTTGGTTGTAAGTGTTTTTAAATAGATTAAAGCACTTCTAACACTTTTATCTCAGACACCTAAATGATTCTTTTAAAACCACTTTTAATCAAACCATTTCATTTTAAACTACTCTTGAAATCACTATTAAGAGAAGCACATTCAAACGAGCCCTAAGTTTATTCTTTGTACTGCTTGTGATCTTTTGTTGCAGTAACATTTCTGGAGCATCTTTAAAGGGATTTCTAGCACCAGAATTGGGACATATCAGCTTTTTGCAAAACTTGTACGTTATGTTTTCCTTCATGTCCTTTTTCTATTTATTTTTTATTTCAGCTCACGTGGATGATATGTTATTTAAAGCTGAATTGTTCTATGTTTGTGATTTGCAGGATTTTGCATGGAAACAAGCTGCTTGGAACCATACCTAAGGAATTGGGTTTGTTAAAGTACCTCAAGATCTTGGATTTAGGCATGAATGTACTCACGGGTCTGATTCCCCCGGAGATTGGGAACCTAACCAGTCTTGAGAAAATGTATTATGATTATGATATTGGTGATTCTAGATCAGGATTTAGTTCATGGATTTTTTTTTTCAGATTTCTTTTGTTGATGTGTTTACTACTACTCTTTGTAGAAACTTGCAGTCCAATTGGTTGACTGGTAGGTTACCTCCCGAGCTTGGAAACTTGACATTTCTTGAGGAGATTTGGTTGGACAGGAATAGGCTTCAAGGAACTGTTCCTGCTGGTGGAAATGTTGATCTTACATCTAGCATGCATAAAATGTAAGTAGGATTTTGTTTAGTTGAAGTAGCTGAATAAGTTTTGATTGTATTTATTAGTACATATTCTCTTAAAGTTGCTTATTGCTTAGTCATCATGTTTTCTCTTATTCTTTCTTTTTCTTCAATAGGTATGCTTCAAACTCAAACCTAACAGGCTTCTGTCGGTCAACACAGTTAAAAGTTGCAGATTTCTCTTACAACTTCTTTGTTGGTAGTATACCAAAGTGCTTGGAGTATCTCCCCAAGTATGTTTGTGATCCTTTGTTGTTGTGGCTTGTATTTGTTTTGTTAAACGAACATTCATTTAAAAAGAAATTCACGCAGGTCAAGTTTTCAAGGGAACTGCCTCCAGAATGATGTCAAGCAGCGTTCTGCAAAACAATGCAGTATGGATTTTTACAATTCCCTTTATGGTTTTAGGGGCCAAGACTCATAGAAGCATGTCAAGGCTTGCATTAGATTCTCTTTAAAGTAAATTGTTGGCCAAGTATCTTAACCAATTCTATTATCCCAGAGGGTGCTTCCATTCCTAAAAGCCATAAGGGAGAAAATCCAAGGCACAGGCCTGCTCAATATCAAACCAAGCATCATCATGGGACTTCAAAACCCGTCTGGCTCACGGGTCTTGAAATAGCAACAGGAATCATGGTGGGCTGTCTCTTTTTAGTTGCTCTTCTCACCGCATTCCACAAATGCAACAGCAAATCTTCTCTTATAATTCCATGGAAAAAATCACCAAGTGAGAAGGACAATATTTCACTATACATAGGTTTGCTTCTATTAGACCTCTGCTTTGTTGCCTTAGAAACTGGAAGTTTTTGAACTCGGGCATGTGATTAACAGGTATTGATTAATTTTGTGATATATCTTTACAGATACTGTGATGTTGAAAGACATAGCTAGATATGGTAGACAAGAGCTTGAAGTAGCCTGTGAAGACTTCAGCAATATTATTGGCTCCGCACCAGATAGTATGGTTTACAAAGGCAATATGAAAGGTGGGCCTGAGATTGCTGTTATATCTCTCTGTGTCAAAGAAGACAATTGGACAGAATATCTTGAATTATATTTTCAGAGAGAGGTAACTACCAATCATGTGAAAAAAGACGTAGAACAAAGTTTCATGTGAAGTTCTGAAAATTTTGATAAGATGAATAATGAACCTAACTTTGACTATTTGGTATCCCTTCAGGTAGCAGATCTGGCCAGAGTACATCACGAAAACACAGGAAAATTGCTTGGTTATTGCAGAGAGAGCAGTCCATTTACAAGGATGCTGGTATTTGAATATGCTTCAAATGGGACACTGTATGAGCACCTTCATTGTGAGTCGTGCATCTTTCTTACAACGTTATTTTGCTAGGTTTAGAATGTTTTTCATATGTTCAAAACCTTAAAACCCTTTAATTACAGATGGAGAAGGATGTCAAATGTCTTGGACGCGACGGATGAAAATTGTGTTAGGGATTGCTAGAGGTCTCCAATATCTTCTTGCAGAACTTGAGCCACCGTTTACTATATCAGAGTTGAATTCTAGCGCTGTATACCTTACAGACGATTTTTCCCCGAAGGTTTGCCAAATGTCTTAGCTAGGTTTTCCCATTGTAATATAGAAAATTGCTTGTATGATATGTCCTACATAACAAATAAAACTTTAATATTTGTAATAATATTGTTCATAATCCGGCTGAAAATGCTTGTTACAAATGATTGTAGCTGGTTGACTTTGAAAGCTGGAAGACAATTATTAAGAAGTCAGAGAAGTTCTCAAGCTCCATTGGCAGTCAAGGTGCAATATGTGTTCTTCCAAATTCTATTGACTCTCGTCACTTGGATATTCAAGGCAACATACACGCCTTCGGTGTACTTCTATTGGAAATAGTCAGTGGGAGACCCCCATACTGCAAAGATAAAGGGGCTTTGGTAAATTGGGTAAGAGGAAGTTTCTGATATCTAGATTTTGTATGACCTTAAAGTTGTTGGTTCATTGTTAGGGTTGTGTTTGGTTTTGCAGGCAAAGGAATATCTTGAGCTGCCAGAGGTGATGCCTTATGTAGTGGATCCTGAATTGAAACATTTCAGATATGAGGATCTCAAGGTTATTTGTGAGGTTGTAAATCTTTGCATAAATCCTGATCCCAACAAGCGGCCAAGTATACGAGAAATATATCCGGTGTTAGAGAACAAAATTGACACAACAGTATCAGTTGAGGTTAGGTCATCTTCTTTAGCATGGGCTGAGCTTGCCCTTTCATCATAAACAAGATGAAGGTAACACAACATTGTAAAGTAGAAATATATAATTTTAGTACCTTTTCTTTTTTCTGGCCATCAAAACAATAGAAAAATCCCGACCCTAACTATTTCTTTACTCCTTGTAAATGTTATCACTGGAGGGAGGTTTCGTACTGTATATCATTGATTCGATATTGAAAATCTCAATATTACTGAGTGTTAGAGTTGCCTAGTAATGATTTTTTATATATGAGACAGATGCATTGTTGATTGATATATATATCATTTGCTCTTTTCATTTGTTCATTAGTCTGAAAATAAGATTCACTTATTCTTCCGATTATAGATTCACATCAAAATTATCGTTTGATTCAAAGAGAAAAAACTAGACACTGACTCACTTCTTCCACCTCAGTTCGTGAAAATTCAGAGTTTGTGCTTTGACTGAATGAGTTTACATGACTATTCTTTTGAGGGAAAATTAGTTGATTGTGTCAGTTTTCAGACTATACGTATACCTCAAATATAGAAAATAACCGCCACATTCTCTGCGTTATCGACTTTTGTTGATGTTTTTACTGATGCTTCCCTTAAGAAAATTTGAAACAAAACAAGTACGATAATTATATTTTGGGTTAACTTAATATTTATTTTACTAGTAATACTAAATTGTTTTTCTATTTTATTTATACTATTAAATTATTATATTTATATTATCTTTAATCTTCATGGAAGATTCAAAACAACTAAAAGTGTTAAATTTAAAATAATTGTTATATTTGAAACAAATTGTTGTTTCAAATACACTATTTAACTAAATTATTTTAAATCTGTTTGCCAAAACTAAGTAAATAGTATGAATAAAAAAATGTAATAATTAGATAGCATAAACAAAACAAAATAAATACAATAATTCAATAATATTTTTATAAATTTACCCATTTTTTAATATTGTACTATAATAGTACAATCTGGAGCATTTAAAATGTTAAGCAACCAAAAAATGTTTGACATAACATATGTGTAAGAAAACATAACATAAAAGCTTGAGTGTCCTCCAAATGCCAAAAATTCAGTGATTCTTTAAAATCAGGATAAAAACATATTGCAGGCCATACGCTAATAAAAATACAAAAAAGGGAAAACCCAACAAAAAAAATACAGCCAAATGCACTAATTCTATTTGTGCATGGAACGAGAGTAATGATTATCATTGGGATTTCTCCTTCCACTAAATACTGCCAATGCCCGTCTTACAGGAGGCTGTAAAGGAGCTCTTTTATCCGTATGGTGTATGAAAACGCTGTCTGAAGTGAACAAATCATCATCCTGTAAACAATGAATGTCATAATACGATCATTAATATTTAATGCTCCTCATTAAAAGGTTATGTGCATACAAGTCGAAAATATACGTATATATAATATAACCTGTTTATTTCCTTTCTTCTTTGTCTTGGGATGAAGAAACTTCTTTGGGAGTTGATCCTCACGTAAGATCAGGTTCTTAGTAATGGCATCCCTTCCACCCTGAGGTAAAGGCAATGAAAACTACAAAAAAAATGCATGTGTTAATTTCAATAGACTGATCCATCTTTTTAGAATGTCTCATAATCGCATCCCATTCTAACACAAAAGACACGAAGCCATGAACCATACAATTAGATGTACTATCATAATATCTTCTAGCATTAACCTGGGTTTGATCACCATCTGCTAATAGAGGCAAGAAATCAAAAAGCCCCAACGGGAATTACAGTAGTTTCTGCAAATGATGGTATAGCTATACTCACTTTTGTCCCACGCAGGGTAATCCGTGGCCGTCGAGCTGCTAAAACAATACCATTCTCACCAACTGTAACAGCCACCTTGCGTAAAGTGCCACCATTTCCGCATTTTGGACAGAAAATCCTCCCAATTTCAGCAGTCACCGTATAGCATGCATGGCATTTCAAAATCCATCTGGCAAATAACACTTCAAAAGATAAGCATAAGCACCAACACTCAAGTCTAATAAAGAATACAAGCAGGCAGTATAACATATTTCACATGGAAAAATATAAAACTTATAGTACAAGTCGCACCAAAATCTATGGTACAAAAAATCGCTCAAAATCTTAAAAAATAACATTCACCATTAAAGGTGACAAGCAAACTACAATGCAGAAGGCAATTACAAGAATCCAATTGATATACCTATGCAGCTGTCTGATCTGCATTCCTCCAGGAGCCAGCAGACGTAAACCCATTTGCAGAAGTACATTTTGCATTGCAAAGTCACTAGTTATACAAGCTACACTAGACTCAGATAAGGATCTCAGCATCCAACTCTGCTCACTACTATCATCATCCCCTGCATTTGAAAGCTCAACATGATCTAGCTCTTCACTAACTGTATCGTCATGATCTCCTTCTACACTTTCATCCACTTCTTCATTTTGTCTTAAAGAATCATCTTCGAGCTTCATTTCGTTCAGGACTGAGGAGAGGCTTTCCTCATTGTTTCTCTCTTCCACCATTCCTCTCTCCTCAGAAAAATCATCTTTGTCTTTCAGAGATAAGACCTTAACACTCTCATTACATTCCTTGGGATCATTCAATGAATTATCTTCAGGTATGGTTTCATATGGAAGTGAAGAAAGGCTTTTCTCAGCATTCTTTTCCTCTGCAATCTCATTCTCCTCATAGAACTCATCTTTATCTTTATCAGATAAAGCCTGGTAATATTCACGCCTAGCTTTTCTTCTGAGAAACCTCCTGTGAGTGCTCCGACTCACAGCAGGCATCCAATCATCAGCATTATCATCAAGCTCTCCCACAGATGCATCAACTCCTTCAGCAACCATCTTCTTCCCTTCAATCTTTACTTCCTTTTTCTTAGGTAAATATCTCCTTGGCCTCCCCTCATGGCATTCTTTTTCACCTTCCTCCTGATTCTCGGACTTAGCTTCGGAAGCAACATTCAGACTCAAGTCCCGCAAAGGCAGGATTCTAGAATTCAGGTTTGATTTATCTTCAGCTTGGTGCTCCAATGCTTCCCAGTCTTTCAAGTTGGGAACATTGGAGCCCCAACCAGGCAGGTCCTTCTCAGGAAACCTCTTCACATTAACAGTATGAACAGGAGGTGGGCAGTCCCTCAGGTGCTCTGTGCCGTGAATTTGAGCCTCCAACGTGAAGGTCAGAGCAATAAGTTTAAGATCCACATCTGATAGAGTCTGTAAATCACCAGTCGCCCGGGCAAACTTAATCACTGTTTGAAACAAACAGAGAAAACTAAAAATTAACATTTTGCTTGGTTAAAATAGAAAGCAACCACTTTCAGAAACACCATAAGACACTTCGCTAAAATACAACCGAATTAAATTTGGATTGATTGGAGAGTGTGTCAATCGACTCAATCCTAGTGAGATGTAAACTTCATTGAAAATTACTTAAATAATAATTATTTGGGTAAACTTCATTATGAACGGAGAAAATTATAGAGCTTTTAGTTTTAAAGGAAGAAAATTATGAACTTCAATTTATATTGGGATTTAATAGTTTTCAAAAATTATACCTTTATTGAGGGATTCCGGAGAGGGTTCCATAGTCTGAACGGAGAATGGGATGAAAGCGAGACGGTGGCGAGAAACGGGGTCGCGAATTTCGTCCATAACTTCGGAAACGGAGACAAACTTGTCGGCACAGTGATTAAGCTTCTCGCCACCTTCAATAATGGCGTTAGCGTCCACAACAGCGACGGCTATACCTTTGGAGGACTTGCAGCTATCGACGAAGACTCCGACTGAAGGGTTGGAAGCAGGGTTGCTCTGGGAGTTTGGGATCTTCTGGTTCTTCACCACATTGCTCCAGCATGTCGCAGGATTTGGGCAAGGGTTAGAGTATGGGTCTTGGGTTGGTGTCGGAGCTGGTGTCTCTTCCATGGTTGAGAGATGAGAGAATCGGTTGTGAACGAAAACCCTAATGAGGAGGAATAAAAGAGTTCTTTAAGAGCACTGGGGTCATACTAGTACTCTAATTCTTTAATAATAATAATAATAATAATAATAATAATAATAATAATAATAATAATAATACTTTAGGAATGCATCTTTTAAATAAGATAGATTTATTTCTATTATTCAAGGAATAAAAAAAATTATATATTTTAATTATAATTAATAAATTATTATTATCTTTTATTTTTTCACTTATATATTTATATAATTTTATTTTTAATTTTTTTAAAAAAATATATATGATGATTTAGTTGATAAGACTTAGTATCTCATTATTATAGATTTAAGTTTGAATCCTCTTTATTGTAGATTTAAGTTAAAATCTTATTTTTGATGTTTTTTTATTTAATAAAAAAATATGTTTTTATGAGGGAAGTAAAGTAAAATTTTGTACGTAGCGTAGTTATGTCATACAATTAAATTATTTTTATTAAAAATAAAATCAATTTAATCCAATTTGTTACGAAAGTTTAATTTTTTTATTTTTTTATAAAATCAATTTTTCTTCAAAATAATAGTTAAAAAACTAAAACAAATAGCCTTTTTTTCATTTTTTTGTTCTTAAATAAATTTTCTTTTATAAGTCTTATTTTCTCTATTTTTGTTCATTAAAAATATTATTTTTTTCATAATTTACGATGAAGTTGATTTTTGTGTTAACTACATTCACCACAAATATGTTAACTTGTAGAGATGAACAAACAATTAAAATAAATGACTTTGTTATCTAAGTGAGTATTATGAGCGAGTTTTAACAGAAATAGTTAGAAATGACTTGAGAATACATACATTATATCTGTATGATGAGGCTATTTATAAGGGTTGAATTAGTATGGATAAGCTCCTAGAACATATATTCAAATATCTTAATACTTAATAATATCTAATTTATTTAGTAAATATATTCTGGATATTTTTATGTTTAAAATCAAACCTATCTATTGATTTATGCAATCTCATCATGCATTGACTATATCACTTTGGACTATTCAAAGATAAAGTGCCTGTATAACCTGTCTTTGGTAGGTTAAGTGATCTAATTGCTTCACTTGAGTATGTCAACGCAATTTCATCGTGGTAGGGTCATCTTTGCTATCTAGGTGGCTAGTATCCATCATCTCTCTTCATAGTTGTAATCTTGATGTTGCAAGCTTTCCAATAGTTATTTTTATGAGTAAAAAAAAGGCACGGTTCAAAGGTTATGATTGGTCAAAGTTTCCAATAATTTATCTCTTTTAATTTGATGGGTTGGATGAATGATGAGTTAAGCTTGTGAACCTATATATATAGGTCATTTGATTGGTGTCATTTCATGTACATATTGTGTATTAATTTTCACATATTTATAATAAATTATTATTTTTTATGCATTTTATGTTATATAGATATTCAGAAATAAAATGAGAAAAAAGAGGTAAAAATGTGTTAGAGAAAAAATAAAGTACTTGATTGATCAAGGACCCTCGTATGGAAAAGTATGGATCAACAAACTCGATTGATCAAACACTCTATCACTGCCTTTAGACTATGATATGGACTTCTTGACTTTTTGACGCCTAGGTTCGTCCTTAACCTTGTGCTTTGGGGAGCGGTTTCTCTACTAGTTCTTATGGTGGTAGGCGATGTCCTCTACAATTATTGTTTCTGCCATGATCTTGATCATCTCTATGTACTTCAACTTACTAATCTTTTTACCAACTTGTTCCATATAGGTCCCATGTGAATGGTATGCAAGAAGGTGTTCAGAGTAATCCTCGACCTGAATCTTTTCATTACTAAAGTAGTCGATAAATCCTTAAGGGATTTGTTATCTTTTAGGCCAGTCTCATCAAGTGTGTAGAGATCTTAGATAGTCTTCTCTTAGTTAAGAAGTGAGTAAGGAATTGCTTGAAAAATTCTAAGACGTTTCTAATAGTTCCTAGCTTCAAAGTTATGTAAATTGAATTTGGGCCTTTCTACCAAAGTCATTGAGAAAGCCTGATAGCAAATAGTATTGTTGTAGGCATACAAGTTCACCTAGTCTTTGAAGGACTTTAGGTGATCTAGGGTATTTATGGATCCGTTTAGGGGTGAAAAACACATCATGTTAGTTGTGCTTGTGGTGTGTTTGTTTCATGTTATTCATGTTGTATTTTGGTATTACATGTGTCAGGTTTTCATATTAGTTGACACATGAAAAAATTTACTTGATTTTTTTTCATGTTATTTATTTATAATAGTAAAAAATAATAAGAATTTTAAAGGCATGAAAAAACTATTAATAACTTTTTACTAAAATTTTTATCCATGTCGTGTTGTTATATCGTGTTAGATATCACCACCCCTAGATCCGTTGTAGGTTCCAACAGTTGGATGCTTGCACTTCTTTTATAGGGGAATGTACATCATTTTCGAGGTGAAAAAAGATCTTGGATGGACTTTATGTGGTCCAAGTAGTGCTTATTTTCATTGAGTTTTAGCTTTATTTTTAGGAGTTTAAACTTTATATCCTACATAAGATGGGTGTTTACCTGGAAATCACTTACTGCTAGCATTTACTGATGGTTAAAGCTATAATTCATCCCATCCTAAACCATGTTATCTCGGTCGGAATGGGCACGATGCCTTTTCATAAGTGTTGCCTAAAGTCCCAAAATCTAACGTGCAAGCGATTTTGGTCAAAGTAGGTCTCGTAATTCTAGACTATGATTTTTGGCTATGTCGATTGTTGAGCATCACTACTAATGCTATTGACTCCCCTTAGTGTGCTGGGGGTTTTGAAACCTTGGCTCCCAATTGGTTGTGGACAAATTTGTAATTGTTATTGGGAGTTCGATGATGGTTCTCTTAAGCCTAATGCTCAGTCTCTAAACATGATGGTCCTCAATGTTTTACTTAGAATGATTTTGGTCATATATTTACAGAGTGTGCAAATAATAAGAAGAAAGCTAGAAAAGCACTTAATACCACTAAAAGTGGTATGGAGAGTAAACAGTAGAAATAAAATAATTCAGAAGATGGTAGAACCAATTATTATGCCTTTACTGTAAAATCCACTACACATTCAAACTACTTCTACACTAGCTCAGATGAAAATAATGAAGGAGTTAACTATTTTCTTCTTTTAGTTAAATATAGCACCTCTAATTTTGAAGAATTATTTAAGGATTATATAGAAGCTAAGGAAGAAAAATACATCTTTTAGTTTAAGTGTGATTGCCTCATACGAAGTGTGTGTAATGAATATATAAGTATATGTATTGTAACAAGTAATATAATGATAAAAAAATCATTTTCATAGAGATTATTTTACTATAAACTAATTTTTAAAACTAAAAAAATAAAAAAACTATTTTTTGGGTTTTTATATTTTTAAAAAGAAAAATTTAAATAACTAAAATAAATGATAATAATAAATAAATCAAATTTGGTAACTAAAAAAATATATGAGAAAATATTTAAGAATAATTAATTCTCTAATTTTTTAACATGTGATTCGCTAAAATCCCTTCAAAATAATTATTAATTAATTATATAATCAATTGAATTTAACCTATCATGTATTCCTCTCTCAAGTAAACTATACATCATATAATAATTAATTTAATTACATTCTCATGCCAATTAAATTGTATACTACTTATTAAGTTCATTGATTGTGGATCACATACATAAGAATCATACATCTCTACCTAGAAACTATGCATGTTATTTAATTATGACAAATAATTAAATAATTTTCCAAAATCTATTTAATTGTCTCTATAGATAAATCATTGGCCAAACAATTAATAACATAAAAATTAAATTATAATTATAATTGGGGTAAAATATTATATCATCATATTGTAAAAAGTGGGTTTATAAGATCCCTAGATTAATAAATTAACTATATATAATTTTATTCATAAAACTCGTATTTTTTATAAAGAAAGACATAAAAATTGATAAAGAAAAGAGTAGAAGAATAAATACAATCAATCTCTTGAATTGTAGTACTAATCTCCCCTTGAATCTCTACTAAAATTGTATATTTTTTGAATTTTTCTGTATTTTTCTCTTTTCTTAACTCCAAAAATTCATCAAAATTATGCTAATGAAGGCTCATTAGGGTTTATGAGGTGATTATGGGATTAAATATAGCTCAGGTAGAATCTAGATCGTCCGATCAAGAGTAAAAGGAAAATTTCCAACACTAGACAATCAAAATCAGACACTTGGCATATAGAATTTATTAGTGAATTAGAGCGCAACGGGTGGCAAAGGAGATCGGTTCGAGTTAATGCTTACCGAGATAAAACCATGAGGCACAATGTGATTCGTAGAAAAAGATGGCATGGCACACTAGGGAAAGTAGTGACCAATCGATTGACGACACGTGTCAAGGGATATGACACATGGCACATGCTTTGTCACTCTTCACACGCGATGATCTATGATTCATCATCTGTGTTAGCATGGAATCTGAGTTGCTTGCCCATTAAGATCCTCTGATTGCATGGTAGGTCATATGGTAGCTCGTAATTGGCCTTATATTAAAAATTCATAAAAAATCCATAAAAATTATAAATTATATTTTCACCCATTTTTACCTAAAAATTTATATTTTAATATTTTTGTTCCTAAAAATATTATTTATTGAATAAAACAAGAAAATATTATGTAAAAAAATACGTTAATAACTCTACTTTCATAGAGCCATCAAAGTGGCAAAGTTGAATGAAATAACTAGTGTTCAAAAAACTAACACTTTTTCTATAGAAAAAGAAAATTCAAATCTGTCTTGGCATATTGATACTCTTAATCTAAGTCTTGTGGGAACTAAAAAAGAAAACTATAAACTCAAATAAAAGCTTGTTGTTGTTACGGAGATCGTGAAAAGCCTGACATTAGGTACTAAAAAACTGAACAAAGTTTTAAGTTATGACAAGTCATATAGTGATACATGTGGTTTTGGTTATAAGGATGAGAGCTCCACACTTTTAACATAAAAAAATACATTTTTAAGGTCCTTTAACTTTACTCATACTGTTACTACTTATGCTTAAACCACCATTGTACCTGTGGTAGAAAAGTTGTTACGTTTCTGCTTGTCTATTATTCTTATGGTTGGAAAGGTTATATAAGACCAAAATGTAAGTTTTTGATGAATGCTTCTAAATTTACACATAGTAGGATTGATAGCTTTCATCCATCTATGCATGTTGTATTTTATTCTACGATGAATGAAAATCATAGTAACATGTTCAAAATTTCTACTAGTAAGCATGAAATATTAGGTTCAAAGAGGTAAGTTATCAATATTTTTAATTATATGACTCATTATCATCATCCTATTATGCATATTGTACCTTCATTTGGGATAAATGTGAAAAATACAACTAAGTCTAAGAACATTCCTATGAAACTTAAGGTAGTTGAGTCCCAACCTAAAGAAATAGTGAAACCAAAATTCAAGAAAATTTGGGTTAGAAAATATTATGTTTTGGGTCATATGACTGTCTTTTTATTGTTTCACCTAGGTACTCTTGGTAAAGTACTTATATGACACTAGGTGAGTAATTTCATAGTATTTTATTTCTTTTTGCTTATTAAAAAAATAAAAAAAATGTTAAGTATAATCTGTTTTTGGGTAACAAGATAATGGACTTATTCAACCTTTACAAGTATACAACCTTGTCTTTAGTGGCTTAACTCATTTTGATGTTTATTATATAAATGGTTCTATAATTTTGGCACACACGTATATTTTTACATGTAATGATCGATGTTAACATGAATTTATTCACACATTCAGGAACATACATGTATGTTATGCCTAAATTTTATGATTTCTCTTGAAAAACTCTAGGATTTCAATTAATCTTAACTACAAAATTGTGTTTAGTTCTATTTCTTACTTTCTTAAATTTTACCATGGAGAGGCACCTAGTATTAAGAAGCTATCAACTGTGATATGACGCAGTGAGTGAGGAGGACTACCTCACAACTAATGTAAAAGTTATCATGCTAGGTTTATGTTAAAAAGATTATACAAAAAAGGTACCATGTTCATAAAAAAAAATGTACCTAACATGTACAAAACGAAAGAGCCAAAAGAGGTTAAAAATAAATGAATAATCTTATCTTTCTTGGTAAATATATTTTATTTTGTCAAATTGAAGCTTAATTATAGTTTTACATTATAAGTGATATTTTTTTCTTTTGAGTTCTTTATTGATTAATTATAAATGGTTTAACTGGTATGTGGAGTTCAAACATATATGCTACTTTTAAATAAATGTTAATATGTCATTATATATCCTAAGTTTGCAAGTGTGCTTGTGTGCTTATGTGCTTCTTATACTCTACTTGCTTATTTATAAAATATATAATCAAAATTTGAGTAAAAAATGATTTCTCAATTAATTGTGTGCTTGTTTGTTATTAAATTAAATTTATTACCTTATGTGACTATTTATTAAAAAATCATATTTTAATATTTTTTATCTTTTCCTTATTTGTTAATTGTTTAATTGGTTTTACACTGATACGAAGATAGGACTTAAGGGGAGTTTAAACCACATTGCCCTTTTGCATTGATCTATTTTTACATTACCTTTTTACCTTTAGAGGAGTTTAGCTTCATGGTATCATTGCATGCATTTCTTTCCAATTGTTCTTAAGTTTGTAATTTCTTCAGTACTTTGTCCTTTTCGTATGTCAAAAATGAGGAATAATCATCATGATTATCATGTTTTAATATTTTATTGTGGGCTAGATTGAGGTGAATTCATGTAATATATGATTTCTCTATACACTTTATTTAATTCTATGTAAACTAAACTAATGTACAATGAGACCTCCAAGCCAAGTTATTCTATGCTTTGTCTATGTAATTTCAGTTACATATAAGCTTGCCCAGTTATAGCGAAGATGGTTTCATCGGATCATAGAAAAATTTCACTATAAAGTCTAAGACATCAATGTATGTTTACTTTATCCCTGTGAGTGTCATGCAGTAAGAGAGAGATTTTGTCATACTAAAATACTAAAGGGAAAGTTTGTGTGGACTATAAGTGTTGGATATTTTCGTAGACAAAATATTTATTTGTAATGTTATCTTTAAGCTCGTTATCAAGTCTATCAAGAATATCAAGTCTCCTAAGAAAAGTCGAAGAAGTGTTCAGATTGTGTACAATCGTAATTCAAGTATATCTTTTATAACTACTAAACATAAAAATACATATTTAAGTGCATTTCATAGGCTTTGATTAGATCAATTCTGAAATTGCATGATAAAGGTATATTAGCCTTTTATATAAAGGGATTATTCTCCCTAGTAGACGAATTGATCTCATTATGGATTGATCTGTAATCAACCACACTTCGATCCTCCCTTCTCTACATAAAAAACTAAACATACTCGAATACATAGAGGGATCAATTTCCCTTGTATTTTGTCCACTCTGATTCATTTTTTAATCCCAATTAGTAGACAACTACCTATAGAATTATGCCCCGTCATATGTGTGACATTTTGGATCTTTAGGTTTACTATATATAAATCATTATTCTCTCGTAATTATATACACAACTACATAGCAAATATTTAAGAGCACAAGGTTCAATAGTTAAGGTTTTTTTTATCATTGTTCCTCTTTAATTAGATCGAAGTTCATCTCTTCATCTATTTATATATGATTATGCTAATATAAATTTGAGTCTATTTATTTCATATTTTTCTTATTCATATAACTTTTTCTTGATTAGCATCTTACATATTTAAATCAAATAGTTGTATGAGTTATCATGATTATTTGGATTTAATTATTAAATTTCAAAGAAGCTATTTTTATTGAACTTATGCTTAATTTTCATATTCTAAGATTTGCTAGTTGATATGACTTAATTTACATATGCTTTGAATTACCTAGTTATGATTATTAAATATTAAATTTATTATAGAGCATACAGTAACACTTGTGTTTTTTGTGCTAACATTGATTGTAGGTTGATATTGATGACTTGCATAATTTATAACTTCTCAATTTTAAACTTTAGTATAATTTTATTTAATTTTTATTGATTTTGTACTTCATTATTATTATTTAAATTTTATTGCATATTTGAAGAAAATGAAGATCCAAAATTTTAGAAGCATATTGTCTAAGGACTCTCAAATTTACAAGAAGATTTATTTAAATCAAATTTAAATTAGGATGTATTTAAACCAAATTTAAATGAAGATTTCTAATATATATATATATATATATATATATATATATAAGAATATAGTAGCGCAGGAGAAGGAGGTGAAATAGAAATAAGAGGCGACTAAGACCGGGGAGACGCTAAAGAACAAAAACGTAGGAAAGAGAAAAGTGAAAGTAGATTGGAGCGCAACAGATTAACGAGAAAACAAATTATTTTTACGATTCAGTTTCCTTTCAATTCTTCTCAGAAAAATTATGGTGAATTTATTTATGTTAATATGTAATCTAATTCTAAACTATGTTTGATTTTATATGTTAATTTGAATTATTTATTTTCATGTTTGTCTGATTTATAATGAGTTTATTGCTTGTAATTAACTTGTCATTAATTAGATGATTTTAATCTTTTACTATCGAAAGAGAAAATTATATAATAGATCTGAAATATTTTAGCGTAGGTAAATATAGAGATCGAAAGATTTATATGAACCTGTATAGTATTAAAATCATTGATCGTAATGCTTTCTTGTTTTGTTAAATTATATACTCTTGTGTAAATTGATGAACAAGAATGTTTTCAATTTACTATCAAAAGAAGCTTTTGGATGTTTTTTGAAGATTGCTAACAAATAAAGAGAATTAAATTCAATTAGCTAAATGAGTAAAATATAATGAGTAATTAGGTGAGATTGATTTCCTTTAAGTTTTCTTCTTATTAATTTGATAGTTGAACAACATCTTTATTTTCTTTTGTGCATTTTATTTAAATTTGATTTTATTTTAAATTTCAATTACAACAATATTAGTGACTTCTCTAGATAAAATTAAGATGAGTATAATTTTGGTATTTGTCAAAAGTAAGTTAACAATCTCTAAGGACGATACTCTTCCTATCAGTTTACTATAAAACTATTATATTGTGCACTTACAGTTTTACACCGATACTCTTCTTATTTTTTCCAATATCCATACAAAGTAAACTTGTTTTTAATTTAGAATTATATTATATTTTATTTATATTTATTTATTTATTCCTAAGTGTGTTTTTGACGTTGGATGCGTCATGCTAGAAATTGAAACATTATTCCTTTTGATCTAGAGATTGAAAGAACTTTTAGATCACACAGAAAGAAGAAAGTACTGATTATAATTGAAGGAAAACAGAATGCACAACCACGCACCTTGAAGGATTATGTAAGAACAGTTGTGAAAGAAAATTACTCAGGTGTAATACGATAGACCATTAATGCCAATAATTTTGAACTTAAACATGCGTTAATCAGCATGGTGCAATAAGCCCAATTTAGTGGATATCCATTGATGACCCCAATATTCATTTGGCGATGTTCTTGGAGATTTATGACATTTTAAAGATAAATGGTGTTATTGAAAACGCCATTAGATTGAGATTATGTCCTTTTTTATCGAGTGACAAGGCCAGAGGTTGGCTACAATCTTTACAACTGAGAAGCATTACTAGTTGGCAGGACATGGTAGATAAATTTCTTGCTAAATTCTTTCCACCTACAAAAACAATCCAAATTAGGAGTGAGATTAGTCAATTCATGTAAAATGATTTTGAAATACTCTATAAAAGCATGGGAGAGGTATAAAGATTTGATTCGGCGTTGCCCTCAACATGGATTGTTGGATTGATTGCAAATTCATATGTTCTATAATGTGTTAAATGGGCAAACTAGAACTATAATTGATGCTACTTTTGATGGAACTTTGACGTCAAAGACAATTGAATGTGATACTTCTCTTTTGAAAGAAATGATCTCAAACAACTATCAATGCACAACTGAAAGATCTATGGCTAAGAAAGTCACTAGGGTTCATGAATTAAAGGTGTTTGCTGCCCTTTTAGTTCAAGTAGTTTTCTATCTCATCATATATCAGTATTGACAAGCCAAAGAATACCATAAAGTGCAGAATATGTTACATATTCAAGTATGACAATTCTGATGAATGAAGTAAGTCAAGAATAAGTTCAATACACCAACAATCAGAACTACAACTATCGTGGTAATCCTATGAAAAATTACTACTATTCTAGGCTTCAAAATCATAATAATTTTTCTTATAGAAATACAAAGAATGTGTTGTAACCTCTTCTAGGGTTTGATAATCAATTAAGCGAGAATAAGATGTCACTTGAGGATGCCATGGTTTCCTTTATTGAGAAGACCAAAACAAGGTTTAAAAAGAGTGATTCATGGTGGGATAGCACTAAGACTCAATGTAGCAATATTGGAGCAACTATGAAAAATCTTGAAGTGTAAATTGGGAAACTAGCCATGACCATCAATGCTTAACAAAGAGGAACTTTTCTTAGTAATATAGAAGTGAATCCAAAGGAACAATGCAAGACCATTATACTTAGGAGTGGATATCGTTGATGCTAATCTTTGAAACTGCAAAAACAGAGCAGTGTCTCATAAGTTAGACATTGGAGTAATATCCTAAGGATAGTAACATAAGACTGAGTTTGTACTTGAACGTTTGGTTTTCATAGTGACAAATTAGGTTATCTGATGGACTGATGGTTTTTTTCTTAAATCATGGTCCATATTTTTAAAAATATTATATGTTACTTTAATTTTTACAGTTTACTATTTAAACGCGATCATATATATGATTAGGGGTGTTCATCGGATCGAAACCGCTAAGTTTATGCTCATCCAATCTGATCCGAACATCCGATTTGATCCGAACATCCTTATTCGCAACCGATTCGATCAACTTTTACATCCGATCAATCCGATTCGTAAAATATTTGGATAGCATCCGATCAATTCGACCAATAAACTTAATTAATTATATTTTTGAATTAAAAAATTAAATTTTTACATAAATCATAACATAAAATAATTTTAATTAAAAGAAACCTTAAAAAATCAAATAAAAAGATTAAAATAAGACTAAAATGTTAAAACCTATATAAAATAAAAATAATACAATTAAGTAAATAACGATGTCGATTACAATAATTATTTTAATAAATTTAACAATTCATTCAAACAATAAACAAAAAGATAGTTCACAATAATGTAAACCTAAATTAATTTGATCATTTCACTCTTTAATATCCATTCGCCATCTTAAAAATAATCTTGTCTTGAATCTTGAGAACAATAGCAAAAAACTTCAATATGTCATCACCTATTAGCAATAATTTAAAAAATATTAGTAAATTGATAATTAAATATATATAAAATAATATATGAAATATATATGAAATAAAATAATAATATATCGTACTCAATCAAGAGGTATATCCTTAATGTCTCTCAACATATCTACAAAGTAGAAGATAATAGAAAGTGATGAGAATATTAAATCATAAGAGAATGATATCAATTACTAATGAAAATTAAAATAATATTACATGTTTCAATTGCTTCAATATCATCAAGGGAATCATGAATGTTAATTATTGGTGGTGATCGAATCCAGTTCTGAGTACAAATAAGTGCTTGGACAGTTTTTGGGGACAATGAGCTTCTAAAATAATCAATAACCCTCCCCCCTATAGAAAATGTAGACTCATAAGCTACAGTTGATATAGGCGTAGCTAAAACATCTTTGGCAATCTTGGAAAGAACCTTGTATCTAGATGAGTTCACCTTCCACCAACTTAAAAGATTAAAAGACTCATCATCCACATCCTCACATGTCTCACCCAAATATTTATCTACTTCAGTTTGGTTGTCTGTCTTTTTTGCATCTTTGACACGTTTTTTATAACGATCCATCCACAGTGTAAATGAATCAATGTTACAACTATCCACTTATTTTGTGTCTAAAGGTTGTGAGCATGTAACTTGGACATTTGCAGAATACAAAACTAAATACTGATCAAACATATTATTCAAAGTTTCTAAATTTTTTCATCATATGACCAATCATAATATCATCTTCGTCACACAAAAGATCCAAACAAATTTTCAAACCTTGTTCCTTACGTCTCGGATCAAGAAAAGTTGCAATAAATAAAAAATCATTCATCTTATCTACACCTCCCCAATATTTATTAAACTTTGTTATCATTTTCTTTTGCCATTTTGCTTAACAAAAAATCTGTATTTTCACACCAGAAACTCAATTGGTTATATATGAAACAAATTTGATCCAAAAATAAATTTGAAGTAGCATATACAGAACCAAAAAACCTCAATGTTGCATCATAAAATATTTTCAAAAACCTCACAAATATGTGAGCATTAGACCAATCAAACATATCAGGAGTTTTACAACTATCATTTTCAATGTTGAACTCTTGTTTAAATATCACATCATCTTCTTCTAAATGCTCAAAAGCGTTCTGAAATCTTATTGTAGCTTCTAACATTAAATAGGTGGAATTCCACCTTGTTACTATATCTAAACATAAAAGTTTATTAGTATCAATCTTCTCTTGCTCCGCACAATCCTTAAATTTTAACAACCTTAAAGGTGATCCTTTGACATATTTCACAACTTCTCTTATCTTACTTATGCTTGAATCATGTTCTTTCAAGCCCTCTCAGACAATCAAATTTAGATTATGAACTGTACACCTCATATGCATATGTTGACCATCTAGTATTGCACCACCCTCATTGTTCACTTTTTTACGCAAGTAAGAAACTAATGTATTATTTGAGCTAGCATTATCCACAGTAATAGTAAATATCTTATCAATTCCCCAATCTAACAAGCACTGCTCAATTGGTTTCCCAAGGATATCACCTTTATGACTAGGAACTACACAAAAATTTAAGATTCTTTTTTGGAGTTTCCAATTATCATCGATGAAGTGAGCATTGAGACACATATAATTCAAATTTTGAGCAGAAGTTCATGTGTCAGTGGTTAAACAAACTCTTTGAAATGATTTAGAGAAAAAATCTTTTAATTTATCCTTTTCCTTTAAGAAAAGACTCAAGCAATCTCGTGCAATAGTGGTACGAGAAGGAACTTGGAACCTTGGTTCCAAAACTCTACCATACTTCTTAAATCCTTCATTCTCAACATGACTAAATGGCAATTCATCAACTATAATCATTTCTGTAAGTGCAAACCTACAAGCCTCAATACTAAATGTGTGTGCAACAAGTACACCTTCTTTATTGTTTGTGACATTTTCAAAAGCTAAAGTTTTTTGCTTCTTCTCATATCTACCAAGAAATAATTTACATTACATAGCAATATGAGCATTTAAGTTTGATGTACCAGACGTGCTGGATACATACATATACTTCCTTGAATAATATTTACATCTCGCCTTGCGATCTAAGCCTTCACCCACTATATCAAAATGTTTCCAGGCAGAAGAGGGAGGTTTAGAAAACTTTCGCTTACCTTTTCCATCATATCTATCTCTAGAAGGTTTAGGTTTGTCATTCAATAGTATATCTTTAGTTTTCTGGTGGAGCATTTTGTGGATTTTTATATTGATTTTCAACATCATAGGTAGCGCTTTCACTTCCGATGGTTGCAAGTGGACTATCCGTAGTAGAGGTATTTTTTCCATCTAAGATAAAGTGAGACACAATCAACTTAATGCAATAAACACATTGTGTAGAAAAATAGTTGTTATAATGTAAAGAAGCAGATTTACAACCAAAGTAATACAATTTCCCATATCTCATAGAAGAACAAAATAAATAATGAAAAGCAAAAGTAGAACCAGATATTACACAGGGAACAAGACAACAGATGTTAACAAATAACAAATTTGCACTTAGACAAACAATGCTATCATAAAAAATCAAACATACATAAAGTGGAAGAGATATGATAATGCCATGAATGAAAAAAATCTACACTTAGACAAGCAAATCATCATGATCCTCCTATAGATAAACAAGAGTAGACTAATGTCAATCTAAATGTTAGCAGCAAACTTCATACTGATATAACATAGTAAACAGAACAAACTTTCCAGACCTCATCAAATTAAATGATCAGAATGTAAACCCTCTAACCAAAAATATATAGCTTAGATAAAAGCATATTTGCATATTCCAGAATGTAAAGAAGTAGATTTATAGATTTCTAGAATGTAAAGAAACAGATTTCCAAATTTTCAGATTTCCAAAATGTAAAGAAACAGATTTCCAGATTTACAGATTTTCAGAATGTAAAGAAGCAAATTTATAGATTTTTAGAATGTAAGGAAGCAGATTTACAATTAAAGTAATACAATTTCCCATATCTCGTAGAAGAACAATATAAATAATGAAAAGCAAAAGTAAAACCAGATATTACACAGGGAACAATATGTTCTACATAGTTTATTGCTTCACACATACATTTGAAACAAAAATAATAACTATCAATAGCAGCCAAAACAGAGTATTTGAATATTATATCTGAAATCAAAATTCAGAAAAGGAAAAAGTTCAAACAAATACAACCTTCTGTTTGTAATGTGATGAAGAATAACGAAAAACGAGTAGCAGTGAGCAAGGAGTAGCAGCAGTGGCGGCAACGAGCAGCAGCAATGGTAGGGGAGCAACAACGTCGAGCAGGGAGCAGAAGCAAGCAGTGAGTAGCAACAGCGAGTAGGGAGCAGCAGCGGCGAGCAGGGAGCAACATCGATGAGCAAGGAGCGACAGTGAGCAGCAACGGCAGCGGGCAACTAGTAGAGAAGGAGGAGCACTAGCGAAGCAGAGAATCACAAGCAGCAGCAGAGAAGCAGAGAAGTAGAGAAGCAGAGAATCCTTCAAGTCTGAAACTAGCAATGGAGGAAGGGAGGGAGAAAGAGAGATAGAGGCATGCACGTAGGGAAGCAACTGGGAAAATAGATTAGGTTAAGACTTAAGAATCAGATATATGACTTAGGTTAGGTTAGAATAATAATTAGGTTTATTAATTATTATATATATATATATATATTAAATAATATATTAAATATATGATATATCGATCGAATTATACGGATTAAATATTAATTATATATGTATATATATATATATATATAATTTAATAAATATATATATAATTAATTTCAGTCAGATCGGATCGGATCGGATGAATCGTAGTAAAATCTGCCATCTGATCCGTATTTAATGGATGAAAAATCAACTGATCAAATAGGATGAGATCGGATTTTTTGCACACCCCTTTATATGACCACTTTATATAAGTTATTAAATTATAAATTGATAAAATTTAAAAATAATATATTCACCATTTTTAGATTAATTAGATTCATATTTTAGAACTTTTACTATCCTTGTATAGGATTTATGCTTTTGCATAGATTTATAATTTAGTGCATTTTAAAATATTATAATATTTGTTTATCTAATTTATATAATTTTATAAAAAAAAATATATATTCTCACTTTATTTAATTATCTTGTTTTAAATTGGTGCATTTTATTAATCTTATTATTACATTTATGAATAATTCAATCCTTTTAAACCACTTTTACTCATTTTAGTTGCTTTTTTTAATTTTTTTTTTGAAATATTTCATCTTCTATCATTTATCAACTTATTGGTAATAAAGTTTAATTTGATCAATATTAAGTTTAAAAAAAATGTTTCAAGAAAATCAAAATTTAAGAAAGATATAAGTGCAAAGGACTAATATATATTTTAAAAAATACTAATATATTCAATTTATAAAACTAAAGTGATAAAATTATCATGCTATAATAAATTTATTATATTGCTTGTTGTAGATAGTGTTATTTTAAAGGACAATCAAATAGAATCAATAAAATTATTAATTTTCTTGTAGTGTAATAATATATATTTATTGTGGATATTGTTAGGGTATGGATTAGAACCCACTAGTGTCTATATGTGTGGATGTATAAGTACGTAAATATTATTTAAAAAAATAGAATCAATAAAATTAATTGAATGTAATATTTTTTTCTTTCAACAATAGATGCATACAAAAATTCTTTAAAAAATGTGAATCTTACAATGTTAACAACACAATGATTCGTGAAGATACTAGTAGTATAGCATACATAATTAATTATATAATTATTTATGTTTTTTTGATCATTTTTAATAAATTAAATTTCCTATTTTAAAAAAAATCATTAATTAAAAATTTAATTCATTTAACAATTTAATCGTTTTTTAAATCATCATTAATTAATATAAATTTAATAAATAACTTATAAATTTATAATTTCTAAGTAACAATCCTGAGCATTTTAATAATGTTTCACAACTCACAAGTTTAAATCAGATCATTAACCTTATATTTAGATGTGCTTTGATTCCAATGCACTACAACCACATGATTAAATTAATAATTTACTCACATTTTAAATCAAAACAAGCATAATTAAATTTCACACTTCCTTTTTGAGAATAAATACCATAACAACATTGATAAAGCATCCCAAATGAAAAACGAAACGGGTATCCAGGACAACAAAAAACAACCTAAAAAAATTAAAATTGAATCTACTTAACTCTGGCAAACTCTGCATTGCATTCTCTTGCAGAACAATGAGTACTACAGAAGATTGCATAATGATATATATTACATTAATTTACATGAGTTTGGTTATTTGTTTGGTAACAGTTAATATATTATAATTATGTCATTTGAATAAGTTTCCCACCTATCAGTTTTGTGAGGGATGGTTTTAGGCTTTTCCTTTTATGATGTCCAAAGTCATCTCACTAGGATCTGTAGCTTGCAATTCAAATTGAATACCATCCAATTCTCTCTTAAATCTGTCTTTAGAACTTGCATATATCATTTTCATCCTCACCTTTGATGAATCTGGTGACCTATATAACAAATAAATAAACAATGTTTACAAGTTAAGTAGCATTGCTAATTGTTAATATATAGCTAAAATTAAAATTAATTACCAAGCAATGAAGATAATCTTGCTCCTTTGGACATTCTCAGAGGTAGTGAAATCATAATCATAAACGGCATAACGACATTCGTTGGCTGGCAAACTAGCACAGAAATCATCATAACTATCACCGGGTTGTCCAAGTTTTTCAACCATAATTTGTTGCTCTTCAATCTTGAACACAATAAATCGGAAGCTCCTTTTTGATTTTAACTCCAAGAACTTAAGCTTGCAGTCGTCATGGACTGCCATTCCAGAAGTTGCGTTGGCCTGTATTTAATAATAAAAATGTGATTAGTAATATTTGTTGTGAAAACCCTACAATTCTCACCGGTAATAATTAAGATTCATATCTTCTTAATTTCATAGATTATGTCCTGATACCTAATGAATCATGATAATTAATTTATTAATATAATATATTATTAGGGATTATTCTTCCTCAAGTATATCTAACGTATAGATTTTTTTTTATCAAATGATATTTTTGTGTGATTTGAACATGTGATTTGAAATAAAAAGAAAATTATGTAAATGAAGAAATGAGATTGAAATTAAAGCTTTGGATCAAACCATATTTCTCTTTTACTTTGAAGAAGAGGATGATATTTTACTAGTTATGTGAATAACGTCATATAACTTCAATAATGATATTGTGGTTGTAAGGAAAGTTTGTTCAAGTACGTGTCTCTCTAATTTAAAGTTTGACTCTTTATTGTTTTGGATACAAATTCATGATCTACAGACTAACCGAAGAATTTTTTTCATTATTAACAAAGTAGCAATAAAATTGGGTGAAATGCTTGGGGTGGATTAGTATACACTTGCTAGTGGCCTAGCTAAGTTTGTGAGAGTCATGATTAATCTTGATCTTGGACAAGCTTTGGTTCATGGAGTTAGAATTCCACTAACTGACAAAGTGTTAGGCAACATAATTGTATGTGTTAAATTGAGGTATGAATGATTACCTCATTTTTGCTTTCATTATGGTTTCCTTACACATGATACTAAGATGTGTATTGTTGTGAGTGGATTAAATGTTCACTTTGGTAGGAAGCATTTAAATTTTGGAGTTTGGCTAAGGTCTAATTTGAACTTGTGTACCCTTGAGCATGCGAAAGGTGCTACAGGTAGGTCTCAAACTGTGAATGTTGGTGCTTTGACTACCTCATATGATCCTGGAGTTGTGCAAAATTAGAGTGGATTGAAGTGTGGATACTTTGAAGGGGCATCAAAATGAGTACAGATGTTTCTAATGCTGTTAGTATTGAAGATGAACACATGTACACTACTGTTGGAGGTCTTGTGCAAGCTAGGAGGGGAAGTGTTCGAGGTTGGTGTAGGGAGAAAGGTGCAGACAAATGTGGGTGACAAGCTGGATGGTAGTGGGAAAAGAGCACACAGGGAATTGGAGGCTGTGACTAATGCGAGGGGCAACTGTGCTGGTGGTGGGAGCAAGGAAATAGCTTTAAGTGATGCCATTTATGTTTGCCTCGTGGATTAAGGTGTTTGTTAGCTAAGTTGGTGCTGTGTTTGTTCCCTTGTTTTTGTTTTGTACGTGTGTTTATTTATTTGTAGTTTTAGACGTGTGTCTATTTAGTTTTGTCTTTGTTGCTTGGTTGTGTGTGTTTTGTTATGACTTGTCATTTTTAAAGTTGGTTATCTCTACTAGCTAGCTATGATGCTGGCTGGATAGCTTATGTTGTGTGAAGCTTGTATGGTGATTGGTTTTTGAGACTCCTTCCAAGAAGTAGTTCTAGTTATGATATATAGGGTGGGTATTTAGCCATTTGTTTCCTAGCTCAGATGTGATAACTGAGTTTTGTTGTTTGATTGCTTTCCTCAATAATATATTTTCATTTGCTGAAAACAAAACAAAGATATTCATCGCAATTCCTATAATCATTATAGAACAAGGTGAACATAGTAATGTTTATTAAAATGTTCCTTTTATTATTGTATATAAAATATGCTTTGTTTCTGCATGTAACTTAAGACCTATCTCTCTCAAATTTTTCATATTTTTCATTGTTTGTTTCAATTCAGTTGAAAAATATACAAGATTAGTAAAACAAAACAAAAAAAAAAACTTACCTTCTAATTTAATTAATTAATTATTATTATTATTATTATTATTATTTTGCGCGATCCTCCTTAACATGCATTGTTAAATACCAAAGATCACGTTGAAGAAAAGCAAAGAAATGGACCTTTACCAATAAAAGAAGATATTGCTACTTTATAAATTATTTATATTTAGAATATTTTTTTTCGATAATAATTTGATTATTGATTTTTAATTTTTTAAGTGATTTTATAATCATGTTTATTTGATAATAATTTATGATTTTAATTTTCATATTTAAAAAAAAAATTACTACCGAGGTGATTTATAAATTTCTAAAAATGTATTTTTAATCGAATTTATGATTTTTTTTATTTTCATCTAACATTTTTTATAAAGGATAAATCAAATCAAATCATCTTACTTTTATATTTATAATAAATATTAGAAGAAAATGATTAAAAATTTAAAATTGTTAAAAAAATATCGTAACTTTTTCAAGTTTTTTATAAAATAAAAAATATTATCAAATAATTTATAGGTGATTTTTTATTTTTTCTTGAAAATCATCGACATAAATCGTTATCAAAGATATTAATGATTATTTTTACAAAAGAATAATAAAGTATAAAATTAATTTTTTAATCATAAATTATAAATTAAAATGGTTATCATGTTTAATAATTTTAAAATTTAATTTAATAAAAGTGGAAAGAAAGGAATTGTTACATACCATTTTACCTCAGGCGAGGAAAGTCCTTGTGGTCTGAACTAATAATGAGAGAGAGAGAGAAGAAATTAAGGTAAAAGAGAAAATAGGAGATAATACAATATTGAGAGAAGTATAAGAAAACAAAAAGAGATAGGAAGGTGATTTTAATTTGTTTTGAGAGGAACTAGAGAACTTGGTGGAGTTTCAAAAAAATAGAAGATGGAATGGCTTTTTTTTATCCTTTGTGCTTGGAACCGATTGTTTGCGAAATTCACTTATAATCATCCACGTTGTTTGATTTTCAAGGCCATGGATGCTTATATTGGGTTTTCCTGTTTTTCGTCTTAATCAATTTGTTTTGTGAAGATTTTAATTATCAATAAATAAAAAATACCTTAATAATGGTTCATCATATAAATAAAAGAATTTCCAATTTAAATTTTAAGAAGATGAACAACATTGATTAAAATAAAAGATAATTAAATGTGTTTTAACAGTGATTTAAAGCGATGTTGTTCTAGTCTAGGATTCATTGTTATCTTAAGTTATAAATTCAAAAAAAAATATATATATATATATATATATATATATATATATAATAATCAAAGCAACAAATATAATATTATATATCAAATGAATAAGACAAAATTCATGAACTTCCTATCGGTATTAAGTTAGTGGTCAATTATTTACATTCTAATTTCACAATTTTTGTGATATATAACATTAATCAATAAATAAGATGATGCGTCCACAATACAGGTTTGAAAAAGCCATAACAATAAAATAAACTTTTAATCATGCTATAAATTTAATAAGGATTAATTTCATAGATATTATATATATATATTTAAAAATATATTACACACATATATATATATATATTAACGTAAAAATTATATATTTTAAAAAAATATTAAAAATAAAACCAATTAAATTAGTTAATTTTAAATAATATAATACAAAGTTACCATTTCAATTAATACTAATATATATTTTTAATGACCAAAACAACAAAATTATTTTCAACATAATAGGGATATATACTATTGAAGTCGATTTATACGTTCATGGTAGTAACTCTATCTTGAAAAAGATAAACAAATCAAGTTAATTCTCTAAAAGATATTTAATTAAAATAGTAAAAATAATTAGAAAAGATGTTACTTATAACTATATTATAGACTATTTACAATGGTTAAACTCATAAAATCGAGCTCATAGAAGATATATTCAAATCACATAGTATATGATATTATCTAATTATCTTATGTAATGAATATATCTTTGATATGTTTTTTTGTTCAATTTCAAACCTATTTGTTGATAGTGATTTTTAACTATGCATTGATTGTATCATTTTTGACCAATCAAATGATGACATAGACCAATTAAAAGATGATATGTAGGGACATCTTAACGGTTTAGGAAGTTGGTATTCCTAATCTATTTAAAGCTTTCCAAAGGATATTTTCGTGTCTTAAACGAAGTCTTAATGGAAAAGTTATTGTTTGTCAAAGTTTCTAGTAGAAAAGCTAACACGAGCTTGCAAATTTTGATGCCTAAATATTGATAGTTACATGATTAAATTTTTAATTATCTCTTTTTATTTGAACCCTTGATAATAGGTTTGATGAATATATGAGATTGAGCTTATAAACCTTTATTAGGTCAAGCATTCATTAGTGTCATTCATCCTAAGTCTATTTAGTTAATTGTTAGATTATAATATGATAAGATCTAATTGAGTGATTTGGTTTTCTAGATGATCAAGATATTTGGATGTAAAATTTTTTAGTAGTTGGATCTTTGGTCTTTTTGATAATAAGAATATAGTAGATGCTCAAGTGATTGTCTGAGTAGAACCTCCGAGAAAGACCGGGTGAAATTGCTTGTACAACTTCAATAGAACTAGAAGACCAAGTGAAACTATAAGTGTAGCTTCGATGGAACTATAAGATCAGAAATGACTAGACATTTTTTTATCTTACATTCAATATTTGGGCTTTTTTTGTATGACTCACATGTGCACCTAATTTCTTCCTAAAATTTGCATACTGTCACAAAAGTTGTCTAGCCAATGAGGCTACTGAGAACACTCTAGAGAGATCCAAAATGGTTTAAAAAGTCCAACAATGCTACCAATCTTTCTTAAGTCACAAGAGATTACTACTAGTAAGAGTTGCATAAAAGATGGATCTAGCACATGAGAAAGCAGAAGTCCAAGAAAAAGGTAATGCGAGAGTAGAGACCAACAAGTAGGTAGCAAATAAACATCAATGTCTCTTAGGTACTTGGATTTAAGTTAATCGTGAGAGTCATTAGAGTTATACATCTACACTTGTATCTGCTTCTTGACCAATTTTCAATCTTT
Source organism: Hippophae rhamnoides (assembly GCA_033030585.1). Taxonomy (NCBI): domain Eukaryota; kingdom Viridiplantae; phylum Streptophyta; class Magnoliopsida; order Rosales; family Elaeagnaceae; genus Hippophae; species Hippophae rhamnoides. Next base: position 13,872,742 of record CM065430.1, read on the forward strand.
ACTAGCTCTCACTTGAGACTTGGTGAGTTCAAGAAGGTTGTTACACAAGATGCCTAGTGATCGTCATACAAATTGTGTGTGTAATGAATATGCAAGTATACGTATTACAACAAGTAATATAATGATAAGAAAAAATCGTTTAAATGTATATTATTTTATTAGAAACTAATTTTTAAAACTAAAAAAAATAAAAATCAATTTTTTTTTGTATTTTTATATCTTAATGAAGCAAAATTAAAATAACTAAAAGTAAATAACAATAATTAATTAAATCAGATTTGATAACTAAGAAAATATATGAGAAAATATCTAGGAATACTTAATCCCCAAACTTTCTAAACATATGAATCGCTAAAATCCCTTAATATAATTATGAATTAATTATATGATCAATTGAATCTAACCTAGCATGTATTCCTCTCTCAAGTAAACTACACACCATTTAGTAATTAATTTAATCACACTCTCATGCCAATTAAATTATATACTACTCATTAAGTTCATCAATTATGTATCACATACATAAGAATCTTACATTTATGATATATATGATATTTACGGTATTTATCTATTAGAAGAAAACGAAGAGAAAATAACTGACTCATAATATGAACACTCAGATTATGGGTAATCTTCATCAAAAGATGAATGATTTGTATAGTATTATAAATCCAAATAGTATTTATATCAAAGTAGGATTAAAATTTAAAGGTTATGCTAGCTATCATCTATATGCATATATATATATATATATATATATATATATATATATATATATATATATATATATATATATATATATATATATATATATATATATATATATATATATATAGAAGTTAATATATATGTAGCAAATAAATATGTTCCAGAAGAGCACTAGAAACAAGCACTGATAGATTTAATTGTAAGAATTGCTAATAATATTACAATAAATCTTAATAAAGTTCTAAAAGATACAGATATAATGATAGGGAGTAGAAACATTTCATATTCCTACCATATATCAATAGGAAACAAGAATTGATTTATTAATAGGAAAGAATTTCAAATTTATATCAACCTTTTACATAATATTTAGACAAAATAAGTCTAACAACATTAGATAGTGATACCATCTATGTATCAAAAATAAGAAAAGCTTTGATTATCTCAAACCCAGCTTTTATGTAATAACATAAAAAGCGAAAACGTGGTGAGATAGAACAACATAAATCTTATTTAGAAAATAATTCATTAGATATAAAAGATAAATAAAACTCTTTTCTCAATGAAATACAAGAGGATAAAGTCCTAAGAGGCATAAAAAAACTATTAAAAATAGTAAGTTCAGAAAATCCTTTGGATCCAAAAATTAATAAATCTAAAACAATTGTCAACATAAAATTAAGAGATCCTAACAAGGCTATAAAAGTAAAACCAATGATTTATGCTCCAAAAGACACAATTGAATTTGAAAAACAAATTCAAGAACTTTTGGAACTAAAAGTCATACCAAGTAATTCACCTCACTTAAGTCCAACATTCTTAGTCGAAAAAGAAGCTAAAAAAGTAATAGAAAAAAAGAATGGTAATAAACTTCAAAATATTGAATAAAGAAAACATTGTTGATAGATACTTAATTCCAAAGAAAGAAGAATTATTATCATTAATAAAAGAAAACAAATACTTCTCAAGTTTTGATTGCAAAAGTAGATTTTGACAAATAAGATTGGACGAAAAATCTCAAAAATTAATGGCATTTAGTTTCCCCAAGGACAATTCCAATGGACTGTTGTACCATTTGGACTAATAACTGCAGACGAGATATTAAGGAATTATTCTACAACACTACAACAACAACCAATATCACCAAGTAGGTTGACAACTCTAAGAAAAATAGCAAGACCTCCAATACTATTTAGAGAAACTTTTATCCTATAGACATCAAAGACAATAAAAGCATTCTATGCTATTTAGGGAAACATCCCTTAGAAATTCACCATTCATTGAATATGAGAAGAACCAATATAGAAATCTCAGCAAATTACAATGGTTGGGTCTTTACAATTTGGCCAAAAAATCTACATAGGAGCATATTGAAGATACGAAGTTCTACACTATAGACAAGGAATTCTCTACAGGAAGTAAATTCAATATCTTGGAAGGAGTTGATTCAATATTTGTTTACAAAGCATTCCATTCAAGACTAATAGAAAATATATATCTAGGAATTAATTTAAGTGAATTAAATTATTTTCCAAAAAATTTTGAAAGAGCAATCAAGAACTTAAAAAAAAGATTAAAGCATATGATAAGTCTTTTTATCTTAGGTTTTTTAGTTCACTGATGGACTTGAATGAATAAGAATGTATCAATCCATACCACTTCATCAAGATAGAGATTTTCAACATCAACAGAGAAGTTTCCAAAATAAATGTGCTTTTAGAAAATGAATTAAACACAGAAGAATTATGTGTACTAAGAGGTTAAATGTTAGGCTAAATTTAATATGAACTCAGGAAGATTGACAACTCTAATGAGATCAAAGTAAATTATTCAACTAGTAAAATCATAATTATTTCTCATAGTAACACGACTCTTTCAATGAAAGATGGTGAAAAATTTACCAAATATGAAATCAATTTTAATAGTAATAACCTAGAAATTGATCAAAAAACAAGGAAAATATCCTGATTCTATGCTAAAAAAGTCACCAAAGATCACAGATGTATTTACTACGTCAAAGATCGAGAAGACAAAGATGCATCATCATCAACATCATCAAAGGATTATTGGTAGAAAATGACAAAGAATAATAAAGAGAGGAATTATCGACAGAAAACGACAAAAGAAAAATAAAGATGTAGGCCCATATATCAATCGTTAGCATATGCCAAGGAAAGTAATGGATATCACTTAAAGCACAAAAGCAGATGAATTATTAAAACAAGAAGAAAATAGTAATTTTAATTTAATAAACAGAGGTTTCTTATGTTATAAAATAAACCCTCATTTTCATTTTAAAAGTATAGAAAACCATAGCACACTACTCTGACAAAACACACAAACTCTAACATAGAAATCCTCTTTTAACTAAAAATATAAAACTAGTAATGATATACCCAGTAATTATGAGCGACTACGAATCCTTTCAAGGTTCTTAGTTGACCTTAAGTTTGTAATAATTATTATTTTATGAAAAAAATAGAGTTCGATTACTCTTTCCTAGTAAGTCAAAATTAGACACTATTTATGTACGAATGTAGAACGATTACCATTGCGAGAAAGGTGTTGAGATTTTAGCAAAGTTAAGGCATAACTAATGTAATAAAATGAGACGAACATAAAGAAAGATCGTGGTGAACCCATTAAATTTAGGTTTAATAATTATAAATTTAAGTTAAATTTAGGTTTAATAATTATAAATTTAAGTTAGTTAAGAATTTTAAATATTTGGATATTTGTTTATATCAAGTTATAAAACTGATAAACCGAAAGATGGATATAGAAAGGAAAATAAAAAATATATTTTTAATAATTACAGAAATAAACATCTAGTTCTAAATTTAAAAGAAATTAAAATAAAAGATAAAATATAATTCTATTAGAAAAATTTAATAAAAAATATCTCTTAATCTTAAATGATTATTTTAAATATAAAGATGGTGACCGTGAATCGACACGTACTTGTATCGGTCACATAAATTGATATCAGAATCATAAAAATATTTATAAAATATGGATGGAAAAATTAACATTATTAATTTTAGAAACATAAATGGTATTAATTATAAAGTTTAAAGTCATTTTAATATTTTATACAAACTTTAAGGATATAAATAAAGATATGAAATATTTCGAGAGCATTTTAAATATATATCCTAATAAAACACTACTTTATGATTATTATTTTTCGCGCTAATAAAAAAACACTACCTTACTTGACACTACTTTATTGATAAAAGTGTGGCTTCTTAAGGTTATTAGGTATAAATTCTAACCCATGCGTAAAGGTTACGGTCAGATTGAATGAAAACCAAAATAGACAGATTATCCTACTTTTTGGGGGAAAAATATATTATTTATGGGTAAACGCTTTATTCATGATAATTTATGTACATTTAATTTATATAAATTTTAATTTTAATTAATATTTACTTAAATTTTAACGAATTAAGCCATGAATTATTATGTAAGACTAAACATTCTCTTCTGTAAAAAATTCATAACCCTTTAATTCAATCTCTTGAAACTATTTATCCTAAGATTATTTAATGTTAATATTACATGAACATATAACAACATAAAATATTAAAAAAAAATTAAAACATAATTAATTTTTTTTGAATATTTATCCAACATTTAAAGTTAGCAAAGAAATGACCATTTTCTTTAAGGATATATATTAAAATCAAGTGCGACCGCTTTATTTTATTTATAATGAGCATTTTAATAGTCATTTTATTTGCTTTATAGTTTATATATAAAATATTGGATAAATTAATATTTAATTTTATAACTATAAAGTATTATTAATGATACAAATTTATTATCAAATCCTTTAATATTAGTACAAATATGTCACCAAATTTTTTATTAATAGTAAAAATTTACCATTAAACTCTTTATTAATTGCATAAATTTACTTCAAAAAATATAATATATATAACGATAAAAAAACAACTTAATTACATTTACACCATTAATTATAGTTGAATCTTATTTTTATTACTCGATAAAATTACGTAAAATATTTATAATTTTTATAATAGTTCGATAGGATATGTATTATTTTGTCTTAAAATTTAACGTAATCTAAAAATATTCTCCCCTTAAGCATTCATTCAAATTGTTTCCCCTAATATTAAGGATTCAATCAATTGGTTTGAACTTTGAAGTACTATAATGAAAAATTTATCATGAGTAGTTTCTTTAGTGGGAATTAGATAGGAACATTGCTTTGGACCCAAGGCTTCATCTGAGACAAGAACCTCAGGGTTCACATGACCAATTCTAAGCATCTCTAGTTGTCATTTACAATGATTTTTGATTGCCCTTTTTTACTTTATTATTAGCTATATATGTTTAGTTATCTATACTTCACTCGAAATAGGGGCCACTAATAAATAAAAATATCCAATTCTTGGAGTAAATGCCAAGTTTCTAAGCTTATTATTCATCTTTTTGGGATTCCGCTGGTAGCTAGTGTGGCAATTTTTGTCTAAACTTGATTGCAATATCTCAACACTATTAACATACTACATATACAATGCTATTTATATTAGTATGGTTTCTTAATTGTGTTAAATTTTACATAAAGCACGAATTAATTTATTTATCTAATACTTTATTCATTTTTATTAAATTATATAATTATTTTATTACCTTTTGGTATAAATACCTTATATTTATTATGAAAACTATAAATACCATATTAATTTAATATATTATTTTAGTTAATCACTAATAGTTTAGTTGGAGTATAATATTGTTATTGATAATGTTTTTTTTTAATTTATAATTTTTAAAACTATAGAAAGAAAACATTATTTTTAACAAAAAGTTAATATTTTGTTCGAGGATGATTGATATTTATGTTGCATAAATATATATATATATATATATATATATATATATATATATATCAAATTTAAGATTTATATGATATAATATAATATAATTAATAAATATAAATAAATTGAACGTAATTGTATTATATAAGAAACTGATACATTAATTATTATTATTTTTTAAAATGATTAAAATCTCTTTTTTATTAAATAAGTAAAAAATATACTGATGATATTCGAATATAGATAAGATAATAGAGATGAAAAATTATAATAATTATAATTATAATACAAGTTAATCCAAGTTACATATTAATTATAATATATATATATATTATATATGAGTGGTATTAATAAAAATATCACCTTATACTAACACAAACATGTACATTTTTGAAACTAAATTTTCTTTAAATAAAAATATAAGTAGATGATCAATGATAGATCCTTTTATCGGATTTGGATCTTCGATTTCTATGTTCTTTATTATTAAATAAAATTTAAAAAATTATTGATTCAGAGGACAAAATAATAATAAGGGAATCTATTTAATATCTTTTTCTAATAACTTGAACATCCCAGAGTTAGTAATGCAATTTTAACATATATGTGTAAATGGCAGTTGCCTGTTTTTGCCTTACGTACTTACCAGGGATGTAACAATTTTCAACATGTTCGAGTAATCGCAGTAACAACTTTGATTTTAAGTAGTAAATTTTAATTTAACTTTTGGGTTCTTTTGTATAGGTTTATTTTTGATTTTAAGTATGTGATAACCTTTAATATTTAAAATTATAAATTTATATTTTAAATGAATATTATATATATATAAATATTTATTATTTATTAAATATATATAATATACTATTATTTTTATTTATAAATATTTTATATTTTGTATAATTTTAAATAATTTAAATAATCATTACTCAATGATATTCATCATATTTATATTATTTCAATTTTAATTTTGTGTATCATATATTAATTTAATTTTTTTGATCAAGTAATATTTTTGTGTATTATTATTAAAATTTTCATAATAATCTAACTAAATTATTAATTAAATATTATTTTTAAAATAAATATAAAATTGATAGAATCACCCGCCCATGTTTTATTTTAAACTTTATCGTATTCAGAAAAGCACCAGATCATAACCCATATTCAAAAATTCATTTTCCCACTGGAATTGAACGTCCGTTAAAATAAAGCCGTTAACTCAACTAATTCTTCTAACACGTAACGGAAACTGTTAATATTTTGAGTATTAATACTACCCACACCCCATGTAACCGCTCATTTTCTCACCCTTGTCTCCTTGTTCATTTCACTCATACTCTTTCCGTCATTTTCTCGAGAAAGCATAACCCTAATCGAAAGTAAAAATGCGTGAAATTCTTCACATTCAAGGTGGCCAGTGCGGCAATCAGATTGGGGCCAAGTTTTGGGAGGTAGTGTGTGCAGAGCACGGTATCGATTCAACCGGACGATACCATGGTGATACGCCTCTTCAACTGGAGAGGGTTAATGTCTACTACAACGAGGCAAGTTGTGGTCGATTCGTTCCTCGAGCCGTGTTGATGGATCTCGAACCGGGTACGATGGACAGTCTCAGATCTGGTCCGTACGGGCAGATTTTCCGACCTGATAATTTCGTGTTCGGACAGTCCGGTGCTGGTAACAACTGGGCTAAGGGTCATTACACTGAGGGAGCTGAGCTCATTGACTCTGTTCTTGATGTTGTGAGGAAAGAGGCCGAAAACTGTGATTGCTTGCAAGGTCAGTCAACGATTCTTCGAGCTGTATTCCCCCCTTTTTATGATGCTTTTGCTTATATTTAATTGCATATGTCGCTGTTCTAACTTTTTATAGGCTTATAGATTCTAGTTTTTTCCTTCTAAACGTATTATGGTTTCTATGTTTATGGGATTTTTTAGCGTCCGAATCGGTGATTTGGTCGATTTATTGCATGTTAGTCTGTAGTTAAGGTACTCAAAGTTTTTGTTTTCTTCGATCTTGATTTTCAAGGGTTTGATTTGGAGATTTCAGTATTTCTCAATTAGGTTTTGTTCTTTTTTGTTTTTTAATTATCTAATTTTGTGGGATTTGTTTGGTTGCGTAGGGTTTCAGGTGTGCCATTCGCTTGGGGGTGGAACTGGGTCTGGAATGGGAACTCTTTTGATATCAAAGATACGGGAGGAATACCCAGATCGTATGATGCTCACCTTTTCTGTTTTCCCATCTCCGAAGGTTTCTGATACAGTGGTTGAGCCCTACAATGCAACCCTGTCTGTCCACCAGCTTGTTGAGAATGCTGACGAGTGTATGGTCCTTGATAACGAGGCTCTTTACGATATTTGCTTCCGCACTCTCAAGCTCACCACTCCAAGCTGTAAGTTACAGAACCTTCCTTTCTACAATGTTCTCTTTTATTGGAAAAGTAATTCACATGTCACTAAACTATCTGATACAGTTGGATACATTTGTCTGATTTTCTGATTTAAATTTGATAAATTGGACCAAACTGTCTCAGGGTATGTAAATCACAAAGATAAGTGACCCAAGTGCCCAGGCCCCCTTTTATTCTGTTTAGATTTTAACATAATTGAAATAGAACGAGTATTGCATATGCCTTTTTAGTGTTTGTGTTTTCCTTGTTTGTTGCAGAAAATATGGTAAAATAAAATGTTCCTAATGATAATCATCATTATATTTGGAGAATGAAGTGTTGAATTATCAACAATCTATTACCAGCCAAACATTGGTTTAAATTAGATAACACTCTATGAAAAGGACACTTGTGCTACTTAACATTGGTTTAAATTAGAGGTGAGTATTGGATTGAGAATGCCTGTTTTTGGGAAATTCAAATCCCATCCGATTCAAATTAGATTTGAAGTTTTTAAATCTGAATTTGATTTGATGATATAATCAATTTGAATCTTAACATATTATATTTTTTTGGATGGAATAATATCATATCAATAATGAAATTTATTTATGAATTATTGTGATATATAAAACACTACATATATAACATTTAAATTTTAAATTAGTATATTTGTATCAAAATTTATTATTTATAGTTACAATTAAGAAAATCAAAAGAATAAAAAAAAAATATATATATATATATATGTATATATATATTAAATTATTATAAATATAATCTAATAATCTAATGTATGTATGATATTTAAATATATTATATTATAAAATAAATTATGTATTTATTTATGATTTAATAGTTATTAGGTTTAGATTAGATACAGTGTATTATTAAATTATTAAATCTGTCAATTTGATTTGAATCTAAACAGATTTGTATTTTTTTCAATCCAAATATGATCCGTTCATAAAATTTATTTATCCAATCCCATCTGAAAATGATGGATCTGACTGAATTTTTTAATTTAAATGGATTCATCAGATTATTTGCTAACCATAGTTTAAATGTTAAATAAATGCAATGGTATTTATACAGCTTCTAGTCTGATTGGACTGCTCTAATCACGTGATCTGGGTCACATGAATCTTACTTATTTCCTTGTACTGTTAGCCCGATGGAAAAATCTAAGTTTACTCTTTAGCATTAAAACTCTCTTTTTATACTTTATACCTTTTCCTATATAAATGGAGCACTTTTTTTAATCTTAAATGAGGTGGTAAAAGGTAAAATGGTTTACAAAAAGTATGCTCAAATTTATCAACTAACTAAATAAATTGTCACGTCAGTTGAGATTTTATCACAACTTAATAAGACTTTTCCATGTAAATAATTAGTAGTTTATTGATGTTATGTTGTCAAATTGGTTCACTCACTTTGGATGCGAACTTGTGTGATGCTATGGAACGGTAATTACTCAATACGGAAAAAGGAATCTTACATCATAAGTCTTGACATCTCATCTATTTTTATTGTGTATTTATCATTTTTTGCAATATCTGAACATGACCCACTTGAATCTGGTTTCATTTTTTGCTTGTACAGTTGGAGATTTGAACCACCTCATATCTGCTACCATGAGTGGTGTTACATGCTGTCTTCGCTTCCCTGGACAGCTCAATTCAGATCTTCGCAAGCTTGCAGTCAACCTTATTCCATTCCCACGACTTCACTTCTTCATGGTTGGCTTTGCACCTCTCACATCCAGGGGTTCACAACAATACCGTGCACTCACTGTCCCTGAACTTACCCAGCAAATGTGGGATTCTAAGAACATGATGTGTGCAGCTGATCCTCGTCATGGCAGATACCTAACAGCATCAGCCATGTTCCGTGGCAAAATGAGCACCAAGGAAGTCGATGAACAAATGATCAATGTTCAAAACAAGAACTCTTCGTACTTTGTGGAGTGGATTCCAAACAATGTGAAGTCCACTGTTTGTGACATTCCTCCTACTGGTTTGAAGATGGCTTCTACATTCATTGGGAATTCCACCTCTATACAGGAAATGTTCCGCAGGGTCAGTGAGCAATTTACAGCCATGTTTCGCAGGAAGGCTTTCTTGCATTGGTACACTGGTGAAGGAATGGATGAGATGGAGTTCACTGAAGCTGAAAGCAATATGAATGACTTAGTGTCTGAATACCAGCAATATCAGGATGCAACTGCAGAGGAGGAAGAATATGAGGATGAAGAAGAATATGAAGAAGAAGCTTGATCCTTGTTTCCATACAGTCATAGTAGTTAATAGGTGTTTTATCTTTGCAAATGGTGTATGTTTTGTCATATTGAGCGTCTGTTTAAGTTTTGGATTAAAGTGATCTGCTTGTTTGTGGATGTTCAATTTTCCTACATGGTTTTGTTGTGGCTTTGACAATTTCCAAACAAATGTCCTTTTCTTGCTAATGGCTGTTGGTTCCTAGTTACAAACTCTCTGTTGTAACATGCGTTTCATTTCATTTTCATTAGTGAATCTTCTTATTTTCATTCTCATCATATGATTAACGTCATTAATAGACTTGGGAAATGTGCTGAATTTGGTTTTTTGAGGCGTAAGTGGATATTTTTCTTATCCTGGCTCTAGTGACTGAATGCTTTTATGGTGGTGCTACACGTGATTGTATATCGGTGCACATATTATAATTTTTTTTATATTATTTAAACATCATTATATCTTAGTTTTAATATATATTTTTTAAATGTAATATTTTATTATTTTATTATTAAACATTTACATTTTAAATAAATAATAAATGTCTTTGAATTCTAGTGTTATTTAGTACTTTAAATTAAAAAAGTTATTTATTAGTTATTTTATTTAAAAAAATGAGTTATATAACGATTTTTAGTAATATTAATAAATATTTTATTTATAAATTTTTTTAAAAATAATTTTGCATAGTGAAGAATAAAATGATGATGATATTCTTGATATTTTTTTATATAAAATAATTTTAAAATTATTAAATTTGTTTTTGACACTTTAAAACAAAAAAAAGGATTAAATTATACATTTTTTAATTTAATAGATTAAATGACATATTTATTTAAAATAAATTAAATATATTAATTAATACCATTCTAATTTCATTTTAAAGATAAATTCGAAAAATTAATAGGTTATACGGGTTAATGTATCTCATCAAAACTAGCCAATTGATAACTGTCTTCTAAATATAGGACTGATGAAGTGTCACAAACTGACATTGTAGAGCATCTCCGACCCAAATTCAATTTAAGTGAAACTTTTGTGCCAGTGTAAAAATTACACTCTTTTTTATTTTTATTTTTATCGCTAATTCACTGTACAAAATATCATATTAAATAATATATTCTTTTATAAAAGAATATTTTTTATTCATTTTATTAATTAATTCCTGAAAATTATTATATAAAATCAATCAATCAATCAATTATTAATATTATTTTATTCATTATAATAAATTTAAAATTAAATTTTTGATAAAAATAAAAATAAAATAATACACTAAATAAAATATTATATTTATTATTTGAATTAAAAATTACATACATTATTAAAAAGTAAACATTATATTTAATTAAAAAAAAGGAATTCAAAGTGCATCATCATACACAATTGAAGTTCTTGATGTATCCCAAAATTCAATAACTGGAATAAACTAATTAAGAGATCAATTTTGGTCTAGAATTGAGCTGTCCAGGGAGTATTTTATTTATAAAACTTATCTCCATATTATTGTTTACTTTATGTTATTAGCTGAATAATTTTTTTTTAATAAATTAAATCTGACAAAAGCTCTATTATCACATGATATAAATTATATAAAAAAGAGTTGAAGTTTGATCATGTGTGAAATATTCTTAAATATATTGAAAAATTTACAAATAACGACAATTTAACATCTGAATTTCAAAGAAAAAGTATTAACTTTGTTTCATCCCAATCGAAATCTCTCTTTTCAAAGTCTCTATATCTCTTGATTTGTCTTCATTTATTCTTAATATTAATATTGAAATTTTTTGACAGTTCTTCAAGTAAATAACCTGTTGAGGTGATAAATATTAAAAAGAAAAAATGATGAAAAAATTACAAAAAACAAAAAATTTAAAATGTATATTAAATAGACGATAAGTTTATCAGTTCCAAACATGAAAATTAGCTATTTTTTATTTCAAAGACGAAAATAAAATTTTATTCAAATATTTAAATTTTATAGACTATCCAAATTTAAGTAAACAAAGCAGAAAATTAAAGATTTTGTAAAAAAATCTCAATAATAGAAGAATTTCAAGTTCAAAGATTTCGAAATAATTTAGATCTTTTTGTTCAATATATTAATAAAGTCTAAGGATTTGAAAATAATCTTCTATATATTTTAACTTTAGGCTTCTTTCTCGTTACAACTTTATATTGTATTTTTATATTTAATATTATAAATTTTTTAATGTTTAAATGTTAGTGGTTATAATATATTCTTTTTTATTAATTTTATATAATATACTTAATATTAATTTATCAATTAAAAAAATTAAACAATATTATTAATTAATAAAAAGAATATGATTTTTTTTTATTAAAACAGTAATATAATTTAAACAAAATTTAGGTAAAGATATATAATTACAATAAAATAGGAATTAAACAATTTTTTAATATTTTTCTTTTATCTTTTATTAATATTAAAAAATAGTATATAAATAATTTCTCTTTAAGTTATAAGTTAATAGTATAGTGTCAAATATAATATGATATTGTTCATCATATTATTTTAATTCATAACTAAAGAGATAATTTGTAACAATATTTATTGCAAATTTTTTACTATTTTAAGGTTTAAAAGCCTCATTGGAGATGCCCTAATTTCTTAATATATATTTGCAAGTTTCAAGTTTTATCCCCTTCTTTTTTGCAGAGATTATAAAGGAAAATATCAGGAATGCCATTGAAGCTTGCTTTTTCTTACGTTCCTAGCTAACATTTGAAAAAATGTTTCTAATGATATTAAAGTTTAATGTATTATCAAAGACAACCTAATTAATAATGACATTAATTTTTATATACGTGTGTTTTTGTTCAATTATTGAAACATATTTCACAAAATTATAAAGTAAAAAAACGATGTATTTATTTGTTTCGTTTATTATGGTTGAAAATAAAAATCCACCGTAAGTGAATTAATACATATCAAATTAAAAGTTTATTTAATTTTTAAAAATGTACTTAATAATTTGATATATTGTCTAAACTTTTCATTTTTATGGCTGACATTAATTGATTAAAAAATTAATTAATTATTTTAATACATTTTAAATTTTTTAACAATGACTTTGGAAAAAATGAAAATTTATTTTTTTATTTACTTAACACGTTACAAAGAAAAATATTTTCCATTTATATAATTAAAAAAATAATTAAGGATTAACTATGTGTTTATAATAATTTGATAATTATAAATTATCTAAGAAACTAATCCATAAACATTAATTTCTTATAATTTATTTTTATGTTTTTAAACTTTTATAAATTATTTTTATTATTAATTTTGGTTTTAAAGTTTTATTTTTTTTATAACATCTATGTGTATTAAAGAATAAATTTAATTAAAATTGGATGTTTAAATTTTTTAGAAAATTAAAAATTAATAACTTTAATATACCTAATCATTTGGGATAAGTAATAAAAAAAGTTTATTTATTATATATATTTAATTTTTATTTTCTTAATTTGTAAGTATGTGGTTGCGGATACATATGTATATATATTATTGTAATAAAATAAAAATGATTATTGTTATCTTATTAGTTTAATATATTAATTATTCAACGTTGAAAATAAGTGAAATCATTTTATATTCTTTAAATTTAAAAATATTATGAAAATATTATCAAATAAAAATTATATCTAATATTTGTTAAAATTAAAAGGATATCTTTGATCATTTTTAAAAAATTGCGAGTATTTATAAAAAATACAAATTTTAATGGTGTTATTAATATTTTTCCCGATTATAACTTTACATAAATTTTAGGTTTAATTTCATAGCATATCTTTATTATAGATAAAGTTTTATTTTTAATCACACTATATATATATATATATTGAGTTTGTAAAAATATAGAATAAATATATATTTTTTAATAGAATAAAAGTAAAAATGAAGGGTAAACTTTATCGTATTAACCAAATGTATTCATGATAATTGAAAACATTCACAGTGTTTGAGATATGCGAAATTTTCAATGATTACATTGTGAATTTAGCATATCCAAACTACACTGTGAATGTCTTCTATTCTTGCGCCTGAGTCTAAATTTTAACACACATTCATGAAGTTAATAAGTTGTAAAAAGTAAAGAACTCATTTCGTAAAGCATAAACATAAATAAAAGAATGTATTGATGATTATCAGCAATTATAAAGACAATCCAATGATGAAAACCCCCAAGAAATGTATGCTTCTTTAGCAATACGAAAATGTCATGCGCATTCCTCAGCTCGCCTAAGACTCTTAACTCTCAAACTGTGCAACCATTGAGCTTGGTTGACAATACTGATTTTCTCTTATTTTTGTTGAGAGAGTTATTGAATTGATTTTGGCTTAATGTCTAATGTTATATTTATACATTGAAAAGAAGAAACTAGCCGTTAAATTAGCCGTTATTAAACTAGCCGTTACTAAATTAGCTGTTACTAAACTAGCCGTTAAACTAGCCGTTACTAAACTAGCCGTTATTAAACTAGCCGTTACTAAACTAGCCGTTACTAACTAGCCGTTACTAAACTAGCCGTTACTAACTAGCCATTACTAAACTAGCCGTTACTAACTAGCCGTTACTAAACTAGCCGTTATTAAACTAATTATTCTCAACACTTCCCCTCAAGTTAGGTGTGTGAATGTCGGTCGACCAACCCTAACTGCTTGAAATTTTCTTCAAATGATTTTAAATCTAAACCTTTGGTGAAGATGTCCGCCAATTGTTTTTCACTTCTCACAAATGGAGTTTCAATTTCCTTTGCTTGAATTTTTTCTCGAATGAAGTGGCAATCCACTTCGATGTGTTTTGTTCTCTCGTGAAACAGGATTTGATGCTATATGTGCGCTTGGTTATCACAAAAACATCTTCATTGGTTCTTGAATTTTAATTATATCCAAAGAAGTTGTTTGATCCAAGTTAGCTTCGCTTGAGTTGATGCCGTATGGCTCGATATTACGCCTCTGCGCTTGATCGTACCACAACATTTTGTTTCTTGCTTTTCCATGTGACTAAATTTCCGCCTACAAACGTGCAAAAACCAGTGGTTGATTTTCTATCAAAGCTACCAGCCCAATCTGCATCGGAGTAGCCACACACTTCATTAGAATTATTACGTTTCATGAGAATTCCTTTACTAGGTGTTCCTTTTAAATATTTTAAAATTCTATGTATAGCCTCTAAATGTGGTGTTCTAGGTGTATGCATAAATTTACTAATTTGGCTTACTGAAAAAGAAATGTCTTGTCGGGTTACCGTTAAATAAATTAATTTTCCTACAAGTCTTTGAAATTAGCTTATGTCTTCTAAGGGTTCGTCATCCTCGATATTTAATTTGCATTTACTATCTATTGGTGTAGATGTTGGTTTACTCCCTAATTTACCAATTTCTTTAAATAGATCAAGTGTATATTTTCTTTGTGAAATAAAGAGTCCCTTGGGTGAATGTGCTATTTCTATTCCTAGAAAATATTTTAATAAACCTAAGTCTTTGATATCAAAATTCTCCTTTAATTTCATTTTCACTTTTTTAATTTCTTTCAAATTATTTCCGGTAATTATTATATCATCTACATATACTAGAATTATGGTTGTGAATGTACCATAATTTTTGGAAAATAATGAGTGATCGGCATTACTAATTTTAAAATCACAAGAAATTAAATAAGAGCTTAGTTTTCCATACCATGCTCGTGGAGATTGCTTTAGTCCGTAAATAGATTTTTTTTACCTACACACTACACTAGAATTGTTTTCTTTTTTATGACCAGATGGAAGTGTCATATATACCTCTTCTTCAAGTGTTCATTGGAGAAAAGCATTCTTGACATCCATTTGATGTAAGGTCCAATTTTGGTTTACCGCTATGGAAAGTAAAATCCTAACGGTATTCATTTTGGCCACGGTGCAAATGTTTCTTGATAATCTACACCATAGGTTTGAGTGTAACCTTTTGCCACTAATCGTGCTTTGTACCTTTCAATAGTACCATCACTATTAAACTTAATCTTATAGACCCATTTGCATCCTACGGGTTTCTTTCCTTCCGGGTTAGTTGTACGACTACCCATGTTTCATTTTTTCAAGTGCTCAAGTTCTTCTTCCATTGCTTTGCTCCATACCAGTTGGTCTATTGCTTCCTCATAATTATTTGGCTCATTTTCTTTGGAAATTGAGGTCAAATAAGTCCTATATTGTGGTGTAACATTTTCATAAGAAAAATAATTTTGGATAGAATATTTAACCTCATATGTTAGAAAATCCCGTAATCTAGTTGTAGGTTGTGAGTCCGATTAGACCTTCTCAATGGTATTATTTCGGTAGTACCATCTTCCCCTCACTTTGAGAAGTTTCATCATCTTCATTCTCGTTGATTATTTCATTTTTATTTTCTACTACTATATTTCCTTCTTCAGAATAAAAAAATGGAAATGTAAATTCATTTGGTTCCTCTTGGTTATTAGTCTCCTTTTCTAGTGTTTTGTAATATGGCTCATTTTCTTGGAATGTCACATCTCTTGAAATGTAATGTTTTTTGTTAATCGATCATAGCATTTATAACCCTTTTTGAGATGAATACCCCAAGAAAATAGTTTTGATTGATGTATAATCTAACTTGTGTTGTTTATTTTTGTGCACATAACATGTACATCCAAATACTCTTAAATGATAGATATTGAGTTTTTCTTAGTAGAGGATTTCTAGTGGGCTTTTGAAATTCAAATTGGCACTTGGAAATCTATTAATTAAATATGTTGCGGTGAGAACAGCATCCGACCAAAAAATTATTGGAACATTATTTTGAAACAAAAGTACTCTTGTTACTTCAAGTAAATGTCGATTTTTTTCTTTCTGACACACCATTTTGTTGGGGTGTGTAAATACAAGTTGTTTGATGTAAAATTCCTTTTTGCTTGAAAAAATTTGTAAAATTTTGATTTACAAATTCCGTTCCATTATCACTTCTAAAAGTTTTAATCTTTGCATCATATTGATTTTCTATAAAATTATAAAATTCTTGAAATTGAGAAAACACTTCATTTTTATTTTTTAACAAGTGTAACCATGTAGTTCTTGAAAAATCATCTATAAATATAACAAAGTATTTATAACCATTAAATGACTCAATTGGAGCAGGGCCCCAAACATCAGAATGTATTATCTCAAAAGGTTTTTTGCTTTTACAATTGGATAAACTAAATGGTAACCTTGTGTGCTTTCCTAATTTGCAAATTTCACAACTACTACAATCTAGTTGTTTGAAATCAAAAATATATTTTAAAATCTTATCGAAAGGATGTCCAATTCTCTTATGCCAAAGAGTGCCTAATTCTTCTTCTTTTTTAATATTGAAGTTGCACTTTTCTTCACATAGAATATAAAGCCCATTTTCTAGAAAACCTTCACCAATGATATTCTTCGTTATCAATTCCTGAAAAATCACATTTTTGGATGTAAATGTAATTTCACAATTTAAGTCTCGTGTGATTTTACTAATGGATAACAAGTTAGATGTACAATTATTCACATGCAAAACATTTGAAATTTTTCTTGAAAGGAGACTAATTGAACCATTTCCTAAAATTTCCATTTTTTCACCATTTACAACGATTACAAATTGTTTAGTCTCAATTTTTTTGTAATTATTGAGTAAGTTTTTATTTCCAGTTATGTGATCGGTTGAACTGAATCAAGAATCCATTTGGAATTTAAAGAATTTTGAGTAAGGTTTGTAATCATACCGAGAGGTTTTTTGAGATTTTCCTTGAAACATCACGGATAATTGTGTATACTGTTGCCTCATTTGATCCATATCCACCTCACCTTTTATTTCTTTTTTCGGCTCTGTTTGTACTCGCTATCCACTTTTTCCTTTTGTGCGAGTCACCCATTTTCTCTCACTCTCTACCCGATTTTTGTCGTTGATCTCCCCCCACTACGAAGCCTCCACCTCGCCTTCCCTTTTGTCGGAGATGAGGGTTGAGACACCGCATTCCTCACGCTTGTGTCCTTCCTTCTTACATGTCGCAGCCGAGTGAGTGACCCGTTCCTCACGCTTATGTCCTTCCTTCTTACAATAATCGCAGAGTGAGTGTTTGGTCTCCCGAGCGTTACGGCCTAGGGTTAGATACGGTGATGAAAGCCTTGGCTTCGGGGTTGGCAAGTAGTTGAGTACCCATAACTATTCTTCTTGTCTCTTCTCTTTCAACCATCCCAACAACCTCATCTACGTACGGATGGCGGCTCACTTGTGAGAAGAATTTGTGAGCGTACCCCCTCATAGCTTGAATCGAGCTTGGAAAGGAAGGTGAAAAATTCCATCATGTTCCTCTCTTCTTTTGATTTCATCAAGATCGGCTGTGAGAGGGTCGATACCTTTCTTATCTCATCATTCTTTTTTCTTTGGATTTTCTTTGAATAGTTCGGTGACGGATTGATTTTGTTGTTGCTGCTTGTTGAAGTTCTTCTTAAGTTGATAAATAAAAGTAATTTTTCTTCCGTCCGAGAACATTGTCTACGCTTTAACCCACATATCTCGACGGTATCTAGATATGTCCGAGATCGAAGATATGGGGTTCCATGATTGCCAATAACCAACTCATGACGAGATTGTCACTTTTTCTCCATTCTGAAATTTCCTTTCTTTCTTCAACCTGTTGGGTGTGTTGGATCTTCGGCTTTTGGTTTTGATTTCTCACCGGTGTGACATGCTCAAATTTGTCTCTGCCGATTAGACCAAAAGTCACTTGACGTGCCAAAGATGGTAATTTTTACCATTTAACAAAGACACCTGTAAGTCTCTCATATGTTGTAGACATTTTAGATTTCTTGAGCTTATACGAGTTCTTGTTTGTGGGATTGATTTGGAGCAGATCAAATCATCGATACCACGTATTGATTTTCTCTTATTTTTGTTGAGAGAGTTATTGAATTGATTTTGGCTTAATGTCTAATGTTATATTTATACATTGAAAGGAAGAAACTAGCCGTTAAACTAACCGCTATTAAACTAGCCGTTACTAAATTAACCGTTACTAAACTAACCGTTATTAAACTAGCCGTTACTAAACTAGCCGTTATTAAACTAGTCATTACTAAACTAGCCGTTACTAACTAATCGTTACTAAACTAGCCGTTACTAACTAGCCGTTATTAAACTAATTATTCTCGACAAATACCACGTCATTTCTACAAATCTTAACAGGGCAAGTAAATAGTGGGAAGGAATACAATTCTCAAATTGAAGGGAATCCGAAAAAACTCTAAGAATCGCCATCAATCATTCAAGATCCAAAGAAGCTGAGCTGAGAACGATCAACATTGCATTCGGCTTGAAGCGTATGAACTTTGAAGGTTACCTGCTAGTTTTCAACACGTAATTTTACTTAGAAATAATTGAGGAAGACGAGCCCAACATAGAATTGCGATAAACTTTGTTTATGATTTATGATTAACATTGGATTTGGCTTACAATCAACATTACGTGAAATTATGATCAGTTTTTCAGCAGAAATTGATCAACAAGTGTTTCAGTAAGTACGGTCTTGATTTGACTCCCCAGCAATCTGTTTAAATAGGTGCGATCCAATTTGATTTAGTGCTTTTCTTGTTTTTCTATCTTGCTTTGTTCACAATTGATCCATTATGTCAACTCTTATATTGGAAGCTAATTTGGTATATATTTGCTGAGATATTCTGATTTTGATTACTATGATCAATCTCCTGCTTCATGATTGCTGAGATCTGCTATTTTTTTTCTAGCTAGGAGTTTGATTCTCCTCGGTTCTTGGTCTTCCTATATTGGATTTGGTTCTTGTTTCTTCCTATTTTGTCGTGGCTTGGTATTTTTTTGTAAAGATGATTGTCTTGGTGTCGAATGCAAGGAATAGGTCAAGTTGATACTGTAAATGCTCTTTTTGAGGCAAAGAAGAAGTATCATCCTGGTATTGTGTGTATAATAGAAACAAGAGCAAAGAATAAAAAAACTTTGAGGCTTCGTAGAATGCTAGCTTTTCCTAAAATAATGGTGATGTTGTTGAGTAAAATTTAAAATACATAATTTTAAATTTATTAGTATTGGATCCAAACAAGTATACAAACTACTTGTATTATACCCACAATAAAAGACACTATAACATCTTTTAAAGGCAATTAACAAATTGAAGAGAAATACAAACACTTAAAGAAAAAGCTCTCAACTCACACTCAAACTAAAAATACAAAGACTTATTTGTTTTTGATGTGACGATAAACCAAATGTAAGGTAGCCTATTTATAATCCTCACCATCCAATCTACACCACACAAATATAAAACTAAGAAATAATTTTAGCCATACAAATATTATCTACATACTTATCTTTTCTACATCCTTCAACCACTCCATTTATTTTTCTACATTCTTCAACCACCTCATTTATTGGGTTGGTGTTGATTTTCAACACTCCTCAACACCAACTCTCTATGAAGAAAAGTGTTCTTTAAATTCATTTGTCACTTTGCATTTGATTCCATCCAACTGTTGGGTGTACCTTCTGATTCCACTGGTTATTTTAACTCACTCTCCACTGCTTGTTTCCTGAGGTCCGACCCCATGAAAGATGAACGATTTGCTTACCAATTATCGTTCCATTCAGACTCTCAATTGCATCCTCACCAAATTGGTTAAATACTTGTTTTAGTACGTCATCACTGATGTTTGGATCCAAACAACCAATTAACTCATCAAGTAGTTCAAAGAAATACCACTTGTTAGGTCTTTCACCTGTAACAATTTTAGCCTTCTCACTCTTATACTTCTTCTTCGCAGCATCAATTCGATTCTTACATTGAATATCAGTCTTAGGATTCTTTGAATAGTCTTCTATACTATTCACAATATCAGCAACCTCTTTCCAATGCTTTTGCTTGAGATTCACTCTACTCAATTCCACATACCTTTCACCTTGAACATCGATCAACACTGTCGTAGCACCTTCACTCCAACAATCCTCTCTTCCACCTCCTCTACATTTGACTAAGGAGGAACCGATATTACTTTGCACAGTAGAATGTGATGGCCTTGAATGTGGTTCAATTAGCTCCTAGGCAAGCGATAGAGTTTTTGGAGGCTCATGTGTAGTGTGCCCAGAAGGTACCAGTTCCACAACCTGTTGTTTATCACCAGGTATGGAAATCCCCTGATGTGATGTGGGTACTCTTAGGATCAATTGTGATAGAGCATGGATAAATGGTGAGTTGTTAGGAGCACATTGGGGTTGTAGCTAGCAATGAGGTTGGTGATGTACTAGCTTTCCTT
The DNA here is from genome assembly GCA_033030585.1 of Hippophae rhamnoides. NCBI lineage: Eukaryota > Viridiplantae > Streptophyta > Magnoliopsida > Rosales > Elaeagnaceae > Hippophae > Hippophae rhamnoides. Next base: position 13,894,277 of record CM065430.1, read on the forward strand.
GGTAAGCATGTGTCATGTGCATCAGTGGAGCAGTTAGAGCTAAATGATATCCTTTATAGTTTGCATCTAGTTGTGAGTCGTGGTTGGGGAAGGATTGTAATGGAATCTGACTCAAAAGTTGTAGTTGGCTAGATAGCCAAAGGTGGCTCGGATGTTTCTGGGTGTGTCATAATCCAATTATTTGGGATATTATACAATTGCACAATCTATTTAGTCACTGTAATGTGCAATGGATTAATAGAGGTGTGAATACAGCAATTGATGGAGTTGCAAAGTAAGCAAGGGAGACCAATTGTGTGATTTGTATTTTGTTAGCTTCTCGTCCTAGTATGGTTCTGGATGCTGAAAGGATTGTAGCTTCATATTGATTTACCTAATAAATCTCTTTCTGAAAACACAAAAAAATAAAAAAATTATAAAGACAATTCGAAAATGGGACTGGACTGAGTTACATGATTGCACATTTGTACTCCAAAGGAGAAAAAGGTAAACTTGTATTAAACCCTACAGAGCATATATGTAACATTTGCAAGAAGAAAAATGATGGCAAAAATTAAAAGGGTGATGAAAAAAAGAAAAGAAAAAAAAGGACATACACACATGTTAACCGTGTACTAAACTTATTCACTGCACTAGAAACTGCATCTGGCTTTTTCATGGGGGCAAATCAAACAGCTTCAAGATTATACATGGCATGTAGTTTCTACAAGACAGGGAGCAATTATTTGCTTTTCTTGGAGTTTCTGAGGTTTCGTACAGTCATTAGAAGCTTTTGTCTTTCACCTTCTACCTCAGCTAATCTGAGACTGATCTCTGAATATCTTTCTTGCATCTCCTTTAGTTCACATTCCATTATGTTGTTGTTCTCCTTCAGAGACACCAATTCAGCTAGCAAATTGTCAAGCTTGCTATCTCTAGGATCCGGTTTAGAGCCTTTGCATCCATCCTCACATGAAATTGCATCACTGGTAAAGGAATATAACTAACTCATCAATAAATACATCTAAGAGCAGTATTTAGAATAAACTCAAACTTGGTTCATACTTCAAAATGATCTCTGGATAAATACCTTGTGGTTAATGATGTTTCTTCCTTGTTTTCCCTGCTAACGAATTCTCTACTATTCAGGTGCTGAGCACTGCTTCTCATTTTTTCAAGCATACAATCAGGAGTTGCATCATTGACATCTGATTTAACAACCTGCATCACAAGATCATTCCTTAAACAGAATCCAACTTGCCCAAACAATAGTGGAGATAAATAGAAAGGTGAATAAATTAATTTTGGATTTAGTTCATCCCTCTTTGACAACATTAATACTTTAATACTGTACTGTACTAGACTAGAACTATCTTTTCATGATTAAAAAAATAAATAGTAAATACACATCTCTGTTATTCCTCGGCCAAATACCGGCAAACATTAACGGTAACAGCAGCTAAAACGACTTTAAACTTTTATGGAAAAAACATGCAGCTAACCAGTTGACGTGCACTACTCTGAATGAATTCTTCCACATGTCTCTCTAACTCTTCAATTTTTACCTGAAGATCCTTTTCTTTCTCCAAAAACGAATTTGCTGAAGTTTCCAAGGCAGCTTCTTTTAGTTTTATATGTCCCTGTAAAAGGGAAGAATGTGGTTCGTTATCATCACATTTGTAAATACTGAATTTCATTTTCAATTTTTCATATAGAATTTCTATCAATAGTTGAAAATTGTATAACAATCTGGATTCTGCAAGATGAAGAATGTAAAATACTGCAATGTATAACAATCTGGATTCTTTTAGTTTTATTTGTCCCTGTAAAAGAGAAGAATGTGGTTCGTTATCCTCACATTTGTAAATACTGCAATTTTATTTTCATTTTTTTCATATAAAATTTCCATTAATAGTTGAAAATTGTATAACAATCTGATTTCTGCAAGATGAAGAGCATAAACCCAGTGATAGCACATAGATTCTATGTCACAGAAGTTAGGACTTCATTCATCTTGTGATTCAAATTTTCATTGTTAAGCTTGTATATCACTTGGTTTGTGATTATGTATAGAGTAATAAAATATTCCGTTAACTCGATAAACTAATTGGGATTTCAATTTACCTCGAGCAATTTTATTCTTTCCTTCAGACTAGTAAATTCTGCTATACTTCCATCAGAAGCTGTTTTTCGTGCATTGCAGTCCTCGAGCTTCTTCTCAATGCTGCTTAGTGCATCATTTTTGTTCTTTAGATCCCTCTTTAATTGGAATACCTGCTTTTGAAGTTTTTCTTTTTCTGTCTCATCCTCAAACAGAGAATGTCTTAAGTCATCACATTGAGCTTTAAGCTTTTCCAACTCTAACTGTAAGAATTCAACTTGGGACTCCTTTTCACCCTTAAGATGCCCGATCTTTTTCATTTCCCCCAATGACATTTCTGCTTCCTTCCTTGCCACAGAAACTGCACTAACCAGCTCATTTCTTTCCACATTTCCTTTTTGTATCAGCATTTCAGTTTCATTCAATAATGACTTTATTTTTTCCAATTCAGTTGTCAAGTTCCGTTCGGCTTGCTCACTGATGCAGTTATTCTCATTTTTGAGTCTCTTGATCTCAGCCTTAAGCTGCTTGATCTCCTGGGACATAGTCCCCATGATTTCATCCTTGTGCTTTCTCTGATGTTCAAGGTGCTTGGACTTACGGTCAATTGCCAATGACATCTGTTCTATCAGACTGGACTTGTCGGAAATGCTCTGTGACATCTGTTCTATTTGACTGGTTTTCTCATTTAATTGATGGGAAAGCTCATGTAATTTATCCTCAAATTTTTCCTGAACTGCTTTGATCTCCTCCTTAGCATTCTGAAGCATTTCCTCCAGTTGACTTTTCTGAAACCGAAGTTCATGAGCATCTGTCATCGCTTTCATAGCAACCTTCTCATTTGCATCAAATGTTGAGACCATTTGCATGGAGAGCCTTCTAAATTCTTCCTGAAGCTTCTCTGCGGTACCAGCATTTTTCAACCTTGTCTTTCTCAATGTTTCCTCTGTTAGAATGGCTCTTTGTTCCTGCTCAACTTTGGCTTGTACCAGAGCTTCTAGGTCAGCTTCGAATCCTTGTGCTTGCTTCGCCAGATCCTCTTCCAAGCTTTGAATGCAAGACTCGAGTTCCTTTATGGTGACCATTGAATCAGAAAATTTTTGAGACTGTGTCTTGAGTTCTTTTTCCAAACTTTCAATTTGTGATTGAAGCTTATTCAAGGATGGAGATGAGCATTCATAGGGCATCTTCAGTTGTTCTTGCAGTTGGCTTTGCTCTAATTTATATGAAATGTCATGGTTTTCCTGTTTCAATATCTCATAGTCAAGAGCAAGCTGCTCCATCTGCATCTCAAGCTCATCTTTGTCTCTCCTATAGATCTCTATTTCACCATAAAGGTCCATGATTTTCTGCTGTAAAAGTGATGCCTCATTGGCTTTGCTGTGCTGCCTAACAAGTTTATCCAGGGCCTTTTGCTCTTCATCGTCATCTGTCTCACATTTTACAGAGCTTTTCCACAACTCTGTGGTATCATCACATGATCCTGTGTAGTCAGCTGGATATGATATTTCTTTGTTCTTCTGCTCTAACATTTCCTCTAGGTCTCCTACAGCAAGAATCAACTCAGCATTTGATTCCTGTGTCTTCTGAAGCTGTAACCGGAGTGTGGAATTTAGGTCCTTCTCGTAGTTCAGTTCTTGTCTGATTTCTTCAAGAAGAGGCTGGAGATCCCCACCTTCTGACTGCAGTCTATTTTTGACTCTTGTATCATCCATTCGTTTATGAAATGACTTGAGCTTATCACACTCTGCCTTCAGTTTGTCTCTCTCTTCTTTCAAGCTAACGACATCCCTTGCAAGATCCTGCCCCCTTTTTGTCTCTTTTACTATCTGCTTCCGAAGAGTTTGTAATTCCATCTCTGACACATCTGATTGTCTAGCTAAAACTGCAAGCTCAGCCTTGAGCTTTTCCATCTCAATATTTGATGCCTGTTTAGATCTTTCTCTTGAAAGGGTGTTATGGGATCCGTTTGTAAAATCATTGGTATTTGCTCCGTGATCAGAACTAGCAGACCATCCCCATTGTGATTTCTGATGTTCTCCATACATTGTTGAGACATATGATGCTGGTTTGTCAGGCACCAAGGATTGGCTCGAAGGATCGTGATGGACATTTAGATCTCTCAGTCCAAGTTCCCATGGAGTTTCGAGCCCAGAACTGCTGTCAGAACTGGACAATGTAATGTCAGATCCACTAGAAGCCCTACGAACACCATTAATTTCAGCAATATGAATGGTTTTATTGATTTCTCCATCCTATGTGACACAACAAAACCAAAGCAATAATTACTAAATAATATACTACGTGCTCAAGTATTGCTACATGTCTGAATATCAGAGTTTTGAATAATGTACTTTGTAAAATACATTAAACTAAATCCTATCTCCTAGCACTTTGAAGTTTCTTTTCCTCAAAAGAAAAGTACTTTATTTAAAGAAAAAATCGTTGTGCCAAATCGATCAGGAATTTCAATGCATAATGAGAAAGTGTGATCATCTTTGTCAGGACTCGGGATGAAAAAACAAAAAACAAAACAAAACAAAAAAACTCACAATCACAATTCTTTCATCTGTGTCATTATTGCTGAAGTGAGTCCTGAGGCTCCTAACTTGGGTTTTAGCTTTAGCTATATCACCTTCTTCCACCTGTCTGCGAAAAATTTGAAAAGTTAAACTCACAATCAAAATCAGAAAAGAGACTAAATAAATGAGTGACACAACATATCTACAATAGTCATACATACTTCTGATCCACATTTGCTTGAATTCTTTGAATAAAAACCTGTTTACAAACCAAGGGTTCAATGAGAAAGATAGAACCATAACCTTTCTTCATATATTGATAGCAACTAAGCTCATAAAGGAAAACAATATGAGGAATTAGAAGAGAACCGACATGCAAAACTACACCGGAGTTCGAATTCTTAAAAGGAAAAGAGATAGTTGATGCCTTAGTAGCCTCAGCATAATCAGCAAAATTAATAGAAACCTCTCCAAGAACACTAGCTTTTGCTGTTCCCTACACAGTGCCACAAAATTAAATTTCAAACCAAGTATACACAACAAATGTATCAAATCTAACAATTCAAAATTCAGTTGATTTGGGGGCAAGAATCGAATTCATACAGATGAAACAATGAAGCTGTAGATTTTCTCACTGATCTTTCCAGTTCTTGGATCTCTAGAGAACCTGACTGTTTCATAGATTGGATTCTCCCACCGACAGGTCCCATCTCTAACTTTAGCTTTATCTAACTTTAGAGTTGGCTTTCCCCCATCCCCTGGAACTAAAGATAGTGTTAATGCATCCACACCCGATTGTGCAGCTTCCTGAAATCACAAAATCAGAGCTTTCTCAATTATCCCAATAGGTGACATTACATTCACATTCTTCTTTAATTGTCTGTTTGGTTGCCTTGAAAAGAATGGGGAAGAGAAACGAACTTTTTTTGGGCTTCATGTCTTATTAAAGGATTGAAGAGCTAAAGGGCTCGATGTAACTAATGCTAAAAATTGGACGACCTTAATACTTTTTTTGGGTCATAACTCCTACTCATTCAGCATCTTAAAAAATCTTAAGAACCCAGTAATATGTTTATATTCCTTACATTTTCTTAACAACAAGCAAAACCTAAGGGAGAAAAAAAATAAAATATTGCTTGTTTTTAAAGGCTAAGGATCCTAAACTACCTGGGTTGCATGAAACTGTAGTTTGAAAACGGCTTTGATCTTGTTCTTGTCGCTCCACCATATCGCCGGCTTAAACATCTTACTAACCAAAACCGAAGTTTCGTCGGAACTCTCACTGGAGCTCCGACATCACTCGACGGGACATAATGCTTTCTCCGGCGACCAACAGGCGCAGTGCAATCGCAGTTGATCACGCTCTCTGCTTTAGTGCTTTTAGCTAGTTGGGAATAAAACAGAGTAGAAAACAAATGAAGAAGAGCGAGTTGACACAGTTAATAATGTGAGTTCGAATGAGTTAAAGGGACCAAGTTTCAAATAAGTTTGGAATGAGAATCTTCTTCTCGGAAACGTGTTTGTAGAATTGGAAGAAGGCAACAAAAATGAGCAGATCTGAGGTGTTTTTTTCTTATCTCTCTTCTATAACAGCCATTTTCTGAAACAGGTGACAGTGAGTGACACTTGTTTATTTTAAGTGGAAAAATGCTAACGGTGTAAATTCCTGTTACAACACATAATAAATATGATGTAAATTATTTTTTAATTAAAGTAATTATTAATAAAAATATTATATTTAATAAATAAATAAATTGATTGAAAAATTAAAAAATTTCATATTTTTAAAGGAGTGTGAAATTTATTAAAATCATTTTTATTATTATAATAATTATTTTTTATTAAAATCATTTTTATTATTATAATTTAACAAATTTTATCCAATAATAACAACACTTAAATATAATTAATAATATAAATTCATATTATTATTATAATAATAACAAAATTTATTATCATAATATTATTATCTTATTAAAAATATGTAAATTTGAATGAAAAATATAAATATGAATACAAATAACACAATTAACAACACGTTAACGTATACAACTAATTTAAATTATCATACCAAAAAATATTAATAAATATAAATTTATATTCAATTTTATAATCATTTATTCATACGATGCATGTGTAAAATTAGATTGGAAATTAAAGAGTTGATGTTTTAGATAATACTTATAATATAATTTATACTTAAAAAATAGTATAAATTTATATATTGTTAATGTTTATCTAGGTATTTAGAAAATTATAAAAAATAATAATCTTAAATTTTAAAAAAATAAGTATTTTGTATTGATTAAAACAAATATTAATATAATATTTATAATTAGAATAAGATTTATATTTGTTATAGGTTAACCTTTTAAGATTTGATTTTCATATATATATATATATATAATTTATACATTATACAAAATTTAATTAATAATAAAAATAGTACTATAATGTTAAATATTGAGCGTATTTAAATGATAATAATTTAATTTAAACAACGTCTAATTACACGAGTTTTTAAATAAAATAATATGTTATATATTTTTTTAATAGTAAAAATATACAAAATAGGTATAAAATATATTATTTTATTATTATAAATTTTAAAAATATTATTTTTATTACTTTTATCATATATTTTGTAAAATAGGATAAAATAAAATAAATAATTACTTACGAAGTAAGTCAACAGAAGAACACTAAATCAGTAAGTTTTCGATTTTAACACACTTTTTTTTTTATAATTTTCAAAAACACAAAAAAATAATCCTAATTAGATTCGTACAATTTATATATCAGTAGCATAATTTTTTATTCACAATTTTTCCTTCATGACTGCGTACAAAAAAAATCAAAAATTAATTCAAACTTAAACCTATATATATATATATATAGACCAAACTATACAGCCTAGCCTATGTTAATAATTTATTAAGTTTTTTTTTTTTTTTGCCCTTAAGTGTGTCAATTTTGACATACTTGTCCTATTTTGTTTGCTAAATAAGTAATGTTTATTTATAATTATAATAAGTATACTTCTTCTATTTTCTTTTTCCTTTTTTTTTGTTTAAATTCCAACGAAGTATTATTATGCACTTGATTTGGATATCCCAACTGGGATATATCCACGTGTTCCACAGATTGGAATGAGTATGCTAACTGCTGTACATTTTTTTAAAAAAATAAAATTATAACATTGTAAATTTTATTCCATTTATTTCTTTTGTGTTTTTATTTTCCTTTTTATATTAGAAAACCCCTTTTGTTTTTAAAGAAACAATCCTCCTCCTGATGAAAATCAAAATCGACATATATAGTTTTACTTGATAATTATAATATTTTTCCCTTTCAGTTTGGAAAAAAAAATTATGATTTTGTTTCTAATTTTTTAATATTTTCTTAAAATATCAATTATATACCCACACACATCTTTTAAGTTTCAGTATTTGATGTGTGAGCATTATAAATAGAAGAAAAAAAATATTTAAAATTGATAACTAAAACAAAAAAAATATTTTTACAATTATTGTAACTAAAAAAACATTATTTAAAAATATTAGAAAATTAATATTGAATAAGTAAGGATGAATTTTTTAAAAATCAAATGTCACAGTGAAGTTGAGGGGGTGAATCGTTTAAGAATTAAGAGAAATATACCCACACACGTCTTTTTGCCCTTAAGTAAGAATAATCTCTTTTTTTTTTGTGTGTGTGTGTATATTTTAGTCATTTTGGTAAATAACAGTAAAAAGCATCATTAAGTATTTACTCTCTGTATTATTGGATTCTTTTTGTAACGTTAATTTGGTTGTCATTGTCGTAATTATGCAAATGGACCTTTTAGCAAAATGAGATTGAGACCTCAGAGAATATTTTTTTTTTTAATTTGTTTTTGTCTTGCCTAATAATAATAAACAATAATTGCCCCATTAGATTTAATTTCATTAACAAAAAAAAATAAATTATTTTATTGCATTAGATGGTTAGACATTAATTTTTTGCTTTGTTTTTTTTTTTTATTGCATTAGATGGTTAGACATTAATTTGAATCTAAGTTTGTTGGCATTGATGAAAATATTAAATACGACAGCACAAAGATTGTGACTTTTTTTGAATTTAGGGGATAAATTTTTTGAATTTAAAAATATGTGATTATTAAATAGATTGGAATGAGTTTGAAGAGGGTGAAGGTGTATTACCGTAACTAGATTGCCCCTTCTGTTAGCGTATGGATGTCGAATTCAATGGTCTTGAATATTTGTTGCTGGCGGGCTGATATAAGAGCCTATCAAGTAAACTAAAATAGTCAGCTCAAACTAAATTAATATTATACCTTTCTAATATTAAGTAATTACGTAATAATCCCAAACTAATTATTATTATTTTTTTTTAGCCGGAAGGTACCAAATGGTAAAGCATTATATTTATTTCCACTACCTTTTTTTTAGTTAAAAAATTAGGTGGATAAAATGATAATTTATTTATATATTTGTTATTTATTTATGGTATGTATACAAACCCTTATAATACATATTTAACTCAAGGGGATGGATATTGAATTCATTTTGTTTGTCTCGGGGTGAATATTTTAATCATTTTATTTTTATTAAAAATTATTAAATAACTCTCAATGTATTATTATTTTATTAATAAAAAATTATAATATAATAATAAGGTATGTTTAATGAGAATAAAATTATTATTTTAAAGTTTTCAATAGTTTGTATTCACTCTTTTATGGTTCAATTTTAGCTTCTTCTTCTTTTTTTTTAACTATGATGTTGTAACTATAAGTATTTTTATCAATATTCTCTCCATAATTTTTATAAATTTGTTTTATAAATCCTCTCTATTATATTCTTAATTGAAAAAAAAATAGAATAGATTAAAATATATCACTCAACGTACCAACTCTTGCTCTTTAATATTACATTAACAAAAAAAAATTATAAAAATAATGAAAAGAATGTAGTTGGAAAATAATGGTATTTTCAACTTTATAACTGAAATAATGATGTTAAAATTGAATCATAAAATGAGAGAATTGTATAAAAGAGGGACAATTTCTAAAATAATAATTTTGTTTCGATTAATTATATTTTATTATTTTATCAGAAACTTTTCTTAATAAAATAATACCGTATTATTTAAAAACAAACTGATTAAGAATTTTGATTTTTTTTTAACGAGAGAATAAAATAAATATACATTTTGAAAATAAAATGACTAAAATATTTTAATTATACAATCAAAATAATCTTAAAATATTTAATACTTACCATATAAAATGTATATGAATTGAATTCACATAAAAAGTTACTCAGTGACACTTAAATCAACCATGGGATGCTTCTATTAGCAACAAAACGAAAACATGGGATTCCTCTAACAATTGCTGTTGAAAAGCTTTTACATTAATTTAGTCATGCATTTTCAGAAATAATATTTCTTTTTATCAATTAATGGCATTATAATTGAACTCGGTTGGGCAATGTGTATCTGTGTGTACACACAAGACTAACGACTATGTAATTGTTCAGTGAGGAAATATTCATCATTAATGGTCTATACAAATAACATGGGAGAGCATGATGAGAGGTAATATTATTCAATTTTTTTCTTCTAATTATTCTACCTTAAGATATTATTATTATTTTTTGTTTTAATTGGTTTGGACTAACCTTATAATTTAGGTCATTATTAATGAATAATATTTCTTATTTAATTTAAAAAAAATCAATTCTTTTAAAATTCTAAAATAATCAATTATTTAAATTTACATTCTTTTTTTATACAAATTATTTATATCAATTATTTTTATCTTTAAATTATTTTTACCTTTAAATAATTTAACATATATCACCATAATATTTGAGTAAAAATATAAATATAAATTTATACAATATTAATGATATTGATCTATTATGTTTGTCGAATAAGGAAACTTTATTAACTCTATCGTGTGCTAATTAAGAATTTGAGATAAGCAGAAAAAGATACATTAGAGTCAAATTTTCTAATTAATTATATCGAGTGAATGTACCTGGATTAAAAAATTAGAAAATATTGAGATAGATAGTAAATTATTAAGTTAATCTATAATTTCCTATTAGTGTAGAATAAGTAAAAAGAGATTAAGCATGTGATTTAAATTCTCTAGAGAATCCTTTCGAATGTATTTATAACATATATTTTTTTTTAATATCGAAGCATCTTATTTTACTCAAGTTGTTATTTTATTTGATATGTAATTATTGATTTATTGAGAAAACTAATATCTATTTGATGTTACTATTATTTAATTTTTTTATTTTAAGTTATTATTTAAAATTTTAACATTTTTTAAATTTTTATATAAAATTATGTTAATATCATTAATATCCATAACATATATGTAAACATCAATATTTAATTATTTTAGTGCAGTATATTATATTGATCTCGTTTAAATTATTTAAAATCATCTGATTGTGGGTTAGATTATATTTTTTTATTTTATCAAAATCACTCAGATATAAGATATATCACTATTGTAGTAAGATATTTTCTTATCGTGGTAAGCTTTATTACGACACTGAACGTATTTGTAGTAAGATATTATCTTGTCATGATAAGTCTAATCACAACACTAGATATCTTCTTAATGTCTTCTAATACTGATTCAATGCCTTATTAAACTCACCAAAAGTTTATTGTGAGTCGACAATAATCACCGAGCTCCATTTATAACTTTATAATATTAGGATAATTTAGTATTAATATTGTATACGTAAAATATGTAGAAGATAATTTTGATAAAAATAAATTTAGTTTTAAAATCTCTGTTAATTTGATAAATCATTTTATTTATCACAAATATGTAACCATGTAATCATTTTCAATGTCTCAACGGTGAAATCGATATCATTCTAAACTCAAAATAAGCTCTCATAATGTATAACTTATAATAAGTAAATTTTTAATCTCCAACACACTCTTAATCCATTTTTGTTCTTTTTCTTTGTTACTTTATATATTTTAATTGTAATTTTTAGTTATTATTATTTTTTAATGCAAAGGTATAAATAATGAAAATATACTAATATACGCTACCACCTTTTAACATTAGGTGGAATTTTAGGTAAACCTAATACAACAACTTCATGCGTTTGACTCGCAGCAAATTGAAGTTTACAATTGTTAAAATACTCCCCTCATGATGATAAAACGTTATCATTTAATAATTAGAGGCTCATAATTTCATATTAATTAATTTTTAAAAAATATCAATAATTTTAAATTGAAAAAATGCTCACAACATTAAACCTATTTTCCAAAGAAAATTAGGTGATGTATTGTGATGATTTTATATAAATAAAAAATCATATATGATTTCCTCTTATTTAATTTTTTATACAAAGTGATAAATGTAATTGATTTTTTTTTAACAATTGTGAATTAATTATTTGTTTAATTTGAGAGTTTAGAATTAAATAACTATCCAATTAATTATAATTTGATAGTTCAATGATTTTATTTGTCGAAAATGAGTTAAACACATGCCCAATTAAACTGGATAATTACTTAATAAGTTTGAATTTGATTGACCGATGAACTTATTAATTAGAATCGAGTCGAACATATGTATAATTAAATTAGACAATTGTCCAACTGATTAGATTTTAATTGGACGGTGATTTCACTCGTTAAAAATGAATTGAACATATGTCCTTAAAATAAGATCTATGTTCTTTAGATAAACATACTATGTTTTTTATGGTTTGATATATTTTGAATTGTGTATTCATTAAATATATAACGAAAATAGTATAAAATTATAAATTGAGGATTAATTTAGAATAAAAATATTGATAGAGGGTAGCAACATCTTATTTTTTTATAAAAAAAAATAGTGAAATTGGTACGTATTAATTGCTTAATTATGTGTGAATTACTTACCCTCTGATTAACACATACTTAATTATGTAGTTGTACTTTAAATTAACTACAATATAAATAATAGTATTAAGATTTTCAATATATACTTCATGATTTCATATATCGTGATTTTAAGTCTTATATTTTTTATTTTATTTTTTGCCTAAAAGGTTTAAAGATATGTATATATATAGCTAATTTAATTTCTTTAGATTTTTACTTTAGGTCATTCAATCATGTGAAAACAACAGAAAAGTCCTTATTCTCATAAGTAATAATTAATTCAATAGCTTGTGTGAATAAAAAGATAACCAAAACAAATTAAATCTTTTTTTTTTATATTTATTTGAATTTCCTATTTCATTCAACTACTTTTTTGTACACCATATATGGCCGATCGATCCTTCTTCTTTTAAGGAGCGGGAAATAAGTAATATTATCTTGAAGAACATGAAAGCAGAAAGAAATGATTAGAAGAACATGCATTGTTGCAAACTTGAGAATTAATACAAGCTGGTGATCACTTGAAGAGGTAGATCCCACAAATAAAAATAACAAATTATAGATGATTTAATAATTGCATCATATAATTCTAATAGTTTTATATTAATTATAAATTTATTAAAAAGGGCGTTCAAAGAAAAACTTTAGAAGAAGCTGAAAATCCTCATAGACTTTCAACCATCTTCAAGAGCCTATTCTAACATATAAAAATGTAATAAAAAAGACAACACAAAAAAAGAAGAAGCTAAAAAGCTCACATGCTATGATGAGTACGTACCCAAAGGTAAATATAATAGCAACATCAGGAAGACCTCAAGATACCCACTGCAAGAGAGAGTCTGTGGGTACTTTGATTAGTTGACTAGGTCATAATAATAAGTATAGGTTCTTTATTTTATTCTTTTTTAATTTTTTTTAATAACTATATTTTATTGATACAAATAATTATTCGATTCTAAATATTTTATACATCTAAATAAAATAAAATAAAATAATATCCTTAATTATCCTAAAAACTTTTCAGTTAGGCGAAGGGCCTTATAAAAGTAAAGGTGTCATCTCATCTGTAAGCCCAAAGTATCAATTTGTCCATTTCTCATCGATACGGCTTTATAGAGTAAAAGATAAATTTAAAAACGCGCCACTGAAGCTAGGGATCGAACCTACGACTTTCTGCTTAGGAAACATACGCTCTATCCACTGAGCTACAGGCGCTTTAAACCTAAATAGGAAAGATAAAACATATTTTAATATACTTCGGTATTGAGCTGAATACTTGTGAAATGGAAAATTAATTTTGGGATTATTAAAAATATATATAATTAAATGATTAAAATATCTTAATTTTAAAAATTGAATAAATTGTGTATTATTTGTAAAAACTACTTTACTAAAATATTCTTATTTTACATTAAAAATTGATATTTATTAACATAAGTATAAAATTACGTGAATAAAATGTCTTAATTTTAAAAATCAAATAATTTATATATCATATGTAAAATCTAAATAACTAAATGATCCTAAAAATATTATATTAATTTTTCTCAATAATACATATAGGGCTTCAAAACCAACTATTTCTTAGTGTTCACAAATAACATGTAACAAAACCAACTATTTCCTAGTGTTCACAAATAACATGTAACAAATATATAAGGATTGATATCTTAGAGATATTACAATTAATATATTTTAATATTTTAAATATTTTATATTATTAAAAGATTTTATTTTAATATCATAATTTAAGTATTGATATTATTTTATATATTTTTCAGTAGTAATCAATTTTTATCCAAAATGTGCTTTTGATTTTTTTTCTTTTTAAAAATTAATTAGAATCGAAAAAAAAATGATTTTCTTTTAGAGGTTAGATTCAACAATTTCTACTAAAAGTTACTAAAAAAAATAATTAATTTTTCACCTATAAAAAAGTAATATAAATAAGTACTAAAAAACTATTACATTCAAATAATTTCATTTGAGATATGGTAAAAATATTTTTATGACTAAGTAAAAAGAATAATAGTAAAAATATTTTTTTATGATTGAAAATATTTGTACTATTAATGCTATTAGAAAAAAAAGTTCTAAAAATTAACATTTTTTTAAACTCTAATTAATTTTCAAAAAGAAAAGAGAAAAATCCTTCACTAAAATGTCAAAATGGCATTTTAGATAAAAGATAATAATTATTATTAAAAAAATAGAAATAATTAAAATAAAACATTTTAATAAGATATTATAAAATATTAATATATTAAGTATATAACACAACCATATTATGTTTTCTTTAGGAATGTTGTTAATAAAATTAAAAGAAAAGACAAATGATAGATTTAAAGTTAATAATATGTTTCATAGAATCATGTATAAATTTATTTTTAATGAAATTCGGTACAGATGAACCTAATTATGATCATTACACTCTACGTACAACTTGATGAGGAGCATAAACCCAAAATTGATCAAGGATTTGAAACAAATGAAGAAGCATTTAATTTCTATAACATGTATGCGAGAAAAAAAGTTAGATGAAGGGGGTAGGTAACTTAGAGAAGTTTGTAAGGCTAAGCTAACAATAATCTAAGTGTAAAATATGGCCAAATTGGACATACAACACCTATTAATAGGGAGCGGATATATATATATATATTTTTCCAAAAAATTGAACCTATATATTTCTTTTTGAAAATTGGTTAGTCTATTAGGTTTAAAAAAATATCAAACTTGTTATTGTCATTTTAATTGAAGATCTAAAAGTTATAAAATTTTTAACAAAACCGAACCTATCATATTAATATATATATATTGATTTTTTAATTATTATTTTTTATATTATATAATATACATTATAATTAATTTTAAATTTATTTAAAATTATAAAATTTAAACTTAACCAGTTGTATTCTCACTCGGATGCTCAAATGTTCACTTTTAAATAAAATCAATTATGATAAACAATAATCATTTTATGTATGTTTTTATAAGTTATATATATAATGTTTTCAAAACTTAAAGCGACAAAGAGTAAATACTTACAAATTTATTATAAATTTTTAAACAAAAAAGAGATTAAAATCATTATAACTTAATAAATAATTAAATTAATCTTTTTATCTTTTAAGTATTTATCGTTATATTTTCTTACCAATTGATATATCGAATTTGGTCTAAAATTTTTAACTTAATAATTTTTTCATATATTACTACATTTCTTGATTGACAATATGAGATTTAGATCTATAACTTCATTTGATATTTGGTAAGTTGTTTAGCACACTTTAATTTCTTTAATTTTTTTGTAATTATTTTATAGGAAGTTTTTAGTTATTAATTTTAAAACAACCATAATTTTATATTTGCACTATACTTACTAGAATCGTCTTAACTCTTATTAGTGATTAGAGATTAAGTAAATAGAATATGTGATGTTAATAACTTTCGAATTAAATTATATGGTATGTTTTTTATGTTTTAATTAAATAAAAATTTTATATTATATTATAATTATAGGTTAAAAATTATCAAATCAAACTCCCCTTGTAAGTTTGCTTAAAGATTGTTTTTTTTTTTAGAGTTATATGTCGGCTAAAATTGTGGACTTTTTAAGACTATCAAGATAAAATCCTTGTAAAATGGTTCAAAAACTAAACGAAAAAACTTATACCTACACCTACCATGTAGGGTGCACGATCATACCTAAAGCGTCAATGGTGTAAAAAGGATTAAAACTATAGTCATCTGAAGCAAATATGACTACGTATCAACAATTAAGATTAATGGGAAATGAATGTAGAGGTCTAAAAAATATGGATTGTTTTGTTAAAGATATTAGGAATTATGAAAGAGATTTGGGAGATGAACAATAAGAATTGATGCAGAGATATTAATTGCGTTTTTTACATCAAAAAGAGAAAAATCCTCAATTTTTTCTTTGAGTTTGAGATAGACTCTGAAAATAGACTTGTTTGATGTTTTTAGGCAGACTCATTTTCAAGAAAGTCATATGGTTATTTTGGTGATGCTGTAGTGTTTTATACAGCATATGATACAAAAAAAAAATATGGTATGAATTTTGCTCCACTCACAAGAGTAGATCATCATTATCAAATAATAATTTTTGATTATGGATTTTTAAATGATGAAAAGACCAAATATTTGGTTACTTAGAAAGTGGTTGGAGGCTATGCTGCTGGTAGGTGCACCCAAAATGATCATCACTGATCAAGATCCAGCAAGGACAAAAGCTATAGCTCAAGTTCTTCAAAACACCTTACATTGTTATTGTTTATGGCATATTTTAAATAAATTTTTTGAGAAAATTGATGTAGTGGTTTATCGAGATCAATATCATGCATTCAATAATTCTGTTTTGAGCTTTGAGACTACTGAAGAATTTGAGGAGTCAGAAGTGTTAGGAGAATCACAATTTCAATTCGAACTTAACCAAGCTCTAAACAGCGGAATTAAACCTATTCTCCTTCTTTGTGTGAATCTTTTAGGAAACAAATAAATAGAGCTTAAAATGAAACATACACAAAATCAACACAAGTAATTTACGTGGAAAAACCTTCTTAGTGTAGGAAGGAAACAACCACGGCACTCCTCTCCAAAACTTCCACTATCAAGAAACAATTGTACAACAGTTCTCTCTAGGTAAAACTAGAGGCAAACAATCAACAACATCATCAAGAATACACTTCTTGGAAACTAACAATTATTTCAAGAAGAATGGAGAAATCTAATCCAATTCATAGTCACTGTTCACTGCTCAGAATTTCTCAAACCGGTGAGCCAAATCTAAATCCCACCGCACAGATTAAAGAGTCTTGAGTCGTGAACCTGACTGCAAAATTTCAGCTTAATCGGACCACAAACGACTTTCGATCGGAACACTTGATGAAGACTGACTGGAGAGGAAAAACTGAAAAACTGAGAGCAGTTTTTCTGATGCAGCTGCTGCCTTTTCTGCACACCTTTTTTCTCTGCATAATTCTACACACAACAAACCCTAAATGGGTTTATTAATTAAAGAAATAAAATGACACAATTGCCCTTCTTACTCCATGGGCTTTTAAGGCACATGTGCTTCACTTGGACTCCTCCAAATAAGAGTAAAACCCAACAAGAAGAAGATATTGCATGATGCAAGGTTACAAGAAAATAATTGCCTTTGTCATTTATTTGATATGCGTAAAAGATGGGTTCATATTTTTGTGAAACGTATTTTTAGTTCTGGGATCTCTAGTAGTCAAAGAGCAGAAAGTTCACATGGATTAAGAACCGAAACCATCACCAGCCGTCGACTTCCTCTGCTCGCACAACCGTCAGTCATTGCCTTCCTCTGCTTGCACAGTCGTCGCTAGTCTCCGCGCAGCTCTTCCCTCATTGCCAGGCTCCAGGCAGCAATTCCTCGAGTAGCTCTTCCTCGTTTAAGCTTTGTTTCAGTTTACTGCAAAGACAATCCAAATCTACTTTTCAACATTTGTGTACTTTGTTGATTTAGCTGTTCTATCATATTCAATATTTGTTTTGGCTGTCTAGTTCACATTTGTTTTTGCATGTTTAAATATTTATCGTATAGCTTTGACTGTTAATGTGAACATTGATCTTATAATTTAGTTTTATTGGCTTATTAATTATAGTTGTGTTTTTGAAGTTCTGCATTCTTCCCAAAATAAGGATGACGCAAGAAGCATTTAGTAATACAAGAGATGGGTCTGGATTCTGGAGCTTGCAGAAATAACACAAATACAAGGTTCTTAATAGGATTCTATGATGACACTTGTATTTTGAAAGACTACCCCACAAATCTTAGGATTTCCCATCAAAGATATGATGCCTGGTACCTCACCTTTTAAATTGTTCTTGAAATACTGAAGGAATGTAAAGTTTAAGAGTTGTTTGGAAATGTTTCCTGATAAATTGTTCCGAGAAAGATCGAAATACACAAGTTCTTTTAAGTAAGTAAAAGAAGAAGATAACATCTTTGCAGACAGTGCAAGAAAAGACAAGCTATTTAGTGAGATTTCCTAAAGTGGATGGAATTGATCAAGACATATTACTGCTTAATAATCGTAGAAACCATGGCTTAGCTCCCTCAAAAAGAACTCTCAAAGAGAAAGGGTTGTTAAAAACTTTATAATCAATACTTTACTGACTTCTCTAGTCGATGTGAGACTCTTCAACACCCCATTCATATCAGAACGGAAACACCGCTAAGATCGATTGATCATGAGGTTGAATAATCGGGGTTGATCGTGTTTGACATATCAATTGAACCTAAAGATCCGCTTTGATACCATGTAAAAAGTCATAATCCAACTCATTCAAAAAAACCTTCAAAGAAGAAGGATTGCTAGAAATGAATAACCAGTATTTTGCTAGCTTTCCTGGTAAAGTAAGATCAACCTATTCCAAATCTTTACCATTGTATACAGGTAATTTTTATATGTTGTACTTTATGTTGATGTATTATATCTAAGTTTCATGATTTTTTTTATTTACTTTTGTGAGGATGTATATTTGTTAAAAACAATAGTTGAAAAAAAAAGGGAAAAAAGAATAACGTTGTTATTAAAATGATGGTATTATTGGTACTTGAATTGAGGGAAAAAAGATTATTGTTGGTGTTAACGATAAATTTTAATAAAAAAAATAAAATTTATGATAAATTATTGATATAGTGTGAAAATATATTGATCCAATATGAAAAATCATACTACTAACATCTAATATTGTGGTAAGATTTACTATAACAAGATAATATCTTACCACAATAAATAACGTTAAGTGTTATTTAAAAATAATTTTGATAAAAAATAAAATTTGTGATAAAGAATTAGAAGTCATTTACCCGGTGGTGTAAGAAGGCATCGAAAAAGCATTTAATATCATGATAAGACTTATCTTTAAATAATTTGGATAAAAAATAAAATCATCTTTCAAAATTTTAATTCATTAATTGCAATTTCAACTCATGGGTTAACTTGAGTTTCTTGCCGATCAAATGATCTATTATATTAAAGATGCCAAAAATACATTTGTCCTTGGCCAAATATATGGAATTTGAAACTTAGTAACGAAGCATGATACGAATGTTTTTGAATAAGTATTTATGTGGTTGCAGATATATTCTTAATATTTATTTTTATTTTCATTTTCGTTTATATTTATTGAAAACTCTTACTTATGTGATTATATCGTAATAACATTTATTTAAGTTGAAGTGATTTTTTCCATAGGCACCTAAAAGCTTAAAGATTCAAGTATAATGAATCAAATAAAAATCACCACAAAAGTTCAAATGAAAACTAATTAACTAACAACAAAGTAGAAATCCCACAAAGAAATGTCTTTTAAAAGAAAAAAAGGTTTGAGAGACATATTGACTCAAAAAGTAGCATTTGAAGGTAAAGGAAATGAAGATGTTATGCATATGGTCAATTGGCGGAGGAAAAAGTGCAACTTAGCTTTGTTTTTATAGTGCATTAGGACATAGGAATCCGATATTGGTGAGCATGAGGATGAAAAAGAGAATGTGTAACTATAACATCCATAGCTCTTTATGAAAGGTACGTAATGTATGTATGTACACTTTTTATATAATATTTTATTTAAATATTTAATATTTATTAATTAATTTTATGTATATTTATTATAGCATATTGTAAGAGCATTTAGGGAATGCTCATACGGAGCATTTATTGATGTGTATCAAATTTCAAATGATTGGATGATCAAGTTAATGGTTTTAACTTGACATATGGAAAGAGTTAGAGAGAAGGAATGGCTCCTGGATTCTTATTGGGAAGTTTAAAAATCTTTCATATTCACCTTTAAATTATTAATATTTATATTCACCTGTAATGATTATGATAAATGAATCTTTGGAATATGTATGCATTATTTATCACATGTGATATGTTAAAAATTATGAAAAAATTATGCTAAAATTTAAAGAAAGCATGAATAATTTTGATGTGAATTATTATTATTATTATATATATATATATATATATAACATTTTATTTTTTTTATTTTGATAGTTTGTAAAAAATAAATTCTATATGATTAAAGATTTAAATATATTTACGATTGAATATTTTTATTTCTTGAATTAAAGATCGAGAAATAATAATAATTATAATAATTAATTAATTTATTAATATATTTATTTAATATGTGATATTATACTCTTAATTGCTATTTTGAATTAACTAATCCGTTATTATTTAGTTTATAATTTTTTATATATATATATATTGTTAATCTTTCTAAATATTTTTGATTGATGTTAATTTTTTTAAATATTTAATAGTTTGTTTCTTAAATTAAATGATACATTTATGTAATTCTAACATATGATTGAAATAGATAGGGGTGGGTCTTAACATCATATTACTAAACGAATCATAATATTTAAGAGTTAATTTGTTAAGTAAATATGAATATAAATTTATATATATAAATTTATTATAATTGATAATTTAATTATTATTAATTAATAAATATTATAATCAAGAATTATTGTGGTTGTTATAAAATATCTATTGTGATAATTACTAACCATCACAAAGAAATTAAATATTTGACTGTTAAATTGAAATAAAAATTCATTATCATAGTTAAAATTATCTATTATAATAGTTACTAAAAGATATTCTAATAATTGTTGGAAATGCAGAACTTTCTTTTGCAAGACAGATAATCTATGATTATTGCGTGAAGTAATAACCATTATAATAAATTTATTATGAGAATTAATAATCATTGTTATAACTCCTTTTTTTTTTTGTTACTTTTTTTACCTATGCAACTTCGTTTCATTGTTCGGCCATTATGCATTTTAGTTTTGAAAACAATTTATCAATATTTACATTTTACATCCCAACATATTAAATTTATTATAAATATATTCATAACGTATTTAAAATTTTAAAAATTTAATATAACTACATTAATGTTTATAAATATTATAAACATATTTGTAACAAAAATATCAATAATTTTAAAATTTTAAATATATCACGATCATGTTTATAATTTTATAAATGTTATTAATATATTTGTGAAAAATTTAATTTAATAGTGTAGTTAAGAAATAAATAGGAGAAAAATTCATCTATAACTTTCAAGGAATGCCCTAATTCTCTCATCAATTTTTTAAAAAAATTGAATTCTCGTATCAAGTTTAACCTATTGATTTTAATAGATCTAAAATGTATGTTTAACATTTGAGAAGGGTTAAAAATTAAATTATATTTATAAAATAGAGTTATAAAACACACTAAATTCAAATAATTATCACGATGAAAATTATATGTTACTATTTATTTATTGATAGTGGAGATCTAGTTATTAGTAATTTTATTTAAATTTGCTCTAAATTAATCTAAATTAAGGTGGTACGTACTTTAACATAGAATGTAAAATAAAATGGTCATTATCATGATTTGTAAAATATTCAGTAATTCCATTCACAATTAATTTAAAACTAAACCACTAATTTTTAGGTGACAATTCCTTAGAATTGTCTGTTCATTTCTTTTTTTTTAATCCAAAATCACTACTTATTGTAAATATTAAAAAAAATTAAATCATTTGTAAATAAATTTTATTATTATTTATAATGCTAAAAAACCTTATTATTTTTACAATATTCGTATTATAAATTATAATTTAAAATACAATCGGATTCTTTACGATAAAGTAAAATATAAGAAAAGATACTATTTAAATTACATTCAACTACAATATTAATTATAATTTATTAATAGGTTAATATAACGTTAAGCTAATAACATATATATTTAGTTATGGTTATAATAAGATCCAAAACTAAAGGAAATTTCATCACGTGTCTTGAATAAAACTCCCAATTCACCTTTTCCACTCGTTCTCCGTTTAATTTGGGGACTTCTAATTCTACCAAGAGGCCATACAAATTAATTAGGGCATATCTTCTTGCCCTATTACACTATTTTTTTTCTTTCTCTGTGGTGTGCTACATATTAGCTAGAGTTCTTTTCCCGTGCATCGCAGAGAGAAGAAAAAAAAATGACTTTCTGTGGAACCCAAGACAAATGCAAAGCTTGTGACAACACTGTTCATTTTATTTAGGGATGAGCAAAATATCCGATCAATATGAAAAATTCGATCAATTCGATTAAATCCGAAAAAATTTAGTGGTTTTGATTCGAAATCGGATCGGATTCGGATTAAATTTTATCAATCCGCTCGGATTCGGATTCGGATTGAAAATATTCAAATCCAAAAAATCCAATTCGATCCGATACATTTATATATTATTTTAAAAAATATCTATAATAATTAATAAACTTAACTTATTAAACCTAATTAAAAAATATCTCTGCCTAATTTTTTTTCCAGTTGCCCATCATTCTCTCTGCCTCCATTGTTGGTTTCAGGTTCTGCTGCTCGTCATTCTTCTGCTCGTCGTTCTACTGCTCGTCGCTCTGTTGTCCCCAGTCGCAACTCTCATGTGGCCAGTCACAGTTCTCCAGTCGCCGATATGTTGTCCCCAGTCGCAGCTCTCCAGTCGCCGATCTGTTGTCCCCAGTCGCTGCTCTGCCATCGCTCCTCACGATCTGTAAACTTGTCATTATGCAACAGGCTAACCCTAATGCTTGGACCTCCAGGTTGTGGGAAGACAACCATCTTAAATGCATTATCAAGCACTCTAGAAAACTCTCTCAAGGTTTAATTTCTTCATTGATCAAAAGAAAAAAAAAACTTAAGTAACGTTTAGTTATAACACTAAGGAGTAAGGACTCATATACCTTTTATATTTATCATGTTTAAGTTGGACTTTATCTAATAGCTATCAAATCTTCTTGTATTGTTATAATGTTTGGTTGTAATGTTTTTTCAAGGTTTATCATTCTTTCAACATTGCGTGTTTGTGTTTTTGTTTTATAGCTAACAGGGAAAATTTCCTATAATGGATACAAGTTAGAGGAGTTTGTACTCCAAAAGACATCAGCATATATAAGCCAATATGATTTGCACATTTCTGAAATGACTATGAGGGAAACACTCGACTTTTCAGCCCGTTGTCAAGGCATCGGAAGCCGAGATGTTACTCTTTTCCTAATACATATCCCTAAAATCTATAAACAAAAATAACACCTTATTGTGTTTGAGTAGCAAAAACATGACCTAAATTTTTAAGAGTATCGGTGGCCAATGTAACTCTAACAACAAAACTAATAACCTATGGATAAATCTATACCATTATTATATGTCTTCCTCAATACATAGATATTATGCTGGAGGTAAGTAAAAAGGAAAAAGAGGCAGGAATTGTTCCAGACCAATACATAGATACTTACATGAAGGTGATTTAATTTCTAGCTTTCTATTGTTCTTTCCTTACATATTCTTCTTTGATCATTCAAGTGATCATAAAATTTGATTTTTTTTTTGGATCAAATCTGAAAAAATCACAAAACTGATCTTGATTTTCACTGAGGTTTTATAATGATAGTAATATGCTATTTATACTTTTAACAGGCAATTTCTGTCAAAGGATTAAATAGAACTCTTCAAACAGACTATATATTGAAGGCATGTTAACTTATTCCTTCTTTTACATTGTCAAGTGTTTAAGTGTTTTTGTCTCTATATTCTAACTTCTACTACATTAACTCAGATTCTTGGACTTGATATATGTTCTGATACTCTAGTTGGAAATGCCATGATAAGAGGCATATCTGCTGTCCCCAGTCGCAGCTCATCAGTCGTTGTTCTGCCGTCACTACTTACTGTTTGGTGTTCGCCTATATCTGGTCTTGTTCATTGTTGCACAGAAAAATATTTTTATTTTAAATATTTTTATTTTATGTAGTTTTTCATTTTATATGTTGAAAATTATATCAAAGTTAGATTTGTTCGGATTTACATTGGATTGATATTTTATAATTTATTTATTTAAGTAATTTTTTTCATAGATTAAAATTAAAATTTTGATCATATCCGATCGGATTGGTATTTAAAGTGGATTCGGATTGAATAATTTTTGGATTGGATTGACTTAAAATTAGTGATTCAGATTTTTTCGGATTGGTATATACAACGGATCGGATTCGGATTGGTATTTAAAGTGGATTCAGATTAAATAATTTTTGGATTGAATAATTTTCGGATCGGATCGGATTCAGATTGACTTAAAATTAGCGGTTTCCATTTATTCGGATTGCCACTACCATGGATCGAATCTTTTTCAATAACTCATAATTTACTTCGGATCGGATCGGATTCGGATTGACCTAAAACTTACGGTTTCGAACCGATGCTCACCCCTAATTTTATTGACATGTTATCGGCTGATGATGTTATCTATCACAAGACATGTTTTAAATGCAGTCATTGCAATGGACAGCTTGTGGTTTGTATTTTTTTTTTTTTTTTGCAAATTCTTAGTTATTATTATTAGTCTTTTAGGGCATTCCTCACGTAACCATAAATTTGAGGAAAATTAGACATGGTTTTGTAACATTGTAATTTTTAGTCGGTTATATATGTATATGGTATTTTTAAAGCTTGTGAAATTGTCCTATTTAAAGCATAATGTAATTTTCCAGAAGCTAAGATTTTTTTTTGGCCGTATATATATATATATATATATAATAGATGAGCACTTACTCTTCCATGGATGGAATCTTGTACTGCAAGCCTCATTTTGAGCAACTTTTCAAGGAGACCGGCAGTTTTACAAAGAAATTTCAAATTTGTAAGGATTGTCGAGATTAATTTATTTAATATTTTTAATGAACTATTAGTAAAATATTATCTTATTTTATTTCATCTAATTTAAACGATAGATTTAATGAATATAACTTTAAATATATATTGTATCATTTTTTTTATTAAACTTATATTATAAATAACTATATATCATATTTTGTATTTTATTTATCTCATTCGGTTTCGTTATGAACAAATAAGATATCTCAATTAGTATCGCTTTATTACCTTCTTGTTTTATTAAAAATTTAACGAGAAAATGAGATAAATTTTAATAAGATTAAAGTGTAAAAATTAAAAAGATAAAGATACGAACGTTAAGAAAAATAAAGAACCAAATCATAAGAAAAATTAATAAGATAACTATAACGTGAAATATATAAAAATATAGGGATCATTTGTGTAATTCATCATTTATAAGAATGAAAAGAAAATATGGAACCATTAAAAAAAACATTAATATATGTACGTTATGATTTTTAAGAATGAAAAGAAAATATGATTTTTAAGAATGAAAAAAAAACATTAATATTCATCATTTATAAGAATGAAAAGAAAATATGATTTTTAAGAATGAAAAAAAAACATTAATATTCATCATTTATAAGAATGAAAAGAAAATATGGAACCATTAAAGTATGAACGTTATGATTTTTAAGTGTTAATTTTTTATTTTATTTCTTTATTATCTTATTTTAGAAGGTATTTTTATGTTTTCTGAATTTTAGAAGAATTTTGAACAAATACGAATAATAAAAGTGAAAATGAGATGATAAATAACAATTTACAAGAGTCAAAACGAACTAAGATAGCAAACACCAGTAAATAGGTGTGCATCTCAGCTCAACAAAATCCATACTGTGGTACAAGTCTCTCAAATCCTTTTGTGTGTTTGCAGAAGTTCAATGTGCATCGTAGTCCAACATATTCTATATCGTATCATAAGTCTCTTAGATCCATTTGTGTGTTTGTTGGAGTTCAACGTACCCTGTAACTCAACATATTCCATATTACGGTACAAACCTCTCGAGTTGCAACTAAGAATTCACAATTCAATGTGTGACACAGCATATATAAAAACATGTCATGACTCTAGAATAAAAATTGGTCAAGCATCCTAATATATGTACTAAACATGTTTCACCCTAAAATTAACCTATAAATACACTCTAAATTCATCTGAAATAACATCAAGCTTTCACATTTACTATGCCCATATTCCACCATCTAAAATACAAAAAATTGAGAAAAAACTCCAAAATGTGAAATACTTTTCAAGAATTTAAAGAAAACAATCAATCAATTTAGAGATTTAGAATCACATATAAAAAAATTGATATATTTATTATAATATATTTCTCTTATATTTTACCAATTAATCAATTTCAAGTCTGATTTGAAAAGTTATTGATTAATTGAAAAATATGGAAGATCTCTGTAATAATTGAGGTTCGTTTATTTAAAATAAAAAAATCAATAGGTTTGTATTTTTATTTAAATCATTTAATTTTTTTCTCTACATGAATAGATAGCGAATTAATTTTTTATATTCGTTCATCATCTTTCTTCGGTTATAATTTAATTTATTTACTTTATTTTAATTATTAAATTAATTTAAAATATACATCTTTCTTTGAATCAATCAGAATGTTTATAATTATTAATTTTAATTAATTAAAAAAATAATTTAACTTTTTAAAATAACTTGTTAATTCATTTAGAGATTGATATTGGGATAAAACTATCTTTGGTGATTCATATACATGTAAATAATTAAAATTTATGCATCATTTTTTCTACTTCATGTTATAAAATATGAATCCTTATTTTCCACTGCTCATTTTGTATTAATATTTTTACATTTAACAGATACTATTTACATAATTTGCCCAGAAGGAAAATTCCTAATAATTTAGGTATAATTTTAATTGGGTAATGATATTGTAATATAAGAATATCTAAAATATATATTTTACCATTAGCTATTAGCGATATTATTTGATAATTATCATTAATAAATTATTATTATGATTATAATAAGTTATATTGTAATAATATTATCACCCATTTAATTATGTTTTTTTTTTGTCATAACTCACTTGTACAAATTGGGATTTTATCGACATAAGACCTTTAAAGGGTGTCATTTTTATTTTATTACCTCAAAAATATTTAAGACCCAGTTTAGTTTCTTAATCTATTATTACCGATTTTTTTTGTTTATACACAGTTTATTTTATTTTATTATATATATATATATATATAATCCCAACTAAAACATATTAATAAAGATTGATAATTTATTAAAGGTTGAAAAAAAAACATTTTTGAGATTTTAAAATAAAAATGACCTCCTTCAAGGGTACTAATTTCTATAGATAAAACCCCGTACAAATTTCTCTAAAATATTGTCCCAACTACGCGCCACGTATAATTTTTTGTTAGCAAAATATAGAAAGAATATTCCTTTCATAAAATCCACCTAAATTCTTTCACAGTGCAATGGCCTTTTAAAGAAATTGAACTGTAAATGTATTTCAGAAGGACACAGATGGAGGAAAAAAAATACAATGAGAAGCAAACAACTAGCATCGCCAACATGCCCTGAACCCCACAATCTCCACACAACATGCCACATCCAAACAGAAAGTCATAGTTGTCTTTGTCATTATTAACACAACAAAGAATAATAATGATACCTCCTTCCCCACCCATATAAATGAACAAAGAAGCCGGCTACACACTTTGCATTTAATTATGTAGAGCAAGGATATATGCAGAGGACCCCTGCACCTATGCAGGCATGAATATTTTGGAAGTTGTCTAAACTTCATTGTCACCATGGCAGCTACTCTTCAATATGTTGTACTTGCAGAGAGGGCATGTAGCATTCATAACAAGCCACTTATCTACGCAGGAACAGTGAAAGTGGTGACCGCATGGAAGTTGTCTTAGTTCCACTTCATCTTCATAAGCAGATAAGCAGATACAACACTCCTAATAATTAACAAACGTGTCATGTCAAATGCACAAGCACGTCTTGAACGGGCTTGCTTACTCAACTAATCAAAACAAATGGTGAGAAGTGGTTCATTTTTTGCACAAGATATAAAAATAATGGTAATCACAATTGGGGGAAAGCAAGTGGACAAGTATCAACATACGGCATCCTCTTGGGAGAGAACATGTTCAATGGAAGAATTGACACCACACTCCATCATTACTCCTCCACTAGGGTTTTGTTCATGACCATCAAGTTTATCATTGCTATCCATATTTTTGAATTTGAATTTTGACAGCAGTTCAATGTCTTCTTTTGATGCTCCTTCCTGTTTTGACAACAGTCCACAAAGCATAATTGAGGTACAAACAGGATGGATGTATTTGTAATTGAGGAGAGACACATATCTCACCTCAACTCTGGTCAAATAAAATTTTAAGTGTAATATTTATAAAATTATGATAAATTACATACTTAAAATAGAATTGTAACCTACTTGAATTTTAAATTTTAAGTTTTTAACACTTAATATCTAAAAAAACTCAATAATTTAAGCATATTATTATTAAAATGAGATACATATAACATATTTTTTGAAAAAAATAAGTAATAAATGAAGAGTAACTAATATTATTTTTTACTGTGTATATGAACTCTGTTAGATATAAATTCTAAATCTGCCATTGGGTACAAACACAAAGCTTAAGCAAATGTAATACCCTTCACCAAGAATATTGACATTCCTGGTAATCAAATGCCGAATCCTGATTTTTACCCCGATTTATCCAATGAATGTTCCTTTTGTGAACCATGTCTTGACGTTAATCAATGTTTACGCCAAGTAAAGGGTGTCAAAAACGACAGAGAGGATGTCAAAAAATCAATGTTTAAGCCAAGTAAAGGATCCAATGACCCAAGAATGCACTTATTATCTAAGTTTGGGTCGGGATCAGTGCAGGGGACAAACTTTCATATACTCTAATCAATTCAGCTTTCTGGTCAGTATAGCAACGCATAATAAAGACACAAAAGTCAGTAAACAAGAGAATTGATGGATGAACACAAATAACACAAGCACTAAAGCACATACAATGATAAGGAAAACATACCTGGTCTGCCACTGCATATAGAAGCGCAATAATACATGGAAGGCAGCAGCAAACAGCAATCCCAATTACACATGCCAAAGCAACACAGAACCCTACAAAGAAGACATCAAAGCCAAGGAAAACTATACAAAGCCTGCAAAGAAAATTACAAGCAACGTTAATAGTTGATTGCAGCTTAGTGTTTTAATTTAGAGAAAAGTGCCATAGAGGTCCTTATATAAAATCATTTGTATTATTTGGTCACTTGGATTATAAGTGATGTTATTTAATCCTTTAACTAAAAAAATGAGACAATTAAGGACAAGCTACATCATTTTAATTTTTTATCTTAACATATTGCTTTAAAAAATAATATTTCAATTAAAAAACCATTAAAATGTTTTGTCATTAATTGGCTCCTTTTTCTAAAACTAAAAGATTAAATGACATCACTTATAATCTATGAGACCAAATGATAAAAATGACTTAATATAAGGGATCTCTATGGCTCCATTCCCGTTAATTTAACGCTTCGGTGCATAAATGACTCAGTTATTCAACATAATTTTATTTTTAATCCTCTCAATAAAAAAATATATATATGTTCGTTTTCATGCAATGTTAAAAAACATATGTTCACTTACGTTATAAAAAAAACGAACATTTTTTTTTCTTCACGAGAGCGGATTAAAAATAAAACTTCATGTATATAGAAGGTTATACCATATAATTAAACCTTAATTTAACATGGAGGGATAAGGGAAGTGCCAAACCAGTAAAGCTGAGGGGAAGAATGTGCCAACGATTGACCACCTGCAGATACCCAGTAGAATCCGACGATCCACCAGATAAATGAAAACGTTGTATTTGCATATTCCAGGTACTTTGGCACACTGCTGAGAAACAAAAGCATGAAAAAATGTTAAAAAGTAACCAATAAAATTAACAAAGATAATGTCATCATCACGGCGGTGACAATGTGTATGATGATGCTGAGGGCGTTTAAGGCAACAAATCTTAGATTGCCTTCATCTCTATATTGCAGATGTTGTAGTTGTACATGTATACAATAAGATAATCATGATGAGAAATCAAATTCGTCCTATGGATAAATGATATATAAACTACCGCCAGTAATATTGTACGCGGCACATTCAGTTCTATCATTTATTAACATAAGTATCTTTTTAATTCAATGTCCATCAAAACTAATTAATCAGAGATTTCAAAAGTAGCATGAAAAATTGATCAGAAAATACAACACAAGCAAATGAATTAACAATTCGTATCCAATTAGTATCAAACAAAATAACATTATCAATGGATATTGGATTCCACAAAACCAAATCAACAAGTATACCTGATACTCTCCTCCTCCAATTCCGTTAATGACACATACTGTGAATTACCTCTTGTTCCGGGACTCAAATTTCCAGCACTCAAAACGCCTTCCTCTGTCGCATTTGATCGCCGATGCTGATGAAGTTGACATCGTTGCCGCCTTTTATACTCAATACAAACACACGCCATATGCAGAATGCACTGTAAAGCATAGCCTACAATCCACAACCTTAACGGCATATTCGGCGATTCTAATCGGCTAAGAACCAACACCATCGCAGCCACAACTACAAAAGTAAAGTTCCAAATAATATCCAAAATCACCACAGGCTTCGAATACGCCCAATCGCTCTGCCTCCCCTCCAATTGCTCAGCCGCTGTCTCGCGGACGAGCAACGAATGCTCACGCATCAACCTTCGGGTACTGGATTGACATAGAAACCTCGCCGCTTGACGCAAGCTCTGTCTCTGAACAAATCGTCGACCCGAATTGCTCTCATCGGGTGACACAGCGGAACTGCCTAACAACGGCGTCGAATCCATGATATCCTCGGAGGATCGCGTCGGTGACCTTGTCGTCGAGGCCATTTCGGATAATGAAATTCTCAAATTTTGCACCTCGTTTGGAATCGTAACTCGCGAATTTGATTCGGTTCAGCCCATCCAAATTATGAAATTACAAGAGGATGATTTAGAGAATGAAATGGTGGATACAGCTGTAAATATGAGAAAATAGAGGGATGTAGTTGTAATAATGGGTGGATTAAAATGGTGGTTTCAGACTGTGCGTGAAAACGGAAGGTTGGGGAACAGAAAGACGATGACGAAGATTGCCGTTTGTTTTTAACTATTTGGTTTCTATTTTGAAAATCGGACCTTTTTTTAATTAATTATAAATACATTCATAGTATATTTAAAATTATAAAATTATAAAATTATTTAATATAAATATGTTAAAATTTATAATATTAGTCAAAAGAAATAGTGAAATATTTGATACTAGAGTGTAATTTATTTCATGTTTTATTAATTGCTCGGAAACGAGGAACAATTCTTTAAAGGTTTCAATGTGATAATAATTAATCAATGCATAATAGAAAAAAGGATAAATTTGAGTTTATACTAACTGTCATATTAAACATAATAGCCACGTGGAAACTAAGAAATAAAAAAATGTTTCAAAATAAGAAACCAAATTTCACTTAATTGATTAAGAAGACTACATAAGAAAATGTGTGAGTGTTATTATAATCAATCTTTGAAAGATCTTCAATTGAATATTATCACATAGGAATGGATTGTCAATTTACCTAACAAATGGGTCAAACCTCAAGATTTTATTGTGTTCAAATTTAGATACTAGCTGCTTTATTAATAACTGTTGTAGCAAGAAATTATTTTGGAGATATTAATAACTTCAGTAAAAATATAGATATATAATTTTTATAAAAATGTTGAAAATATTATCATTGTTTATAAAAATATGAAAAAAATTATAAAATTTTTATTAAAAATATGAATTTTTTTATAAAATTTTACAAAATATCATAATAATCAATTACTTAAATTTTAAATTAATTTATATTTAATATATGTATTTTTAAATACATAAAATATTTATATTAATTAATTAAAATATTATATAATAAAATACATATGTTTTTTTTCAATTATTTTAGAATGAGTGGTTAAAATATTTAAAATAATTAAATAAATTATCTAATAGTAATTATTATAAATTATAAATATTAACCTCATGAAAATATATTTTATTGATTATTTATTTTTAAAAGTATCTTTATATATAGCAAACATGTCAAAAAAAAGAGAAAATATATTATCTACAACAAAAGCGAGAAAAAAATTAAATTGAAATGATTATTAAAAAAAAGAGAAAAATAAATCAATAATTAATATTTTTGTAATATTTTAACTATGTTTTATAAATAATATATATCCACGATATTTAAAACATTTTAGTAAAAAAAGAAGATATTTAAGCGATATTCTAACAACAATAATATTTTATCAACGTTTTAGTAATATTTTCGTAATAATATGAAAAAATACGTTATGTTTTGACATTGGTGCTTAGAAAAACAACAATTCAATGACAATGTGAACACTTTCATCCCTGCAATATCTAAATGAAATCAATTTAATTTTAAACTCCTTTAGCTAATGTGTGATCAAATGAATTCCTAAAAAATATAGCAAAGTAGTAGATATAGTTGCTAGATTGGTGCTAATTTATAAAGTATAATGATCATTTCATTTGCCAGATTTACCTTTTCATATATGTAATTTAATTCAAGATGAAGCTAATGCTTGTTATATTATTGTAATTATTTTCTCTATTTATGAAATTGATTGATTTAACAAAAAAAAAACAAATATGAAATATATATGTTTGTATCTTTATAAATACTATAGACATCTTTGTAAATTTATAAACGTCAATCACATGTTTCAAATAACAAATTCAAAATGGTAGGGGTATAAAACATAATTAAAGTTATAAAATCAAAGTATAAAACAAATTCCCTTTCGACTCCTTGTTGTTTCAGAGATCAAAGTATCCGGAAGGTTAAAATTATAAATCACATGTTTTAAAAAAAACTTTATAAAATCTCAAATAATTAATTACTTATATTTTAATTAATTTTCTATTTAATACATGTATTTTTAAATATTTACATAATTAAAGTGTATTATTAGTTCTAAAACTTTAACTAAATTTACACATATGTTCTCAAATTTTTAAAACATATGATTTAATTCTCAAATTTTTAAAACTTTATGCATAGATCTAAAACTTTTAAATCTTACGATCTAGTCTTAAATTTTTAAAATTTCACACATAGGTCTTAACTTATCTATTAAAAAATATATTTGTGAATCAAAAATTTAAAATATATGTGTAAAATTTTAAAAATTTGATAACTAAATCATATGATTTAAAATTTTAAGAACTTATATATTAACTTTTAAAAGTTTTAGAACCAAACTGTATGTTTTGAAAGTTTAGAAACTTACTTATAAATTTAATTAAAATTTAGAAATCAATTGTACATTTTTATCTATTTATTTTTTTACTAAAGTATTTTAACCTATTTATATTGATTTATAAATTGATAAAATATTTTTTTATTTTTTATTAAAATATTGTAAGAATAAGTAGTTAAAAATTTAAAATAATTAAATATATTATTTAATTGTATTAATTATTATAAAAAGATAGATGTAAAGAAATTTCATTGATAAATAATTATTCTCCTTAGTCCTTATTATAACACTGATCAATCAAACTCATCTTATCTATATTTTTAGATTTTAAAATATTAATATTTTAATAATAATATCCATAATATTAATAATATTTTAACAAAAATAATATTTTTATAATAATTTGATAATATTTTAGATAATTTTATGAAAACTTAATATGAGAATATAAAAAATAACAACAATATCACAACATTTTCTACGATAACATCGATTTTTCATGTCGTTAATAAGTCAAAATTTTATAACTCTGTTAAAGCATGCAATTTAGCCACGCTAAAGTACAAACTATCAACTTAATTGATTTAACCTTATTTTTTTTAATCAGGTATTTCATTGAATTGAAAAAAAGATTACAAATTAATATATTACAAGTTTAATACAACTTATATCTATAGCTTCAGGTGCACAATATAAAATACAATAATACATGACAGATAATAAAAAATCCAAGAATAAATACTCTACACATAACTATAAGCTTAAGAGGAACAAAAGCCTCCATCCACATGTTGTTAGACATTGCTGTAGTCATTAAGAATCAACTAGCATTTTCTGTACTCTAAATACCATCAATGCAAAAGCAGCGCACATGTATTTCACGCGCAAACAACACACAAAACTCTAGCGAGAAGACATGCACAAAACCAGCAGCAACTAGTAAAAAATGCACAAGACTACCATCAAATCCAATAAGTCTGGTCAAATATTGTGTTTCTCTGATAATTATCATGTATATTTCATATTATTTTTGTTCTGTTTTATCTACAAGAGTTTAACTATATGTATATAATAAAAACGAAAATTAAACAATAACCATAATTCCTGCACATCCATGTTTTATGGTTCTACTAATATTATTATTTGCTCCATGTTTTGATCCACTGAGCATTGATATATGCTACTGTTGCAGCATGCATCACAACACACACCAACACTCCCACTCAAGTTGGTGCATATATGTCTCTTATGCCCAACTTGTCAAGTGAGTTGTAAAAGTGACTTGCAGACACAGATTTTGTGAGTATATCACCCAATTGATTTTCTGATTTAACAAATAGAAGCTTAATAATCTTTTCTTCAAGATTCTGTTTGATGAAGTTCCGATCCACCTCAACGTGCTTCGTGCGATCATGTTGAACTGGATTATGAGATATGACAATGGATGCTTTGTTATCACAAAATAAGTCCATTTCAGAGTTAGGAGCAACACCAATCTCAATTAGAAGTTTTTTCAACCAAAGTAGCTCACATATTCCCTTGACCATTTCTCGAAATTCAACTTCAGCACTAGATAAGGCAACTAGATTTTGCTTCTTGCTCCTCCATGTAACAAGATTGTCCCCTACAAAAATAAAGTACCCAATAGTAGATTTCTTATCCTTCATATTCTCTGCCCAGTCTGAATCTGTATATCCAAGGACTTCCAATTGACCATTCTTTGAAAACATAAGTCCTTTCCCAAGGGAGGATTTTAAATAACGAAGTATTCGCATGACCGCATCCATATGGTCTTCACTTGGGTAATGCATGAACTGACTCACGACACTCACATCATAAGCAATATCAAGTCGAGTATGAGATAAATATATGAGTTTACCTACTAATCGTTGATATCTCTGTTTATCTACTGGTACTTGGTCCAAATATTATCCGAGTTTATGATTTTGAACCATTTGAATATCGACAGGTTTACAATCTAGTAGTCCTGCCTCTGCTAGTAGGTCCAGAGTATATTTCATTTGGGAAAGATATATGCCTTGTTTTGATCTTGTTACCTCAATACCTAAGAAGTATTTGAGCCCTCCATAATTCTTCATTTTAAACTCATTTGACAATTGTTCTTGAAACTTAGAGATTTCTTCTTTATCATCCCCTGTAATGATCATGTCTTCTACATAGACTATAAGGGTTGTTATCTTCCCTAATCGATGTTTTAGGAAAAGAGTATGATCAGAGTTGCTTTATTGGAACCCATATTTCTTCATTGCTGAACTCAACCTACCAAACCATGCTCAAGGTGATTGTTTTAGTCCATACAATGCTCGTTGTAATCTACATGCAGTTTCTTTTCCTGATGTAACATTATATCCTAGTGGGATATCCATGTAAATCTCTTCTTCAAGATCACCATAAAGGAAGGCATTTTTTACGTCAAGTTGGTGCAATGGCCAATCTAAATTTGCCGCAAGAGATAACAAGACTAACGGTTTTTAGTTTAGCCACTGGTGAGAAGGTTTCTTGATAATCTATCCCGTGTTTCTGTGTATATCCTTTTGCTACAAGCCTCACCTTGTATCGATCAACTAACCCATCTGCTTTATACTTAATGGAGAAAATCCACTTGCATCCTACCATCTTCCTCCCTTGAGGCAACTCGCTTAACACCCATATGTTATTCTTTTCCAATGCCTCAAATTCCTCTTTTATAGCTTGAGCCCATTTTGGATCAGATAAGGCTTATTCGATGCTACTTGGAATTTAACACGAGGAGAGTGTTTGTGCAAATGCCCTTATAGGTTCTGATAACCTTTGAGTAGATACATAATTTGCTATGAATCCATAGGCTTGTTCCACCGTAGGGAATGGTTTGATTTGAAGCACATCACTTCGAGTTTTGTCGAGTCTGTTATCAAGTCCATCAAGGAAGGTATACATTCGATCTTCCTGTACGATTGAATTGTATTTTTGTATGTCATTGGCACACTCCATTGGATTAGGACGACGAAAATCAATTTCTCGCCACAACCCTTGAAGGTCATTGTAGTATTTTTCAATGGATCCATCCGCCTGCTTCATACGAGTAACTCGATAGTGAAGATCATACACTTGAGACGTGTATATCCCATCATAGTAGGTGGTAGCAGCAGAATCCCAAACTTGTTTCGCAGTTGGGAATCGAATAAAATTTGCAATCAATGAGGGGTCCATTGAATTGATCAACCATCATTTAACAATGGCATTTTCAGTACGCCATCTCCTGAATGAGGGGTCGGTTTTAGCAGGTTGAGGAAAATTCCCATTAATATATCCTAGTTTTTCTTTGCCAGAGATATACATCTCCACCACCTGGGACCACAAGGCATAGTTGGATCCTCCCAACTTGATACTAATGTGGGCAGTCGACGCTTCAGTTAGAGGAGGTTGTGAGACGGTCTGAGTTCTAGTTAGAACTTCTGTCATTTTCGTCGTCAAATCTTCCAATATGAAATTGGTCATTTTCGTAACCCTAAAACTCCTTTTTCAAATTCGCGCAGCTTCTTCTGCTAACCCTAAAATTTTTTCCCAAATTCACGTAGCTTCTTCTTCTTCCTCAACGCAACTTCTTCTACTATTGCTTCACATCAACCCTTTCTTCAAGTAGCCCTTTCTTCACGCAGCCTCTGTGCAGTTCCTTCTCGTTTCACACAATATGGTTACCCACAACTACAGATAGACTTACGGCTCCAACCAACCACACGCATAGAGACAAACCACAAAATATATGTTGCTACGTAGAGAGATTGTGATAATTCCACACCAATGAGCAATCAGTGCCGGTTATCGTTGTGTTCTATTTCTTTTTCAGACAAGAAACTGATGGTAGAACCGGCCACACTATGAGGCAACCAGTGTTGGAGCCAACCAATTAGACCAGTACGGTTTCATTGAGTAAGTCAGAACGACCACATAGATCGAACTAGTGTCGAGAAAAATGTAAACCAAAATGGCCACCCCAGAAATCAGATTCAGAGGGTAAGTGTAAACCAGAAAATAGAAATCAGCAACTACAATCAGCAGCCACACCAGAAATCAGAAATCAGCAAATCAAAGTCAGAAATCAAAATGCCAGAGAACAGAAATCAATAGGTAATTCCATTAGTCAGCAATAACTTGCTCTGATACCATGTCAAATATTGTGTTTCTCTGATAATTATCATGTATATTTCATATTATTTATGTTATGTTTTCTATACAAGAGTTTAACTATATATATACAATGAAAACAAAAATTAAACAATAACCATAATTCCTGCACATCCATATTTTATGGCTCCACTAATATTATTGTCTGCTCTATGTTTTACTCCACTGAGCATTGGTGTATGCCACTGTTGTGGTATGCACCACAACACACACCAACAAGTCTAACAATAAAAATGCTCCCTTTGAGCTTTTAATAAACACCTTGTATACAATAACAAATCTACAAAAATGTCACCAAAATTGCTACCAAGATGAAACCAACAACAAAGTCTAAATTATTCTAAAGAGATGAATGAAAAATGAAAAATTAAAAGAGCCCCACAAGAGAGAGAATCCTCTAATAGGAGCTTTCTCTCCGATGGAGACGAGATTTGAGTTTGAAGCTTACAACCCTCGAGTGAACATTAGAAAGAGAGGATAAAGATGAGAAGAGGTAGGTGTGGCAAACTCAAGTTCATAGTTATTTCCTTCCATTTTGGCATTTTTCTTGACTTTGGCTCGTTTTTGGGTGAAAGACTTGTAAACTAATTAGACTCTGGCTCGTTTTTGGCCCAGTCATATTTGAAAATTTTAGGGTATAGTTTAGAACCAATTGTTTATAACGTGAGCTTATTCGAATTTTGGTCAAATTGCAAGTAAGTTAAATCTAACTAAATATATATGTATATATTTGATAATTTTACTTTATTATTTTATAATTTATTGTATTATTTAGAGAACAGAATTTTGAATTTTATTTAATTTAAAAGTTTCTATAGATGGAAGATATACATGTAACTATAATGTTCAACTTTGAAGTTATGGTTTTAATTAATGCAATATATTGTCTAAATTTACATCCCTATCTTCGTCCAAAATATAACTTTTAAAAAAAAATTATAACTTAAATTACACACTCAAATTGGGTTTTGGCATATTTGTAACGCTCATATTTCGTCAAAAATTTCACAAAATTGTTATGTTTTAAAATGATTCACTTTTAATATCCATGGTATGAAAAAAATCTTATTAATAATCCTTTTTGATTAGTAACCTACAAAAAACTCAAAAATGAAAATTATCCAACCTTTTCACCTATATCTTTCATTTTTGATCATTTTATCTCTTATTAGCGTCATTTTTTTGAGTGTTTACATGTGTTGGAGTTCTATTATACAATGAATTGTTCTCATCATGAATTTTGTAATCAAACATTATAAAAGTGATATCTTGAGTATTACAAATTAAATCTTTCCTAATTATTACAATTGTGAACTCAAATGATCCAATGTTTTTCAATCACCGATATAAATAACACCAAATTTAGAAACATTAATTAGTTTAGAATAGAAATTAGAAGACATGTCAACTACTAAAATCCCATTTGGATTTTTAGAAATTGGGTAGTGTTTGAACTCAACTCCATGAACTATCTCATTGGTGCATATATGCAAGTACTTGGTAGATGAGTTTTGATCCAATTCGTCAAAAGTTGAATCTTTTATTACTACAAAAACGCGCTTTAAAGTTGATTTGTTAAATCGAGTTTAAATGAAAAAACTTAAAATTTAAAGTCGATTCAACCCATGAACCGACTTTAAAGTTTTTTTATACATATTTTACTCATTTTCTACTCAGATCACTTAAGAACCTATATTCAATGACATATAAATTTATATAACAATTTTGTGATTGTTAAGGTTTTTTTTAAATAACTACACTACTTCAAATTACATATATTTTAATGAGTATTAGATTGTTGAATCATGTCTTTTCCATTTCATAATACTTATACAAAACCTACATAATAAAAATAATAACATACATATAATAAAATTTATACACATAATATATAAAAAATAACGCAAAGTGAATAATAAGTGCGTAGGATTAATAGAAATACTTACAAGAGATGAAGTGACAAAATAAAAGAAATGAAGAAAAAAATAGTGTTTTATAAGTGAGAAAATGGGTATAAAAAATTTGAGTATTTTGCTCAAAAAATAGGAGATTTGGAAGATAATCTAGAAAGGAAGAAAACCCACTAAACGGTGCTGGAATTGGTGGTCATAGGTGGCCTGAAAATGAGAAAAAGTAGAGGAGGTGAAACTTGGTTTTGGATTTTTGGGTGTTGTTTACAGCGCTGCAAATTAAAAATTGTATCTAATGGGAGAAGAAATAAGAGAAAAAGAAAAATCCACGTGTATAGTATCAGTTGATGTGTTGAACCGATGTTACACGTGGATATTACGTCAACCAACTCTATTACGTTCACCGAACCGACTTTATATATCGATTTAAATGCCACATTTTATAGTAGTGTTTGTGTATTTCTTAGATTTATCTAACCATATCACATTAGGTTTATAGAAATTTTGTGCCTCCTTGCCTTGTCACTCTATGATAATGACGACATAATTAACGACATGATCCATAACACTTAAAAATGATGCTAATAGGAGTTGAAATGACGTTACAATGACTAGAAATGAAAGATGTAGGTAGGAAGGTTTGGTAATTTTCCATTTTATCCTGTTAAAAATACACTAATTGAGTTTTTTGTTCGTTACTGTTTAAAAAGACTAAGTTGAAACTTTTTAAAAAATATAAGCATTAAATCTTTTTTTATATCATAGGTATTAAAAATAAACTTTTTTAAAATATGGTCAAATTATAAAAATTTTGACGAAATATGAGTACCATAAAAATACTAAACTTCTCAAATTCATAAATTTCTACATGTTTTCATAGTATTTAGTCACTAACTTATTGAAAAAAGTTATTTTTTCATATATATATATATATATATATATCACTTTCTTGCATTTTCTAATATGCATAATTATAGAGTATATACTATTTATAAAAAAGTAGTCATTTTCAATATAAATGATTTAAATAAATATTTTTATTAAATTATCTCGACTTTTAAATAAACACAATATAACATATATGTATTTATAGTTGTAGTTAAATATTTTTCTTGATATTAGAAATCACTCATTAATTAAAGTTTTTATATTTATATATATATATATATATATATATTTTTAAATAGTTTAATCCAAATGTTAATATGATTTATTAAGAATATTTGTCTAAATCATTTATTATTGAAACATATCCATTATAAAAATATATAACTTGCGTGAAGTAAATATGTAGAAAGATAATAAGGGTGATAATCGTGTCATGTTAGTTATATTTTGACATTAATAATGTTATATTCACATATTAATTGGTAGAAAAACTTAATTTTTTGTGTTGTCTGTTTATAATTTTAAGAAATAACAAAATAATTAATTAATTATCCATATCATTTATATTTTTGTATTAGGTTAGACATTGTCATATTTAAAGATAATTTAAAATTATTAAAATAATAATAACATAATACTTTTTTTTCCATGCATAATGTGGTGGGAAGCTAAACAATGTGAAAAATTATTTATAAAAAAATAGATATGATGAATTTTTTAAATAACATTATATAAATTTAAAATTTGAAATTGAAAACCTCAGTTACTTTTGTTTTTTTCCTTTTAAAATCTTCAAAAAATTAATTAATTTTCTATTAAAGATAGAATTTTCTTCGACGAGAAACACTTTTTAATATATTTGTTTTGCTTATACGTTTATTATTCTTATTAATTATTTTAAATAAAAATATATATTTATACAGTGATTTTTTCTCATCTAATTATTCATATATGATGATCTATATTATGTTTATACCCTAAATTTTATATTTTATTGTCAATTTAAATCTTTATATAAATCTATATAGTGTCAAAGATCATGAAAATTATAATATGATATTAAGATTTTATTTTTCTAAAAAATGATTATTATATAAGTTAGAGTAGTCAAATAGTTAATTGAAGAACCTTATTATAGATCAAAATATAAAAGCTCCAAGTGTTATATGTATATTTAAAAAGTTTTTTAATTTTGATTGTTGATATATTTAGATTGATAATTTTTAATGAAATTCTATTTTTTAAAAAATAATTTGAATTTAGAAACTTACAATATATATATATATATATATATATATATATTTTGAAATCAAACTAACATATATAGTTTTAAAATTAAGTAAGATATATAATAATTATTAAAATATTTAGTTTATTTTTAAATAATAATAAAGTAAAAATAAATTAAAACTAGATATGTTTAGGTTTTCTCTCACAAAAATATTTTGGTATTAATGTGTATTAACAAGTTCAAATATGATATATATAAAATGTATTTTGAATTGATATAGATGTTATTATGGTAAAAAAAATAAACAAAAATAAAAAGTAAATAATTAGAATATATATTTTAAAAAATTGATTTATAAATAGTAACAGTTATTTATTAAATCTTAAATCATTAACCTTAAATTATAAATATTAAATTCTAAATACTAAACACTAATTAAATGTTTTAGTATTTCTAATATATATATATATATATATTATTACATATATTATTTTATTATTCTATTTATTAAATATAATATGTTTATTTTTTTTATTATTTATAAATATCAATTATATTGAATTTTTTATTCAATCCAAAACTCACCGGAATGGTTTTATTAAGAATGAAAAAGAACCGTACGATTGGCCTTGCAAAACTAGTCGTTGACCGATGCCAGTAGAACCCACCCAAACATGTTTTCTCTGGACCTAACCAAAAGCCCAAATAAGGGTATACGGCGTCGTAGTATAACACTCGCCAGCCAGGCCGTCATAAGGGTTTGATTGCTACTAATAT
Organism: Hippophae rhamnoides; assembly: GCA_033030585.1. Taxonomy (NCBI): domain Eukaryota; kingdom Viridiplantae; phylum Streptophyta; class Magnoliopsida; order Rosales; family Elaeagnaceae; genus Hippophae; species Hippophae rhamnoides. The sequence continues at coordinate 13,937,003 of CM065430.1, forward strand.
ATTAGGGTTTTTGACGCTCCAACGTCTGGGAAGAGGCAACTCGCTAGTAGCAGCTGCGGCCATAATCATGGTTCTCAAGTATGTGACTCTCTTCTATCCACTTCTATAATATTGGAGCCCTAATTGGGTTACAGATTGTCTTTTTAGTTTTTAGTAATTACATCTTTCCATTCGGGTTCATATTGGATCCCCAAACTTGTATTGCTAAGAAATATTTTTGAATTTTCAGGACTGAGCTTTGTCGTTTCAGTGGTGCCAAGATATATCCTGGGAAGGGTATTAGATTTATTCGTTCAGATTCTCAGGTACTCTTATGTTATTTATCTGCAATTGATCGCTCTTTGTGTGCGTCTTATTTCTATTGTGGAGGTTTTTATTAATTTAATGAAGTGACTGGAGCTAATCTGTTCTTTCTTTCTTTTTATTTTTGAAGGTTTTCCTCTTTGCCAATTCCAAATGCAAGAGGTATTTTCACAATCGCTTGAAGCCATCGAAGCTTACATGGACTGCCATGTACCGCAAACAACATAAGAAGGTCTTCTTCTTTGTCATCTTAATTACCTTTCTCCTTGATTACACATGCACAGTATTCCTCAACTTTCCCTTTATCTGTTTTATTGTAAATAGAATTTGATTGTTGTTGAGTATTTATGTTTCTTGCTGTAGTTATTGTATGTAGTTATAATTATATCTCTCTGGTTAGAAAAGTAATGATTTTTTCTTCTTCTACTTGAATTTCGAGTCTTCTTGTCCTGAAGTTGCTATTATCAAGTTAAACCAAAGGCTTTTAGTCTTTCTTTGTCTTGGTGGATTGGGATTGAATCAAAGTTCAAACTAACTGTTCATGTTGTGGACGGTGGTGCAGGACATTGCTGCTGAACAAGTGAAGAAGAAGCGCAGAACCACCAAGAAGCCTTATTCAAGGTCCATAGTAGGTGCCTCATTAGAAGTTATCCAAAAGAAAAGAAGCGAGAAGCCAGAAATCCGTGATGCTGCTCGTGAGGCTGCACTTCGGTATTCTTAAACTTTCTTTCTCCTGCACTTACACTTTTATAGCTTATTTGGTCCAATTGATACAATTGGCTTTGAGATACACAACACACACTTACTAATTGTTCCAAACTAAGAAATTGGAAACCTTCTTGGATGTAGGGCACCACCTTCAACTTTACTTTTTTATAGTTTGCTCTAGGTGTAGTTGTTTTATAGCAAAAAAAAAGCGGGGAGTGGTTTTTGAAGTGTAATCTTTTTTATTTGGGAAAATGTACTCATGCTGTTTGGTGCTTTTTTTTAATTAATCAGTGAAATTAAGGAGAGGATTAAGAAAACTAAGGATGAAAAGAAGGCTAAGAAAGTAGAGACAGTAAAATCGCAGAAGACACAGACTAAGAGCAATGTGCCTAAGAGTTCTGGTCCCAAGGGTCCCAAGCTTGGTGGCGGTGGCGGAAAGCGGTGAATTTCTATCTTGTTTCCTCATCTGAGTCGTTTAGTCTGTTGACATTTTCTTCCATGTATTACTTGATTGGCTTTGGGAGAGAATCAATTTTTGGGATATTCCTTTTAATATATTTTTTTATTAAGATACTAGCATTTGTCATTGTTATTGCAGAACACATTCAAAGATTTTTCTCTTTGTATGTAGTTTGGTTATTTCCTTTTTTTTTCCAAGTAAATCGTACTGTACCCATTTTGATTCTATTGTGCATACATTATATTCATTAGATGAAATGAGATTGAGCAATGGAAGCATAAGGCTAAGTCAAAAGAGCAAACAACAACCAACTTTGATTCATTGTTTCTCATTTTGGGCATTTCTTAGATATGTCACTCTTCCATTAAGATTATGCTTAAATGTCCATTTTAGCAGACCCCATAAATAGGATTTTTTTTTTTAAATATTCTGGGAGTACTTACAGGTGAACAGTTATCATCATCATCATCATCATATACCAACAACTGAAACCAACGTAACATAGAAAAGAGAGAAACGTATACAATAAAAGTTCTTTTATTCAATTTGTTCTCTCCTTTCTACCTCTATTTTTTTTATCTTTCCTATTTCAGTTGATATTCTGGGTGGAACATTAAATGGGATGGGGTGAGGTGGTGATGTAGAGGTTACGCCTAAATACTGGCAGAGTTGTCTCAAAATCTTGCTCTCCAACAAACGTCACATTCACACCAAACTCGGGCCCCTTGTTTGTATTACTTTTTCTGTCTAATAGAGTCACAATACCAACCTTGCCCTTCTACTAAATATATATTATGTAATCATAAAAAAATTTATATTTCTTACCAAACTACTAATACTTAACGAGTATCACTTTATGCAATTGTAATTGAAGTAGTAAATGGCATTTAAAAAAAAAAAATAAAGGAGAAATGAGCCCAAACGTTTTTGCTGCTGAAGGAGAGGAGTCAAATTTTTAATATTAATTAGACAACCGAGCCAAATTAATATGATTAGTATGTTGGCTATTACTAAGTCCCTTACTTATTCCACTCAAGATTATTTTTTTAATTTTTACGGTATAATAAAGATAATTTATGAAATTTATTTATCAATAAGAATTAAAAAAATATGAGTTTGAGAGTTATTTTAAGTTCTTGAGTATTAGTTTATTAGAAAAAGAATAGAATTAATATTAGTAAATTTTATTTGAAAATTTAGGTATAAATTAAAACAATTTATCTTAAATTTATTTTTATTTTTACTTTTACAAATGGTTTAAATTCATAACTCAAGACCATTATTCATGTAGAAAATTACAAAGGAATTTTCCAATTTTTACAAATTTGCTAAGACTTGATAGACTTTTTACAGCAATGATGGATCACCATTGATTTACATGCACCATAATTGTGCTTTACCTTTTGACAAAGATCTTATTTGTATGCACGAATGCAGCACACCAATTATTTTGAAGATAAATCAAAAGCTTTAACCCAAGCAACAAATAATGATTACTTTCTAAGAGACAAAAAGGAAATGCTATTATATAAGAAAAACTTTTTGAAGGAGCAAAGGTGACGAGTAAGTCTGATTATATGATATGTTTGATAATTTTAATAATATATTATTAGTAAATATATAAAATAAAATACTTTAAATATAAATAAATATATTTATGTAAAATAATTAATGAATAAATTTCTCACATCATTCATTGACAAAGTTTCTTATTATATAATATCCAAAATTATTGTCTCACAGTTTCACCAACTTTCCCCTTCCTATTCTTTTTTTAATATAATATTACATTTTCTAAGTATAAATGAAAGCAAATGCAAAAGTAAAGTTACGCAATCTTCATCTAATTTTCCATAACTTTGTTATATATATATAGGATGAATTGTAACAATATTTTATTAATTATTATCAAAATATATAAAAAATCTTAACTTTTAGTTGATTCATTACAATTTTATTGTGCATATTTTTGAATTATTATGTTTCCTAAATCAAATTTTATGTATTTGAATTTATTAAGTTCATATTTTTTGAGTTAAAATTTATTTAAAGAATACATAAATCTTTAAAAATATATACATGTGTATTTATATATTTTATTTATGATATTTTTTAAATTTTTTGATTAACTTATAATACATATTTAAAAGTTAATTTACTCTTATATATTTTTAACATAATAAATGAATTATTATATTTTTTCATATATATATATATATATATACACTACCACATTGACCCACTTATGTTTCACTTTATCGTGTACTAAATAAGTGTCAAATATTCTTCTTTACTTTTCTGTCAAATTATGTTATTGTTTGGTAATACATATTTATTTATATTTAAAATTTGGTATTTTTTTTAAAATTTTAAATAATTTTAATTTAATACTCATATTTATTAAATGATTTTAAAATTAATAATGTTTAACAATATACGAATTCAATTAAAGAAATTTAATTGGTACATTACAAGTGATTAAAATAGAGACATATTCGTGTTTTTATATAAGAGTCGAACAATTTAAATACCAATTAAATTTATATACTATTTAAAATTGTAAATGAGTTTTGTTTCTCCTTCTCAACTTCCCCGAGATGAAGCTCGTAGAAAGTAGAAACCGATCAGCAGTTTATATTTAGGCAAAACGTGTCGTGAAATTAATTTTTTAATGAATGTATATATTACTTTTACATATTTATTAATTTTTTAAAATAGTTATTTTAATCTTATAATTTATATGTTATGTATTTTTGATCTTCTAAATATAAAAAATAAATATTTTTAATTATATAATTAATTAAAATAAATATTTTTAATCCAACAAAAATATTTATAATAAATAACTTTTATAAATAAATAGATTATCAATATTTAATTTAAAAATTATATAATTAAAATATTGATTTACATTTTTTTTCAAAAACTATAAAAAATTTAATATGTAATATAGTAATTATAAAATTAAGATAATTAAATTAAACAATTATAAACGCGTTTGTACAGTTAGTTTTTTATTTGCTCTAAAAAGCAAAAACGAAAAGGAAAAAGAAGAAGGTTATATATGTAATTTGAAACGCTATTTGCATTTTGCAGTAGCTTGAAAGTTGAAACTATCACTCTACAAGATAACATTACAGTTTTTAGCAGGAAAAAAAAAAAAAAAAAAACTATACAGTTGCCAAGACCGCCAAACAAGCAAAATCACAGAAATATTACCGGTTAAGTTCTAATATAAAATCTGCAAGAAGGGTATTCTCCAATTCTGGTTGTTGTTCTTACTAAATTGAAAAAAACTACTCCTCATAGCTTCCAAGCAACTTCTAAACCTCCGTTTCCTTATTTTCTGTTACGCCTGATACATTCCCAAAAGCTATTGTCATTCTAGAGAAAACCAGATAATATGGAAAACGTAGATCCGGAGCGAGGAGGGGCAAAGCCAAGAGGAAGCTATAACCCATCTGGGTACTATGCCAATCAATACTCTGTTGGCAGCTCAGAGCGGCTATGGACTTCGTGGCTGGTTCCTTCAATCTTTGTCGCCAATGTTGCTGCTTTTGTAGTGCTTATGTATGTTAACAACTGGCCCAAGAACAATAACGGGCTTTATGGAGATTGTGTGTCTAATTTTCTGGGCAGGCTTTCGTTTCAACCTCTTAAAGAGAACCCTCTCTTTGGTCCTTCTTCTTCTACGTGAGTTCCCTTCTGACCCTTCTTACCCATCTGTCAATTTCGAATTTTTTCTTGTTTCTTTGATTTAGGGTTATTTTTGGTTCTCTGATTGATAAGCTTAATGTTATCAAGTTTGAAATTTTTGGTTTCTGAAAATTCAGTTGTCTTCTTCCTAAATTTAGATTTTCCCTGCAGATGGGTATGTGAGCTATTACAGTTTTCTTTGTTGATCCATGGGCATATCACATAATTATAAATTTATGTTTTGACTCGTTTGTTGGTACTTACTGTGTTGTGTAAAATCCTTATGAGGTTGAATTGAATTGGTTGTTTGGAATCTTTTCTGTGTCATTTGTTTGTACAAGAAGACATTTGTGAACACACATTTTGGGTATGACACAACATTGGGCTGAACCTGCCTAATTTAGTCTATATTTGATAATGATTTTGATTTGTGATCTATGATTTTTGATTAAATAATTGATTTTGTGATTTTTGATTCTTTTGTAAAATACATTTTGATAACAATTTTTAGTTGATGTTTTGAAGGAAAAAAAAATCAAAAATCACTTATAAGTTATTTGTTAATTTTTTTCTTCAAAATCTTAAATAATTAAGAAATTTTTTAGTTATTATTTAAAAAATTAATTTTTTAATCATTATCTTACACTATTTATACATAGGTCATAAGATTTTATTTATTTATAGAAAAATGTTAGGTGAAAATGAAAAAAATCAAAAATATGAAATCTGATTTAAAAATCTTTTTTTAAAAGATGTATGAATTACATTCTATTTTGGTAAGTGTTTCCTTAAAAATATCAAAATCAAAATAAAAAATTGTTATCAAACATGTCTAATTAAAAAATCACTTAAAAAAAAATAGAAATCAAGAATAAAAATCGTTATGAAACACACATGTATTTTTTAAAAATGATTGTCTTGAATGTGCATTCAATGATTATGCACTATGTTTTTCTCATGTTTACTTTTTCGCTTTCTTGCACAGATTGGACAAAATGGGTGCATTAGAATGGTACAAGGTTGTGCATAAGCATCAAGGGTGGAGGCTCATCTCATCTATCTGGTTGCATGCTGGCGTGATTCATCTACTTACAAACATGCTGAGCTTGATATTTATTGGCATCCGGCTTGAACAGCAATTTGGGTTTTGTATACACCTCTATTCCTTTGTTCTCAATCAAGATTAGCATACTTATTGAACGAGCAGAACAATGACCAAGTGCCGATTTCTTTTCTTGATATCATGTCCTCTTGAAGTTGGAGTTTGTTTTTAGAAATCATAATATAAAGAGGTCTTCCTCGTCCAAAATAATTTCATGTTAAGTGTAACGGTCCGTGAGTTCGCCTAGCGAAAATTTGACCGTTTGGTGCCAAAATTCTCCAAGTCAGTGCCAGCTTTGAGTCTAAAACATGATTCTTGTATACTTCGATGCTCCTTTGAGAAAATACTAATGAGAACTACTCTCGATTGAGTCTCGCATGCATGTGGCATAACGATTGCTTCCCAACGTCAAGGTTACTCTACCAAGACGTTAGCCTCCATTGCTCGTTATCAAGGCACTAAGCCGCACAACTGCTCACCCAACCATGCAAGTGATACATGTTGATAGCAAGTAGTACAACAATGTACCAAAATTTTTTCAGTTTTCCATTTCTATTGTCGGGTCTCTTCATACACACTCTCGAATAGGCAACTTGACACTAAGGACCAATACTTACCCAAAGGTTAACTTCATCTTGTACCCCTCGTATATGTTTGCTCAATTCTCTTTAACACACTTATACTCAAGTTAACACATACAATAATTTATCCTCAAGTCAACCAAACAAATGTGTCTTACATGTAAGTAAGTTTCATTCACTTAAACTCACATGTTGCTCAAGTGAGCAACTCATTAACCTGAAGCCCACATATGATGGCATCATCTTAGCAAGTTGTCGTCCATTTCCGTGCCTAACAGCATATGAATATGTAGTGCTTAGTCAAACTCTTGGCCAAGACACATCCCCACTTGACATCACCATCATGAGTTTTGCCACACTTGCAATGGGCGTTCCATGGAGCAATGCCGCCTTACTAGCATATCGCTAGTCATTGATGTGCCATCACTTGTGCAACGTTGCACACAAGGCTTGTTACTCTCCCACAAAACTACCTTCACATGCCTACATCGAGTAAACCATTGGACATAGATTTTCCCTCTCTTGTAGCCTCCCTCATGGGAAAACAATATCGACCCTTCCGTATCACCAATATTGTCCTCATGACTCCTTGTCTCAAGAAGACATCGACGTGCCCCTGTGGCACAACCAATGCTCGCCTCGTGAGCATTCTCTAGCTCAAAATTTGCTCACTTAGCACATCGTTTCCACGGTTGTTGGGATGGTAGAGAACTTGATACCATGCTTCTTCTTAAAGAGTTCTCAGAGCATTTTCTTTTTTTTTAGAAAGAAGCATCACTTTGTGCAAAAAGATATAAGCTCAAAATAATTCAATAATAATTATTTTATCAATTACCAAAGTACCTCTCATGCAGTTCATGACACTAAGCACCCCACTACCTTAAATTTGAGAGGGATTTAGTTATGTTATAGATTAGGTATTTTTAGTGCCATACTTATTGAAAATAAGTCACTTCTAATCTTATAATTATAAAACTGTGGCACCTAAGGTCTTAATTATCTTTATATAAAGAGGAGGACTAAAGTGTTCATTTTCACGTAATTACGTGACAAATCCTACACTCCAACAAAATTTTAATCCATTATTAGCGAGATCTTCTTTCTGGTATATTTTACCCTGTTTTAGTTTATTCTAACAATATTTTGGTTGTAATCTGGCAGTGCGAGTGGGGATTATTTATATGTTGTGTGGATTTGGCGGCAACATATTATCTGTACTTTTTCTTCAAAACAGTATCTCTGTTGGTGCTTCTGGTGCTCTCTTTGGACTTCTAGGAGCAATGTTATCAGAGCTTCTGACCAATTGGACTATGTACTCCAACAAGGTTTGATTCTTGTTTTAGGTTTCTATCAAATTGTATGGTGGTTCTTTAAATAGATATTATCAGAGGATAAAGAAAAATATTATTCCGAAGTTTGTTATTTGCCATGCATGTCACAGTTTCGTGTTATTTTTCTTCACTGTTGTAATTTGTTCTTTTCTTTTTCCCTTTTTGTAGGTTGCAGCTCTATTTACACTTGTATTCCTCATCATCTTGAACTTAGCACTTGGAATCCTTCCCCATGTTGACAACTTTGGCCACATTGGAGGACTAATGACAGGTTTTCTCCTTGGTTTCATTTTTCTACTTCGGCCCCAGTTTGATTGGATTGAAAATAGGCATCTTCCAGCTAATGCCCGTGTGAAACCTAAGTACAAGGCCTACCAATATGTGTCATGCTTCGTTGCCCTTGTTTTACTGATTGTAGGGTAAGTTTATCAATCACTTTGTTTGTCTTGGAAATTTGAATTTCCGTTTTTCTTACTAGAGTTTGAAATCTCTTTGTGGCTTATGATGCATGCTGATTTTATTTGAAGGTCACATCAAAGAGCAAGATGATCTAACATTCTCATACTCTTGATATAGAATTACACATCAAACGATAATAAGATGTTTTCATCTGTAATGCTACTTTCGTATAGTTCTTGATAAGGGTTTCTTCAAAGTACCATAAACCACCTCAAAATCTTTTATAGTTTAATTATTGACTAATTTTGATGCAACCAAAGAAAGTCCGAGAGTGTTATAAGCTGCTCTTCTATCAGCCTATGTTTCTGAGTATGCTGATTTCAAAATTTTCTACTCAACTGATGCAGATTTGCTGTGGGATTGGTGATGCTATTCAAGGGAGAGAACGCTAACGACCACTGCAGCTGGTGCCATTACCTTAGCTGCGTGCCTACCTCAAAATGGAAATGCGGGAACTGATTAGGCTTTTTCGTCTCCTTTTTTTTAGAGTTCCACGTTTTTTCTGCATATTGTTTACGATTTCTTTTATGATAGTAATCTTTTAATTTCATGTTATGTATTACTCCTGTATATGCATAGTTTGACGTGAACATATGTTGTTGTAAAGATTGTTCTTGATTTTTGATATATCTAAACTGATATATACCGTTATCTATTTTGTTATAAATGTATATTATTATCCTTGCAATTGAGTATTATGGTAAACGAGGACTCCAAGGGAAAGATATTCTAAAGTCTAGTGAGTTAGGCAACTTGTCTATAGGCAGGCAAGTTGGACGGTTTAACCTACTAGCTTTTCAACGGCACTCTAGAAGTCCATTAGGTTAGTTAGTAAACTATTACCCATGAAATCTATCAAGTTAATAAAGTATTATTCTAAAAAATCACTAAGCTAGTAAAGTAAGATCTTAAAAATCCATTTAATGATTTGATTGATGCTAAATTTTAAAATACATTTTCAATGATTAAGGTATTAATGATATTGGAAAGTTTTTGAATATATAAGTTTAAGTTTACTTATAAGCAAGTCTTTAAACAATAAAAGAATAGAGGTAAAAAATTTATCATCTATTTCTACCATTGATTACTAGCATTTAAGTTAAATATAAATGAACTCTTCTCGTTGTGATAGTGTTTTAATACTATCTATATTGTCACCAATGGAGGTGAATTTTAAAAGTTAATGAGGATAAAATCATCAAATGGATTTCTAAGGCCGTAGATAATGTATTAACTCATCATATTTAGGGAAGAAGAAAACTCGGGATTCTAAAGAATGATGCTATATAAAAGTCGGTTAAAGCTTAGCTAAGTAGGCTAGAAAGTGGGCTAATTCAACTAACAGTGAGTAGCACATTATTTAATCCTAGGAAACTGCAATAACATCAATGATTGCGATACATCCGACTTTGACCAATGAACAATTCTGAACAAGCAAAGCTACCGTTGACAAATAAAGCAACAAAAGGAGATAAGATAACTATAACTAGCTACAATTCATTTCTACTATTTTTACATAGAGAATCTGCCAAAAAACTGCTTAACTTCACCTTCATCTTCTCCTCGGCTTTGAATTCCGTTCATGGACGACGAAGATCGGAGGCAAGGTATGAAGGTCAAAGCGCGGAGTTATGATCCACTTGGGCACAACAACAATAAATACTATGTGAAAAACGCAGAGCGCTTATGGACTTCGTGGCTGGTTCCTATGATTGTTGTAGCAGATATTGCAGTGTTTATAGTCGTCATGTATATCAATAATTGTCCGAACAAAGAAGATATTGGATTTGTTGGAACTTGTGTTGCCAAGTTTCTTGGTAGGTTTTCGTTTCAGCCTCTCAAGGACAATCCTCTTTTTGGCCCTTCTTCCTCCACGTGAGTTCTCTGCTATATCCATCAACCTATAAATTTGTGATTTTTTTCAAAGGATTCATTGACTGAACTTAATCTTCTATTTTCTTAAAAGGGATGTTTAATATTTTCCATATATGGGTTTTCTCTTCATTTTAGTTTCACTTCTATTTCAAATTTTCAATTATCTGTGTCTAAACACAATTGTGAAGATTTTGCTGTGATTTTCTGAAAATAACAATACACGATCTTGAGGCAAAACAATTAAACTTGAGTTGACTTAAAGGGGGAGACGTTTTGGTAATACCTATTTCTTCAACCTCTTTGACAGATTAACAAAGATGGGAGCTTTAGAATTTTACAAGATTGTACACAGGCATCAAGTTTGGAGACTTGTCACTTCTATGTGGTTGCATGCTGGTGTCATTCATTTGCTTGCCAACATGTTGAGCTTGGCCTTTATAGGAATTCGCCTTGAACAACAATTTGGGTTTGGTATTCCATCTATTTTTCCTTCTTTCCTCAGCTTAAACTATGAGTTCTCATCTTTAAATATTGAATGAATGGTTAAAGTTATAATAAGTAGAAAGTTATTTTATGTGTCTGGGATGTGTTTCTTTCAAAAATAATACTAAAAAAGTGGTTTGAAATGTTAAAACCACTAAGGTGTGTTTGCTTATGTTTCTGTTGAAAATGGCTTCTGTCAAGAACAGTTTCAGAAAGAAAAAAAAAATTTCAAGAAGAAGCAGCACCTCATTTGTGCGTGCGTTAGGAATCATGAAATGTGCTTTTAGTCATTTTTTAAGGTTCGGTACCAAAGTGCTTTTAGAGGGTCTTAAAAGCATAAACCCTAAGTTGCCAAATATTTTTAAAACTACTTTAACCTATTTGAAAGCACTTTAATCAATAGAAAAATTAGCTCCAAACTGGCTCTTATTTTTTCACGTCTTTCTATACATTCAAATAAAATGAAAGGAAATTTGTTATGTCATTGAATCCATGGATAGATATTACTGTCTTAATACTTCTGAAACTAATAGACATATAAAAGTATTGTTGACTCTTCACCCAACAGCTTAAGCTTTTAGAAGAGTTGGTTTATGAACAACTTCTAACATGATATCAGAGTTGAAGATCATTGTTCAAGCCCCAATAACTCTAATTGTTGCATTGTAAGTGTTTGATTTGCATGACACATAGAGTCAACACTTTTAGAAGAGTAATAGATGTATGTAAGTATTGTTGACACTTCACTCAATAACCCTGTAACTTCAATTGTTGAATTGTAAGTGTTTGGCCTACATGATGGATAGAGTCAACACTTGTATAAGAGTGTTAGTTGTATAAGAATATTATTGACACTTCATTCAAAAACTTAAACTTTTAGGATAGTCGGTTTCCTAAAACTGTTTCTTTTTTTAATAATAATTTTTAGTGTTTGACATCTTAAAATTTTCCTTTTGCATCATCAAATTGGGGCAATACAATCTTCCTCTGGTAGTGAGAGTGGGGATAATCTACTTACTATCTGGACTTGGTGGAAACATACTATCCTGCATTTTTCTACAAGGAAATGTCTCTGTTGGTGCTTCCTATGCTCTGTCTGGTCTTCTAGGCGCTATGTTATCTGAGCTTTTTACCAACTGGATTCTTTATTCCAACAAGGTTTGCTACTTCCTATTTAACTAATATCAAGTAATGAGCTCTAACTACTTCTTCATGTTTTGCCTGAATTGCATAGTCAATAATAATTATTCATCTTTTGCACTTTGTAGGCAGCAGCTTTGATCACTCTAATTTGCATGATTGCAATTAATCTAGCACTTGGAATTTTTCCTCATGTTGGCAATTATGGGCACATTGGAGGATTACTGTCTGGTTTTCTCCTTGGTTTTGTTCTGCTACTTCGTCCCCAGTTCGGATGGGTTGATAGCCAGCTTCTACCAGAAAAAACTGACTTCAAGCCGAAGTACAAGGCTCACCAATATGTGTTTGTGGTGGTTGGCCTTTTATTACTGATTGCTGGGTAAGACTTGTTATTAACTGGATTTTTTTTTTCAATGTGACATGTAATGCTTGCCAAGTTTTAGTTAGTGACACCTTATGGAATGGTAATTGAGAAAATATTTCTTCTTCTCAAATACACCTTGAAATCACTACTGAGTCAGCACTCAACTCCAAAATTGCTTCTTTTATTAGACTCGTAATTAAGCTTTGCTATATTGATGAACTTGAAAAGGTTAATTTTTTTTTTTGAACAATGCAGATTTGCTGTGGGTTTGGTGGTACTATTCAAGAGCGAGTATGGTAAAGATTTATGCAGCTGGTGTCATAATTTAAGCTGTGTGCATACCTCAAAATGGAGCTGTGAGGGTTGATACCTGTTTGAGGCTTTGAGCAGATATGATTTTTATTTCATTTATTTGTCCGCTTTAGTTGGTGTGGTTTTTTTTTTCTTTTCTTTTGGGGATAATTAGAGTTATAGTATATTAAACTAAGTTAAAAACGAATTCTTAGAACATGTATTACAAGGGAGAAGGGTATATTATAAACTATGTTATGCAAAAAGGGATTCTTATAACCTGTATTATTATTATTAAAGGGAGAAGGGTATCACTTATTCTTTTATTTTAAATAAAAAAAAGTATATTATTCTTGTAACTTTGTATTGTATAGTCTTAAAAAATATGCTTTAATTTTGAGATTTTAAGATTAAAGTATAGTATTTTTTAAAATTACTAAACTAAAATGTTTGGACTAAAATAACGGTACTAAAAAACTTATTTTATAAAACTATCTTACTCCTGGACCCATACCCTTATAATAAACGTTAATAACAACTTAAAATGAGTGCTTAACAGACAATTTTATTCTGGCCAAACCACTCACTTGCACTTTTTTTTTTATTGAAATTTCAAGTTTACATGTATTCAGCCTCTGCTTCCATTCAAGCGTGGAGGCTTTCCGGCGAGTTCGACGTTCTACATGACCGTAGTGAAAAAAGAATGGTGACGACGCCAGTTGGACCACCGATTTCTCTTCCTCCAGCTCTCTCTCCCCTCTTTTTTTCCCTCTTGTTCTCATGATCGGTGGAGATATACGGTATCGGCATCGATTACTTCGGCTTCCTCAGTTAAAAAGTTCTGCGATTGAGAAGTTGATGGTAATTGCTTAATCTTCGTCGAATATTGCCATTTCGGTTGAAGTTGTGCCGATAGAGAATCGACGATCAGTCAAATTTATGATACCATTCTCTACATTATAGGTCCTTATTTATGTGAATCCAATGCATGCTTCTTTTTCTCAACATTTTTCTAAAACCTTTTCTTGTATACATTTATGAGATTATTTTGTGGCCAATCTTATACTTATTGCTTGTGGATGAAAGAATTTAGAAACTTCAACTGATTGGATACTCTTGGTTAAATGTGATACAATTTCACTTTATTTTTTAATATGGTTGTGCAATTATGTAAACTGATGTGTTTTTGTTCTTGTTTGTTTATTTTCGACACCACTTCATGCCTCACTTCACGCTTTTATTCATGTATATCACTTTTGTTCACTGTAAAATATTGCGAGTTCAATTGAGTTTTTAAAAAAATAGATCAATGTGGTTGATCGGGGTAAAATTCAACCATTAAAAGGATTTGTTACCAATTGGATACGTGTCTATTTCGGCGGTAAAATCTAACTAGCTGAACCTTTCCACTCAAGTCATGGCGAGGTGGGCAGGCCACAGTCGACTCATTGGGTGAAATTTGACCAACTAGCTCCGGTTGGTCATGTAAAATTCAGTCACTTTGACATCTATTCCCTTCTATGTTATGTTAAATTGGTCATTTGTCTAATTAGGAATTAATTGTGTTAATTTAGATATGATAAGCGGGAGTGAAATCCAACAGGGTTAGCATTTTTCTATTTGAGTTATGACGAGTTGGATAAGTGTACAAATCAATTCCAACAATTCGATATGAAATTCGACCAGTTTGAAACCTATCCAATGGAAGTTATGATGATTTGGACATGTTTACAATCCTACTTTGGTGAGTTAGGGTGGAAATATGGCAAATTGGACACTTGTTTAGTTGAGTTATGACGAGCTCTGGCCAATTAGGTTATTGTTCGATCAAACTTTGGTCTACTAGACAACTGTCCGATTCTAGTCGACCAAATTGGATGAATGTTTTCAAAGATCAGTCAACCTTGATGAATGAAACATGAGTATTATTATCATATTTTATAGAAAAACAAGTGAAGGGGATCACATCTAATATTTGACTAATACAAGTTATCTAAGTAATAACCCAAATCATGTGGTGGTGTGTTCAATGAGACTAGGTAAGTACTCATTTGAATGTAAATAGTAAAAAAAGATGTATTGATATCATTTACACAGCATGTTACAATTTAATGTTGAGGTTGATAAATTCTGCTATTTGCATTTAGATGCCTTTGAGCTAATTTTCTATTCTTAGAGAAATATGTGATGAGATAAATCAAAGGAAATATAGAAAAGTTCAATGTGACCCTGAGTAAAACTATAAGTCACTTCTTGTTTATGTGGATGAAAATTGCTTCACTCTGCCTCTCATAAATTGTCTTAATATATTGCTCTGATTATCAGAAGACTTTGCCAGCTTGAGAGAAGTCCTCATAGTGGACATGCATGATCGTGTTTTAGGTGCTTGATTGATTATGCAGAGTTATTGCTCTGCCGTTCTTCGCATGTATCTTTCTCCCTAATCTGAACGTGGAATCCATTTGGAAATTGCAAACCAGGAGTTCGTAGAATATTTCCTCCTTCAATTGCTGTCCACCTGAAAAGTTCAGATGCAATTGTTTAATCTCTTTCTCTCTCACACACACACTCAAACATTCGATTGTTAGGCCCTCTTACCTGTACTTTGTGACTAAGCAATGGAGAAACACTGCCATTTGTACCTTAGTAAAATCTGTCCCAACGCAGAATCTCATACCACCACCAAAGGCCATGAAATGTCTAGTTGCACCGTTTAGTTCTACTCCCTATGAGTCATTATGTAATAAGTAAGAAGCATGTCTACGAGTAGTGCATTTGTTTTACATATTGTTGTTTAAGTGTTCAAATTTCAAGCTTACCTCCCATCTCCTAGGATTGAATACCAGAGGATCTTCATATTTTGCTGGGTTCAAGTGTACAGCTGGTGGACAGACCATGATTGCCCAACCTGCTGGAATAGTATATCCTGCACCAACACCGATCTCTTACAATGTCAAATGAGGTATTGATGTTATATTGGATTGTTTTTCTTCACTTGTTAGAAGAAAAATACGTAGCCATCAAAGCTCAAACATCCAAAAGATCATATTTGACTAACAACATGAAAGTAATACCAGTATAATTCTAACTTACCCTTAAATTGAACATCTTTTAGAGTTCTCCGGAAGATGCCAGGGACTATATTTGCCAGTCTGACCGTTTCATTAATGAACTGCAAAAGAAGCCTTTCAGTTTCTGCAGCAGAGCTTTATATACTTATAATATATATGTATGAAACGGACCTGAAATGTAAATGTCATTGATTTGTATTCTTTCCAACTAATCCCATAATCAACATTTTCCCTTTGCTTTATAATTGCTTCGTGCTCTTCCTGTCTCAGGAAAGAAAGAAAGAAAGAAAGTTGAGAGTATTGTTAGTAGAGGTCAACATAAGAATCGTGAAAGCCATATATATAAAAGTTTCACGTACCGTTAATTGCTTTAGCACCAAAGGGTGATCAGAAAGAAACTTAACGGCTAAAGTTAGAGCCAGAGAAGTTGTTTCAAAGCTGGCAAAGAGTAGCACAAACATTAGATCCAGTGCTATTTCCTCGGTGAGAATTGTTCCTTCTTTCTTAAGTTCTTCAAGGACGTAGTCAAAAAAGTCACTTTGCTGCTTTTTTGGATTTGCTCGTCTCTCTTGTAACATGTTCTTTAACATTCCCATTGCTCTTTTCCTACCCTGAAAGATATAAGATGAGTGAAGACCAAGTGTGGAGATTGAAATTTGTTTTTAAGATATTCATTAATGCTTGTCAATAACTTGTGTGTGGATTCAAGTTTACCTTTAAACATTTGTGGTAAGCTGTTCCAGGAATATCCAGGGGAAATGAGATCAATCCCTGTATGAATGCTACGAAGTTTTCTCTTAGGTTGTCTGAAGAATACGTTTGATCATAACTGATCAGTTTCTTTGCAGTCAGGTCAAATATCATCTGTAGAGATCAAAGGTAATGAGACTTGGAACAAAAAATAAATTTTTCAATGAGAAATTAGAAAAAAGGGTAGCTAAAAAAATGATTACACTAGCAGTTGCATCTTTTAATTCAATTCTGTCCTGACTTGACCATTGTTGTAGTCTTGCAGTTGCCGTCCTTTCAACTTCAGGAAGCATTTTCTTAAGACTTTCTGGACCAAAGAGATTGAGAACCATATTCTTTAGGTATTTATACATAAACCCATGTAAAGAACCCACATTCTTTTTTCCAAATATTTCTGTGAAGGTATCTGGATACCAGCTCTGAAACAAGTGTCCCTCTTGTTGAAAGATGAAGTAATTGAGTTCAGGGTCTGTTGATACTACAACAGGTCTTCCTACCAAACTGGTTCTGAATATTGGCCCGTACCTGGGGAAAAAATTTGAGAAACAAATTTGAAGAAAATGATACAAGAACAAACAAACGACATACATAGTCAGAAGTTTACTTTTTCATTCTTTTCTTAACAAAAGGAGGAATATCAGAACTAGTGTTGGGATTGAAGAACTGGAGGGTCTCGCCCAGAAGTGGCAAACCCATTGATCCAGGTGGTAGTTTTCCATTGCATTTTGGATGTCTCCACCTGTAAATCCAATGAGTAATGCTTATGATAATTAAAGTTCCAATGAAGAGAATCCACATCTTGCTTATCAATTAATCAAAGTTACTAATATTATGCTGGATTGATGAGTTTCTAGACTGAAAAGGAAATGAGAAGAGGTTGAGTTGGAAACGTGCGAAGAATAGACAAAATAGAGAAGAAAGTGCTGGCATGTATCTCAGCGAACATTAGGAGAGCTTCTTAAATAAATAGACAAGCAAAGGACTCATTACTAGTTTGACTAAAATATAATATTTTTGAGGCTTCTATTTGTTTTTGTGAAGTTGGTTGCTCAAAAAGCTGTACAAGTAGTTAGAAATAGAATATAATAGTATATCATAATTCTGTAAATATCTTTAGTCAACGGCATACATAGAAGTTTGTAATTTAGAGAGAATTGCATTAGTGTGAAGCTCACAAGGATGCTTCCTCTTCTCTCATTCTTTGTGTGGTGGATAACTGAAGAAGCACAAAGAATAAGTCTGGACTTAATTTTTTAAGGAGATATTGTATTCAATATTTTTAGAGTATGTGATGAAATGTTATTTTAACCCAATTAAATTCAATATTAGTATAATTTTTTGTTTTAAAAAAACAAATACTCATTAATGGGTGAAGAGAGAAATGAATCTTATTGGGAAGTATATTCTAAGAGTAATAAATAACAACTTGAAATGGCAGTTAACAAGAGGAATATTCCCTATATTAGAAAGGATTTAGAAATTCAAAGAAATCTCCAATAAACCAAACTTAGTATTTGATAGTTGAAACAAAGCTTTCAATAGATCATTTTAAATACTGGGGATTCTAAAAACTGAGGCTGTTTGGTCTTAAGAAATCTGACAAATATCTATGCTAAATACTCTAAATCAATGTGATATATTTTGATGACATCAAATAAGCCACACATGTTTGTTGCTGTGTTTCATTTTCTTCTTAATTTTGTTGGATATATAGAATAAGATCTTCTCCTAGATATTATTTAAGCCTACATATCATATCTTGAAGACTTAATGGTATCTAATGCTCAATCTTAATGCATACGTCTGAAGGATAGTTATGAGTGGAATTTTCTAGAAATGCATGCAACTACTGTATATGCTATTCTAATTTCTTCATTTTATTTTAGGAAACTTAAAGAGTAGGTATTTAGAGCTAATTGATGAGGTTAGCTCATTTCTAAACATAGAGCAGTGCTCCATCGGCCCATTGAGCCACGGGTCTCGACCCTGGAAACAAAGCAGGTCTAGGTAATGCCAACAATTATATGCACTTATAGATTATATATCTGAAAAAATAAGACATTTCAGAGATTGGTATTGATTCGGGTTTTTTACCATATAAGTATCACTTTTTTTAATAAGTTTGTTAGATATTAGAGTTACCATAATTATTTAATTTAACCAATTTAATCCTATAATTATTGTATTAGATATCATAGGTTTCATAATTTTTGAAAAAGATTACATTAATCTCGTTATTATGTGCAAATTCCCCTAATTTTAAAGTTAAATGTATATAATTGTGTTATTTATGAAAGTTAGTTACTATAAATATTTATTTTAATGATGGATTAGAAGTAATTATTTTAATAAATTATATGATTAAAAATGTTTATTTTTTTATAATAATAAGATTGTTAATGATTAATTCAATAATTATAAGAATAATGTATACATTTATTACAAATTATAAGATTCAAAAATAATATTATACAACTCTTTTATCTTGAGAATCGAATCGCTAACCTTACGTTTACATACATCAAAGAGATTTTAGTGATACTTAGTTACAACTTCCAAACGTTTAGGCTATAATATAGGTATTCTTATTTGATTAAATTTATTTGTATATTTTAATTAATGAAGGGACTAAAGGTTTATCTTCCTTTAGAACGAATTAGTGTACTCTTTTTTTCTCATATTTATTTTTTTAAAAGTATGTTAAAATATTTTAACACAACTTCTGATGAAACGACACAACACAGATAAAAAATTAGATAATTTATGAAAAATATTTTTTTTGTCTTTAAAGATATTTTTTATCATTATAAACAACATAAAATATTACCCGTAAACACAATATAAATACAATTAATTCATCATGATTGTGAAACCTAACAGCCAATAGGATATTTTTGTTGGAGATTGTTATAAAGCTCTTTAATTTAAGGAGAAAATTAAGGAGCAAAACATGGAGCAAACACATGGAGTAAAACATGGAACAAAACAAGGAACAAAACAAGGAGCAAACCATGGTGCAATTCATGGAGCAAAACATGGAGCTTAATTCAAGGAGCAATTTAAGGAGTAATTCAAAGAGTGAATTTTCCTATAAATAGATGTGTAATTGTAATGAATTAATCATCCAAAGTGTTCATTCCAATTGAGAGAAAAGCTTTTGTGAGAGAAAATTAAGAGTAATTTTCTTGGGTGTAATTGGGTTGTGAGTTGTGAGTGTTGTAAACACCTTGTGTAATTTCTTCCCTTTCAGTAAAAAGATCTGCAGTAGGTCCGGAGATGTAAGCAAGATTGGCCGAATTCCGTTATAAAATTTGTGTGTTATTTTTCTATTCTTGCTTTCTCATAAATCTGGCTTATCGGGAATTTGTGTAATTTTCCAACAACTGATATCAGAGCTATTGGTGGTGATTTCTGTCAATTTTCTGCAAGAAATAGTCAGAAACGATCCAGAGGAAGTCAGATTTTAGTGGGAGCAATGGCCGTTGATGAAGGAAGGATGAAACTCGAGAAATTTGATGGCACAAATTTTGGGTTTTGGAAAATACAGATAGAGGATTATCTGTATCAAAGAAATCTATATCAACCTCTCTCAAGGAAGAAACCAGAAGCTATGAAGGAAGAAGATTGGAATCTTCTAGATAGACAAGCCCTCGGAGTTATTCGATTGACGCTATCCCGTAATGTTGCCTTCAACATAGCAAAGGAAAAGACCACGGCGAGTCTTATGGCAGCTCTCTCCAATATGTATGAGAAGCCATCAGCCTCAAACAAAGTGCACTTGATGAGGCATTTGCTCAATTTGCGGATGAATGAAAGCGCATTGGTAGCTCAACATCTCAATGAACTCAACACAGTCATAACCCAGTTGAGTTCAGTGGAAATTG